>OX420948.1:5000-2837104 GCA_949091785.1 Polymixis lichenea
CCTAACCTAACCTAACCTAACCTAACCTAACCTAACCTAACCTAACCTAACCTAACCTAACCTAACCTAACCTAACCTAACCTAACCTAACCTAACCTAACCTAACCTAACCTAACCTAACCTAACCTAACCTAACCTAACCTAACCTAACCTAACCTAACCTAACCTAACCTAACCTAACCTAACCTAACCTAACCTAACCTAACCTAACCTAACCTAACCTAACCTAACCTAACCTAACCTAACCTAACCTAACCTAACCTAACCTAACCTAACCTAACCTAACCTAACCTAACCTAACCTAACCTAACCTAACCTAACCTAACCTAACCTAACCTAACCTAACCTAACCTAACCTAACCTAACCTAACCTAACCTAACCTAACCTAACCTAACCTAACCTAACCTAACCTAACCTAACCTAACCTAACCTAACCTAACCTAACCTAACCTAACCTAACCTAACCTAACCTAACCTAACCTAACCTAACCTAACCTAACCTAACCTAACCTAACCTAACCTAACCTAACCTAACCTAACCTAACCTAACCTAACCTAACCTAACCTAACCTAACCTAACCTAACCTAACCTAACCTAACCTAACCTAACCTAACCTAACCTAACCTAACCTAACCTAACCTAACCTAACCTAACCTAACCTAACCTAACCTAACCTAACCTAACCACCACAATGCCTTCGACAGTGTGTGCCCCATTCGCGTCAAATGGGATGCGTTAGCGCGTCTGTCGGTGGCGTATTGCTGAAGTTCATTTAGCCACTCCCGGAATACAAAACCCACGCTTCGACCTCAGCGGTATGAAATTAAAAATTTATAAACAGAATCTTATAACTACAAGCACTATTAGATCCATAAGATTTTACAACCCAGGAGAAGCAAATTGGAGCCAATTTCATGAGAAATTGGCCCAATTTAAATTCGACTCCAAAACATATTCATTAGATCAATCAATAATTGACAAAATTAAACATAAAATAGACTTAGTACATTACTTTAATTGCTGCGATACTGTAACAGACACTGGCATCAAACTTACCATGCCGTTGAGGTTGAAAAACGAGGCCACCACCATGAAAAGTTCCATTTTGAGCGCTGAATCAGTCAGGCAGCACCAGAAAACAAAAGTGGCACAGGTAAAGATCTGGAAATGCTGTAGAAAGAAGCAGGACAGTCAAACGGTTAAAACTGTTTTAAGAGTGACAGCTCTGATTCTGCCAAGATATAACTACAAACAACGAAAACGTTGCTTAACATTACAAGTAAGAAAAGATAGGATAGGAAATAAAAATAATAGAGTAAGAAAACATATGTCTATATGATATATTGTACATATATTAGCATAGCCATAACATAAATATAGAGTAGAATAAGGTATTCACTAAGATATTATTGAAATAAGCATATATAACAAAAATAGAAAAAAAAAAAAAAAAAAAAAAAAAAAAAAAAAAATAGTGATAGTAATAAAAACATATATATATATATATATATATTTATAAGTTTGTAGAATAACTTTCAAGAATAATTTTAATAGATGTTAAAATTCACCGCATACAAGCAGATAATTTAAAAATTGAAAAATTGTATGAAGTGAGGCGAAAACTGCTTCCAGGAACAATCAACTTTCTGCAAAAGGACTGCCTTTAAATCATTATATAAAAGAGACCGTACCAAATAGAACACAGACAAAAAAGGTCTCTGATCATGTCAGAGGGACAATGAGCAAGGGCAGGAGTGGGTTTTAGCCGGTAAGAGTCCGGCACTGCCCAGACTGCGTCACTAGTGAGGCAGTCTGGGCGTCCATGAGGATTTCCCACTCCTGCCAAAAAAAAAAAAAAAAAAAAAAAAAAAAAAAAAAAAAAAAAAAAAAAAAAAAAAAAAAAAAAAAACCTAACCTAACCTAACCTAACCTAACCTAACCTAACCTAACCTAACCTAACCTAACCTAACCTAACCTAACCTAACCTAACCTAACCTAACCTAACCTAACCTAACCTAACCTAACCTAACCTAACCTAACCTAACCTAACCTAACCTAACCTAACCTAACCTAACCTAACCTAACCTAACCTAACCTAACCTAACCTAACCTAACCTAACCTAACCTAACCTAACCTAACCTAACCTAACCTAACCTAACCTAACCTAACCTAACCTAACCTAACCTAACCTAACCTAACCTAACCTAACCTAACCTAACCTAACCTAACCTAACCTAACCTAACCTAACCTAACCTAACCTAACCTAACCTAACCTAACCTAACCTAACCTAACCTAACCTAACCTAACCTAACCTAACCTAACCTAACCTAACCTAACCTAACCTAACCTAACCTAACCTAACCTAACCTAACCTAACCTAACCTAACCTAACCTAACCTAACCTAACCTAACCTAACCTAACCTAACCTAACCTAACCTAACCTAACCTAACCTAACCTAACCTAACCTAACCTAACCTAACCTAACCTAACCTAACCTAACCTAACCTAACCTAACCTAACCTAACCTAACCTAACCTAACCTAACCTAACCTAACCTAACCTAACCTAACCTAACCTAACCACCACAATGCCTTCGACAGTGTGTGCCCCATTCGCGTCAAATGGGATGCGTTAGCGCGTCTGTCGGTGGCGTATTGCTGAAGTTCATTTAGCCACTCCCGGAATACAAAACCCACGCTTCGACCTCAGCGGTATGAAATTAAAAATTTATAAACAGAATCTTATAACTACAAGCACTATTAGATCCATAAGATTTTACAACCCAGGAGAAGCAAATTGGAGCCAATTTCATGAGAAATTGGCCCAATTTAAATTCGACTCCAAAACATATTCATTAGATCAATCAATAATTGACAAAATTAAACATAAAATAGACTTAGTACATTACTTTAATTGCTGCGATACTGTAACAGACACTGGCATCAAACTTACCATGCCGTTGAGGTTGAAAAACGAGGCCACCACCATGAAAAGTTCCATTTTGAGCGCTGAATCAGTCAGGCAGCACCAGAAAACAAAAGTGGCACAGGTAAAGATCTGGAAATGCTGTAGAAAGAAGCAGGACAGTCAAACGGTTAAAACTGTTTTAAGAGTGACAGCTCTGATTCTGCCAAGATATAACTACAAACAACGAAAACGTTGCTTAACATTACAAGTAAGAAAAGATAGGATAGGAAATAAAAATAATAGAGTAAGAAAACATATGTCTATATGATATATTGTACATATATTAGCATAGCCATAACATAAATATAGAGTAGAATAAGGTATTCACTAAGATATTATTGAAATAAGCATATATAACAAAAATAGAAAAAAAAAAAAAAAAAAAAAAAAAAAAAAAAAAATAGTGATAGTAATAAAAACATATATATATATATATATATATTTATAAGTTTGTAGAATAACTTTCAAGAATAATTTTAATAGATGTTAAAATTCACCGCATACAAGCAGATAATTTAAAAATTGAAAAATTGTATGAAGTGAGGCGAAAACTGCTTCCAGGAACAATCAACTTTCTGCAAAAGGACTGCCTTTAAATCATTATATAAAAGAGACCGTACCAAATAGAACACAGACAAAAAAGGTCTCTGATCATGTCAGAGGGACAATGAGCAAGGGCAGGAGTGGGTTTTAGCCGGTAAGAGTCCGGCACTGCCCAGACTGCGTCACTAGTGAGGCAGTCTGGGCGTCCATGAGGATTTCCCACTCCTGCCAAAAAAAAAAAAAAAAAAAAAAAAAAAAAAAAAAAAAAAAAAAAAAAAAAAAAAAAAAAAAAACCTAACCTAACCTAACCTAACCTAACCTAACCTAACCTAACCTAACCTAACCTAACCTAACCTAACCTAACCTAACCTAACCTAACCTAACCTAACCTAACCTAACCTAACCTAACCTAACCTAACCTAACCTAACCTAACCTAACCTAACCTAACCTAACCTAACCTAACCTAACCTAACCTAACCTAACCTAACCTAACCTAACCTAACCTTTTTTTTTTTTTTTTTTTTTTTTTTTTTCCTCGCTGGGAAAATGCGTTATCAATGCGTCATGCCCGCTCGCGGGGACGAGACGGGGTATGTGGGACTCCTGTCAGAATAGCAGTCTACCCACTAAAAACCCAGCGGTGTTCCCGCATCGCCGTGATGGGAGGGTCATGGGAAACCGGCTCAGCCTTTACTTCCACAACCCTCCCGGCGCATGCCCGCCTTCTTGGCGGGCCCCGCATGCCCCCCAGGCTGGGGGGCTACGGGGATGGCCGGAACACCTGGCCATTCCCGTTCGACACTGGTGGAGGCCTGTGCAATACAGGCTAGGGTGCCCCCGCAACCGTTGCCTGCTGGCCTCCACCTGGGAGGAGTCGAAGATGACTGTCATACTGACGTCTTCTTCGGCCCCTCCTCCGCCTTCGGAGCGGCGCCGCTTGAGGATCGTCCTCTCGCGCGCGCTCCGCCGCCTCCTTCTGGGACATGACGTGTTCGCAGAAGGAGGCGACTGCCGCCCAGGATCTCTCATCTCCCAGCATGGTGTTGACCAAACCGGGGAGTGAGAGGTCCGGTCCAATCACCGCAATGAGACTGCGGCGCGGCTCAGACCACGACGGGCATACCTCGAGGGTGTGCTGCGCCGTGTCCTCCGCCGCGCCACAGCCGTGGCACGACGGTGTCTCCTCCCGTCCGATTCGGTGCAGGTACGATCCGAAGCAACCGTGTCCGGACAGCACCTGCACGAGACGGAAGGAGAGGAACCCATGCGACCGCTCGAGCCAGTCTCGCAGGACCGGCCCAATCGCGTCGAGGGTTCGGCGGCCGAAGCCTGCGGTGGCAAGGTCCCCCATCCAATGGACGACGATGGCGTCCCTCGCCTCCCGCCGGACGGCCTCCCGCTCTTCCGGGACTGGGCGTTCTCCTCTCGCCCTCCGCCCCGCTGTCCATTCATATACTCTGGCGAGCACCCACGCCTCGAGTTCCCATGGAGGGGTGCTGGCCAGAGCACATGCTGCCGCAAAGCCCACCGTACGGTAGGCCCGCGCCACCCGCTGGGCTATGGCCCTTTGGGGTGCCCGCAAGGCGGCGGCGTTCTCCCTCCTATGGAGGGAGTCCTCCCAGATGGGAGCCCCATAGAGGGCCATACTCTTCAAGATGCCGGCATAAAGTTGCCGGCATCGTGCGCTGGGCCCCCCCAAGTTGGGAAGAAGCCACGATAGCGCGCTGGCGGCCTTTAGCAGGCGCGATGACAGCCCGCTAAAATGCGGACCAAAGCGCCACCTGCTGTCAATGACAAGGCCCAGATATTTCATCTGGGCCTTAACCTCAATCCTGACGCCCTCCACGAAGATGTGGGCGTCAGGTGGGGGGCGCTGCCGTGGCCCGTGGAAGAACACGGCCTCGGTCTTGTGCAGCGCCACCGTTAAACCTAGGCGGCGGATCCTCCCCGCGACCAAGGATCCACCTGCCGAAGCCAGGCTGGCCGCCTCCCTGAAACTCCCCCCCCGGGCGGTGAGGAGAGTGTCATCCGCGTAGCAGATGACACTCGTGCCTCGGAGGAGAGTTCCCCGTAAGAGCCAATCATAGCCGATGTTCCACAGGAGAGGTCCTACGACTGACCCCTGTGGAACACCGGCTTCAACGGCGTACCGCCGGACTTGGCCAGTCCTATTTACCAGGAGGATTGCCCGATCCTCCAGGTAGCTGGCCAGCAGACTGCGCAGGTATCGAGGCACTCCGTGGAATCGGAGCGCCTCTAGGATGGTGGAGTGGGGAACGGAGTTGAAGGCATTGGCTATGTCGAATGACACAGCCAACACTCCGTCCCCCGCCTCCATCGCTTCCTTCACCTGGCCCTTAAGGCAGGCCAGCGCGTCCACTGTGGAACGCTCAGCCCGAAAACCGAACTGAGCATCCGACAAGTCCGGCCCGACATCCCGCAGATGGCCCTTTAGGCGAGCAGCGATTATCCCCTCGAACATTTTGCCGACCTCATCGAGCAGAACGATGGGCCGGTATGCCGAGGGGGAGTCTGCTGGGCGGCCCTCCTTGCGAAGGAGGCACAACTGCCCCTCCTTCCACGGTTTCGGAAACCTCCCAGACGCAAGGCATGCGCTGAAGAGGTCCCGAAACCTCTCCGCCATTTGAGTGGCAGCGATTGCCACCACTCTTGCGGGAACACCGTCGGGGCCTGGAGCTGTCTTCTTGGCGCGGATATGGAAAATCGCCGCGCCAAGTTCTGACTCCGTGACAGGAGGGGCCTCCTCCTCTTCCTCGTCTGGCAGAGCTATCCCTTGTGGTGGGACCATCACTGGCGGGGTGAAGTTGCCCCTGCACGGGAACAGGGACTGAACCACCCCGTCCAGGAATGAGGGCTCCAGGGTCTCGGCAACCGGGGGACCAAAGGGGCGCAATTTGTTGCGCGCAGCCTTGTACGGTCTCCCGTAGGGGTCGCTGTCAAGACCCTCCAGCAGCTCGGCTCTCGCCGAGTCCCTGGCGGCGGCGATGGCCCGACTGAGGACCATTTTTGCCTCCATGTATACCTCATAGAGGTGGTCCTCGTTGGACAGATCCCGTCGACGCCGCCGCCGGCTACGCGTATAGGCCCTCTTGGCCTCCACACACGCTGCTCGAAGCCCCGCCAGCTCCACCGACCACCAGTACACGGCACGTTTGGGGTGTGGTCGGCGAGACCGAGGCATGCTAGAGTTGCATACCTCGGTCAGAGACTCCCTCAGCTGCCCCGCTACGGTGTCCACATCCAGGCCGGCGGTTGGCGGCGAAAGCCAGTCCTGGATGAACGCCGCCTCCCCCGCTGCCTCCCTGTCCAGGCGGGTTAGAGCCCACCGCGGGAACGGTGACCGCCCCGAGAGGGGCCGCCTCTCTCCGGGACCACTGGTGGAGATGTCGAACCGCACGTAGCGGTGGTCCGACATAGTCTCCACCAGGTCCACCCGCCAGTTCAACACGCGCGCGGCTAACGCAGGGGTGGCGAAGGTGACGTCCACTATTGAGCCACCCCCACGCCGCACGCATGTCTGGACGCTTCCTCTGTTCAAGAGGGAGAGTCCGGAGGAGGCTGCCCACATCTCCACCGCCCGCCCGCGTGCGTTGGTGGCCGGGTTGCCCCAGGTCACCGACTTGGCATTCAGGTCTCCCAGTACGGAGACCTGACGCGGCGCCGCCCTGCCGACCACGGCGGCCAGGACTCCGAGATAGTTCTCGAAGTCCTGAAGAGGGCGGTTTGGGGAGAAATATACGCCCACAAGGGCTAAGTCTCCCCACGCGGCGGCCACGTATCCCGGTCCCCTCTCTAATAGCGAGAGGGGAGGTGAATCTGTGGACGACCGCGCCGCTAGTGCCACCGAGTCTTCCTCGTCACCCAGCCAGCTGCCGGGGATCGAGTAGGGCTCGGCGACCACCGCTACGTTCACCAACCATTCGGCCATGACCTGCACTACCAGGTCCTGGGCCGCTCTGCAGTGGTTGGTGTTCGCCTGGATGATGCGATAGTCGTACCCCATTACTCCGACATCGCACCATCCTCCTCAGCTACCGCCGCTGGAGCTGCAGCGGCGACGACGGCGGCGGTGGTGGCAACAGGGCGAACCTGCGCCGGCACTATGCCCTTCCGCACGGGGGGCTTACAGCTCCTGCCCGTCATCCTGTGGTCCGCGGGGCGGCCACTGGCGGCACACGCCGTGCAGTGTGGCGTGGTGGCGCGGCAGGTGACACTCTTGTGTCCTTTTTGCCCGCATTGGTAGCACGTGTCTCCCCAGTCAAATTTGGAGGGACACGTGACCCGGGTGTGGCCGAACGCGAAGCACTTGAAGCAGCGCATTGGCTGGTCTTCAAGTGCCTTGACCACAGCCGAGCTGAGCCCCACGAGCAGCCGTCCCTTGGTCGCAGCAAGGACGGCACCAGCCGCGGCTACTGGGCACTCGACGCGGATGATGCCCATACCGCGACGGCTGAGCCTGATGGCTCCACCTTTCACCGCGCCAGCGTCGCAGCCTCCAGCCGCCGCGACGGCCGCCACCACATCCTCCTTGGTGACCGAATCCTCCAGATCGGCCACCTCCAAGGCTGCGGTCTTAACCGGTCTGACGACCGTCGCCACATCCGCGATGGCCTCTTGCAACTTTGTTGCAAAGAGGTCCGCATTTGTGCCGCGCTGTTCCCCCGAGAACTCGAAAATTCGAGCCCTGGTTAGGGTTCGGCGGCACGCGACTTTGCTGATCCCCAGCCGGGAGGGATCAGCATTGGTACGAGCCCGTCGTAGAATGGACTCGTACGTCTCACCCCGCTCCACGGCCTCCGGGGTGATGGTCACCACGACGGCCGCGGTTTTGGGAGGAACTAGCTTCCTCCCGCTGGCTGGAGCCCTTTTGGCTGCAGGAGCAGTCGCAGTAGGCTTGAGGGCTGACTTTTCCCCCTTCTTCCCTCCCTTCCCTTTTCCTCTCTTGACCACTTCCGTCCACGGCTGGTTGGACGGGGTGGTGGAGGGAAGAAGGGCGTCTTCCTCCTGCGAGTTCTGGGGGGCTGCTGCAGTGGCAGACGACCCAGATGCTCCCTCCGCGCTTGTGGTGCGGATTTGAGGAGCCTTCTTGGTCCTCTTACCCTTGCCTTTGCCCTTGGAGTGCTTCGGGGCCTGGGGCTGCGCACCCGATGCCGGTCCTGCTAGAGGCGCAGGTTCCGGTTCCATCGGTGGTGGACTCTTATCCGCCGCTAGCGGTGGGCGGAGCCGCTTTTCCGGCAAGAGCCGGTCCTCGATGCCTGCAAAGCAGGCTCTAGTGAAGGCCCTCTCCTCCATGACAACCTTCCGGATTACTTCCTCAAGGTTGGCTGTGGAGGAGGAGGAGCCTCCTACCACCGGACCTGGGGCAGGTTGGGCAGGCCGGGCCGTGACCTCAGCCAGCTTCTGATGTAGCTGGCTGACCTCCGCCTGCAGGCGATCCACCTTCGCCTGCAGCTGCCGCGTCTCATCCGTGGCCGTCCGCTTCACCAGCTCCAGGACAATGCCGTGCAAACTGGCGGCCCGGCATTTGAGGGCTTTTTGAAAGGTCCCCTTCAAGTTGGAGGACTTTGCGGCGACCTCGAAGACCTCCTCCTTGTCCTCCTGTGCCATGCGCTCCAGTTCCGCCAGGGAGTGGTCGGCATACAGTACACTGGATGCACCATAGCCAGCCCTCGACCGGGCGGTTTGCACCTGGTGCTCCTTGGCAGCGACCCTCTCCTCCAGGTCTTGCTGGAGTTGCACCCTTTTCGCCAGGTTTAGCTGGCGTTCGGCGTCCACCAAGCCCACATCGTGGGTCGAAGCTTTAAAATACTTCGATCCCTTCTTTGCCTTACTTTCGGCCGGATCGTCGGCCCCAGAGGCCACGCTCTCCACGCTCTCCGTGTGTTCGACCGGAGCAGGCGTAACACTTCCCACAGGGAGACGCGAAGGTCCGCCTGCAACTGCGCGACCTCGCCTACTCCTGCCCGTTGCCACCTTAGCAGCTGGCAGGTTCTCCTCGCTGCGGGAGCGTGGCGAACGCTTCCTCCTTCCCTTGGAGAGACGCCCAGCCATCCCTTCCTCAGCCCGTGAGCGCTCCGAGCCAACGCTCGCCACGCTCGCCCTCCTCTCGGATGCGGTGTCGGAGTCCGACATTGCACCCTTGCTCATCCGCTCGACCAACACGATCGGCAACTTCTCAAAATTTGTATTTTTAATATCCATAGAGATTCCCACGAGTATGGGGGATATAAACGGTCCACCTAGGTTCACCCCCTGTCCCTAGGTAAGTGTAAATTTGTGACCCAACCAGGGGGTCCACTAATCCCTGGCTGGGGGTGCGCTTGTGACTGATGCGCCACCTACAACTAAGAAGCTGCAGATGACACTACTCCTCAGCCATTCATACCCTCGCCGCACACCAAAACTTGGTATTAGAGGAATTTTTTATAGAGGTTATCTTCCTCGCGATCCGGGCGATCAAGCCAAGATCCTCGTCCCGTTCCGAGTCATAAAACATGACCATGATCTCGTTACGGATTACGATTTCGACGGTTGCAGTCGGGAGAATCAGATCCCCCGCTGCTAGCCCGTTGGCAGGGTGAGTGCACAACGAGCGCCGCCCATGTTTCTCTACATTTCTGTCTGTATGAAACAGACAGAAATGTGGAGAAACGTCCCACGCCCACTCAACTCACCCTCTGTAAGCAGAGGGGTGAGTAAGCGACCGTCAGGCGGTCTAAGTCGACCGACCCCGGAGCAAAAGGCTCCCCCGCCCACGCGCCGGAGCGCACCTCCGACAGGATATTGGCATACGGATAACGACACCCCTTAGGCACACGTACCTAATGGGGGGAAATTGCCCGCACCCCAGGGTGCACCGTCCCGCAGACTGGCCTTTCCCCCGGACGCATCCAAGGGAAACTCCAGCCCACGGGCACACGAGGAGGTTTCCTGTCCTAGCACCCCACCCCAACCTAACCTAACCTAACCTTTTTTTTTTTTTTTTGATCACGGGGGGAAATCCTCATGGATGTCCTCCGCCCCGGGGAGGGCGGAGGGGTCTGTCAGACTCTTACTGACTAAAACCACCCCGGTGTTCCGTCTCTCACTTGCACCGGGGATCACGGGAACTAGTGTGACTTCCGCGATCCCCGGCTAGTGCCGGCCCGCCTCTGCGGGCCACCTCGCGATAGGGGGGGAGTGAGGTGTTAAACTCCCCCCTTACGTCATAGAGAGGCGCGCGTGGAACACTACGCGCCGCCATCTCGGGTCCTAACAAGTAGGGGGCAACGAATTTCCCCAGATTCGTTGCCCCTGGACCCATTTAGGGGGGCTGGAAGAGGGCGTTGTCCGCCCTCCGCCGACGCCCGGTGCGTCTGCTGCGGATCGGGTTAGCGGAAGCAATCTCCCGCTCCCTCTCCGCAGCCTCCTTCTGCGACATGACTGTTTCGCAGAAGGATACCACCGCGTCCCAGGACTCCTCGCTGCCGACCATCGAGTCGACAACGGCTGGCAGCGACAGGTCACTGCCGACTCCTGAGATGAGGGCACGGCGTGGCTCCTCCCAAGCGGCACACTCTGCCAGCGTGTGCCACGCCGTGTCCTCCCGACAGTCGACGCAGTGGTGACACCGAGCGTCCGGCTCCCTGTTTATGCGACACAGGTACTTCCCGAAGCAACCATGCCCCGACAGCACCTGTGTCACCCGAAACGACAGGGAGCCGTGCCTCCTCCCGAGCCAGCGCTCGAGTACTGGCCGGACCGCCCCGATGGTAGCGGGGCCGGCGGTAGGGCGTGAAAGCCTGTCCCGCCATTCCGCCACCAGGGCTGCGCGAAGCTGTGACCGACGCAACTCCAAATGTCGCTGCGTCAGCCACTCGCCCCGCGCCCTCGAGTCCTCGCGCCACCGGTACAGTGACGCGAGTACCTTCGCCTCGAGGTCCCAGGGCGGGGATCCAGCCAGTACACAAGCCGCCTCGTAGGAGATCGTGCGATACCCCCTTATGACTCTGACGGCCATCGCTCGCTGTGGCCTTCGCAGGACAGCGATGCTGCCGGCCGTCAGGTCAGCCGCCCAGATCGGGGCCCCATACAGGGCCATCGATCGCACGATCCCCACGTAGAGCCGCCTACAGGCGGCGCTCGGGCCCCCCAGATTGGGAAGCAGCGTTGACAGCGCCCCAGCCGCGCCCATCAACTTGGGCACCAGCCGCTGGAAGTGGGGGCCGAAATCCCACCGGCTGTCGAGCACCAATCCAAGATACTTCATGGTTGACTCGACAGCAATTCGGGACCCCCCGACCACGATGTGTGATCCCAGCGGTGGCGCCCGCCGGGGGCCATGAAAGACCATGGCCTCCGACTTGTTGAGGGCCACCTCCAGGCCTAAGCGCCGTATGCGGGTCACCACCTGTGACACCGCAGCCGTCGCCAGCAACGCTGCCTCCCTGTACGAGCTCCCCCGGGCCGTGACCAACGTGTCATCCGCATAACACGTCAAGTCCACGCCCGGCTGGAGCTCGCCCCTCAGCACCCAGTCGTACCCGATGTTCCACAGGAGCGGTCCCACGACCGAACCCTGTGGAACACCGCACGACATGCGGCGCTGGTTTCCGCCATCACGTCCCGTGTAGGTGACACACCTTTCCGCCAAATAAGCCCCAACGATGCGGCGGAGGTAGGAAGGCACCCGATGATACTGCAGTGCCTCCCGAATGCAGCTCCAGGGCAGGGTGTTGAAGGCGTTGGAGATGTCCAAGGACACCGCCAACATCACCCCGCCCCGGGACACTGCTTCCTCCGCCAGGACTCTCACCCGCGATATCGCGTGGATGGTGGAGCGCCCGTGCCGAAAGCCGAACTGGCTCTCGGCTAGGTCAGGCCCCTCCCTGCTTAAGTGGCCGACGAGGCGGGCAGCGATTATCCGCTCAAACATCTTGCCCACCTCGTCGAGCAGCACTATGGGCCTGTATGCGGACGGCGAGTCCGCCGGGCGCCCCACCTTCTTGAGCAGGACCAGACGACCAGATTTCCACAAAGTGGGAAACTGGCCCTGCTCAAGGCACGCGGTGTAGAGTCCTCTCAGTTGGGGCTCTAGCTCCTTCAGAGCGAGGGCTAGCACTATGCCGTGTATACCATCGGGCCCCGGAGCCACGTTCTTGGCCCGGAGCCGCATCACGGCTGCCCTCATCTCTGGCTGTGTCACCTCCGGAACGCTGATGGCGCTCTCTTCGGTAGGCTCTGCGGCAACCTAACCTAACCTAACCTAACCTAACCTACTCCCCGGGGTCAATATCTTCGCATCCAGGTGACGCATTTTGACGCTGTTTTCAGCTAATTCGTTCCTAGTTAGGCTACCTGAGACTATCTGACTGAGAAAATTGACGAAAACGCGAAAAAATTTTCTTTCGCTCCATAGACTTTGAAAATTCTTACAAACTGTATGTACTGGATACATAATTCAATAATATTTCAAAATTCTTTCAGCCAATCCCGTTTAAATTAGTTTCAATAGATACTTACCTGCCTTACCTGCAATCCGGTGCGCGTTCCGCGAGTCCGAGACGTGTAGGGTAGTTAATATTCCTGGTTTTGTTTAAATTTTCAGTGAAAATTCACGTTTTTCGGCTGAAATTCAAAATTTTTGTTCAGCACGCTTTTCAGTAACGCCATAGTTAGCTAGTTCGCGCGGAGACGCGTCTTCCGACACCTCTACCGTGCACCTAGCATACATAGCCATCTTAATACTTAGAATTTTCATTGTTCTACGTAACTAGTAGGTACCAAAAATCTACCTAACCGAACCAAGTTTTCATACATTGGTCAATATCTTCGCATCCAGGTGACGCATTTTGACGCTGTTTTCAGCTAATTCGTTCCTAGTTAGGCTACCTGAGACTATCTGACTGAGAAAATTGACGAAAACGCGAAAAAATTTTCTTTCGCTCCATAGACTTTGAAAATTCTTACAAACTGTATGTACTGGATACATAATTCAATAATATTTCAAAATTCTTTCAGCCAATCCCGTTTAAATTAGTTTCAATAGATACTTACCTGCCTTACCTGCAATCCGGTGCGCGTTCCGCGAGTCCGAGACGTGTAGGGTAGTTAATATTCCTGGTTTTGTTTAAATTTTCAGTGAAAATTCACGTTTTTCGGCTGAAATTCAAAATTTTTGTTCAGCACGCTTTTCAGTAACGCCATAGTTAGCTAGTTCGCGCGGAGACGCGTCTTCCGACACCTCTACCGTGCACCTAGCATACATAGCCATCTTAATACTTAGAATTTTCATTGTTCTACGTAACTAGTAGGTACCAAAAATCTACCTAACCGAACCAAGTTTTCATACATTGGTCAATATCTTCGCATCCAGGTGACGCATTTTGACGCTGTTTTCAGCTAATTCGTTCCTAGTTAGGCTACCTGAGACTATCTGACTGAGAAAATTGACGAAAACGCGAAAAAATTTTCTTTCGCTCCATAGACTTTGAAAATTCTTACAAACTGTATGTACTGGATACATAATTCAATAATATTTCAAAATTCTTTCAGCCAATCCCGTTTAAATTAGTTTCAATAGATACTTACCTGCCTTACCTGCAATCCGGTGCGCGTTCCGCGAGTCCGAGACGTGTAGGGTAGTTAATATTCCTGGTTTTGTTTAAATTTTCAGTGAAAATTCACGTTTTTCGGCTGAAATTCAAAATTTTTGTTCAGCACGCTTTTCAGTAACGCCATAGTTAGCTAGTTCGCGCGGAGACGCGTCTTCCGACACCTCTACCGTGCACCTAGCATACATAGCCATCTTAATACTTAGAATTTTCATTGTTCTACGTAACTAGTAGGTACCAAAAATCTACCTAACCGAACCAAGTTTTCATACATTGGTCAATATCTTCGCATCCAGGTGACGCATTTTGACGCTGTTTTCAGCTAATTCGTTCCTAGTTAGGCTACCTGAGACTATCTGACTGAGAAAATTGACGAAAACGCGAAAAAATTTTCTTTCGCTCCATAGACTTTGAAAATTCTTACAAACTGTATGTACTGGATACATAATTCAATAATATTTCAAAATTCTTTCAGCCAATCCCGTTTAAATTAGTTTCAATAGATACTTACCTGCCTTACCTGCAATCCGGTGCGCGTTCCGCGAGTCCGAGACGTGTAGGGTAGTTAATATTCCTGGTTTTGTTTAAATTTTCAGTGAAAATTCACGTTTTTCGGCTGAAATTCAAAATTTTTGTTCAGCACGCTTTTCAGTAACGCCATAGTTAGCTAGTTCGCGCGGAGACGCGTCTTCCGACACCTCTACCGTGCACCTAGCATACATAGCCATCTTAATACTTAGAATTTTCATTGTTCTACGTAACTAGTAGGTACCAAAAATCTACCTAACCGAACCAAGTTTTCATACATTGGTCAATATCTTCGCATCCAGGTGACGCATTTTGACGCTGTTTTCAGCTAATTCGTTCCTAGTTAGGCTACCTGAGACTATCTGACTGAGAAAATTGACGAAAACGCGAAAAAATTTTCTTTCGCTCCATAGACTTTGAAAATTCTTACAAACTGTATGTACTGGATACATAATTCAATAATATTTCAAAATTCTTTCAGCCAATCCCGTTTAAATTAGTTTCAATAGATACTTACCTGCCTTACCTGCAATCCGGTGCGCGTTCCGCGAGTCCGAGACGTGTAGGGTAGTTAATATTCCTGGTTTTGTTTAAATTTTCAGTGAAAATTCACGTTTTTCGGCTGAAATTCAAAATTTTTGTTCAGCACGCTTTTCAGTAACGCCATAGTTAGCTAGTTCGCGCGGAGACGCGTCTTCCGACACCTCTACCGTGCACCTAGCATACATAGCCATCTTAATACTTAGAATTTTCATTGTTCTACGTAACTAGTAGGTACCAAAAATCTACCTAACCGAACCAAGTTTTCATACATTGGTCAATATCTTCGCATCCAGGTGACGCATTTTGACGCTGTTTTCAGCTAATTCGTTCCTAGTTAGGCTACCTGAGACTATCTGACTGAGAAAATTGACGAAAACGCGAAAAAATTTTCTTTCGCTCCATAGACTTTGAAAATTCTTACAAACTGTATGTACTGGATACATAATTCAATAATATTTCAAAATTCTTTCAGCCAATCCCGTTTAAATTAGTTTCAATAGATACTTACCTGCCTTACCTGCAATCCGGTGCGCGTTCCGCGAGTCCGAGACGTGTAGGGTAGTTAATATTCCTGGTTTTGTTTAAATTTTCAGTGAAAATTCACGTTTTTCGGCTGAAATTCAAAATTTTTGTTCAGCACGCTTTTCAGTAACGCCATAGTTAGCTAGTTCGCGCGGAGACGCGTCTTCCGACACCTCTACCGTGCACCTAGCATACATAGCCATCTTAATACTTAGAATTTTCATTGTTCTACGTAACTAGTAGGTACCAAAAATCTACCTAACCGAACCAAGTTTTCATACATTGGTCAATATCTTCGCATCCAGGTGACGCATTTTGACGCTGTTTTCAGCTAATTCGTTCCTAGTTAGGCTACCTGAGACTATCTGACTGAGAAAATTGACGAAAACGCGAAAAAATTTTCTTTCGCTCCATAGACTTTGAAAATTCTTACAAACTGTATGTACTGGATACATAATTCAATAATATTTCAAAATTCTTTCAGCCAATCCCGTTTAAATTAGTTTCAATAGATACTTACCTGCCTTACCTGCAATCCGGTGCGCGTTCCGCGAGTCCGAGACGTGTAGGGTAGTTAATATTCCTGGTTTTGTTTAAATTTTCAGTGAAAATTCACGTTTTTCGGCTGAAATTCAAAATTTTTGTTCAGCACGCTTTTCAGTAACGCCATAGTTAGCTAGTTCGCGCGGAGACGCGTCTTCCGACACCTCTACCGTGCACCTAGCATACATAGCCATCTTAATACTTAGAATTTTCATTGTTCTACGTAACTAGTAGGTACCAAAAATCTACCTAACCGAACCAAGTTTTCATACATTGGTCAATATCTTCGCATCCAGGTGACGCATTTTGACGCTGTTTTCAGCTAATTCGTTCCTAGTTAGGCTACCTGAGACTATCTGACTGAGAAAATTGACGAAAACGCGAAAAAATTTTCTTTCGCTCCATAGACTTTGAAAATTCTTACAAACTGTATGTACTGGATACATAATTCAATAATATTTCAAAATTCTTTCAGCCAATCCCGTTTAAATTAGTTTCAATAGATACTTACCTGCCTTACCTGCAATCCGGTGCGCGTTCCGCGAGTCCGAGACGTGTAGGGTAGTTAATATTCCTGGTTTTGTTTAAATTTTCAGTGAAAATTCACGTTTTTCGGCTGAAATTCAAAATTTTTGTTCAGCACGCTTTTCAGTAACGCCATAGTTAGCTAGTTCGCGCGGAGACGCGTCTTCCGACACCTCTACCGTGCACCTAGCATACATAGCCATCTTAATACTTAGAATTTTCATTGTTCTACGTAACTAGTAGGTACCAAAAATCTACCTAACCGAACCAAGTTTTCATACATTGGTCAATATCTTCGCATCCAGGTGACGCATTTTGACGCTGTTTTCAGCTAATTCGTTCCTAGTTAGGCTACCTGAGACTATCTGACTGAGAAAATTGACGAAAACGCGAAAAAATTTTGCCCGCCCAACCCACCCTGTTACTAGTGGCCAGGGGGACGATTCTTGTTTTTGCCACAGGATTGACTATTTTATTTATCTTTCGACTTAACATTTTGTTATCTTTTAAGAGTTATTGACCTGACGGTCGCTCGACCGTAGGAAGACTTAATTTACTTTTATATTTTCGTGTTGTTTGTTGCTTTTTGGGCATCCCCCCTATACAGGGACACAAAGCATTACCAGTTTCCTCTGACCGGGCGTTTATGAACTTAACCTTTACCCTTACCAGCGCCATGTATCGCACACCGGCCAAAAAGACCGCGAGTTCGCCGGGCTCCAAAACCTTGCCGTCGACAAAGGTCTCATCGGAGAGTACGGATACGGAGAGGCCACAACTGGCCCAGGTTGGACCCTCAGTGAGGCGTAGTATCGGAGAGTGGGAGGCTGAAAGACCGTCTACACGGTCTCTTAAAACACCAACGCCTCCGAAGAAAGCTCCATTGTCTTCTCCTCCTAAGCTTAGGACGAAAGCAACGCTCGTCAATCAGAGCCAGTTGGATGGACCTGGGCAGCCGGAGGGGACCATCGAGAGTTCGCCACGGGAAACACAACCAGTGAAGTACCTGAACCGAACCTCGGAGGCAAAAGCCTGTCTCCAGAAGGCAAAAATGCAACTACTTAGTTCTCGAAACCTGAAGAAAGAGATAAAGGACGAGATTACAAAAGCAGTAGAGAGACTGTACCAGCTGGTTAAAGAAGCAGAAATTGGAAAAGGAAGGGGAGCCCAGGTGGATGATCAAGCAACCACCCAAAAGGAGTCTAAGCCAACCACAGAACAACCGACAGAGCTCATGAAGAGCCTTGTGGAAGGCCTTCAGCAGCACAAACAGGTGCTGCTAGAGTGCCAGCAACATACACAAGCTCTGTCGGATCAACTCCAGCTGGCCCCTCGTTATGTAGCAAGCCAAGGCCCGAGTTTTGCGGAAGTCACCGCCAGTCCGAAGCAACACATCCAGGAGCCTCTTCACTCGGTTGTCGTATCTTCATTGAATGATCAGGACACCAGTGAAGAGGTTATTGAGAAGCTAAGGACGGCGGTCGATGCTCGAAATGAGGGCACTAGGGTAGAAAGGCTGCGCAAGGCGAGGGACCAGAAGGTGGTGGTCGGCTTTAGGACCAAGGAAGAACTGACCAGGGTTACGGAGCGGATCCGGAAAGCAGGCAATCTGGTGGCGGAGGAGGTAAAAAACAAAGACCCACTTATCATCATCAAGGATGTCCTCTCTTGCCACTCAGATGTGGAAGTGACGCAAGCCTTGCAGCGGCAGAACACCCACCTGATCGGGGACATTCCTGCGGGTGATGTGAGGTTGGGGGTGAAGTACCGTCGTAAGACGAGGAACCCCCACATGTGCCATATCATCCTGCAGGTGTCCCCAAACGTGTGGCAGCGGCTGACTACGGCGGGTCACGTGCACATTGATCTGCAGCGGGTGCGAGTGCAGGACCAGTCGCCACTGGTGCAGTGCACTCGCTGCTTGTGCTTCGGCCATGGCAGAAAATTGTGCACGAAGCCCGCCGATCT
This sequence comes from Polymixis lichenea, assembly GCA_949091785.1. NCBI lineage: Eukaryota > Metazoa > Arthropoda > Insecta > Lepidoptera > Noctuidae > Polymixis > Polymixis lichenea. The sequence continues at coordinate 23,761 of OX420948.1, forward strand.
CTGCGTACACTGCGGTGATCCCCACCTGCGTGCCGATTGTCCGTCGCGGCTGGCAGAAGAGGCTCCAAAGTGCCACAATTGTGAGTCAGCAAAAATGGATCGCACGGACCACAATGCCTTCGACAGTGTGTGCCCGATACGCGTGAAGTGGGACGCATTGGCACGCCTGTCAGTGGCGTATTGCTGAAGTGGTGTTTGCCACTCCCGGACATAAAAATCAGTACAGTAAGGCCCTACATGACGCTTACGCTCTCGGAAATTATGGCAGGACCGCATCAGACCACATCCTCAAAATCAGAGCAGGCAAAGCTAAAACGTCCATAACCATTGCAAACGAAAGAATTTCGAATATAAAAGTAGTAAATTGGTGTCTATTTTATGAAAAATTGGCCCAATTAAAAGCAGCAACTTATTTAAATTCTTTAGTAACTTACAAAAATGATAACAAAACTAATTTAAAACGCAATAAATCCGAAAACTTAAAAATAATTAATAAAACAAAATTTAGTGACAAACCTTTTTTAATGATGTGGTCCAGCGAGCTCGTTGATGTGAAGAGGGACGTAGGCACCAGGAAACGCTACACTCAAAGCGCTGTATCAGTCGAGCAGTACCTGAAACAAAGTAAATTACAGGATAAAAGACGAAAATGCCTAAGCAAGAAACAGAACAAAATGCTTGAAATAACTGTGTTAAGACAAACAGCTCTGAGCCTGCAAGGATTTTTAATAAGACAAGATAAGTGTTTAAAACTAGAAGTAATAAATTACAGAATAGGAATTAAATATGAGCAAATAGGATAAGAAAAATATGTCTATGTGATATATTGCATATATATTAGAATAGTCATATCATAAATATAGTATAAAATAAGTAACAGTTGTAATAATTATTTGAATAAGCATAATTAGACACAATATATAAAAAAAAAAAAAAAAAAAAAAAAAAAAGTAGATAATAAGAGCAAAATAAGTTTATCAGTTATTAGGTATGTAAGATGTAGCTGTTAAAAATAAAATACAGTCGGCCTTAATCTAAGAATAAAGCGAGGCAAATGCTTCCGGGAACTCTCCCCTTCCTAAACCAGGCCTGACGAAAATTAAAACAATAAAGAACGACTACTAATCAGAATAGTCTTACAAGGGCTCTGATAATGTCAGAGGAACACTGAGCAAGGGCAGGAGTGGGTTTTAGCCGGTAAGAGTCCGGCACTGCCCAGACTGCGTCACAAGTGAGGCAGTCTGGGCGTCCATGAGGATTTCCCACTCCTGCCAAAACAAAAAAAAAAAAAAAAACAAAAAAAAAAAAAAAAAAACCTACTCCCCGAACCGTGCTGCTACGCAACCCCTTCCTCTCTGGATACCCTCGAGAGCCGGGGTGCCGGCGGCGGCCGACGAAATTATGGTCACTGAGCCGCTCAGGTCCTCCACCCAGTAATCCCTGGGCGGGACAAAGTACGGCTCAGCGACCACGGCGATGTTAATCGACCACTGCGCCATGCTCTGGAGCAACAGATCCTGAGCGGTGGCGCAGTGGTTGATGTTCGCCTGGAGGAGGCGAAATGGAGCCGTTATTGGCATTCCATTTCAGCCCCCTCCGGAGCCCCCTGAGCCATCACAAAAGGCTCACGCGTCGAATTTGCACAATTTTCTCCTAATGCACGCACGCATCAGACATCCCTCTCACAGAGGCATGTGTGTGTAGGTTCATTCATTTTAGCAGTGGAAATGTTATTATAGGCTAATTATGCTTATGAACGATCCTACTATATCATCCTCATCATCATTTCATTTCAGCCGGAAGACGTCCACTGCTGGACATAGGGCCTCCCCCAATTTGGGGCGGCTTGCCATAATCGCCACGCTTGGCAGGTGGGTTGGCGATCGCAGTATGGTGGTAAAATGCATAGAGAACGCTGCTGCCCATTCTCTAATAAGTCCCTTAGTCGCCTCCTACGACACCCACGGGAAGAGTTGGAACCTTCTATCTTCTACCCCATCCTATATCTTTACAAATAAATACAATTTAAATGTCTGTTTGTAATTTCAAAATAACAGCTTATAGCAAAATACATTTAGAAAGAAATACTGTACTTATAAAAAACACTTTAAAAAAAATTAGGCTAATTTCCAAAACAGCTGACCAATTTCGATTAAATTTGATGTGGGGATTCTCTGAACCCTGAGGAAGAAGATAGGTTACTTTTAAACCGACTTCAAAAGAAGGAGTTTATCAATTCGACATGTTTATAAAAATATTTTTTTTATGTATGTTCGGGCAAAACTCCGTCATAAATAGACGGATTTGCAAAATTCTATTTTTGTTCGAAAGGGGTTTATTTCGAAATGGTCCCATTTATATTTTATATAGATCTGATGATGAGTTTCGGAGACAGACAACGGAACTCTTCAAAAAATGACAGCAAATCAACCGCGATTGCTGCTATTGCATAAATGTGCATTGTTTTGACCCCAAGGATGATTAAATTAACTAAAAAGTGAAAACTAAGTTTAATTTCGGAAGGCGGTGACAAAAACTTAAAATACATATCCAAAAACACCGACTTCCGAAATTAAAGTTATTTGTCACTTTGTAATGTTTTATTTGGAGGCCGTGTATTTTTTTTAACAGTTTTTACTATCGACATACCACGCGGACGAAGTCACCGGCGGAAGCAAGTATCTATTATAAAACAAATGACCACCCGTACAAAGGACTGAATTGTCCGCTATAATTTTGACGCATAAGTAGTAAGTTAATCTTTGGTCCAACCGCGCAATGATTAGTATAGATAGTGAGTTGGCTAATAAATAGTGCTAGGTGGACAGTGCACACAGCTCAGATAAGATAAGCTGCACAAATACTTACCAGTTCCAGCTTCACATCTCGATGATCGTCGTCGGGTCCGTTGCAGTTGCATGAAAAACGTGTTATAAATTGTTGGAAATGGCTGTTGCATTAAAAACGGGGGAGTAGTTGAACAGATTTATCATAAGCTTATTTTAGAACAAATACAGAGTTTGAAGAAAATAGAACCCTTCAAAGTCGCAAATTAGTTTTTTGTGATTATTGTATAATTTATAAGAATACGATAATAGGACCCACTCTAATAAACGCTTCAGCAGTAGGAAGAGAAATAAAGTCTATTTGGAATATTGGCTATTTGGAAGTCCTGCAACAGGGACTTCTAAATAGCCGGGACTACACTGAACTACTTATTTTTCTTTTTTTGCATTACTTTAATTTTAAATGTTTATTTCTCTAGGCATTTACGTTGTAGCGGCAAAACGCACTCCTTTCGCTGAAATGGGCAGGGCTTTTAAAGATGTCCACCCTTCGGTGCTGTTCGCAGCCGCGGCGAAGGAGGCGTTCAGAACGAGTCACCCAGTGCCCCACCTGTGGATCCTGTTAATGCGGGACGAGTATATATGGTAACAACTGAACACCAATTATCAAAATATTAACATTACACACACTCAGATGAACGAGAAAATGCAGATTGCGTCACAAATACTCATTAAAAGTTGAATGAATGAATGAAATACACCGACCTCATCGTGGTTTTACCAGACTCGATTAATCGAATGAACGCCAAAACTTGCACTAGCCCTTGAAGCCTCATATTTCATGGTGCTACAGAGAACATTGCATATCAACGAGTAGACCGGGGGGCGCCGTAATGGTAGGGAAGACGTGTTCTTAGGATAGGGAAGGATTGCGAGCCGTAATGGAGAGACGTGTCATGATGGAAAATGCTGAACTGATGAGAGTCTAAAACTGCATCTTATACTGATGATGAGTAATGTCCCTCGACATTCCGGCCTGTACAAAGAAGAAAAAACACAACAAACCTATTGTTACGTACTGATGTTCCTTATGATTCCAGATTAGCAGATCATCAGGCGGTATCCTGACTCCTCGACATTCAGCTCTGAAAGCAGGAGTTCCTTATGAAAAACCAGCACTTGGCGTCAACCGACTATATGGTTTCGGCTTTCAAGCCATGGTTAATAGTGCACAAGTAAGTTATTTTCGTTAGACTTTCTACAATATTTACCTAGTCCTTAAGTGCCCATACATGAGTAGACTAGAGTAGAAGGATGTAACTACTTATGTACATACTGTCGCTTAAGGGTTCAAGGTTATTTTAGTGAACGAGGTTCCATTTAGCTTGTTTTTTTTTCCAGGATATTCTTGTGAGATCAGCCCAAATATCTCTAGCAGGTGGAACAGAAAACATGTTAGCAATCCCGTTCTTACTCAGAGACTTACGCGTCGGCACTCAGCTGGGGCAAGCAAAGAACTTCGAGGATTCCCTGATAGCCGGTTCAGTGGACTCTTACTGTAATTTCTCTATGGCACAGACTGCTGAGAATCTCGCCGAGATACACGATCTGAAGAGGGTGCAAGTGGATGAGTTCGCTTTAAAGTCGCAGATGAAATGGAAAGCTGGTATGTTTTAGTCATTTTCACACAGCTGCATTCCAGACTTGTCCGTTGCATTTTTTTTTAGCCATTGAAGAACTTGGAAATTTCGAAGTTTTAAAATTGTGAAATTCAGACACATCTAACTATTATAAGAATATGAAGACCTTTTGAAAGCCGCAGGAATCCGCTGGATGGGAGAAGCACAGAACCAGCCAAATTGGCAGAGCTTGAGGGAGGCATATGTCTAGCAGCAGACGTCTTTCAACTGAAATGACGAAGACAAAAATACATACGTTCCAATATAGCTTCTAGAGTCCTAGCCAATAAAGCTGTTAATATTTAGCTAATGTTTGATTTTCGTGCCAGGTTTCGAAAATGGCGCTTTTGAAGCAGAGATGGCCCCAGTAACAGTGATGGTGGATGGTAAACCAGTAGTTGTGGACAAAGACGATCATCCTCGTGCCAATACCACGATGGAGTCCCTCAGCAAACTGCCTGTGTTGTTTAGAAAAGGCGGAGTTGGGACTGTCGGAAATTTTACTGTGAGTATAGAATATTTGTCCGAGCTGACAGTGCCAATTTTTCTAAATTGGCACTGTCAGCTCGGGCAAATATTTCAGAGGGGTAATTGCGTAACACACTAACAGTAGATGGCTTTTAATTTGACAGTTCAACAACATTCGTTGCGTTCTTTCCGTTGCTGAGCAGATAAAGTTTTCGAACATATGTAACAATAGATTTTCAATATTCTTTAAAATTATTCAGATTGTGTTTAATTGTGTGTTACGCAATTTGGGCGCAGGTCATATAAGAACACATTACGTTTATTTTTTTTAAATGCCAACGAGCGCATTAAATGGCAGTACATTTATTTATCCTGTACCGTTTTTGCCATCAAAAACTTTGCGGAAAATTGCGAAATCCCATTCCCAGGATTGATTATTAGTTATTTATCTTTTCAAGTGCAGGAGTGTCCCAGTGGTAACGGGCCGACGATTTACAATATGAAGATCCCTGGCAGGCACTTTTATTTGTGTAAATAATTTCCTCACCACTACTCTCAAAAACGGTGAAGAAAAACATCGAGAGGAAACCGGCATGTTCTAAAACTAAAAATTCAAAGCCATGTCACATTCACTAATCCGCACTGGGCCCGAGTTGTGGATAACGGCCCACTACCTCTCATAGAGAGGAGGCGTGTGCCCCGCACGGTGAGAACATAATAGGCTGATTATGCCCTCTCTTTTCAAGGGTGTTAACGACGGTGCAGGAGTCGTGATCCTTGCAAATGAAGACGCAATTACACAACATAATCTGACTCCGCTGGTACGACTGTCGGGCTGGTCTCATGCTGGAGTGGAGCCGAGGGTCATGGGGTTGGGACCTGTGCCGGCTGTTAGTTGGATAGTTGCTGGAAGCTACTGGGTTCACGCTTGATGATATGGACATGATTGAGGTAAGACTCTTCAATTATTATCGTTGCAGCACATCTAGGTATATTTTAATACGTGAAGCAAAAACTTTCTTTTTACTAAAATTACGCGGACGGAGGATTACGAAACTTGGCACAGTTAAAGTTTATATTGAGAACAAGCGCAGAAAGCTAATATTTTTGTGTAATAATGATTTTCTATTTAAATAAATAATGGTCGAATTTCGTATTTATAAAACATTTCCAATATTACCATGTCTAAAAGTTGAGCCAAAAATGCTTCGATTTAGGTTAGTTCCATAGACGTCGAAATAATGGCAACTTGAAATCAAATCAAAATCAAATCAAAAGTAATTTATAGAAACTAGGCTGGTGTCAACACTTTTTGAAAATCAAAATAACAAAAGACAGTCCCCCAAAAAGCCCGCCCTTCACCACTTCCTAGTGCTTTAGCTGGGAAGAAGAAGTGGTGCAACAAACTCACCAGCAGCAAGCAAGTCTGTAATTTTAGAAGAACTTGATTCAATACAATACTTAGGAAATTAACGTTACGAAACATAAAATTAAAATGTTTTGCCATATGTCAGCTAGCACGCGACAATATACCAAAAAAATAGTCATAAAAAAATTTACTCAAACAGAAATAAATAATAAAAACATAAACAGAACTTAAAATCTAAATTAAAGTCTCCAAGCACAAAGGGCGTGCCCACTTACGTATGCAATGTGGCATTATGTTCACATAATTGTAGCTAGAAGTAACAAATGTTAAACTAGGACCTCCGGAGTAAAATAAACAGTTAAAACTATTAACAATAACAAAACCATGGTCAGCAAGACGACCAGTCACCACAAGCAGCACCCGTTCACAAGCATAACGCAAAGATCAGCCATAACCCCCCTCGCCATATTTGTGGGAAGGAGGCAACCCGACCCCCGACACTACCGCAAGCAGTGACATCTAAGGGACCATGACGAACTTGCTGCCGGTTGCTCAGGCAAGAATAATATGATCAATTGTCGAGGTCGCTAGCTAACTATATATTGCAATACAACTCATTATAAAAAACATTGTAATGAGTAGATTACGTCAGTAGTACTTAAATGAAAATTAAAATGAATTTATACAGTCAAATAAAAACAAACAATTATGTTAATTTAAATATAACCTGTCAGTAGGCAAGCAAATTCTGGTGAAAGAACACAAACATTGTCATTTTTTTTTTTTCTGGGTGGGAAATCATCAAATAACTTCTCCCGCTCTGGGTGGAGCGGGAGGGCGTGTCAGACTTTTACTGACTAAAACCCACCCGTGTTCCCTCGGTTGCCTGTGTGCCAGGGGCCGCGGTATCTCTTTCGAACAACCCGCACCCCTGGCAGGCATCGGCCCTTGCGGGCCCCATCAGTTGCTGCTGACATCTCTTTGAGGCGCGCGTGGAACACAACGCGCCATCGACCCGGGCTTGGTCCTTACCGGACAGCGAGCTACCCGTTACTCGCCGTCCGCAAGCCCGTGCCTACGGTGGCCGGGAATCAGCCTGGGATTCCCGACGCCCAGGGCGTCTCCTGCGAAGGCCACGGCTGTGAGGGCGCATGTACTGCATCTCCCTCACGTGCGCCGCCTCCCTCTTTGCGAGCATAACTGCTTCGCTGAAGGAGGCGACTGCCAGCCATGCCCTCTCGCTCCGTACCATGGCCTGGACCAGGGTCGGACGCGAGAGATCGCCTCCACCGATCACCTCCACGAGGACACAGCGGTGCTCCGCCCAAGCCGGGCAGACCTCCACCGTATGCTCCACCGTGTCCTCTGGGCGATCTTTGCAATGGAAACACCCGGGCGTTTCCTCCCGCCCTATCCGAAACAGGAACCTCCCGAAACAGCCATGTCCGGTGAGGACCTGTGTCAGGCGGAAGGTGAGGACGCCATGCCGCCTCTCAAGCCACTCCTCAAAGAGGGGACTTACCGCCGCAATCGCGGCGTGCCCAATATTGTTAATCGTTTAGGAGGCTATTTAAATTAAAATGTCTTAGCAACTACTTGAGTATCAGCTTTTCAAATATTTTACTAAAAGCTGGTAAAATAGAAATAGGCCTGAAATTGCCAACGTTATTTTTATTATCTGATTTAAATAATGGTATGCCTTTACTACTCTTCATGAGGTCAGGAAAAGATTCTAAATCAACACATTTATTAAAAGTAATAGCTAAATAGGGGGCCACGATATCGATTTTATTACTTAAAAGTTTAATGAAGATGCCCCAGTAATCACCAGTGTTTTTAGACTTAAGTGTGTTAAAAATATTTACTACATCACGAAGCGTTACATGTTCGAAACTAAATAAGCGACTACATTTGGGTACACTACTATGCAAAAGGTTTTCAGCGTTAGACGCGGAGGAATTTAAAGAGTGAGTCGTAGTTATAGGTATGTTGGCAAAAAAATCATTAAATGCCTCAGCTATGTCAGCATCATGGTCAACAACAAATTCGTTGATAAAGCAACGAATTTGTTGTTGACCATGATCTCTAATTGTTTATCCTGTTTAACCGATTTACCCGTTTCATTGTTAATAATTCTCCATGTGGTTTTTACTTTATTATTAGATTTATTTATAGCATCGCCTAAAAATTTAGATTTAGCAAAAGCACATATCTTTTTAAATAATTTAGAATCGCTTCTAAAATATTCTAGGAAAGGAGTGTCAAATCTGTATTCTTTAAACCATGTAGCTCGTATAATCTCGCTCTATTTTTATAAATACCTGGAGTGGCCCTGGCCTTCAACTGCACTATATACTTATGTATTTAGAAATCGTGGCGTATTTCTTTTTACATGTTTAAAACACTCAACGAAATGCTTGATAAGATAAAATTGCAGATAAAAGTTGTATTTTGATAAACACGGCTTACATAATCAAATTTTCAGCGGTCGAACCAGAGGTCATTTTTGTTTGGTACATAAGGGGTAGGTAGTAGTATAGCGATATACCTAGGTTGCTTTACTCACTTGCTTTTAATGACATTGGTGTTTTGCAATTTTCAAGTGAAGCCCAATTGACCGATTAAGCCATATATTGACAGCAGGTATTCTTTTTTCTGTGCCAAAATTTTCTCAAAGCATTGGACATTTTATTGTAAACATGACATAACACCATTTCTGTAATTACTGAAGGGTTAGGCAGAGGTGTATCTTTATTAAATTCACATTTCGCCAGTTATGTTTAAGTTCCATGTAATGGGGGATTGGGGGCGAGCACATTGCCATCAACCGACTTGGAGCTGCTACTGACAAATTCCTGTTGGAAATACCCCAATAACAGTTTGCCCAACCTGGGAATCAAAACGAGAACACAACACACAGCGGGGCAGCGGGGCTCAGTACTTGCAACCACTAGACCAACGAGGCATATTGTTCAAATACGCTGTTATCCTATGTTCTAGATTAACGAGCAGCTCGCGGCGCAGGCTTTGGCCAGCGTGATATAGATGGACCTCAGTCAGGACAAGCTGAACATCAACGGTGGTGCCATCGCGATAGGGCATCCGGCTGCTGCCTCTGGGGCTAGGATCACTTCCCATCTTGCGCATGAACTCAGGTATTGTTCGTAATTTTTTTATAGTCTTAAGCGTTTTCCCCCATCGTCATCATCCACAGCCCGATTTCACCGACAGCTGGGCATAGGCCTCTCTTTTCTTATGCCATTCCCCACGCTCCTGTGCCGGCCTCAAACAGGTTTTACCCATGATGGCAAAATGTCGTCCGCCTATCTCGCCGCCGGACATCAGTCCTTGAAAGCCACTCTGTTACAGCCTTACTCAACCAGTCATCACTTTTAGTATATTACCCTAGTTAAAGGGAAATGCGAAGGGAGACCGCCAATGTCTGTCTTGAGCAATCGTGTTGATCAATGCTCGTGCCCCCTCTGTTTGAGAAGAGGCCCTGCAGTGCAGGCACCGTCCGAGGGGGGAGAACGGTCCTAGGGGTCATGATCCCCGTAAAGCAGTAATCGTACATCTTCTTAAAATAGTAATTTTTCGAAAATATAACAAGTCTAATCCTATGTAACATAAGAAAACTTATAAAATTCTGGGGATAAATAGAACCATTTTTTTTGTTTTGTTATTATTTTTCCATATCTGCCATCAATGTTGGTGACGTCTAGCCGAAAAGCCTTTCATTTTCAACATGGGCCGTTTTTTTTTTTTTTGTTGGGCAATCATCAAATAATTTCTCCCGCTCTGGTTGGAGCGGGATGGCGTGTCAGACTTTTACTAACTAAAACCCACCCGTGTTCCCTCAGTTGCCTGTGTGCCAGGGGCCGCGATATCTCTTTCGAACAACCCGCACCCCTGGCAGGCATCGGCCCTTGCGGGCCCCATCAGTTGGTGCTGAAATCTCTCTGAGACGCGCGTGAAACACAACGTGCCGTGGACCTGGGCTTGGTCCTTACCGGACAGCGAGCTACCCACTACTCGCCGTCCGCAAGCCCGCGCCTACTACAGTGGAAACACCCGGGCGTTTTCTCCCGCCTTATCCGAAACAGGAACCTCCCGAAACAACGTGTCCGGTGAGGACCTGTGTCAGGTGGAAGGTAAGGACGCCATGCTGCCTCTCAAGCCACTCCTCAAAGAGGGGACTTACCGACGCAATCGGGGCATGCCCACGCCCGTGCGACAATCGCACTCTCCACGTCGCCATGAGATCCCACCGGAGCTCTGGCCGCTGTGCCGCGATTTCCCGCGGCAGCTGAGTTACGCCCCGCGTTTGGCCTCCTCGCGCCACTCCCAAGTGTGCGCGAGGACCTTTGCCTCCAGATCCCATGGCGGCAATCCGGCAATCAACATGGCCACTTACATCTAGATCCGATATTCGAATAATAAGAACATATTACAGACAATAAACAACTGGTTTTCGTCCCGGACTTTAGACTTGACAGATTAGTTTGTTATCAACACTTACTGGGGGCGCACGAATCGCTTATGTACCTACATACTTCAAAAATACGTGATAAATAAAAACGTAATTCAATAAAGCGAGTAGATACGATAGGGAATGTGAAAATATCACAACACAACCGGTGTGGTTTTGTGCTGTGTTGACGTGCGTGTGAGTGGATTAAACCAAGATGGCCGTCGTTATCAATAAAGGTTGGTTTCACATACTTACTTATTATTTTATGCATTGTCGTTGCTATATGTAGATACTTGTGCTGTGTATTTATTTATAGTGAATTAGTGATGATATAGTGGGTGCATTGACCCGTGCAGTAGTGATATGTAATAACTTCTTTTATTATGGACCAATATAATTAATTATTACGTGTCTATTATGTCAAAACCGACCAAAATACTTAGATATTGTAGTTTTAAATTTTTTATACTTGATTTGATTTGGATTTAGTTACGAAAGAATAAGATTCAGATAAGTGGAAATATTTTGAAAGCCTTGCAAAAAGGTGTATAAAATCATTCAACAATAACGTATACCAACGTCTAAAAATCACATCATTGTTTACAAATTAACCAGACAAGATTTGTAATGAAGCGATTATAACCCTTATCTCTTAGAACACAAGGTCCGAATGTCATTATGTGGACTTTCACACAGGGGTCAATGTCCACATAAATAATGAAGGGCAAGGTTATTTCACACATTCTGGTTGAATGAGTGTTTTTATACAAAACACATGATTACCTACCTAAATACATTAGTTACGCCAGAATAGAAGTGTGATATTATTGTACCTACTTAAGTACTTAAAAAGAATATTGTTTAATATAGGTTAACTTTGTTGTTGCTTCGACTGGTGGCTCCGGTTGTTTTGTGGTAAATACTTCATGAAAACGTAAGTGTCTGTTACTATTATTTTGTATTATTGTAGAACTTTAATTACAAATTTATATCTATATCTATACATCTATACATATCAATAAAATTGGAGTGTCTGTTTGTAATATTAAATTAACCGCTTTTTGCTACATGCATATGAATATATATACGGTACATATACCAAAATAACATTTTTTACAATTTTTGTCTGTCTGTCTGTTTGTTTCCGCTAATCTCTGAAATGGCTTGACCGTTTTTGACGGGACTTTCACTGGCAGGTAGCTGATGTAATAAGGAGTAACTTAGGCTACTTTTATTTTAGAATTTTATTTGTTTTTATTGATATATAAATAATAGTAAAAAAACTATTCCGCGCGGACGAAGTCGCGGGCACAGCTAGTTGTAAATGTAGTGTATGAACTCGTTGGGAAGTCATTTTTACTGTAAATGCGTACCGTAATTTAGAGTTTCACAATACCCTGATAAAAATAACTAGCATCAATTCTTATAAATGAATGCTATGTTTTAAAATTCCTCTTCACTAAGTAATTTGTAGAACCATTGTAGGTAAATTAGTACGTGTGGCAGATTCAGTCCAGATAATGCGTTTCCATTTTAAACCAAATTAGGGTGGATTCTCTTGAGATATGCCTGCTAATGTTTGAATTAACTTTTTTTAGGATTTAATTAACAAAATGGTTGTATTTCTTGATGTCGACTATTTCTTGACCAAATATTCATTGATTTTACTATGAACAACTGAATCTCAACAAAATAGCTGACGTTTACTAATAAAGTTATTTATCTAGTAGCTTATAACCTTTTTTGATCATATAGCGCTCTTATCAAGAAATGTTAGATTTAAAAGAATCTCTAGCAAAACTATAACGGCGCAAACTTATAGTGATCTCAGCTAAGTATGTTATAATATCTTGTTCTCTCACAAAATGCTGCTATGGGATCAAAATAATATTCTGGATTGTTTAGTTTTACTGTAAACAATTATAGAAGACTTATTCCTAAAGGTGTCCTAAAAGATAATCTTGTAGCTAACTATAAGACTGAGTTAAAAAACCAAATGCTCTTGAGAATATCTACGTTTGTGAAATGCTATTACTAGTAAAAGTGTCCTATACATGTTATAGATGTCAGTCTTGTAGCAAACTATAGGACCGAGATATAAAAACTAATGCATTTGAGTATGTTAAGGCTTGGCAAATGCAATTATAAGTCAAATAGTCTACCGCAAGACGCACAACGGACCGAATGGGAGTCTACGTGCGGAAAAGGGAGTCCAATCAGTCTACCGCAATGCCTTTATAAGAACGTTATTAGTAGTGACAGACTTATAATCATTCTTTTTAGGATTACTTTGCTAGTTGGGCAGACAATGATGAATGAATGGTGAAGAATGAACGATGAATCAGAGAATAATCACTCACCCCATATCTTCCTACTCCAGGTATCTTCATAGTAGCAGCTAAGCGCACGCCGTTTGGTAGGTTCGGAGGTGTCTTCAAGGATGTGTACCCTTCCGACCTGCTGGCTGCTGCTGCTAAAGATGCATTGAAAGCCGGCAGCGTGGCTCCTGAAGTCATCGATACTGTCAATATTGGACAAGTTTATGGGGTCAGTATTTTTTAGTTCTTAGCTAACAAACAGATAATTAAGAACCAAATCAAGGGCTTGTGGCGAAGTAATAACAGCCACACGGGTCGATCGATCAGGTTAAGCTACGCTTGCCGTGGTTTGTCAGTGGATGGATGTCTGAATATCTGTACATACCAAAACCCCCTCCTTGCCTCGGAAAGCACATTTAGCCGTTGGTCCCGGCTGTCATTCGTAGATCTTTGACAGAAAAAAAAAGTTGTTACGGGTCGTCAGAAAGAAAGTCTGACAAACCAGTCTTACCAAGAGGTATTGTGTTAGCCAGTCATTGCGGGTTGTAAAGGTCAAATAGGCAGTCGCTCCATGTAAAATTCAGCTGTTAGACCAGAACCGACTGGGCCGACCCCGACATAGTTGGGAAAAGGCTAGGCAGACAATTTGTTAACCAACAGTCAATTGGCTAAGCCCAGACCCTAAAATGCCGGACCAGCATTACAAGAAACTCTTTTATCTGATTGAATGAAAAGCTTGGTAGAGGCAGAAAACAGTTTTCTGCATGAGGGAACGCCTTCTAAAGAGATTTCAGTTTCTAGAATATTAAATTGACTGATTCTGTGGATCCTGTTCTCGGTGCTGAAGAATTTGCTAAGAGTCAAGTGACATAGATGCAGTATAGAAGCAGCCATACTCGTGCGAAGTAACACGTAAACTTCAATTTATTTCAGGACCTAAATGTGAATGTTATATCCTCAGATCAGTGGCTCATCTGATGGAGGTTTATCTCCACGTCATGCTGCACTCAAGGCTGGCATTCCGGAAGACAAGCCTGCTCTAGGAATTAACCGACTCTGTGGGTCTGGTTTCCAGGCTATCGTTAACAGCGCTCAGGTAAGATTTACCTTTCTATGAAGAAACTAAGTAGTCTCGATGTTCTAGTTACGAAAACGAGAGAAAAAGCTTTAGATTGTCAGCCAAACCAAAACTTTTACACAATAGGCATAACGACCAGTCCTCCATGCAGGGCTTGCAAGGAGGCTGAGGAAACCATTGCGCATGCACTCTTTGAATACCTTGTGTATTCAAAGAGTGCATGCGCAATGGTTTCCTCACCGTCACCCAGATTAGGACACAACTCTCGGGGCACCCAGATCTTACACGGACGTTCTTGACATAGTAGGAGATATAATCAACTTTTGGTATGAGGTAGGTTGGTCGCCGTGGCCTAAGGACTAAGTGCGGAAACCAAACTCCTTAACGTAGAACATAGATTGTCAGCTATGGATTTCACCATGTAATTAATTTTAACTATTTATTTACCTAGCGTATTCCTCCACGCTTGAAACTCGTTCACGTCAAAAACTAAATTAGTAGAACATGTATTTTCCCCAGGATATCATCACAGGAGCTGCCCAAACCTCCTTAGCAGGTGGTACAGAGAACATGTCAACGGTACCTTTCGTCGTCAGGAACACCCGTTTCGGAACCAGTTTAGGAGTAAAGATTCCCTTCGAAGATGTCCTGACGTCATCATCTTTGGACACATCCTGTAACTTTAGCATGCCGGAGACAGCTGAGAATCTTGCTGAGAAGTATGGCTTGCAGAGGATGGAGGTCGACCAGTATGCTCTGCAGTCACAACAGAGGTGGAAAGCTGGTAATTTGAACTCTTTTAATAAATCACCATTTAGTCTAGATCTGACTGGATACGATACGAAATTAGGCTAGTGTAGTGTCCATAGATTAATAATTAGTTAGTGTCACACCCCTACGGTTGTGTCACACCCCTACGATATAGAGTGGCTGTTGTGGGAAATAAAAAGGAACATGGCGACGACAAGATATGGTTGTTTTATTGAGTCGGATAAAATCCAATAAATCCTGGAGCATCACACATAATAAGATTCCTGCCGAACCACGAACACAACAGCTAGTAAGTTATT
Organism: Polymixis lichenea; assembly: GCA_949091785.1. NCBI lineage: Eukaryota > Metazoa > Arthropoda > Insecta > Lepidoptera > Noctuidae > Polymixis > Polymixis lichenea. The sequence continues at coordinate 39,000 of OX420948.1, forward strand.
ATAATCAAAAACAATTGGTTCACATATCATTCAGGCTTTAGTTCCTCCACACCTTGAAATAGACATATTTTTGCATTTTGACAAAATAAAAATACGGGCTTGTCTGGACACCAAAAACGAATGTCCACTACCTGATTTAGAGACAATTCTAGAAAAATTGCTGTTTAAAAAACCTGGTTTTATTTTTAGCCCAAGACCAAGGCGTGTTCAAAGCGGAGATGACTCCGGTGACTGTGAAGGTCAAGCGGCAGGAGAAGGTAGTGGAGGTAGATGAGCACCCTCGTCCAGAGACCACCACTGAAATGATCAGCAGGCTGCCCGTGCTGTTCAGAAAGGGAGGCGTAGTTACCGCTGGCAACTCTTCTGTAAGTTACTTCATTTATAATGTAAGAAGGAACTCAGTTACATCCTGCTAAACTAAACTTTCCTCAGTACCACTCCAATAATCTGCTGCTGCAAAAAATAGTACTTTCCTGCTGGAGCAGTCGAGTAAAAACACTACAGCAAGTAGAGGCTTAGTAAGAATCAGTTTGCAACCTTGCATGATTGTAATGTACCATTGATTTGAATAAAACCCTAATACTTGCCCTGGATTGCATTGCAGAGACCAGAAGTCAGAGGATGATCGTTCGCTCTCCACGTAATGGCTGTACATTGGTTAAATTCAAATAATAGGCCCAACGAATCCAGCAACAAAGAAAATTATTCTCATCCCTCTCTTATGATATTTTTAACAGGGTGTAAACGATGGTGCTGGGGCACTGGTCCTTGCAAGTGAGGAGTCTGTCAAGCAGAATGGCTATACGCCCCTGGTGCGACTGCTGGCCTGGTCTGTAGTTGGCGTAGATCCTTCCATCATGGGCATCGGACCCGTACCTGCTATACAGAACCTGCTGGCTGCTACGGGACTGAAGCTTGATGATATCGATTTGGTTGAGGTACATTGATCTTCTGCTAATAGAAGCTCATTACTACATTTGTATTATGCGCTATAGAGCACATACCATAACATAACATCGCGCCTTGTTTGTCTCGAAGCGTTGGGTAGAGGCATACCTATAGTACACCCACATTTCGCCAGTTATGTTTAAGTCCCATGTACTTGGGGGCGAGTTTATTGCCAGCAACTGGGCAGAAATCCAGACTCCGGGATACTGAGAATTTCCAGTTAGAAAATCTTAATAAATCTTTGCCCGAACTGGGAATCGAATGCAAGACTGCACATAAGCGCTACTGCATGATTTCAGCGCAGCAGTAGCGCTTGCGACCACTAGCCCAACGAGGAAGTCCAGTAAAAAAGTTATTTCGGAGACTTCTATAGTACACTTCGTGCTATAGAAGTCTTCAAAATAAATTTTTGAACAGTCCCTTCATGTAGTCATGAAGTCAGAAGTCAAAGCTGTAATTATCATAAAATCTTGCACCACAGCAGACAATGACATTTCGAAAAGGCAAGACTTCTAAAGCTCGCTTTCTTTTGCCTGGTAACCATAATAGGTATTATCTGACTTTGACGCTTAGCACGGCGTGATTCGAGATAGCCACTATTAGTAAATGTCATGATGAGCATTTACCAAACAGTCCTTGTCACCAACAGATCAACGAGGCGTTCTCAGCTCAGACTTTGGCATGCGCTAAGGAGCTGGGTCTGGACCAGAGCAAACTGAACGTCAACGGTGGAGCCATCGCCATGGGACACCCAGTTGGTGCTTCAGGAGCAAGGATTACCGCACATCTTGCTCATGAGCTCAGGTAAGCTGGCATTCGAATATACATAGGCATTACAGTTATTCTGCCGTCACTACCAATTCATCACAGGCAATTTCTTACTGCTGTTTTATGTGGGCGTTGGAAAAAAAAGACTTAAGGTGGATGTGCGAACTTTTTCATGAAATAGTCATTCAATGGACTTCTGATACACTGCTACGGAGCTCAAAATACGTCACCCGCATCGGCTACGCGCCGGCAAGAACTGCTACGACCGCTACGATGCTACGAAATTCTTTATGCGCTACGAGTTGTTTGTGGGGCTGGGCTTCTTGTTGCTTAGAATACTTTGAATGTTGATACACAGTTAAAAATGCCTAAATTAAACAGAACGCCACCCTCTGCCCCTACTGTAGAGGTACGACTTGCTTCATCTAACCTCAACAGTGTGAGTTTATCATCAACACACAACAAAGAGCGCCCGTGCCTAGATTTTAGTCCCACAAGTGAACTTGAAGATTTTAAAGAGGTAATACGACCAATGCTTACTAAATGGAAATCTAATCAGGAAACTATTCTGCAATTTTTTTTGTCTAAAATAACGTTGAAGTTGGTGGAATTAAAAGCACATTATGATAAGCTACAGAACATCAAGACTGAGATTGAGGACTCGGCTCAGTTAATGAATGCCAAATATGAGAAAATGAGAACTAACGTGGGAAGGCTGGAAGGTGAACGCTCAGAGCAAAGTAAATATATACCAGCTAGAAAAACAATAAGTAATTTTGAAGAAAATCATAGATCAGCAGTTATTGATCTGCGTAATATCTCCCCAAAGCCTAATGAAAACACAAATGACTTAACGGAAATAGTCGTGGGTGTGTGCAGATCATTGGAAGTGCAGGTAAAACCGGAAGAGATTCACAGACATTTATCGAGTGCAGAATAGCCAAGGCCCATCTATACAAATTATTGTAGAATTCCAATCATCCACTGAAAAACACCATACTACGCGCTGTGCGTGATTTTAACAACGGAAAGCCACTCTCCGAAAAAATAATTACTGGACATTCTGGCTTGAATGGTGATCACACACGATTGCCGCGATAAGTCCCTTCTTTGAGGAGTGGCTTGAGAGGCGGCATGGCGTCCTCACCTTCCGCCTGACACAGGTCCTCACCGGACACGGCTGTTTCGGGAGGTTCCTGTTTCGCATAAGGCGGGAGGAAACGCCCGGGTGTTTCCACTGCGAAGATGGCCCTGAGGACACGGTGGAGCATACGATCAAGGTCTAACCGCCTTGTCCTCGTGGAGGCGATCGGCGGCGGCGATCTCTTGCGTCCGGCCGTGGTCCAGGCCATGGTACGGAGCGAGAGTACATAGTTAGCCGTCACCTCTTTCAGCGAAGCAGTGATGCTCGCAAAGAGGGAGGTGGCGCACGTGAGGGAGAGGTAGTACATGCGCCCTCGTGGTTGCGGCCTTCGCAGGAGACACCCTGGGTGTCGGGAATCCCAGGCTGATTCCCGACCACCGTAGGCGCAGGCTTGCGGACGGCGAGTAATGCGTAGCTCGCTGTCCGGTAAGGACCAAGCCCGGGTCGACGGCGCGTTGTGTTCCACGCGCGCCTCAAAGAGATGTCAACACCAACTGGTGGGGCCCGCAAGGTCCGATGCCTGCCTGGGGTGCGGGTTGTTCGAAAGCGATACCGCGGCCCCTGGCACACAGACAACTGAGGGAACACGGGTGGGTTTTAGTCAGTAAAAGTCTGACACGCCCTACCGCTCCACCCAGAGCGGGAGAAGTCATTTGATGATTACCCAACCCGAAAAAAAAAACGACCATATGATAAATACTAAATATGCCTAAAATATTTTTTATGCGACAATGCTTGCGGCGGCTTCACAAAGGCAGGCAATTCAAACAGAAAAATGAATCGTTAAATCTGTGTCATAGAGCTCATTATTAGTTAGAGGTGCCCTTTTCTATGAAAATATTGAACCAAATTAAGATCTTATTTGCCATTGCTTTAATTTTAACCGCGAAATTCGGTTGTGCATTCTTGTAAAGGCCGGTCGAACACGAGACAATAGGTTTCTAAGAATAATTTTTGTAAACTGCGGACCTACTTACCTAGCTTGGTGTAATTTATATTTTTACCCTTTACTGTTCAGAAATAAAGTCTGAATTCGCTTTTCATATTTTTACACACATTACACACGCATAAATTCATTGATCGCAAGGAAGCGTTACTTCAAGTTCTCATTATTTCACAAGGAAATCAATAAATTAAAGTTTTCGTGATTTTTTTTATTGTTATTTATTGAAAAAAAATAGTCCCAATCGATTCGAGTTCGATGATTGAGTTCATGGCTTTCGGTTCCAGAGCGACCTAAAATTAACCGTGTATATCATTAATAGCTTGGATACATTTGGGGCCCATGAATCCTTCCGTTGCCCCCCTGATAAATGCCATCAGATTTTAGGAAATACCAACATGACATTTAATGTGTTGCATCTAAATATACGTAGTATTGGTAAGAATTTTCATAGCGTCCTTGTGTTATTGTCATTCTTAAAAATCAGGTGCGACGTAATTGTTTTTTCGGAATGTTGGCTGAACAAAAATACTATTGTCCCAGTTTTTCAGGGATACTTGGCGTATTCGTCTTCAAATAGCCTGATACGTTCTCACAGATTAACAGCATAACATGTGGAGCCGGAGTTTGCTGATGCAAACTGCATAATCTGCAAACTCACTGACATCGTAATTATTGCTGTATAGGTACAGGCCGCCATCCTTTTGCCGAATTGACAACTTTCAGAATAGTCTCAATACTGTACTAGCATCAGTATCCTCCCATCTTTACTATATTATTATTTACATTTTATATAATATTATAAAGCTGAATATTTTGTTTGTTTGTTTGCTTGAACGCGCTAATCTCACAACTACTGGTTCGAATTGGAATATTCTTTTAGTATTGGATAGCCCATTATACCGAGAAAGGTTATAGGCTATATAACGTCACACTAAGAGCCTTAGGAGCCGAGCAAAGAGAAAAAAGTCACGAAAACGAAGTACTGGCACGGGCAGGCGAGGCAAGCGACGGGGTGGGTCGGGGAGCAAGAAATTTGACGCGAACGAAGTCGCGGGCAGAAGCTAGTAAAAATATATTTCTGGTGGGAGACATGAACATTAACACAACTAATCATGATCCAAATTATAATGATTACATGAATTTGACTGCTTCACAAGGACTCTTACCGGAGGAATATACTCTCCCTACTAGAGACAATAATTGCCTGGATCATGTCATGATTAAAGTTTTGAAATTGGTAGTATCTTTTATCCTGTAGAGTCACATCACTGACCATGTCCCAGTACTCGTTTGTATAAAAGACGTAACGAAACCACAAACGACTAAAATTGTTTCAAAGGTAATCTGCTTAAAGTTGTTGCTGAAATCGCAAAAACCAATTTTACTACTATCTTGTCTACTAATAATCCTAATTGGGCTACTGAATTTCTTATCAATACAATTGTTTCTACAGTACATAAAAATACCAGCACCAGTTGCATTCCTTCTAGGCTGAAAGTAATCAAGCCCTGGATAACACCAGGGCTACTAAGATGCATTAGGAATAGGGACAAGATGCATAGAGAACACAAATTGACATCGGGCAATTATACTTTGAAATTAACCTATATCCGCTATCGCAACTTTTGCATTAAGCTTCTACATAAGCTAAAAAATAATCACGAAAAAATAATAATTGGTGAAAGCTAAGAATAACCCTAAATAGACCCACACCATAATTAATAAACAAATCTCTAGATCTCCTCCTATGGACTTATTGTCCATGTCCAACCTAGACTCAAGTCTTCATTAAACTTTGTCAACAATTATTTTGCGAATATTGGCAAGAACTTGCAGCTAAGCATACAAATGCTGATCTTTACATGAGTCATATATCAGGAACGACGCTCAGATGAACTCAATTGTTCTTCTCCCTCCGGATCTCACTGAATTTGAAACCATTATTATGGGTCTCCGTTCTAATTCGGCCCCAGGATGGGATGGAATCAGTTCACAACTACTAAAAATATGTAGACAGACTCTTGTGCCTCTTGTCGCGCACATTTGTTGTCTTTGTTTCTCCGAGGGTGTATTCCCGAAAGTATTAAAGAGAGCGGCAGAGGCAGTATCAACAACTACAGACCAATTTGGGTCTTACCGGCATTGTCGACTCATGTCTGTGTCATTGGAGCGAGTTGGAGTAAGAGGCTCCGCACTTACTATCCTTGCAAGCTATCTATCTGACCGAACGCAGTGTGTTAAAGTCGCCACATATGCTAGTGACGAGTATGGATTGTCCTTCGGAGTGCCTCAAGGTTCTATTTTGGGGCCTAGACTGTTTTAAATTTATGTAAACAGTCTATGTGACTTAGCACTCCCAAATTATCCCATTTACATATATGTATGCGGATGATACGGCCCTCCTTGTACATGCAAAAAATTTAAACGTGGCTCCAGAGGGAGCAGAATTTGTTCTTGGCATTGTTATGTCTTGGTTATCGGCGAATAGTTTAACTATAAATGCTGATAAAACCAACTTTATCACTTTCTCCCTCAAATGTAATTCGCAACCCGACAAGACACTTTCAGTTAAAGCGCATAATAATTGTAATGTTTACCCAAACCAATGTTCCTGCTTTCCCCTGACAAGAAAAACCAGCGGGAAATACCTCATTCGCTAACGCTCTGTCGTACGTACCGGTTCGGTGTCAACGTCTGAGTAATTTGTGCGCTAACTACCCCCTACTCTAACCAAAATGACCAAATGTGATAATTGCAATAAAGGCATAACCAGCAGATCGCCAGGACTGGAATGCAGGTCATGTGCTAAGACTGTTCATGCTAATAAAGCTTGCTCTGGTCTTACTGCGAAGCAGCTATCTGCACTTCGTAATGCGGACAGCCTAGACTGGATATGTGAGGAATGCAACCACAACTCGCCTAACAGGAAATCATCCTTCTTTGTCCCGGACGAGGAAGACGAAGAAGAAGAAGAAGTCGCGACCTCCAGTAGAAACCTAGGGAACTGCAACATAGATAGTGTAAAGTTTCTGAAGGATATTACAGCCGAACTGAAAAAGGTCCTAAAGAAGGAATTGCAACCAATAGAAGTATCAGTAAGCCTCTGCAGCAAAAAAGTAGACGAACTGACAAAAACTGTGGAAATCCAAAGTAAGCACATACAGGAGTTGGAGAAGAAGTACACCCACCTGAGCAACGAAAAAACTCATCTCGAATTAGAAATCACCTCGCTAAAACAATATGTGCGTAATATAGAACAACAGCGTCTAAATAACGTGCTGGAAGTGATAGGAATCCCTAAAGCTCAAAATGAAGACCTTGACTCGATATCTGGTAAGCTAGCTGAAACTCTCAACTTGGATAAATCACAGATACTAAATGTTAAACGTGTAGAAGATCGAAATGAACGTGAGGGAAACATCCAGATGGAGTTGAAACAAGCAGAACAGGCACAGTCATGGGTACGTGCATCCAGAAAGGAAGAAGTTTTGCTGGAACAAATAGTTACTGAAGCCCCTGTAGAGATTTCTAAGTCTAAAGTGATTCTGCGACGCGCCCTAACAAAATCGAATAAATCGCTACTGTGGCTGGCCAAACAAAAATTGGGTCCAGCATATAAATATGTATGGTTCCAGGATGGAAAGGTGCTGCTACGTAAACAAGACAAAGACAAACCTACAGTCGTAAGGAGCGAAATGGACGTCGATCGCCTTTCGACTACAACGCAAGCAGCACATCAAAATACTTATCGGTAATAGTTTTAAAATAAGTTATCCCGGATCTCTCTCCCGATCACCAAGAATTATTTGACTGTGCTAACATTAATGTTTTTAGTAAGCTTATACCTTTTACTAATAAATTAAATATTGTTCACATAAATATTAGATCCATAGTTAAAAATTTTGGTAGTGTAATACATTTAATCAGCACATCCAATGTGACTATAGATGTCTTGATCTTAACAGAAGTTAATGTATATGAAAACACTGTTCATTTGTATAACATCGATGGCTATGAAATGCACAGTAAGTTGCGTATAAACAGAAAAGGCGGTGGAATAATAATTTACGTCAGAGATGGCTACGTACTCACACCAACGAATCATTCGTTAATACACTGTGAATGTATTCTTGGTCAAATCACTACACCTCACAACTACCACGCATATATCTGTGCAATTTATAGACCACCAAGCCAAAGTAAACATCTATTCGTAAAAGAAATAAGCGGTATCTTATCCAATTCTTATATTAAATCATACGACACTTATTTGTTGGGAGACGTTAACATAGACCTAAAGACATACGACAACATTAGAGAATATTACGTAAGTAGCATGTCCGAGTGTGGTTTAACGAGCGCAATATCTGACTACACAAGAATTGAAATACGCGGAAGTAACACTACACGTAGCTGTATAGATCACATATTTGTAAGAACGCGCTCGTTAGATCTGTACTCGGCCGCACTCGGAACTGTAATGGCCGATCACCGCATGATAATATTGTCGTGCGTAGGACCTGACCCAACACGGATACAGGCTGATACTAAAACGATGCAACAAATTGATAATGTTAAAATTAAAACTTTACTTAAAAAATTAAAATGGAGTGAAATAGATGGCATAGAGTGTCCAAACACAATTTACGATCATATACAAAGCCAATTTCATAAATGCTACGAAGAATCAAAATATATCAGAAAAATTAATGAAAATAGTAAAAGAAACAAACAGCCTTGGATAAATAATAAAATTAATAACATGTGTAAAAAAAAGGATCAACTATTTTTGAAATGGAAAAATGATTCAACGAATAAAATACTGCGATTGGAATATAACAAGGTAAGAAACAGAACTCATAAAATCATCGAAACCTCGAGAAATAAACATTTTTTAGAAGAAATAAATAATTATAAAACGAACCCTAGAAAGCTATGGCAAATACTAAATAAGTTGTCGGGTCGCAATAAAAAGTCGGTGGATGAAACCATCTTGAGTGCTTTCAAAAATAATAATATAGAAATAAAATCAATAGCTGACAATTTTGCGACAAAATTTAGAAATAGTGTTAAGAAGATCTTGCCCCAGTGTAACCGTCGTCTGCTGAACGAATCTGAATATACGTTTCCCCTTGACAGATCATTGTGCTTCAGGAAAGCTACAAGTAACAGTATCGGTAAGCTAATTAGAAACCTTCATACAAATAAAGCTCCAGGAGTAGATAACATTAGGTGTATTGATATAAAATCTATCTGTGACAAGATGGCAGGCGTTATTGCCAATTTGATCAACTCTAGTGTCAAACAAGGAAAGTACCCGGAAGTATTAAAAACTGGTATAGTGCGCCCAATACATAAAAAAGGAAGTCTGGCCAACTATGAAAATTATAGACCGATCACTGTTCTACCCGTTATCGACAAAATAGTAGAAAAGTATATCTGTAATCACATTCAAGACTTCTACGCAAAAAATGATGTGTTATCCAGCACACAATACGGTTTTCAACCCAATAAGTCCACCTCACAGCTGTTATCTAAGTTCACAGATGAGGTCAACGAATCCCTTAATGATAAAAATAATGTAATTTTACTATTTATCGATTTCAGTAAGGCGTTCGATACGCTTAGGCATGACACTTTGCTGACAAAATTAAATAACTCTGGAGTTCGAGGACCAATACTTAAATGGTGTGAGGACTATCTTAATAACCGTAAATACAATGTCAAAATATGCAATGAAATCAGTGACGCCATTGAAGTCACCGAAGGGACAGCCCAAGGTTCAGTACTTGGACCCCTACACTATCTGACATATGTTAACGATATGGAACATGTGGTCAAACACTGTTCTGTTTATCAATATGCAGATGACACGTGTCTTGTAGCTTCCCACAGGGATGTAAAAGTAGCAGCTCAATGGTTACAGGAAGATTTTATTCAAGTCTCCAAATGGGCACATGATGCTGGCCTGATTCTCAACGCAAGTAAAACCAAAATCATTCATGTCCACTCTAGTCACCTAAAGCAGATTACTTCTTTTAAGATAATCGCACATGGTCACAGTTGTCTTCACTCCACTATGTCAGTTATATGTCGATGTGAGGCAATTGACCAAGTAACGCACCACACCTATCTTGGATTAGTCGTGGACAATCGCTTCAGCTGGACTTTTCACGTGGACTCAGTCTGTGACAAGTTGCGGGCTATACTGGCAAAGTTCTACATTTTAAAACCTAAAGTACCTTTCAAATTGCTTCTCAACATGTACATTGCCTTAGCAGAATCAATTATAGCATACGGACTTACGAGCTACGGGCGTACATTTAAAACATATTCTGACAAAATTTCCAATCTACAAGTAAGACTATTAAAACTGATCGTACCCAGAAAAATAAAACACAAATATAAAGAGAACGTTATAGAACTATTTAAATATTGTAAAATTTTGCCAGTTCAGACCAGACTCAAAATGGCCCTCTTGATTGAGCAATTTAATAACAAAAGCACTCAAATACCTATATCACATAAAATAATCACAAGAAGTATCACCCAAAATAAATTAACAATACCTCAGGTTAGAAATTATTATGGCAGGCGAACAGTAAAATTTTTAATTCCCACCATAATGAATGAAATACCCAAGTCTATTAAAACCGATATAAACCTTAAAAACTATAAGCAAAGATACAAAAAATACTATTATAACTACATATTAAACACATAAGTAACATAGTCTACAAAAAAAAAAAAATATCCCTGAACAAAAATAAAAGCAACCTGTATAGGAATCTTGAGATTGACTAGAACTGTTATTTTTTGAGCAAATTCTATAAACATTGCATGTGACTCACTTAGGTAGGGTACTTACTGATAGATGTTTACGGCTATCGTAGTTTCGCGTGGTTACGTGCATATTATTTTGGATGTACCTACATTATTTAATTATTACTTTAACCCATTAGTGATTAAGCGGTGTTATCTATTTAGTGAATGTGAGTATCAATACAAACCATCTCTGGTTTAATGATACAAATTAACGAAATTGTATTAAGACAATACCTACGAATAAAAAAAATAAAAAAAAAAAAAAAAAAAAAATGCAACCTTGGCGTGCTTATAGACAACCTCATATCATGGAATGCTCAGATTGGGGCATTGTCTGGTAGAGTTAGAAAACTTGTTACCGTGTTTAAAAACCTGCGGTATAGTACTGACGCAGATACCTGACGTATGGTTTATTTCTCACTTTGCCAGTCAATATTAACATTTGGTATAACAGTCTGGGGCGGTGCTTCGAATACAAGTATGATACAGCTGGAGAGGGCTCAGAGAGCTGTCCTAAAAGTCATGACCTTTAAACACTATCGGTCTTTACGTACTATAGTACGGCTCAATTGTGCAATAAATGTCAGGTCTTGACCGTGAGGCAGCTCTTTATGCCTAACTGTACGAAAAATGTCTGCGCAAGCAGACATTCTTCTTTATAGCTGGATCATGATCGCTTGAAAAAACGTAGGTCTATGGATGTGTGCCCCATAAAGGCACAGCACGAAACTTGCGGGACGTCATTTTAGAATCCTTGGTAGTCGTATTTACAACTTGGTGAACATGCAATGAAACATCTACACAACCAATAAACTTGAGTGTAAAGGTAAGGTCCGCAATTGGATAATGACCCTTAACTATGACGAGGTTGAAAAAATTCTCAATACGCAGATTCAAACCCCCTTTGACCCTAAAATACACCCCGTCCTTCACATCGGCAAACACACACTCCGACACAAATGACACTACGGAACACTACGAAACACAACTATGCACAACATAACTCACATACAACACATGCACACACATACACATACACACACACCCTCACACACACTCTATACAAATGGTTCTTTCTTTAATTAGTTTGTTTTAGCTTCAGTAAAATCTTTATTTTCTTTCATTTTTGTCTGTTGTACCTACACTGTGAAGTTCCGAAATTTTTCTTATCTAACTAGTGTCAACTTGAGAGCCCTGTCACCCATAACACAAGTTTAATCTTAGCTTGGGTGACAAAGGTTTGTAACTCTGTGTGCACTTACAATTTACCAAATCAAATTCATAATATATACCAAGTGGTAAGTCTAAAATTGTAAGACCGGAAATAAAGATGTTTATTTATTATTATTTATTTATGTAATCCAGGTTATAAACTATCTGTGTGCCGAGCTGTTTTTGCGAGATTGAGTAAAAAACATCCAAACCTGCAAACTTTCACGTTTATAATATTAGTAGGGTTGTAATTATTATCATTATGTAATAATTACATACGCGTTACGGTCGCGAATTATTTTTTAATCAACATATTGTCTGACACTGACCTGAAAATTGTAAAAAAGAAGAAAAACTGAATTTCGCGGTCTACTGTAGCAATTCCCCTTAAAATATTGCTCTTTTATTTTTCAGACGTCGCGGATTGAAGAGGGGAGTCGGTTCAGCGTGCATAGGCGGTGGACAAGGAATCGCCCTCCTTCTTGAGACTGTTTAGTTATCATGAATAACACATTATATTTACCATTTCTATCACATTGTATGCATTTTATCGATCTCCGAACAAAATTGTAAATAATGAAATACTTAAATATAATAAACGATAGTATTTTTGTTAAATCTTAACCTTTTATATAAACGTCCATGAAAAAAGAAACAAAAGAAATGACTTCGCTGTCTGTCTGTTCGTCACTGTTCTTTAATAGTGTAGCTAAAGTCGAGCACGCTAGGTTCTCTGTTCGATTCCCGGGCAAAGAACCGGTAACAGTAACAATGTGCGAGCAGGTTTTATTCGACTTTTTGTGTAAAAAAAATCATTGTAAGTATACTTCCCGTCAAACTTTATGGCGGCTCTGAAGTGCGCTACGCGCTGCGCAGTACCCCACCCCTCAACCCCGCTGACCCATGAATTTGTTACTGCGCAGCGACTCGCCTCGTGTTCCGAGCCGCCATAAAATTTGAATCGAGCTGTACCTAGATTGTATAATTCTGCTTCTAAGGAACTTTTCATTTTTTAGCAACGATTATAGGTATATTATATCTGGATGACCAAACTTTGCTCGGTTTTATTTGTTTGACGTTTTCTAAAAATAAAACCTAGTTAGATCGATTTATCGCCCCCGAAACCCCCGCATACCAAATTTTATGAAAATCGTTGGCGTCGTTTCCAAGATTAAGATTAGGTATATATAGAAGAATTGCTCGTCTAAAGGCAAAGATAATTAAAAAGGTATTAGATTGGGCACACCACGATTGCAGCGGTAAGTCCCCTCTTTGAAGAATGGCTTGAGAGGCGGCACGGCGTCCTCACCTTCCGTCTGACGCAGGTCCTCACCGGACATGGCTGTTTCGAGAGGTTCCTGTATCGGATAAGGTGGGAGGAAACGGCCAGGTGTTTCCATTGCGAAGATGGCCCTGAGGATACGGCGGAGCATACCGTGGAGGTCTGCCCGGCTTGGGCGGAGCACCGCCGTGTCCTTGTGGAGGCGATCGGCGGCGGCGATCTCTCGCGTCCGGCCCTGGTCCATAGAGATGCTCAAAATGTGTCAGTAAAAATAAATGAATGAAGCATATATTTTCGCTTAGCGAAGTAGTCCACTCATTTACTTCAGTACTTCATTTAGTTCAGCAAATCAGAACGAGTCCTTATCATAAGATAACGATGGTGATTGACAAGTTACGACAAATGATACACTTCACTAGTTCAGTTTTATACATAAGTCGATTTTTCTTCATACTTTAAACAGGCTTAGGACTGTCAACTTAGAAAAATGTATTTAAGCAAAAGCATTTTTAATAAGTAAGCAGTATGTTGTGTTTTTTTTTTTTTGATACTTAGTTAGAAATGTTTGTCTAGGCTGGCGTACTTAAAATCGAAATAGCGAAAAGAAAGACTGAACTAAGTGAAGGAGAGACACATTTGAATGACTACTGAATGAATGATAAGTTTATTTTGTGATATGAAGTAGTTCATTTCCTTCAATCGTTCACGAACTGCCCCACCCATGTCTACTGGTCCAGTCCAAGATACGGAGCGAGAGTTACTACCTGAAAAGGCATTCATTTTGCTGAATAGTTGTATTAAATTCATTAGACATTATTGACATTTAATTTTCACATAGGAAATATAATTTCTCAATATAATTGTACAATTAAAATAAAATATTAAGTGATAAAATTGTTTCATGCATGCTAATTTAGTATGATAAGGGCAGGCGAATGATTATGAGGCGAATTATTGCAATGCTTGTAAAAGGTTGCTATGTCATAAGTACTAACACAAGATAACACCGACATTATTGTACACTTAGTTCGCAATAAACGGTTTCACTTTGACTTTGACTTTGCATAGGTAGCCGTCACCTCCTTCTGCGAAGCAGTAATGCTTGCAAAGAAGGTGGCGGCGCACGTGAGGAAGAGGCAGTATATGCGCCCTCACGGCCTTAGTCACCGCAGGAGATGGGCGTCGGGAATCCCAGGCTGATTCCCGGCCACCGTAGGCGCGGGCTTGCGGACGGCGAGTAATGGGTTCCAAACCCGGGCTTGGTCCTTACCGGACAGCGAGCTGCTGTCCGGTAAGGACCAAGCCCGGGTCGACGGCGCGTTGTGTTCCACGCGCGCCTCACAGAGATGTCAGCAGCAACTGATGGGGCCTGCAAGGGCCGATACCTGATTTGATGATTTCCCTCCCAAAAAAAGGTAAGTAGGTATTAGACTCCATAACGCATTAAAAAGCAAAACATTATTTTGTTAAAACATGACTATCGCCTTAGCAAATGCCGAGATACTTATCTCGGCATTTAAAATGGATGTTGATCCTCGCAATACCTAATATCTTTGTGTCAACATTATGTACCTACGTACTTGCGCCGATAACACACCTATATGTTAGTGTACGAATACGAGTTTCGTTCAAAACACGTTTCATTTCATTCGTATAATTTATTTCTGTTGAACTCAGTTCGAAATGGCGACGGGAACTAAAGGTTAGTCTTTTCAAAATTATGTAATCGATCTTTGTTTAGAATTTCTCGATAAGGTGTTTATTTATAGGGGAGCTTTGGAACAGAAGTTGCACTTCGATTATAAGTTTTAGCAACTTACATTAAAAGTAGAGATTCGATTAAATGGTTACATATTTTTATTAGTTGTTTGTTTAGTAATTCAGATGTGTTTGTCGAATTCGTTTCTTGTATATTAATGTTTGGGTTCAAAGTCGAGAACTCAGTATTATTATCTAAGTAATTTAAGTATCTATATTTCTATAGGTAGTACCTTCTTACCTAAGTACAACATTATTCGTTATTTTGAGATTGTCAAACATAAATTGCCTACATCGTGACGATAAAGAAAATTGGATTGTGATGATTATTTAATATAGGTACACTTGTAGGAACAAATGTAAAAAAAAAACATTTTTCAGCGATTTTCATTATTGGCGCGAAAAGGACGCCATTTTGCAGTTATGGCGGACCTCTCCGGGAGTTGCCAGCATCGCATGTCTTTGCGGCCGCGGCGAAGGAAGCAATAACTGCAGCCGACGTGGACCCTTCTCTTATCGATAATTCCATCGTTGGAAATATTAATTTTGTATGTACCTACCTAATTGAATAGCATAACGGATAGATACAGAATACCAGGGTCGTCGAATATAGTTCAAGTTTAGCAAGAAACCGATGTATGTTTTCGAATAAAATAAAATTAATAGAAATCAAACAGCACATTTAGGTATCAAAATAAATCAACCGAATTTCATCTGAAAACATCCATGGGTTTCTTACTTACCTTCAACTAATTAATTTATTAGGTAGTTTATTTATTCGTTAACTAGCTTTTGCCAGCGGCTTCGCCCGCGTGATGGTCGGTGTATTAAATCTGTGAAATTTTAGTCGTCTTACAACGGCAGCCCACTTCATGTATCCAATGACTACTAATCATTTATTTAAAAAAAAGTGATATTTTTGAACATTTTCTTAATAAAAAAAATGAAAATATAATTCACTAAGACGCATGACGTAGTTTGAAACACCCTGTTATGGAGATGGAATGTAATGGTGGGTAGGTAGATATCTTCTACGGTTTGATACGTAAACATTAATAACAGGGAGGGTGTTTCATAATTCTAAAGCATTACCTACTTATTTTTCTTCGTATCTATTATCTTAATTAATGGTAACAATATATTAATCGCGCCTACAGGTATTTTATGTCGGATACATTGAGTGGACCACCTTTGTAAGACGAATAAAATGTCACGATGTATAAACCTTCATCGTGAATCACTCATCTATTGATTAACCGCTTTGCCGCATCAAAATCCGTTGCGTACTTTAAAGGATCTCAGACACGAAAAGTGACTTTTATACCATACTTATGTAAAGAAGAAAAAACGGATATTTCATGTGACTACAAAAAATGCGGTCCACGTCGCTAAAAAAAACGACGACTGCGGAGTTCCGCTATCAAAATTTGATGCTAATTTGGCCCTGTACACTGGCACAAGTAACTAATGATAATTCGAAACCGTATTGTTTTCAGTTGAGTCAATGCGACGGCGGTAAAACGCCGCGGTATTGTGGCATATACTCTGGAGTTCCCATCAGCAGCCCAGCGCTGGGCATCAGTAAAGCTTGTGGTACTGGACTACAAGCTATCATCAACAGTGCCGTGGTAAGAAAATATTGGGTTTGAATAACTTTATCTCATTAGAACATAAAAATATATCAGTTCGCTTATATTGAGATACTTAAATTAGTTATAACTAGCACTATACATATTAGTCACCTCTAGGGTATGCCAACCACCCCAGAGGTGACTAATATTTGTCGTTGTTGTTGGGTGTCTGTCCAATTAGACCTGTTTCTTTTTTTCTGGGTGGGAAGTCATCAAATGACTTCTCCCGCTCTGGGTGGAGCAGGAGGGTGTGTCAGACTTTTACTGACTAAAACCCACCCGTGTTCCCTCAGTTGCCTGTGTGCCAGGGGCTGCGGTATCTCTTTCGAACAACCCGCACCCCTGGTCCAATTAGACCTTCTGGACCTATACTGGCAACATAGATAAGCCATAAGTCATTTATTTCAGAACAAAATACATTGTGTTCAAAAATTACATTATTAAGAGATAAAATAATAATAAAATAAAATATAAAAACATTGAATACCTACACACGCCAGCACATCAAGCTACCCCAAACTGACAAATTTGCCCAATTGAACATGAACCTTATGCTTACGTTATAATGTTGAAAATCTATCAAAGAATTTTGACAGATGGGGTAGCTTGATGTGCTGGCGTCTGTACATTCATATTTAAAATTAATTACGCGTTTAAAATATAACACCAACAAATCATTGATCAAAATAAAACTTAAAGTTCATTATCTAGTATAAAAATAAAACATACGTAACAAACAGATTTATAGATAATTTAATTGTGGCTGTCGTTTATCATCTATGAACTTATCGATACATCAACACAGACACCAGACACGTCACCACGGATGTTATAAAATGACTGCGCCGAGAGTTGACCGTCAAACTGAGTCTCAGCACGGCCAACATATACACAGTGTACACAGTGTACTCTCGACGCGCTGAGACTCATTTGTGCTGCACTCTATTGGATTCTCAATACTCGGTTCAGCACTGAGAGTTCAAAATCCAGTGCACGATTAAATCCTGCCGCGATTTTACTATCGACGTGGACTTACCATGGATTCAATACAGACGCCAGCACATCAACCTACCCCAATCTGTCAAATTTCACTTTATCACATCCGCATAAGGTTCATGTTCAAGTGCAAAAATTTGACAGTTTGGGGTACCTAGCTTGATGTGCAGCCGGCTTAGCATGACGTTTTCTATTTGTATGAAGAAAAGACAGTGCTTGTCCAGCAAGCTCACGTACGCCCAGCGTCCGACGCCGAATCTCTGGATGATTTTATTATATTTAATTAGTCATCTTTAGGAATGGGCAAATAAAAAACATGGCGTTTCTTTGGGGTCGTTTCTAGAACTGCGCCACCACCTCCCCCCGTTTATTCACCTCAATTTTACAAGTGACATTTTAATATATGACGTTTCGTTCACAAACTTCAACAGTGCTTTTTCTATACAAAGATGTTGAGGAATACATACTCCTTATGATTACTCTATGGTTGAGTTGCCTAGCAATACTTTCTGTTGATGAAAGTCATCCAATTTCATTCGTTTTTTCTAGGACTGTGAAAAGCTCCAAAAAAATTGTTTTTTTTAAATATTTTTTTTCAGTTCCATTGTAATAGCTGATATGCGGACTGAGTCCAGCATAAATAAATGCAGTCTATGTTTCATATATGATATGAATATACTTTTACTAGTTTATTTTAATAACTGCTTTCCTATACCCTCACCACCTAACTTTAACGTGGTAGCAGAGCGTGGTTGCTAGAGAAGCTGCAAAAGTTTTTTCCTAGTAGAAAAGAATAAGTAAGAAAAATAAAATTATTCTAGCAGAAAGTGTGCCTAGACAAATCCATCGAAAATGGATAAGGCTGTAGGTGAAGCCTCAAAGGTACAAATAGTGCACCTAAACGGAAACAACTACAAGCACTTGAGATATAGGATCGAAACGGTATGCAGAGCCATTCCCGGAGCTGAACAAATTTTAGAAGGAAAAATAATCAAGCCCAGGGAACCAATACAGACAAAAATAAAAAAGTGGTTATTAATAGAACAGTTCACCAACAAAGGACTGCAAATTAAATTCAACCATATTATAGCAACAAGAATGACAGCCCAATCAAAACTAGTAGTACCGACATACAAGAACTATTACGGAAAACGAACGAACGCATATTTAACCTCTCGCATGTCAAGTGAACCTAATGGGTTCCGATAACAATACAATTTCTATTAGAAACCAAGATAACACTAATTAGTAGGTCAACATTATATTATAAGGTCTACGACTGACCAATGACCTGGCCTTACCCCGTGGCCACGAGCTACACGCGTCTTGCGACACTATCTAGAAAATGGAATTTAGTCGTAAATGAGCTCATCGCAGAGCTCAACGCTAGCAGTCTGTACTCGGTGGGATACGCGGGATACGCGGATGACTTAGCAATTTTAATCTCGGGGAAATTTGAGGGCATCTTGTGCGATCTCATGAGAAGAGCCTTCAAAATAATCGAGAGTTGGTGCACGAAACACGAACTATCTGTTAACCCCTCGAAAACAGAACTAATAATGTTCACCAGCAAAAGAACCATGGGACGCCATAGGCTTCCAAAACTTTCAACACAGAATTAACACTTACAGACGAAGTCAAGTACTTGGGGGTGATCCTTGACAGCAAACTGCTCTGGAATAAGCATCTTGACTACAAACTGAATAAAAGCACAATTGCACTATACCAATGTAAAAAAATGTTAGGAAAAACTTGGGGGCTCTCTCCGAAGATTACTCTGTGGCTATACAAAGCGGTGATCAGGCCAATGTTGGCTTATGGCGCTCTGGTTTGGTGGACGAGGACCGAGCTCTCGACCACCATCGCTAGACTGCAACGCTTCCAACGACTGGCCTGCTCAGCCACCACTGGCTGCATGAGAACCACCCCAACAGCAGCCATGGAGGTAGCCCTTCAATTAACTCCCCTTGACCTGTACATACTGCAGGAGGCGGCTCTGGCTGCCATCAGACTAATGCATCTGGGCATATGGGGCAAGAATTTAACCAGTCCACACGCTAACATTCTGGATCGGGCGATAAATCTACTACGAAGAAATTTCCATACCGTGAAGCTGTTGGTGCCTTATCCTATTTGATGACAAGCACAAGGCCTGATATTGCCTATGCAGTAAGCGTTGTGTCGCAAAATTTGGAGAAACCAACAAAAGAGAACATCCTGAACGTAAAAGGAACTATGCGATACCTAAAAGGAACGATGGATGAAGGTATATGTTACAGGACAGACAATATTCATAGTTTGGAACGTTATAGCGATGCAGATCATGGTGATAATATGGAAACTGCGCGATCTACATCACGCATTCTCTGTATTTACGCTGAAGGTGCTGTTTCTTGGTATAGCAAACGGCAGAGCACCGTTGCAATATCCTCGGCAGAGGCGGAAATTGTAGCAGCCAGCGAAGCCGACAATGAGATTATACAATATGTAACAAAAACCCTGTTGTTCCTTCTACCCACGTTTTCAGAATCGGTATACATACGTAATAAAGCAAGTACTTAATTTAGAAAAACTGTAAAAAAAAAAAAAAAAATTGTGAATATTTGTAATGTTTGACTGATTTCTTACCTCTGCAATTCTGCATGAAGCGAAATCAGAAACAGGTACAACGTTCCCGCCGCGCGCCGCTCTCTTTGATCGTGCCGCTGCGGCCAATGCACCGCGCCGCCGCTTATCTACCTATTTTTCTACACAAGTTCGTGACCTTGCCAGCTGTTGTTTATCACTTTAACGAATGAATCTTTGAAAATGTTGGTTTACACGGTATTTTTATGAACAGTTGATAATTTTTAAAACTACATTTAACACTTCACTACATCAACAAAAACAAAGTCGCCGCGTCTGTCACATAAATGTGATCGAACACACGTGCTCATTGTGCGAATTAAAACCACCTATTCTAACAAATGAGCATTCGTTGGTGAACAGTATCCAATTCAAGAAATCACTATCTTGTTCGATCTTGTCGAGTGGCACCTGTCTACTGCATTCTAGTATTGACTCATAGTCGGAGGGAAGTAGTGATTGGACGCGACGATAGTGAAAAGGGTGCTGGCCATCTTCTTTGAGAACTCTCCAAACGTGCATATGGTTTACTCCGAGTTCGTGTCGCACTGAGCGTCCAAGACTTGCTCCATGAAATCACTGTTTCGAGTCCTCGGTCTGCCTGCGTCAGGTCGATGTTGGTCTTGTCCGCGCACACTGCCGGCATTGAACGTACGTATGTCAAACGTTGGAATGGTAACGGTAGACTCGTAAAACGTTCTTGGTAGAGTCTACGTGCTTCTGCATAATTGCAGTCACATTTCCCTAGACACATCAACATATTAAAATATCCTACGTTTGAATAAGGCATGGTCAACGTATACGTAAACAAAACACAAGTCACTCACTACGTAGGTCAACAATTACATCCGTTCGGAAGTAAGCTGCGCGGGAGATTAAGGAAGTGATTCGCAGGGCGGCGGGTGGCGGGGTAAGTGGCACCGAAACGCCGCGGCGCGAGCGCCCGTAGGTTTTTGGCGGCATCTTCTATCAGATCAAAGAAAGCCGCCGAGCTCGTAGGCTATTAAGCGAAATAAAGATACTTGTAAAGTCAGATACTGTAAACATTTTTTGAATGTGTCGATTTTAATAGTTATTTGATAATGAACTGTCAACTGGCCAATGCTTAAGTTTTTTTTAAATTATAACTTCATCAATGTTGTGCTTGTAGGTACTTAAGTGTATACGTCCCTAAAAGGAACAACAGGGTTTTTGTTACATATTATATGGATACAGAAGATATTAAAATATCTTACGGGTGCAAACTGCCGTGCGACTTTAGGTGTTGACAATGAAAGTGCAATAAAGCTGGCGAAAAAACGTACAGAATTTCACCAGAAGACAAAACACATCAGATCTTTCTTCGTCAGAGAATGCTTACAAGATGGAAGCATGGTAATTAGCCATGTGCCAGCAACCAGACAGATAGCTGACATGTTAACAAAACCGTTATCTGGGCCCAGACTTGAAATGCTAAACAAGATGGCTGGCATTAACATCAACAGGGGTGGATGTTGAGGAATGCACACTCCTTATGATTACTCTATGGTTGTGTTGCCTAGCAATACTTAGGTACTGTTGATGAAAAGTCATCCGATTTCATTCGTTTTTCTATTAAGATATAAATATACTTTTACTCGTTTCACATAATAACAGTTTTCCTATACCCTCGCCACCTAACTTTAATAAGAGACATTTTGTTTCTCCATTTTTGTTATCGCACCGTAGCTATCATTCTACAATCTGTCATTTCGTCTATCATTTCTAACCATGGAACAGAGAAAACATGGAAGTGCAAAGGCAAGGCATGCGTGCCACAAATAAGCGTTGTGACGCTTAAACGATTATTATTATTATTATTATTAATTGGTCCCAGTCGTGTTCTAACATCGCGTCGAGCTGCTCGTCTCGCGACACATTTATTTTTCCGTAGCTATGCCGAACTGTTCCGTTTTGGAGCGCAAAAATGATAATAGGAGAATAAATGTTAAAAATGGAGGTGTTTCGTATCATCGATAAGTGCGGTGTTATTTGTTTTCTAATAATATCTTAGTTCATTTTGATTTACTCATAATTTAATATAACGTCTAGCTAAAATCAACATTGTATTCACTATTTCGTTCTGGAAAGTACTTCGCTACGCAATTAGTGATGTAGTCGGGTCGGATGTTGGTTTTATCGATGGATATTGATAAAAAAATAGTCATTTAATATGTATTACAAAATAACATTACAATATAAATATAGGTTGCTTAACATTCATACATGAAATTTATTTTAAGAAGTGTGTTAGGTTGCATTGATGCTTTATAGCAAAATGTAATGAAACTTTTACATAATAACGTAATTATTATAATTATTTTATTTTCAAATAATACTACTTCATTATGCCTACAGTTTTATTACTAAACTCTCAACAAGACTTACCCGATTTCTGGTTTGATTCGAAAAAAGTATCTATCGACATCAATAATGTAATTCAAAATTCAATGTATTCTGCACTGGTGTGACCTTGATCGAGTAGCACTAGATATCGACCTACGACACGAATGTCAACCTTATAGTTATCACAATTAAGTCTAAAATGCGACCACTGAGAGTACCGCCATCTATGGTCGAGTAGCGGAATTTACTCGGCAATCGAATCTAGTTTGACTTTAGACTACAAAACGTTGTAAATACTTTCTGAGCTAAAGCAAAATAAATCCTATTTATAGAGCATACAGGTTTATTTCCAGACATACGATCTGTGGCTTATGCTAATTTTGACTAAAAGTAAAACGACAAATCAAACGAATTGTTTATTTGTAGTGCATTATATGATTATATTGATTATCGGTTTATTTGTGTGAGTTTGACGTCAACGGTTCCTATTGTAATTTTTTTGCATTGCACTTCCACTTGTTTTTTCTTTTCCATATTTCTAACAATCTTTGTCTAGGTCCACATAAACGTACAATCAATGTACACTGTAAATGTACACTATTTCAGAAGAATATTTCTTCCCAAACTGTCAAAATAACACTCAAAATCAAAATCAAAATCAAAAGTCATTTATTCAAACTAGGCTGAGAGTCAGCACTTTTTGCAACGTCAAAATTACATAAGACAGTCCCCCCAAAACGCCCGCCCTTCACCACTTCCTAGTGCTTTAGCTGGGAAGAAGTGGCGCAACAAACGCCCCACACTGACAACAAACTTTCTACTTAACGGCCACAAAGTACCTATACACGATTATCTATAAAATCATGATTCGTTTAGTAGAACGCATAACTGTCAAAATTAATAGAAAAACATAGCTATATTCTCCTATTGTACATCATTTAGTTAATAGTCATAGCTATTCTTCCGTTGACAAGTCACTGCTCGTGCTAAGCCCGCTGGCGTCTGTACTTTATCCTAAACTTCCTGCGTTGACTTTTCGTCGGTTATTAAAACAAAAAAAGGGCTATATCTACCCCTAGATATAAGAATGTATGGCTGTTCCATACATTTTGACCGCGTGAGTATTGCACTTTCTATGAAACACCTACTTTTTGATAACCGACGAGAAATATCTACTCTAAGGGTCTAGAATCATTTATGCTAAATTCATGGACACAATTTGCGCTTAGATTTCCGTGCCACCCTGTATAGGTACTCTTAAATAAGACAAGCTGTAGTTTCCTTAGGACATTAGAAAGTCATTAGAAGAGCTGGAAATCACAGATGCTATACCGACCTTGAGACAATACTGAAGACTCATGCGGTTGTAACTTCCCCGCCATTAACCTTTGAACTGGAATACAGCAATGCTGCTGGGCATTCGATTTGGTGGTAGTAACAGCCGCACCGGTTGATCGATAAGGTTAAGCTACGCTTGCGGCGGTTGGTCCATAGATGGCTGACCATCTTACATGCCAAGACCCATCGTGCTTGCTGTCAGACGTGGATGTTTGACAATCATTACGGGTCGTCAGAAGCTCGTAAGTCTGACAACCAGTCTTACCAAGGGGTATCGATTTACTCAGAAACTGTGTGTCGAGATCAGGTAGGCAGTCACTCCATGTAAAAACTGGTATCCAGCTGCATCCGGTTAGACTCGAAGCCAACCTCAACATAGATGGGAAAAGGCAGGCAGATAGATTGATTGGCTTCCCTAAGCACATTTGCAAAGCCCGCTACTTTTGATACTCACAGACTGTATTATTGCACTTTACAGGACATCCTAACGGGCAGTTCAATGATCACTCTAGCAGGCGGAACAGACCTAATGTCCTCACTACCCATGCTCGTAAGAAACGTTCGATTCGGAACAGCTTTAGGTGCATCATATCGACTTGAAGACCACATACAGAAGCAGATTCCTGACAGTTACACTGGACAGACGATGCAGAAGATGGTAGAAGATTTGGCAAAGACGCATGGAGTCACTAGGGAAGATGTTGATGAGTTCGCTGTGCAAAGCCATTTGAAGTGGAAAGCAGGTACCTTTCTACTAATATCAGGCCACCAATCCCATCGTATCCCAAGGCCGCACAGAACTGGGCGAAGAGGCGGAGCTTGAGGGAGGCCTATGTCCAGCAGTGGACGTTTTTCGACTGAAATGCTGATGATGACTACTTCGTTGGTGTAGTGGTCGCTAGCGCTAATGAGATCCTGAGTACGATTTCCAGGTCGGGCGAAGTGTTCGTGGGTTTTTCTTCTTTCTGCAATTTCTCAGTAAGTGCCCAGTTGATGGCAATAGGCTCGCCCCCTATTACATGGGACTTAAACATTACTGGCAAAATATGGTTGTACTACAGGTACACCTCTGCCAAACTCTTCGGGGAAATAAGGCGTGATTTTATGATGATGATTCCTATAGTATGGCAATAATTCGTCAAAGCCATAAAGTGCTGCAATATAAAAGACCTAAAAATATCGCTGTGCAAAAAGCTAATAAAGAAATGGCTTTTTACTCTCTCCGACGATGAAACGGAAAATATTGTTCATATGTAAGTAGGTAAATAATATTTTATCACGTCCAAAATACACGTAGGCACACAAACCCAGTCTCACTCACACTCTAACATATACTCACACTTACACTTCACATTTAAATTTGTCAAATAGATTTTAAGATACTTACTGATTACATTTTTGTTGATTATTATTTTTGTTTCGAAATTATTCATATTTATTTTTATTAATATGCAATTGATCTCATATTGATTATTGTATGTGATCTCACGCTATAAAGCAAGGTATACTTTTAGTGTTTTATTTTAGTTAATGTTAGTTTAGTTCATTTTTTTTCTATAGTTTATGTTTTCCTGTTATGTAATACTACTACTATGTAGCTCACTATGAAAGTGTCGCAATTCCGACCCCCAAGATACAGGCAAATGCCTAGTTTGGGGGTCACCGCCCACTCTTTGTACAATATTATCACAGTATAAAAATAGACTGTGATATTATTACTCATCAATAAATTTTGAATTAGACTTGTTCGGTGATATAAGAGCTGGTGGATATTATAAACCTTAGCTGTGATTTTTTATTCCAGCTGAAGAATCAAAAGCATTTGAACAAGAGTTGGCTAGTATAACAGTGACGCTCAAGAAGAAGGAAATAGTTGTGGCCAGAGATCAAATTAGGCAGCCATCAATGAAGACTGAAGATCTGAAAAAATTACCAGCCCTGATAGAAAATGGGGATATTTTGACTTCTGGTAATATTTCAGTAAGTTACGTTATGTATAGTTACGTAGATCTCATTTTTGTTGTATTAGTTAGTTAATTTGTTAAACAAGCAGTCTAGAACCGGCTATCCCGATTTAAAAGGCGCGTTGTTTGACGCCAGCGGCAAGTTACTCCTTGCCACGAACCTTGATCAAAAGAATATCATAATACTGCTTTAAAGAATCCTACGACTTTTGAGGTTTAGATGTCGATGCCAACTTGAGGATAATTACAGTACAATTCTCTCAACAAGAAAAATAATACTCTCACCAACAAACTCCTTTCTTTAACAGGCCCCAGCAGACGGAGCAGCAGCGCTTCTTGTAGCTCACGAAGAAGCATTAAGGAGTCATGACCTTCGGCCACTAGCCAGAGTGGTAGGATGGACATGTGTGGGAGTAGACCCCAAGGATGCAGGGATAGGAGGAATCCATGCAGTGAAAAAACTGTTAGTAGAACAGAAGTTGAAGGTAGACGATGTGGATCTATTTGAGGTAAAGAAAACTTACTAACTCGACTTTTACTGCCTCGTTGATTTTGTGGTCATAAGCGCTACTGCTGAGCATGCGCTCCTGGGTTCGATTCCTAGGGGGACTGGGGATTACAGGCGTGATGTTATGTATGTAATTGCAGATAAACGAAAACTTCGCATCCCAAGCCCTCATCGCAGCAAAAAAGCTGAAGATAGATCTAAGTAAAATAAACGTAAGCGGCGGAGCTCTGGCGATAGGGGACCCTATCTCAGCAACCGGGGCTAGAATGGCTACACATCTTGTACATGAACTTAGGTAAGTTTCGGGATTTGTTTTTTTGCTACAGACACTTTTGACAACAATTCCCAGTAAATTGAAATTTCAATAAGGTTGAAATTATCTAACCGCCACATAGACAAATAGGCCTTGTCGTTTTATGACGTGCAAGCAACATTCAATCTTAGGGTGAAATTACGAGCTTAATTTTACAAGATACATTTAAAAAAATGTACACTTTATAAATGCTATATCTGTCCTGGTTATTCTGATGACTATGGAGTGAGAGAGTAAAATCTTGTTTAGTTTACAGATAATATTATTATGATAGGTACTTTATTTGATTTTTTAATACTTTTTCTTGTTTTATTTCAGTCGGCGTAATTTAAAACGAGGTGTTGCCGCTTCAAGTTGCGGTGGTGGCCAAGGCGTAGCAATTTTACTGGAGAAAATATAATATTTAAAAAAAATTACCTACCTACTCTCATTATTTTTAAATTCAAACTAGCTGACCCGTGCCCGCTTCGTTGGGCGGTAAACATTTTTACATCACTCAATAAATTACGACACCGTCGCGGTTCTTTACCTATGTCGTATTATCTCTTTAACCATTCGTCCAACCCATACACCCAAATGCGGTCGCGAAATTTTCAAAAAGTTGCAGTTTAAAAATTACAACTCTGCGTTAAACTGTTAAAGATGATTTTCATCAAATAGCCAAACGCAGTATACACTGTGACATTTTAGTCGTCTTACAACGGCAGCCCACTTCATGTATCCAATGACTACTAATCATTTATTTAAAAAAAAAATGATGTTTTAGAACATATGCATAATTAAAAAAATATATATATATTCACTAAGACGCATGACGTAGTTTGAAACACCCTGTTATGGAGATGGAGTGAATGATGGAATGTAATGGTAGGTAAGTAGATATCTTCTACCGTTTGATACCTAAACATTATTAACAGGGAAGGTGTTGCATAATTCTAAAGTATTATTTATTTTTCTTTGTACCTATTGTCTTAATTAATGGTAACAATGTTTTAATCGCACCTAGAGGTATTTTATGACGGATACATTGAGTGGACCACCTTTGTAAGACGACTAAAATGTCACGGTGTATAATAATGTACTCTGTGGTCAAACGTCAGCGCAGCGGAAACTTGATTATTTCTGCAGTTTAATGACACACAAATTTCATGTAAACATACCTACACATTTACCTCTCGTTACACACTAATTATTGAATGCATTTTTTTTCCTGTAGGTATGTACGTCCATAGGAAAAAAAGTGTCGTTAGTAATGACGTAGTCCCAGCGGAAAGTTATTGTTGAATAGCTCCCCAACAATGGTTTGATAAACAAATTTGGATTTACTATAAACAATTACACGACGTCATACACTAAATATCTGCTAAACTGAAATGAAGAAATTCGACACTTTTCCGCTGTGACTACCCACACAACCTCCCCACAAACCTCTTTAAAACATTAGTACCTATAGACAGGAGAGCAATAGAGTATTTAATAGATAAACTAGTGAAATGTTTACGCAAAAGAGGGTCTATTTAAGCAAGGTTTAGAAATTATTTCTGTATTTGTTAACGTTAAGTTTATTAATAACTAGCTGTGCCTGCGACTTCGTTCGCGTACATGTCGGAAAACAATAATGTGTCGCTTTGATGGTGTAGGTACCAATCCTCTATTAAAAAGGAAAAATCTTCCGATCTAGCCTGGTAGGAACCTCCCACAACTTTCGAATGCAGTCACTGCGTCTTCAGGGTTTATAATGTTAATGCGACGAAGTCTCACTCAGATTTTTGAGAATAAATATAAATTAAAGCGCCTGGTTGAGGCTTATTTTATAATATACCTATATGCACCTGCCGTACACAATAAATCGACTGCACGTCTGGTTGAGTGTGCTGAAGCGTTGTTCCACGTTCCCACGGCCCGCTTTCTCACAGGCCAGACCGCGCCAAGCCAGGCCGACAGGTCATGGGAACATCTGATGCCGATGAGGTCTCCGGTGGTCAGTCGTCACCGGCGCGGGGTGGCACAGCGCGGGGGCGGGCGCCTGTCTCGGCCCGTACAGGCGCGTGTCTACCAAATGCTGACCACTGAAAAAACCACAGCAGTAGGAATGCTCGGCATGGACTGCGATAGGCCTCGACAGGTAGCAGTGCAGTAACACCTAGCATCACCTGATAGTTAACGGCCCGAGGGACCGCGGCGTTATCACGATGAAGAAAGATCACGCTGTAAAGGTGGATACTGACCGGCGTCGCGAGGCAAAATGCACCTAACACTCACTCACTGCTCACCAAGCGAGCATTCGTGCAGTCAGTACGGCAAAACATGCGAGCGAGCAACACTGATTTTAGCACATGGCGTAACGACATGCTCGCTGCGAATGTTACATTACGCCCTGTAACGTCGGTCATTACCCACCATAAGAACGCAATTGAAAAAAAACATTTAAAACCAGGCAAAAACCTATTAAATTGTCAATATTTTATTATTGTGATTTCTATTGTTTCTATGTATCCTTTGTTGGAGATACCAAATACATAGATAAATAAATATACTTTTAAACTGGTAAGAAAATGCTTCTCTGTAAGCGATGTTGCTCGAAAGATCACCGACGTACCTACAGTTGCCCTTGTGAAAACCAACCTATTTACTCAGATCCGCCAGTAGTTATGGCCGCAATTTTGGATTTTTATTTCCTGATTTTCGCCACCAGACCTCCCTCGAAAACTAAGATGACGAAAATTTTTACATTATTTACAAGTGTTTTTACTCCCAAAACTCCCAATAAATTATACCCTACTTTAGGATGAATACTACTTATATATTATGTACATTGTACGTGTCCTTATTAGCGTATTACACCCATTTTTGAAAAGTGTCTTAATTAGAGACTAAAATGCTAAATAAACCACCAAAAAACAACATTTCGATTTTTGAATCGATTAGTGCCTTATAAATACATTAAAGTTTACATTTTCATATTTCGCGCGTAATTTGACGAAAACGCTGGACGCAGTGGACGCCATTATATTGCTCTGTGGGTATGACGTCAGTTTTCTGTGTAAGTGGAAACAAATGCATTTATATTTTATATGATAATTGTTTATGGTATAAAAATTGAGGAAACAGAGGAAGTGTGAATCAGGACAGTCTGCTTCATTACATTAACAAACTATTTGAGCTCAGCATAAGACAGATTGTGAGTTTACATTTCCATATAGTAGCAGTTTGCCACAGAAAGAAAATAATTTCAGGCACAAATTAAAAATAATGTTAAATAATATGACATTAAACGACAATAATTTGCTTGTAATTGACACTAACAACTAATCTATAATAATTTAACAAAAAATAATGTGAGTTATAATAACAGATTGAGGCATAATATGACACGTTCTTACAGTCGGCCATCCAAGCAAACTGTAAGTAAGTCCCCGTACTTAGCTGCAAATAAAACAAAGAATAATACAATTCAAATTTCATAAAACAATAAATGATAACAACGACATGTATAAATATAAACAAACATAAGATAGACCCAATTGGTCTTAATTAACTCAGACATTAGTAATTGATCAATTTATTTGACCCCATTGGTCCTTAAAATTATATTTGACCCCATTAGTCCTTATAACTATATGACCCCATTGGTCCTTATAACTATATGACCCCATTGGTCTTAATGTATTGACCCCATTGGTCTTAATGTATTGACCCCATTGGTCTATATAATTATAGAGCTACAACAAAAAATAAATCAATTAGAATTTCCGTAATACGACTATTCGGTTAAGACGTCATCATGTGGTCTATTGAAGCAAATCCATGGCTTTAACTTATCCACAGCAATTATATTAGAGTATTTTTTTGTTTCCTTTTCTTCTAAGAGGCGTGTCCTCTACTTGATAACGGTCATGATCAAAAACATTAGTAATTTTGTAAGGGCTCTGATACTTCGGGATTAACTTTTTACTACCACCCGTAGAGGGTATTTGCCGTTCAACTCTTACTAAGTCCACAATATTATATTTTATAGGCTTGCAGCGAGATTTATCAAAAGTTGCTTTTTGAGACTTTTGTGTGCATTCAATATGAGATGAAATCTCAGTACGAATTTCTTCGAGACTTTTGTTACCGAAGTGGTATCCTCATCAATTGCAGAAATAATTCTACTATCACTTAAGCCCTGTGGCCTTATCCCAAAAAGAGCCTCTGCAGATGTCTTACTGATACCCTTGTTGAAGGTATTATTGATACCCCACTGGACATCGGGCAGGTGGTCTTCCCATTTGCTTTCAGATGAGCCAATACATTTAGCTGTTAGAGAATCAACAATAATTTTATTATATCTCTCCACCTGACCGTTGGCCCGTGGAGTAGCAACTGCATTTAATACATGTTTGATGCCTGTTATG
The DNA here is from genome assembly GCA_949091785.1 of Polymixis lichenea. Lineage (NCBI taxonomy): Eukaryota > Metazoa > Arthropoda > Insecta > Lepidoptera > Noctuidae > Polymixis > Polymixis lichenea. The sequence goes on from OX420948.1 coordinate 70,019, forward strand.
TATCTAGTACAAACTTTTTAAAGACATCACTTGTAAATGACGTGCCTCGGTCAGATATAAAGGCTCCTTCAAACAGGCGCGACGCGATACTTGTAGAACAATTTCCATGAAGTTTTCATAGAAATTGTTCTACGAATGGCGCGACGCGACCGTCGCGTCGCGCTAGTCTGCACGAGCCTTTATTCGTTTCGGAACGCCGAAGATACTAATAACCTCGCGCAAAACTCTAATAGTAGCGTTTGATTTTGTATTTTTCACAGGTTTCAAATATATGTATTTTGTAAAAGCATCAATCACGACAAGAATATAGACATTACCCCTACTACTACGTAAAAATGGACCCGTATGATCCATGTGTATGAAACGGCACGTCTATTTTATGGATTGGGTGCAAAAAGCCAGGTCGTTTCCCATCAGGTGTTTTACTATACGCGCACTCTAGACAAGAGGATACATATTTTGTAACAAAAGCACGCATATCTGGGAACCAATAATGAGTTTTTATTTTATCCAACGTTTTGTCTAAAGCAAAGTGGCCGATGTCGTCATGATTCTGTTTGACAATTTGCCATCGAACGCCTTTTGGCACAACCCATCTATCTCCACTAGGTGTGATTCTAAAAAGCTTGCCATTTTTTTATTTAAATTTTGTTTTATTTCTAAAACGTCGTTATATTCAGAGTTACTTAAAATCCCAATAATCCGTTGAAGTTCTGAATCTGAATTCTATACTGTTGAGAGCCAGTCTGTTTCTGTTACAGAATTAACATTTTTTTGGGAGTGATTAGTACTGATGGATGGATTGCGACTCAAAGCGTCCACATGAGCCATAGAAGATCCCACTTTGTATTCGATTTCAAAATCAAATTCTTACATTTGGGTCCACCACCTCGGCTACCCGAGGAATCATATCACGTTTCATGAAAGTGGATCTTAACGAATTACAATCTGTCACGATCTTAAAATGTATCTCTACTAGATATACTTACCCGAAATTTCTGTAACGAGGCTACCACTGCCAGAGTTTCTAGGTCATAAGAGCAATATTGTTGTTCCTCAGGGCTAGTTTGTCTGCTAAAATAAGCTACGGGTTTTAAAATATTCTGTTCATCTTTTGCAATAGTATACCGCCGACACCTATTTTGCATGCGTCAGTGTGCAATTCGGTAATTGATTTTGAATCATAAAGGGCTAATATCGGTTTTTGAACTAACATTGTTTATAAAGTATTGAATGCATTCTGTTGATCGGGCCCCCATACCCAAACAGCATTTTTTCTGAGTAATTGTGTCAATGGCTTTGCAATAATTAAGAACCCCTTCACGAAACGACGGAAAAAGCTTGCTAGCCCCAAAAACTGTCTTACGTTGTGTTGATCTTTTGGTACGGGAAATTTTTCAACCGCGTCTATTTTAGCAGACCCTGGTTGGATACCTTCGCTTGAAATATTAAACCCCAAGTAAGTTACTGAACGGCCGAAATAACACATTTTGACAAATTGAGAGTTAGACCTGCTTCTGATAGCAAAATTAATACTGATTCTAATTGTCTCATGCCATCTTGTATTGATTTTGATGGGATGATGATGTCATCCAAGTAAGCTAATGCCTCTTTATGACGTCAGTTGCCTAGAACCTGATGCGTCATTCGTTGGAACGTCGCTGGGGCATTTTCCAGGCCGAAAAGCATTCGATTAAATTCGAAATGGCCTTCCGGCGTGACGAACCCTGTTTTATGCCTATCCTGTTCTCTGATGGAGATCTGATAGTATCCAGATGCCAAATCAAGAGCTGTGAAGTACATGTTACCAGCTAACATGTCGATCTGGTCATCAATAAGTGGCATCGGATAATTTTCGCGAACAGTATTTTTATTCAACGCTCTATAATTAATGCACAGGCGGTGACCGCCAGTTTTCTTTCGTACGAGTACAATAGGACTAGCAAAAGGGGAAACCGAAGGGCGTACTATATCGTTTTTAACTAGTTCATCTACCATATCTCTGACTATCTCTTTCTCTTTCATTGCTAGCCTGTAAGGCCTATAGACTACAGGTGTATCACAGTGCAGATCAATGCTCATTTCAAAAACGGAGGAATGCCCCAACACAGAGAGTGTAAACGCAAAGCAATGTCGATAGTTGTTTAACAAGAAAAACAAATCATTAATCACAGTTTGGCTTAACTCACCAGAAATGTTTAAGTCCGAAGGACAGATTAGACTCATTTGTTGATCTTGTAGCTTAGAATGGGCAATATGCAGAACCTTTTTTTCATTTTCTTGATAAGTAGTGATACCTGTAGCAATCAAAGTATTTGATTCTAAACATAGTGGCTCGGAATTTAGACTATTAATAACAATTTTTCCGTAACCGTCATAGTTAAATTGATAAATTCCAGTTAGAACAAAATAGAAAAAGTTATTTTTGCTACGCAAGCCTCCCTCAACGTAAAGGTCACCAGTGAATTTGGGTTCTGTATTGACTTCTAAAATTGTTAAACCTAATAATGGAATATTTTTACGGTTAAAAATGTTTACCTTTTGGTATTGGATATTATCCATCTGATTTTGCAAAATTTCAAAATGTTTACTTGTTTTCTGAATCAATACATGAGGTTGTTCAGTAAAAGTTTGACCTATCATAAGGGGAACCTGCATAACACAATCTGGGACAATTAATATTTCGACTTCAGCTTTCACGCCATCAATTTCAATTAGAGTATTAACTTTACCCAATGTATGCACAACAGAATTACCAAATCCTCTGAGTATAGGAAGATCTCTAGTTTTTATTTGTATATTTCCCAATTTGGGTAATTCAGATTGTTTAAGCATCGAACATTCACTACCAAGGTCAACAAATGAATTCATTTCTGTCATTGATCCGCACAGTTTTAAAATATTTATCTGAAGTTGTACCCTTGCTATCAACCCTATTAACCGATTTTTGAGCCGTTATTATTTTTGAGAAACAATTTTCTGCCTCATGACCAATTCTCATACATTTAGTACATCTTTTGATTGGTTGAGTACATTGACTTACAAAATGACCTTCCTGTTTACAATTATTGCAACGAATGACTCTGTCTTTGGCGCTTGGATTCTTTGCTTTACTATACGATGAGTTTGGCACAGGCTGATTCTTAACATTAGATTTTCGGTCAGTATTTTGTTTTAGACTTCTTGAATTTCTTAAATAAGTAAGCAATTTATCCAAGTCCTTATACTGAGCCGCTTCGGCACCTAAGCTAACAGCGCGATCATCTATGCCATGTAGAACACATTCTACCGCTCGTTTACCACTTATACTACATCGATTAATAGGAGTAATTTTGTCATAAAAATAATCTTCAAGGGAGTCTCCGTAACGTGCACGCCTAGCCAACATATCTGTTAACATTTGACCGTAATTCTCTTCCGAGGGAAAAGCCGACATTAATTTGGTCTGCCATTCGTCCCAAGAAAAGAGCACCGATGGTAATCCTTCATACCACCGTTTTGCTATACCTTGAAGTTTAGGGAGTGCATAATGCACTATTTGTTTTTCACTCCATGAATAAATGGCTGCACACTCATTCACTTTGTGCAACCACATACCCATCGTTTGCTCTTTTCGTGCGGGGTCAAACTCGGGTGTAGTATTGTTAAAAGAACCGATGTGTTCATGACCTGGGGCAAGAGACCTCAATGCCTGCACTAAAATATTGAAATCACCACTGCCTCCATTAGAAGCAGCAGTGTTACCTGTATCTTGTAATGCTGCGGGAAGATTTTGCACGCTGCGATTCGTGTCGTGTTGTGGGTTGCTGTGCCACTGGCTGCTGCGCTGCGGGCTGCTGCACCGCTGGCCACTGCACCGCTGGCCGCTGCGCAAAGGGCTGCGAGATCGACTCTTGCTTTGTGGATGGCAATCCAGGTCCATGCCACCTTGTGTCTGCTGCAAACTTGGTCTTGAACCTTGTGATTGTCGCTCCTGGGAGTGATGGTGTCTATGGTCATCTGTACTTTCGATTGATTGCACTTGATCACTTCCCAAAATCAGAGAGGCAAGCACTCTTTGTTTATCCATGTTTCTCGACCGGAAAGAAAAAAACAATACACATATTAGAATGAGCTGTTTATCCCACTTCTGAATTGTAAAATAAAAGACTTAAAATACCATTTCAACATGTTTTGTTTTATTTACTCCATAAATTCATAGTGTTACCTTATAAATTGCAAGTATTATCATAAAAAAAAACATTCTTTAATATTTTCCAACACAATTTAAATACAATTAAACATCATCCAAAATAAACGTTACAATATTCAACTTACTCGAAAGGGGTGATGATCACTCCACCAACGTTGCACACAAACTGAGCTCGCAATAATGGCGGCACGCCCTTTTATAAAACAAAGGTAGGTATGGCGCCATGTTTGCGAGCTTGACAGTTACAATTATTTTAAAATTGCCTTGCAGCCAAATAACGATTTTAGGTCAATAATAATAATCTATAATAATTTAACAATAAATAATGTCAGTTATAATAACAGATTATGAGGCATAATATGACACGATCTTACACTATAAAATGGGGCCTCGCGAGTCTCTTAGAAACAAATTTAACGAAGTTGACATACTAATTACTCTGCCTTCTCTTTATATCCTAGAAAATATCTTGTATGTTCGCAAAAACTTAGGTCTTTTCAAAAAAAGATGCGACTTCTATAACCTAAATACACGTAGTAAAGATGAAATTGTGATTCCAAAATTTAGATTAACTAAAACTAGCAAGTCATTTCTAATAAACAGTATCCGCTTCTATAACAAGTTGCCAAAGTCGGTTACAGAACTTAGCGATGGAAAGTTTAAAACTCACATCAAACGTGTCCTTATCAAAAAAGCATATTATAACATAAAAGACTACGTTGCAGACAAGGAAATTTGGCATTAATTCCTTCTGCACATGTGGCTTCCCTGGTACCTCATTAGCAGCATAAATATGTGAGCGTCTATTAACTGCTCCCAAATTACAATATTAATTTTATTAATTTTATTTTTTACACTTTCTGACATATTCTCGTCATTATTTGACATTATACAACACTTGTATTAACGCGTATTTATTAGTTATTCTCATGGAAATCAAATCACTTGGTTTAAATAGGTTGATTTTATTTATGTAGATTCTTTTACATATTGTGAATGAGAGAACGTTGTAGGCCTACAGACGTTAAACGACGACGAAAATAAAGAATATAAAATCGTCTATAAATCTGTAGATTTATAGACGATTTTATATTCTTTATTTTCGTTCTTCTAAGTACCTGGTACTTATTGACAGGCCTGCACTGTCCTCCCATACTTAATATTACTGACATTTGAAAACATTATAAAAGCCAATTATTTTTAAAAGAGTAACCGTGGAGTTTCTTGCCGGCTCTTCTCCATAGGAAGCGACAAATTGGCACCGTGCACCTTGCTTCTGACGTTTCATAAATGCCCTTGCAGGTTTATGTGAAATAAAATATTTTGATTTGATTTGATTTGAAACACAAGTTATTAAACAGTAAACAATTCGGTTTCAGAAGGGGTCGCTCGACTACCGACGCTGGTGTTTAGCTTCTTACGCATATTTATGAGGCCTGTGAGAAGTCACACGATGCCCTAGGTATTTTTTGACTTGTCTAAGGCTTTCGATTGTGTTTCACATGAAACGTTGGTCACGAAATTGCATCACTATGGTGTTAGAAACATTGCCTTTGACGTTATTTCTTATTTGGATAATAGGATCCAAAGAGTGGACGTTAACGGTGAGCGATCCCCAGGCTCTATTGTTACTATGGGAGTTCCGCAGGGCTCATTTCTTGGCCCTTTTTGATATCTCATATATAAACGACCTACATTGTCTTTTAAAGAACAGCCATGAAATAGTGTTATTTACAGATGACACATCACTTTTATTTAAGCTTATATGACAACAGACAGTTACTGACGATGTAAATAATGCTCTTGCTAAAATAGTGCATTGGCTTAGTGTTAATAATTTACTATTGGGTAAACGAGAAACAAACTAAATGCATTCGATTTCTAACACCTAACGTTAAGCAGATGAAAACCAATGTATTAGTAAATGGGGCGGAATTGGATCTTGTGGACACCACTGTGTTCTTAGGTATTACCTTGGACTCGAAGCTGCAGTGGAACCCCCATGTAACGAAATTGTCGAAACGGCTAAGCTCTGCAGCCTACGCGGTCTATAAAATCCGTCACTTGACTGATGTACAAACAGCTACGGCATTTTGCTGTGGGGAAATGCAGCCGACATTCAGGCTATATTTGTGCTGCAGAAACGACCGTTCGAGCAATTTATAACCTAAGTTGTAGACTTTCACTGAGGGATAAATTTAAGGAAATAAATATAATGACAATCGCATCTCAATATGTATACAGAACTTTAATCTATATTCTAAACACAGCGACGTCCATAGCATAAATACTAGAAATAAAGATTTACTTATTGTGCACACGACTAGGCTCCTAAAAATTAGTAATTCATTTAAGTGCCAAAGTATTCGTTTTTACAACAAACTCCCAAGCCATGTTAAAGAACTAAGCCTCAATAAATTTAAATCATTTATAAAACAGGAACTCTGTCAAAAAGGTTTCGATAAAGTTAAAGATTACTTGGATGACAAAAAGGCTTGGGATTAGTTAAGACGGCGCCGACCAAACTAGGCGGGCGACGAATAGGTTTTTACCGCGGCTCGCTTGTTGTGTGCATCGCCACTCACACAATGACAAGTTTTCTCGAGGCCGTTTGCAGCTGCACGAAAAAGTAGATAACTCGGGATTTGAAAAATTCTAGTTGTTGTTTTGCGTGGGTAGGTAGATAGGTATGGTTAATAAGGGGGGTAGGTAGATGGATATGGTAAGTAAATTGGGTAGGTAGATAGGTATAGTAAGTAGGGTAGGTCGATGGTTAGTCTAAGTGGGGTGGGTGAGAGTTATGGTAGGTAATTAGGGTAAGTAGATCAAATCAAGCAAAGCTAGTATCATCTACTTAATAAAAATACACCAATTTACTTATTAACTTGTTTATTTAACAAATTTTGTAGGTTAATAAATACATACAGTAAAAAGTAAAACTTTTTCCAAAAAAACAACCGAGTTCCGAAAAAACACTATAAAGTGAAAAATAACTTTAATTTCGGAAGGCAGTGACTTTGGATACGTATTAAAAAAAATTGTCACCGCCTTCCTACCGGCTGAGTAAGGACATTTTATTTTTACATAATTTTGTGATCTTCTACAATTCCATCTGGACTTGCTCCTAAAAATGGTAAATTGTGGACGATGAATAATCCACATGTTCTTATGGGAGTTTTGAGAAGAACTTGGAATTGAGTACGCGCAAGGTGTTCATGATTTTGACCATATTTAATGGACTTCACATGATCTATTTTTTTTTTCAGTCACGATAGTTTTGACTAAAGGTCCGCATTTAATTAGCCCTCGTTTGCACACTTTACCAAAAACAAATGCCGTGAGTCGCAGTTTCCGCTCCTGGCGCCATTCGATTGAATCAGCTTGCAGAATAACAAAAAATTATACTCAATTTAACTTACACCGTTGATTGATCCAGTTTCATTTAGTACATTTGCAGAAGTGAATCTGTATTAAATAAAAAATTGCTAATAAAGACCAACATTTTGAAAACTATGAAGCATGGCTGTTAGATTTGTTTACTTTTTAGTTATACTTAATAGTAAACAAATATAACAACACCACATTAATTCGAATATTTGAGAAAAAGTTACATTGACCATCCAAGATGGTCAATGTAACTTAATCACGGTCACGGTTCTTGGTCATTAATTGTAAAATCCAAGATTTTAAAATTAATGTCAAATTTGCAATCGGCACCCCAAAACCCTATTAAACATTACCCATATCGAATACTTTTGAAAAGTTTGCATCCGTCATCTTGGATTTTAAAATAATGTCTTATAGAGAAAAAAAAACACAAAATTGAAATACATACATATTACACAAAATTGAAATACATATACTATGTTATGACTATGGGGAACGGTTTTCTTCTGGAAAAGAGCGCCAGTTTTCTTCTTATAATACCTTTCCTTACGCTTACCCATTTTTACTAAAACAAATATAAAAAAGTTAAAAGTTAATGTTAGATCCGTTATAAATAAAACTCAAAAAACAAAAAAAATACTTACCTTATTTTAGCTGTTTGCAGCAGTATGCGTACACAATAGATCGCGAATTCGTGTTCCCGGCGCGTTGCTCCGCAATGAGACGTGACCTCTCTCTGAGCTCCCGTGGTCGACTGAATTCCCGAGCGGTGTACGTCGTATTATATTCAACACCGCGCGTCCATAGAAATAATGTATGGCGGATTTAAGATGCTTTAAAAAACAATTATATTAAAATAGCCACGCAACATTTTGAAAATGTAAAACCTACTAATTGTAGTTTGGACATTTGAGATGAATATAATTTAAAGTTCGTTTCAAAATTCAACAGTTTATTATCAAAATTTTACGAAACGCGAGTATGCGATTTTTAGGTTTTTGTCCAACTTTACGTAATTTTGTTTATTAAACTATACAATATTTTTAATTTTTTTTCTCGGAACAATCGTAAACATAGGTATTCTTGGTAGTATTCTTTACAAAAAATTTATGCTAACTATTGTAATAGTATTGGTTATATCGACTGATCCGTGACTACTGTTTTTGATTATTTTGCACGATACAGTCTTAAGTTGCTCCAATGTACCCTCAAGCAACAAACTTTTATATTATTGTTTACTATTATGTAGGTATGCGACGTGTTTAACTGTACACTGTTGACATTTTTTAAGTAAGTATTGATCTACGTGACATTATTTTTGATGACATTTAAAGAAAAAACTAACTGTGAATGTGAGTACTATGCAGGCTAGATAGCACACATTTCGTAAATGGCCTACGCAAATGTCCTGCAAATTTGGTAGCGTCTTGTGACGGGTCGTTGAGCTCCCAAAAATAGGGTTGAACTACACGGTGACTGATGCATACATGCCGTCTGTTGGGATAGGTCAGGTCAAAGCTGCAATGGCTCTTTATTCAAAAGGCCCTTCCAGACATTGCCCTGCATTGTTAGACACATAAAATTCAAATAATATCGACGGTGGAAATTTCAAATGTCACAAGGGACGTTTTAAACGTCCCTTGTGACATTTGAAATGTCCACTGTCGATATAAAGTTTGTGATAAAAGAGACCATGACCTCAGAGTTTGTTTCGGCTTTTCTTCTCAGGGAACAATCAACTAGGAAATGCCGCGCCATCTAGTTTATAAAATACTAGCGGTCGCCCGCGGCTCCGCCCGCGTGGATGTCGGTTACCGCTGCAAAAAGCCTACCCAGGAAAGACACAGTCAGCAAAATGATTCCCAGGTCAATTCACAGACACCGACAGTAACATCGACAACGCAGTCATTATCCGCAGGCTGCACAGATTGTCTTTCTGTGTATGTTAAAGTTGTTAGTGATGAAAATATTTAAATGTAATTAATACTAAGTTTTCACTTCTGCCGGCAGTCCCGGAGCGCAACCCGTTGTTTTAGGATAGATAACTAAAGCGATTATTGTAGAGCTTCTCTATAAACAACATTTGACGTTAAATTATTTTCAGGTAACAAAATATACTGATGGTCGGGAGCCCCGACCCGTGATAGGGCAACGTAAAGTTGCCCATGCGTAAAACATTCTTTTCGTAAATCAATTGTCTCTCTGCCTGAGCTCTAAGTCGCTGCAAACGCTCGACACTGGACTCTCTTTCGCGCAACTGAGAGGTCCTTACATTTTGTTCATGAAGACGTTGGTAACGCTCCAGCCTCGACTCTCGTGCACGTAACTCAGAGGTTCTCAGATTTTGTTGTGCAAGGCGTTGCGAACGTTCGACACTCGACTCTCGTGCGCGTACCTGAGAGTTTCTCTGATTTTGTTCAGCAAGGCGTGGTGAACGTTCAGGTGAAGATTCTCCCATACGACGTATTCCTTCTGACCGTGCTTGAGAACTATGTTCAGAAAGTTGAGACCTGACTCTCTTAGGCATTTTCAAATGTTCAAGAAAATGTTAATAGCGTGTAATATTTTAGCTCTGAAAAGAACTGTTGTTTAGCCCTGAAAAGAACTGTTGGTTAGCCCTGAAAAGAACTCTTGGTTAGCCCTGAAAAGAACTGTTGTTTAGCTCTGCGAAGAACTTTTGCGTAGGTGTAGTTATAAGAACGAAATCTAAAAAAGATCGCACGAAAATTATTAGACTTCGCGCATGACCGCTGCGTAGGGAGCCGATCTCGCGACTGAGCCGCGCGGGTACCTTACTCATAGATCTAAACTCCCCTCCCGCACGCGCACCCCCGCCTTGGTGACGCCCACTTCGCAAAGGGCCGTGCAGCAGAAATCGTAATATTTTAATTTCGCCATAACTTCAAAACCAAACGTCCAATTTTAATCATTCAAAGACCAAATATTATCTACATAAACTGTACTTAGTGATGAAATAATTTATTTTGATAAGGATTAATAGCATGAGTAAAATAAACGCGTTTAAATGTAGTCCAAAAAAAAATCAAGATTATTAAATAAAAAAACGGTTGTTGTGCATCACTCGACATAGATAGGTATAGTGTGTCGCGGACTTTTTTGTAGATATTTATAAGATCTACAATTAATTAGAACATTTTATGGATCTTCTTTTATAGTTTAGGCAGCGTACGCAAAATAAGTAACTTTTCTGGTTGATTTTTTACACCTTGTGTCCGAAAAACCCAAACATCTTACGGAACCCTATTTTTTTCCAAAATAAAATATAGCCTATGTTACTTGTGGATAATGTAGCTTTCGAATGGTGAAAGAATTTTTAAAATCGGTCCAGTAGTTTTTGAGCCTATTCATTACAACCAAACAAACAAAGTTTTCCTCTTTATAATATTAGTGTAGATTGACCAACAAAATATTGACGTGTAAAAGTGTCTATAAGATCTACTTACATATTATGTAAACATTTCATTTCATTTGAGTTATTATTCTACTTGTCGTTGGTTTGCTGTTCCTGAATGTAAGATATTATTTCAATAAAAAATACTTTGGTTACGAAAATAATAAGAGTACAAAGTTATTCAGTGTATTAGTTCATACAGCAGTATCACGTAATAACATGGCGGCTACTATTTCAGGGTATTCAAAAACAGGTTTAGACGAGAGTAAACAGAAAATCTAAATAACAGGCATAATCAAGTTGTTGTCTTCGCCCTTTCCGACCCTGATGACCCCATCACTCTCCTCCAAGAAAGCAGTAGGGCCACCAGCACAGCACACAAACACAGACCGTCCTTCCGACCTCGCCGCCTAGGTCCTCGCGCCCCGCGAAGACCCCGAGAAAACGAAATGTCCCCCAACCGTCCCTTGCCCGTAGAAGTGCCAGCCCGCGCCGAAGCTGAGCAAGTAGAGTTAAAATCCCCGATTTATAATAATAATGAAATTGTGATCCAGCCTGTCCCCACTTGCTGTCCTCCCGAAAATAGTGACGCGCTGAGCCGAGGCCCGAACCCCGCAGGGGGTTCCCTCAGCGAGCGGTTGCTGTAGTTTTTAAGCATAGTTTTGTAAGCCCTGGCTGGAGGCTCTTAGTCTAAAAGCTAATAGTCCCCACAGGAAAGCCCGGTTAAGCAGTCACGGCCTCTCAAGGTCAACTGCGAAATGCCATACCCAAAAAAAAAAATGTTGTCATCGTATGTTTGCTATTCAAACCTAGATGGCGTTACTGACTCTCGAGATTAACATTTTCTATGAAGATGTTCCTCATAGCCGCTCCAATTTTGCTATATTATGCTATATGGCGCCACAGACTTTTATCACAATTTAATTTTTATAAGAGATATCTTCCCCTCTATTTGTATTGATTTTGTAAAGTTGTTATTTTTTAAACTAATAAATACTTAGTAAACACTGCATTAATTAAAACTCAAAACACCACATCAATTATTACTAACACCACTTTTTATTTGAAATTCTTGTAGCTTTTTTGATTCGTGGGAATCAACCACCAACGGAAAGAGATTTTAATAATCAGTAGATTTCATTACTTTTTGAAATAACATAGACACAGTAACTTATAAGAGAATGACATGTTATTATTACCTAACTTATTTTAATATGGTTAATACATCATATTGTATTCGTTAGTGCCGCCAATAGATGTCGTTACGTGTTTCAACATTACCCACTTTAAATTGATCATCTTTTGATTGAGCGAAACGATTGCGATGAAACAAAGACTAAAATATACTCCGTGTTACAAACAATATTTAAGTATGAAAGTTAACCATATTAGTATCGTTCTTTTAACGTGATACTTGATCTATTCACACATTTCAACAGATAATCAGGAATCCGACATACCGACCATCAGACAAACAGACAAAAATTTCGAAAAGAATTAACATGGCATCTGTTGATTATCCCTTACCACCCTATTTTTTTTCGACATTATTTGAATAAGTATACAGAAACAATTCGTCTACAGATTTATTGTATGTATAGGTATAGATATAGATTTAAATATAGATAGAATAGATATAGATAGTTATAGGGTCTGTCAATTTTAAATGAACCCCAAGGTTTACACAAGCCCCTGAAGCTTTATGTTTTATGGTGCTACAGAAATCATTGCATATCAAGGAGTAGACTGGAGGGCGCTGTAATGGTAGGGAAGACGTGCCCTTAGGATAGGGCAGTATTGCGAGCCATACTGGATATGCATCCTCCGTTGGAATCACTATTCCAATTGAGGATGCATATCTAGTATGGCTCTCTCCACTGAGAGACAGGTGATATTTACCAACGTAATATAAGCAAAATCATTTTTTTTTAATACATATAATTACAGTAATAGGAGTCACATAATAAACATATTGTATTGACTTAACTGCTCAACTGATGCAGTGCGCATTTACGATTACATTGTATTGTATACATACACATGATTAGTGATTACATTTGTTAATAAACTATACATAAAACTCTACTAATATTACATATATTTATAAAAGAATTTTGTATACTTAAAGATATTTAGACCTAATCTAATCTACACTTTAACAAGCATTTATTATAGTATTAATAATATTGTGGGAATCATACAAATCTCATGGAATACTTAATACTTAATTAAAATACTCGAAATATATTTATAACTAATCGATACTCAGATTATGTCAGTGTTTCACCTTTGGTTACCTGAAAAGAAATAAAAATTGTAATAACTGAAATGCTGTCTTTTTTTACATAAAATGCTTGTAGTATGTGTGAGACAAGCTAAGAGGTGTCCAATGACTTGGGGTTGTGTGAAAGAAAAGCTGATGAATAAGTGCATTTGTTCTCTTACGTTTTTTTTTTGTATTTTACTAATTTACACTTTTATTAGAATGTGAATTACTTAATTAAAACTATGCCTACTGTGATAAAAAACAAACCATTTAATTTTTTTTAGAAACACTGATAGTAGCTAGTCTTATTCGTACTTAGTGCCAATTTCACCAGTAACTGAACGTAATCAGCAGGGTTGTTGCGTAACACATTATCAGTAGGAATGGCTTTCATTTTGACAGTTCAACAACCAACATTCATTGCGTTATTTAATTTCTAGAGCAGACAAATTTTTCAAACATATGAAGCAATGAATTTGAACAAGAAAATTAAGTATCCTTCAAAATGATTCAAATAATAATTATGATTGATCCTGTATTACACAATTAGGGTGAAGCACATCAAAACTGTATGCAAGACATGTCAGTGTCAATATTTAATTACTAATGATGATTCTGACAGCTCTTGAGCATAGTTTAGATGTGCTGACCTAATTCAGTTTCATTGGTGCGATTGCACCAATGAAACTCTTTGAGATCATAATTATAAGTTACCATAAAAAAAGTTTAAAACTACATAATAAGTATAAAATTTCACTAGAATAGCTTACAATTTTACTAATTCTATAGTTCTACTGGTTTTGGTCCGTCCACTAGTTTCAGCTCCTGGGTTTGAATTCCAGGTTGGCATTTCTGTTAAAAATTTTGTTTTGTTTAATTTTTTGTTAGCATTATTATTTGACGTAGAAATTGTGTCCAATAGGAAAAGTGCTGCAAGGTAAGTCAATAGCTTACCCAAACTGAAGACGATCAAGGGTTTTGTCCTAGCAATACAGGAGATGGATGATCATTTATGAAATCAGGACATACAATTGAAAGGTAAAATAAGTGTAATAGGTACTCACACAAGCCTCCAAATAGTCAATCTTCCTTTCCAATGAAGTTAGTTTCTCATTCAGTGTGGCAAGGCGGGATCGGCATGACATATCTGGCAAATAAATAAATAATAATGAGTGAAAGACACTTTACTTTTACAATACCTAATACCTAACAGTGAGTCAGTGACACTGATGAGTGATGAGTGTGATGACTGATCGTTTTTTTGGTCAGTGGGTCGTCTTAGGGGATTGCTCAAATTTAAAATGTTTTTTCAAGAAAATACATAGTTTACAAGGGAAGATCTTACAGACTTAAAATCATTGTATTCTGCCTGCAAGCAAGTGTGCAAATTATTTGTTTAAATGTCATACCTAATTATTATGCAGATTAATTATTAGTAGGTACATTATTATTTCCTCTATTTAATTAAATACATATAAATTATATTTTTAATTATTTGAATATAAAATACACAAAAACATAAAAAAATATAAAAATAGTAGCCCACCAGTATTGGGAACAGGGTCCAAGCTACCGGCAGTTAGGGCTCCAGAGAGAGGAACCTCCTAACAATACAAGCCATGTCAAGAAGTACCACTTTCTGAATCCTGGCTACAAGGTTGTGCCAATGCAAATACTCTTCGTTAGCTAGACGAGAACAGCCAGATATAATATGTCCGATGGATTGTCCCGGACGGTGGCATGCCCGACAGATGTCAACCGTGCCGTCTTTCACAATAAATCTCCGGTAATTGTTCGTCATCATAACTTCGTGTACATTATTATTATACTATTTTCACATTATTATTACACTGTTGGGGTAGTCCTCGTCACCAAGTGCAAGCGCATTAAATGTAAACTTAAAGTCCATCAGATTCTTGAAGGAAGAGAAAACAGTATTACAAAACAGGAACCCACTGGTTTCAATTATTATAAAATTAAAGTTTTAGATACCTACTAGTTGTCTACATTCATGAATCACAACTACATTTTCAGGCAACAAAGTTTCATTTTTGTCAAAGACACTGAACCTTCTTAAATAAGGTAATCGCGAGGTTGATAACTTCATCAAATATGTTAACAGAGCATTCTACATAACATTAAATGTGTTTTTAAATAACGTACCGAAAGAATTGAGGAAGTCTGTGATTTTCTTTATGCTGCCCGTTATTACTTCTATGTACTCCCTGTTCGCCCAATCCTGCTGAATTTGTTTCTGTATGGTTTCTCTTGGAGGCGTCGACATTTTTATAAATGTTTATTTTGTATTTCAAGTAATGTTTTTATTATTTTCAATAAAATTACAACTCCCCGAGCCCCAAAAATATAAATGCTTCGAATTGAAATAACAGGTTTATCCAGATCCTCAATTCAATCAGATTTAAAGCATTAAAATCAAAAGTTTCTACTGTTTCATAGTAAATTATGCCAAGAATTTTAGCAAATCTTGAAATGGACCGTGATTTTTGACTGAAGACTGAATGACAGTCAAAAGTTGCCATACGGACCATTTATTAATCGTGGATCTTTCGTTGAAGGTTTCGGTGAAGGCTAAACAAGTGCTTTTGCCAGTTCTACGATTTTTTTTCGATTTCTAGTGAATCTTTGTGTGAAACTTGATCCAGACTATTCCTTGTATTTGTGTTCTTTGTGTAAGGTTAGTTTACATTATTCTCCGTCATTATGAACTCCAAAAAGTCTCCTAATCCCGACCCCTTATTGAACTTTTTGATCTTCCCTCCGTCTCGACCGTCACCCTCCCCTATGACACCCAATTACTCACGCTAGATCCCAAAATGGAAACGGAGGCTACAAATCAGAAGAGGGTCGCTGTGTCACCCCCTACTACTCCAATTATTCCACCCAAGCAGGGCCCAATCTAAAGGGGGTAAGCCGGACAAATGCCCAGAGCGGCAAAATTGAGAGTGCCGGGCGGTTGCACGAAGTCCTCAATTTTATCTGTAGAGGAGAAAAATCTTATAAAAATTACCGTGCCGACAAAAGTATGTTTTAAGGTTTTCCTTTTAAAATATCTATTTTAGCGGCAGTAAATCCTTAGACGGACCAACGTATTTTAAGAGTAACGTACGATTAGTAAACTTCCGAATGTTTCTTGCATCTACTTAGATATGTACTGTAATAAGTTTTGTAATTTTTGTATGCGGTTTAGCTGTACAAATATTAATTTTCGAGAATAATATGTACATAGAGAGATAAATACGTTGGTAGGTACAAAGAGGACTTTATATTAGATACATATATATTATTATGTATCGAGGTACCTACATAGTAAAACGGTAACTAATAAATTATTTCAATTGGTGCTATACGTTTTAGTTTTTTGTTCTAGTTGAATACTGCTTATTATATAAAGGAAATAAACTTTTTGTTAAAAAATCGTCGTTAAAATTACGCAGGTAACCCTACCTACTCATTTATTAAAAAAAACATACATTCGTTGCGTATATCGTAAAGCAAAAACACTTACGAAGTTAACTAGTACATAACATCAGCCCGAGATCGGGCCCATTCGAAATTAAACCATACAAAAATAAAATAATAAGTATTCACAAGTAGATAACTACTTATAGGGAAATATTCCCGTATAGTAGGTACGTAGGCATCGAAAAATACTTTTTGAATGAACGAAAATGATTTTATGAATGAACGGCCGCGTGACTCGGCGGTGCACGAAGTTGTCCATTGCCTGCTAGATGGCGTTAATTACAAAAAACGGCACGCGGAAATATCTGATAAATGGAGCCTCAAGCTACCTACGCTTATATTCGTAATTCAGTAATTAATTATTCCCAGTGGAATATTTTAATTCTTATTATGTAATAAAATGTAGGTTACCTACTTCATCCTTATAATATTTATTTTACTCTGCATTCTTGTAGCGGTAAATCGTAATTTACTTAAGAATGTTTCCGAATGATTGCGAAATATTCCGAAGTTTTGCAATGCTAGACTTCCAACGCCATCCCGCCAAAAACTCGGATAAAATGTTGATAAAAGTAGCACTGTTTTTTGTTTTTCTTCCTAAAATGCAAGCCAAGGCCGAAAAAGGGCATAACTGTGATTTTATAACTTAAAATAGCTGGGCAAGCTAAATAAAACCGTTAAATAAATAATAATAATAAATACAAAGAAAAGACTCAGTAAATCGTTATTTCTTAGTTCTTACAATAGTTGATTTGTTCTCCACTTCTCCAGCATGATTGCCAGCAAAAATAAAAATTACACAGATTGACAGCTAAACAAAATTATCTTTTGTCGAAATGTCATTGACAACGCCAAACTCAGACTCAGCTGTTTCAGTAGGGTTGTGACTTGGAGGGCAAAAGTCGATTTAAATATAAGAATTTTCTCTCTTTAAAATACATCGATCTCTAAAAATCAATTTTTAATATTTGTATACAATTGGCGCCATTTTTCGACTGACAAGTGACATTCCTTTTTTACGTTATGGACCACGCGTTTTTTAATTTATCATGCAGATGGCGCTGTTTGCAAAATTCGATTAAAATGTGTAGTTTGGCTGCAACCCAACATCACTATCATGAAGATAAAGATAATCATGATCACTATTTATAAATGATTAATAATCGATTCTCTAAATATTAAAAATCGATTAAATTACTTACTCTCTTTTTTTAAGTAAAAAAGATAAGATCTTATCTTTTTTACTTAAAAAAAAAATCTTAATTTTTTTTTGAGAATCTAATATTAAATATTGTTTAGAAGACAAAAATAATAGATGATTATAAAAATCGATTACTTTTCACATCCCTGTGATTCAGTACCGGTGTCGCCCGGCGATTTATTTTATTTCATAGAAATAGTATAGAATTTATAATAAAATATCAGTAAAATGGATGAGATCGAATACAAATTGAATACTAACAACAGCGTATTGATAGTCAACGCTATCGACAAGCTTATATCCACTATCAAATCAAAATACAAGCCGGTAGATCGTCAAAGATTTGTGAATGAGAACGAGGAGCTGAAGTTTCTTCGAGAGAAGTGTTCTGCAGAGGATGCCAGGGTGAGCCTAACGGCGTGTCAGGGTCTCCTGGCGCTGGTGGAGCTCGGGGTTCTGGAAATTGCACATACGATGTCCACTGTAGTAACCTTATTGCCAAGTACACAGTAAGTATTTACAATTCACTGTAAGTTTGCTGATATTAATCACACTAATGCTATTCTATTTAAACAAAATGTCCCTAGCGTCAACCAAACATTCATCTGTAAAACTGTTTTAGCAAGTACTTTTTGCAATAAAAGTGCCCAATAAGACACCTATTTTATTTTGAAAGATTATTTAAGTATTTAATAACAGAAAACAATAAATAGAAAGTTTGGTCAGTGGGTCGTGTTAGGGTTAAAATGTTATTGATTGCATATTATTTTTCACAGCAACTACTCAGCCATAATATCCACAATGGCTGGGCTACTAATCTTAGACTTGAAGGCGCGCTTAGACCAAAGCCGGCAGTACAAGTGCCAGTTCAATCTCAGGTCTCCGCAGCATCCATTCATCACGGTGCTGGAGAAGAACAAGGGAGCGGAAGATGATGTGCTGGCACAGATGCATGCTTTATGTACTCATCCTGATAACACGTAAGTAGGCTATGAAGATGAACCAGTAATCAAATACACCTTGGATGAGGTATACCAGTGAACTGCAGTAGGCCAAGTTCATTCATTGACAGTACATATTATTAGATTTACATGGTGGGTGTCATGTAAATCGTAATCTTAATTTTTACCAGAAAAAAATAATAAAATATAGTACAAGGCAAACGCACATGTAAGCTCTTTTGTCTACTTTACTTTTGTGATCTAGCTGAAATGCTTTCCTTTTTAATTTTGTTATGATCAGTGCCCAAACCATCTCTGATATCAATCTTTCTTATTTTAGTGTATCCTCAAACAGCTTGGAGCTACTAAGGCCAGTGTTCCTCTGGCTAACATGTCAGCCTCAGAGGGATGGCAGCATCAGACCCTGGCAACTTTTGCTTAGTTTGCCGCAGACATCAGCCCAGTCGTCTCTACTCTTGGCTTGTCTGAGTTGTCAACAGGTATGAAGATAATTTAGGGTACAATTTTTAGTTTAGTATTAATAACGAGAACATACTCAAGACAAATTATGGCATATTTTGAGTTTACGATGGCAAAACGCACTACATGATGCAAAACATGATGACTGGCATTGGTGCATTATATACTGACACTTTTTTCTTAGAAAATGATAATTCCAGTGCGCTGCGTGCGTTTATGGGCATGAAACATAATTGTATTGTGCCTTCGTTTTTTTAAATAGATAAACAAAAAATAATCACCTTCAATTTTTCAACAGATCTGCAACCCAGATCTAATAGAATGCTCGTACGCTGCATACAGCGCTGTGACGGAGGCAGCCGTGTACCAGGCGCAGCGCGACCACGTGATGGCACTCCTGCCCATGCTCGCCAGACTATCCAGCCAACTCATCAAGCTACGGTATATTCCCTAAAAATCTTATTCGGACAGAATATTCCATCATTTTTCTACTACTCGATTTCTGAGCCATTTGTTTACAATTTCATTGAGTATTTTCCTCATACTACAATTTTTACTTATAAGTGAACACCTAATAGCCCAGCAACATGATAATTGCGTGCACTAACTGGACAGTCCGACTCAATCTGTGTGGTGCTTTCTTCAAAAGACAATTTTCGACATGATCTTCACAATGATCTGACCAAGAATATGATATCTATTACATATGTATGACTTCAAAAGAGACTGTGACCTATGAGTTTGTTTTGGCCTCTCTTCTCAGAGTAGTGAAATAGAAAACGTCTACCACATCTAGTTAAAAATATAAAATAGTTGTTGATTATGAAGTGTTTGTACCGCCCTACTTACAGAAATAAAATCATTTATTATAGCCAGCACCTGGTGTTGCCCATTAATGTGTCACTAGCTTTTGCCAGCGGCTTCGCCCGCGAAAATTATCCCATGGAAATGTACTACCGATACTGGGTAAAAATTATTCAATGTGTAAATCCAAGTTATAAACTATCTGTGAGCCAAATTTCATCAAAATCCGTCAGCCGTTCAACCGTTTTTGCGTGATTGAGCAACAAACAACCATACAGCTAAACATACAAACTTTCACATTTATAAAAGTAGTAGGATAGTATCATAGTAGAATGTATTGTGTCTATCTTTTGTTGTAGATCTTAAATAAATAAATTATTACTATTCCATTCCTAATCATAATTTGACAGACGAGATCCTCGATCCTGCTACAACCTCATGGAGCGTTGCTTCGCGCTCGACGCACCGAAGTTGAGAACAGTCGCCGGCTTTACACTGATGTTGTTGGCTGAAAACCTGACTGATACATCTGCCTTGTACCTGCATGAGTTGTTTAAGTTGTGTGAGTTTATTTGATACTTAGGAAATATCTTATTTATATAGGTTGTTAAAAGATGGGTCTCGTTTTTGTGCAATACCTAGTTTGATGTACAGAATGCGTAGTTGACAAATATGTGATGGGTCACATAGTTGTCAACTACGGATTCTGTACATCAAACTAAGTATTCCACAAAAATAATTGTCAGTTTGTCGTATTCAATTGCATAATTATGTCAAAACAAAAAGATTAAAGTAGAAGCAGGTTTCAGCTAGAATGAAAAACCAGCCAAGAGCGAGTTGGGCCAACACAATTTGTCAACTCGAGAAAAACCTCTCTGACATATGGACAAGAAAGTGATCTTAGACTTCTACCTTAAAAGGCAAATGGAACCTCCATTTGCCCTTCAAGGTAGAGATCGTCTAATTTAAAGTTGCACACCTCTCCACTGCTTGTTGCATACACATTTCAAATGCTAGTATAGAAACTTTAGTTGAGGTGCGTGCAGTTTTTAATTAGATTATCGCTACCGGAACCTATAAAACAAACCAGTGTTTTGATATTTTCCAAGAGAATCACCTTCATCAACCACAACATTTGTATACAGGTCTCAACATTATCAGCAAATTTGAGTACTCCGCAATTTCCCTAAACGTCTTTGTGGCCCTCTCGCTGCAATGGCTGAATCTTCCCTCTTACCTCACTGCATCAGCTTTAAAGGTTGCATCAAAAATCCTGGACACTTACCAGGACAATTATAAAGACGACACGCGCCTCTACACACCGAACCTCAAAGCAAACAAAACTTTCCAAGCTTTACTATACACAGACAGTAATTTATCCATCATATTCAAGCTAAATCAAAACTGGGAACGAATGAGGGACGACCCGGTTACATTGAAAAGCTGGTTAGATTCTATTGCTACAGTAAATGATGATGTCAAACTCGAATTGTTACCTTTTCTCCTTGGCATGATTTTGGAAAAACGTAAGGAAGTTTGGTATGAAGAGATAGTGGTGAAAGTGTTGAAGATCGTGGTTGGTGTTGTGGGGTATAAGAAAGAGGTGTCTGTGCAAGTGTTGCCGCTGTTGGTGTATAAGATCGCTAGTGATAAATGCCCGGGGATTAGACTGGAGTGTCTGAGGGCGCTGCCGTTGATGGCAAAGACTAAGGTAAGTTGGCAATTACTGTTTAAGTTATAAGATTAATTCTATGACTTTGTTGGATATAGAGATATAGACACTCTTTGTGAAATTAAGTAGTTACGATGTTTGACTTTCTAGTGAAAACAATTACGATACACTTATTATCACTATATAATAAACGATCAAACGGCAATAACGTCCTACCATGCATACGTTGCATCGGTGCTCCGCTATGGCTTGATAATGTGGGGTAATAGTACAGATCAAAATAGAGTATTTATTGCACAGAAAAAATGCATTAGATCAGTAAACGGGCTTCGACCTGACGAATCCTGTAGGCCGATATTTAAAAAGCTTGGCTTGTTGCCGCTACCGTTTCTTTTCATTTATGAAACATGTATGTTTGTGAGGAAGCATAAGGAATTGTTCAGTAAGACACATGATTTATATCCTCGTAACCGACGAGACCCCCACATGCTTGTACTGGATATTCCGAGAGTAGCTAAATATAAATAAAAGTTGTATATCCATGTGTGTACGTATATATAATAAGATACCAAGTAATGTCAAAACTTTAAATATAAAATTATTCAAAAATAAATTGCATGAATGGTTGTGTAGTCATAGTTTTTATAGTGTCAAGGAACTCTTTGACTATAAATGTTAAATGTTAAATATGGTTGTGGATATTTGTACGCTTTTATCTGTTAAGCAAAAACATGTGTGCTCTTGTCATTTTGTTTTTACCATCTTTTTATGCCATGTTTTACAGCAAGTAAATATTATTCTATTCTATTCTATTAAATCAAAATGATGTCCATGAACAAAATCCATTGTTTTTGTGACTTCTTTGTGTCTTTAATATCTGTTTATTTTCAGGAAAATGTGCCAACGATAGTATCCGTTCTCAATAAAATAAAGGCCAACAAAGGAGCGCCGACTTCGTTCCTCATTGTGCTGTACACCAGCTTAGCAGAAACACAGGTATTCAACTTATTGATTGATTTTATATTATTTAGTGATGGAACTAGCTTAGTTGGTCTAGTGGTCGCAAGCGCTACCGCTGAGCATGAGGTCTTGGTTTTGATTCCCAGGTCGGGCAAAATGTTATTGGACTTTTCCATCAGAAATTTCTCAGTAGCAGCCTGGATTGGTCTGGATTTCTGCTCGGTTGATAGATGCTCGGACATGGGATTTAAACATAACCGGCAAAATGTGGGTGTACCTACTATAGGAACATCTCTGTCTAAACCTGGGATTACAGGCGTGGTGTTATGTTAGTAATGGACCTAGTCTTGTCCCCTGTAGAACGCCAATGTGTTTTGCAAACCATCAATTCACTTTGGTTAAACCACTATTTACCTTTTCTGAAAAGAAAAAAACAACGAGGACATGTCCCTACTAAAGTTTTCGAATGTCGTAGTCGTGCATTTCGTTAGTAAGTTTTAATAATATTTATGATCTACCTTATCAAAAGCCTTGGTTAAATCCCAACAACATGTTTTAACTTTCGTGAACACAAACTATAAATCTTAATAAAATAATAGGTGCGGTGTTTCCCGTACCTGCAAGAAATGCTAGTTGACCCTAGCATTGGCAAGCATGATGATTTGAAGTGGGAGGTGGATATCGCTAAGGCGGTAGCAGTTAGGAGGATTTGTGAGATACGGTATGTACTTAGGGAAATTACTTTCTCTCTGTGTTTTTCTTTGAATTCGATTTATGTGACTTGTTCTTTTTATTTTATTTTGGTGCAAAAACGATTATTTTAATACTTTCTATTGTTGACCCAACAAGGTTATTGTAGGGGATCCCTAGACTTAGTTATATGATAACGGGGTGATTCTATTGGAATGATGAAATAAAACCGACCGTCGTGAATGTTAGTTATACACTGATTTATTGAAATATATTTTTACATCTTATTTGCAATAATGGGTGCAAACTACAAATGCTGTAGGTGCAGAATGCATGGCGTGTAAGTCTGTAAAGTAATGTACGGGTCCGTACATCCTGCCCGCCCAAAAGGGACAACAGTAATGATTTATACATAGGCAGATAAAATGAAGTTACAAACAAGTTGATTGTTATTAAAAAGTAACATTATAATAGACTGATAGCTAATGCTACAAATGCGATAGTAAACTAATTTAACTGACTATTCTAAGATACATATGTTCTTAATTATTACGGTCTTGTGAAGGCACTGAATGAAGACACGTTGGCGAGGTAGTCTTACTCGTATCTACACCACTGATTGTAAACACTTCACTGCACTTTTGCAGTGATTCCGCTTAACGTGATGCCACTGGCACCGTGTCTGCTGGCACGATTGTCACTGGCTCCACCCAGACTGCCTCCTGGCCCCGGGGGTCGGTGACGCTGGTACTGTGCCCGTACTTCGTTGTCTTCTGATGAGATACACGACGGTGCCACCCAAGATGATAACCGAAACTACACTGATGTACAATACAGTATAGTGATGAATGTCGTGAATGCTCAGATTTGTACATGACTATTCCTTAACCTCGTCAATCTGAGCCCTAATTTGTTTCCAAATGAGATAATGATCTTCGGTCACGCTGATGTTTTCTGGTGTAGACGTTTCTATTATTTTGTTTAGCACAGAAACCTCTGGGACTTCGAAAGGATGATGACTATTTACATGATTGATGAAATTGTTATGAGCATAAATACTAAAGGTCCCCCCCTTCAATGTGCAACCTTGACCTAGGATAATCATCGCGTTGCCGACCAATTTGACCATTGTGACTCCGTTGGCGCAAATTATGCGCACGTGGCATTCCGAACAACATGTATACAACCAGGTGTTCGACTTGTGCAATCTGATCCATTGCTCTTCACATGACGATTTTACGGAGTGGCATAATTGTTTTTGATTGAAGATTTTGATTTCACAGATAGACTGCTTTATGTCTAGGTCGTAAATGGCCATGTCCAATGAGCATAACAAGATATCATTGGGAACATGAGTACATGATTGTAAGTCTGCTTCTTATAGAAGAAATGCTGTATCCTTGCGTAGATTGGAAGCTATGAAGGGTACTGATGGAATGAGCTGATTATGTGGTGGGCCTGTCTTTTGCAAAGTAGTTACGATTTTGTTTAATTCAAACAATTTGTTGCTTAGGAGTGGAACCTTTATTTCGATGATTAAATAGTTGGAAAAGACTAGCTGACATATTGAGTAAACGGTACAAGTCCTTGATATGTTTCTTATCCGCTGTATCGTATGTTTACCATTCAGATGGCTAGAGATGATGCTCTGCTGGTACGATAACTGCTCCGGTGTCAACAAATGACTGTCAATGCGCCCGTGTGAAATAATGTACCAGTTAACGTTTGCTGAGTCCAACGAATATTTGATAGAATTCTTGATGCTGCTACAGCTGATGATGTGACATAAAGGGCGTGTTCATTATCTAAACGTATTTTAATCACCTCAGTCAATACATTTTGAAGACTTTGCTTGATGAATGAGAATTGTTGATTCATGTTTTCATTACAGCGTATCGGATCCTAAAATACTTGTCTGATTTTTTATAAGTTTTTGAAGATATATTCTTCATTATGCCTGATGTGCTCGATGTCGCTATTGTATTTTCGGCAAACCACTTGTCCAGTACACCGCAGCTACAGACTTTGATGATTTGCCGTAAGATGAAATAAGATTACGAGTAGATTGATAAAGATCTTTACCCTTTTCATACGTGTTGTCAAGGAAATAATCAACGAGGTGGTCTAACGGCTCTAACCGTTTCCTCAAGTATTCGGCATCTTTACAAGAATCCGAGTTCTTAAAGTTCACCTTTATTGTAGTGTATGTGGCGATCATTTCAGATTGACGGGCAGAAAGAGCTTCCTTGATGTAGGTAAAGGAACAGTCTTACTTGATTAAATGATGATCCACGATCTGCAACTGCTGCTGCTCCCAACGGTCTTTATTTTAACAATCCATGGAATCTCTTATTGAAATACCCATTATTGCATTTTGACTCTCTGTCTATAGCGGAACGGGTGGGAAATAAAAAGCCATGTGTGACCGAATATACAAGGTGTTGTTTTGCATCCTCGTCAAATTTCAGGTGGTTGTCATAAAAGACATAAATAATTAATTGAAAGTACAGTACCGGGCAATAACTAATAAGCGCTGCTTTTTTTTGTTGTTGAAATTTAACAGTATTTCAGAATTAAACCCTTAATTCAATACAAATGAAAGAGAATCACCCGACTACGCAGTCTACGCACACAGCGACAAGCAGCTGTGTGCGTGAATTTCGACGTCTTACTCGTGCGCGACCGAGAAATGACCTTAGCGACCGGTCCGGTAGCAATAATTTTACCTAATTTTATTTCGAAAATCACCTACATTATTGTCATAAATTTCGTTTGATAATTAACTCCTTTTAAGCATCAGTATAATACGGAATCTTACTAATGACAGTAATACTAGACGCCATAAAAAGTTCACTGACCTGCTATCAGATGATTAATAAAATTTAAGTTTTGCTTTATTGCTATCGTTCAGCCTAAACTTTTCGTAGTGATTTTGTTTTTATTTGTGGATTAAATTGGTTGATTTGAAATTTTCCTTCCTACTTAACGGGCTTAGGACCGTCAATAATACCTACCCCGATCTACTAAGTATAAAAATGTTTTTTAAAGATTTGATAGTTAAATGTAAGTAAGTGGTGATACTTTCGACTTTTAGGTATTATTGGCGTAGTAAAAAATTTGAAATCAACTTATTTACACAAATAAAATTGATTAAGCTAACAACGTATTTACAAAATGTACAAATAAATAAATTACCTACTTATGTTACCCGGAGGTATTGTTCAAAGTTGCCACCATCACACTCTTGGCACAATCGAGCACGACGTAGCTGGTTTTCCTTCAGCTTACGTAAAACTAACACATTCGTTTTTAAAGTGTCGAAAGCACTAATGATCCTTGCACGTAATTCTGTTACACTTGTCACTTCCTCCGTGTAAACTAACCTTTTAACGTCTCCCCACAAATAAAAGTCTAGAGGCGTCAGGTCCGGAGAACGCGGCGGCCACAGGGCCTCCGCGACCGATCCAGTGGTCACCAAACTTTTCGGTCAAGTACTCGCGTACTTGCCGACCATAGTGAGGGGGAGCACCGTCCTGCTGGTAAAAGAGGTTGCGATGTAGTGCCAGAGGAATATCTTCCAACATCTCCTCAACAACGTGACGCAACAACTCCAGATATGTTGCACTGTTGAGGTGCCCATCGATGAAGTAGGGTCCAAGCACGTGTTCCCCTATTATGCCAGCCCACACATTCAGTCCAAACCGCACTTGGAACGCATGCCGTTTGGTTACGTGCGGGTTATGGTCGCGGTGAGCCCACCAATGTTCGTTATGAACATTGTAGACGCCAACTCGAGTAAATAAACACTCGTCCGTCCACAGGATGTTGGCGTCTTGGTGTTCCAGCAACCAGCGACAAAATGTAATCCGCACGGCATTATCAGCTGGGTGAATGTCTTGTGCCTTGCGGTAGTGGAACGGGTGCTGCAGTTCCCGCTTCAGTAGGCGCCACACTGTGGTGTGGTGCACTCCAAAGCGTCGACCAGCCTCCCGCGTGCTTGCCCGTGGTTCTCGCTGGAAGTATTCCAGGATGTCTTCCTGCAAGGCGACAGGCAGGACTACGCTGCCGCGAGCTTGAGCATGCAGGCTGGGGAACTTCAAACTGCCGATAATCCCGCAGTCTCTGTGTTGCAGCCAGCATGACGCTCTGTGATGGGGGTTTCGATCGGGAAACATTTCTGTGAACATCCGGATGGCTCCACGTAGGCTGTCTCCACTGATGGCATACAGGCGGACCATCTCCACCAACTCGACATTAGAATAATTGTCCGTCATCTTGCACTTTGTATCGAATGACGTCTCAACAATCCACCTACCGAGAAGCGGAATTCGCAAAGCGCACGCACGCTGCGGCGACATCAAACACACTGTTGGTTCGGGGGCGCGGGGCCGCCGCCGGCGCGAGCGCGGGAGAGTCCCTTGCGCCGTGGTTGGTTGGGGTGGGATTTTGTACCTACGAATTTATCGAATGATCGTTGCGTATGCGTTGTGTATGAATGTTTGCGTTTGTTTGTGTGTGAAAGCGTGGTTATAGGGCTAGTAACAGACGCGCCGCCTTTAAATACGGTTGGTTCACACTTACTTACGGATTTCAGCAAAAATGAAAAAAAAAAACCTACCCATTTTATTGTTGATTTGGGTCGAGAATCATTAGCATAATTACGTCCTTGAATTTGACTAGGATGCAAATCAACAGCTTGTATAAATATTGCGAAAAATATTAAATATTTGACGAATGCCAAAATGGTTTTCGTAAAAACCGCTCAACTACTTTGGCGGTTTACAAATTTGTTCAAGAAGCGCTTAATATAATTAATAATAAAAAAATTGCAGTAGGTATATTACTGGATATGACCAAAGCCTACGACTAAGTCCAATTTAATATATTACTTCACAAATTGTACGGAATAGGTATTCGCGGAAAAGCTCATGATTGGCTTGTATCCTACTTAAAGAACGGAGAACAAACAGTAGAAGTTGAATTTTTTAATCATCAGACAAAAGAAATTAAAAAAGTCCGATCAAATAGCAAATTAATTAAAGGCTCAATACCTCAAGGAAGTGTAATAGGATGCCTCTTATTTCTAATTTACATCAATGACTTATCTAAAATCATAGAGGAACCATGTGTATTATTCGCGGATGACATTTCTCTACTAATCTCATGTCAAAACAACTTAAATCTAAACGAAGAACTAAACTCAATTTTCGCCAACAACATCACTTGGATGAACGCACATAACCTCGAAATAAATTTCGCTAAAACTAAACTAATGACGTTCCATCCCCATCAAAAAACACCCATAAATATAGAATTTACTTTTAATAGCTTAGAAATAGAAACTGTTAAGGAATTTACCCTACTTGGACTAAATTTGGATACGCATATAAATTGGAAATCCCACATACAAAAACTTTTTTTTTTTTTTATTTATTTAAAAGTAATTATAGTACAGAGGTGTTACTAAATTCTAAACTCGCCAAACTTTTACGTTTGATGGCGAGAACCTTAGATCAAAGATTTCTAGTTTTTCATTATGCTCTCCGTGAAATAAAAAAAACCACCAATCTTCAAACAGCGCTCACCACCTACTATGCGTATGCTTATGCATGGCTAAGCTACGGCGTTACCCTTTGAGGAAGTAGCAACATTATTTACCCTCCAAAAGAAATTAGTGAGAATCCTAGTAAACATCGATCAAACTGACAGCTGTAAACCTCAATTCCAAAATTATAATATTTTAACACTCCTCAGTATATATAAGGTGTATCTATTCATACACGAAATATCTAAAGGGGTCATTGTACTCGTCATTATGAACAACTTTTACTACCGGACCAAACCTGAAATCGCGAAAAAATATCAGCTGTTCCCTACATTTTGACGAGATATGCGAACATAAATGTAGGGAACAGCTGATATTTTTTTCGCGATTTCAGGTTTGGGCCCATAGTAAAAGTTGTTCATAATGATGAGTACAATGACCCTTTCAGATATTTCGTGTATGAATAGATACACCTTATATATATTAGAAACCTGCAAATTTGTTCGTAAGTATCAGGAATTTTATACAAAGCGTGCGGACATATAATCACGTTACACACTCCGACACAAATCGAGATTAAATATTCCACATTCTCGGCTAAAAATACATTCTACAAGCCCCTATGTAATGTCCATAAAAATCTATAACAAGATACCTGAAATAATAAAAAAAGAAGATAAAATAAACGTATTTATAAAAAAACTAAAGCAATTTTTAATAAAAAAATGCTATTATAGTATAAACGAATTTTTAAGCGATAAATTATAAAGAATCCTATGTCTTAATCAGTTATCCACAAGTAATTTTGTTTAATTTACACATAAAATTATATAATTACAGTATAAACTATAAAATAATTACAATTGAATGTTTATAAATGACATGCAACAAAAAAAAAAAACTACATGTAAGTTACATTGCCCTCAATAGCATTTTGACAAATAACTTAAACTAACAATATAGTCATGGTTAATACCTTAAAACTAAAAATAAAGACAATGTAATAATAAAATTAGCTTTAGATTGATATAATTATTTAAAAATAATAGTTATAATGTATAATTAGATCGATAAATTAGAATTAACAAAATAAAATAAAATTATAATTTAAATCATTTAACATGTAAATTCAAAATTAAGAGCTCATGATTTTCTCAGTAAAATTAAGGTGCTTTTACAGCATATAGCTTGTAGGTATACAGAACCCCAAATTGTGGTACTATTGGATTTAGTTTAGATGTAAGTTTAGCTACTTATTTAAAGCTTCCTCTCTCCTACTATTTTTTGCTGTGCCCGACAGGGTCCATAATGATCACTATTTTTTAATTTACCACCTAAGTACACATTGTGGAATGCAAATAAAATTTGAGTATTGAGTATTGAGCTCAATCGTCACCACTCGTGCCCAGCGGGCACGACGGGGCGGTGACGACCGGGAATAAATGATCTCACGCCGTGATTTGCTTACCACGACCGTGCTGTTGACCTAAGCTATAATTATGTGCTCAATTCGATGATGAGTGTATGATGAAGTGTGTATCCACTAAATGAGTCCACACTGGATTGATCACAGAACCTCAAGTCCACGACACGTCTGCGAAAACGTGCCTCTGACCAGTACGCGCGCTAGGTCAAAGTAACGCGACGAGGTCCTGCTGTAATGCTCGAAGGACCAAAAATAAATGTAGTGTAGGGACACTTTAACGGGGTGATTCTATTGGGATGATGAAATAAAACCGACCGCTGCCGTGAAGGTTCGTTAATAAAAAAACGATTTATTTCGGACTGATAATAATCCATAGATGTTAGTAGAGTACAACTTATGAAATGAGTGTTAGTATATTATAATTATTTATATCCTAAAGTGGTATTAACCCAGTGCTGGACGTGCTGGACGTACCGCACGCGCGCGCCGCGCGTTTTGAAATATATTTTTACATCTTATTTGAAATAATGGGTACAAACTACAAATGTTGTGGGTGCAGAATACACGGCGCGTAAGTCTGTATGGTAATGTACGGTTCCGTACAGTTATATTATCTTAACTTTATTTTTATTGAATTATTTTGAAGGATTTGTCCCTATATAAAATATTGTGGGAAAAAAGTAGAATAGCATGCCATCGAGGCATGCTGTTCTACTTTCTTCCCACATGGTTTTTCCCATGAATCATGCTTGGCACTGACACAATCGACGACGACAACTAAAGGCGAATATGAATTTTTCAATACAGTAACTTGTCAATTACATAATTTTTAAAGAATGTACAACATTGGATTTGACCACCACAGGCCCGCAAGCCACGGCTTAGAATTAGTGTCCGTGATATCGTCCATCCTGAACCGTTGCGGAGACCGCGCGGGCGCGCCGGCCACGTGCGCATGCGTGGCGGCGCTGGCGCGGCTTTGGCGCGGCGCCGCGCTGGCGCCGGCCGCGGCGTGGGCCGCGCTGGCGCCCCGCCTGGCGCGCGACGGGCGGCATAGTGTGCAGGTCAGGTGAGTACACTGCGGCGACCGCGCGGGCGCCCCGCCTGGCGCGCGACGGGCGGCATAGTGTGCAGGTCAGGTGAGTACACTGCGGCGCCGCGCTGGCGCCCCGCCTGGCGCGCGACGGGCGGCATAGTGTGCAGGTCAGGTGAGTACACTGCGGCGACCGCGCGGGCGCCCCGCCTGGCGCGCGACGGGCGGCATAGTGTGCAGGTCAGGTGAGTACACTGCGGCGACCGCGCGGGCGCCCCGCCTGGCGCGCGACGGGCGGCATAGTGTGCAGGTCAGGTGAGTACACTGCGGCGACCGCGCGGGCGCCCCGCCTGGCGCGCGACGGGCGGCATAGTGTGCAGGTCAGGTGAGTACACTGCGGCGACCGCGCGGGCGCCCCGCCTGGCGCGCGACGGGCGGCATAGTGTGCAGGTCAGGTGAGTACACTGCGGCGACCGCGCGGGCGCCCCGCCTGGCGCGCGACGGGCGGCATAGTGTGCAGGTCAGGTGAGTACACTGCGGCGACCGCGCGGGCGCCCCGCCTGGCGCGCGACGGGCGGCATAGTGTGCAGGTCAGGTGAGTACACTGCGGCGACCGCGCGGGCGCCCCGCCTGGCGCGCGACGGGCGGCATAGTGTGCAGGTCAGGTGAGTACACTGCGGCGACCGCGCGGGCGCCCCGCCTGGCGCGCGACGGGCGGCATAGTGTGCAGGTCAGGTGAGTACACTGCGGCGACCGCGCGGGCGCCCCGCCTGGCGCGCGACGGGCGGCATAGTGTGCAGGTCAGGTGAGTACACTGCGGCGCCGCGCTGGCGCCCCGCCTGGCGCGCGACGGCCGGCATAGTGTGCAGGTCAGGTGAGTACACTGCGGCGCCGCGCTGGCGCCCCGCCTGGCGCGCGACGGCCGGCATAGTGTGCAGGTCAGGTGAGTACACTGCGGCGCCGCGCTGGCGCCCCGCCTGGCGCGCGACGGCCGGCATAGTGTGCAGGTCAGGTGAGTACACTGCGGCGCCGCGCTGGCGCCCCGCCTGGCGCGCGACGGCCGGCATAGTGTGCAGGTCAGGTGAGTACACTGCGGCGCCGCGCTGGCGCCCCGCCTGGCGCGCGACGGCCGGCATAGTGTGCAGGTCAGGTGAGTACACTTGTTTTTCTCAAAACTAAAACAAAACGCAGTTGGAAGTTTCTTTTTGTAGCTAAAGGCTGTAACTAACTGACTTTTGTAGACGTTTTAATTACAATGCGTTTCTGAATTAATTCAAAGTTGGTCTTAAAAGAACAAAACGTGCGTTTTTCGTGTTATGCAGCTGATTCTTCTTTCCAGCATATGCAAGCTCCTAAGCGAGGTCCCGTCCCTCCGAGTCCAAAGCCCAGAACACGACAAGCTGGTATCAGACGCAGTGGGCACGCTGTGGGGCCTGATCGCGGACTGCAACCAGCCCCATGTGGTGGAGGCGGCGTGCGACGCGCTCGCTACCTACAAGATCGATGACTATAAGCTCAGCGATGTGCCCGAGGTAAACATTACCTAATGTCCAAAAGTATCTGATGTAAGTGTGAACAAACCCTGTTAATGATTAAATTGTTATGCAATCTCTCACTAAAACGAATTAGCTCTATTACTCATCGCTGTTACTATAGTGAAGGTGTCAACAGTCTCGCACACCACGGCCTGGCTTTCAGTTGAAGTGCGGGTCGCTTAGCACGAGACGCGAACATTATCGACTTCATCCGACGAGCTCTTGTCACCGTCGGCGTTCCAGCTGTATTAGAACCCCGTGGGTTGGCACGCGACGATGGCAAGAGACCGGACGGCATGTCTTTATTTCCATGGAAGGTGGGAAAGCCTTCAGTGTAGGATGTATTAACATTCAGTGCCTCGTTTTCTTTCTTCTTTTGCAGATATACAGACACACAGTAAAGCTGCCAACATCGTTCTGCAAGACTCCAGTAGATGCCGCCAGAAAACCTGAGGAAGTCCTCGATTATGTACCATGTAAGAAAATTATGCGAGGGATTGGAGACTTTTTCTCGATTTAAATTACATTCATGTATGGGAAGTTGCCTTACTTTCTGTTTGGCAAAATATAAAGAAATCCTTTAATTTTTCAGGCGAAATCTGGCCCGAAGTATTTAAATTCACGAACCAAAGCGCCTTGCAGGGGGTGCAGCGTCTCTGTTCGAAGCTAATCGAGAAGGAAGTGCGAGGGTACCGCAGTGGAGTGTACCAACACGAGGCGCGCCAGGAGCCCGCCAGCCTGGCACATCTGCACGTCACCAGCGTCGCCAGGGGACTCGTCGAGTGCTTCAGGAGGCAGGTAAACACAACAGTAACACAGTAGGCAAAAAAAAAATTAAAACCACATACATACAAGCTCAACACTTAGATAAAGTTGAAGTTTGTCAGACAACTGAAGCCTCTCGACTTATCAGATAGCGAAAAGCTAGAACAAAAGTTTACACCAGTTTTTTTTGTATCATTACTTTTTAAGAAAAACAAAGAACGGGTTTAGTTGGTCCCATAGTAAGAGTTGTTCATAATGTTGAGTTATCTCCTACGGCATTCTGCTGTGGGGCAAAGACGCTGACATTCAAAAGTTTTTTGGTCTTAAAAACGAGCTGTTCGTGCAATTTACCAACTAGGTGCTAGAGTTTCTCTGAGAGATTTTTTTTAGATATTGGTATTCTCACGGTGGCATCACAATTCATCTTCGTCAACATCTTATATATTAAGCAAAATATACACTTATACACTAAAAATAGTGATATTCATAATATTAATACTAGAACTAAGGACAAACTACGTGCTCCCTTTCACTGACTTCATAAAGTTCGTAACTCATTTGTTGGGCTCGGTATAACCTTTTATAACAAGGTTTCCTCTTCTTTGCTAGATTTCAATTTTAATTCGTTTAAAGCTAAAGTAAAATCAAATCTTTGTTCTAAGGCATACTATTCTATAAATGACTACTTAAACAATAAAAATTGTTGGTCGCTGTGATTAACTCAAGACAACGTTTGTGTTAAAAATTATTAAATTAACTCAGAAAGCCCATAATAATTATTTCATCAAGAACTCCAAGAACAAATCGAAAACCTCATGGCAAATTTTATTTTATTTTATTTATTTGGGACAAAAAACAGTTATACATTACAGCATTTACAAAAAGTTTATACATCATAGTCGAAAAAACGTATAACCCACTCTATTGTCCACGAAATGACATCACAGTTATGAGAACGAACGCATGATAAATGAAAAGATTAAAATTAAAAAGAAAAAAAAATTAAAAGTACATATTAAACA
The DNA here is from genome assembly GCA_949091785.1 of Polymixis lichenea. Lineage (NCBI taxonomy): Eukaryota > Metazoa > Arthropoda > Insecta > Lepidoptera > Noctuidae > Polymixis > Polymixis lichenea. The sequence goes on from OX420948.1 coordinate 104,833, forward strand.
GAAACCATCTTATTGGCGACTTGCAAGAGATTATGAAATCATTCTTTTGAATTTACACTGCTACAGCGCGAAAATATCAAAATCTATGAATTGGGTGTTATAGGTTTCTAAAAGTTGGCGGAGAGGGCCTCGCACCCCAGCCTTCGTTCTACATCGCGTAGTGTAGAATAGTCGAGGTGCGTGCACCTCACGCCGAATAACAGTTCTGGGTACTACGTAACACATTGTATTCAAGAGCTCAGTACAATTAAATTTATTATTGCATATACCGTACAGCATCACAACCATGATTAGTGAACGTCTGGAATCCAAGCTCAATGTCTTATAATGCCTTAGCAAATCTGCATAGGGAATCCTTGTACGGAAACACGTGTAGTGCGTGGCACCAAGAATTTTTTTCTGAACCATTTCTATCGCTTGCTTATATTTATCATAATACGGGCACCAGATGGGCACCGCGTATTCCAACTGTGAACGGACTAGTGTTTTATACAAGCAGAGAAAAGTAGAAGGCTTTTTGAAGTATTTAGAAGACCGCATGACGAAACCGTACATCTGAAAGGCTTTGTTGATTATGTTGTCGATATGGGTGTCTAAATGTAATTTGCAGTCAAGCAGTACGCCAAGATCACGTGTGCACGCGTTTTTATTCAATTGTATGTCGTTCAAGGTATATGGGAAGTTAATAGTATTTTTGTTTTTAGTAAAGGAAATAGGGTGACATTTTGGAAGACTAAGATGAAGTTTATTGAGCAGACAGTATTGTGACAGCCTGCATAAGTCCTCTTGTAGTAGCAAACAATCCTGAGAGTTCGCACAAGCCTTAAAGATTTTAATATCATCGGCGTACATTAGAAATTGAGAGTTGACTATGCAGGGTTTTATGTCAATTATAAACAAAATGAAAAGCAATGGGCCCAAGACAGATCCTTGAGGCACACCTGATTCTACGACCACATAATCAGACTCGAATCCATTGATGACAACCTTTTGAGTCCTATGAAACATGTATGAAGCAAACCATCTGAGTAAATTGCCTCTTATGCCATTGAAAGCGATTTTATCGAGAAGAAATTTGAGGTCCACCCTGTCAAAAGCCTTCTGAAAGTCGGTGTATACAGCATCAACCTGCATGCGCATGTCCATGTGTTCAGACAAAAATTGTGTAAAATTGATCAAGTTTGTGGTAGTGAGTGGATTTGGATTTAACGAAGCCGTGTTGTTCGGGTATAATGAGGTGATTTAACTGTGGAAATAAGTGGCTGTGCACTAGACCCTCAAAAAGTTTAGACAAGGTGGACAAGATAGATATGGGTCGGTAATTCTCAACGTTTCCGTTGTCACCACTTTTGTGAATGGGCGTGATGAAAGCGCTCTTCCAAACACAAGGGAAAGTTCCTTCCCTGAGACATTTATTAAATATGATGTGTAACGGGACACAGATGGTTTGCGCAGTGTTCTTAAAGAAAGAAGGGGGCAGGCCATCCGGACCAGCTCCTTTAGCCAAGTCTAATAAGGTAAGTGCATTAATTATGACACTCTTTTCGAGGTAGACGTCCGGGATGCATACAGAACTCTCGTCAAGGGTTTCTGGGGGTGTCCAGGCATTAGGGTCAAAAGTTGAGGGCTCGTACACCGAGTTGAAGAAGGCAGAAAACAGTGAGCATATCTCAGCGGGGCAGTTAGATGATTTATTTTTGTACTGCATGTTAGTTGGAATTCCAAAACCTTTCTTTCGGTTAGAGATGTACGTCCAGAAGTGCTTGACATTGATAGGTATGCTTTCCTCAACAGTTTGCATGTACTTATTGTCACATTGTTCACAAAGTAGTTTGAAACGTTTACGCTAAATAGAGAACTTTTCATAATCAGATAAGTTGCGCAGTTTTTTTCATCTTATCCACGCGCGGTCTTTACTTCTAAAAGTTTTAATTAGCGAAGCGCTAAATCAAACGGGAAAGGTAGTTGATTTATGACGTGACAGTGGAACATGTAGTCTGAAGATTAAAAAAAAAAAGAGCCGAAAAAAGCATCAACGGCCTGTTCACTGGAGAGATTAAGAAAGTTCGTCCCAGTTCAACTACTCCAGTTCTACATGAATTTCTTGGTAATTAGCTATAAAGAAATTGTATTTTATTGTAGAATGACGCTTTATGGGTGTGAATGGTGTCTCCAGAGTAGTTAGAACAGAAGATGGAGGGTGGTGACTATCAGGCTGCAGCAGCAAAATGCTGGACCGTATCTGACATTCAGTATTGCTTATGAATAAGTCCAAAACACGACCCAAATTATTTTTATTTGTGTTGTATTGATAACAGCCATTAAATTGAATAAAGATCGACCTACATTATTTTGTAACTGAGCACTCACATGACTAGCACTGCCTGACCACTCAATTTCGGGCAGATTGTAATCACCGGCTACATAAAATGATTCTATACAGGGAGCCGTAAGAATACTTTCTAATGTGGACAGATGTGACAAATAAACATCGTCCTGTGTGCGTGGTGGTATATAGGCAGCGCTAATAACGTGGTGAGTGCTGGACCGCGACGCCGGGATTTGGATCACAACGTGCTCGATGCCAGTGGGAGAGGGACACGTTAATATCCTCACAGGCCGAAGCCCGCGTAGCACGGCCGTCAGAACACCCCCGCCCTCGTTTGTAGCAAAGGGTTCTCGATCGTCTTTAAAAACCAAGTAGCGGTCATCAATGAATTCTTTGTACATTATATTAGGTGTTAGCCATGTCTCAGATAATATAATTACGTCAAACGATAAGGAAAGAATGTTTGTGTGAAGTGTGTGCAATCTAGTGCGGATCTGATAAAGAATGGTAATTGCTACCAAGAATTGCGTGTGATCAGGTAAAAAAGGAGTAAACAACAAAAAAAAGCGAAGCAAATATTTATAGATTCGGGTATATTTAAAAACTTGGATTCTATTCGTAGTGGGTAGCGGTATAAAGTTGAGTTACATATGAATACATGGTTATAAGTAATAGCAATAGCTAATGAGCGAGTTTTTAATTTCAAGTTCTGTAGACAAAATATTGATGTGTGCGGCATGTAATCTAGGGCAGTATTGTTTACATACATATAAGAACAACAAAGGCGAGAAACATTACAAATGCGTGGGGGACACGGTGCACGGCTAGTACATCTTGACGAGGAATGGAGCACCTGATGGTAGCACTGATCTTTTCGACGAGCTTAAGAAGGTCTTCATCACGTTTTTCAGGCAAGTTGCAGATCTCAATGTTACTGAGTCGGGCTTGCTGTTCCAGCGACTCAATTTTTCGGATAATATTCTTACTTCGGACTTCGTCTGGGGTGACGAGAGGAAATGGATCATCAGGGTCTTCGACGGGCGGGAGGGAGGTTCTACGTTCGACTTCAGCGTCCACCTCAGCGAGGTGTGCCTGGTCTACTCGTAGGGAACTGGGCGTGCATTGGGCTTCGAGGCTCTCGGCAAGGCATTCAGCCTTTTCGAAGTCGTCGAACGCGACTGTGCCGTCGGGCCGGGTCAGGGGAGGCATGAAGGCGACTTCGCGTGATTTGAGATTCCTCTGAAGTTGCCAGAAGGCTAGATGGGTCGGCTCTAATTCGCTCAGCATCTTATCCCAGCTAGCATCACGAAGCTCTTGCATGCGTGTCTTTACAGATCTCTGTAAATAGCGCATGTGAGCCTTGTTCGCATCGCAGGGAAAGTTGCTGTAGGCACGAACAGCCGCGTTCTTCTCATTTAGCAGTTCGCGTACATCGTTCGGCAACTTCCATCGGTGGTCTTCCACCTCAGGAATTTCCCTTGAACAGTCGTTCAGGACAGATTGTACGTGATCCGTGAATGAGTCGATCGCGGCCGTTGTGTCGGCGATAGAGTCGAAGTGGTCGGGTATGGAATTCAAGTGGGGGGATGTGTTGGTTTTCAGCGAATCGCTTACTCGCCTCCAGTCCGTTACCACTTTGGTGAGCGGGGGTTGGTCTGAATCTGGGAGACCCGTGCGAGGGGCCAGATGCATGACAACCAGACGATGGTCAGAGGTGAGCTCGTTTATTGCTTCTAAGGAATTCAACCTTAAGTTGATTCGCTTCAGAATGGCAATGCCGAGTACATCGGGCCTGTGATTTACATCGTGGGGAAAGTGAGTTGGAGTCATCGGGGCGACGACGTCAAAGACTAGTGAGGAACAGAGGTGTAACAATCGTCTTCCTCTAGTCGATGTCGGTCCACTTCCCCTTGTCCTGAAAAAACACAGGGGGCGGCGGGGGCACCTTTTCCCCGCAGCGGTGCGGGGTACGGCGGTGGGTGCGGGCGCGGACGCGATCGGGGTGGAGGCCGCGGCGGAAGTCGACGGCGGCGGAGTGGGGGACGCGAGAGAAGGGACGCTGAGACGTCCGTGAGCGCGATCTTGGCAGCCTGTGTGTTTCCACACTTCTTCTTCTTTTTCCCTTTTCCCTCGACGGGAGTGTACCCACTCTCTTCGTTTGAAGAGGGAGAAGATTCAGAAGCGGCTGTGTCTACTGAGTCACCGGTAAGAGTATTAGTGTCGGAAGGAACGTCCTCAGCGTCCATTTCCTCTGGTGGCTCTTCTGAGAAGGCCGGGGAAGGCGAGCAAGCCGGGGATTCCGGAGGGTCACAGAACTTTACTAGAACTGCTCTGGGCGCGGTCGCGGAGGCAATCGCGGAGACGGTCGTGGGAACATTCGCGGGAGGGATCGCGGGAATGGTCGCGGGGATACACGCGGGGGTCGCGGGAACTATTGCGGGGAACAACGAGGGCGCGATAGATTGCAGGATGCTACCTAGCTCCTGTGCGAAGTTGGGGTCCGCGGAGATGAAATATCTCAAGTCAGCCAACCAGGCTGACTTTGAGGGCACCATATTCATGGTGAGGGGGCCTACTTTGTGCTCATAGGGAGCGACCTAAGTCCCTAAAACTCCTAACAAAAACCTAACGTCTACTTCCCCGGGAGGATAGCCCGGGGCAGGGGGGTGTGTACCTATTGGTGAGCCCTAAGCTTGTAAACCTGTTGCCAATCTTATTGTGCAACAGGGCCCTGACAGTCCAGCGCGAGGGGCGTAGACACACCCCAAAGACACTGGGTGAGTAGGTGGGGAAGCAAAACTGTCACCAGTACCGACTAGGAGATCCCCCAAGGCCGGTGGTCTGGGACCCGTCCGATTGATGCCTAGCCTTGATGGGGTTCGGCGGGTGAGTCGGGTCAACACCCCCTCGGATTCGTTGACAGCGCGTGGTTTCAACCGAGGACCACGAAAACTTGTGGATTTAACCCGGAAGCGGCCAAGTGAATTTACACTGGACTTTTCCGAACGAGGAACAGGATGTTTTGAAAAAGACAGTTCTTGAATTTTAATTAATTATTACATAAATTTAATAATTAATTAAATAAATTGAATAATTAATTAAATAAATTTAATAATTAATTAAATGCAGCCGGGGTGGCGACTGGTGCTTCACTGCGGGGCGCAGCGAGTCTTGATTACGGCGAGAGCTTGAGTCACGCAGCGGGCAGGAGCATGCACTAACACGTCCGCTCGGGGCGAGCGTCACGGGCTAATTGACTCGCTACGCAAAATGGCCCGTCTTTTATACACCAAATTTCCCCTTCTGCCGGTTCCTCCCCTTCCTCACCCCCGCTACCATATATTTACGAGGGTCATTCAATAAATACTTAGCCTACAAAAAGTAAACGAAAATTTTGGAAAAGTGGGAATTTATTTTTCAACATAGTCTCCTTTTAGTTCGATACACTTAGCCCAGCGATGCTCCAACTGTTTTAATCCGTCCGAAAAATAGTTTTTGTCAAACTCTGCAAAATAGGCCTCCGTGGCGGCGATGACCTCCTCATTCGATCCATATCTATTCCCGGCGAGTGATTTTTTCAGATTAGGAAACAGAAAGAAGTCGCAAGGATCCATTGTTTTGATTGCTCCTTGGTCTCTGGTGTGTACCAGTGGATCCAGGTTTCATCGACAGTCACAAAACGACGCAAAAACTCCGCTGGATTCCGCTTAAACAGCGCCAAACACGTCTCCGATGTGGTCTCACGGTTGCGCTTGTTTTCTGGTGTGAGTAAACGCGGCACCCATCGCGCCGACAGCTTTCTCATGCCGAGTTCCTCGTGAAGAATATGATGCACTGTTCCTTCTGAAATGCCTACAGTCTCAGCTAGCTCCCGAACCTTCAATCGGCGATCTGCCAATACGAGATCATGGATTTTTTAAATGTTTTCCTCCGTAGCAGCTGTTTTCGGTGCACCTGGACGTGGTTCATCAAAAACCGACGTACGGCCACGTGCAAACTCGTTGAACCAATTCTTGACGGTGGCCATCGATGGAGAAGAGTCACCGTACACAGCATCCAAGCGCTCTTTGATTTCGATGCGCGTTTTCCCTTCCAAAAATAGGAATCGAATCACCGAACGATATTGCTCTTTTTCCATTTTTGTAAAACCGATCGACACGTTCGCTTCCATAAGTTGTCAAATTAAAACAAATGAAGGGATTGGAATGAATATTTGAAAAAAGAATTAAAAAAGAATGTGCTACACTGTGGTAAAACTCTTTTGAAACTACAGCGCCCTCTGGCGATGAGGCTAGGTACTTATTGAATGCACCTCGTATTACTAAACTGGCAAAACACGTATTTACATTATTAAAACTATTATAATCTTAAAGATAGTGTTTATACTTATCTACTGACGTATGTGCCCACCCTCTGCGACTTCCCGTTTAGCCACGGCGTGAAGATTCACTTCATACACTGAGAAAACTGACAATCATAAAAGAGGTGAATTCAGCTTAAAGTATGATGAATTCACTCAAAGGACGGAGCATAGTGATTCACCAAAAAGAACGATGATAATACTGATGTTGATGATAACAGTATTTAAGATGATGTGTCACCATGGATTTAGTTTTAGTTACCTACTATTTTTCGATGCCTTCCTCATATATCCAGTTATATCCTATTAGTTTTCCTACAATTTTTCGGTGACTTCCTCACATATTCAGTTATGTCATACATTTTTCCAACTATTTTTCGGTGCCTTCCTTATATATCCAGTTATATCCTATTATTTTTCCTACTATTTTTCGGTGACTTCCTCACATATTCAGTTATATCATACAATTTTTCCTACTATTTTTCGGTGCCTTCCTCATATATCCAGTTATATCCTATTATTTTTCCTACTATTTTTCGGTGACTTCCTCACATATTCAGTTATGTCATACAATTTTTCCTACTATTTTTCGGTGCCTTCCTCATATATCCAGTTATATCCTATTATTTTTCCTACTATTTTTCGGTAACCTCCTCGTATTTTAGGTTAGGTCCTCTTACTTTTCCTACTATTTCCTCATATCTCTGGTTATAGCCTATTATCTTACGGAGGTCGCCCTCAATAGGAGGATTGTGTTTTTTAATAAACCAATTAATATCTCTATAATACACCAGTGATTAGTTGTAGTTCTACTCATTCTCCATCAGTAGGACTACAACTAAATACTGGTGGATTACACAGAAATTGTTTGGATTATTAGAAATCACAATCCTCCTATAATTGAGGGCGCCACTGGACTTACATGATCCCCTTATTTTTAAGTATCCAATATTGGTTCTTTCCTTTTAAATATTATTAGGTGTGAGCTCAACATTAAAAAAAACTGAAGAACCCTAAACTTGAACCTTAAAAAAATGGAGAGTAAGTAAAAAAAATAGAAAAAAGTACCTTGGCAAGAATGGTAAGAAGGTGAAAAGGGATGTATGTATAAATTAAACAGAAAATTGAATGGTATTTTTATTTCCATAGTATGAATGAATAATTATTATATACTCTAAACATTTATATTCAGTATAAAAGAAGACTGTTTTGTTTAGAAACATCCTCGCCTTAATGATTACAGTATCTATTTGTCGGTCATTATAAAGAATCATTATATACATTATGTTCAATAATTCTAGTTTTTACAAATTAAAATAAAGGTTGAGACGAGTAGAAATTTAATTTACAAAAAATAACAAACTTTACATTAATGTACCTATAACTAAAACATTTTTGCCCTTAAGGTGATTGCTTCAGGGTAGCCGTTTTTTGCAATTTGCAGGCCAGTGCTAGGTTGTATGTTAATTAAATGTTGCACGCGGGTGTAAGTACATAAGTTGTACTACATACGTCTTACACCCGCGTCTAACATTTCAATCAAAACCTAGCACTGGCCTGCAAATTGCAAAAAACGTAAGAAAATTTGAATTTCGCGGGCTACCCTGACGCTTTCACCTTAAAGCTGCATACAATAAATTGGTTATATTATTATAGTAAATATCTATTTTCAAGTAAAGTGCTACTATAAACACTCCGATGAGACTAATCTATCCCTCATACAAATACTTTACTTTAAAATCTATTACTAAAGGTGAACGCACACTTTTCAGAGCCGAAGGAGGCGAAAGAATCGAATTTTAGAATTACTTGTATGAAATCCTATGGAACCTCGCACACTTACCGAATCGGACGAATAAGGTCGTACGATTCGGTGCGGATAAGTGTGCGAAGTTACATTGGACTTCATTTAAGTAATTCTAAAATTTGATTCCTTCGCCTCCTTCGGCGGCAGTAGCATGAAATATTTTAAAAGTCACATCAACAGCCTCAGTTAGTGTTGTGAACTTGTAAAACGTATTGTCACATACTGTGAAGGAGACACCTGACTGGCGGCACCAAATTATAAATGGTTGGAGGCTAATACCTAGGTTTTGAAGCTTTTGGCGACGCTCCTCAATTACCACTTGCACGTCTGCGTCATCATCCACGATGGTCACAAATCCATCCAATATCTCCGCTCGTGAAGCTTGCCAGTCTTTTCTAGATCGACGGGCAGGAGGAATATTAAAGAGACAGCCGAGTAGCAATATCGCTGCTATTAATTTTGTCTCCGGTTGTTCATCTGGAAAGAAAATAATAATAGTATATTTGACACAACACATCATCATTAACTGAGCAAATAGGGAAAAGTATCAGAACAAAATAAAATCTATCTATATAAGTAAAAATGAATTGCCGAAATGTGTGTCCGCCCGCCCGTTACTTCTGAACGACTGCACCATGTTAGATAATTTTTAAATTCTTTTTTGTCTATATATTTTATAACGGGTTCACCGACCCAGGGAGGTCGAGCACCTAGAACTATATAACAGAATCATTTCCTTACCGTCACAAATTGCCAATGTATCAGCTATTTTTCGACGAAGAAACGAGTCCTTTGTGGTGTTGAAGCTTCTGCTGAGCAGCTTTTAGTATGTTTTCCGATGAAGCATCCAAGGCGTCGAGGCCCCCGGATTTATCAGGGAACAGTGCTTCGTAGTCATGAGTCAGGAGTCGCCATCCATCACTTGACTTCAGGATAGGATACTTATTGAAGTACTCCTGTAATGTCCCTTCCTCGTAGTACAAGTACCGGAGGCGAGCTCGCACCGTCTCCCGCCACAGGGCACTGACCTCCTGCCACGGACCAGCTGAAGGACTTGACAGCTGCTCTAATGCTGACGCTACGTCCTCCACTTCACCTGCACACAAAAATTAAAACGATTAATAATTAGTACAATGACAATAACGGTTCTTAGATTCAGATATTTTGTAATTTGTAACGAAAATTTATACTAATTCAGATATTTTTCTCAATAATTTTGTTCTTGATAATTTAATTCAATCTGAAAACATAAAATTTCTTGAAAAGGAGTTACCTTCTTTAAGTCCGGTCAGGTCGATTCCAGCGAGTGGAGGGGTGTCTAGCCTAGGACTGGACTTGGAGCGAGAACGTGACTTGGGCTTTTCAATAAGGCCCAACGAAACTAAATGCTGCCGTCGAGCCCTTCTGGCGGTGACTAACCAGCCAGAGATATTGCGCTTAGCCTGGTAAGCATCAGCCGGCAGGTACGGCGCGTAGTATAGGGGTGGTGACTCCTCTTTAAATAATCTGCCAATGTCGTAGGATAGAGCAAGCAGCTGCGAATCTGTCAGAAGTACCGGGTTTTCGGCCGTAATGAGCTTCTCCATAAGCAGCTTGCATAAACGCCCACGCACGTTTGAGGGTAAGGTGCCCGTTTTCTGCCCAATTGCTATTATTTGTTTTCCCTCGACTGATGAATTCAGTATGGTATTCACCTGAAACACAAATAGTATAAGTATGGCATTACAAACTAAATATGCAAGGTAAAAGTTAAAAAAAAATGTCACTAAAATGTTGAAAATACAGGTTCAATACCTACCTTCCATTCAGTATAATGATCAGTTGGAGTCGGTGCCAGTCTAGGCATCATGCATTTAGTTGTTAGTTATAGCTGTCACCAACTCCAAATATATTACTGATCTTTGTGACATATAGTATAGCTCCTAAACGGCCGTCCGTACACACATACAGGACAGGACAGGTACAGACGTTAAACTTATCTGTTTACGCCGGGGGTTAACAATATTGAATGTCAATTTAAATTCCTTATCAAAAGTACAGGATAATAGGCAATAACTTACTAAATTGCTCCCGGTGGACTCTTGTCTAACTGCTTCACCCACTGACGACGACGAGTCCAGTGGTATCACCAGTATGTCACCATCCTAAAATAATATTTACTTTGAGACAATGTTATAATAGTACATGTAACAAAAAGGTGTGATAATATGAGTATGTACGGTCAATTAACCTCAATAATCGTTGAAATAATCACTAAATGTGTCCGAGTGCGACCGTTAACTAACAGGCTATAGCTAGCCCTAGCCGGAGATAACTCAAGGGAAGTGTTATATTTTTTTACTAGTAATCGGTTCAGCATTGCAGGTGTGAACGGTCCTGCCCTCGTCCCTTGATCCGGCCCTGATAAAAACTAATCGATCAAGATCAGGACTGATCCTGGTCTCAAAGAATGTCTATACCAAATTTTGCATCGGTTCAGTGTCTTAGGTATGAAAATGTGAAAAGGTCCTGCCCCAGCCGACAGATAGACAGACAAACTTACTTTCGCATTTATAATATTAGTATGGATGTAATTACAAATTAATACATATTGCTCTTGAACCAAAAAACAGTAAGTACGAGTACTTTTCTACAATTTTGCAGAACTTACCAAATTTTCCTGGTTAAGTCCTGCTTCGCAGTCTTGGTTGAGGATTGAGCTTTGCAGTCCTTCACACGGTGGCAGAGGCTCTAAGTTACAAGGTAGACTAGTTAACAAGTCATTCCTCAGGACCTCTTCAAAGAGTGATGAATTGTAGGAGTTATCCTGAAATTTAACAAGAAATTTAAAAAGGTAATAATAATGTACTTAGTTGGTAAACTAACAAGACTGATGAAAAGTTATGATTTTATTCCACTTTTTAAATAAATACTGCACCGGTTAAATTGTTAGGTATCTTAAGAAGACTTTAAAATAATAAAAGTTAATAAGTAGGTACCTACCTACCTACATGCAAGTAGGAGAATGTGCATTTAAGCGACGCAGGGCATGTGTAAGCAAAAAGTTTAAAACAAAATTTACTTTTTTGAAATACAATTTAACATGAAAACAAACCATATCTTTTGGTTGGTCGCTTTTTAACATGGCCAGAGCTGCTTCAAACCGGAGTCTGTCCCCTATTTGAGGGAACATACTATGTATGTCTTGTTTACTAAGCATCTGCATTGTTGCGATATCAATTCTTTCAGCTGAAAAAAAAGGTAAATTTAACAGCGCCCTGATTGCAGCTGTGAAATGCACTACGTCGCATCGACTTTATAAAATGTAGGTTGGTAGAGCTCGTCTAAGCTGAAATGACGCGCCCCACTACTTAAATTTGTATGCGTACACTACGGTAAATGCGGTAGTGGGGCGCGTCATTTTAGTTTAGACGCACTCTACCTATTTGTTTTTTTTTGGGTTGCAGTTGCACATCGAATCTAGTGTATAATATAAATATGAACGTATATCTAGGTAGGTGGGTAGGTACCATACGACAAGACTATTCTTGGTTGGAGTGTACAGCGGCCAAAAAAGTGTTATTTTCGCAAATCGTTTATTTTCTCGATTCTATAGTATGTAACACCTAGAAAGGCTAAAAGTGTCTGGGTGTTTTTTGTCTCCGACCAACCGTTTGTCGTAAAAACGATGTCGAAGGGATCCATAGGTAAGGTTATGTTAGAACTGTGACCTTGAAATTGGTCGCGAAATTTTTTTAAGTATATTTTCATAGTGCCTCTAAGACGACACTCTGACCCTATTCTTGCTAGAAATTAGAATGTGTGAATGTAATGTGTGAGCTCATGCTAGCAACTTACTAGGTAGGTTTGTCAACTTACTTTCAAAACGATCGATGTAGCGTTCCAAATTCCACTTCTTCAAAAGATCACGCGTAGCCATATCCATTTTTGCACTGATCAAACACGTTCACTGGCACTAATGGAATTGTTATTGCTATTAATTAAACGAGTCGTGAGTCGTGACTTGCCGGCTGTAGCGGTGAAATACAAATGGCCGACCGAAATGGCGCGGCGGCGGAATGAAGTGAGAGAGGGAGACCTCATTATATAATGCCGTCACCTTAAATTTGTAGGACATCATTCAAATGCTACTCATAAATGGGTCTCTGTAATAATAATTTAGTAGGATACACATAAAATAATATGACTATATTATTGAACTTTGATGCTTACTCTAAAAATATGAGATTATTTAATCGTATTATCATAGGATTCACATAAAATAATATGACTGTAATATTAAAAAATGATGCTTACTTTAAAAATATAAGTTTAAAGCATTATAATTTAATATAGTACATTAGGGGGAGGTCATCGTATTTTTAGAGATACTTCTTCATATTAAACTATGAAATCTATTTATATTACGGTGACTGTCATTGTGTTTTTTAATTAGAATCTTATTTATAATTATCATACTAATTTATGGGACAGTGGACCATTTTCTATTACATTGTGTTATTATTTGAAGAAGACAATGTTATTTCATAATTACAAATTTTTACGATGACAAGTATCATAATATTGCATTATTTACCCAAAAAATTCGATTCCATCTTAACACATTTCAGTTCTAGCGTAATATTTACTTATTATCAACATATTATAAGACAACGCATCTATTTTAAACCAACGTCACGATATTTTAAGATTATGCCAAAATGACATTTTTCTCAGTGTAATTCCCTGCCCCCCGCTTTACTAGTATAAAAGCGCGCGGCAGCGTGCGGCCCCTCGTAAGCCCCGATACATCCATAGGATGCAGACCCTCCAAAACCGTTTCCTTTGCCAAGCTACGGGCTCGCCATGGTACGTTAGGAATGAGATCCTCCATCTCGACCTTAGAATCCCCACAATAGCTCAGTTCCTTAAACGCATTTCAAAGCGTTACTTTGATTCCGCCGCGCAACACCGCAATCCACTGATTGCGAAGGCCGCTATTTATGTCCCCAGTAGAATCAGTAGAATCCGCCGGCCGAGACATGTCCTTTCCAACCCTGATGACCCCATCACTCTCCTTCAAGAAAGCAGTAAGGCCACCAGTACAGCACACAAACACAGACAGTCCTTCCGACCTCGCCGCCGAGGGCCGCGCGCCCCGCCAAGACCCCGAGTAAACGAAATGCCCCCAACCGTCCCTTGCCCGCAGAAGTGCCAGCCCGCGCCGAAGCTGAGCAAGTAGAGTTAAAATCCCCATGATATAATAATAAGTAAATTGTTTGATCCAGCCTGTCTCCACTTGCTGCCCCCCCAACAGTGACTCCCTGAGCCGAGGTTCGTACCCCGCAGGGGGTGCCCTCAGTGCGCAGTCGCTATAGGTTAAGCGTAGTTTTGTAAGCCCTGGCTGGAGGCTCTTAGTCTAAAAGCTAATAGTCCCCACAGGAAAGCCCGGTTAAGCAGTCACGGCCTCTCAAGGTCAACTGCGAGATGCCATACCAAAAAAAATAAAGCGGCCCCTCGTTATTCTGATTCTGGGCGTCACAGAGGCAAGACAATGAAACACGATGTTACGATTAGGGCATGCAAAAACCGGGTTGCTTTAAAAACCGTTGTTTTCGGGTTTAATGTTTAGAAAACCGTTGTAACCGGTGATTTAACCGGTTTTTTCGGTTTTTTATTTCAATTTTTATTAAAGAAATGAGAAATATGTATGTAAAGAACTAAAAATGCTGAAGTCTAATCAAAACAGGTTTTTTTTTTACTTTTATCTCACTTATTTTATTTTATTTTCTATAAACATAACATAGAATCAAGATTATTATTTAGGAAAACAACATATTCTTCAATACTTAAGGTTCCTAACATACTAAACTAGGAACATTTGGTAGGTACACAAAGGTAAAAAAAAATATATATAAAATATTTAATAGGATATAAAATAATTCAAACGAAAATTAATAAAGCGCTCTTCCTCGCTCTAGTTATTTTAGTTATTTAAAAACTTGCTGTGCCCGACAGGGTCCGTAATTGTTTCTATTTTTTTGTATTTACCACCTGTAAGTGTACATTATGGATTGCAATAAACGATTTGATTTCATTTGATTTGTTAAAATCACAGAATATTAAATAACAATTTAACTTTCATAAGATACAAACAGGCAAAATCAACAGTACGTAAAATGCGATCAAAATAATTATTTAAATAACACGTAAAATAGAAGTCTTATTCCTAATTTACCAAAACAAAATAAATCAGGCATACTTAAAGATATAGATTGAAAAGGCGCTCTCTGATTCCACACTTGTTGGAGGTATAGATTTCAAAGCTTTATATACTGTTGATATACATTATGTATACTTTATATACTATTCTCCCGTTTTTCCTCCACCGTCGTAAAGTGCCATTTCCGCCCTGATTTTAGTTCCTAAATCAACTTCTGTAGATGGGCTTGCACCAGAGGCATGTTGTTTGAGCGCCTCAGGGTGATCTTCGCAATGGAAACACCCGGGCGTTTCCTCCCGCCCTATTCGAAACAGGAACCTCCCGAAACAGCCGTGTCCGGTGAGGACCTGTGTCAGGCGGAAGGTGAGGACGCCATGCCACCTTTCAAGCCACTCCTCAAAGAGGGGACTTACCGCCGCAATCGTGGCGTGCCCATTCTGTAAATGTTAAGTGCCATTGTAGCAAAAGTTCATGATCATAATCTTTAAAATAATAACGGACAACTGGAAGGAAGTTTTACGCCACGTGGTCTAGTTAAATGCACTTTAGGTGCAGAAACTCAACGACGGAAGATTTCGATTTCGAAGATTCTAAATTGAAGACAAATAAACAAACAATATGCCACATTTGTGCCATATTACCTACTGTAAAAAAACTTACTAAAAAAAACGCACTCTTTGTAAGTCAACTTAGCTAGGTATTAATTTTATATTTTTAACATTCACATGATCCAAAAACCATTAAAATTTACTTCGTTGTTAATATACGTAATCAAAACATTAAAGTTTAAATGTAACAATGTGCTGTGATCAGCTCAAACTACTTCAAATAAAAACAGGCTCATATTAATTATAGGTACGTTACATATTTACAAAAATAAGAACGTGCCGGCTGCCATAACCTAATTAATTATAGCTATTACTTATATGCATAACATCTCTGCTGTGATTACATTTCAGTATTTGGTCATACACTTCATGTAATATTAGCAATGCATAATATACGAGTGATATAAAAGAATATGATCAAACTTACCTACGACAAACACAACACGTGCTCTCGTCTCACTCACTCATATCACTATACACATACTGACCGAAAAACAAAATGGCGGCAGCGTGGCATAGTAGTGCGACAAGGAACTAAATTAACGTGGCCGAAATAGAAACTAAGCTAACGCCGCCTCGCCGTCCTGTTCACGTTTGTTACTGATAAAGGAGAATGGGCAAAAATGTATGAAGCCTGGTACTCGGCCCAATAGTCATAATATAAATATCATTGGGAAGGTCTTTTTACAAGGATTAATGATAACCAAGTCGCTTGTCTCCATTTGCTGTCGGAACGGAGTTATTTTGTGTTAAGTATTTAATTTTTTTTTTAGTATTTTTTTTTGTTTTTGTTGATTTTGTTAAGATAATGGTGATACTATATCGTTGTCTTGTATAGAATCATGTGTGTGTTGATTAATAGGTACTAAAATGAATAAACACTCAAGAATAAAAAAAGAAAAAGAAAAGAAAAGTAAGAAACGTTATTTATTTTTTTAAACATTATTATCAATAATGATATCATTGAGGAACGCTGCAGGAGCAGTGAAGCCTTCATGTCTGGCATATCCTAGATACCACACGATTGAAACTATATGAGCACAAGTGCCGACTGTTCGTCGTCCGGTCAAACATGTGCAGTAATAATTGCATAAAATGTTATGGATATTGGTTTCGTTTTCATTAACATTGTTTTTTACCAATACATAACAATAATACGTTTTTGACCGTACGTGACGCGACTGTATGCGTCCGCGTAAAAGCCAAGTATCTTCGTTTATGCCATATTCAATTAAATCTTGAAGTGCACTTTCTCTATATATTTCTAAAATGTATAGTCCATTTGACAAATGCTCGTTGCAGTAGGATCGGGCTAGCTTTAGTTGATAGGTGCCCAAAGAAAGTAAAATAATCTGTTCTTCCGTCAGTAGTGGGAAGTTCTGTATTTCTTGACTTTCTATTCTTTGAAAATCTGCTCTTCGGCTATTCAAACGTTTTCTTTCTACATAATCATAAAGTAGATTCGGGGAATCTATTCTCTCCCTAATTATGTTTAGGAAGGCCTCTGCATGAATGTTATCATCGATGGGTATGTGGAAGTTATTTAACATAGCTGCGGCGATTTTAAAATCAATGAACATTTTTGGTAGTGTTTTATTAAAATATTTATGCCGCAAAAGCTTGAAATCTCGTTTGAACCTCCCGTTCACCACTTCCACTACCCACCGGCATATTGTAACTGATCGAGCTTCATTACCTTGCTCTGTAGTTAACTGTGTCTCCCATCTGTCTTTAGATGGTGGAACGTAGGATTCATATCCACATGCTTCGATAGCCTCTAAACTGTCCCGGAAGCCGCGATCTAATATGAAGACATCGTTCGGTTGAAGAAAGCAATGTAATGGGTTTTCTCCATCATTCATTATGTCGCTCATGATGTTCGCATCGGTCTTAGTGGCAGCGTATGGTCCAAAAACATCGATTATATAGCCATTGGAACACACAAGTAAAAACGGCTTTAGCAAATTCTGGAACTTATGCAGGCTATAAGATAGACGCTGGAACAAGAAGTTCGAGCTTTTATTGATATATATATAAGTCCCATCGCATATCACGATAGCTTTATTGTTTTCTTCATTGCCAAATAATCCTCTTGGTATAGTAAGGTTCTTTTCTAAAACGTCGTTTCTGTTCATATGGTCCACTCCCAAGTGTAATATTACATATTCATTTATGAGGCATTCGCGCACAATAGTTAATAAACGTTCCAGTTTTCTTCGTGACATATTAAATAACGTCGCTAGTCTTTCATCTGAGTCTCCGGTACGTAGTTTCGTAAGATATATGCCTAACGCAGTTCGAGGCTCCTTGCACCTCTCACTTAGTGACGGTGTTTGTTGTAGTATGGAATCAAACTGTTCGCAGTTGCGTCCTGTCCAAAAGTGCATATCCTCGTTGCTTAAAGCACCTCTCGTGTTGAAATCTAGCCTAGGTCCACGATTTAAAGCCATTCTCAACATGTCACAAACGTCACTAAACTGTTGTGCATTGAAGTTATGTGTGACATTGCAGAATTGAGGCAGCTCTTCCCAAGAATTGCTCTCAAGGTGTTGTCCACATACTCTAGCACCGTCTGGAATATATTACTTATATTCACAGAAAATGTGAATCTTGATCGTCTCTGGTATTCGATGGCGGGTTGTGTTTTGGCAGGTGTTAAAGATACAATGCCCTGGAGTGTTTGGAGCTCGAGTGTAGTCTGGAACCTGAAGTTCTCGTACATTCTGTTCTACTTCTGCAGGTGGTCTTCCTACAACGTTGTCAATTCTCTGCCAACATCGGTGACACACACGTCGTGTGTTGTTGAACTCCACCTGAAAATAGTAAAATACGATCTTGTTGATGTAATGTTGTATTTTTATGAAAATACTTAAAACAATGCGGGTTGTAGGCTAAAAATTCAGGGCTAAAGTCATAGCATACTTGTATTGTTTTCACATTTTAAGTAATGCAAGTAAAAAAATATCTTATGTATAGCCGAAGCGACGGCTTAGTGAATAGAATAGATAACAATATCAAACGCACAATAAGTGGTCAGAAAAGTGTTTCAATAATAAGAACT
This sequence comes from Polymixis lichenea, assembly GCA_949091785.1. Classification (NCBI taxonomy): domain Eukaryota; kingdom Metazoa; phylum Arthropoda; class Insecta; order Lepidoptera; family Noctuidae; genus Polymixis; species Polymixis lichenea. The sequence goes on from OX420948.1 coordinate 123,200, forward strand.
ATAAACGTGCGAACTAAGTCATAAAAGGATTGTGAAAAAGCTGCACAAGTCATTATTGATATAAAGGAATGCCGCTCAGACGCAGGTATCTGGGATTACACGTGTTTTTTTTTCTATGAAGCGCGAACACTATTCTATTCTAAAAAAACACCCACAGCTAAAATAAATACGTGCAGTTGGTAGTCTACAGCTCGTTTCGGAAACGCATTTTTACACACAACACTAGGACAGTTCAATAAGACCTGTAAGTGCGAGTAAAAGGTCCACTTAAAATGATTTATGACTCAGTTCGCACGTTTCTAATGGCTCAAGTATAAAAATATAACATACAATAATATTATAAACAAACCTCTTCTAAAAAGAAAAATTGAAGCTGGTGAAGAGCGATATAGTTTAATGAAGTACTAACCTCCAGAACGGCGTGTTCTCGTATATATGCCACAAACTCGGGGCGCATTCTTGGAAGATCATCAGTCAACACGTGCTGTTGGTATCTAGCACGATGTAGGCCTCGCCGACACATCACACAGTTGCGATGTTCCTCCATAACGATGTTCCAAATCGAAAAACACAACAATAGTCCACAACACTAGCCAAGATAAACGTTTATAGCGGGTAACAATGTCCAAAAGGGGTAGCCGGGGTCAGTGATGAAAACGGTATAAGAAAGTACTAGATATGTAATAAACAGCAGCGGAACGTCGTCTCACGCACAGAACGATACGACGACTAATGAAGGATGCGGCACAAAAGGTTGTCCACTGGCACCGCGCACCGCCCACCCCACCCCTCGGCTGGTTCCCTATCCCCGAGTCACCGTAGTTTCAAAAAACAGAAATACACTTTACTTTACTTTACTTTTATAATATACTTTTTTATGTAAAAATACATATTTTCAAAAGTCATCACCATTATCATATCATATCACGAAATATTATGCATGAATAGTAACACAATATATTTCTCGTTTTAAATAATGTTATTTTACATTGTTATTTTTCGTATTTTCAACCATGATAGGTATGTAATATTACTGTATTTGCAATTATGATATTAACTAACTTTGGGGGCTTCCCGAGGTTTTCGGACAAGGATTTGGGACAAGTCGCCATAGTAAATATTTTTCCTGATTAAAAGATCTATCCAATGACGCCACAATGATTGCTATTGGAGCGAGTACCAAAATGCCCAATCTCCTTTATTATTTTGTTTGGGAAAATTAAAGTATAATGAAATCAATAACATAGGAGAAACAAAGCCGAAAAATCCGGTTTTGTTATCCTAAAAACCCGGGTTTCAAATCAGTTGGTTATCCGTTTTTTTTGGTTATCCGGGTATCCGGTTTGCATGCCCTAGTTACGATGCTTTATTGTGATGAGTACACATATTTTCTTAATCTTAATTAGTATAATAAAGCAAACAATTATAATTTACCGTTCTACTGACTTATTTCCTCCTAATGAAACATAATTTTACTATTTATAGGTAAGTTACACAATAAAACGTTCTAATTCCTTATTCTACCCAACAACTACAACTCCTATTAGCTGTATATAATAATACGAAAACGAAATAACAAAAGAAACATAAATTATGTTCAAAAAACATGCGAACCCTATCGTGAAATATTCCTATATTTGTTGGCGCTCGGTGCGCTACTTGTACCTATGAGCGAATTGACCTCAGGGCATCGTGCATATGATCTTTGTTTCCCCCCCGGCCCATCTCCATGTTTGGCAAGCCTATCCCTTGGGAGAAGCAAGCTAAATACCTAGGAGTGATTATGGATCAGCACATCACCTTCTCTGAGCACATCAAGAAGGCGCGCTCACGCGCCGCCTTCGCTCTGGGAAGGTTGCACTCTGTTCTTAATGCACGCAGCAAGTTGTCACTCAGGTGCAAGTTGCGAATATACACGGCGTGCATAAGGCCAATCATGACCTACGCTAGTGCAGTCTTTGCACACACAAAGCCCCGTTACATCCATAGGATGCAGACTTTACAAAAACGTTTCCTTCGCCAAGCTACAGGCTCGCCAATACTCGCCATGGTACGTTAGGAACGAGATCCTCCATCTTGACCTCAAAGTCCCCACAATAGCTCAGTTTCTAAAACACAATTCAAAGCGTTTCGTCGAATCCGCCGCGCAACACGGCAATCCACTGATTGCGAAGGCCGCTAGTTATGTCCCCAGTAGAATCAGTAGAATCCGCCGGCCGAGACATGTTCTTTCCGACCCTGATGACCCCATCACTCTCCTTCAAGAAAGCAGTAGGGCCACCAGTACAGCACACAGAAACAAACAACCGTCCTTTCAACCTCGCCGCCGAGGTCCTCGCGCCCCGCGAAGACCCCGAGTTAATGAAATCCCCCCCAACCGTCCCTTGCTCGCAGAAGTGCCAGCCCGCGCCGAAGCTGAGCAAGTAGAGTTAAAATCCCCATGATTTAATAATAAGAATATTGTTTGATCCAGCCTGTCCCCACATGCTGCCCCCCCCAACAGTGACTCCCTGAGCCGAGGCTCGTACCCCGCAGGGGGTGCCCTCAGTGTGCAGTCGCTATTGGTATAAGTATAGTTTTGTAAGCCCTGGCTGGAGGCTCTTAGCCTAAAAACTAAAAGTCACCGCAGGAAAGCCCGGTTAAGCAGTCACGGCCTCTCAAGGTCAACTGCGAGATGCCATACCCAAAAAAAAAAAAGATCTTTGTTTAAATGTGACAAATTATAGTGTGTTCGTTTTATAGTAATGAACTTGAAACATGCTAAATGCTGGTAGGGACATCAACGCGCAAAATGAAACTATGAATTCAGCACGTGATTCGTTTTTCCACGCTTTTTATTACCTTCACCTGTATTGTTTGTATGTTTGTTTGAAAGTGAAGTGGGTCAAAATCAAGTCCAAAGTAGTCGGCTACTTTAGACTTGATTTTGACCCACTTCAAACGATCAGATTTCATTTAAACTTTGTAGACTTATCGAGGACCGATGACATTTAAATAATTAAAAAAAAACTGAAAAATGACGCTTTTGTAGTTAGCAGAACTAATAAATAGAAAATAAATAATAGATAAAAAAATCTACTCGTGTACTTGCCACGCTGATTGCGTGTATTTGTTTACAGTCTTCGAACCTTTTCAAATCTTCTTCAGATCTTATGTTGTAGATTTTTTTTCTTCACTGCTCTTCTTAGCAAGAATATTAGACTTGAACCCAGATGTACTGAAAACCTTTTGGCTTGAGTTGGTTTCTTACTACCCATAATAGTTAGGTAGATCTTCATTAATGAAAATTCTCTTGTCGCTGCCATTGGCATAAACTTTATTGTTGGTAATCTTGTTTTCCTTCCTCGCTAACATCCATTCGTTGCGGGCAGTTTTAGAGCGAAGTGCGACTAACACAATTTTGTTTATTGCGTCGCCGGGTTTTGTTTGACCTACCCTCTGTGCATCTTCAATGTCATCTGGGTTCAAGTTTAGTTTTTGAAAAAAGTCTCCTACTACCGATTTTACATTTTCCTGATCGTGCATCTCTAATCCATGTATTTCTATAATCTTTTCTTTGTCCCTATTTTCCAACTCCTGTACTCTTTCATCCAGGGCTTTATTGCATTTCTCCAGATAAACGTTTTTTTTTTTTGCTCTAAAGAATTGATTTTTTTGAGATTCTTCTTTATATTCTATCAAAGTTTGGTACATTTCAGAATAGAATTCAACGTTTGCAGTAGTATCAACAATCTTTTTCTCCACACTGTAAAGTACCTCCAGCTTTTTAATTATTTCATCCAGTACATTCTCAAATTCAAAATTCAAATTGTTTTATTTGTAGAACACAGGTAAAGTACAAATGTCAATATTCTTAATAAGAATGAACGCTATGTCTTGCCGTCAACGGCGCACAAATATATTGATTATAATTTAATTAATAAGTAATAAATAGGACAAAACATTCACTAAACATTATTACAAAATAAATAAATAAAACGAAATGATAACAATAAAATTAATGAAACAAATGTCAATAGATTACAATTGGTCGTCAAGGTACTCATTAATTGTGTAATATGCTTTTATGGTTACTAAATTAAAGACAGCCTTTTTGAAATTGTGTATGTCAAGATCTTTAATTGAATTGGGTATTTTGTTATATATCTTGGGTGCCATTCCTAAAAAGGTTTTCGAGCAAAGCGCAGTATTGTGAGGAATAGCATATACCTCTTTGTTGCGTCGTCTCGATCTCAATGATTTAAACAAATGCAAGGTTAATTTAAAAAATACTGCCGTCTCGTATATGTAGAAGAAACAGGGCAAAGTTAGAAGTTTATATTTCTTAAAAAGGGACTACAACTATTAGTCTTTTTCAGTTTAACCACAGAACGTACACATTTCTTTTGAGCTTTGAAAGCAATTTGTTTATCAGTTGAATTTCCCCAATAGATTATTCCAAAACGTAACGTTGAAGAGACATAAGCTTTGTATGCTATCAATACTACGTACTCAAATGTACGTTCTCGCCTGATGCTTCACTACTATTTATCGTAGGTTTTGGATCTTGTGTTAGCTTCGCCTGTCCGGGGGCTACTTTTTGCTTGCTGGCAATCGTCACAGGTTGCCGATAACAGAAATTGTTTATTACTTTGCACACATTTTCTGTGGTACACTGCTTCACATGCACCTTTACACTTTACTGTCATCTTTGGTCCCAGACAAATAGTTTACACTTTTTGCATTGAACCATTTTTACTACTTGGTTTCACGGATTTTTTTACAATAATTAACTTTGATTTATGGAACGCGACCGTACGACAAGCGCGCGCACAGTCGAGTGAACTCTTCAACTCAAACTTCTTCCCAGCTAAAGAACTAGGAAATGGTGAAAGGCGGGCGTGCCGGGGGACTGTCTTATGTAACTTTGACGTTCAAAAAGTGCTGACTCTCAGCCTAGTTTGAATAAATGACTCCTAATTTTTATTTTTATTTTTGATTTTGAGTATCACCTGATGACTTTCAGTTATTTCAATGACACTGGTTTATCTTATGATGTCCATGAAGTTTTGCCAGTTAATTTATTGCCCTTTTTTTCAGACCACATCGCCCTCCTACGACTACCCTGACTCTGTCCTCCTGTCCATCCTCCAGACCCTCACATCAGAGTACCCTAAGCCTCTCCCTCCATTCGACTTGTGCTTCATCCCAGAGGTATTCCACCGAGGGTCGGAGTGGAGACGAGGGTGTGTGACCCTGGCTGCGAGGCAGGCGCAAGTGTCGCAGTCAGCCAGGAGGATCCTGGAAAACTATCTGCAGGGAGTCAGTGCGGGGAGTGCAGAGGTGAGGACATTACGGGTGTAAAAAAACAAGCGAGCCTTACAGTAGGTACATATGATGTGTAACATCTGACATCTCACCCTGGTAATAAGCAACGTTGGGTTGGTACTATCTGATAGCCAGATCTACCACCGCGCGTTCCCACTGCTGAAAAGCAGGCCTCCTCTCTGTGAGAGCGAGTGCGCCATAATCCACCACGCGGGCCCAGTGCCGGTTGGTGGATGCCACGTCTTCGAATGGTTCTATGACATGCCGGTTTTCTCACGATGGTTTTTTTCACCGTTCTGAGAGCCACTGCTCGCGGTGATGAAATAATAACACTACGATGAAATAATTTACACAAAGTAAAGCGCCTGTCAGGGTGATTGACTGGAATTTGATCAAAAATGATATATTCTACCTTCCAGGACGCAGACACCCTTCTAATCTTCGAGATCCTGCCGATCCTGTGCCGCGGGATGCCTCCCAACTCTCTCCGTCCTCCTCTGGACCGCTGCCTCGCCGACTCCTTCGCAGTCATCAGCCACATCAAACTGCAGGCCAAGGGAGATGAGAAGGAGCATCTGTTTATCCAGCAGATGGACAGGATCCGGCAGTGTTTGGAATGTGACAAGATACATGATGCCAACAGGACCTTGCTGTCCCAGATTGTGGAAAATTACTTCTCGACTATTGGTGATGATAATGTGGTGAGTTTATTATCTTCAGGAACTCCAACAAAGGATACATGCAACAATTACATTAACGACGTGGTTTGTCTTATACACTATGATTGTTATAATTTTGCATTCATTGGGATATTTGTTATAATTATGTATTATAAGGACAGAAGAACATTAATTAAGAAAAGGTATTTTAAAGGTATTACAAGGGAGATGTAAGTGGAAACGCCGGGACGAACCGCCGGAAGCGCATATAAGTGCGTAGTGGTCGCAACCGGTGTGCGTGTATGACCTGATGTATATACGTACAAGAGGCAAAAGGAGTATGTGAGGGTCGTAGCAGGTGGTGTTCTGTAGTTTCTGTCTACCTCCATGGGAGGAAAGTGCGAGTTTTTGTTTGTGTAGGAACATTCAGAGAACCTTAAGAATGAAACTGTAGTACGCTCTTAGCACCCTGGGCAGTCAACCCTTCCAATCTTGCCGACCGATTTATCTTTACACTGTGGCAAGAAATCGAAAGCAATTCCGCCATACGTATAATGCGTCACTGCATATGTCACTTAATTTAAAAAAAATCTTATACAGACTAGTTTACCTTTTTCTTAAGAAATCACATTCACGCTTCCCGACAGCTTTTCGCCGGGAGAACACCTCTTCAAGGAATTATAATACTATTATTCTACAAAATTATAGTAAATAAATAAATAAATCTTTATTTCTAGTGTTACAATTTTAGAGTTACCACTTGGTATACATTATTAATTCCGTCTTGTGAATTGTAGGTATATAAACCTCTGACACCCAAGCTAAGATTAAACTTGTGTTATGTGTGACGGGCTCTCAAGTTAACGCCAGTAAGACAATTAAAGAACAAAGGTGAATTTCCAAACAAGTTGTTGACATTTTTTTAGCGTCTGCCGGTAAAAGAAAGTGTTAATATAGAGTTTGAAATCCTGAATAGTTATGTCTTTAGTTATACTTTAATAGGAAGTCATAATTTAAAAAGCTTAGGAATTTAAAAAGCTTGGGATTGACCTGCTCCAATTTTTGCATACTGAATGTTGTTTTGTGTTTTTGCAAACTTATATACTCTTTGAAATTTGATGATTATGATACAGGATAAGTTTTTTATCCAGTGCGCAAACTGTAACCATGAATTCAGCAAATAATTCTATACCCCCAGCGTAGAAATTTTTCGTCCGCAATACAAAAATAATCGGCTGTTCCATACATTTTGACCGCGTAGGTACTGCACTTTTCAATGAAACAGGTGATTTTTTTTGTTAAACTGACGTAAAATTTCTGCGCCAGGGGTCTAAAATGATATGCTGAATTCATGGTTACAGTTTGTGCACTGGATAAAAACTTATTCTGTATACACTTTGACATGAATATTTACTTTTAGAAGTATAATATTATTAATGTTTTAATTATTGTGACTGTGAGGACTATGTGGGGGTCATGTATTTTTTTGTTATCTGTTTGTTTTTCCTCTCTCCCAGTTAGTTTTTAATGATAATCTGGCAGTTTGAGTACTTTATGTGGCCTACCAAGATGTTCGTTCTTTGGTATTGTTCGTCGAATCGTTGTGCTCCTTATGTTCTGAGTTGAGCTACATGATTACTACAAATGCGTGCACTGACAGGAGTTCCACTCAGTCTGTGGGGTTCTTTCCTCAAAAGACCATATCAGTTGTTGTAAATGAAAGACGAGTTGACCAAGACTCATTTTTATTGTTACCATGGCAACCTACCTACATATACGACATCTCCACATTTTTTTTTTTTTTTTGTGCACTATTTCTATATGTAGGGTACAAACTTAATAATATTTCTTATAAATATTGTTTTAATACAGTTTAATTTGAGCTAATGTATATTGGTACTTCGCTACATATGTATAATTACTTACTATGGTATAGTATTTATTACATATAAATATTAGGTAAGATTAAGTAGCAAATAATCTGTCACATAACTTACATTAGTTATGTACCTGTCTTAAGTTACGTTGGTAGGTAGTATTATTTATCGGTTATGTAAAAGATTTCAATTTTTTGTCGTGCTAGTATTGCCGCCGGTCTACGGTTGCGCTGAATTGGTGAGCCTTGTGGTGGACTGCGAGTGACAACCGCATCGCTTGTCCCGGGGCTCTCATTGCTACCGCTTTTGGAACTACTCCAAGTCTCATCATCACTCATCTGATCCTGAGGGGGGGTTACATTGCCATCAGTTGATAGCTTAACCAGATGACGCCGGTTCCGCCTGTATCGCCTACCCGTGTTGTCAACAACAAAATAGGAGCGAGGTTGAGCCGCGCGGCCTACGATTCGTGCTGGTTTGCGTTCCCCATCGTCAGTGACGAGTACTGGTTGACCAGCCAATAATACTGGTAGCGGTTTCGCTCGCCTATCATAGTACGTCTTATCGGCCTTCTGTTTATGTAACATCGCTTTGTAGTCAATCTCATTATTTCGACTTGGCTTCAATTTTTCAGCGTGCGATGGTAACCTAGTGTTGAGTCGCCGCCCCATTAATAGCTCCGACGGCGAACTGATTCCCTTACGTGGCGTAACTCGATAGTTTAGAAGTCCTAAGTAGAAGTCTGTCCCCGAGTTTATGGACTTTATCAAAATATTTTTTATTATTTGAACACTCCTTTCACTTTGCCCATTTGACTGAGCATAGTTTGGCGAACTAGTAATGTGCTCGATGCCCCACGTAGAACAAAATGTATTAAATTCTTTTGATGCGTAAGCCGGACCATTAAAGCAAATTAAACACAAATAAACTCGAATATGACTTATGCAACCTCGACTTTAGCCTAGTTTACAATACTGCTGACGCTAATATGGCTTTATCGTACTTAATAAAATATGTCCAACAAGCAATATTACGTAACACGATTGTCTCTACAGTGGATAAGAAATGTTATAATATTAAACCATGGGTTACTCCTGGACTAATTCGATGTATAAGACACAGAGATAAACTTCATCAGAGAACAAAAAGATACCCTGATAATCTAATAATTGAAACCACATATAAAAGATACAGGAACTTCTGCAACAATCTGCTAAAGAATTTAAAAAATAATTACGATAAAAACGAATTAAATAGAGCAGGTAACAATAGCAAGCAACTCTGGAAACATATTAAAAACGTCACCAACATGTCTAAACAGCGTGAGTCAAATTCGAGTTTACTGCTGACTAATGCCTCACCCCTCCTTTCAGCTAACAATGTTAATAACTTTTTTGTCAATGTAGGGAAAACTCTTGCGGAACAGATTCCGAAACATTATTGTGAACAATCTTTCCAAAAATCAAGCAATAGCAGTAACCTGAAATCTTTTGCTATGATGGACACTGACGAAGACGAAATAACCCGAATTATTTCTGGGCTAAAAGATGACTGTGCAGTTGGGTGGGATAACATAAGCAATAAGATCCTTAAACTCTATAAGCATATTTTGGTACCTCCCTTAACGCATATATTTCGAATCTGTCTTTCCAATGGAATTTTCCCTAGATGTCTAAAAAAGTCAGTTGTAATCCCTATTTTTAAATCTGGAAGCAAAGACCTAGTTAATAATTATAGGCCAATATCGTTACTTCCCTCTATATCAAAGATATTAGAGAAAATTATAAACAGTAGACTAGTTAACTATCTAGAAAACAATAACTTTTTATCCCCTGCGCAATTTGGTTTTAGAGCCAAATTATCCACAGCCGACGCGGTGCATAACCTAACCAATTATATTTCAGAAGAACTCGGCAAAGGGAACCAAACCCTAGGAGTCTTCCTTGACTTAGCCAAGGCCTTCGACACGGTGTCCGTTCCTGTCCTTCTAAATAAATTAGAGACTATAGGAATTAGAGGAACACCGCTGAAACTATTTTCTGACTACTTACAAGACCGATACCAATGTGTTAGAATAGATAAAACCATAAGCGATGAGCAAAAAAGTACGGGTTTTGGTGTTCCTCAGGGAAGTATTCTGGGCCCCACACTTTTCTTGATTTACATTAACGACATGTGTAACCTTAATATTAAAGACGGGAAAATTATATCATATGCCGACGACACGGCGCTAATTTTTACCGCTAGAACCAGTACCGAACTGTTCGAAATCGCACAACTAGGTTTTAATACTGTGACTAATTGGCTTCAAAGAAACTTACTAACATTAAATGCTGATAAGACAAAATATATTCAGTTCTCCATGCGAAAGCCTCAACTTAATATTACTAACCCTCATCTATATGTCCATCAATGCGGAAACCGTTCAGTCAACATGTGCAATTGTCCTTTTATCCTCAAAACTAGCAACATAAAATACCTCGGCGTAATAATGGACGACACTCTGTCTTTCAAAAAACATATTGAAAGTCTCGTTAAAAGAGTGCGCAAATTAATATATGTTTTTAAAAAATTGCGATCATTTGCAGACTCAGAATTAATCTCTCAAGTTTATTTAGCCCTATGTCAATCAATAATTCAATACTGCATCACATCATGGGGTGGCGCACCAAAAACGAATTTGCTTCCTCTTGAAAGAGCACAGAGAGCAATTTTAAAGGTAGCAAACTTCCATCCCTTTTTCTTTCCCACAGATCTGCTATATAAATCCTGCAACGTGCTGACTGTTCGCCAACTTTTCATTATGCACTTAGTATTAAAACAGCACACCATGCTTACCTACACTGCTGACAACACTAACAAAAGACGGAATGATATAGTATGCACATCGAATGCAACCTCAAAACATGTCTTTGTAGAAAGATTTTTTACATTTTTAGGCCCATTTCTGTACAACAGGTTAAATAGAAAACTAAGTATCTATAAATTAAATTACTTTAGCTGTAAGAAAATTATACTTAAATATTTACTAACCATTGCATATGCACAGACAGAAGATCTACTTGTTGTCTGCAAATAGAACGACTAACATGCTATTTTATTTTTACTTTCCTAAGTTTAACATATACTACACTTTGTTAATTTATTACATTAAGTATTTACGCGCTTCATAGCCTGAAGCACAGGTTCAACCTAGTTCAGGCAATAAGCAACTGTGCTCTATTTTAATTGTTAAGATACATTGTAAATATGCCCCTTTTATAAATAAACGATATATTATTATTATTATTATTATTATTATCAGACACCAACTCCTGAGGGATCCCGTGTCTCGCAAACTGATCTCGCGTAGCGGTCACTGTCGCCTTCGTACCTATATTTGTTAACGGATTAACTTCTGTGAAATTAGAGAAGTAATCAACTAGTATTAAAAAATACTTTCCTGCGTGCTGAAATATGTCTGAGCCCACTTTGGCCCACGGCAAGGGCGGTATGTGATGCGGCATAAGCGGCTCCCGAGTAGGACGGTGCGCGCGCTCGGCGCATGCGTGACACCGGCGCACCATCTCCTCCACGTCACGTGACATACCCGGCCAGAACATCACCTCGCGAGCGTGACGCTTGCACCTGTCTATGCCCATGTGACCGTCGTGTAACCTACTCAGCATTTCCGGCCGAACGCTTTTCGGTATATACACTAGGTTATCCTTAAATATAATTCCATCAATGAAACCAAAGCTACCTCTATAAGACCACTGACCTCTTACTCTTTCGTCGACTGAATACTTATTCAGCGGCTACCCTTCTTGTATGTATTTTATAAGTAGTTGAGATTCTGGATCCTCTTTCATGGCGTTCTTTATAAGGTTTACTTTGTTGGCACTGAAACGAATGTTTTCTATCAAAAAACAAGATTGTTCTTCCACTTCCTCACATACTTTTTCCGATATAAGTTCCGGTAATGCCGTCCGCGATAAAGCAGCTGCCACGTACATGTACTTCCCTTTGTATGCGCAGCATCATGCGTTGGAGACGCGTAGGAATCGAATCGAGCGATTTTTTAAACAACGCCTCCAAGGGCATATGATCGGATTTCACAGTGACGTTACTACGTCCATAGACGTACTGATGGAACCGCTCGAGAGCACAGACAATCGCGAGTAGCTCCTTCTCTATCTGCGCATACCTGGTCTGCGTGTCGGTGAGCGTGGCGGGCTCGCGCTGAGCACAGCGCCAGCGCGGGCGCGGTGCACACCGCATGCTGCAGCTGCGCCGCTGCCGACTGCAGCACGTGAGTACAGCGCCAGCGCGGTGCACACCGCATGCTGCAGCTGCGCCGCTGCCGACTGCAGCACGTGAGTACAGCGCCAGCGCGGTGCACACCGCATGCTGCAGCTGCGCCGCTGCCGACTGCAGCACGTGAGTACAGCGCCAGCGCGGTGCACACCGCATGCTGCAGCTGCGCCGCTGCCGACTGCAGCACGTGAGTACAGCGCCAGCGCGGTGCACACCGCATGCTGCAGCTGCGCCGCTGCCGACTGCAGCACGTGAGTACAGCGCCAGCGCGGTGCACACCGCATGCTGCAGCTGCGCCGCTGCCGACTGCAGCACGTGAGTACAGCGCCAGCGCGGTGCACACCGCATGCTGCAGCTGCGCCGCTGCCGACTGCAGCACGTGAGTACAGCGCCAGCGCGGTGCACACCGCATGCTGCAGCTGCGCCGCTGCCGACTGCAGCACGTGAGTACAGCGCCAGCGCGGGCGCGGTGCACACCGCATGCTGCAGCTGCGCCGCTGCCGACTGCAGCACGTGAGTACAGCGCCAGCGCGGTGCACACCGCATGCTGCAGCTGCGCCGCTGCCGACTGCAGCACGTGAGTACAGCGCCAGCGCGGGCGCGGTGCACACCGCATGCTGCAGCTGCGCCGCTGCCGACTGCAGCACGTGAGTACAGCGCCAGCGCGGTGCACACCGCATGCTGCAGCTGCGCCGCTGCCGACTGCAGCACGTGAGTACAGCGCCAGCGCGGGCGCGGTGCACACCGCATGCTGCAGCTGCGCCGCTGCCGACTGCAGCACGTGAGTACAGCGCCAGCGCGGGCGCGGTGCACACCGCATGCTGCAGCTGCGCCGCTGCCGACTGCAGCACGTGAGTACAGCGCCAGCGCGGTGCACACCGCATGCTGCAGCTGCGCCGCTGCCGACTGCAGCACGTGAGTACAGCGCCAGCGCGGTGCACACCGCATGCTGCAGCTGCGCCGCTGCCGACTGCAGCACGTGAGTACAGCGCCAGCGCGGTGCACACCGCATGCTGCAGCTGCGCCGCTGCCGACTGCAGCACGTGAGTACAGCGCCAGCGCGGTGCACACCGCATGCTGCAGCTGCGCCGCTGCCGACTGCAGCACGTGAGTACAGCGCCAGCGCGGTGCACACCGCATGCTGCAGCTGCGCCGCTGCCGACTGCAGCACGTGAGTACAGCGCCAGCGCGGTGCACACCGCATGCTGCAGCTGCGCCGCTGCCGACTGCAGCACGTGAGTACAGCGCCAGCGCGGGCGCGGTGCACACCGCATGCTGCAGCTGCGCCGCTGCCGACTGCAGCACGTGAGTACAGCGCCAGCGCGGTGCACACCGCATGCTGCAGCTGCGCCGCTGCCGACTGCAGCACGTGAGTACAGCGCCAGCGCGGGCGCGGTGCACACCGCATGCTGCAGCTGCGCCGCTGCCGACTGCAGCACGTGAGTACAGCGCCAGCGCGGTGCACACCGCATGCTGCAGCTGCGCCGCTGCCGACTGCAGCACGTGAGTACAGCGCCAGCGCGGGCGCGGTGCACACCGCATGCTGCAGCTGCGCCGCTGCCGACTGCAGCACGTGAGTACAGCGCCAGCGCGGTGCACACCGCATGCTGCAGCTGCGCCGCTGCCGACTGCAGCACGTGAGTACAGCGCCAGCGCGGTGCACACCGCATGCTGCAGCTGCGCCGCTGCCGACTGCAGCACGTGAGTACAGCGCCAGCGCGGTGCACACCGCATGCTGCAGCTGCGCCGCTGCCGACTGCAGCACGTGAGTACAGCGCCAGCGCGGTGCACACCGCATGCTGCAGCTGCGCCGCTGCCGACTGCAGCACGTGAGTACAGCGCCAGCGCGGTGCACACCGCATGCTGCAGCTGCGCCGCTGCCGACTGCAGCACGTGAGTACAGCGCCAGCGCGGTGCACACCGCATGCTGCAGCTGCGCCGCTGCCGACTGCAGCACGTGAGTACAGCGCCAGCGCGGTGCACACCGCATGCTGCAGCTGCGCCGCTGCCGACTGCAGCACGTGAGTACAGCGCCAGCGCGGTGCACACCGCATGCTGCAGCTGCGCCGCTGCCGACTGCAGCACGTGAGTACAGCGCCAGCGCGGTGCACACCGCATGCTGCAGCTGCGCCGCTGCCGACTGCAGCACGTGAGTACAGCGCCAGCGCGGTGCACACCGCATGCTGCAGCTGCGCCGCTGCCGACTGCAGCACGTGAGTACAGCGCCAGCGCGGTGCACACCGCATGCTGCAGCTGCGCCGCTGCCGACTGCAGCACGTGAGTACAGCGCCAGCGCGGTGCACACCGCATGCTGCAGCTGCGCCGCTGCCGACTGCAGCACGTGAGTACAGCGCCAGCGCGGGCGCGGTGCACACCGCATGCTGCAGCTGCGCCGCTGCCGACTGCAGCACGTGAGTACAGCGCCAGCGCGGTGCACACCGCATGCTGCAGCTGCGCCGCTGCCGACTGCAGCACGTGAGTACAGCGCCAGCGCGGTGCACACCGCATGCTGCAGCTGCGCCGCTGCCGACTGCAGCACGTGAGTACAGCGCCAGCGCGGTGCACACCGCATGCTGCAGCTGCGCCGCTGCCGACTGCAGCACGTGAGTACAGCGCCAGCGCGGTGCACACCGCATGCTGCAGCTGCGCCGCTGCCGACTGCAGCACGTGAGTACAGCGCCAGCGCGGGCGCGGTGCACACCGCATGCTGCAGCTGCGCCGCTGCCGACTGCAGCACGTGAGTACAGCGCCAGCGCGGTGCACACCGCATGCTGCAGCTGCGCCGCTGCCGACTGCAGCACGTGAGTACAGCGCCAGCGCGGGCGCGGTGCACACCGCATGCTGCAGCTGCGCCGCTGCCGACTGCAGCACGTGAGTACAGCGCCAGCGCGGTGCACACCGCATGCTGCAGCTGCGCCGCTGCCGACTGCAGCACGTGAGTACAGCGCCAGCGCGGTGCACACCGCATGCTGCAGCTGCGCCGCTGCCGACTGCAGCACGTGAGTACAGCGCCAGCGCGGTGCACACCGCATGCTGCAGCTGCGCCGCTGCCGACTGCAGCACGTGAGTACAGCGCCAGCGCGGTGCACACCGCATGCTGCAGCTGCGCCGCTGCCGACTGCAGCACGTGAGTACAGCGCCAGCGCGGTGCACACCGCATGCTGCAGCTGCGCCGCTGCCGACTGCAGCACGTGAGTACAGCGCCAGCGCGGGCGCGGTGCACACCGCATGCTGCAGCTGCGCCGCTGCCGACTGCAGCACGTGAGTACAGCGCCAGCGCGGTGCACACCGCATGCTGCAGCTGCGCCGCTGCCGACTGCAGCACGTGAGTACAGCGCCAGCGCGGGCGCGGTGCACACCGCATGCTGCAGCTGCGCCGCTGCCGACTGCAGCACGTGAGTACAGCGCCAGCGCGGTGCACACCGCATGCTGCAGCTGCGCCGCTGCCGACTGCAGCACGTGAGTACAGCGCCAGCGCGGTGCACACCGCATGCTGCAGCTGCGCCGCTGCCGACTGCAGCACGTGAGTACAGCGCCAGCGCGGTGCACACCGCATGCTGCAGCTGCGCCGCTGCCGACTGCTGCGCCGCGTCCCATACCCACGAGCTATCTTTCTTCAATAGATTGCGGAGCGGTAGTGCTATCTCTGAGTAATTGGGGATACATTTGGATAGATAATTTATCATTCCCAAAAATCTCTCAAGTGCTGGCCTGTCTTCCAGAGAAGGCATTTCCTTTATCGCTTTTATTTTGTTTATATCTATGGCCATGCCTTCCTCGTTAAAAACATGGCCTAGATAAGTCACTTGTCTCACTTGAAACTCACAGTTATCTTCATTAAATTTTATACCTACTTCTCGCGCCCTATCTATCAATCTCTTCAGACGTTCATCGTGCTGGGCTTTGCTGGAGCCCCAACAGATCACATCATCGATGAATGAGTCGACTCCCTCCAGGTCTTCAAGTATTTGACGGATTTTATGATGGAAAACCTCTGAAGCGCAGTTGATTCCAAGCGGTAAACGCAAAAATTGGTATCTACCGAACGGCGTCCCGAAGATACAAAGGTCAGCACTGGCATCGTCAATTTCTACCATCCAGAATCCAGAACGAGCGTCTAACTTACTGAAATACTGTGCCCCCTGGAGCTTGGTTGCGATCTCCGTGAGCGTCGGCAGCGGGTAGTGCGCGCGCCGCACGACGCGGTTGAGCGGCCGCGGGTCGAGGCACACGCGGATGGTGCCGTCCTTCTTGGCCGCCACTACAATACCGTTCACCCACTGTGTCGGGTGAGCCACCTTACGGATCACTCCCATTTTCTCCACGCACACCAATTCTTGCGATAATTTGTCGCGAACACCTATGGGTATTTTTCTAACCGGACAGACTGACGGCTGAGCGCACTGGTCTACTACAATGGTATATTTACCTGGTAATTTACCTAAACCTTGAAACAAATCTGCATAGTTATCTAGGTTGAGGGACAATATGCGCTTCACCATTCCCAGTTCTTCACAAGCATATCTACCTAATACACTTTGGCAATCGAAGTTGGCAATCGTGAAACGCAATGTATACTCAATATTTTTTATAAGTACATTTCAGATAACAGTAGCCAGCTATCGGTATAAAACTGCCACAAAATGATTGCGCTCTCGTACTATCTGAACTTATAATTTCGCTTGGCAACCGTAGTCCCTGAAATGTACTAAGTGAAATTACATTTAAATCCGACCCTGAATCTAGCTTAAAACGTTCACTAGCCCCGGTACGTTTAAAAATCAAAGTTTCATACCATTTAGAGTCCTTATGATTATTTCCCGATAGCGTCGAAACATAGTACAACCCGTCGTCGTCCTCGCCAACGATCCCGTCGGCTTCGGGCTCGACTCCGGCGTTGATTTGTAATACGCGCCTACGCAATTTCGGACACATGTTTTTAAAATGTCCTCTTTCACTGCACCAAAAGCACATTGCATTTTTAGCCGCACATTTATAGCCATCACACCTGCCTACACCGCACGCGGCACACCACACTTCCGCGTCGCGGCTGGCGCGCGCCGGCCCCGCCGCCGCGTGCTGGCCCGGCCGCTCGCGCCCGTACATCGCGTCCACTGCTACCACCTGAGTCTTGGTGCCCTCTATCTGCATCTGTTCCTCCGTGGACATCTCGTTAGCTTGACAGACTTTTACAGCTTTTGCCAGAGTGAGATCGTCTGCTCTGAGTAGTCGATCGCGCAGCTTGCCGTCTCGGACCCCGCACACGATCCTGTCTCGCACCAGGCCGTCTTCTAAATGCTCGAACTCGCATCGTTGAGTGAGAAGCTTTAGCGCTGTCACATAATCGTCTATAGATTCGCCTTCTTCCTGGTGTCTTGTGAAAAACTTGAATCGAGCCTTCGTAGTGTTCTGTTGAGTTCCAAAATGTTCGTTGTATTTTAGCACGAGCGTATCGAAGCATTCTTTGTTTTCGTCTTTCGTGAATTTGAATGTTGTATACACGTTGTACCCCTCCGATCCAACCAAATTCACCAACAAACTTGTTTTGACATCAATTGTTTCTTTTTGGACACCAGACGCTTTTAGAAACACGTTGAATTGCTTCAGCCATTTTTGCCATGCGTCAGCCCGGCTAGCCGGCCCTCCTTCCAGACACAGTTCCGCCGGAGGTCGCGCGTGTTCCATTGTTTGTTTTATTTTTTACGATACTAACTAATATATTAACTGTCTTTGTTAACAAAAACTTGGATTGTTGGATGGTAATTTCAATTAATCCATCCCACCGCTGCCACCATGTTGTAAATGAAAGACGAGTTGACCAAGACTCATTTTTATTGTTACCATGGCAACCTACCTACATGTACGACATCAGTCACCATTCTACATGGTCATCAAATGATCTAACCACAATTATTTCCGGATTTTTTTATACACATTGACATTGATGAATTTTATTTAAACAATGACATGAATATTTACTTTGTAAAGTATTACATTTCTTTAATTATTGTGAATGTGGCGAGTGTGATGACTGTGTAGGTGATTTTTTTTATTTGGTTTCTTTTTTTCTTATTTAGTTTTAACCATGGTTTGGAAGTTTGAGTAATTTATGCGGCCTACCCAAATGCCCTTTCTTTGGTATTGTTCGTCTAATCGTTGAGCTCCTCAAGTTCTGATTTGAGCTGCATGATTACTGATAAATGCGTGCACTTCTTGGACAGGTCCACTCAATCTGTGTGGTTCTTTTCTCAAAAGACCATTTCAGACATCAATCTACATGGTCTTCACATGATCTGACCAAGATTATGCTTAGATGTATAAGAGACTGTGACTTCTGAGTTTGTTTCGGCCTTTCTTCTCAGAATAGTCAGATAAGAAACGCCGACCTCATCTAGTTTTAAAAATATGATTGACGTGTAAAAATGCTTGTACAAACCTACTTACAGAAATAAAACCATTTATCATTATCATTAAGTAATAATAATAATAATAGTGAAATAAAGGATAATAATACTATATTACGATCGCGCCATACTTACAGATAGGACTATCCACTACAATAGACCAGACGTAACCCTTCAGGATAAAATTAGAAAAACCGCTTACCTCATAGACATTGCAGTTCCCAACACCCATACCTTACAAAAAACAATCACAGAAAAAATAAGCAAATACGCTGAACTTAAGGAAGAAGTAACACGAATATGGAGACAAGACAAAAAGTTTATGTTGTTCCTCTAGTTGTCTCCACGACATGTGTTATTTCCAACCAGCTCCTCCGTAGCTTAAAAGTAATAGACTTGGAAGAATCCCTCTACATCAATCTGCAGAAAGCAGCCATCCTAAATACATGTAGAATTGTTAGGAAATTTATGCAGTTGGACGAACACTCTCAACTAAAGTTCACCACTCGCTACATTTACTTGGTTTTGGCCCGTAAATGTAGCTTAAACCAGCCTAGAGCTGAGAAAAAGAACACTCTCGAAAATAATAATAATGTTAATTTACCAAAAAACAAAAAAAGATATTCCAGTTTGAAGTTCTAGAATGAATGAATGAAATGCACCGATCCCAGCGTGGTTAGACCGGACTCGATTAATCGAATGAACCCCAAGATATGCACTAGCCCCTGGAACCTCATGCTTCATGGTGTTACAGACGCCGTTACATATCAAGAAGTAGACCGGGGGGCGCGGTAATGGTCAGGTAGACGTGCCCTTAGGATAGGAAAGGATTGCGAGCCTATCGGATCTGCATCCTTGATTACTCAAGGATGCATATCCGATAGGCTCGCAATCCTTATGCTTACGCATTGGGCTAGTGGAGAGACGGGTGGTATTTATTTATAGGAGGATCTTTTCACGACGTCGCACTTTGGGACAGAATCGTGCGTACCGTCTCAAAAATTTGTAACTTTTGTGTTGATTGAAGCAAATAGCTGAAATTTGGCACGTAGTATCTCCAGAGTATTGTTACGAGCTTGGGGTTCGTGACAATTAAAAACAGCCGATATAATTACCAAAATGAACACTTTAATTTAACACACTAATTAGAAAACACAATTGCACTACTGATCACTCTAAGTCGCACTTGAAGATCGCTTTAGATGTGTTTCGCTTCTATCGCTCTATAATACTGCCCGGATCGCGATCTGTTCCGGCCTTTTATAGGGCCATTATACATCCAAAACATTCTAGTAAAGAGACATCTAGAATGGTCGAGTACATACCGGCCTCGACTGAACAGATGTCGAAAGTTCTAGCATCGAGATTTCTAGAAAGATCTTAACTCTATTAATTCCGCTACTCGATACTAGATGGCGCTAGTGGTAACTAAAGTTGTCGCGTAACACTGCCCCCTCCTAAGACATGCTCGCCCTGAGCATTTTCGGCCCCATAATAACGCGCCAATCGTTCCACATGGACGATCTTAGGAGCACCTCTTGCGCCTTTCTGTATCCGGTAGGTTACGTCATTGATCTTTGTCACAATCCGGTACGGTCCGTCCCATTTAGCTTGAAGCTTGGGAGATTTGTATCTTTTTTACTTCTTTGTTTTAGTTTTGCTAATGTTTCCTACCAAAGGTTAAAAATATATAATATCTTTAAGATTTAAGTTATACTCATACACTGTTTTTGGGGGGGGGGGGGGCTGGTAATCTGTATGACAGGTTTTCCTAGTGCAGATACCAGTCTCTCACAAAGGATTTATTTAGATATTGTAATCTTCATATATTTAAGGCACCTTTGTTAAAGAGAAAATAAATGTTTATTATTATCATTTCCCTTTGCTGCGGACTGGATTATGCAACCACACAAGTGAACCTTCGTCAAACCCTTTATTGTTTATTTTGCGGTCATACCGGGTTTTCATCTTTTCAGACATTTGCTGACCTGATTGTCTGACGTGCTCATAAATGTCATTCATTTTGTTTCGCAAGTCATTCGCATAATCGGTTATGCTGCGTGGGGCATCAGGTGGTATTCCGGTGATCAGGTCTGCAGGCAGCCGTAATTCTCTTCCAAAGTTTGCGAAAGCTGGTGTCACCGATGTACTTTCGTGAACAGCGCTTCGATATAACAACAAAAATGGTTGTAACAATCCCGTTGCCGATTTTCCACAACTTTTGCTAGGTACCTCTCTAATGTCTGATTAAATCGTTCTACCATTCCATCCGATTGTGGGTGGTAAGAAGTTGTTCTTGTTTTATGAGTACCCATAACTCGACAAGTTTCCTGGAATATTTGGGACTCAAAATTCCTTCCTTGATCACTGTGAACTTCTAAAGGTACTCCAAAACGACAGAAGACTTCATGAACTAATTTATCCGCAACTGTAGAAGCTTCTTGATTTGGAATGGTGAAGACTTCCGGCCACTTAGTGAAGTAATCCATCACAACCATGAAATACTTGTTACCACTTTCACTTTCCGGAAACGGCCCCGCAACGTCAAGGGCTATCCTCTCCCATGGTGCACCAACATTGTACAATTTCAATGCACCTCTACTACGTGTCTGAGGTCCCTTTACAGCTGCACAACTTGTACATTTGCGACACAAGTCCTCAACATCGTCCCGACAGTGGATCCAGTAAAACCGTTCTCGTATCTTTAGTAGAGTCCGTTTTACTCCCAGATGACCTTCTGAGCAACCATTATGGTACAGCTGTAGAACATCCGGTACTTGAGCTTTAGGGACAACCATTTGCAGATGACAGCTATTTCCCCGAGCATTTTCCCATTTACGGCACAGGACTCCATCCTGAAGCACCAAGCTGTCCCATTGGGCCCAATAGCTCTTTGTAATCGAGCTCATTGCTGAGATGTCACTCCACCTGGGCTTAGGAGCTCTGGCCTTCATCCACTCCAGAATCGGCTTGATGTCCGAATCTTCCTGCTGTGCACGTTGTAGGCTTTCCTTCCACTCGTTGCTGAGGTCTGTCCTGAGCATCCTCACAGGTACCACTTCCTTACCCTCTTGCCTAGTACAATGTTTGCAGTCTTCAGGACAAGGTCTTCTTGACAATGCATCCGATTTGTCATGAGATTTTCCGCTGCGATGTTTGATCACAAAGTCGTATTCCTGCTGCTGCTGGGCGGTGCTGTTAGCCGCAATACCTTCTGGAGACCAGCCATCTTCCCTTTCTGCAGTTTGCCTAGGGCAACTGGATCGAAGGTGGCCCCTTTCCCCACAGCCGTAGCACCTAGGGCTGTATCCTTTATTCCGATCGCGAACTAAAGCCGCTACAACTTCCCTGACGCGATGGAAATGATGATCCTGCCGCACAGCTTCCACCTCCAGTGCATGGGCCAAGGCGTCCTTAAGCGTTCCGTGGTGACCGAGCCTCACAGCAGCTCTAACTTCAAGGTCGCGGATGCCATCGATGAATGCCTGCACCAGGTTCCCATCAGTAAACGCAGGTACGGACTGGTACGCTTTAGGAACCAGCTTCTCCACTTCAAGGGCCCACTGCTGCAGGTTTTCGTTACTTCGTTGCACACGATCCTTGAGTTGCGCACGAAACACGTGTTCCAGGTGAGCATCGCCATATCTAGCCTCTAATGCTTCAAGGAGCTGCTCGTAAGTCACTTCCGTACCGAGAGCTTCCAAAACAGTTAAAGCCTGGTCGCGCAGGCCTAGGGTGAGGGCAGTCATGGCCTGACTTCTATTCCATCCATTCGCCTTCATGACAGCCGCGAACTGAATTTTGTAGGCCGACCAGGAAGAAGTCCCATCGTACTGCGGCACTTTGAATCCACGTAGCGAAGGTGTTGTAGCTACGGGAGCTGCGATTCCATCCCCAAGTTTAAGGTTACCTAATTCCTGCTTCACATCAGCAATGACGTCATTAAACTTGCTGATCTGAGTTTCAGCTTCTAACAGGCGGTGGTCACGCTGGGCAACCTTCACCTTCACCTCCTTCATGTCTTTCCCGAAGGTTGCGTGAAGGTCCTTCATGAGGAGCATCTGCTCTTCCTGGCGGCGCGCCTGCTCCTCCTTATCGCGCTGGAGCTGTTCTTCCAGCCGACGAGCCTGTTCCTCCTGTCGGCGAGCCTGCTCCTGCAGCATCATCATCAGAGCAGCAACATTTGTTACTGATGATGCTGGAGCAGCTGTGGCCTGGCCGGCCTGCGTGGGCGGTAGCTGGCCCTCCGACGTCTGTGGCGTTGCTCCACCGAATCGCCTCTGGTCCGTGCTGCTCCTGCTGGCTTTGACTCCGGGTACGGAGACCCTCCGTGTCGTCTTTAGGTAAAATCGGCATGATTTTAATCACCGCTTCTGACACCAATTGTTACGAGCTTGGGGTTCGTGACAATTAAAAACAGCCGATATAATTACCAAAATGAACACTTTAATTTAACACACTAATTAGAAAACACAATTGCACTACTGATCACTCTAAGTCGCACTTGAAGATCGCTTTAGATGTGTTTCGCTTCTATCGCTCTATAATACTGCCCGGATCGCGATCTGTTCCGGCCTTTTATAGGGCCATTATACATCCAAAACATTCTAGTAAAGAGACATCTAGAATGGTCGAGTACATACCGGCCTCGACTGAACAGATGTCGAAAGTTCTAGCATCGAGATTTCTAGAAGGATCTTAACTCTATTAATTCCGCTACTCGATACTAGATGGCGCTAGTGGTAACTAATGTTGTCGCGTAACAGTATATAACAATTCAATAATGACACATTTATTGGTGCCGATTCTCTTGTACACCGAACTAAACTATCACTAAAATTCCTTACTTTTGGCTATGAGAATCTTCGTCTTCGGCTTCGCAACGTGGTAATTGTTTGCCCTACCCCGTGATTTTCTTTAGAGCCGGAGTCGCGCAGCGGGGCAGCCTCGACGTGTTTTAAATGGATTTTTTTACTTTTGTATGGAAAATATGAAAAATTATTACCTACATGTTGAGTTTAAGAGATCCATGAGTTTTATAAAGGGGGTCGAAATTTTCATTATTTTTACGTTATGACGCACCATTTTCGAGATATAAAAGAAAAGAAAAAAATGATACAGTACTATATTTGCGCCCGAAGTCGAGGTGTTGGTGTGAACTTTTAGTTCTTGAAAACTAATTTTATACCTTTTTAATGACGATTAAAAATTTAGTTTGACAGTCAAAATTTTATGTTGAATAGAATAATGGAATTGACAACAACAAAATACCATTTTCACTAAATTATAAACTCAGTGCAATCTTAGTGCTGTCAAACTAAAATATAGTTATGTTGTGTCACTTTAGTTAATTGCAGTATGGGAAATCGTCGCTTGACAGGAATAAACTAAATTTTTGTGATTTTTAGTTTAGTTTAGAGAATTTTGTGACAAGAGAATCGGCACCATTGTCAAATTTTTCATTTATAATATTTAAAAATAAAACAATTTTTTTATTTTTATTTTAAACTATAGTTTGTTTAACTTATTGAATTATAATTTTACAGTTTTATGATATTAAACCTATTTTATATTACATATAAATCTTACATTTAAATAAATAGCACACAACCGGCATAGAACCGGTCAAAGTGGCGGAGCTTGGGGGGGCTATGTCCAGCAGTGGACGTCTTTCGGCTGAAATGATGATGATGATGATGATGATGATGATGATTTAAATAAATGACAAATATGGTGTAATAATTCACTCCAAAAATATATTTTACAATAAATGTACGTAATTACTTCTTGAGGTTCTTAGCTTCGTCTAAAAATTCCTTGGAAATAGTGACTGATGGTTTTCTGATACTTGATATACACCGTGAAATTTAAATGGTTGTTTTCCCACGGCAGAACAACTTGCCATAAGGAGTACTTTCGAAGCATAGGGTAAAAGTAATAAAATTAAGATTTTTTAATTTAAAAAATATTCATCAACTCGATAAAACACTACTCAATAGTAACACTAGAGGTAACTTGTAGGTACTACTCGAAACGCACGCACCTCCGACCAAAGGGAACAGCGATGCATAAATGTTAAAAGCAAAATAAAGTCTCGCACGTGGTGATTTTTCACAATGGTTGTTAATCTGCCATTTTTTGTTTCTAATATTTTATTTATTTATAAAACGATTGTATTACCAAGACAAAACCATTTCGCGGCAGGAAAACAACCATTAAAATTTCACGGTGTATAAGGATCTGACGTAAATAGAAGACCATGAAAAACGTCTTGATTCGTTGCGGACCTAGAGCATTTTCTAGCGTGATGCAATCTGAATTTTTTATAATGTTTATTACGAGATTCTTGGGCATCCTAAGATGAATTACCAAAGGGCAGAACAGCAAAATGTCTTATTATACTTTCCCCATGTATTAAGATTTTATGTACTGAAGAAGGCATATTATACCACATATATTTTGTTACGTACAGTTGTGCGGTTGCGCGAGTATATCCACCATCTTTTTCTGGATTTACAGCAATGCCGGATGCCAAAGTTTGAATAATAACATAGAACCTTTTAATAAGTTCCTTGTCAACTCCTATAATTTCTGAAGCGCAATAGTAGTTCTCAAAAAACAATTTTGAGCATCAACTTGCAAGCCTTAGTCTAATAGTAAAAATGAGAAATAGTATATTTTAACTGCTATATAATATGCATTGGACATTCAGTTAGACATGTGCATTAACAAAATATTCAATATAGAACATTACGAAAACCTATTTTTGAGACGGTAGGCACGGTTCTGGCCCATAGTGCGTCGCCGGCATGTTGATTCAGGTCGTGATTCTTGGGTAGATTCAAGTGTTTTCTTAGCTCTTTTCTATGCCGTTGCTTCTTTATATTCTGTGTTATTTTTTTCATATACGTCTTCTGAGTTCTCGCTACTATCACTTTGTTGTTTTTTGTAGATAACGCTAGCTGCTTTCTTGATCTTGTTTGTCTCCAGCCATGTTCTTCCTAGACGTGATATTTATTATAATTGTCTTTTCAGTCGTGTGTTTCTTTATTGCAACTACTAAAAGTTCGTGAAATTTATTGGTTGCTGTATTAACGTCTCAATCAGTTGCTACTTCATTCCAGTCAATGGTACCTACGGAGCTCTTCTGTTAGCGCGAGAAAGTTTAGTGGCAGTTGGAGATGCCGTGTTGTATCCCATCATTACCAATTTGTGATCAGTGATATCAGCTTCACAGACAGATGACACCAAAAGCACTCCGGTGTCTTGATTTTAAAAATATGTCGTCAAGGCACGCATCCAATCTAGTTGGTTTATGTATTACTTGCTTCAAACCATGTTCAGACATAAGGCAAGCAAGCGCGCTGTCCGGTAATTACCAAGCCCGGGTCGACGGCGCGTTGTGTTCCACGCGCGCCTCAAAGAGATGACAGCAACAACTGATGGGGCCCGCAAGGGCCGATGCTGCCAGGGGTGCGGGTTGTTCGAAAGAGATACCGCAGCCCCTGGCACACAGGCAACTGAGGGAACACGGGTGGGTTTTAGTCAGTAAAAGTCTGACAAACCCTCCTGCTCCACCCAGAGCGGGAGAAGTCATTTGATGACTTCCCACCCAAAAAAAAAGGCAAGCAAATTCTGACGAAGATTTGTCAGACATAGACATGAGATTTATGTTGATCATCACCTGTCACTATAATTGTTTGGAATGAGAATTTTGTCAAGAGAGGAAATAAAATTGTCAACCTGTCGATGTGAAGGAGATCGGTATATCGCAATTAAACAATCCTTAGAGAGCTAAAGTAAGAGAGATTCAGCGTCTTGAAGATCAGGCTCCGAAACCGAAGCGTTCCAGCAGTTTCTAACGTAAGTCACAACCCCTCCGCATTGGTTCAGATTATTTACAGTAGAGTACGACGTGCAACTCTGTATCTGACCAACCACTGGACAACCTCTCAACCAGCATTCAGTGAGAATAATAACATCGTACACAATGTTAAGTCGTTTTAATGCAATGCAAAATGTATCGAAATTGTGCTGTTAAATGTCAAAATCTTAAAGTTATAATTAGAAGTCATAGAATTCTGACAAACTTCAAGTCTATCGAGTTCTTGACACTCCATATTAGTACTGTCATCTAATTCATCCACTAAAACATCTGCTCTTTGTATTTTAAGTTTCAGTACAGTTGGTATAACCAGTAAGGACATTTGGCGTCAGGAACTCTATGATGGAAGTTAAAGATATTTAATGACATTGCTCGAGTAAGCAACCGGTATACTTTTGTTGCATTAATACAGCCTACAGCCATGGTCAATTTTTTTTAGTAGCGCACAGCTAAGTGTACCCTTTAAAGTTATGATAACCATTGACTTTGTACATATATAATTAAGAGTGAGACATAGGTGAGTAATTAGTATTGTGACGGGCCAACTTGCTGATTCTAAAACCGCCGAAAGATAGGTACGTACGTAAGGTGCACTGGGGTAATTCCGACGGGATTTTTTACGAGAAGACTAGAGGTCTATTACACACTAAGCAGCGCGCCATCTTCCTATTGGGCGGGCCGGCGGCGGCGCACTTAGTTTTCCCGCGAATGTCGTACGCGCAGCACGTGTTATCAGTGCAATGGATCGTCATTACAATTATTGCAATTTGGAGTACGTCCCTATGGAGCGGAGTGGTGCCCGGCTCACTCACCGCGCCGAGCGAGAGCACCTGGACTCGGTGTTGTCACAGCGCTGAGTCGGACGCGGCGGGCCAGTGCCTTGGCCAGCAAGAAGCCCGGACCTAACTCCGTTAGACTTTTACTTGTGGTCTGAGCTCAAGCACCTGGTGTATCGTGAGGAACACGAAACTCGCGACGCGTTAATAACTGCGATAGTGGACGCTTTCAATATCGTAAGAAGTGACAGAGACACCTTATTAAAATTGAAGGACAGTGAATTAAACCGTGCTCGATTGTGCATTTAACGCAGTGGCTTAAACTACGAACAATTACTCCGTATCCGTAACCGGGAAGTGTAAGTACCTACCTTTTCGTACTTTTGTAAATTGTGAACATTTAAAATTAGTTAAATTCATTAAAATGATTGTAAATAAGTACATTCAAATTTTTGAAATTCGGCTCAAATACTTTTTAACCGACTTCAAAAAAAGGAGGAGGTTCTCAATTCGACTGTATGTTTTTTTTAATGTTTGTTACCTCATAACTTTCGACTGGGAGAACCGATTTTGATGATTCTTTTTTATTTGAAAGCTCGTGCTTTCCGCGTGGTCCCATTTCAATTTCATATAGATCTGATGATGCGTTTCGGAGACAGACAACGGAACTCCCGCTAGAACCCCGCCGAGCCCCCGATGGGCTCGGCCGACTTCAAGCGATTTTTACCTTTTTTCATAATATGAATAGAGTTGTAAATCGTGTGCGATTATTTTATTCTGTGGCCAGATAGATATTCTCGTCGACTAAATCATTCAAATTCATAAATATTCTGTGGTAAAATTGAATAAAAATGTTGACAGTGACGCTTCGAACTTGCGCGCGAACGGGGTAATAACGTGACGTACCCGCTAACTTTTTTAGTGATTTTCTTATTTTTTGTGCATATTGGACGTTAAGTGGATAAATATTCATTTATAAGTCGTTATTACATCGTTTTAGATAATATTTGCATCAAATAGCATCACAAAAATTGTTTTTTCGACAAAAAGTGTTACGTAACAAACCGTTGCTCAAGGTCGTGACTGTTTTGTGAATTTTGTTTGTTTTGAGTGTTTCACAGTGAATTAAGTGTATCCTGGTGTATTTAATGGTATGTACACAAATCATACTCGTAATTAACGAAAAAATCTAGGTATATTTCATAACAAAACTATTTTTATAAGTTCTTTGAATGTTTGAGTGCACAAAACGGTCGTTGACCTTCGCGCGATAAGAAGTTTGAGATCAAATATTATGAAAATGTTAAGTAGGATTCCCAAAAAAATACTGCTGTTAGATTACTTGTCTATTCAATAAGAAACAACCAAAATTTCATGCAAATTAACATCGTAATTTTATCTGAAATCATCATAACACGGGAACAAACACACTGTCAGCCATTCTCTGTTATCTCCATTGTATATAATTAAATAACAACGTAGTAAGAGAACTGTTTACAACTTATAGTATGCTTTGTTTATTCAAAAACCCAAACAAAAAGTCACTTGAGTCCCAAACATCGATAAAAACTCGAGTGGACCCTTTTTTTATGAGCGGCATAAATATGTCGGTGTCGCATGTCGGTGACGTTCCCGGGGCGTGACCGGTTAAAAAATAACAGCAAATCAACCGCGATCTGCTGCTATCGCATAAATATGCATTGTTTTGACCCCAAGGATGACGAAATTTCGAGTTAATGGGGTAGGTACTATAACTAAAAAGTGAAAAATAAAAACTTTTTCCAAAATATTGGAAGGCGCTGACAAAAAATTTAAATACATATCCAAAGTCACCGCCTTCCGAAATTAGTTATTTTTCACTTTATAGTGTTTTTCCGGAAGTCGGTTGTTTTTTTTGGAAAAAGTTTTTTTTAGGCATCTAATTCTAAGAATTATGATAAACTTGTTTTTATTTCAATTCTTGTTCAGTAAATTGCAGCTAAAAAAGTATTTATGTCGGCCCGTAAAAGTATGAATGGAAAATTTTAATAACTTGTTGGGTAAAGCTTATTAGTATCAAGAATAAGTTATTAGCTGATTGAAAAGCACGCGGGTCAACGGCCGCGCGGCCGTTAGGCGGCGGCGGCGCCCGTCTTGCGCCGAGCTTAGGTATCGGAACTATTGGTTCGTGCTCGCTTTCGAGTTTTGTTTTTCACAACGGTTAATCTGCCATTTTATTTCTAATATTTTATTTGTTTATAAAACGATTGTATTACCCACACAAAACCATTTCGCTGCGGGAAACAACCATTTAAATTTCACCGTGTAGACTAGTAATGGTAAATATAGCATAAAGCAAATGCTATCGTGGCTCTCACTTGTTGCTATTTGCTTTTTGCTTTACATCGCACTCTCTGTCTCTGTCCGTCACACATCGCAAGCGCAACTAGCAAGCTAGCAAGCAAGCAAACAGCGCGGCGGTGCGGCCAGTCGTCCCATGCTAGCGATTACTTTCGGTCGCATGCGTAATCGTTTTACGCACCGTGTGCGATATCGTGATCTCGGGCGACCCGATCCCCAACGCTACCGCAAGCAGTGACATCTACGGGCATGACAAACTTGCTGCCGGTTGCTCAGGCAAGAATAGAATGATCAATTGTCGAGGTCGCTAGCTAACCATAATGCTATACAACTCATAAAAAATATTGTTGTGAGTAGATCATGTCAATAACTAATGAAAAAATAGATTACAATAAAAAAAAAATACTTACAGTCTATAAAAATGTATATATCAATAATTTTATGGACCCATATAAGATGTCTCTAGGTACGCTAATTCTGGAGAAAGAAAATAAACATTGTGTTGAGTAATCACAGCGACCAACTATTCTTGTCATTTAAATAGTCGTTGATGGATTAAACACAGGTTGGATTTTATTTGAGCTTTAAACGCATCAAAGGCAAATCTAGCAAAGCAGAGGGAAGCTTGTTATAAAAGGTTATAGCAAGCCCAACAAATAAATTATGAAGCCGGTGAAAGGGAGCACGTAGTTTGTCCTTATTTCTAGTGTTTGTGGTGTGAATGTCCCTGTTTTTAGTGTACAAGTGTACATTTTTTCTAATATACATATAAGATATTGGCAAAGATGAATTGTGATAACCCCAACGAACACGAAACATGACGACCGAGCCGAAAGTCACACAACATGGCGACGCCAACGTGCCACCTAGCACATCGCATGACATACAGCGAGTGGGCATACGAATACCTCCTTTCTACCCGGAAAAACCGGCTTTGTGGTTTCACCAGCTTGAAAGCCAATGTTGCCTGACCAGCATAACCTCCGATACCACAAAATTCCTTCATGCGATGGGGCAGTTAGACCCCATTTACGCATCAGAGGTGGAGGACATAATAGCTGGCCCCCCAGCTCCCAATAAGTATGAGAGACTGAAGTCAGAACTCAAGGCAGTTCTCTGCGTCCAAGGAGAAGAAGAACTTGCAGCTGGTCACGCGTGTGGAACTGGGCGACCGAAAGCCCTCCCAATTCTTGCGCCATATCCGGCATCTTACAGGACCAGATACCACGGAGGACCTTCTGCGCACCATGTGGTCCAGCCGCCTGCCGAATAATATCCAGACCATTGTGGCCTCGCAGTCGAGGGCTTTTCTGGACGAAGTCGCAGAGTTGGCTGACCGCATTGACGACATCGCAGCCCCCACCCCGCACGTAGCGGCAGCCACACCATCAAGTTTTTCCCCAGAGTTAAGCTGTCAAGTAGCGGAACTCACACGCCAGGTGCAGAAGCTGACGACCAAGTTGGACAAGATGTCACGGTCAAATTCACAGAAATTCTGATTTGAAAATCGTCATCGCAACAATTCCCGTTCGAGCCGCTCCCAGTCCAACTACTGGAAATACCCAATGTGTTGGTACCGCGCATAGTTCGGTGAGAAGGCAAGTAGGTATACAAAACCGTGCGATTATAAGCCTAAGGGAAAAGAATAGGGCAGTCCGTGATGGCGACCGACACCTGCTCAAATCCAGGTCGCTTGTTTATAACCGACTAGCGGACAAAAGTGCAGTTTTTAATTGATACAGGCAGTGATATTTGTGTTTTCCCTCGAACATTAGCAAATGGTAAACAAAGCCAAACGAAGCTCAACGGCAACAACATCCAAATATTGATGTAACTTATCATAATAACCATAAAATAGAAGAAGTTAATAGTTAGTTTTTGGGGTATTACCATCGACAGTAAGCTTACGTGGAAACCCATGATAGAAGAACTTTGCAAACGCTTGAGTAAATCTGCTTATGCACTCTTTCAGTTATCAAAAAAGGTAAATAAAGATACGTTACTGATAGCATATCATGGAATTGTAGCTTCTGTTTTGCGATATGGCGTAATTTTTTGGGGGCAGTCGACTGATCGTGAGCTTATATTTAGGATGCAAAAAAGATGTGTCAGAGCAATGTATGATTTAAAAACAACGGACAGCTGTAGACCCTATTTTAAGTCTTTAAAAATACTGACCCTTCCAGTATTATACACTTTGGAAACTGTGTTGTTTGTGAAAAGAAAGTATGTAATTTAAAATGTAAGACCGCATTGATGCGAAAAAGTTTTTTCGGTATGGCACCTAAAGTGTTTAATAAAATTCCTGATGACATACAAAACATGACATGTCAATAGTACGCTTGAACAATTTATAAATTGGCTTAATAAAAATAATTTAATTATAAATTTAGATAAAACAAAAGTAATGCATTTCTATCAAAGAATATTTGACACAAATATGGATATAAATTATAATGGACAAACAATAGATAAGGTCAATAATGCCAAATTTCTAGGAATTTCAATTGATAGTGGACTGACATGGAAAATTCAAGCAGATGACGTATGCAAAAAACTAAGTTCAGCTGCATATGCATTATATAGTTTATCCAAAAAAGTTAACGTTCAGACAGTATTGATAGCATACCACAGTCTAGTTGTTTCTGTATTGAGGTTTGGCATAATATTCTGGGGCAACTGTAGCGAGAGAGAAAATATTTTTAAGGCGCAAAAACGCTGTATTAGAAGCATTTTTAATCTTAAAGTGACCGACAGCTGCGTACCTGTTTTAAAAAAATATCATCTTTTAACTTTTGTTTGCCTATATATATTAGAAATAGCTGTTTTTGTTAAAACAAATGATCACTTATTCCCGACTTTGAAAAATACTAGAAACAGGACTACAAGTTTAAGAACTCAATACGAAGACAAGTTATGCATTGGCGGATATAAAACTGCATTATTGAGAAAGAGTGTTATGTGCATGGCTCCTCTTATTTATAACCATGTACCAAAAATGATCAAAGAGCAACCTTTAGGCAGATTTAAAAAGTACTTAAAAAAATTACTAGTTGAAAAATGCTATTACTCTGTAACAGATTTTTTGAATGACAAGACTATTTAGCTTACAATGTTCATTTATTAAATAATTAAATAGCTATAAGTAACTAGAATAGTTATCGTAGTTTAAGTTTTAAAAATAATTTTGCATGCCATGAGGCAGAATGTATAAGGATTCAAAACATTGTAACACCTAATTGTATTAATTACCTACATTCTATGCAAATAAATAAATCTATCTATCTATCTATCTATCTATCTATGACATTATATAAGTTTAAAAAGCAGTTACTAAATTATTAATTGACAAATGTTATTATATTGTAGAAGGATTTTCGAACGATCAATTATTATAATGATGCATTTTTTTTACCTTTTGATAATATTTTTTTATTCTTTATTACTAGAACTATTTCCTATTCATATTGGATTTGATGTTTCTTTTTTCTCTTTTCATGTATTTAATTAATTAAAAATATTATTTTTCTAAGTCACATAACCTAATGACACCTAATGGGTCACATAGAATTTGTATGTCTTAATTATGACAAAACATAGCGCACCCACTATTAATGTAAACACCTATGTTTCACAAATAAACTGATTGATTGATTGAACTATCAACTGTATGCCGCTAATGGGTCGGTAGTAAATACTTATGCATATGCTCATTTAGTTCGCTCGCTCCCTTTTGGTAATTAGGCATGGCCCACCTACGTGCACACGTGCCGCAGCCTGTGCGGCCAGCACCTAGAGCGCATGACGTCACGCAGCAGCTGGTGGGAGGCGCCGGGCGCGCGCCTGCGCAAGGCGGCGGCCGTGCGCTGCGCCGTGGGCGCGCTGGCCGACTGCGGCTCTGCTCTCAACTGGCTCAACGAGGTCATCGATGCGCAGGCGACGCAGTTCACGTGAGTTTAGTGCAGGGAATACCCTAATCAACGTCCACACGGTTGTAATAAAATCGAAGCGGGAAAAAGAACTTATCAGCGAGAAATGATCATTTCTTAAGATTCCTTTTTAGGTCTTCGAAGGTTTTAATGTTGTCTTTCTTTATTTATATTGTTATAAATCTAAATTGAATCATTTTCTTTGCAGCGAGCAAGAGTTTTCCCTTCGGTGTATGCTACCAGCTCTGAAGGCGGCCAAGCCGGATGCGGAATCAACCAGAGAATGGTTCCTACAACTTATGGGCCGCACACAAGTTGCTTTCAACGAGTAAGTTAAAACTTTTACGTGTTGGCCCCTCGTCCAACAGAGCGCATTGGTGGCCCAGTGCTGACGGGCGCGACAGGCGTTTAACTTGTGTAAATTATTTCATCACTACTGCTCTCAAAACGATGAAGGGAAACATTGTGAAGAAACCGGCATGTCCTAGGACCAAAAGTTCGAATACATGTGAAATCTGTTAACTGGGCCCGCGTGGTGGACTACGGCCCACTGCCTGTCACAGAGACGCCTGTGTCTCAGAAGTGGGACGTTACAGGCTGATTATGTGATGCAAGTATTAGCCCCACGCAAGTGTCGTAACAATACATGATTGTTTACAAAATACACTTTCAATAATAAGATAGGAATTAGTTTAATTTTCTGATAAAATAAACTATTTGGGAGATCTTTGCCCTGCCATGAGACGAAACAGGTTTAAAAAAATCATTTCCAGCATTTCTGGAAATTTTATTTAGACATAACACAATATCAAGCCCGTATTTTCCGAAGGGTTAGGCAGAGGTGAACCTATAGTACATCCGGGCCATATTTCGTCACGTATGTTTAAGTCAGTATGTATAAGGGGTGCGAGCAAATTGCCATCGACTGGGCACTAATGCAGACCGGAGTCTGCATTAGTGCCCAGTCGTTAGAGTGTTAGAGAGTTAAGTAATAAAGTAGTAAAGTGTTATAGAGTTTTTTTTAGTAGCAGCCCGGAGGCTGCTAATAAAAAAAATTGTTAAAGTGTTATAGAGTTTTTTTTATTAGCAGCCTCCGGGCTGCTACTAAAAAAAACTCTATAACACTTTTTCCGACTCGGGAATCAAGCCCAGGACATCATGCTCCGCAGTAGCGCTTGCGACCCCTACACCAACGAGGCATTTAAAATCTGATTGACTAAATATGTTTTCTTAATTTAACTTATCAAGCGAACCACTACAAACGTAATTGAATCTGTTAAATGTCGCACGGCTTTTGCAAGACGACAAAACGGTTTTCTTTCTGTATATTTATACAGCAAAATTAATAGAACCTTAAATCATTATCCGCTAACACTAAACGAATGTAAACTTAAGTAAAGAACTGGCTCTTCATTCTTGATTATGAGGATGAGGATGAGATGCAGACAGATGTAGATAGGTAGAGAGCGGTGCCGATTCTTTTGTCACAAAATTCTCTAAACTAAACTAAAAATCACCAAAATTTAGTTTATTCCTGTCAAGCGACGATTTCCCATACTGAAATTGACTAAAGTGACACAACATAACTATATTTTAGTTTGACAGCACTAAGATTGCACTGAGTTTTTAATTTAGTGAAAATGGTATTTTGCTATTCTGTTGTTGTCAATTCCATTATTCTGTTCAACATAAAATTTTGACTGTCAAACTAAATTTTTAATCGTCATTAAAAAGGTATAAAATTAGTTTTCAAGAACTAAAATTCACACCAACACCTCGACTTCGGGCGCAAATACAGTACTGTATCATTTTTTTCTTTTCTTTTGCTTATATCTCGAAAATGGTGCGTCTTGCCGACTTGTTCAGGAGTCAGAGGCTTCGAACAAGTTCTGTAACCTATTATCTCAATAAAGATGAATTTCAATTTGAATCCTCAGAACGGAAGACAAATCAGCCAAACTCTACCTATGCGACGTATTCATGCTCTGCGTCATAGTGTTCAGTGGGCTCTGGGTCCTCGAGCCTGACGCAACACAGTTGGCGAGCAGTGCGGCAGCGCGGCGCGCGCTACTGCCCGCGGCCGTCGCGCGTCTACTGGGCCGCGCCTACTGGGCCGGGTGCACTGTGCAGGTAGGTGTGTGGGCCGCGCCTACTGGGCCGGGTGCACTGTGCAGGTAGGTGTGTGGGCCGCGCCTACTGGGCCGGGTGCACTGTGCAGGTAGGTGTGTGGGCCGCGCCTACTGGGCCGGGTGCACTGTGCAGGTAGGTGTGTGGGCCGCGCCTACTGGGCCGGGTGCACTGTGCAGGTAGGTGTGTGGGCCGCGCCTACTGGGCCGGGTGCACTGTGCAGGTAGGTGTGTGGGCCGCGCCTACTGGGCCGGGTGCACTGTGCAGGTAGGTGTGTGGGCCGCGCCTACTGGGCCGGGTGCACTGTGCAGGTAGGTGTGTGGGCCGCGCCTACTGGGCCGGGTGCACTGTGCAGGTAGGTGTGTGGGCCGCGCCTACTGGGCCGGGTGCACTGTGCAGGTAGGTGTGTGGGCCGCGCCTACTGGGCCGGGTGCACTGTGCAGGTAGGTGTGTGGGCCGCGCCTACTGGGCCGGGTGCACTGTGCAGGTAGGTGTGTGGGCCGCGCCTACTGGGCCGGGTGCACTGTGCAGGTAGGTGTGTGGGCCGCGCCTACTGGGCCGGGTGCACTGTGCAGGTAGGTGTGTGGGCCGCGCCTACTGGGCCGGGTGCACTGTGCAGGTAGGTGTGTGGGCCGCGCCTACTGGGCCGGGTGCACTGTGCAGGTAGGTGTGTGGGCCGCGCCTACTGGGCCGGGTGCACTGTGCAGGTAGGTGTGTGGGCCGCGCCTACTGGGCCGGGTGCACTGTGCAGGTAGGTGTGTGGGCCTCGAGCCTGACGCAGTGCGGCCGCGCGGCGCGCGCTACTGCCCGCGGCCGTCGCGCGTCTACTGGGCCGCGTCTACTGGGCCGCGCCTACTGGGCCGCGCCTACCGGGCCGGGTGCACTGTGCAGGTAGGTGTGTGGGCCTCGAGCCTGACGCAGTGCGGCCGCGCGGCGCGCGCTACTGCCCGCGGCCGTCGCGCGTCTACTGGGCCGCGTCTACTGGGCCGCGCCTACTGGGCCGCGCCTACAGGGCCGGGTGCACTGTGCAGGTAGGTGTGTGGGCCTCGAGCCTGACGCAGTGCGGCCGCGCGGCGCGCGCTACTGCCCGCGGCCGTCGCGCGTCTACTGGGCCGCGTCTACTGGGCCGCGCCTACTGGGCCGCGCCTACAGGGCCGGGTGCACTGTGCAGGTAGGTGTGTGGGCCTCGAGCCTGACGCAGTGCGGCCGCGCGGCGCGCGCTACTGCCCGCGGCCGTCGCGCGTCTACTGGGCCGCGTCTACTGGGCCGCGCCTACTGGGCCGCGCCTACAGGGCCGGGTGCACTGTGCAGGTAGGTGTGTGGGCCTCGAGCCTGACGCAGTGCGGCCGCGCGGCGCGCGCTACTGCCCGCGGCCGTCGCGCGTCTACTGGGCCGCGCCTACTGGGCCGCGCCTACTGGGCCGGGTGCACTGTGCAGGTGGATCTATTATATTAGTTGGTGTCAACCATTTCCCGAAAGACCATAAAATTAGACGATTGTGTCGTAAGTATAGCTATTACTAGAAATAAAAATAAAAAACTTTTTTTAAAAACAAGTTTATATTATTACTTGTTAATAATATTATAATAATATTTATTTATTCAAAAAATTACAAGGCTTAAGAATATGGACAGTTTTGCTTAAATGTAAATTATATTCCTAAGACTTACGTGCCTGAACTAGATAATCCTGTGTTTCAGGCAAGAAGAGCTAAAATAGTCTATAAATATAAAAGTTAATAAATAATCAAAAGTTGACAATAGACAAATAATTAGATAAATGTTGAGTAGCTTATCTCTTAGTTTCTAAGTTTGATAAATACTTAACATAGGTGAATATTTATTTTAACACAGTTAGTAAATTCTCTGTTTCTTTGTAATACATACTTTGGAGAGCATCATTGAGAGTTCTCTTACAATTTGTGTAGTTCAGGGAATAAATATTTGCTTTCGAGTTTAGTCTATTATAGAGGAGAGGACCGAGGTAC
The DNA here is from genome assembly GCA_949091785.1 of Polymixis lichenea. NCBI lineage: Eukaryota > Metazoa > Arthropoda > Insecta > Lepidoptera > Noctuidae > Polymixis > Polymixis lichenea. The sequence continues at coordinate 160,787 of OX420948.1, forward strand.
AGGTAAAATTTAGATATAAAAGCATGTTTAGTTATAATTTGTGGACAAACGATCTTTACGTCTTTTATTAGTATATTCTGTACTGTAAGGTAAAGCTGTGTTTTGTTTTAATACAATGCCCATTTTAAATAACTGTCGAACTGTTAATACTTCACAAGATTTGTATAGTAGGTTAGTAGGAAAGAGAAAAGGGCGGGAAGTAGACACTTTGAGAATTGCCCTCTGAGCTCTCTCGATGGTTAGTAACAGTGTTTTACCAGCACCACCCCAAGTGGTAATACAGTAAGTTAATATCGATTGACATAGAACAAAGTAAACTTGTCTAACTATTTTTGGATCAGCAATATAGCGTAGCTTTTTAAAAACAAATATCAACTTGCGAATTCTACTATTTAAAGCTCCTATATGTTTTTTGAACGAAAGTGTTTCATCCATTGTTATACCAAGGTATTTAGTTGTATTATCCATTTTAATTTTGGGGCACACACATTGTTTATCTGTAGGTATAGCGCAATAATGGGCATATAATGTCGAGGTATTGCCAGTCGATGTTTGCTTACGCATCGAAAATTTTATGTAATTTGTCTTGTCTGCATTTAATGTTAGTGAATTTTGTTGAAGCCATTTATTTACAATATTGAATCCGTGTTGCGCAAGCTTGTAGACATTATTTTCTGAGTCAGCGGAAAATAGAAGGACAGTATCGTCAGCATAAGAAACAATTTGGCCGTGATCTAGGTTTAAATTACAATGATCATTTATGTAAATCAAAAATAGGGTAGGCCCCACAATGCTTCCTTGGGGTATTCCAAAAGACGTGTTTTTTTTTGTCATCGCTGAGAACATTATCAATCCTTACACATTGGGTACGGTCTTCTAGATAGCTTTTAAATAGTTTCAGCTGGGTGCCTCTGATACCTATGGCTTCAAGCTTGTGCAACAGAATAGAAATAGAAACCGTGTCAAAAGCTTTGGCGAGGTCCAAGAAGATACTTACTGTGTGGTTACCGTTATCAAGTTCTTTTGCTAAGAAGTTAGTCAGATGGTGTACGGCATCGTCTGTTGACATTCCAGGCCTAAATCCATACTGCCGCTTCGATAATATTAATTTGTCCTCCAAGTATTTATGATTTTTTCTAATATTTAAGACATAGAAGGCAGTAAGGATATACGTCTATAATTTGTCACTTGATCACTTGATCTTTGCTGCCCGATTTATAAACAGGGACCACAACAGCTTTTTTTAGGCATTCGGGAAAAAGACCCGTAGATAAGCATTGTGGGGATAGATAAGCATTGGTGGGGTCCGCAAGGGCCGATGCCTGCCAGGGGTGCGGGTTGTTCGTAAGAGATACCGTGGCCCCTGGCACACAGGCAACTGAGGGAACACGGGTGGGTTTTAGTCAGTAAAAGTCTGACACGCCCTCCCGCTCCACCCAGAGCGGGAGAAGCTAATTGATGATTTCCCACCAAAAAAAAAAAAAATAGTTTTATTAGATATGTTATCCCAGCCAAACTGCACATGCATCTTTCAAACTCATAATGACCGCTTATACCTCAGCCTCGTCAGTGTCTATCAACGCAAAGGATGATAAAATAGTGCTACACGTAAATGGTGTGCTTGTTTGATTTGGTGATTGACCCCGAACTTTTTCAGCTAGACACTTTCCAACATTCACAAAGAAATTATTTGCAATGTTGGCAGATGTTAACTGTGATGAGTGTGCTTGTAACAAACCTGAAGATGACTGATTTTGTTTTGAGCTATACGTTGCATTTTTAATGAAATTCCAGATTTTTTGCTATTTGTACCAGCCTTTTTGAGTGCAATTTTATCGTAGTTGCTTTTTACTTTTCTTAGGAGATCATTACAGAAGTTACGTTATCGTTTATAAGTAATTTGTAAAATTAAATTATCTGGATTAGATTTAGCTTTCATATGCAGTTTATCTCTATTTTTCATACAACGAATGAGTCCTGTCGTAATCCATGGCTTTATGTTGTAGTTTTTGTTATTTAGCCGATATTTGACAGTGTTTTTCTGAATTGCATTTTGCACATTTTTAATTAGGTACAACATACAAAACTGCGGATCTGCGGAATCGTAGACTGGGTCAAAGTCGATATTTCGTAAGTGTTCTTCAAGTTTATTTACGTTCATGCTGGAAATTGTGCGAGTGACCAGTTTAGGCAATTTACAATTTAAAATAAGTAGGTTAGCACTGTGATCGGTTATTGTTGAATTAATTACAAGGGTAAGTGCAGGAAAATTTGATTTGAGTATTATATGGTCCAAACAGGAGCCACTTTGATGTGTGGGAAGCGTGTGAGTGGGCAGCAAACCATGGAACGCGCCTAGGGTAAGGTATTCCTCAGCGGACGCGTCAGCACTTTCTGGAAGAATATTTATATTAATATCTCCAATTAAAATGGTATTTTTAAAAGATGATAGGTGTCGTTTAGAGAGAAAGTAAAATTGTTTATATCTCTAAAAGAGGGGGGCCGATATAAGGCAAGTATTGCGAATTCTGATCCAATCTTAATCATCAATCTACTACAGTCATGTATAGTCGGTTCCTCGATCGACACATTGAGATGATTTCTTGCATAAACTATCACCCCATCGTTTTGATTGTGGTTGACGCTACTTTTGTACATATTATATCCCGGAATTAGTGGTATGTTATATTGTTTGGAAAGCCAACATTCGGTTAAGACAATAACGTCACAGTTAATGTCTAAACGCTGTAGAAAAATGCTGAAATTGTCAAAATTCTTAAAAACACTACGAATATTTTGGGTTAGTATGGTTAGTGGACTAGTGTAGGAGGAGAAATATTGTTTACAGTGTTCAACGTCACACGCTTGGGATTCAGATACAGAGAAGTTATCTATGTCATTAATTAAACTATTAATCATAATTATAAGTATAAAACAACAGCAAGGGCCAGAAAATACGTAATTAACGGCGCTCTTAGGCGCCTACATAATCAGTAGAATTAATATACCTCTTTTCAGCCATTATTTTTGCTGGACAGTCAGCAGCACTTGTCTTGTGATTGCTTGGCTTTTTGAATTTCAAACAAGTAGCGCATTTTGGTTCTTCAGCCTTCTTAGTGCAATCTTTTATTGAGTGACCCTGATCACCACAGTGGCCACAGGTATAAGTGGTCTCCCGACATGATTTAGCCGCATGTCCATACTGCTGGCACTTATAACAGCGCGTGACTAGGGTAAAGTCTCTCACAGGGCATGACGACCAATTTACAAAGACTCTGTCTTTTGATATCAGGGCTTTGCGTATAACTGCAGATACTTCAATTATATAATTACAGGTCTCAGCATCCTTCTGACTTATGGCTTAACTTAATGGAGGTCAAAAAGGTCTCGAGGCTACAATCTGGAAGGTTCTCGGCTAGATTTTGGTGGAACAAACAACAACTTCATTCTCTTGCATGGATTAGGGCACTCCGATAACCACTACTCTAGGCTTCCTTTTGGGGGCTCGTCTACTGTAAGGCCTGACTTTAAAAGCTGCATCGATTTTTTCATCTTCTCAATGTCATCCTTGGTTTCAGTGCTGATAATGACACCGCCATTTTTAGTTTTACGTAGTCCTCTTATTTGAAGCTTCATTTGCTCGGGGCATATAATTTTTAGGACAAGTGTTTTAGTATCCTCACTAGACTTCAGTTTGTCGTTACGGTATAAGGCTACTGAGCTTAAATTAATCGGCTGTATAAAATTGTTGGTACCTTTTTTAACCATGTCAGAGAAGGAAGTTCCCGTCACTGGTTTAATTGAAGCTTCGATGGTCAGCTTAAGGTCTTGCAGTTGCTGCGACAGATCAATTTGGTCTTCTAGTGTTTGGACGGTGGAGTGAGCCCAGACGGCTCTTAGTTTAAGGGACTGGTAGTGGACGGCCATCTGCGATGTTCCGTGACTTACTTTTCGGCACAGGGTACTTATCCGCAGTTTTTGCTCCATGTTTAATTTGCCATCTGATGCAATAGAACACACTTCACTCAGGCACTGCTCAATGGACGACATCCAGTTCTGTATTTTTGACGTTGCTATTACTTCCAACGCGTCATCGCGGTCTCTTTGGCTGGGCGGTTGAGGGTGAGGTGTGGCTGTAGGCTCGGGTGCTGGTGCAGGTACGGGCACGGGTGTAGCAGGTGGGCTCCGAGCACATCTGCCACCGCGGCTGAAGGGGCTGGTTGCCATTGAGTTACAAGTTATTTACTTGTTAATAACTTAAACGATAAGAATTGTCGGTCGCTGTGATTAACTCAAGACAACGTTTGTGTTCTTTCACCAGAATTAGCTTAACTTCTGACAGGTCATATGAGTTACTTCATATCATTGTTTATTTTATTAGACTGTTTAAACCATTTTTTTTTTCTTTTTTTTATGAATGAAATTTTCATTTATTGTCGAATGTTAATTCCTCACCTGTTATTGTATAAAATCAAGTTCTTCCAACTTAACAGACAGCTATGCTGGGGAGTTTGTTGCGCCACTTCTTCTTCCCAGCTAAAGCACTAGGAAGTGGTGAAGGGCGGGCGTTTTGGGGGACTGTGTTCTGTAATTTTGACGTTCAAAAAGTGCTGACTCTCAGCCTAGTTTGAATAAATGACTTTTGATTGATCTACATATTGGTGCCTATTATTTAAATAACAATTTATTACGTTTAGAGCTTCATTTTGAACACCGTAATGACGTATTCTAAGCAAAAGCGTGTCATGGTGCACGCAATCAAATGCTTTGGAAAGATCACAGAAAACTTCTATAGCATTTTGTGAGTTCTCCCATGCGTTAAATATGTGATTCAGCAGAGCAACACCCGCGTCTGTAGTCGAACGACCTTTTGTAAAGCCATATTGTTCATTATAAAGGTAGCTATTTAAATTAAAATGTCTTAGCAACTGCTTGAGTATTAACTTTTCAAAAATTTTACTTAATGCAGGTAAGAAATAGTCCTTAAATTACCAACATTAATTTTATTACCTGATTTAAAAATGGTACGACTTTACTACTCTTCATGAGGTAAGGAAAAGGTCCTAAGTCAACACATTTATTATAATTAATAGCTAGATAGGGGGCGACGATGTCGATTATATTACTTAATAGTTTAATATAGATGCCCCAGTGTACCAGTGTTGGTGTGTTGATGTACCAGTGTTTTTAGACTAAAATGTGTTTTAGGTTATTATAAACCCCATTCCAACATAATATAGCTCTAAATTGTATTTATGAGTTTAAATACGTCTACAGAGCTTAAAAAAGGCATCATCATCATCATTTCAGGCGAAAGACGTCCACTGCTGGATATAGGCTTCCCCCAGGCTCCTTCACTTCGATCGGTCGTGTGCTTCCTACATCCAGCGGATTCCCGCGGCCTTTATAAGGTCATCGGTCCACCTTGTGGGAGACCTTCCCACTGTACGTCTTCCGGTTCGCGGTCGCCACTCCAGAACCTTTCGGCTCCTTCAGCCATCTGTTCTGCGCGCAATGTGCCCTGCCCACTGCCACTTAAGTTTGGCAATTCTTCGGGCTATGTCGGTTACCTTGGTTCTCCTGCGGATTTCTTCATTCCTGATTCGATCGCGTAGGGAAACTCCGAGCATACCCCTTTTCATTGCCCTTTGTGTGACTTTAAGCCTTCTGATAAGGCACATTGTGAGCGACCACGTTTCTGTACCATAGGTCATCATTGGCAACACACACTGGTCAAAGAATTTCGTTTTGAGACACTGCGGTATTTAGGACGAGAAGGTATTGCGAAGCCTCCCGAACGCTGCCCAGCCGAGTCGGATTGGACGATTGACCTCTTTCTCGAAGTTGGACCTACCTAACTGGATAGTTTGTCCAAGGTAAACGTACTCGTCCACAACTTCGACTGCAGTGCCTCCGATCGTCATGAGTGGGTGTTACATGGGCATTTGACATGACCTTTGTCTTGTCAATGTTCATTTTAAGACACTCTTGCGGAAGCTCTACTGAGATCATCGAGTGTTGCACTGAGGTCCTCCATGGGCTCAGCCGTGACAACTATATCATCGGCAAACCGAAGGTGAGTGATGTACTCTCCATTAATGTTGATGCCAGCCCCTTTTTAGTCTAGAATCTTGAAGACATCCTCCAGTGCAGCGGTGAACAGTTTCGGAGAGATAACGTCTCCCTGTCTCAAACCTCGCTGCAGAAGGATAGGTTTAGAGGTCCGTCCCTGGAGTCGGACTAACATAGTGGCGTTTTTGTACACTATAGTATCTGTTTATTACTGATACTGTACTTACACTTCTTTTTCATTAATCATCTTTGTTTTATTATCCTTTTACAACTTTCTTACATTATTATATTTCGCTCTTTGTTTTCTGTGCTAACGCTCTGCGAATCGGTCTTAAACGATTCGTCTATATATAATTACCTGATTTTACGTTAGAATTTTCCATCTTTTACTTATCTTTTTCTTTTCTTTTACTCTTGTTATGACATTTAAGTCAAACGTGTCAAACTGATGTCTACTTATTCTTTTAATTAGCAATTAGCAGTCTATTTAAGGAAGGTTGCATTACGATTGTAATTACCAAAAATCATTTTATATCGTTTTGGATAGCCTAAATTTGGTTTTTCTATCTAACTACGTTGTCAACTAAATAACAAAACTCTAAATTATAATTATAAGATTCTTAAACGCACTCTGGGTTTATATGAAGGAGGTTTTATACGTCTTGGCCGACTAGACTGGCATATGAGAAAATCAATGGCTGAAAAAGAAAAAGAGGAATTAATTTGGAATGTCAAAAAAAAAGGAACAGAGCCGTCAGAGCTGGTCAAGTCATTGAAGGACAGAAAGAGCTGAAGGGTCATTCATGGCAGTGATGGATTTTGGGAAGCCAACTGACTGACGGTGCGCTTGGTATCTGAAAACAGGAGACGTATTCTTGTGAGTTTCCTCTGCTGCACGAAACTAATAGCAGTGCTACTAATTATTGAAATAATGTCTGGATCCACGGAGCTGCCTTAGACGCCTACACGTCTCCGCATCCCTGAACTCCTATACCTCGCCACTTCCCTGGACGCATACACGTCGCCGCATCCCTGGACATCTACACGTCGCTGCATCCCTGGACGCCTACTCGACACCGCATCCCTGAACACCGAAACGTCGCCGCACCCTTGACGCTATACCTAGTGATCTCCATTGTCCTCCTCATCTCTCAATAGAGTGCGTTTCCCTCTAGGCAGGTACCTTTTTATAGCTCCTCTGTTTTTTATTCCTTGTATTAAATTTAATTTGTCTGGTCTATTTCTACCCTTTCATTTGTTAGGGATAGGTAGACACGACAACACTTCAACACCTCGATGTACCGATAGTCGATCTGGCACCGTTGGAGGGACTGCAGTACAGCCCATGTCTCGATCGAATCGAAGGCTTTTTCGTAGTCCACAAACGCTAAGCAGAAAGGCAGGTTATACTCTTCGGTCTTCTGTATAACCTGCCGCAGCGTATGTATCTGGTCTACGGTACTAAAGCTTTTACGGAATCCGGCCTGTTCGGGAGGCTGGAAGTCTTCAAACCTGCGCGCGAGACGGTTCGTGATAACTCTCGAAAACAGCTTGTAGACATGGCTCAGAGGTGAGATGGGCCTATAATTCCTAAGAAGGGTATTGTTACCCATCTTAAAGAAAAGTACCACCACACCTCTGTTCCATGCCTGTGGCGTTTTCCTCTCGAGTATGACGGAATCAATCAGCTTCTGGAGGGCCTTAAGAACGGATTTTCCGCCGGCCCTCAGGAGTTTGGCCGTAATTCCGTCATCACCTGGCGCCTTGTTGTTTTTGAGCTGCTTCAGAGCCATCCTAATCTCATACAAGCTGACGTCTGGGATGTCTTCAGTATAGTGTCGGGTCAATCTAGCTCTTGGGTCGTTTGCCAGGTTCGTAACGGGGTTTCTTGTTGACGTGTATAACTGACCATAGAACCTCTCAATCTCTCTCAACAGCTCAGGTTTGGTGGATACGAGCCTGCCTTCATCGGTCTTCAGTTTTGAAAGCTGGCTCTGCCCAATAGACAGATCCCTAGCAAAGACCTTGGAGCCTTTATTCCGCTCTATCGCGTCTTCAATACGTTCTGTATTCAAGCGGCGGAGGTCGCTTTTCAACGACTTAGAGATCTGTCTATTAAGCTGCCGGTACTCGAGCGCATCGTCTGAAGACTGCAGGATCATCTCGCGCCTCTCCTTCATGAACTGCAAAGTAAGATCAGAGAGCCTCTTATTTTTATTGATACGACGGGTCTTGACTTGACTTTGACCCGACCGTACGGACAGTTTCCACGAACCCATCGTTAAAATCGTCCACTGAGCTGCCTAGGCACTCGAAATGATTCTGGAATTCGAGCTGAAAGCTCTGGGGGTTTTGGATTTGGATCGCTGCTGGACGGAGCGTTGACTTCATCAACCGAGATCTTTCCCGCTTGATATACAGATTCAATGTGCGTCTTACCAAACGGTGATCACTACCAGTTTTCACCTCGTTGATCACAGAGACATCATTGAATACTTGCTTCTTCGTCGACATAATGAAGTCAATCTCATTTTTGGTTGCACCATCAGGGCTCTGCCAGGTCCTTTTCCTGTGATCCCGTTTTTTGAAGAAGGAGTTCATCATAATTCGTCGTTCATCGTTTGCCAGATTCGTAACGGGGTTGCTTGTTGACGTGTATAACTGTCCATAGAACCTCTCGATCTCTCAACAGCTCAGGCTTGGCGAAAACGATCCTGCCATCATCGATCTACAGTTTCGCAAGCTGACTCTGCCCAATAGACAGATCTCTTGCAAAGATCTTGGAGCCCTTGTTCCGCTCTATCGCGTCCTTGATACGTTTCGTAACGGCGAAGGTCGCTTTTCAAGGACTTAGAGATCCGTCTATTGAGCTGTCGGTACTTTAGCGCGTCGTCTGAAGACGGCAGGATTAATTCAGCCTCTCCTCCATTAGCTGCAGAGTAGGATCAGAGAGTTTATTTTTGCCATTAGTACGACGGGTCCTTGAAGACCTTAGACCCGACCGCATGGACAGTTTCCACGAACCCATCGTTATAATCGTCCACGGAACTCTCTAGGAACTCGAAACGATTCTGGAGTTCGAGCTGAAAGCTTTCGGGGTTTTGTACTTAGATCGGTGCTGGACGGAGCGTAGACTTCATCAGCCGACATCTTTCCAGCTTGATGTTGATATTCAATGTGCCTGTTACCATGCGGTGACCGCTTCCGGTTTTCACCGCGTTGATCACAGAGTCATCATTTAATATTTGCTTCTTCGTCGACATAATGAAGTAAATCTCGTTTTTAGTTGCACCATCAGGGCTCTGCCAGGTCCAATTTCTGTGCTCGCGTTTTCTGAACAAGGAGTTCATCATAAATAGGCCTTCCTTTTCCATAAAACTGGTCAGTATGTGACCCCGGTAGTTCCGACGTCCGACTCCAAATTGCCCCACTCTCAGCTCATCATCGTCCCGTTTCCCCAATTTCGCGTTGAAGTCCCCCATGACAACGGTGAAATGAGTTTTGGAGCCATGCATGGCTTTAGATATATCCTCATACATGGTCTCCACATCATCGTCGGGGTGTGACGAGGTCGGGGTGTAGACCTGTATGACCTTCAGCGAATATCTTGTGGATGTTCTGAGTAAAAGGTACGCCATCCTGGTCGACACACTCTCGATCTTCACCACGTTGCTCACGAGGGACTTATGGACGATATACCCGACACCAATTTGGGACTGCTGGCCGCCCTCCCGGAAAAAGAGCAGGATACCGGATTTGAGAATTATCGAGTCCTCCCCCTCTCTTCGGACTTCAGATAACCCTACTATACCCCACCGTAATCTGCTAAATTCTTCCTCGAGTTGGGTAATCTTCTCGTCGGTCCGGAGTGTCCACGTGTTGTAGGTTGCCAGGTGCATTTGTTGTGGTAGCCAGATCTCTTCCGGAGATTCTTGGCACCCCTTGCCTCACCATAACCTTGGCCGCTACCCTAGCCAAGGGTAGGCGGGGTATACTCTTTTCTCCACTAGACTTTAGCGGGCAGTAATGAGATTTGAATTTGGAACATCAATCGTTCATTGAAATCGAACGCAAATTGTATAAATTACTGGCTGTAAGTGTTGGCTGTACGGTGCGGGGAGGCGCGATGGCTAAAAAAATAATTAAAAGCGTGCGATTTACTTCCCTCTTCTTGTAATCGGTACAAATTTTATTGTATTTTGCAAAAAAAAAAAAATAGTTCTACGTCGAGTTCTAAACAGTGACAATAAATTTTCAAAATTGCGTCAGTGTATCAAATATAAATATAAAGGAGAAACCCAAAATCCATAGGAACTTGGGCCTGGCATTACAGGGCTGGAATTTGGCCATACTTTAGAACATCTAGGAAGGTTTCACGTACCCAATTTTCACGTCTCCCAGCAATGGCCAAATTGATAAAATCAGACGATGTTTTTTTGGGTGGGAAATCATCAAATAACTTCTCCCGCTCTGGGTGGAGCGGGAGGGCGTGTGAGACTTTTACTGACTAAAACCCACCCGTGTTCCCTAAGTTGCCTGTGTGCCAGGGGCCGCGGAATCTCTTTCGAACAACCCGCACCCCTGGCAGGAATCAGACGATGTTTAGATACATTTTAGGTTAGGTTTAATTTAAATAAAAAGCGCTCGGGAGGTGACTTCAGATTTATCTGATTGATCTTAATGAAAAACTCATGTGCAACTATGTTTATTAGACATGGCCCACTTAGGTACATCACGAACGGCTTGCATTTGTTATTATTGTACATATCTACTAGTAGGGGATTTGACGCATTCGCATATTACAGTGCCTAATCTCAGATTGCAATACATAATACATATATTACATATATTAAAATAAAAAAAACAACATTGTGATAAATGGTTTTATTAATCATCTGCTTCATTAGGATTATCATAATGTAATAAAACAGCATCCAGGAGGCAATTGACTTCCCTGGTGCCGTGCCCAACCAAGATACCATATTATGCGCATGGTGTGGGCACAGCGCCTGACTGTTCTTTAGCCAACAATACAGGAGTGTATTATAGCATCCCTCCCACTTAGAGAACTGTCAACTAATATTTAAACGAAATACACATTTACATCCTTTTACTAATATGCCTTGATTTGATTCTTCCTCTTAACATCCAGGTTGAGTCCGATGTTGCCAGCTTTCTCTTATGTGCCCCTCATAGTAAGATTTTCTCAAAAAATAAATCTCTCCCTAGGTGTAAAAAAAAACAAACAAGATTTCAGTGAACCAAACTGCCGAACCTTTTCTTTCGTTTTCAGCTGAGAATGCATTTTCAGTCAGTTACTAGTTGTGTGGAGTGGAGGAAAAACGATTCGATTTGAGAGCCAGAGCAAAGCGAAGCGCAAAGCGATTCGAGAGCAAATGTGTGTTATATTTCCCGTGTAAACGATGTTACAGATACTAGAATGGCTGTGCCACACCAGGACTGCGGCGTGCGACAGCAGCACGGCTGTCAGCTGCCAGCGAGCGCTGCTGGCCGCGCGGCATGCGCAGGCATTCGCCACGCACAACATATGGACTAAATTGTGAGTTAGTCAATCTATTTATACAAATAGATAACATTTAAATGTCTGTAATGTAAAAATACGCGTAGCGTGATGAATTGGGGCTATGAAAACAAATCCATAAATTTAAAGAAATCCAAAATCAAACCAAATCAAATTAACAATGCAACGTGAAATCTCTAGCGTTAACATTAACATTCCAAAAAATGCGCCCTCCGCATGACCACTCGCAACGACGAGTGCCTTCACGTGTGTGCCCGTTCAGGTTGCTGTCTCGCTGACATTAACTTCGTGAACGCTCGGCATTTTCCGGCAAAGGGGCGTGTCGCGCCGCACCGCCGCACACTGGTCCCAAATTAAAAAAAAGTGGACATTGATAGTAGACCGCTGATATTTTTTTTTATTGTTGATACAATGATAACAGATAAGGCAAAAAAATATTATTGTCCTACTTCAAATACTTTTCTGTAAAAAAAATATTTCTTTTTTTTTTGTATGGGAGCGATTACATTTTACTCAATTTCTCAAAAACTTTAAGCGATGTCGAGATGGCAATCACATATGTTAGAAAACTAATAATTCTGAGTATTTGGCTCGAAGAAACTTATTGCTTATCTCTGCGTACTTTCGAGATAATAGTGACAGAAAATAACATTTTTTTTAATGTTAATTTTTTGCTTTTTTTTAATCATAGCCTTACTTTAGCACATAATTATAATGTATGCGTAATGTCAAATAAGTAAAAAGAGACTTCTCTGTAAAAGAGGTTATGGGGGCTCACTAATGACTGAAAAGCTATGACCTTTCTGAAGGAGTACTTTCATCAGTTCTAAAAAACAATCAAAATGAAGACATATTAAGCTGCAAACATAAAGTTGAATATGTTCACAAACGATTCTGAAAAAATATTATGGTGAAAGATTAATATTTGGGTCTATATTCTCTTGAGAAATCTCTATTTCCTCGTTTTCCAACGAAAGCAATTCATTGTTCAAGATCAAAGCACTAGCCTCTGGAAACAACTGTTTATGTAAACGAGCAAACTTTGGTTTGATATGGCTGATGTAAGGATCTGAGCTAATTAGAAAGCTGTGGATAATGTCTAAATTAGTCTGAACTCTACCGATTTTTCTTGTATGTGCCATTCTAACATTCCGGAAATCTTTATTCCTCGCTTCGGAAGCTTCTTCGGAAAGCATGCCTATCGGAATAAAGGAGAAATTTTCACAAATATCAGCACCGTGTATCAACAATTTATGGACACTTGAAGGCATGTAATACCATGGATATAAGTTTACATATAGCATTGCTGTTTCTTTACAATATTCCCTAAACAAGTTGGTATTAATAAGTTGACCAGATGAAATTGTTTGTAAAATGACTGCAAATCTCTTGATTAAATCAGGGTGGATACCCGTTATTTCAGCAGATACTTCATAATTTTCAAAAAACCTTCTTGCCGTGTTACCGTCATTGGTTGTACCAAATCCCTGTTTTACTATGTCAATTAACAAACCAGTTATTTCCCGGAATTCTTCTTGTGTCAAATTCTTTTTAATTTCTTTTAACAATTTATCTTCTTTTCGTGCAGCCCACTTTTTGAAGTCTAAGTTGTACGAAATGTGTAAAATACATTCCATACATCTTATCCACATATGAAGCGAAGACAGACCATATTTATACATATCTTCTCTGATGAGTCTTTTGGGTACAAAGTCCAAGTCATTCATTTTGCTAGGTGGGGTATTGCAAATATTACAAACAGCTGCAGAAGAAGTATTGGAAATCACAGTAGAAATTTTCCCATCAATCATAGTCATGTACAAATCATGTTTAATATCAAAATTATCTACAATTGTGGGAACAAGATTACGAATTTCTTCCTCTAAGGATGCACTTTCCTTCTTTATCACTTCATTTGTTTCTTTTGCAAATATAAAGCCAATTGGACGACAATAGTTTGTTGAAGAGGGAGCAGGATTTTGCCACAAGATAGTACCACTCTCTTCTTCCAAACGAAGCGGAACCAAACTAATCATGAAAACTGAAGAATCGTCAATTTTAGTGTCGGAGTGTGACTTTTGTTTATAATTACTTTGAGAAGATGACCCGTCAAAACCCCATTTGCTTATTAGTTTTAGCGATTTTTTGTCGGCAGAGTTGTGCTGAATTGTTTTTAATATCCTATTAGTTGTCAAATCTAGAAGCGATTGAAGTCTTATCTTAGCATCAGATTCAGTTACAGTTATGTCTGACTCTGGAGGATAACAAGTTTTTTTAGCTTCCAGGAGCTTTTGATAGGATGGAAGACCATACATTTTCTCTGAAGCAAGAATAGTTCTTAAATTTCGATATTACCATTTTGACAAATTTGTTGAGGTGTAAAGCGCTAACGTTTTATCATCTGGTAAACACGGTTTGTCAGTCTTTTTAGCGAATAGTACATCATGTACCATCTCACATTTTTCCTTGTTTTGGCTGAGTTCGTTTAATATAGCTGCTAATTTTGTTTTTTTAGACTCTTTTAATTTGGCACATAAAGCATAAACTAATTCCTCCTCTGTGTGATCTAGAAGTGTTAGAGAACGCCTTTTCTTCTGTTTATCAGATATATCAACAAATGGTTTTTTACTTGTACCATAACTTAATTGATGAGTATCCACTTGCGTTTCGAAATTTGGAATTACTTCCTCGGCAACTTTAAAAATGCTGCTTAAATCGATATTTTGACATTTTGGCCAAACTATTTGGGATTGTAACCAGTCTGAATTTTTGTTAAGAAAGGTCTTTTGAGCTCTACTGGAAGCAGACCATCTTTTTGAGATATTACTTGAAAAATTACGACAAAATAATTTAATATTACTCAAATCTTCGGAAGACAATTCAACACCAATACGTTCAATAAGGGCATTAAATAAAAATTCGACATTTTTAAAACCACCTCCTGATTTAAGAACAACGTATAAGTCGAAGTTGGTGACAAATGCGGACATATTATAATTTTAAGGAAAATTGAAAACAAATTAGAATCAAAGATATCAAAGACAAAGTGACTTTGATTTTAACAAAAAAAATTACGAAAACAAATTCGACGAAAGAAAGACAAACAAAAATTATTTGATTTTAAAATCCAAAGATTCAAAATACAACAATAACAAAACAAACAAACAACAAGCATTTCTTCAAGCGCACAGAAAAAATAAGGACACGTCTTATCGCAACCACATTTAGTTGTACACTGAGTGAGGTGTACGCGCGCGATTCGTGACCGTATTACGTTACGTCATGAGAGGCGGCCATCTTGTTATCCCGGCAAACTCGCGTCGAAGCTCCATTTTGCTGGCCAGCGGACCTATTGCGATATGAGTAAGGCTATGATTAAAAAAAAGCGAACAATTAACATTAAAAAAAAATGTTATTTTCTGTCACTATTATCTCGAAAGTACGCAGAGATAAGCAATAAGTTTCTTCGAGCCAAATACTCAGAATTATTAGTTTTCTAACATATGTGAATGCCATCTCGACATCGCTTAAGGTTTTTGAGAAATTGAGTAAAATGTAATCACTCCCATACAAAAAAAAAAGAAATATTTTTTATAGAGAAAAGTATTTGAAGTAGGACAATAATATGTTTTTGCCTTATCTGTTATCATTATATCAACAATAAAAAAAAATATCAGCGGTCTACTATCAATGTCCACTTTTTTTTAATTTGGGACCAGTGTGCGCCGCTGCGCACCACACTTTGTTTAATTAATTAATTTGCTTATTTGGTCCTGACTCAAAATTACTTAAGTATTTTTAGTTAGTTATCAGGGTTTAACAAAAAAGGTTAATTATTTATTTGCTTTTCAGTTTTTTCTGGCGGTTAATTTTTTTCGTTAAAAAGTTTTTATTTAATAATTTTTTGTGGCTATAATCTACTAATTACAAAATGCTTAATTTTTTATTACTTTTATGATACACAACTAAGCATTAAAATCTGCGAGTGAACAATTATTCATCCCTATTTTCCCACCCTTAGGGTAGCAGTTTTTCCAAATTTATATGGGACCAACTTCGGGGTATACCCTTTCCAATAATAAAAGAATGATCAAATCGGACTATTCTGTAAAAAGTTATGCGTGGTCACACATAAAAAAAATATACCGTCGACTTGAGAACCTCCTCCGTTTCTTCGTCGGTAAAAAAGCAAAATTAACTTATCAAATCTGACGTGTCCGTTTCAATGGCGCGGCCACGGTGATATAAAAAAAAAATCTACCAAGATCTTGTAAAAATTTGTAAAAGTTGATTCCCAAAACCATAAATTTGTCAAAGTTATGGTTAATATTAAGTAACGAAATAAGAACTACAAACTTGAAAAAAAAAAGGTTACAAAAAATATTTAAGTTGAATGAAAATAATGATGTAAATAATGTACTAAAGGTAACTAAAAGGATAATAGATCAGACAAGCATAAAATCGTGGGGCGCTTGAAATTTCTATCAACAGTCAATCGGTCAATATTTTTTTACCGCTCATTTACAGATTTACTCAGGTGTAAGCGCGTTGGTTTCACGACTTACACAAGTAGTTCGTTCGAAGTAAAACAGTCAGTTCAACAACTATAACTTTAATTACTTTAAATTTACAATAGAAAAGTTAGGTGTCTCGAGTTTTTTGTGGGTGCGTGTATATAGTCTTTATGTGTGTGTGTACGGAGAGAAATCAAATGCGGAATAGATTGGAATATGTACTTTACTTTACGAAAGGATTTACATAAGCAATTTGGTATTAAGATCGTAAGCGCGTCTATAGGCTATGGTGTCTGCGGGCTAACTGTCGGTCGCCGGGCACTGCGCATTTAACTCGAATACAAAATGAAGCGTCAGCGCCCACAACACTACTCTTCCCTTTTTAAAAAAAAAAAAAAAAAAAGTTTTTTTTTTTTACAAAATGCTATCATCATTCTAAAATCGAATATGTAACAAAATAACATCACCAAACACATTTCTGACTAACAGTACTACAAGTTACAAAGAATTTGCTTATACATCATTTAGATTCTATAAACTATGTCGTGTGTCTGCGGGCTAACTGTCGGTCGCCGGGCACTGCGCATTTAACTCGAATACAAAATGAAGCGTCAGCGCCCACAACAAGTTGTTTATGGACGCGCGGTAGGGAATGCACGGGCGCGTGTGTACTCGTTGGCGGTAGCGGAGCCGAGAGCGAGTGCGCGACTCGCTCGACGCAGACGCGTTGCGGGGCTTGAGGGCAGGCGCGGGGTGCGCCACTATAGTGATGGGACGCGCGGCGCATGCGAAATTCTGGTCCCGTAGTGTTGGCGCGAACACAGATTTACTCAGGTTACGCTACGCCCCACGATTTTTTTGTCTGATCAATGCCCTAGATAGATGAGGAAAGTGGTGTAATGACTGGTACCTAGGACCTATCGAATATATTTTTAGCTTTTAGTACATTATCGACATCATTATTTTCATTAAAACTTTTAAAACTTTTTTCTTATTTTATTTTCAAGTTTTTAGTTTTTATTTCGTTACTTAATATTTATCTTTCTATTTAGTTATGTATTTAATTTATTTTCATTGTTCATAGTGTACAGTATTTTAATAGTCAAGCCCTTTCATTTGATACCCATATTGAGGGGGTTGTGAAAAAATATGTAATCCGCCATTTTGTAGCGGCGGCCATCGTGGATTTACAATGATACTGCTTAAATTAAATTGCATTGTTATTAAAACTAAAGGTGTGTACCGTACTACAGCTCCTGAAATATAAACCTAGGATTTTGTTGTGTATTTTTTAAAGTTTTGAAAAATTTAAGTCTAGGTTTTACAAAAAACTTCAGACCTCTGTGATGCTTTTTCAGCGAGATATCGGCGATAATTATTTTCACCGTTTCACTGACGCGGCCATGTATGTGGTTTTAGTCTTACAGCTCCTGAAATATAAACCTAGGATTTTTACAAATTTTGACAAATTCAAATCTGGGTTTTACAAAAATATTCAGACGTCTGCGATGCTTTTTCAGCGAAATGGCGATAACGTATTATTCACCGTTTCTATGGCGCGGCCATGGGGTTATAGTCTTACAGCTCCTAAAATATATATATATTTTTTTACAAATTTAATCTATTATTTACCTAAATTTCAGGTCTCTGCAACGCTTAGTTTTAAAGATCTCCGTGGCCATGCGGTTCTCCGCGTTTCAATGGCGCGGCCACGTTCAAACCCTTATAACTTTTTTACCATAACTTTATGGTTTTGGGAATCAACTTTTACAATTTTTTACAAAACCTTGATAGATTTTTTTTTAATATCGCCGTGGCCGCGCCATTGAAACGGACACAATCTGACTGGTAGTTCCAGATATTCCACCCACTACATACAAACTTACAAATAAACAAATTTTTCCTCTTTATTTTAATTATTTAGTATTATTAGTAAGTATAGCTATCAATTTTTTACCGAAAAACTATTAACAGTAGGTACCCAACTTTAGGATGGAACTAAGACCCATAAGTACGCAACCACCAATAACAAAGGTAGCATATTTCTTCGGTTTCGACAAAATATAAATGTTTGCCGATTCATTTTGGATGATTCATAATCAGCCTATAATGTTCCCACTGCTGGGACACAGGCCTCCTCTCCATGAGAGGGAATGGGGCTGTACCTAACCGCACTGGGCCCGCGTCCAGTCGGGCCCAGTGCGTGTTGGTGGATGTCACATGTCTTCGAATATTTTAGTTCTAGGACAAGCATGTCCAAACGGTGACGAAAAATATCGTAAGGAAAGTTGCTAATTTCCTTACGATATTTTTCGTCACCGTTTTAAAAGCAGTGGTGATGGTATAAACAAAGTAAAGTGCCTGTCTGGGTTGAACTCACGACCTACAATAGAGGTAACTCTTTACGGACACGACTCACTGAGCCGGATCATTGAAGCGATTCAAAAGATTACTTCAGTAAAAACGTTTCAAACGCATCATTTGGATCTGAAACATTACTTTGCTCTGTAGTCATTCCGTCCGCGCGACGCGTCGCTCGCGAGGCGACGGAGCAGTGAGCGAGCGAGAGAGGGAGACTGAGAGACACTGAGTTACAACTTAACTATTGACTCGCAAGTGAGCGAGCAAATCACAATCTATACTAGCAAGTCAGAAAGAGATACTAAATAAGATGTGTATCACTCATACTCTCACAGATTTTCGTTGTCGTTATCCATGCACGTAAAAATTACCACTAAGGCGCTTACGTATCAAATACTATACGGTCGCTTTTGCATATAATGTTAAATTATATTCTTTGAGCCGATGATCCAAATGAGCCAAATGAAACGTGTGCGTTACCCAGGCCAGATGTTGTCGAAAATGGTCATTTGAATCTTATAGATAATTAGTTTTGCGGCTTCTGTAATTGTTGCGCACATTTTTAAATTTGTTGCGCTTATAGTTTTTTAATTATTTCACAAAAACATTTCCTGCTGGGGTAACGTTACCCCAGCCAGACCTTTTTCTTTCTAATGGGAATATTTAAATAATTACTAGCTATAAAATTAGTTGTCTAGATGAAGTAAATGTTGTGCCTTATTTTGTATTTGTTCTTTCATCGGTTGCGAAGTTATTCGAGATTTTGCTGGGGTAACGTTTTTGGTTTTGCTAGATCTTTGAAATGGTTAAGCGGATTCTTATCATATTTTGTACATGGCTTCTTGGGAATTAGTTTAAATTTGTTCTGCAATAAAAAAACCAAAATAATACATAGCTTAAAGGTTATTTCATTAAATAGAAAAACACTTCAATTGGTCCCAGCACTCTCAATAAGAGCTCTAAAGACTTACTTTAAACGTTATTTTAAAGCTTGTAACTGCCTTCAAATGTACGTGAAGTTTCATTAGTATCCTGTAAGTATTTAACAAGTTATGATGATATTGAGTTCTTCACGAGCACGGTCTTGATGCGCGCGGTGTTATTTGGCCACTGGATTAGATATATGAACTGAATGTTATGTCAATTATTAGTTTTTTAGTTCAGTTGTATATCAGTAAAATTTCAGCTCAGTACATTGGATAATTAATGAGATAATACGATTAAAGTCATTAGGAAGTGAATGACCGTGGTAACCCGACCAAGTTTAGGTGGTTACGAAAAAGCGAAAACGCAAAACATTATGGCACCTTCTAAAATATGTAGGATAGTGTTACAAATTTAGTACAGACATGTACACAAGTTTAAAAAAAACTACGTGATTATTAAATAATTTTTATTGACAGGTAATATAATCATTTCAATTGAACTTTTAAAGTATTATTAAACTTATACTTAAAAACAATCACAGATTAAAATTACAGATAGTAATTTTGCTTTTTTGAAATTTTCTATTATTTTTTAATTAAATTATAGATTTCAGTATACACAGTACACAGTTACAGGTTTTATTTAAATATACACATATTGGACTGTGTAATGATCACAGACAATAAATAATATACAATGGTTTTTTTCAGTTAACACTAAACTTACGGTGCGTACAAACTATATAACATAACATGTTATATAACATTTTTCATAGTGTGGTCATGTTATTTAACATTGTTGTATAACATTTTACATAGAGTTGTAGTGTTATATAACATGTTACATGGTCTGTACGCACCTTTACGTATGTCTACTAATACCTACTTATATCAATTAAAATCACAGATCAATGGTCAGAATGGAAGATAATAATAATGTTTTCATAGTACAGATATTATTATATTATTAATGTATTTAACAGTGTACGCGTCTGTACCGAAATTGTAAGGTGTATTATACTAAACATTTCAAAAGATAGTATAATGTTCTGCGTTTTCGCTTTTTCGTAACCACCTAAACTTGGTCGGGTTACCACGGTCATTCACTTCCTAATGACTTTAATCGTATTATCTCATTAATTATCCAATGTACTGAGCTGAAATTTTACTGATATACAACTGAACTAAAAAACTAATCATTGACATAACATTCAGTTCATATATCCAATCCAGTGGCCAAATAACACCGCGCGCATCAAGACCGTGCTCGTGAAGAACTCAATATCATCATAACTTGTTAAATACTTACAGGATACTAATGAAACTTCACATACATTTGAAGGCAGTTACAAGCTTTAAAATAACGTTTAAAGTAAGTCTTTAGAGCTCTTATTGAGAGTGCTGGGACCAATTGAAGTGTTTTTCTATTTAATGAAATAACCTTTAAGCTATGTATTATTTTGGTTTTTTTATTGCAGAAAAAATTTAAACTAATTCCTAAGAAGCCATGTACAAAACATGATAAGAATCCGCTTAACCATTTCAAAGATCTAGCAAAACCAAAAACGTTACCCCAGCAAAATCTCGAATAACTTCGCAACCGATGACAGAACAAATACAAAATAAGGCACAACATTTACTTCATCTAGACAACTAATTTTATAGCTAGTAATTATTTAAATATTCCCATTAGAAAGAAAAAGGTCTGGCTGGGGTAACGTTACCCCAGCAGGAAATGTTTTTGTGAAATAATTAAAAAACTATAAGCGCAACAAATTTAAAAATGTGCGCAACAATTACAGAAGCCGCAAAACTAATTATCTATAAGATTCAAATGACCATTTTCGACAACATCTGGCCTGGGTAACGGACACAAATGAAACATATCTGTGTTTTGGATCATTTCAGTGATTGAGATGCAAATGTTCCAATCGCAAAAATTATACACTTTGACCACCTCTAACCTACAACTCGTAAGTCGAGGCCGATCCACTGGGCCACCACTTCTCTCTCTTTGAATGATTAATTAACAGTTTATGTTTTGCTTGTTCCAGGGAGAGCCACTTCGGACGAGATATTATCATTGACGAATAATACTTGAACAAAATTTACAGTCCATAAGTCTGCATAAAATAGACTGAATTTTTAACATTTTATACTGGCGAAATTTAATATACTTAGGATAAGTTTTTATCCAGTGCGCAAACTGTAACCATGAATTCAGCATATCATTCTAGACCCCCAGCATAGAAACTTTTCGCTGACTGCATGGTTACAATTTGCGCACTGGATTAAAACTTACCCTTTATAATTATGATTTAGTCACATAAGTATATTATAATCAAATTGCATACACCTTAATTTTATGTTTTATATAAAATTAAACATAGGTACGTTGTTGATGATTTCCTTCAGAAAGATCAGCACTCTAATTGCTTAACGCACGATCAATAATAATCTGAATCATTTTCAAACATAATGCTTATCCATTGATTCATATGTACGTAAAATGTGTGCTCAACAACGTTAAGAGCGCAATGAATATTGTTGAACTGTCAAAATGAAACGGACTATGATTGATCGTGTGTTACGCTATTAGGGTTCAGGTGTGTACTTGCAACCCGCGTGCGTGTATGACCGATATATGGACGTGAGCGAAGCCACACGCGTGTATTGATTGTAGCAGGTGGCGGGCTGCAGTTTGTACCTACCCCCATAGGGAGAAGGCGTGAGTGTATGTATGTACTTACTGTGTAATACTGTGATCCGGGTAAAATAAAATGCTTTGAGCTTATTTATGGAGTTTACTTGTATTGATTATATTATTATATTATTAACCCCTCCCTCGTCAGTAAAAGTAACAAGCTCTTCCCCCCCTCTCGCATGCTCACGCAAACATCAATATATTCAGGTTTATTTTTTATTCATGAGCAGCAGCTATAGGAATAGGCTTGGAATAGAGGACTTTAACGCATATAATATTGATTTAAACAAATTTTATAATGGTAATGGTATTCAGTTATTTTAATCTTTATAAATTTACGAACAAAATAAACTTCTTTTATAATTTTGGTATATTACATATAATTATCAGTCTTCAGTCCACGACACACGAATCCATGACTATGACATTGGATGTTTGCTGCTCTATGTTGTGTGTCTACTCACTTTCGTGTGATTTTGGAATTTCGTCATCGTTTTTTTTCGAGTCATTCATAGACAAGTAGGGTTGCCATATGTGTTCAAACCAAAATCGACGAAACTTTGTAGAAAATCCAAAAAAGTAAAAAAATAAATATTGCTGACGTAATCACCATCCACACCCCCATCCCCCATGTCATCAAAAATAAGCAAAGCAAAGACCCCTCCAACCCCCTGTAGTGCTTACGTAATACCTACTTGAACGGCCCCTTAGATTAGACTAACATTGAATACAATTTGGCAGATAAAGTACAATATACAGATTACAGGTTATCCTGTATACAGTCATGGAAATTAATTGTGAAACCTACGTCAATTTATCTGATAAAGCCATTTCTTACAACTGTCAAAGCATGACATTTGTAATCCGTAGATAATAATACAAATGCGAAGGTAACCAGTGGCTGACCGATCACGGCTTAAGTTTGTCAGTCTCCAAATCCAATGCAGTTGTCTTTACTCTGAAGCGTAATATTCGCCTCATTAACCTTGATGTTGAATTTGAACCCATCTTGATCCGTGACAAAGTAAAATTTCTTGGCCTCATTCTTGACTCAAATTTATCTGGTCTCTTAAATGAACCTTTCGGCCGACCGCGTACCGGAAGTCGTAGAGCGGGAAGGTCTCCCACAAGGTGGACCGATGACCTTGTGAATGCCGCGGAAATCCACTGGATGTGGGAAGCACAAGACCGGTCGAAATGGAGGCTTATATCCAGCAGACGTCTTTCGGCTGAAATTAATAAATGAAAATTTCATTAATAAAAATAAAAAATAAATGGTTTAAGCGGTCAAATAAAAAACAATGACATGAAGTAACTCATATGACCTGTCAGTAGTTAAGATAATTCTGATGAAAGAACACAAACGTTATCTTGAGTTAATCACAGCGACCAACAATTCTTATCAAGTAGTCGTTGATAGAATAGTATGCCTTCGAACAAAGATTTGATTTTACTTTCGCTTTAAACGCATTAAAATGTAAATCCAGCAAAGCAGAAGGAAGCTTGTATTAAAAGGTTATACCGAGCCCAACAAATGAGTTATGAAGTCGGTGAAAGGGAGCACATAGTTTGTCCTTATTTCTAGTATTCATATTATGAATACCCCTGTTTTTAGCATTTAAGTGTATCTATATTTTGCCTAATATATAAGATGTTAGCGAAGATGAATTGCGATGCCACCGTGAGAATACAAATATCTTAAAAAATATCTCAGGGGGGGATCTCTAGCACCTAGTTGGTAAATTGCACGAACAGCTCGTTTTTGAAGAACAAAAATATTTTGTATGTCAGCGGCTTTGCCCCACTACAGAATGCCGTAGGACATAACGCTATGAAAATAACTAAAATAGACTAACCGAGCTGTATCAACGTCAGTGTATTGTCTTACTGTCCTGGCGGCGGCGTAGGCTGCCGAACTGAGCCTTCCCGCTAGGCTTGTTATATGTGATCCCCACTGAAGTTTGGCATCTAGAACTAGATTATTCGTGAAGAACCAATGCATAACCCTTGAGAGTGCACTGTTTACGTCGTCAAAATCTTGTCTATTCCTGTCTACTTTAAAGATAAGAGAGGTATCATCAGCAAACAGTACAACGTCACATACCCTTTAAATAGAATGGTAAATCATTAATGTACAGACGCCAGCGCATCAAGTTACCCCAATCTGTCAAATTTCTTTGATTAATTTTCAACTTTAAAGTATAGGCTTAAGGTTCATGTTCAATTGGGAAAATTTGACAGTTTGGGGTAGCTTGATGTGCTGGCGTCTGTACACTAAGAATAAGAATGGACCCAGTATTTAGCCTTGAGGTAACCCTAATTGAACTGGTAGCCCAGCAGATTTCACACCATTAATATCTACACATTGGTGCCTATTATTTAAATAAGGATTTATTACGTTGAGAGATTCATTTTGAACACCGTAACGACGTAGTTTACGCAAAAGCGTGTCACGGTGCACGCAATCAAATGCTTTGGAAAAATCACAGAAAACTCCATAAGCATTTTGTGAGTTCTCCCATGCGTTAAATATGTGCTTCAGCAGAGCAACACCCGCATCGGTAGTCGAACGACCTTTTGTAAAGCCATATTGTTCATCATGAAGGAGGCTATTTAAATTAAAATGTCTTAGCAACTGCTTGCGTATTAACTTTTCAAATATTTTACTAAACGCCGGTAAGATAGAAATAGGCCTAAAATTTCCAACGTTATTTTTATTATCTGATTTAAATAATGGTATGACTACTACTCTCTCTCTTCACGAGGTCGGAAAAAGGTCCTAAGTCAACACATTTATTAAAAGTAATAGCTAGATAGGGGCTACGATGTCAATTATATTACTTAAAAGTTTAATAGAGATGTAATCACCAGTGTTTTTAGATTGTGTTAAAAATATTAACTACATCACGAGGCGTTACATGTTCGAAACGAAATAAGCGACTACATTTGGGCACACTACTATGCAAAAGGTTTTCCGCTTTAGACGGGGACAAATTTAAGTTGCGAGTCGTAGTTAAAGGTATGTTGGCAAAAAATCTCATTAAATACCTAGCTACCTACGTCAGCAGCTTCATTAACTAATTTGTTGTTGACCATAATGACTAGTTGTTTTTCCTGTTATTTCATTCAAGATTGAAAATTCAAGATTCAAGATTCTTTATTTGTGGAAACATGAGTACACATACAGAGCATGCAAGTAATTTTTTTTTAATTTTTTTTAAAAAAAAAAACGTTGCCCCACACTAGGAATTACTGCTGTATTGTGGGTGCGTTTACAAACATTTAAACTCACATACACAAACAGCCAGACCCGGAACAACTATTTGTAGATCGTACCAATATTTGTTCCGTGCGGGAATCGAACCCGCGACACGCAGCGCAGCAGTCAATCGGTTAACCGCTGCGCCAACCGTGCCGTCCATTAAATTACATTATAGTTTAGATCAGTCATGTTTGGCCTTAGTGGCGTACAAATATTTAAATTTCGTCATCATAATTACGTAACAATTAATCAAGTAGTTAGTCAATTAAAATTATGATCATAGCAATAATATGTTGCTGTATGTACGGATTATGTCAAAGATGTATTGATAATATTGGTTATTACGCAGTATTAGATGTTGTCATTAAGAAATTCTAGAATACTGTAGTATGCTTCCCTTCTAGCAGTATCTTTAATTTATTTTTTAATTGACGGACATTAAGCTCCTTCCAACTATTTGGGAGTTAATTGAAAATTTTAGGGGCCAGACAGAAAACAGTCTTGTGCATTAATGCTGTTTTCAATCTATGTAGACAGAGAATACTGTCATCGCGTCTACTATGGTTGCGATCGACCACTTCTGATTGACGTGGAAATAAGAGCCGATTTAATTTTACAAACATGACAATGTCTAAAATGTAAAGGCAAGGGAGAGTTAATATTTTATATTTTTTAAAGTAGGGCTTACAACTTTCGATTGAAAAAGGTGCCTTTTTTGGCCTGTGAAGGGTACGTCCTTGTCAGTTGAGTTGCCCCAGAAAATGATTCCATAACTTAAGTGTGAAGAAACCAAACCGTGATAAGCCGTGAGCAATGATTCAGTGTTAAGCACTGAGGCCAGTTTGAACAGAGCTTAACAAGAATTACTATTTTTTTTACTGAGTTCTTCTATGTGCGCTTTCCAGTTTAGTTTTTTGTCAATCGTCATTCCAAGGAATTTAGTGTTGTCAACTTCTGTAATAATTATATTATTGTATTGGACGTTAAGATCAGTCATCGTTGATAAACGTTGACTAAAGTGCATTACGGTAGTTTTATTAAGATTAATTTTTAGATCATTATTATTGTTCCAATTTATTATTGATGTCAGAGAATTATTAATGTCGATATTGTAGCTATCTTTAGTATTACATTGAATTGTGATAGTGCTATCATCAGCAAAGAGTGTAACTGTTTGGTCTACATGTTTAGGTAAGTCATTTATATATACTATGAATAGTGGGGGTCCCATCATACTACCCTGGGGACTTCATACTTGACTACTTGCTTATGCGAATGAAATATTTCTTCACATTTAGTTTTAACGTTTATCCTAGATATCTCCATGACCACTTATTTATTAAAATGTCATACCTGACGTAATCAAACGCCTGGGTCATATCACAGAATATGGTGCAGACAGGATTGGTTCTAGCGACATTTAGCATAACTTTATGTAGGAAACCGTAAACAGCCATATTTATAGTTCGGTTTTCTCTGAATCCTTTTTGTTCGTTAACTAGTATATTATGTTTTTCTAAATAAGTACTTAAGTCTTTATATATATACTTTTCAAAAATTTTGGAGAAAACACTAATAATTGAAATAGGTCTGTAAAATTCCATGGATTCACTATTTTCTTTTTTAAATATAGGTTTTACAATTGATATTTTTAAAGCATCTGGGAATATGCCAGTACCTACTTATACTTAAATTAATCAGATGGCTTAAATGCGTACAAATTTCTGGAGCCACCAACTTGACTATTTTTGTTGATATTCCGTCATGACCCACGCTGTTCGTATTTTTCAATAGTTTGATTATTCTAAACACGTCCTGCGGTATACAAGGGGGCATAAAGAATGATTTTTCTCTATTTGGTATATTTGAAGTATCTTGATTTCCTGAATCAACAAGTGGGACTACTTTTTCAATAAAGCAGTTGTTAAATTCGTTGGCTATTTCGTGGAGGTCTGTTATAATGTCACTGTTTACTTTTATTTTTGTGGTATGTTATGTTTTGAGTTATTGATAATTTTCCAACTGGTTTTAGATTTATTATTAGATTGTTTTATTTTATAATTATTCTGTGCATATTGCGTTAGTTGTATATTTTTCTTTCAATCTATATTTATTAGTTCCATTTGGGTCACGTCTGTATTGCCATAAAAGTTGTCGCTTTTATTACTGCATATTTAATAATTTTCCAAGTGGTTTTACTTTTTAATTGGAATTTTTGATTGTATCGCTTAAAAATTCTGATTTAGCAAAAAACCGATTTTTTAAAATAATTTTGAATAACTTCGGACATACTCTAGAAAAGGACTATCAAACCTGTATTTTTTAACCCGTATTCTGTAAAGTCTCGCTCTACTTTTATAAATACCTGGAGTGGCCCATTGGTTGAAGCCAACGGAGGTGCCATTAATGTCAATGGTGTTGGTCTTGAAAGTAGATTGGTATTCTTTTTGCACAACATCAAAAAGGGATCCAAAGATTCTGCTGTGTTCTGCTATAGATGGTGTAATTCTACGAGCTTTTAAATTTATTGCAACGACTAGCTGTATAAGGCCTGCATTCTACTTTATGCGGCTTTTTATGTAGTGGTAAAGGGAAGCTAGTTAATAATCCACAGTGTTCAAACGTCAAGTCAGTTAATACCAATTTATTTTTGACATCACAATCACTAAATTCCACAACTTTCTTTGACAAATCCTTTTCTGTTCAAGCCGCTCGTTTGTGGAATGCATTGCCAGTTCATATAAAACGCGCGCAATCGTTACCTATATTCAATCGAGTGCCTTGCCGAGAGCCTCGAAGCCCAATGCACGCCCAGTTCGCTACCAGTAGACCAGGCACACCTCGCCGAGGTGGACGCCGAAGTCGAACGTAGAGCCTCCCTCCCGCCCGTCGAGGACCCTGATGATCCATTACCTCTCGTCACCCCGGACGAAGTTCACGAGATCATCAAAGGTCTGAAACCCCGAAAGGCCCCCGGCGCTGACGGAATCACCAATAGGGTGCTCCAGATGCTGCCCGCTCACCTGATCATGCTCTTGGCCACCATCTTCAATGGAGCCTTGAGCAATAATATCTTCCCGCAAGCATGGAAGGAAGCCACGGTCATCGGCATCCCAAAACTTGGCAAGCCCAAGACCGAGCCCACGAGCTACCGCCCCATCAGTTTACTGAATTCGCTCGGTAAAATCTACGAGAGACTTATTTATAAGCGACTCAGAAATTTTGCCGAGACGAAAGGCCTCATTCCCGACGAGCAGTTCGGTTTTAGAACCCAACACTCGTGCGTGCAACAGGTCCACCGCATCGTAGAAGACATAAGCGCTGGCTTCCAGCGCGGTACGTTGACCGGTGCAGTATTCTTCGACATAGCGAAAGCCTTCGACAAAGTCTGGCACAACGGCTTATTATATAAGCTGTACAAACTCGGTGTGCCGGACCGTCTCGTGCTCATCCTACGAGACTTTTTGTCGAATCGCACCTTTCGGTATCGAATAGAGGGAGCGATTTCATCCCCTCACCCCATACGCGCCGGCGTCCCCCAGGGCGCCGTGCTGTCCCCTCTCATATTTACGCTATTCACTAGCGATATCCCCAAACGTAGACTGGCAAAGTTGGCGCTTTTCGCCGACGACACAGCCATTTACTACGCTGGGAAAAATCCCGACGCGATAGCCTCCAGGCTCCAAACCGCAGTCAACGTTCTTGGCGCGTGGTTTAGAAAGTGGAGGATCGAAGTCAATCCCGATAAAAGTCAAGCGGTTCTCTTCTCGAAACCGAGACACAAACCCGACCCCCCCCGGCCCATCTCCATGTTTGGCAAGCCTATCCCTTGGGAGAAGCAAGCCAAGTATCTAGGAGTGATTATGGATCAGCACATCACCTTCTCAGAGCACATCAAGAAGGCGCGCTCGCGCGCCGCCTTCGCACTGGGAAGGTTGCACTCTGTTCTTAATGCACGCAGCAAGTTGTCACTAAGGTGCAAGTTGCGAATATACACGGCGTGCATAAGGCCAATCATGACCTATGCTAGTGCAGTCTTTGCACATACACACCCCCGTTACATCCATAGGATGCAGACGCTCCAAAACCGTTTCCTTCGCCAAGCTACGGGCTCGCCATGGTACGTTAGGAACGAGATCCTCCATCTCGACCTCAAAGTCCCCACGATAGCTCAGTTCCTTAAACGCAATTCAAAGCGTTTCTTCGAATCCGCCGCGCAACACCGCAATCCTCTGATTGCGAAGGCCGCTAGTTATGTCCCCAGTAGAATCAGTCGTATTCGCCGGCCGCGACATGTCCTCTCCGACCCTGATGACCCCATCACTATTCTCCAAGAAAGCAGTAGGGCCACCAGTACAGCTCGCAAACATAAACAACCGTCCTTCCGACCTCGCCGCCGAGGTCCTCGCGTCCCGCGAAGACCCCGAGTAAATGAAACCCCCCCCAACCGTCCCTTGCCCGCAGAAGTGCCAGCCCGCGCCGAAGCTGTGCAAGTAAAGTTAAAACCCCCATGATCTAATAATAAGAAAAATTATTTGATCCAGCCTGTCCCCACTTGCTGCCCTCCCGTAAAAGTGACTCCCTGAGCCGAGGCTCGTACCCCGCAGGGGGTGCCCTCAGTGCGCAGTTGCTGTAGGTTTAGTAATTAGTTTGTAAGCCCTGGCTGGAGGCTCTTAGCTTAAAAACTAAAAGTCACCGCAGGAAAGCCCGGTTAAGCAGTCACGGCCTCTCAAGGTCAACTGCGAGATGCCATACCCAAAAAAAAAAAAAAAAAAAAAAAAAACCTATATTCAAGAGACTCGTGAAGGAGCATTACTTGTTGTTGTGATTTTGTTGTAGCTGTTATAATCTGTAGTCGTCATTTATTGTCTTTGCTTATATAGTAGTATGTATGTATATAAGTATCTATTATACAGCATATGTATGAATATACCTATGTATATATAGTATAGTGTATCTATTTTTTGCACCAATGACAACCCCATTTTTATGTCCACGCAATCACTGTCCATTCCAAGGTTGCCTGGAAGAGATCGCAGAAAGCGATAAGGCCGCCCATTGTATGTTTTTAGTGTTAATTTTTTTTTTTTGTAATGTATTTTCTGGTGTACAATAAAGCATATATAAATAAATAAATAAATAAATAAATAAATATATTATCAAGACAATTCGACGTAGAAGCCGTGATCCTAGTAGGTTCTAAAAACAAGTTAGTTAAATTAAAAGACCTAAACAGATTAAGAAGTCTAATACTTACAAGCTCCCCTCTTCTTTGCTAGATTTGCATTTTAATTCGTTTAAAGCTAAAGTTAAATCCACCCTCTGTTCAAAGGCTTACTATTCTGTCAACGACTACTTAAACGATAATAATTGTTGGTCGCTGTGATTAACTCAAAACAATGTTCATGTTCTTTCACCAGTATTAGCTTGACTACTGACAGGTTATATAATTATATTAGTTCATGTGTTGGTTTATTTTATTTGCCTGTACCATGTTTTCAATGTTTTGTTGGTATATAAGCCTGTGCTAGCTGAGATATGGCAAATTTAATGTTTTTGTGTTTCGTAATGTTAATTACCCACTATTGTATAGAATCAAGTTCTTCTAACTAACAGACAACTGTGCTGCTGGGGAGTTTGTTGCACCACTTCTTCTTCCCAGCTAAAGCACTAGGAAGTGGTGAAGGGCAGGCGTTTTGGGAGGACTGTCTTATGTAATTTTGACGTTCAAAAAGAGCTGACTCTCAGACTAGTTTGAATAAATGACTTTTGATTTTGATTTTTGAGTTAGAAGTGGCAGAAGGCCTAAAACGGATTTAACGAAGTTTTCATTTCAAACCAAAATTAGTGAGTTGTTACTAGTGAATGCAATCTGGGTTAACCGGAAACCGAAAAACAGTGTTTTCGGCATTTTTCAAACTATTAAAAGTTTGAATAAATTACTTTTTGATTTTATTTTTTATTTTTTAATGGAGTAACATCTAAAATATTAATATTAAAATCTCCACATAAAATTATACTTTTATTACTGGATTTTATCTTATTGAGTAAATCCTCCATTATGGATTCAAAACGAATGAAATCCCCAGAGGGTGGTCGATAAACGCAAATTATAACGTATCGCTCGAGTTCAACACAAGACAACTCAATAGTACGCCCAATAGAAAGATTAACTAAATCTAAAGTGTCCGTTCCAATGGCGCGGCCACGGCGTAATTTTAAAAACATAATTTTACCAAGATTTGAAAAACTAAGCGTTGCAGAGACCTGAAATTTAGGTACATGATAGATTGAATTTGTAAAAATATAGAAAAAATTCCTAGGTTTATATTTTAGGAGCTGCAAGACTAACCCCATGGCCGCGCCATTGAAACGGTGAAAAACACTATATCGACGATATGTAGCTAAAAAAACACCGTAGACGTTTGAAGTTTTGTGTAAAACCTAGTTTTGAATTTGTCGAAATTAGTAAAAATACAACAAAAAATCCTAGGTTTATATTTCAGGAGCTGTAGTACGGTATTGCGTTGAAATAAAGTCGTGAGTATCTATCGAAGAAAGTAAGTAGTAGCGAGTTTTTTTTTTTTGTAAACAACAAGTATTAATATGTAGAACTACCGATAATATGTAAAAAAAAACAATTATTTTGTTTATAAAGCCTTAAAATACGTTTTGAAATTTTCGTTATGGTGACCATGGTTTATTGTTTACAGAAAAAACTTTCCACCTATTGTGTAAGAAATTATATCTCAAGGATTCTAAATGAAACCATGAATTCAGCATATAATTCTAGACGCCCCGTCGGTTTTACAATAAAAATCAGCTGTTTCATTGAAAAGTGCAATACCTATGCGGTAAAATGTATGGGACAGCTGATTTTTTTGTATAAGTACCCAACGAAAATTTTCTTCTCTGGGGGTCTAGAATGATATGCTGAATTAATGGTTTCATCTAAATGAAAGAGACCCCCAGAGAAGACATTTTTCGTCGGTTATAGACACTTAGGCTCGCTTCGCTTAAGCATATATTTCAGGAGGTGTAGTACGGTATCCTTCCGGTATAAAATTCTTTATAAATTCATTAGCATTAATAAAATCCAGTTATAGTTGATATGTCTATTTAATTATTATATACTTACTGAATGTTCTAACATTTATTTTGTGACGTTTTACATTTACTAACCAAAAATGTTTTGTCCTTTATTAGCATGGGGATCCATGGATGCCACCGCTACAAATACTGATCAATAGTTGTGTAACAGTTTACGATCATTACTTTCTCATACCTTGACATTGGCAAAATCGTCGAACGTTACCGACGGAGCCGGAACCTTTAAAAATAGAATATAATAGAAATGCGAAAATAATTCTGTCTGTCAGTCAGTTACGCTTGCACGCCTGAACGATCATGAAATTTAGCAGACATATGGCCTGGGATATGGAGAAGGACATATAGTCTACTTTTTACGCGATAACCGACATCCTAGCGGGCAGAGCCGCGGGTAAAAGCTTGTTTGAATATACAGACAATTTAAGTTGGTAGCTACATTAATATCTCTTACTTTAAATTCAGCAGAATATTGTCGGACATAGTTGACCTTTTCGCTTCACTCCGATGCATCAAAAACCAAGACTTTTACTTTTTCAACACTTCTTTTTAAATCTATTATTAGTACTAATTAGGTACATACTTTCGTTATTTGTTGCTTCGAGGTTACTTTAAACTATTTACAATGCAATACACTATAATGTATTATTGAAGTAGGTGGGTATGTCTGTAATAAGATAATGATATGGGTTATATCATGACATATTAAACAAGTTCTACAATATATCAAACGCTTAAACCACTATCCACTGTTCATTTCAATCAGTGTTAAATTATAATAATTGCAAATACCCTTCTTCACCAGTGCTAGACCAGTTTTATTAACCTGCAAGTGCCAAGGGCCAAGGTAGCCCGCGAATAGACATGGGTAGTTCGCGAACGATTGAAGGAAATGAACTACCTACGAGTACTTCATATCACAAAATAAACTTATCATTCAATCAGTAGTCATTCAAATGTGTCTCTACTGCACTTAGCAGTCTTTCTTTTCGCTATTTCGATTTTTAAATATGCCAGCTTAGACAAAAATTTATATCAGTAAAAAAAAAAAACATACAACTTACCTAATAAAAATAGTTTTGTTTAAATTCATATTTCTAGGTTGACAGTCCTAAACCTGTATACAGTATGAAGGAAAATCGACATACATACTGAACTGAACCTATGCTAAACTGAACTAGTGAAGTGCATCATTTGTCGTAACTTGTCAATCACTGTTGGTATCATTTATGTTAAAGACTCGTTCTGATTTGCTGAACTAAATGAGTGGACTACTTCGCTACGCGAAAAGATATACTTCATTCATTTCTTTTTACTGACACATTTTGCGCATCTCTACCCGCGAACTAAAATGTATTTAGGTTTTTTTTGGGTTGGAAATCATCAAATAACTTCTCCCGCTCTGGGTGGAGCAGGAGGGCGTGTCAGACTTTTAATGACAAAACCCACCCCTGTTCCCTCAGTTGCCTGTGTGCCAGGGGCGGCGGTATCTCTTTCGAACAACCCGCACCCCCGGCAGGCATCGGCCCTTGCGGGCCCCTCTGTTGCTGCTGACATCTCTTTGAGGCGCGCGTGGAACACAACGCGCCGTCGACCCGGGCTTGGTCCTTACCGGACAGCGCGCTACCCATTACTCGCCGTCCGCAAGCCCGTGCCTACGGTGGCCGGGAATCAGCCTGGGATTCCCGACGCCCAGGGCGTCTCCTGCGAAGGCCACGGCTGTGAGGGCGCATGTACTGCATCTCCCTCACGTGCGCCGCCTCCCTCTTTGCGAGCATAACTGCTTCGCTGAAGGAGGCGACTGCCAGCCATGCCCTCACGCCCGTACCATGGCCTGGACCAGGGTCGGACGCGAGAGATCGCCGCCGCCGATCACCTCCACGAGGACACGGCGGTGCTCCACCCAAGCCGGGCAGACCTCCACCGTGTCCTCAGGGCGATCTTCGCAATAAATGTCTTAGGTTCTTTTGCAATTTGCGGGTCAGTGTCAGGCTGTATGTTAAACAAAATATGATTCGCGACCGTAAAAATGATGGCTTTACAGAATTGTAATCATTAAAATTATCAATACAACCCTCTTAGTTCATGTAATCCCATTGAATTACTTTTTCAATGTATGCGATAAAAACCTTAAAAAAATCGAATTTACGCGGGCTACCTTAGCACATCCACCTTATTATAATTTTTTCTTTATTATACCAGTTCATTAGTGCAATATAATCACTGGCTTTTTATAGTCACTGATTATGATAATGCTACGTGACTGTCACAACCACTGACTTCCCCATTCTTCTTCTTACCGTGTCTATAGCAATCTAAATGGACTTGACCCAGAATTCGCCTACATGTTTGGCGCCATCACTAGCGTCTATCAGTTCCTGTAACGTGCAGACAACTGGACACGACTTTAAGTGTTCCATCGCAAGTCTCACAGATTCTGGGCCGCATCACATAGAGCCACACAATCACTACTACTGTCTTCAACACTAGTGCTCCATCTAATAGTCCTACAAGTTCTGTCACAAATTTTCCAATTGACTTTACAATTGAGTTTATTTTCAATTGTAGAAAAAAATAATTACCACTAGTGCTGCAACCATTCAGTATTAATTGTTCACCACCCACTATCACAATCATCCTAATAGCAACAGTCACCTGTACAGAGTCCCCGTGAAACTGCGTCCAACATCTCTTTATTATTCCACACAACACTGACTCAGTCCCAAACTGTCACCATCACCTTCACAGAGCAACCGCACCCTACAGAGTCTGCGCGGGGTGCCGCTGCGGCCTGGCTCACACGGCCGTCTCGTCGCGCGCCTTCGTCTGCGGCTCTGTGGGGCTCTTTACAGGGATGCGGATGATTTCGTCTTCTAGCTTCGATTCTATTGGCATGTTCTGTAAATGATAGAAATGGACATGAGGTTCATAGTAAGAAATGTAGCGCTACAAGGTAATCAGTCCCATTCAGTCTGTTCTATTCCATTCAATTCAAATCGTAAATAAATTTGTAAGTAATTCGAACGATTCCAAAATAACAATTAAGTACACTGTAAAAAGGGTACTAAACAAGTTCTACGAGGGCAGGGCTTTGACACAAATGTGATCATTGTCTTTTTCAAATTGACTTAAAACTCATACTTCTTGATGTACTGTTATCCGTATAAAATTATTCATTTATACACAAAATATACTAAAGTCAAAAATTACAAACAATTAGTAGGACATAAAGGTAATAAACATTTCTTACAATACAAACCAAAATTAAAACTACTGTAAATGTATAATTAAATAAATACATAACATTAACTGTTAAAGTGGAACATTTTAGTGGCAAAATTGCCAAAACACACTTCACATTTTACATAAATTTTCCTGTAAAGGAAAGTTCTTGAAAATTTTAGTTTCTAACTAAAAGTCAAGTGCCAGAATCGTTTGCCTAGGAAGTGCGCAATACTATCTCTGAACTATAACAAAGCTAAACAAACCTCAAGCGCCGTATAATGCTTATGCAACGCCGCGGGCAACTTGTTGTGTCTGGGCAACGCCGCGAGCGCGGGACGAAGACGCGCGCGGCGCACGGGCGACTCGCGTCCCGGTACCACCGCGCAAGTACCCACACTCTTCAAAAGACGGGCTCTGAAGTCATATAACAAGATCTGTCAAGTTGTGCTATAGTTGCGCCGCTGTTGACCGACTATAGCGCTACTGTTGTGTGACTGTTGCGCTGCAATCGTGCAACGGCGGTCCTGCATTCGGGTACCTGCAGCTGAAATAATAAAAACGATACAATTTTGCTATTTACAGGCGGATTTCCTGAAAGAAGTCTTTATATCTATAGAATTTATAACAAAATAAAAACAAAAAAATACAACCACTCACGCATCTAACAATTTCAACAGCAGTCGACTGTAAGCCGTATATTCATCTTCTCCAAACTCGCCAGGATGGTGTCTGGCGAACTCGTAGGTATCACAGAACTGATGCACCAGCTTCTGACCCCGTCCGTCGAGGGGGGCTGCGAGGGAGGATAGCAGGAAAGCTCGTAAGGATTCTCGGGGGTGACGGCGAAGCCCTGTGTCTTGACGGGCTATCTCTTCTTCTGGAAAAGTGGGTATGATAGCATAAACAAAATTATCCTACACAAACCTGCAAGGGAACTTATGAAACGTCAGATGCTAGGTGCATGGTTCCAATTTGTCGCTTCCTATGGAGAAGAGATCCCAGACTCAAAACACTTCATGTTCAAGTCTGTTATTTTGATTTTGAGGTGCGAGGCAGTTATGTTTAAGTCCCATTAACTAAATAGGGGGCGACTCCTGTCACATGGGACTTAAACATATTGGCAACATGTGAGTAAACTACAGGTACACCTCTGCCTTAACTCTTTGGTGGTTACATGTGTGTTATGTTTATGTTGCTAGCTATGAAAAAGATTATCTAAATGAGAAAACTAAGAAGTCATACCTAGAGTCTTCACATCATCCACAGCTCGGAACCGGTAGTGGTACGGCTGCTGTGGCTCCAGTATATAGTGAGATGGCTCCGTGCTTAGCAACCGAGGTTCATGCATAATACGCGGCACCGCTTCGATGCGGCGCTCCAGCTCTTTCTTTAGACACTGAAACAAATTACATAAGTTAAGATATAAGTACCTAACTCATAGAATCTCAATAGAACAACGTCCTTGATAAGATTCTGGTTTGTAGGAGGTTTATCCCAGCTAGAGGCCGTGGGTGAAAGTTAAAATAGAGACAATTTACTTACTTTTTTGGCATCAGTTCCAATGGGGACGTGCGGACCTCTCCTAGAGCGCAGGGCGAACCTTGTAATCTGTCTCTTGGCGAAGATGAACAGAATCACGAAAGTTAACACCCCGCCACTGATTATGAAGATTATGTTCAATATACTCGTCAAATCCTGCATTTTAGATATTTATTTGATTAAATATTATTCAAGAGATTGACATCATGGAATCATAATCTATCGAAACTGAAATCTTTGTTTATATTATCAAGTGTCACGTTTAGCAAAAAAGAGATAGGACATACAAAACTGCAGGTAAAAAAATTAGAAACGAGAGACAATACGCTAAGAGTATCGTAAATCGTATTGAGCTGAGCTTTGAAGGAAAAAAAAAATGTTCTGACTTCTGACGAGTTTGACTTGACACTTGACAGTTCCATCTAAGGCTACGTTCCGAGATAAGATAATATCGATTTAAGCGTGCTCACACCCGTTCCGAATTGGCGTGAGCGCGATAACGATGTCCCGTGAATCGTCATAGATGACGTCAAGACATGCGCCATCTTGCGATAACGCCGACCTTGTGCTGTTATGTTCTGATTCGTATCATAGTCTGGCTACAATCGCCATCTAATCAAATAAGAAGATGAAATTTGTGGTCTATACAAGTTTTATATGGTGTAAATAGGTTTTAACATTGAGTGAGCACTGTTAGCGCGTTCACGAGCGTTCCGTATTGATGACAAAAATTACATTTCTTAGCTGTCATAATCGCGATATCTAACTCGGAACGCAAATTATTGATGTGAACGCTCACAGCGCTATTTTTCTAATTCGGAAAGTGGCCTAAATAACATTATCAGGTTCGTTCAATAATATTATTTTACCGACAGACTAGGTAAGGACGAATATCCGTTCCTGAACGAGACTTTTCATAAAACCTTCACACGTAGGACATAGGGTACTCGGTAGACTGACATTAGGGTCCCGTATAACTGTACCGCTTGAGTAATCGTGTGAAATGTTACGTTATAGGTTTTGTTACACAGTCTAAGTACGGACCACTGCTGATTGAACTACAAATTACTTGTTTACGTTAATTTGGTCGTAAAAGAGTAAATTTTTATCAATTTTTATTTCATAAATAAAAGAATGCGATGCATATAACATAACATAAAGCCCGCAGGTACTTGCTTTAAACCCGATCAGGTATCTGCCGTCATTCCTAGAAACGCTTATTATTTATTCATCGTTCATCATACGCTGTCGCGTACACAAAACTAACATAAATTCCTTCATCATGATTCTTTCTATTGAGGAGTTGGGCGCGGCACGAATGTCTTTGGCGGGAAACGCGGTTCGCATACTAATAACAAAATGGCGGCGACGTGCGATGACCAATAGACGTTGTTCAATTATGGAAAACGAATGTCGATTGTCAATCGACTGCCCGCTGTGGCTACAATGGGTTTCTTTACAAATTTGGTGTCGTTATATTCCTTGCGATGCAATTTCGATTCAGCACACATGGTTGCATTACTTTAATAGGCGCGCTCATAGAAATATTGTCTGCCTTCCATCGTTAATGTGTAATGGAAATATCGTGATTGTCTGTTTGATAGCTAAAGTTGACCTGAATAAGGCAGACCCTTGTTTAATATTATTCTGAATGTGTAGGTATCAGAGCCGGTAGAAGCTATAAATCCGGCAATAAATACATACCTACCTACTCATGAATATTGTTCTAGTACCTACAGATCGACATAGGTACATAAACCACGCATAGGTAGGTAACTCTTCCGCCCTTATAACTTTTTAACGCTTTTATTCATTTTCAGTTTTCATATAGATTCCTGGGAGACGTTTGGTAAAACAAATTAAGCATGCCTTTGAAGACCAGCGGAAGAGAGATTTCGACCGTAGGCGAGACCACCTCAAGAGTTAGCTATCCCTCAACATACAAGAGGTACCATTACCACAACGTTGGTATTCGAAAGTGTCCACTCTGTGCATCTACACAACCTCCACCACAAATTAGATTTTCTTCGGATCATTTATAAATAACTGGGAATTACTGTGGGGACTTACGCAGAAACCAGTGGCGGATTTACCAGCGGGCTGAGCAGGCTGGAGCCTAAGGCGTCAAAATTTAGGGCGGCGGCAAATTTACCTCAATTTAAAAAACCTATTTATTAGTACACGGAGAAAAGTAATCTCGTATACCGAATACTCCAACGTCTGTAAATGAAAAATTTATTAAACGCTGTGTAAAGTATTGATACCTAGGTACTGTTGTGAACATGATTTTTATAAATATTCCAATAGCGCTTCAATTTTAGTGTTTAAATTTAGTAATTTTGAGCCATTTTTTTACTAATCATTTCTATAATTTTCTTTTCTCTATACCTAAATGTTATTAGGTCCACTTTCACAATCCACCAACGCACGAAGGTATGCTTTATTAAGGTATGCCTAAGAAGCAAGATCTCGGTGTTTCGTTATATTATATCGTAATTAACAGATGAAACTAATAATAATTACCCAATGAAGATTAAAATGACTGCAAGTGTCCTGATAGATAGACTCGTGTCCGAGATGGAAAAACGGCAGAAGCGTAAGGCTTAACGAGAAGTTATAATTTCTAACCATAATGAGTGACTTGTTACCATCATCCCTGACGGAAAAAGCCATTTTCTTGGAAAAATGTAAAGATTTAGAAAGTGAATTCGTTCAGGAATGCGTAGTATTAAAAAAAAAATATGAAACCAGATTTTGGATCATTTCAAAGTCTTTCTTCATTCCTGCGAAAACAGAATTGGGAGAAAATTTATCCAAACTTCTTTATAGCACTTCGCATGGCAATTTCATTTAAATTAGAAATTAAGACAACAGAGGCGACCTCTTGCAAAAATGTAAGGTTTGCAAATGAATGTCTAAAAGAATTAGATACACAGTTTCAACCTGGTGCATCAAAACATTCAAGGGTTTTTGAACATAGATTTAGAAGTAGATTTATTCCATAGCTGTAACAATATAGATATTCTATGTATGACAGAACATTGGCTTATAAGCCACCAGTTCATGTTTAATTTTAATAACCACCAGGTTGGTAGTTCGTTCAGCAGAGTAAATGCTTTACATGGTGGCTCATTAATTTTAGTAAGTAACCTGTTAAAATTTAAAGAACGTAAGGATATTGTGAGCCTCTCTGTTAAGCGGACAGTTGAAATAGCCTGTTTAGAATTGGAGCAGTTTGTTGTATTACGTGTGTACAGACCACCTTCAGGATTGTATGACTGCTTTGAAAAGGTAATGGAGAGAGTTTATTAGATAACTCAGGTTATTGTAGTAAAATAATAAGTCTATTTCAGTCCGAGCCCACAAGAATAACCCCTAGTAGTGCCACATGCCTAAATAATATAACAGATGTTATAACGAGCCACAAAGAAATGATTAATTTACTAGATTCAGATCATTGCGGGCAACGGATTACCATTCAAAATCAAAATAAGAAAATGGGTAAAACGGTTATCATTGTTAACCCCAAAACTGCATTTCGCCTAGAAGCCTTTAAAGTTAAAATCGTTAATAAACTACCAGTTATGTCTACGAATGCTGATCCTAATCATCTATATGATGAGTTTTTTAAGATACATTGTAAACAATTTAATTCCACTATTATTTCAAAGACTATTTCGATAATAGTAACGTCCCATTCAGTGATTGGGCTACCATTGGTATTCATAAAAGTAGAACACGACTTTATGAGCTGTACAATGAAAGAAAGGACTTATGTAAACACTGCTGAATTTCATTTATATGTTAGAAATTATTCTAATTTATTTAAAAAAGTTTGTTGGATGGCCAAGTCCCGTTATTTGAGTTTAAAGGTTAAAAACAGTAGTAATGTAATTAAAAGGACTTGCAATATTATTAATAGTGAAACGGGAAGGTCTAGTAAGCGAAATACTGACTACAGCCTGTCTATCAATGACAACATAATAACATCAGACTCGCAAGTCGCCGCGGCTTATGAAAATTTCTTTACAGATATCCCCTTTTCAACTACAAAATCTCTCTCTATACCTTCTGTTGCTGAGTCTTTGCTTAAGGAAAATGTTAATGTTTGTGATTCAGAATTTCATTTTGAACATATTAGCTATTAAGATATATTAAAAC
Organism: Polymixis lichenea; assembly: GCA_949091785.1. NCBI lineage: Eukaryota > Metazoa > Arthropoda > Insecta > Lepidoptera > Noctuidae > Polymixis > Polymixis lichenea. Next base: position 202,200 of record OX420948.1, read on the forward strand.
TTTTCACACTTTGAACGTAAAAAAGACTGCAGATCTGTGGGGTAATTCTGTAGAAGTCGCTAAGTCCATTATTGACATTGTAGCACCTACTTTAGCTCTTATATTTAATAATTGTATCGACTGTGGGGAGTTTCCTGACATATTGAAGAATAGTAAAATAGTACCTTTGTTTAAATCAGGTCATCCGACCCCTCTAATTATAGACCTATTTCAGTACTACCTACCTACCTTTAGTAAAATTTTAGAGAAATGAATTTTAGACCAATTGCAAAGATTTTTTAAGAAACATAATTTATTACATAGCAAACAGTTCGGTTTTATAAGGGGACTTTCAACTACCGATGCCGGTGTTGAACTCTTAGGGCATATTTACAATGCATGGGAAAATAAATACAATGCCTTGGGCATTTTTTGTGACTTATCTAAAGCATTCGATTGCGTGCTTCATGAAACTTTAATCAGGAACCTCCGCCACTATGGGATCTGGAACACCGCTCTAGATCTTCTTATTTCATACTTGTGTAACAGGATTCAGTGTGTTGATGTAAATAGGAAAAGATCTCCCGGATTAATAGTATCAATGGGAGTCCCACAGGGCTCAATTCTTGGTCCTTTCTTGTTTCTTATTTATATTAATGACTTGCCTTACCTCATAAAGGATAATCATGATATAGTGTTGTTCACGGATGACAATTCACTTTTGTTTAAACTTAAACGTCAGCAGCTGGTCAATGACGATGTAAATAGAGCTATCTCAAAAGTAATTCACTGGTTCAATGTTAATAATTTACTTCTTATTGAAAAAAAAACCAAATGCATAAAGTTTACGCTACCTCACGTTAGGCAGGTGAAAACTACTGTGTTGATAAAGGGCGAAGAATTGAACCCTGAAGATCGCATTGTATTCTTGGGCTTAACTTTGGACGCCAAGCTTCAGTGGGGCCCACATATAGATAAATTGTCGATAAAGCTAAGCTCTGCAGCATACGCTGTTAGAAAAATTCGTAATTTAACTGATATAGAGACAGCCCGTTTAGTGTACTTTAGCTATTTTCATAGTGTAATGTCGTGTGGTATACTGTTGTGGGGAAATGCCGCCGACATTCAGACTATCTTTGTCTTGCAGAAAAGAGCTGTTCGATCAATTTATAAATTAAGTCCGAGACATTCTCTCAGAGAGTTAAGGAGATTAATGTAATGACTGTGCGTTCACAGTATATTTTTGAAAAACTTTTATATGCCCATAAAAAAATTAAAATACTAGGAACAAACACAAATTCGTTGTACCATCAACAAGGCTCAAGAAAATAGGTGGGTCATTCAGATGTCAATGTATACGCTTTTATAATAAACTTCCAAGCCATGTTCAAGATCTAAGTATCAATAAATTTAAATCATTCATTGAACGTAGGTAAGTTGTGTCTGAAAGCCTTTTATACTGTTAAAGATTATATTGAGGACAAAAAAGCTTGGGATTGACCTGCTCCAATTTTTGCATACTTACTAAATGTTGTTTGTTTTTTTTTTTGCAAACTTGTACTCTTTGACATTTGATAATTATTATATACACATTGACATGAATATTTACTTTGAGAAGTATAATATTATTTTTGTTTTAATTATTGTGTGTTTTTTGTTTTGTTTCATGTCTTTTTCATTTAGTTTTAATATTAATCTGGCAGTTTGAATATTTTATGCGGCCTACCCAAATGTCCTGTCTTTGGTATTGTCCGTCAAATCGTTGAGCTCCTCAAATTCTGAGTTGAGCTGTATGATTACTGATAAATGCGTGCACTGACAGGACAGGTCCACTCAATCTGTGTGGTTCTTTCCTCAAAAGACCATTTCAGACACCGATCCACGTGGTCTTCACATGATCTGACCAAGATTATGTTTGGACTTTAAAAGAGACTGTGACCTCTGAGTTTGTTTCGGCCTTTCTTCTCAGAGTAGTCAGATAGGAAACGCCGACCTCATCTAGTTTAAAAAAATATGATTGACGTGTAAAAGTGTTTGTACAAACCTACTTACAGAAATAAAATCATTTATCATTTAATGAACAAGATTTCAAACGATGATATAATTGATGATTTTGCGGATTAATCTCGCAAAAAGGTAATGTAAAACTCTTAACTTAATTGATTTCATTACCATCATGAAACGGATTGTTTACAGATAATATAATAGGGATATTGTAAGTGCAAAAAAATAATTAACAACATTTATTAAATTTAGGTACATTATAATATAATATATTACACAATATAAATTATAATATAATATATATACAAATATAAGTTGTGTTTATAATGTGGAAGTAGTTTTAAGGCCTGCCTTACCCCAGCTTATACCTAAGTAGTAGGTACAAGATGGAGCTTTTCTTAGCTCTGAAATATACCCAAAGACTATTTCTTGAGTGAATATCGCTAAATCGTAAGTTGTACGAATAATCTAAGTACTTACTGACCAACAGTCCCTTAGTTCACAATCATACTAATAACGGGAAAGAGCTGATGTAATGATGATGACGATCGATCGACAAATCATAAAATTGCAATTTTATTGACGAAGAAAATGTAATGAATATGATTGTAAGCTAATGGTGCCGATTCTCTTGTCACAAAATTCTCTAAACTAAACTAAATATCACCAAAATGTAGTTTATATTTATCAAACGACGATTTCCCATTCTGAAATTAACTAAAGTGACCCAACTTAACTATATTTTAGTTTGACAGCATTAAGATTGCACTGAGTTTTTAATTTAGTGAAAATGGTAATTTTGTTATTCTGTTGTTGTCAATTTCATTATTCTATTCAACATAAAAAATGTATTGTCTAACTAAATCTGACTATTTTTAATCGCGATTAAAAAGGTGTGGAATAAAATTAGTTTTCAAGAACTAAAATTCACACCAACACCTCAACTTCGGGCGCAAATACAGTACTGTACCTATAATTTTTTCTTTTCTTTTGCTTATATCTCGAAAATGGTGTACCTATCGTATCGTAAAAATAATGAACTTTTCGACCCCCTTTTTTAAAGCCCAGAGACCCCTAAATTTCAACATGTAGGTAATATTTTTTTCATATTTTCCATTCAAAAAGTAAAAAAAAATCCATTTAAAACACGTCGAGGCTGCCTACCCTGCGCGACTCCGGCTCTAAAAAAATCACGGGGTAGGGCAAACAAGTACCAGGTGGAGTCGCAATTGTCAAATTCGATTTTAGTTGTGTCAAAATTATTTTTAAATTTAGATATCTTTTTTTGCAGAATAGCTTTAAGATTCTCATAGCCAAAAGTAAGGAATTTTAGTGATAGTTTAGTTAGTTTAGTTCGATGTACAAGAGAATCGGCACCATTGGGTATTAAATTACAAAGAATATTAGGGGCGGCAAAAATTTAATAGCCTACTGGCGGCAAATGTATAAATCCGCCACTGGCAGAAACAAATAGAAGGTAGGTACGCTGCAATAACGAGCGAGGCGGACTCGTAAATTTTTGCGCACCAGCTTGTGCAGGATAGGTTTTCTTTTGACTATGCATACAGAAATCGGAGATAAAGACCGATTGTAGGTACGCAGAAAAGCGTGACCCCCATTGGTTAAAAACTGAAAGTTTATCATAGGTGACAGTACTGTTTTCCGTCCACAAATTGCCATTGTTGTGTATTTGTTCACTGTTGTGCCGATATAAAAAAAATATGTTACTTGGAGTATAGCACAGTTTAAAGACGAGCTAAGGAAAAGGGAACTGACTACCACTAGTAAAACAGTAGCTTTAGTGAAAAGGTTAATCAATTACGAACAGCTAATAATTTACCAGCTTTTGTAATCCCCCCGGGGGGGACTACAAAAGCTACCGCCACTAATAGAACTGAGGTTGTCGTTTTAGTCCTTCTGGTGGAAGACTTATGAGGAAGATGTTATGTTATCGACGTTCTGCCTATGACAGTCATAGAACGTCGAAACCTATCTGAACGTGCCATCATAACAGAACTGTAATTCTTATCCTAAGAAAACAAATAAGAGACCCAGAAAATGTCACGTTCAAGTCTCCCTGTCTCCCAAGGATTCTAGAACTAAACCCTCCGTCCAAGTTTGAGACTTGGACCAACACACAGCCTGCAAGCCGAGCAAAATACCAATTGGAAACTTAAACTTCCTGCGACAACCCATCTTCAGACGTGACCTTTCATTTAGCAGGAGTTCCGTCCCATTTACCAGTCGCTGCTAAAATCTCTGACCTGAAAACTGAGGTTATCATTACGAAATAGCAAAGTGATACAGTAAATTGTTACCATCACTTGTTAGTATTCAGTACCGTTCCATTCCGTTGCTCTAATTTTTTTAGGCTTGCTCCAGGAATGTAACATAAGGAGTGAGCCTAATGACATCAATCGGGCACAGGTTTCCATCAGAATCCAGACTAACGCACACAGTTAAAGATGAGGCCTAAAAGTATTGTCTCCTCTTTCAATAAAAAAACAAACCTTGCAGAATAATATCGTGGTGTGTGGTCCTTGGGTACGGATATGAATAATGTTCTTTTCACACAGCTAACAAGCACGACACTACCTATAGCTATTTACTATAAAGCATATTAATTGGTAGGTACTTACGTAGGTAGGCAGCTGCTCCTAAGTTAAAGTATTGGAAGAGACATTCGGTTGAAAAAAATCATTCCGAGATCCAACTTTTACATTTGTGACGGTACTTTTCCAACTTGCTTTATGGGCGTGGGACGTTCGTCACCAACTGACCACAACACAGTAACCTTACGTTTCATCCATATTTGATGGGGAACACCGGCAGGGTAATTGCGTAACACAATAACAGTAAGTACCTCGCAAGGGCTTTCATTTTGACAGTTCAACAACATTCATTGCGTTATTTACGTTGTTGACCTGACAAAATTTTCGGACATATGAAGCAATGGATTAGCAATATCTTCCAAAATTATTCAGATACATACCTACTAATAGTGTGTCACGGAATTAGGGTGCTGTACATTTATATTCTCTAAACCTGCACCGTGTGGTGTGTGCAGTTACTTCGTTTTAAGTACAAATGAATCCTCCGCCTTTGTAGATAGGAGACCCTTAGGTAAACCCCTAAGTCTACCTGCCTACCTACGGCTGTAAGTTTAATAATTTTCATCTTTCAATAGATACTTCATTGCCATTAAATTAGGGAAGGTGACAAAAACGAGAGACAAAAGCGTCTAACCGGATGCAGTTGAGTGTCAGTACTTTACATAGAGCGACTGCCTATAGGACCTCCATCCAGTAACTGGGTAACACGATACCCCTTGGAATGGTAAGACTAGTCAGACTTTCAGGCTTCTGACGACCCGTAACAACTGTTAAAGATGACGAATGACAGCCGTGACCAACGGCTTAACGTGTTTTCCGAGTCACGGAGGGGTCTTGGTATGTAAAGCTGATCAATCCACGGACCAACCGCAGCAAGCGTAGCTTTACCTGATCGATCAAGCCTTGCGGCTGTCATTACTTAGCCACAAGCTCCAATGACAAAAGCGATATGGAATAATAAACAAAATAGTGAAAATACCTAACTAACACTTTCTTAATTTTGCGAAGCAAGAGTGCACTGAATGGAAATGCTTCGGGTGTGTTTTCGTAACGTTGACCAACCAACGGAGTTGGTCGTCAAGGCGTTCACGTGGGGTTGGTTTTGTTGGAAACATACGAATTGGTAATTGTGTTATCCGCTAAATCTGTTTAAAACGTTTTTAAAATCTTAAGCTTTTGACTCGAATAGGCAACCTACCTACTTCCATTGCAATCGAAAAGATTTTGAAAAAAAAATGTTCATCATTGAAAAAACCTACTTTTAATTAAAAAACCGTACCCACGCGTCAATATTTTTTTTTGGGTTTTGGCTTCGCACGGTTTTTGCATTTAGCCAACGCGTCTATCAATAGCTTGATCTCTGCGACAGCTGTCTGTAAAATCACTCGTATGAAGTCCTGAATTTCATAATAGTACAGATTAGAGATGCGAATATTGGTTGAAATTGTTTATTGTTAAAAAGATATCGATACATTTATTGGTTGAAAATATATATTAATATTTTTATTCAAGTAGTTATCTGCAACATGGTTAGTGGTTGAATATTCTACTAATGCATGTTGAAATCGTTAAGTTAAACTCAATGAACTTTCCTTCATACTTGAACAGGCTTAGGACTGACTAGCATTTATTTTGGTTTTTAACACGTGAGAATATCATTATTTCAAGTATCATTATTTTGTCTCGGCATTAGTTAAAACAGCTTCACAATCTTCACATTAATCGAAAAATATACAACGCGACGCGAGGGCTATGTTCTTCGAATAACAAAACAAAACTAACCTATTCAGACCCGAGTTCACCAACTACAATAAAACCATTGTTTACGTGACCGTCCATAAGTTAAAACAAACCGCGTTTTTTTCGAGTTCACTATTAAATTCTACCCAACAGTTAAATAATCGAACGTTTTTGAATGAGTGAGTCGAAAATGACCGAATAAACAGCAGCAGCATTGACTGAAGGCAAGGACAAAAAACTTGCAACGCCAAATAAAAAAGGAACATTTTCTAGCGTTTCATAAACTGATTCAGATATGGATTTGGCGTGTACTCCTATATGAGAATAAATGCAGGTATTTCATATTAAAATATTCGTTTAATTTAGTAACGTTTGTAATTAAATTAAACTCAATTAAGTATATGTAACATTAGCATCGATAATAGTAACAAACGTCGATAATTTCTTTCGACAATTTTTTTATATCCTGACAACCCTAAGAATGTCAGTTTGACATATGTCACAGAGATCAAGCTATCTTATGTGTAGTTTAAGAGCTACAGTGCCACAGACAGACACACAGACCTGACAGACACACACAGCTGTCAAACTTATAACGTAGTGGCACCAATGACCGACAAGAGCCAATAACCGACACTTTATTTTTGATCCAAGAAAATAAGAGTAGGAAACCGATTTATTTATTTATTTATTTATTTATTTATTTAGGATCTCCAACAAAAGATGTACACAATACATGAGACATAAATAAAGGGCAACATGAGGTATTAAGTAGGTGTACTCCTTCACTTATAGGAGACCACAGCATGCACAATAGAGTTAACAACTAAGCAATCAAAGTAAAAATATTAACTATAGGTAAAATTTGGAAATAATTAAAACATATTAAAAAGACATACAAAGAAAAAAAAAAACAATCAGAGATACTTAAATTAATTTAAATTAATATATATTTTATTTAAATTTATATATATATTATTTATCGATTTCTTAATATGGTAACACTATGCCATCGACAGCACACTTTTCACTGGTATCCATTGACATTTGAGCGAAATCCGCCATTTTGTTCGAAGATGGCGTTATGAGAACTGAGTGCGTCTAGAGGTCTGGTGAAAATTTCAGCATTTCTTAGAGAAATCCTGAAAGTGAGTAATTTTTTTTGTTAATTATATTCTAATGTGACTTACTCGAATTTGATGTTTTTCACGGGTTATTATAAGAACTATAGGATCCATTTTTGTTATAACGAAAGGTTAAGGTCATTTTGATAATAATAAAGTGTCGATCACTGGTTTTCACAAGCTGACTTTTCCAATAATCGACACGTGTCGATAATAATTTTTTGAAATATATTTCATTTGGCAAGCGAATATGGTTCTTTTTGCTTTGCGTATTTGTTAGATATTTGAAATAGACTAAACTAAGTCAAACTACCAATAATCGACAAGTGACGATTATTGGGTAATAATATGTGCTGATGATTGGTTCTTACAGATGGCTCCAAGAAAAAATTATAGTCCCGACCAATTAGAAAAAGCCATTCAAAGCCGTAAAAAATGGCGAAAAGTTTGCAGTGCCTGCGAAACGATTCGGAGTACCTAAGATTACGCGCCATGATACAATTTCGGGGAAAGCGACTATTGGTTGCGAGTTGTCCTAGAGTTGTCCTATGGGGCCGAGCACAGTTTTAACTAAAGAGGAAGAAGAAATTTTAGAAAAGTGTATATTAGCGTTATCGGAAAAACATATTCCACTGACAAAAGATTAATTACTAGGCTATGTCCAAAAAAATATTATTGATCAAACAGACCAAATCCTTTTACAGACACTAGGCCCAGAAAGAAGTGTTTTCAGTCGTTCATGAAGAAACATCCAAACTTGATACAAAGAGTGCCACACAAAAGCAGTCATAAATGCACTAGCATACTAAGGGTTATATTCGTATAAACTCGCGGTCCAGGCCGTACCTACAGCTGTGTGTAAGTGATGCATCAATATAACGCACACCTCAGAACTCATACACTGGCGTCGAATAAAACAAAAATGATACCGTCGCACAGAGTACGTAATTACATATGACTTTGGTCGGTTTATACCATTGCTTTCATTCATATCAAGTTCCGATAGCTAGTAGCGTATCGTCTTGGATTATGAAACTCATAGGTCTGGATTCAAATCTCGTGTTGAGACTTTTATTTTTCTTTTCAACAATAATCTTCATCTGTTCTTATAATATTCGATAAATTAAATAACGATAATAAGGATGTAATAATATTGTTTTAATACTTATATTGTTATTTAAATAAAGGATTAAGAATAAAAATACAAAATGTTTATTCATTATAACTTTATGAAGTACATATTTTCTGATAAAGAACAACTTATTGAAGTAAAGTAGCTAATTGGTGAAATATAGAAGTAATAAATCAGGCTAAAAATATTGTATCTTAGTAATACAATAATATTGTGCTGTCATTACTGCTGTGTATGGGTAGGTACTCTTAAGAAACCACAATAATCTACGCAAATCTAGCCACTTAGATGTAAAAAATGCAGGCGCGTTGTCACTAGGTCTTTAAAATACCGGATTTTTTGAATACCGGTATCAATACCGGTACCTATTGGAAAAGTCAATACCGTGATCCCGGTATCAATACCGGTAATCCGGTATTGAACGCAAGTTCAATTAGGACATTAATAAAACCAATAAAATCCTCCTCCTTTTGGAAGTCGGTTAACAAAGTCAACAGGCCCGTACAAAATACACGCTCGTATGTTCACAATCAACATCAATGCGCATGAGCATTCAAATCGCGTCTCTCAGCCACCACAATGGCGACGGCACGCGAAAATATGCGCACGCGACGAAGTTGGGGCATGATAATTTAACAGTGGCGAAATATTGTTTCGTTAAAATGCTCCAAGAGTTTTTAAGTAGTTGCTTTAGGATGTGTTGATAGTGCATGAATTGAAGAAGTTAACTTTTAGCTTAGAAAATTACCTACTTTAAATAATTAATTTACAAAGTGGTTGGCAGATGTATAAGCAGCGACCTTAGGTTAAGAAAACTTTTTCAAAGTTGTAAAATTAGTTTTAGTAAAATGTTTGTTAATCAGATTATTCAGACCACAATATGTCGCTCATTGTTTGATAGCGGGGCTGTCGACCGTGACGTTCTGAGTTCAATTACCACGACCGAAGTTTGGTTTTCCTGTTAGCGAATTCTTAGAAGCTTTTGGTAGCTTCCAATTTATTTGTCCTGGGTTACGACAGTAAATAATATGCAGTTATGCACATACGGTAGTTTCTTCTTTTTAGGCTTCCGCAGAAAGGCGCGACACGAACAACAACGAAAACTTCATGGAAATGGATCTACTAGAGTCGTGTCGCGACGGCCTTTATTGACAGTGTCCTGAAAGGTACCAGCTACTGTTATGGCAAAAGGATAGGCGATGGTCTCGTACCATAGTAGATACCTACTCCTTAAAGTATTCCAATGTGTCATAAACCCATAATTATATTGATGTAATTGTTATGGTGATTGTGAAGAGCATGAGCAACAACATTCTGTTACAGGCACACGTAGGGGACTAAATACTGCGATGATCATAATCACAAATTATTTCCTTACGATAGTTCATTGTTGTGTCATATTCGGAGCTGCTATACGCGCTGAGTTGTTTACGTGCTGAAAATGATTATCAAGAAGTACCTATACGTCCTATACCTTCCTAGTTCACAAGCTTGGGTTCAGTGAGCCCGGGCACAACCATCCTACTAAGCCCAAGAACGAGGAAACACATTCTAACTCCTATCACAGCTTGAGTCACTGCACTGGTGGAGGCGCCAGGGTAGCACCGCGATCTTTCTTCAAATAGGTAGTCATTCAATGGGGTTAAATAAACCTAGAAGGTTGTATTGATGATTTCAATGATTATAATTGTGTAAAACTAATACCTACTGGTATTCAGCTGCTTCCGGTTAGACTGGAAGCCGACCGCGACATAGTTGGGGTCATGAATTCTGTAAAAACCATATTGGTTACGGTCGCGATTGTGGATCATATGTTAATCAACATACAACCTGAAACTGACCTGAAAATTGCAAAAAACGGAAGAAAATTTGACTTTTGGCAGTAAACAAAAGCCGTGACCTCAGGCTACACTGCGTACACCCCACGTCAAAATGAAAGCAGTCACAGCCGCAACCCGTAGGCGGATGATGAATGGGCCAATGATGTAACCTATCGTGACTCACTAATCGTACAATTAGGCCCTCTAACTAAACGATTATAATGAGTACGAGTGTGGAGCCGATTCATAAGAGACGACTAGAAACTAAACGTTTGGCGCGCTGTTTGGTTTGAAAAACTGTGTTCACTTGTGGACTTGCGGCGTAGCGATAGATTAATGAGACTGCTAATATAACTGTCGCTAGCACCTACTATTCACAGCTAAAGTTCGGAATTACAGAGTTCTGAAAAGTTCACCAATTCACATGGCTTGGTAGACGAATTGATGTATTGTATGGAAACGGGAGATACTGCTTACCCTCTGCGTAATCCTTATTAGAAACTAGCTTTTGCCAGCGGCTCCGCCCGCGTAGGGGTCGAAAATTATCCGACGGGGACGTACTACCAGGATAAAGAGTATTCTGTGTTAATGCTGGTTATATAAACAGACTATCAGTACCTATGCCAAAAATTTCATCCAAATCCGTACAGCCGTTTTTGCGGGATTGAGTAACAAACATTCCTAAGATACAAACTTTCACATTAAAATAAGTATTGGTGGGTTTAGTAAGATAGATCATCTGATTGTGACGTTGATGACATTAGGTATCCTGAGCTGATGTAGGTAATCTCCTGTTGCGATTCTTGGGTGGGAATGAAGAGATGGTACTTAAGTTATTTTTGGCTGAAACTACCATTCGATATGTAGTTTAGGTACCCACCTTTAGCTACTTCATAAAATTGCTTGGTGACTTCAAAAATACACCAAGAATTATTATTCAAACCAGTGCTCCAAAACTTAATTAATTGAACTAAACAAAGTCGATATATTACTACTATTCGATCATCCCCAATTCATTGAAAAACATTAGATAAATCTTCAACGTCAGTCTGCGTTTAGTTTACCAAAGGCTCTATGGAACAAAAAATCAACTCATGTAGGGCTTACATATTTTTTTAATTCGACAGTTAAACCATTATTCCAATTATGTATTCATGTCACACGCATCCCCTCCCATATAACAATGGGTAGCTAGAGTACCATTTCGTCGCAGGAAACGACGTACGCGCAAGTTTTTCAAAATGGCCGCTGGTACCTTCGGACACCGCCCAGGTAAGGCGTTATAAGTGCGTCTGGATGCTAAGGAGACAGCATACCATAAATATAAAAGGATATCCTGGCTGGTTTCCGTTTGATAGTTTATATTTCTTAACGCGTATCCTGCGCGTGATTCACATTTTAGTCTTGTTGTTCTTCCTTCCGTGTGAAAGGTGACAAACCTATGACGCTTGTTTGGTGCTTTTGTTCGCTTTTTTTAACCCGAGCAGGTAGATTTCAAGTAGACGTAGGTATGCCAAGCAATAATGACCTCTTAGCACTTGGGAGAAAACTTTGCTTTGACCAGCATTGGATAGACTGCTTAACCACCAACTTCTAAGCGGAATGTTGTTGCTTATTGTTTTGACAATAGGGGCCATTCAAGTATTACGTAAGCAGATTTTTTGAAATTATGAAACCCCTGTCCCCCACGTCAGCAAAAGTGAGCAAAGCTCTTACCCCCCCCTCTCATGCTTACGTAAACATTGGTAAATGCATTTTTCAATGTGTTCTGGTTTATTTATTGATTCATGAGCAGCAGTTATAATTCTAGAAATAAGGAATACGCTTGGAATAGAGGACTTTTACGCATGTTATACTTATTTAAGCAAATTTTATTGAGATGGTATTTGGTTATTATAATCTTTTATATTATCGAACAAAACAAACTTTTGTTTTAATTTTGGTACTTAAGTACTTACATTAATTCAAATTAACAGTCTTCAGTCCACGACACACGAATCCATGACTCTAAGTCTTCGATGACATTGGATGTTTGCTGCTCAATGTTGTGTGTCTGCTTACTTTCGTGTGATTTTGGAACATCGTCATCATTTTCTTCGAGCCATTCCTAGACGAGTAGGGTTGCCTTATGTGTTCAAACCAAAGTCTACAAAATTTTGTAGAAAGTCCAAAACAGTAAACAAATAAATACTGCTGACGTAATCATCATCCAAAACCCCCATCCCCCATGTCATCAAAAATAAGCAAAGCAAAGTCCCCCCCCCCCGCCCCCCTGTAGTGCTTACGTAATACTTGAATGGCCCCATAGGTGCCTACCAAAGAATTAATAGATTAACATAATTAGTAAACTGAAACCATTATTGTTATAATATTCTCAGTATCTACATGCCTACCTATACACCTAACCAATTACCGATAAAAGCACCTGCGCCTAGGTACTTAAACCGAACATCATCTAAAATAATGTACTCTGTGCCGAACAGGCAGAAAACCGCTTTGATTGTTACTTCAAAGGACGTTTTGACAGACATAAAAGTATTATCTCGTTATTCTAACCAACCAGTGATTTAGATCGTGTTGTGTTTAGAATAACTACTCCTTGGTATAATCGAATATGTCTGGTTAGCACCGCATCGAAATGTAAAAAAAACGTCGAGTTGTCGTAAACGCAGCTGCTGAGCATGGTGTCCTGGGCCAAGCCAACGACGCGCTCCTGCGCGGCGGCGCGCGGCGGGGCGGTCGGCAAAAGTGTAACTGGGTTTCTTAGAACTTTCTCAGTAGCAGCTTAGGCTACAGATTTGTGCCTGGTTGAGATTAATTGTAACATCCTCGCCACCTTTTGCATAAAGGACTTCTGGGAAAATTGTACCTACCCACCCCTGTGCTAAACCGCGTCAGGATTTCAGGAAACGAATTCAGGCGCTTTGTTGTATTGTAAAATCATAGAATGTCATGTTGTAGAGTTATCGCTTCAGCTGCTCAACGCGGAAAAGTCGCCAGATTTTACAAAGCATGTATGAATATGAACCAAATTTTTTAATTAGGTATTGAATATTGTGAACGCTTATTGATAAACCTATTGATAACCAAAAACGACCTAAAGCCTGTTATCGTAGAACGGTATCGGTCTTTTTTACAACAAAATAGATCTTCCTGTAATTATTAGAACTTTGTATAAAACGATAAACCCAAAGCTACCGAATAAATAAGAAAAAAATCGTTGTTTGCTGACTATATCTGAGATAAAACCTCATGTGATAAAACTGCGGTGGCATTAAAACGAGATTTCCTAAAGGTGCGCCTTACACGAGCAACTTAAATTGCTCCATCTTGATCATTTCTCGTCAGTTATGACGTCACGACTACATCCAGCAATTTAGGGCATGCAATTTGTGTCAATTTGCTGGATGTAGTACCCTGTACCCTAGTAGCAACCTGTTGCCAGAAACACGGCCACACGGTCATGCAATATGGAGCAACTTAAAAAACTAGGCAATACAACCCCATGCCCCCCCCCCCCCCGCCGCTCGTAAAAACGAGCCGGCCGGTTCCTCTCGCAAAAACGAGACGTAGTGATACGTACAAACGAGATGGAAAGAAAATTGACTAAAATTTCCAAACCAGTTGGATATTCGGCAACTCATGAAATATATGGGGCAATCAGAAGCAACATTCCCGAAACATATCCGCATTTTATTGTTGTTGCTCCAGATTGCTCCACTTAATTGGTCCGGATTGATCATTAGTGTAGCCGAGCAATGATTGCTCAAAAAATTGCCCGTGTAAGAGCACCTATAGCTTATCTCCACGCTGTGAGTCATCATAATATATGGGTAGTGGGTTAAAACCTATTCTTCCCATTCGGGTTATAACCCGGTGAATTGGGTTTTAACCCGGTTATAACCCATTATCACCCATTTTACTGGGTGAAAATGGATATTATTAGTTATATTACCATACCTTATCATCATCATCTCTTGCATCGGAAATACGGTCACAGTCTAAAAATTTGAAACTGTTAATGCCGAACGTAGATGGTTCTGGGCTATTTGTACCTGGCGGCGTGGTTTGGTGGTGAATCAAGCACGCAGTCCTCAGTGTTATCACTTAAAACATCAACGTGCTTGTGCGACAAATTCCAATTGTATGTTATAACATAATATGTCATGTTGACATGACATGTCAGTTTTTCTGCCCTTTCTGTCGTGAGTCTATTTCTTTTTTTACTATGTACCTATATAATATGAGCACTAATGGACCGCTCTACAGCAGCAGAAGTGCACGGTGGTATAAGAATACGGACAGCGACTTTGCTCGATGCAGTATATTCACATATTCCCTGCCACCAGGTTGATACACTTATATCGTTGATGTTAGCCCACAGAAATCTCCAACTCCAGAAACCATATCTTGCTCTATTAGATGCCAAGTTTGTCATGACATTTAAGCCGATACTTTGTCCTTCTTCGCATATTATTATATTGATTGTTCCTTCATTTCTACAATTTGACCAACCTACAACCCCCGTTTGTTTGGTCAAATTGTAGGAATGAAGCATTAAGTGCAAATATGTCTGTGATTTCGTGTTTTCCTTTAACTCGTGATGCATTTCTCTGTAAGTATGTTTTGTCCGAAATGGTGGTAGAAATAGTTTTTTTGGTAAGCAATTTGTTAATTCAAAGGTTTGCTCCAGAGGGGGTATTCTACTACTTAAAGCGGTGGGAGTGTTCCTAATACATAAATAGCCTTAGCTAATAATGAATATAAATGTTGTTTATTTACATAATTATGACGTCAGCTGTCATACTAACTGTCGATGCACTGCTCTCAAACAAATCTAAATCACGATTATCAATATCAATAATCGTCCAGCCGACAAACTGTTAGGAGTTTGGCAGGTTTATGAAATTTACATAGGTAATAGGTAATAGGTAACACGGGCTGTTTTCCGCAACTCCACGTCAAGGCGCGTATTTTGCGTATGGGTGGGAGAATGAGTTATTCGATCCACCCCAGCTCCTCGAGAAAGACCAGCAGCGCCTTGATGTTGCTGACAATCTCACGTAGGGTACCTGGGTTACCGAAGTATTTTTCCCTGTAATTAGCGACCACCGGGCAGTTCAACAACACATGAGCCGCTGTCTCGTCGTCCTCCATGCAGGCTCTGCACAGCGGACTGTCTGTTACTCCTAAGACAAAGAGGTGTTTGTTAAATGATCCGTGGCCAGTTACGGCTGCTGTAACTGCGCGCAACTGTCGTTTAGTTAAACGGAGAACCTGTTTCGTGACGCGAGCATCGAACGCAGGAAGTGCTTCCTTAGCCTGCCTGCACTCACTTAGGTCCAACTATATTTTGTGATGTTGATCCCTGGTACGTTTCCTTACCAGAGTGCGTAGATACCCGAAGGGGAGTGGCACAATGGGTTCTGGTCCCACCGGTGCCATGCTCGACAAGTTCATCGGCTGCATCGTTGCCTAGCGAATTACTGTGTCCTTTGATCCACTGAATGGTAATGTTGTTGAGGCTACCTACCTCGTTGAGGCGCTGGTGGCACTCGTATATCAGCCCAGAGTCAACTGTGTGACTGTTCAGCGCTTGCAGAACAGCCATGATGTCCGAGAGTATGCGGATCGAGTGGTCCTTAACTACCCTGGCCATGATGGCAGACACTGCCAGGGAGATGCCCATGCATTCGGCCTGGAACACTGTGTTATGGACTCCCAGTGGTGTGGCTATGTGGATGTTGAGGTCCTCCGAGAAGACTCCAGCCCCTGTGCCACTACCTGTTTTTGATCCGTCCGTGAAGATACGCGATGTGTTCACATCAGCAAGCGTTTTGAGTGAATATTGTTGAGAGAGTGAGAGTTTAAGTAGGGAAAGACCGTAATCCCTCTCAGTCCTGCCACCCCGCATACAGGTCGTATCGTGCTACATGTTTAAATAAAAAAAATCTGAAATATTTTGTTTTCACCGGCCAAACCTCCAAGTGTTTAGAATAAAACGGGTGATGACTGGGTTTTAACCCACTCACTCCCCAAAAGGGGGGGTTTTGTCATAATCGCCACGCTTGGCAGGCGGGTTAGCGATCGCAGTATGGTGGTAAAATGCAAAGAGAACGCTGCTGATTCTCTAGTAAATCCCTTAGTCGCCTTCTACGACACCGTCGGGAAGCAATGGGATGGTGCTATTCCTTTACGTCCGGCGCCACACGGAACCCACTAGTAGGTTTTAATCCGCGTGATTACCCATCTCTAGCCATTCCCGCACACCAGCCGTAACGCCCTTCATGTTTATTTAAAAACACTACAAAGTGAAAAATAACTTTAATTTCGGAAGGCGGTGACTTTGGATATGTATTTAATTTTTTTGTCACCGCTTTCCGAAATTAAAGTTATTTTTCACTTTGTAGTGTTTTTTCGGAAGTCGTTTGTTTTTTTGGAAAATGTTTTTATCTTCCACTTTTTAGTTATAGTACCTACCCCACTAATTCGAAATGTCATCATCCTTGGGGTCAAAACAATGCATATTTATGCGATATCAGCAATCGCGGTTCATTTACTGTTATTTTTTGATGAGTTCCGTTATCTGTCTCTTGATTGAATTAAAATGGGACCACACGGGAAGCACGAGCTTTCAAATAAAAAAATAATCATCAAAATCTGTTCACCCAGTCAAAAGTTATGAGGGAACAAACATAAAAAAAAAACATACAGTCGAATTGAGAGCCTCCTCCTTTTTTTGAAGTCGGTTAAAAAATCAGAAATATTTTATTTTCACCTAGCCAAACCACCCAGTGAGTGGAATGAAACGGGTGATAACTGGGTTTTAACCCACTAGTGGGCTTTTACTCCGGGTGATTAACCATCTCTGAATTCATAACCAGTGTCATTGTATATTAAAGGAAAGCAGGTAAACAATTATTTTGGGGCATCATTTAGTAATTGGCTAAACAGTGATCCATATATTAATCAGCATTAGGTACCTATCAGGACCACGAAGCACGAACTCTACAAAAGCTGATCTGACGAACGTGTCGAACTCAGAATATTCCGTTTCATCACAAGGTAGTAAATCAGATGGTGGTCTTGTAACTAGTCAAACAATATACCTACCTATATCGTGGAATTTTATGAATACATAGATGTGTTATCCAATAGGTAGGTATTATGAGTGGGTGTGATGTTTGGACTTCCTCTTACAATAAACCTGCAAGGTATTTATCCCCATTGATTTATGAATGTGAACTCAACATGGTGCATTTTGTAAATCATTCTTGTTTTCCGCAATGCAGATAAAATGTACATTACACTACGACTTTGTCATACTTTGACCCGATTCGACACCGGCTGCTGCGTAGGCGACGCGCTCGGTTAAAACAAATATTTAAAAATCAGGCTCACACGTGGCGAACATAGCAGGAACTTAACAGCCCTTTGAACATACGAACTTTTCCTAAGGCATGTTCGTCTAACGACAAGTACTACACAAAGTGTCTAATTAGTATTCATCTGGGCGCGTGTAGTCCTCATCGCGGTGGGGACGGGTTATTAGCCGGCGCCGCCTCCGCGCCCAGGCATATTGTTCCGAGTTCTGCCCACCGAGCGCCGCGCTCGCCCGGCAACGTTAATTCACTCTGTCAATATTTGAACTACAATGCTGTACAGTCGACTTGGAGGCCAGAGGAAGCCGAGCCGGTGGCTGGGAAGGCAAGAAGTCGGCATAGCTGTTTGATGTTGGTATACGGCTGTGTCACTTCGAGCCAGCTCAATCCACCAGCGTTCTACGATTTCTGCGAATGAAGATTGAAGAATTGCGGACGCTCCCGTAACGAAGAGAAGAAATTTCGGATCGCTCCCGTAACGTTTTCGCCGGGAGAGGGCGCGTCTCTGACAGCTGTCATTGCGCGCTTTCTTCACGGGCGGGACGTGGGACGAAAATCTTTATATATATCACACACGACGATGTTCCCGTAGAGTGCGACCGGCTGTGTACTTGAGTGACGAAACGATACGAAAACACGACGACAGAATGGCGAACGAGGAGGTGTTGGGTCCGCGGAAGACGATGTTCGTACTTGTGATTGTTGTTGGATGTTTCGCTGTGTTGTGGCCTAGGATCCTGTCGCCGCTGGTCATGGGCCCCAGTCGGGAGCAGCTGAAGCCCAACAAGTTCGACCGGGAGGCAGGTAATGTCGGTATTTTTAACACAAGCTCAATGTCAATATCGCTGGACGCTGTGACGACAGCGAGCGTTTTAGCTCACTATATGATGATTATAATCTAATTATACGCCGGTTACTGCTGATAAATGATCACTGCAACACGTTTGGTTACAACTGATGTCATATTTCGGGTTATATAAATGTTTAAAACACATTTTAGGCGGGTGAAATCATGCAATAATGTGGGTATATTTGCAGTTCACAAGAACGAGGTATTGGTGTGCAAATATGTCGCGGTCCAGCTGTTGACTCTGCGCATTTAATATTTACGAAAGATCTGATCGGATTTTGGTACAGCCTGTACACATGAATAATTATCTAAAATATTGTATCAGAGGCATAATTATCCACTACAATGAATACCTATACTTAGTTAATTGATTGAGTAACAAAATCGTTATGATCATCTACAGGTTTATTGCCTAAAACCGCAAGTCACAAGTGTTTACTAAGTTCGCTAATAATAATTGAATGCCTGTAATAAACCTTGCAAAATTTGAATTTATATTTTTCTCAAATCAGTAATACTATTTTAAATGTCCTTACGATATGGATTTAAAGCTTCTAAGTAGGACATAATACTATACTTGATAAGAACTAAACATAAAAGATAGTTTTTGATTTTCGACATTCATACTTATTTAAATCCACTCGCAACAAATTGCCTGTGTCTAAAGGTAAATTAAGTATTATTTTCTAGAGAGTAGTATGCACAACCTTGAACACTTACCTAAATCAGAATTAAAATTCAACACTAAACATTTAGATAAAATATTACCTTATTTGCAATTTTAATGTTGAATACTGGTAGAAAAAATATATGATTACTGGTAGAAAATATTTTTATAGCGAACCTTTTTATTAGCATATTAGTACCTAACTATCAATAATTCTTTTAACTATTAAACAATATACAACAGGAAAACAATACTGCAATTAGTGTAATTGGAAGTTTGATAAAGGCAGAACTAAAGTACTAAAGAATTTAATTAAAAATGAAGGGCTGTTTGTTAAAGTATAGCAATAAGTATTTGTAATCATGTAGAAATGCTGATTAAAATTAAATAAAGCAAATTTAGGATCTAAAAACTACATCAATAAATTATTTGATGCAAAAATGAGTAATTTCAGGGTATAACTTAGTTTATTTTAAAAATTGTGCTAAAGTATGACTGATATAAATAGTTGTGTTGAAGTATTTCTACAAAATCCATTTAGTAATTCGATTGCATTTTATCCTTATGCATTTGAACTTGGACACAAAACTGCATACATCTAGAATGCCCTTAGAAATGTTATTTACAGAAAGTTACACAGACTTAGAAGTCTGTGTAACTCTTTTCATAACTTGCACTCTTAATGTCTCAAGTTAGGTACTTAATAAATGTTCAGTAGAAATTCAAGATGTATGCAGACAAGTATTTGCTATTCGATTTTTCAATATTTTTTTATGCTAGGTATTTTTCTAATATAAAGTGTTCTCCTAAGAATGTTGCCAACAATATTATGTTCCCACTAATAATACCCAACAGGATGCTGCGAAGTCCTATTCGAAACCGACATGGCGGTCCTGGAACTGATCAATGAAGTCTGCAGCTCAGCGGTCCAAGCTGACGGCAAGCTCAACCCTTATGCTGCAGCTGAATGTCGAAAAGCAGTCAATGAGACTTGTGGGCTTGACTTAGCAGCATTCCTTAAACGCAATGAGAATGTTGGGAAGACTTCTAAGATGTTGGCTGAGACAATAAAGAGTAGCAACAGTTCCTGCCTCAAAGAACATTTTGGTGTGCCAGTCTGGAGTACCGGAGTCCACTTTTCACAAAATTCCTGGACTCAGCAAGACAGTTAGTGGAATATTCTAGATTTTTCTAGAGTGTTCCATATTTGCTTGGCCCTTAGTTCGTGCAGACTGATAAATTAAATGTGCCGCACGCCAAAATGCTTTGGTTTAACTAAATATTTTGGTATTTTTTGATGACTAGTTATAAAGAGATTTTGGCATTAGAAAATTGAATATCTTGGCTACATAATTGCCATAGCCATTTCATGATGATATTGTCTATCAATTGATAGCTCATAGGAATTCTGTGTTCTGAACTAGTGCCAAGCAAATAGTGTTAAAGTGAGTTAGTTCTAACAGACACTAACAAGCATGGTGCTGTTTTGTGAATGAATACTAATAATTTTGTACTTAAGTTCTGTTAGGGCAGCATAAGAACCCTGCACTCTAACTGCGTCACACACTATCAACGACAATCTGAATCGTTTTGAAGGATATTACTATACCATTGCTTCATTCGTAATATTCATATGTTCAGAACAAATAGTCTAGTCAGCAACGTAATTAACTTAATGAATGTAGTTGAGCTGTCGTAATGTAAGCCATTCCTGCTGTTAGTGCGTTACGCAACTACCCCTCTGAATCGATATCTTTCATGAACCATTTGATATTCCCAGTCATAGTTTTAAGACAATGTATTTGTATGTCTGTTATTATTTATTTATTTATTTATTGATCATCATATACATCTTGTTAAACATGATTCTAGTATACTTGAACTTCGTTTATAGGTGTCCTGTAAAGCTTACTATTTAGTTGTAAGGACGCATTTACTACAAAGTCAATCGGTCCCTTATTATTCGAATTATTTCGCCCCTTTGCTTTCCTTAAAATTGTGGTCCGTAATAGAATAATTTATTGGTCCATTGTTACAAAATATCGTATCTTATTACCAGTGGCGGATTTACACATTTGCCGCCAGTAGGCTATTCAATTTTTGCCACCCCTTCAACCTTTGCGATTCAATACCCTACTTTAAAATCACATTAATTACATTTTAAACGTCAAAAAAATTGCAAATATCAGCATTTTCCCAATAATCGTATGATTTTAAACTAAGGGATTGTTTTGTAACTTCCTAGATTATTACACAACTTACGATTTAGTGGCATTTACTCAAGAAATAGTCTTTGGATATATTTCTGAGCTAAGAAAAGCTCAATCATGTACTACTTAGTAGCTGAGGTAAGGTAAGCCTTAAAACTACTTCCACATTATGAACACAGCTTTCACAAAATAATGTAAATTCGATAACCGTTGTTAAATATTTCTTATTGCACTTACAATCTAAAAACAATACGAACAATATCCCGAAATTATCGGTAAACAATCCGTTTTATGATGGCAATTAAATCAATTAAGTTATGAGTTTTACATTAACTTTTTGCCAGAGTTTAAATCCGTAAAATCGTCAATTATATCATCGGATTAAATCTTGTTCATTAGTTCTGACTCTATGCATAAAAGAGCTAAAGGTTTAGCTTTTCTTGCGTTAAAGTCGATCGTAGATAGTTTTTCACCCGCTTTAAGAAAAGCTTCTCTCACCCGAACAATATGTTGCTGGTGTACATAGACTCATGCGAAGTGCTATTTCGAACTTCGAATAAATGTTCTCCTAATTCTCTTTTCGCAGGAAGGAAGATAGACTTTTAAATGATCCAGAATGTAGTTTTATTTAGTTACGTTTTACTTAGTTAAAGTTCTTTAAGACGACACATGGCATTGAAAGTGTACGCCACAGATTTAGATAGACCTAGATAACGCAAGTATCACGATCTGTATGAAAACCAAGCGTGCCATGTTTTGACTACCTACTATGGTATCATAAGCACTATTTGGTTATGGGACAACCAAATCGTTTCAAAGACTGGCACCCGTCTCGCCCCACCCCCTCGCCTATCACCAACGCTTACGCAGCCAGCAGTACGTTTTTACGTTTACTTTTGTCAATGTTCGATGCTTTTTCCCTTCTATAAAGCTTTCTTCCTCAAAATGTATCGAACAAATAGTGCTATACTTTGTTGGGAACCAATCTTTATTTCCCGTCGCCTCAATCCATTGTTATTTTAAATTGAGATCATGTGGAAAACCTAAAAATCACGAAATATTTATTAAAATTGTCTACATAAAACAAAAACAAAACAAAATGATTTCTCTGTTTCCGAAATCGATCCTCGAGAATCGATTTGTGTTGCATAGGGTGAACAGCACTAATCACTAAAATTGACAGAAAAATGATAAAAGCGCCTGTACTCCAAAACCGAAACAACATACGATAATATCACTTGTTTTGATATTCATAATTTGCTAACACAGAATGGCGAACGAACGAATATTACGAAAATACAGCATGCTTGCGATGACCTATATTTTTCTCAAATTAGGTACTAGTGTGCTCAAAAAAGAAATCCAATTCTTTTTTGAGCTCATTATCAGCTTCAGCACCTTCGAAAACCATGAAAACGACACCTATGGTGAAAAAAATTGTATTTCCGCAGCCGCCATCTTGGATTTTCATTTTGTTTTCTAATTAATAACCAAAAATATTAATTTAAAAAATCAAGTGAAATAAAGGACATCTCTCATAGGTTAAATAATCAACAGATTTTCTTTAAAAACAATTTACTTAAACGTTTTTGTTAAGAAAATGAGATCTTAAAAAAAGGAAAGAATCATTAAGACGAGACCGTATTTTCCTGCAAAAATAACTAGCTGTCGAAAATGCTCGTTCTGATTCCACACTTGTTGGCTTGACAAAGGCATAAAAAGCACGCATCATGCTTTTTATGCCTTTGTAAAAAACTGCCACGTCCACCGCCATTCTCGTGTAATGCCATTTCACATAACACCATTTGGTTTCTAAATTAAACGCAGATAAAGAAGGTGTAGTACAACCCTTTGATAGCTTCAATGCGAAAACTATTGAAAGTAGTTAAATGTTACCAAATTACTAATACTACGATAAACAACACGTCTTTCACAATAAACCGAAAAATAAAATGGCTGACATCAAATGCATAATTTTGACTGACACGTGGAAAAAAAGACTCCAAAACCCGGAAAATGAACCCGGGTTTTTTAATAGTTTGAAAAATGCCGAAAACACTGTTTTTCGGTTTCCGGTTAACCCAGTTTGCATTCACTAGTACCAACTCACTAATTTTGGTTTGAAATGAAAACTTCGTTAAATCCGTTTTAGGCCTTCTGCCACTTCTAAATCAAAAATCAAAATCAAAAGTCATTTATTCAAACTAGGCTGAGAGTCAGCACTTTTTGAACGTCAAAATTACATAACACAGTACCCCAAAACGCCCGCCCTTCACCACTTTCTCGTGCTTTAGCTGGGAAGAAGTGGCGCAACAAACTCCCCAGCAGCACAGCTGTCTGTTAAGTTGGAAGAACTTGATTCTATACAATAATAGCATAAAATTAACTTTCAACAATAAATGAAAATTTAATTAGTAAAAAAAAAAAATGGTTTAAACAGTCATATAAAATAAACAATGATAAGAAGTAACTCATATGACCTGTCCGTAGTTAAGCTAATTCTGGTGAAAGAACACAAACGTTGTCTTGGGTTAATCACAGCGCCCAACAATTCTTATCGTATAAGTAGGTAGTCGTTGATAGAATAGTATACCTTAGTACAAAGATTTGATTTTACTTTCGCTTTAAACGCATTAAAATGTAAACGATCACTGTGAAAAATCTAAATCTTTTTTGTCACGGTAGATTGATTATATTATGATTTCTTCTTCTTTTTAGATTCTTTATTTAAAAATATAGATTTAGAATAAAAACAATAAACCAGTTCAATTAAAAAACCTTTTCGCGGAAAGTAGTGATTGAAAAAATTATCAGAAGTTTTACGAGCGAGAATAGTAACTTTGAGGGAAGAAGGATACACCACGAGAGAAGTAGCGCGCAGAGTTGCTATATCCCAATCCTGTGTCATGACCACGTCGCAGAGGTACCACGGGATGGGTAATTTTGCTGACCGACCTCGCAGTGGTCGTCCAACTGTTTTGACTGCTGCCCAAAAACGCTATATTAGATTGCTGGCAGCCCGTGACCCAACAATCAACGCTACTAAAATAAAAGCAGAAGTTCGGGCCGCCTCTGGGGTTGAAGTTAGCACTCAGACCATTTGGAATCCCTTGCACCAGGCTGGATTACGAGAACTGAGGTCTTGGCGAGCTTGCAGAGCGAGAGATTGCAGTGGGCTAGGCTTCGGCAAAATGAAGAAGAAAACATTGGCCAAAACTGTCTCTTCATTGATGAATCGCGAATCAATACTCATCCAGATAAACGACGTGTCCGTGTCTGGAGAAGACCAGGAGACCGTGAAAGGCAAAGAACTGCCACTGGAACAGTTCAGCAAGCCGGGAAATCGGTGTCCTTTTGGGGTGGTATTATGATTGGAGCTAGAACGCCTTTGATCCCGTATCGAGGCTTCATCACAGCAGACATGTATAGAGCATTTGCTATTGATGTAATTGTCAGACCATTCCGGGGAAACTATAGGCACCAATTTGTACTGGTAGATGATAATGCGCCCGCCCATCGAGCTCAACGAGTCAATGTTGCTCTCCGAGAATACGACATCACAAGGTTAGACTGGCCTGCCGGCTCGACTGACTTAAACCCAATAGAGCACGCGTAGGATGCTCTTAAGCGAGCTGTTTGGAACCCTCAGCCACGTCCCCAGACAGTGCCAGAGCTCAGGGAAGCCGTTATTCAAGAATGGGACAGGTTACCCCAAGAAATGCTAGATACCTTGATTCTCAGCATTCACAGGAAGATCACCGCATGTGTCCGAGCCAGGGCAGGAGTTATATGTATTATATTAAATATAAACCTTTTGTTAATAAAGTGATGTTTAAGTTTGGTTTAACAGTCTTTTTCTTTCTATCAAATTTCTGTTACAGAAAAAATTATATCAGCTTAAGCTAGTGATCACAAACTTTTTTTTAATGTGATCCCCACTGAAGTTTGGCATCTACTGTTATGCCCAGAAATTCGAACATGAGTCTATTTATCAGGACAAGAAACGTGTTAACCCTGAAAGTTTTACTCGCAGTCATTGTAATATCTTCATCGGGTATTCCATCAAATCTTTTTTTTTTAAACTTATTTAGGCACGTTGGGCATTTTTGAGATGGGAAAGTGACACTGTTCAAAAAATGCACAGGTAATTATTTAAGTATTCACTTCTGTCGGCACTGCCGGAGTGCTACTGTTTTTTTTCTTTTCGGTTGCTTTTTCCGGTTTCTTTTGTACATTGATTCGATACGCTCAATTCCATCGCCTTTTCTTCAAATTACTTGAAATTTTCTCGTTCATCCACGAAAAACTTACGAAGTGATTCGTAAAGATCGGCAACGGCGATCAAATCTACGTTGTAACCTTGAATTTGAACTTTCAATTTGTTCATTCTTTCCAAGAAATATTCCGTACAACATCCATTACCACCGTTTCCATTTTTTTCAAATTCGAAAGTTTTCCCGCGGCTTCTTCATCGCGTTATGGGCTTTTCGGTACCATCATCCTTGATTCCTCCGTGCCAAGAATCTCTCAAACTTTTACATGCATATTCTCTCGCTAACCAACGTGTCAGATTCACTCTCTTTTTTTTTGGATCGGAAATCATCAATTCAGAGTTTTGCTTTTCCCGATTTCACTAATTAATTTTTGCCAGCGTTGTCGAGCTTCCAAAAAAGACGTAATTTTCCTATAACATCATGAAAAAGTGACAAACTTCTGTACACGATTCAGTAGCCGCAGTTGCCCCTAAATTCAAAGAATGGGCAGAACAAGGCACGTAAAAAGCGAAAGGTGCGTGGCTTTTAATTTTCGCCTGCTAGCCATTGTACGAGTACATGCCAGTCATATTCGGCATTATCATGACTGTCCACTGTAATGTAATGAAACGCCGAGATCTTAATTCTTAGGCGCTAATAGAGTGAGTGGACCTAATAACATTTAAGTACAAAAATAAATTGTAATAATTAATCAAAAAATGGGTCAAAATTACTAAATAAATTTAAATTGTAATATTTTGTTATTGGAATATAAAAAAAAATCATATTCACAATAGTCCACACAGCGTTTAGTCATTTTTCATATTCAGACGTTGCAGTATCCAGTACTATATTATTATAGTACTTACCTACTAAAATATTGTAATTTTGTAAACTTTCGAGACTTTTTTCTCCGTGTGTATAACACTGTTTTATTTTTCTGTAAAGAAAAAAAACTTTCAGTCAAATTTGTTGCCGCCCTAGGTTCCAGCCTACTCAGCCTTATGGTAAATCCGCCACTGCTTATTACTACATCATTGTAATGTATGCTCACTGTAACTAAATTAACTATCATGGTTATTTGAACAGTGGTCCCCAAAGTAGGCAGCGCCTGTTTTTAAAATTCGACATTTTAAATAGAAGACACATTGTTGTAACTATTTATGGGGGAGTGGGCCGTAATCCACCACTCGGGCCTAGTGCGGGTTGGCGGTTGTGACATACATGTCTTCATTTTTTGGTCCTAGGACATGCCGGTTTACTCACGATATTTCGTTCACCGTTTTGAGAGCAGGAAATTATTTACAGAATGTAATGTGCCTGCTTAGGTTTGTACTACAACTAAGCTAAACTTACCCATACATTACTTCGTCTATTTTATCAGGCAGTCTACACCTACGCATTCGTAAATCCCTGATCGTGTCTGTTTCATCAAGTAACTGTAAACTCATACATAACCGTATCAGTAACTTGACAGTTCGAAGAAAAGTAATGCTACCATACTAAAACTAATAGTGTTGGGGTAGTGAAAGATTTTGCGTAAAAAACGAATGATAAAAATGGTTTAATTATAATTTCGTTATAAAACTTAAAATAATCGTTTGTAACATGTGGAATATAAGAATATATAACAAATCCTATCCTATTTTTAATAGTGCATATCATGTTTTTAAGACAAGTTATGAAATTTAAAATATGTAAGTGCATTATTTAAAGTTCATTCAATTTCATTCATTCTTACACCACCTCACTATCTTTTTTGTCATAATCTGGTAACTCTTCAACTGTCAAGTTACTGACCACGATTATGACTTTATGAGTCCCAGATAGGGATATTAACTTCGTGTTCCTAACGCGCGTGTATATGAACCGCCTACGCAGTCGAGTCGACATTTTTTCCATACAAACTTCGGGAGTGTATTACTCCACTGTTCGGAAGCAGTTGTCTATGCGGAAACAGAATACTAAAATAAAAAGCCATTAAAAAGTTAGGAGCCAACAAAGATTCGTTTTTCTTACTAATTTAACCTAACTCAATAATAAAAGAAGTGTAAAATCTCCAAAACCAAGTCGGTACCGATAAAACTCAAATATCGAAAAGTAAAGGAGACAGAAAAGAAAGGGATTTCAATAAGCCCTCAGCCTCCTTCTTTTACTGTTTGAAAAGGAGGCAGAGGACTTACTGAAATATCACATCTACACAAAAGACAAATAATAAATTTAAAACAATTTTGCAATAGGAAAAATAATACCAGCCAATTGCACAAAACTATGGTGGATATAGATAAAAAAATGTATACCACTGAACCTTAATGAAGACAATATTGAAACAATAGATAAAGCGAGACATATAGAAGAGATACATAAAAAAATGGAGACAGAAAGAACTACATGGAAGACATCCAAATGATTTATACCAAACACGTGTTGATAAAGAAGCTTCTAAAAAATGGCAAATTGTAGAAAACATATAATTAAAGATCCCACAGTACGATGCGATTTATGCAGAAAATGCCACAGCAAACCTGAAACTATACAACACATCACAGGAGCTCGTAGCACACTCACACAAAACGATTAAACTCATAGACACAATCAACTAGTTGGCCAGAATTCTACGAAAAATGCATTATGTGTTGAAACTTTTAATTATATAAAAACATTACAGCGTTACACACTTGCACAAATCGAACCTTTAGAATTATACCTATTTTGCTTGCGGCTAATTTCGAATTAGGTCTCTTTAATTCTGAATTATACAGACCTATTTTGCTTGCAGCTAATAGTCTCCATAATTCTAAAGGTGCGAAATGTTAAAAATGACAATTTAACTTTTATTCGAAGGCCCTGCCATGGTAGGCGTGTGAGACATGAAATTCCTTTTGATTTGCCATAATATTTTCGAATGCAGGTTCGAGCTGCGACGAAGCAACTTTCAGCAGAGCGAAAAGGCTGGTCTAGCTGGCTCCTTTACCTATGCGTCTATTATTCTACTAAGTAGAATGTACTTTATACTTCTGGACCGTCAAAATATAATTATCGCGGGCCATATACTATTCATGTCAAAGGACCGTCGCACAGTATGATAAATGCCTCGAAAATCGGACATCGCTTTTTTATTCTTCTAATCGATACTATACACTATTTTGAATGCTAGAGTAGAACTCCCAGATTCGAATTCAACTTGAAACCAGAGCTATAATTTATTTAATATTTTATTCTGGTTATCCATAGAAATACAAAAAACCTTTATAATTTATTATGTTGCATATACACTTTGTGTTTTAATTATAGTATGACGGTCCCGACTGCTACAATTAAAGTATGACGGTCCCGACTGCTACAATTTATCTGCTTATAAGCATCGCCTTAGCAACTGGCGATTCTTAACACGCTTGTAATGTCAGTGTAGGACGATTTCTAGCCTTGGATTTATCAGCAGTTGACAAAGCAACCGGTTCTAATGTATGCTCGTTTGCACCCTTTTAAACAAGTGCCAGTGCAGTACATCTGCAACTCGAGGTCGTTTCACACGAGCAGGCTCATTATTGTCCATGATTTTCGGGGTCTGATCGGCATCGGTTCAAAGATAAATCAGGTGTATTGTTTCCTGGAAAGTAGGTTTTTCTTCCACTTCCAAACGTCTCAACATATTAATGTCCCCCACGTTTTTTCGAATTTTATCAAGCTCGGTCCGTAGGTTTTCATATACATTTTATCCCAGTAACCTCCTTTTTCCATCTGGTTTATTTTAAAGGACTCACGGACTTTATAGCCGTGGTCTTCTGTATTTGAGGACCATTTTGTATAACCAGACCATCTAAACTTAAAGACCAATTAATTACTTCAGTAAACACACTACCATCAAAGAACGGAATCTTATCGGGGTTACCAGTCGCATGTGCATTACGTTGGAGCAGTTTACGTAGCAGAACTAAATATAGGCCCTGTTGATACCAGACCGTTGTTTTGAATCCTCACACACCGGATTATGCAAGACTAGTGTAAACATACGTCATGGCTATGATAGCCGAAGGTGTAGGAAAATAATAGGTACTTTGTGCAGAAGCAAACTTTGGATTTACCTATGTTAGTTTGAATTTCATACCATGCTACTTTTAGGGACATGGACGCGCAAACTGTAACCATGAATTCAGAACATGATTTTAGCTCCCCCCCCCTAGCGTAGAAACTTTTCGTTGGTTATAAAAAAAAAACTGCTGTTCCATACAAAAGTGCAATAGCTACGGTCAACATTTATCAGGTGCAAACGAACGACTGGGTTCAATATCGTGCCATTGCAGGTCCGAGGTGTATAATACACCCAGTTTCACTTTTATTCGAAGCAATCATTGATTTTCTACTCCGAAAGTTAGGTTCGGAAGGTTGAGGTACTGTATTTACTTCCAATACTACTAGCATTTAAGTTATTGTCTGTCTGGTCAACCGAACATTGTAAATGTGAATAGTCTCTAATTAAATACAACCATCAACTTTTGGAGATGCTTTCTTCAATGCTGACCTAAAGCATTAAATAAACAAACATTAATATTATTGTTTTATAATAAAATGATCAAGATTTGTTGCGAATTTTAACGACATTACGCAGAATTAAGCACCACATGGCGAATTTAATGATTGTTTAAAGAAACGTTTTTCTTTCCACGACGCTTTTACCGTCACCGTCGGTACAATTCTGGGTACATAATTACAACTGCCGTTTATTTCAGCCATTCATGCTTCTCACTAGAGTTGACATTATTTTGTTGCTTCATACATTTTCCTTGAGGAAGCTGTTGTAATAGCCGTTATGTTTGAATTGCAGGAAACCTGATTATTTTTGGGTTATCATGATGAGGCCGCGTGTCAAGGTTGATTTGATAGTGTTACGGCAATGTGGTACTATTAGCTGCAATTGCACGACTGTAGTTTCTGTCGTGTACCGAAGTACCATCGGACTAACTATCTAGTCCTTTTACGGCTTTTGACGCTAAAACATCTTTCCAGCCACAGTGCTATTTAAACATAGGTTACTTTTGATGTGTTGTACAGCAAGCAAACTATATTTAATATATCTTGAAGATAACTTGTACACACGGCTACACATCAAGCTATCCATTTCCAGTATAAGCTGATCTCGCATTGTATAGGATTTCCGTACAGTGCGAGATCAGCGTAAACTGGAAATGTATAGCTTGATATGTAGCCGTGTGTAGGTACTATGAAGATTCTAGATTTTTAACTATGTAAGCTCATTGCAGTCTAGTCCTGGAAAATAATCCTAAACAGCGCCATAACGCCTGATTCTCCGCCTAGTATCTAGCAGCTAAAATAAAATGAAATTCATATTTTACCTACAATTTTCAACTAGCCTCGAAAATGGGACATCAACACGTAGATTTATCGACTCAGCATGAAGATTTCAACAACCATTTCGCTCACAAATGTAAATACAAGACGTTAGCTTTCACAATGAGGTATGGAGCGGCATTTCGAGTAATACTCGTTTAGTGGCCTCTACGACAAGAACAAAAGTTTTAGCGTCACATTGTCACATTACTAAGGTCACATGAGTAACGCTGAGGCAGTCGTGGCTTCGTGTTAGAATAGGAAATTAGAACCATTCCGATTTGACGCCTCGGTATTAGTGTTTGGAGACATCATTTGTACTTATTGACCTCTAAATTGGTGTTTCTTTTTGATGAATTAATGGTCCTTGGTAACTTCAACATACGGTGTGGTCTTTATAGCTAGTTTGAGTTAGAAAATTACAAATAGCTTCTTACAGAAGCATGTTAAGTATCTTTTGAATGATAAATCTGAACAATTGTTGATCGATAACACGCTGTTTCGTATTGTGCACCAAAGCCATACGTATTCAGCGTTGAATTCGGTGTAATGCTCCCATTCCGGCGAATTTTGGAGAGAACCGAAAATTAAACTGTTGGCATAGTTAACAATGAAACCACCGGAAATTGCATATTAGGAAGAGTTTGTTGAAGGATTTTTGTATGTTCTATTTTATTAATATTTAGGCATACTATGTCGGGTATAGGGTCCACAGTAATAAGACGGTGTCCTAAACAAACGAGGACTTTTTAATCATAAGGATGTTTTATGATAAAACACGGTATATCTCCAAAGATGTGCATTGCCGAGATGAGTCATGATTTAGGTATAATTTTTTACTGGTTACCATTTTTGGCATTTAGGCAGCCGTAGCGTTTGTCGTTTGTTTTATGAAGTTGTATAGTCTGATTTCGTGACGTTTGCGCTGAAATATCAACGTTAAAACATAGGTTTCATGTGTTTCTATCAATCAAGACTTGCAGAGAAGTTGGAACGACATATTTTGGCAGATTAAATCCCGTAACTAATTTATTTTGTAGATGTTGCGTGTATTTATGCGTCTACGCACCGTCACGCACGATAGTTGATGTCTGACACCTGTCATTGACTACAATTCCGCTATGACATATAAAAACCGGGCATTGCATACTACGAGTACCTATTGTAACATACGCTCGATTTTAGAAGTCTTATTTGTTTGATGCTTTCAGACTGAAGACCAATGTATCTGAATGAAACCTAAAACGCGTTCAAGAGCTGTCGTCATTGTTGTGGAATATTGATACTGACAGCTCTTGAACACGGATTAAATATGCTCATCGCGTTCAGATTCATTGGTCAAATTCACCCGTAGTCGGGTTGGCCAGGTAGATAATAAAACTCCTTACCACACGTCTTACATTCTTGTAATTTATTCCTAGGACTAGCACAGTACGAAGAACATGAGAAGTATTTTTTTACAGCCAAGATGATTTTAGTTCCTTCCTAGTTTCAACCATATGCCTACCAAATACCATGACATGTGCACGATGAAATGTTTATTCAAGTTACATAATATAATGTGGCGTTAACATGACGATCTGGTTAGCGCCTTGGAGTCCCATATGGTTTTTTTAAACAAATTAGGTAATGTGCCTATTGCCAATCCGGGTCAAATTGAAACATGTGTAAACGCATGTAAGTTTTGTCATAGATTATTGTTGGGTTACAAAAAGCCTTTTGGTTTTTTTATGGATGGAGTAACAACGAAGGTTGACGTCATCGTTAATAGTGTTTACATTGTTTTAGATTTGAAACTGAAATAAAAGGCATTTCTACATTGCTTTGTTAAATATAACAACCACAAGTTTTAATTATTTTCCCTATGACTTCTTTCCCTTACTATGCTAACTCCAACGAACGGGCCAAAATGGATTATAGTTTGATTAAGTTAGAAAGAACCAGTTATTTCCTGTAACATAATATCTAAATGCCTACAACCTGTAGTGTTGTCTTCGAGGGCATTGAGAAACAAGTTTTTGATAGTGGTAAGCCCTCAATGTTGCACTTTTTAAGTCCCAATTTACCAAATACTACAGGAAAATTCTTTCGAGTAAATAGAAAGAATTTCCCTTTTGATTGAAAAAAAAAGACAATTCTATTGGTCGGTATTGATAGTGGGTTTCACTATACATATTTAGAAACATAAATTGAAACTGAAAATCAAACTAAAGAATAATTCCATACCTACTCTTAAAAATAGAAATACCTAATAAAACCACTGACCTAATGTTGTCAATCACGCGTCAACATGGTGACTCACGCGCACCCTATGTGATGAATTAGGAAGTTGCTGGTTAATACAAATGGGCCATAATTAATCTTGCGTTTTGTATGCGTAGACAAAATACGACAGTGGGTTTGTTAGTTGATGTTAAACGAATGGGACATATAATGCTCGACGAGTTTTTGATGCAAATTATTTTGAAAAGTTTTATTGAAGTAGCGAAAAAGTTGGCCCTATCTGTTTCGCTATAGGTTTTATTAAAATACTGTAAGGCCGCGACTTACGAGTTGTTAAGTCATAATTTCAAACCCAGGCCCTTTACTTTGTTTAATTGATTTTATCACTATTGCCTTCAAAACGGTAAAGGAAAAAAAATTCGTGAGAAAACTGGCATGTCCTAAGAACCAAAAAATTTAAGACATGTGACAACTAGCACTTCGCAAAGAGCTTGTGCAGCCCGTCCCGCCAGTGGATACATTAGGTACCTATAGGGTGATTACATGATGCCGACCGCACGAGCATGTTTGATTGAGTCCTAATGCAAGAGTCCCTAAGAGAGTTCTAAAATAAACACAACATCACACCTCGTTTCCATGAAGGGTTATGTAGAGATATCCCTTTAGTACGCCCCCATTTCGCCATTTCTAAAATGCTTTCCATATTAAACTAATCGAAAACGGTTATAGCGCGAGCGGGTGATGGGATGAAACGCGGTGGGTCAGGGCGGGCGGGTTCGATGGGATGCAACGCGGTGGGTTGCGGGCGGGCGATGGGATGCAACGTGGTGGCTCGTGGGTGGGCGATGAGATGCAACGCGGTGGGTTGCGGGCGGGCGATGGGATGCAACGCGGTGGGTCACGGGCGGGCGATGGAATGCAACGCGGTGGCTCGCGGGCTAAAATGTTCATGCGGACGAAGTCGCGGGCGAAGGACTAGTACTACATAAAGGCTAGGTCTATGTGTCACAAGTTCTATTTTGGATCTATTTTGTATTGAAACAATGTTTAGTCATCTGTTATTAATCCATAGAGTGGTTAGCTGTGATTCACTGCATGGTCCATGGTTTATGTAAATTACAGTAATTATTTATCGGTTTATATCGATATATCTTCCAGTCTAATTAGAATGGCACTTATAAGGTGCACAAAAGTGCCTGTAATTGGTTTATTTGAAATAAATGCTTTGAGTTTGAAGGAACCTACCAGTTGATTCAATCTCTCAATGAAAATTCCATTCATTGATTCAGGTATCACAGTGACATTACGTTCTCTCCGGTAGATAAGTAGAGAAATTTAAATCATGTGTCACAGTCGTGACCGGTGTTTAGCACTTAAAATATCCACCAGGCGTTAATATTGAGTACCCTATTTACGCATTCAAAGTGAAGGTAGCTAGTAGGTACTACTAATCTAAATTCAGTTCCGGACACTAAACTACGTTTGAAACTGGTTGTACACCAAGTCCATAAAGCCTGTGAGGGCCCTGACCTTCAGTGCTCAGAGGATGTGCTGAGGTAGCCCGCGACATTTAAAATTTCTTACGTTTTTGCAATTTGCAGGTCAGTGTCACTGTCAGGTTGTATGTTGAATAAAATATGATTTGCGACCGAAACAAATATGGCTTTACAGAATGACCTTTATATAGCAAAACACGTAAGAAAATATGAATTTCATGGACTACCCTGGCACTTCTACCATTAACGATTTGAAGAGAATTGTGAATGCTAAAACTATCATGCAATAGCGAATGGATGGTGATACTTGATTGCTGGAAAATTGTATGGCAAAAGGACCAATTTTCACCTGCCTGACAAATACCTTTCATATTATTAAGCAGATGGTGCGCTAAGCATGCTTGCACCCATCTTGCGTAATCAGCTGTTAGCCAATCCGACGACCATCACCGGTCAGTATTAGCCAATAAGACGTGCCTACAGCACATCACGGTTGCCGCAATATGTCTGCCTTGTGTCATCTATGGACCGCTTTCGTTGTAACCTAGTACAATAATCCTGAATGCTTTGGGTACTCAATAAACTATATTAATAATAGAATTGCTATCTTGTGCTTGCAAAGAGTTAAACTAAACGTACCCTAGAATATGTAGCCCAAAAACAAGTAAAATTTTAACGTGACAATACGTTACTCTTACATTCTTTAGACAGTTCAATTTGGTTATAAGAAAAAGATAGCAATATTTCTGACTTTTTCTTTCGTAAACTAACCTGCACTTTAAACAGCAGAGTACTAATGTGGTCCTTATTCCCCAGATATCAAACAAGAGCGCCCTTTGATCCGCGGCGCAGGACCACATCCCGCCCTCCGCGAGAGAGGGCGCGCGATACCTGCTGGAGCTGCTCCTAGTCCTACGAAGACCACCGTGACAATGCCCCCCCACGTCAGGGTACGAACCTCCCCGCTATCCGTGTACTATGAACTGGAGATCAAGGTCAGTTGAGGAGGGAGAATGCTTGTGAGGCTTTGCAAGGTAGGTCGGCAGTTCCTGGTAGTTTTTTGCTGGACCAAAGGTTTTTGAAGACAGTTGTCAATGCTGTCATCAATTTGTGGATGTTATTCTTGAACGAAACCCTGAATGGTTCTATATTATTGAGTTTCTATTCTATTCTAAATAAAAGCATTTATTTCAAATTGTTCCGGCACACAAAAAAGCACTTTTGAACGTCAAAATTTACAAATTGTGTAAATTTACTACTACTTGTTTTAATCTACTTTTTGGAAGGGCCGTCAGGCCCGATCCAAAAAGTAGTTACGTATGGAGAAGAATGGGCAAGAAACTCCACCGTTATTTATTTACTACCCAACCCTTCTTTTTCCTTATCAAGTATTTTTTTACGTTGTACAAAAGAGACTAGAAAAACTCATGACGGTCCAACAGTCACTTACATATCGGCAATCTCTACTTACTATTAGGAGTAGATTTAGAACTAACTTAATAAACTAAAATAAACTTGAACGAATTAATAGAGAAAAACAGAAAACTATACTTTGGAAAAGCAACATAGGTATTATGAAATTACTGGGAACTGTCGTTACATGTACTAATACTATAAACAAGCTTCGCCTGTGGTCGGCCCATTTAATAGTGGTGAGTATGCCTAGATTAGCGCCATAACAATATGTAAGCTTAATGAGCTTCATAGCACAGTTAATTTAGCCTTAAGATTATGTCTGTTAGTTATGTTCGGAGGCTGAAGATCCTTATAGACACATACCTACACAGGTACAGGCATTTGTGGCGTCTAACGTCATTTACAACAAATGTATCCTTATTTGCAAGGTGTTGACTGACAATGGATGATTGAATCCGCCCATACTTTATTGATTAAACGATCACTGCGGATAGAAAGACTGCAAGTAAGCTTACAAGTATGATGTCATCGTCTTTATTTTCGGTGCTCATGGCTTCTGGCGGCACACATGGTGGCAACACCATCATTTATCGAATTCACTTTAATATTCTTAGTCTAATTAAAATGATGATTGAGCTATTGCATCAGTCTGAGCCAAAATAAGCTTCATCGCGTGAGAAATTGTTGGATGGGCTGATTATGGTGTCTTTAAATCATGTTGATGCTCACTATAGACTAGCCTTTGCCATCTTAGGTCAACTCCCAAAGGATTAAAGGCGATTCATCTGAACGGGCTTCGAAATATGTACTATTCTCTTGAAGAGGAAACAATGTCATCCACAGATAAACAATTACTTGACACATAGTTAAACCATTTTTAAATGTGCGACAGTTAAATCAATGCCTATTAACGTTATCATCAGCACGTGAATTATTATTGATCAAAGATCAAGCTTTTGGCTCTTGAAAGTAGGTCCTTGTGATAATAAACAGCCAGACTCAAAGGACTAGAAAATTTGTCATAGGAGTTGAGATGAAAAGAGGTGACAGTTACGCTAAATATCCGGAAGTTAATGGCGCCAATGAGATACTTGCAATCGGAAAGAAAACATCTTTGGAAGCTACGACCACTGCCAACTATCAAAGCTATGTGTCCCGGAATGTCAATGCGTGTTTGTCAAGGTCGTTTGCGGCCGTCAGCTCTTGATGATGATACACACGGACACTGACCGTTTGTCATCTGTTTAATCTAGTTTTGTTCCTAAATGTTATAGAAGTAAAGATGCGAAAGTATGCTCTTTCTTAATACAATGAAGCGAATTATGATTTTCGCTGTACACCAGAGACTACCACTATAACTTTTTGTCTTCCTGTTCATCCCACGGTTGTCTGGTAGATGTTTCGCAACAAATATATCCGCTATTAAAGATAAGACCGCCTTTGCACTCTGAATATTATGGGTTGCTAGCTGCTGCCCGCGGCTTCGCCCGCGTGGAGGTCGAAAATTATCCCACGGGAATGTATTACCGGGATTAAAAGTATCCTATATGTTAATCCAGGTTACATACAAACAATCAAAGTCAAAGCATTTATTTCAAATAGGCACTTAAAAGGCACTTTTGAACGTCAACATTTACATTAAAATAGAATTGATTCTACTCGCCCCTTCCAAAATGTAGTTTCGTATGGAGAATAATGGGCAAACTATATAACATTCACTATATAATTATGTGTGAAAACGATGCACCCAAAATAAAATGACCATACCAAAATAGGTAAACAGAATGAAAGTGATTACAGATAAATTAATTTAATGATAAATACATGGTGCTCACATATTTAAATTAAAAACATTGTAAAAGTAAGTATACTATTATCCTAGAATATTAACAAGTTATAAGTCAGTGTGTGAGTTAAAGTAATCACTGAGTGTAAATCAATGTCATAAATATAATTAATTATACAATTCAATTAGCAACCAGTTTGATTTTGTCTAGACAATCAATCTAGCTAGAGTCTAGACTCTAGCTAGATTGTCCTATGGAGCAGGACCAGCATGTTTCCAAGCATTCTTATCTTGGATATAGAATCGTCTAAATTGTAATATGCTTGTTTACAAAGTTTACTTTTAATATGAGTTTTAAATTTCCCTTCATTTAATTGCATTGTATCACAAGGTATTTTGTAATAACATTTAACACAGTACCCCATAAATATATGTTTGCCAAATTTCATCCAAATCCGTTCAGCTGTTTTTACCTGATTGAGTAACAAACATCCAAACATTTTCACAAACTCTCACATTTATAATATTAGTACAATCCTACTGAATGAGCTTTGTACAATGTTGGTGTAATTATTTTATAGCATATATTCTATCTATCTTGAATTTAGTTTACATTGACATGTAGACAAAATAATAATTATTTTACGAACAGATTCTTTAAGTTTTTGAGCTGCTTATGACCGGCACCCTAATTGCGTCACACGCTGTCAATCAGAATCTTAATTTTGAAGAATCTGAATCCATTGCTTAATACGTTCGAAAAAAATGCTCAACAACGCAGTGAATGTTGTTGAACTGTCAAAATTAAAGCTATTCCCACTGTTAGTGTGTTACGCAATTATCCCTCTGATCGATAAAGCTGCGAATACGAATACGTCACTATTTACCTATCATACATTCTAGAAATCTTAAAACATACAGCGATTATTTAATTGAAAAGTTTGGCATCTAAAACTAAGTAGGTAAACTATGATGATGACGCAAACAGAGATGGAGTTTATCTTGCAAATATTTGCCATAAAATTATGAAAGACGATGCCGCCTGAGAAATTAAAGTAATTGAATTTGGATTTGATCGAAGCTTCCAATATCAATGCAATAATTATAATGGATGAGTTGCACACGACTCGGGAACGTACGCTGTGGTAATTTATCCAAGTGGCCTACTTTTAAAAGTGCTATACTTTTGTACTGGCTGGTTTTATAAATAAAAAAGTTAATGCAACAAGGGA
This sequence comes from Polymixis lichenea, assembly GCA_949091785.1. Taxonomy (NCBI): domain Eukaryota; kingdom Metazoa; phylum Arthropoda; class Insecta; order Lepidoptera; family Noctuidae; genus Polymixis; species Polymixis lichenea. The sequence goes on from OX420948.1 coordinate 241,475, forward strand.
CAATGTAAATAGCTGGCACAGCAACGCGATCAGTGAAGAAGTGCATGCAAAGAATACAAAAATCGAATAGTGTGATCAACGTGTGACTAGTTTCAACAAGAAAATCATTTGAAGATTCTACTTCAAGGTAAATTAGGAGCAAGACAGTAAAACAACAATTATCACTAAACCGCCAAGAAATACAATTACCCTTGAAACTAGGCTAGTTTATTTATAAGTTTGCAACAACTTTGACAAAGAGGCCAACAGTTACAGTTACGTTTTGAACAAAAAATCTTTGAAAAACCAACATTTGCATGATAGTAAGACGAAAATTCGAGTCTTTTTGTTTGAAAAATAAAAGGCTTTGAATAGGAACGAGTAGGTTTTGGTAGATGAGTCAATTATGATAAACAATTTGCGTCAATGGATTGTGTGGAACAAAATGTGAGTTGTTGTGGATCAGTTCGGATTCTGCGTGTAATTTACATTTTTTGTAAACGTTTTTCTAATTTTGTTGTACTTCGGATGAAAGGGATATGGAGATTACGTACCTAGTAGTGGTATTGGAACTTTGGATGTAGATAGATCTATTAGTTGTTTTGTATGGATAAATGTGTAGTGAAGTTACTGCTTGGACGCATCAATGAAATACTTGTTAGTTGTATCGGTGTCTTTCTAGGCTCTTGCTCCTATTGTACATGAATGTGCATCGGCAGGCTTAGCATGACGTTTTCTATTTCTACGAAGAATAGACAGTGCTTTTTCAATCAGAGTGACCTTTCGTTTCTCCATTTTTGACATCGCACCGTAGATATCCTTCTACATTCTGTTTCTAACGATCTTTGTCTAGGTCCTTATAAATGTAGACTATTTCAAAAGAATATTTCTTCCCAAACTGTCGAAATCACACTGACAACAAACTTTCTACTCGACGGTCACAAAGTATACACGATTATCTACAAAATCATGATTCGTTTAGAAAGCATAACTGTGATGATTAATATAAAAACATAGCTGTCTTCTCCTGTTGTGCATCATTTAGTTAATAGTCATGTCTATTCTTCCGTCGACAAATTGGTGCTCGTGCTAAGCCTGCAGATTCACTAAAACGTATTGTGCGTTGTCAAGATATTGTCACCTTTTCTTATTCGACGTATTGGTCCTTCTGTCCGCAGTTGACGAAATAGTTGCATAATCAGCGTATAATTTTCTCACAGCTGGGACACAGGCCTCCTCTCTGTGTGAGTAATCCACCATGCAGGCCCAGTAGGGATTGGTTTTTTTGGTTCTAGGACGTGCCGGTATTTTAACAATGTTTTCCTTCAACGTTTTAAGAGCACTGGTGCTGATGGCCACCACTGTACTCACGACACGTGAAAATGTGTTTGTTGTAAAGATATCATAACCTTTTCTGCTTGATTTGACGTTATAGTCCTTGGGCCCGCAATTGATGAAATAGTGGTCCTGTGCGAAATCAACCGATACAAGTTTTGAACATATGGCCTCTGTCAACATCACTGTAGTAACTCCAGTGCAGTGTCTAGCCAATGACTACACATCAACGTCCTCACTTCAATTGAAGAGCGTCTCAATCTACTTAAAACAGGCTGTACACAAGCTCGTTCTCTGAACTAGGTACATAAACAAATGTGTGGCTGGCATTGGTCGGGGCGACCCACAAACGCGGCCTAGACATAGTGCGCAGAAATAGCCCACAGTGACACTCCCGCGCATATACGCGCATCTCCGATGGCGCGCGGCGGGCGTCGCCGCGGTAATGCTGTGATTTATGGACTTTCTTATTAGCTACTGTCGTATGTTTAGTGTATAGGATTTTGTAGGTATAGCAATTGGGTGTTTAAAATAAACTGGTTAATAAACGCATTGGTTATTTGGAATTCAAAGTATTCTTGTTTTCCCTTTATATACGGGTATGTTCTCAATATTAAGTGCACATCTCCTTTACTCTATTTGTGTTTGCACTATACATTTTCTTAAAATAAAATCATGTTTCTCGATCTAAACATGCTTAAAAACTGCCCTGTTTTTGGTCTTTTGATACGCTTTTATTAATTGGATATGGCTACGAAGACGATAGCAGACCTCGTAATACATACTAGAAGGTCTTAAAATCTTTAAGGTAGCTAGCGCATAGTGATACCGCCGGGGACATCAAACAATTTGTCAATATTGGGCTCGGCTCGTAAGACAATAATCTCGTTTAGAGGCCGCCTACACTTATACGTGTACCAACATTGAGCATAGATTAATAGACAGACGCGTCTAAGTATGTTAATAGAAAAAACAGAATTTTGTCCAACAACCGACTCTTTAACAAGGCTCAATGTATCAAGAAAATAAAACGGACATAGGTTGTATAGGAACTTGTCCGGGGCAGCACTACCACTAATATTAGCAATTTCTGATGCTTTTAAAGGGTACGGGTACCAGGCGCACTTGGGAGCAGTGGTGACCCAGTGGTGAAGAGTTGTTGGGTGTGGGTTCGCCAACCAAGCGCTTTACTTTGTGTAAAAAAATTCATTACCGTTGCTCTCAAAACTGTGAAGTAAAACACCGCGAGGAGGATTCCTCCGCCGGATGGCTTGTCCTAGAATCATAAAAATCTACAAACCTGCATTGGGCTGGCGTGGTGGATAACAGCCCACTTCCCTCTCGAAGAGATAAGGTTTGTGTCACAGCAGTGGAAACAGCATAGGCTGATTATGCTACTCTAAATCATGGTGCGGACTTCACGGGCATCTTTGATTTTTCCAGCATTTCAGCTGTATCTAAGGGTGGCTTGGCGTATTGCTTATGACCATAGATTGCGGTAACAACATACCATCATGAACTGTGGTGTTACTGAGCCGTCAGCTTATTTTGTAACCAAAATCATAAATATGGACTCAGTGGCCGAAAAGTAAGCAAGTATTTTGTTTCAAAGTTTCGATTCCTCTCACGTTACGGGTGATAGGAAGATGTACGCTGGCTTTGACTCAGACCCGGACATGTATGAATAGAAGTCTATTTATGACCACATTCAAACAAAGAAGGTTCGTGCTGAAGCATATAAATGAAATGTTCTAAACCCATTTTATTGGTCTAGGTAGACGGCGCCATATCTATTACGATAGCTTTCACTTAGGTGATTGAAATATGAATTGAACTTCCCTAAAGGGATTGGCAGAGGTGCTCAAATAAACATTGACAGTTCTGGAAGTAATAGGTGGTGAGAGAGTTCGTACTGTCTTGCAGAGAGCATTATCACAAAAAACTTTTACCAAAAAACAACCGACTTCCGAAAAAACACTACAAAGTGAAAAATAACTTTAATTTCGGAAGTCGGTGACTTTGGATATGTATTTAATTTTTTTGTCACCGCCTTCCGAAATAAAAGTTATTTTTCACTTTGTAGTGTTTTTTCGGAAGTCGGTTGTTTTTTTTTGGTAAAAGTTTTAATTTTTTACTTTTCAGTTATAGTACCTACCCCACTAATTCATAATTTATTCAACCTTAGGGCCAAAACAATGCATATTTACGCGATAGCAGCAATCGCGGTTGATTTACTGTTATTTTTTTAAGAGTTCCGTTGTCTGTCTCCGAAACGCATCATCAGATCTAGATGAAATTGAAATGGGACCACACGGGAAGCACCAGCTTTCAAATAAAACGAGAATCATCAAAATTGGTTCTCACAGTCGGAAGTTCTGAGGTAACAAACATAAAAAAAACAAAACATCAGACGAATTGAGAACCTCCTCCTTTTTTGAAGTCGGTTAAAAATGAAGAAAAAATACTGTGGTTTCTTTTGTTTTTTTTTTTTCACTTACATAAAAACTTAGATTTTTTTGTATTTTTTCCTTTTTTATTGGTTGGCTCAATCAAACATTGATTGGATCAATCGAACTTAGTAAGTGTTCATTTGTATTTGTATGTCGGATTTATGTAACAATAAACTGTATTCATGTAACAACCTAACTAAATAAGTTAAATCTGTTTTGTACCTGCATTTTCTACTCCTATGTTTAATGCATGCCATGGCAGCCTTTAATTAAGGCTACACTGTAAATTGTAAGATTATAATAAGTGCTTTAACATGTATTTTTGGTGTAAGCTTTGTTGGTTGTCCTTAAATAAATAAATAAATATTGACACAATGTGGGCGCGATTTCAAAATCCAACGTCAAGAGTATGGAAGTACGCCTGTTATTCAATCTGACTTAGAAATACTATCCTAAAGTGGTCATTGCCAGTGAAAAGTGACTGGTTCTCATGTAAAATAAAAAAAATATTACAGTAAAAAATTCTAGCTTTATGCTATGTATATTCGTAGTGACATTACGTCTAAAATGTTCAAAATTTCCTAAATTGTACGGCGTAATGAAAAAAACTGACATATGGCCATTTTTCGTTTATCTTCGATGAGACCACACTAACTAACAGTACGAATGGCTTTCATTTTGACAGTTCTACAACATTCATTGCGTTATTTACGTTGTTGGACAGAAACATTTTTCGAATATAATGAGGCAAAGGATTAGCGATATCCTTCAAAATGGCTCAGATTCTGATTGATAGTGTGATACGCAATTAGGGTGCTGCAGCATAGACATTTTAATTAGCTGTACTGTCCTCATTTCTTATGAAAACATACGTTAGGTACGTTTGTCAGTAAATTAGCTGAACAGCTGTCGGTCGCAGCCGTGTCAGACAATCTCGCTGTCTCCGAGGTCGCCTGCATGCACCCTAAACATTTGGACATAAAGAGTAGTGGTTGTGCAGATGGTCAGTGTCGTTCATGTGGAACAGCCAAGGTCCGTACGGGTGAATATTTTTCAATGCGACGATTTTATATCGCGAACTAAGTTTTTAACAGTCTGTATTGAGCCGATCATTCACAATGTAGCAGATTGCATGTCCCCAGCGCCTCAATAAAATACACTTCTTCACACAGATTTTCAACTCTCGGCACCGAGCAGTGCGTTGAATATCAAGAGCGCTTTAAAAAATCGTCGTCTAAAAAAACATCTGTGACTTAAAAATGCCCGCGAATACGACGGCTAAGGGAAGGGAAGATCAAAGAAACGATGGAGGTTTTGTGTAAAAGAAGAAAGTGGCTAAAAACGGATGACACGCGTACTGAGATGACGGCTAAAGAGAGATGTATAGAAGCAGAAGACACTGCGCCGACCCCACATTGAGATAAGGGCAGGAGGAAGAGTGCGTTCATGGTTATCGCTTGGTCCTAAGAGAATGGTGGGGTTAGCTAGGTGAACTGTAATCATTAATACGTAATTATAATGTTCCCACCTCCTCTCTTCGAGAGAGCGTGGGCTGTAATCTACCAGGTGAGCCCAGTGCGGGTTGGCAGATGTCACATTGTTCTCGAATTTTTGGTGCTAGGTCAAGCTGGATTCTTTCCTCACGATGTTTTCCTTCATCGTTTGGAGAGCAGTGGTGCTTAATTGATCTAGTAAAGCGCCTGCCTGGTTCGAAACTGACCAAGAACTGTACTGTTTGTTTATATAACCGGATAGAGTAAAGTTATAATTAATTTCGTTGTGGCTATAGAATAGGCATCACAGAATAAGACCGCAACATTCTCCCATCATCTTGATCTGTGAACCAAAAAGATGTTGTCTCGAAGAGGTCGCATGCCCATGTAGGACGTTTTCCCTTTCTAAGTGCATCTATATTATATAGTAATGTGTGCTTTATATCATGTTCAAGACCAAACTGAGAGTGGGAATGGCATTGAACCCACACGTCACATTCAATTATTGCTCAATTTTAATTCGATCTGTTTGGTTTCGTGCGAATCTGTATGAAATAATTATGATCTATCGAATGGATTAGCATCCGTTTGAACTACCCACATAAAACTTCATCGGCACGGCAGTCAATCTTCTTTTTCGTAGAAAATACAATGCTAAAACAGACGACTTGTTCTACGACAGACATGTTCTATTTAGTTTGTAATGTATGACTGAAACATAAATTGCCTAATGCAAAATGAAAAGAACGGAGACTATTTATTGGCAGTTAATTGAAAATTATTTGAACGAAAGAACAAGTTCCCAAAAATCATGCTAGTTCTGATTGGTTAACTGTTTTGAAAACATAACCCTCCTTCTGGCGCAGTCGGGTAAATAGCCCCTTTGCTCAAATATAACCATGACTCATATGAATGTCAAGTTACAAAAAAATATGTACCGACGCCAGCACATCAAGCTACTCCAAACTGTCAAATTTTCCCAGTTGAACATAAACCTCATGCGTATGTGATACAAGTTGAAAATCTAGCAGAGGAAGTTGGCAGACTGGGGTAGCTTGATGTGCTGGCCTCTGCCTATATCAACACTCGTTATTTTTATCGTTTACCGCCACGTAAAACTCAGATATGGCAATACACAAATTTATTTCAGTTAAACAATCTTAATCTAGAAAATAGAGAATTGAAATAAAATTAATTAAATAACTAATATTGGCAGTGACGGCGGTCACATAGGGCAGTACTGATTGTCAGGGACAGTGGTCCATGCACCCACCGCAATAAGGATAGTACTACTTGTCGGAGAAAGCGTTCCACATCCAGTAAACGAGCAGTACTGACTGTCGAGAGACAGTGGTCCGTGCACCAAGACGCATACGTTTGAAATGCGTACCGACTCAACAGCGCAGCTCGTTATAGAGGCGATCACTAGTGTGCGGAAACGTCACAATATTTTACTCGATTGTACTTCAAGTCTTTTAAGCCAAATGACGGATAGAGTGAATGATTTTTCTACAATGCGTCTGGTGCATGTTCCACTAGCGACATGTAGTCGCCATCTCTCACAGCTGTTAAACTATATGGCTGCCGGCAAACCTATAAAATGATGAACATCATTTTACCACCGGAATGTAATCATAAAAACTATTTTCATACCGTACTGAAAATATCCTCCAAAATTACGGAAATCTAATCGGTATTAGCAAGACGGGATGATTAAGAAGATAGTTAAGACTTTTTTTTTGGGTGGGAAATCATCAAATAATTTCTCCCGCTCTGGGTGGAGCAGCAGGGCGTGACAGACTTTTACTGACTAAAACCCACTCGTGTCCCCTCAGTTGCCTGTGTGCCAGGGGCCGCGGTATCTCTTTCGAACAACCTGCACCCGTGGCAGGCATCGGTGCTTGCGGGCCCCATCAGTTGGTGCTGACATTTCTTTGAGGCGCTCGTGGAACACAACGCGCCGTCGACCCGGGCTTGGTCTTTACCGGACAGCGAGCTACCCATTACTCGCCGTCCGCAAGCCCACGCCTACGGTGGCCGGGAATCAGCCTGGGATTCCCGACGCCCAGGGCGTATCTTGCGGCGATTAAGGCCGTGAGGGCGCATATACTGCCTCTCCCTCACGTGCGCCGCCTCCCTCTTTACGCGCATCACTGCTTCACAGAAGGAGGTGACGGCTACCCATGCACTCTCGCTCCGTACCACGGCCTGGACCATAGTTAAGACTTTAGCATACTTGCTTAAAATAAAACAAAGATAGAAAGACACTGCCTACCCTACCTAAATCAAATAAATATTTAAAACTAATATTATTTTAACAATTAACAAAAAATCTTTATTCATAAACCAGCTCCACCTGTCGAGCGTCGGTCGTATCATTAGTATCATCGATACAATACCCGTTCGTTCGTACAATTTGACGCAACTACGCATTGCGATGCACTAGCGCCGCTGAGTGCCTCGGGAGAGACACGAACTATTAGCGGCTTAATGTTTATATGTGTGCTGTCATGGTCATGCAGATTTATTGTGTGCGTTCGTATACATACGTGGCACACAATGTAACATTTTAGGCACATAACAGTACAGGGTAGTCACTGGCTTTTGACACGACGAATTACGAAACTTACCGAAGTTTTCCGAACTAAGTTGGCTATGCGACTATTTTTTAAAGTAGCATTGTTTCATTGAATTGTCACTACATAAACTATCATTACTTTTTTGTATTATTTTTATATTCCGATTTCCGACGCCATTATTTGTTTTGATTTATTTGTTTTGGTTGTGAGCTATGATAGCATGTATTTAAGGTTTTAACTTTGATAATAGTGTGAAAAATAGAAAATATCCACTGTGAAAGTGGTTCAGGTGGTGTGTTACAGAGAAAAGAAAAAATGATGCATTTCCTAAACTATCTTTCGGTGTACATAAAAAAAAAACCTATGATCGTGAAAAGTAGTTGTACACCGGATTTGCAATTAATACAAACTAAAGGTAAACTCAATCGTAAATTCAACACACAAAAATATGATTAATTTAATTGCCTCACAGGTTGCGTGCTGTACGTGCGGTACGGTACAGCAATTGGTTATTCTGTTTTTTTTGCTTTTTTTTTAATTTCTGCCTACCCTGTCTAAAAACTGTGCACACCACTGGTCCAGACATAGGCGTCCCCCAAGGTCCGCCACTTCGACCTGTTCTGTATTTCCCGCATCCAGCGTACGCCTGCGGTCTTCACAAGGTTCGAAAGGTTCTGGAGTGGCGACCGCGTACCGGAAGACGCAGAAATAATGCGCCGACATAAATTGGGATAAGGGCACGAGAACGATGATGATGTGGGTGATTCTGGAGAAGCCGGGCTAAAAAAGAGGACCTTAGGGCCTGACAATGGTTGCAGCAGAATTCCGATATTTGGTCCTTTGTCCGCAAAGCAAACATACCTCCCTCAAAAGTAAACAACAAAGCTGCATTCCTTGCTACAACACATTAGCCAATACGTCCGTCACGGAAAAATCGCAAACACACAGTTTGTCTAATAGCCAGTAAATACAGGAAACCATTACGGCGCGTCGTAAACTAGAGCGGACAGTACACATCTGATTCGATCCGCAGTCCGTCAGTATCGTCTCCAGACGTTCAAACGATAATCGTGTCTCTTATATAATTGGAGCGGTTTTCGATCATAATTTCCTGTTGTTTTTCTTTAATCTACGAGTTTATTTGAAGTTTTAAGTGTAAAAGTGATTAAAGTTTCTGGAAAATGCAGGATTTACAGCCCAAGCAGGTACCTACTGGTTTTAAACTCTCCAGAATTATAAAAAAAATCTGAAAGTAGTTCCAATTCGGGTTATTATTCTATGAATTATTCCGTATTCAGGAATAGATTTGTGTCTATTTTATCGTATGTTAGGTGTCGGGCGAGATTGTCAGAATCCCTGAAGTGTCAATTCAGATTTGGGTCATTAGTGTTTATTTGTCGTGCTCCAATAAACTTCTAGGAATAACGTTGAATTGCATCGACATGGAACCGGGATCACCGATGCGAATATTTGAATTATTTCGGTGTACTCGTATTAAAATACTAGAATGATCACTCTATCATACACGATTGCATGACAGTGGTCATTTAAGGTCTGTTCATTTGTTTCATACGTCAGTCAGTAGAAATGAAGATGATATGGAACGTTGAAAAAAATAATTAAACTTCACAACATTTAACAAACACTATTGTGAACAAAGCTACAAGAACTTTGTCTATTAAAATTTCATGAAAGTTATCTACCAGAGTCGCGTCGTGCCTGTCTGCAAAAACCTTTATTTTCACTTTTTATTTAGTTATTTCACGAACTCAGTCCAAATAATTTTGATGTGACACTTTATCATACACTCGGAACGCGCCACCGACACCATCCCAAATAACGGTAGGAGGGGTTCAAGTGATGAAGTAACTGGGACACGTCCTCGACAGCCGGTGGAACTTCGTGGAGCATTTCCGACGTTTGGTTCCCAGACTCGAGCGCGCCGGAGCTGCCTTGAAGCGGCTCCTGCCCAATCTAGGGGGTCCAAAAGACTCTTGACGAAGGCTCTACGCGGGGGCCGTGCAGTCCATGGCCCTATATGGGGCACCGGTGTGGGCGCCTTCATTGAGGCGCTGACCAGCCCGCCGGTAGAACGCGTCCCATAGGATCATGGCCATCCGGATGGTCCGGGGATACCACACGATCTCCGGTGAGGCAGCGGGCCTCCTTGCCGGATTGCCGCCATGGGATCTGGAGGCTAAGGTCCTCGCCCATACTTGGGATGCGAGGAGGCAAATCGTCGGGGCGTTACACCGCTGCCGCGAGAAATAGCGGCACAGCAGACAGAGCTCCGGTGGGATCTCATGGCAACATGGAAACTGCGATTGTCGCAACCTAGTGCTGAGAACGACACGATTGCGGCGGTAAGACCCCTCTTTGAAGAGTAGATTGAGAGGCGCCACGTCGTTCTCACCTTCCGCCTGACGCAGGTCCTCACCGGACATGGTTGTTGCGGGAGGTTGCTGTTTCGCAGAAGGCGGGAGGAAATGCCCGGGTGCGAAGATCGCCCGGAGGATACGGTAGAGGTCTGTCCGACTTGGGCGGAGCACCGCCGTGTCCTCGTGGAGGCGATCAGCGGCGGCGATCTCTCACGTCCGGCCATGGTACGGAGCGAGAGTGCATGGGTAGCTGACACGTCCGACTGCAAAACAGTGATGCTCCAGAAGAGGGAGGTAGCGCACTTGAGGGAGAGGCAGAATATGCGCCCTCACGGCCCTAGCGGCCGCAGAAGACGCCCTGGGTGTCGAGAATCCGGGTCCACGGCAAGTTGTGTTCCACGCGCGCCTCAAAGAGATGTCTGCACCGACTGGTAGGGTCCGCAAGGGCCGTTTGCCGTGTATCGTATTGGAAAAGTAGATTTATAATATTATTTTGTTAGAGAAAAGGTTTTATATTAAGCTACTGTTTTTTATGTCTGTATAAACCCGTTTTGAAGTTTATCATTCTTATTTTACGATATGAGAGTACATAAACGTATTTATAACTAGGTTTTGCCCGCAGATCCGCCCGTGTGGATGTCGGTTATCGCGTAAAATAGCTTATGTCCTTCTCCATATCCAGTGGCGGACTAAGCCCGTCAGAGGCCCTTGGCGACAAAGCTGAATGAGGCCTTTGCAAAAAAAAAATTGTTTTACAAGCTTTTTATTCAGTTCACATTTGTATGTATAAATAAGTGTTTATATTTATTTCGTTAAAATCTGGCAAGTGAAATTTAAGTTCGACTTAAATTATTTATGCTAAATAAACATACATACCTACAATATGGAATGGATATGGGTGAGGAAAGTAAAAAGCGAAACGATCGACAAAAAAAAAATTAGATGAAATAAATCGAAGATATTTTTTATATTTTTTGTAGCGTGTTAAATGTGTTTTCGTGCCTTCAATTTACTGAACTCCTCAATAACTTTTCTGTGAAATCGATTTCTTTTGAAATTTTTCTTTCTATTAAAAGCATGGCTAGATTAACCAGTCGCTCTTGACCCATTGTATATCGAAGATAATTTTTAATTATTTTAAGTTTCGAAAAACTCCTCTCGCATGATGCAACCGAGATGCAAATGGTCAAGAAGTATTATTGAAGTACAAACGATATACAGGGTAACGATTCACTGAAGTCCCATCTATACATATATCTGTATACAACTATACATCTATACACATATAAATAAAATTGGAGTGTCTGTTTGTAATATTAAAATAACCGCTTTTTGCTACATGCATATGAATATATATACGGTACATACCAAAATCACATTTTTTACAATTTTTGTCTGTCTGTCTGTTTGTTCCCGCTAATCTCTGAAATGGCTGGACCGTTTTTGACGGGATTTTCACTGGCAGGTAGCTGATGTAATAAGGAGTAACTTAGGCTACTTTTATTTTAGAAATCTTCTGATATATATGTATACTAATATTATAAAGAGGAAACCTGCGTATTTTTGTATGTTTGTTACGAATAAACTCAAAAACTACTGGGCTGATTTCAAAAATTCTTTTACCATTAGAAAGCTATATCTTTACTGAGTGACATAAGCTATTTATCATCAACTAATAAGAGCTGAGCAGCAATCAAATTAAAAAAAAATCCACGCGGACGACGTCGCGGGCACAGCTAGTTTTATTATAAATTGAAGGATTTCTTTTGCTCTCCATTTGGCAGCAATGTCCATACTCGTATCGGTGGCTTTTATACGCCTGCGGTACCTTTTTTTAAACTTGAGAGGATAACACGGAAACGCCCAGATGCCATAGTGTGTCTCATTTAACCATCTACACCAAACGCAGTGAACGCGTTCGGCGTTCCGATTGACCCTGGATTGGTGACGGACCAATCGCAGCGCCAAACGCGCTCACTGCGTTTGGTGTAGATGGTTAAATGAAACTCACACTAGGGCCTCTGTTCACAAGCGTGTTCGAAACGGACGTAACGTCAAACTTGACTTTTTAATTTTTCTGTTCACAGACAATACTTTTTGTCTTTTAATTATTTAGTTGACGAAATCTATCGGACCATAGTGTTAAATTATTACACCTGATATTAAACCTCGATATGCGACCACATGGCTTTTAGGGACTGTCATCTTGCTGGATCGATATGCGATCGCGTGTACGCGACCGGTAGTCTTGTTAAGGATTTGGTCAGAGGAACGCGGAGGCATTTGGGGGCCCGCCAAGACCGGAGGCCCGGGGTGGGACTTCCCTTCCGCCCCTCTGGAAGTCCGCCACTGTCCATATCCCAGGCTATATCTTGACCAAATTTCATGACGATCGGTTCAGCGGTTTAAGCGTGAAATCGTAACAGTCAGACAGAGTTACATTCGCATTTATAACATTAGTAGGGATAATCTTAACAGCAAACTGCAAAAATGGTTGGAATCCAAAGACTAAATAAAAAATAATATTTTCCAGTTTGTCATTGCATTTCTACAACTAGATCCTAAAAGGCTAAAACAGAACTGGATTCCACAGCCCCAAGTGTGTTTGCAATTCATATCGTTTGAAAATAACCGTCTAGATTTTGTTTTGACCACAGTAACAGTTCATAAGACAGAAGGACCAGTTGTCACTGAGCTTCACGCGTGATTTAAGGTGGTATCGCAGACTATAGGGTAGCCTATAGGTAAACGCCTACGCAAATTAGGTACAATATGTTACCAAAAAATGTAACAACATCTTTTTCCAATTCTAGCCCCCGCCGATTCCCGGCATGCGCCCCCCGCTCGGCTCCCCTGGGGGTCCCGTGCCGACCCCTAAGTCTTCCATGGGCTTCGTGATGCCGATTTACACCATATGTATCATCGTTTTCTTCGTCTACACCCTTAGCAAGGTAAGTTACAGTTATACTAAAATCTCTAGAACCGTAAGTATGATCCTTAGGTGAAGTACCTATATCTTATTTTTTCAAGATGACTATTGCTTAAAATAATTGATTGAAAACACACTTCACGATTCTTCGAATTTTGAGCTGCACGATTACTGTCAAATGTGTGCACTGACTGGACAGGTCTATACAATCTGTGTGGTTCAAAAGACTATTTCAGACACCGATCTACATGGTCTTCACATGATCTGACCAAGATTATGTCTAGACTTTAGAAGAGATTGTGACCTCTGAGATTGTTACGGCCTTCTTCTCAAAGTAGTCAGATAGGAAACGCAGATTTCATCTAGTTTTTAAAATATGACTGACGAGTAAAAGTGTTCGTTAACAAAACCAATTTACAAATCGCCCGCCCCTCCACTGCTTGTTCCATAAATAAAATAATTTATCATTTACATTAAAAAACAGTTTTGATAGAAGGAGAATAATTATGCAGAATTTCATTTTTTAAGAAGATTTGGTTAGGTTAGGTTAGTTACAAGTTGTTAATTAATTTGGACCACGAAACATTACGTCAACATATTATTAATATTAACCATTAATTTAAAGGAATTTGCAGCTGAAAGTAGACTTCACAATTGGGTTTTTGAAAAAAAAAAAAAACGTTTTTTTTTTAAACTTACATTCGTGATTGAAAATTCGAAAATTTTCGCAGCCGCCATCTTGGATTTCCATTTTGACTCCACCATCGTCTTTAGCGACCTCAAATACCCTGAAAACGACACCCATGTTGGAAAATTCAAAAAAAATTGCATTCGCCATATTGGACATATACTTATTTTGATCAGCGGCCTCGAATACCATGACAAGTGGTGACAAACATAACCTATGTCGAAAACAGAAAGAAATATAAGTCCACGTTCACACAGACGTACTTAATAAAATCGCGGCGGGTTGTTTTTCGCATAGGTACTGGATTTTTCACTCTGTTGGATTCTCTAACCTCGGCTAAATACCGAGAGTGCAAAATCCAGTGCGCGAAAACAAATAACGACCGTGTGAATGTCGACTTATTCTATGGAAACTCCGTATTACGCTGGACCAGCTCAAAGTCAGAGTGTTATCACATAACTGTATGTGATAACACTTTGACTTTGAGCTCATAAAAAAAAAATGAAAAATTATGATTGCCTGAATAGGCACTGGCCTATCCAGGCAATCATATTTTTGTTTTGTTTTGTTTTGGCTTCGCAATAAATCAATTTTATAAAAAATATCCGGCCCAATGCAGCGGGTTAAACTACCTCTCTGATATTTGAAAACAGTAAATAAATCATTATAAAATTTGCGCGCGTGGCGTTAGTATAGGTTTCAAATTCAACTGTTTTGCGCACTTGATGCGGTTGGTAAATCTATTCCGCGTAAAAAATGAACCATTCTAGCTTTTGCGCGCGTGTCGTCTTTATTTACACGGACATAGGGTTCCAATTCTGTTCTACACGCCTATTTGCGGTTTGCAAATCTATTACGCGTAGGTACATAGATTTGCAAACCGCAAATACTAGGTTTTCTATAATAAATAAATATATTTATTAGGTGTAAAATATAATTAATGTAGGTAAATAATAATATTGTCAAACCACCCTTATTCTTTTTTGTTTACTAGCCTTTCGAGAAGCCAGCGCTGTATCGAAAGTTTTTACTTTCTGTAGTTTTCCATTTTGTTTGACAAAATATTAACTACTATAATTTCCTACGAAATAAAGCTTGTAAATAATAAGATATACATAAATATACCTGTATTTAGCTTATTATATACACGTATTATTATTTACAAACAATTTTTTGCTCTGACGGTAACAGATCATAGCGGGGGGTTCGAAAAATTGGCACACGTCCGACCTCCAACACGTTCCGCTCGGGACGAAACGACACTGGGCGCGCGCATGTAAAGATAAAAACACTGGATTTTAGATTCGGTATAAATGTATTTTCATAGTCCATATTATGACGGCCGGATTTCATCATATTTATTACAACCTTTTATTATGGTATAAGTTTTATTGTTCAAAGCCTTGTATAACTCAAATTAAAATAAAAATCCGATCATAATTTAGACTTGTCTTTGCGATTTAATTGGATGCAGTAAAGTGCAAGTAATCGTGTATCGCACGGCCGGAATATCGAGATCAAGGTGTGAATCATGTAATACATTTTTTTTTTAAATCCGGTTTATCTACTTATAAAACACAATACAAAACGACGTTTTTCCGGATCAAAAATCTTAATAAAAAAAATCTATCATAAACAATTCAAAATTGATCAAATTTAAAAACAATCACGTGACAACGAATGCGCCACGATTGGTCGCCATGTCTGTGACGTCACAGTGTTAAAGTAATTTCTCGATAGCACAGTATCAACGTCTTCTACATGTTAATTGACTAAAAATATCCGAAATTTAGTGCAAAAAATTATTTATAATTATTTATACTAAGTAATTTTTTGAATGCTATGATTTTTTAAAGTTATGATTAGGAGGTTAGTTTGAAAATTTTATTTATCGATTTCTACTTATTAAAGTTGTACATTTACATAAATAATTATTAATTACTATATTATTTCAAAATACAATTACATCAAAATGATCTTCACAAAAAAAAAGATCTTATTTTGGGAATAGGCCGTCGCAGTGCTTGAAACTGGGAGAGTAGGTCGTCGCACTGCTTGAAACCATTTACATATTTGGACGTTTAACATCTTATGAAACATTTAAAAAAATGTTTTGGGGAGTTGTTATTGTAGTATTCGTACAAACATGGTACGAAACTAGCACGATAACTCCTAAGGTTTGTAATTTTTGATATATTTATCAATATATTGACGATAATAAGAAGATTTGATTGAGTTAAAGTCAAAACACTGTATCAGCTGTGTGCTACGATGGGTAGTAATGAACATTGTTACGTCACACGCGCTTGGGGTTGCTCGGGTACTGTATTTTCGGTACTGGGTTCAAAAAAATATTTTTAATTTAATATAACTTTATAATTAGAGCAAAAAAAAAAAACTAAAGAAAGTATTGTCATAAAACGTATATATGATCTTTCCATTTATTTTTTTTTCCAAATTTTTGTTTTCAAAAACCCAATCGGAGAGGTTCAGCTCATCTCTCCCCATCACCTTGTGAAAATCTTAGCTTCTTCCTTTTAAATCAAAATTCCACATTTTTTCCAGATTTTATTCAAGCGTACGGGATCCTCGCCGTACGAGCCTATCACTCCAGACCCTCAGTTCAGGAGACGAGTGTTCCGGGATGATTCCAGAACATCTCCTGATAAACTGGGTGAGCTTCCGTTTTCAGTTTAAGCTAGCCACATCCAAGCCGATGTGTTTTTTTTAAATGATAATGGTGAGAGAAGATCTATACTTACCTAACAAATACTGCTTCTATGACTGTCAAAAGTTCACTTCTCGACAGTTTAAAGCACCAAAAAGTAAGTCGTTGTCCACACGGACGTAATAAAATCGCGGCGGTGATTTTTCGCGCACTGTATCTGCAACGCTCTGCTCAGCGCCGACAGTTGATATCGCACAGTGTGTATGTTCAACGCGCTGGGATGCACTCAGTTCATATGCACAGTGTATATGTTCAACGCGCTGGGATGCACTCAGTTCATATCGCACAGTGATATCTCACAGTGTGTGTGTTCAACGCGCTGGGATGCACTCAGTTCATATCGCACAGTGATATCTCACAGTGTGTGTTCAACGCGCTGGGATGCACTCAGTTCATATGCACAGTGATATCTCACAGTGTGTGTTCAACGCGCTGGGATGCACTCAGTTCATATCGCACAGTGATATCTCACAGTGTGTGTTCAACGCGCTGGGATGCACTCAGTTCATATCGCACAGTGATATCTCACAGTGTGTGTTCAACGCGCTGGGATGCACTCAGTTCATATGCACAGTGATATCTCACAGTGTGTGTTCAACGCGCTGGGATGCACTCAGTTCATATCGCACAGTGATATCTCACAGTGTGTGTTCAACGCGCTGGGATGCACTCAGTTCATATCGCACAGTGATATCTCACAGTGTGTGTTCAACGCGCTGGGATGCACTCAGTTCATATCGCACAGTGATATCTCACAGTGTGTGTTCAACGCGCTGGGATGCACTCAGTTCATATCGCACAGTGATATCTCACAGTGTGTGTTCAACGCGCTGGGATGCACTCAGTTCATATCGCACAGTGATATCTCACAGTGTGTGTTCAACGCGCTGGGATGCACTCAGTTCATATCGCACAGTGATATCTCACAGTGTCTGTTCAACGCGCTGGGATGCACTCAGTTCATATCGCACAGTGATATCTCACAGTGTGTGTTCAACGCGCTGGGATGCACTCAGTTCATATCGCACAGTGATATCTCACAGTGTGTGTTCAACGCGCTGGGATGCACTCAGTTCATATCGCACAGTGATATCTCACAGTGTGTGTTCAACGCGCTGGGATGCACTCAGTTCATATCGCACAGTGATATCTCACAGTGTGTGTTCAACGCGCTGGGATGCACTCAGTTCATATCGCACAGTGATATCTCACAGTGTGTGTTCAACGCGCTGGGATGCACTCAGTTCATATCGCACAGTGATATCTCACAGTGTCTGTTCAACGCGCTGGGATGCACTCAGTTCATATCGCACAGTGATATCTCACAGTGTCTGTTCAACGCGCTGGGATGCACTCAGTTCGATTTTCAACTCTAGGCGCTAAGCTGTGCGCGTAAAAACCTCGCCGTGATTTTATTACGTCCATGTGGACGTCGACTAAAGAGGAGATTGATTGACTCGTTGTCGCTGACCTTGGAAGATAAATAAATTAGGAACACTTCATGTAAGATTGCTCGGTAAGTATGAAGATGAGGATCAGTGGTTGGTCCTAATTGCGTAACACACTATCTATCATAATCTGTTTAATTTTGACAGTTCAACAATATTCATTGCGTTCTTTACGTTGCTGAGCAGACACCTTTTTTGAACATATGAAGCAATGGATTAGCAATCTGTTTCAAAATGATTCAGATTATGATTAATCGTGCGTTACGCAATTAGGGTGCTGAGTGATAAAGTTGCGAAACGAAGTCAACGAAGGTACTTCAATCATCTTTGACACAGTCTTAATCGATAATAACGGTACCCTTTAAGTTAAGATATAAGGTATTTAGTATTAAAAATATTTCTAACCCAAAACTCTTGCGCATGCAGGACCAAAAGAGCGGGATACAAGTAAGTAATAATATGTTGTTTTAGTACATTTCGTATAAACAGGAAAATAGCGATACAATCGGGTGGCGGTTAGTTAGTATTGGAATAAATGTTGACCGATCTGATAACGTAGCCTGAATTTGATAGCAAAAATATATAGGTACATATATATTTGATTTAAAACATATGAGAATGTTCTCAATTGGCTGTACATTATTGTGGTTAAGTGTATGGGGTGGAAGGAACATCGACACGCAGTCCGTAACCATGAATTCAGCATTATGATTCTACGCCTAGCGCAGAAATTTTTCGACGGTTATTAAATATTGCACTTTTCTATGAAGTAGCTGAGGTATTTTTTGATAACTGACGAAAAATTTAAATGCAGGAGACTTCAGAATTGCCAAACTTAAGTGGCAGTGGGCAGGGCACATTGCTTGCAGAACAGATGGCTGATGGGGCCGAAAGGTTCTGGAGTGGTGATCGCGTACTGGAAGACGTAGCGTTGGAAGGCCTCCCACAAGATGGACCGATGACCTGGTGAAGGCCGCAGGAATCCGCTGGATGCGAGAAGCACAGAAGCGCTCGAAGTGGCGGAGCTTGGAGGAGGCCTATGTCCAGCAGTGGACGTCTTTCGGCTGAAATAATGATGATGATGAGGTTTCAGAATCATTGTGCTGCATCCATGCTAAATAACAGGTTGTGCGTCGATATCTCTGCGACCCTGTAAATAGTTTGTGTATAAAAGCATCTAGCACAAAATTCACGCAAACATTCATGAATTAGATGCAACGAATTGGCACAAAGCACTTTAGAAAACAGCAAATTCATTACAAAATTTCGCTCATCTATCAAACAATTTCGGGAAAATGTTCTTCGTATTTCAGTAGGTAAAAGAAATCAGTTACGATGTACGTACATGTTACAAAGACGCTAATAGATTGGCATAACTACGGGCAGTTACGTAGATACGAGGTTAGAGTACATACATACACAGTGCCTACCAAGTATTTGCGCATTACATTTGAGTTGATGGCCTATTGGTTGACTCGCACAAATTAACTCGCCCGAATCGGGCGACTCGTCACTGTCAATAATACACTGGCATGTTTTGTATTTTATGCAATCCTTAACTTTTCGCCGTTTCCTTATTTTTTGAATTAAAACGTGCCAGTTGCCTAATACGAATTTCTGGGGTTGCCGCACAAGCATAATCAGCCCTTATCGTTCCCGCTGGGACACAGGCCTCCACTCGACGACAGGAATTGGACCGTAATCCACCACGTGGGCCCAGTGCGGGTTGGTAGATGTCATATGTCCCCCCCCCTTGTCACGAGGTGCACGCATGATTAATATTATTACAGTATCGGAGGATTTATTCGGGCAAAACCTGCCGAAATCATTGAGATGGCACAAACCATAATTTAGGGAGGTCTGAATACCTAACTATTTGTAAAAAAAAACATATGTTGTATTTTATTTTATTGTTTGTAAATTTATACTTATAACATCACCTTCGAGAAATCTGTAAAGGTGTTATAAATGTAATTTAAATAAATAAATGTCTTCGAAGTTTTGGTTCTAAGACGCCGGTTTCCTCGCGATGTTATCCTTCACCGTTTTTGAGAGCAGTGGTGATGAAATCCTTTACACAAAGTAAAGCGCCTGCCTGTGTTCGAGCCTACGCCCTACTACTCGTATGTCGGCGCCGTACGCCACTGGGCCACCACTGCTTTCGGGGTTGTCGATTCACCTACAAATAAATTAACTACGTGCGAGTCGCCTAAAGAAAATATTACCAACATTATTTCAAAGTGACGATTCGCCCGATTCGGGCGAGTTAATTCGTGCGAGTCGACTAATAAGCCGAGTTGATCATCAGTTCCATAACTGATGATCAACTCGGCGTTTTAACACTTAGTTTAGACGTCACGTATTGTTAATATAGCGTGTTCTGTTGTAAAAGGTTCAGGTCCTACTTTTGTCGTTAAAATGTATTAATTTGTCGTAATTTTTTTATATTTATTTATGAGTATCATCAGACTGTTCAGTTATCTGAAAACTAGTAAAATTCAACTGTATCTCAATTGGATAAAGTTCTTGTCTGAGAGAACATGTCAGTTTCGTGCTCTCTGTTCGTCCCTATATATTTGAAGCGGATTGTACTAGAAGTACTTAAGTATAATTTGCTACGAATTTTTTTAATTAGCTTTTACGGTTTTCACTGATGAAACTCAACGCGAGCAGCACATCTAGCGCGCGATACGTATTGTGGGAATTGATACTGACAGGTGTTGATCGCTGTGTCACTGGTGAAATTAAGGATGAAGCGTCTGATAGCCCGCGAAATTAAATTTTTCTTACGTTTTTTACAATTTGCAGGTCAATGTCTGGTGTTGATTAAAATATGATTCGCGGTCGTAACAAATATAAATATAATCATTAAAATCATCAATACAACCCTTTAGTTCATTTAATCCCATTGAATTAATATTTCATGGAAAAAATAAACAACTGACTTCCAAAAAAACACTAAAAAGTGAAAAATAACTTTAATTTCGGAAGTCGGTGACTTTGGATATGTATTTTAATTTTTTGTCACCGCCTTCCGAAATTAAAGTTATTTTTCACTTTTTTGTGTTTTTTTGGAAGTCGGTTGTTTATTTTTTTGAAAAAAGTTTTTTATTTTTGACTTTTTAGTGGTTCACATGTGCTTACCCCTTCACAGCGTACCGGCGTGATGTTATGTTATTAACTGGTGTAAATAATTGACAGACATGAGATTTCAGCAATCCCTGTCCATTTGCTATCATTTATTGAGGAGTTCCGTTGCCTATCTCCGAAGTTCTTCATCAGATCTTTACCAAATTGAAATGGAACCACTCCGAGAAAGTACTCTTCCAAAAACTACACAAATTGCTTCAAGTGTGCCTATAAAATTTGAAGAGTTCTCTCTATTTCTCCAGGATCCCATCATCAGATCCTGACTTGATGATCATGGGACCACCTGGGAAGTATACCCTTTCGAACAAAAAATTTTTATCCAAATCGGTCCAGCCATCTTCGAGTAATCGGGGACGAATTGAGAACCTCCTCCTTTTGGAAGTCGGTTAAAAAGTAATTTAATGGAATTGACAACATACAGCCTGACACTGACCTACAAATTAAAAAAACCGTCTAATTTCCTAAAACAAACAAAAAATTCCAATTTCATCCTCCTTAGTTTTTAGAGCCAAAAGTATCTAAATTTCCAATAAATACCAAAATCCATACAAAAGCACCAATGACCCAATATTGTGGCTCGATGCTCAGGGGACGTGGAGCTGGAAGCGCTGAGGGCTCGCCTGGCGGACACAGAGCGCGCCATGCAAAGGATCGTCAGCCAACTGGCGCAGCGCGACGCGGTATATATGGCGGCTCGTGGACTGGCCTGGGGTTCTGTTGCTTAAACTTTTGATTGAGACGATTTTGGCAGATTTTTCGTATTTTGGAAAATATTGACAACTTGCGAGGAATTACGTAACACACTAAAAGGCGGGGGAGTGGCTTTCATTTTGACAGTTCAACAATATTCATTGCGTAGCTGAATTTTTTTTCTAATAAATGAGAAGCAATGGATTAGCTATATTCTTAAAATGATTCAGAATTTTATTGATAGTGTGTTACGCAATTAAGGTGCTGTGAAGTCATCATAAATTGTAGAAAAAGCTTTTTTTTAAATTGGATGACTTTGCAAATCGAAGGTCCTTTTCAGAATAGTCGCAAACATATTTGCATTTGAAATTAATTATGTTTACAAATTTTACAGAGGATTCTGTAAAGGTCTTTTCTGTAAAATCAAGGAGACTAATTTGTACCCTCGTTTTGTCTGCAAGTAATTTTCTGAACACCAGAAGTGCTTTTTTCCAATAATTATAACATCGTCTACATACACAAATATACTAAAACAAGCTACCCCATCGGCCAGTTCATCATATCTGCCAGATTTGTTCGTTTATAAACCGTATTATTTAGATGTGTACCTAGCAGCTTGCGGCATGGTGACGGTTGAGCCCTATTCTAGTTGTCCGGGTTATAATCTTAACTTGCAAATACGACTGCGATGCATCCAAACGATTGTGGAGTCTAATGTCTTAGACATTGTAGTCTTAATCCCTATAATTGTTAGTTTATAGAGTGGATTTTTGGAGGTAGAGTAACGGTTTCGAGTTTGTTTTGTCCTGGTAACAATGATAAACATCTAAGGGTCCCCATAACGTAGTATTGTGTGGAGCATTTATGTTAAATGTCTATTTTTAGTTGTAATTAAAGATTCCATTTGCAATTTGTGTCTCCTTAACTTTGTGTTTATTGTTAAAGATACATTGTGTTTGTGAATGCAATTATGTAACTGTGTTATTGTGACGATTAATTATACAATATCTGGATGACCGAGCTTTGCTCGGTTTTTTTTTGACGTTTTCTACAAATAAAACCTAGCTAGATCGATTTATCGCCCCCGAAACTACTGCATACTAAATTTCATGAAAATCGTTGGAGCCGTTTCCGAGATTCAGATTTATATACAAGAATTGCTCGTTTAAAGGTAATTAGATAGAATGGCTGTTTTCAAATAATTGAAAAAATTAAAAATCCAAGAAAAAAAAAGTGGAAAAAATGTCTTTAGTGCTGAAGAAGCTTTTTTATTTATTTGCGAAGTAGCAATAAGCAATTTACATAATAATAATAATAATTATGGTGATACACTTTATTCTATGATCTCATTTTGCACATCGTCTCTGAACTAGATATAAAATATCTATTTGTCAACAAAACTGGAACAACATATACAGAAAATTCTTGGACATGAAAAAAAATCGATTATAAAAAATTCACTTTATAAATACAGCCAAGTTGAACTCCAGAGACAGCGTAAAGTATAATTTGGCCCACGTCCAACGTTGAAGAGCATGCCCAATCGTCTGATGCATCCCGTTTATTTTCGTCAGCGTCCTTCGTTGTTTGTTTTTATTATCTATTTTTACTCTGGTTTCGTTTTAATTTGGTTTCTGCTAAAATTATTTGAGATTCATTCATGAGTTATTCGAAACGATGATTTTGTATTCAATGAAAATAATTTAGTTTATAAATAAACTGTTTTTAATGCAGCATTCGATTTATTACATTTTGTACGGTTTGGAATGATGTCAGGCTAAGAACTTCTCTTAGGGATAAATTTGAAACTTTCATAAAGAAAAAATCAATAGTAGGCAATATTGATCCAAATTGCAGTTTCTTAGAAAAACATAATTGTTCAAATAAAAATAAAATACCGAACGGCCTTGAAACATTAAACGTTCCATGACGTTAATATAAGTCTAGCCATACAACTCTTTTCACTAAACTAATGTTAACATTATATGGCACAGTTGTTACCGCCATATCAGGGCTGGTAGCCGAGGTGCAGCAGCAGATGGAGGCGAGCTACACGCAGAATCAGCAACGACAGGTCAATGCATGTAGCTACCCTACCCGACAACCTCACTATCTACAACTGTACACGCCAGAAAATCAATAAAACGTTTGGGTTGACACGACCTCTAACAGCGGTATTTAAACGTTGGATATAGAATGAGCACTTTTCTAAAGTCCTGGCAAAAGATAATGAAAAGTTTCTAAACATGTTGCTAGCAACACTACAACTTTCCATGTTGCTAGCAACATGTTTCAAACTATAACAATGCTGTGCAACTTTTGATTCCCATAAATACGATGTCAAACACCAAAAGTGATGAACAACATCTTTGTGTTGAAAAAAAGTGGCGCAAAAAACTCAACTCAGCAAAATATTCCTGTTTTGATAATGTCAAACCCTTTGCATTTCATTGACATATGGTGGTGTTACTATTGTAAGTGACGATGTCTTGTCTCTCTGTTTCTAGTTTACGAGAAGATTAGACAAGGGAATGCGATAGATTGTCTTGTCTGGTCTAGCTATTTTTATTTGTAACCTTGCTACCTAATCCAAAATCCTGTCTTGCTACGATTTTCTGTCGTTTTTATTTGTTGTTTTATTCTTTTGTTTATTTGTTTTAACATCGTCTTTTAAATCATATTAATTCTGAATCACCGTTAAAAATAAATATCACATTTAATTATTTAACGCTTTTTGGTAGTGAAAAAATGCCGTGAATAAACTGAAAATGTAAATGCTAAAAACGATTTCATGATTTAAAAACAAATTACGTTTTAAGATGTAAATTGTCTGAAATCGTTTAAACTCGAACGTGACACAAATTGCACACATAAAGCTTTTGATGTAGGGCATTCCGTCTTCATTACAACAATATATCATGCCAATAACTTTTACTTACTATCGCTTTTCTGCTGCAGTTGAAGATACGCTTTGCTTTACATCTTGAATAACAAATGCGATCCAGTCTTGTCACAGAATCGTTATAAAATAAGTTGCTTCGCTGCTGTTTCCCGATTTCAGCAAATTAATCGCTACTTAATAATAAAGGATATTTCGAAATATTTACCTACTAATAATATAAAGAGGTAAAATCTGTTAGTGAGTTTGTGTGTAGGGGGTTGTTGTGTTAGAATCCTAGTATGTATGAAGTAGTTAACAAGTTAGTATGCATGTGTGTGTGCCATTATATTAATAAGCAATATTGTCCTATAAACCAGTCGAAAATAAATCAGCATAGTGCAAACACGTATTTCTATTACCCAAAATTCCCTCAAGCAAAAGTGAACCTTATAATCAGAACATTATGGTCGACATCGAGCCGGATACAAGTTCGACTTACGACTTTTGAAGCATCGAGCGCTAATACAAAAGGACGGCTCGCGCGCCGAGCGGAGAACAAAAGAAAGTATTTGTTGCAAAAAATTGATGTTCATTTTAAGCCTCATAAGTCATTAGTGAATGTGATAAGACAAAGTAAATAATATTATAGCTGCTTACAAAGTTACGAAGAAACTATCTATTTTACGGCAAGTTAAACGGTCAATACAACAAATATGGCAGATACACCGGAACAACTACTAAATGTGTTAGAAGATACAGCTATGTTGTTAGGAAAAACTCAAACAAATCTTAAGAAATGTCCGAAACAACGTTTAACAAAAGGATACATAGAAACACGAATTAAAAACATTGAAGAATATTGGTCTACCTTCAAAAATGCACATATAGATCTAGTGAAGTGTGTTCCGAAAGCAAATCGACAGAACATTCCATATTTTGTGAATGAAGATTACTTTATTCAGGAAGATTTGTATATTTGTTTACTAGCCGATCTCAATGATTTACTGAGTGAATACAACAAGTCTTCGTCGCCATCACTTATACAAGCTGACAATAACAACAGCGGGTCTGGTCCATCAATGGAAGTGCAAGTCAAGTTACCGAGGATTCAACTCCCAACCTTCTCAGGTATTTACGATGAGTGGCCTGCTTATCAAGATCTATTTACGTCATTAGTGCACGATAACCAAACATTAAATAAAGTACAAAAGTTGCACTATTTGAAAAGTAGTTTAACGGGAGAAGCCCTATCGCTCTTGAAGCACGTGCAAGTTACGGAGGTTAACTATGACGAGTCGTTTAGTATGCTCAAGGCGCGTTTCGGTAACAAGCGTATTATTATCAATTCAATACTGAAAAGATTGTTTACCCAGAAGAAAATATCTGTGCAAACAGCGAATAACATTAAATCGATATTGGATACGACGACAGAATGTCTCAATGCACTGAAAAACCTGAATTTGTCAACGATCTCCTGGGATCCGCTCATTATATTTTTAGTTGTTCAAAAATTGGACCCAGAGACGCATCGTGAATGGGAAGACGTAGCTTACGAGGATAATGTCGATGAGTTACCTAAATGGGATGCACTTAACAAGTTCTTACAATCGAAGTTTCGCACGCTTGAGCTAGTCACGCCTCCGACCAGAGAGAAACCTACACCTAAGGGAAAAGAATACGCTGTTCACGTATCAACTTCAAATACCTACTACGACCTCTTCGAAACCAAGAAGCTGCGCTATGTGTAAGGAAGACCACACATTGTGTCACTGTGAGGGATTTATCAAACTTAATCCAACAGAGAGGTGCGATTATTTGAAACAACACAATCTATGCTATAATTGTCTGGCCCCAGGACACTCAGCTTATAGATGTCGCCTGAAGATGTCCTGTCGTATATGTCACAAACGTCATCACACGCTCACACATCAATCCAAGCCCATGACGTCACCAAATCAACCAGATAATAAGAACCAACCAAATAAAGAAGTTGAGACTCATCAAGATTCTGCAAAACCAGCCGAAACCAAGGTTACGCTTTCATCGCATGTCGCTGCTCATTTGTCCACTGCATTACTGGCCACAGCCCTGGTACCAGTGAGAAATTACGAATCGGGACAAGTGACACTGCTCCGTGCGCTGATTGACCACGGCTCCCAAGCTACATTTATAAGTGAAAGAGCGGCCCAGATGTTACGATTGAAGAGAATGCCGGTCAATGGCACCATCACTGGAATAGGCTCAACTAAAACAAATGTTAAACATGCTGCAGAAATCGAACTACTCTCCAGACACGATGCTTGTTTCAACTTAAAGATCAAAACGTACATCATGTCTATGCGACTCACTGCCAACTTACCGTCACAAACCATCTCCACCAACACCTGGCCGCATTTGCAAGGACTTACTCTAGCGGATCCAAGCTTTAATAAATCAGGTCGAGTAGATTTATTACTAGGTGTTGACGTGTGTGCCCAAATCATGAAGGGTGAAGTTATCAAAGGTCCCCCAGGAACACCGTGTGCTCAAAACACCACCCTGGGTTGGATCCTGTTTGGGAACGTAGAAAACAAACTATCAGGAGATAAAATTATCGTCATGCACCTCAATCTTGACCTAAACGATATACTAAGAAGAATGTGGGAACAAGATCCATACGACAAACGAGAACCCACACCAGAGGAACGAAAGTGCGAGGAAATCTACGAGAATACAACTATAAGAAACAAATACGGACGGTATATTGTGACGTTACCAAAGAAATCTATCATGCTACTATCAACCCAAGGAGACACGAGAACAATAGCATTAAAGAGATTATATCAATTAGAAAAAAGATTCAAGAATAACCCAAACCTTAAGAACGACTATACTACAGTCCTGAAAGATTACGAAACAAATTACCTGGAAGAAGTACCAAACCAAGAAATGACCAATCCATCTGTGTACCTACCGCACCACGCCATAGTTAAGGAAGAAAAGGAAACGACGAAATTAAGAACTGTCTTCAACGCTTCTCAAAGAGGAACAAACAATGTATCACTCAATGACGAACTGCTGGTAGGACCACAGTTACAAGATGACATGAGAAGTCTCATCATGAGATGGCGTATGAGAAAAATTTGCTTCGTGGCTGATATCCAAAAAATGTACCTGCAAATTATCGTCAGTGAAAAGGACAGAGATCTGCAACGAATACTGTGGAGAGTTAATGACCAAAAACCTGTCAAAGACTACCGTCTTACCAGAGTCACGTTTGGAACTGCTTCTGCTCCTTACTTGGCAGTAAGAACTTTGCATCAAGTAGCTAGAGATGAAGGAGTAAACCATCCTGAAGCTGCGGAAATTATAAGACGCGACTACTTCATGGATGACATGATGTCTGGTAAAGACAATCTAGCAGATGCAGTAAAGGTGGCCAAGGAAATAGACGCCATACTACAGAAAGGCGGGTTCAAACTAAAAAAGTGGTGTTCTAACGACGCTGACTTTCTCCAAGAATTTGAAGAATCAGATAGAAGCTCTCACGTTAAACTAGATATAACATTAGACGGAATCACACAAGCATTAGGATTACACTGGAATATGGGCAAAGATCGATTTCAATACAGCCTGAACCTACCTGCAACGTCAAAGACTACTACGAAAAGAACAATCCTGGCGGACCTACAGAAATTGTTTGACCCACTAGGCTGGCTGGCTCCTTCGGTTTTGCCTGCAAAACTTCTCATTCAAAGATTATGGATGCAAGGAGTAACATGGGATGAAGAAGTAGACGAAACCATTGCCGCTGAATGGAACAGCCTACGAGAAGGTTTTCATCTATACTTACCTGATATCGAAATAGACAGATGGCTTTATACTACTGAAACTATAATGAATAACGTCACTATCCACGGCTTCTGTGACGCGTCATCTCGTGCTTACGCCGCAGTTGCTTACCTGAGAGTACGAACAGCCACGGGTGACGTAAACACATCAATAATTGCGGCTAAAACGAAAGTAGCACCGACTAAACCTCAATCATTACCGCGTCTGGAACTCAGTGGAGCTGTACTACTTGCTGGACTTTTGAAACGAATAAGGGAAGCCATGAATATACCCACCTGTCAGATATTCGCATGGACCGATTCCACTATTGTACTCTCCTGGCTATTCGGTGATCCTAACAGATGGAACACGTACGTTAGAAACAGAGTAGTTGAAATACTTGACAACATCGGCAATCATAATTGGTACCATGTCAAGTCACCAGAAAATCCTGCTGACACTGCGTCACGAGGCCAGTCCTTGCTAGACCTGAAGGACGATAAACTATGGTGGAGGGGTCCAGAATGGTTGAGAGAAGGAGAAATCTACTACAGCAGACCAAAGGCGATGATGACAGATCTGGAAAGAAAGGAAACATTACAAGTTAATCTAAAGCTTGATAATGAGAAAAGTATAGCTACAAAATTTGATAACTGTGACACACGGCAAGAACTGTTCAAAGTGATACTGTACTGCAAAAGATTCTTAAAGGGAAGAAAATTAGAAAACAAAGACTCACCTGTAAACACGAAGGAATTGGATGAGGCGGTGAAAACCTGCATAAGAGTAGCACAGAGGGATAGCTTTGAAGAAGAAATACAGCAACTGAAAACAAAAGTACAAATTAAAAGGAATAGTAAATTAAACAATTTAAAACCTTACCTGGACGATGATGGAATCCTCAGGGTGGGCGGAAGACTGCGTCACTCTGACCTAAATGAAGATGGCAAACACCCTATTATTCTTGATCGAGACAACAATCTTACGTCTCTCCTCGTCGCCGACGCTCACCTGAAGACGCTGCACGGCGGAGTTCAAGTTATGCTATGCTTCCTGCGAACTAGATTCTGGATCCTGAAAGTAAAGACGTTAGTTAAATCCAAGATAAAAGGATGTCTTATTTGTGCAAAATTAAACGCTACAGCAAGGTCACAACAAATGGGAGACTTACCTCGCGTTCGAGTTACCCCTGCGAAACCATTCTTGAATACAGGCATAGACTTCGCAGGTCCGTATCAGATTTTAATGTCTAGAGGCAGGGGAGCAAAGACGAACAAGGCATACATCGCTCTTTTTGTATGTATGTCGACAAAGGCGATTCACTTAGAATTAGTAGGAGATCTCACGTCAGACGCTTTTATCGGAGCCTTCCGAAGGTTCGTGGCTAGACGCGGAAGATGCGCTCAGATATGGAGCGACCAAGGGCGGAACTTCGTTGGGGCAAACAGGATACTTGCCGCAGATTGGGCTGAAGCTAAGCTACAATTCGACGGTCCAATCGCTGAGAAGTTAGCTATAGAAGGAACTAAGCGGCACTTCATCCCGGCCTATAGCCCACATATGGGTGGACTGTGGGAGGCGGGGGTGAAGTCTATGAAACATCACTTAAAACGGATCATAACCAATCATTTGACCTACGAAGAGATGAGCACCTTGCTATGTCAAGTTGAGGCTTGCCTCAACTCTCGGCCTTTAAGCATTATAGACGACACGGATACCGACAACCTTCAACCACTAACCCCCGGTCATTTTCTGATCGGTGAAACCCCTATCACTGTTCCGACTCCAGACCTCAAAGATATCCCAATGAGTCATTTATCAAGATGGCAACATCAGCAGAGGTTATTGACTGACTTCTGGCACCGATGGCAGCAAGAATACCTGTCGAGAATGCAACAACGTTCGAAATGGCACAACAAAGTAAAGGAGTTTGACATAGGACACATTGTGCTAATCAAATCTGAAGATGAAAAACATAAAAAAGAAGATTATCCTATACTACTAATATTGTAAATGTGCAAGTTTGTGAGATATTTGGATGTTTGTTACTCAGTCACGCAAATACAGCTGAACAGATTTGGGTGAAACTTGGCACACAGATAGTTTATAACCTGGATTAACACAAAGGATACTTTTATCCCGGTACACAGTATGATAAATGCCTCAAAAATCGGACATCGCTTTTTTATTCTTCTAATTGATAGTATACACTATTTTGAGCTAGAGAAGACCTCCCATATTCGAATTCAACTTAGAACCAGAGCTATAATTTATTTAATATTTTATTCTGGTTATCCATAGAAATCAAAAAACTCTTATAATTTATTATGTATGCGACATTTTTGTGTTTTAATTATAGTATGCGATAAAGCCAAATGTCTGCTATTTTTAAAACGCAATAAATTTAGGTGTAATTTAAAGCAAGTTACGAATTTTTTTCTGTAATTTTGAAATTATTTTTTGCGCAGGTTCTAGAGGGCAGTAGCATGGTTTTTAGCGAAAATACTGCTAGGACAGCTTTGTCCGACATAAACCGCACCGTGTTTGCCGAAATATTAGTTCTTCCACAGTGGTTATTAGACGATCTACATACTACATTAGTACTTTTATCCTGTGGATTGCCAGTAGATCCGGAAAAATTTGGTAATTTCTGATTTATTTCATAGAGCACTAGACTCTTCAGACCCATACATCTCCGATATCAGTATTCAACAGAGATTAAAGAAGTTAAAACGCGAACCTCTGTCAATCACAGTTTTGAATTTGTTAAAACCCATAAATGTTCATAGTAATAGAAAAGAACTCCAAGCAGATGAATCTAGTTCCAGCCAAGTCACAAACTCTTGTGACAGAAAACGAAGACTTTCTTCCTTATTTAATTACTAGCTTCTGTCCGCGATTTTGTCCAACGTGAAAGTCAAATACTTTTACCATAAAACTTCCTGTAGTACTTGGCAATAGTGTAGCTCTCTATTTGTGAATGAATTTTTGAAATCGGATGACAAGTTTCGCAGATTACCCCTTATTATACAAATTCACAAATATCTGTTTATAAATAGTACTATTTTACTAGTACTACTACTATTTATAAAGAGATAACATTTGTGAATTTGTTACTTATTGATGTCTGTACATACATCAATAAGTATGGGACCCGCGTTAAGATAGAAAATAATTTTGTCTCAATAAAAATGATTAATTAATTATTTTATGTTCTGAGTGTTAACTATTATCCCTACTATCACAGACAATTTTGAAAACCATAGAATCAGCATAATTATCTTCCATTTCCTGATAGATTTGCATCTGATTTTTATAATCAATAGTACAGTTATCCTTACTATCCTTACTTCCTTACTAATATTATAAATGCGAAAGTAACTCTGTCTGTCTGTCTGTCTGTCTGTTACGCTTTCACGCCTACACCGCTGAACCGATCGTCATGAAATTTGGCAGAGATATAGCCTGGGATATGGAGAAGGACATAGGCTACGTTTTTACGCGATAACCGACATCCACGCGGGCGGAGCCGCGGGCAAAAGCTAGTAAGGAATATTTTAAGATAAATATTAGCTGCTACTTATCAAAGATGTCCTAGAGAAAAAATAAAAAAAGACTAAAAAGAAAATCGTTTATATTTGTTTTTCTATTATAGAAAAATCATTTCTATTTCCCCTATAGAATACCTTGTATATAGTGTCAATAAACTTCAAAAATAAATGTTCAAATATGTTTATCACATCGTTTATTTTAGAGTTTTTATGAAAATCCAGAAAAATCTGTATCTGTTTCAAAGTATATTTAAGATTCGGGAGTTCTACTCTCGCATTCAAAACAGTGCATACTATCGATTAGAAGAATAAAAAAGCGATGTCTGAGTTTCGAGGCGGTGTGCGGTAGTACGTCCCCGTGAGATAATTTCTGAACTGTACGCGGGCGAAGCCGCTGGTAACAGCTAGCAATGTATAAATAGAAGTGTTAACAAAGTTGACTAGTTCTTTATGTGTCTTAATTGATTTGCCTCAGTTGTTGCTTCCATTTGTAACTCTACATAAAATCTGTAGTATAGATTTCTTTATGACATTAGCTAAGCGAGATTCGTGTAATTGGCATAGACTGTTTTAGTTCTAGGATAAATACACAAATAAAACAAATAAATTACCCATATGCACCTTATTATTATATTTTCGAAATATAGTTTGGAACGGCACTTTTACTTTGCACAACTGCTTATTCGTCGGTTTATTTAAATAAATAACTATTTATCTTCATAAACCCTTGTTTAAAAATCCCCTACCCATTATATTCTGTTGCATTCCCAGTTCCCCATAGTCAAACTAAGCATGGTTTTTTATGTTTAGTTTTTTATGTCGTTGTCGCCTTTATCTGTCTGCCTGCACCTCGCCGTTTACTAACAAATAATAATAATAATCCATTCATACTGTTATTTAAAACAATAAGTAATAATAAACCGTTTTTAGATAGGAAGACTTATAAAACAATTGTGAAGAGATATTAGAGTAAATTATGCACAAAAGAGGGTCTTTTCTTGTTTTATTTTTGCTTTTTAAATATTTCTAAGTACCGCTGAAATCGTTTTTTTGGTGATGTTTGAAAACTATGCGGTTCTTTCCAGTAGGTAACTACTTATTTTAATTTAAATCGCGGCGGGATTTGTGCTGACAGTTGAAAATCGAAAATTGTGTTTTTTCGTCGCGCTGCTGTTCACTCGCGCTGCACTCAGTTCGATTCTCAACGCTCGGATCAACACCGACAGTTGAAAACCAGTGCGCAAAAATATCTCGCCGCTATTTTATTACGTCCGTGTGAATGTCGACAAAAGGAGGATGTAACTTAAGCCCACGAAATATCAGGGATAATAAAATTAAGCCTCAAACAACCTCTCATATATTTTGGATCATTCGTTGTGACTTTAGTTTCCATCGTCAATTTATAAAATGTCTTCCACAAATCTGATTTTAGCGGTATAAATATTGAAGGTGGGTTGCGTTGTTTTTTTGGCTGTGCCTACGATATTTTGTAATAATAGCCTTTTTATTTTCTTTAATTATTTTTTCTGGTAGGTAGTTCTTATACCTTTTTGTTAAATTACGAGTTCCTTTTGTTGAGTGTTTTGTAGTTTTTTCCGCATTGAGCTAGATGTAAAAGCATTTATTACTTTATTTGAAGCTTTACAATACTTCTCAGCTTCTGAAATACTGAAAAATAAGCAATTAACGCTTAGAAATAGACCGCATGAAATTCCTGTACAAATTGAGAACCTTGTGTTTTGATACGAACAAGCGTGGAAGGATCAACAACCTGATTGGGTGTTTAATATTTCCAGGATGTGCAGGATAACCACGCTCGCCCATACACGAACGGGACAATCTTACATAATAGTGGCCCGGTGCATATAGTCGCTAGTGAGTACCGCGAGCCATCCAAAGAGAGCCTGCAGACTGTCCAGGAGAAAGAACCATCTCCAGCTCCTGAAGAACCTAAAGCAGTACCTGAACAGATCCCAGAAGAAAAAGAACCCTCATCGGAACTTCAGCATCGTGCAGAAACCAAAGAATCCACTCCAGATATAGAAAAGCCTGAAGAACCTCAACAATCAGAACCTGCTAAAGATTCTTCACCAACTGAAGAGCCTATTGTAGAAGAAAAAGAAGCCACACTAGAACCAGAAGAAGCCACACCAGAAAAAGAAGTTACAAAAGCAGAAACACAAGACGAGGAAGGAGAATTAGAAGAGGAAGAAGTCGAAGAAGTTGAGGAAGAGATAGAAATCGAAGAGAGTCCAGAAAGAGAAGTAGAAACTACAGATGAATTAATAAAACTGGCATCTGATGTAAAAATAGAGAGAAATGGAGATGTAAGGCATACTGAGGAATTCTTGATAGAGGAAGCGAAGGCTTCTGAGGCTCAGAAGCAAGAGAAGCAGTCGACACCTGAACTTCTGGAAGACGCTATCAAAGATGATGACCAAGAGAATGCTAGTGTTAAGGTGAGCTCTTTTTTCATATACATATATTTCTTCTATTTCTTCTAGCTGTTCCGATGACTTGGTGAAGGTCACAGGAATTAACTGGGTGCAAGAAGCGCAAGACTGCTTGGGGAAGGCCTGTGTCCAGCAGTTTGGTTAAGCGACGTCTGAAATAATGACGATGATATTATCTTTCTTAAGGAGAGGGTTCTGGAGGGTTCATTATATTGGTCGTTGTAGATGATGATACATGACTATCAGGCTCTACATAGGGTCCTTCAATATTTCTGTTGTGTCTTGTGTGTGTTTAGTTTTTGTATGTTGCACTTAGAAGCTGTATCTTAACATGCAATATCACATGTTTAATGTGTTCGCACTCACACACTGCTGATAACTTTAAGATACGTAGAAAGCGTTTTATTTTTTCATTTACATTTCTTTTTAACCGACTTCAAAAAGAAGGTTATTAATTCAACATGCTTATATAATTTTTTTTATGTATGTTCGGGCATAACTTTGTAATATATAGATTGATTTACAAAATTCTTTTTTTGTTCGAAATAGGTTTATTCCGATATTGTCTCAATTAAATTTCATATAGATCTGATGATGCGTTTCGGAGACAAACAACGGAACTCTTGAAAATGACAGAAAATCAACCGCGATTGCTGCAATCGCATAAATATGTATGTTTTGACCTCAAGGATGATGAAATTTCGAATTGATGTGGGGTAGGTACTAAAACAAAAAGTGAAAAGGAAAGGAAGGTGGTGACAAAAAATTAAAACACATCCAAAGTCACCGACTTCCGAAATTAAAGTTATTTTTCACTTTGTAGTGTTTTTCCGGAAGTCGGTTTTTTTTTGTAAAAAGTTTTTATTAATCAAGATAATCTTCCGAGGACATGTGTTCTCGTTCGTCCACCGCCGTCGCTCCACTAGTGGGACGAACGGGAATTTAATGGATAGTAAATTTATTCTCGGATATTTTGGGAAGTAATTACTATAAGTAAATTGACACCAGTTATTTAAAGGCACAGACCCTGAGATTAGGGTTTTGACATCAGTAAAAGTTGACTTCAGTCATGGTAAAACAAGAAACTATTGTGATTGGCACCAATGGTTTTTTTTTAATATTTTGAGATCTACTTAATAAAAATCTTCACTTCAAGTAACGCACAGCCTAAAGTGCTGGGTCTAGAAGTATACACTTTTGCAAGTTTTTTATACTGCCAAAAATGAGCATGAAGGAAAGATTATAGCAAATTCAGCCCCTAATGGGGTTAAATAGGGTATGAAAGTTTTAAAGTTCATCGACCACTCGTCTTTTGTCTAAATATTTCGCACCCTACGTATCACCCCACACAAAACACACATTGACACAGAGCACCCATGATCACATATGCCTCCTCACGTAGGTGGTAGGCATGGAGCTGACGGCGCACGCGGCCGACGGCGGCGCGTGGAGGGCGCCGGCCGCGCCGCCGCCTGCGCACGCGCCGCAGCGAGCGGTGAGGGCGCATGTTACCGTTCATATCGTGCAGACCATTTATGACAGCGAGTAGAGGTGGAGATTCTTTTGTGCGAACTTGACGGGTGGATTCGCAAACAAATTCAAGTCAGTTTTATAAATGCTGTCTGTGTCATTTTAAACCTTGAAGTTGTCACTACAATAAACCTTGTATTGTAATGACAGGTAGACTATAAATAACGTATTAAAATTATTATGAGTGATATGAAAAGATGAGTAATAAAAATTCCAAAATTTAGATGAACTAAACCTAGCAAGTCATTTCTAATAAACAGTATTCGTAATAACAAGTTGCCTAAGTCGGTTACAGAACTAAGCGTTGGAAAGTTTAAAACTCACATCAAACGTGCCCTTATCAAAAAACCATATTATAAGATAAAAGACTACGTTGAAGACGGGGAAGTTTGGCATTAATTCCTTCTGCACATGTGGCTTCCCTGGTTTTCATAAACCTCATTAACAGCATAACTATGTGAAAGTCTATTAACTGCTCCCAAATTACAATGTTAATTTTATTAATTTTATTTTTTACAATGTCTAACATATTATCGTCATTATTTGACCATGAACACCAATTCTAATATCGACTATTTATTAGTGATGGTCATGGAAATCATGTCACTTGATTTAAATAGGTTCATTTTATTTACGAAGATTCTTGTACATATTGTGAATGAGAGAACGTTGTAGGCTTTACAGACTGTAGATTTGTAGAGTATTTTCTATTCTTTATTTTCATTCCTCTATGTACCTGGTACTTATTGACAGGCCTGCACGCCTGAACTGTCATCCCATACCTATTATCACTGTAATTTGAAAACATTGTAAAAGCCAATTATTTTTAAAAGAATAACCGTGGAGTTTCTTGCCGGCTCTTCTCCATAGACAGCGAAAAATTGGAACCGTGCACCTAGGTTCTGAAGTTTCATAAGTGCCCATGCAGGTTTATGTGAAATAAAATATTTTGATTTGTTTTGAAAAAACCCCTTTATTTTTAAGGGTATCGTTACGAGTCCAAAACTAGTCGTGCTATAGCGATTTGCGATTTGAGATTGACTCACGTATTTATTATACGTGAGTCAATCTCAAATTGCTAGACTGTCAAAAGTACAAATTATTTTTACTTAAAGAAACTCCACCTTTATCGCTTTTTGGTATAGCAATTATATTAATACCCTAGTTATTGTTTATTTATTTTATTTTCTTAACTGTTTATCGTCGTTAGTTACAATTTTAACCCTTCTATGAATTAATTAAAATGTTTTTGTTATTGTCCGTTCTGTAGTTAGCGTATGATAGATAGCTTTGTTGCTTCACATTCCAATGCTTAGTAATATTATTTAGCCCAATTTCTTTGTTTAATCAAGGGACATCAGTTTTTTATGTGTGTGCGTCATTTCTGTTTCCTTTTTAAAGGAAGTTATTTTCCATACGCATATTTTTAACAAGTTTCAAATTTTTTCCGTTAAATATATGTTACGTATGGAAGCTGTTGGTACCTTTGGGTGCTATTTTTTTGCTAAATTACTTGCTGTTGTCCTCGCAATGATCATTACTATCTATATGTATATAACATATAATAAATCAGTAGACGAGCTGTTTCTGTACATTCAAAGAATTAAAATAAAAGTTGGGGTCTTAAGGGATAACCAACAGATGCCATATCTATCATTTTTGAAATTTTTGTCTGTTTTTCTGTTTAGATGTGTGATTTGTACAGGTATCACGTCAAAAGAACGAAACCAATATGGTTAACTTTCATACTTAAATATTGTTTATAACTCGGAGTATATTTTAGTTTTTGTTTCATCGCAATCGCTTCGCTTTTTTTTTTTGGGTGTGAAATTATGAAATAACTTCTCCCGCTCTGGGTGGAGCGGGAGGGCGTGTCAGACTTTTACTGACTAAAACCCACCCGTGTTCCCTCAGTTGCCTGTGTGCCAGGGGCCGCGGTATCTCTTTCGAACAACCTGCACCCCTGGCAGGCATTGGACGTTGCGGGCCCTATCAGTTGCTGCTGACATCTCTTTGAGGCGCGCGTGGAACACAACGCGCCGTCGACCCGGTCGACTTGGTCCTTGCCGGACAGCGTGCTACCCATTACTCGCCGTCCGCAAGCCCGTGCCTACGGTGGCCGGGAATCAGCCTGGGATTCCCGACGCCCAGGGCGTCTCCTGCGAAGGCCACGGCTGTGAGGGCGCATGTACTGCATCTCCCTCACGTGCGCCGCCTCCCTCTTCTCGAGCATAACTGCTTCGCTGACGGAGGCGACTGCTAGCCATGCACTCTCGCTCCGTACCATGGCCTGGACCAGGGTCGGACGCGAGAGATCATCGCCGCCGATCACCTCCACGAGGACACGGCGGTGCTCCGCCCAAGCCGGGCAGACCTCCACCGTATGCTCCACCGTGTCCTCTGGGCGATCTTCGCAATGGAAACACCCGGGCGTTTCCTCCCGCCCTATCCGAAACAGGAACCTCCCGAAACAGCCATGTCCGGTGAGGACCTGTGTCAGGCGGAAGATGAGGACGCCATGCCGCCTCTTTAGCCACTCCTTAATGAGGGGACTTACCGCCGCAATCGTGGCGTGCCCAGCAATCGCTTCGCTCAATCAAAAGATTTGATCAA
Organism: Polymixis lichenea; assembly: GCA_949091785.1. NCBI lineage: Eukaryota > Metazoa > Arthropoda > Insecta > Lepidoptera > Noctuidae > Polymixis > Polymixis lichenea. Next base: position 280,160 of record OX420948.1, read on the forward strand.
GTTAAAGAGTTCTAGAAGAATTTAATTACGTTATGTTGAAACACGTAACGACATCTATTGGCGCTAAATGGTACTAACAAATATAATCTCTATGTAATAATAGCCATAACAAATGTTAATCATAACACATCATTCTCATATAAGTAACTGAGTCTGTGTTAATTCAAAAAGTAATGATAATGATTATTAAAATCGCTTTCCGTTGGTGGTTGATTCCCCCGAATTAAATAAGCTAAAATAATTTGAAATAAAAAGTGGTGATAATAATAATTGATGTTGTATTCTGAGTCGTAAAGAATGCAATGTTATACCTAGAGGGGAAGAACTGTCATAGAAAAATTAAATTGTGATAAAAGTCTCAGTGGCGCCATCTAGCATAATATAGCAAAATAAGAGCGGCTATGGGAATGTTCCCATAGCCGCTCTTATTTTGCTATATTATGCTAGATGTAATATTTTCTATGAAGATGTCTTCATAGAAAATATTTAATCTCGAGCGTCAGTAACGCCATCTAGCTTTGAATAATAATAATAAAAATAATTTATTTCCAAAAGTAAATCACAAAGTAGTTATGCGCAGCATTTACAGCTTAGGACTTACAAGTGCACAGAAATTTGATCAATGACCCCCATGCTAGGTGGAACCTGTGTTACAGGGGTCATCCATCCGTCCATTATACAAAATTACAGGTAAGTAAGTAGTACTTATTTTTAAGTGGTACAATTATGTTTTTAATTCTAGTGTGAAAAGGTGTGGTAAGTGCGTGTGCGTGTGTGTGTGAGTGTGTTTGTGTGCGTGTGTGAGTATGAGTGATTGTGTGTGAGTGTGTGTGTGTATAGAGTGGTTGGTCATGTATATTACGATTTCAATAGGTCTTCTGTTTTACTGTAGCCAAGAGTTAAAAGATATTCATTAATTTTAGATTTAAAATGAAATGTGTTAAGGCAATGTATATTCAAAATCTGATTCAATTTATTACAAGTGATGGCGCTTAGAAACGGGAAATGTCGTTTAGCAAAAGTCGTGTTCGTGCTTTTAGTAGGACATGGTCTTCTTCTTGCTGTGGAAGGATTACTAACGTTTAATGGTAATGGTGAGTTTGAGTGTTTGCGGATTAGTGCACGATAGATGAAAAGTTGTAGGACTGTTAAAACCTTGTACTCCGTATAAAGTAGTTGTGTGGGAAATCTAAAAGGCCTACCAAGAAGCACTTTAATAACTGCTCTTTGCGCCCGCTCCGCCTGTATAAACGCAGTCTTCGCTGCTCCTCCCCAAGCTGGAATGCAATACGTTAAAATAGACTCACAAAGAGCACAGTAAGCCATATTTAGAACTTCCCTATGGGCGGACAGTCTAAGTTTTTTGAAGACTTAAATAAGTTTTCTAACCCGCGCAGACAGTGTCTCAAGGTGATTGTGCCAAGATAGACAGGCGTCAACCTGTAGGCCTAGATATTTGACGAATAGCAAACATACGAAGACAACAACTTGATTATGCCTGTAAATTTATAGATTTTCTATCGAAAATACGTATATCCGAGGCGAGGTCCAAAATCCGTAGATCTATGGATAAACCCAACCCGTAAATCCGTAGGTCTGGTAATAGCTATGAAGAAAGTAGAAAACTGTGGTAGGCATGTTACCACTTGCATATAAGGGATCGATAATGTTGTTCACTTTTTACGCAGTCTGTTTTTTTTTAATAATTAATTTAAAAAAAACAGATCAACTACGCAAACACTGGTCGAACAATTGTTCGACCAGTGTTTGCGAAGTAGATGTCTGCTTTTTTTAAACTGCTTCGGACATAATTTCGACGAAGCAGATGGAAGCTAATTATGGACACATACATATAAGTAGTATTCATCCTAAAATTAGGGTATAATTTATTGAGAGTTTTGGGAGTAAAAGAGGTTTTAATTGATGTGCTAATTTTCGTGATGTTAGTTTTCGAGGTGGGGTTTCGCGGGAGGTCCGGTGGCGAAAATCAGGAAATTAAAATCCAAAATGGCGGCTATAACTACTGGAGGATCTCAGTAAATGGGTTGTTGTTGTTTGTTTTCACACGGCCGACTGTAGGTACGTCGGTGCTCTTTCGAGCAACATCAAAATCAAAAGTCATTTATTAAAACTAGGCTGAGAGTCAGCAAGTTTTGAACGTCAAAATTACATAAGACAGTCCCCCAAAACGCCCCTCACCACTTCCTAGTGCTTTAGCTGGGAAAAAGAAGTGGCGCAACAAACTCCCCAGAGGCACAGCTGTCTGTTAAGTTGGAAGAATTTGATCTAAACAATAATAGCATATAATTAACATTCAACAATAAATGAAAATTTTAATACTAATTTTTTTTAATGGTTTATGCAGTCAAGTTAAATAAACAATGATATGAAGTAACTCATATGACCTATCAGTAGTTACGCTAATTCTGGTGAAAGAACACAAACGTTGTCTTGAGTTAATCACAGCGCCCAACATTTCTTATCGTATAAGTAGTCGTTGATAGAATAGTAAGCTTTGGACAAAGATTTGATTTTACTTTCGCTTTAAGCGCATTAAAATGTAAATCTAGCAAAGAAGAGGGCTTGTTATAAAATGTTATACCAAGCCCAACAAATGAGTTATGAACTTTATGAAGCCGTTGAAAGGGAGCACGTAGATTGTCCTTATTTCTAGCATTAATATTGTGAATATCACTGTTTTTTGTGTATAAGTGTATATTTTGCCTAATATAGAAGATGTTAGCGAAGATGAATTGCGATGCCAACGTGAGAATACCAATATCTTTAAAAAAATCTCTCAGAGTAACTCTAGCACCTAGTTGGTAAATTGCACGAACAGCTCGTTTTTGAAAAACAAAAATATTTTGAATGTCAGCGGCTTTACCCCACAGCAGAATGCCGTAGGACATAACGCTATGAAAATAACTAAAATAGACTAAACAAGCTGTATCAAGGTCAGTGTATTGTCTTACTTCATACGTTCATGACGGCGTAGGCGGCCGAACTGAGCCTTCCCGCTAGGCTTGATATATGTGATCCCCACTGAAGTTTGGTATCTACTGTTATGCCCAGAAAAACGGCCGAGTCTACATTTGCAAGCACCTCATTATCTAAAACGATGTTGGGTCCCAGATTTCTTACATTTGGTAAAGCGAACTTTATATATTTAGTTTTCTTGGCATTGAGAACTGGATTATTCGAGGTAAACCAATCCTTGAGATTGCACTGTTTACGTCGTCAAAATCTTGTCTATTCCTGTCTACTTAAATGATAAGAGAGGAATCATCAGCAAACAGTACAACGTCACAGAAACCCTTTAAATAGAATGATAAATCATTAATGTACACTAAGCATAAGAATGGACCCAGTATTGAGCATTGAGGTACACCTAACTGAACTGGTAGCCCGGAAGATTTCACACCATTAATATCTACACATTGGTGCCTATTATTTAAATAAGAATTTATTACGTTGAGAGCTTCATTTTGAACACCGTAATGACGTAGTTTACGCAAAAGCGTGTCATGGTGCACGCAATCAAAGGCTTCGGAGAGATCACAGAAAACTCCATAAGCATTTGGTGAGTTTTCCCACGCGTTAAAAATGTGTTCCAGCAGAGCAACACCCGCATCTGTAGTCGAACGACATTTTGTAACGCCATATTGTTCATCATGAAGGAGGCAATTTAAATAGAAATGTCTTAGCAACTGCTTGAGTATTAACTTTTCAAATATATTACTAAATGCCGCCGGTAAGATAGATATAGGCCTAAAATTTCTAACGTTATTTTTGTTAACTGATTTAAATAATGGTATACTTTACTATTCTTCATCAGGTCGGAAAAAAGTCCTAAGTCAACACATTTATTAAAAGTATTCGCTAGATAGGGGGCTACGATGTCGATTATATTACTTAAAAAATTAATAGAGATGCCCCTGTATTCACCAGTATTTTTAGACTTAAGTGTGTTAAAAATACTAACTACATCACGAGGCGTTACATGTTTGAAACGAAATACGCGACTACATTTGGGCACACTACTATGCAGAGGGTTTTCTGCTTTAGACGGGGACGAATTTAAGTAGCGAGTCGTAGTTAAAGGTATGGTGGCAAAAAACTCATTAAATACCTCAGCTACGTCAGCAGCTTCAGTAACTAATTTGTTGTTGACCATAATCTCTAGTTGTTTTTCTTGTTTAACCAACTTACCCATTTCATTATTAATAATTTTCCAAGTGGTTTTTACTTTATTATTGGATTTGTTTTTTGTATCGCTTAAAAATTTTGATTTAGCAATACACAGATTTTTTAAATTATTTGGAATAATTTCGGACATACTCTAGAAAAGGACTATCAAACCTGTATTTTTTCAAACCATATAATTCGCATAGTCTCGCTCTACTTTTATAAATACCTGGAGTGGCCCATTGGTTGAAGCCAACGGAGGTGCCATTAATGTTAATGGTTTTGGTCTTGAAAGTAGATTGGTATTCTTTTTGCACAACATCAAAAAGGGATCCATAGATTTTATTAGGATTCTCGTGTTGTGCTATAGATGGTGTAATTCTATGAGCTTTTAAATTTATTGCAACGACTAGCTGTATAAGGCCTGCATTCTACTTTATGCGGCTTTTTATGTAATGGTAAAGGGAAGCTAGCCAATAATTCACAGTGGTCAGACGTCAAGTCAGTTAATACTAATTTATTTTTGGCATCACAATCACTAAATATATTATCAAGACAAGTCGACGTAAAGTTGTCAAAAATAAAAGGCCCGTTTTGACATCTGTCATCGTGACGTAACTAGTGAAGGAACCATACGACTCGGTACTCGACACTCACAGTAAACCTATTCAAGTTTGTATGAGTATTTGATCGATTGGATTATGTATTGTAAAGTGCATTGGACAAAAGTTCTGGTTAGAAAATTTAACTTAAACTTTAATATTGTAGGTATTTTGAAATGATAGAATGGTTAGAAAGGTTAATTTGTCTCTAATTTAATATTTTTAGTTACAATAACATTCTTTCAATCACAAAAAATCAAGAAAAAGCGAAAGTGATTGAATCTTCATTCAATCATTTTCTTCGGATGATGAGCCAAAATCGTCAGTTGAGCTATCGTCACCTGTAAATATAATTATTTAATTTTTAATTATATTATCAATATTGACGTCTCTGTCAAAGTCTTCCTTTATTATTTTTCATGTTTTTGCACTTTTGCCCAGTCTTCTTTAGTAATTTTGGCACAAGCTTCTTTCAGCAACGTCATAATTTTCTTAGTGGAGAATGGCGGCTTGTATTGTGGCGAGCTGCGTATCTTTTGACTTGAGCCCAGATCAACTCAATAGCATTGCACTGACAATGGTACGGCGGCGTTCTTATCACTTTGTGTCCATGCTGAAGTGCCAATTCATCAATTTTATATTTTAGTTTCGCAGGTTTCTTTTCTTTTACCAGTTCCAGCAATTCAGCTTTCAACTGTAGTTACTCTGTAACTTATTAAGTCCGTTTTTATGCAGCGCAATAATATTCGCTTTCATTTCTATATTTAAATTTGCGTAGGTACATTTTAAAATGAACTAGAACACCGCTAATACATTTAACACACGTCACTAGCATACAATATCAACCAACATCGTTCTATTTAGTCGCGGTGAATGAGTCGTAAGTTAACTACTGCACCTTAATATCATTTAAATTTATTTGGGTTTCTGTGGGTATAATCATAAAGTTTTACGAGTTTAGTGAACAAGACAAACAAAACAAGAAACTATAGTCAAAAGCGATTTTTAAAACATTAAAGACTATTACTGCGCGTGGGATTCGAACCCGCGACTCGCTACGCACAAACGCGCTAACCCAAGTACGGTAAGCGCTAAGCTGTCATGCCATTTGATTTAATGGTTGAATTTATGAAATACAATCGCTTGTAAACGTATGGGAGTGTGTGTGTCTATAGTATAGAAATTACTTACTATAAGAAGGTCGTAAGTTCAACAGAAGTGTCAATCTATTGCTTTTTGAGATTTGTAATCCACTTCTGACCGCCACTGTACGTCGACCCCTAAACGTATCTACGCTGCTATTGTCGCAACCGGCAAATCTGATGCGTCGCAGCCTCAGCGACAAACCGGAAAAAGGGACAAAGTGAAAAAGGGTACCCAACCTGACTGCGGTCCGTAGCTCCTTGCCAAGAACCGGCCTAGTTGATGAGAAGGGTTTCACGAAGGTAGAAAAGAAGAACAAAAAGCCCTGCTCTCGTAACTGGTGCGGTACGGTACCGCACCGAGTGGACCCAGCATGCTGCTGCGCCCTGTTGTGACTACGACGCAGCTGTACTTTCGCGTCTGCATCATTCCACGAAGATAGAGGAAGTCGTGTAGTACTTGAAAGTGAAGACCACCTGGACTCTGAGGGTCGAAAGGTTGGAGTCGCGACATCGACTTTAAGTCATTCGTGGTACGAGTTCCAACCCACCATCTACAGTACTGTTTGAAAGAGGATTTTTAGCCGAAAGGTGTCGTATATCGACGTTTCCGAGGACGGTTACGTGATACCTCGCAGCGAAACACGACGTCGTCAACGTTACGTGTTTAGTTATAGTTTTAAGTTGATTCTTAATATGTATTAGATTGTTAATATTATTTAAGATTATTTTGTACTTATATTTTATGTATGGGCCTTAGTTGCCTGTTATGGCCTGATAATAAAATGATTATGATTTTTACTTTATTTGACTAAATACACATACATATAATACGGCCCTTCCGATTCCACAAGGCTGTATTTCAAAGCTAGTTGCTGGTGGATAATTCTGGCTACAAGGTTGTGCCTATGCAAATACTCTTCGTTAGCTAGACGAGAACAGCCGGAGATAATGTGTCTGATGGATTCTCCCGGACGGTGGCATGCCCGACAGATGTCAACCGGAGATTTATTGTGAAAGCTTGCGCCAGTTCTCTTTAGCCAAGGAGAACGGGGTGAGGCCCTTGTCCACCTCAACCACATCTCGATGCATCCCAACGTCAGCTTGTAGTAAATATTCCCTGAGACTACATATCTCGCGATTGTGGAGGGTCTTACTTAGCGTGTAAGAAGCTTCGGCTGCCACACTTTCGCGGGATATACAGTCTCATTACCGATGATCGTGGGTGATGCATTCATTATGCAGTCAGCAGCGTACGGACCCTCCTATCCAGGGCGTCGAGTTCTGTCTGAGTCCATTTGAGTATGCCGAAAGAGTACATCAAAACCGGCATGACCCAACCGTTGAAGGCGCACCTTGTTTCCGCCTGATATAAGACTATTAAATACTTTCTTCAAGCGGCCAAAGAAGCGCTCCTTCAACGATTGCTTCATGTCAGTAACATTGATACCCAACACTTATTACCCAAATAAATAAGTATTTGGGTATGTCGGAAGTGTTGGGCATCAATTGGTTTCGGCTGCGGAGAGGGCTCGAAGGTTAATGAAATCCGAGAGTTGGGTTTCCACGGATTCCACAATCTCCGCTCGCTTTACATGCATGACCGCACCTTTTTCCACACCAAATTCCATCCTGATGGCGCTACTGAAGGTTTCAGTTACTTTCAGGCGTTAATTCAAGTAACGGCACTTTAATTAACGCCATCTAGCGGCTAAACGTAAAGGCTGTAGCTGTACAACTTTCGTCGGTAGTGCTCACCTGCGTGCGTTTTCTGTTACTGCATTGACCAAGGTTAGGAAGGAAGGATGATTCATGGGCATAAATACACAATAATTTTATTAAACGGGCCAAAAGTCAATTAGGACCATTAACTGACTTCAAAAAAAGGAGGAGGTTATTCATTCCCAATTTTTTTTGGTTCCTACTGTGAAATCATCACATGATCAGACAGACATACTCACACGTACACACTACAAATACTTCACAAAAACCTAACAAACCTCGACAAACTTAAGCGTCTTCAAAATTTTTGCATAAGGTTTATATTTGGCTTGCGCAATTATATGACCATGTTTCCGAATTTCAAGTGAAGCTCAACTGATTACCAATACGCTTTCGCCAGAATGCTTACATTCTTTCCCTTTTGTATAATGTACTTTTCTCCCCTTCCACCCCTCTCTACCTCAAAAATCGTTATCTGTTTCTTTGTGACACCCACACGAAATTCGTAAGGTCATCAGATAACGAAGCTTAAAATGCCTATGCATTCCACAACTTTCCTCGACCAGTCCTACACTGTCCAGGCCGCTCGTTTGTAGAATGCATTGCCAGTTGAAGTTAAACGCGCGCAGTCGTTATATATGTGTTTAGAAGACTCGTAAAGGATCATAAGGAACCTGTCGTTGTGATTTGGTTCTCATACCTTACTGTAATTTTCTATGTAGTCTTCATTTATTTTCGTTCCTTATAAATTTATTATGTATGTATTTATTATAATATAGGATATGTATATACCTGTGTATCTATTTAAGTATATTCTGTATTTATTATTTGCGCCTGCAAAATCCCCATTTTATGTCCAGACTAATCACTGTCCTTTCCAAGGTTGCCGGGAAGAGATCACGGAAACCGATAAGGCCGCCCATTGAATATTTTGTAGTGCACCTTGTTTTTTGTTATGTATTTTTGTGGTGTATAATAAAGTATAAATATAAATGAATAAATAAATAACTCTTGCAAATATTTCCAGCATGAAGCTAAGCAGGTGCAGTCCATATACCTGGAGACAGAGATCCCGCAGCAGTCGCGCGTCCTAGTCACAGACTTCGCAGAGAATAGGACCGACAGGCCTGCGCCCACCAAGCACTCGCCGGTAAGCGAATATTACACTTTTAACTAAAACTATCCACAGAGTTCCGAATCAGGGCGATATGCAATGGCCTCTGTAGCACCATGCATGAAACATGAGGCCTCAGGGGCTAGTGCAAATCTTGGGGTTCATTCGATTAATCAATCTGGTCAAACCAAGTTGGGGTCGGTGCATTTCATTCATGCATTTAACTAAAACTATCCACAGAGTTACAAATCAGGGCATTCACAGCTTTTCAGCTTACATGTCGCACGGGCAAGTATTCTTTTTTAAATCACATTCAAAGCATATTCTGCGTCCCTGCTCACGGAGTCAATACAAAGTGGAGACGGCCTAAACAACTGCACTATGATTCTCTAATATGTTCTGGCGTTATCACGTGGGCGTGGCCTCAGCCAGTGTTTTGTTGGCGTTCGTCCCGTAAAGTCCTGTGCACAACTTTGTAAACGTTCCTATTTTGCAGTATATTCGCGCTAGAAGAAAATCAGAATGAAATGTTATGTTTTATCTTGTAAAAACTACTTGGATAGAAGTTCTGATGCTATGGACGGCATCACATTTAATTTCTAAGTAATATTATGAGTAATTTATCAAAATACTTCAAGAAAAAAAAAATCTAAAACCCAGTCCGGTTTTTTGATTTTGTAAATTATTGGGATACGATGGGATATAGTAGGGTTATCTGAAGTCCGACGAGAGGGGGAGGACTCGATAATCCTCAAATCCGGTAACCTGCTTTATTTCCGGGAGGGCGACCAGCAGTCCCAAGGTGGTGTCAAGTTTATCCTCCATAAGTCTCTTGTGAGCAACGTGGTGAAGATCGAGTGTTTCGACCAGGGTGGCGTTTCTTATACTCAGAATATCCGCAAGGTATTCGCTGAAGGTCATACAGGTTTACGCCCCGACCTCGTCACACCCCGATGATGAGGTGTAGACCATGTATGAGGATATTTCTACAGCCATGAATGGTTCCAAAACTCACTTCACCGTTGTCATGCGGGACTTCAATGTGAAACTGGGCAAACGAAGCGATGATGAGCTGCGAGTGGGGCAATTTGGAGTTGGACGTAGGAACCAACTGGCTAGTTTTATGGAGAAGGAAGGCCTCTTTATGATGAAGTCCTTCTTCAAAAAACGGGATCACAGGAAAAGGACCTGGCAGAGCCCTGATGGTGCAACCAAAAATGAGATTGACTTCATTATGTCGACGAAGAAGCAAGTATTCAATGATGTCTCTGTGATCAACGAGGTGAAAACTGGTAGTGATCACCGTTTGGTAAGATGCACATTGAATCTGTATATCGAGCTGGAAAGGTCTCGGTTGATGAAGTCAACGCTCCGTCCAGCACCGATCCAAATCCAAAACCACCAGAGCTCTCAGCTCGAACTCCAGAATCGTTTCGAGTGCCTAGGCAGCTCAGTGGACGATTTTAACGATGGGTTCGTGGAAACTGTCCGTACGGTCGGGTCAAAGTTTTTTAAGACCCGTCGCATCAATAAAAATAAGAGGTTCTCTGATGTTACTTTGCAGTTCATGAAGGAGAGGCGCGTGATGATCCTGCAGTCTTCAGACGATGCGCTCGAGTACCGGCAGCTTAATAGACAGATCTCTACGTCCTTGAAAAGCGACCTCTGCCGCTTTAATACAGAACGTATTGAAGACGCGATAGAGCGGAATAAAGGCTCCAAGGTCTTTGCTAGGGATCTGTCTATTAGGCAGAGCCAGCTTTCGAAACTGAAGACCGATGAAGGCAGGCTCGTATCCACCAAACCTAAGCTGTTGAGAGAGATTGAGAGGTTCTATGGTCAGTTATACACGTCAAAAACCCCGTTACGAATCTGGCAAACGACCCAAGAGCTAGATTGACCCGACACTATACTGAAGACATCCCGGACGTCAGCTTGTATGAGATTAGGCTGGCTCTGAAGCAGCTCAAAAACAACAAGGCGCCGGGTGATGATGGAATCACAGCCGAACTCCTAAAGCCCGGTAGGAAACCCGTTCTTAAGGCCCTCCAGAAGCTGTTTGATTCCGTCATTCTCGAGGGCAAAACGCCACAGGCATGGAACAGAGGTGTGGTAGTACTTTTCTTCAAGAAGGGTGATAATGCTCTTTTTAAGAATGCTAGGCCCATCTCACTTCTGAGCCATATCTACAAGCTGTTTTCCAGAGTCATCACGAACCGCCTAGCGCGTAGGTTTGAAGACTTCCAGCCTCCCGAACAAGCCGGCTTCCGTAAAGGCTTTAGCACCGTAGACCACATACATACGCTGCGGCAGGTTATACAGAAGACCGAAGAGTATAACTTGCGTCTCTGTTTAGCGTTTGTGGACTACAAAAAGCCTTCGATTCGATCGAGACGTGGGCTGTACTGCAGTCCCTCCAACGGTGCCAGATCGACTACCTGTACATCGAGGTGTTGAAGTGTCTGTACAAAACGCCACTATGTTAGTCCAACTCCAGAACTCGAAACCTAGCCTTCTGCAACGAGGTGTTAGACAGGGAGACGTTATCTCTCCGATACTCTTCACCGCTGCACTGTAGGATGTCTTCAAAGTTCTGGACTGGAAAGGGGCTGGGATCAACATCAATGGCGAGTACATCACTCACCTTCGGTTTGCCGTTGTTATAGTTGTCATGGCTGAGACCATGGAGGACAGTGCAATGCTCAATAACCTCAGTAGAGCTTCGGAAAGAGTGGGTCTTAAAATGAACATGGACAAGACAAAGGTCATGTTCAATGCCCATGTAAGACCCACTGTCATAACGGTTGGAGGCACTGCACTCGAAGTTGTGGACGAGTACGTTTACCTAGGACAAACTGTCCAGTTAAGTAGGGTCCAATTTCGAAAAAGAGGTCAATGGTCGAATCCGACTCGGTTGGGTAGCGTTCGGGAAGCTACGCAATATCTTCTCGTCCTACATACCGCAGTGTCTCAAGACGAAAGTCTTTGACCAGTGTGTGTTACCAGTGATGACATATGGAACCGAAACGTGGTCGCTCACAATGGGCCTCATAACAAGGCTTAAAGTCACCCAAAAGGCAATGGAGAGGGCTATGTTTGGAGTTAGTCCTTACGTGATCGAATCAGGAATGAAGAGATCCGTAGGAGAACCAAGGTAACCCGACATTGCCCGAAGAATTGCCAAACTTAAGTGGCAGTGGGCAGGGCACATTGCTCGCAGAACAGATGGCCGCTGGGGCCGAAAGGTTCTGGAGTGGCGACCGCGTACCGGAAGACGTAAAGTTGGAAGGCCTCCCACAAGGTGGACCATGACCTTGTGAAGGCCGCAGGAGTCCGCTAGATGCGGGAAGCACAGAACCGGTCGACGTGGCTGAGCTTGGGGGAGGCCTATGTCCAGCAGTGGACGTCTTTCGGCTGAAATGATGATGATGAATGATTAAATTATTATTTTAATTTCACAGTTTTTAGTTCATATAATTATTTTTAATGTTAATGAGCCCTATTCTTGAAACTCTTTACTTTGATACCCCACTCAATAGGTTTTGAGATGTTTTTTTTTTAAGACAATGTGGCGCCAAAAATCGCCCATTTTAAATTTTTACTCGACTACACCAGAAGGAGGGTTATTTTTAATTTTGATATACCCAGTGTAACTCCCAGAATTAAGACGAATCTAACGGCATGCGGCACCTCTCAAGCTGAAATCAATCATGCCGTTTAGGCTACAGAGCGTGCCAAACAAATATACGTGTATACATACACTCGAAAAACATAACCCTCCTTCTGGCGCAGTCGGGTAAAAATATCTAAACGTCAGTGTTTTCAAATATAATTCTACCCGACACTAGATGGCGACACTTTGTGTCATGGGAAATAAGAATATTTAGGTACGTAGAGCTCAGTGTTAGTATATTTTAATAATCATATGTACTGAGATTTGTTCAAAATTCATTCTTAAATACCCTTTAGTCGCAAAAATAATATTTTTGTAGTTCTTATATAATTTTGTAAACAGGTCGCCATATATCGTCAACAACAAACGGAAACAACAAAAAGACAGGTCGTAATTAGAATCCAATTAGTGTAACGAATGCTCCGCGGCTGTCTCATAAATACTCATAAAAATACAATCTCCTATAAATTAAATATTTTATTTACAAAAATTTAGTTGAAGTACTTTCCCTCCGTGAGACAACTGTGTATGGTAGTTGCTGTTTACTTAAAAACTTAAAGCCTACCTAATTTATTTAGTTAAATTTGAAATGATTTATGTTCCAAATTTCTTTCCGAAGATAATCTAAGACAATAATAGATTACAAAAATTTATATCACTATTTCAATAAAAAAATACGTATCAACATGGTTCACAAAATTAATTTGAAAAACGGAGTACTCCCAGTACGAAAATAGGGTACCTATATTACTACATATGAGAAAACATCTATAAATATATTATTGAGATAGCTTAGGCAAAAAGCAGTCGGAAAATGTTAGTTTTAGTTTATGAAATAACAAAATAAATTTTAAAATTCAATTCAAAGATTTCAGTTTATTAAATCTGTCTTTGAACACCATGAAAAAGTAGCCGCCATGTTATTACGTAATACTGTTGTTTAAACTAATCAGCTGAACAACTTTGTACTTTTATTATTTTCGTAACCAAAGTAATTTATGTATATCGAAATAATATCTTACATTTAGGAACAGCAAACCAACGAAAAGTAGAATAATCATTAATTTTTTAAATAATATACAATTATCATATTAAATATCAGCGCATTAGTCTTCACACCAAACTGACGTCATACCTAGGGCATGCAAAATCCGGGTTGCTTTAAAAAACCGTTTTTTTTCGGGTTTAATGTTTACAAAACCGTTGAAACCGGTTAAATCGTTTTTTTCGGTTTTTTTATTCAATTTTTATTAAAGAAATGAGAAAAATGTATATAAAGAAATAAAAATGCAGAAGTCTAATCAAAATATGTTTTTTTTTACTTTTATCTCACTAATTTTAATACTAATGAGCATTTGTTTGCACTGAAATAGCTGCAACTACTAAGTAACAATACAAAAAGTTTCTTTTCTATAAACATAACATAGAATCAAGATTATTGTTTAGGAAAAAAACATATTCTTCAATACTTAAGGTACCTAACTTACAAAATTAGGAACATTTGGTAGGTACACCAAAGTAAAAAAAAAAATGATTTAATAGGATATAAAATAATTCAAACGAAAATTAACAAAGCGCTCTTCCTCGCTCTAGTTATTTTAGTTATTTAAAAATTTGCTGTGCCCGACAGGATCCATAATTGTTTCTATTTTTTGTATTTACCAACTGTAAGTGTACATTATGGATTGCAATAAATGATTTGACTTGATTTGATTTGTCTAAAATCACAGAATATTAAATAACATAAATTGTTATTTAATGTCTGTCATAAAATACAAACAGGCAAAATCAAAAGTACGTAAAATGTGATCAAAATAATTATTTAAATAACACATAAATAGAAGTCTTATTCGTAATTTACCAAAACAAAATAAATCAGTCATACTTAAAGATATAGATTGGAAAGGCGCTCTCTGATTCCACACTTGTTGGAGGTATAGATTTCAAAGCTTTATATACTTTTGATATACATTATATATACTTTACATACTATTCTCCCGTTTTTCCTCCACCGTCGTAAAGTCCCATTTCCACCCTGATTTTATTCATTTCTAAATGAAGTTCTGTAGATGGGCTTGAACCAGAGGTATGTTGTTTGAGCGCCTCAGGGCGATCTTCGCAATGGAAACACCCAGGGGTTTTCCTCCCGCCCTATTCGAAACAGGAACCTCCCGAAACAGCCGTGTACGGTGAGGGCCTGTGTCAGGCGGAAGGTGAGGACGCCATGCCACCTCTCAAGCCACTCCTCAAAGAGAGGACTTACCGACGCAATCGTGGCGTGCCCATTCTGTAAATGTTAAGTGCCATTGTAGTAAAAGTTTATGATCATAATCTTAAAAATAATAACGGACAACTGGAAGGAAGTTTTACGCCACGTAGTCTAGTTAAATGCACTTTAGGTGCAGAAACTCAACGGCAGAAGATTTCGATTTCGAAGATTCTAAATTGAAGGCAAGTAAACAAACAATATGCCACATTTGTGCCATATACTGTAAAAAACTTACTAAATAAACGCACTCTTTGTAAGTCTACTTAGCTAGGTATTCATTTTATATTTTTAACATTCACATTATCCAAAAACCATGAAAATTTACTTCGTTGTTAATATACGTAATCAAAACATTAAAGTTTAAATGTAACAATGCTCGTGGAGGTGATCGGCGGCGGCGATCTCTCGCGTCCGACCCTGGTCCAGGCCATGGTACGGAGCGAGAGTGCATGGCTGGCAGTCGCCTCCTTCAGCGAAGCAGTTATGCTTGCAAAGAGGGAGGCGGCGCACGTGAGAAAGATGCAGTACATGCGCCCTCACAGCCGTGGCCTTCGCAGGAGATGCCCTGGGCGTCGGGAATCCCAGGCTGATTCCCGGCCACCGTAGGCACGGGCTTGCGGACGGCGAGTAATGGGTAGCTCGCTGTCCGGTAAGGACCAAGCCCAGGTCGACGGCGCGTTGTGTTCCACGCGCGCCTCAAAGAGATGTCAGCAGCAACTGATGGGGCCCGCAAGGGCCGATGCCTGCCAGGGGTGCGGGTTGTTCGAAAGAGATACCGCGGCCCCTGGCACACAGGTAACTGAGGGAATTCGGGTGGGTTTTAGTCAGTAAAAGTCTGACACGCCCTCCCGCTCCGCCCAGAGCGAGAGAAGTTATTTGATGATTTCCCACCCAAAAAAAAACAATGCCCAAACTACTTCAAATAAAAACAGGCTCCTATTAATTATAGCTATTACTTATATGCATAACATCTCTGCTGTGATTACATTTCAGTATTTGGTCTTAGACTTCATGTAATATTAGCAATGCATAATATACGAGTGATATAAAAGAATGTGATCAAACTTACCTACGACAAACACAACACGTGCACTCGTCTCACTCACTCATATCACTATACACAGACTGACCGAAAAACAAAATGGCGGTAACGTGGCATAGTAGTGCGACATGGAACTAAATTAACGTGGCCGAAATAGAAACGAAACTAACGCCGCCTCGCCGTCCTGTTCACGTTTGTTACTGATAAATGTAATATTTTGTTTGGGTAAATTAAAGTATAATGAAATCAATAACATAGGAGAAACAAAACCGAAAAATCCGGTTTTGTTATTCTAAAAAACCCGGGTTTCAAATCAGTCGGTTATCCGGGTATCCGGTTTGCATGCCCTACCTACAAGTAGTTGTTCCGAGTCTGGCTGTTTGTGTATGTGAGCTTAAATGTTTGTAAACGCATCCGCAATACAGGAGAAATTCCTAGTGTGGCGCAACGCTTAAAAAAAAATACTATTATTATTGACAGATCCACTTCTTGGCCAAAACATTTTACAATCGTATGACAAAGAAATTGGTATCAAACAAATAAGCGTGGTGATGCGTAGGTACGAGCATCTAGGTATAGGAGACTGTTAAATGTTTCTATTCTTTTACTCATGATGTATAAACATCTTGTAGTAGCTAGTCATTCACTTTAAATGTAGGTGCACATATTATAATAATACTTAATTTGATTAATTTTTAAAAGCGTTTTACGTAAAATAATTATGATATCAACATAGTTGTTAGTTCTGACACCTCTTCGAAAGTCTTCCTCACCGATTAAGATAAGGCAATAATCTTACATTGTAAAGTCCTTCAACTTGAGATCAATGTTAATATTAAGCTTTTTGATACCATAGCCCGGTGTACAGATTTTGCAACCTAGGAACCCGTTTTCCGCAATCGTTAGTATTTTGTTTTTCTGGTTTGAACTCAGGGGCTCCACTTTACTTTTCCTCCCGCTCCTTTGGAGCTTCACGATTTTATAGCGTATACATGTCTGTATGTAAAACACTTTCGCAAAATTTCACACTTCGAAAACGTCGAGTTTATGAGATTTTTTTTTTTTGAGTTCCCTATTTAATAACTACACACTGAACTAACATATTATCCAAAAGTTACACACCTAGACGTGGTAAGACAACAATGTCACTAGGCGAGCCGGAATGCAAGAGCAAACGAAGTGAGCTCTGGACTTGGGGCACCCCGACTCGGACAGGTTAGGTTATTTTTTTTTAAACCACGCAGAAGTAGGAGCCCCGCTAAGTGGGGCTCCGGCGACTTTACCTAACTCCATATAATTTTTTTAGTAAAAAAAATTACTTGCCCTTCGAGTTTTGGTTTGTTGACCTGGAATATGTCATAGACCTTATTATTGCTTGGAAACACAATTTAGACTCACCACGTGATCTTCCTCACCCAATATTCCACCAATTCAGACATTTTTTTTTCTTGGCTCCTATGGTTTTGCACAATTTGTGGATTTCAAATTTACCCTTAGAAGAGCTACTCTCCCAAAAAAAAATAGGTGCTATAAAAAAGCGCCAGGAGGATAAGTACAGTGGTTCCAACTCAGGATGCATAGCTTTCTTTGACTTCCTAAACATTTTGGTTGTTCCGTTTTTCTATTATTTATGTAAAGCAAACTTTGCGTTGTCACTTGCTCATTCGAGGCTTGCAACGCCATCTGTGAACTGGAATGTGAAGTGACAGTTTTCTTTTCGTCACAATTTTTAATAACTTTTTCTTTGGTCACTATATCCGAATCAGTCTGTTTATTTTTACTTCCTGCTTCATTGGAGTATTTTATGCCCTTTTTTTAGGCTTGATGGTTGGAGACTGTATTGGACTGGTTGCTATTTGTCTATAGAGTGATTTTTTCCGACTCAGAGTTACATTCTCCTGTTTTAGCTTTTGATTCTGAAAGTAGTGTGTCTATTTTTCCATTCGCACTACAGAGTTTAATGGTAAGTTCATCAATCTGTTGCTTTATTTGAGTAAATAAATCAATCTCATCATCATCTGACATATCAAGGCATACTACATACAGTGCCATCTGGTGTATGAATGACGAGATTTTCCTCCAAGTTCATGTCGGAGTTTGAGTGAGTTCGTGCGCGTCTAACGGTGACGTTACCGACTTCGTTCATAGTTGGGCTTGTAGTACTGATATTTATCGCTACACGTCTACTAGACAGTATCGCTTATTTTAAACCAGATGTCACTTTATTAAATTCTGTTATGCCAACTCTTGAGATTACGAATTCGTATAATTAAAAATTAACGATTTTTATTTTCACCTTTTGAGATTATGTCGTTTATAATGTACCCAGGCAATTACAGTACCTGTAGTTTTTGATGTTCTTGCACTGTGAAGTCGGTTCATGGACGTTTTACAGCCGTGTCATTGAGTTAATGGAGTTTTTATACACTGAACATAATCCGTTTGTATTCTCACTTTACACTTGAGTTTAGTGGAAACAACGCTATTTAGTGTCCATGTAATATGAGACGAGCCTATTACCATCAACCGGGCACTAATCCAGACCTCAAGCTGTTTTTGACAAATTCCAGAATAACACTGCCCGACCCGGGGATCGAATCCAGAATAGGATTAGCTTTCTTTTTGTCAGTTCCCCAACATCCATTGCGTTATTTACGTTGTTGAGTAGTCAATTTTTTCAAACATACGAAGCAATGGATTAGCAAAGAAAGAAAAGAAGAAGATGATTCAGATTATGATTGATCGTGTGTTATGCAATGAAGGTGCAAGCCCTACTGCGACCACTAGACTAATGTTACTAAATACTGTCTCATGCCCACAGATGGTGGTGAGTGGAAAAATGACACTGTCCCTGATACAAGATTCGCCAAGGGATACTCCTGAACGGGACCAAGGTATTGCATTATTATTTATTTAAAATTATAGTCGGGGCCGTACGCCACGGCGCCCCGACTTACGAGTTGTAGGTCGTATTTACGAACCCAGGCAGGCGCTTTACTTAGTGTAATAATAAAAACTATGGACTCGATCGTCTGTACTGATCTCTGATACTTTGAACTTAACTATGTATGATCAAAATAGTATTTCACAAAAATAATCGTGGCTATTTTATAATGTAATGACTGCTTGATCTTTTATTACCATTTTTTAACGGTCGACGCAAAAACGACGGGGTGTTATAAATTTGACGTCTCTGTGTGTGTGTGTGTGTGTGTGTGTGTGTGTGTGTGTGTGTGTGTCCGTCTGTCTGTCTGTCTGTCTGAAGCATCGTAGCTCCCGAACGGATGAACCGATTTTGATTTAGTTTTTTTTGTTTGAAAGGTGAATTAGTCGGGAGTGTTCTTAGATATGTTTAATCAAAATCGGTTCAGCCGTTTGAAGATTATCAGCTCTTTTCTGGTTGATGAAGGGATAAGAGCATCTTCCACGGGTCTGATTAAGTCGAAATTTGGTATTCTATTACTTCAATGATATTAGACGAACAAAGTAACCTTGAACTGATGCCGGAGCAACACCTGGAATTTCCAGAATACCCATGTTACGCACCAACAAACAGCAGAAAGCATCGTGTTTGGGCTCTTTAAAAAGGTCTCAATGAATAGGTTATGGATAAATGGTGATCAG
Source organism: Polymixis lichenea (assembly GCA_949091785.1). Classification (NCBI taxonomy): domain Eukaryota; kingdom Metazoa; phylum Arthropoda; class Insecta; order Lepidoptera; family Noctuidae; genus Polymixis; species Polymixis lichenea. The sequence continues at coordinate 299,533 of OX420948.1, forward strand.
GACGAGGAATGAGGATAAATTAGTAACAAACCTCACCGTGGGAAACATACGCAACGCTGCGCAGATTGGTGCGGGTTGTTTGAAAGTGATACTGCTGCCCCTGGCACACAGGCAACTGAGGGAGCACGGGTGGGTTTTAGTCAGTAAAAGTTTGACACGCCCTCCTGCTCCACCCAGAGCGGGAGAAGTTATTTGGTGATTTCCCACCCAAAAAATAAAAAAAAAACGCTGCGCAGATTTAAGCTAAGTTTAAAAAGCAGGAAATAAAATAAAATTTAAAAAACCCCCGACCCAAAAACAAACTAGTAAAAATAATATTTATTGGCTTTTTAAGTTGTAGATAATATTTTGATCAAGGCATTGTCAAGGCCTAGCATTTTCATTAGCCGTCCCCCGAATTGAATTGTCAATTGTAATATTTCGATAAAGGCATTGGCCTTGATCAAAATATTACCTACAACTTAAAAGGCCAATAAATATTTTTTTTTACTTTTTTTGGGTCGGGGGTTTTTAAATTTTAAATTTAATTTTTAGTTTCGTGTTATTGACATTACTGAAATATGGTTTCAGAATCAACGTTGGACGACTTCACAACGGCTAGTGCTATCACACAGAATGCTGAGGTAAGGCTGAGGTTTTTTTTTTGTAAAATACCATCCTTGCATTGCAAGGGCCTCCCCTTAAATACATTCCAATAACGTTGTCATGACGTGAGCTATTGAAGAGGCCTTAGTTCAGCAGTAGTCTGCTAAAACCTCATGATATTGAGCTTTGTATGGGCCATACGCCCATACATAAATGAAAGGTTTGACTGCCTGTGTGCAGGTAAACTTAATACACGCTCGCTTGTAGGCAGAATACAGTGACAATTAGGCTATAATTACTTTTGTAAAAAAAAAATATTTTTGCCAATAGACGTTTGGTTTGATTTGTCTAGTCAACCGACGATATACACATTTATATTTTATAGGGCCGGCGATCAACTTGAAAAATCATGGTTCCGCACTTTTGAGTTGTACGGAAACGCGCCATAGTTATTTGCCTGCTGCTGTATTTAAAAGTTTCCATGATACAGGTTCTTACCTAGTTTGAAATTCATAATAGCTTTAGCCGTCTACTCACTTAGCCTATCTGCATCTACGATACAATTTCTTAGGAACATAAAACTATAGTTAATAGAGTCCAAGTAAACGTTATTATAATTATTTTATGATAATAATAGACTGTTCAAATCATTGCGAAGGCTGTAAAAATATTAACACAAATATTTATAGAAAGAAGACGAATCAGACGAGGAAATTGAAGAAGAGATTGAAGTAGAAGAGATAGAAGAAGAAGTGGAAGAAATAGAGGAAGAAGAAGAGGACGAAGAGCCTGAACAGAAGCCACAGAAGGGAAATAAGACAGAGTGAAGTACTGATAGATATGATATTAATAAGCTCGTACTTGTGTGGTTATGTTTTGCGACTTTGTGACAGGATAGTTTGTAAGGATATGATGGCTGGTATTCAATTTTGGACCTCATTGACTTAAGGTTATAGGAATATCCACCTTTGTCCAATCTTTGGGTATGTGTAGTGATTTTTTATGCAACTTTCAAGCTATTTCGAATTTCACTATATCAACAAAGTTTCGACTCAATGAGGCAATGCTAATGGGGCATATTACATTGGTCAATAATATCATTATCAGTACCTACGCAGTAGAATATACTAGAGTGAAGTTGTATTTCGTACAAGATTAAAAATTAAATAAATCCGAAATAAATCATGGGTAGTACTAGAAAGGCAGCTATAGCAATAATACTTGCATGCGCGTTGAAAACTAAACGTAGAAAGAGAAAGCGTTGGGTAAAAGACTGGAGGTAAACATTTAGTATCGTTTGGCAGGAGGGGGAGTGGGAGTGGGGGGAAGGGCAGGGTGCGTGCCCCCCTCCTCGCTGGCACCACTCCCATGAAAGGTAACTCACCTTTTCCGAGAAAATGATTTTTTGTAACCTACCTTCAAAACACTTAAGTTGCCTAAAAGGCGTAGTCGGAGCCCCGCTTCGTGGGGCTCAATGGTTCAAAAAAAATCTCGCTTCGCTCGCTCACTAGACCCCGCCATCCCCTTCTAACCTAACCTGTCCGAATCGGGGTGCCCCAAGTCCCAATCTTGCCTCGCTCTCTCGTGCATCCTAAGTCCTCCTAGTAACAGTTGTAACTGCCTTTTATACACACATACGATTAGTGGGAGTACACTAACTTTCATATAAGCAGGATTTTTAGGATCATATAAAAACTTTTTTTTTACGTTCCTTTTTATGGATTTTGCACGATATTTACACCACAGACAATATATTGTGTCAGATTTGGTTGTCAATCACCCATTTTAACGTTCCGTTTTCGCTTTTAGTTGATTTGAGGTTAGAAACTTATTTTGTAATTTTTTCGAAAAATATGCATTACCTTTTAGTAAGAGTGGCAGCGTTATAATCGGGGACCCAAGCCCTATCAGTTTTTACCATTTTTAACCCCCAACTCCTGCCAAAGTATACTAGATCCAACCCAATATTATTGACTATGTAATATGCCCCAATGAGATCCTACAATTATGATAATTGTACTATACTTGAAGTATCAGACTTTCACTTTCACATCAAAATCAAAATCACGCAACATCCTGTATCACGATGCGATGGGCTACTGCCCACCAGACACAACTCCCCTCTGGTCGAGGGATCCTCCCTTGTCTATGGAGGATAAGCGAAGTTTACACCCTGTTCCTCATAGTTGTGTTATGTTACATCTTATAATGCTATCGACTGCTAAAAGCAACAAATAAGGTTGTGATCCATTATTTTCTTTATCCAATCTATTCTGTCCAGATCAGGGTAAAAGTAAGTGACAAAGTCATAAAACGTAACTTTAACTTGAAAAAGTACCTGTTTTGTTCATGGAATTCATAATTTTTAATTAATTAATTGTGTATTTATTTTGTCTATGCTTCCCTCCTAGTCTATCCGTTGCTGAAGGTGTACATTTTGTTATGTTCTTCATGTTTTTATGCTTTCGACGTTTTAATACAGTTGTTAATAAGTGGAATAGTTGTTAGAGCGTATTTGGATATGACAGAGTGCAAGATCTACTAAGACAAATAAAAATTGTCTTTTGCTCCCAAATAATGATTGAAAGATGTCGTCTTATGTGAATACTGAAAAGTTTGGTCCTCTTTCTTATCTAATTGCTTTGCAATGTTACAATTGTTTATTAATAATACGAATTTGAATAAATTGAGTGTTCAGTAATTTGTGCCAAATGTTACTTCAGGCTTCTTAGGGTATTCAGTCATTTATTCGACGGTTTTATACTTCCTATATTTTCATTAAGTACTTCAGAGTCTATGAATTAGCCAAATATTTAATTGACCATACCTAGTGATTAATTTAACTTGTGTATTAAATGTTTACTTCTAAACATAGCAAATAACAGCCGTGAAAAAAAACTTCACTATGAGAAGAAGAAAAAAAAGTTGCCGATTTTATATGTTTCTTTTTCATATATCAATATACTTTTCAAATTATAGAAAAATCATGACATTACTAGAAAAGTTGTAATATTTCTTACTCAAAATTAATTGATGTCATATTGGCTCAATGATTTAGTGACATAAATAAAATTTGAAATTAAAGCTCAATATACTGTGCTTTTTTTTTTGCCAGTAAGTATACTAAAATTAGTAGTAATGCCCCAAACGTAATTTCAATGTCTCCGAAGTATTGGGTATTTAGTGTAATAGAATAAAATGATATTTAATCATGAAAATTTTGCACCAGTGTGAAGATATTTATAATAATTTTAATTATGCATTTAAGGGATATTGTAACAGTTTCCTTTTATTTTTCTATTAAATTTTATTTTTGTTAACTTGAAATGAGAGTAGAAGAATTTATGGTATAATTTGCAAGTTACATTAATATTATTTTGTCTGTTTTGAGCAGTCCTGAGTCAATAAATGAAACTCAAAAGGATCTCTATTTTCTTTAAAAAAAATGAAAAAATTGACATAGAATTAACAAACAAATCTGGACATACATTGTAAAAACTTTAATGCTAATCTGTCCAACAGTGTAACTACTCATTTCAGTATTAAATAATTATAAATCAATCAATATTACGTAATAATATAACATTTACTGTAGCATTTTGTTATTTTATGCTTAATTCTGTTTTTTAGTTGTAAGCAAGGATGTAGCCAGAAGGGGAAGACCAAATAACATCCCTAACATTTGATTCAGATGGATGTAAGTCACTTATTAAAAGGCCTACAATATAAATTTAACTGGTGAACTGTGGGTGAACTACAGGTACTACTCTGCCCAACCCTTCGGGGAATACAGGCATGATGTTATGTTTTATGTACAATATTAATTTAAGTAGGTAGTGAAGTGAATACATAAATAAAATGGAATAAAATATGGAACTAACCCTCTTTTGGATACAGCCCTGGTGTAAGAAAATAAAAATAACTCTTGAATACATTGTGTTTTATTGATCCTCATTTGACTATTGGGAACAATTTTACTGGTTATTTGTGAACACAATGAAACTGCATGCAACAAGATGTCTCAAGTCTCATGTTACAAACCATCTGTGTTGCAAGCTGTTTATCAATTAACCTTTTGACCACTACTGTACAGTAATGTATAGATGAAAATCCAAAATGTACCCGGCACACAGTCACAACTACATCATAGATTTATGCGTAAGTAAAGCCGCTTGGCGCTGTCGGCACTTTTTTGACGTGGCGGTCAAAAGCAGGGACTGAATTACCCAAAAATTAAGATACCTTTAAATTTCGGTATGACGTCATACCGTTAAATAAGGGTTACCGAAATATTTCGATACCGTTTTTATTTGCAGTAGCTGAATTTTGAGGTTGGAAATGCATACCGGTATATTTTGGTAGCAGTACCTTAACCTATAATAAATGTGTCGCTAGCAGTACCTAAACCTTAATAAATAGGGGTTTTCTTTGACGCTCACTTGAGAAGCCCTGATTGGCTGATTGCACTTTATTATGACTCAGTTATGGTTTTTATTTCCGATCGGAAAGACACGGCTGGGAGTGTAAACCGGACTAAGCCGAGTGCCTACCTAAGGTTTTCTTATCTTTCTTAAGGTTTTTATTTCGTTCTTTTTATCTGATGACGATGTTGTGGAAAAATGTTTTCACTTAAACGTATAGAGCAGATACGTAAACGTAAGTACTTAGAAGTCTGTGAAGTTTTATTAGGTAGGTACAGTTACATTATTTACATTTAATATAACTAAAATTACAAGCGCATATGTAATCATCAGAGGTCGGAGTAGGTAGATTGATTTAAGGTCGTTGACGTCAAACGTAGAGGATAATATGGATTTGCTTCCAAAATACTGGAACTTCATATTTATTGTGATATTTGTTCCGGAATTTTGAAATTAGCACGAATTTGTGTTTAAGGTGAAAAACGAATTAATAATATCAATCTACGCTACCAGTGTTAGCTAATGGTGAAAGAAATCAGTATTTTATTTTAAACAAAAATACCTTGGAATAGTTACACCGTATTTTGTCCCTTACTGTTGAATTAGAAATGACGCTTGACAGTATGAGACAAAACTTAGACAGGGCCTTTTGTTTCTTTATCTCATGTTCATCTATGTTCACAACGCATTGACCGCACACAACGACCAATCAGAAGCAAGTATCCTGAATGACTCATTGGGTGTTTGTCAGCTTATTTAAACGATTTTGTTAGCCTATCTGTATGTTTTATTTTTATTTTATTCCATAATTCCAATTCCGGAACTTTTTCCGGTACTTCCCGCACATTATGGATAAAATGGCATGTCCATATTATAATATCTTGACGCAAGTATATAAAATCAATCTACCTACTCCGACCTCTGGTGATCATAGATGAGTCATCTGAAAGCTCAGATTCAGATGACTCTATCTATATAGATGACAAAAAATTTGACCTAGTCTCTCAGTCTCATAAAACAGATAAATATTAGAATTATGAAGTAGACCCCGATGGCACAACTCCAGAACTGGATTCCCCAACTTCACCGGATGTATTTGAGACCGACGAAGTCAATTTTTGTAATACCCTACAAAATATCTAACATTACATAGGCATGTTAAATTGCGCGTTGTTATTAGGTACTATGTCATCTCGTCCCTAACGCCGCCGCTGGGTTGATGGAAAAAATATTAAAATACCTTCGATACTAATCTATTTTTTTTAAATTGATTATTACGTGTAATATTTGTTTCATATGCCCATGCCCAACAGTGAGACAGTAATAGGCTGATGACGATGAAGGAAATGGTATTTTTCTTCTCAGAGTAGTCAGATAGGAAACGCCGACCTCATCTAGTTTAAAAAAAATAAGATTGACGTGTAAAAGTGTTTGTACAAACCTACTTACAGAAATAAAATCATTTATCATTTATTATTTATCATTTCACCATGCAATTCCGCAATAAGTAGGCAGCAAAAATTCTACACGCGGAACGAAACATCCAGCTCCGGCGACGGCAAATGCGTGGCTGGACGTGCGATTGAATCGCCCCAAAACTGAGAGACTATTAATGCGATTTTGAATGCGTCTAGAGTGGGAGTTTCGTTTCTATGCAATGTAGGTATTATCTATTTTTCTATGGTATAATCTACTGTTTACAGAGCACACACCAGTGCTCTGTTTTTCAGGGCACACGCCCTGGATGCGTTGTTACCAAATATTATTGAAAGCAGCGCAGACTTTTGTGATACACACTCGTGTATTGCATAGCTGTTGCGGCATCTCGTATAGTTCGTGTCAAATTTCCAAACTCTGACCGAGCTGCACGACCGAAACCCGCCGCACTAGCCTGGCAATGCAGGATTGACCGTCGTATTATTGAGGCCATAGTACTCATCGAGAAGCTCATCTGCTTCAGGAATGGCAATACACGCCCAAGGGTGATGCGTTTTGTGAAGCGGGCGTTCTCGGGAACTACTATTAGTTTTCGAGATTATGCATCCAGCGTCACAGAGCGCATCGGCTTCCTGAAGCAGAAAGTTTGTACATGGGCACACCGTATCTGTAGGTATAGGCGAAGAGTGGGTCGGCACACTCAGACTCAGACCGCATGGTTCAGGATGATTAACGGTGGGTATATAGAGCTTGGGAGCAGCCCATATCCGCTCAAGGTGTGACTGAAGCGCATCCACCGAATACTGATGCCACTTATGTCTGAATCTCTGAATGGATGTAAGAATGCGTCCCGCAGCACTAAGGAGCTGCTCCTTATAAACATGGCCATAGTTCAACAGGTTCGTAGATCACGGAAGGATTTTTCGACATGTTGGATAGATTATAAGAAGGCCTATGACTCAGTGCCATATATGGCTCATGAGGCTGCTGGAGTAAAAATAGATGCAACTCTACGCACCTTCATGAAGTGGTGTATGAGGCAGTGCAGGATGGTCCTTCTCTATCCAGGATGTGCACAGATCCAGAAGATTGATGAACCGATAAGCACTGAACGCGGAATATTTCAGGGCGACAGTTTGAGTCCCCTTTGGTTTTGCTTAGCCTTGAATCCTCTAAGCACACTTCGGAAGAATTCAGCTCTAGGCTATCGGTTGAGAAGAGGTGGTCAGGTGATATCACACCTCCTTTACATGGGTGATTTGAAACTCTTTGCCCCCTCAATTTGCGACAGATGGAGCTACTGAAGGTAACAGAAACGTTCAGTAGCTCAGTTATCAGGATCATTTTTTTGTGGACAAAGGTGTAGTCATGCATGGAAAGCGAGGGGGGATAACCGGTGGGGTCCGCAAGAGCCAATGCCTGCCAGGGGTGCGGGTTGTTCCAAAGAGATACCGTGGCTCCTGGCACACAGGCAACTGAAGGAACACAGGTGATTTTAGTCAGTAAAAGTCTGACACGCCCTCCCGTCTCCACCCAGAGCTGGAGAAGTGATTTGATGATTTCCCACCCAAAAAAAGGCGGGATTATAGAATTCATGGGAACCCAACTTACGGATTCTAAATACCTTGGAGCCCTCTCCTCAACCAAAACCTACAAGTATTTGGGTATGTCGGAAGCATTAGGCATCAATGCTTTGGCCGCCTGAATAAAGCGTCAAATAGTCTTTTATTAGGCGGAAACAAGGCCTTCAACGGTTGGGTCATGCCGGTTTGATGTATTCTTTCGGCATACTCAAATGGACTCAGATAGAACTTGATAGGAAGGTCCGTACATTGCTGACGACATATCGGATGCATCACCCACGGTCATCAGTGATGAAACTGTATATCTCGCGGAAGTTTGAAGGCTTTTTAAATGCTAGAACCCTCCACAACCGCAAGATTTGCAGTCTCAGGGAATATTTCTATCAAACTAACGTGGGGATGCATCGAGATGTAGTTGCAGTGGACAAGGGCCTCACCCTGAACCTTTCTCTTTGGCGAAAGAGAACTGACGCAAACCTGCAGTACTAGATACTAATGATCATAAGAAAGTATGGCAAGGCAAAGAGCTTCACGGACGCTTTTTCCTGGCCCTCCATGAGTCTGATGTAGACTTTTAGCGTCCGTATCCTGGCGGCGTTTTGGTCGACCTCTTTGGGGATACCGAAGGTTTTGTCTGTGTGATTATGGATGAATTTATCAATCCGACATATTGTTTCCGGTTGTTCTCGTCTTGCTAACGGCGAGTATTTGCATAGACACAATCTAGTAGCTAGGATTATCCACCAGCAACTTGCTTTGCAGTACAACCTTGTGGAGTCTGAAGTGCCATTGGTACTTCAGACTTTCGGGCACATACCTGTAGTATTACAGGTATGTGCCTGACCCAGTTCTCGAGAATGGTCACGCTACATTGTACTGGGATCGATATAACACTGACAGGACTATTGTAGCCAATTTTTTAATGTTTTTGTATGAGTTTTGCTAAAATATTTAAAAATATATTTAATAAGTAAGGAAAACAATAAATGAAATAATAATGTGTATAAAATTTGTATGGTCTATATCTGAAATAAACTAAACATTATATATGTATAATAATATTTTTTCGTAAAATATGACTATTGCATAAAAACATGACATATTTTGCCCTCAAACATAACTTACAGACATTACAGACATAAGTTCACGATTCCTAAGATTACCATAAATCGCCAAATTAAAGTAGGTAGCATTATTGTCATTGGTTCTCGTTCATTTATTACGTTGATGAACGATCAGCGGTCGACAAAATAAAAACATAGGTATTACCCGGCGCACAGTCGGCAAGATACAAAGAAATAAGTAAAAGAGTACCTACAGCAAAATGTACAAAAATACAAGTTCTAACGTGTTCGACCGCCGTCTCGCATGTTTTTCAGTACCGAAATCGTATAAAGGTTAAAACCGTTATTTGGCCCAACCTTTATTTATAAAGGTTTCGGTATAGCTCAACCTTTATTTCAAATCGGTACCGATATATTTTTGAGGTATCTTAACCTCTTACCGTAACCGCTTTCAGTCCCTGGTCAAAAGGTTAACCTTTTCAACGCCACGGACTTCAATAGAAGTTCCGGATTATCGTGTCACCAGCGCCACGACTTCATTTTAACTATCTTATAAACATAAATTTACTGTATTTAAAAGCTTTTTTTCATTTTATTAATTAATATAGCATTGACTAAAACCCTGTTTTATATTTTTCCACACAAAAGAAGCCCTTATTTGTCTTAAAATCGGCAAAAACAAAAACTCCGAATATTTTTAATGTCCCCTAAACGCCAAGGACTTCAAATATAGTCGGCCAGTGATGTGACGCGAAAGTTACAACTGTTTGATTTCGCCCGTTGAAATCTCAGACTAAGGTTGGTCTGAGGTTGAAATATATATAAATACACTACTATCGAAAACAATTTGAGGTCAGTAAATTATGAACGCAGTAAACTACTTTATAACACGGGAAATATACGAATTTCGACCTTAAGATGGGTGCCGGTCCGGAATTAAATAGTTGATAGCAATCCTTGTCGATAATTATATTCTCATCACTATAAAACAATTGGTTGTCAGTGCCCCGGGCGCCACGGACTAGTATAAGGGAGTTTGTTGCGCCACTTCTTCCCAGCTAAAGCACTAGGAAGTGGTGACGGGCGGGCTTTTTGGGGGGACTGTCTTAAGTAATTTTGACGTTCAAAAAGTGCTGACTCTCAGCCTAGTTTGAATAAATGACTTTTGATTTTGAGTATAGAAGTCGTTCTGTGACGTCATAAACGTACTGTTGTCAAGGTCACATTGGCATAGTGCAGCACTAATCGAGTGACCGCGCACGCATCTTTGCTTGTAACATTATCCGCTCCGATGTCGCGAAATCGGTCTAACAAAAGAAAAAGTAATTGTCTCATTAGTGACAGTTGTCTTGAGCTAGTAAACTAAGTATTATATTTTACTAATAAGTAGGTCCCACGACCCGTTTTCTCACAGGTCAGATCGCTTCAGGCCAGGCCGACAGGCCGTGGGAACAGTCGAATCCAATGAGACCTGCGGTGGCTTGTCGTCCCCCGTCCGATCGAATGTATGGGATTATCGGCACGACCTGGCGCGGACTGTCCGTTATCGGGCTGTGGGACCGCGGCTTTAGAATGCCCGGCCTGACGAGTATACGCTACCGTTACATGAATAAAGAAAATAACAGAGACAAAGCTTTAAAAATAGTGCTGTGGTAGGTACACTGCTACCTAGGTGTTATAATTTAAATGTATACTTTCCATTTCGAAAAAACGACGTAAAACACTTTACAGTGAAAAATTGTGCCGCTTAGATACCTACAGTTAAAAACGTTGACTGAAGTACTTAAGTAGTTAAAAAAACACGGGAGTAGACAAATATAGAAAAAAGACTATAGATCACATCCCTAATCAGAATTTAATTTAACGTGCTCTGAGCGCCAAGGACTTGAAATGAAGTCAAAGACTGACGTCATGAAACAAATAGAGATGTACCTCATTGAGTACAGCTCTGAGTTCTTTATTTGTTTCTTCGATACTTATCATTTATACTAGTTTTTGTTACTAGGGATACTGTGAAATAAAATAATTATGGAGATATTTAATTAGTTTTTATTTACATTCTTGAAATAATAAATAAAAACTAACTTAACACGTATAAATCTCATTCATCTATATGACGATACCCTCATCACTACTGTTTGCTATATATTTCGATATACATTTATAGCTTGGCGCCTGGTTAGGCATCGCGTTCTGTGTATGTTGGCGGTGAAAAGGCTAATGATTATAGTTTTCGTTACTCAGGAAAAGTAAATTAGATGGAACAAAAAAGTTGTGTATAATCACCTGATTTATTGTTGCACTTAAAATAATTAAATAACATCGATCTTATTTACATTCTACTGTCCTGCTCTGAACATGTTCCTGTTTGATGTTGAGAACTGAAAGAAAACAAATATTTTATATATTCTTATGGCAACAAACCTGTCAAATGTAGCACGACCTGGAGATTGTTCATAGGTAACCAAAATATACTCGAAACAACAATACATAATTATAATTGTGAAAACCATTGATCAGAACCAGCTATATGGGTTACCATTTAGCTGGTTAAAACCTGCTTGATCAAATGCTTAACAGTAACATTAGATCAAGCAGGTTTTAACCAGTTATATGATAACCCATATAGCTGGTTAAAACCTGCTTCGTCAAGTCAAATCATTATCAATTATACCATTTTTAGAGCACTTTTAGTTTCTAGGATCACGAGGGAGGATAGGAACAGGAATATACACACAGGTTAAAAACATCACCCTCCTCTCGGGCTTAGCCCCAGTCGGGTAAGAAGTTGTGGAGATATAGTATGAGAACTTTGTGCAACAGTAAAACAAAGATAAATCGTTCACAGTTTTTAAACCTTTCACTTCATTATCTACAGTCCAGCATCATGTGATGATGTGTACCAAGCAGTTGAGAGAAAATATCATTTTGTCAATTTTGACTAGTTTAACTCTTTAATTTAATACTACATTAAATAGATATTGTGATAAATATATCAAGTACCTTATTTAGTCCAATTCTTGAGTTCCTCATGATCTTGGGCCAGGGTCCAGTCATATTTCACCGATCTGATTGACTGTGTTGCTGCCGTCATCTCTGGGAAGAAAACCCAGCCCTCGTCGATAGACGTCTTCTTAACAATAGCTGCAAGGCCCAAGAGTACGGCAGCAGGCACAGCCGCGACGGGAGCTTTTTGCCAAGCGCTTAAAATGCTGCCGGCGACGGCACCACCCACGAAATAGTTGAGCTTATCATTCTTTCCCCTTATGTTCTGCATCGCGTTGGTGGTAACAACGAATCCTGCAGCCATCCCAACCATTGGGCCTATGAACCATGCAAACCTGCCTGCTGTGCTCGCAATACCCTGCGGATGCGAATACATCAAGACATCCAGGGATGCCGCAGCCAGACCAGCCATCGCAGCATATTTAGAGGCCGCAAAGGTCTTCATGAAGATGTCCTGCCCCTCGGGCGTGTCGTAGTATTTGTATTTAAGTAATTGGCTCATTGTTATAACTTTATAATGCTTTACGCAAAGTAGTTACACAATACAGATACACTGATGTCAAAATCCTGAATTTGAAAGGCCACATTCCGAATTAGAAAAATAGCACTGTGAGCGCTCAAATCAATAATTTGCGTTCCGAGTTAGATATCCCGATTATGACAGCTAAGAACTGTCATTTTTGTCAACAATACGGAACGCTCGTGATCGCGCTAACAGTGCTCACTCAATATGAAAACCTATTTAAACCACATCAAACTTGTATACACCACAAATGTGGTCTTCTTATTTGGATAGGTGGCGACTCTAGCCAGAAGCACTATATATAAGTTAGCTAAAGATATGATACGATTCAAAACAAAACAGCACAACTGTCATTTTTGCCAGCGCTCACGGTGATATTAGTATACGCATGGTCGGCGGGCGTTATCGCAAGATGCTTCGGAACGTGTGTGAGCACGCTCAAATCGATATTATCGTAACTCGGAACGTAGCCAAAGTTTTGACGGCCTTTTACAACAATCGATATCCATACTTTCGGGTCGGAATGTCAAAATAAACAAAAACACTACAAATCATTTATTTTTTATTTTAACTTTGGTTAATGAATAGAAAAATAGAAAAAGAATGTCAAATCTGCTTCTGACTATCATTTGTGATTAATTGTATCTATTAAAACAAAAAATCTTTTCCCGTTCTTGTTTTGGTGTAACTAACTTCATGAACAAATAAAAGTCGCTGAACCTATCTTAAATGTTAATCTTGTATTGGTAAGCCTCTATTTTAGTAAGGTAGGTACAATTAATTTTCAAATAATTTACCTTTTTCCTTATAATGAAATCAAAAATAGGAAGTTACGAGGAAGTAGCACAAAGAAATAGTTTTTGAACGCATCCAATGCGATATTCCTTGCATATCCGACAATCCGTCACTAGTGTCAAAAGTATCAAAAATGGCGGCGGACGGTGACGAAGTGATTAGTGATCAAGAAAAAGTTAGAATCGTTTCGGATTTCATATTACATTCGCCACCTGGAGAATTTAATGAAGTGTTCAACGATGTAAGGGTTCTTCTAAATAATGACACCCTTCTAAAAGAAGGCGCGAGCGGAGCGTTCGCGCAATACAATAAGGATCAACTAACGCCCGTTCGCCTCGAAGGCTCGGAGCTCCACACGCTCATCACCGACCATAACGAGCTCGGCGGCGGGAGATTCTTTGACCCCCGCTCCAAACGTTCCTTCAAGTTCGACCACTTACGTAAAGAAGCGTCGGAATATGAACTCTACGAGCCCGACCGAGTGGCGGAGCCCTGGCGAGCGGCACTCGACGAGGAGCTGACGGCGTACGTGGCCGCGCACTTCAAGCACGGCGCTAGCTTAGTAGTAGGACGCACGCTTGACACGGGTGCTGTACAACTCGTAGCCTGCATCGAAGACCACCAGTTCCAGCCGAAGAACTATTGGAACGGCCGATGGCGCTCCGTTTGGTCGCTGACGGTGGGAGCGGGCTCTGCGGAGCTTCGCGGCATGCTGCGTGTGCAAGTGCATTATTACGAGGATGGTAACGTGCAGTTGGTGAGTTCGAAGGAGGTGCGTGCGCCCGTGACCGCGACCGGCGAGGCTGGCACCGCCAAAGAGTTCGTTCGGCTAGTGTGCGACGCGGAGAACGCGTACCAGACCGCCATCTCCGATAACTACAAGACCATGAGTGATACCACGTTCAAGGCGTTGCGGCGACAGTTGCCGGTGATGCGCACCAAGGTGGACTGGGCGCGGCTCGTCTCTTACACGATCGGTAAGGAGCTCAAGAGTCAATGATGTCCCGCCGCTGCGCTCTGAGCCGCAGCGGCCGCTCCACGCCTGTACATATTCGCGTAAGAGTAAATCTTGTTCAAATGTTTACGGGCGCCGGGGGGACGTCGCGGCGGGCCCCGGCGCGTATTTATCTATGAATATATAGAGAAATCGCTATCTTAACTGTTAAATTTTATTGCATTTTGTTACACTCAGTACGGAATGATTATTGAATAGCGAAGTGTCTGAATGTGGCTTATTATTGGGCAGTACGCTCTCATACATCATGAGAGGTTGATTCAACGAGTTTGTGTCCATTTATGTGGGTAGCAAGAGATTACGGAATAACGTTGTACTTAGGTGTGGGCAAAGTTTACACCCGACTAGATCTGTAGAATTTGACTGGACGTCAGACTTGATCCATTAATTTATTTGCTCGTCGGGGATGATTTGTTGTTGTGTAAGCAATATGATGACTGTTCATTCATTGAATTAGCTTTTTGTGATTATTTGAAAGACGCATGTCAATTACAATAAGATTTAAATAATAAATTACCATAATACCTAGTTATGGATGTTAAAACTTAATTCATGCATGTATTTTGAAAGTTATAATCCATCCACGCCTGTATTTGTTTTATTAACAGTATTATTTCTTTGATATTGCTTGCATAACAGAGTATTATATGACAAAATTGTTCAGGAAAGGTACATAGAAGGTCTCCAATGGTGCATTTAATTGTAGTTAATTTAACAAATTGTCCACGTAGCTTTAAAGCAGCGTCTATGAGTGTAGAGCACAAGATATTCAATATTTTTCAATTTACAATATATAAAATTGGAGTGTTGCTCAAACGGTAACTAACGCAGTGAAGAAAAGAAAATTAGAGAATTATTGTCCATATTATGGCTTTGAGAGTGGGAATGAAGCGTAACTTTTTTTTAAATATAATGTGTAATAATTGTAACGCAAATAAGGATTATTTTGTAATTATAATAATTATTATTTTAATAAAGAACGTACATTAAAAATCCAAGATAATGTATGATTGGATTCATTTCAATAAAAATATATATTAAAATGTTGCTAACATCTGTTTTCTTTTTATTTACGTCGCCATCTTGAAATGAGTAAAGTACAGTTAGGTAAACAGGTAAAAATGTAGTACATTTGGCGATATCAACGATATGTGAGTGATAAAGTAGTGAGTCACTCTTTTATTGGGATCGCCGGTGACGGTGTGGCGGCCCGCCAATATTGCATGCATTCACTAATTTTACACACGCTTGCTTCAATACAGTCTCTGGTGACCCTGTTTTGATTTAGCGGGTTTCGTAACAAAACGATAAATTGGCAAGTAGAGTTAACGTTGACGACATAATAGTGAATGTGTATGACTATTACGGTATTAGCATAACATAACAATTAGTCACTCTCGGGCGTTCCCATGTTGTAACTCGTAAATAAATCAGTGTTCATATTCATTGTTATTAATTACTTAGTAGATGCTTAGAATTATTGTTGTAACTGCAGTACATACGAGGGTGACACTGAAAGTTCTTAGAAAATCAAAAACTGAACAAACTAGCAACTTATTAGTTTTATTATATGTTTTCAAAATAGTGTCCATTTAGATCAATATATCGCTGCATCCGATGGAACCACTCAGAAAAACAGTTTGCCCACTCATCCTTAGGGGTCTCTTTCACGGCATTTTGAAACGCAGCCACTGCTTCCTCGGTGTCCATAAAACGTTTTCCTCGAAGTTTTTCTTTTATTTTCGGAAATAAATAAAAATCGCAAGGTGCTAGGTCGGGACTAGAGGGCGGGTGACCCAGTAATTCCACGTCTGATGTCGCCAAGTAGTCGATTCTTTATTTGGCGGTGTGTGACGAGGCGTTGTCGTGGTGCAGGAGGATCCTACTTCGAGGTCGTTTCTCCCGAACTTTTTCCAACACAAGTGGCAAACAATTGTTAGTGTACCACTCTGCAGTAACTGTTTTTCGATCCTCTAAAACACACAATTGTTGCGTAATGACCTGTCCTTCCGAAGAACAAGGCCACCATCTTTTTTCCCACGCTTCGACCTGTCTTCACTTTAGTTGGCAACTCCTCAGAAGGAAACACCCAGACAGCAGACTGTCTCTTAGTTTCAGGATCATAACAATAAATCCAGCTTTCGTCACCCGTAAGTATGTCGAACACAGCATTTGAGTCATCTCCGTTAAATCTTTGAATCATTTCACGACACCAATCAACACGACGGAGTTTTTGGGCCTCTGTCAAATTATGAGGTATCCACCGGGCAGAAAGCTTCCTGACCGCTAAATGTTCATGGAGGATTTTGTGGACTTGGCTCATACCGATGCCTAAGCTTGTCCGAATCTGCTGATAAGTCACTCTTTTGTCAGTCTCTATCATACGCCGCACAACACTGATGTTATCTTCAGTCGGCGCCGTATATGGCTGTCCCTTACGCAGATCATCGGTGAGATTAGTGCGACCACGTTTAAACTCATTAAACCAGTTGTAAACAGTGGCACTAGATGGGGCTTCATCGTCAAAGGCCAATCGAAGTCTATCATAACATGACATCGAAAGTCATAAAAAATCATTGTACGAAAATTTTCTCGCGTTAAATTCCTGCTGACGTGACACAGACAATTTTCAATTTGCCGCCAAATCGTAAACAAATGACAAATGAATAAAATACATACACAATAATATTGGCAAAGAGTTCCATTTTCGAAATTTGAACTTATTTTTTTATTATATCGTTTACAAGTGGCCAGTTCTAAAAACTTTCAGTGTCGCCCTCGTAAAAAACCGCAAAGCTACTAGTTCGTAGTTTCCATCAGTCATGATACGCAGGATTATCAATATCATCATCTTAGCTACTTCTGAGGCCCTAGTGTGAGTTTCATTTAACCATTTACACCAAACGCAGTGAGCGCGTTTGGCGCTCCGATTGGTCCGTCACCAATCCAGGGCCAATCGGAACACCGAACGCGTTCACTGGGTTTGGTGTAGATGGTTAAATGAAACTCACACTAGGGCCTCTGTTTAAAATCCTTGATCTGCTTCTGGTAATCTAGTTCCACACGTTGAGCATCTGTCCAAAAAATAGCCATTCCTGCAATGGGATAGGAACTCGAAACAAGACAACTCAGCTATGATAGTTGAATACAGGCAACATTTTTGCTAATGATAGAAAGCGTAATATCCGGTTACAATACTCCTCTTCAGTTTTCAATTTGCCTGTTTGTTCCTTGGAACTCGTATCGTGTTATGTAGTGCTACTCGAGCTCTCGAGTGCCGGAAGCAACGAGATGATTTGGTATATAGGCCGCGGGTTATCTGCGAACACAGTAACAGTTTGTGATTGTTATTAATTGAACGTACGTGTTGCTTGCTTTCGTTTTGGAGAAAGTGGATTTTCAAGTAGGTACATAATTATGGTAGTTACACCTATGTTCTATCGTTGATATAAAAGGAAATGAGGTGCCTTTAATTAGCCCTTTTCGACGACTGCCCAGAAAAGAAGAGATTTCAGGGTTTATGCTTTGTGTCTGCATATTCCACCTATTTCTTCCTGTCTTCGCGATAGTTATATCTAATAGTGTTTTAGCACTGCATACACATATTATGAATGTGTTTGTATTCTAACAACTACCTTACCACGCCAAGTGGTTATTAAGATGGTAACGTGCGTAAATAACAAGGCTCTCATGTCGTTTATTGCGGTCAACGGTACCTACAGTTATCGTACGCATCGTATAATCGTAACGATCTTTTTTTAATAAAATTGCACACGCATCGTACTAGGCTTAACCTACTCTACTGACTTCTCTAAATTGATCTGTAAAATAGACATGGGTAGTTCGCGAACGATTGAAGGAAATGAACTACTTCATATCACAAAATAAACTTATCATTCAATCAGTAGTCCTTCAAATGTGTCTCTACTTCACTTAGTTCAGTCTTTCTTTTCGCTATTTCAATTTTAAATACACCAGCCTAGACGAAAATTTCTAAGTATCAGTAACAAAAAAACAAAACATACCTAATTAATAAAAATAGTTTTGCTTAAATTCATATTTCTAGGTTGACAGTCCTAAGCCTGTATAGAGCATGAAGAAAAATCGACTTACATATAAAACTGAACTAGTGAAGTGCATCATTTGTCGTAACTTGTCAATCACTATCGTTATCCGTTAGGGACTCGTTCTGATTCGCTGAACTAAATGAAGTACTGAAGGAAATGAGTACACTACTTCACTAAGCGAAAAGATATACTTCATTCACTTCTTTTTACTGACACATTTTGCGCATCTCTACTGTAAAAGCGGTGGTTGTGGTTACTCTCTAAAAAAAACAACCGATTTCCACAAAAACACTAAAAAGTGAAAATTAATTTTAATTTCGGAAGTCGGTACTTTAGACATGTATTTTATTTTATTTTTTGTCACCGCCTTCCGAAATTAAAGTAATTTTTCTCTTTTTAGTGTTTTTTTGGGAGTCGGGTGTTTTTTATTTTTCACTTTTTAGTTATACTACCTATCCCACACAATTCGAAATTTCATCATCCTTGGGGTCAAAACAATGCATATTTATGCGATAGCAACAATCGCGGTTTGTTATAAGTTTGACGTGTCTGTGTGTGTGTGTGTGGGTTCTATTATTTTGTTTGAAAGGTGAATCAGTCGGTAGTGTTCTTAGATATGTTTCATCAAAATCGGTTCAGCCGTTTGAAGATTATCAGCTCTTTTCTGGTTGATGAAAGGATTTGAGCATCTTCCACGGGTCTGATCAAGTCGAAATTTGGTATTCTATTACTTCAATGATATTAGACGAACAAAGTAACCTTGAACTGATGCCGGAGCAACACCTGGAATTTCCAGAATACCCATGTTACGCACCAACAAACAGCAGAAAGCATCGTGTTTGGGCTCTTTAAAAAGGTCTCAATGAATAGGTTATGGATAAATGGTGATCAGGACGAGGAATGAGGATAAATTAGTAACAAACTTCACTGTGGGAAACATACGCAACGCTGCGCAGATTTAAGCGAGACATTTATGTTTAAAAAGCAGGTTTTTTCTTAACTTTTTGAAGAGTTCCGTTGCTTGTCTCCGAAACGCATCATCAGGGGGTCTAAAAAGGCCACTTTGGCAGAATCATAATATGATCATATTATGAATCATATTTATAGTCGTGAAAATGTCACAAACTGACAATTCATAATATTATCTGCGTTGACAGCACGCAATTCAACTATTTGACAGTTTTGTATGGAAATTCGTAAAATGGTCACCAAATGATGAATTGCTTTATTAAAGTAAAATGTCAAATAGCAGAATCATAGGGGAATTCAGGAAATGAATCACTTTTAGAGGAATTGCTTAATGTGGCCTTTTTAGACCCGCAGATCTATATGAAATTTTAATGGGACTACACGGGAAAAAGAATCATCAAGATCGGTTCACCCAGTCGAAAGTTCTGAGGTAACAAACATAAAAAAATTACAGTAGAATTGAGAACCTCCTCCTTTTTTGAACTCGGTTCAAAAAACTTCGTTTCAAGAAGTGCTATCTAAAGCAAGATTGTGTATAAATGTGTCATCAGTCGTAAAAAGTCTTGCTTGACAAAAGTCGGACGTTTGTCCATCGTCGTTCATCGTCGTTCGTCGTCCGTCTGCGTCTTGAACGGGGAACTTTGGCCTCAAAGTTCACCTTTCATGTCGCTATTGCAAAACTTTGACCCAACGGTTGTTAAAAAAAATTCGGAGTCAAATAGGTTTCCTCATTTCCTAGGTAAATCCTGTATTGTTTGCGGGTGATAGGTACGGTATAATATAAAAAATAAACTAGCACTTTGGGAATGAGCAACAAAAATATACCTATGCATCCAGATAGGTACCTCATATGCACAATAAAGACATTTTTTTCACACCCCATTGCGTACAGCGGGTTGCACTCATAATTAATTTTCGCCTTTTTTCCGGAGAAAACGCGACGAATTGTGGACACAGCTAAAAGTAATATTATTTATACTCGTATTGTCTTTAGCTAAAATTCTTGCCAGGAAGGCGTAGATCAAATATCCGAGGACATCGCCCTCATCGTTTGTCTAGCTTTTAGTCTGCTTCACTACACTAATAGCATTAGTGACCTTTATTATGATGTAGTGTATAGATATAACCTGCTAAAACCTATTTTGGGCATATTGCCATAATTATATACGATGTCTGAAGACGTGTCGCACTCATGTTATTAGAAACTATTGCAAGTAGGCGTGTGCCCATAAGAGACCTTAATTTGTTTAAATTTGTTTAAACATTCGTTTTTGATTTGATTGACGTAAACCAATGTAACTAAATGGTTTCAAAAATCATAAAAAACGGATTTTCATAAAAAGACTAAACGACACAAGGTTGGCGATCATCGACCAAAAAGCCATCAAACTTAATCACAATATTCCGGCTTCATTAAACAACAACATCCTGTATCGAAGCTTCCGAAGTGCACTCCACCAGTCCATCCAGCCTAATTTAGTTAAGAGCCGCTTCAAATCGTTGCAGAGGTTGCTTAATCTATTTTAAACTCGTCAAGAGCTCGCTCATAACTTTCTACAGACAGAAGATATTGCTATATACTTCAAAGTTACTTCCAATCTATTGAAGTTATGTTCAACAGAATTGGAGATAATCTTGATCAGGTAAAATTTTCAATGAGTTTTGAAAGTCAAGCAGTAAAAAAAAATAGTTTAATGTTTGTGCTTATAATTTAACCCCCTTATTTATAAACGTTATTTATAGTTAAGTAGTGATTAGCGACTGTATATCCATACATTTTTGACGTTTAAACATCTCTTAACTTTAAGCAACGTTTATAAATAAGAGGGAAAATGTTTTGTATGTTCTACGGTTAGATCGAGGTACTTCTCAGATTTTTTTTGTAAAATCTATTAGATTAGCTACGTAGGCGAAGTTAGCCTCAATTTATCATTATATGAGGAAGGTGTGAGAATCACAATAAATACGATTGCAAGGTGTATTTTCTTATCAGATTGATTGACTCAACTGACTGATATGATAACTGTAGGTATTATCAAGTAGCGGCGAGATTGATTTTTTACCCACAACGGAACGGAGACGGTATGTGCGTTTGTCTACCAAAGTTCTAGCTAACTGCTGCCTAGAGATCATCATTTTGAGAAAATCGTTCTTTTTCCCATCCATATTTTGGTTTAGGTACATGCTAAATTTCGGCCTGATGTTTTTCATTCAAAGGATGGGTTTGGCTTTTCTAGCTTACAACTTATACACAAAAGAAAGACAACGTTGCTGATTTTCGCCTTTCGGCCTTAGCAGCTTAATCTCAGTCGTAAAATACAAAAAATTGCATCGTGTCCGTCATGTATCTGTCGACCCGTTAGTGTTTACTCATCCAGGGCATCTACTCAAATGAATGGCATTATCCATTTTGCAAATGCCTGTCACAATGCAGCTGCAGTTACGAAAGCCATTTTCATAATTTGTCGTATGTCCAGGCAGACTACAGATAATACTAACTGTGATGTGGAATGTTAGCGGTATTCTGTTGTTTGCATATTATTATCGACTGTCCACGGATATATGGAGATAATGTATCTTCGTAGGTACCTACTCGGGATGTGATAACAATATGAATTACATTGGTTGGTATGGTCGGTCAGCTTTGATAACATTTTTTATTCTTAACTAAAGAAGATATTGCTGGGTAAAAAAAAATCGGGAACTCATACAAAATTCTTTATTGTTTTCTGACATGTAAACGAAATTCAATCTTTGATTGATAGACCCTTTTTGGTCTGGGAATTATCATTTTTGCCGATGTTATATCCGATAATTATCTTCTCTTACGCGGTGTCCTGCGTGAGCGACGAATACGACGCGACACGACGCACAGTATTTCGACTAGTACCTACAAGCTAGCGGGATAAAATTCATGACGTCATTTCCAGGAATTCGTGATAGCAACTTAAACAACGTTTCCCAGGTTTCTAAGAAATCTAAGAAATAATTTGTTTGTCACCTCATTAAGTAATCTTGTGGAGGGGTCAATGTTAATTTAAAAGGGAGTGCAAATTGCATTTACAAAAAATAGTTGTATTTTTAGCAAACTTGTGACAACTTTTCCTAAAATTGATAGTGAAGTGAAACGATTTTTGTGTGATAGATTGTACTGTTGAAGGTATGTACTTACTTACTCTTTTGACTTGTTTAAAAAAAAAGACATGTATCTTTTTGGTGTAGGTAATTTGAGTTTATACGTATGTTAAAATAATCACACATAATTTTCCTTAATTTTAAACTATAAAGGGTTGTAAGTTTTTTTATCCAAATGTACCCAGCTTGATTCTTCTGTATGTTATAATTACAACATTCAAGCATAGATTCATATATATTGTAGCTCCCGAAAAGGCCCGCAGTCAAAATTATTCACTTTGTTTGTACAGAACGAGTCGTAACTACGACAAAATTGGAGTTTTTTGAAGAATCGTTAAAACACGATAAAACTGAAAGGAATAGTCGCATTTTTGATTATTTATGTGTACAACATAATATATCGGATGCTTCTGAAGATTCCCTGAGGGAACTCAAAATGAAAATTTCGGGCCTTTCATCAAAATTGTACGAAAAGTGGACATCTTCTAAATGTACTAAGGATACATTTCTCAACAAACATAAAGATTGGTTACCGGTTTCGAAGTGTTTGTGTGTGTGGACCAGCCGTGCCCTTCAACATCATCGGGGGTTCGTTCTGTAGGGCGACCCCAGAAATCCTTTGATGAATCATCAACAAAAACAAAAAGACGGAGAGTAGACTATCTTGTGGCATCGCGAAGTGCAAATGAATTGATTAGGTACTGCAGCAGAATTACCAACACGGGAAGAAGGGCATCGAAGTTTTGCAAAACAAATTCGAAGTGTAGCGGCCGCGGCCGATGAAAGTTTAAAAAAAAAGTGTTCTGAAGAGAGTAGGCGTTTGACTCCAGACGAAGCTTTAGCTTATTATGTAGACTCTAAATCTACTTCTCACTCGTACAAACTGACTAGAAAGTGGTCAATGAAAGCGGGACATCAAGTGTATCCATCATTCTATAGCCTAGGTAAGTTCAAAGCTTCTTGTTATCCTTCTGACGAACATATTTCTGTGACTGAATCTCGAGCTGAGATTAAACTTCAGGCAATTTTAGATAAAACGACTGAACGATTAGTTGAAGCTCAGTCGGAAGTCATTATATGTGTGTTACCTCGTTCATATTATACGTTAATAAGCAAATGGGGTTGTGATGGAAGTTCGGGGCATAGTACGTACAAGCAGAGGTTTGAGAACATCAACGCTACAGACGAATTTCTGTTCATGTACTCATTTGTCCCCTTGAGACTCCTTGACGGCGAAACTGTAATTTGGCAAAATCCACGACCTTCTACCTTAAATTGCCGTCCTATTAAATTCATTTTTGCCGAGGAGACAAATGAATTTACGGCAGAAGAAACTAATAAAATTTTGGATGAAAAACGTCAGCTTCTTCCAACTTTATGTAATGTTGATGGAATTCAAATCTCTGTTAAACACGATTTGTTGTTGACAATGACTGATGGCAAAGTGAGTAATGCTTTAACAGGCACACGTTCAAAACAGAAGTGTTATATTTGTGGTGCCACTCCGTCTACTATGAACGAGGAGTCAAGGAACTATCTCAGCAACCAAGAACGCTTTGGATTTCGTTTATCTACTTTACATGCATGGATCCGCTTTTGAATGTTTACTTCATATCAGCTATCGTTTACCAATAAAAAAGTGGCAAGTTAGGGGAGATAACGACAAAGCTATTGTGAAGCAACACTCACAAGAGATCCAGAAAGCGTTTAAAGAGCGCATGGGTCTTATTGTGGATAAACCAAAACCTGGGTATGGCAATACGAATGATGGAAACACAGCGCGTAGATTTTTTTCTAAAGCAGAATTAAGCAGTGAAATTGCAGGATTAGACGTAAGTCTTATACGAAGATTTCATGTAATTTTAAGAACTTTGTCATCCGGTTATCATATAAATTGTTTAGAATTCGAAAAATTTTGCGTTGATACAAGAAAGTTATATCTTGATCTGTATTCGTGGTACTCGATGCCCGTTACTATGCATAAATTCTTGTACACAGTGCGGAAGTCATTAGATCTTGCCTTCTTCCAATTGGACAGCTTTCCGAAGAAGCCCAGGAAGCACGAAATAAACATTGTCGTAGATTCCGGGAATGACATACCAGGAAGCGATCACGCTGTGCCACTAATACGGATCTTCTGAGAATGCTTTTGATTACTTCCGATCCTATAATAAATACATTCAGAGAATTACCGCGAAAGAAATTAACTTCGTTACCACCAGAAGTTCTGCAGTTGATTGTCCCACCCTCATTACCATTCTAATCAACATCACTTCGCAAATTTGGTGATGGGGATTATTCGTTATCAGAAGATTCTAGCGAATTGGAGAGTGGTGATGAATCTTCTGATGATGACTATTAGATTCGACTTGTTGGAATTATCTTTTAATGTAAATATGTTTACCTATTTTATTATGTAGTCATTTCTCATTATGTTTTAGTTTTAATTCTTCTAAAATAGATATAACATTATTGTAGTTAAATAATTCTATTATAATTTTGTATGATTTTGTTTTAAGAGTTATTTTATATTTATAGATAATTGTTGTTGTTCTTGGACTATTATTGTATGTTAGTTGATAGAATGAACAAATAAATAAGTACCTATTTCACACATATTTATGATTTTATTTTTTTGTAAATATGTATAATTATACAAAAAAAAATGAATGAATGAATAATGTTGATAAATGTTGTTGTTGTATGTATAAATATATGTATAGTGCCTTTCACGCATAAAAAGTAGGTAGACGCAGATAATTAGACCCATCCGTGATGACAAAAATATAAAATATATAATTGAAGTATCTGCAGATATACACAAGGCCCTGGTATCAAAAGATAGAGTCTTTGTAAATTGGTCATCTTACTCTGTGAGAGACTTTACCCTAGTCACGCGTTCGGCGAGTAATGGGTAGCTCGCTGTCCGGTAAGGACCAAGTCCGGGTCGACGGCGCGTTGTGTTCCACGCGCGCCTCAAAGAGATGTCATCAGCAACTGATGGGTCCGAAAGGGCCGATGCCTGCCAGGGGTGCGGGTTGTTCGAAAGAGATACCGCCGCCCCTGGCACACAGGCAACTGAGGGAACACGGGTGGGTTTTAGTCAGTAAAAGTCTGACACGCCCTCCCACTCCGCCCAGAGCGGGAGAAGTTATTTGATGATTTCCCACCCAAAAAAATAAAAAACCCTAGTCACGCGCTGTTATAAGCGCCAGCAGTATGGACATGCGGCTAAATCATGTCGGGAGACCACTTACACCTGTGGCCACTGTGGTGATCAGGGTCACTCAATAAAAGATTGCACTAAGAAGGCTGAAAAACCAAAATGCGCTACTTGTTTGAAATTCATAAAGCCAAGCAATCACAAGACAAGTGCTGCTGACTGTCCAGCGAAAATAATGGCTGAAAAGAGGTACATTAATTCTGTTGATTTTGTAGGCGCCTAAGAGCGCCGTTAATTACGTATTTTTTGGCCCTTGTTGTTGTTTTATACTTATAATTATGATTAATAGTTTAATTAATGACATAGATAACTTCTCTGTATCTGAATCAAAAGCGTGTGACGTTGAACACTGTAAACAATATCTGTCCTCCTACACTAGGCCACTAACCATACTAACCCAAACTATTCGTAGTATTTTTAAAAATTTCGACAATTTTAGCATTTTTCTACAGCGTTTAGACATTAACTGTGACGTTATTGTCTTAACCGAATGTTGGCTTTCCAAACAATATAACATACCACTAATTCCGGGATATAATATGTACAAAAGTAGCGTCAACCACAATCAGAACGATGGGGTGATAGTTTATGCAAGAAATCATCTCAATGTGTCGATCGAGGAACCGACTCTACATGACTGTAGTAGATTGCTAATTAAGATTGGATCAGAATTCGCAATACTTGCCTTAGAATCGACCCCCCTCTTTTAGAGATATAAACAATTTTACTTTCTCTCTAAACGACACCTTGCAGAACCTATCATCTTTTAAAAATGCCATTTTAATTGGAGATATTAATATCAATATTCTTCCAGAAAGTGCTGACGCATCCGCTGAGGAATACCTTAACCTATGCGCGTTCCATGGTTTGCTGCCCACTCACACGCTTCCCACACTTCAAAGTGGCTCCTGCTTGGACCATATAATACTCAAATCAAATTTTCCTGCACTTACCCTTGTAATTAATTCAACAATAACGGATCACAGTGCTAACCTACTTATTTTAAATTGTAAATTGCCTAAACTGGTCACTCGCACAATTTCCAGGATAAACATAAATAAACTTGAAGAAGACTTACGAAATATCGACTTTGACCCAGTCTACAATTCCGCAGTTCCGCAGTTTTGTATGTTGTACCTAATCAAAAATGTGCAAAATACAATTCAGAAAAACACTGTCAAATATCGGCTAACTACTACAACATAAAGCCATGGATCACGACTGGACTCATTCGTTGTATGAAAAATAGAGATAAACTGCATATGAAAGCTAAATCGAATCCAAATAATTTAATTTTGCAACTGACTTATAAACGATATCGTAAATTCTGTAATGATCTCCTAAGAAAAGTAAAAAGCAACTACGATAAAATTGCACTCGAAAAGGCTGATACAAATAGCAAAAAAATCTCGAATTTCATTAAAAATGCAACGTATAGCTCAAAACAAAATCAGTCATCTTCAGGTTTGTTACAAGCACACTCATCACAGTTAACATCTGCCAACATTGCAAATAATTTCTTTGTGAATGTTGGAAAGTGTCTAGCTGAAAAAGTTCGGGGCCAATCACAAAATCAAACAAGCACGCCATTTACGTGTAGCACTATTTTATCATCCTTTGCGTTGATAGACACTGATGAGGCTGAGGTAGAAGCGATCATTATGAGTTTGAAAGATGTTTGTGCAGTTGACTGGGATAACATATCTAATAAAACTATTAAACAGTTTAGGCACATTTTGGTACCGCCACTAACTTATATTTTCCAAAAATGCTTATCTACGGGTCTTTTTCCCGAATGCCTAAAAAAAGCTGTTGTGGTCCCTGTTTATAAATCGAGCAGCAAAGATCAAGTGACAAATTATAGTCCTATTTTCTTACTGCCTTCTATGTCTAAAATATTAGAAAAAATCATAAATAAAAGACTTCACAAATACTTGGAGGATAAATTAATTTTATCGAAGCGGCAGTATGGATTTAGGCCTGGAATGTCAACAGACGATGCCGTACACCATCTGACTAACTTCTTAGCAAAATAACTTGATAACGGTAACCACACAGTAGGAATCTTTTTGGACCTCGCCAAAGCTTTTGACACGGTTTCTATTTCTATTCTGTTGCACAAGCTTGAAGCCATAGGTATCAGAGGCACCCAGCTGAAACTATTTAAAAGCTATCTAGAAGATCGTACCCAATGTGTAATGATTGGTAATGTTCTCAGAGATGAAAAAAATAACACGTCTTTCGGAATACCCCAAGGAAGTATTTTGGTGCCTACCCTATTTTTGATTTACATAAATGATCTTTGTAATCTAAACCTAGATCACGGCCAAATTGTTTCTTATGCTAACGACACTGTCCTTCTATTTTCCTCTGACTTAGAAAATAATGTCTACAAGCTTGCGCAACACGGATTCAATATTGTAAATAAATGGCTTCAACATAATTCACTAACATTAAATGCAGACAAGACAAATTACATAAAATTTTCGATGCGTAAGCAAACACCGACTGGAACTACCTTGGCATTATATGCCCATTATTGCGCTATTCCTACAGATAACCAATGTGTGTGCCCCAAAATTAAAATGGCAAATACAACTAAATATCTTGGTATAATAATGGATGAAACACTTTCGTTCAAAAAACATATAGCTTTAAATAGTAGAATTCGCAAGTTGTTATTTATTTTTAAAAAGTTACAATATATTGCTGATCCAAAAATAGTTAGACAAGTTTATTTTGTTCTGTGTCAATCGATATTAACTAATTGTAACACTTGGGGGGGTAAAACACTGTTACTAACCATCGAGAGAGCTCAGAGGGCGATTCTCAAAGTGTCCACTTCCCGCCCTTTTCTCTTTCCTCTAACCTACTATAAAAATGTTGTGAAGTATTAACAGTTCGACGGTTATTTATAATGGGCATTGTCTTAAAACAACACACAGATTTGCCTTACAGTATAGAATATACTAATAAAAGACGTAAAGATATAGTTTGTCCACAAATTCTAACTAAACATGTTTTTATATCCAAATTTTACCTGTACCTCGGTCCTCTCCTCTATAATAGACTAAACTCGAAAGCAAACATTTATTCCCTGAACTACACATATTGTAAGAGAACTCTCAATGATGCTACTCCCAAAGTATGTCTTACGAAGAAACAGAGAATTTACTAACTGTGTTAAAATGAATATTCACCTATGTTAAGTATTTATCAAACTTAGAAACTTAAGAGTTAAGCTACTCAACATTTATGTAATTATTTGTCTATTGTCAACTTTTGATTATTTATTAAATTTTGTAGACTATTTTAGCTCTTCTTGCCTGAAACACAGGATTACCTAGTTCAGGCACGTAAGTCTTAGGAATATAATTTACATTTGAGCAAAACTGTACATATAAATATTAAGTATTATATTATTATTAGAGGTGATCTTATGTCTACAGATTATTATTCGATATTAAATACATTAAAATACAAAGCGAGTTCCACGCGGGGCTAGACCTCTTGTGGCACAACACCTAGCAGGCTGCGTTCGTCTTGCCGCCTGGGAGAACTCACAAAGTGCTTGGGAACAGCTTCTGACCTTCCCTTACAGAATCCTACATGTACAAAAGAATTTGGCAACCAAAAAGGCATTAACTGCACAAATTAAAGAAAACTGTAATGTTTTGGCTCATAATTTGGATTTAAAATTACCAACACACCAATATACCTCTTCAAGAGGTATATCCCATCTTGTAGAGTCTAAGTTAGTGGAAAGTGACATTAGCGGAGCAGCCAGGATTTTTTTCAGTAGTGATGTGGTGGCACCGTGTTCTCCAGAAACGCTCGCAGCTTTGGAGAGCAAACACCCTGCCCCAGCGGATGGCCTTTCTTTTCCCGAACCCCCTGACCCGGATAATCACTCCCTCACCATTTCAGGTCGCGAGTTAGTCACAGCCGTCTGTTCCTTCCGGAGCGGCTCCGCTGGCGGCCTCGACGGTCTGAGTCCTCAGCACCTGGTGAGTTGCTCTTGAAGGAGCTCACGGCTCTGATTAACCTAATGCTCTCCGGCAAGGTGAACGAGGCCGTCATCGACGTTCTGTACGGGGCCAATCTATGCGCCCTGTGTAAGAAGGATGGCGGCATTCGTCCTATTGCCGTGGGAACTACCTACTGGCGTATGGCGGCCAAAATTTGTTGCAAAATGTATGGTGAGATGGTTTCGGAAAAATTTCAGCCCCTTCAGCTAGGTTGAGGCTGTCATACATGCCTTGTCAACCTAACTAAATTCCGGCAAAGGAGAGGTCATCTTGAAGGTTGACATAAAGAATGCCTTTAATTCAGTTAATAGGGACACCTTGCTGGCAGAAACTAAAAAAGAAAAACCCTAAATCTATAGTTTCCTTTGGCAATGTTACAGACACCCATTTAAATTACTATATCGGGACAACCTTTTGGAATCTGCTGTTGGCTGCTAAGTTGTAGGTAGTATTTTGATCAAGGCATTGTCAAGTCGGGGGACGGTCATCGAAAACGCCAAACAGAGCGAGGCGTAGTATTTTCATTAGCCGTCCCCCGACTTGACAATGCCTTGATCAAAATACTACCTACAACTTAAACGGACAATAAATATAATTTTTTACTTTTTATAATTTTGGTTTGGGTCGGAGGTTTTTTAAATTTTTGATTTAACTTTTATTTCCCACTTTTTAAACTTTATGTCTCGCTTAAATCTTCACAGCGTTGCGTTTGTTTCCCATAGTGAAGTTTGTTCTTAATTTATTCTCAGTCCTCGTTCTGATCACCATTTATCTATAACCTATTCATTGAGACCTTTTCTTTTTTTTTGTAAAAAGTTTTATTTTTCACTTTTTAGTTTTAGTACCTACTCCACATCAATTCGAAATTTCATCATCCTTGGGGTCGACACAATGCATATCTATGCGATAGCAGGAATCGCGGTTGATTTGCTGTCATTTTTTGAAGAGTTCGGTTGTTTGTCTCCGAAACGCATCATCAGATCTATATCGAGGGGTGAAAGGCTATTTGTTTGAAGCGACATTTAGGACGATATTGAGTTATATACAGTATTCAGTTAGTTATTGGGTATATAACTCAATATCGTCCAAAATGTCGCTTCAAACAAATAGCCTTTCACCCCTCGATATGATATTTAAATGGGACCATTTCGGAATGAAACCCTTTCGAATAATTTTTTTTTCAAATCCGTCTATATATGATGGAGTTATGCCCGAACATACATTAAAAAAAAATATAAACATGTCGAGTTGACAACCTCCTTCTTTTTGAAGTCGTTTAAAAAGACTGTACACTGACGAATCGAAGGATGCGGATGACAAGATCATCCGTCTTATAGGCGACTTGCAAGAGATTGTGAAATCATTCTCAAAGAAACTGTTTAGACCTGTCATCGTGTTGCCGCCGATGTTTAATCATTCTTTTGAATTTAAATTGCGACAACGCGAAAATATTAAAATCAATGAATTGGGTGTTATAGGTTTCTAAAAGTCGGCGGAGGGGCTCGCATCCCAGCCTTCATTCTAGCTGTGTAGAATATTCGAGGTACGCGCCTCTCATGCTGAATAACAGTTCTAGGTATTCCGTAACACAATCTATTCGAGAGCTCAGTACAATTAAATTTATTATTGCATATAGCATCACAACCATGATTAGTGAACGTCTGGAATCCAAGCTCAATGTCTTATAATGCCTTAGCAAATCTGCATAGGCAATCCTTGTACGGAAGCACTTATAGTGCGTGGCATGAAGAATTTTTTTCTGAACCATTTCTATCGATTGCTTATATTTAGCATAATACGGGCACCAGATGGGCACCGTGTATTCAAACTGTGAACGGACTAGTGTTTTATGCAAGCAGAGGAAAGTAGAAGGCTTTTTGAAGTCTTTACAAGACCGCATGACAAAACCATACATCTGAAAGGCTTTGTTAATTATGGTGGCGATATGGGTGTCTAAATGTACTTTGCAATGAAGCAGTACGCCAAGATCACGCGTGCACTCGTTTTTATTCAATTGTATGTCGTTCAAGGTATATGGGCAGTTAATTAAAGTGCCATTTTGGAAGTCTAAGGTGAAGTTTATTGACCAGACAGTATTGTGGCAGCCTGCATAAGTCCTCTTGTAGTAGCAAGCAATCCTGAGAGTTTGCACAAGCCTTAAAGGTCTTAATGTTATAATGCCTATGACATTAGGAATGTATAGTTGAGTATGCAGGATTTGATCGTTTATAAATAAAATGAAAACCAATGTGCCTAAGACAGATCCTTGAGGCACACCTGATTCGACGACCACATAATCAGACTCGAATCCATTGATAACAACCTTTTGAGTCCTATGAAATATGTATGAAGCAAACCATCTGAGCAAATTGCCTCTTATGCCATTGAAAACGATTTTATCGAGAAGCAATTTGTGGTCCACCTAGTCAAAAGCTTTCTAAAAATTGGTGTATACAGCATCAACCTGCATGCGCATGTCCTTGTGTTCAAACAAAAATTGTTTAAAAAATATCAAGTTTGTGGTAGTAGATTTGGTTTAAGCGAAGCCGTGTTGTTCGGATATAATAAAGTGATTTAACTGTGGAAATAAGTGGCTGTGCACTAGACCCTCAAAAAGTTTAGACAAGGTGGACAAGATAGATATGGGTCGGTAATTATCAGCGGAAGCGTATCGAATGGTTGTGGACAGCTATACAGTAGTATGCAGATGTGCCACGACACTTCTCGAATGTTTGTTTTACTTACCTAATTAGGTAAGTTTTTAATTGCCTATTTATAAATAATCTTGGGTTTGTGTCATCTTAGTAGCTTTCAGCGATGTACGATCGACAAAAAAGTTTGTAAATATTTATCTTGGCGGTTGGATTTTTTTGTGAGAACAAGACAGACAACAAAATAAATAAAAAACGTATCTGAAAGAATATCTTTGTGAATGCTATGAATTCTGCTTGCCCACAAAACAGGCATGATGTTATATTTTAATATACGTATTCAATTCAATATTTTCCCAACGCAATCCTTTAATTACCATAATAACCATAACTCGTCGCAAAACTGGAACTGGAACACACAACTGGAACACAAACTGGACTGGAAATTAGACATGGGCGAAATGTGTCACTAAAAAGTAAAGTTTGAAATGTATCTTTCGATCATTGGGATATGGATGGATCATGGGCTCTTATGAAGCACATACTTAGATAAAGTGATCTCATCTCGACTGGAGTGGCTGCTCACTCGCTCACCGTTAGCCGCACGCTAAGGGTTGTGAAGTGTGGGTCATGAGACTCATGGGTGACGTCACTCTAACCTCAGAATTACGCAAACTATGGAAATAAATGCAGGCTGCGTGCCTTCCCCGTGCCCGCAGTCGGGTAAAATAGTGTTACTCTCATTTACCAAGTGTGCAGAGTATTAACGTTCGATCAGAAACTTCATTCCAATAATTAATATTGAAATGGCAACAGCTATCCCTGTTACCATACCGTAATAATAACAAGCAGTTTTCCTTCCTCAAGGAAAATAATACGCCAATCACATTCATTTAGTTTATTCACAGCCTAAAATAATATGACAGACAACCAACTACATATTTGTTTAAGAGAGAAATAAATAATTATATATACTTATTACTTAAACCTAGCTATTTTGATAGTTCCGTACGGGACGCTGCTTGCCTTATTAGATACCTCTTAAAGTTAAGTTTTTCTTTGCACACACGTACCAACCTATCTACTACGCGGTACATACATACACCTATTTTTATATTAATTAAAATGTATATTAATTATAGCACCAAAACGAACGATACATATCGTAGAATTATGCTTAGAATAAGAATAAAATTTATTTGGAATGACTTATGTTTACAATTTACAAAGGAAAGTGAAGATTGCCACAAAAGTAAAATACTGTGGCGCCCAGCCTAACAAATATATACGAATACATTGTTTACATTTTTTTTAAAGGGATAAAATAGAGAATATACTCAATGTGGATGTTACTATATAGATAAGTGTACAGTGGAGGTGGGGTGAGGCGTGTATCACCTACAAATTGCAAAAAAAAGTAAGAAAAATTATATTTCACGGGGTACCCTGACGCTTTAGCCTAAATAACTATCCTTCGAGTCGTTGCTGGCAAGTCATATTTAGCGAACGTTCACAATTTTTTGCATATACAATGCAATCTTTACTAAAGGTAAAACTTAATTATTAATAGCTACATTTTAATCAACTATTTTGAATATCATTCACTTCGTGATGAAACGCTTATCATTCTTGTGCGTTTCAAATTGTTTATAATATTTAATCACACTCACTGTTATTCTTTAACATTATTGACATTATCTGCAGTCTTACAGGCAAAACGATACCTAAGTAAATATAATTATGTTAAAGAGACCTATACAAGAAAACTCAAATTTTGCTACACCTATATGGAAATAACAGTAGGTATTAGGTAGGTTTACAATAATAAAATTGACATCAACCTCGAATCTGTGGGGCATAGAAAATCGATAAAGAACTTTTTACGAGGGTAAAAAATCCTTTGTGTGCGTATATTCAAACAACAATGCTTCTAGTCAAACAACTATTATTTTCTAATGGTGGAATCCTGATAATTTTGAAGTACTTATATATAGCTGATTCATTGCATAATATGTTCTAAAAATTTGTCTGCTCAACAACGTAAAAAACGAAATTAATTTTGTTGAACTGTCAAAATAAAAGCCATTATTACAGTCAGTGTGTTACGCAATTACCATTCTGCTAGCAAAATGTAGTAATAATAAGTATGTTATTTTGTGTCAAATGAACATGTCTTCTATAAATTGCTTTTGTCGCTACCCAACAAAACGGGCACTGGTATTGATATCAGTCCAACTAAAGATACGCAGGAAAACTACACTACTCCAAATAAATGCAGAGAATTAACTTCACTCATGCAAATGCATCCAAAACCTTATTAAGTTATTTGAAAATAAATTATATCTAACGTTCTGGCAAAAAGAACTTTCTATTACCATTAGTTTCAAAATAAAAATACGGCCCATTACGTGTATAAATACTTTGCAATCGTCCTAAGTCCGTCGCTGCAGCATAATTTTTTGGCGGCATAATAGTAGCAAATGCACTTTCCACCTTCGGGTGAGGGTATGCTGTGTATGACTCCTGCAGACCTTGATTATAATCTTGAGACGGTGGTGCAGGAAAGCTAATGGATGGAGGTAATGCATCGAATATTTGTGGTCTTTCGTCACCAGCAGATAAGTCAGCCTCTGCGGTTAAACTTTCCATTCTAAACTGACCATTTGGTTTTGGCGGTAGTATGAAATTTCGCGGTGGGGGAAGGACGTCCTCAGCAACGGACCCGACGTCGTCGTACGGTCGGTGCTTATATTCCAATCTTCTTACATCGCCTGCTGGTCGCGGTGCTGGTGGAACGTAGCCTGGGGGTGGAAGGACCGATTCCGGTACTGGACCTTCGATTCCTGCGGGTACTTCTAAATCTTTATCAGTCTCTATGACGTGAAAATCAGCTAAAATTGGATTTTCTACGCTTTTGTCATTTTCTATTTCGTTGTTGAAATTAGTTATAATTTTCTCAGATAGTACAGGTGTCGAAGTAACGTATTCCTTGTAAGATCTTTTTATATAATTTTCTCTACTTTTTGGCTGTTCTTTATAGTTGTACTTGTCGACAGTGTTGTCTGAATTTTGGTTATTATTGTTAAAGTTTATTATTGTATCGTCCTCGCCATGTGTATATATAAGTTTGTAACCTATTTTATGTCCATCAAATCTTGATTGGGTTGCATTCAACTGTTGATCCGCTATTTTATTTAGAGAGTCGATTTCTTGAACTAAATTATTTTGTGTGTCATATTTGGGCTCAACCTTATTATTTTGAAGAGCTTCTATTTTAATTTTACTTTTTTTGTATTCATTATCAACATTATATGAATTCTGACGATCTATTTCTGTTTCTACAATGGACATACCATTTGCGGTTGGAAAATTGTAAAAATAATTATGACCTTTGTTCACTGTGGCCTCGTTAACCTCAGCATTCCCGATTACTACATTACGAACATTACTGTTGTCATGAACTGAACTCACATTTAGCCTTAATTTCATTTCTCCTGTATCAATGTTATCATAAGTATTGCCTTTAACATAATCCTCATTTGTCTTCAAATAAAATTCTTCAGCATTGTTTAAAATATCATGGTTTACTGTAACTTTACTCATGGTCGAGCTGATATTTCTTCCTACAATACTATCATAATTACTTTGAATTTCTTGTGTGTTCTTTGTTTTGTTATTTCCGCTTACATCATTGTGGAAGTTGCTATGATCTTTATCCGTTTCATCAATCTTCTCAATGTTACCTTCATATTTACTGTTATTGTTACTATTGCGACCTGAAGCATCATTAATTACTGAGTCATATACATCAATGTCAACATTACTTTCAACTTTTTTGGTGCCATCATTTTCAGCTACAACGTTCACAAGGTCCTGATCTGTTATAACACTTTCATTTGTTTGTTCTTTTTCAAACATATTCCCAGAATTGGTATGTTCTGTAACTGTGCTCTTTTGTGTGCAAGAATTACCTACGACATTGCTATTAACATTGTCTTTTTCTATACCCTTACTAATAATTGTTGCTGCAGGTTCGAATTCCTTAAAATATCCAATTACAGCGTTGTCGAAATTCGTTTGATGTTGTGCTGCAGACTCAAGTGCGGTATGTTGTTCAGGTACAACATATTCAGAGGAGCTATGGGGGCCATCTTCACGAAAGTATTTAGATTGCTTAGGTTCTTCTAATCTACCAATTTCTGGACGTCTTTCAACAGCGCCTCTGTAGTTGTCGTTTTCAGTCAATATGCTGTCAAACATGAGTGGATCGTCAAGTGGCATGCCTTCCGGGATATCATCGAATGAGTAATCATGACTGATAATAATTTCATCGCTGTCAGTGGATCTCGCTTTGGTGTACAGGTTGTCCGCTGATCGGTATTCGTTCGATTCGTGGACGATACGAGGTGGACATTCTTCAGGGATGGTGTATACCTGGAAAAAGATGAGATATTGAGATTATCAGCCGAACTCAACTTATAAAAAAAAAACGCACTCTAAAAGTTCCGTTCTACCTAAACTCTCATATTTGCCATGATAGACATGGTAACACGTATTCTGTGAAAATGTTACTGGCTACCTATGGCGGTTTACTTACGTAGTAATAGGGTTCCGTTGGCACTCTGAGTGTACGGAACCCTAACAATCCAGGGCTGATGTTCATACCTGCGTATCATTGATGCTAGGTGCGTAGTAGTCCTGAACCTTGGCGTATGCGGGTCGTGTCTTGACCTTGGGTCCTGTGGCGTGAATGTTGAAGCACTGGTGTCCAACATGGCCGCTGGTGTCGCTACCGTCGCGACTCCCCAAGTAGAATGTCGCTCGGGTGTTCGGGGGAGTTAACTCTATGCGGCGCAGCACTGGGGAATCGTGAGGAAAATGAGTTATTTTTGAATAGGTATAAAAAATACGTTAAGTAAGATAAATCGATAATAACACAGCATTCTTTTAAAAGTATATTTCTTTAACATATCGTTATGGTACCTACATTAAACATTTTAGTCGACCTACTTCATCATCTGCCTGCCTTCTCCAGCTATGTTGGAGTCGACGTCCAGTGTAACTGGATGCAGCTGAATACCAGTATTGTACATGGAGCGACTGCCCATCTGACCTGCACAACCCAGTTACTGGGTTATACGATACCGCTGGTAAGACTGGTTGTCAGACTTTGAGGCTTCTGACGAACCGTAACGACTGCCATAGAACTACGAATGACAGCCGGGACCAACTGCTAAACCCATTTCCGGAGCAGCAAACGTAGCTTAGCCTGAACGATCGACCCATGCGGCTGTTATTACTTAGCCACATTATTTAGCCTCTCACCGCGTTTTAGAATACCCATTAGATAAAAAAAAATCACATCTATACATATAATCTACAGATAAATAAAATTGGAGTGTCTGTTTGTAATATTAAAATAACCGCTTTTTACTAAATGCATATGGATGTAACACGGTACATATATCAAAATAACATTTTTGAAAATGTTGGTCTGTCTGTCTGTCTGTTTGTTCCGGCTAATCTCTGAAAGGGCTGGACCGATTTTGACGGGACTTACACTGGCAGATAGCAAATGTAATAAGGAGTAACTTAGGCTATTTTTATTTTAGAAATTGTATTTATTTTTATTAATATATATCTATACATCTATACATACATATAAATAAAATTGGAGTGTCTGTTTGTAATATTAAAATAACCGCTTTTTGCTACATGCATATAAATATATATGAGGAGTGATTAATCAAAAACCGTTAAATCCATTTTGTATTTGTTTTCAGAAAATGATAAAAACTATATAGCATAGTGTAATTTATAGATACAATTAATTTTTTTGGCAACTTATAGTAAAATTACCTCTATAGTTAGGGTAGTGAAATATTTTCGAAAAT
Source organism: Polymixis lichenea (assembly GCA_949091785.1). Classification (NCBI taxonomy): domain Eukaryota; kingdom Metazoa; phylum Arthropoda; class Insecta; order Lepidoptera; family Noctuidae; genus Polymixis; species Polymixis lichenea. The sequence continues at coordinate 337,929 of OX420948.1, forward strand.
AACTATTGTTATTAAGGAGATATTAGGCAAAGAAATATGGAGATAACGGTTTTTATTCAAGCCGTTTTGGATTTATGGGGTTTAGATTAAGTCAGTCTGGATTTATCGGTATTTTGATCCAACCAATTTGGATTTATCGTGTTTGAGATGACTGCTTTGGAATTGAAGGGATTTGAAAAAAAAAAAAATGAATGAAATAGGTATTTCCTACATCTGTACATTAAAAAAAAATATCGAAACAATCGAGGACAATCAATTTGATTCGAATATAACTTGGACTTAACGACATTTAAAGGAAACAGTGTCACGGGCATCAATTTCTTAAGGATTTAATGGTTTTTGTTTCAACGTGATGTATTTGTAGGATTTTGATCAAGCCATCGACTTTTAACATTTTTTTTTCAGTAGGAATTACTGGATTTTGAAGCGGTTTGTTAGTATTGGGCTGTGTATTTCAACTATGAGAAGCGAAAAAAAAAAAGAAAAAACATATCCTGGTCAATAACGGCTTCTGATCCGTCGCTCCTCATATACGGTCGGTACATATACCAAAATAACATGTTTTTAAATTTTTGTCTGTCTGTCTGTTTGTTCCCGCTAATCTCTGAAATGGCTGGACCGTTTTTGACGGGACTTTCACTGGCAGGTAGCTGATGTAATAAGGAGTAACATAAGCTACTTTTATTTTAGAAAAATCCACGCGGACGAAGTCGCGGGCACAGCTAGCAATTAATAGAAATATAAACCATTTAGACTTACATGAGGTACTTTTATATAGTTGTGAGTAGAGCAGTTGTGCGTCTGCGCCGAACCCTCCTGGTAGTGTCACTTCCAGTAGTGCCATCTCCGGGAAACTCCCGGTCCACATCACGCACGCCTGAGAGATTAAATACGAGAAATAAAAAGGGCAAGCCCGTTGGTACTTATATCAAGGTCTGCGGTCAAGTGTGAGTGGCCCGTTAACAACTAAGTACTGTCCATTCTTATTGAGAAACTCCACAGGTCAAGTATAAATGAAAGAGGTACCGTATTTAGCGATTACCTTCCATCAAAAAGACACTGTCTATTGCCAACCTATATATATTATTAATTAAACAAAAATATCTTAGAAGGTGAAATTAAAGTGGCCAAACCTATGTTTGTGGTACATGGGGAAATGAGTAATAATAATATCTAATATAAAAATAGTTACAAAAAGCTGACTCAGAATAGATGAAGGGCAATTACAAAAGACGATCGAAACAAGGCCCACAATATTTACATCCGTTCTGCTTACGTACGTAATCCGGATTCCCGGTTCTCACGAGGCTGAATCAAACTTACCTCAATAACAGCAGCGCAGTAGCAGTTGGTTCCATTGACACAGTCGAAAGGACCATCAGTGTGGACTGACACTTGGACTGACAGCTGTTTGTCACGAGGAGTGGTGTCCGTCGAGAGTATGTGGTATGCACGAGTGGCTTGCACTAGGGCGCAGCCGGTTCCTAGAAAGTATTAAGTATTTTAATACATTTGTTCACGTAAAAGGACAAACGAGAGACCTTAGCTAAATATAAAATAAATTTTAAAATAAATGTGGAGCATTGCCATACAACGTGGCAATTCCGCCAGTCTGTTAGGTAGGTACGTTACCAGTTGAAAGCTATAAAGGATTTTTTTTTCGATGCTACATTGTAGTTTAATAGGTTTAAGTACAGACGGCAGCATATCAATCTATCCCAAACTGTCAAATTTCTTTAATCCATTTTCCTTTTTAATACATAAGCATAAGGTTCATGTTCAATTGGGAAAAATTGATAGTTTGGGGTAGCTTGATGTGCTGGCGTCTGTATTTAAGTAAATTATTATTGTATTTTTTAAATTTAAATAGTTTGATAAGTTTATCCAATGTTCATTTATCATTTACTTTTTGTATTAAAAATAAATTGTACTTAAAACAATCTCGAATGGTTTCTGACCGCGCTGCACGCCCTCCACGCCACTCAGCTCGCAGACGCGCTTCACTACGGGCATTTCTTATACCGTTTTCTATACGTTCATATTGTAAATTATAGTATTAAACCTATTTTAATACAATCCACTACTTATTTTATTACTAAGTTCCTATTGAGCCCGGTCACTCTGGGTACGAGCAATTTACCTGCAGATACCTAATGTCCTAGTTGCGTGGTTACGGCATGTGGATATGGGTAGCTAGCAAGTGATGTTCCCCAGACATGGCAGTTGGTAGGAGAAGAAATTATTAATGCTTTTAACTAATAGGAAGAATTTTACAAAGCGCAGCCACAGTGGTACAGTGAGAAGTTTTCACCTTTAACAGACACGCTAAGTTGTTCGTCCGTCGTCATCTGCATGACGTCAGGTATCTTGACTCCTGGCTGCAAAGTGACGCGCTGCTCCAATCTGCTGGAGCGGGCAGTTACGGTCAGGTTCGTCTCGAGGGCTTGTGACGACCAGGCCGTTAGGGCTTCTAGGGCTACCAGGGTGTCCTGTAACAAATTAAAGATTGAAATAGTATGGTCTATCTCTAGGGATTTGTGAAATAACTGCTGATGATGGAATATATTGTAGTTTGCGGTATCGTGTGCATGTACATTCTGACACTTGTTAGACCTAGGGACTCAGTTATTGAGTTTTTATAATCCGTACTTAGTGTGACTCTACCCACAAGCTCAAACTCAAAGCATTTATTTTAATGAAACCATTTACAGGCACTTTTGAATTGTCAAAAAAGTCGATCAGTTGGAAAGTTGAAGCTAGTTGCCCATTCCAAAACGTAGATCTCTATGGAGAAGAACGGGCAAGAAACTCCACAGGCACTCTTTTACATCAAGTTGGATATATTACAAAATCTTGGAAAATTATTCTTGTTGCTTGTTTAGGTAAGAACGATGTAAAAAAAAATATAAAGAATTCTAAATATAAGATTTAAAATAAGCCCTGGAAGTTAGGAGATGATCACTTGCCCAGTCTCAACTGACAGCGCCCGTACACAAACTTGACGCGTGGATCAGCACCATCCAGCTCAACCATTTCGTAGGGAACCGAATGATTCAACACACGCGCCACCATCAGTGAGACATTTAAGTGAGCATGACATACTGTACATGCGCATGGCCATTAGTGTTTATCTATGGTTTAGTTATGGCTGACTGTTATAAGTGATAACCGAACGGGGTGTGGAGATGAAATAACGCAACGGATACGTACAAATTGGATTGACGCAGCAGTCGTTAAAGTAAAACTTAGTCGCTAGTTTACCCTACTTATTTATGAATTATAAATAAGTAGGTACCCACATGACATCCCTCCACCTTTAATCAGAAAAACTTTTTATAATCTACTACTATGTGCGGATTCCACCGATGAAATTGAAAGCGATCAGCGTTTTTAAACAGATTTTAAAAGCTGTCATTGTTAATATTCCACAACAATTTTGACACTGATGACTCTTGAACGCGGGTTAGATGTGCAGCAGGCTTCGCAAGAGCACCGATTTGTCGACGGAAGAATAGACATGACTTTTAACTAAATTATGTACGATAGGAGAAGATAGTTATTTTTTTCTATTAACCATCACACTTATGCGTTCTTAACATGATTTTGTAAATAGTCGTATATACTTTGTGGCCGTCAAGTAGAAAGTTTGTTGTCAGTGTGATTTTGACAGTTTGGCAAGAAATATTCTTCTGAAATAGTCTACATTTATAAGATCAAAATCAAAAATCAAAAGTCATTTATTCAAACTAGGCTGAGACTCAGCACTTTCTGAACGTCAAAATAACATAAGACAGTCCCCCAAAACACCCGCCCTTCACCACTTCCTAGTGCTTTAGCTGGGAAGAAGAAGTGGCGCAACAAAGTCCCTAGCAGCACAGCTGTCTGTTATGTTAGAAGAACTGGATTCTATACAATAATAGCATATAATTAACATTCAACAATAAATGAAAATTTAATTGATAAAAAAAAATGGTTTATGCAGTCAAGTTAAATAAACAATGATATGAAGTCATTCATATGACCTGTCAGTAGTTAAGCCAATTCTGGTGAAAGAACATTTATGTTCTTCTTCTTTCTTCTTCAAGACAACGTTTATAAACGTTGTCTTGAGTTAATCACAGCGACCAACAATTCTTATCGTTTAAGTAGTCGTTGATAGAATAGTATGCCTTCGAACAAAGATTTGATTTCACTTTCGCTTTAAACGCATTAAAATGTAAATCTAGCAAAGAAGAGGGAAGCTTGTCATAAAAGGTTATACCAAGCCCAGCAAATGAGTTATGAACTTTATGAAGCCGGTGAAAGGGAGCACGTAGTTTGTCCTTATTTCTAGTATTAATATTATGAATATCACTGTTTTTAGTGTATAAGTGTATATTTTGCCTTATATATAAGATGTTAGCGAAGATGAATTGCGATGGCACCGTGAGAATACCAATATCTTTAAAAAATTCTCTCACAGAAACTCTAGCACCTAGTTGGTAAATTGCACGAACACCTCGTTTTTGAAGAACAAAAATATGTTGAATGTCAGCGGCTTTACCCCACAGCAGAATGCCGTAGGACATAACGCTATGAAAATAACTAAAATAGACTAACCGAGCTGTATCAACGTCAGTGTATTGTCTTACTTTTCTGACGGCGTAGGCGGCAGAACTGAGCCTTCCCGCTAGGCTTGATATATGTGATCCCCACTGAAGTTTGGCATCTACTGTTATGCCAAGAAAAACGGCCGATTCTACAGTTGCAAGCACCTCATTATCTAAGACGATGTTGGGTCCCAGATTTCTTACATTCGGTAAAGCGAATTTTATACATTTAGTTTTCTTGGCATTGAGAACTAGATCATTCGTGGTAAACCAATGCGTAACCCTTGAGAGTGCACTGTTTACGTCGTCAAAATCTTGTCTATTCCTGTCTACTTTAAAGATAAGAGAGGTATCATCAGCAAACAGTACAACGTCACAGATACCCTTTAAATAGAATGGTAAATCATTAATGTACACTAAGAATAAGAATGGACCCAGTATTGAGCCTTGAGGTACACCTAACTGAACTGGTAGCTCGGAAGATTTCACACCATTAATATCTACACATTGGTGCCTATTATTTAAATAAGAATTTATTTCGTTGAGAGCTTTATTTTCAACACCGTAATGAAGTAGTTTACGCAATAGCGTGTCATGGTGCACGCAATCAAATGCTTTGGAAAGATCACAGAAAACTCCAATAGCATTTTCTGAATTCTCCCATGCGTTAAATATGTGTTTCAGCAGAGCAACACCCGCGTCTGTAGTTGAACGACCTTTTGTAAAGCCATATTGTTCATCATGAAGGAGGCAATTTAAATTAAAATGTCTTAGCAACTGCTTGAGTATTAACTTTTCAAATATTTTACTAAATGCCGGTAAGATAGAAATGGGCCTAAAATTCCCAACGTTATTTTTATTACCTGATTTAAATAATGGTATGACTTTACTACTCTTCATGAGGTCGGATAAAGTTCCTAAGTCAACACATTTATTAAAAGTAATAGCTAGATAGGGGGCTACGATGTCGATTATATTACTTAAAAGTTTAATGGAGATGCCCCAGTAATCACTAGTGTTTGTAGACTTAAGTGTGTTAAAAATACTAACTACATCACGAGGCGTTACATGTTCGAAACTAAATAAGCGACTACATTTGGGCACACTACTATGCAGAAGGTTTTCCGCTTTAGACGGGGATGAATTTAAGTTGCGAGTCGTAGTTAAAGGTATGTTGGCAAAAAACTCATTAAATGCCTCAGCTACGTCAGCAGCTTCAGTAACTAATTTGTTGTTGAGCATTATCTCTAGTTGTTTTTCTTGTTTAATCAGCTTACCCGTTTCATTATTAATAATTTTGCAAGTCGTTTTTACTTTATTATTAGATTTTTTAAATAATTTGGAATAGTTTCGGACATACTCTAGAAAAGAACTATCAAACCTGTATTTTTTCAAACCATGTAACTCGTATAGTCTCGCTCTACTTTTATAAATACCTGGAGTGGCCCATTGGTTGAAGCCAACGAAGGTGCCATTAATGTTAATGGTTTTGGTCTTGAAAGTAGATTGGTATTCTTTTTGCACAACATCAAAAAGGTCTCCAAAGATTTTATTAGGATTCTCGTGTTCTGCTATAGATGGTGTAATTCTATAAGCCATGTTATTTTTAAATTTGTTGCAACGACTAGCAGTATAAGGCCTGCATTCTACTTTATGTGGTTTTTTATGTAATGGAAAAGGAAAGCTAGCCAATAATCCACAATGGTCAGACGTCAAGTCAGTTAGTACTAATTTATTTTTGGCATCACAATCACTAAATATATTATCAAGACAAGTCGACGTAGAAGCCGTGATCCTAGTAGGTTCTAAAAACAAGTTACTTAAATTAAAAGATCTAAACAGATTAAGAAGTCTAATACATGGAGTAACATCTAAAATATTAATATTAAAATCTCCACATAAAATTATACTTTTATTACTTGATTTTAACTTATTGAGTACCTCCTCCATTCCCGATTCGAAACGAATGAAATCCCCAGAGGGTGGTCGATAAACGCAAATAACAATGTATCGCTCGAGTTCAACACAAGACAACTCAATAGTACGTTCAATAGAAAAGTTAACTAAATCTAAACGTTGTTTACATTGCAACTTGTTTGAAACAAGGACTAAAGAACCACCGCGAATAGCAGTTTTTTTGCAAATGCACTTTGTACGGTAAAATTATCATCATTAATAAACACTACTTCATGTTCTTTCAACCAGTGTTCAGTTAAACATAACACCTGAACATCATGGTTCTCCATAAATAAGCGTAACTCTAGTTCTTCCCTGCATATTTTGATGAACAACATTCAACATAATATGCGGTTTATCTGTTGTCGCACCTAATTGTTTAAACTACTAGGCTTATCAAAAGTAGTGTTAGTAGCACTAATAACAGTAAGATCATTAGAAACGAAAGAGAAAATGACAGATTGTAGAAGGATTGTAAGAAGGATTGTAGGAGTGTATTTTTCTTCGTGCCACTTAAGTTTGGCAATTCTTCGGGCTATGTCGGTTACCTTGGTTCTCCTGCGGATCTCTTCATTCCTGATTCGATCACGTAGGGAAACTCCAAGCATAGCCCTCTCTATTGCCCTTTGGGTGACTTTATGCCTTCATATGAAGTCCATTGTGAGCGACGAATACGTTTCGGTTCCATATGTCATAACTGGCAACACGCTCTGGTCAAAGACTTTCTTCTTGAGACACTGCGGTATGTGGGACGAGAAGATATTGCGTAGCTTCCCGAACGCTGCTCAGCCGAGTCGGATTCGATGATTATCCTCTTTCTCGAAGTTGGATCTACCTAACTGGACAGTTTGTCCTAGGTAAACGTACTCGTCTACAAAGTCAAAGACAGCATTTTTTTCAAATAAACACTTGAAACTTTTGAACGTCAACATTTACATTAAAAAATAGAATTGATTCTAGTCGCCCCTTCCAAAATGTAGTTTCGTATGGAGAAGAATGGGCAAGAAACTCCACCGTTACTCTTTTAAAATGTTTTAAGTACAATATTGAACTGAAATTAAACAAATGAAGTACCTACTTACATTAGTTATCTAACAACTAAAACACAACAGTGAAACATAAAGAGTTTCTCCATTCTCGATGGTCGTCGGTTCTATAACTTATAGAACTCCAGTTTGCTTAATCTAGGTCATACCTGAGTAGACACAAATCCCCCGCCAGTAGCGCGGTGCGCGCCGAGCCAACGCGCGGCGCCGGGCGCCAGCGCGCGCGCGCCGGGCGCCGCGCGCGCGCCGGCCGCCAGCGCGCGCAGGGCGTACGCGGTGGCCTCCACGGACGTGGACAAGCTGCCTGCAAATACGCAACATTTCGCAACAATAGTATACTTTAAAATCAACAAAACGTGCCAGGAATTATCCTTTGCACAGTATCTCCCTACCTCTAATAATAGATCTAAAACTTTGGTATCCATGAGGCTTTAAGACAGCATTACGTTATAATATGATTGAAGTTACGTAGGTGAACCTTATTGTAGGGTCTAAGAGCGAAAATGTTTAACAATTTTCTAACATATTCCTTCCCACATGCGGGCGCATGTTACCTTTTCGAACTGGCATTTTCATTCAAAATGTTGGCAAAATGTTGCAATTGAAATTTACTATAAGGTGGATGCGGAAGCCCGCGAAATTCAAATTTTCTTAGGTATTTTGCAATTTGTGTCAGATTGTATGATCAACAAAATATAATTCTCGGCCGCAAAAAATACTTATGTATTTATAGTTGTTATTATGTATTTTTAATTACTTATGTATTTTTATATATACTTATGTACTTATGAAATAATTATATAGTCAATAATATCATCAAAACAACTCTGAGTTTGTTTGAGCCTATTGAATGACTAATTCATGAAAAAGTCATTCAATAGGATGGGCACTGATGGTGAATGATGGGACCCTGGCCTGCAAATTGCAAAAAAAACTATAAGAAAATTGAGTAATCCGTAACAGAACCTGTCGTAATATCAGAAAGAACTTCTTGAACAGAAAATGTCTATGTCATTCGAAGTGGGGATATTTGTAGAAAAGAGAAATTCTACTCACTGGCCTCCCACCACACGTACTCTCCACTTCTCCTGGATGCCTTCACCAGCTCCAGCACCTGTCTAACCCCCTCATTTTCCTCCAACCCCCCCACACTCCTCCTCAAACTAGCCTCGTTAGTACTCCTTAAATCCTCTTCATATTCCTGCAGCTTCATATAAGCGTATGCCAGTAAAGCTTGGGCGTAGACCCTGGTCGGTGTGTTGGACTTCAAAGGAGGTAAGGCACGGAGACAAGAGAGGGTGTTCCGGATTACGCGGTGAGGGAGGGCGGAGGAACTTTCAATAAGGGAGGTTATGACATATGCGGTGAGGGCTACGCTTGCGATTTCCCCTTCGTCGTTGAGTCCACCCTGAAAAAGATGACATAATAGGTAAAACTCGTGTTTTTTATATATTTATGTGTCATATTTTAAAACCCAGCAAGTATTTTTTGAGCCCATGGGCCCATGCCAGTAATTGATCAGACTCTATACTCTCGAGAATTCCGTAGTGTTATATATAAAGGCAGTCAAAACCTATATTTTCCATTTATGCACACTACAAGCTAAAGGCATGACAAGAGAATTCTCACTGGTGAATATGGGTTTCCTATAAAACCTAGTTATTTAAGTTAAAGTAAAAGGAGTACCAACCCTAAGTTCTCTATGAAACACTTGACCCTCGTTCCTGAAGCATCCGTTCTCCATCTGCTGGTTAAGTAGCCACCGCTCAGCGCGAATGATGGCGGGCGGGACTTGCAGATTTGGCCACAGAAGCTGTACATTTTCAGTCGGTTAATACAATAATTATTATCGGCGAAAAAACCTTGTTTCAAAGGAAATAGTGCAAACCACAAATCGGAATGGAGTTGTTTACGCAGCTTGTAGTTCCTACCACTAAAAGTCGCATGGAACGGACGATTTCTTCTTAATCGTAAATGGAAGAAATCGCCGAGTAACGAAAACACGTTACCATCTATGCGACTTTTTACACAAAAAAAGAGTCGAAGAGAGTGAGAGATAGTTTTCATAGTTTTCGAGGGTGCAGCCGATATTGCGGTTAAAATAAAATCCAATATGGCTGCTACAAAATTTGTATTTTTTTTTAACATGAGTTTCGTTTTAATGGTTGCCAAGGATGCTGAAGCCGATACTGAGGACAAAATAAAATCCAAAATAGCTTCGAAAATGTTCGAATTTTTCATCATGGGGTATCGTTTTCATGGTGTTTGACAATCTCCATGTCGAATTACATTCGGAGTTGAAGAAAAGGCGTAAGGAACTTCCTTCCTGACGGGGGCCCCTGAACCCATACGTTTTTTTATTATATCACGTCGACCTCACTTATCATGGCTCCGTCAATGGATAAGCTGGCCAAAAAATGACAGCAAATTGAATAAATACTAGCTTTCAGGTCAAAAACCTACATACCAGTGCAATGAATTATTACCCGAATATTTTAAGAAAGGATTTTGAAATCTTGGAACTTCTACGTGACACGATAATATCAAGCAGTGATCCGAAGAAAAACTTACTTTGTGAGCTCTTCTCAGATGTCTAACAACGAATGCAGTGAGCCATGTGGAGGAGGTAGCGTCAGATGCTCCGAACGCACTGAAACCACCTGATGGATGCACGTACTGCAACTGACGAGTGAACCCTGGAAATAGTTAAGGAGTTTACAATCGTTATGAAAAGAAAAGGAATCTTCGAAATATTCTTGTGACGTCACGTATAAATTGAAAAGCAGGGTGCTGGAATCCAACTTGCTGGTTTAAAAATGCGCCTAGCAGGAGACAGATAGCAGTATTTCACTATACTAAGCAGGAGGCTTATCAGGAGAACGCTGGCAACAGTAACCAGTCTGGAAGGCTGCCGTATCGTATTAGTCCGCCAGCAAAGTTGGTTGTGAAATTTCAAGCTGCGACGATCGTCCTTATTATGGTTTTGTAATGTTGGTGTGAACGCTCCTCAAATTAATATCTATCCTACTAATAATAAATGTGAAAGTTTTTGAGGATGGATGGATGTTTGTTATTCTTTCGCGCAAAAACGATTCAACGGATTTGGATGAAATTTGGCACAAAGTTAGGAAGTGTCCCACATGTTCAGCCAAGTTATAACCTGGCTTAACATATAGGGCACTTTTATCCCGGTAGAAAGTTCCCGCGGGATAATTTCCAACCTCCACGCGGATGAAGCCGCTGGCAAAAGCTAGTCTATTATAATGAAGACTGTAAAGATGGACTGTTCGAGAGTAGTAGTGGCCCAGTGGTAACGGCCCGACTTACGAGTTATAAGTCGCGGACGAGTTGTGCCACGCAGGTTCAAACCCAGGCAGGCGCTTTGCTTTATGTAAATAATTTAATTATCAGCATTGCTCTCAAAACGTTGAAGAAAATAACGTGAAGAAACCGACATGTCTTAGAACCAAAATCCGAAGACATGCAACATCTACCAGCCCGCACTGGGACCCACGTTGTATATAACAGCCCACTTCTCGCAGAGTGTACATACCTCTAGCCACATGTTCTTTTGCGGTGAAAGCGGCTATGGAGCTCGGCTCCAGTTGATTTAACGCCAGTAAGTTAGTGGCCAGCTGTGCCATGTTCTGTTCACCACAGCCTCTAGGTATCGTGAGTAAGGAGTCCGCATCCTGTTGGAAGAATAAGGAAGTTTAGTATGGCATCATAGGATGGTGTTCATATAGCAGTGGTCTAAAGTGGTCCAAGATCTTCTTGTTCTTTTAGGATGAGCTGAATCGGTAAAAGCTATTTGAATTTTAATTTCGTTTTTTATAGGATTACCTACATTATAATGCAAATAATTAAAAAAAATATGTAAGTAGATACCTTAATACAAAATTCAATACAAATGGTCGCTAATCCTCATTTAGATTGTGTATTACCTGTTCTAGTATCTCCGTTAGGCGTACTCCACTAGGCAAATGAGAGAAGAATTTCTATATGTGTATATATTTATGTACCTATTACTTACAGCTATTATAGTAAGTTCTTTGACAGTCGCTACGGGTCGTCCCGAAAGTCTGACAAACAGTCTTACAAAGGGGTATTGTACTCCCAGTAACTGGGTTTTGGAAGTCAGATAGGCAGTCGCTCCATGTAAAATACTTGTATTCAGCTGCATCCGGTTAGACTGGAAGCCGACCTCAACATATTTGGGAAAAGGCTAGGCAGATGATGATGACTCACAGCTAATAAAGGTCCAGTGACATCGCCGACTGCCCACACGGTCAGTGTTTCAGTGCCGGACACAGCTTGCACTGGATCCCATTTCCATAGTACTTCGGACTTGCTGGATTCTGTGCTACCTATGAAGCAATAAGATTTTTTAAAATGCCCATTGTCTCTCGAAGACTAGTCAATTTTATGTATGGATTGTACAAGTCACGTAGCCTAAGGTGCGTTCAGAAACTACATAATCCGTGACGCCACAGGTCATAACTTGGATTTGACTGAGAGTATTTGTAATTATAACTGTGAATATTACACTTCAATCATGAACTTACTATTTCCACATAATAGGATAGATTTCTGCTCTCGGATGGGCACTCCTTCAGGATCGATAGGAAAACGGATGATCACTTCGTCACTAGAAAAATAAACAGATAAAAAGAGTAGTCTAATGCCGAGTGAAACAATATTACTTACGAGTAGAATCGTAACTAATAGTAATAATGCGTAAGTAAGTTTGTTTGTTACGCTATCCCGGTCAAATGGCTTAACGGATTTGGATGAAATTTGAAGAACAGGTAGACCATGACCTGGGTAAACACATAGGCTACTTTTCATCTTGGATCGCAGGCAAAGTCAAGGGTAAAAGCTAAGCTGTCTTGCTGTCAAAAAATAACAACCACATAAATGGTGTTATTTGCTGACTGATTACTTTAATTAATTTTAAGATAGACGTGCAACAAATCTTGACGACGTAAATAACGCCCTACTGCAGGTACAAAATGAGTTCACTGCTATTAATTTAGTATTACATGGGAAAAAAAAACTAAATGCATAAGATTCTGTTTTACCGAATGTTAAAAGTACTGATTGTGACATAGTATTGAACAAAGAGAAACTAAACATCGTCGATGAAACTGTTTTCCTGGGGATCACGCTCGACTCAAGGCTACAGTGGGGTCCTCATTAGCCGTCCTTCATCTTGCAGGACGGCTAAGTTCAGCAGCATATGCTGTGAAAAAAATCCGTCAATTCATTAATGTAGAAACTGCGAGACTAATCTATTTCAGTTACTTTCATAGTATCATGTCTTACGGTATTTTACTATAGGGACGGGCTGCAGATGTTGAGTCTATTTTTATTCTGCAAAAAACAGCCATCAGAGCAATATATGGCCTCCGTAGGCGGGATTCTCTAAGGGAACTGTTCAAAGTTATTAATATCATGACTGTACCAAGGTACAGTCTTGAACTTCAGTCAGGCAAGAACTTTCTGAGTGGACCACGTATATTGACAAGTCAATATACGTGGTCCACTCAGAAAGTTTTGCGAGAAAAAAAAAACATTCAAATAGTTCTACAGGTAAATATGTTTTATTAAATCTTTTCAAAGTACTCTCCAGTAGCCTCTATGCAAAGTTTCATGCGTCCGAACCAGTTCTCGAAACATTTCTTCCAGTCCGCCGCAGACATTTTGTTTACAGCCTGCTCGTACGCTGAGTGCGCATCTTCGGGCGACGAAAATCCAGATTATAAACTATCTCTGTGCTAAACTTTGATTAAGTATGGCACAGAGATCATTTATAACCTAACACATAGGATACTTTTATCCCAGTAGTACGTCCCCCGTGGCACAATTTCCGTCCTTCACACGGGCGAAGCTGCTGGCATAAGCTAGTACTCATTATATGTATGTACTGCATTCCATATTAATATTATGGACATAGTTGGAAATTTGGTTGTTATAAATGTAGGTTCCCATTTGTGCCAAATGAATACTGCAACGACAGCCAGATGGGCAGATGACTTACAAGGGGCTGCTGATTAGAAAACCTGGGCCAGATTCGCACATACCGACGGCAGTATAAATTGAGTCAGCCCAGAATTATAATTCTACTGATGATGGAAAGTGTATTTACCTGACTCCAGTCTTTCCGCTGGTTACATTCCCACAGTTCCCATCACTGACAGCTTTGGCCCGTATGCTGATCCTGGCGGGCCCGGACAGGCGCGCGCGCACCTCCACGCGGCGCGCGAGTGAGGCGCGCGCGCGCACGCAGCCCGACTCCACCAGGTCCGCGGGGCCTTCTACGTGGGGGTCGGTTAGGATTTGGATTTGGACCTGGGAAGATTAAACCATTTTAGTGCAAATACTCGAGAAAGGTGTAGTTTTGACGCCATATGTAAAGGGAATTGACTTGCTTTGGATAAACTGAAATTACCTCAGGACGCTGTTTTGCATCTTAGAGTATTTTTAGTCACTCCTGAGGGTCTAGACACGTGACAATTCTTTTGAAAGTTTTCGTATTTCTACAACGAATTTCGACAGGATAGACATAAACTTCCGTACATAAGTATTTGCTACTCTTTCAAAGGGTAAAGGGCCACATTACGTTCTATTTTTACTCACACTAAGAGGCTCATACAGGTAGTTGAAGATCCTGTAGCGTATGATGGTAGAATCCCCTCTTCGGAGGCGTTTGGGACTATCGGCATGGATGAAGAATTCCCGGAACACCTGGATATGAAAATAGATGTAACAGTGAATATAGAAAAAACATAGAAACGGTTGTAAGTAACTACTTAGTTACAGTCACGAGAATAAAATCCCTTACAGTTACGCAAAATTCAAAAGCGTTACTCGCGCGTACTTATCGTGAAATAAAAAATGCAAAAATAAATAAATCCATTACCTAACTATGTCAAAATAATACTAATACGTGAAAATAACGAGGAAGGCGGAGTAAAATTGATACAGTTAAAGTTTATATTGTCTTGATTTCATTGATGTAGTTGGAAAAAGTGTATCATTTTAATACCGAATTACAACATCCACTGTGGCAGCACTGTCTTTTTTTCTTGAGGGTGGGAAATCATCAAATAACTTCTCCCACTCTGGATGGAGCAGGAGGGCGTGTCAGACTTTTACTGACTAAACCCACCCGTGTTCCCTCAGTTGTCTGTGTGCCAGGGGCCACGGTATCTCTTTCAAACAATTCGCACCCCTGGCAGGCATCGGCCCTCGCGGGCCCCTTCAGTTGGTGCTGACATCTCTTTGAGGTGCGCGTGGAACACAACGCGCCGTCAACCTGACCGTGGTCCTTACCGAACAGCGAGGGTACATTACTCGCCGTCGGCAAGCTCGCGCCTACAGTGGCCGGGAATCAACCTGGGATTCCCGACGCCCATGGCGTCTCTTGCGGAGGCTAAGGCCGTGAGGGCACATATACACGACACAAGGACACGGCGGTGCTACGCCCACGCCGGGCAGACCTCCACCGTGTCCTCAGGGCGATCTTCGCAGTGGAAACACTCGGATGTTTCCTCCTGCCTTATCCGAAACAGGAACCTCCCGAAATAACCGTGTCCGGTGAGTACCTGCGTCAAGCGGAAGGTGAGAACGCTTTGGCGCCTCTCAAGCCACTCTTCAAAGAGGGGACTTATCGCTGCAATCGTGGCGTGCCCAGCACTGGGTTGCGACAGTCGCACTCTCCACGTCGCCATGAGATCCCACCGGAGCTCTGTCCGCTGTGCCGCTGTCCGATTTCTCGCGAATTCATTCATATTTTATTTATTCATTCTCGCGCGATAGGTAATGCAAAAAGAAAAAGTATTGCGATGCCAAGTAACATGGCACAAGGGCAGGAAAATGATGATCTATCATCGGTTTTCAGTTTATTTCTTTCGTTTACAATCAGTTTCAACAGAGTAAATAAAAGATGACCTGTTTAATATAAGCAGTGTACTGACTTGTAAAACAGCTGGTGCAGATACGGCTACTCCGTTCCGTGAAACACAGATGGCGCTAGCTTCGAACCGTGTGATGGAGTCCGGCGCATGCGCAACAGCCACACCAGTGCCGTTTGCGCCGATACTTAGCAGACGCCATAGCCAAGCCTGGGGATAAAGTAGTTACATTAACAATTACAGGTGCTAGGAATTATTGGAATTTTTGACGAACAAATAAGGTGGCGGTGTTGATAGGGGTGGTGGTGGTGGTGGAAGGTGGTCCGAAAAGATTAATTCTTGTAAGACGAATTAATAGAAAGATCAAATTCAAATTAATTAATTCATTTTATGAACATTGGGTAAAATATTAGAGATTTTATGCAAAAAAATTGGGCTCACCAGAAGGCATACAAAATAACGTAGGTAATCCAAACAGGTGTCATTTACCAAAATAAAAACAAAAATAAAGTCAATACGTAATCAGATGCCACAACTTCATGCCAAACACTATTAATGAAAACTAACTAACTAATACCGGGTCAGGAATACGACCATCCGTTCCATCATAAGATAATTGATGTCACTTGGAAAGCTGCCACACTAAAGTGGAATTGGACTGGACGCATCTGCCGCATGTCTTACGATCAATGGGCACAACCCAACTCAAAACTCACTCAGGCCCTCTGAATGGAAAGCGACATCGCGGTAGGCTAGAGGAGATGGCGGGATAAGCTGAACTCCTTCTGATCCTTAGCAGCTTTACACAGAGAGAAGGGGAATAAGAGTAGAGGCCTTTGCCCTGTTCTGAGACATTACATCACAGACTTTTAATAAATGATAATAACTGACTAATAAGTCATACACAGACTCTTATTATATAAATAAATTAAGACGGCCCGAAACAAATAGTTGGAGACAAATAGTTCAGTGCGACAACATCTACTAAAAGTTGAGTTTTTTTTTTACTTCATTTTGAATAGTCGCATACTTGGTGCAGTAACTAGGTTTGGCGCAGATTATTGAAACGACGGTCTTGTATATGAAATAAATTTTGATGACTAAACAAGTTACGAATGCAGGCAATTTGCGGTCATTCTGTAAGAATCTGACCTTGAAAATAAACGTGAAGTAAGCTTGAAGTCAGTCAATACTGTAAGTCTCTAGCATGAAGTGGAATGACAGCACACTTCACTTCACCTTTCATGGTGAGAATGTTATAAAATAGACCACCAGGATGAAAATGTTTACGGTAAGTGAATCAGCTATCCATATAACGACTGGCTCACCTCAGAGAAGTCACTCCTCGGGACAGTAGTTTCATCAGCCACCAGCAATGCGGGTGGACGAGGGATACAATGACTGTTGCGTGCCTGCATGTCTCCTCCTAACAACCTGACTCCTGCGGCAGCCATCCAAGACGCTGTCAGCTCGATACTGGTAGATGGAATGTCTGAGCTGTCAGAATCTGAAAAGATAATTAGAACGTTTAATTTTTCACAAATCTTTATTTATCTTAACATCATATTACAGGCACTGGTTAGTATAATGAACAATCCTACTAATAACATAGATGTGAAAGTTTGGATGTTTGTTACTCATTCACTCAGAAACGGCCGAATAGACTTGCAAGAATTCTTGCACACAGATGGTTTATATGGTTACTTTTATAGCGGTGGTACGTTCCTCTAGAATAATTTCCGACATCCACGAGGGCGAAGCCTCTGGCAAAAAATGGAACATATGTTTGACATAGGAGGGTCCTGATTTACAGGTCAGCCGGCTCTCTTAGACAAGACATTTTAATTTAGAAAATGGTTAAGGGGACAACGAAGGATGAATTGTCCATACAAACGTAATACTTAAACCATTTGCAATTTGAGTATATTTCTACCATATTATGGTTCTTTTTTTGGTTGGGAAATCATCAGATAACTTCTCCCGCTCTGGGTGGAGCAGGAGGGGCGTGTACGACTTTTACTGACTAAAACCCACCCGTGTTCCCTCAGTTGCCTGTGTGCCAGGGGCCGTGGTATCTCTTTCGAACGACCCGCACCCCTGGCAGGCATCGGCCCTTGCGGGCCCCACCAGTTGGTGCTGACATCTCTTTGAGGCGCGCGTGGAACACAACGCGCCGTTAACCTAGGCTTGGTCCTCATCGGACAGCGGGCTACCCATTACGTCCGTCCAAGCCGTCCGCAAGCCCGCGCCCACGGTGGTGGGGTATCAGCCTGGGATTCTTGACGCCCAGGGCGTCTCCTGCGGCGACTAGGGCCGTGAGGGCGCATATACTGCCTCTCAATCACGTGCGCCGCCTCCCTCTTCGCGAGCATTACTGCTTCGCAGGAGGTGTCGGCTACCCATGCACTCTCGCTCCGTACCATGGCCTGGACCAGGGCCGGACGCGAGAGATCGCCGCCGCCGATCGCCTCCACGAGGACACGGCGGTGCTCCGCCCAAGCCGGGCCGACCTCCACCGTGTCCTCCGGGCGATCTACGCAGTGGTAACACCCGGGCGCTTCCTCCTGCCTTATCCGAAACAGATCGCAATTAGGGTCAAAGCAGAACCTACAATATTGTAAGATTTTTTCAAAATATTCTATTTGCGAAAATTGCCAATTTATGGTCACTGATAGTTTTGATTCATGATTCTTGAATAGAATAGAATAGAATATATTTATTGTAAAACATGAGTATACATCAAATAAAAGTGCAAGGTCTTAAAACGTAGGGTAGATCTCCATGTTTTGCTATTTATGGCGTACAAAATAACATATTTTTGATACATTATACCATAAAAGATTTGAGTTTATTACACAACAAACTATGAAATTAATAACTTAATCCTAATGCTACTTATAAAGGGGGAAAAGGTATTGTTTTTATAGGTTTAAAGGTTTTTTTTTTTGGTTGGGAAATCATCAAATCTCCCGCTCTGGGTGGAGCAAGAGGGCGTGTCAGACTTTTACTGACTAAAACCCACCCGTGTTCCCTCAGTTGCCTGTGTGCCAGGGGCCGCGGTATCTCTTTCGAACAACCCGCACCCCTGGCAGGAGGTTTAAAGGGTCAAATTGTGAAAATGTCGTAATTATAGAAATCCATAGTGAACTGCGGTCATTAAAATAATCCGATATGTTATAATATCATTTTGATATGAGATATTTTTTTTATGTATTTTAAACAAAGCAGGAGGTGGTTGATCTTGGTACGCAAAATTTATTATTAACCCGTCGATTACGAATAGAAACGTCTGATAGTTTCTTAAATAGTTTAGGATTAGTTTGTATAAAATTTGCAATTTCATATATAAATAAGGAAGGCAGACTAAAATGTTATATACCGGCTGACATTTTTTAGCGTCTGGACAACAATATGACGTTTTGTGTAAGTAGAATAGAACTCATATACCCTAATATTTACCTGGTACCATTTATTTAATAAAAGTTCCGAATATCCTTAAAATACATGAAAAAGAATACATCCTACGGCACTCGCGTAAAACTAATATTATCCAAAATAGGTAATAGTAAACGGCGTCAGCTGCGATTGCACATGAATGAAGCATGATGGAAGTGTGAGCGAGACGCTAGCATTAACTTCGCTCTCCTGCGCACAGGACGATACCGCCTGATCCCTACACACTCACGCACACATTTGCGCGTGTACCTACATACGTCACCGTGCTGTATGTAGTTTTAGTAGGCTTATAATTTGATACACTGAGTGACGCGTGTCTTGAAACCGTAAACCAAATAAATTACGTCTCGTAAGATCGGTAAAGCTTTGATAGAAATGTAAACAAACCGCTGATGTTAAATACTTATAACAATCACTCACATTCTTATGTATTTCGAAGGTTTTAACGTGATGTGTAATAAAAAAGGATTCCAACAAGGTTGTTTAATCCAAATCGGATACTACAACTTACTAGGCGTATTTAAAGATCGTAATCAACTTATTTACAAATAATAATACTGATTAATTTTTACAAAATTACAGAAAATGAGTTATTATTTACAAGAAAAAGTACCTTTTCAACGATATTGCAATATTTGTTCTAAATGTCCACCGTTTCTTTCTAAACACAAACTCCCACGTTTTTGCAAATTGGTTGTTAGACTCCTAAGCGTGTCTCTGTCACTTTTCAGAATATTAAAAACGTCTATTATTCGCTGTTTTAACTCATTTACACTACGAGCTTCTTCGGTGTACACTAAGCGTTTTAGTTCAACCCACAAATAAGTCTAATGGCGTTAGGTCTGGTGATCTCGCCGGCCAGTTCACAGGTCCACCGGGACCTATCCACTTATCACGGAATTCACTATCTAAATACGCGAGCACAGATCGCTCGTAGTGAGCTGGACACCCGTCGTGCTGAAAGTACATGTCCGGCAGATAGTCCAGAGGAACGTCTTCCAACATTGTGTCGATAACGGACTGTATAATTTCACGATACATTATCCCTGTCAATCGACCTTCGATACAAACTGGACCCATTATGCCAACGTGTATTATCCCGGCCCAAACATTGACACTGAATAGAACTTGATGAGCGTGTTCGTTTATTTTAAGTGAGTTTTGAAACTCCACCATTGCTCGTTGTGTAGGTACGTTGTAGATACCAGTGCGGGTAAATATGGACTCGTCGCTCCATAGAATGTTCGCCTGCGGGTGGAGTTGGAGTATGCGTACGTCATTATGAAAACAATCACTGGCCGGTCGAAGCACACACGGTTCAAACGTAAAAAAACAGCGATCGACGTCACGCTATGGCTAATCGCAGGTGACTAGAGAGAGAGAGCACGAGACGCGGTACTCGGTTTGAAGGGCGCGCGGGCGGGAGGGGATGCGCATGCGGTGACACGTGAGCGGTACGCCTAAGGAAAGATATTTTGCGATAGTAGTTACCTATCTCCGGCCGGCTTCAATCAAAGGATTGAATGTCGCTACGAATTCATTGATAATTTCTGCGCGTAGAGTAGGGTGCCTATAAGTTGGGTTTTGATATTATTTGCCGATATTTTTACTCTTTTCTATTTTTATTATTTTTTAAATTTTAGTATGAAAAGTTTACTACAAATAAGTAATAGTATTTATTGATAGGTTCATTTCATGTTAGGATTAAAAAAAAAAAGAAGTGAAATTTCTATGCCATAGGCTTCTACTCCGTTCACCTATTATGCCCTATTTTTTTCCAGACGGTAAAAAAAATCATACGGTATAATAAAATACTGTTTGCAACTATCAGTTATTTTCAATCCAAACATAGCCCTAATACACCTTTTTTGTGATTTAAAAACGATTTCTTTATTAGTAGAGTTTCCCCAAAATATAATTTCAAACCTCATTATGGAGCCGACAATACCATGGTAAGCGCATACAGGTTATAAGCGCATTGGTACTTATAATAGGTTTTAGTTTTTAGAGCGCATAGGCAGAAGAACATACTTTTCTATTTAATTCTTCTTTGTGTGCTTTCCAGTTCAGACGTTTGTCAATGGTTACACCTAAGAATTTCGCTGTGTCTACCTTTTTTATAACAGTTAATGTGTGTTGAGCATTAATATCTGGTACTTCTAAACGTTAACTGAAGAACATAATTTTTGTTTTTTCGAGATTGATTTTTAAATTATTATTATCTAACCATTTAGTTATTGAATTGACTGTATTATTAATTTCATGTTCATACCTATCTTTATTTATAGAATTAATAGTGACTGTGCTGTCATCAGCAAAAAGTGATACTAGATAATTAGTTACCAATGGCAAGTCGTTTATATAGATCATGGATAAAAAAGGACCCAATAGGCTCCCTTGCGGGACTCCATATTTAACTATACGTTTTCTAGATGCAAATGTTTCTTCTTTTTTGGTAGTCATGTTTATTTTAGAAATTCCTGTATTTTGTTTACAATTTTTCAGATAAGAGCCTATGAGATTAAGTACATTGATTCTAATGCCATAAGCTTCCAGTTGAACTGAATAGAACGAGGGTAATGAGTGTCTGATATAAGAAGTTAGTGAGTTGGTGATTGTCTGTCGCTGGGAGGTCCAAGATGTCGTATCTTTATAACATAGAAAAAATTTACACAATAAAAATTTGAACACCAATAGAAGTAGCAGTGGGCCAGAAAGTAGGCACAGCCTGTAACTTGGTGACCAAATGTTATCAGAATACGTAGACCAATTGCATGTTCTGTGTGTCGCAGTAAACTGAAACGCTACTACATTTTCCAAGACGTAAATATTATTGTTATGAAAATAATAATAATACGTTCAAATAAACAAACCGTCCGCCGTCCTTATATACAAAATCTGCTGCCAAAATGAATACATAGTGGGTACATATAAAAAGTTTGTTCGAAGACAATAATGTTAAATACCCTACTTGCTGGATTTTATCTGTGAGGGTGATATTCCGCTTCAGGTACAAACATTTAAAAACGCAGTGTGCATTCGCGAATGTACAGTGAATGTACGTACAATGGTAAAGCTGAAAAACGGAATGCAAAATGTGGGTGTACAGTGGCACACCTCTACTCTACCATTAGCTAAATTGATGAAGTATTTTATCCGACTTACTCATAAAGCAGACTCCTGCTAAATCATACTCTGTCAAGTTCCTGTGGCTGTCAATCAGTCTCCTCAGACTGCCCATGAGCTGTTCTTTGGCTGACTGCGGCGGCTGGATCCACTTGGCTGCAGTGTCCAGCACTGTGAGCCCACACAGAGCTGGGCCAGGAGTGGAAATCTGAAGGGATACTGTCGATCCTGGCAGAGCTTGACGGGTTAGCCATGTTGCTTCCACCTAGATGGAAGAAAGAAGATTCTGAGTGTCGTAAAACAAGTTATCCTATATTTTATTTTTGCAAAGTGTTGATTAATTGACCCAACCGCGGGGATGCGCTATGGTAGCCCGCGACATTCAAATTTTTCTTATGTTTTTTGCAATTTGCCGGCTGACCTGCAAATTGCTGAAAAGTTGAATGTGTATTAAAATATGATTGGTAACAAAAAAAAAAACGATTTTCGTGGGCTACCCTGGCGCTTCCTCTTAAGAGACCATGTCTACAGCAATTGTGCTGAGAGACAAATAAGTCAGTAAAATTGGTAGTTTGGGGGGGTAAAAGCCCCACTAAAGTTCGCCAGCATAAAACTGATAAATAAGATAAAATGAAACAAAATACTAACCTTATTAACAAAACACTCCTCCATGTCAAAATGCTTGCTAGCACTGATGAGTTCGCCTTCATGATAGAAGTACGCGATCAGATGACTATCAGGACACATCTGATGGGACACCTTGATGGGCAGCATGACCTTCAGCTGATGTCTGTCCAACAACGCATCAGACACATCTGTACTAACATTGGAGGAGGAGGTGTCCCTCTGAGCCATGAGTACATCATGACTTCCTGTACTCTCAAAGACCTCACTTTTTGGGAATTCTCTAAAAGGAAACCCTCTAATATTTTGATTGGTTGCTTTAAGTTTATGAGGTACTTTGTTTTTGGAGTCACGTTGTGACATTATGACGTCTCTTGGAATGTTGTTGACGTCACATTTACTGTTCCGAGGTGCTGTGTGGGCATGAAGGTCGGAATTGGATGTGAGGCATTGGGTTGTGGCTGCCCAGCGGATCATGACGCCTCCTCGAGTTACGACCTGGTAGAAACAAACATGGTTAATAAATATAATGGCACAAAATATATACCATTACCTATTTGATACATACATACACCGTGACATTTTAGTCGTCTTAGAAAGGTGGTCCACTCAATGTATCCGACATAAAATACATACGGGCGCGATTAAAAAATGTTACCATTAATCTAACACCTTTAAACGAGCAATTCTTGTTTATGTATATTTATAATCTGAATCTCGGAAACGGCTCCAACGATTTTCATGAAATTTAGTATGCAAGGAGTTTCGGGGGCAATAAATTGATCTAGCTTGGTTTAATTTTTAGAAAACGTCGAACAAAAAAAAGGTTATCCAAATATTAGGTAAAAAAACAACCGACTTCCAAAAAAACACTACAAAGTAAAAATTACTTTAATTTTAAAAGTGTGTTTAAATTTTTTGTCACCACCATCCGAAATTAAAGTTATTTTTAACTTTAAAGTGTTTTTTTTTTAAATCAGTTGTTTTTTTTTCGAAAAATGTTTAAATTTTTCACTTTTTATTTCATTTAATCATCCTTGGGGTCAAAAAAATGCATATTTATGTGATAGCAGCAATCGCGGTGGATTTGCTGTCATTTTTTGAAGAGTTCCGTTGTGTCTCCGAAACTCATCATCAGATCTATGTGAAATTTGAATGGGACCATTTCGAAATAATCCCCTTTCGAAAAAGAATTTTGCAAATCCGTCTATTTTTGACGGAGTTATGCCCGAACATACATTTAAAAAAAAAACATGTCGAATTGAAAACCTCCTTCTTTTTGAAGTCGGTTAAAAATAAATAGTGCTTAAGGATTATGAAATACCCTCCCTGTTAATAATGTTTACGTATCAAACGGTAGAATATTTCTACCTACCTACCATAAAGGCTCGTGCAGACTAGCGCGACGCGACGGTCGCGTCGCGACACTCGTGGAACAGTTTCTATGAAAACTTAATGGAAATTGTTCTACAAGTGTCGCGTCGCGCTGTCGCGTCGCGGCTGTTTGAAGTAGCCTTAATACTATTAGATTTAATCATTCATTCCATCTCCATAACAGGGTGTTCAAAACTACATCATGCGTCTTTGTGAATGATATATATATATTTATTATTATTCATAAGTCCAAAAATATTTTTTTTTATTAAAAAATATTAGTCGTCATTGGATACATGAAGTGGGCTGCCGTTGTAAGACAACTAAAATAAAATGTCACGGTGTATACAAGGTGTAACAAAATAAACGCAAGTCCTGAAAGTAGTTTGTCCCTAACTGACTACTAAATCGATTTCAGAAATATAAAATATGGGTATTTTTTCAATACATACATTCATACATGTTGCCACACTTACTGCCGATTGAATTAAAAAACATGTCAAAATCAATCTTATCTCAAGGCAGTAAGAGTCAATTTTAAATGAGTAAAGTAATGCGCAACACGATTTTCTGAAAAATAAAGTTAATGTATTATGCTTTAACTCAATACTGTAATTAGGGTGTAAAGGGCGTAAATTATGTTACATGTTGTATATACAGTGTCCTGTATATGCTTGCGTCGCCTTTTGAATTGTATCAACATAGTGGTTACCACGGATGAGGTTAGGCATGACGTTTTTCAGAAAAGGATGAGTGCCCAGTACAAATATATTCATCTGTAATTAGGATAACCTACAAATAAACTTCTCTAATTGCTTTGACTTATTTATACTGCTCTGACGAGGGCAGCTTACCTAGATGCCAAATGCGAGAATACCTAGCTTTTGTTCTGATAAAATAAAACTGAAGTGGCAATGCGCTGGCCATGTTTGTCGAAAGAACGGAATAGCCGCTATCGCAGGCGATTCCGGAGTGGAGACCGCGTATTGGCCAGCGTTGTGTGGGACGCCTCTCAGCTAAATGGACCGATGGCTGGGACAGACTGTTGTGGTGCAGGCTGGAAGAGGTCTACGTCTAGCAGTGGACTGCGACAGGCTGAGTTGATTGGTTGATGGTTTGATTGAATAAGAAGTTTGGTTTCGCTAGCGGTCGGATACTCACTCTCTTGTCACCAGCGTCTACTATTTGTATAGTTATTTTAAATGTACCGGTCTTACCACAAAATGAACAGTGTAAGGTTTGCTAGTAATGTTGGTGTTGAGATACAGCGGCACGAAAGTCCTTGCTTGGCCGGGGTCTGGCTTCAGAGGGCCCAGCGCTGCGAACACGGTGGAGGGGCGACGGACTGGCAGAGAGAGTGGCACTGCTGATGTTGTTTGGTCGTTTGAAAGGTGGGCCTGAGTAATAAAAGTAGGTTAATGTTTCTGAAATTGACAATAATTTTGAAGATACAAATGTAATCCAAGAGATTCAAGTGGCAAGGTCCACACACCAATGCGGTATAGTCGGATTGGTAAGATACACGGTGTGAAGGACATCAATGATTAAATAAAAAGATCAGATGTTCCATACAAAACTTGTACCAAATGCACGGAAGAGGAGATTTTTTTAATAACTTAAGAATAATGTCAACCTTAAAATCCTGTAGTGTTAATTCAGGGTCACAGTTTGCGCGTTGATGGCCCTTACATTACATCATGTATAGGAAAACACGTGGTAGTTGAAGTTCATCACCATCAATGCCTTACGTACATAAGAAGAAGTTCTTCATTTGTAGTCTTAACAATCGAATCGAGTTGAGTTCTTTAGGTCTGAGTAACAGTATGACCATAAGTATTGACTAGACCGGTCCACTCAATCTGTGGTTATTTCCTCTAAATACCATTTCAGACACCAACTTCATGGTCTTCACATGATCTGGCCAAGATTATGTCTGTACTTCAAAGGCAATGTGACTTTTGAGGTTGTTTCGGCCTTTCCTCTCAGAGTAGTCTGTTATGGAATGCCATGTAAAGTACTTAAGTACAGAAATGAAATAATTCATAATTTATTTGTCTACTAAAACATTATCGCTTTACACAAAATCCATGCTTTTCAAGAGTTTGCTTATTTAACCTCGAACCATATTTCCTCTCTCATTATTAGTAGGTATTTAATCTGAATCTCCTCTCACCTCAAACCTATAAAAAGGCGCTGCATCATCGCCAGCCGCGAACAACAGTATAGCTACTCCGCTGGCGTCAGTGGCGCCCTCCGCGCACATGCTGTCACGGGACTGGGGCCGCGCCTGCGCGAGCGCAGCGACGTGTGTGGACGGGTAGCGGCACACGCGGACCAGCTCGTTCGAAGCGGGTTTATCATCCCAACGGGTGGCTTTTACCTGGAGAAGATATTTGTACGGGTTTAATTATGTCTCATTTGAAATAGATGGAGTACACCATATACCAGGCCACTCAGAAAGTATTGCGAAAAAAAGTTTTATGTATGAGATACTGGCCAGTTATAATCTATTTTGAAAATATGATTATTTGTAAGTAAAAATAGGTACGTTCCAATTTTAAAATTTCCCTCCACATTGTTTGCGAGCTAATTTAAACTATCGTGTCTAATAAAAAAATGGATATGCATAACATTTTCACGCTATGATTTTTTACGATTTCAAGTGTCGCCTGAAACCTGATGAATCGTACGATAGACTCCAAATGGCATTTATGGATGAAAGCCCTTCTAAGGCAACCGTGTATCGTTGGTATAACGAATTCAAGCGCGGTCCACCAACTTTGGGGGATGAAGAAAGAAGTGGTCGCTCTTTGACGGGTGTTACGGAAGAAACCCTGCTAGCATTGAATTTTTTTTTTTTTTATGAAGAGTTGTATGGCATTATGGTTAGCTAGCGACCTCGACAATTGATAATTCTATTCTTGCCTGAGTAACCGGCAGCAAGTTCGTCATGCTCCCGTAGATGTAACTGCTTGCGGTGGTAGCGTTGGGGATCGGGTTACCTCTTTCCCTCAAATATGGCGAGGGGGTAATGGCTGATCTTTGCGTTATGCTCGTGAACGGGTGCTGTTTGTGGTGACTGGTCGTCTTGCTGACGATGATTTTGTTATTGTTGCTAATAATTACCTACTTGTTTATTTATTTTACGTCGATGGTCCTAGGTTATCATTTGTAAACATAATCCAGCATTGCTTATGTAAGCTATCACGCCATTTATACCAGGAGACTTTTATTTTGGTATATGCTTTGTTTACTTTTTATTTTTTGTGCTTGAGTTAAGTTTTCATTTTATTTGTTGGTATATTGGCATGGCTAGCTGACATAAATGACAAATTTTTAAGTTCTGAGTCTCGTAATGTTGATTACTTTGCCTATGTATGTATAGAATCAAGTCTATCCGACTAAACAGACAGCTGTGCTGCTGGGGAGTTTGTTCCGCCACTTCTTCTTCCCAGCTAAAGCACTAGGAAGTGGGGAACGGTGGGCGTTTTGGGGGACTGTCTCATGTACTTTGACGTTCGAAAAGTGCTGATTCTCAGCCTAATTTGAATAAATGACTTTTGATTTTGATTTAATCCATGACAATAGACGAGTTACGCATCAAGAGATTCAGCACATACTGTAGATTGGATCAGGAAGCCTTCACGAAATTCTACACGTGCATCTTTGCGTGAAGAGGATAGTTTCACGCTGGGTGCCGCACAACCTCACCGATGTTCAGAAGCAGGCCCGGGTGGAATGGTGCCGTGATATGATAAACAAATTTGAAGCAGGCTCGTCTCGGCGTGTTTACGAAATGATTACAGGTGATGAGTCTTGGAATTATCAATACGATCCAGAACCGAACCGCCAGTCGCCGGTTTGGGTATTTCAAAACGAATCAACGCCTACCTAAGAGAAGCGATCTAGAAGCGGGGGGGGGGCGGGAGATTTTAATCGCGAGCTTTTTCGATTTGACGGGCTACTTGGTGTCAATTCCTTTACGGAACCAAAGAAGCATCAACGCTGTATGGTATACTACCAAATGCTTGGCAGAAGTTTTCTGTGTTGTGAGCAAAAACCACAGCAACAACACAGGGCTCCGTGGGCTACTGCTCCACCACGACAACGTGCCTTCGCATACCGCGCTCAAAACGAGAGACTAACTGGACAGCACGCCGGTCAATCTCCTCGGTCACCCTTCCTACAGCCCTGACCCAGCACCGTGTGACTTCTTTTTATTCCCGAAATTAAAAAATCGGCTGATAGGCATACTTTTCGTCGCCAGAAGATGCGCACTTAGCGTTTGAGCAGGCTGTAAATGAGGTGTCTGCTGGACTGGAAAAAGTGTTTCGAAAACTGGTTCAGACGCGTGAAACTTTGTGTAGAAGCTAGTGGAGAGTACTTTGTAAATATTTTATATAGAAATATTTACCTATAGAACGTTTATTTTATTTTCGCAAAAGTTTCTCAGTGTCCCACGCACATATCATCATCTGCCTAGCTTTTTCCCAAGAATCTTGGGGTCGCCTTCCAATCTAACCGGATGCAGCTGATACCAGTATTTTACATGGAGCAACTGCCTATCTGACCTCCACAACCCAGTTACTGGGTAATACGATACCCCTTGGAAAGACTGGTTATCAGACTTTCGGGCTTCTGACGACCCGTAACGACTGCCAAAGATCTACAAATGACTTGTCAATGTCAATGACAATGATTTGTTTAATTCCTGTGATGGACAATATCCAGAACAGGATTTAAACAAACAAGCACATGAATTGAATGCATTAGGTAAGTAGCTGAGAAAATTTTCGTCAGTGTCCAATCCTGTCCTGTTTAGGGCGATGAACCACTGCCTGCAGTTTTATTTTTAAATACAACAAACAAAAATAAGCTGTTTTCCCACGCTAAAGAATACCAGCCACAAATTAAAGTCACTTCTAAAATCGTGACTCATGTGGGAATTCATTTAGTTGTTTCAAGTTCAAATAACATACCTACTCATCAAAGTTATCTTTTAATTTAATTACCTGCAATTACTTGTTTGACCCAAGGCTTTCAATTAATAAATTTGCCTAGCCATTTCCCAGTAAATGACGAAGTCTAAGTGCGGGAGACTTAAAAATAGAAGACTCTGAAAAACCCCCAACTCAAAGTGTTCATTCATTTCTACCTCATCATCATCATCTGCGTAGCCTTTTGCCAATCATGTTGGGGTCGATTTCTGGTGTAACTGGATGCAGCTGAATGCCAGTATATTACATGGAGCGACTGCCTAACTGACCTCCACAACGCAGTTACTGGGTAATAATACACTTTAGATACCCTTTAGTAAGTGTAATACGATATCCCTAAATAAGCTAAGATTGGTTGTTAGACTTTCGGGCTTCTGACGACACGTAACGCCTGTTAACGAATCACGAATGACAGTCGAGACCAACGGCTTTACGTGCGGAGGGGTCTTGGTATGTAAAGATGGTCATCCTTCCACGGACCAACCGAGGTAAGCGGAATAGCCAGATCTACTGACCCGTGCGACTGTTACTTTTTGTCCAGAAGTTTGACTTAAGGTTTTATTATATCTTGTGTTAATCCTACCTTCAGTTTGTAAGGTAATCCCGGAGAGATGACCGCTCGATATTTGGTGAGGAACTCTAGGGATATCGGTTTGTCGACCACTTGTGATACCACCGTCGTGTTCTGCCAGATCCTGGTGCCTTCTTCCTGAGAACAGAAAATAGTTGTTTATTCTAACAACAAATATGTCCTTTTTCTAGAAAGCCACAGCAATTAAACAATATTCAGCTGGAGTGTGATATAGACAAATATTATTTAACTATGCTATAATTTTCCGCTGAACAGAAAGTTTAAATACTTGTTATATTTTATGATGGTTTCTTTCGCTGGTGCTTAAAATAAAAATCACCATATTTGTTTCACATAAACCTACAAGGCACTTATGAAACGTCGGAAGCTAGGTGCAAGGTTCCAATTGGTCACCTTAAGGCCGGGAAGTACATTGCAGTTGCTTACCTGATTCCCAACCTCGTAACCGAGTTCTGAAGTTGTTTATTTTTATATAATTACTAGCTTCTGCACGCAGCTTTACCCGCGCGGATGTAGATTTTATGTGATATTGTTTTTTGCGCAGAACTTTAATTCTTACGATGAACTCCATATAACATACGCTATCTGCCAGTGGAAGTCCCTTCAAAATCGGTCAGGCAACAAAATTAAAATAAAAAGTTTTTTTTATAAGCCCTCCGTATCGAAAAGTCCTTTATTTGTAGTACAAAGATTATATTTTTATTATTTTTATAAATGTTAACATAGCTTGGGACCCTGGAATCCCGGTCCTTGGGAAGGCGTACGAGGGGCCGAAGCCAACTCGCAAAGGCTCCTTAGACATTTTAGATGGAATGAGGCACCAACCGCCGATTATCCCTGTATGCACTGTGCAAGTGCACCTAAGGACAACCCCCGGTTTGTGTTGGACTATTTATTTATTTATTTATCGGTTTGTGCACAATTTGTTACCTTAAGATACTGCTGACATTACAGTGTACACTAAAAGCCGCCAGTAACAAAACTTATAATAAATAATTCAGCAAGGATATTGCTATACATAATACTATTTTGGCTTATTTGTGATTGTGAATAAGTTTGATAGTGTGTCTGTATGTATTATGTATGAATGTATGTATGTATGTATGGAGTTAGCTATCTCAGAATTTCAAATGTGGCTTCAGTACTATTATAATCTAAGCAGAGTAAGTGTTTTCTTACAATATTTTAAAATAAATGTGAAATATATTTCCGAAAACCTAGAGTTACATTAAATTTATTATAAATATATGGTGCTAGGAAGAAAAGAAATCGCTGGGCAAACTGTGTCCTATATAACAAAGCCTATGATAACTTTTTAGAAATGTTCTTAATTTTGCATGATCTCTGTTTCCCTCACAAATTAGTGACTATAAGATCTGAGAAAAAAATAAAATGGGTTTCTCGGGGGATACGAATATGTAGCAAAAGACAGCGACAATTACTGTGGCAACAGAGACTAAAACCAACTTGTGAAAATAAAAGGACATTTAATAATTACTCAAAGAGATTTAAGAAAATAATTAAACTAACACAGAAAGTTCAGAATAACTACTTGATAAATAACTCCAAAAATAAATCCAAAACTGCGTGGCAAATTATTAATAATAATAAAATTTTAAGAGAACCCATTTCTCAGATAAAAAAAGGAGATGAAATAATATCAAACCCTAATATAATAGCAGAATCTTTCAATAATTTCTTCATTGACCAGATTTCGGGTATACCAAATCATACGTCAGGTGAAACAATTAAAATAAATATCAACCCAAATTCAATATTTATGACCCCAGTTATTCCACAAGATGTGGAGCGTGTAATAAAAAACTTAAAAAATAAAAAGAGCGTTGGATATGATGGCATATCAACCAGGGTTACAAAATTTGTCTCTAATTGTATAGCTGCGCCCCTTGCTCACATCATTAACGTAAGCATATACACTGGAGTATTTCCAGAAAGTCTAAAAACTGTAATTGTTAAACCACTATATAAAAAGAATGATAAAAACGAAATGGCAAACTATAGACCAATTGCACTAATTCCGATCTTCTCAAAGATCATAGAAAAAATTATCTATGGATCTTTCTACAATTTTCTAACCAAACATCATATACTATGTGACGAACAAAAGGGTTTTAGAAAAAATAAAAACATCAACATGGCTATTTTCGATTTTCTCCATAGAATAATGCCAAAAGTAGACTCTAAAATACCTGTATGCGCAATATATGCCGATATGTCGAAGGCTTTTGACTGTGTGGATCACGATACCCTTCTAACCAAACTTCACTCATACGGTATTCGTGGCAATGCCCTTAATTTAATAAAAACGTACCTAAAAGGTCGTAGACAATGTACGGAGATATCAAGCCTGTGTTTGGGATCTAGAAAGGAACTAAAATCTATGTCGTCTTTTAGAGAAATAAAATATGGTGTCCCGCAGGGCACCGTCATTGGACCTTTGCTATTTTTATTATATATAAATGACCTGCCACGACATACACTTCACCCTATGGTGTTATTCGCAGATGATAGCACATCAATTGTTTCATGTATCAATAAAGAATCATATGTAAATGACATTAACAATACAATTAGTAGTTTAATAAGGTGGCTTGACAATAATAATCTAGTTATTAATCTCCAAAAAACTAAAATCATGCACTTTTACCAACGCATATCAGGGGGAGATATGGATATAAACTACAATGGTCAAACTATAGAAAAAGTAAACAGTACAAAATTTTTAGGAATCATAATTGACAGCCAGTTAACTTGGAAGCCGCAAGCAGAAGATATATGCAAACGTTTAAGCACAGCCGCGTTTATGTTGCATAATCTATCAAAAAAAGTAAATTTACCGACAATATTAGTGGCTTACCATGGTCTAGTAATATCCATCTTAAGATTTGGTATAATATTTTGGGGGTACTGTAGTGAACGAGAAAGCATTTTCAAAGCTCAAAAGCGCTGCCTGAGAGCTATATTTCGTCTTAAAGTAACAGACAGTTGCGTACCAATATTCAAGTCTCATAAATTATTAACCTTTCCATGCCTTTATATCCTTGAATTGGCAATATTTGTGATAACTAATCGAAGTCTATTTGCAACTTTAATAGAAACTAGAAAACGAAGTACAGCTATGAGATCTCAATACCAGAATCTATTATGCACGGGCGTGTTTAAAACTAGCTTAATGAAAAAAAATGTGATTTGTATGGCTCCTGTAGTCTATAATAAAATACCTGACCAAATTAAAAAATTACCGTTGCACAAATTTAAAAAACGTTTTACAGAATTCCTTGTAGATAAATGTTATTATTCTGTGCAGGATTTCTTAAATGATGATTTTTTGTAATATAAGTAGCCTCTACGTTGTATTAAATTTGCATGCTATATTAAGGCAGAATGTACATGGATTCTATTATATAATTTAACAACTTATTTTTTATGTACCTACATTCTAAGCAAATAAAGACCTATTCTATTCTATTCTATTCTATTCTATAAATTGGTTGATTGTAGACTTTGTAAGCTCTTCGTACAGCGTTTGGAAAATCCGGTGGTTTGTTGTGTTGAACGCGTAAGATCTTCTCAATGTGTCGAATGCTAAGAACAGCACTTAGCTTGTACATTTCATCGGTCGGAAATCTATATTTTTAAACAGCATAGTTTTTAAAATGGCCCGATGTGCTCTTTCTGCTTTGATGAGCTGTGTCTTAGCACATCCTCCCCAGGTGGATATGCCGTATGTAATGACTGATTGGCATAACGCGTAGTAGGTTGTGGTAAGCAGCTTTGGGTCACAGATACTTCGTAGGTTCCTGAATACATACATTAGTTTCCTTATACGCTTCGATAGGATTGAGATTTGGTTGTTCCAGTTCAGTTGCTCATCTATTTGTATTTCTAAATACTTTACTGATGATACAAAATTTAGACGAAAACAATCGCAATTTAGAGTGGTGGACAAGTAACATGTGTGGGCCCGTACAGTTATTATTTCAGGAGGTGGTTTAGAAGTACTGTTTATATAGTAAGTGGTAATGGTGATGGCAATGGTTTTGGCAATTATGTTTGTTTTTGTGTCAATAGGTTATTTAGATAATAACCTATTACTTAGTAACAAGACTAAACCCCTTTTCGGCGATATCGTTTATCTAGTTTCAGTCCCTGCCCGTAAAAGTAATGACCGTGTCGTCTGCAAAGGTAATTATTTCTCCGTTTTTTTAGTTTCAAACTTGATAAGTCGTCAATATAAGAAATAGGGTGGGGCCCAAAATACTGCCATGTGGTACACCATATTCGATACACTCTTCCGTACTTGAGTAACTATCTAGCCTAACGATTTGTCTTCTATTGGACAGATAGCAATCAATTTCAGAGGCAGACCTCTAATACCCTTGCATTCTGCTTTTTTAAGTAGTAAGGGAATGGAGACAGTATCGATGGCTTTAGCCAAGTCTAGAAATATACTCAAACATTTTTTGTTTTTGTCAATACTGTTCACTACTTTTTCCATAAGTTGTTGCATAGCGTCATCAGTAGATTTATTTTGTCTAAACCCAAATTGATTCAGCGCCAGTAGATTATACTTTTCTAAATAATGTTTAGGTCTAATATTTAAAGCTTTTTCAATTATTTTAGATAGTGAAGGCAGCAAGGATATTGGTCTATAGTTTGCTACGACGTCTCTGTCACCAGACTTATAAAGGTACTATTATTGATTTTTTAAATGGTTTTGGGAATTCTTCAACAGTAAAGCATAGATTACAAATAATTGTGATCGGTAATGCTAAAACAGGCGCAAGCTTCTTAAAGAAGTAAGGAGTAATACCATTCCATTCCTTAGAGGAAGTGTTTTTAAGTGATTCAATCAGTCTTAAGACATCCCTTTCGTATACAGGGACTAAAACGAAAGAATTGGAGGAAGATTGTAATTTTTTTATGGTCTTAGTAAGTTCACTCTCATCACGTTTTTGTCTAAGAAGTATATCTGTAGCGAGTATTTTCCCAATATTCACAAAATATTGTGAGTGCAGCGGATTACTTTTTAATTTTAATAGGTTCAGAGATTTATGATTTTTGTTTTCGTAATTATTAAGTTCTTTGATTATATCCCATTGTTTTTTAAAATTATTTTTATTTTTTGCTATTTCTGTTCTACAGTATGCCCTTTTCATTTTTTTTGTAGTTTATTACAAGTGTTTCGATATCGTTTATAAGTTAGTTGTAGTATATATTTTTTATTCTATCTTTCTTCACTTTTTGGTTTAGTCGACCTCGATTTCTCACGCTGCGCAATAACCCTGGTGTAATCCAAGGTTTTATTGTAATTTTTCGTCGAGATGCAGTTTTTATTGAGGTATGTTTATCAAGCGCCTGAGTCACGATTTACAGGAATAAATTAGTAGCGTCTTCAGGGTTTCTATTCTGTAGAATATTTACCCAGTCTAGTATGCTCAGTTCATTTGTGACAGCTTCGAAGTCTGTTTTGACTTATTTTTGAGATTGGCCCTCGTATTGTTTTTGTTTTTTATACATTGTTAGTAAGATCGTGGAATGGTCCGTAATACTAGTTTCGCAAACAATTGTTTTTGTAGGGAGCAGAGTTTTAACAAAGACGTGATCCAGGCATGTTTTTGTGTGAGTTGGTAGTACGTGTGTAGGTACCACTCCATGCGAGGCCAATAGAGGGAGGTACTCGTCAGCTCTTTTATCAGTACTGTTTAGTGCTATGCTCACATTTATATCACCTGCAATTATGATATTTTTGTATTGCTTCAGTTCTGTCAGTATACTATCTAAGGATTCAAGAAAGCTATCTAGATTGGTGAATGCCGGCGGTCTATATATACAAAACACGGCGAGATCTTGACCCTTAGTCATCAGTAGACCGCTAGCTTCATTCAATTTGGGTTCTTCAACTTTACAATGGATGTTCTTTTTAATGTATAATACTACTCCATCGTTTTGATTTAAGTTGTTCGATGTGAAGTAAGAATTGTTATGATTTATTTGTGACTTTTGATAGCCAACATTCGGTCGTTATAATTAAATCAAAATCCATTCTCAATCTTTCCAAAACAACAAGCATGTCATCAAAATTTTGATTGAGACTTCTTATGTTCTGATGCAGCACCCTCATACAAATTTATTGTTTTGTTAGACTAAAAACATCATTGCACTCCTCGGGCAGGTCAACTACCACTGCATCACTGACATTAACGTTAGTTTCAATGTCATCTCCCAATGTTATTATTTCGTTCATTTTCATATTGTTTTGAATAAAGGTAAATGTAAAATATTATAACATCAGTGATAGCAAAAGGCGAGATTACCTGAAAAGTGCAAAAAAAATCTTGTTTTAATGTGTTGGTGTGGTGTATATTTTGTGTTTGTGTGTACAAAAGCCTGTATAAAACCAAAACTAAAGTAAATGATAGCTCGCAACATGCATGCGAACATGAGCGAGAACAATAAAGCATGCATAAACAAAGAGTGGTACAAAAAAAAAACATTATATGAATATGAAGAAAGTGTTAAACTGCTTATATGGTTCACAATACGTTTTTTTAGCCAAGCTAGTCATTATGACATTAGTAAAGACATCAGTCAGTTTTAACACAATAAACCTTTTTTGAGTCTGGTCTTTTTTTAGATCAATTCTTCCTGCTTTAGACCAACAAAAGGACCAATTATTTTTCTTCGCAAATGCTTTAGCTACGTGAATTAGTTTTCTAGCATTTCTTGGCAGGTATTCAGATACGTAGATTGGCATTTGCTTATCTTCAATACCAATGTGCCTTGTACCAAGCTTCTCTTCATTGATTTTGTTTTTTTTACTATTGCAGGATATGGATGAAAAGATGTTGGATTATGTGTTTGGGTGGCTAAAATGGACTGGTTACCAAGAACTATGGAGTTATTATGGCCCCTGCCTGATTAATGTTTTGTATATACACAGATAAAATGGCAGGGAGTGACTTGCACACTATAATGGGCCCCCGGAAACCGTCGGTAACACATAGTGACGTAGCGACAACGGGGCAACACTTCCTGAGGTGCTTGAGGAGTGGAGAGGTATTCCACGGCTTTCAGAACAATCCCAGAGCCCGTCAGATGGTCAAAATCCCTACGAGCACTTACTGAAATACTTCCTTGCCACTCAAACCGGCCAATAAAGGCAAGTATGACGTGGGAGGTCTGAACCTCGTCAGTGTTCACTCCAGCCCACCAATAAAGGCAAGCCAGAGATGAGGAACAAGACTTCTCCTGCGAGATAGGGTCCGTGGGGTCGCTACTGCCCAACAGCTCGCCCATGCTGCCCTGCGGGTTTCTGTATCTCTTTTAGTCTGGCTCCTCACCCTAGTTCTGTTCGGGCAAAGCAAACTCTACCAGCATAGATCTAGAGTTGTGAGCGCGCAAGCCCCACCACGACGTCAAAGTAGAGATACGGAGGTGGGGTTTTTACTATTATTATTATTTGGGTAGACATACTAGCAGCTAATTAGCTGATGTGTATGTATCAAAAAGCTTGGAGATATTTAATCTATCTAATCTATTCTTGAAGCAGTTCAGTGTGGGAACCATGACAACATTTTCTGGGAGCCTATTTTTAGTTATCATCAATAAACACTCATCCATAAAACTTGCATTGTTATTAAAATCACTATTCCCATCTACTATTACCTTCTTTACTAGTAGGGCTTAGCTATAACGGACTGCAATGACCTGTTTGTAATGACTATCTACAATTCGTATAATTCTCACCTGGAAGGAGAAGTCAGCAACCACCACATCAGGAGGATCAGCGCCATTGAGCGCGATCCTCTTGGCTGCCGCGGCGTGGCGGTGGCAGGCGCGCGGCGCCCGCAACTGGACTGCCGTGCGGATGCCTCCACTGCTGCCGCCCCCAGCGCCACGCAGGCGGATCACAAGCATGCCTTCCACTGCTTCCGACCACGGATATCTGGATAAATAAGGTCATGATGAGTTTTGGAAGAAAATTCTTTGGTGATTGATAGATAGTTCTTTTTAGTGGTTTACAATAAAACTCAATGCCATAGGCTGTAAGTGGCTAATTATAATGACGAACGCTGTTGTAGATAGAAAATATTTTAACGGACTGAAACATGTTGGTAAATGAATTATTTGTGATCGATGTTTTTTTTAAAGGCGTCTCTGAATGAGGCAATTTGCCACCATGGCCGTTGGTATCTTTACCAACCAACCATAAAACGCCAAATTTCATTTTGAAACTAAAGATTTTGCAAGAAAGCATCCCCTGGCAACTCACAAATGAAAACATTATTTTCCTTATAGCATTTACCTGACAACAAAACAGACAAGCATCTTGAGGAAACCGGCATGTCCTAGCCTAGAACCAAAAATTCGAAGTCATAGGTGTCTACCAACCTGCACTGGGCCCGCGTGGTGGATTACGGA
Organism: Polymixis lichenea; assembly: GCA_949091785.1. NCBI lineage: Eukaryota > Metazoa > Arthropoda > Insecta > Lepidoptera > Noctuidae > Polymixis > Polymixis lichenea. Next base: position 376,050 of record OX420948.1, read on the forward strand.
ACACTCTGGGAGAAGGCCTATATCCCAGCAGTGGGAACATTATACGCTGATTGTGTGCTTACCTGACACAAACATGCCAGACCAGTCGGTCGCTGGTCCGCAGCACGCGGGGCGCGTGGCGGACGCTCAGCTGGAACGGAGGCAGTTCGTAGTTGCCCACCCAGAATACTGTTGAACCCTGGAAAGGAATAGTAATATAATTTCAGTATTATTAGCTAGTGACGCCCCTGCTTCGACGATTTTTACGGCTTCACAATCGAAATTTCTTTATTACACGTAAAGTTTCTGGAATAAATTCTCTAAATTAAGGTGTTTTCACTGGCGGTTTTCCGCGTCAAAATTAGTTGAGTATGTTAGAAGAATGACGAGGTCACACAGATAGACACGAAAAGCGACTTCAAAAACTCTACTACCACGAATCTTCCTTTCCTTGACTTTGTCGTTTTTTTTTACATAACGCTTCGCAAAATAAGCTACTTGTAGTACTTTTAATTCTTAACAATATTGAATCATCCTTGTTTTTCTTATCTCGTACCTAAGCGGATATATATAAGTGCTATGATAAACTCAATTTCTATCTTTCTTTCTCCAACCCATACCTGTGACCCATCACTCAGCTTAGCCCTGAAGGTCCACTTGCCGCTCGGCGCCAGTTCATCCAACTGGTACTGCAGATGAGCGAGCCCGAGCCGCGAGCGCACGCGCTGCCACTGCGCTACCCGCGACCCTTCCCACGCGCCGCTGGGTCCTTCCAGCCAGACTTCTTCGATCTAGAAAAAAAACAAATACATTTACTAAGGTGGAAGTTCCAGAGTAGCCAGCAAAATTCAAATTTTCTAACGTTTTTTGCTATTTGCAAAGTCAAAGTCAAAGTATTGATTAGTGTGATTTTTGGCGATACAGTAGGTATTATAGTTTGGTTATTGTAACTCAAAAAACTACCCATTAGGGCAGACAATATTTAGCAACATAATAATTGAAAATCAGACACACAAATTAACAGAAATTTAAATATTTAGAAGACAACCAATTTTTGTAACAAACATTTAGCATACAGTTAATTAAAATAATAAACATTCAAGTTTTTGAATTTTCAAGCATAAATAAATATAATTATCATTTAGTTTATTAAACTTAGCTAGTGGCTAGGTAATATTAGCTGCACGGGTCGATCGATCAGGTTAAGCTACGCTTGCCGCGGTTGGTCCGTGGATGGGTGGCCATCTTAACATACCAAGACCCCTCCATGCCTCGGAAAGCACGTTAAGCCGTTGGTCTGGGTTGTCCTTTATGGATCTTTGACAGTTGTTACGGCTCGTCAGAGAAAGCCCGAAAGTCTGACAACCAGTCTTACCAAAGGGTATCGTATTACCCAGTAACTGGGTTGTGGAGGTCAGATAGGCAGTCGCTCCATGTAAAATACTGATATTCAGCTGCATCCGGTTGGATTGGAAGCTGACCCCAACATAGTTGGGAAAAGGCTAGACAGATGATGATGAGTTTATTAAACTTTGTCCATAAGGAATTCGTCAATGGTATAGTAGCATTTTTCAATTTAAAAAAATTTAGACTCCGTTTAAATTGTGTCATAACCGACTTCGAAAAGAAGGAGGTTATCAATTCGATATGTTTATATATTTTTTTATAAATGTTCGGGCATATCTCCGTCATAAATAGACGGATTTAAAAAAAAACACATGTTTTTTGTTCGAAAGGGATTTACTCCGAAATGGTCCATGTTAAATTTCATATAGATCTGATAATGCGTTTCGGAGACAGACAACCGAACTTTTCAAAAAATAACAGCAAATCAACCGCGATGGCTGCTATCGCATAAATATGCATTGTTTTGACCCCAAGGATGATGATCCTTGGGGTCCAAACTATGGTTCTTATAGGAAAAGAGACGTGTTTTGGAAAGTCATTTATGTCAGCTAAAAACAATGGCTGACCCAATACCCTGCCCTGTGGAACGCCAAAAGTGATTTCCTGAAATGTATTTAATTTATTTTGTATCCTTTTTACAAATCCGTCTAATTTCCGTACACTGTGTTCTATTTAATAATATAATAATAATATAATAATATCGTTTATTTATAAAAGGGGCATATTTACAATGTATCTTAACAATATATATTGTCTAAATATCACTGTATAAGAGAAAGTGCGTTGCCCCTTATTCCACACGCATTAAGTTTCTATATTAGTATTTTATGATCAACCAGATCGAATACTTTCGTCATGTTCATAAATATAGCACCAATAGGAATTCTTTCATTAATATCTGTCATTATAATATTAAGAAAATCATAGATAGCCATATTTATGGATTTGTTTTTTCTGAAACCCTTCTGTTCCTTTACCAAGATGTTGCGTTTCGTGAAAAAGGAATCTATACGGCGATAAATAGCTTTCTCAAATATTTTTGATATTACTGGTGTTAGGGCAATAGGTCTGTAGGTAATAATATCAGTTTTGTCATGTTTTTAAATAAGGGCTTAGTTATAGTTGGTTTTAGTTTATCAGGATCGATTCCAGAGCAGATACTGACACTTAATGGCCTTCAGTTTCATATTGTTTAATAACATTGTTTATGTTAGCTGTAAGTTTCTCGAATAAAATAAAATTAATGATGTGGTAGATATAACATCGGAGACAAATCTTAATACTCTTGTTGAGATATTATCATACCCTACGCTAGCTTTATTTTTTAAATCCTGTATTATTTAATATACTTCATTAGGTATATTCGGGGCCAAGTACATTGATTCACAACATCTATTTGAGGTCTCATAGCTCGCTGATCTTGAGCCCTTCGATAGTAATGCTGCTTGATCCACAAAGTGATCGTTAAATGCGTTCGGTATTTAACTGGGGTTTGTTATTGTAACCCCGTTATTCTTTATTTCTGCTATATGTTCATAGAGGGTTCAATGTTTATTTTCATTTATGATGTTCCATGTATCTTTTTATTCATTTGTTGATGTCATTATCTTATGGTTATTTTTGCCTTTTGTGTTAGTTTTATTATTTTCTTAAGACTACGTGAGTAATTTTTAAGTTTAGCTAAGTTACAATTATTAGGTTTTGCTCGTAATTGCCAAAGCAGTTGTCTTTTATTTTTGCTACAGTGTCCTATACCGGGTGTTAACTAATTCGGATTCATCGGGAACTTAATTTTTTTGTTGATCAAGGGGAAACATAAATCATAAAACAGCTGGAATACTTCCATGAAATCAATGAACGCTACATTAGGATCATCAGCTTGATTTAACATCACAAAACGATAAAGGACATAAACATAGGTTACTGTAACTGGAATCACGTTCCGTGTGGTGCCGGACGCAACAGAATAGCACCACCCCATTTCTTCCCGAGGGTGTCGTAGAAGGCGACTAAGGGACTTACTAGAAAATAGCAGCGTTCTCTATGCATTAGAACACAATACTGCAATCGTCAACCGCCAAGCGTGGCAATTATGGCGTCTTTCGGCTGAAATGATGAATCACACGCCGTAATATTCCAACTCTCTATTGTACAAGGTTTTTTTTTAACAGGGATCTTTAAGATTTGGGCTGTGTGATCGGACATGTTAAGGTCAATTATATGGTGGACACACTTTTGCGTAAAATTGTGCTCAAAATGATCGAAACATGTGTCAAATCAAATTAAATCAAAAGTCATATATTCAAACTAGGCTGAGAGTCAGCACTTTTTGACGTCAAAATTATATAAGACAGTCCCCACAAAACTCCCGCCCTTCACCACTTTCTAGTGCTTTAGCTGGGAAGAAGAAATGGCACAACAAACTCCCCAGCAGCACAGCTGTCTATTAAGTTAGAAAAAGAGTGTTGCTTGCAATGCATGCAGGTCGGTGTAGGTTGTATGTTTATTAAATATGATTCGCGACCGTAACAGATATGGCTCTCCACAATTATAATCATTTAAATCATCAAAACCACCCCAATCAATAACAATCTGAATCATTAAGATGGATATTCCTAATCTACTCTTCATATGTTCGCTCAGCAAAAATTGTCTGCTCAGCAACGTGAATAACTCAATGAATGTTATTGAGATGATTCCGGTAACTGGGACAGCAATGAACTCGAACCGCGGTCCCAGTCGCCGGAACCATTTTTTAATATTTTCTTTTGGCGGCTGGGAACCTTACCGGTTATTAAATAATAATCTATTCTTGAAGCCACAAATAGTATAGTCAAACGAAAATATGTTTAAAGTAATAATTAAAGAAAAGAACTCTTTGAAACATAATTTATTTATATATATATAAATAAAACAAAGTCGGGTTAGTTACACCACAAAACAAAAAAAAAAAAAACAAACTAAACTCATTTCACGGGAAAAAAGAGGGTAATTCATTTTCTCATACATTTTGTGTAACAGCTAGAAAACGCTTTATGCCTTCGAAGTACCAGAGGGCCATAACTCGGTAGGACCTCAGCTAACATAGGTAGGCGTGTCAGCTAGAAAACGCTTTAGGTATGCCTTCGTAGTATCAGGTCGTCATAACTTGGTAGGAGCTTACCAAACATATAATAAAAAATCCCCCGATCCAAACAAAAACCTCAAAAAAAAAATATATCGGCCTTTTAAGTTGTAGGTAATATTTTGATCAAAACATTTTCATGTCGGGAGACGGCCATTGAAACGCCAAACAGACGATGCCCAGCAATAATGAATGTAACTTTAGCATTGTAGAAAGGATAACATTTTCACTAGCCGTCCCCCGACGTGAAGATTTTTTTTAGGTTTTTGTCTGGATCGAGGGATTTTTAATTTTAAATTTAACTTTTATTTCCTGCTTTTTAAACCTAATATAGTAATAGTAAACACGCTACGATCGACACATGTCACGCTCAAATCTGCAAAGCTTTACGTGTGTTTCCCACGGTGAAGTTTGTTACTGATTTATCCACATTCCTCGTCCTGACCACCATTTATCTATAACCTATTCAGATCTTACATCCATTATACATTGAGACCTTTTCAATGAGCCCAAACACGATACTTCTGCTCTTTGTTGGTGAGTAACTTGGCTATCCTGGAAATTCCAGGTGATGCTCCAGCATCAGTTCAAGGTTACTTTGTTCGTCTAATATCATTAAAGTAATAGGATACCTGTGATGTACTATAAAATATTTAAATAAATATGTGCTCCTGCGACCCGCCCGCTCGGCATTACGTTGACAGAAGTCGAGGCGAGCGGACGTGTAGCACGCGCTCTAAAACAAATATAACTGTGTTTCATTGGACGACCCAAGGGTATAAAGTGAGACATAACATTGGCGACGAGGATAAAGAACGTGAGTAAAATTATGTTCAATTTACTCGTAAAAAAAAAAAAACAAACACGTATTATCGGAGTTATCAATTCCATCACAATTAAATATTATTTTCTATTTTATCCTATTCAATATAAAAAGAAATTTGGAGATAAATAAATATGTTGTGTAGTAAAATGGGAAATACTTTAAGATTAAGTAAATTACTGAGAAATGGTATCTTTGGTCAATATGGCCTTAAAACCAGTGCCTGTTAATACTTACCAACCAATAAATATTGTTGTGTAGCTGGTGTGCATATTCCATTATAACTAAATACCCACATTGTATAAATACCGCGGAACTATCACCACCAAAAACATTGTGAGACATTCTCTGTGTCATTCTCGACCTACCCACATTACATTTAATAATAAATATTCACATTCTGAGAAATACCGCACCACTAAGTACTTATCTAAACACTAATTATCGTTCATTGGATGTTATTTTTTATTTTGTATGCAGGTATGAATATGATTAGTGCACAGATTACTTTAAAACAATCTATTGTGGTTAAACTCGACTCTGCCTTTGCTCTTTTTCAATACGCCACCGACTACACAACAACAACTAATCGTGCCTGTAAGTACTAGCCAAGTCGAAAGAGAATGACAAAATACATACTGTATACTATTCCAATGGGTAAATACCCATCTAGTTCCACATATACTGGCATAAAACTATACTAGTATATGCAATACCACAAAACTATATTTATTCCAATGGGGAAACACCCATAAGTTTCTCATATACTGGTATAAAACCTTAGGTACTAGTATATGCAATTCCACAAAATTAAACGATTCATGTTCCAATCCAAAAGTTCAGTCCTGAGTAATTAAAACGCAATACTATCAAAAATTAAATAAACATAAATATACCGTTTTATAAAATAATAATAACATAATCATATCGCTACCAATAGGTATAGTGGTTAATTTCAGTAGTAGGTACTTGAAGCCATTTTTTCATGCTTACTTGCAGATTGTCCCAACATGTCTCAATTACCGACCATAGAAATTTTCGACTGTGATGGTGATCCGACTTCATTAGGCCATCGGTGGCAAAAATGGAAACGAGGTCTCGAAAACTACCTTCTAGCTTTAGGCATGGACCAGCCCTTAAAAAAAACGAGCAATACTTTTACATACCGGTGGTTTAGGGTTGCAAGATATATATTATAACCTTCCCGGTGCACACGTTGAAGAGGGCGACTCCTCTGATGTTTTCGAGTCCGCCATTAAAAAACTGGACGAGTATTTTTCCCCGAAAAAGAGTTTTGTTTATGAACGACACGTATTCCGACTCATGAAACAAGAACCGGATGAAAAATTTGAAAAATTCTTAATTAGATTACGTAATCAATGTTCCAAATGTGATTTTTCTAACAAAGACAATGCTCTCATAGATCAAATTGCTGAAAAATGTACCTCATCAGACCTTAGAAAGAAAATACTACAGTTAGGAGATTCCGTTACAATAGAAAAGGTTATTTTAGAAGCCAACTCAATCGAAACCGTAGAGAGACAATTAAAGGAATTCCAAGTAATAAAAACTGAACAGGTTAATAGGATTGGAACAAGGATAATAAACAAAACCCGAACTCAGGGTATTCACTCGGATAGTACACGGTGTACAAGATGTGGAAGTGGAAATCACAAGTGTGATGATACACGTTGTCCCGCGAGGGACAAAGTGTGTGACAAATGTGGTTACAAAGGTCACTTCATGAGTCAATGTCGAACAAGGAAACTAAAGCGTAAAGCACCCAATACTTGGAACAAACAAAAAAGTGACAGTAAAAAAACTAAACCTAACGAACCACAGACCAAACCATCAGTCAGTGATGTAAACTATATATTTCATATTGACGATGACGCTGAAATAACTTGCTAAGTGGGTGGGGTCAACGTAAATATGCTCATCGACTCTGGGAGTAAAAACAATATAATAAATGATAAAACCTGGGAATATTTAAAATCAAAAGCTGTAGTTGTGTCTAACCAGCAACCAGGTTCCGATCAAGTGTTTATGGCATACGGTTCAAAAGATCCTCTAGATGTGCTCGGCACATTTGAAGCATCAATCGTAGTTGGTCCAGAAACAAAAACTGCAAAATTTTATGTGATTAAAAATGGCACCCGTAATTTGTTGGGCAAGCATACAGCTACATGTCTCAATGTGCTTAAATTAGGGGTGAGTATAAATCTAGTACATACAGAGAATTTTCCTAAATTCAAAAATGTCCAATTGGCTATTGCTATTGATACATCTGTGACACCCATATGTCAGCCGTATAGGCGAGTACCAATTCCCCTCGAAAATAAAATCAATGATAAACTTGATGAGTTAGTCAAAAAAGACATCATTGAACCTGTAGATCAAGCCACAACCTGGGTTTCTCAGGTAGTACCCATTCTTAAGAGTGATGACACCTTAAGACTATGTGTCAACATGAGATGTGCAAACAAAGCCATTATAAGAGAGAATCATCCTTTACCTACAATGACCCAACTTCTCCCAAAGCTCAGGAAGTCGTGTATCTTTTCTGAACTCGATATTAAAGATGCGTTCCACCAAGTCGAAATAAAAGAAGATTGTCGGGATATAACAACATTCATTACCAGTAAAGGCCTATTTCGATACAAGCGTCTGATGTTTGGTATATCCTGTGCACCCGAACACTTTAAAAAAATTATGGAAAGGATGCTTCTGCCTTGGGGCGTCGTTAATTTCATTGACGATGTTATTGTGTTTGGTAGTAACGTAAACGAACATAACGATAGACTTAAACATGTGTTACAAGTTTTGAAAGATAATAATGTGGTCCTTAATGATAAAAAATGTATTTTTAACGCGTCAAAAATAGATTTTCTGGGTCATGAATTATCTCCACGAGGCATTAGACCCCTTGATAAGTACATTAAAACTATAAAATCATTCAGAGAACCTAAAACAGTCGAAGAAGTTCAAAGTTTTTTAGGACTTGTCAATTATATTGGAAAATGGATCCCAAGGTTGGCCACCATGACCGATCCAATTCGAGAAATTTTAAGACACAAACTATCTAAGCACGCCGACGTAGCTGAACATTGGAAAGACAAACAATCTGCTGCGTTTGCGGAGTTAAAAGAAAGTTTAAGTGCCCTTCGCACCTTAGGTTTTTATGATCCACACGATAGGACACAAGTCATGGCAGATGCTAGTCCTGTAGGGTTAGGAGCAGTCCTCGTGCAGATTGATTTGCAAGGACCTCGGATCATTGCTTTTGGTCATAAAAGTTTATCTGATGTTGAAAAACGGTATTGCCAGACCGAAAAGGAGGCACTTGCCTTGGTCTGGGCCGTCGAACATTTTAATATGTATTTATATGGGTTAAAAGAATTTGAGCTTATCACTGATCATAAACCTCTCGAGGTAATATTTGGGCCGCGATCAAAACCTTGTGCACGAATTGAACGATGGGTGTTACGGTTACAGGCTTACAATTACAAGGTCGTTTACTGTCCTGGGAAAAACAATATAGCTGATTCCCTGTCCCGATTATGCCCAAATCATAATTCACATTCCCATGATACCGAGCATCACATTAATAAAATCGTGGAGTTTGCTAGACCAATGGCTGTACCTATGGAGGATATCATTGATAAATCCAAAAGTGATGAAGACATTCAATTAGTAAAATTAGCTTTCTCTAGAAATAATTGGGACCCCAAAGAAAACAACTATAAACTCTTTGAGCATGAACTTTGGATTAAATTAGTAAAATTAGCTTTCTCTAGAAATAATTGGGACCCCAAAGAAAACAACTATAAACTCTTTGAGCATGAACTTTGGATTCATGACGATATTTTACTACGTGGGAACAAAATAGTCATTCCCATGGAGTTACGTAAGCAAGTACTCGCATCGGCACATGAAGGACATCCAGGGATCGTTGCCATGAAAAGTAGATTACGTACTAAAGTTTGGTGGCCTAAAATAGATAAAGACGCAGAAAACATGGTTAAAAGTTGTAAAAGTTGCACTCTAGTATCAGGACCAAGCCTCCCTGTGACAATGAAGAGACGCGAATTACCTATACAACCATGGACTGATATAGCTATAGACTTTCTAGGCCCACTTCCAAGTGGACACAATTTATTAGTAGTCATAGATTATTATAGCCGTTATAAAGAAATTAAAATTATGAAATCTACAACATCTAATGAAACCATTAATGTTTTAAAAGAAATATTTTCCAGGCTGGGTATTCCAGTCAGTATAACGTCGGATAATGGGCGTCAATTTATCAGTGAGGAGTTCAAATCTTTCTGTTCAGAATTTGGCATCAGGCTTTACAATTCTATACCATATTGGCCACAACAAAACGGCGAGGTCGAAAGACAAAACCGCGACATCCTTAAGCGCTTGAAAATTAGCCAATGCCAAAAGTCTGATTGGAAGGATGATCTACTTCGCTATCTCATGATGTACAATAGCACTCCCCATAGTACAACTGGAAAGACACCCTCAGAATTATTTTTTAATAGACAATTTAGAGACAAAATCCCTTCCGCTGTAGATGTCGAAAACCGGCGTATGGACCTAGAAGTATATGATAAAGACAAAATCACAAAAGAAAAGGGAAAGTTGATTGAAGATAGGAAAAGGAAAGCTGTAAACAATGAAATTAATATAGGAGAAAAGGTTTATGTGAAAAACATGATAAAAGAAAATAAATTGACACCTGATTTCAACCCTACTCCACACACAGTAATGAGTGCTAACAGAGGCGACATAAATATAAAAAATGATGAAACAGGTCAAAACATAATAAGAAACATAGTCCACCTCAAGAAAATAGAGGGTCAATGGAGAATTCACAATGAAAACGAAAAAAAAGACGATGGTGAGGTAGAACTAAAGTATTGTAATAAATTATTGATTATTATTGAAGATTATTATTAAAACTAGGATATCAGATTTAAATGATTAAAATACTAAAATTATATAAAATCACGTGTAGCTTAAATAGTGACTGTTAATTGATCTTGATTTATACTTAATTCAGAGTAGGAAATGTGATTAAGTTAGTTAGAGTTAAAAATACAAATTATATTGAAAGGAAGAGATGTGATGTACAGACGCCAGCACATCAAGCTACCCCAAACTGTCAAATTTTCCCAATTGAACATGAACCTTATATGTTTGTGATAAAGTTTGAAATCTATCAAAGAAATTTGACAGATTGGAGTAGCTTGATGTGCTGGCGTCTGTACTATAAAATATTTAAATAAATATGTGCTCCTGCGACCCGCCCGCTCGGCATTACGTTGACAGAAGTCGAGGCGAGCAGACGTGTAGCACGCGCTCTAAAACAAATATAACTGTGTTTCATTAGACGACCCAAGGGTATAAAGTGAGACATAACAATACCAAAATTCGATTTGATCAGACCCGTGGAAGATGCTCAAATCCCTTCACCAACCAAAAAAGAGTTGATAATCTTTAAACGGCTGAACCGATTTTGATGAAACATGTCTAAGAACACTCTCGACTAATTTACCTTTCAGACTATAAACAAAATCGGTTCATCCGTTCGGGAGCTACGATGCCACAGACAGACATACACACACACAGACACTTGAAACTTATAACACCTCGTCGGTTTTGCGTCGGCGGTCAATAATAAACAACGTACTATACAGTTGTTGTGTAGTTATTTTCTTTAATTATTACTTTAAACAATTTTTCGTTTGACTGTACTGTTTTTGGCTTGAACAATAGACGTTTTTTATTTATTTATGGGAGGTCCCAGTCGCTGTAATAAAAATATTAATTAAACTAGATCCGGAGTGGGACCGTGTTTCTAGTAAATTGCGGTCCCAGTTGCCGGAATCCTCGTTACTCGAAATGAAAGCCATTCCTACTGTTAGTGTTACGCAACTACCCCGCTGGCGACTCCTATTTTGCATGCCTCATCCAGAAAATACTGTGAAACGAAATATCGGTGACTGGTTTTGTCGTTGACTCGTTGTGCTCCTCAAGTTCTGAGTTGAGCTACACGATTACTGACAAATGTTTGTACTGACTGGACAGGTCCACTTAAATCTGTGTGGTTCTTTCCTCAAAAGACCATTTCAGGCAATAATTTATATTGTCCCTACATGGTCTCACCAAGAATATGTCTGGACTTTAAAGAGACTTTGACCCCTGATTTTGTTTCGCCATTCCTTTTCAGGAGTACTCAGATAGGAAACGTCGACTACAAAATCCTGACAAGCAAAAGTCATTCCGATATCCCATTTTGTTTAAAAGGCATGACGATGATGATAATACAAGACGAATGGAATAGTGAATAATTACGAGTTAATTATGTCTGTCGTGGTTTTTTCGACCACCGCTACTATTTTCAGAGGAAATACTCCTTCCCTTCCTTCCTTTGCCTTTTCGGCTCTCATCATTATTATTGGGAAGCCCATACTAGTATAATACCCGAGACGATCGATTCAAAACAAATACGAACCATAAACACCTCAATAAATAAATAGGAACCTTGACCGCAACTACAAACGGGCTGTTAAACCATCACGAAGTATCAAACCACTTAAGATCAATAAAACTGAGATTAAGATGAATCATCTTTACCGTTACAGCCTTAACCCAATGACCCTGATCTGAGATCGAAGATCCGAGCTATAAGAGGAATCTAGTCGCGGGCTCGAACTCACTGGTGGGCCTGGCTAAAAAGCACGCTGTCTCATCAGGCATCGTGCCTAACAGAGGTAGTATCATTGCTGAGCAATTAGACGCAAGTCTACACGCGCGTAAAAAATTAAGAATAGTCTTCGGAAGATCGGGTTTTATGAAAAAACCAGTGCAGAAATCAATGAGCAATAAAGTTTATTGAATTTTTCGATAGTTGAGCTTTGTCGGCATCGATTTGGTTTTGGAGGTTTTACACTTCTTTTATTACTTAAACACGCCCAAAGTTAGGTTAACTTGGCAAGAAAAACGAATCTTTGTTGGCTCATAGATTTTTAATGGCTTTTTATTTTAGTATTCTGTTTCCGTACAGACAAAACAACCGAGTCCCAAAAAATAAATTGCCACCTACTTCCGAAATTAAAGTTAATTTTAACTTTGTAGTGTTTTTTAACTGTGAGTTGAAATCACGGGTTGAAATCAATAGTCGAGGCGATTTTCCCTAAATATTGCGCTGGAATCATTCGAGTATCGTCAGTTTTTTCACCTTCTTTATAAAATCGCCTATTTGAGGCGAGAAACTCTCCTTGTGTAAATGAGCCATGAATATTTAAGTAAATATTGACAGCACTCACAATGCAGTGTGGAAGATTAAGATTTTGCACGGTTATGGAAGAAAGTGGTTTTTCGAGTCTGTTTGCGAACTTGTTCAAGATAATTTCTTGGCTTCGGCTGGGTGGTCTCTCTGGTTTAATTCGACTGCTTTCATTTACCATAACATCAGCTCAACTGTCAAATAAATTAAAATAGTAGATTATAAAACAAGTGAAAAAAGGGAATTAATTCGAGGGACTAAGTTGAATCTACTATAATTGCTGCTTTATTTCGAAATGATTCCGGAGTCAGTGTCTCATTTTCTTCACTGGAAGAACTTATTTTACTATAATTTATGTTATTAGATTTTCCAATGACTTAAAACAACCACGATACCAGATAGAAAAGAGCCTAAATCGGCGGAATATTTATTTTTGATTTAATTTTGTAGCTCTATGGAATATCTCCATTTAGCCAGCCAGTACGTACTTTCAGCACGTTTTTTTTTTTTTACATAATTCGTATATTCGTGCTTGTTCCAAATTCAAAATGTTTTATTCACTTAGTGACTAAAAGAGTGTTTTATTCACTGTTACCGATGAATAAAATACCCTTTTTTGAGTGGCAATGGTAAAAACATTATTTTTCTACTGTTATCGAAACTATGCTTGAATAACAGACGAGGGGATCACTTTATAACCACAATTTAGGTAAAAAAACATGTGTTAAACAATAATGTTTTTAATGCAATGGCTCAAGTCCCCCCTATACCTATAAAGACTGTTGTAAATACATAATTATTGTAAAAGCCAATTATTTTTAAAATAATAACTGTAGTGTTTCTTGCTTGCTCTTCTGCGTAGAAAACGACCAAGTGAAACCATGCACCTAGCTTCTGACGTTTCGTAAGTGCCCATGTACTTAGGTTTATGTGAAATAAAACATTTTGTTTTCCTTTTTGACTGTCGTTTGAGACACCTAAAGCAAGGCCTAGAGATTATTTTTATACTTGTTTAATTTTAATTCTGTGACTTTTAATTTGACATTTAAATTTAATTTCAAACATTGGACTCTAATTCATTCCGTCGTTTGTATATTTTTGTATTTGATGTTTAATTTTCATTCTGTTATCATTGAATAATTGTACCTACTCATTTGTTTATTTGAATTACATTGAAATTTTAATAATATTCTGTTGCAGTATTGTGTAACTAAATTTTATTTGAAGTATACGGGTTTTGCCTGAATTAAATTAATTTGATTTTTTTATCCTGTCTCCATTCCTGTGTTTTTGTCTTGAACCTATTCTAACAAAAGCAATATATTATTGTTCTTTAACTACCTGTCTACTCAATGATAACCTTTTCCAAATCGTGTCACACAGTAATAGCCTTTTCTAAATACAATTACCTATCACAAAGGTTTCACATATAATTGCTTATATAAGGTTTCGAATGAATTAATAACACTAACGTTCTCACGCATCTTGTCCCAACTTGTATCTTTTCTCACTACACGCTGTGCCAAAGTGCATTAAAAAATTGCGTATTACACGCAAATGCAAATTATACCTATCCTATAAAGGAATGTACTGAGTCCACAATGCCCGGATGTGTGTATTATGATAAACACCTGTTAAAATGACAATAAAATCCAATTCCTGTATCCTAAAATGCATCTATTCAAGCCATTGCTGCACCTGTGGGTGTCGCCTCGATTATAAAATGTATTGCAGGTAACAAGTCCATGTAACGCACTGAAGCGAAGGCAAGTCGATTTGTTATGTAAATCTGTGTATGCTACAAATGGGGCAGGCATTGTGATTTTAAAATGTTCTTTTTGCTGAGACCTAAAGTGTTTGCATTTCTTTAGCTCCAAAATACGAATAGTTATGTTTATGGATAGTTCCTAAGAGCAACTCTTGATGTGAAAGGTTCCTATTAGACATGCATTTACAAGGTTGAGAGGAGACGACAATATGACAAATCAAATAAACTTCATATATGTCCCCAGGCTCCGCCACTTTGACCGGTTCCGTGCTTCCCGCATCCAGCGGATTCCTGCGGCCTTCACAAGGTCATCGGTCACCTTGTGGGAGGCCTTCCAACTCTACGTCTTTAGCCGCGGTCGCCACTACATAACTTTTCGGTTCTTCTGCGGATCTCTTCATTCCGATGCGATCACGTAGTGACCCTCCATTGCCCTTTGGGTGAGTTTTAGCCATCTAGTTAGGCCCATTGTGAGCAACTACGTTTCAGTGCCGTAGGTCATCACTGGCAACATGTACTGGCCCACAATACAGGAGCAATTCCTAGTGTGGGGCAATGTTTTTTCTTAAAAAAAAAAAGACTTTCGTCTTGAGACACTGCTGTATTTGGGTGAGAGGATATTGCGGGGCACGCCCATATCGAGCGTTCCCAGTACAATACAAAAAATCAGTTTAATATGTCCAATAGTGAGTCAATATAGCTAGTCAAATAATGGCAAAACCCGTAGTCGGCCCATCACTACTATTTCGTTTTTTTTTTAAATCACTTTTTTATTTTAAATTGTAAGCTCTGTTTACGTTTATTTTTATTTATTATTTCTACTTTACTTCCTCTAGTTTTCAATGTTTTGTTGGTATATTGGCGTGTGCTAGCTGACATTTGACTTAATGTTTTTTGTGTTTCGTAATGTTAATTACCTACTACTGTATAGAATCAAGTTCTTTTAACTTAACAGACAGCTGTGCTGCTGGGGAGTTTGTTGCGCCACTTCTTCTTCACAGTTAAAGCACTAGGAAGTGGTGAAGGCCGGGCGTTTTGTGGGGACGGTCTTATGTAATTTTGACGTTCAATAAGATCTGACTCTCAGTCTAGTTTGAATAAATGACTTTTGATTTTGTTTTTTTTATTTCGAGGTTAGGATTTTTTTGCCAGTACAAAAAATATCTAAGTATGAGTATTGCCAGTGTTTTCATTTATTGTCATTTTTAGATTCTATAAGCCTGCCTCTAATAAAAGGTTTATTTTATATAGTTTTGGAGTACTGATAAATCCAATAGTTATCGAGTCTGCCATCTGCCCGTAAACGTTGACGTTCCTATGATTGTTCATTTGCAATTGTGTTTTAGTATGCCCATGCTCAGCAATTAACAATTACCTATTTGAAATTCATCTATTAATTACACAAATGTTTATCACTACGAAAATCTTAAACAACTATCAGTATAGGTGATCAAAAGATATACTCAAATTTCGCCTATGTACTCAACTTAAAGTCAACTTAAGAGCAGTGGTGTCCCAGTGTATCGGCGTCGTCTCAAGAATTGTAAGTCGTGAGTTCGATCCCGGGCTGGCGGCCGGCGGTTGTGTATTTAATGCTCTCAAAACGGTCACGGAAAACATTGTAAGGAAACGGGCACGTCCTAGAAGCACAAAATCGAAGACATGTGCCATCCAGCATCCCGCACTGGTGCCGCGTGGTGGATTATTATGACCCACGCCTTCTCACAGACAGGTGGCCTGTATCCCAACAGTAGGAAAAATATAGGGTGATTGTGACTCAAGTAAATGTGGCAAAGTTGCCAAATTCTAGGCCGAGTCTATCTAGATTGCCATCGTCACGCTAAGAAGTGACAAAGATAATCCTGTCATTTTGTAATTAACCTTTTCTGTCCCTCTGCTGAACAATGGCCTCCCCTCCCTTATTCCATTTATCTGTAATCCTGTCATTACTTCATCTATAACTAGTTCATATATTCAATGCATTCATATAATCTACAGGTACCTAACTGCCTGCCTAGTATCGGTGTTATCGTGTCGACCGGTCTCATCTCGACAGGTAACTGTACAAGGTTCGCATTCGTTCGTCGATCAAACATATTGTGTCTCACGTTCTGTTCATTTTTTATTGAAAATTGTACAGTTTGATTTCGTTTATTGGGTGAATGATTTTGTTTTGTTATTGTGTGGGAGTAGGTCGGATGCGGATGATTATATAGGAGGGAAATGGTTTGGTTGATGTTGATGATAATTTTGCGGAAGTAAAGGCTGATGAACGTTGATCCAGTAACTCATTCGAGCGCTGGAAGGCAGTGTCACTGGATGGACAATTGCCCAATGTAAATACTTCTCAATAAATCCACCACCCAGTAGATCACATTCTCATTCTCTTGCCGTTATCCTGATTTACTTGTGGTCGGCGCAACATGTCTATTTCCAGTTTTCTCTATCAGTCGTCATCTCGGCAGTCACCCCCACTCTAACCAGACCATCTTTCACACAGTCCATCCATCGTTTCTTTGGTCTTCTCCTACTCTAGTAACCATCGACATTCATACTCAAAACGTTCCTTAGTAAACGAGCACCCAGTAGATCTGCGTTCGATTTAAATAGAGCAGCGACTTAGTTGGTAATGGCCAAATTTCTAGAGCTGCTGGATTCAATCTATTGAAATACTGGATCAGTGTAAATCCATAACAAATTAGTATTCTTTTGGCATTAAAATGAAGTGGGCGGTGAGGTGTTTATGTCCGTAACGAAGACTTAACTGTGACTGATCCGTGAAGGATTGTAATGTATTTAATATACTATAATGTATTTTATTCTAATGATGACAGGTGGAAGATGGAAAGACGAGACATTGTTGCCGTCGCGGGCAAAACGTGGATGAGGCTGGCACAAGCGTGGGGTTGGGCACAAGCAAAGAGAGCTGCCCAGCAGTGGGTGAAGTGAGACTGTCGCTGATGGCGATGTATTTCAATGACACCGACTACACAAGCATTGGTTCGCTTCTTAGCGTGAACAGAATAATAAGAATTGCACACCCAGAGGATTGTTTTAGAAAATATCGCTACACAAATGACAATAAAAGCCCCCATCAAGAAAAGGCCTTTAAACCAGGACCTCTAAACAAAAGAACTGTGCCTGTCTCCGGTCAGTCCATTCATTCTGTGTTTAATGAATAGTAGACAATCCTATAGCAAGTGGACGATTCATTCATTAAAAATAATAATCAAAGCTGAACAAACATTGTTTATGGTTCAGAATGAATTGTCAAATTATGTTTAGAGAAGTCTAGACTGTGTAGTCACAGATCATAATGTTTATATTAAGGTGTTTATGAATTCTTTTACAGGTAGGCAAGGTAGGTAATCAATGCCTTATGTTGATATTAGTCATGCCTAATATCAACAAGACGTTGACCTTATCGGTAGGAGTCGAGCTCGTTATGTCATTGTCGTCTTGATCTCCGTACTATCTAGACTTGTTTTGAACGTATAGCCCAAAGTCCGAAGTAGAACGAAGTCAGGGAAAATTATTGTTTAAAAATTACACATATTTAAATCTCAATTATGTCCGGTGAAATTTAAGTATAGGTAATTGTTAAACAATAATTTAAATAGAACAAATATATCTAAAACATATTTTTCTGCATAAAAAATATCGTACAGTCAGGGAAATTAATTTGACCTGCATGATATAGAAATCACATACAAATGACAAAGAATGTTGACACGATATTTTTTTTTTTACGAATACTTTATCCTTTTAAAATATATCGCAGTCTTTAATGATCACTTGCCTATGTTTACAATTTGTTGCTAATTGCAGCACAGTGAAACCAACATGTATTTGAATACTTTGGTTCTCATAGATTGTACAACTCTTGTTCGACAATTAGCATAGAAATTGTCAAAGCTAGTATCTGGATTGAAATCATTTCCCAGTAGATATCATTCTACCTTAAACGTAACGAACTGTTCAATTTTCAACTCTCTGCGCTAAGGAATGCGTTGAAAATCCAGTGTGAGATAAAATCCCGCCACGACAGATTTCCGTCCGTGTGAACGTCGACTAACTCCGTCTGTCTGTAACCTTTGCATGCCTGAGCCACTAAACCGACCATTTTCGGGAGATAGACAGCCTGGGAACCGGAGACGGACATTGGCTACTTCTCACCGTAGATAGCAGACGAAGTCGCCGTCAACAGCTAGTCTGGAATAAGCAACTATACAACATTATGGATCAATCAGCCTGCCTAGCCTCACCCAACTATATTGGGGTCAGCTTACAGTTTAACCGGATGCAGCTGAGTACCAGTATTTTAGAGGAGCGACTGCCGAAGATCTACGAGTGACAGCCGGGACTAACGGCTTATCGTGCTTTCCGAGGTATTTTTGTTCGTCGTATCGATGATTTCAATTGTTGGTTTTAAATAAGCTTCGACCGGAAATGGGCCACTTCGACAGCGTTTGCCTCGCAAAGGTCTTCCATAGTGCAGGTGCACGGAGAGAACGACAAGAGGTGGGGTATAGTTTGCGTTTTGGCTCCTCAGTCGCACTGCGGCTCGTAGGAGCAGGCCTGCAACAAGGGGTACACCTGACTAAGTTGTGCCGGCAGCGGCCCACCTGGCTTCTTAGTCGGTTTCAAGGTGTGCCGTGGCAATGGTAGCCCGCTGGAAGCATTTTTGCAGGCTCAATATAGTCAAACGACAAATTAGAGTAGCAATGAAAACTTACCGTGAACTTTGAGAAGAAAGTGAATTACTTTAAACACTTAAATCCATTAGGTATCAGGTAAAAGCGAAATTGCTAAAAGTATAAATATAGTTTTAATTTTTATGGGCACAAGAGAAATCCTTTGCTTGCAAGGTGTGCAAACGAGTTTCGAGTATAAACTGTGTCAGTGTGACTGCTCGTATGGTGTTTTTGTATCGAAGTGGGAAGGCAGGTTTCATATGGGAGTTTTGGCAAAAAATAATCTTCTTTAACCAAAAAAACCCTGTGGGGTTATTGCAGAGGTTGACGTTCAACCGGACAAAGCGACCGCCGACCGAAATTATTTTTTTACTTGGATAACATATTTATTCAAACACAAGTAGACATTTGTTTGAATAAATGTATTATTCAAACAAAAATATATTTTCAAATAGGTTAATAAATGACGGAGTTCTCAGGTAACAAACATAAAAACGCAACCGAATTAAGAACCTCCTTTTTGAAGTCGGTTACAAAGAAGCAGCATTTTAGAAGATGCTATTCAACAACTTACTAAGATGACTGATGGATTAAAAAGATAATGCTGCGCTGATACCAAAGGAACGAATCCAGGGGTGAGCAATTCGCAGTTTTAAGAAAAAAATAACAAACTCTTTGAATGTAGTTAGGAAACGTTTTCATTTAAAAAAAAAAGTATAGTCCCTACATTCAGATTTTTTTTCAAAAATGTCAATCTGAGGTTCTGTATTCGTTTATAAACAAGTTCGCAAACTGTGTCACTGGCACACAAAACGTGTTATGATTTACGTATTTGCTGAACGCGACACTTTTTTACTGAGTCAATGTTTATTTTATTTAACACGATGTTTTTCGTATTTGTGTGAGTTTTTTTTGGCAAAAGCTGAAAGCGAAAAGTGTAGTTTTACGTTAGCGGGTTTTTAAATAATTTCTGAATGATGTTTATTAATTCCAAAGTTACATCAAATAGAGTTGATTATGTGTGTTCATCTATGCCCTCATTCTCCTTACCTATCATAATTTGACAAATGAGGTATTCGTTTGAAGGGTCTTGATGATTGATCTGGTTACAGACTATGTGACCTCTCATTAAATTGAATATGGCGGGACATAAAGTGACGAAATAGTTTTTTTTTCAATGGCGGCACCATTGAAAAAAAAAAAAGCTCGTTGTCAAATGTCAAGGGGCTCAATTAACACATATAAAAAAAATTATTGCGAGCTAACCTCAAAATAATTTTAGAAGTAAGTTCAAAAACTATACCCGACTAAGCATAAGGCTTTCAGATAAGAATATTTTCTTGTTTCATACACTTTAGAGTGTGATTTTACCTGAATGAATTTGGTAGTCGGATTCGGCGTGAATTTGGTAGTCAGGTTTAGTTTTTGAACTTTTTTTAAAAAATAATATCTGATTCTCAAAATAGTGCATCTATTTTCTCGCCGTCAATAGAATGTACAAAATGTTTGTATTTGTCAGTTTCTTGTAAATCTTCATTTTTATGACCAGCTCAGGATCTAGGCAGAGGTATAAACTACTACTGTTTATGTATTCACAACCCGTTTCTGTGTAAGAGATAGGTACTACGAGATACAAGTAGGGATGGGAATACATTAGAAACACATACGGGATCCGTAAAGTACAAAACAAGGGAGGTTTACTCGTATTAGTCAATTCGCATGAATTTACTTGCCCGAATCAGGGGAATCAACACTTTTGAATATGAAGTTAATTTATTTGTGGGCGAATCCATTACTCCAGAAATACGTATTAGGCAATTGGCACGTCTTGAATTATAAGCAATAAGTTATGAGAAACGGTAAGCAAAGGTGTTGCAAGTACATGCAATAAAGTTCATTAAACAACCATGATGATGGAGAGATTCCAATAAAACCAAGGAGTCTGCTAATAAGTTCTCCATCCTAGAGATAGAGTTGGAATATTTTATGTGCCTGTAAATTCGCCAGCAGTCCTTATATAACCTGAATGTAGCCATGATTTCCGCAGCTTGCATTAGATTATAACTATGGTAGTAGGTACGGGCAGAAATTTAGCAGAGTGCCCTAGTGCCTTGGGCTTTGTAAGTTGTAGGTAATATTTTAATCAAGGCATTGTCCAGTCGGGGGACAGTCAATGAAAACGCCAAACAGAGGTGGCCTAGCATTTTCATTAGCAGTCCCCCGATTTGACAATACCCTGATCAAAATATTACCTACAACTTTTTAAAAGAAATCTTTATTTCTTAATGGAGTTTTGTTCATATTTAAACATGTCACCCCCGTAAATATAAACATGAAAATATATACATCACAATACTTAAATGAACGACATGTGCAAATCATACAGTAGATTTACTTAAGGTGATCTAAGTATTCCTAATACCATACTTAATATGAGTAAGCTTATAAAGTAATTTGGCATCCTCCGTAAGCGGAAAAGACAAAATGCTTTTGCACCATCCAACATCGAATGGGGACATCGTGTTTTGAAGTACCGAATATCTAAATGCTTCGTTACGAACACACTCCAATCTCCATCAAGATGTAGTATACGCCCTCTATAATATCACATTCGGTACACTTCGAAGAGTTGACTTTTCCCATCAGGAATCCGAACTTATTTAATGGAATGTGTCCTGAGCGACGTCTAACACTTGTCACAATGTCATACCTTCCCATATTGCATTTTTCAAACCAAGGTACTCGAGGCAAAGCTGTAGCATGGTTCTGTACCAAATTCCTTTGGTAAGTGATCCTGCTGCTGGTCTTTGAAGGCATCTGAATATATTTTGTAAAAGCCTGAATATCTTTCGTGTAAGAATTTACCACAAATTAACCATACATTTTTAATTTTATTTGAAGTTTAGGTTTATGTTATGTTTATGTTATGTTATGTTATGTTTATGACGTTATGAATTTCAAAATTTATAAAACTATTTGTGTCCTTATTCTTCATCCAGGTATCTAAAGCAATCATCTCCAATTGCTTGCTTGAGTGTACAGGCTGTGAATTTAAGTGCATGTGAATCGTCACTAGTAATGGTGTTTTCTTACACTTCCAATATAAATTTTGACCATGGTTTGCTAAATCTTCTAATCAAACTCAAACTCAAAGCATTTATTTCAAATAAACCAATTACAGGCACTTTTGAATTGTCAAGGTCGGTGAGTTAGAAAGATGAAGTTATTTGCCCATTCCAAAGCGTAGGTACCTATGGAGAAGAACGGGCAAGAAACTCCATGCACACTCTTTTAAAATCATGGTATTGTCACAAAAAAAAATGGTTACATCATTATGTTGAGATTACAAATGTGAGAACGATGTAAAAAGACGTGCACATTAAAGCATTCGTAATTATAACAAAAGTAAAATAACAATTCAGAAATTAAAATAAGCCGTGGGAGCTAACAGATGACCAGTCCCAACTGGCCTCGCCCGTTCACGAACATGACGTATGGATCAGCACCATTCAGCTCAACCATTTTGAAGGGAACTTAATGATCCAACACACACGCCACCACCAGCGAGATATTTGAGTGAGCATAACATACTCTCAGCTGCCAGGGCACATTCAAGTCAATGAAAGACGTACCCTGCAAATGTTAGCTTTATAGTCGAAACATAGTGCTCACACATATGCTATGCAATTATACAATACTAGAAGTTTGAATTTATACAATGCAAAGATATCTAGCTTTTACAGTCTTCAGCAGCTCCAACAACGTTTTCAAATGCTATTCAATTTAGTTTAAGGTACCTTGTGGAGCTGGACAAGCAGCGTTTAGCCAAGCATTTTTGTCAGCGATGTAATCTCCTAACTTATAATAAGCATGGCTGCATAGTGTGCGTTTTATACAAGATTTAATTTTCATTTCATTCAGTTGGAGTATGTGGGGAGGTATTTTATTGTAACATTTTAAACAGTACCCCATGAAGGATACACTTTAGCCAGTCTGAAGCCTGGTTGAACTAATTGGTCCCTATTTCTAGTCTCAACGGTGTGTCTTTCACCTCTTTTACTGAAAAGATTTAAATTTTTTCTGACGTACATGATGTTCTCATAGATATATTGACAAGGTACTCGTACCGTCATGATATTATAAAAGTTCCCTTAGAGAATCTCGCCTACGGAGGCCATATATTGCTCTGATGGCTCTTTTCTGCAGAATAAAAATAGACTCGATATCTGCAGCCCGTCCCCATAGTAAAATACCGTAAGACATGATACTATGAAAGTAACTGAAATAGACTAGCCACGCGGTTTCTACAATACTGAATTGGCGGATTTTTCTTGTAGCATATGCTGCTGAACTTAGCCGTCCTGCAAGAGCTGTTAAATGAGGACTCCACTGTAGCCTTAAGTCGAGCGTGATCCCTAGGAAAACAGTTTTATCGACGAATTCTAGGTTCTTTTTATTCAATACTATGTCACAATCAGTACTTTTAACATTTGGTAAAGCAAATCTTATGCATTTCGTTTTTTTCCCATTTAATACTAAATTATTAGCAGTGAACCAATTTTGCACCAGCAGTCGGGCGTTATTTACGTCGTCAAGATTTGATGCACGTCTATTTATTAACCGACTTCCAAAAGGAGGAGGTTCTCAATTCGTCGGAACCTTTATTTTTTTTTATGTATGTCCCCCGATTACTCGAAGATGGCTGGACCGATTTGGATTTTTTTTTTGTTTGAAAGGGTATACTTCCCAGGTGGTCCCATGATTATCAAGTCAGGATCTGATGATGGGATCCTGGAGAAATAGAGATAACTCTTCAAATTTTATAGGCACATTTGAAGCGATTTGGGTAGTTTTGGAAGAGTACTTTCTCGGAGTGGTCCCATTTCAATTTGATGAAGATCTGATAAAGAACTTCGGAGGTAGGCAACAGAACTCCTCAATAAATGATAGCAAATGGACTGGAATTGCAGAAATCTCATGTCTGTCTATTGTTTACATCAGTTCATAACATAACATCACGCCGGGACGCTGTGAAGGGGTAAGCACATGTGAACCACTAAAAAGTGAAAAATAAAAACATTTTTCAAAAAAAAAAACAACCGACTTCCAAAAAAAACACTAAAATTTGAAAAATAACGTTAATTTCGGAAGGCGGTGACAAAAAATTAAAATACATACTTACCAAAGTCACCGCGTTCCGAAATTAAAGTTATTTTTCACATTTTAGTGTTTTTTTTAATTAAGGATGTGTCGTTAGCAAATAACACCATTTGTGTTTGATTTTTTTTAATAAATGGGGTAGATCATTAATATATACTAAAAAGAGAAAAGGACCTAATATTGAGCCTTGTGGAACACCCATTTTTATTTTTAAACCAAGTGAATTGACTCCATTTATATGAACTTTTTGCTGTCTATCATTTAAATAAGATTTTACTAGACTGAGCGCAAGTTTACCTAGTCCGTAATGCTCAAGTTTTAAGAGCAAGGTTTCGTGATTAACGCGATCAAATGCCTTGGAGAGGCCACAAAAGATTCCAATGGCATCCTGGGCCTCCTCCCAAGCTGTATAACTTTTTATGACAAGCTTCCCTCTTCTTTGCTAGATTTTCCTTTTAATGCGTTTAAAGCTGAAGTAAAATCCGTCCTTTGTTTAAAGGCTTACTATTCCATCAACGACTATTTAAATGACAAGAATAGTTGGTCGCTGTGATTAACTCAAGACAATGTTTATGTTCTTTCTCCAGAATTGGCGTATCTAGTGATAGGTTATATGCGTTCATATAATTATTATTTTATTTTTTATTGCCTGTCTAACAATTTTTTATAATTATCTATTAAGTCATTAGTTATTGACATGGTCTACTCATAACAATATTTTCTATGATGAGTTGTTTTAAGCTTTATTTGGCCTCGACAGTTTTCATTTTATTTGTCGGTATATTGGTATGGCTAGCTGACATTTTGACTAATTATTTAATTAATATTTTGTGTCTCGTAATGTTTATTACTTTGCCTATGTATGTATAGAATCAAGTCTATCCGACTAAACAGACAGCTGTGCGAGCCGTGAGCCCGATGACTCGATAACTCATAGACTCACAGTACGTCATCACGCTCATAGGCGCAGTAAGGAAATGCACCTAATTAAATACAACAAAGTATTTTATTGTGAGCGCGCGCGCAGGCGACGCGAAGGTGAGAGTGGGAACGAGACAAAACGCGGTACATTTTTGTGTAGGTACTTGTATGTTTTTGTGTAACTAGGTATGTATTTCATTGCTTTATTCTATAGCATTTTTATACCTTGTGTTGTAGGGTAATGTAAAATGTTATGTACTCATTATTATAATTATTTTACTTTGTTTTGTCTAATTTGTAAAAAACCTGGCTTGATTTTCGTACGTCGGTTTCGGGTAACCACTGAAAATCAGCGCTGTGCTGTGGGTCCCATAGCACAGTATCATGCTGAGTGGAAGCCTTCTTGTCACAGTCACGGCGTGCAGTTGCCGACTATTTTTGTTCTCTAAGCCGATGTATAAATATCTATGTTGTATTCATGTTTTTTTTTTAATGTTATGTAATTGTTTTTTATATGCACGTGTTTCTGTGACAAATAAATCCATTTTTCTTTCTTTCTTTCTTTCTTTCTGTGCTGCTGGGGAGTTTGGTCCGCCACTTCTTCTTCCCAGCCAAAGCACCAGGAAGTAGTGAAGGGTGGGCGTTTTGGGGGACTGTCTCACGTACTTTGACGTTCGAAAAGTGCTGATTCTCAGCCTAATTTGAATAAATGACTTTTGATTTGATTTGATGTAAAAATGTGTTTTAATAAGGTAACACGTCAGTCGTACAAGTTCTTTGGTGAAACCATATTGCTGATCGTGTAAGATTTTGTTGGTGTTAAAATGATTAAGCATTTGATTGAGCATTTTGCCCATGAGACGGTAGAATATGGAAGACTACTTTTTTTTTTAAAGAAAACAACTATGTGCCAATTACCCATGTTTGCAAAAATAAATGATTTGATTTGATTTGATTATCTTTTCGAACACCTTGCGTAATACCGGCAGCACGGATACTGGTTTCTTTTTGCTGTCCCCAGAATCGTTGGCGCACCTTACTATATTTCATTAAATCCGGGAAGACTCCTTGATTTACACACAAATTAAATATCAAAGCTAAGTATGGTGCTATGGTCTCGATTATGGATGTAAAAACTTTTATAGACATTCCCCATAGATCTTCGGTTAGTTTGATTTTGATTTGCCGAAAACATTTTAAAACTATCATAGGGTTTATGTGCTTAAATTGAAATTCAACAGGGCAACCTGGAACGTTCTCTCTTAATAAATCAATTGAGACATCGGGGGACGAAGTTAAAGCTTCCGTCATTTTAAATGGTATATTAGTAAAGAAGTTTACAAATTCTTGAGCTACTTCTACGTTAGAGCTTATGGCACCACACGAAGTCTCCAATGTATAATCCTTATTTCATATTTTTTTCCTACTAGTTTCGTTATTTATAACTTTCAAAACTGTTTTTATTTTATTCTCTGCTGATTTGATCTTGTTGCTAATGTACAAGGCTTTAGCTAACTTGCAGGTATTTCTATAAATTTTGAAACAGGATTTTTAATTTTTTTATCGACTTCAAAAAGAAGTAGCCCTTAAAGCTTTAAAAGCTAACATGTAGGTAATAATTTTTCATATTTTCCATACAATAAGTGAAAAATTCCATATAAAAAAAGGTTCCGACGAATTGAGAAGCTCCTCTTTTTTAAAGTCGGTTAAAAACGCGTTGAGGCTGCCCTACTGCGCTCCTCCGGCTTTAAAAAATCCTGGGGTAGAGCAAACAAGTACCACGTTGCGAAGCCAGAAAATACCACGTGGAGTCGCGATTGTCAAATTCAATATTAGTTGTGTCGAAATTATTTTTTAACCAGGTTCCGTGCGCGGCTTCGCACGCGTAGAAGTCGAAAATTGTTCCGCGGGAACGTACTACCGAGATAAAAGTATCCTATGTGTTAATCTAGGTTATAATCTATCTGTGTGTCAAATTTCATCCAAATCCGTTCAGCCGTTTTTGCGTGAAAGAGTAACAAACATCCATACATACAAACTTTTGCGTTTATAACATTTTAAGTAAGGATTAAGAGATTTTTTTGCAGAATAGCTTGAAGATTCTTATAGCCAAAAGTGAGGAATTTCTCTTGAATGGACACCCATGACAAAAATTTGGGTTTCTTTTGCAGCCGCCTTAAGGCTTCTTCAAACAGGCGCGATGCAACCGTCGCGTCGCGCTAGTCTGAACGAGCCTTTATTGGTTTTTCATTTTAACCTCATTTATGGCTTCAGCATCTTCGAAAATCACGAAAACAACAACCATGACGAAAATTTTGATACCTTTTGCAGCCGCCATCTTGGATTTTCATTTTGACATAATTATTGACTGTCTCTGTCTAATAAATATATAATTAAGAGTCTGTATTTTTTAGCTTTTACGTGGCGATTTCGAAATGGCGAAAATTTCGTCCAATTAGTAATTAAAGATTTATAATTATTTTTATTTAATAGTAAAAAATATTCACTGAATTCAAGACAAAAAATGTTTTTATCCGCATTAACAAACGTATCTTTCTTACAAAACTAATTTTATTTCATTTTATTAAATGCCTTGTCTGTGAATTCTAAGATACTGTGAAGTATAAGGACGAGAAGGAAAGAATGAAAAAATGTTTATTCTGCACAAACAAAACGCACATTACAAAAATAGAATAAAAACAGATACATAAAATAGACACACACGAAGTAGCTAAAAGCCCCGTATTCAGGTAGAAAAAGTTTTACAATATTGTCCATTGACTGTTAATGTCCCCAGTGGGGTTCCCGCATTGTCGTTGCGGGGGGGCTCAGTAACCGTGGTCACCCTCCCACGGTGAAGCGAAGAGGAACCCCAAGGTGGGGCCGCTCGTCAGGGCTTGTGCCTCCAAGCCGACGACGTAGCGGCCAAAAAGTAGGTTGCGGTGAGGTGCATCGCAACTCAGGCGGGCCGCGATGTCGAATGGGAGGCATCGCGGCTGAGGATTACAGGCTGCGGCGGAGGAGGAGTGCCGGTACTTCTGAGTAGCGCTCTTCCCTTCCGTAGCCTGGACGGGGCCGCCACCGTTTGATGGCGGACGCGGTGGGGCCGCAGGGGAAGAGGAGTGTCGGTATAGCGTTGGCCGCTCTCCCTATCCCCTGCGGCCTAAAAGTGGTTGGCGGCGGGGCCACTGTACTGACCCGTCGCAGGAGGACGTCAGCAGCAGCTGGTGGGGTCCGCAAGGGCCGATGCCTGCTAGGGGTGCGGGTTGTTCGAAAGAGATACCGCGGCCCCTGGCATAAGGGCAGCTGAAGGAACATGGGTGGGTTTTAGTCAGTAAAAGTCTGACACGCCCTGCTCCTGCTCCAACCAGAGCGGGAGAAGTCATTTGATGATTTCCCACCCAAAAAAAAAAAAAAAACTGTTAATGTCAAGTTACGTGCATTCATAAGTTGTTCGCTAGATGGCGCCAGTAAAGTTTACGAAGTGAAGTTACGAAGTATTGTAGAGGTGAGGTGCGAAAAAGAGGGAGCAGATGCTCCAGGTTATTTTGCTCGGTGAACCGCCTTAAGCGACGCATGTGGCCACCGGCCGGTGCACGCGCGAACTAGCGGGCGCGTGCGCCAGGCGTTGTTTACTTGCAATGGAGCAAAATAAATTAATAGATTGGAATACATTGGAGGATGACAACCAAAACTTGATTGAGATGAAAGATACTGAAGATTTACCGATTACCGGCCAAAAAAGAAGTATGGACGAAGAATCTGATGAAGAGTGGAATATTGTAGATAATACATGAAAAGGTAAGGAATCTCGTTGTTATAAACGCAAAAGTTTGTATGTATGGATATTTGTTACTCTTTCACGCAAAAACGAATGAGCGGATTTGAATGAAATTTGGCATACAGATAGATTACAACCTAGATTAACACATAGGATACTTTTATCTCGGTAGTACGTTCCCGCGGAATAATTTTCGACTTCCACGCGTGCGAAGCCGCGGGCGGAAGCTAATAAAAAATAATTTCGACACAACTAAAACTGAATTTGACAATCGCGACTCCACGTGGTATTTTTTGGCATCGCAACGTGGTACTTGTTTGCCCTACCCCGGGATTTTTTAAAATCAAAATCAAAATCAAAATCAAAAGTCATTTATTCAAACTAGGCTGAGAGTCAGCACTTTTTGAACGTCAAAATTACATAAGACAGTCCCCCCAAAAAGCCCGCCCTTCACCACTTCCTAGTGCTTTAGCTGGGAAGAAGAAGTGGCGCAACAAACTCCCCAGCAGCACAGCTGTCTGTTATGTTGGAAGAACTTGATTCTATACAATAATAGCATATAACCATCATTCAACGATAAATGAAAATTTAATTAATAAAAAAAAAAAAAAAAAATGGTTTATGCAGTCAAGTTAAATAAACAATGATATGAAGTAATTCATATGACCTGTCAGTAGTTAAGCTAATTCTGGTGAAAGAACATAAACGTTGTCTTGAGTTAATCACAGCGACCAACAATTCTTATCGTTTAAGTAGTCGTTGATAGAATAGTATGCCTTCGAACAAAGATTTGATTTTACTTTGGCTTTAAACGCATTAAAATGTAAATCTAACAAAGAAGAAGGAAGCTTGTTATAGAAGGTTATACCAAGCCCAGCAAATGAGTTATGAACCCTATGAAGCCGGTGAAAGGGAGCACGTAGTTTGTCCTTATTTCTAGTATTAATATTATGAGTATCACTGTTTTTAGTGTATAAGTGTATATTTTGCCTAATATATAAGATGTTAGCGAAGATGAATTGTGATGCCACCGTGAGAATACCAATATCTTTAAAAAATTCTCTCACAGAAACTCTAGCACCTAGTTGGTAAATTGCACGAACAGCTCGTTTTTGAAGAACAAAAATATTTTGAATGTCAGCCGCTTTACCCCACAGCAGAATGCCGTAGGACATAACGCTATGAAAATAACTAAAATAGACTAACCGAGCTGTATCAACGTCAGTGTACTGTCTTACTTTTCTGACGGCGTAAGCGGCCGAACTGAGCCTTCCCGCTAGGCTTGATATATGTGATCCCCACTGAAGTTTGGCATCTACTGTTATGCCAAGAAAAACGGCCGATTCTACAGTTGCAAGCACCTCATCATCTAAGACGATGTTGGGTCCCAGATTTCTTACATTCGGTAAAGCGAACTTTATACATTTAGTTTTCTTGGCATTGAGAACTAGATTATTCGTGGTAAACCAATGCGTAACCCTTGAGAGTGCACTGTTTACGTCGTCAAAATCTTGTCTATTCCTGTCTACTTTAAAGATAAGAGAGGTTTCATCACCAAACAGTACAACGTCACAGATACCCTTTAAATAGAATGGTAAATCATTAATGTACACTAAGAATAAGAATGGACCCAGTATTGAGCCTTGAGGTACACCTAACTGAACTGGTAGCCCGGACGATTTCACACCATTAATATCTACACACTGGTGCCTATTATTTAAATAAGAATTTATTACGTTGAGAGCTTCATTTTGAACACCGTAATGACGTAGTTTACGCAAAAGCGTGTCATGGTGCACGCAATCAAATGCTTTGGAAAGATCACAGAAAACTCCAATGGCATTTTGTGAGTTCTCCCATGCGTTAAATATGTGTTTCAGCAGAGCAACACCCGCGTCTGTAGTTGAACGACCTTTTGTAAAGCCATATTGTTCATCATGAAGGAGGCAATTTAAATTAAAATGTCTTAGCAACTGCTTGAGTATTAACTTTTCAAATATTTTACTAAATGCCGGTAAGATAGAAATAGGCCTAAAATTTCCAACGTTATTTTTATTACCTGATTTAAATAATAGTATGACTTTACTACTCTTCATGAGGTCGGGAAAAGTTCCTAAGTCAACACATTTATTAAAAGTAATAGCTAGATAGGGGGCTACGATATCGATTATATTACTTAAAAGTTTAATAGAGATTCCCCAGTAGTCACCAGTGTTTTTAGACTTAAGTGTGTTAAAAATACTAACTACATCACGAGGCGTTACATGTTTGAAACTAAATAAGCGACTACATTTGGGCACACTACTATGCAGAAGGTTTTCCGCTTTAGACGAGGACGAATTTAAGTTGCGAGTCGTAGTTAAAGGTATGTTGGCAAAAAACTCATTAAATGCCTCAGCTACGTCAGCAGCTTCAGTAACTAATTTGTTGTTGACCATAATCTCTAATTGTTCTTCCTGTTTAACCGACTTACCCATTTCATTATTAATAATTTTCCAAGTGGTTTTTACTTTATTATTGGAATTTTTTATTGTATCGCTTAAAAATTTTGATTTAGCAAAAACACAGATTTTTTAAATAAGTTTGAATAATTTTGGACATACTCTAGAAAAGGACTATCAAACCTGTATTTTTTCTCACCATATAACTCGTATAGTCTCGCTCTGCTTTTATAAATACCTGGAGTGGCCCATTGGTTGAAGCCAACGGAGGTGCCATTAATGTTAATGGTTTTGGTCTTGAAAGTAGATTGGTATTCTTTTTGCACAACGTCAAAAAGGGATCCAAAGATTTTATTAGGATTCTCGTGTTCTGCTATAGATGGTGTAATTCTATATGCTATGTTATTTTTAAATTTGTTGCAACGACTAGCAGTATATGACCTGCATTCTACTTTATGTGGTTTTTTATGTAATGGTAAAGGAAAGCTAGCCAATAATCCACAATGGTCAGATGTCAAGTCAGTTAATACTAATTTATTTTTGGCATCACAATCACTAAATAAATTATCAAGACAAGTCGACGTAGAAGCCGTGATCTTAGTAGGTTCTAAAAACAAGTTAGTTAAATTAAAAGATCTAAACAGATTAAGAAGTCTAATACTTATTGGAGTAACATCTAAAATATTAATATTAAAATCTCCACACAAAATTATACTTTTATTACTTGATTTTAACTTATTGAGTAAATCCTCCATTCCCGATTCGAAACGAATGAAATCCCCAGAGGGTGGTCGATAAACGCAAATAATGACGTATCGCTCGAGTTCAACACAAGACAACTCAATAGTACGTTCAATAGAAAGATTAACTAAATCTAAACGTTGTTTACGTTGTTAACGTTGTTAAAGCCGGAGGAGCGCAGTAGGGCAGCCTCAACGCGTTTTCAACCGACTTTAAAAAAGAGGAGCTTCACAATTCGTCGGAACCTCTTTATATGGAATTTTTCACTTTGTATGGAAAATATGAAAAATTATTACCTACATGTTAGGTTTTAGAGCTTTAAGGGCTACTTCTTTTTGAAGTGGATAAAAAAAAAAATCCTGTTTGGTAGTTTCAAAAACCTACACCCAGAACATTACGTCGCTCCAAAAAGTCACATAGGAAGTAAAAAACTCGAGAATGCGGCATTGCTATTATTCTCTAAAAGCGAACCGTTAAAAATTATTCAACAATACAATATATTATGGTATAATGGAGATGTAAGGCCGCGAGGACGTAGCTGAAGGTCGGCCCTGAATGAGATCATGCTGATAGGGTCGGTTTCGGTACATGTTTATGATGTCTGATACGTATTGGTATTTTATGT
Organism: Polymixis lichenea; assembly: GCA_949091785.1. NCBI lineage: Eukaryota > Metazoa > Arthropoda > Insecta > Lepidoptera > Noctuidae > Polymixis > Polymixis lichenea. The sequence continues at coordinate 408,811 of OX420948.1, forward strand.
TAGTGACGGAAACGAAACTGATGGAGGGAAAATAAAAAAATACCAATGGACTCATAATAGTGTGTAAAACGGCTGTGTGGTCAACCTTATCAGATTTCAGGGCACAGCTATTTAAACCACTCGGTTCATACGGTTCTTATAGAGGTATAAGGAACCGGGTGAAAATCTCACTTATTCTCTATAGAAAAGGGAGGATCCTCCGACCAGACAGGTGTTATGTCTGGGGCATACGTGGAATAGTCTGATGTATGAGGACGTTCTGTATACGTGGGACACCTAGAAAGCTTTGCGAAAAAAAAAATGTTCTAAAGGTAAATATTTTTATTATTAAATCTTTTCAAATTACTTTCCACTAGCCTCTGTACAAAGTTTCATGCGTTTGAACCAGTTATCGAAACACTTTTTCCAATCCGCCGCAGACATCGCGTTTACAGTCTGCTCGAACGCTGACAGCGCATCTTCCGGCGACGAAAAGTATCCCTTTGAGCTGATTTTTAACCGACTTCCAAAAGGAGGAGGTTCTCAATTCGTCGGAACCTTTTTTTTTTTTTTTTTTTGTATGTATGTTCCCCGATTACTCGAAGATGGCTGGACCGATTTGGATATTTTTTTTTTTGTTTGAAAGGGTATACTGCCCAGGTGGTCCCATGATCATCAAGTTAGGATCTGATGATGGGATCCTGGAGAAATAGAGAGAACTCTTCAAATTTTATAGGCACACTTGAAGCAATTTGTGTAGTTATTGGAAGAGTACTTTCTCGGAGTGGTTCCATTTCAATTTGGTGAAGATCTGATGAAGAACTTCGGAGATAGGCAACGGAACTCCTCAATAAATGATAGCAAATGGACAGGGATTGCTGAAATCTCATGTCTGTCAAATGTTTACACCAGTTAATAACATAACATCACGCCGGTACGCTGTGGAGGGGTAAGCACATGTGAACCACTAAAAAGAGAAAAATAAAAAACTTTTTTCACAAAAATAAACAACCGACTTCCAAAAAAACACTAAAAACTGAAAAATAACTTTAATTTCGGAAGGCGGTGACAAAAAATTAAAATACATATCCAAAGTCACCGACTTCCGAAATTAAAGTTATTTTTCAGTTTTTAGTGTTTTTTTGGAAGTCGGTTGTTTATTTTTGTGAAAAAAGTTTTTTATTATTTTATTATATTTTTTTAATTTTCGGGAATAAAAGAAGTCACACGGTGTTAGGTTAGAGCTATAAGAAGGATGACCCAGGAGATTGACCGGCGTGCTGTCCAGGAAGTCCCTCGTTTTGAGTGCGGTGTACGAAGGCGCGTTGTCATGGTGGAGCAGTAGCCCGCGGAGCCGTGTTTGGTCGCTTGTTGCTCACAACAGAGAAAACTTCAGCCAAGCATGTGGTAGTATACCATTCAGCGTTGATACTTCTTTGATTCCGTAAAGGAATTCACACCAAGTGGCCAGTCAAATTGGAAAAGCTCGCGATTAAAATCTTCCCCCGCTTCTAGATTACTTCACTTTGGTAGGCGTTGATTCGTTTTGAAACAACCAAACCGACGACCGGCGCTTCGTTTCGGGATCGTATTGATAATTCCAAGACTCATCCCACCTGTGATCATTTCGTAAACACGCCGAGACGAGCCTGCTTCAAATTTGTTTATCATATCACGGCACCATTCCACCCGAGCTTGCTTTTGAGCATCGGTTAGGTTTTGCGGCACTCAGCGTGAAACTACCCCCTCACGCGAAGATGCACGTGTAGAATTTCGTGAAGGATTCCTGATCCAACCTGCGGTATGTGCTGAATCTCTTGATACGTAACTCACCTATTGTCATGGACTAAATTTTTCACTGCTAGCACATTGTCTTCCGTAACAGCCGTTAAAGGGCGACCACTTCTTTCTTCATCCCCCAGAGTTAGCCGACCGCGCTTGAATTCGTTATACCAACCATACACGGTTGCCTCCGTGAATGCCATTTGAAGTCTATCGTACGATTCGCCCAGTTTCACGCGACACTCGAAGTCGTAAAAAATCATAGCGCGAAAATGTTCCTGGCGCAGATCTGTTTTTAATGAGACACGATAATTTAAATTAGCTTGCAAACAATGTGGAGGTAACTTTTGAAATAGGAACGTACCTATTTTTACTTACAAATAATCATATTTTCAAAATAGATTATAACTGGCCAGTCTCTCTTATATAAAAACTTTCTTTCACATTACTTTCTGAGTGACCTGGTACATATAATATTCTAGTTGCGCGGTAAACTCTGCTTGCGCGATGCAGGATTTTGCGTGTCGTCAGTATGATGCGCAGTTCACATGTAGAGTTGTAGATGCCGCTAAAGTCTACGTTAAGGCTGCATGTTTGAATCTCAGCTATACTTCACCGATACGCAAAGTTTATAAAAACTTGTTCAGTTAATTCAAGGAAACTACTGATACTTAATCATCCTTTCTTTTGCTTAATAATTTGGCCATTAAACTCACCAATCCATGCGATGGTGCCAAGTCCTGCCTGAGCGCCAGCACGCGCAGGCGCAGCAACTCTCCCGGGCGGTAGCGCGTACGCTCCGTGGATAGCACGACCAGGCGTCCACTGGAGATGCGGAGTGGCATCCGCCGCTCCCACACGCACTGTGCCTCTGGGTACCTAGGTGTAAGAAGGGCTATTAGGAAAATCTACTGTTACTGATGTTGTAAGAACATTATTTGGTTTAGAAATTGATCATTCTAATGACTTTTGGGTTTATTTGGCCAGTCACGTTGAAGGGTACTAGGCTACAAATACAGAAAGTACAGTCTAGCTTGATTCCCACCTGATGTTGACGATCAAGTCTGCTTTTGTATTTGGCAGCGAAGGGACATTGATGTCCAGACATCCTCCATCTCCTGTGAATGAGATAAAAATTATAGTTTTTACGACCAATTTAATTTTAGTACGGGATTGTTAACAATATTCAAGACTCAAAGTATATTCTGAAATATTCGTATCAGTAGACATGGTGAAGCTGGAACAGAAATTATCTTTAAACTGGATTCACGGCCGACTATTTTTATAATGGTAAAAAAGGAAATAACAAAAGGCAGATGTTAGTGCAAACCGGAAGGGGACGCCCTAGGAGGACATTTATAGTAAATGTATTTGTGATGTTTTTCGGAAAAGTCAGGTGCGCAGTAATCCGAACTGGCGTGCGTGTTAGATTTACAAGTAAATGAGGCACAAATAGTATGTGAGGATCGTAGCAGGTGGCGTTCTGTAGCTCCTGCCCAACCCCATGGTAAGAAGACGTGTCAGTTTATGTGTGTATATTTTTTGTAACCATCTGTTCTCCTACTAGATTCAACCTTCTTCTGTGTTACCTGAAAGCTGTGACGAAGCCGTGACTGTCTGCCTGTCCTCAGTCAACAAGGTCAGCACCAAGCGAGCTGGTCCGTCAGTGTAGAACCTGGACACGCATGCCCGGTTCATGCCGCCAGCAGTCAGCACCCCTGGGGCCAGGAAGAGGTGGTTCTTGTCTGTGCATGGGTTTCTGGAAAAGTGGAAGGTGATCAGTGGAGTTAAGTAATAGAAGTATGAAATAAAAGACGTAGCTGTTTCACTACATCAGATACAGACAGCCGTAACTTAATTATAACCTAGATATCAATAACGGCATAAGTTTTTTCACGTTTATGCTCGTCTATTTTTTAGTTGAACCTGCGGGTAATTGCGTAACACAGTAGCAGTTTTACGTTTTAATTTTTAGTTTTTATTTTGACAGTTGAACAACATTCATTGCGTTATTTAAGTTATTGAACAGACAATTTTTTCGAACATGTGAAGCAATGGATTAGCGATATCATTCAAAATAATTCAGAATGTGATTGACGGTGTCCTACGCAATTAAAAGGGAGTCGATCGTATGATTTTATGGTATATTTAGTATGTTAATAACCGCACGCCATACTTTGCCCTGGGAATTGGGACAGATTTATCGTTCTCCATAATGTTTGGTTCTTATTACTTGATTATTTTATATAGTATGCAACAAAACATTATTGTTTTGTTCAGCATACTATGTAAAATAACTAAACAATCCACTATATCATGGAACACAATTGCTTTTTTTCATCAACTTCCGACAAAAAGCCAAGCGCTCTAAAATTCCCACCAGCTACATCTCACAGTTTACCCACGCGCATACCATAACTTTTTTACTCTGCTCATCAGATTTGATGTCTGCCTCACGTCTCAACTACACGAAAGGGTACAATTATACCGTAGGACAAAAAATGATGAGATCAATTGAATGGCCGTTTCCTAGTAATGGCGGACATAAAAATCAAGGTCCCCTCGACCTTGGAATATCAACTACATAAATATGCTCTGTGATGATTTCATGGTGGCCTGTCATTATTTCTATGTAAATGGTTTACATTTTTCTTTGTTATTTGCATGATGGTTTTGTTACGAAAGGAAAATGGAGCTCCATTAAAAAACCTGGAGCGTTTTGATAGGTATACTTATTTTTCTATAATACAAACTTCCACATAATTATATACATCCTCCGGTGTAACATTCAGACAAACTCCCTCAACACCAGCACAACTACCTTAACCACGGAGTAAATACAAAGAGGAGACGGCCTAAACAACTGTGCACTGTGATTCTCGACTAGGTCCTGACGTCATTAAGTGGGCGTGGTCTAAGTCAGTGTTTTGTTTTTTTTTTTATTTCGGCTTCACACGGTTTGTGCATTTAGCCAGTGTCAAGTAATTTTTCTTTTAGATCAAGTAAATGGCCCGATATCGGGCACGAAGTTACAAAACAGTCATAGTCGTCTTTAGTCAGTCAAGTCAGAGTTATTGTAAAGCGGTAGTAACTTTACAACAACCTAATAGGAGTTTTTGGGGGGAACACGAAAAGTCCACGTTAGTCACTTATTTTCACCTTCACTACATTTGTGCACTCACACGTAACTAAATTGAATAATTCACTATCAAAATTATACAATTTAATTCGCTATTTCACTAAATTCCATGAAAATGAAAATTCGTGCGACATGTTCCAACGCGATCCCGCCAAAAACTCCCTTAGTCAGTGTATTGTTGGCGTTCGTCCTGTCAAGTAGCAAAAACACAGGGCCGTAATTAGAATCCAATTATTGTACAGAATGTCCCGCAGCTGTCTCATAAATGGAAATACTCCTAAAAATACCATCTCCTGTAAATTAAATATTCTTTCTAAATTAATTTATTAAAAGTACTTTGCCTCCGTGTGACAACTGGTATGGTCTATACGAGTTCTCTCACAGAGGGAAAGTAAAGAACAACTACCATGCTACAAGGTAGTTGTTGTTTACTTAATTAAAAGTATTTAAAGCCTATCTAGTTTATTTAGTTAAATTTTAAATTATGTATGTTCTAGATTTCTTTCCGAAGATAATCTAAGACAGTAATGGATTACAAAAAATAATATTACTATTTCATTTAAAAAAATACGTATCAAGATGGTTCGCAAAATTAATATCAAATAACGGAGTACTCTGGTACGAAAACTCTGAGTACGACCCTGTTGCATCCTGCACTTAGTGACATCTAGTGTGAGATACTCATGTCACTAGAAAGTAAAATCTACAGAACGAGCGAGTAGTTTTGCTATTGACCGGTAGATGGAAAATGAAGAAGTGGGTGGGATCTAACACCCCCTCACCCCGCAAATTGTCACGCGTTGTTCCTAAGGAAAATCTAATTACACCATGTCCTCTTTGTATTTACTCCGTGACTTTAACTCATACACCCACACAATTACACACCATCACACATACACACACTTCATAAAATCACACACACCATACATTAACAACATATAACATCACACTAGGTTATTCTCTTTTTATTCTTTTATTCTTTTGTTTTAAGTTTTATTGTATAATATTTTCTAAGAAATTAAGAAATTTATTATAACATAGATATACCTATCTATTACAAATGTATAACAAGCAATATAGTGATAAATGTAAACGGAACGAAGGAGCCTGGATCTCACGACACAGGGAATCCTAGTGTGAGTTCCAGGAAGCAACGCGTTTGAATGTAATTTTTAAAACAATAAATTATTCTTATTCTTATTAGCACAATTAATTAATCATATATGTATAGTAGTGCGTGTCGACTGAGTAGACACAAAAGCTTCTCGTAATCAATATAAAGATGCTGAGGTACCGTACGTGAGTACTAAGTTGTCAGAAAAGTTGAGAGATGGTTCGGTCTTGTGATCATGACATTGAGGATAAGATAAATGGCGCAGGCGGGGGCAGACTGGCAAAAAGCCGGGATTCACTAAAGCATGGGCAGAAGAATACCTGTCGCCGGATATTCATCATTCGCCCTTTTTATGTCCAGGAAATTCACTGTCCATTCCATGGTTGCCTGAAAGAGATCGCAGAATGCGATGAAGTCGCCCATTGTATGTTTTGATAAGTATTTTTGCAGTGTACAATTAAGTATATTTAAATGTAAATAAATATTAAGCTGGGAACCAGTGTTGATTATGCTGTACTGCAAGATTAACGTATTCATCAAGTATTTTAAACTTACACATAATAATTTAGTAACTATAGTGAGAGAGTATACATGTATGTTGAGAACGAGTAGCGGAGGTTAGATGACATTTAATGTTGCTCTACTTTCAAAACCAGAAAATTCGCACGGAGGTAAGCACCTAACTTGGTAGACTCGATTGGCAATAAAATTAACGCTACAATGACATAATCAACTCAATTACAACTTCATTGTTTATTACTGATATTAGTAATCACAGGTTTTATTGCCACATTAGAGTGCAAGTACGTCCGCATACATTTTGGAATAACCTATATTTACGTAGGTAGGTACTTCAACATCGTCATCAGTCCCCACCTGCCCATAGCCCGATTTGTTTTTTTTCTGTTTTTCCTTCATACTTCTCTAGTAGTCGTCATCTCGGTAGTCTCCCTCTTTCTAGCCATATCATCTTACTAACTAACATATTCTGCTAACCTCAGAACATGAAGCTACTATAATCGGGTTTCAAATGACCGCCATATGAATGCACTCGTTAACTAGTTCTAAAAAGTACATACGAGTACATCTGGCTGTTATTAAAACAAGATGCCGCACAGTGGAACGAATGTATGGGAGCGGTTGGACGTAGACATGTCCGAAAAAAAAGAGTAAAATTATGCCAAACTAATGATGCCATCTTATTCGATTACTTAATGCCTTCATAACTTGTGGTGATGAATTTCTTCATAACTCCCATATTTCGGGAGTAATTTGAGAAAATGTGAAATTTTACTATGAAAATGAGTGTATCGAGCTCTCTCCCTCCTGATTCCGGGCTTGTTTCAAGTAGCGGTCTCTAATATCATAATGCTAATACTAAGAGCTATATTTAATACTAAGACACATAGTGCGCCAAATGTGCACTTTCTGGGATAAAGAGTGATGTTTATTTTATAACACAATTTTTTTATTTTTTGTTTATTTTGTTGATTAAAACCGTTTTTCTAAAGGTTTACCTTATTACAATAACATTTCTGAGCAGCCAATTAGAGAAGATATAAGCTAATTAGGATATATAATTAGGGACTTAAGGTTTACATATAAAACTGATGCACTAATGATTACTGATAAGAACATTGCTATTATTTAATTACTAAATGGCTCTTAATACACTAATTTAGCATGCATCATTTACTAATTATCACAATAACTAATTACCTTGCAATATTTAACAAAGGATACCTGGGATACCTGGATTTTATATAAATAGGTCACTATTAGTAACTTTAAAATCAGTGTTGATTTACACCTCGTTGTATCCAAGCTAATCTCGCAATGTATTTTCCAAATTTTAATACAAATCTTGATATTCACGTTGCTTTATGCGCACGCGCACATAAAGATTTACGCGACTTTAACTATTTGTTCAGTGTTTTAAAAGATAACAGTTGTGTTCAGTTATGTGAAAGTGCTGAAACAAGTTTAAAAGACTGGTGTCGTCGATTTTGCTACCGCATTTATGCAAAATGGACACAGTCTGGAAGAAGCACAGATAAGTTTCGGAAGAAACATGAGATTTGGCTACAGGCTGCAATTCAATGGCCGGAATTACAGAATGAAAATATGGAACCTTCTACAGAAAATATAAGTGACGTCATCGAGCCCATAATTTCTCCTGCTAAATCTGATGCTTCAACTTGTACACATCCTAGTCCTCGTAAATCTTTTGAGGACCTTAGTAACCGGCAAAAAAGAAGACGCACTGAAGATAGTCTTTCATGCAGCAGTAGCAGCGCTGAAATTATGTTTTCGGCCGAAAGGGCGCTTCAAAAGGCAGGACAAAGCGATACAGCTTATGTTATGAAATACTTGACGGAGAATCCAGAAGAGGCCTCAAAAATCAAAGCCTTCATTGAAGGTAAATCAATTCAGGTACGGGAAATATCCCCTTTGAAGGCATTGGCTCTTTATGTATCGATGAACTTATCGAAATGGCGCTATAACACTCTTCGGGATTTCAACACTCAAGAAGGAGCTCTTCAATACCCGAGTTACTACATGTTGGTTAAAGAAAAAATTAAGTGCTATCCGGCCAAAGAAGATCTCACAGTTACAGAGAGCTCTGCAAAAATCAAATTACAAGCCTTGATGGATTTAACCTCAAGAAGACTTATTAGGTCGTTAGAAACCCCTGTTGATCCCAATCAACAGCTCGTATTGACCAGCAAATGGGGTTTTGACGGATCATCTAGCCAAAGCATTTATCATCAAAGGACGAGTGAAGATGAGCAAATCGATCTTGCTAGTAATTTTATGATTAGTCTTGTACCACTGCGGCTCGTCTCAAAAGGTGTAACAATTTGGGAAAACGAGCAACCATCTTCCACTTCATTTTGCCGGCCAATATTGTTTAAGTTTATAAAGGAAACCAAAGAAAATGTGCAGAGAGAGATGGCTGAAATCGAAGCAGAGATTGAAGCCTTAACTCCATCCACCATCACTGATGGAATTAGTGTCAAACACCAACTGCTGTTGACAATGATTGATGGTAAAATTCATTCCATTATATCCAATACAGCAGCTTCAGTGTGTGACATATGCAAGGCTTGTCCTAAAGAAATGAATAATTTAGAGTTAATCAAAGATAAACACGCAAACGAGGACATGTATAAATATAGCTTAAGCACCCTTCACGCTTGGATTCGCTCAATGGAATGCTTATTACACATTTCCTACAAATTAGACATAAAATCATGGCAAGTAAGGGGTGATATAGCAAAAAGGCAAGTTGATGACAGGAAGAAAAGAGTTCAAGAGGCTGTAAGAAGAGAAACGGGCTTACTTCTCGATGTTGTGAAACAAGGCAGTGGATCCACCAACAATGGCAACTCGGCAAGGAGATTTTTTGAAAACTACACTAAATCTGCTGAACTGACCGGAATAGATGCTATGCTTTTAAGAAAAATCTGTGTGATCTTGCAGTGTATTTCATCAGGAGAGAAGATCAACGTAACTAAATTCCGAGAGTTCTGCTTTGATACTGCTAAGCTTTACGTGGAGTTATACCCATGGTATTATATGCCTTCTTCACTTCATAAAATTTTAATGCATGGGCCAGACATAGTTCAGAACATGTCAATTGTGCCCATTGGTTTTCTATCCGAAGAGGCATCTGAGGCTAGAAATAAAGATTTTAGAAAATATAGAGAGGGGCATTCTCGAAAGCATAGCAGTATCTCATGCAATGAAGATATTATGCACAATCTTTTACTGTCTTCTGATCCACTTGTTACAAGTATCCGTCCAAAAGGAAATAAGTTTGTAAAAAAATCTTCTTTTAAGGAATTTTATGAGCTTACGGATTCTGAGAAAAGTGATATCGAATTTGTTAACATAAATGATTTAGCGGACATCGATTCTGAATTTGAATTAATTGATGATGATGATGATGACGAAGATAATTAAATGATGTTATTGTTTTAAAATGTGTAACTTAGTAAATTAGAGCTTACATCTTAATTATTTATTGTACTTTTAATGAAACTAGGTAATTTATTATCAACTTACTTAAAAGTCATACTCTCATCAGTTCTTGTGAATATTTTTGTTAATATATATTTCTGTATATATATATAATATATTTATAGACCTCTTAATAAGTCTGTCTGCGGTTTAAAGTAAATACAAATGGGGAAAAAACGTTTTTTTTTTTAAATTTTCATTTCCTTTTATCCCAGAAAGTGCACATTTGGCGCACTATGTGTCTTAGTATTAAATATAGCTCTTAGTAATAGCATTACGATATTAGAGACCGCTACTTGAAACAAGCCCGGAATCAGGAGGGAGAGAGCTCGATACACTCATTTTCATAGTAAAATTTCACATTTTCTCAAATTACTCCCGAAATATGGGAGTTATGAAGAAATTCATCACCACAATTTATGAAGGCATTAAGTAATCGAATAAGATGGCATCATTAGTTTGTCATAATTTTACTCTTATTTTTCGGACATGTCTACGTCCAACCGCTCCCATACATTCGTTCCACTGTGTGCCGTCAGGGCTGGGCTTACAGAGCCATGTGCACAGTTACAGAGCCTGTTTGTGTGTTTAATTGATGCAGGCGAAAATAGCAGTGTGTTGGTTGAACTGTATGGAATTTCAATTCGAACTTAATGCTTATTTTTCGACTCAGTTAAAACAATCATTGTTCAGAATAAGTTCCTCATAAAAAGGGTCCCCGAAGCGATCAATTACTATTGTGGTGGTATGATCAATCGATTCATTACATTTCGTAGGCCATCAATGTTAATTGATCGTTTCGAGGATCGTCAAGAGTAGAAAAGTACCAAAGTTATTTCTTGTTTTCGAGTCGGTGGTAGTTTCTAGATTAGTTGAGCTCAGTAGGCCAAAACGGGTCAATTCAAAATGGAAGAAAATATTTTGCGTTTTGAATACTTTTTAAAAGATAACTTTGCTAGATTATAATTAATGTCTACAATCTCAAGTTCTCGCGCTGTGTCACTTTTAATGGTAACCGAACGTGCGGATAAGTAATTAGATTAATTCATATTACTGTAATGAATCTAAACAATAAATCCTTATGTTATGTCCATTACGCATGCAGTACTTGTAAGGAAAGCGGCGATATTGTTGAGTGTGTGCATGACTCACTCCTTTGATTGGTAAATAAAGTGCAATCAATTGGTCCTTCGGTACGGATTGTACATTGGGAGAAACAATAGCAGTATTATCGCCATTTCAAGCTGAAGAAAACATAAAAGAAAAAAATACGTTTATTTAGCTGAATATTTATCAATCCACGTATTATCTATGATATCAATAAAAGTCACTCTTATGATTGGTAAATAAAGTGCAATCAATTGGTCCCAACCAATCGATTGCAATTTATATATATCCATCTGCCTAGCCTTTTCCCAACCATGGTGAGGTTGGCTGGTAATCTAACCGAATGCAGCTGAATACCATTATTTTATATGTAGCCACTGCCTATCTGACCACAACCCAGTTACCTTCTGAGTAATACGATACCCGTTGGTTAGACTGGTTGTCAAACTTGCACTTTATATATGATATCAAGCTGAAGAAAATATAAAAGGAAAAAAAATATGGGTACGTTTATTTAGCTCAATATTTATCAATCACACCGCGTATTATCTTCAATATCAATAAACATTGCATTTAAATATTGACAGGATGGGGATCCTCGTAGTATCGTGATATTTACTGACCGTCTGACCGTTCTGATCTATCTACAGATTACCTACCTATAATGATTGCCGTCAGGACGCCTATGGTATATTCGGAACACAACCCTAACAACAACAACAATAATGTTAATCAAAGATTTTATTTCTGTAGATAGGTTTGTACAAACTCATTTACACGTCAAATATTAATAGTGTTTTGAAGCTAGATGAGTTAGGTTTTACCTAGCCGACTATTCTGAAAAGAAAGACCGAGACATAGTAAGGTAAGGGTGTAAGGTGAGAGTCCATGCTTAATCTTGGTCACATCATGTTAGGATCATGTAGATTAGTGTCAGAAATGGTCTTGAGGAGATAACCATAGAGATTTGAGTGGACCTGCACCCTTATTGCGTAACTCACGATTAATCATAATCTGTTTCGTTTTGAAACATATGGCTAAACCATTGCTTCATATGTTCGTAAAATGTGTCTGCTGAACAACCTAAATAACGCAATGAATATTGTGGAACTGTCAAAATGAAACAGATTATGACTGATTGTGAGTTACGCAATTAGGGTGCTGTACAGGTCAGTGCACGTATTTGTCAGTAATCGTGTAGCTCAACTCAGAAATTTTGTTATAGATAGAGTAGACAGAAAGAAAGAGAAAAATGTTTATGGATCTGATAGGATTTTCTACTATTACTAGTTTGTCGGTGATCTGACAATCTTAGTGCCGGACTAGTCTCACTCCGCCAATCAAAGTCAAGAGTCAAAGTCAAAGCATTTATTTCAAATAGGCACTTAAAAGGCACCTTTGAACGTCAACATTTACATTAGAATAGAATTGTTTCTACTTCGCCCCTTCTAAAATGTAGTTTCGTATGGAGAAGAATGGGCAAGAAACTCCACCGTTACCTACTTAATGACGAATACATAATTGCTCTCGACTCTGTTTTGATCAAACTGGGAAGCTTGCGAAATGCGCGGGTGCATTTCATATTAGTAGCCTACGAACATGAAATGCACGCACGCAGTTTGCAAGCGGCTCGCAAGCAGCTCGCGAGCGGCGCATTCGCCAGGTCTGGACACACCCATAGACGTTTGTAGTACAATTGTTAACCCAGTAGGCACATAATATTCATATTTAGGAGCTGGGCGTGTTTAGAACTTTCTAAAACACTTCAGAGGAAAATGAGGACAGGTGTAGACTGAAATTAATGAAGATCTCGTAGTATTTAACTCATTGACATGGTGCAGGCCGCGGGAATCTGCAGGTTGCAAGGAAGCACAGGACCGGTCTATATGGCGTCGCGAACGCTTGGGAGAGGCCTATGACCGGTGGTCCAGTGAACGTCTTTTGGCTTAAATGATGATGTGATGACACGACTCAGTAGAGTACTCCAGCTCTACTATGTCTTCACCATCATCCTTCGCTGAAACTGTGTCAGAGGATAAGGAGAAGATCCTACTTTGATTAAGCCGATCTAGATGTAGGATAATGATCATCAAAGGAGATTATGGCGACTCCTAATTAGATATAGAGGTGCCATACTCTGTTTTATATACCTAAATATGTAATCGTACATCGTATAAGGAAGTGGTTGAGGGCGTTTTGTGGGGACGTTCTGACGTAATTTCGACGCTCAAAAAGTGCTGATTTCCAGTCTTATTTACAGGTGGCAATAACTTTATCTGGTTTCTGGTTTTATCTGGGTTAAAAAACATGCTCATTGAAGAGAGCGTTAATGGCTACATCCTCTCAAACACAACTTGATGTCCGAAATGTCCTCTTCAGCGAAGTGTCAACCCTCTGTCCGAAATAAACAAGAGCAACAGCAGTATAACTTACCCTATAATATTAAGAACTTCTTCAGTCTCGTTAGCATTCTGGGAACTCGCTGGCCCGAGTGCTAATAGCAGGCAAAACCATAACATTTTCATAGTTCAGATTTCTCGAAATCACTATCACTTTAGTTCATGCTTAGCAGAATGATCTCAATCCCATTTTAGACTTGGGAGGAAGCATTTGCGTTAAAGAAAGTTTGTTTCGAATTTTATGATTTCCTGCGTTGAGTGCTGTTTTTTATTTATTTCGGAAGTACGGTAGTTTTAATAAAACGACCAATTACATATTTTTGTGGCTTACACTCGTATTTATGAACTTTTTAGAATGATAGTCTTAATTTTGTATGAAGATCATAAGCTTTTCATTTAGTTTTTCGCTTTTCATTTTTGAATTAAAATAAGTAAACGCTTGCTTCAATCTTGTTAATTAATTTAAGTAACTGATCAACTACCATCACCAAGTCACAATATCACTTAGCAACAATCTATTTGCGGAATCCCCGCTTCACTTTATTGTTATTCTAAAGCAAATTAATTAAATAAATTTTTATTTTATTGATAAACAACAGTTATTCGTTTATCTCAACCGGCGCCATTTTGAATTGACTCGCAGTACGTCCGTCAGAGCGCGCGCGCGCAGCAGACTAGTTGTTGACTTGTTGTACGCATGCGCGAAAGGTCGTCGCGCATCGCAAAAAAGTCAGACGCGCTCAACATTCTTCCGCCTTAAATTGTATGTATGTTTGATACAATTATGTTCAAAATAAAGCATAGTTTTCGACTATTTCAGAATTGTTACTGTTGTTTAAACAAACATAAGTCATTTAAATAAATGAATCGGTTAAGCACGAGGCCTGATCTCCATTTACTAAAACAGGCATGATAGTAAATGGAAAAATTACTAGGTACTCATCATAATCAGCCTATAATGTTCCCACTGCTGGAAACAGGCCTCCTCTCAATTCTCAATTCTTTATTGCGTACCATAATGTATAAAGTTGGTAGGGAATTATATTAGTCACAATTATGGACCCTGTCGGGCACAGCATAGATGAAGTAGGAGAGAGGAGGAAGAACACTGCGTGTTTAATTTGATAATTCTCTGTTAGAGGGAGACGGCCATAATCCACCACGCGGGCACAGTACGGGTTGGTATATGTTACATGTCTTTGAATTCATGGTTCTAACACTTGCTATGTTTCGGTTTAGATATTTTTGTTTAAGCCTGTCAAGACTATCCATCCACCATTAAACTGTTAAAAAATAAGCATATCTTTCAATTAATGTTGCGCATCTCTGGCTAGGTTAATAGGTCGATCATCGACCGCTTGCTATACAATTGATTGTTCGAGTTAAATTGTTTTGCCAATATAGAAGCGTCAGGAATGTATGTAGTGGTTTATATTTAAGACTAACGTTAGCCGGCGGCTTCGCCCGCATGGACGTCGGAAATTATACCACTGGGACGTACTATGTGTTCATCCATGTTATTTAAACTTTCAGTGTGCCCAATTTCATCCAAATCCTTTCAGCCGTTTTTGCGTGATTGTGTAACAAACATCTAAATATCCAAACATACAAACTTTGCCTTTTATAATATTACTAGGATAGGATTTAACCCATTTTGATTTTTGAATAAATATTTATTTCATCATCATCATCGTCATATCAGCCAAGAGACGTCCACTGCTGGACATAAGCCTCCCCCAAAAGGGGGGGAGTTGCTATAATCGCCACGCTTGGCAGACGGGCTGGCGATCGCAGTATGGTGGTCAAATGCATAGAGAACGCTGCTGCCCATTCCCTAGTAAGTGCCTTAGTCGCCTTCTACGACACCCACGGGAAGAAATAGGATGGTGCTATTCTTTTACGACCGGCACCACACGGAACATATTAACGGGAAATATTTATTTTATAAAAACTAAGTGGAAAAAAATGTACCATCGAAGCTAACTCACAAATTACTAATCAAATCTTAGCCAAATTTACATGGGACCACTCGGTAAGTATACCCTTTCAAACAAAGATTTTTTTTTCAAATCGGTTTATACATATTATGACGGACATAGCATGGGCGTAGCTAGGGATTTTGTTTAGGGAGGCAGCCATCTAGATGGAGATCATAAATGACACCTAGTAAGAAATAATCCTATAAAAAGTATTTCATGTAAAGAAGGCTGCCAAGGCTGAAAATATACGGATTGGCCGTTCCGCGGCACAAATACTTATGGGCTTCATCATCATCATCATCATAATTTCAGCTGAAAGACGATCACTGCTGGTCATATGCCTCCCCTAAGCTCCACCACTTCGACCGATTCTGTGGTTCCCGTATCCAGTGGATTCTCGCGGCCTTCACATAGTCATCGGTTTACCTTTTGGGAGATATTCCAACTCTACGCCTTCCGGTACGCGGTCGCCACCCCAGAACCGATCAGCCCCATCAGCTATCTGTTCTGCGAGCTATGTGCCCTGCCCACTGCCAATTAAGTTCGGCAATTCTTCGGGCCACGTCGGTTATCTTGGTTCTCCTGCGGATCTCTTCATTTCTGATATAATCACTTAGAGAAACTCCAAGCATAATCCTCTCCATTGCCTTTTGGGTAACTTTTGGCCTTCTAATAAAGCCTATTGTGAGCGACCAGGTTTTGGTGCCATATGTCATCACTGGCAACATGTACTGGTTAAAGAATTTCGTCTTTAGGCACTGCGGTATTTGGGACGAGAAGATATCAAAATCAAAATAAAAAGTCGGCTATCGGATTTGACGATTGACTTCTTTCTCGTACTTGGACCTAACAGTTCGAACTGAACAGTTTGTCCTAGGTAAACATACTTGTCCATAACTTCGAGTATAGTGTCTCCGATTTTTATGAGAGTGGACTCACTCTCATGAAGATAGGAGACGCTACATAGGCATTTGACATGAGCTTTGTCTTGTCTATGTTCATTTTAAGACCCACTCTTTCGTAAGCTCCACTGAGGTCACCGAGCATTGTAACGAGGTTCTCCATAGTCTCAACCATGACAACTATATCATTGGCGAACCGATAATATTGATTAACAACCCCTTTCCAGTCCAGAACCTTGCAGACATCCTCCAGTGCAGCGGTGAATAGTTTCGGCGAGATAACGTCTCTTTATCTCACATACTACATAGGTACACTCTGTATAGGTTCCAAAGTCCGGTCCTGGAGTTGGACCGACATAGTGCCCGTTTTCGTACAGACACTTCAGCACCTCGATGTACCGATAGTCGTCCACAAACGCTAAGAAGTGAGGCAGGTTATACATTTCGGCCTTGTGTATAACTTGCCGCAGCATGTGTATGTGGTCTACTGTCGGAATCCGGCTTGCTAGGAGGCTGGAGGTCATAAAACCTATGCGCGACACGGTTCGTGATGACACTTGACAACAACTTGTAGACATGACTCAGAATTGAGATGAGCCTATAATTCTTAAATAGGACATTGTGACCATTCTTAAAGAAAAGTATCACCACACCTCTGTTCCATGTCTGTGGCATTTTGCCCTCGAGTATGTCGGAATCAAACAACTTCTGAAGGGCCTTTTTCAGATTTGATTTAGCGGATACGAACCTGCCATCATCGGTGTTCATTTTCTGCCCAATAAAAAAATCCCTAGCAAAGACATTGGAACCTTTGTTCTGCTCTATCACGTCCATAATACGTTCTGTATTATAGCACCGAAGGTCACTTTTTAAGGACATACAGATCCGTATATTAAGCTGTACGTAGGTACTTGAGCGCATCGTCTGAAGACTGCAGGATCATCTCGCAGTGCATCCTACTTTGCACCTTCATGAGCTTGAAAGTAGGATCAGAGAGCTTCTTGTGTCTATTTGTATGACGAGTTTGAAGATCTTAGAAAATTGTCAATTCAGTCTGTATTGACAATTTTCATGAACTCAACGTTAAAATCGTCCACATGGCTCCTTAAGCACTCGAAACGATTCTAGAGTTTGAGGTGAAAGCTCTCGGCGTTTTGGACTTGGATCAGTGGTGGGCTAAGCGTAGACTTCATCAACCGATTTATTTCCTTTTTATATTTAAGTTCAAAGTTCCTCTTACCATGTGGTGATCACTTCCAGTTTTCACCGCCTTGATCACAGAGAAATCATTGAATACTTGCTGCGTAGTCGACATACATAATGTAGTTAATCTCATTTTTTGTTGCACCATCAGGGCTTTGTCAGGTCTACGTCCTATGCTCACGTTTTCTTAAGAAGGAGATCATCATAAAAAGCTTCTCTTTTCTCTCGATCTTCACCACGTTGCTCACAAGGGACTTATGAACGATTAACCCGACACTGCCTTGGGACTGCTGGTTACCCTCCCACCACTGCGACCTTGGGACTGTTGGTCCCAGTCCCTTATGGGATTATGGTAAGAAATTAAGTAAGTGATCCTTATCATGCAATAGTTTAATACAGCGGCCCAGCCATATAATACATTTTGACCAAGATGTGAGTTGGGCTTGATCATTACATCATATTACTTTTTAACAGCGCAAGCGTTATTTAATAATAATAATTCATTTATTTATTCAGATTCCTAAGATCCATTGGGTTAGTAACAATAGTCTCAACCTATGTTAGTGCATAACACAGATAGTGTACAGGATTATTATCCTACTAATATCTAATATCATAAATGTGAAAGTTTGTGAGTATGGATGTATGGATGTTTGTTACTCTTTCTCGCAAAAACGGCTGAATGGATTTTAATGAAATTTGGGATACAGGTAGTTTGTAACCTGGAATAACACATATGATACTTTTTATCCCGGTACTACGTTCCCGTGGGATAGTTTTCGACCTCCACGCAGGTGTAGCTGCTGGCAAAAGCTAGTATTATATAATATCAGTGGGAATAAGTCTTGGAAACCTACTTTAAAGATATGTTTTTGGTAGGATTTCATTTATTTTTGTAGGGTGCTCTATTAAATTTAATTTTAGTGGAGATGTACTGGCCTATTTCATTATCCTTAAGAAGTGCCCTAGAGCTTTTGACGAGTGAGTCAGTCGGTGACGAAATCGTAAATTTTTAAAACCCAAACGTATTAATAAAACCCAAAGTATAAAAGCTAGATGAATAAAACTTGTGTTTATTTTATTCTGCTAACTACATCTTATCCTGAAACTTTGAGCTCTTTAGCATCGTCCAGCCCGAAGCGTTGAAAATACGACGAAACGCTTCGAGAAAAAGTGGGTAGTGCCCCTGCTTTTTGTTTTTGGCTCATCTTGTTAGGGGCAGTACCATGCCCTTATCTCTCTCCTTTTGGTAAATGCGCTACATGGCGATGTGGCGTACCTATCTATTTCTGGATGCCTAAGTAAAGTTAAAAGTCTCATAGCTCTTACTTTTATTATAAATACAAAATAAATTCTTGTAATTAAACACTTCCACGCTTAAACGGATTGCGATAAAACTTTGTAAGAAGATGTAATAGTATTTTGGGCAAGATACTTTTAACCGCGTGAAGACATATTTTCTACGGTGGGCAAAGAAGTTTTTAGGGTGGGCGCCGCCCACTCTTGCTCCCCCCCCCTAGCCCCATGGTAATTAGGTAACAAACTCCTCCGTTTTTTATGTCGGTTAAAAAGGGCTATAAGTTATAAGTTCGAGCAGCAAACTTGTCAAAACACTAGTGCGACTTTTAAACGAACTCAAATGAAGATTTGGTCTTTTGATGATATAGGTACCTAAATTGATTTAAAAATAGAATATTCCTGACAGTGAAAGTAGAGGGCATAAGTCAACATGACGTTAAAATTACATAACCTTTTTTTTTTTTTTTTTTGATTACGGGGGGAAATCCTCATGGATGTCCTCCGCCCCGGGGAGGGCGGAGGGGTCTGTCAGACTCTTACTGACTAAAACCACCCCGGTGTTCCGTCTCTCACTTGCACCGGGGATCACGGGAACTGATGTGACTTCCGCGATCCCCGGCTAGTGCCGGCCCGCCTCTGCGGGCCACGTCGCGATAGGGGGGGAGTGAGGTGTTAAACTCCCCCCTTACGTCATAGAGAGGCGCGCGTGGAACACTACGCGCCGCCATCTCGGGTCCAAACAAGTAGAGGGCGACAGATTTCCCCGGATCTGTTGCCCCTGGACCCATTTAGGGGGGCTGGAAGAGGGCGTTATCCGCCCTCCGCCGACGCCCGGTGCGTCTGCTGCGGATCGGGTTAGCGGAAGCAATCTCCCGCTCCCTCTCCGCAGCCTCCTTCTGCGACATGACTGTTTCGCAGAAGGATACCACCGCGTCCCAGGACTCCTCGCTGCCGACCATCGAGTCGACAACGGCCGGCAGCGACAGGTCACTGCCTACTCCTGAGATGAGGGCACGGCGCGGCTCCTCCCAAGCGGCACACTCTGCCAGCGTGTGCCACGCCGTGTCCTCCCGACAGTCGACGCAGTGGTGACACCGAGCGTCCGGCTCCCTGTTTATGCGACACAGGTACTTCCCGAAGCAACCATGCCCCGAGAGCACCTGTGTCACCCGAAACGACAGGGAGCCGTGCCTCCTCCCGAGCCAGCGCTCGAGTACTGGCCGGACCGCCCCGATGGTAGCGGGGCCGGCGGTAGGGCGTGAAAGCCTGCCCCGCCATTCCGCCACCAGGGCTGCGCGAAGCTGTGACCGACGCAACTCCAAATGTCGCTGCGTCAGCCACTCGCCCCGCGCCCTCGAGTCCTCGCGCCACCGGTACAGTGACGCGAGTACCTTCGCCTCGAGGTCCCAGGGCGGGGATCCGGCCAGTACACAAGCCGCCTCGTAGGAGATCGTGCGATACCCCCTAATGACTCTGACGGCCATCGCTCGCTGTGGCCTTCGCAGGACAGCGATGCTGCCGGCCGTCAGGTCAGCCGCCCAGATCGGGGCCCCATACAGGGCCATCGATCGCACGATCCCCACGTAGAGCCGCCTACAGGCGGCGCTCGGGCCCCCCAGATTGGGAAGCAGCGTTGACAGCGCCCCAGCCGCGCCCAACAACTTGGGCGCCAGCCGCTGGAAGTGGGGGCCAAAATCCCACCGGCTGTCGAGCACCAATCCTAGATATTTCATGGTGGACTCGACAGCGATTCGAGACCCCCCGACCACGATGTGTGATCCCAGCGGTGGCGCCCGCCGGGGGCCATGAAAGACCATGGCCTCCGACTTGTTGAGGGCCACCTCCAGGCCTAGGCGCCGTATGCGGGTCACGACCTGTGACACCGCAGCCGTTGCCAGCAACGCTGCCTCCCTGTACGAGCTCCCCCGGGCCGTGACCAGCGTGTCATCCGCGTAACACGTCAAGTCCACGCCCGGCTGGAGCTCGCCCCTCAGCACCCAGTCGTACCCGATGTTCCACAGGAGCGGTCCCACGACCGAACCCTGTGGAACACCGCACGACATGCGGCGCTGGTTTCCGCCATCACGTCCCGTGTAGGTGACACACCTTTCCGCCAAATAAGCCCCAACGATGCGGCGGAGGTAGGAAGGCACCCGATGATACTGCAGTGCCTCCCGAATGCAGCTCCAGGGCAGGGTGTTGAAGGCGTTGGAGATGTCCAAGGACACCGCCAACATCACCCCGCCCCGGCACACCGCTTCCTCCGCCAGGACTCTCACCCGCGATATCGCGTGGATGGTGGAGCGCCCGTGCCGAAAGCCGAACTGGCTTTCGGCTAGGTCAGGCCCTTCCCTGCTTAAGTGGCCGACGAGGCGGGCAGCGATTATCCGCTCAAACATCTTACCCACCTCGTCGAGCAGCACTATGGGCCTGTATGCGGACGGCGAGTCCGCGGGGCGCCCCACCTTCTTGAGCAGGACCAGACGACCAGATTTCCACAAAGTGGGAAACTGGCCCTGCTCAAGGCACGCGGTGTAGAGTCCTCTCAGTTGGGGCTCTAGCTCCTTCAGAGCGAGGGCTAGTACTATGCCGTGAATACCATCGGGCCCCGGAGCCACGTTCTTGGCCCGGAGCCGCATCACGGCCACCCTCATCTCTGCCTGTGTCACCTCCGGGACGCTGATGGCGCTCTCTTCGGTAGGCTCTGCGGCTGTGGGCAACGCCATCGGCGGCGGAGTGTGCTCCGCTCTTGCCGGGAAGAGGGCTGCGACTACCTCATCCAGCAGCTCAGGTTGGAGACTCTCCGTAAGTGGAGGCGCCGCGGCTCGAAGTTTCCCTCGAACCGCACGATACGGGCGCCCCCACGGATCTCCGTCGAGAGTCTCCAACATCTCCTCCCTGGCTCGCGTCCTCGCTTCGCCGATGGCCAGCCACAGAGCCTCCTTAGCCGCGCGGTACACCTCATACCGCGCGGCTTCTTCGTCAGGGACCCGACGACGTCTCCTCCGGTATCGGGTGTACTGGCGTCTAACCGCCACGCACTCGACACGTAGTCGCGCGATTTCGGCAGACCACCAGTACACCTGGCGCCTTCCTGAATGCGTGTGGACGCGGGGCATCGACGCGTCGCTGATTTGCGTCATCGCCCCGCGGAACCACAGCGCCTCCTCTTCGACGTCGACGGGTCCAATCGTCGCCAACTCCCGGGTCCAGGCCTGGACAACAGCGGCCTCCTCGAGAACCTCCCTGTCAATGCGCTTACGCGCCCAGCGCGGGCCGTCCGTTCGCGGGGCCGATGGACTGCGGCCGCCAGTGGTCTGGGTGGAGACGTCGAAGCGGATGTATCTGTGATCCGACAACGTCTCCACCTCCACGGCGACACGCCAGTCGCGGACACGGCTCGCGACAACAGGGCTAGCGAACGATACGTCTACGATCGAACCGCCCCGCTGTCGCACGCACGTGTGTACCGAGCCCCGGTTTAGGACAACCAGGCCAGTCGTGACCGCCCACTCCTCCAGCGCCTCACCCCTAGCATCGGTCACTGGGGATCCCCACGCTGAAGACTTGGCGTTGAGATCCCCTAGTAACAGCACGGGGCGAGGGTGGATTCGGCCTACGACGGCCCCCAACTCGACAAGGAAGTTCTCGAAGTCGGCGAGGCTCTTGTTGGGCGAGAAGTACGCCCCAACAGTGCCAATGCCATCCGCGAGGGCGGCTACCCAGCCGTGACCTCGGGACGGGTTGACGAGAGCCCCGCCAATGATGGCCACCAAGCCGTCCAGATCTCCCACCCAGTTACCCCTGGGGGGGACAAAGTATGGCTCGGCGACCACAGCCACGTCAATCGACCACTCTGCCATGCTCTGGATCAATAGATCCTGAGCTCTGGCAGCGTGGTTGATGTTGCCCTGGAGGAAATGGTAAGGCGCCATTAAGCGCAGTCCATTCCCTCCGTCACACCATCCGTAGGCCGGGAGTCGGCCGTAGGGCACCCAGACTGAGGGGTGGGTAACGAACCCCTTGCAGCCTTGGTGCCCCTCCTCTTCTTCTTCTGGGTCGGCACGCCACAGGCTCTTCCACCTGCCCTGTGCCCAGCTGGCCTCCCTGCAGCTGTACAGAGGCTGCAGTTTGGCGCCGCTGAGCACTGGGCAGACTTATGGCCGGGCTGACCGCAGCGAAAACATTGCTCGCTGCGGTCTATTTCAGCGGTGCACCTTGCCCGGACATGCCCAATGTCCAGGCAACGGTAGCACCGTAACGCCCTGGGTTGCAGCAGCTTGACTCTCGCTGCAACCCAGCCCACCAACAGGCGCCCACCGTCGGTGACCTTGTTCGCCGCCGACACTGGGCACCGTAACCACACCGCACCGAGACCGGAAGCACCAGTGCGGATTTCGCCCGCCCGTATGTCATCGGGCGGACATCCACCGACTCGAGCAATGGCCGCCACAACCTCAGCCGGGGTGATCGAGTCGTCCAGGCCGTCGACTCGCAGCTCAGCGGTCTTTATCGGCCTGGACACTCGAACGTCCTCAGGGCTGAGGACCTCCCTCAGCTTAGCGGCCAGGACATCCGCCTTCTCGCCGCTAGAAGCACCCGGCACCTCCAGCAGCCGCGCCCCCGTGATCGCCGTTCTATAATTCATGCCGGACGGTATGCCAAGGTCGGGGAACGCGACCTTTGCTTTCGCCTCCGTCATGACCGACTTGTAGGAGACGCCCCTCTCGATGGCTCCGGGCTGCAGTGTAATAACCACAGCCGCGGAGCGTGGGGCTCTCACCCTAGACGACCTCTGCGTCTTCTGCGTGGCCGGTGCAGGTGCCTTAGCGGGTGCAGTTGGCGCTGGCTTCTTCTTGCGGCCCTTCTTGACGACCGTTGTCCAGGCCTCCATGGAGGGCCCGGGAGCGGTCGCCGGGGGACCGGCCGTCTGGGTAGTGGGCCCAAGCGTGGACGCCGTGGGAGCAGCCGTCCGGGAAGTGGGCACAGACTTGGCCTTTGCAGACTTACTGGCCCCCTTCCCAGACCCGCTCGGCTCAGCAACCGCGACCATTGACCCCAATTTTGTGGTGCCCGCCAACCTCCCTTTGTCCGCAGCGAGTGGTGGGCGAATGGTTTCGGCTGGGAGGAGTCTCCCCTCTATGGCCTCCATCCGAGCCCCCACCATCTGCCCGCACTGCATCATGCAGATGCGTGCGATCTTTTCGATCTCTGCATCCGTAAGTGCAGAGACCGATGGTGTCGACGATGGAGGCGACGGCAGGACCAGCGATCCGGTGGCCGCGGGAGCTGCCCTCTGGGCGGCAAACTGCCGCTTGAGGTCCTCCAACTCGGATTGGAGACGGCGGTTCTCTTCCCATAGCTTCGCCGTCTCCTCCGTGCTCGAACGACTAAGGAGGACCTCGACGGCCTCCTTGATGCCGTCAGCCGCCTCCTTTAGGGCGCGCGTGAAGGTGCCCTTCAGGTTGCCTGACTCGGTGGCAACCTTCAGGACGACATCCACGCCGTCCAAAGCTTGGCGACTGAGCGCCACCGCCGAAACACTCCCCCCGGCAGCCATCCGGGTTGAGCGCCGCTCCCGCGCTTGACGGGCCAGCTCGCTGACCTTGTCAGCCGCTACAGCCTTCCGCTGCGCCCGTTTTGCGGCATTGGCTTCCGCCTTGTTGGACTCCAACTGTAAGCCCTCGCCAAGGTCCGAGATCGAGGCTCCGGAGTCGGTCTCCACGCTCTCCATACTCTCGGCTAGCTCCAGCGGAACCGATGTATCGGGTCGGGATACCGATACGGACTGACCCCGCCCACTGCGCTTCGGCAAACCAGCACAAGCTCCGCTCGCTACCGCGCGACCTCGCCCGCTCCTGCCCGTCGGCACTTTAGCAGCTGGCCTGCTCTCCTCACTATGTGAGCGTGGTGAGCGCTTCCTCCGTCCCTTAGAGGGACGCCCGGCTATCCCCTCTACAGGCTGCGAACGCTCCGAGCCGATGCTCGAAACGCCCGGCAAGCAAATCTTCTCGGACGCGGTGTCGGGATCCAACACCGCACCCACTCCCATCCGCTCGACCAACACGATCGGCATCTCTTCAGGTTTTTTAAAAATTGTATCGTCCATGTAAGTCCCACGAGTGTGGGGGATATAAAAGGTCCACCTAGGGTAACCCCCTGTCCCTAGGTAAGTGTACATTTGTAACCCAACCAGGGGGTCCACTAATCCCTGGCTGGGGGTGCGCTTGTGACTGATGCGCCACCTACAACTACGAAGCTGCAGATGACACTACTCCTCAGCCATTCATACCCTCGCCGCACACCAAAACTTGATATTAGAGGAATTTTTTATAGAGGTTATCTTCCTCGCGATCCGGGCGATCAAGCCAAGATCCTCGTCCCGTTCCGAGTCATAAAACATGACCATGATCTCGTTACGGATTACGATTTCGACGGTTGCAGTCGGGAGAATCAGATCCCCCGCTGCTAGCCCGTTGGCAGGGTGAGTGCACAACGAGCGCCGCCCATGTTTCTCCACATGTCTATCTGTTTGAAACAGACAGACATGTGGAGAAATATCTTACACCCACTCAACCCACCCTCTGTAAGCAGAGGGGTGAGTGAGCCTCCGTCGAGCGGTCTAAAGTGACCGACCTAGAAGCGTTATGGCTCTCCTCCCTACGCAGAAATTCGCCACAGTCAATACCCTCTCCGACATGGAGAGACTATTGGCCGTACCCAGGGTGCACCGGCCCGACGACTGCCCTTTCCCCCGAACGTATTCGAAAGGAACGAGCAGCAATCAGGCACACGAGGAGGTTTTCTGCACGCACCCCAAAATTACATAACCTATGTCAACATTGAGGGATCATGCTAGGTCTTCCTTTATTGTCACAATAGATTGTTTGTAATAACATGCAAATTGGATCGTCGTTCTTGATGTGAATTGTAATGTGATTTCACTGCCTAATAATAGAATTATTATTACTGACACTTACAGTCTCCTAACACAGGCATTGTTTGCCTAAAAGGAGGCTCCAAACACAAATCATTGTTTAAGAAGCATTTTGTTTAAATAATAATAAAAAATATTTCATAAAAAATATTTCATTTCATTTCACTTACAATCCTAATGGATACAGCAGTTACATAGGTCCTTATGAGTAGCTTAGCAGTTATCAATGGTGGTTGCAAAATCATCTAGGTGTCCAATAAATGCGTCATAGACTTGGAAAGTCTGTCGACTAACAGCAATTTATTGGATCATCTTAATAGAAGACAGTTGTTGTTAAAGCTAGTACAGTGATGAGCCCATGGATGTCAAGAGGCTCGACTCATGGCTTCACATGGAGACATTTTCCCATAAATCAGTCCGCTTACCTTCATAATTATGGAAACACAGGCATAGAGGTTTCAATAGTTTTAACAGAGCCATCCAACGTAAACTTTTGTTAACTAGAATATCTGCTTGATTCCGAACACAGTCACTGTCAAGTTAATACATTACGCCGCGTGCAACTAGTTCCGACATGTTATCATAGATGGTGTTAAATTATATTTCTGACTTCGATGATGGTCCAGAATGATTTGCAACCTTTATTCCAGGGACTGAAAGCGGTTACGGTAAGAGGTTAAGATACCTCAAAAATATATCGGTACCGATTTGAAATAAAGGTTGAGCTATACCGAAACCTTTATAAATAAAGGTTGGGCCAAATAACGGTTTTAACCTTTATACGATTTCGGTACTGAAAAACATGCGAGACGGCGGTCGAACACGTTAGAACTTGTATTTTTGTACATTTTGCTGTAGGTACTCTTTTACTTATTTCTTTGTATCTTGCCGACTGTGCGCCGGGTAATACCTATGTTTTTATTTTGTCGACCGCTGATCGTTCATCAACGTAATAAATGAACGAGAACCAATGACAATAATGCTACCTACTTTAATTTGGCGATTTATGGTAATCTTAGGAATCGTGAACTTATGTCTGTAATGTCTGTAAGTTATGTTTGAGGGCAAAATATGTCATGTTTTTATGCAATAGTCATATTTTACGAAAAAATATTATTATACATATATAATGTTTAGTTTATTTCAGATATAGACCATACAAATTTTATACACATTATTATTTCATTTATTGTTTTCCTTACTTATTAAATATATTTTTAAATATTTTAGCAAAACTCATACAAAAACATTAAAAAATTGGCTACAATAGTCCTGTCAGTGTTATATCGATCCCAGTACAATGTAGCGTGACCATTCTCGAGAACTGGGTCAGGCACATACCTGTAATACTACAGGTATGTGCCCGAAAGTCTGAAGTACCAATGGCACTTCAGACTCCACAAGGTTGTACTGCAAAGCAAGTTGCTGGTGGATAATCCTAGCTACTAGATTGTGTCTATGCAAATACTCGCCGTTAGCAAGACGAGAACAACCGGAAACAATATGTCGGATTGATAAATTCATCCATAATCACACAGACAAAACCTTCGGTATCCCCAAAGAGGTCGACCAAAACGCCGCCAGGATACGGACGCTAAAAGTCTACATCAGACTCATGGAGGGCCAGGAAAAAGCGTCCGTGAAGCTCTTTGCCTTGCCATACTTTCTTATGATCATTAGTATCTAGTACTGCAGGTTTGCGTCAGTTCTCTTTCGCCAAAGAGAAAGGTTCAGGGTGAGGCCCTTGTCCACTGCAACTACATCTCGATGCATCCCCACGTTAGTTTGATAGAAATATTCCCTGAGACTGCAAATCTTGCGGTTGTGGAGGGTTCTAGCATTTAAAAAGCCTTCAAACTTCCGCGAGATATACAGTTTCATCACTGATGACCGTGGGTGATGCATCCGATATGTCGTCAGCAATGTACGGACCTTCCTATCAAGTTCTATCTGAGTCCATTTGAGTATGCCGAAAGAATACATCAAACCGGCATGACCCAACCGTTGAAGGCCTTGTTTCCGCCTAATAAAAGACTATTTGACGCTTTATTCAGGCGGCCAAAGCATTGATGCCTAATGCTTCCGACATACCCAAATACTTGTAGGTTTTGGTTGAGGAGAGGGCTCCAAGGTATTTAGAATCCGTAAGTTGGGTTCCCATGAATTCTATAATCCCGCCTTTTTTTGGGTGGGAAATCATCAAATCACTTCTCCAGCTCTGGGTGGAGACGGGAGGGCGTGTCAGACTTTTACTGACTAAAATCACCTGTGTTCCTTCAGTTGCCTGTGTGCCAGGAGCCACGGTATCTCTTTGGAACAACCCGCACCCCTGGCAGGCATTGGCTCTTGCGGACCCCACCGGTTATCCCCCCTCGCTTTCCATGCATGACTACACCTTTGTCCACAAAAAAATGATCCTGATAACTGAGCTACTGAACGTTTCTGTTACCTTCAGTAGCTCCATCTGTCGCAAATTGAGGGGGCAAAGAGTTTCAAATCACCCATGTAAAGGAGGTGTGATATCACCTGACCACCTCTTCTCAACCGATAGCCTAGAGCTGAATTCTTCCGAAGTGTGCTTAGAGGATTCAAGGCTAAGCAAAACCAAAGGGGACTCAAACTGTCGCCCTGAAATATTCCGCGTTCAGTGCTTATCGGTTCATCAATCTTCTGGATCTGTGCACATCCTGGATAGAGAAGGACCATCCTGCACTGCCTCATACACCACTTCATGAAGGTGCGTAGAGTTGCGTCTATTTTTACTCCAGCAGCCTCATGAGCCATATATGGCACTGAGTCATAGGCCTTCTTATAATCTATCCAACATGTCGAAAAATCCTTCCGTGATCTACGAACCTGTTGAACTATGGCCATGTTTATAAGGAGCAGCTCCTTAGTGCTGCGGGACGCATTCTTACATCCATTCAGAGATTCAGACATAAGTGGCATCAGTATTCGGTGGATGCGCTTCAGTCACACCTTGAGCGGATATGGGCTGCTCCCAAGCTCTATATACCCACCGTTAATCATCCTGAACCATGCGGTCTGAGTCTGAGTGTGCCGACCCACTCTTCGCCTATACCTACAGATACGGTGTGCCCATGTACAAACTTTCTGCTTCAGGAAGCCGATGCGCTCTGTGACGCTGGATGCATAATCTCGAAAACTAATAGTAGTTCCCGAGAACGCCCGCTTCACAAAACGCATCACCCTTGGGCGTGTATTGCCATTCCTGAAGCAGATGAGCTTCTCGATGAGTACTATGGCCTCAATAATACGACGGTCAATCCTGCATTGCCAGGCTAGTGCGGCGGGTTTCGGTCGTGCAGCTCGGTCAGAGTTTGGAAATTTGACACGAACTATACGAGATGCCGCAACAGCTATGCAATACACGAGTGTGTATCACAAAAGTCTGCGCTGCTTTCAATAATATTTGGTAACAACGCATCCAGGGCGTGTGCCCTGAAAAACAGAGCACTGGTGTGTGCTCTGTAAACAGTAGATTATACCATAGAAAAATAGATAATACCTACATTGCATAGAAACGAAACTCCCACTCTAGACGCATTCAAAATCGCATTAATAGTCTCTCAGTTTTGGGGCGATTCAATCGCACGTCCAGCCACGCATTTGCCGTCGCCGGAGCTGGATGTTTCGTTCCGCGTGTAGAATTTTTGCTGCCTACTTATTGCGGAATTGCATGGTGAAATGATAAATAATAAATGATAAATGATTTTATTTCTGTAAGTAGGTTTGTACAAACACTTTTACACGTCAATCTTATTTTTTTTAAACTAGATGAGGTCGGCGTTTCCTATCTGACTACTCTGAGAAGAAAAATACCATTTCCTTCATCGTCATCAGCCTATTACTGTCTCACTGTTGGGCATGGGCATATGAAACAAATATTACACGTAATAATCAATTTTAAAAAAATAGATTAGTATCGAAGGTATTTTAATATTTTTTCCATCAACCCAGCGGCGGCGTTAGGGACGAGATGACATAGTACCTAATAACAACGCGCAATTTAACATGCCTATGTAATGTTAGATATTTTGTAGGGTATTACAAAAATTGACTTCGTCGGTCTCAAATACATCCGGTGAAGTTGGGGAATCCAGTTCTGGAGTTGTGCCATCGGGGTCTACTTCATAATTCTAATATTTATCTGTTTTATGAGACTGAGAGACTAGGTCAAATTTTTTGTCATCTATATAGATAGAGTCATCTGAATCTGAGCTTTCAGATGACTCATCTATGATCACCAGAGGTCGGAGTAGGTAGATTGATTTTATATACTTGCGTCAAGATATTATAATATGGACATGCCATTTTATCCATAATGTGCGGGAAGTACCGGAAAAAGTTCCGGAATTGGAATTATGGAATAAAATAAAAATAAAACATACAGATAGGCTAACAAAATCGTTTAAATAAGCTGACAAACACCCAATGAGTCATTCAGGATACTTGCTTCTGATTGGTCGTTGTGTGCGGTCAATGCGTTGTGAACATAGATGAACATGAGATAAAGAAACAAAAGGCCCTGTCTAAGTTTTGTCTCATACTGTCAAGCGTCATTTCTAATTCAACAGTAAGGGACAAAATACGGTGTAACTATTCCAAGGTATTTTTGTTTAAAATAAAATACTGATTTCTTTCACCATTAGCTAACACTGGTAGCGTAGATTGATATTATTAATTCGTTTTTCACCTTAAACACAAATTCGTGCTAATTTCAAAATTCCGGAACAAATATCACAATAAATATGAAGTTCCAGTATTTTGGAAGCAAATCCATATTATCCTCTACGTTTGACGTCAACGACCTTAAATCAATCTACCTACTCCGACCTCTGATGATTACATATGCGCTTGTAATTTTAGTTATATTAAATGTAAATAATGTAACTGTACCTACCTAATAAAACTTCACAGACTTCTAAGTACTTACGTTTACGTATCTGCTCTATACGTTTAAGTGAAAACATTTTTCCACAACATCGTCATCAGATAAAAAGAACGAAATAAAAACCTTAAGAAAGATAAGAAAACCTTAGGTAGGCACTCGGCTTAGTCCGGTTTACACTCCCAGCCGTGTCTTTCCGATCGGAAATAAAAACCATAACTGAGTCATAATAAAGTGCAATCAGCCAATCAGGGCTTCTCAAGTGAGCGTCAAAGAAAACCCCTATTTATTAAGGTTTAGGTACTGCTAGCGACACATTTATTATAGGTTAAGGTACTGCTACCAAAATATACCGGTATGCATTTCCAACCTCAAAATTCAGCTACTGCAAATAAAAACGGTATCGAAATATTTCGGTAACCCTTATTTAACGGTATGACGTCATACCGAAATTTAAAGGTATCTTAATTTTTGGGTAATTCAGTCCCTGCTTTATTCTATTATTATAATTAACATTTAAGGTGATTCTTTCATCCAAATGTAAGATTTTCGCTGAATAAAAAAAGATGTGGTTATTAGTTATTTTTAGAGTTTTCATATAAGGTAAAAGTTATATTTTCTGGGTAGGTAATTTAATAATCCTACAAACTACTGAAGCTGATTTTAACTAAAGTTTTTTAGGCACTTAATTAAGCAAGGGTTACCTATATATAGGTAGTTGTATAATGATGCCATACATGAACAAATCACAATGTAGGGTACGACTAACTTTCAATCCCAGATTAGCATGATAATAACTGAAACTCCCATTTAAAACTCGATTAAAAAGTTGCCAACGGTATCATGGGCACAACAGCCCATTATATTTTGAATGTATTTCGACCATTATTGGTTTTCAGTATGGCGGGCGCGGATTTGCAGTTAAAAGGAATTAACTCTCGCAGCAGATCGGTTTATTTTCTTTATTACACTTTATTATTTTGTACGTTTGTTTTGGGTAAGTTTTGTAAATGATTTGGCAAGTAGTTTGCTGTAGTTTGTAGTATATTTCCTCTGATTATGTGATAAATTTAATAGCTAGGTCTTTGTGAAAGAATTCTTCTAGGAGAAGAATGCTAGGCAGATGGATTTTGAGTGTCGGTGAATTTAGAGTTACTGGGTTAAACTTAACTTTAACGTTAACTGGTTGTCAAAGTTTTGAGCTTCTGACTGCCCGTAACCACCACTTCGCTATAGTAACCCAGGTATAGAAGGGTCTAGAAAGTCTAGAAGCAAGGATAATGCTGTGTTCCGCTTTGACGATCCATAATCAGACTTGTAAGAGGGTTGAAAGTCAACCAAAGGACGATTGAATCAGAAATGATGAATAGCCAAACCTAAGTGGCATAGGCAGGGCGCAATTCTCGTAGAACAGATTGCCGATGGGCCCGAAAGGTTTTGGAGTGTCTTTTTGTCTTTTAAAGAACAGTCATGAAATAGTGTTATTTGCAGATGACACATCACTTTTATTTAAGCTTAAACGACAACAGTCAGTTACTGACGATGTAAATAATGCTCTTGCTAAAATAGTGCATTGGTTTAGTGTTAATAATTTACTATTAAACGAGAAAAAACTAAATGTATTCGATTTCTGACACCTAACGTTAAGCAGGTGACAACCAATTTATTAGTAAATGGGGCGGAATTGGACCTTGTGGACACCACTGTGTTCTGAGGTATTATTACCTTGGACTCGAAGCTACAGTGGGGCCCACATGTAACTAAATTGTCGAAGCGGCTAAGCTCTGCAGCCTACGCGGTTTATAAAATGCGTCATTTGACTGGTGCAGAAACAGCTTGATTACAATATTTTAGTTATTTCCATAGTGTAATGTCGTACGGCATTTGCTGTGGGGAAATGCTGCCGACATTCAGGCTATATTTGTGCTGCAGAAACGAGCCATTCGAGCAATTTATAACTTGAGTTGTGCCTACAACTCAAGTTATAAATTGCTCGAAAAAGAACATTAATCTATATTCTAAACACAGCGAAGTTCATAGCATAAATACTAGAAATAAAGATTTACTTATTGTGCCCACGACTAGGCTCCAAAAAATTTGTAATTCATGTAAGTGCCAAAGTATTCGTTTTTACAACAAACTCCCAAGCCACGCTAAAGAACTAAGCTTCAATACATTTAAATCATTTATTAAACAGAAACTCTGTGAAAAAGGTTTCTATAAAGTTAAAGATTATTTGGATGACAAAAAGGCTTGGGATTAATTAAGTTGCTCCAATGTACCCTCAAGCAACAAACTATTATATAAGCTAAGTGTATTGGAATACTATTGACAATTTTATATTTAAGTATTGATCTACGTGTCATTATTTTTGATGACATTTAAAGAGAAAACGAACTGAGAATGTGAGTATTATGCAGGCTAGATTGAACACATGACTTTATAACTCGTCTGGTGGTTTTGAGTATTTTGTAAATGGCCTACGCAAATGTCCAGCAAAACTGGTAGCGTCTTGTGACGGGTCGTTGAGCTCCCTAAAATAGGGTGTAGCTACACGGTGTTCGATACATACATGCCGTCTGTTGGGACAGGTCAGCTCAAAGCTGCAATGGTTCTTTCTTCAAAAGGCCCTTCCAGACATTTCCCTGCATTGTTAGACTCACATAAAATTCAAATTATAAATAATGTTTGGACTATAAAAGAGACCATGACCTCTGAGTTTGTT
This sequence comes from Polymixis lichenea, assembly GCA_949091785.1. Taxonomy (NCBI): domain Eukaryota; kingdom Metazoa; phylum Arthropoda; class Insecta; order Lepidoptera; family Noctuidae; genus Polymixis; species Polymixis lichenea. The sequence continues at coordinate 442,311 of OX420948.1, forward strand.
TCGGCTTTTCTTCTCAGGGAACAGTCAGCTAGGAACTGCCGGCGCCATTTAGTTTTAAAATATTTTAAAATATTGACCAACAAAATGTTGACGTGTAAAAGTGTCTTTTAAGATCTACTTACATAAATAATTATTTAATTTCATTTCGTTACATCTTTTGCTGATATGGTGAAGAACGGGTCCAACAGCTTTATTCTCCGAAATACTTTTAGCTCCGTTGCGATTTATCCCTGTGATAACTCGAAGACCAGTGATAAAACCAAGAACATGGTCCAAAAAAATCATGAGCCCTGGAAAAATGAAGATGAAAGTTCGAGGCGTACTCAAAATTGGAAAAGGAGGCCTGATAATGAGCACTGAGACCAAAGATGACCTAGAAAAGCTAAAGCAAACAGTCCAGCTCGCTTCGGCAGGGCTTACTGTCGACGAACCTAAAAAGCGCAAGCCTCGCATTATAGTTTTAGGAGATCCCACAGCAATGGCTGAAAATGAGAATTTTAAATGTATATACGAACAAAACTTTACTGACAAACTGCCAACAATGACCTAAGATGTATACTTCATAAAACTGAACCACAAGTCTGGCAGGAAAGACACTGAGAATTGCATCTACATAATAGAAGTTCCAGTTGTCATTCGTAAGGCCGTCATCACACAGGACGGATTATTTATAAATTGGACGTCCTGCCCGGTATGAGATTTCACACTTGTTACTAGATGTTACAATTGCCAGCAGTATGGTCATGCAGCCAAGGCTTGCAAAATACCTGTCCCCACATGTGGACATTGCGGTGAAGAAAGGCATTCAACCCAGGACTGCGAGAAGAAAGCCAATCCGCCTAAATGTGCTACATGTTCGCGCTTTAAAAAATAAGTCAACTACAAGACAGGAGACAGAATGCCCGGCTAAAAAAGCTGCCGAATACAGTTACATAAATTTGATTGATTATGAAGGCGCCTAAGAGCGCCACATACTTGAGTATAATTTAGACTTATTTTTTATTGTTATTTTTAGTTTAATATGGAGGATAACTTAATTACAGATATAGATAACACATTTGTAACTGTGTCAAAGACATGTGACGTTGAGGACTGCATAAAATATCTTTCCGACTATAAACTTTCAATAACCGTACTGACCCAAAATATTTGTAGTATTTTTAAGAACATAGACAGCTTTAACATTTTTTTTCATACACTTAACTTTGATTGTGATATAATGGTACTTACCGAGTGCTGGCTGGCTAACTGCTAGCTAACCAATAAAACCGGGTTACACCGTATTACATACTACAATCAAAGTGATAGTGTCGTAGTCTTTGCTAAGGAATCATTAAATGTCACGGACGAGGAACATAATCTACAAGATTGTATGAGTAATTGTTTAGTCATCAAAATTGGTACTACTACAGCGATAATCGCTATGTATTCGCCCTTCCACTAGAAACTTAGATCCTTTTAACAGATCCTTGAACTAGCTTCTCCAAGCACTTAGCACATTTAAGAACGTCATACTAACAGGCGATTTAAATATAAAATATTGGTTCTGAAACTGTGATGTAGGGACCCAAGATAACCTTAACATCTGCTTATATCATGGTTTCCTTCCCGCTTACACTTTGCCTACTCATCAGAGCGTTTCTTTGGGCACGCCACCACGGTTGTTTCGGGAGGTTCCTGTTTCGCATAAGGCGGGAGGAAACGCCCGGGTGTTTCCATTGCGAAGATCGCCCTGAGGACATGGTGAAGCATACGGTAGAGGTCTGCCGGGCTTGGGCGGAGCACCGCCGTGCCCTCGAGGAGGCGATCGGCGGCAGCGATCTCTCGCGTCCGGCCCTGGTACAGGCCATGGTACGGAGCGAGAATGCATGGTTAGCCGTCACCTCCTTCAGCGAAGCAGTGATGCTCGCAAAGAGGGAGGCGGCGCACGTGAGGGAGAGGCAGTACATGTGCCATCACGGCCGTAGCCTACGCAGGAGACGCCCTGGGCGTCAGGAATCCCACGCTGATTCCCAGCCACCGTAGGCGCGGGCTTGCGGACGGCGAGTAATGGGTAGCTAGTGAGCTACCCATTACTAGCCGGACAGTGGTCCGGTTAAGACTAAACCCGGGTCGAACAGCGCGTCGAAACGCGCGCCTCAAAGAGAAGTCAGCACCAACTGGTGGGGCCTGCAAGGGCCGATGCCTGCCAGGGGTGCGGGTTGTTGTAAATGATACAGGAATTTTTGCAACAATCTCTCAAAGAATTTAAAAAATTATTATGAAAAAAAACTTATAAATACCCACCGGTTTTTACGGTGGTAAAACACCACCGAAAAAAGTAAAACGCAAAAAATTATAAACATTTTTTATTTAACCTTAATATCTAAGTTCGGAAGTCGGTGACTTTGAATATGTATTTCAATTGTATGTCACCGCCTTCCGAACTTAGATATTAAGATTATAAGTAAGATAGAGTTTAAGTTTTTGTTAAAAAGTTTTTATTTTATAATTTTTTGTGGCTCTAATCTACTAATTACTACGTGCTTAATTTTTGATTACTTTCTGTAATATAAAACTCAGCTTAAAAAAGAAATACGCGTTGACTTGAGAACCTCTTCCGTTTTTTTTCATCGGTTAAAAATAGCAAACAACTTTGGAAAAAAAACTAAAAACGTCACCAATAACTATGCCAAAACAGTGCGAATCAAGTTCGAGTTTACTGCTTACAAAACCTTCACCACTCATTGTTATGAGTGGTGAAGGCTAACTATGTAAATAACTTTTTTTATAAATGTTGGGAGAACTCTTGCCGAGCAGATTCCGAAATATTGCGACCGACCTACTTTCCAAAACTCAAGCGATAGCTGTAACCCAAAATCTTTTGCTGTGTTAGACACTAACGAAGATGAAATAACCTGAATAATTTCTGGGCTAAAAGATGATTATGCAGCAGTTTGGGATAATATAAGCATTAAGATCCTTAAACGCTTCAAGCATATTTTGATACCTCATCAGACAGATTCGAAATATATGCGTTAAGCATATATTTCGAATCTGTCTTGCCGAAGGAATTTTCCCTAGTGGTCTAAAAAGACAGCAAATCCCTGTCTTTAAATCCAAAAGTGACGACGCAGTTAATAATTATAGGCCAATATCCATACTCCCCTCAATTTTTAAAATACTAGAGAAAATTATAAACAGTAGACTTGTTAATTACTTGGAGAAAAACAATATTTTTAAACTATCGACAGCCGATGCGGTGCATAGCCTGACAGATTATTTTTCAAAAAACCTCGTCGAAGGAAACCAGACCTAAGGAGTTTTTCTCGATTTAGACAAGGCCTTCGACACGGTGTCTGTTTCTGTTCTTCTGGACAAATTAAGAGACCATAGGAATAAGAGGAACGCTACTGAAACTTTTTACTGACTATTTAGACGGCCGATACCAGTATTTTAGAATAGTCAATATTACGAGTGATGAGCAGAAAAATACTGGTTTTGGTGTTCCTCAAGGGAGTATTTTGGGTCCCACACTATTCCTGATTTAAATTAATGACTTATGTAATGTAAATTTTAAAGGCGATAAAATTATATCATATGCCGACGATGCGGCGTTAATATTTAAAGCTAAAACCAGTAGCGAACTATTTGAAATCGCTCAATTAACTTTGAACTCTGTGACTAATTGGCTTCAAAGCAATTTACCAACATTAAATGCTGACAAGACTAAATATATTCACTTCTCCATGCGTAAGCCTCAACTTACCTTTACCTTCACCTATATGCCCATCAATGTGGAAACCGTACAGTCAGCATGTGTAATTGCCCTTTTAATCCTGAAAACGTGCTACATGATAGTGGACGACACACTGGTACGGAGCGAGAGTGCATGGTTAGCAGTCGCCTCCTTCAGCGAAGCAGTTATGCTCGCAAAGAGGGAAGCGGCGCACGTGAGAGAGATGCAGTACATGCGCCCTCACAGCCGTGGTCTTCGCAGGAGACGCCCTGGGCGTCGGGAATCCCAGGCTGATTCCCGGCCACCGTAGGCACGGGCTTGCGGACGGCGAATAATGGGTAGCTCGCTGTCCGGTAAGGACCAAGCCCGGGTCGAGGTCGCGTTGCGTTCCACGCGCGCCTCAAAGAGATGTCAGCAGCAACTGATGGGGCCCGCAAGGGCCGATGCCCGCCGGGGGTGCGGGTTGTTCGAAAGAGATACCGCGGCCTCTGGCATACAGGCAACTGAGGGAACACGGGCGGGTTTTAGTCAGTAAAAGTCTGACACGCCCTCCCGCTTCACCCAGAGCGGGAGAAGTTATTTGATGATTTCCCACCCAAAAAAAAGCCATTAAAGGTAACAGCACGAATTTTTACGATAAAAATTCAAAGGGAAAGAAAGGGGTAAAAGAATTAGAATTTCCTAATGAAAGAAACGGACTTTTCCAAAAGACATCAAAGCGCGACTCATTTATGTGCTCGTTCACCCACCCAACCATCAATTTAAATAGACCCCTGCGGTGGCTCATAATCTGATTAAATCAAAAATAATTTTCGTAGTATTTATTTACCGATGAAGAGTTATGCCATTCTTTTTGTAACTAGATGTCTTGGAATGATTCCCACATCACTTAACCACGCATGAAGGCATTTGATGCATTATTATATTGCTTAAAAAATTATAACAATTTGTAATTATTTAGCGAGCACACAGCTCTAACACTCGGTCATGACTAAAATGGTTACTAGTACCGTAGGCTATACTCGTACATAGGTGTCAAAATACTAATAGATTTCGGGCGTCGGTGCACTGTATGCGCAGTCAAGTAGTTTTATAGTCTTTGGTCCCAGGCGCCGGAAGAAAATATAAGAATTAAATTGATCCAGCCACTGGGACCGCAGTTCGAGTTAATTGCAGTCCCAGTCGTCGGCATCCTCAAACGGATGACCTGTTGAAGGCTGCAGGAATCCGCTAGATACGAGAAACACAGAACCGGTCGAAGTGACGGTGCTTGGGGGAGGCTAATGTCCAGCATTGGACGTTTTTCGGCTAAAATTATGACATTAAATGGTCTGTTGGCGAAGTTATAAAGGCATTTGACGTGTCTTAACTTCGTCTGAATGATCGTCAATCATAGTTATAAAAGTAGATTTCTATTTCGTTATAGCATTTGTGAGCGTTCTCTAATTGTTGCAGATCTCAATTGATGGTGTTATCTATTTTCTATCTGGGGTGTGTCTTTGACCTGTTTAACATGAGACACAATAAAGGCTCGTGCAGACTAGCGCGCGATTCGTCGAATAATTTCTATGAAAACTTAATGGAAATTGTTCTACGAGTGTCGCGACGCGACCGTCGCGTCGCGCTAGTCTGCACGAGCCTTAACTTATTTGACAAGACGCAGAAGAATTAAGAAAAGCTTGGTGATTTCAATATTTCAGCTTCATTACAGCAATCAGTAACGAATTATTCCACCATTGTTGTTGCAGTTACATCGAAATTCCGACTGCAGCCACTCCCAAACATAGGTAACATGTGTCCAACCAAATGAAATGCAAATTAATTAAATAAAAGAGCGAGTGGAGCGAGTGGAAAACAGCTAGTGTTGTAAAATAAAGTCAAGTGAAAAGTGGACAATAATAATTAATTTTTATTTCGGCGCCGTCGACTGGGTGGCCAGAATTCAACGCTTTGGAGTGTTGCCAGGTGGGGAATTCCGACTGAATTTTTAATTGTGGCAACATTTTAGCGATTGAGTTCGCGCGTGTTTGCTATGCTTAATTTATTTTCGTTGAATTCTGTTTTTCTTTTGTTATTTTTTTAATTGTGCAGGTTGATCGTTTGATGTTGGTAACGGAATTCTTTTTATTGAGACACCGATTTTTAAGTGGGTTGGAAGGTACTCTTATGTTAATTGCACGATTCATTTCGAAGGAAATTGCTATTGTATAAGAACAGTTTTTGTTTAATGAACAATATTCACTTTAGCAGCAGCAATTACAGAGGAAGATATAAAAGAACTCGACTGCATGAAGGCAACTGAAAAAATGGAAAATACACAAATGTATGATCTTTACCAAAAACTTTGGACCTACCTAACAACATGCAGTTCAACAAGCTAACATGCAGTCCTTTCAATATAAGTCATGTACCTATCAATCAGTAAATTGGTAGACTGTTAAGGGTTTCCTTAGACTGCGATGGCCGCCACATAGCATCTGCAATTTACTTGTGAATGACTTCGTAGTTTTGTAATTAAAGTAATTTGGTGTTCCCTAGAGACCGTTTTTTGGCACCGTAAAGTCAAACCCTGGTGCCAGCACTTTCATTACGGCTGTCACTGCAGCCGTTTTTTTTTTTTTTTTTTTTTTTCTGGGTGGGAAATCATCAAATAACTTGGGGCGTGTCAGACTTTTACTGACTAAAACCCACCCGTGTTCCCTCAGTTGCCTGTGTGCCAGGGGCGGCGGTATCTCTTTCGAACAACCCGCACCCCCGGCAGGCATCGGCCCTTGGGGGCCCCATCTGTTGCTGCTGACATCTCTTTGAGGCGCGCGTGGAACACAACGCGCCGTCGCGTCGACCCGGGCTTGGTCCTTACCGGACAGCGAGCTACCCATTACTCGCCGTCCGCAAGCCCGCGCCTACGGTGGCCGGGAATCAGCCTGGGATTCCCGACGCCCAGGGCGTCTCCTGCGAAGGCCACGGCTGTGAGGGCGCATGTATTGCATCTCCCTCACGTGCGCCGCCTCCCTCTTTGCGAGCATAACTGCTTCGCTGAAGGAGGCGACTGCCAGCCATGCCCTCTCGCTCCGTACCATGGCCTGGACCAGGGTCGGACGCGAGAGATCGCCGCCGCCGATCACCTCCACGAGGACACGGCGTTGCTCCGCCCAAGCTGGGCAGACCTCCACCGTATGCTCCACCGTGTCCTCTGGGCGATCTTCGCAATGGAAACACCCGGGCGTTTCCTCCCGCCCTATCCGAAACAGGAACCTCCCGAAACAGCCATGTCCGGTGAGGACCTGTGTCAGGCGGAAGGTGAGGACGCCATGCCGCCTCTCAAGCCACTCCTCAAAGAGGGGACTTACCGCCGCAATCGCGGCGTGCCCAGTCACTGCAGCCGTTATGTGATGGTTACCGCTGTCGTAGGAAACCCAAGCTTTAGCCCAACGTTCTGGATGTACTAGCCGTCGAAAACAATGTCACCACCCCTCAAAATTTAGGTCAAGGATCTTGAAGGAGGGGAAGATTGATGATACCAATGAAGTAATAATTTATTTATTTATTTATTTATTTATACTTTAAGCACAAACATGTACAGAGGCGGACTTAATGCCATAGGCATTTTCTACCAGTCGACCTTATAATATAATTAAATTAATTAAATATAATTGTCATATATATTAAAAAAAAATCTAATTAATTAATACTTTTCTGTTTTTGTTCTTGTTTTGTGTTTTTTTTGTGGATACTGTATTTTGCTTTATGTTCATGTTATGAATACTTTGAAAGTTTTGCACGTCTGTAATTGATGTAAACACTAGTCTACTCGTATATCTCTTTTTTGTTGTCTGTCAATGTTTGTGTTTATATTGTAGATGTGCCATAATAGTAATAAATAATAATAATAAAATAATAAATAATAATAAATAAATAATAATAAATTAATAATAAATAAATAAATATGTCAAATATTTCAATGGATTGGTTTGACGTTCATTTGAATTATAAACTTTATCGCTATGGGATATGAAGAGTGAATGATAGCGTGACGGTTGATAGGGAAGAATGGAAGAAGGAAACGTGTTACACCGTCTCAAAGTAACATGGGACATGGGCATGAAGATGATGATCGCTATGATATATTCTGCAATCGTAGGATTCCTAAGCATAGGATAATCAGCGTAAAACGTTCCCACTGTTGGGATACATGTCTCTTTTTCGTGAGAGGGAGCGGGCCAAAAACCACCGCATGGGTCCAGTGCGTGTTAGTGGATGTCACATGTCTTTTTTTTTGGTTTTAGGACATGCCTGTTTCCTCACGATGTTTTTCTTCTCGCAGCACGGTAGTTTTAAGTAAAATTACTAAGAGAAAATTCTCCTGGATGCTCTTTTTATGTGTAATGTTCTACCCCTATCAACGATACCGACCTCATTTACAATCGGACATGCATGGCCGCTCATGGCCGCTGCTCCGTCGTAATGCAGTTACCCGCTCTACCTACCTCCTTTAATTGTACGTCGTTAATTCTGAGCTGCGCAACGTTCGTATGTTTAATTAAATTAACCGATTCCCTACTCTGTTTCTGGTTTGCGTGTATTTCAACTGTTTGTTGCGAAAATGTCATGTTTATTCTGCAGCTTTTTGTGGAAGTCAGGAATTGGATGGAGTAATTGTTTAGAGGTGACGGGATAAGTCTGAACGTTTCATTCTATCAATACAGTAGTATTTTTTATGATTTTGACTGGCAAACATGCACATTGACAAGTCATGGCATGGTGTCACCCCCGCCTTTTAGCGTTTCGTACCTTAAAAAGAAAATACGGAACCCTTATAGGATCACTTCGTTGTCCGCCCGTCTCTCGGTCAGTTAAGATCCATTTTCTGAGGAACGCGTGTTGAACTCTGGTTTTTCTCTTGGATCTCTAAAAAAATCAACCTTCTAAGTCAACGGAATAAAAAAAACACGTTAATTTTTCTCACTCGCAAGTAAGTATACCAAAACGTCCAGGGTACTTCCTGTTAACCTAGAATCACGAAATAATGCAAGAAGCGAGGTCTCTACGTGCCCGAAAGAATTACTCGGCCGAAGGAATTTACTCGCCCAATTCGGGCGAACCGACACTTTTAAATAATATATTATTTTCTTTTAGCGACTCGCACGAAGTTAATTTATTTCTGGGCCAAACAACAACTCCAGAAATGTGTATAATCAACAGAAATACATTTATTGACGGGAATATTTTTTAAATTTAACCTATAATACTTGCATGCTATGACAAAAGCAAAACATGTATGCTCTATTGTGTTTTTTAAGACCACTTTATGTACATGTTTAATGCAAATGAATACTATTTATATTTTATAACTGAGCGTTGTTGCAGAAATGAAATGTATCAAGACATCGGATTGGTCCATGACATACATACATAAGCAGCCCATAATGTCCCCACTGCTGGGACACACGCCTGCTGTCTATGAGAGCGAGTATTCCGTAGTTCACTACGCAGGCCCTGCCATGCGGGTTGGTAGATGTCAACATGTCAAATGTCTTAGAATTTTTGGGTCTAAGACATGCCGGTTTCCTCACGATGTTTTTCTTCACACCGTTTTGAGAGCAGTAGTGATGGAATAATTTAAACAAAGTAAAGCGCTTGTCTGGGTTCGAACTCAGAAGTCGTAAGTCGCAGCCGTTACCACTGGGCCATCATTGCTCATCGGACCCATAATACTATCGAAAACATAATCTCCAGTTCAGAAAACGACTTCTAGCTGTTGCTATTCTTAAGTGCAGTTTAGCTTCCTCAGTAAATAAAAACCCACCATTTTCTCAGAAAACAGTCCCAATGACCTACAATCTATAACAGCTTGAGGTCTGCTATATTCGATTTGCCACAGCTCGACGGCTCATATAGCCGAGTGAGCATTTACAATCGCTTGCAATATGCACCTTGCACACGGAAACGAAAATGCGAAACAATTTCCTATACCGAGTCCGTTTGAGCGTCAAATGGCGGATTTTCCATAAATTCGTGGGACGGACTTCGCTTCTGCGCGGTTATTGGCAAGTTTCTATCTGAAATCATTAAGGTAAGTGATTACTTGTGTGATAGAGCAAAATTAGACGTCATAAGTTAAGGGGGATGCGGTAAGGTAGCCCAAGAAATTAAAACTATCTTACGTATTTTGCAATTTACATATCAGTGTCAGGTTGTATGCTGATTGAAGTATGATTCGCAACCGTAACAAATATGGCTTAACAGAATTATAATTGTCAATATAACCCTCTTACTTCATCGATCCCTTTGAATGAATTTTTCGTATAATAGACGTTCAATGAGATTAATTAAACTGTTATTCAAAATACAGCCTGACACTGACCTGAAAATTGCAAAAAATTTAAGAAATTTGGATTTCGCGGACTATACTGGCGCTTGCCCTTTAAGTACCAGTACTTGTTGACAAACCTACACTGACCACTCTAATCTACCTACTAACAGTGTAATTCGAAAACATTGTAAAAGCTAGTTATTTTTAGAAGAGTAACCGTTTTACTGCCGGATCTCCTTCATAGAACACGACTAATTAGAACCTTGCACCTAGCTTCTAACGTTTCAAAACTACCTATGTTGGTTCAAGTGAAATAAAATATTTTGAGTTTTGAATTTATATCTTTTATAGCGTGGTGAGAGACTACTACGCACGCTTTTTATGACTTGACAAAACATAGAGATTTCTTATTTGCAACTTCAATATTAATTAATGAACACATAAACTTTCAGAAACAAATTCATTACATGATGGTGAAAACTTTAGCAAAATCCGTTTCGGCATAGAAGAAAGAAGAACAACGCGGACTTAGACAGACACGAAAAGAGTCTTCAACTTATAATATGTAAATGTAGATACAGATGTTAAACATAATATGCCGAAAGTAACATTTAAAATTCCGCCCAAGTCCAGCCCCTTTAGGCACCTGTTCCACCACCAGTGGTAAATGAGGCCAGACCAGGCCAGCTAGCAACTAAAAACAAGTTGGCGATTAACGAGCAGCGAGTGTGCGACGGTGACGAGCGATTACTCGCTGCTATGCGTATAGTACCAAGCGTTACTCTCTGTTCTGCCTGCAAGCGTCGCTGAGCGTGTAGGTACTCTCTTTGATAGCTTTTATAGCAGCGATGAACAAGTACTCGTAATCGCCTACAAATGCGTGAATAATCAGCGTTCAACTATTAATTAATCATCACCTGCCTCGCCTTGGAGCCGGCTTCTAGTCTAACCGGATGTAGCTGAATACCAGTATTTTACATGGAGTAACTGACTATCTGGCCTCCACAGCCAAGTTACTGGGTAATACGATACCGCTTGGTAAGACTGGATGTCAGACTTTCTGACTTCTGATGAACCGTGACGACTGACAAAGATCTATGAATGACAGTTGGGACTAATGGCTTTATGTGCTTTCCGAGGCACGGACCCGCATTAACCGCAGCAAACGGCAGTTACTTAGCCACAAACCCTTCAACTAGGTGTAATTATTTTGTAGACCATATGTCTTTTACTAACAAAGGATCTCCAATCTTTTGTACGTTTCTCGAGCTAGAAAATCGTAGTAGTAGCTTCCTCGGCGGTGGAACAGGTGCCTTAATTCGAAGTTCGTGACGTAGTGTAGTGGATCGGAAAAGCCGCGTGTTTCGCCTGCGGCGCACTATGCGGATGATCGGTGACGCAAACCCACTGGCGCCATTTAAACTGAAGCGTGTGTTTACTCTTCTTTGTGATGGTAAGCAAATCTTCCCAGAGCAATGGTGAAACCCATAATTTTATAAAAATTATAGAAAAAGAAGGGTTTAGCTTGAGTGAACATGGAATGAATACAATGTCTGCCAAGTAACGTAAACCCATGAATGACGTGACTAATTTAGCTACGTTGAAAAGTAGTTTCCTTGTGGTGCCGGACGTAAAAGAATAGCACCATCCCATTTCTTCCCAAGGGTGTCGTAGAAGGCGACTAAGGGACTTACTAGAGAATGGACAGCCGCTTTCTCTAAGCATTTGACCACTATACTGCGGTCGCCAACTCGCCTACCAAGCGTGGCGATCATGGCAAATCCCCTCTGTTGGGAAAGCCTATGTCCAGCAGTGGACGTCTTTTGGCTGATATGATGATGATAATGAACAGTTGGTAATGAAGACTTTTGGTAAATAAAAAACATAAGACAATTATTATGAATAGGTATGATAAAACAGAATGATTTCAGAATGTAGGCAGAGATCATCTAATTGCATTTGAAATGTGTATGCAACAAACAGTGCAGGAGCGTGCAATTTTAAATTGGATGATTTCTAACATTGTATGTGCCGTGTGCGCGACCTAGGTACAATACTTAGTTGAAAAGTCACCGTGTATCATGTAAGTCACCGTGTTCACCGTAGTCACCATGTAAGCGGTTCACAGCACTGGAAAAGAGCCTAGGGTCAGCAACACGTAATTTATAATATGAAGAAGTGAGGCGTCATTTTTGAGAACGTCTTTTATTTAATTTGGACTTGGATGGTTATTGCTTTCATGTAAGTGTTGAGCTCATATTTTTTTAACATTAGGTTTCATTACCCGCAGCATACGTAAACACGTAAGCAGACGTAAAGTTGGAAGGTGTCCCACAAGGTGGACCGATGACATTGTGAGGGCCGCAGAAGTCCGCTTGATGCGGGAAGCACAGAACCGGTCGGAGTGGCGGAGTTTGGGGGAGCCCTATGTCCAGCAGTGGACGTCTTTCAGCTGAAATGATGATGATGATGACCCACAGCATCGTTGGTTCGTTTGATGTCTTAACATAATTAAAGAGATACATTTGTCAGAGTCTCACCTTTTTAATGAATTGTGAAATTTGCGGACCCGTGCTAAAAGTAATTATTGTTTTGTGATGTGTCGCTAGTTCTGTATAGCAGGTTTTCTCATTGTGGTCAATTGTGGTTCAGAAACTGTATAAAAAGATTGGACAAAACATTTACAATATGTAAAAAAATCCCTGTTGTTCCTTTCAGGGACGTGTACACTTACTACAAGCACAACATTGATGAAGTTATAATTTAAAAAAAATAAGCATTGGCTAGTCGAGAGTTCAACATAAAATAACTATTAAAATCGACACACTAAAAAAAAACCTTACAGTATCTGATTTTACAAGTATCCTTATTTCGCACAATAGACTACGAGCTTGGCTTTCTTTGATCTTATCATAATCGGTTAAACAACCGGGCGACCTCGATAGCGAGTAGAGTGCGGGGCAGCGGTAACAGTCTTCTTACCGTTGTAGCCACCAGGTTGGACGGGCCTTTCTTGCGGCACTGGCAAGCCTTACATGCACCCGTGTATCAGGCTTGGGGCAGGTAAAAAAATTTAAAATAATCATCAATTTCTTTTGTTTGCAATTTTATACATATAATCTTTATTTGGTTTTTAAATATTTTGACATTTTTATATCACTTTACAATTTGACAATTTTATATTTTACATTTTATTTTAATTTTTTTTTTTAACACGATTCCGGCATTTTTATAAGTTTTTTGACAATTATTTTTATAGTTTTCCGAGTTGTTGAATATTTTAAGTATGAGTATTAGAGAATTTATTTATATGAGTTTTGTAGCTATGGACGAATATTAAGTCTGAAATAAATAAATAAATAAATAAATAAATTACAAATATTCATAGTTACATGTTTATTTTAATTCTTTTTGTTGAACAGTTTTTATAAATGATTTTCTTTATTACATATTTATACCAATTCTGAAAACGTGGGTAGAAGGAACAACAGGGTTTTTGTTACATATTATATAAATAAAAAATCCCAAAACATGATTACAAACGCCTACATACGAACGGTTTTTACATGAATGTTATTTTTTCGTATAAATACGTAAAAGGCGACGAGCGAAATCAAACGCTCATTTGGAGTGGGCCAAAACAATTCACGAAGGCTTTGACGAGACAATGGCAAATACGAACTGTTGGAATAAAATCATTTTAGACACTTGTGCGTAGGAATAAGGAAAATGTTGTGAGGAAAGTTTTGAGTATGAATGTAGATGGATATAAGAGTAGAAGAAGACCAAAGAAACGATGGATGAACTGTTTGAAAGAACATTTGGCTGGAAGACGGGTAACTACTGAGATGACGACTAACAGAGAGGTGTGGAAGTATGCCGCCGACCTCAAATTTTTATTGGGATAAGAGCAAGACAATAATGGAAACCGTATTCAAACCCTTCATAGTAGCTTCTAAAAGGCTCCAAGTTTTCAGCATCGGTTTCGTGATGTCTTCCGAATCAAAGGACCTGTGGCAGCACCTACAACGCTTCATGTGAACTATGTATCAAGATCTGAATCTGACGTCACACAATTCCTGCATTGCGCAAGCAAAGTTTTCCGCGCAAGCGTCAAACAACAAAGTCGAGCAGTAGCCCCCCAGCTACAACACCAGTCTTATTGGACGAGTTGGAGGGTCCTCCCTATCTAATAGGAAATGAGGAACTTTCCACCCTGTTTCTCATATCTCCATAGACTAATCCAAAATGAATAAAAACTAGTGTTTACGACGATTTTTCCCGTTACAGAAAATAGCTTTGAAACAGAAGTTCTACAAGTCAAGAACGCAAACCATGATCAAATCTAAAACTTACCTTTGTTTAACGCGTTTCGATAGAGCCGGTACGATACATGGAACACTACAGCTAACAGCTGATTTAAATTTGGTCTAGCAATTTTAATTTTAATTTATTAAATTTCTTTGTTTTTATGGCCTATTTCCAACTACTCTTCAAGTAAATAGGGTAATAAAGTGTATTACGTATCAGATCCACATACCAAGTACAAAATAAGTGTAAATATTTAAATGTGAATTGGTGACAGTCGCCGGCACAAGTGAATTTTTGCATTGTCATCTTGATATCAGATACAATACTTTGTATTTTAGGTGCTATTAGTTCATTTGCATACTCTTTTTTAACCAGCTATTTTATTGTAAACTTTTTAATACGGCTACTTATACCAGTGACTTTTGAACGTAAACATAACCTTACTTTGGTTTGGTGACAGGACTCCTTCTTTACATCTACATTTAATTTTTCCATAAAAAATAACATCTCTTAGACAGCTGGCATTACTACCTTCTCTCTTTCACCTTATCGCTTCCATATTAGTTATAATCATGATTATGACTCGCAGCGCCCGTGCTCGCCTCGAAGAGTCCAAACTCAATCAGGCTTTGAGCGAATTACAGGCGTCAAAGAAGTCCTGTGACCAACTCAATAAGGAAATAGATGACAATGAAAAGGTGCTCTTTAATGCCCATGAAAAGAATAGGAAGTTGAAAAGTGAAATGGCTCAGATATATACTCAATACACTGATGCCCAACAAGAACGCGATAGACTTCTACTCGTTGTGGATGGATTCAACCAGTGTAGCATAGAGTATGAACAAGCTCTAGTCATAAACACTTACTACAATAATAATTAAAATGAAACAATTTTTATGGGTAATAGGGGAAATGGGAACAAAGAAGAATTGCTCCAATATTATAGAACATTAAGTAATCCTAGTTTAAGCACAATTATGTTGTTTACATTCCCATATAGTAACAGTTTGCCACAGGAAGAAAATAGGTTAAGATTTGAAATTAATATGAAATTGCATAATTTGACATATAGTAATAATTTGTTTCATCTAGTTAATACTAACAATTGTGTTGGTAATAATTTATATTTGACAAAAGATATAAATAGTATTGTGTTATATTATCTTTCCAACTATCATAAAAGACAGATAGCTGTATCGCTATCATATTTTTTTCCATTTCAGCCAAGAATTTGGTTAAACAACTTGCTCCTTTTGAGCAATGCAATAACAACATATTTAGCTATTCTGGCAATAATTTCGCAAATAACAATGGCATTGATCTTCATTTAAATTAGAAATTAAGACAACAGAGGCGACCTCTTGCAAAAATGGTAGGATGGCAAATAAAAACGCTGTTAGAAAAATTCGTAATTTAACTGATACAGAGACAGCCCGTTTAGTGTACTTTAGCTATTTTCATAGTGTAATGTCGTATGGTATTCTGTTGTGGGGAAATGCCGCCGACATTCAGACTATCTTTATCTTGCAGAAAAGAGCTGTTCGATCAATTTATAAATTAAGTCCGAGACATTCTCTCAGAGATAAATTTAAGGAGATTAATGTAATGACTGTGCCTTCACAGTATATTTTTGAACATCTTTTATATGCCCATAAAAATATTAAATTGTTTAAAAAATACAGTGATATCCATAGTATAAATACTAGGAACAAACACAAATTTGTTGTACCATCAACAAGGCTCAAGAAAATAGGTGGGTCATTCAGATGTCAATGTATACGCTTTTATAATAAACTTCCAAGCCATGTTCAAGATCTAAGTATCAATAAATTTAAATCATTCATTAAACGTAAGTTGTGCCTGAAAGCCTTTTATACTGTTAAAGATTATGTTGAGGACACAAAAGCTTGGGATTGACTTGCTCCAATTTTTACATACTTTTTTTTTTTTTTTGCAAACTTATACTCTGACATTTGATAATTATTTTATACACTTTGACATGAATATTTACTTTAGAAGTATAATATTGTTTTTGTTTTAATTATTGTGAATGTAAGGACTATTTGGGTCATTTTTTGTTTGTTTTTGTGTTTTCTGTTTTGTGTTTCATCTCTTTCTCAGCTAGTTTTAATATTAATCTGGCAGTTTGAGTATTTTATGCGGCCTACCCAAATGTCCTGTCTTTGGTATTGTTCGTCAAATCGTTGAGCTCCTCAAGTTCTGAGTTGAGCTGTATGATTACTGACAAATGCGTGCACTGAATGGACAGGTCCACTCAATCTGTGTGGTTCTTTCTTCAAAAGACCATTTCAGACACCGATCCAAATGGTCTTCACATGATCTGACCAAGATTATGTCTGGACTTTAAAAGAGACTGTGACCTCTGAGTTTGTTTCGGCCTTTCTTCTCAGAGTAGTCAGATAGGAAACGCCGACCTCATCTAGTTTAAAAAAATATGATTGACGTGTAAAAGTGTTTGTACAAACCTACTTACAGAAATAAAATCATTTATCATTTATCATTTATCAAAAGTGTAAAAGAATTACATAGTATCAACCTGGTGCATCAAAACATTCAAGGGTTATGAACAAGGATTTAGAAGTCGATTTATTCCATAGCTGTAACAATATAGATATTCTTTGTGTGACAGAACATTGGCTTAAAAGCCACCAGGTTATGTTTAATTTTAAATTATATTTAATTATTTAAATTAGGTTATGTTAAATTATTTGGAAAAGTTTGTTGGATGGCCCAGTCGCGTTATTTCAGTTCAAAGATTTAAAATAGTAGTAAAGTAATTAAAATGACTTGGATTATTATTATTAGTGAAACGGGAAGGTCTAGGAAAGTCACCGCGGCTTTTGTAAATTTATTTACAGATATTCCCGTTTCAACTAAAACAGCTCTAAACTCATCACCTTCTGTTGCTGAGTCGGAAAATGTTAATGTTTGTGATACGAAATTTCATTTTGGCTGTAGAGATATAATTAAAATCTTTCACACTTTGAATGTAAAAAAGACTACATATCTATGGGGTAATTCTGTAGAAGTCGCTAAGTCTATTATTGACATTGTAGCACCTATTTTATGTCTTAAATTTGATAATTGTATCGACTGTGGGAAGTTTCCTGACCTTATGAAAAATTTGTGAAGTAATACCTTTGTTTAATAAAACCAGACCCCTCTTATTTTGACCTATTTCAGTACTACATACCTTTAGTAATTTTTTCGAGAAATTAATGTTAGACCAATTGTAAAGATTTTTTTAATAAACATAATTTGCAGACAGACAACAAACAGTTCGGTTTTACAAGGGGTCGTTCAACTAGCGATGTTGAACTCTTAGGGCATATTTCTAATTCATGGGAAAAAAAATACAATGCCTTGGTATTTTTTTGTGATTTGTCTAAAGCATTCGATTGCGAGCTTCATGAAACTTTAATCATCTTCTTATTTCATACATGAGCAATAGGATTCAGTGTATTGACGTAAATGGAAAAATATCTCCCGGATCCATAGTATCAATGGGAGTCTCACAGGGCTCAATTGTTGGTCCTTTCTTGTTTCTTATTTATATTAATGTGTTGCCTTACCTCATTACGGATAATCATGATATAATGTTGTTTACTTCACTTTTGTTTAAACTAAAACGTCAGCAGCTGGTTAATGACGATGTAAATAGCTCAATCTCAAAAGTAGTTCACTGGTTCAATGTTAATAATTTACCTCTTACCGATAAATCCAAATACATTAAGTTTACGGTACTTCACGTTAGGCATGTGAAAACGAATGTGTTGTTAAAGGGCGAAGAATTGAATCCTGAAGATAGTACTGTATTCTTGGGCTTAACTTTGGATACCAAGCTTCAGTGGGGCCCACATATAGATAAATTGTTGAAAAAGCTAAGCTCTGCAGCATACGCTGTTAGAAAAAAATATTTAAGTGATAGAGACAGCCCGTTTAGTGAACTTTAGCTAGTTTCATAGTGTAATATGGTATGATATACTGTTGTGGGGAAATGCCGCCGACATTCAAACTGTCTTTGTCTTGCAGAAAAGAGCTGTTCGATCAATTTATAAATTAAGTCACGAGACACTCACTGTGCCTTCACAGTATAGTTTTGGAAATCTTTATATGCCCATAAAAATATTAAATTGTTTTAAAAATACAGTGCTATCCATAGTATATATAGTAGGAACAAACACAAATTTGTTGTACCACCAACGAGGTTCAAGAAAATGGGTGGGTGGGTCATTCAAATGTCAATGTATACGCTTTTATATAATAAACTTCCAAGCCATGTTCAGGATCTAAGTCTCAATAAATTTAAATCATTAATTAAACGTAAGTTGTGCCTGAAAGCCTTTCATACCGTTAAAGATTATATTGAGGACAAAAAAGCTTGGGATTGAGCTGCTCCAATTGCTGCATACTGATTGTTGGTTTTTGTTTTTAAAAACTTATACTCTTTGACATTTGATGGTTATTATATACAGTTTGACATGAAAATTTACTTGGTGAAGTAGAATATTATTATTGTTTTAACTATCGTGAATATGAGGACTATGTGGATCATGTGGTTTTTTTTTTTGTTTTTGTTTTTCATCTCTTTCTCAGTTAATTTTTAATGTTAATCTGGTAGTTGAGTAATTTATGCGGCCAACCAAGATGTCCTTTCTTTCGATTATTGTTCGTCGAATCGTTGTGCTTTTTATGTTTTAAGTTGAGCTGCATGATTACTGACAAATGCGTGCACTGACAGGACAGTTTCACTCAATCTGTGTGGTTCTTTCTTCAAAAGACCATTTCAAACACCAATTCGCATGGTATTCACACATGATCTGACCAAGATTATGTCTGAACTTTAAAAGAGACTGTGTCCTTTGAGTTTGTTTCGGCCTTTCTTTTCAGAGTAGCCAGATAGGAAATGCTGACGTTATTTATAATGGGCATTGTATTAAAACAACACACACCTTTACGTTACAGTACAGAATATACTAATAAAAGACGTAAAGATATAGTTTTTCCACAAACTATAACTAAACGTGCTTTTATATCCAAATTTTACCTGTACCTCGGTCCTCTCCTCTATAATAGACTAAACAATTACAATTTGTGTAGTTCAGGGAATAAATGTTTGCTTTCGAAGCAAACATTTATTCCCTGAACTACACAAATTGTAAGAGAACTCTCAATGATGCCCTCCAAAGTATGTCTTACGAAGAAACAGAGAATTTACTAACTGTGTTAAAATAAATATTCACATATGTTAAGTATTTATCAAACTTAGAAACTAAGAGATAAGCTACTAATAATTATTTGTCTATTGTCAACTTTTGATTATTTATTAACTTTTATAGACTATTTTAGCTCTTCTTGCCTGAAACACAGGATTACCTAGTTCAGGCACGTAAGTCTTAGGAATATAATTTACATTTAAGCAAAACTGTACATATTCATAAGTATTGTTATTTCTGAATAAATAAATATTATTATTATATATAACGGGAAATCAGGAGGGCCGGGCTGTTGCATCTGATTGCTGATTCGTGACTTCGTCAGCACGGGATTCCATAGGGGGCGTTAAACTTCAGGAAACGTTGAAATAAATACGCTGTAGCGTTGACTGTTTACTATTTTAATTTTACAGACATTTAAATGACTTAAATAATTAAGGATTGCAGTAATAATTAACGATTTAGAGCCAATGGGTTTGCGAGTGACCACCACGTGCAACGGCTGTCATCAACTGACTGAAATGACACGACGTCGCCCGCCATGACAGACGCAACTCCATTCGGTGTTACCCGCTCTTAATTGAAATGACCATTTAGTTGATTTCAAATCGATTAATCGTTAAAAATAACAGACTAATGACCAATGATTAAAGAAATAACAAAATAAATTACAACTCTCGAAATTAACTGATTTTCATTATTTAATAATGTCACGTGCCGTTACGGCCATCCTGCATCTTCACACGTCCTCGGGTGAACAGTTTATCTCATCAGTCATCATCTGTGGACAATCGTAAAAGAACTCAAGTAAACAACTTAACGTTCGGTCATTCTGACCGTTTTTAATCAAACACCACAATATCACAAAGAGCGATCACAGTTATCGAATAGCACAAAACAATTACCAGATTACCACACAGGTTAGTACCACAACAGGCTGGGGCCACATAGGCTAGTGCCGCAAAGGGTATAGCCACACTACATTGCCACACAGGCTATTGCCAGATGGACTATTGCCACACAGGGGATTGCCACACGGGCTATTGCCTCACAGGCTATTGCCAGTATTGCCACACAGGCTGGTGCCACACAGGCTGGTGCCACACAGGCTGATGCCACACAGGCTACTGATATACAGGCTAGTGCCATACAGGCTAGTGCCACACAGACTATTGCCACACAGGGTATTGCCAAACGGGCTATTGCCACAAAGGCTATTGCCAGTATTGCCACATAGGCTGGTGCCACATAGGCTGATGCCACACAGGCTACTGATATACAGGCTAGTGCCATACAGGCTAGTACCACACAGGCCAGTGCCACACAGGCTAGTGCCACACAGGCTAGTCAAGTGCCACACAGGCTAGTCAGTACCATACAGGCCAGTTAAGTGCCACACAGGCTATTCAAATGCCACACAGACTAGTCAAGTGCCACATAGGCTAGTCAAATGCCACACAGGCTAGTCAAGTTCCACACAGGCTAGTCAAATGCCACACAGGTTAGTCCAATGTCACACAGGCTAGTCAAGTGCCACATAGGCTAGTCAAATGCCACACAGGCTAGTCAAGTGCCATACAGGCCAGTCAAATGCCACATAGGCTAGTCATATGCCACACAGGGCAGTCCAATGCCACTCATGCTTGTTAGTGCCATACAGGCTTGTCAGTGCCACACAAGCTTGTCAGTGCCACACAGGCTTGTCAGTGCCACTTACTTGCAGTGTTACTTACCATGGCCGTCATCGGCACATTCTGTCTCAATTTGATTTGTTGGGATTTCTAGTCCGCCACTCAACTCTTAATGGAACGTAACATTCGGGCATAGCACATACACGATCGTGCGCGTACTGATACGTCCTATTAGAGTTAAGAGCACGTAATCAAAACAAAATGAAAATTTCTCACCAGATTCAATTGCTTGGTGATCAGTGGCTGGACTCATAGTGCAGGCATTCACCCGTTGCTCTACGTTGCCGCTGCAAATCTTGGTGTCCCTTTTCGGACAGCGAGTGGCGGTGTGACCCGGCTCGCCGCAGCACGCAGGCGACGATGCTTTGCTTGGCACACCGCTGTCCTGGGCATCCCGCCGCTTGTCGGTTGCCGAAAACTGAGGTTTGAGATTAGTGCTGGTATTACGCGAGTCTTTGGAGAGGCACTCGTTTGCCATGTGGCCCAGACCGCCACAACTGCAACACCTCTTCGGCCCACATCGCGGCCTCCCAGCGTCACTGTTGGTATTGGACTCCTCTGGCATCGGCGTCTCGAGAATCAGGATTGAATTCGGGGAATGCTAGCTGTAGCTATTGTATCAACCGTGTTTGCATCCTCCAGAGCACGAATTAATTCCATCATGCCACGCTGCTGCACTTCAAACAACGCCCCTCAACGGTCGGATTCACTATTTAGGTTAGTAACAATACTCTGACCTGTTTTACGTTCCTGGGAAGTTCTTGGTAATCCCACTTCTGATAACGGGATATCGGGAGGGCCGGGCTGTTGCATCTGATTGCTGATTCGTGACTTCGTCAGCACGGGATTCCATAGTGGGCGTTAAACTTCAGGAAACGTTGAAATAAATACGCTGTAGCGTTCACTGTTTACTATTTTAATTTTACAGACATTTAAATGACTTAAACAATTAAGGATTGCAGTAATATAATTAACGATTTAGAGCCAATGGGTTTGCGAGTGACCACCACGTGCAACGGCTGTCATCAACTGACTGAAATGACACGACGTCGCCCGCCATGACAGACGCAACTCCATTCGGTGTTACCCGCTCTTAATTGAAATGACCATTTAGTTGATTTCAAATCGATTAATCGTTAAAAATAGCAGACTAATGACCAATGATTAAAGAAATAACAAAATAAATTACAACTCTCGAAATGAACTGATTTTCATTATTTAATAATGTCACGCGCCGTTATATATATTATTGCCTCATATGTTAGAACAATTTGTCTGCTCAACAACTTAAATAACGCAATGTATGTTGTTGAGCTGTCAAAATGAAAGCCATTCCTACTACTAGTGTGTTACGCAACTACTCCGCTGCATGTTTGCTCAAAGGAAATAAACCAAAAAAACATAATTCTGTATAAAGAAGTATTGACTAATTCAAGTTCAATGTCAGCCCCAGTCCTGTTTCGCTTCTGAGAAAGAAATTGAAGTTTTTTCCCGAAATATTTACCTTTGAATACTTGAAGTGTCGTGTACACGTATACACGCTTTTTATTATAATTATAAAATAATTCAAGACTACACTTGCTGGCCCAGCGAACTACAAAATTTCAACATAAAAAGTGACCAGTTTATGTTGGCTGATTTTACACTGATGAGGACTTTTTGTTAATCTTTTTAATTTCTAGCTAGCATTGGCTTTGGCTTTTTTTTTTGGCTTGAGGGAGGCCTATGTCCAGCAGTGGACGTCTTGCGAGAGCCCCGTTATTTAGGGGCCCGCGAACACGCTATAAGGAAACGTGTTACAAGAAGAGGAGAAGAGGTTTGGACGATAATAGGTTGGTTTAAAAAAAAAAAAGCTTTTTGGGATCAAACAGAAGGTTGAAGTTGCTCACAGCCAAAGTCACTGACATGTGAATGCCTTGTTGGTCTAGTGGTCGCGGCACAACTGCTGACCATAAGATCCTGGGTTCAACTGCCAGGTCGGGCATTGTGTTATTGGGTTTTTACATTTGGATTAGGTAGCAGCCTGGAGTCTGGATTTGTGCCCGGCTGATGGCAAAAGGCTTGCCCTATATAACATGAGACTTAAACATAACTGTTGAAATGTGGGAGTACTATAGGTACACCTCTGTCTTACCCTGTATCCCTACAGGGTAGGGCACTTACAGGCGTGATGTTTGTTATTCCAAAGTCACTGGCAACATCTTGTTAAAAGTTAGCTATGAAGCAAGTATTAGGTAAAAATCTTGAATCTTGAATCTAGATAAGTTTTATTTTATTATATTCGGGAAACTTACAGCTAATTTGTAGTGTTGTTTAACAATACGAAATAAAAGGCTATTTACAAGTTTTCACTGATAAACACTAAAGATAAATACAGTAAAAAGGACGCTACAAAAATTCCTAATACAAAATTTAGGAAATAAATAGTACACAATCGACTAATGAGAGAGAACAGTCACTGTGGCGGTCCAGTGGTAACAGCCGCAACTTACAAGTTGTAGGTCGTAGGTTCGAACCGAGGCGATTTACTTTGTGTGAATTATTTAATCACCACTGCAGCTTAGCACGAGCACCGATTTGTCAACGGAAGAATAGACATGACTATTAACTAAATGATGTACAATAGGAGAAGATAGCTGTTTTTCTATAAATTATCACAGTTATGCGTTCTAAACGAATCATGATCTTGTATATAATCGTATAATATATGTTTGTGGCCGTCGAGTAGAAAGTTTGTGGTCAGTGTGATTATGACAGATTGGGAAGGAATATTCTTCTGAAATGGTCTAAATTTATAAGGACCTAGGCAAAGAGCGTTAGAAACGGAAGACAAAATGACAGATTGTAGAAGGATATCTATGGTGCGATGTCAAAAATGGAGAAACGAAATGTTATTTTGAATTGAAAAAGCACTGTCTATTTTTCGTAGAAATAGAAAACGTCATGCTAGGCCTGCTGATCTCAAAACGATGAAGGAAAACACCGTGAGGAAATCGGCAAAAATAGAATAAAAAAATCGAATACATGTGACATCTACCAACCTGCATTGGGCCGACGTGCTGGATTACGGCTCACTCCCTCTCAGCAAGAGGAGGCCTGTGTCCCAGCCGTAGGAACAGTATAGGCTGATTATGATGGACTAATACAAATAAACAATCATTTTGACGTACACCATTACTTTTTGTAAGCTTTTCACAAACAAATGCTATGCTTTTCTTTTACCCAGTAATTACAAAAAATATTTAGCAAAACTAGTACATATGATACAGCTGTGGTATATCCACCAGTTTGGCTCCACGCAACCCACCGATTGATTAATTGGCTCGTTTCCCATCTTCCTAATTAATGACTACGGCTCGCCCATTAAAAATATTACTCTTTGCTGCTACCAGCCATCGAGGGGGGTCAAACGCAGCGGGAACATTTCTAGAGTAGGTACATCGGTTACACTTGCTCTACGAAAATGGTGATTTTATATATGTGGGGTTAGAATATGCCTAGTTGTGGTGGCAGGATTGTGCTAAGCGATCAGTTTTTTACCGGCTTCAAAAAAGAGAAGGTTGTTATTTCAAAGGTTGGAACATAATATATGTTTCACGTGAGTCCATGCAGGTAAAGAGGAAAGTACTATGTCCTTTTAGAAGATTTTGGAGGAAAAGTGTTTAAAGATTTATAGTTTCCTAGGTACAGCCTAGCGAATGGAATGTTTTTCCGGCTTTCCAATGAGGACGGGTTGTTACCAGCTCGACCTCATTTGTCGACTCAAACATTTAGAGTATTTGGTTTTTATCTATAAAATAAATGACTGTATTTGTTTCAAAATATGTTTCAATGCTCCAAAAATTTTTTGCTATCGATTTTTAACAAACAATCCGCGTTGACCCTTTGCACACCATATTTCTATCTCAACCCTAAAATAAACAAAATAAATTCAGCCTAATGCCAAAAAAATATGGAAAGCCACTAACAAAAGGCCAAATATTATTTTTTGAATGTGGCAACACGGCTGTTATTCATCGTTCGGACGAATATATTGGCACATTTCGCGAGGCTCAAAGCTGGCAACACCGGGTGATTTGTGGCCGTTGCTGGACTACTACAAATTATGAATCTTTGACGCTGGAATGTGTATTGAATATTTGGAATGGCCACCAGTGTATTTTAGGTGGTCTAGAGTTATAGATGTTCGGGGGAGATCGTTTTTCACTCGTTACCGTTCGATTACGATTTAGTAGTCTTGCGCAATAAGTACCTATTACATAAAAATGTAATTGATACTAAGATCATGACAGATGGTCAACGACATATTATTACGAAATGGACAAAACATTTGTTACATAGCATCACGCTTTGTTTCCCCAAAAGGTCGGACAGATGTATACCTACAGTATTGCCTACAGTACACCCATATTTTGCCAGTAATGGTTAAGCCCCATGTTATACATATGGGGCGAGCTTGTTGCCAACTAATCCAGACTCCGGGCTGCTACTGAAAAGATCCGTATAAAAAAAAATTAATAACACTTTGCCCGACCTGGGAATTGAACCCAGGACCTCATGCTCAGCAGTAGGGCTTGCGAACACCAGACCAACGAAGTAGTCTATTTGTTACTGAGATATGTCATTGATGTGTTGTAATTTTTGCAAGCATGGCCGCCCAATGAAAGGAGCTAAAGGAAAAGTTAGGAAAAGCGCTATTATTATAATTGATCGGTTATAATTTTATTGACTCAATAATTGTTAACATATGTTAGTGTTGTCTGGAAGTAGTTCGAAACTGCGGAATGAGCTCCACACCCGATTCATTTTCGAACGGGCAAACATCGGGAGTAAGAGCAACTATCAAATCGTGTTGTCAGTCATTCTTAGTTCGGGCCCCGAACTAATCTTATGTCCGAAGGTGATACGGGTGATACGTAGCAAACGCTTGCTACTTTCACCGAAAGTACGGATTTCGTGCATAGAGATTACACCCCCACCTCCCCAACGGGTTCCCGCATTGTCGTTGTGGGGAGGCTCAGTAGCCGTGGTCACCCTCCCACGGTGAAGCGAAGAGGAACCCCAAGGTGGGGGCTGCTCGTCAGAGCTTTTGCTTCCAAGCCGACGACGTAGCGGCCAAAAAGTAGGTTGCGGTGAGGTGCATCGCAACTGAGGCGGGCCGCGATGTCGAATGGGAGGCATCGCGGCTGAGGGTTACAGGCTGCGGCGGAGGAGGAGTGCCGGTACTTCTGAGTAGCGCTCTTCTCTTCCGTGGCCTGGACGGGGCCGCCACCGTTTGATGGCGGACGCGGTGGGGCCGCAGGGCAGGAGGAGTATCGGTATAGCGTTGGCCACTCTCCTTATCCCCTGCGGCTGAAAAGTTGTAGGCGGCGGGGCCACTGTGGTGACCCGTCGCAGGGGGTGCCAGACACGGGGTCGTCTGGGGCCTTAATGCTATTTGGTTCCTGGGGTGGTCACGGCGTGCCATGTGTCCTGGACCACCAGTGATAGGGGTTATTCCCCTGCGAGGAGGGTCGGGTGACGGATAGCCGTGGCGGGTTCACTGATAGCTTGCGCGTTTCCGTGTTCCCACCTCAAGCGGCACTGGAGGACACCGTGGAGTTTTAGTGGGTTACAGTCCCACATAACTGCGCTCTCTCGGCGTGGTAGCGCAGTAGGCATTTCTCCACGTTAAATAAAAATAAAATGCCCGGGTCGACGGCGCGTTGTGTTCCACGCGTGCTGTCAGAGATGTCAGCAACAATTGGTGGGGTCCGCAAGGGCCGATGCCTGCCAGGGGTGCGGGTTGTTCGAAAGAGATACCATGGCCCCTGGCACACAGGCAACTGAGGGAACACGGGTGGTTTTTAGTCAGTAAAAGTCTGACACGCCCTCCTGCTCCACCCAGAATGGGAGAAGTTATTTGATGATTTCCCACCCTCAAAAAAAAAAAGACTACACCCCCAAAATCCCACCATACATATCTCGCCCATTCTGTATGATACTACCAGACGTCCTGCAGTGTACTATCCGAACTTGGTTAATATCCCGACTAGTCGTACTCAGCGCTTTTCCTATAAATGATAAATGATTTTATTTCTGTAAGTAGGTTTGTACAAACACTTTTACACGTCAATCATATTTTTTTAAACTAGATGAGGTCGGCGTTTCCTATCTGACTACTCTGAGAAGAAAGGCCGAAACAAACTCAGAGGTCACAGTCTCTTTTAAAGTCCAGACATAATCTTGGTCAGATCATGTTAAGACCATGTGGATCGGTGTCTGAAATAGTCTTTTGAAGAAAGAACCACACAGATTGAGTGGACCTGTCCATTCAGTGCACGCATTTGTCAGTAATCATACAGCTCAACTCAGAACTTGAGGAGCTCAACAATTTGACGAACAATACCAAAGACAGGACATTTGGGTAGGCCGCATAAAATACGCAAACTGCCAGATTAATATTAAAACTAGCTGAGAAAGAGATGAAACACAAAACAGAAAACACAAAAACAAACAAAATATGACCCAAATAGTCCTCACATTCACAATAATTAAAACAAAAATAATGTTATACTTCAAAAGTAAATATTCATGTCAAAGTGTATATAATAATTATCAAATGTCTAAGTTTGCAAAAAAAAAAAACAACATTTAGTATGTAAAAAATGGAGCAAGTCAATCCCAAGCTTTTGTGTCCTCAACATAATCTTTAACAGTATAAAAGGCTTTCAGGCACAACTTACGCTTAATGAATGATTTAAATTTATTGATACTTAGATCTTGAACATGGCTTGGAAGTTTATTATAAAAGCGTATACATTGACATCTGAATGACCCACCTATTTTCTTGAGCCTTGTTGATGGTACAACAAATTTGTGTTGTTCCTAGTATTTATACTATGGATATCACTGTATTTTTTAAACAATTTTATATTTTTATGGGATATAAAAGATTTTCAAAAATATACTGTAAAGGCACAGTCATTACATTAATCTCCTTAAATTTCTCTCTGAGAGAATGTCTCGGACTTCTACACTAATATTATAAAGAGGAAAACTTTGTTTGTTTGGTTGTAATGAATAGGCTCAAAAACTACTGGACCGATTTTAAAAATTCTTTCACCATTCGAAAGCTACATTATCCACGAGTAACATAGGCTATATTTTATTTTGGAAAAAATAGGGTTCCGTAAGATATTTGGGTTTTTCAGACGCAAGGTGTAAAAAATCAACCAGAAAAGTTACTTATTTTGCGTACGCTGCCTAAACTATAAAAGAAGAACCATAAAATGTTCTAATTAATTGTAGATCTTATAAATATCTACAAAAAAGTCCGCGACACACTATACCTATCTATGTCGAGTGAGGCACAACAACCGTTTTTTTATTTAATAATCTTGAATTTTTTTTGGCCTACATTTAAACGCGTTTATTTTACTCATGCTATTAATCCTTATCAAAATAAATTATTTCATCACTAAGTACAGTTTATGTAGATAATAATTGGTCTATGAATGATTAAAATTGGACTTTTGGTTTTGAAGTTATGGCGAAATTAAAATATTACGATTTCTGCTGTACGGCCCGTTGCGAAGTGGGCGTCACCAAGGCGGGGGTGCGGGAGGGGAGTTTAGATCTATGAGTAAGGTACCCGCGCGGCTCAGCCGCGAAGTCGGCTCCTTACGCAGCGGTCGTGCGCGAAGTCTAATAATTTTCGTGCGATTTTTTTTAGATTTCGTTCTTAAAACTACAGTTAAACAACAGTTCTTTTCAGGGCTAACCAACAGTTCTTTTCAGGGCTAACCAACAGTTCTTTTCAGGGCTAAACAACAGTTCTTTTCAGAGCTAGAATATTACACGCTATTAACATTTTCTTAAACATTTGAAAATGCCTAAGAGAGTCAGGTCTCAACTTTCTAAACATAGTTCTCAAGCACGGGCAGCAAGAATACGTCGTATGGGAGAATCTTCACCTGAACGTTCACCACGCCTTGCTGAACAAAATCAGAGAAACTCTTAGGTACGCGCACGAGAGTCGAGTGTCGAACGTTCGCAACGCCTTGCACAACAAAATCTGAGAACCTCTGAGTTACGTGCACGAGAGTCGAGGCTGGAGCGTTCCCAACGTCTTCATGAACAAAATGTAAGGACCTCTCAGTTGCGCGAAAGAGAGTCGAGTGTCGAGCGTTTGCAGCGACTTAGAGCTCAGGCAGAGAGACAGCAGTTGTCCACAAATAGATTTCGCAATCAAATTTTAGCTAACAGCAACAGACTGGCTTTCAGATATGATCCGCAGGTTGATTATGCACAACAAGCGTCCGTCCAAATCGGAGTCATGAATAAGATCTGCTCTAACTGCTCTGCCAAGAAATGGGCAGACGAACCTAATGGTATGTGCTGTGCTTCAGGGAAAGTTTGTCTTCCTAACCTTCAGGAGCCACCACAACCAATAAAAAATCTTTTAACTAATAACCATCCATTATCTGGTCATTTTTTAACAAACTTACGTAGATACAATAGTCTTTTTCAAATGACTTCGTTTGGCGTAAAATAAATCAGGGAAGGAAATTTTATGCCCACTTTTAAAATTGAAGGACAGGTGTATCATCTCATTGGTAGCCTTTTACCACCATCAGGCCAAAACCCACAGTTCTTGCAAATATATTTTATTTCGGATGCAGACCAGTTATCGTTGCGATCAAGCATCGCACCAACCTTAAAAATGGATTTAATTCGCGAATTACAGACCGCTTTGAATAATCATAACGTGTATATACGAAGTTTTAAACAAAACTTAGAACTTAACTCCTCAGATAATTTAAAGTTAAATATTCATTCAGATCGCACTCCACAGACAGCACACAGAGGCAGATATAATGCTCCTACTGTAAACGAGGTAGCCGTTCTCTTGGTCGATGAAGACAAAGGTCCCAGGGATATAGTCTTACACGGTACAGACGGACAGCTCAAAAGAGTTTCTGAGCTACATCGGTCTTATGATCCACTACAGACGGGTTGCGCTCCGGGACTGCCGGCAGAAGTAAAAACTTAGTATTAATTACATTTAAATATTTTCATCATTAACAACTTTAACATACACAGAAAGACAATCTGTGCAGCCTGCGGATAATGACTGCGTCGTTGATGTTACTGTCGGTGTCTGTGAATTGACCTGGGAATCATTTTGCTGACCGTGTCTTTCCTGGGTAGGCTTTTTGCAGCGGTAACCGACATCCACGCGGGCGGAGCCGCGGGCGACCGCTAGTAATTTATAAATTGATCGAACAGCTCTTTTCTGCAAGACAAAGATAGTCTGAATGTCGGCGGCATTTCCCCACAACAGAATACCACACGACATTACACTATGAAAATAGCTAAAGTACACTAAACGGGCTGTCTCTATATCAGTTAAATTACGAATTTTTCTAACAGCGTAAGCATGTATTATGAGCACGGCCAAAGTGTGGAACCGTCTTAGCAATTTTGATCTACTTAAATGCACAACGTATCTTACGTTTTTAATTCGATAAGGAATAATACTGTATTGATTTAAATGCTTCGTTTATTTAAAAAAAATGGTTATGTAAATAACCCATTTTTTTTGTAATATGTTAAACAGAAAAATGGTTCTTGTGGGTTATTCAGGAGATGGATATATTACGTAAATCATCATGAACTTTTTGTGGATCTTTTAAGATGTACAATTCCGTTGTACATTATTTTGATCTATCTCGTAGTCAGCGTTTGCAATGTTAGCCCACCAAAATATGTTTTTACGTCATCGCATTACCAATCTTTGAAATGTTCGCCTTTTCTCTACATAATAAGCATGTTTTATACATATAAACCTACCTCTTGAATCACTCCGTCTTTTACGAAAACTGCATCCGTTACGTAGTTTAAAAGATCTAAAACGTACAGACACGAAATGCGACACGATGCTTTGTTTTATACAATGTAGAGATGAAAGATTTCCACCGTGGCTCAAATTTTACTTAAAAAAGTTGGTATGGCTTTTATTTTCTCGATGGATAATAAATGTAAATATATTTTACCCGCGTCCGGCACTTCGCCGTATCGAGTGTCAACAATTATTTTTAATTGCTACCGGATATAGGTCCTTATTAATTCTAAGGTGTTTTTGTTTTTAGCAAGGTAGGCCAATTATGAGGTCGTTGTGCAGGGTAGACTACGGTTGTAATAAAAAACAGTTGATCGGCTACAGCATTTTTTTTCTCTTTCTAAGTTTTTAATGATAATCTGGCAGTTTGAGTACACTATGAGTCCTACCCAAATGTTTTTCTTTGGTATTGTTCGGCAAAACATTAAGCACCTAAAGTTTTGAGTTAAGCTGCTCGTTAATTGACGTGCACTGACTGGACAGGTCCACTCAATCTGTGTGGTTCTTTCCTCAGAATACTATTTCAGACACCAATTTACATGATCTGACTAATATTATTACTTCAAAAGAGACTGTGACCTCTGAGTTAGCTACGGCCTTTCTCCTCAGATCAGTCAAATAGGAAACCGACCTCGTCTGTTGTTTAAAATATGTTTGACGTGTAGGTAATAGTTTTTGTAAAAACCTACTTTATAAAATAAAATAATTTATTATTTAGCACAGTATAATAAAATTACTGTGCTCGTAGCGTTGCTATTGTGGCTTTAAACAAAGAGTAAAACATTTGAGGTCAAATGGAATCATGTACCTATAAATAGATATCGAAAGCATATGCCTATGAAAAACCTATTCACAGAATTGAGTCGTTTACCAATTATGCTTGATATATTTAGAGAATGCCAGCTGTTAGCACTGTTGCTTAACATAAATGTAGGTAATGCCAGCTGTTAGCACTGTTGCTGAACATAAATGTAGGTAATGTCAGCTGTTAGCACTGTTGCTTAACATAAATGTAGGTAATGCCAGCTGTTAGCACTGTTGCTTAACATAAATGTAGGTAATGCCAGCTGTTAGCACTGTTGCTTAACATAAATGTAGGTATTGTCAGCTGTTAGCACTGTTGCTGAACATAAATGTAGGTAATGCCAGCTGTTAGCACTGTTGCTGAACATAAATGTAGGTAATGCCAGCTGTTAGCACTGTTGCTGAACATAAATGTAGGTAATGCCAGCTGTTAGCACTGTTGCTTAACATAAATGTAGGTAATGTCAGCTGTTAGCACTGTTGCTTAACATAAATGTAGGTAATGCCAGCTGTTAGCACTGTTGCTGAACATAAATGTAGGTAATGCCAGCTGTTAGCACTGTTGCTTAACATAAATGTAGGTAATGTCAGCTGTAAGCACTGTTGCTGAACATAAATGTAGGTAATGCCAGCTGTTAGCACTGTTGCTTAACATAAATGTAGGTAATGTCAGCTGTTAGCACTGTTGCTTAACATAAATGTA
This sequence comes from Polymixis lichenea, assembly GCA_949091785.1. NCBI lineage: Eukaryota > Metazoa > Arthropoda > Insecta > Lepidoptera > Noctuidae > Polymixis > Polymixis lichenea. The sequence continues at coordinate 474,971 of OX420948.1, forward strand.
GGTAATGCCAGCTGTTAGCACTGTTGCTTAACATAAATGTAGGTAATGTCAGCTGTTAGCACTGTTGCTTAACATAAATGTAGGTAATGCCAGCTGTTAGCACTGTTGCTGAACATAAATGTAGGTAATGTCAGCTGTTAGCACTGTTGCTGAACATAAATGTAGGTAATGCCAGCTGTTAGCACTGTTGCTTAACATAAATGTAGGTAATGTCAGCTGTTAGCACTGTTGCTGAACATAAATGTAGGTAATGCCAGCTGTTAGCACTGTTGCTTAACATAAATGTAGATAATGTCAGCTGTTAGCACTGTTGCTTAACATAAATGTAGGTAATGTCAGCTGTTAGCACTGTTGCTGAACATAAATGTAGGTAATGTCAGCTGTTAGCACTGTTGCTGAACATAAATGTAGGTAATGTCAGCTGTTAGCACTGTTGCTGAACATAAATGTAGGTAATGCCAGCTGTTAGCACTATTGCTTAACATAAATGTAGGTAATGTCAGTTGTTAGCACTGTTGCTTAACATAAATGTAGGTAATGTCAGCTGTTAGCACTGTTATGTAGAAAAGTATCAATCAATCCGCTTAGCCTTTTTTCAACTATGTTGGGGTCGGCGATATAAACGGATGCAGCTGTATATTAGTTTATTAATTAGAGAGATTGCCTATCTGACCTCGACGACCAAGTTACTGGTAAAAAAATAAAAATAAAAACACATTATTTCAGCTATACACCGTTTACAATTATTAAAATGAAAATGCAAAAATTTAAATAAAATGAAAAATTAAATCGAAAAATTATATTAGAATGTAAAATAAAAATGATCTAAAAATTATGATTACTTTTTTGACAAATCTAACAAGGGACCTTCAAAGCGGGGATCGGATCCTATCAGCGACAGTCATCAATATTTCGTTATTATAGCTGGAGAAGGATCTTTTCGCGCGTGGCCAAAATCAGAACTAACGACGCTATCTTGTTTTATCATATTTCACAAAACCATTGTACAAATGTGCCACAAGATGCTTGTTTCTGTGTATCCTAAGTTTCAGGATCATACTAGAAAAAAAGGCCTTACCCACTCCTAGCCAGTAAAATAAGCATAAAAACTGCTTTATAAGACTCTAAAATTTCACACTAAAGAATGACTGCCGCGTTCACTTGACCGCAAAACGTCCACCCGACGCCAGCCGACGCCATCCGATGCCAGCCGCCGCGAGCCGACTTACAGTTTTTAAGTAAGTAAGTACAGGTGGAATATAAGATTTTCTTAAGAGGAAACAGGGTCTTCTGGCACCATGAACTGAAAACTTAGTCTAGGTTTTTAAGACATAAAATAGAATTGTGATTTTTAAGTCTTTTCATATTGGATTTAATTTTGGTAATGGTGGTTTTCAGAATGACACTTACAAAAACAATGGAGGCGCTTTTGTACAAAATGTAAAACAATTGCGCGATCAAAGGTATATAAAGAATCGGTAATCTAATAACCAGCTTTCTGTTTGCCATGATTGTGTGATACTAATAAGTTTGAAAATTAAATAAGAGGTAAGCCTGCATCCTAATTGCGTAACGCACTATCAATAACAACATGAATCATTCTGAAGGATATTGCCAATAAAAGTTATTTCCTTATACGCTCGACGAAGTCTGCTCAGCGACGTAAATAACGCAAAGAATGTTGTTCATCTGTCAAAATAAAAACCGCTCTCCTACTGGCAGTGTGGCCCAACTATTGGCAGTGTGGCACAACTACTGGCAGTGTGGCACAACTACTGTTGCTAATTATATCATACAGGTTACATACAATAATCAGCCTACAACGTTCCCACTGCTGGGACACAGGCCTTCTCTCTGTGAGAGGGAGTGGGCCGTAATCCACCACGCGGGCCCAGATTTCATTTCAATTCACACAAAGCCTCACCTGCCTGTGTTCGATCCCCCGATCTACATCTCGTAAGTCGCGTCAGTCTCCACTGCGCCAGCACTGCTCTCCACGTGTTTTATAAATAATTGTAAAATGAGTAGTGTATTATTGTTCAGTTTGTTACATTATTAAAGTACTAAGTTTTGCACTTTCGACTTGCTAGTACGGGCGAGTAGCGCCACTTGACCGTAAAGCGGGCTAGTGGCGGTCACTCGCAGAACTGAACTTTATTTTTATCAGAACATCTTGCATTGTAGGTAACACATCGCATTAATATTACTTTAAGGTACGTGAAGTTCGTTACGAAACCCAAATAATTTGACAGGTTTAATGTCAAATTCTTATAATAAAAAGAATTGAAATACGAGTACCTACCAGTTTACTAACTGCGATTAAAAAATTAACTTTAGTGATGTATAGTAGAGAAGCGAAGTAAAAAGTAAATGTGACCAATTTGTTTGTTGTTCTTAATAAATAATAGATAAAAAAATCTAAAAACACGCTTTAAAAACCAAACTAAAAAATCACAAAATAATTTCAAAAAAGCGTGGGGTGCTTTTTGAAGTTTTTTTATATTCTACCTTAAATAAAAAACCAATAGTTTGGTTTTTAAAGCGTGTTTTTTACATTTTTTTATCTATTATTTATTTTCTATTTCCTAGTTCTGCTAACTACAAAAGCGCGTTTTTTTTTACTTTAGTGTATTGTCATCGGTCCTCGATAAGTCTACAAAGTTTAAATGAAATCTGACCGTTTGAAGTGGGTCAAAATCAAGTCCAAAGGAGTCGGTTACAAACATGCTTACAAACATACAGATGTAGCTAATAAAAGCGTGTTAATAAAAAGAAGTTTGTTCTAAGCATTATCATTTATTAGGCTGAAAGTGTACTAGCTATGAAGTTGTAATACCATAAGGCAACCTTTGTGGAAGAGTTTTTAACATGGAAGAAGAAGGTAGGTTCTAGTAAGTAACAGTACTTACCTACCTAATAATGTCGTGCATTTAAGTCGTCCACTTTGAATCGTATGTGTGCTAAAACCTAAAACAAAACTATAAAAACAAAAACACTATCATAACATTTCAATCCTACTATAATATTATAAACTAGCTCCTGCCTGCGACTTCGTTCGCGTCAAATTTCTTGCACCCACCCCGTCGCCCGCCTCGTCTGCCCGTGCGAGTACTTCGTATTCGTGACTTTTTTTTTCTCCTTGCTCGGCTCCTAAGGGTTCTAGCGTGATGTTATATAATCTATAGCTTTCCTCGATCAATAGGCTATCTAACACTGAAATATTTTTTCAAATCAGATCAGTAGTTCCTGAGATTAGCGCGTTCAAGCAAACAAACAAACAAACTCTTCAGTTTTATTGTTAGTATAGATAGATATAGATTATAAGTATAGATGTGAAAGTTTTTGAAGATGTTTGGATGTTTGTTACGCAGTCACGTCAAATCAGCTGAACGGATTTGGATGAAATTTGGCACACAGATAGATTGTAATCTGGAATGACACATAGGATACTTTCTATCCCGTGGCATAATTTCCGAAATATACGCGAGCGACGCCGCTGGCAAAACTAGCTATTTCATAAATAAACATCATCCTGTTTAAAATTAGAATCTCAAAACTACCCTCCGCCAACACGACGAGTTTACAAATCGTTTGCAACTCCACAGCTCTCAAAAGTTAGAGAACAACAAACAAAATTTAGAATTACCCTCGCATTGTCCCATCTCATTTTAGTCCCGGTATTAAAACGTACTTTATCATCTCTTACCGGGTTTTAATTCGTGACGTCACTTGTACGTGCGTGGGTCATGTTGTCGTGTCGTGGCGTGTGTGTTGTGATGTAAAAGGTGGATGCGACGGTTGTGTGATGGTAGCTTTTATGTTGTTGGTTGTTGAATACAAAGAAGACGGGGATTTGTAGGCCTGATTGTAATAAGTTCAGGTCTGGTTTAAAAAAAGGGTTATTTTTTTCTATTTAAAAATGTGAAAATCAGCCCAATTTACAATCTAGAAAATGAGAAATCCTAAATTAAATTAAGGTGACGAATAAAATTAAAATCGATTAAATTATAATCGATTAACGTGACAGAGCTCATAGTATTTAAAAAAAACTCCGCTGCAGCCTGTAACCTGCAGCCGCGATACCTTCCATTCAACATCGCGGCCCGCCTCAGTTGCGATGCACCTCACCGCAACCTACTTTTTGGCCGCTACGTCGTCGGCTTGGAGGCAAAAGCCCTGACGAGCGGCCCCACCTTGGGGTTCCTCTTTGCTTCACCGTGGGAGGGTGATCACGGCTGCTGAGCATCGACAATGCGGGAACCCAGTGGGGGGTGTTTCCCACGGTGAAGCTTGTTACTAATGCTGCGTTACGTTTCAGACCCTGATCACCATTTATCTGTAATCTATTCATTGAGACCTTTTTAGTGAGCCCAAACACTACTACTGTTGATGAGGTAGTTGGATAAACTGGGAATTCCAGGTAATGCTGCAGAATCAGTTCAAGGTTACTTTGTTCGTCTAATATCATTGAAGTAATAGAATACTAAATTTCAACTCGATCAGACCCTTGGAAGATGCTCAAATCCCTTCATCAACCAGAAAAGGGCTGATAATCTTCAAACGGCTGAACCGATTTGAATCTTAGCTAAGGACACTCTCGATTAAGTCACCTTTCAGACAAAACAAAAACCCTAAAAAGTAAAACAAAAATATTTATTGGCCTTTTAAGTTGAAGGTAATATTTTGATCAAGGCATTGTCACGTCGGGGGACGACTAATGAAAATGATAGGCCTCCTCTCTTTGGCGTTTTCATTGACCGTCCCCCGACTTGACAATACCTTGATCAAAATATTACCTACAACTTAAAAGGCAAACAAATATTATTTTATACTTTGTAGGGTTTTTGTTTAGGTCGGGGGATTTTATTTAACTTTTATTTCCTGCTTTTTAACCGACTTCCAAAAGGAGGAGGTTCTCTTTTCGTCGGAACCCTTTTTTTTTTTTTTTTTTTTTTATGTATGTTCCCCGATTACTCGAAGATGGCTGGACCGATTTGGATAATTTTTTTTTTGTTCGAAAGGGTATACTTCTCAGGTGGTCCCATGATCATCAAGTCAGGATCTGATGATGGGATCCTGGAGAAATAGAGAGAACTCTTGAAATTTTATAGGCACACTTGAAGCAATTTGTATAGTTTTTGGAAGATTACTTTCTCGGAGTGGTTCCATTTCAATTTGGTGAAGATCTGATGAAGAACTTCGGAGATAGGCAACGGAACTCCTCAATAAATGATAGCAAATGGACAGGGATTGCTGAAATCTCATGTCTGTCAATTGTTTACACCAGTTAATAACATAACATCACGCCGGTACGCTGTGAAGGGGTAAGCACATGTGAACCACTAAAAAGTGAAAAATAAAAAACTTTTTTCAAAAAAATAAACAACCGACTTCCAAAAAAACACTAAAAAGTGAAAAATAACTTTAATTTCGGAAGGCGGTGACAAAAAATTAAAATACATATCCAAAGTCACCGACTTCCGAAATTAAAGTTATTTTTCACTTTTTAGTGTTTTTTTGGAAGTCGGTTGTTTATTTTTTTGAAAAAAGTTTTTAAACTTAATGTCTCGCTTACATCTGCGCAGCGCTGCGTATGTTTCCCACAGTGAAGTTTGTTACTTATTTATCCACATTCCTTGTCCTGATTATCATTTACCTATTACCTATTCATTGAGACCTTTTCAATGAGCCCAAACACGATACTTCTGCTGTTTGTTGGTGAGTAACTTGGGTATACTGGAAATTCCAGGTGATTCTTCAGCATCAGTTCAAGGTAATAGAATACCAAATTTTAACTTGATCAGTTCCGTGGTAGATGCTCAAAGATTATCAGCACCAGAAAAGTGCTGATAATCTTCAAACGGCTGAATCGATTTTGATGAAACATGTTTAAGAACACTCCCGACTAACTCACCTTTCAAACGAAAAAAAAAAATCAAAATCGGTTCATCCGTTCGGGAGCTGCGATGCCACACACACACACACACACTCACCCTCAACCTCACACACACACACAAACGAATAACACCCCGTCGTTTTTGCGTCGGGGTTTAAAAAACTGATTAAAACGAATCCAAACACGACATAATATCTACTATTATTTTTTCAAGAGTGTACTAGTGTGCTGGATATTCTGGTTGCAGCATCGAACCAAGAATTACCAAATATGGGTGTTTCAAATTTTAGGTCAAACGTATGTATGTTTGAAAGTAAAGTAAATACACCTAATGCGTAAGAACACTACCGCAGCTAACAAAACAGCTGATTACCTTGAAACGGCTAAACCGATTCTGATAAAATATATCTAAGAGACTTACTAGAGAATGGGTAGCAGCGTTCTCTATGCATTTGACCACTTATATCCAGCAGTGGACGTCTTTCGGCTGATATGATGATGATGATGATGATGATGATGATGATAACAAGGAATGACCGCTAGAAAACCTACTTTTAAACACAAAAAATTGCATCCAAATCGGATCACCCGTTTATGAGCTACGGTGCCACAGACAGACACACACACATATCGGTCAAACTTATAACACGCCTCTTTTTGCGTCGAAGGTTAAAAACTGTAAATAGAGTTTTTTTTAAGTAAATTTTGTAAGGTCTAGGAAAGATTCTAATGCCGAAATCTTTTTTTTAAATTTTTGTCTGTCTGAATGTATGTTCCAGCATCGCGCAAAAACTACCGGATAGATTTCATTCAAATTTAGCATAGACATTCCCTATAGTCCTTGTCAGCTCTAGACAGAGAGGTGGAAAGAGAGTAGAGAAGCCTTTGCCCAGCAGTGGGACGTTAATGGCTATTAATAATAATTCCCTGTAGGTCTGGGCAGTATGTGGGCTATAAATTATCTCTGAGTTTGTTTCGGTATTTCTTCTAAGGGATCAGTCAGCTATGAAATGCCAGTGCACGCGCCATCTAGTTTTAAAATATTGAACAACAAAATATTGACGTGTTTAAGTGTCAAGTTCTACTTACACAATTAAACATTTCATTTCATTTCAGAGGGAGTTGGTTGATATCCACAACAAGGCCCAGTGCGTCTTGGTGAATGCTTAGGCCCGCTTGCCCCACAAATCACTTAATGCGTTTAGCGCTAAAGATATTTCAAACATCATTCTGTCTCTGTTGTCTTCAGATTACTACTTACTATTGATGTTTAAAATATACTTAGCGGTAATCTTATTTACCGAGTTATGGTCCAAGCAGGAAGCCTTACCACGTACAGCATAATCAGCCTATAATTTTCCCACTGCTGGGACAGAGTCCTCCTTTCTGTGACAGGGCCAAAATCAACCACGCGAGCCCAGTGCGAGTTGGTGGTAAGTCTTAGAACTTTTGGTTCTAGTACAAGCTGGTTTCCTCACGATGTTTTCCTTCACCGTTTTGAGAACAGTGCTGAATTATTTACACAAAGTACTGATTTCGTCCAACCTCGTAAGTCGCGATTGTAACCACTGCGTTATCATTGCTCTCACAGTACTCGTACGTAAACGTGTTTATCTTCCTTTCTTAGTTTTCTCATTTAACTGTCCATTTGTTTCCTTATTCAAATATCTGCATCAACAACTGGTTGCCATAAACACTCTCGTAATAAAGGCTCAGTGTGAATTCGTGGCACAATAATTAGCCCGTGGTCGCGCCACAATTACGTGCTGAGCGGGCGATTGTCGCGCTCGCAATGAGTTATGTACAGCTTTAATGTTCACGGCTTTTAATGAGTTGGGATACTGGTTTTTTATTAGTAGGGTCATAGCAACTGGGTTACGCTGTGTGTTGTGTGGTGTCGAGCTTGGCAAGGCTGGGACGGGATGGGGCTCAGTGGCTTGTGATTGGAGAAGGTTATGGTTAGGAATTGCAAACTTCAGCGATTTCCTGAATTCAATCTGGTGTGTAGACCATCTTGTTTGAGTTCTCGATTGTTTTTGTCGAGATTATGATGATTTCGAGACACAGCGCGACGATTTCAAGACAAGCACGCGAGACTATGCTTCTTGAGAAGCCATTTTGGTTGCATTCAGTTCAGATTGGATTTCATAGTCATGGCGTTACTAATATCTGACTGTTTAAAAACTTTTCTGCAGGGTTATTGCATAACATAATAACAGTAGCAATGGCTTGCACTTTGACAGAGCAACAACAGTCGTCGTTGTTGGGCAGGCAATTTTTTCGAACATACCTATGAAGAAATGGATTAGCAATATCTTTCAAAATGATTCAGATTGTGATTGATACTCATAATTTTCCATGATTTTCGTTCCAGTTTATCGTTGTTGACCGGATAAAGTAGGACGAAAATCATGGAAAACCTCGATGCTTCACCACAGACACATGTTAACCGAGGCAGCACGTGTTCAACTGAACAGGTAACACGGATGTAGTTTTTTAATGACGTGTCCCGTGCTTCTGTAAATAAATGCGATTTTTTTGCGAATGAATACAAAATGAATATATGGGAAGGAATTGATTTCTTTCTGTTTCGTGTTTTTGTTGTAATTTTACAAGATGGTCGTCGATTTTAATTTTGACGACGATGTGACTTTTTACCCGACTGTGCCAGAAGGAGGGTTATGTTTTTCGAGGGTATGTATGTATAATTGTTTGGCACGCTCTGCAGCCTGAACGGCTCGATGGATTTTAGCTTGAGAGGTGTCTTTAGATTTGTATTTACTGTGAAAGTGACACTGGATATATCAAAATAAAAAAAACAAAATGGCGGATTTTTGGCGCCAAATTCAAAAGTTTGGCACGCTCTACGGCCTGAACGGCTCGATGGATTTTAGTTTGCGAGGTATCGTTAGGTTTGTAATTACTGTGAAAGTGATATCGTAATAAAAAAAAAAATAAAAAAACGGTAATTTAAAAAACTAAAAAACCCGACTGCTTTTCTGAGTATTCATTGAAAAGCCCTAAAACAAGAAGGTCGTTGTACCTGATTGCACTTAACTTAAGAATCGCTAGTTGCTAAGACGATGCTTATAAGCAGATAAATTGTAGCAGTCGGGACCCATTCTAGAAATGGAGGCTTAGTGAATTGAGAGCACATACCTATATTACATTGCAGATTACTCCAATCTACTGACTAGACGGCTGACTTTCTAGAATGATTTATTATTATTTTATTAATAAAAAGCATCAAAATCTTTTTTAAATGCTTTCTAAGAAAAAGTCACACGTATATTTTGGACCAAACACCTTGCATTTTATAAACCCACCGCCCCGTTGGTCTCGTGGTCGCAAGCGCGACTGTTGCGCTTGAGTTCAATTCCCCGTTCGGGCAAAGTGTTATTGGGTTTTTCTATCTGGAATGTACAAGTAGCAGCCAAGAGTCTGGATTTGTGCCCGGTTGATGGCAATAGGGTCGCCCTCTATTACATGGGTCTTGAACATTACTGGCGAAATGTGGAAGTACTACAGGTACACCTGTGTCCAACCATTCGGGGAAACAAGGCGTGATGTTATGTTATTGTTGTTGAGCTTCTTGAGAAATTGCTAATTGGTGGAAGGTACCACTACCATCTCTTTCAGCAGCAGTAGGATCTCAAGCTCAGCAGCAGCGCTTGCGAACGCTGGACCAGCGAGGCAGTCTCTGGCAAAGTACCTACTTTTCGATACTTAGTAGTAGGGTACGTATTACCTTTACCTATAATATAGGTTGTAATATAATATGTATATTATATAGTACGGTATGTCGGTATCTATTGACCATTAATTAGCCAACACAATGGTATCTAAATCCCGCGTATGACCGCAAGGTTGTGGATGAATAGCTCTATTACATTATATCACAGTCAATCAAGTCGAACGCTAGTGTTGTGCCTACTTCCCGGGAAATCGTCTCGAGATCCAGATTAATGTCCGGAGATTTCTCTTTTCATATCAACAAGATAAATTACACCTGGTTGAAGTTGCTGTTCGCATGGTCAACAAAGTACCTAATGGTCAGAATATCAATGAAAAGATTTGATTTTTTGTATGCTAGCTTTCACAGTAAAACGACGGGTTGGGTTTGGCACATTCGTAATTCATGACCTGGATTAGAACGTACGATATTTTTTATCCCGATACTCTTATGGAATCGAGACTTATGCGGGCGAAACCGTGGGGCGCAGCTACTATTTTGAAAATCCAAAAATTTTAATTATTTCTTTTAATAAGAAGAATGTTAAAATATCGAAAATCAAGGTGCGTTTTCGGCGTAGAAATACGCGTTACTTCATGTGTTATAATTGTTTAAAGCTAGGTTTTCCGGGCCTGTCGACCTTTGAAACTCTATCTCCGCTGCCCCCAAATGCAGCACGACGTATTTATTTATGATGCTCTGCTGACCATTTCGCGGTAAATCCATGCCACAGTATAACATATTTGCAGTTGGTAAATTAATTAATATAAATAACTAAATTAGTTTTGCTTGGGTTTGATTTGTTTTCCTTAAAGAAAAAAGAAAGAAAGAAAAATTGTTTATCCTTCACAAAAAAACGCACATTACAAAATAATTAAAATAATGCACACATACAAAGTAGCCAAAAGCCCCGTATTCATTACATTTTATGGTGGAGCTGAAATTATTACAAATGTTATAGTTATAGTCATAGTCATTTATTCATAAACAAGTAACTTGTATCCGAACGTACACACAAAAATAAACAATTACAATATACTAAAATAAATTGCATTTAAATTTCTTAAATTCCACCAATCAATTAAAAATAATAAATTTACATTTCTTCAAAAGTGTTTCAACACGTAAATGAACTAATATAGCTAACACCTTAAAATTAAAAATAATTGCAATAAAACAATTAAAAATGACATATTAACATAGATTGATAAAATCAATCAAACAAATCTATTCGAAATAAAATAAAATATTTATGGCTAGATCAATAAAATAGAATTAACAAAATCAAACAAGATTTAACTTAACAACCCATGATTATTAAAAAGAATCTTGTTGGATTTATCCAGCTTCTTTTTAAAAGTTGTTCAAAATTGTTATTTAAATTTATCCAAAAATAATAAGGGATATATAACCTTACCGTTGTTTTTATAGTTGAACAACCAAAATGAAAGATTTATTGTTGAAAAAACACTGCACAGGAACAAACATACTGTTTTTGTTGGTGCAACCGCTGTTAAAATGGTGTATAGACGGTCTGTTGTCATCTGATTGGAAAGTTTTAAATGGAGAATATTACCAGTTGGAAACTCTAAATATCTATTAATATTGATGTTACAATAAAGAAGAACAAAAATGAACGAAATGGAAGACATAATGAAACTGAAAATATAATTTATATCAAAATTAGAATCATAAAGATATTGTGCAACTAAAACATGTGAGTTGTTTCTTATTTATGATTTTTTTGTTACGCGGTTGTGCTTAGAGACACGAGTTTGCTATACGAAAATATTATGAGACTGAATACGTAAACATCTTTTTTTTTTTATTACCTATTATTATGATCTGAAATATTAAAATCCATTTGGAAAAAATGTTTCTCAATGATAATAATACAAGTTTGATCACTTCAATGCTCTTTTTGGATAATATTCATGTAGGCGTTTTCACACAACAAAATGTTATTTTTTTAAACACCCCTAACCCTCCCTTAACTCTTTAGATGAAGTAGAAGATGAATAATTGCGTTCTCTTGCTCTTGCTTCTCGTTGCAACTGTATTTCTCATACACATCTACCTCTACACATAGTTCGCACACATAATTAGATTTGGCGTGAGGTGCTAAGTGCGGACTGTCGCAGGCTATTAAATATAACTACAGTACTTGTGACGTTAACGAAATAGAAGCAAGTGGTAGCAACGATGGATACAGTTACAAGTTAGTGAGAACGGTTTTAGGTGATTAGGTATCACGAAATAATAAAAGAGAAAGAGAATTTGGGACACGGACAGGAACAATAATAAACTGGTCAAGCGTGACTCGGGCTCGCACACGAAAGGTTCCGTATGACCGTAAAATATTTAACACTACTTACATATAAAAAACACTTTTCTTGTATTTAATTTTATTATTTTTTTGTTATAACGTGAACCTTTTTTAAACCGCTCCCGCCACAATACACTCGACCAATAAGAGCGGAGTTTCTAGAAAGTTCTTAAAGACGTGTCGAATACGAGACTAATCCTTCTTTTGACGGGAGTCGTCTGACGTGCGTCTTATAACCTATAATTACTATTGACGAAACTTGTATCTTCACCCCGAACCCAAGTTTTTCATAATTATGCATTAAGTTACTGTTAAAAAAACTACTACAGAACCTGTGTGTATATTGAATTAAAATTATTATTAATTGTTTTAACGGCAATTAGAAATAGTTACAGTCTGTGGAAATCTCAACTGTCTACCTACTATGTCTACCTACTATGATTCATGTGATGTATGGATGTATCACATGAATCATAGGTAATAATCAGAGGTCGGAGTAGGTAGATTGATTTAAGGTCGTTGACGTCAAACGTAGAGGATAATATGGATATGCCTCCAAAATCCGGAACTTCATATTTATTGTGATATTTGTTCCGGAATTTTGAAATTCCGTTTTTGTTTAAGGTGAAAAACGTATTAATAATAATATCAATCTACGCTACCAATGTTAGCTAATGGTGAAAGAAATCAGTATTTTATTTTATACAAAAATACCTTGGAATAGTTACACCGTATTTTGACCCTTACTGTTGAATTAGAAATGACGCTTGACAGTATGAGACAAAACTTAGACAGGGCCTTTTGTTTCTTTATCTCATGTTCATCTATGTTCACAAGGCATTGACCGCACGCAACGACCAATCAGAAGCAAGAATTGTATGACTCATTGGGTGTTTGTTAGAACAATGCGTGCGCGCTGTGTTCCAGGCATCTCACTCGCTTACCTCGGTTCGTAGAGTGCGCTCCTAATTTGTGAAATTCCTGTGTTGTGTAAATAATAATCTCACCCTGGCTTGTTTACTGATTTCTGGTACCTTCTTAAAACGACGAATTTGGCTTGTATCTACGGACATCGATTTGTTTTTAAATTGTATCTCTACTTCAAGTTATTTCGCGTCAGGTAAGCTTTAATAATTTTCTTATATAAGTATGTTTTAGGCCTTTTTTTAAAGAATAATGTTAACATTTTTAGTCTCATATCCGATTGATAATCTTCCTATTCACGCGATAAATCATAATTTGTTTTTAAAACATATTATGGCTAATTGTAATATGTAAAAGTTGATTTACTAGACGTTTATGTATCGTTCTCTCGGAATCCGGGTTATGCGTACGCATAATTGTTCTTCTAAATAAAATTATAAACTGAAAACTGTTCAGGTTAGTTAACTGCTGGTTTCAACAAATATCACTTTAGCAACATTATAATTGTTTTAGGAGAATCTTTCACTCAAACATGGCTGGCGCAAACGTCAAGGCTGAAACAGTACAAAAGTGGATAATCGGTCATCCCGAGCTAATTTACGATCACGCTAGCCGATCTCTATATTGCTCGAAGTGTGAGAACCACTTGAAAATTATAAATAAAGGCAATATCACAAGACACATCGAAGGCGCAGTACATCAAGGAAAATATAAACGTCCGAATGAGGAGTTTTACTTCGACCTTATTAAGTTCCTGATCATGTGCAACATTCCCTGGATGCAAATGAAAAACCCGGCGTTCAAGGAGTTTTTTCAAAAATATATATATGTGCAGTACTTGTTGTTGTGTTTGTAGTGATAAAAAAATGCCCGATGAATCACAGTTACGTAAAGTTTATTTAGATAAGTTTTATAAGAACAAAATTAATACTATTTATGAAAATAATAAAAATGAGAAACTATGTATATCGTTGGATGAGACCACAGATTTTTGAGGTAGATATATAGTCCATTTCTTAATAAAGCCACTGCATCCTAATAATAATTCAAGCCGGCCTTATTTGATTGCTTGTAAAATGTTAACGGTAGTAAATGGTCAAACAATCGCGCAATTTGTTTTGCAATGTCTAGAAAATGTATGGCAAGACTCTTTTGAATCAAAAGTTTACAATGTCTTATTGCTCTGCACTGACAGTGTAGCATACATGCTGTCTGCAGGGCGATATTTAAAAGTATATTTACCTGAAACGAAACATGTAACATGTTTGGCGCATGCTCTTCATCGTATATCAGAGAAGATAAGATCAGAATATAACGATGTCGATATTTTAGTAGCAAATGTTAAAAAAATATTTCTAAAAGCCCCGAACAGAGTAAAGAGTTTAAAAGAAAAATATCCTGACCTACCACTGCCTCTGCAACCAGTAATTACAAGATGGGGTACTTGGTTGGAAGCAGCATTTTACTACGCTCAATACTTCGAAAAAATAAAAGATGTTCTAAACAACTTCAACAATACTGGTTCAATAGCCATTCGCAATGCAAAAAATATTGTAGAAAAACCAAAATTACAGGAAGATTAAAAATATATCGTAGAAAATTACCGTATTATTCAAGTAGTTCTAAAAGAGTTACAAAATCAAAAATTATCCATAGTTGATTCACTTTTAATGTTTGACCAAGTGAGAGCTACCATTAACGAGTGCAACAGTGACAATATTAAAAATAAATTAGAATATGTTATGGAACGAAATCCGGATTTAGACACAATTAGAGAATACAGCGAAAGTATTGAAAAAAACGTAGCAAATAATCTGATAACTTATTTTAAATTTGCTCCATTGACGTCTACAGATGTTGAACGATCATTTTCCACATATAAATGGATATTAGACGTCAAAAGGAATACTTATAATTAGAAAATGTTGAAAAAATTATGATTATTTATTTTAATTGTATTAACGTTGAAAGCCATAATATGGAAATTGTATCCGATGTGGATTAAGAATATTTTATTTATGTTTTTGTTTAATTAAAAATAATTGTTCATTGAATTCAATCAATCATTCATATAATAAACGATTTTATTAGCCTATCTGTATGTTTTTTATTTTATTTTATTCCATAATTCCAATTCCGGAACTTTTTCCGGTACTTCCCGCATATGGATAAATAAAGTGGCATGTCTACATTATAATATCTTGACGCAAGTAGGTATATAAAATCAATCTACCTACTCCGACCTCTGGTATTTAATGAATAATGCGTTCGTTGAATGTGAGTACAAACAACAACAAATACAAACTACACAAACAACACTACACACAAACAAACACTACTACACAAAACACTACACCACAAATACTACTACTACTACTTACAAATTTTGGGACTACTTTTGAACTCATCACCTTAGTTAGGTATAGTTATATAATAACCGGAGACATTGATTATGATTTAATCTCTAAACCCTTAAACAATTCCAATCACGCCTCACGAAATTAATATGTCACCTGATTGATGACATTACACAAACCTAAAAACAGGATATCCCGTACACTTTCCCCGTTGATAAACATCACTATTGTAGTATTGTCCCCGATGGGTCTAATTGTTGAAACCGACCCACGCGCGGCGCGTATATTTTCGACACTGATTACAAACGTCACTCCCTGACAATTCGGCGTGCGTTTAATTAGGCAAGCTTTCAGGTCCTAACACAGATTTCTGTTAGCAGGCTTTTAGGTGGCGGCTGGAGTTTCGACTAGAATGACGAGTTAAATGTCGAGAGAAATTATTACGGCTGAAATGGGAACGGAAATGGGTGTAAGCTTATTGATGTTTAGAATATGGACATTGACTGGCTTTTGCAGGTCAAATTACGTTACACTTCTGTGAACCTAATATTCTGATGTTAAATCTCAATATAGTGAAACTGAAATTTTGTTGGCTGCCATAACGATTTATAAAGAATTTTTGTTTATAAGCTAACAGACTTCAATATGTACATGCACCTATAAAAAAAGGGGGACAAGAATCACAGTGTGTAAAAAACTTCGTCCGCATCTCTGTCAACAGGAAAAGTGTCTGAAAGTCTGGCAGCATTGCCACGTTATATAGCGATGCTGAATCGTATGGTAAAAACAAATATGCCAACAGAAAGTCGACTACCGATCTTTGGGAAGAGATTTTTTTTGAAATAAATGTTACCACACTATTTGAAAAAAAAAAAAATGATTCATTTCAGCGTTTTTGCAGCATGTAAGAAACAGCGCATTTCGTTTTGACATAAATTAAGAATTATCTCACAAATTCCCCTCTTTCAATGGTATGGTAATGTCGAATTGCAAACCTCAGAAAAGTCCAATTTGTGGAACTAAGCTCCTGCCGTGAGCTGATTAAAGCAGCTAAATAGGGTCACACAGTGTAAGTCCAGCTCTGTGACTGCGATCGGGTGAACAAACTGAAGGAAGCATGCATAATCAGCCTACAATGTTCCCACTGCTGGGACTCGGGCCTCCTCTGTGAGAGGTAGCAGGCTGCAATCAGCCACGCGGGCCCAGTGCAGGTTGGTAGATGTCACATGTCTTCGATTTTTTGTTTCTGGAACATGAACAGTTTCCTCACGATGTTTTCCTTCACCGTTTTTAGACCAGTGGTGATGAAATAATTTACACAAAATAAAGCGCCTGCCTGGGTGCGAACCCACGACCTACAACTCGTAAGTCACCGTCATCGACTGTTACCACTGAGCTACCACTGCTCTTGCAGTAAGCATTGTTGGCTACATCAAAAGGCAACAATTGACTCGCAGATATAATAATACATCT
Source organism: Polymixis lichenea (assembly GCA_949091785.1). NCBI lineage: Eukaryota > Metazoa > Arthropoda > Insecta > Lepidoptera > Noctuidae > Polymixis > Polymixis lichenea. The sequence continues at coordinate 491,680 of OX420948.1, forward strand.
TCAGCTAGCACGCTTTTTTTCAGTTTCTAATTTCAGTGCAACATAACATCACGCCTCTGTTCGCCGAATGGTTCGGCACCAGGTGCCACTTATGTTTTAAGTCCATGTAATATGAGGCGAACTCATTGCTAACAACACAAATCACTAATCTAGACTCCACTGCTACTGAGAAATTCCAGATGGAAACTCCAATAACACTTTGCCTGACCCGGGAATCGAACCCAGATTCCTATGCTCAGCACACTGAAAGTTGTCTTCAAATCTCAAGCTAACTTTTCTCTACACAGAGCCTATACAAAGATACGTCAAAGTCATTCACTTACACAATAAATCGTATGTCAATTGATACACCACATATAATTCAATTTAAAAACTTTATTGACTTTAACAAAACGTTAACATCTATGCATTACTCCGTATCGATTTAATAAGCATATAAACTCTATACCTACATCTTTTTACACGTTCCATTTTATCCTCAAACTTAAAAAAACTGGCGTCCAAACTCCCCAAAACTTTCATTCCGATCCCGGATCCCGGATCCCGGTGTATATTAACGTCTCTAGTGTCTGCAATCAGTGATGAGTCTAATTGGTGAAACCGAGGCCGCCACAGCACGTTGATTTAGACGCTGATTATCAACGCCACACAGCTGAAATTCGAACAGTCTGCGTTGGTTTCGAACTTGCAAGATCAAATACGAAGCCACTTTTCGGAGTCAAAATTAGAAGGATTTTATGTGCATTCGGCGTTTGTGGGTGAAACTGGGGTTCAGGTTTGTGTGCAGTTCCCCTTGTGGTATTAGTGTGTAGTGTTACCCTCTCCTTTTAGGTGCATTTCGGTGAGTAGGTCATAGAGTGGATGGCAATGTGAGATTATGTTGCGGGAAAGGGTACTTTGAGGGGCTTGCGGCGTATGGACGGGTAACCATCTTTACATACGAAAACCTCTCCGTGTCTCGAAAACCACAGTAAGCCGTTGATCCCGGCTGTCATCGTGGATCTTTGGCAGTCTTTAAGAGTCGTCAGAAACCAGAAAGGCATTACCCAGTTACTGGATCAGACAGACAGTCGGCTAGAAGCATCAGGTTTAACTGGAAGTCGACTCCAAAACAGTTGGAAAAAGGCTAGGCCGATGATGAAAGGGTACTTTGGTAAGCTCGAATTTGTTTTTGCACGGTAATTTCAGGGCATGTATAATGAACATTGTCCCAAATTTATCGGAAGCTACTTATGCTGTTGTACCTCTATTGTATTAAGTTTATGTGATGCAACTTATGACCTTGCTTAGGTCGCATAACATACCATGATTAGCTTATAACAATCCCACTGCTGGGACAAAGACCTCCTCTCTGTTAGTGGATCGTAATAGTAATCCACCGCGTGTCTTCGAATTTTTGGTTCTAAGCCAAGCCGGTTTTTTCATTTTGATTCTTTCACCGTTTTGAAAGCAGCAGTGATGAAATTAATGAAACAAAGTAAAGCGCCTGCCTGGCTCCCACAACTGTACAGCTCGCAAGTCGGGGACAGATACCTTTCGGCCACTACTGCACTCTGATTAGGTAGGTATCCATCTTAATTTTCAAATTCCCGAAGACTATCAACGAGTCACAAAAACTGTTGATCGATTTTCTTCAAATGACTATCCATTTAAATTCAGAAATCCCATAAAAATAACGAGTTCTCGGAGAAACAGATAACTTTCATTTATCGAGTTTTTAAAACGATTATCGACTCGCTAAGTGAGACATTATTATTAAAAATGTCGTCGCGAAGGATATCAATGGTACATTAGTTGAATTAAAATGGATTTTCGATTCATTTTCAAAGGTCTAACGGTTCGAGGGTCTTTTATTTAATTTATGATTGTCTCAATTATATGGAGGCGCCTTGGCTGAAAGGTTCCGATTAGGTACCGACACCTTTTTTATTCGATTCTTTTTTGTTTTAGAATGTTAAATGAAATCGATTAGAGAAGGTGGAACACACACAATGTTCCAATTTCAAATCACACCGGCAAAAGTATATAAAACAAATGTAACGTGTTCTGTATGTAGCCCACGATTGGACAAATCCAATATTGAATATTTGCTGACGCTCGCCAAGGCGACACGTGACAGGTTGGTTCCTATTCCCGCCAAAAACGCATGCTTCTGCGACATCGCGACGAGCGCGCCATCAACAAGAAACTGTGCGCGCCAAAGACAAATAGTTGGCCGCCATTGGTCGCTCGAATACAATATGAATTTGAACTCTGTGAGTGAAAATTGCTAAACCAAGGACAAATTGTGCATTACCGTGTTTTGTACTCGCGCCGCGCCGGACTCCGTGATCAACATTCCACCCAAAGGAACGACCACGCTTGAGAAGCGTCCGCGGCGGGAGAAAAAGGTGAGTCGTACTAGATTTTTCTCTGTTGAATTTGTATCCTTGATTGAACGAACGAGCAGAACTCAATTCCAACAGAACTACAATACCTATTGGTTGCGCCAACATTCAAAATTTGATTGACATCCACTTTCCTAGATCCATGGATCGAACCGCATCGCGCGCGGAAAGGCGTCGACCCGCTCCGCTTCAAAATATTGATAGCTTTGGAATTACCGCATTTTCGCCTGTAATAAGACTTATAACCAACAGTTTGTATTTGTGTTTAACGTGTGAGGATAGTAACTTGAAATCCAGCTGCCCCTGAACCTGGAAAAGTAAACCGGTGCACAAGTGACGACGCGAGCACGTGGCTCCCGTAAAAGGTTTGTGCTTTCCCTCCCTAATTATTTCGGGTTGTATTCTATTGTCCTACACCCACCGCAACTCGAACTACCTATCGCCAAGCGTTTGTCAATCGTTTTGTTCCGCATCGCAAATACAGTCCACTAAATTAGCCCGTCGCGTCACCACCTATTCTTCTATAACCAGCGCCAATACTTACAGTCCACTTCTTTATCTCACACAACGTTCAAAGCATAATCAGCCTATTATAAGCATTCAGATAGATAATGAAAACTGCAGTTAGATTAATCCAAGTAGGTATTAACATTTCAGAAAATACAGCATTGTTTAATTAATATTCTACGCAATTCGACGAAATATTATAATTGCACGTATATTATTAAATTGAACTCTCTTGCTTGCGAAAGGTGAAAGAACTAGGGTGGGGGATCTGTTAAATAATTATTCACATAAATATAATTATACCTAAATGTAATTATAGAGTTAGGGCGTGTAGAGTTAGAAGCTTAGCTCTACATGAGATATTAAGGCCAATTTTCGTAATTAAAAAGGTTCAAAATCTAGCCGCAGTCTCATCTCGGCGACAACAAAATGTCAAAACTTCTCAAAAATTTATGGAAACTCGAGATATTTTTGACAGATTGAGACTGAGATGAGACTGTGAACGTTCTTAAAATTACGAGAATAGTCCCTCTGATAACTTTTCACAGTGCGAGCCATATGGTCTCGAGTTGGCAACATTTTACATGAAAAGGTTTTGGTGGGATATTATTGGTGGGAGAAAGAAATGAGAAACAGGCCTTAATGTATACTGTGGAGTGTCACAGGAAATTAAAATGAATCGATTTTCCTTCAGAATGTACACAATGTGCGGATTATTTATGTAGTGACCATGACCATAGGCGTGTTCTAGATAAACTATACTCTGGCATTGTGACGGCCCTTCAGGGTGCAGCTATGATGAAGGGGGAAGCGCGTGGAATGGCGGGCGTGGTGCACGCTTAGCGGGATGGAACAGGCACGTGGGCGTGGCTCACAGGGTGGCCAAGCTGATACTTAACGAGTGGGTTATCTGTGGTAGACCTACGCCCGGTTGTATGTATGAAGAGATGCGAGAGAGTAGAAAAGGTATTCAAGTCAAGGTTACGGTGGTGCCAGAATAATCAGGACCAGATTCGGATGGACGCCCCCGCTGAACAACACTCGGAAGGTGACTTTCGTGGGTTTTTGGCGAAAAACGCGAACAGTAAACTCTCGGTCTGGCCTAGCGGGGAACGTGGATGGCAAAAGTGATCACAAGAGGCATTGCAAACGTTTTCAGAGAACAGTTTCGCCAATTGGTCCGGCGGGTAGGGTGCTGAATGCTGATCCGTACAATAAAATTGAAGGAATACGTTTCCTCGCGAAAGATGTCGCGGAAGCCATAAGCCAGATTGCGCGGGGAAGTCCCCTGGGCATGACGCACTCAGCATTGAGCACTTGCAGCATGCCGCGCCGCACCTGGCAAGAATTTTTGCAATGTTTTTGTTGCTGTGTGTGTGCCACTCCTACCTGCCGGCTGACCTTTTGAGGACATTTGTAGTGCCAGTGGTTAAAAATATAACTGGCGATATGGCTGATAAAAACAAACTATAGGCCCATATCGCTTGCAACTGTAGTTGCGAAGGTATCTGACGGTGTGCTTAACACGCAGTTAAAAAATGTATGTAACACTTCGTGATAACCAGTTTGGTTTTCAAACTAAACTGTCCACAGAGAGTTCAATATTGTGTCTAAAGCACATCGTGAAATATTACATGAAGAGAAAGACCCCGGTATACGCGTGCTTCCTCGATTTATCCAGGGCTTTTGACCTTGTCTCGTACGATGTTCTCTAGGGGTGGCTGGAGAGCACGGACTTACCAAGGAAACTCATCAGCATACTCCGGTACTGGTACGGGCACCAGGTCAATAGTGTCCGATGGGCGGGGGCGATGTCGGACCCATATATTAGCGAATGTGGCGTAAGGCAAGGCGGTCTGACTTCGCCTACATTGTTCAACCTATGTATGAACGAACTCATCGTCTCGCTCAGCAGTCAACATGTCGGGTGCTATGTAGACGGAGTCTGTTTTAACAATATGAGTTATGCCAATGACATGGTGTTGCTGAGCGCGTCGATCTGTGGGCTGAGGGGACTACTCAGTACGCGTACGGAATACGTGCGTGGTCATAGGTTAAGGTATAATGGGAAGAAAAGCCAATAAATGGTTTTTCAGACCATCGGTGTGTCGAGCCCTATGAACATACCGACTGTTCTTCTTGATGGTGTTCAAATAGACCGAGTGGACAAATTTAAGTATCTTGGCTCTCTTCTCACCGAGGACCTTAAAAATCATGCTGACATGGACCGGGAGCGGAGGTCACTGTCGGTGCGAGTCAACATGATAGCCCGCACGTTTGCGCGTTGTTCTGTTGGCGTGAAGGTCATGCTTTTTAAAGCATACTGCACGTCCCTATACACGTGCAGCTTGTGGATTGATTGTACTGAAAGGGCTACAGTGCCCTCCGTGTCCAGTACAAAAATGCTGTACGGGTGGTGTTGGGGCTGCCCCGTTTCTGTAGCGCAACAGGGATGTTCGCGATGGCACGCATTGTTTCCACGCTGTTATGCGCAAGCGGTGTGCGTCCCTGGTGCGCCGGTGGGGGCCAGTCCCAATGCTATCTTGGCAATGATCGCCGACAGATTAGACTGCCCTTATATCCGGCATGGATGTGGCAGGCATGTTGCTGTTCCAATGCCGGTTAGAAAATTGTAATTATTGTGTTAAAAAAAAGGTTTGTCAATCTATTTAATTTTATTTTATTTTTTGACGACCAGTAATGTGATTTAATTTAAATTTAATAATAATAACAATAATTTTAATTTATTTTGTTAATGCTTTTCATGTAAGTGTATCGTTATTGTAATTACCTATGTGCCTAATAATGGGTCTATTGTTACTTGATACTGAATAAATATTAGTCACGAACTCACGAGCCCCTTACCGTCTATGAATCCACCGAAACCTCTTCAAATCAGCTTTAAATCTACCGAAAGCTCAATAAAAACCGTATTATTTCACAATTTCGTTTGAAATCCGGCTGTGAAACGGACTCTCTCTCATCTTACTGTAAATTGGCGCTATCGTTCCATCGTCCCTTTGTAGAACTAATTCAGTATTGATACTACATTGTAGCTCGTTTTGTCGATTGTGGAACTGGGTTATACTTTTTTAAAGCTGTTGAAGAATTTTGCGGTCTAAGACCGACATCATTATAGGTACTGCACTGTTTAAAATGTTACAATAAAATACCTCCCCACATACTCCAACTGAATGAAATGAAATTTAAATCTTGTATAAAACGCACACTATGCAGCCATGCTTATTATAAGTTAGGAGATTACATCACTGACAAAAACGCTTGGCTAAACGGTGCTTATCTTGCTCCACAAGGTAGCTTAAACCAAATTGATTAGCATTTGAAAACGTTGTTAGAGCTGTTAAAGACTGTAAAAGACTAGATATCTTTGCTTTGTATAAATTCAAACTTCTAGTATTGTATAATTACATAGCATATGTGTGAGCACTATGTTCCTACTATAAAGCTACCATTTACAGAGTATGTCATGCTCACTCAAATGTCTCGCTGGTGGGGGCGTGTGTGTTGGATCATTAAGTTCCCTTCAAAATGGTTGAGCTGAATGGTGCTGATCCACACGTCATGTTCGTGAACGGGCGCCGCCAGTGGGGACTGGTCATCTCTTAGCTCCCACGGCTTATTTTAATTTCTGAATTGTTATTTTATTTTTGTTTTAATTACGGACGCTCTAATGTGCACGTCTTTTTACATCGTTCTCACATTGATAATTTCAACATAATGATGTAACCAACTTTTTGTAACAATACCATGATTTTAAAAGAGTGTGCATGGAGTTTCTTGCCCGTTCTTCTCCATAGGTACCTACGCTTTGGAATGGGCAACTAGCTTCATCTTTCTAACTCACCGACCTTGACAATTCAAAAGTGCCTATAATTGGTTTATTTCAAATAAATGCTTTGAGTTTGAGTTGAGTTTGACTGGCAACAGAAGCAGATTTATGCGTTTATTTTTTTGATAAGATTAATTTGTGCAATACTAACACCACTACCTATTTACACTAGGTACTAAATTAAATCATTAACTAACCATACAAATAAATACAAAGATTCGCTCAGAAGATTTTTTAGTTTAATTTTATAACGGCACATAGATATAATATAATAGGCGGTTACATTATTGCGTTGGAACAAATAGGTACAATCCGTACTTATTTGAATGCTTTAAAACTGGACTGTCTCGTTACTTTTCTTACTTACTTTACCTAGCAATACGATGAATAAGTAGAACACCATATCTAGTGTGTGGTCCTGGGTTTGCTTCCGAGTCAGGAAAACTGTTATTGGGTCTTCTTTACACACATTCATACATCCTCACAGTCATATTCACACATCATCACAGTCACATTCACACATCGTCACAGTCATATTCACACATCATCACAGTCACATTCACACATCGTCACAGTGATATTCACACATCCTCATATTCACAATCACACTCTCACACCCTTACTCACACACTCATATGCCTGCATTTGCTTATAACAAATTATACTTTATTAGTTAACTTAAGGAAGTCTCGGGGAGTGTCCTAACACTATTTGCTTGCAAGGAGTCATCAAACAAAAGTGGCCAAGGTTTACTAGTTAAAATAATGAAGAATTTTTCATTGTCAATAGTAAATTCTCAGTGGCAGCCCAAAGTATGGGTTTATGCCCGTTCAACGTCAATAAGCTCACCTCTCGTTATTATGTTTACTCCTTCCAGGAATACAATGTTGTGTACTCAAAAATACATAAAACTACATAAAAAATGTAAATAGACGTTTTAAGACATTTTTGGTACACGTTAATGTTTTGTTGGTCAATATTTTAAAACTAAATGGATTTTCTAGCTGACTGATCCTTGAAAAGAAATGCGGAAACAAGTTAAGAAGTCATGGTCTCTTTTAAAGTCCCTATTTTATATTACAAAAAAAATATGTGAGTCTAACAATGCAGAGCCATGTCTGGGCATCACTATTAATTTATCTAAGTGCCACCCGCTAGCTGCCGTCTCTACCTGCACACGAATATCGATGCGCTATAAAACTATCTCCATCCCGTTTTAAGGTCTCTACTCAGAGCTAGTACCTAGGTACGAGAGCGTAAAAGATAAGTTGGTATACCAATACCTACTTATCGTTTACGCTCTCGTATTTTACGAGCTAAGTGAAGTAGTAGTGAATGGAAGCTGATACCACGTGTCGAAAATTACTCGAAATTCCGTATAAGAGCTATGTCATAAATGAAAATGAGATGAACATGTGTGTCGGGAGGGTTCGGAAGTTAAGGGATCGACTTCTTGAGCAGGTGTTAGCAGATTCTAAGCTAGGTTATGTACGCCAAGGTCTGTTTCTCACCACACAAACAATTTATTTCTGCAAAATGTAGAACACATCCATTCGTAACATCACGCCTTGTTTTCCCGAATGTTTCAACAGAGGTGTACCTATAGTACAGTCACGAGCACCATTATGTATACGCTTACTAAATTTTAAAAGTGATTTTCTCCTCTTGTACTGATTGTTATTTTATGTTATTTTGAAAATAATGTTTTGGAACCCACACTGTAATGAAATATCTAAGTTAACTCAAGGTTGAAATCGTTATTAAAGATAAAATCGCTTTTAAATTTCGCTATGTGTATACATAGGTATTAATGCTTTGACTGTACACCCATATTTCGCCAGATATTTTTAAGTCCCATGCAATTGGGGGCGAGCATATTGCTATCAACCGGACACAAATCCAGATTCAGGATTGCTACTGAGAAATTCCAGATAGAAAAACACAATAGAACTTTGCCCGACTTGAGAATCGAACCCAGGACCTAATACTCAGCAGCAGCGCGTGCGACCACTAGACCACCGAGACAGACAACTAGATCAACGCAACGGGGCAGTCGCGAATATAGAACACACGACTGCATTTATTGGTTAAGCTACAGTTTCTTAAAAGAAGAGCGGTGGCCGCCACATAACGGCCGCAGTGACGACTATCATGAAAATGATGGCAGTGGTCTTTAAGGTATCAAAAACGCTCTCTCGGTCACACACACTAATTTACTTTCATAAATAAGGTTCAGTGACGTCATTTGCCGGAAAATTGCAGACAATATTTGGCGGTCACATCCCTTCTAGGAAACCGTAGATTCCAATAAATACAGACGTAATTTGGTTTCAAAATTAATTGGACCGCGCTGATTTACGTTAACAAAAGAACATCATAATGAACAATAAAAATAATTTTCATGGCATACAATTTGTGTTTATTTCAGGTTTCGTTAATATCAGTGTCTACCAAACATATTCTAAAAGTGTAAAGCAAAAAGTGCGTATAATATAAAGTTAAAAATACATTGTACCACTTTTCAGTTTGCAGGTTTTCATTTTAAACTCCCCACTTAGTGTTGAAAGCTCCGAGCTATCCTTTGTTACACTTAATTAAAATCACCATATTAAGGTATTCAAACTATTTCAAGAGAGGACGCCATTTTTCCTGCCGTTTAATTTCCAGTACAGTAACAATTAAACTTTTGTCATTTAAGTTTACAACGTTCCCCCATTCGTGCAAATTAACTCCTTTGAATTAGTAATCGTTGTAAAACATTTGCGAAGAAAATGTTCCTTTTTTCCCTGTTTCAGTTCTCGATTTTCCGGACTTTTTATTGGTATTTCTGGAAGTGTTCGAGTCCGCCATTAAGTGCTGAAATAACCTCTCATTTAATAAGAGTTTTATAGATCTAGGTCGCAGGTTTAAAACCTGGTATATAAATGTCAGTAGTTATGACTTTATCGAAGTCGTAAAGTAAGTGTCATAATTATATTCGTTTGCATATAACAATGCATAAACAGCCTGTAATGTTCCCACTGCTAGGACATAGGCCACGTGTTTTCGAGAAGGAGTGGGCTGTAATCTTACACGAAGGCCCAGTGCAAGTTTTTAGATGTCACATGTCTTCAAATTTTTGGTTCTAGGAAATGCTGGTTTCGTCACGATGTATTCCTTCACCGTTTTGAGTGCAGTGGTGATGAAATTGTTTGCAGAAACTAAAAGTGCCCGCCTGGGTACGAACCTTCGATCTCATTGTCTAAAACCAACATCTATTATAAATGTCCGCGTTTTTCTTCTAATCTACGTAGCGGATTTCACCATAATTTAGAGGTTTTTTCCGGAAGGTTTATGTGTGTATAAAACACTAGCTGCGTCTCGTTTGTTTCACACGCATACGTCTCGATGCTGTGGGAATGTAGAGATAAAAGTATTCTCTGTCCTAATCCTGGGCATGGTGTACGTATGTGCCTACATTTAAACCCGTTCAGCCATTTTAGCATGAAAGCGTAACAACAAACATACAAGAAAATCAAATCATTTTCTTTGTAATATTAGTTTACATTAACTTCAAACTTACATCATTCATCATTCTCCTGCCCTTACCCCAATTTATTTGGGTTCAGTGTAACATGTATTTTTAGTTCATACTTCTTTCTCTATTCGTCGCCATCTCTTATTAAACTTACATAATTATATAATAAAGAAATCTGGATGTTTTGTCAAGTTCTAAAACCCATTTAAAGCAGGGACGGGTAGCTAATTCTTTCTAAATAATTTAAAATATAAACACGTTTCCTTCACCATTGCCAACACAGCGATTTGGCCAAATATTTTAAACCGATAAAACTAATTTGCGCGTGGTTATTAACGGGCAGAGCAAACAGAGCTTATCATAACTCAGTTATAAATAATTCGACAAACAATCAATATAATCCACGCCCAATTTACTTACAGTATTCGGTTAATTATAAATGTGGTAGCCATGGTTTTTGGGAATGAAGGACGAAATTGATGTTACTTTTTTTTAAGTCATCAACTGCTTGCCTATTGTGGTGTTAAGTATGGTAATTTCATGATAAGTGCATCGTCATCACATATAATTATAAAAGTAATGTAAATACAAATGATTGAAAATTAATTGGTTTAAAAGTGTAACGGCGGAGTTTCCGCATCTACTCCATACGATTGATTCTAGTCGCCCCTTCCAAAAGTTAGTTTACCTTTTGGAAGGGGCGACTAGAATCATTTCTATTGTAATGTAAACGCTTCCGTTCAAAAGTGCCTTTTATGTGCCTGTTGGAAATAAATGCATCAAGTCGTGGTCGTCGAAATCTAAAGGAAATATAATAGTTTATTCTTCACAGAAACACGTGAACACAAAATGATAATTAGAATATGGTGTAATTATAAATTTAAACCTTTCTTTTTTATTAATTGTTACATCGTTACTATAGAGAGACTACCACTTGCTTTATTTAATAAATAGGTACATTAAAATAAAAAGAAACTAGTCATAATATTTGTAACCTCATCATATTTATGTTGTCATTCTAGACATATTGTCTTCCTTACTTTTCTATTAGTCATAATCTTGATCATTTCTAGCCATATAATGTATGTAACTAAGTCCTTCGAAAATTCTCGCTCAATCCGTAGTACATCGAAACGTATGGCCTACATAACATAACCAATAGTTAATATCGTAATTCGATTAATTGAAGCATAAACTGAATAATGAAGTAACTGTTTGCAGTGCGACGAAGTGTGTGATGTGGAGGGTAGCTGTTTGTCTTTACGGAAATATTGGAAGGCTCTAGGGAACGAGTGACTACATCACATTACTTAACATTAACTCGTAATTTATTGATCTTTTATTTCTTATTGGTAGATAAGAGATAAAAAAAATAAGGATAGTTGGTGTAGGTATTGGTGGTGATTGGTTGGTGTTTAGTTTGGTTATTAGCAATTAGCTCGCCCCCTATTACATGGGACTTTAATCGGCGAAATGTGGGTGTACTATAGTTACACTTCTGTCGACAGTTGGGGAAACAAGGCGTGATGTTATGTGTTGTTTTATTGGTAAGAACTTAATGAGAGCTCATCAATCTGCGAGGTCGGCTTTTAGTGTAACCGAATGCAGTTGAATACCAGTATTTTACATGGAACGACTGCCTATCTGACCTCCACAACCCAGTTAATGTGTATCACGATACCCTCTGGTAAGACTGATTGTCCTAGTTTTTGGGCTTCTGACTACTTGTAACGACTGTCAAATATCTATGAATGACAGCCGGGTATAACGGATTAACGTGCTTTCCGAGGTACGGGGCCAATGGATGGTCACCTATCCACATAACGACTGCGGCAAGTGTAGCTTAATAATCACCACCATTGGGAAGTGGTGAGGCGGGCGTTTTGGAGACTGTCTTATGTAATTTTGACGTTCGAAAAGTGCTGGTCCTCAGCCTAATTTGAATAAATGACTTTTGATTTGGAATTGATCCGTGCGACTATTATCACCATGGGTGTTAAAACTGGCCTGTTTTAAATAATTTTCCACTGTTCTCTTTTAAAGAAAGAAATACAGTCAGCCCAGGATTTGGTTACGTACTTGGTACTTTCAGCAGCGTCCATCAACTCCTGTAGTGACAAGAGGACACGCTGGACAAGACTTTAAGGTATTGATATTTTGATTCGTTTATCAAATCTTTCTCCTTAAAAAAATACCCAAGTAAAAGCAATTTCCTAGAAACCACCTAATCTAACTATTCAGAAAACGGACATACGAGTAGGTACATATAACATCGTAGAGTTACCGTCCAGAATGGCAGTCGCTTGACAAGTGAAATATTACAGCCAGCGGCCGACGTGAATGTTTTGCGGTAAATGTACTATGAATGGGCGTTTTAGCGTTTATATAAATAGGATAAGTCTTGTTTGTCGACTGGCTGTCAAGTTTATATTTCAGTATCTGTAATAGCCTATATTTTTACGTATGACTATTTACAGAATCGTTTTCTTAGTGATTAATTCCAATAATTTAACCAGCCTGCCCACAAATAACTGGGCCCCGTTCAGTAATTTTACTGCTTATGTTCCTGTAGTGTAACAAATATATACGTTGCTAAGTTAAAAAAAAAAAAACTTTTTATTTTTATTTAAAAAATACAGTCTTCGGCAAAAAAATCTTGTGGAGGGTTCAGAAGACCCTCAGGAACCCCCAAATAGTCTCGCATTCTTTCTAGCGAGGCAGCACTTTCTAAAGTTTAACTGGACTTAATTATAATGTCTTAAATGATTCACCAAAGTTAAATGAGTCCAGTAGTGAATCCGCAGTGGTGGCTCAGCGAGAGCAGTGGTGGCTCAGCGAGAGCAGTGGTGGCCCAGCGAGAGTACTGGTGGCCCAGTAAGAGCATTGGTGGCCCAGCGGGAGTAGTGGTGGCCCAGCGGGAGCAGTGGTGGCCCAGCGCGAGTAGTGGTGGCCCAGTAAGAGCAGTGGTGGCCCAGTAAGAGCAGTGGTGGCTTAGCGAGAGCAGTGGTGGCTCAGCGAGAGCAGTGGTGGCCCAGCGAGAGTACTGGTGGCCCAGTAAGAGCAGTGGTGGCCCAACGAGAGTAGTGGTGGCCTAGTAAGAACAGTGGTGGCCCAGTAAGAGCAGTGGTGGCCCAGTGGGAGCAGTGGTGGCCCAGCGAGAGCAGTGGTGGTCCAGTAAGAGCAGTGGTGGCCCAGTAAGAGCAGTGGTGGCCCAGTAAGAGCAGTGGTGGCCCAGTAAGAGTAGTGGTGGCCCAGTAAGAGCAGTGGTGGCCCAGTAAGAGCAGTGGTGGCCCAGTAAGAGCAGTGGTGGCCCAGTAAGAGCAGTGGTGGCTCAGCGAGAGCAGTGGTGGCCCAGTAAGAGCAGTGGTGGCCCAACGAGAGTAGTGGTGGCCCAGTAAGAACAGTGGTGGCCCAGTGAGAGTAGTGGTGGCCCAGCGGGAGCAGTGGTGGCCCAGCGCGAGTAGTGGTGGCCCAGCGAGAGCAGTGGTGGTCCAGTAAGAGCAGTGGTGGCCCAGTAAGAGCAGTGGTGGCCCAGTAAGAGCAGTGGTGGCCCAGTAAGAGCAGTGGTGGCTCAGCGAGAGTACTGGTGGCCCAGTAAGAGGAGTGGTGGCCCAACGAGAGTAGTGGTAGCCCAGTAAGAACAGTGGTGGCCCAGTAAGAGCAGTGGTGGCCCAGTAAGAGCAGTGGTGGCCCAACGAGAGTAGTGGTGGCCCAGTAAGAACAGTGGTGGCCCAGTGAGAGTAGTGGTGGCCCAGCGGGAGCAGTGGTGGCCCAGCGCGAGTAGTGGTGGCCCAGCGAGAGCAGTGGTGGTCCAGTAAGAGCAGTGGTGGCCCAGTAAGAGCAGTGGTGGCCCAGTAAGAGCAGTGGTGGCCCAGTAAGAGCAGTGGTGGCTCAGCGAGAGTACTGGTGGCCCAGTAAGAGCAGTGGTGGCCCAGTGAGAGCAGTGGTGGCCCAGCGCGAGTAGTGGTGGCCCAGCGAGAGCAGTGGTGGACCAGTAAGAGCAGTGGTGGCCCAGTAAGAGCAGTGGTGGCCCAGTAAGAGCAGTGGTGGCCCAGAAAGAGCAGTGGTGGCTCAGCGAGAGTACTGGTGGCCCAGGAAGAGCAGTGGTGGCCCAGTGAGAGCAGTGGTGGCCCAGTGAGAGCAGTGGTGGCCCAGTGAGAGCAGTGGTGGCCCAGTGAGAGCAGTGGTGGCCCAGCGAGAGCAGTGGTGGCCCAGCGAGAGCAGTGGTGGCCCAGCGAGAGCAGTGGTGGCCCAGCGAGAGCAGTGGTGGCCCAGTAAGAGCAGTGGTGGCCCAGTAAGAGCAGTGGTGGCTCAGCGAGAGTACTGGTGGCCCAGTAAGAGGAGTGGTGGCCCAACGAGAGTAGTGGTAGCCCAGTAAGAACAGTGGTGGCCCAGTAAGAGCAGTGGTGGCCCAGTAAGAGCAGTGGTGGCCCAACGAGAGTAGTGGTGGCCCAGTAAGAACAGTGGTGGCCCAGTGAGAGTAGTGGTGGCCCAGCGGGAGCAGTGGTGGCCCAGCGCGAGTAGTGGTGGCCCAGCGAGAGCAGTGGTGGTCCAGTAAGAGCAGTGGTGGCCCAGTAAGAGCAGTGGTGGCCCAGTAAGAGCAGTGGTGGCCCAGTAAGAGCAGTGGTGGCTCAGCGAGAGTACTGGTGGCCCAGTAAGAGCAGTGGTGGCCCAGTGAGAGCAGTGGTGGCCCAGCGCGAGTAGTGGTGGCCCAGCGAGAGCAGTGGTGGACCAGTAAGAGCAGTGGTGGCCCAGTAAGAGCAGTGGTGGCCCAGTAAGAGCAGTGGTGGCCCAGCGAGAGCAGTGGTGACCCAGTCGTAACGCTCCCGACTTACAGGTGTGTTCGAACCCAGACAGGCGTTTTACTTTGTCTAATTAATTTCACCACTGTTGTTCTCAAAACGGTAAGGAAAACATCGTAAGGAAACCGGCAAATTTCTAGAATTTGCCGGTTTCCTCGTAAAATTCGAAGACACGACAACTGCCAACCCGCACTGGGCCCGCGTGGAAGTTAACAGCCCACTCTCTCTCTCACTGAGAGGATGGTTTTGTCCCAACAGTGGGAACATTATAAGCTAATTATGTTAGCCCACTCTACTACAATTTAACTACACGTAACCTACTATCAAAACGAACTTATTTTTAAAACAAAGTAACCGTTTATGTAACTAAATATGACGCATGGACGGCACAGGTGATATATTGTAGCGACTAGCAAACGTGAATGTATTACATAAATGTTACTTTGGACATGTAAATGTTCATATGAATAGGAATGTTGGCAGTATTTCTCAACCTGTCTTTCTTCTTTGAATTGTATTTATAAAAGTTGTGAAAGAAAAGGGTGCTCGTTGGTAAATTTTGTGGGTGGCAAATGAAGGTTTTGAAAAGATTTGGAATCGTTTGAATTGAATGAAGATGGAATTACAGGGAAAGTATAGCAGTAACCGACTTACAAGTTACGTCGTGTTTCTTTGTGTAATTTATATCATCACCACTGCTCTCAATACGGTGAAGAAGACATCATGAAGAAACAGGCATGTTCTAGAACAAAAAAATCGAAGACATAATGTGACATCTACTAACCCACGCTGGGCCTGTGTGGTTTATTACGGCCCTTTCCCACTCAAAAAGAGACGAGGCGTACGTCTTAGCAGTGGGAACGATATAGGTTGATTAGAGAACCTTGGATTTTAGTTTGAACATGTCAGTTTCATTGTATTATAGTTTAAAAAAAGTTCCCTGTTACTTGCCAAAGGCGTAGTGATTGCTACGCCGTAGCAGTGCGCGTAGCGGATGGCTCTACGTGGATTTTACGTTATATGTACTATGATGTTTAGGAAAAGATAGCCAATCCGCCTAGCCTTCTCCCAAATTTGTTCGGGCTAGCAAGGTGTCTGGATTTATGCCCGGTAGATGCTAATATATATATGCCCTATTATAAGGAAATTAAACACAACTGGTAAAACGTGCCACCTCTGCCTGACCCTTTAGGGATTACAGAAGTAACGTTATGTTATATTATAATGTCGATTTGTATTTTTTAAGTATTCTTCTCGTAGATCGAAAAATTTGAAAAAAACCATATCAGTTACTTTCCATCATCATCATCACCAGTCTACAACAGTCCACTTCCGGACATAGGCCTAGCCAAATTTTACGCCATTCAACTCGGCTCTCGGCAACGCTCATCCAGCTGCTACCAGACACTCTGCGAAGACCTTCGCTCCACCTAGCCTGAGGGCGTCCTATCTTACGTTTACCGATTCTCGGTCTCCACTCAAGATCCGTCTACCCTAACAGTTATCGATTTTACGGGTAATATGGCAATTTGCTATTGTAACTTGCTTATTCTGTGAGCTATGCCGACAACTGGATCTCTACCGGATCACCTCATTTCGGATTCTATCCCTCAGAGAGGCCCTAGCTTAGCGCGTTCAATAACTCGCTATCTTGAATTTATGGACCAGCTGTACTGTGAGTATCCTTGCTTCGGCTCCGTAAGTCAGACAGATCGCAACTGATTGAAGATTTAAGGCACTAAGCTACTAGTTACTTTCCAGCAGAAGGTACTTAACCTTACCCCGTCCTTAAATTCCATCTAGTCCACACACTACACGATAACCACATCATATCCCTCGAAAAACGATAGTTCATAATAAAATCGACGTTGCCAGACTTCTGTATAGAGCGACTCATTAAGCCGGCGACACACGAGCGTCAACAAACACGCTTGTCAAACGGTGATTATTCTTGCTTAGAGATAGCTCACCTATCGTGAGCTGAAAGAGCCCTTTGATAGCTCAGCTTTTCATGCTACGTGAATAGTGTCTGAACTGGATGCGGATGGGTATAATGTGGATAAGAACTTTTCGAGTTGTGAGGATGTTACAATCATGTTTATTTGTAACCCATGTCGTTCATGTTGGAGTATAAGAGAGTTTAAATGAGATTATATTTATACGTACAATATTTCATACAAACTCACGCCTTGTTCCCTTGCCAGGCAGACATTGCAAAACATCTGCTACAATCCTTGCATGCTCCTTTTGCCTCGTTTACGTTCATACATCTGGCCACACACGCACGCCGGTGGGGAGTACTAGGTACGCGCCTGGCCTTTCTGAAGAACATCTCCAATAAGATCAGTATATGTCCTCCGAGAGCGTCCCCTCCGGGCGTTTCCACTCACATCTGCCTTCTAAATGTATAAGTACTATGTTGTAATGCGAAAATCGTGTTGTTGAACTTTAAATTTAATTTTAATAGCTAATCAAAATAATATTTATTTAAAGTAGCATAGAATCAACAAGTGCAGATAGATCGTTGATATACTTGGTGTTGTATAGATTTTTATATCTATATAACAATAAGTGAACCAAAAACTTTGTACCCCTTTTTACGAAAATTACACGGACGGAGGAGTATGAAATTTGGCATAGTTCATGTTTTTATGGAGGAGTGCGGAGAGCTATTTTCTTTAAATATAATAATGCATTAGAAATACATTAAATTTAAATGGTCGAATTTCGATCACTGGGCGACCACTAGTTAAGTTAGATCATTGATAGTTTCTTAACAAATACCTACTTTTCACCAACACTCATTCGTTTATTTGATTACTTTTACAACATTATTTAACTTGGAGAACAATTTAAATGTAGTGCCATGTGTCATATTTAGATTGTTCTCCAAGTTAACCAGAAAACTTAAATAATCCTATTGCAAATGAACGACTTTTCCTCTTCATTAAATACCAAAATATACCTACAAACAAGTCACAGAACAGAAATATTTACTCCAATGTTAAAACATGTTTGTAATACAACACTCTCTTCCACATTTCTCCATTCCAGGTCACGCAGTGACCTACGCGACCTGTCCTGGTTAAATTATGAAGTGTATTTTTAACTGAATGCGTATGAATATGTTGTTAAATAGTTACGTTGCTATTTCAGAGTTGTTTTCACTTAAAACTTTCAAGGAAAGTGCGTTATTTCATATTTATATTCCGTTTATGTAGTATTTAGCGAGAATGTACGGAACTTATTTATACACATAATTATGTTCTACCTACTACTATAACATAACAAATGGCCTGTATTCACCAAAGGGTTAGGCAGAGGTGCACTTATAGTAACATTTAGTCAGTTATGTGTATGTCACATGTACAAAGGGCGATGCTATTGACATCAACCGGGCATAAATCCAGATTCTGGAGAAATTCCAGATAGAAACCCAATAACACTTTGCCCTACCCACTAGAGAATAGAATCATGTGCTGAATTCATGGATGCAGTTTGTGTGTTAATGTCTCTGTCTCATCATCATCATTTCAGCCTAAAGACGTCCACCGCTGGACATAGGCCTCCCCCAGGCTCCTCTACTTCGACCGGTCTTGTGCCTTCTGTGGTCGGTGTTGTGTTGTTGGTTTGGTCCCTGCATAGAAAAATATAAGTATCTGTATAGGCAAATTGTGTGCGTTTGATGCTTTTAGACCTAGCCGTTTAGGCTGTGTGTGTCTGTCAGTGAATGAGTTCAAGTATTTTATTAACTAGACAATCCGTTTCCCCGACGAGATTTCCAGTCGTCGAAAGTATCGAACTTCCATATACACCTTCATCCCCTATTTAACCAAAATACTCCGTGACAACCAGTTTATCTACTTACTTACTATTTAAATCATCTAAACCCTTGCATCTGCAGTATCTAGCTACTAATGCCGCAGTAGAGTTAGAATTAATATCTCCGTAGTAATATAACAATGGTAAAGTTAGAGCTACGTTGGACACGCGTTACTTACCCCTCCCTGTGTCAACCATCCCTCTTGCTTCACTAGATCTGAGTGGTGCGAGGCATAAGGTTTGAGATTCAAATTCCTTATACGTTATCTACAATGTCTGTCTCAGTCTGCCTGCTCCCAACTACTCGACTGCCAGTCTAACCGGATGCAGCTACCAGTATTTTACATGGAGCGACTGCCTATCTGACCGCCACAACCTAGTCATTGGGTAGGCGATTCCCCGTTGGTAAGACTGGTTGTCAGACTTCTGACGACTAGTAATAACTGTCAAAGATCCACGAATGACAACCGAGACCAAGGCAGATGCTGCCTATCTGACCTCCACAACCCAGTTAATGAGTAACAAGATACCACTTGCATTACCTTCAATGTATGAAAGTATAGTGATGTGAAACACAACTTTTCATTAATTATGAATACCTGTTTCGAATTTTTTCTTCTATACAGCATTAGTTTTTATGCAGTGCCCCAGCCTTGCGGAGCTGGCTTAGATTCTGCACAACACACGCTGGAGGACAGGTCCTAGTCGCCAGGATCGGGCGAGATTGGTGCCTAACAGTAGTAGTTTGATCTATGCTGGCATAGTCGGATAACTGGAGAGAAATGGCCTCCTTCTGTGAGACTGTGACGGTCCAGCAGGAGGAAGCCGAGTGGGATCGTGAGAGGGCTGATCCCGCTCGGAGAAGGAAGCGTCGGGGAGGCAACTGCCTTGATGCCTATAACGCCTAAACCCCGCCTGCTTAATTTAAGGCACGCGGAAATTGGGCGTCGCGGGCGCCCAGAGTGGGGACTTCGACCGCTCACGTATTGACCTCAGGGAAGAGAGCGCACAGTGGTTACGTGCTGCCTTGCAGAGAGCTAGATTTCGGGGAGATCCCCTTACAGTCTTCCCAGAGATGTGTTGTAACTGGCGTTGCACAGCCCCTTTGTGCAACGCCTGTCTATTTTTTATCGTTTTAATCCTTTTAAAAGGGTCATTGTGCTCATCATTATGAACAACTTTTACTATGGAATCAACCCTGAAATCGTGAAATAAAAATGAGCTGATGCATAGTTTTATGTTCGCATATCTCGACCCAATTTATCGGATTAAAACGATAAAAAATAGTTGTGTATTTTATGGAAGAATAAGAAATGCCGAAACAAACTCTAACAGAGTCTAACAATGCAGGGCTATGCCTGGAAGGGCGTTTTGAAGAAAAAGCCATTGCAGCTTTGACCTGACCTGTCACAAATCTTAGGGAAGCTCAACGACCTGTCACACGATGCTATCAGATCTGCGAGACATTTGCCTAAGTAGTTGTTGTGATTTTATATTTTCCCTTTTATTATTTACACACCTTGTTTACATCTCTTTTTATCTTCTCTCCTTATTCGCAGGTGTGCTGAAAGAGATACAGTAGAAATAAGCATTACCTTTAGCATTACTTATTTTTCTGTTCCCTTCTTCTTGTCTGATGCTAAATGGTTGAATAAATAAATACAGTATTAATAACAACCAAACAGTAATTGATGTATCCTATCTCTGCCAGGGGTGCGGGTTGTTCGAAAGAGATACCGCGGCCCCTGGCACACAGGCAACTGAGTGAACACGGGTGGGTTTTAGTCAGTAAAAGTCTGACACGCCCTCCCGCTCCACCCAGAGCGGGAGAAGTTATTTGATGATTTCCCATCAAATAACTTCTCCCGCTCTGCTCTCAACCAAAAAACAAAAACAAAATGTATCCTATCTATCTAGTCTACACGATACACCACATTCACAGTCAGTTTTATCTTTAAAGGTCTTTAAGAATATTTACTGTATAGCCAACTTATCAAAATCAATTTCCATTTTAAAATACTTTAGCTCATAACAAGTGAGACTTCCAACTAACGAAAAGTGCTGTAAAGGTCGATAATACAGTCTGCTTTTGACGAAATTCTAAGAAGTTTCATACTTCACTTCAATATTCAATTGCTTTTCGTCGAAACTCTCCCCAAATCTCGGTGGAAAGTAATTCGAACTCCTACATGTCCAAGAAACCCCTACCCGCTATCATCTCCTAACTTACACAACTACCCACCATTAAATTGAATTTCTATTAATCGGGCAACTTCTGGGTACCGCTAAATCATCCTAGTTGAGCCGGGTGTAACTGGGCATAACCGATTGTAACCGTCGTAATAGGCCACCGTAACCGGGTATCGGTTTTAGGGGATACCCGGCCGGTCAAAGGGACGGTAATCACTTTAAAATTATATCACTTTACGGTCCATTAATCCGGTTTTTTTTATTTGTAGCCGTAGCGTACGTGGAATATGGAGGCAATTTATTATTGTTTTTTTTAAGGTCATGAAAAGATAAATTGCTAACATTACTGTATAACAGCCGAACACTTAATTTTAAGCAATGTTAAGTTTATTTCGCAGCCGTTGAGAATCTCACCTGAACTACCTATGTTTTACACGTATTATGTATTATATTGTTTAAATTTGAAGAGTATGTGGGTCATTGTTGTTTTAAATAACCTTCTCAGTTGGTTTTAATTTTAATCATGGTCTGGCAGTATAAGTAATGCATGCGTCCTACTCAAATGACCTTTCTTTAGTATTTTTCGTCAATCGTTGAGTCCCTTAAGTTTTGAGATGAGCTTCACGATTATTGACAATTGCGTGCACTGATTGGACAGGTTCACTTAATCTGTGTGGTTCATTCCTCAGAAGACCATTACAGATATCAATCTACATGGTGTTCACATGATTTGACTAATATTATGTCTGGATTTTAAAAGGGACTGTAACCTCTTAGTTGGTTTCGGCGTTTCTTCTCAGAGTAATCAGATAGGAAACGCCGACCTCATCAAGTTTTTAGGCCATGATGATGACGAAGTGAAATTGCTATAACATAATATGCAAACTTAATAAATGGATGGTCGTTGCAATTACTTGATATAGGAAGCAATTTGTGGGGTAGACGTATCATTTTGGACTTGTTCTTTTTTTAACTTTATAGGTAGTTGTTAGAGTTAGCATAGTATATGCAAAGTTTTTAGGTGCTTTGTTTGTTTACAAATTAATTGATGGTTGCGCCTTTTTAATGACAGATTTATCACTTAATCCTAATTTAAAAGGAAAGTTAAACGAAAAGTAAAATAAAACAAGAAAAAGTAAACTAAAATTAAAGAAAAATCCAAATTAGGTCACAAATATACCGCTTATCATTTGTATAATATTATGAATAGTGTAGTGTTTGTGTTTGTATGTTTGTATGTATTTAAGGGAACTTGTATGAGTGTGCGTGAGTTTGTAGTGAAATGAATTGATGGAATGAGCATGTGTTTTGTATTTAGTGATTTAGTTATGATTGGTTTTAATTATTTTTTTAGTATTGTTATAATTCAATGAGTTTAGCAGGTTGAAAATTTAGGTTTTACAGGCATGTTTATTAAAATCACGAATTTTGATTTGCTTTGATATTTTATTATCATGGACGGTCCTAGGAAATGTATAAACATATTTGAATTTCGTATAGATCTGGGGATGCCAGATCTATACGAAATTCAAATAAGACCACACGGGAAACACCACCTTTCAAATAAAAATGAATCATCAAAATCGATTAACCCAGTCGAAAGTTATGTGGTAACAAACATTTAAAAAAATACGGTCGAATTGAGAACCTCCTCCTTTTTTTGAAATCGGTTAAAAACGTTAAGACCCCGCCGTTTTGACGACTTGCTCGTTAAGTCTCTAGAAATGAAATGAAAAATAAAAAATAACGCTTTAATTGATGAAGCAAATATAACGAAGTTAAATTTGTTTCATCAATTAAAGCGTTTTTTTTTTTTTGCTGCTTCGTAGAAGCTTGAGCAGAGTACAAATATCGTAGTCCTTTCAGTCTGAAAGGCAAAGGTTTTAATAAAAGTTTAAATGTTACAGAGTCACAGTAAATAAAAGTAGAAAGTGATAGAAGGCTTGTATATGTTGTGCACAGATGTCACATTATAAAGTTAAGTAAGGATTTTCCTTAGAGCATGGATTTTCATAAAAATAAATTGCAGAAAAAAATTGGCATATATTTAATCGAACCACAAACAATTTCCATTTTGCTTTGCTTTCAAATATGGTTCTGTAGTTTCTGCCTTCCCCGTGAGAAGATCAAACTCAAGCCAGTTCATGTATGTATGATGTCTGAACGATAATAATTACATTATTTTATGTTTTATTTTATTGCGCAAAACTCAAATAATTCATATTTTAGTGTCCTATCAATACAAAATGGCCAAGTATCTAACTGCGACCACAATTCTTACTTAAATCAAAATCAAATACGCCTCGCACGTGGTTAGTCACAGTGTTACCCTAACCAGTTTGGTTGGGGTGCCCTAAACTAGTTACTGCGCACTGCGAACTGTCAGAAAAAGCCGGTTTAAAATGAGGCTCAATTATTTAAAAAGTCGCTACGGGTCGTCAAAAGCCCGAAAATCTGACAACCAACCTTACCAAGAGGTTTCGTATTACCCAGTAACTGAGTTGTGGAGGTGAGATCAGCAGTCATTACATGTAAAATACTAGTGTTCAGCTACATCCGGCTAGACTCGATGCGGACTTCAACACAGTCGGGAAAAGGCAGACAGATAATAATAATAAAAAAAGTTGTTGATGATGATGAACTTTATACGTAAGTAATTTACGACCCAAGCGGGTATCGGACCTGTGAGCCACTTCCTCTGCCAAAAAACGCTTCGAGCTAACGTAAACAAACGAAGGTACATAAAAATATTAAATTGCAATTTGTTACCTCCAGCATAACAATTACTTTTCAGTCAATTTTATCAATAGCCAATTTAGAAAATGTCGATTAGCGTTATTTTCCTCGTAATTCCTGCTTCCCCCATCACAATTATGGGTTGTTACACAAAATTGAGTAATTTTCACAACCATCCTGTATTTTTTAAAGTCAATTATTTTGCGGAAATGTCAAAAGTTTTTTAATAACTGTAGGCTATAAAGAAGATTAACTTTGAAAAAGTTTCTTTAATTCTATTTAGAATCGCGTAAAAATTAGAATTTATTGTTTAAAAAGACGTAAAAACTTGTTTTGCTGTCCTATACGAAAGATAGGACAAAGTTGAATGCCAGGGTCTTTCTCTGATTTAGGAAACGATGTTCGTTGGAAAGATTTCATCCATATTAATAACTGCATAGAAAATTCACTATGCCAAAAATAAATGCCTGCCTACTATAAATACCTGCTACCTAAATACATAATATATTAGACAAAGGGTACTATAGTCTTTTATTATGAGTTGGGAGTAAATCTAGACTCTGGGCGGCTATAAAAAATAATTCAACCTAAGCACAACAAATAATTAAATAACTACTCAGTCACAAAAAATAGTACATATAGTACAACATTTTTATCTCACAAAGTGACTCGCGTTTACTTATGGTAACCAAGTGTACATCCACCCTGTGAATGTGTGAGTGACGAGTAGCGTCGGGAACCGATCACTTTTCCGATGTTTTTTGTTCGAATTTCATTTTACTTAAAACTATTGACCGATGTCTTTATTGCTATATACATTATTTGACATATTTTTAGATTATCGAAGTATCATGTGTCAGAGGTATTATTTTACCGAACTATATTTCGCCAATTTACAAAATAACTTTTTACTATTGGCTGAAGCCTCTTTTGATCGTTTTCATTTGCCAAATGATTTATTTGCCATATTTTCACCACACCGAAACAACATTTTACGGAATATTATTTGGTCACAAATATATAGCCGGTTACTTGGTAGCATTTTCAACATTAAATCAAAATAGATATGTGTGTGTGTGTGTGTGTGTGATGTGTGTAGAAGATGTGTTGTCAAAGTATGAAACGAATCGCTGCAAAACCGAATTCACGCAATTTTGTCTGCTTTACATTTTTTCTGTACCTACTTTCTATGCAAATAAATAATTATTCTATTCTATTCTATTCTTTACCCCTAGAGTGTAATTTAAGCCCGCGTAGGCGCGGAGGGGTGAGGCGGCCCGCGAGCTATGTAGCAGGTGGTTTGAAGGCCCGCCGCCGCGACTGAGGCTTTGCCGGCCAGCAAGCCGAAGCTAAGGTGGTAAGCGTTAAAACCATCTGCGATGGCCTTATCGTAGCAGATGGTTTTAACGCTATTAAACGCCATTGATCGGGCAGCCCCACGCGAGCTGGGCCCTTCCGAACAATGCTTGCACCATGTTGCATGCCTGCTTGCATGTTTCATGCTTGTTTGCATACTGCATGCTTGCTTGCACGCTTCAAGCCTGCTTGCATGCTGCATGCTTGCTTACTACTACGTGCACAAACTTACTAGGAGTTTGGTGAAATGAAAATATGGTAATTAGAACACTGGTATAATGAATGTTCGGAAACATAAAACTTCCAACAAATGTTATTTCGGCTAAATATACATAACTTCGGTCAAAATTTTTTCGACGAAACGAAACGGAGTAACGAAAAAAATCGAATTGATAATATGTAAACTGATACAGTGGCAGACTTCGATGAAGTAAAAAAAAAAACGAGACGTTAATAGATGAAAAGTTTTAGGTGAAATGAAATTCGGTCAAATATTTTTCGAACTTATGATAGGTAACCTGCGAGCTTATACATAACAGCGTGTTTATACACTTAGTAACCACAAGCGAAGCGCGCGTTTTTCGTGAGACAAACATACTGTTTCTAATAAACATATTTGCATGTAAATTATAAAAAAAAACCTCTAGCCTCTGGTCTGTTAGGCAAGCTCACTGAGTCTGATAAAGACAAAAAAATAATTGTGTTAATTACTTGACTTAAAAATTGGTTATATGACTAAGATATTGGCTACATGCCAATATCTTAGTCATATAACCAATTTTAAACGAAAAAAGGTCTGCTTTGAGTAAACGTTTTGAGTCCACTACGTCCACTTGTAACAAAATTGTGACACTTGCAATTACGGAAACTTGAAGGGACCAATTCAATGTTTCATTCATCGTAAATACATTTTGATCAGGCATCATTATCAGGGCAATCGGTGCTGTGAATAAATCAGCAGCCATTGTACGGTAATTACTGCCATCATTTATTATGGCAGACCTTTGTGATGGTTAACTTGATACTAAAGAATTAATAGACAGGTTTACTTGAATGTTGAAAATGATAATTTATGGGTTGAAAGCCCATTTGGTTAAATATCAATTTAGTGGTGATGGTACCACTGGGAGACAGTGGTGGCAGAACAGTGGTGGCCCCGTGGTATCGGCCCCAACTTACGAGTTGTCGTCATGAGTTCCGACCACGAACTTCATCACTACTGCTCTCAAAACGGTGACGGAAAACATCGTAACATCGAGAGAAAACCGGCATGTCCTAGAACCAAAAAAATCGAAGATATTGGAGACGTGACGCTAGTTATTTATAATGTAAATGAACTTTTACCATCAACTCGAAAGGGACAAGAAAGAAGAAGTAGTGAGCAACAGGTCGTGAGTTGGAATCTCTCCCGTTGCACTGCTGGCCTCATACTTATCACAGTAGACGGAAAAGGTTAACAGGAGAATTCCTACTCCTGCTTTCGTATCGATCAAACTGTATTAGAATGGCACATCATTATCATAATTTCGGCCTAAAGACGTCCACTGCTGAACTTAGGCTTCTCCCAAGCTTCATACATAGCATATTCAGCCTGTAATGTTTCTACTGAGGGGACCAGGATACATCGTGTGGGCCCAGTTCGTCGCACCTTGGTAAAATATTAGGCAATCTGAAAAATTATAGCAGGAGCTTGAAATGTACACTATGTGCAAACCACATACCCCAGTGACACAACCCTTTCACCCATCTTTTGTCGTCAGTCAGCATTCATGACGCCTATTTATTCAGAAGGGTTAAGCAGAGGGCTCATAGTACACCCACATTTCGATAGAACAAAACGTTACCAAAATGGCAGACATTTAAAACACCTACGTATTTTTTACAAAAAATTAAATCCACTTACAGTAAAGCAACGTAAACATATACAAAAACGCAGTTTCCGTAAAGCGGTAGTTAATTAAAAACTAAACTACAGTAACTGTAGTAGTATGGGCCCCGCTACTGCTGCCAATTTGCATGGCAATCGTTGACAATGCACTTTTTTGGGTTCCGCAGTTACGACCGTAAACGCAACGAACTGCGAATACAAAAGTTGTGATAGCGTTGTTAGTGAGTTGTTTTTATTATTTGAAATACATTAAAAAATGATTGCAAAGTAATAAAAAAAATAGCTTTAAAATTTACTAATTAGTTTTAAAAGCCTCGACGTCTCAGAGGCTAACGAGCTTTGATTACCACGCTTCATTGAATGTTGGCTATTTCTTTATCAATTTAAACTTCTTAACTTTGTTATACCTCGTGCTAAATCAATAAAAAATTATCTCTATTGAGAGTAGCGGTGGAGATTTTTGCCCATTCTTCTCCATACCTAGGAAACTAGAACCAATTGATTTTTTTGGAAATTTTAACGTTCAAAAGTGCCTTTTATGGCGTATGTGAAATAAATAATTTGACTATGACTTTGATCGTATAAGATAGAAAAACATTGCAAAAGTCAAAATCAGTTTTGCAATAGTTTTAGAACGATATATATGCATTAGTATGAACACATGAGAATGAAGGAAGTTGAAATCGTAGATTATACAACTTCGTGAAGCGGCAAACCTCCTGGCTGTTATGACAATTGACAGCCAAAATATAATGTTTACGTAACCAAAATAATATCACCATGGTTTGTACCTACAGAACTTTTCAACAACCACACGTTCGCGCCTGTCCAGTTAATTTTCCTTTCGGTCGTCGGCAAATGGCAGCCGTGCCGATTGCAGCGCGCCAAATAGGCGTATTATATTAATTTAAATGTTAACTAGAATTGCTTGCACACAGCGCGGCGTTTACATTCGGAACTTATTTATGTATGTAAACGTTTAGGATATACGAAACGATTTACATTATATTTTGTAGTTTTGTCGTTCGTGACTATTTTGTTAAGAGTTAGTAAATGTCCACGTGAGCGATCATGGTTTGGTTATCAGAAGATATTTTTGGTGCGTTGGTCAGTCTCAGGCTGCCGTTAGTCAGTCTCGGGCTGCCGTTAGTCAATCTCAGGCTGCCGTTAGTCAGTCTCAGGCTGCGGTTGGTCAGTCTCAGGCTGCCGTTAGTCAGTCTCAGGCTGCCGTTAGTCAGTCTCAGGCTGCCGTTGGTCAGTCTCAGGCTGCCGTTAGTCAGTCTCAGGCTGAAAAATCCATTCAATGGGAATAAATGAACTTAGATGGTTGTATTGATGATTTTAATGATTTATAATTCTGTAAAGTCATATTTGTTACTGTCGTCACGAATCAGCGAGAAGATTGTTGGAAAAATGTGGTTTCCTAGTGTGAACGTTTATAATTATAATACCAACATTTCTGAAAGTTTGAGCCAAAAAACCACTTTCTGTCTGTATGTATAAGAAGAGATGAGAACTACATGGGTACGAGATTATTGTAAAAAAAATTAAGCAGGCACAATTCAAGTCAGCGCCGTTTGTTTTCGTGAAAACATTATACAAAATGTTTTGGTAACAGACGGTTTGGTAAGAAAATAATATTCCTATGGTTCCCGATACAGCTGCAGCCGTTGTATTCGCCCGATACTAGATTTAATAGGCTCATTGCATTCCTTATGAAGTAAGCTTTCACTGGTTATTATTGTTTTCAGTTTTGAGCAGATACACAGCCAATATTCGACGACATCTTAAACTATTTTGCTATTTGCAACAAATTTTCTTATGGTTTCAGGCACTGCCGCAGGTATTGTATTTGCTCGGTGCTAGATTAAATTTCTTTGACTCATTGTATTCGATTTGATGCGAGCTTTCTTCGATTGGGATTTTTTAAAATTTCTGAGTATATTTACGGCTGATATGACATGATAGGTATATGGAGTTATTTTGCTATTGTCAACTTCAAATACATTTTTAACCCTATTTTG
Organism: Polymixis lichenea; assembly: GCA_949091785.1. Taxonomy (NCBI): domain Eukaryota; kingdom Metazoa; phylum Arthropoda; class Insecta; order Lepidoptera; family Noctuidae; genus Polymixis; species Polymixis lichenea. Next base: position 520,759 of record OX420948.1, read on the forward strand.
TCCAATATTTTTGTTGTTTCTCTCCATGCCCTAGTAGTGCTTTGTCAAATTTTGACGACGGCTCCAGAATCAGTATTCTAACTAAACACATTTTTGCGCTATACGAATTGAAATTTCGACTCATTGTGAAAAATAAAGTGTCGCGCGCAGCGTAACATCATAGGCAAATTACATCCCATTAAAAAAATAAAAAATGACCTATGTTCTAAATGCTCAAACATTACTCTAGCACTAAAATTCTCATAGTTATTAGCGTTTGAAATCTTACATGTTTTTGTCCATCAGAAATATTGAACCAGTACTCCGGGTGAACAGACATTTCCACGTCAAAACAACATAGGGGTTGCTGACAGAAGTGAAAAATTAAAACAATGCTTTCACTGCCACCCAAGCGCAATACATCATACTCAACTCATAGCTTAAGAAATACTGTTAACTTTAGATACGTACACATAGTCCCCCAGACTATATTTCGGCCATGGCGGCCAATCTCAACGGAGACTAGCCGTCGGCTTCTAGCGGCTTCTAGCGCGGGAGATTTTACAGTGCACGTGTCTGTGCTTACGCACACTCGCACTGTAAACATTAGCACAACCCATATATTTTTTTTGTACCTAACAACGCTCAACGTGTCAGAAGAGTTTGAAAGTGAAAAAAATCGTCCTCAAGGGAAAGAAAATAATAACAGATTATTTTTAATAAATTCGTGTACGCTCAACAGACTCTTCATAAGCAAACGAGGTGTGTTATTATAATAAGCTTATAAAGTCACGCCAGGTGGAAAATGTAACGGGAATCAATGACGGTAGAATTTTTATAAGCCATCTTTTGGTAAAAAGGACCAAATATTTTCTTGTCTAAGTTGCTGTTTTCAGAACATAACATCGTGCCTTTAGGTATTCCCTGAAGGGTAAGGCAGAGGTGTACTATAGGAATCTATATTTTGCTAGTTACGTCAAGTCCGTAGGTGTGAGGGCGAGCATATTGCCATCAACCGGGTAGAAGTTCAAACTCCAGGCTGCTACTGACAAATTCCAGATGGAAAATGTAATGGTCAGGTGCGTAGTACTTGCAACAGGCGTGCGCGCATGAGCAGATGTTTGAACGTGGGTTCCAGTCTAACCGGGTGCAGCTGGAAAACAGTATTTCACATACAGCGACTACTTATCTGACTTCCATAAACCAATTAATGGGTAACATGATACCCCTTGGTAAGACTGCTTGTCAGACTTTCGGGCTTCTGATGACCCGTTACGACCGTCAAAGATACAGGAATTATTGCCGGGACCAACGGCTTCACATGCTTTCCAAGACACGAAGAGGTCTCGGTATGTAAAGGTTACTATCACCATCCATTGATCGACCGCGGCAAGCGTAAGCTTAACTTTAGCGTTATTACTTCACCACGACCCTCTCATTAATTAATTCAATTGTTTTTATATGTACTTGCCATATTACAAACTTCATTATCAACATGATTTATGTCCAGTACTGGGCCCAACCGGAAGGTCAAACCCTTATGTAAATGAGCACAATATATGAGCGATGTAAACTGGCGTGATTTAGTGTCGCTGAAACTTACGGATTCAATTACTTAGGAAATACATAAATCATGCGGTCTTGATGCCGCTCCGGTAATATTGTTGGCGGTGGCAAGAGCTCGCGGTAAGGATGTGAGTTTTGATCCTACCCTATAGATACTGTATCGCAGTTTTCTTATCTCATATCGGTGGCGCTGTGAACACGGTGTCTCTCTAAATTCGTCAACGAAGATAGGGGCCCGTCCGAAAAAAAAAAGTGTCAAATTAAATTTTTCGGACTGGCAGCTACTCATAGAGATTACTGACGGATGTCAAATCGTGTGATTGTCGATTCTTAGTTCGGGCCCCCGTAAGTGTGAGTGGGAAACTTCCGTAACTACCGCTGAAACTACTGAATTCGTGCTTAGGAAGGAAAAATAAAGCTAGTCACTACTACGGGTTGATTTGCCAGATGCGGTCGAAGTAGGTACCGCCACTGCTGAAAGCTATTTTCATCACCATTTTAGCTCAAAGACGCCCACTGCATGACATGTTCTGTGCTCCCCGCATCCAGCGGATTCCTGCTACTTACACAAGGTTATCTAACTCTACATCTTCCGGTACGCGGTCGCCACTCCAGAACCTTTCGGCCCCATCGATCATCTGTTCTGCGAGCAATGTGCCCTGCCCACTGTCATTTAAGTTTGGCAATTCTTCGGGCTATGTCAGTTACCTTGGTTTTCTTGCGGATCTCTTCATTTCTGATGTGCCATTTTAACGCTCTCAAATGTCGTGGTAATTTCGTATCTTTGTGCAATTTCATTTCAACAACACTGCTATAAAATGGATATAAGAAAAGAACTAAGAAACCGTGAAGCGTGAGTTCCTAGAAAAAAAAAAAAACTACCAAGAAATATGATATCAACGAAGCCGCATTGGGCCTTCATAGTTGACTAAGCCACACTCCCACTGTTGAAAGGAGGCCTTAATGTTTTTTAGTTAATAGATTATTTTATATTTTGTAAATGTGTGAACGTTGTAAGCCTTGTAGACTGTACATTTGTAAACCACTATTTTATATTTTATAATGTATCTGGTACTTATGACAGTCCTACTCTGTCCTCCCAAACCTTTGACACTGTAATTTGAAAATATTGTAAAAGCCAATTACTTTTAAAGTAACTTTTTGCAGTAACAGTGGAGTTTCTTGCCAACTATTCCCCATAGGAAAAGAGCAATTGAAACTGTGCTCCTGACGTTTTATAAGTGCCTATGTAGGTTTATGGAAAATAAAATATTTATTATGTAAAGTCAAAATGCAGCGTACTAGGACTACAGTTTACGTGCATCAAATTTTCGTGTCTATAGACGTGTATGTTGAAATTAGTAGACATAACAATAACTGATCGTATAATTTTATGACACAATAGCTAAGTGTTTTCACAAGTCGTTCCGTGAAAGCCTATTAACGATTATGTTTCCCTGCGGGCTAATAAACGAATCGCGCATTAATCAACGGGCGTCCTCGTTATTAAATACTCAACAATGTTATAATGGACTGATGATTTATAGGATACCTGAAGGGAATGCGAACAACGTTGCTGCTGCTTCGAATGTAAAATATCACCAAGGAATACTTACGTACAGTAAGTACAACTATTTTCTTAATGTCCCTCGGCAATCTTCGTGTTTCGTCAGTTGTCGGATTTTTATCAGTTGCCCTTCGCACTTGCTGCAGACCGGACGCTCTCAATCAACTGGGAAGTTGTTAATACTCTTTAAACTTAAAGTAATTTATTTAAAAAATGGGAGGAACGCTCATTTGTATACGGATATGCGATGATTCCCGAGGGACATTAAGAAAACAGTTATTGTACTGTATGTACTTAAGTCGAGATGTTGCCCAATGAAATTAAAATGTTTAAAAATATTTTTTTAATTTTATTTATTTATTTCAAAAGTCTGGTACAGTCTGTACCAGAATGAAATGAACAAGTAATATAATTAAATATAGTGTCCTAGCTAGGTTACATGGTAACCAAACATTTTAATAGAGACTGCTGCGGACTATACGGTGCAAACGTATTTAACTTATACTAAGTGTTAGTACGTGTGTGTGTTTTGTAATGTACGTGAGGTGTGTGTGTTGTGTGATGTAGCTTTGTATGAATGTGTTTTGTGATGTAAGTGTGGTGTATGTGTAAACGGAAGTGAAAAAGGATTTTTTTGGTGGGAAATCATCGAATAACTTCTCCCGCTCTTCGTGTCAGACTTTTACTGACTAAAACTCACCCGTGTTCCTTCAGTTGCCTGTGTGCCAGGGGCCGCGGTATCTCTTTCAAACAACCCGCACCCCTGGCAGGCATCGGCCCTGTTGGTGCTGACATCTCTTTGAGGCAAGTGAAAGAGATTGAGTTTAGATACGAAGTATTAGAGAAGTCACTACGATTATGAAGTGAGCAGGTATTCAGTGTCATCGTAGTTTAAACTCGTTGCAAAGTCCGTTATCTGGTTTTTACACATTTTGTAAGAAGATCGATGTAAAGGGATAGTTTTGTTTGTTATATAAATATGGGCCAAGGTAGTAAAAGAAACGTTTAGTAAAAGCAAAGCGTGTGAAGGGTACTTTGCAAACGTTCTTTCGCCTAAGTGAGGAATGAGTTTGTGTAAAAGGAGTTTGTGTATGTTTTTGTAATAATGTGTAAAGAATGAATGTTTGCCGAACCGTAAGTACTTTTAATTTTTTCTAAAGATAAAAGGTTGGGAAGAGCATTGGTCGGAAAGTAGCAACCTTAACAATGGCTCTCTGAGCTACTTCCAGAGGTTTGAATGTAGTCTTTGTAGTTCCACCCCAAATACTAATGCAGTACCTACGAAATGACTGAATGACACATGACAAGATGCACGGTGCGTATCACATAAGTATTGGCAATGTGTCTGAGTGTTTAAAAAATATATATGAGTATACGAACTCAAGCTGTAAGGTGAATAATATGTGCTTTGAAGTTAAGGTGTTGGTCTAAGATGATACCGAGGTATTTAGTCGTGTCAGTAGAGGAAATTGTAGGACTGTTGCAAAAAGCTAAATTGGCTTAGCAGGTTAACAGCTCACAAGCTTTTAGAGTAATGGGTGTCGAGATTTGCGTAGTGGAGTTTAGAGAGAATGTTATGAGTTTAGTTTTATTCGTGTTTAGCGTGAGTGAGTGAGAGATAAGCCATCTATACACCGTGAAATTTTAATTTTCCCGCAGCAGAACAACTTGCCATAAAGAGTACTTTCGAAGCATAGAGTAAAAGTAAAAAAATTAAGATTTTTTTGTTTTAAAATAATTTAAAAAATATTTATCAACTCGAAAAACACTACTCAATAGTAACACTAGAGGTCACTTGTAGGTACTACTCGACCCGCAGACATAGGGAACAGCGATGCATAAATGTTCAAAGCAAAATAAACTCTCGCACGTGGTGATTTTTCACAATGGTGAATCTGGCATTTTTTGTTTCTAATATTTTATTTGTTTATAAAACGATTGTATTACCAAGACAAAACCATTCCGCTGCGGGAAAACAACCATTTAAATTTCACGGTGTATATTAAGTCAAATCCAGTTTGGACAGTTGCTTTCAGTTTAGCCTAGGATTCAAAATAAAAGGTATAAAAGATATGTGAGCACTACGTAATCTATCATTTACGTCATTACTTCATCTGTAATTCTGCTAAATTCTTACTTATTGTGGTATGGTAATTTTATACAAGGTGCATCGTTTTCACATCCGTAACGAATGTATGCAAATATTGTAAAACAGTTTAAAAGAGTAACGGTGGAGTTTTTTGCCCATTCTTCTCCATACGAAACTACCGTTTGGAAGGGACTAGAATCATTTCTATTTTAACATACTCGTAAATGTTGGCGTTCAAAAGTGTCTTTTATGTGCTTATTCGAGATAAAGCTTCGTCTTTGATTACTACGAGAAATCAAGTACTGACGTCTTAAGCGAGGCTACTTAATATCACTCTTGTATTCCACAGAAGGTTAAGCAGAGGAGGAAGAAACAATCACATTTAGCCAGTTCTGTTCACCTATGTAATAGGTGGCGAGCCTATTGTCATTAGCCGGGGTCAAACAATCTACAGTTGAGAACTGCCCTGAGCACAGGATTCTATGTACGCTTAACAGGCGACTGTTAAGCGTACACAAGTGGTCACAAGTGTGAACTTGTGACCACTAGACCAAGGAAACAGCTAATATAAATGTTTAAATTTAACTCTGCTATTGGAGTGTAATATTACTTAAAGTAACTTATCATGAAGCCTGTAATCTACTTGTTTTATTTAGGTACAACAGGTTTTACCCCTTTGTCTTACAAATAAAGTTTTGACTTTGATTTTGACTTTCTTAATCACTTGTTATTTGCACAAGAATAAAGAAGAAAGATGGAATAAAACTACGTTTATTGTCAGTACAGCTTATAGAATGTTAAAACTATAAATTAAACAGAAAAAAATGTTATTCATGCCAAAAGGGCCGCAGCTCAGCATAATGAGAGTTGGCAACACAGGATGCACCACTTGACGCTGATTTTCAGCTGCAACCCACGTATATCCATTTCAATTTATTACTTTACTTAAGACCGAACTTAATAACTCAGTTGTCAGGCTTTCCTAAAAAGCCTGCCAGCAATGCAGTTAGTATAGAAATGTAAATTGAAGACAGTTAATTACAATGACCTTAACGGGAACACACTCAGTTAATACCTACTTCAGGACTGTCTTAGCAGTAGGTCAAACGAGTTACGTTGGAAACACGCGGATAGATATTGTGTGTTCAACCACATTATCACTTTGGCATTAAAAGCTTTTTGGATATAAACTAGCTTTTGTCAGCAGCTTCGCCCGCGTGGAGGTCGAAAGTTATCCCACGGGAACGAACTATAGGGATAAAAAGTATCCTGTGTGTTTATCCGAATAATAATCTATTTGTCTGCCAAATTTCGTCTTGCGTGATTGAATAACAAATATCCAAACATCCAAACGCCGCGTATACAACGTGTCGTTTTGCATCCTCGTCAAATTCAAGGAGGTAACTATGCTAATGTTTCTCGACACGAATCAATAATAAAATAAGTAGGTTTTTTATTTTACGGCTATAAAAATACAGTCGAGAACGCAATGGTAATTGAACCATTGCGTTCTCGACTGTATTTTCATAGCCGTAAAATAAAAAATCGCAACAAGTAATTCGAGGACTGGTTTGTGCGACGAAAACTGTGTGAACCCAGGTTAACCAGTTACAGTGCGGTATCACACGGGCCGCGTTTTAAAATTAAAAAAAAAAAACAAAAAAAAATACCTACTTATTTTATTATTGATTCGTGTCGAGAATCATTAGCATAGTTACCTCCTTGAATTTGACGAGGATGCAAAACGACACGTTGTATAAGAATTATTAGAATATCAGTAATTAGTAGGATACTATCTTTACATATCAAGAACCCACCGGATCAGCACCCTAATTGCGTAACGCATGATCAATCATAGGTAATCTGAATCATTTTGAAACAGATTGCTAATCCATTGCTTCATATGTTCGAAAAATGTGTCTGCTCAATAACGTAAATAACGCAATGAATATTGTTAACTGTCAAAATTAAACAGATTATGATTGATCGTGAGTGTGTTTATTTTACGTATCGCAATTAGGGTGCTGAAGCCGTGCAGCAGCAGCACCAGCAGCAGTTGTCATTCGTAGATCTTTAGCAGTCGTTACGCAGTCAGTTAGTTCGCTTAGTTAGTTAGTCAGATGTCCAAAAAGTCTGACGACCAGTCTTACCAAAGTGTATCGTGTTACTTAGTAAATGGGTTGTGGAAGTCAGATAGGCAGTCGCTCCATGTAAAATACTAGTATTCAGCATATCCGGTTAGACTGGAAGCCGCATTCGGCTTAATTGGGAAAACGCTAGGCAGATCTTAAACAGGCTGTAAGGGAAACGCTTCCGAAAACGAAGACAGGTGATAGGGCTAGTGATTCTCGATACAGTACCATCAAATATTTTTTTTTACCGTTTTTTGTACACTATGCTGTGAAAACAGTAACAAATGAACCATTATTTGAGATAAAAACACATTTAAAACATTTACATATTTACAACTCTAGCATGCAATGTATTAAAAATTAAAAATCAGCTGATAGACTCACATAACCACGCTCGACGACCCCAAGTCCAGACGGCGACTTTAGGTTTAGGCATGCTTTGTAAAGCGCCGTCAAAATAAAATAAGTAGAAACATTAGATACAGAAGCGTCAAACGTTCTAAATTGATGCAAAATAATCAATTTAAGGCGAAAGGTTATTGGTATCCGTTTTCATTTAAGTTGTATATAACCTACGTTCTGGCTTCGAAAAACGAAAAAGTCCCGAGCTTATGTGAGCTTTTCCCATCGTAATATTTTTTTTAAACGGACTATCAAGAACAAAACTTTACTGTTCATCTTACGCAGACAAGGCAATAAATTAAAGTCGGGCTGTTAACACCTATCCATAGATAGTGCCTTCTGGGTTCCAGGCCGTGCGTCTAGCCCAAACGGAACTTCTGAGAAGGCCCAGTGCCTATTTTTGTATGTTAATACACCATAAGGAGGATGCTAAGATTGCAGAAAACGTTAGAAAATTTAAATTTCGCGGACTACCCTGGTGCTGCCCCTTAAGCAATGGTCGACGAAAAGCTACGTTCTTACCCTGAGTACATTTCTGTATGTTGTCACTTTAACTAGTCTAATCTCTAGGAAATGTTGCTGGCATATTGGACAGGCTCGCCATATGAATTTTATGTCACAAACAGTCCTCATACATATCACTTACTTTGCATATATTATTTATATCAAGTGTATTTCCTAGCTGTTTCCGTATAGTTTTGCTACTAGGGAACCTGTCTTCAACATTTTCCGTCGTATTACTTAGGGCGGAAAATGTTGAAGTCATTGTCATGTACGTACAATGAACGAAGTTAATTTTCTGAAGATAGCGTGTGTATGGTAGAAACCATTATTCATACTTCATTTACATAGTATATATGTAAATGAAGTATGAATAATGGTTTCTACTGCAATATATTGTAAGGGAATTACTATTTGCTCTAGATAGCTCACTGCGATACGTATATAGTATAGTTTACCCCACTGCTCTCAAAACGGTGAAGGAAAACCTATCCTAGAACCACAAATTCAAAGACATGTGACATCTAGCAACCCGCACTGGGACCTCGTGGTAGTCTACAGGCCACTCCCCCTCAAAGAGAGGCCTGTGTATGAACATTATAGCCTGATTATGCTAAGACATAAGATCGAGATTTGTATCCGAGACGGCAGCACTCCTAAGATGCGTGTGGTATTGCCAGATGTTCACAGGTACTGGAAACCATCTGTCATCAGGTGGGCTCCCTGCATGATAGTTCTGAACTGTGCGTCTTTTATCATCGTTTTGCCATCATGTCATGCTTTTTGATTAGTATTGCAATCACCAATATCGTATTCGTACCTAGTCTAATCGGTACATCTAAACTAACTACTAATAACTAGCTGATGCCCACGGCTTCGCCCGCGTGGATGTCGGAAATGACCCCACAGGAACGTGCTACCCTCCGAGGAGGGTCCGGTGACGGACAGCGGCGGGTTCGCGGATGGCTTGCGCGTTTCCGTGTTCCCACCTCAAGCGGCACTGGAGAACACCGTGGAGTTTTAGTGGGTTACAGTCCCACATAACTAAAAAAAAAAAAAAAACATTTATTTGTCAAATCAATATAACAACCTTGCACATATCCAGTTAATATTAATATTAGTAAGAAATAAGCAGTACAGGTAGGTAACATTTAAGTTGGGTAGGTATGTATCTGTAAGTACTTATTATGGTTGTTAGCACAGAACTGATTCACTCTGTTCCTCGTACTAGTATTCACTGTATTACGATGGAACAGATTTCCTCTTTCTCTGTAAATGTACTTATAATAGCAGACTTGTGACAACATAATTAATGAAGTAGCAACAAAAATGTTCGTTATTAATAACAAAGCCAAGTTGGTGCAACAAAGGTTGAATTAAGTAAACCAAAACATACAATGGAAAACTTGATTTTTGTAAAAAACTTGAAGGTAGATGTTAAAGTTGTCACAGTATGTGCAAAATATTCAGATGCAAAGTTTGTTTACAAAGTGTTTGGCTGTACTTTCTTAATATGTTTATCTACTATTAAACCAGTTGCATAGAAAAGTTATTACTCAAAAAATCAAACTAAAAACTCAAATTAAAGTAAGTTGTAATAATGCCGCTTATCTTGTTAAAAATCGGCAATCAATATACGGTGTGTATGTAGTGACGTGACATGTGTAATGTATATACGGTGTGTGCGTAGTGACGTGACATGTGTAATGCATATGTATTATGTATTTTGGTGATTCATTTTTTAACTAGTAATTTTAAGTATTTTTTCTGTATCATCATAATTCAGTGTGTTTAGGAACTTAATAATTTCAGTTTTACAAGCATGACTATTAAAATTTCGAATTGGGACGTGCTTTGATATTTTATTATATATGAATGGTCCTAGAAAATTTAAAAATCTGTTTGCAAATGATGTTTTACAGTAAGGTACGGTGTAAACAATATCTCGCCTCCTTCTTGTCGTATAGTCTGGTGTATTTTTATGTTGATTTAAGATTATGTCTCTGATGAATAATTGCCTTACTGTGAGAACAGATAATTCCGAGTATAATAAATAAGTGGGGTATCTAAATCTCCTGTAGCTCATCACCTTAAGAACGGCGCGTTGCGCTCGTTCTAAACTAATAACAACGGTCTTTGACGCACCTCCCCATGCAGCAATAGCGTAAGTTGTGACGGACTGGCACAACGAAACATACACTAATAATAGTAGTTTTGGCGGACAAAAGCAACGTATATTTTTAAATATAAATATAAGTTTCCTGACTCTAGAGGTAAGGGTTGAGACATGTTCTTGCCAGTTTAAATGTTGATCTATGATCAGTCCAAGATATCTCAGTGAGGAAGTTTCAGAAAGTATATGGCAAGAACATTTCCCCGGCGTTTTACATGTGTGAGCCTTTATTTGAATAGTGCCAGGAGGTGGCTGACTACTTTTTCTTATGCTAAAAGGAATGTATTTTGTCTTAAGTGTGTTTAGGGTAAGAAGATTTGTTTGGAGCCACTGCGAAACCTGTTGAAATCCTAAATTAGCCAGTTCATTTGCCTCTTTCCACGTCTTCCCAGTAAACAAAAGGGCTGTATCATCTGCATATGCTATGATACGTCCATGACTCAGCTGTAAATCACACAGCTCATTTACATATATGAGAAAAAGTGTGGGTCCCATAACACTTCCTTGTGGCACACCGAAAGTCACATACTCCAGCTCACTCCTGAGGTCGTTTATTGCAACACATTGCATTCTATTAGACATGTAGTCTGTAAGTAATTTTAGAGCAATTCCACGGACTCCTATAAGTTCAAGTTTCGCAAGAAGCAGACTAACAGAGACTGTGTCGAATGCCTTTGCTAGATCCAAAAACACCCCAATGGTTTTTCTACCTCTATCTAGGTTATCAACAATGGTGGACGTAAGATTTTTTATTGCGTCGTTAGTTGATTTGTTTTTCCGAAAACCAAATTGATTGCTTGAGAGTAGATTCTGAGATTCAAGGTAACAAGTTAGTCTTTTGTTAATAACCTTTTCAAGCACCTTAGATAAGCGCGCTATCTCCCCGTGGTAGCGCAGTAGGCATTTCTCCACGGCGCGTTTTGTTCCACGCGCGCCGTCTGTGATGTCAGCAACAACTGGTGCGGTCCGCAAGGGCCGATGCCAGCCAGGGGTGCGGGTTGTTCGAAAGAGAAACCGCGATCCCTGGCATACAGGCAACTGAGGGAACACGGGTGGGTTTTAGTCTGTAAAAGTCTGGCACGCCCTTCTACTCCATCCAGAGCGGGGAAAGTCATTTGATGATTTCCCACCCAGAAAAAATAAATAAAGGAACGTGCTACCGTGATAAAAAGTAGCCTATGTTACTCCTTATAACACCAGCTATCAGCCAGGGACAGGCCTGTCAAAATTGATAATTGCAGGCGATGCGATGCGATCGGGTGGGTCAGGGGAACAAGAAATTACACGCGGACGAAGTTGCAGGCAGAGGCTAGTTAATCATATTAATGTTCTAATTACTCGGTTTCACGTTCAGCAAGTAACCAAGCAGGGCGGCTCATAATATCCGCCCATATATTCCCACTATCACCGGCCATATCTATGTAACAGAGATGTGGGAGGCAGATAGCACAACGTAGGTACCTATGTGCTGTTGTGACTGCTACGGTCACCATGGCGCTGTGCGGACACCATGCTAATTAAATCATGGTAATAAAATGCCTGGATTAGATCTAGACTTTGAAAAAGCAATAAATAGAAACCTCGAGGGTTAATCCAGAAAGACTGTCTCGTTATTTTGGTGGCCGCAAGCGTTACTGCTGAGATCCGGCCAAAGTTATATAGGTATGTCAGATACACTTACAAACATAAACTCACGCCTTGAGGGTAAGAAAAAACTATGGAACGTTGTCTCGTTCACGTTCATACATCTGTTCATACACGCTCGCGGGTTGCGAGTACTACGCACCTGGTACATCACCAATAAGGTACTATAATTAAGTCCTCCGAGGGCGTTCACTCACGGCGTTTCCACTTACATCTGCCTTGTAAATATCTTTTGTTAGTCGCCCTTCATTCATCTTATCAGCATGACCAAACCATAAAGAGATTTTTTTTTGTCACTATATCTTATAATAATTTAACACGCATTAGACATCATACATACATTACATCTTATAATAAGTACAAGTGTATAAAAAATATGTGTGTCATTAATCTTAAAGGTCAAAATACCTCTCGTTTTTTTTTGGGTGGGAAATCATCAAATGACTTCTCCCGCTCTGGGTGGAGCAGGAGGGCGTGTCAGACTTTTACTGACTAAAACCCACCCGTGTTCTCTCAGTTGCCTGTGTGCCAGGTATCTCTTTCGAACAACCTGCACCCCTGGCAGAAAATACCTCTCGTTATGTACGTACCGTGTCGAGCACACTGTAATTGGGTTTTTCCACCTGGAATGTCTCAGTAGCCCGGAGTCTGTATTCGTGCCCGGTTGATGGCAATAGGCTCGCTCGTCCCCTATAATACATGGGACCTACACATAACTGGGGAAATATGAGTGTGCAAACCTGTGCCTAACCCTTCGGGGAATACAAGCGAGATATTACTTTTTATATTTTAATCCACTTAGACTGTGGAAAGTGTATTTACAAATAACACTTTATGGATCTAAAAATGCATGCCACTTTCACTGTTTAAAAGCACCAGTTTCTGGATCTAGACGAGAAGTATGGTAGAAATGTAAAGATGAAGATGAATTCTAGTCAGCAAGCATTAAGTTCAACTGTTACTGTTGTAATATCTTTCGTTACATTTCGAACATGGGCTATTGTCAAAAGCCCATATGACCATACAGTGCCATAATTACCAGTGTTGGCACTATTTGTAAGACGTAAGGTACTCAGCCTTTTTACAAGATTTTTAATTTGCTTCGATCGTATGTGTATTTTGTTTGGTAGGTATAGTCGACCTCGTAACTGCTTTACCACTTTTGACAAACAATTCCCATTCAATTAAAACTTCACTAAGGTTGACATTACTGAACTGTCACATAGATAAATGGCCCTTGTCGTTTCAAGACACGCAAATAGTGACATTCCACCTTCTGATGATAATGCAGTTCCGATAGTTGAAGCATAAGGAGTATGTAAGGGTCGTAGCAGATGGCGTTCTGTAGTTCCTGCCTACCCCCATGGGAAAAAGGCATGACGTTATGTATGTACGTGTATATAGGTTTCCACTATCGCCACTGAAGTGTTTTTTTCACAAAACACTATACAAAAATATTCCGGTCCTTTGATCCGCAAAAATCACAGTCACATCATATGCAGGTTGCGTGTGCCAGAGCCATCGAGAGTGTAGTGGCACTACAGTGCAGGCTAGCGTTAAAAATAACACCCGCCGCGCCTACCGATACATGGGCTTCTAACTTACTGTATTACGCTCAAGTGGACGACAAATGTTGCTGATAAAAAAGGGTTTATTACGACATACACGTCACTCTTAGGTACTATTGTTATCCTGTTTTGTGTAGCTGCAAGTCTTCCAAAGAAGATAAATAATAGAAGATTATGCACTAGGGGGATAAAGTAGTGTCTTATGTAGCGGGCGCCGTATTGAATTCCTAGCAGAACGAAGGATTCTAGCGTCAACTTCCGAGCGGAGCGAGGGAGTTTAAAGTTAACTCCCGAGCAAAGCGAGGGAGTTAAGGTGAATCTAGTCCACATTTTTCCCATACAAACTTCAGGAGTGTATTACTCCACTCTTCGACAATGTACATCAAAAATTAAACATGGTATCGTTTTGTTTCATTATTAATATTGTCTGTACGAAAACAGAATACTAAAATAAAAAGCCATTAAAAAGTTAGGAGCCATCAAAGATTCGTTTTTCTTGCTAATTTAACCTACATTTGGGCGTGTTGTAATGTGTAAAATCTGAAAAACCAAATCAGTACCGACAAAGCTCAAATTTCGCAAAGTACAACAAACTTTATTGGTCATTGAATTATGCAGTGATTTTTGCATAAAACCCGATCTTCCGAAGGACTGTTCTTAATTTTTTACGCGCCTGTTGTACTATATATGATCCTGCATCTCACTCAATAATGTTGTTCGTGTAGACTAGCTTCTAACTGCTCATCACTGATACTACCTCTGTCGGACACGATGCCTGGTGAGACAGCGTGCTTTTTAGCCAGGCCCATCAGTGAGTTCGAGCCCACGACTAGGTTCCCCTTAAGACAAGAATCCAGAGTGCAGCGTGGGATTCAACGTCACCCAAGACGAAGGCACCTTTATCCCCGAGGAGAGTACTCTACTTTTCACACCATCTACGAGACAATAAAAAGCAATAGTACTAGAATCAAACATTACATTAAATGTTAAAGGTAATGTTTGATACATTAGACAAGTTGTGGAAAGTCAAAGTTATGTTTTTATTTGGTACATTTATTGAAGTTGAGGTAGAGTTTATTTGAGTATTACTGATAGTAGCGTTCAACCCACGCGGGCTGGCAACGGCGCATTTTTGGCAATTTTTCGTAACTATTTCATTAAACACAAACAAAAGTAACTTTTTTCAGCCAAGCACTAGACCGTTGGTATTTACAAGTTCGTTTGCAATTTTTTGCATTTATTTTGGTACTTACTTATAAAACTCGACATACCGTCACTTATTTTCTATTGGCATTACTTAGTACGGTTAAATGTTTTAATTAAAGAGTATAAATAAATAAATAATAAATAAATTCTTTATTATTTCTCCAATAAATACATTTACAGTACTTAGATTTAAAAATGGCTTAAATTAGAGTTCCAGAGAGAAAAACCCTGACTTCTAAACTAGGTTTATGTACCTGTATCTTAGAAGCCAGTGTCCCTTAAAAGTGATGTGCATATAGGTAATAGGACAGTACACGTCATACAAAAAAATCCATTCGGACAAGTCCAAGAGAAACAAAAAAAGAAAATAAAATGAGAAAGGATGAAACTAAAACAAAAACAAAAAAAAAAAAAAATATACAAGAATAAAGAAAAAAAAAAAAAAAAAAACATAGTTTCATGTGTCTCTAGTGTGTTTGTCTGGAGTTATGTGTGTGTGCGGGTGTGTGTGTGTGTGTGTGCGGGTGTGTGTGTGTGTGTGTGTGTGTGTGTGTGTGTGTGTGTGTGTGTTTGCGTGAAGTATGAGTGAGTGTGCGGGCGTATGCGAGTATAACAACTTTCACAATATTTAACAATTTTCCTTTATAAAAATCCTCATCTATTTACTTATATTTCCAAAATTTCCCAACAGAAGATCCTCCGTATTGCGATAAGTAAGTTTTAAAAGATAGTCCTGTAGCTTAGATTTTAATTAATTTTTAGTATCATGAAAAGTTTTTAGCACTTTATTTAGCTGGTTATAAAGTTTCGTGCTAGTGACGTAATAGTGTCTCATGGCAAACGAGGTTCTATGGGACTCTTGAGGAAAAACCGTGTGTTTAATTCTGCCTGTTGGCTCTGAATACGGACGAGTAGGGTGTTTACGGAGCATTGACTGAAGGACATACAGCTGCCTGACAGTTAACACTTTAGATTCTGCATATAGCCCTTGAGAATATATATGTATTTATATGTATATATATATATATATTATAAGTATTTATTATAGTAGATATGTATGCTTGTATGTGTATTATTAGTTTATAACCTATTTATGAACCAATCTTATTTATTATTCATTATGATATACTTTGTAGTCGTTGTTCCTCTCAACCTAAGCACCTGCCATCTAATCTCTTCACCACCCTTGGTTGACTGGTAGAGAATGCCTAAGGCATTAAGTCCGCCTTTGTACCTTTTTATGTGCGAGAAGTTTAAATAAATAAATAAATATAGCTGTACTGTGGAATATCTTAGTGGCCGAGAGAGCAGAACCTTCAGAACAGCTCTTTGTGCCCGTTCAAGTCGGATGAAATAGAAGAATAAATGTTAAAAATAAATAAATACCAACGATCTAGTGCTTAGCTGAAAAAAAATGTACTTTTGATTGTGTTTCATGAAATAATCACGAAAAACTACTTTAAATGTGTTGTTGCCAGCCCACGTGGGATGAACGGTCTTAAGTAAAGTTTCAGAAACTTGGGTCTGCTGAGGACCATTTTGGATCGTGAAAGCTGGTGAAGGTGGTGCTTGAGGCAGCGGGCTAGATGAATAGTGTTTTGATGTGGAAGGTTGTGGTGACAAAGGTGTCCAAGGATCAGTTATCAACGGTGTTTTTAGTTTGATGTTGTCACCAATGCGGCAGTTTATTTTATCCTTATTTTGTATAAAATTTTCAATTTTCCAGCCACCGTGTCTTTTAATCTGGGTCATGTCTGCTCCTGAATCCGCCAATAGAGTAGCCGATGTTTTCCTGAAACAATGGCCCGTGTAGAGCTTGGCGTTTGTATATTTCAGTTATTTCGCAATTTCTTGCGGCATGCTGCTGATCTTATTTTTTCCAATGACTTGCTGGTGCACTTGCCATTATAAGCTACGAAAAATCGTAGGTTAGTAATTAAGTAGGAAGGTAACTTACGTGATATATTAAATTTCATGTAGTACATGTTAGGTTTATGTGTTATTATTTGTAATAAAAACACTTTATGTGTTATTATTAAAAATAATAACACATAAAGGTTTACAATAATTATTATTATAAAACTTAGAGTCGAAACATCACATCAGTAGATCGCACGGTTCTCTATTGTGTTTCCTAACTTTTTTATCCATAATCGAAAGTGCCATTTTTTTTTTGCTCTAATCATCATTTGTCCGAATGATAACTTGCCCGAACTTTGTGTCACATAATATAACATGCCATAAAATTTAAATCCCTAAATACAATATGCACTAACTTTGCTTGGCATAAATATTACAATCAATAACATACAATAGAAATAAAACCGTTTTCAATAAAAGTTAGAAGTCCTATTATATGCAAGCAAGCATACACCATGCATGCAGCAAGCATGCAGCATACACCATGCATGCAGGAAGCATGCCACATGTAGCATGCAAGCGAGGTTTCTGTCACGGCTCCGGCGGTCCCACGCGAACTTATCGTCGCAGATAGTTTAACGCTCACCACCTGCTCCTCAGCTCGCGGGCCGCCTCGCCCCTCCGCGCCTACGTGATTCTAAATTACACTCTGAGGGTAGGGCAGACAAGACTGCGTGGAGTCGTATTTACAACGATTCGTTTCTGTCACTAAAACCTAATTTTTAGCAAATGTTTTAGGACTAACAATATAAATGAAAATTCGGAATAACACATATTAGAGAATACAATACTTAGAACATTATGACTTTATTTCATGCAAAAATATGAGATACAATTATTATAGTATTCGATATTATGACAAGATAGGTTTAGAAGCAAAGATAAATTATGTAGTGTCATTTAGATACGTTACCAGATTATGAGCTGTGAAAACTTTTGATTTCTTAGGACGATGTCCTTCTAGTTTCCTTTTTAAAAATGCCAGGAATTTTGTGTATGTATTAATTTGCATATTATTTTTGATGCTTATTCAACAATAAGCCTGCTACGGTCCGCTAAGTAGCTTATGGTGCATCTATTCGATGATCAGGTCAACACCTGAGCATCGAATAGATGCACCATAGGCTACTTGGCTTCTTTATACATGATAAATGCTGGAAGTAGACTAAAAGTACTGATTCAGATACAGACTTGACGCTCTTTGTAATTTTCCATTTGTAAAAATTGTCATAGATTTTCATGTACGATTCCTTGAACTTATCTGGGAGTAGATTGTTGGCAATGCCAATGGCTTCAAATTTAATGTACTCCGGGGTCACTATCGTCACTCGACATTTTTGCGAGAATTTGTAGTTAAGTAATTTTTTGTTTATCAAAGCAAAGCAATTTTCAGTATTCGCGCCTCTATTTAATTTGTATTCTATTTTTCTTTTATTTATATTCTAGGTACTCGTGGTGGCCAGTTCGATTTTCGAACAATTTATTTTTTAGTGCAGAGCTTACTGGTGAATGCATGGAATTAGTATGTACCTACTACCTGTCGTAAATATTTGTATGCGATTTCTATTGTATGTTTCAAATTAAAATCACATTAATGACCAGCAAGTGTTACTTTAGGTTAGGTTTGTTTGGCATATAATTTGACATTGTCGAGCTGGTGGTGTGAAAATAAAATTTAATGTAAGTACTGGCCAGTATCAGAACATCAGGAAGCCAATTCTTGTACTTACAGATCATACTTAATCAGCCTATAATGTTCCCACTGCTAGGACACAGGCCTCCTCTCTGTGAGAGGGAGTGGGCCGTAGTCCACCAGCGGGCCTGGTGCAGGTTGGTAGATGCTACATGTCTTCGATTTTTTGGTTCTAGGACATGCCGGTTTCCTCACGATGTTTTTCTTCGCTGTTGTGAGAGCAGTCGTGATGAAATAATTTACACAAAGTGCCTGCTCGGGTTTGAACTCATGACCTACAACTCGTAAGTCGCGGCCGTCACCACCACTGCTCGTACTGCTCGTAGTGCTCGTAATGCTCGTACTTATCAAACGTCAAATTCTAGTCACCAACGCATCTCAATCAATGTCAGGAGCTTGTCAAAATTGTAGCTAAAAAAAACCTTTAAAAAAAAAGAACAAACGATTTCCAAAATCAAAACACTGTAAAGTGAAAAACAACTTTAATTTCGAACTTCTGTGTTTTCTAGTTTTTTGTTTTGCCACCGACTTTTGAAATTAAAGTTTTTTTTCACTTCGTAGTGTTTCTTTTGGAAGTCGGTTGTTTTTTTGTGTAAAGTTTTTACTTTTCCATTTTTAGTGATGATTAGTGATGAAGTACATCAATTTATGTACCACTACTTGCTGTGTAAACAACATAGTGATAGAAGTATTAGAACATCATCAAGAACTCAAAGTGGACTAAATACGTTTTATCGGAGCTTACGCAAAAACTATCCAAGCACAGTTAAAAAAAAAATTGGAACAATCCCTGAGGCATACCCGATTCATTAAAATATTATTTTAAAAATTCATAATTGCCGGAGGTATCGTGGAAAATACATACAAAAAAAAAACAGACGAATTGAGAATCTGCTCCTTTTTGAAGGCTAACTATTGTTGACAGATTGAGACGAAAATTAGAATGCAAACGTTCTTAAGTTGCACAACCCGGGGAATGACTAAACCCAGAACGCTTCGCTTAGCAGTTGTTATCAATACAACCAACAATGGGAATAATAAAAATAAACTTAAGAATAAGCTTTTTACTTTCCAGTGAATAGTTCAAGATGTGACCAGTTTAATTCATCATTTTGACTCAAATACCTTCACAAAGAAGTAGTTAGAAAAGACAACACAAAGAGAAGCTTTCGTACTTTACCGCGTATTTCTTAAAAGATACCCAGATATCTTTGCCGAGCTGTGAAATAGTATGTACACATTCTAAACAAAAGGACGACCCAATTACTTAGCGGGAGACTAGTCATTAGGTCACAAATCTAGTATTCATCTAGTCTAACTTAATCACTGTTTTCATCTTCATGCATCTCAACAAGAAACAAGCCTTATAAAGGAGTTTACTGACGATATCATTGCTTGATTTGTGTATTTTCTCTCGTATCGGCTTTGAAGTTACAATATAGGAATTATACAATATTAAATAATATATAATACATACTTGTGTGAAAAGAAATTGCCAATCAACAAGGTAATAGGGAATCTGACTTGGTTGACATGGCAATCTTGCCATTTGGTTTAAATGAGTTTTTTTTAATATTTTATTTGTCTATTATTTAAATAGATATTATATATTTTGTGCATGCGAAAACTTTGTAGGCCTTGTATACAGTAGATTTGTAGACAATTTTTTATTTTATTAAGTAACTGGTACATGTTCACAGGCCTACACTGTTCTACCAAACCTATTAACACTGTAATAAAAAATAAAAAAAAAGTTTTTATTTTAAAACAGTAACTGTGGAGTTTCTTGCCGGCTCTTCTCCATAAGTAACGACCTATTGGAGCCGTGCACTGATGACGTTTCAGAATTGTCCATGTAGGTTTATGTGAAATAAAATATTTGGATTTTGTTTTTTGACTAAAATGCGACGGACATTTCAACATCAACTAATAGAGGATAATGAGTTGTAAGCCCCAAACAAAGTTGTCATTCGCAAAACTTAGATACAAAATTGGAATGTCTCATTTGTCTGCAGTTTCTCCGCCTCTGATTTTTCAAATCGAAACAGCAATTCTACGACACTTGGTAGCAGAAATGAATTGGTGTATAGTTTTATTCAAAACTTTGTGTGGCTTGGTGAGCAGCGAAGTTAGAACTTTTTAGTACATAATCAGTCTTTATTTCCCTTTGTCGAATACTTCTTATAGATGTGTTTTTAGACGCGAAGTTACATTTTACTGGTGATAACGATGATGGAAAGTCAGAAATCAATTGTATTGACATCGGCTTCCGGAAAACGAAATGTTGAAATACTCGTACGAAAGTCGTCGGTTCTTAAAAAAACAAATGAGGTTTCATAGAAAAGTGTAATAAGTATCTACGCGGTAAAAATGTGTGGTAGAGCTGATATTTGTTTTAAACTGACGATTAATTTTATGGCAGGAGGTTTCATCATGCATTGAATCCATGGAAAAAGGTGCACGTCAATGTCACGTCGATGTAGCAGCGATAATACCCCATATTTCTATTCAATATCTATTTTATTTTGGATGGTAATCTGAAAATACCCGACTCCATTTCATTTCAAGGAATATTTCACTATTCATTTTAATTCAGAGTATTCAAAATTGTATAATATCTTTTGGCCCAGTAAACGAAAAGCAACACAGCTGTTTCGTCAGCAACTACCTTAAGTGGAATAAGCGAAAATCTTCTCCCGGTCCCTGAGATGAACTTTGCAATTAAATAACAAAGTTGTGAACTAAATGTCCTGGAGTAATGATAGGGATAATCTGTTTAGACCCAACAACAAATACTGAAAGGTTCGTTTCGTCCCCATTTTTCGGTAAATTGTTTTCCCTTTTTGAATTTAGCTGAATCTAGTTACATTTATTTGGGTCTAGGAGATAATATTGAGAGTGTTCTTTTTCTTTTTCCTTTTGTATGTTTTTACGTTATAGGCTGGTAAATAGGCAGACGGTCTTCCTAATGTGATGTGATTTCGAAAGCCTTTGGTAACTAATTGTATGACCACATGCTACATCCTTGTGAATGGCGATATATTGTAATTAAATTATAGAAAATTTAAAACTCACGTTAAAACTACACTTTATTTACGAGTATATTATAAATTAGAGGTTTAAATCATATATAAGAATGCTTGGAAACATGCTGGTCCTGCCCCATAGGACCATCGAGAGTCTCGACAAAATCAAACTGGGTGGTAATTGAAAATACAAAAAAAAATATTTCATGTTAAACATTGTGTCAGACATAAATTGAGGCAGCCCCAGTAAGTTACAGAAGTACTTGTGTCGGAGCTGTCTCAATCTTTCCGTAAGTGGTTGCTTATCAATAATAAGACTAACAAGTTTTAGAGGGTTTAAAGGAAAATTATAAATACTATATAAATAAAACAGTAATTTAGCAGCTCTCGATGTGTGACATTGAGTAACATTCCGTGATTACTTTAACTCACACTCAGATTTATTAACTACTTGTTAAAATTTTAAGAAAACCGTATACTTACTTTTATAGAGTATGTAATTATGTGATTATCATGTATCTATCATATTATAATTAATTCATCTGTCATTGCTTCTAATTCTTTTATCTAATGTGGTATGGTAATTTTATTCTAGGTGTTTAGGTGACGTTGATATCAGGAGTAGTAAGTCTTTTCGCAGCAGTGGAAACTTTAAAGGCTGATTATGCTACGGGCTACGGGTCTTTTGTGAAACTAAGATGCGGTGTTTTAATGTTTCTATTAACTTGAATTCTCTTAGTTTTAAGAACGTTCACAGTCTGATCTCAGTGTCAATCTGTCAAAAACACCTCGAGTTTCCATTCATTTCTGACATTTGATTGTCGTCGAGATGAGACTGCGGCTAGATTTTGAAAGTTGTTTAATTATGAGAATTGGCCTTAGGCTCTGCTGAGCTCGATGCAAAGAGCGTTCAAGAGCATGTCAGTGTCAATATTTCACAGCAATGATGACATTGAACGCGGGGTTAAAACGTACTTATTGCGTTCAATTTTATTGGTGCAATTCGCCCTTTTTTTTTTTGTTTTTTTTTTGTTTTGGCTTCGCACGGTTTGTGCATTTAGCCAGTGTCAAGTAATTTTTCTTTTCCATCAAGTAAATGACCCGATATCGGGCACGAAGTTACAAAACAGTCATAGTCGTCTTTAGTCAGTCAAGTCAAAGTTATTGTAAAGCGGTAGTAACTTTACAACAACCTATTAGGAGTTTTTGGGGGGAACACGAAAAGTCCACGTTAGTCACTTATTTTCACCTTCACTACATTTGTGCACTCACACGTAATTAAATCGCATAATTCACTACCAAAATTAAACAATTTTATTCGCTATTTCACTAAATTTAATGAAAATAAAAAGTCGTGCGACATGTTCCAACGCGATCCCGCCAAAAACTCCAATTCGCCCTTTTTGTTTTTGTTTTGGGTTTTGGCTTCGCACGGTTTGTGCATTTAGCCAGTGTCAAGTAATTTTTCTTTTCCATCAAGTAAATGGCCCGACATCGGGCACGAAGTTACAAAACAGTCATAGTCGTCTTTAGTCAGTCAAGTCACAGTTATTGTAAAGCGGTAGTAACTTTACAACAACCTATTAGGAGTTTTTGGGGGGAACACGAAAAGTCCACGTTAGTCACTTATTTTCACCTTCACTACATTTGTGCACTCACACGTAATTAAATTGCATAATTCACTACCAAAATTATACAATTTTATTCGCTATTTCACTAAATTTCATGAAAATAAAAAGTCGTGCGACATGTTCCAACGCGATCCCGCCAAAAACTCCCCAATTCGCCCTTAGTCCCAAATAAAAGAATCAACCAAGGTTCTATTTTTAAAACCCTTCAAAATTCACATGGTATTTGACTGCCAGTTCTTTTTTAAATTATTATCAGCCTGCATGACATAAGGATCTCTTTGACACGCAACCTTACACACCTAAGCTAAGCACTTACCTTCCTTCGCTTTATGTTGCGAGTTCAATGGCGGCACGTATCAAATATTCGTATCAACAATATGAGACACGCGTGAATGTCTGGTCATGTGAGACTTGTATCTCTAACGAACAGGCTCTCTATTTTTAGCCACCCTTCGACAATCTAATACATTTTATTGACTTTTATGAGATTTCGTCTGGGAATATAGTGTTGTTAAGACTCACTGGGATGAGACGCCAAAGCTCAATGCCTTGAAAAATAAAAAAAAACAAAAAAAAACTTTTCATTTCAGTAAACATGTTATAAAAGTGCGAGTTGAACTTGCACACAAAACGTTCCGTACCACCGCACTAATATTGTGCACATGTTGTGTGTGTGGAACGTTACAGGCTGATTTTGCTTAATATTAGCAAAATCAGCCTGTAATGTTCCCACAGCTGGAACTCCCTCTGTGAGAGGGTGCGAGTTGGTTAATGTTCCATGTCTTCGAATTTTTAGATCTAGGATATGCCGGTTTGCTCACAATGTTTTCTTTCATCGTTTTGAGTGCAGTGGTGAACAAAGTAAAGCATCTGCCTGGGTTCAAACTTACTTTTAAGTTACGGCCGTTACCACTGGGCCACCACTGCACAATGTACAATATTTAACACTACATACTAAAAAAATAAACGTGTTTCTTAACCTCCCTTAATTTCTATCTTCATTTTATTTCATGATTTGTTGTTATAGCGGCCTTAGTTAGTAATACACACTCTATGAATATTTCAAGTGTCTATTACAGTTCAAAAGATACAGCTCTGTGACAGAGGGACGGACAGCAGAGCCTTAGTGCCCATTGGAACCCTTTGGATACGGAATCCTAAAAAGGTTGGATAAACTCTACGTTCACGAGTATAATATATTATTCTCACATTTAAAGACAAAGATACCATTATTCCCCAGTGTTCTCAAAAATATCTCTGAAATCGTAAAAGAAAAACTAAGACAAATCCATCTTAACTCCATTTAGATAGCCTATCAATTTCTGTGCCATTTAAATTGCCATAAACTGAAATCGGTGCTTTAAAACGAAACATTTTAAGTTCGCGGACTGAAGTACGCGCGTTAAGATGGTTTTACACTGAAAGAAGCGATCATGGTCGTTATCTTGCTGGTCGTAGGTAAATTAAGTACATATATTATCAGGGGTGTATTTTGCATCGGAAGTAACACTTGAAATAGAACATGTAATATTTTGCATCTTCTTGTCTTTTAAATATATAAAGACCATTTCAAGCCTTGCAATTTCATTCAGTGTTATTCAAAAATAATGGTTCTAAAGTTGTTTCTTTATGCAATTACAGAAAATGATTAATTGCAGTAGGATTTAATAAATTTAAATTGTTCTGGGACCTAAATGTTTTCTGCAACCATGGTCGCGAAGAGCAGTGGGAATGGTCCTTAAGCTCGAAGTAAAAGAGATAATGTCTATGAAAAAGCCCGGCTCTACCCCTCGGCCGGTCGTAATTGATTGCGACCTACGATTTAATTTCGACCAAGCCAGTGATTATCGTCGAGTGAAATGTTACAACGGTTTAAATTACAAGCTTTAAGATGTTATAATTTAAAGGTTATTTGAGAGCGACGTTAAGCGTTTCGGGATTTTGCGCCTAGTGGTGTAATTAAATTTGATTTCTTGGAAATTTTTGGGAGGCTACTTATTGAAATGATTTTGTTATAGGCTGCTGAAGGATTTTGGATTGTAAAATTATTTGTTTAATTTCTCTGCCTTTTGGCCTACATTTCAGTAGTTATCTCAAAGTCTTTAATTGGTAGTGGTTAAGGTATTTACGGTAAAAAGTGCTTTTAATTTCTGTAGAATAAAATCGTGAGATACCGCCCTCCACTATTATTTACTTGCCAATCAGCATTTTTAGGTTTCAGTCCCTATAGACCTCTGCTGTCCGCTACTCCGTCCGTCTTTCTGTCAGCGGGCTGAATCTCAAGATTTGTAATAAATAGGCAGTTGAAATTTGACAGAGTGCGATTTTCTAGTGCCGCTATAAAAACAAATAAAAAGTTACGTCGTCTTGTGGTACGAGAAACCCTGTGTGTGTGTCCTATTGGCGGGAATCGATCACGTTTCCGAATATTTTTTGTTCGAATTTCATTTTACCGAAAACTGTTGACCGACGTATTTTTTGCTATATGCATTATTTGACATATTTTAATATCATGTGTCATAGGTATTTTTTTACCGAACTATATTTCGCCGATTTACAAAATAACTTTTTGCTATTGGCTGAAGTCTCTTTTGAACTTCTTTATTTGCCAAATGATTTATTTGCCATATTTTCACCACAGCGAAACAACATTTTAAGAAATAATATTTGGTCACCGGTCTGGTTAACCGGTTATGTGGTAGCATTTTCTATATTAAATTAAAATAGTGTCATAAAAGTCAATATGTTGTGCTACAAAATTTAGTGAGAAACGAATCGCTGCAAAACCGACTTCACGCAGACTTGCCCTACCGCTAGAGTGTAATTTAAGCCCGTGTAGGTGCGGAGCCGTGACAACAATGCTTGCTGCATGCCTGCTTGCACGCTGCACGCCTGCTTGCCTGCCTACGCTTAGAATGGTGCCTGATAAAAAAGTAACAGCAAAAATTAAAGATGAAATAGTGTGCACAAAATTTTCTATGCGTTTGGTGAAATGAAAATATGATAATTATAATAATGAATGTTCGGAAACATAATACTTCGAATAAATGTTATTTCGTCTAAGTGTAATTTCGGTAAAAGTTTTTCGACCAAATGAAACGTCGGAGTAACGAAAAAATCGAATTGATAATAGGTCAACTGATACAGTGGCAGACGTGACTTCGATGAAGTAAAAAAAAACGGAACGATAATAGTTGAAAAGTTTTAGGTGATGTGAAATTCGGTCTAATATTTTTCGAACTTATGATAGGTAACCCCTACTGGCACTTGGTCTGTTTTAATGGCTTTTTTTGGATAATATACTGAGATGCATTCTAGTCCATTTCTAGAACGGATTTGTAAAATCCATTTTTAAAATTATGAACTATATCGTGGTAATGGCGTATGATGTTTGCAGGTCATCATGACAATTCATTGATATTGAATGCTCAGTGTTAGATGTCCCGGTTAGACTGGAAGCTGACCCCAACATAAATGGAAAAAACTAGGCAGATGATGATGATGATGAAGATTGACTACTAAATGTGTGGAAACAAATGCCATATTCCATTGTTGTACAGATTTCAATTGTTACGAATGGAACTTATAAATGTATCGAATGGATAAGCTATATATTTTTATCATTTGTAAGCACTTATAGGCGCCATTATACAGTGCTGCTGCTAAGTGACGCTTCATCATTATCGTTTCAGCCGGAAGACGTCCACTGCTGGACATAGCCCGACCCAAGCACCGCCAACTCGACCGGTTCTGTGCTTCTCGCCTTTCCCAGGTAATCGGTCTACTTTTTGGGAGGCCTCCCAAACGCTACGTCTTCCAGTACGTGGTCGCCACTCCAGAACCTTTGAGGGACGGTTAGTTTCAATTATTTAAAGATCTCAAAGCTATCAAATCCCACTTAAACCACAAAACTAATCACTCATCGATGGAACGAAGATAAAATGCAAATATCCCTACATAACACCGGCTTAAGACTCGGGCATAACAATATAAATCTTGCGATGGGAGGGCCCACGAAATTCACGGCTAATGAGATTGTTCCTGCGAATGTTGTATCCGATCGTGTGGTGGATATGAGAGAGGAAGATTTGGGATAAGTCCTAAACTAATTTGTTCTTTTAATTGTTTTATTAGCCTATAGTGTCGCAGTGCTGGGCATAGGCCCCTACTCTCTTTGCAGCTATCTCTGTTCTGATCTGCCAAGGACCAACCTTTATAATAGCAGTCTAGCACATCCCGCATAATTTCTATTTATTAATATTGTATTCTGTAAATAGCTGTTGCCCCCGCCTTTGTGCGCCTGTTTATTTTTGTATTTGATCCTTTCTAATACGAGATAAAAAGTAGCATAATTATGGTCCTTCTCCAAGGTACCAGGCTCCTTACATTTGAAATTTCATAACGATCGGTGCTGTGGCGGGCGATCGGTGTTTAGTCGTGAAAAGTAATGTCCGTTACATTACATTTACATTTATAATATTAGTAGGTATATGAAAGGGATAAAAGTGAAGATTGGTGGAGAGAGCAATTGATTTGGATGAAAAAAAAAAGATGATTGAAAAGAAGTTAACAAAATTTTGTTCGAGCATAGCAACATTCTCGCCATGCTGTAAAATTATTGCTCTTCACTTTTATATCTCGTGTTTAGACACAACAAGGCACGAGATACTAGTCGAAGTCTATATCATTTACTTAATCAAATAACAATAATTGATTAAGTAAATGACAGACAAAAGACTATTAGTAGGTACATACCTACTAATAGGCTTTTGTCTCTTCAGCGCCTCTATTAATACTGTAATCAAGTCCTGTACGAGCAACAAAGATAATTGGCACAATAATTACCCATACCTAGAGAAAGTACACCAATACACTAGTGGTTGATGAAGCAATCTACATTAATTGCATGAGAGTCGCGCATTATTGCCTGGGTAATTACCTACGGTACTATTTCTAGATAAGATAAATCTTAGGAAGGATTAATTTAGTTAGGGAAAGAACATTATGATGTCATCTTCTGTCTTCTTCCTCACGTCGATAGCATGAAGTTGAATAAAATTTTGATAGCTCAAATCTTCTCTGTGAAAGAGTAGCAATTAAGGAAGATGACGTTCGTTTGAGTACGGCCGGAGACCATGGGGTAAGTTATTGTCAAGACAAGGATTTAAAAAAAACATGATAATCTATATTTATGACACCGAGAAGCGTTTTGTAGGCCGCAAGAATCAGCTGGATGTGGTAAGCTTGGAAGCTTGCGGAGCTCGGAGGAGGACTATGTCTAGCAGTGGACGTCTATCGGCTGCAATGATGACGATGATGAAGCAGCGTTTCTGTTTTTCGATAAGACATGCTAGCTTTTTCCTTGGGATGGCAACGCATCTGAAATGCATCTGGTGTTAAATCGCCAGTACGTAAAGCCACGCCACCTAATAACGTAAAAAAAATTAACGTAATATTCAACTCTAAAATACCTCTTAAAAACCTGTTTATTATTCAGTCTCTCTATCCAAATTATATTGAACAAAATTCGATATAAACACTCGTAATGAGGCCATTTTAATAAAAATAAACAGCGTCGAACCATTATTTGCAATTTTAGCGCCTACAAAAATATTTGTATACTCTCGAAAAATGGGTCGGCGGGCGAAAATTCTTTATAACGTAAATAGAGAATTTGTATAAATAATATGGTCCCTAAAATCTGGGTTACTTTGTACAACGCAGAAAAAATATAGGTCACCTAACAGAGTGTAGTTAAACACGATCCACTTTTAGGGATTAGTAGCCATGTCCACCATGATAAATAATAGTAGAAGGCCTAGTTTGGTTCAGAACTCTTCGTAGGATTTCCATAGTTATATATCACAATTTCTTCTAAGCAATGGTCTGAGAAATCTCAGCACTTGGCTGCAGTAGCTTGAGCTTTGATTTGGACAAACACATCATCTTGATGCAAGTGCCTTGAACACTTGAACTGAATGCAAGATACAGGCATTTATGAATAGTAAAGCGTAGCCATCAGGTCGTAAAACGTAGTAGTTATCTATGGAGGAGAACGAGCCAGAAACTCCACGCATACTCTTTTTAATTATATGTTACAACATTTTAGAAAAAATATTAAAATTATATGTCTATGAGATCGATGTAAAAGGGTGTGCACGTTAAAAGCGTCCGGAGTACAGCAAAAGATACAAAAAAAAAAACACAAAAAAAGGAAATTATTAAAAAAGCTGTAGCAGCGAAGAGATGGCCAGTCCCAACTGCAATCAACCATTTTGAAAGGAACTCGCCTGGAACTTAAAGAAATAATGAAAATAGCTAAGCAAAATACGAGTAATAATAGTAAATCATCTTAGCGCACAGATTTTTACCCAGATCGGCCGGAACAAAGACAATCTCTACTAATGGGAGTTCACGGTCGGCTCAGATCACAAGTGCGTATGCAGCACCTCCCCACAGACAATCAAATGGCCCACTTATCATCCTGCGCCGCAAGCCCTATCATCTGTGCGTTTTTGATGATTTTATGACTGGGTCAGTGAGCGTAGTTGGCGCAGCTCAATTTTGGGCCAAACATGTTTGCACTTTTTGCCATGGATTCGTTACGAAGAAGAGGCGCGTTCTGTGCGCTTCTTCTTCTCTCTTGCTCAGTAATGAATGGGTGATGGTAGTAACATTCTGCATCTATTTGCGGCATCTACTTCTGTTTTATTCGGCTTCCATAAGATATCGTAGTAACAGTTTTGTGTAAAGTAGGCCTTCTATTTAGTGCTTAATCAACGTCTAGGTTTAGTGTTTATATAACACTGGTAAACCCTTAGACTTGTTGTAGAAGTTTTGAACCTCTTAGCCTAGCGTTAAAATACCTCAATAGAAATAGTGTTTTCTTAAAATTAGGGAATTAGTTTGATGTTAGAGTTTTCATATTAGAAGGTCTTAAAATATTCCGGTTAAACTTTGTTTTTGTGACGTGCTCTATTCAATAACGCGTTCAAAGTGGTGTTTGTACGTGTAGATAATGTCTGTCATAGGTACAGGTTCTCGATTAGGTACATCTATTGGGTCATTGGCCACTTCAATAACTGCATATATGGTGTCAGGGATATAGACGCGCAACATGTTACCATGGATCCAGTACACGATTTTGGACTCCCCTATGTTGAATTATGTTCATCGGTTAAAAAAAAATTGCTGTTCCATACATTTTGACTGCGTAAGTATTCCACGTTTCTATCAAACAGCAGCTTTTTTCATATAATCGACGAAAAGTGTCTACGCTAGGGTGTTCAGAAACCTGTGCTAAATTCAGGGTTACAGTTTACGCATGGATGTCTCTGCCACTCTGTACGAGTATGTACACACTGTTTTATTCCACAGTATTTTTTTTAAAAAAACGTTGTGAGTAAACTAATAAGAATATTATAAAGTAATCTTTAATCATCCTTTGACTAAAGTCCGAAGTTCAATAATTACTCGTTGCAATGTCATAATTAATAAATAATTTATCAAGTAATACCAATTACGCTAGTCCTAAGGTTTAAGATACAAGTTAATAACTTAAGTAGCTGGTGCTAACAAGTTTATATAATAAAGATAGCTATAAAAAACTTAATTTACTAAAAGCCTTAATTTCGAAATGGATAATGACTTTTGTAAGTAGTTTAAAAAGAACTTTAGTTGTAAAGTTTTAGATACGCTATTATGTAAAAATAATTGACGTAATTGACGAACTAGCAGATGTGACGAAGTCCTCATTGCCAAGGGTGATTTCAAAATAATCCTTTTCAGGCAAATGCTATCTTGGCTTGATAAGTAAGTTTAATCATTATCTACCGCGCCATTATCAACACACTACTAGGTACTTGTCTTTATCTGTTATACCATTCTTCGCAGTTTGTCCATATTCAGATATTTCTTTATCATCATTATCATTAAAAATCAATAAATCTGCCTGTCGTTCGGCTTCCAGTCAGATGCACTTCAATACCATTATTTTTTATGGAGCGACTGCCTATCTGACCTCCACAACCTAGTTACTTGGTAATACGATACCTTATGGTAAGACTGGCTGTCAGACTTTCGGGCTTCGGACGACCCGTAGAGACGGTTAAAGATCCATGAATGACAGCTGGGATCAACGGCTTAACGTGCTTTCTGAGGCGCGGAGGGGTCTTGGTATTTATGGATGGACACCAATCCACGGACCAACCGCGGCAAGAGTAGATAACCTGATCTATAGACCTGCACGTCTCTTATTACTAAGCCACAAATTCGTCCTCATTATCATGGGCACTAAAAACTAGGTAAATTGCGTATTCTGCAACTATAGACAGATCCGTACCTTCTTCCTCTCCACCACTTCTTCGCCGTGTCCATAGCAATCAATATACAATCAGCCCAGAATTTGTCTGTGGTGCCGGACGTAAAAGAATAGTACCATCCCATTTTTTCCTGTGGGTGTCGTAGTAGGCGACTGAGGGACTTACTAGAAAATGGGCAGCAGCGTTTTCTATGCATTTGACCACCATACTGCAATCGCCAACCCGCCTGCCAAGCGTGGCGATTGTGGCAAATCCCCCCTTTTGGGGGAGGCACCCAGCAGTGGACGTCTTTTGGCTAATATGATGAGGTATTCGGTAGCAATTACATTTCGTTGCAGTTTTAACCAGGTCACTGAATCATCTTAAAACATTGGAGCCAATTCGAATATTTAAAAGATTGCTGGATTATGTTGTGCTTAAGTATCATCATTTCAGCTGAAAGACGTCCACTGCTAGACATAGGCCTCCCCCAAATTAATACTGTTTAATTTTTCTGAAAATTCAACGCCTTTTCTGCAAAATACCATGGTCTCCCTACATTCCTGTCAGCCCCGCCCCTTCTAACCAATTGGAAATATATTCTCTTAATGTCGCGAGAGATCTACAAAACGATAGACTTAATGGCCGCCGGGGGATCTCACTGTGCCCATAGAAAGCCCATGGGAATAATATCCTCAACTGAAATTGTGTTTTGGGACTCTGAAAAGTTTTATTTTGATAGGCTCTGAATATGGACGTCTTTGTGAGGAGTGAGTAGTGGCTTATAAAGATGGTGGGTCGTTTTGTTTAGGTTTTTAAATTGGTCGGTTTTGTATGTCAATTACGTGTACCTATATTTATGTTAGTGATACGAACAACTGGCGTGAGTTGTTCGTATCACTAACATATCGGGGTAGGTAGAAACTATAGAACGCCACCTACTACGACCCTTACGTTCATACATCTGGTCATACATGCACGCAAGTGGCGAGTACTACTTAACCTGATTACCTGACCGTTATCTTAGTGATTTTCTATAGTAATGACGTAATATATTATACTGCCTCGTCGGTCTAGTGGGCGCAAGCGCTGTTGTTCTGATTCTGATTCTTGAGTCGGACATAGTTTTATTGGGATTCTCTACTAGAGATTACTCAATAGCAGAGCTGAATCTGGTTTTCTGGACCGGAGTAATTGGTATGCCCTCTATTTCACGAGATTTAAACATAACTACACATTATTTATATAAGCCCAAACAAACATTTATTTTTATTTTTTTACCGTTATACTAGGTACATTAAATTAATAATCGAAAATATCATCGTTTTATTGTAATAAAAGCATCATAATTATTTTAATCAAAACACAACCTGACACTTACTTGTAAATTAAATTAAAAAAACTTAAGTAAATTTAAATTTTACGGGCTTACTTAGCGCATCCATCTTAAGCCGAATCCTCAGTGAGCATGGAGAATACAGGCGTAATGCTAAGTTGAGCACCTCACGCAAGTCTTCATGCAGGAATGCACTACAGTTACATTAGTTGCACCTATTTCTTACTACAAGCAGCATTGCCTTATTCCGGCAAAATAGCACATGATTCTCACTATAAATTCACGACACTGAAAATTGAATATGTAAAAGCCAGAACACCGTATATCAGATGGCAGCGAAGCTAGTCATGCATCATGCGATGCAGGTAATCACAGGATCTTAGTGCCGTGCATGGTATTGAATAACGACATAATTTAGGTCATAACAGGTTGTATTGTTTATGTATATTACGCGAGGCTTGTATAAATAGAGGCTAATCAGTATGCGATGGTGGTAATGGTCGGAAAACTAATTTATATTAGCTTGTTGATTTGATACACGAGGGGCTTGTGGCTAAATTTTAACAGCCGGCTCGATCAATTGTTTAGCTACGCTTGCCCCGATAGGTCCGTGGATGGGTTACCATCCATTATATACCAAGGAACAGCCGTTGGTCCTGGCTGTCATTTGTAGATCTTAGGTATTCGTTACGGGTAGTCAGAAGCGCAAAATTCAGACCAGACTGCAATGGGGTATCGTGTACCCACTTTGTAAAACATAGGTTGTAGAGGGCAGATGGGCAATCGCTCCATGGAAATTACTTGTAATCAGCTGCATTTGGTTAGACTAGAAGCCGACCACAAAGTTGGGAAAAGGCTGGGCAGATTGATTGATGTCTCACTGAAGGATATAATATATTTAGACCGATTTTAAGCAAAAAAGAAACGAACGCAGATCACCGGGCTTGATTACTGCGTGTTGGTGATGTCGGACCATTAGTCGAGGTAACTAGCGTTTACTCGAAATTGGTTAAAATCAACTCAGCCTATCGCAGTCCACTGCCGGACATAGGCCTCTTCCAGGCTGTGCAACATCACCCTCTTCTCCACCTTCCATACCCAGTTTGTCCTTACTTTCAAGGACGTAGGTCCATCTTACTGGGGGCGTCAAGATGCTGAGCCTGAAATTATTATGCAGGTCGGAAAAGGCTAGGCAGATGACAAGCTCGAGGTTTCCTTACGATGTTTTCTATCATCGTAATTCTTGGTTTACTGAAACAGTACTTTATTGCATATTTGGATTGGCAACTTAAATTTTAAGAAGCGAGCTCAACACCACGTTAAAAAGTTTCATGAAATATAATCCCAACCTCGACGGTGGAGACTTCATTCTATGAAGCTTCATACTTCCCCTTTTAAATCTAAAAGCATTTCAATGTGCATTCAAATATCACTTTAGAACAATTGTTCCGGAAAATGTGTTTTCATTGTTATAATTATTCAAATGTAATTATGTTGGGGGAAAGCTTTGGCTCCTCGTAATTAATATATTATGAAGGTCGGTCTCATCTCTTTCACGTCATCCGCAGCCGGAAAAGAATGGTATTGTGTTATGAGTTAGGATGTCCGTGCGAAATTACGTGATTGTTTCACGATTTTTTTCATTACAGGTAGATTATTATGTAGTTTATTTTTATGGTGGTTTCTAAGCGTTGATATTTCGTATGTTAATTACAAGATCAAGTTTGATTTTTCCCGTCTAGCATAAGCATAATCAGCCTGTAATATTCCTAGTTTTTGGCCACAGGCCTCCTCTCTGTGACAGGGAGTGGGCCATAATCAACAATACGGGCCCTGTGTGGATTGGTGGATGTCACATGCCCGTGTCATTCCTGGGAAGGTATGCAAATGAAGCAACGTAATTTGAAAAACATCTTTTCCTTTTCGATTTCACTCATTTCGATAGCCAGTTAAACAAAGATGCAATCGCTACTTATTTGAATACAATAATGATTACTTTCGACTGCTGACTGCCTCCCTGGGCTAGTGGTTGCAAGCTCCACTGCTGAGCGTGAGGTCCTAGGTTCGATTCCCAGGTTGGGCTGGGATTTTCCATCAGGATTTTTTTAGTAGCAGCCCGTAGTCTAGATTAGTGCCCAGTTGATGGCAATAGGCACGCACCTTATGTGACGGAAAGGATTTATGGCGCGTTATAATAATTGAGACTGCGTAACCTTGTCAACATAAAGAAAATATATTCATTAAAAATAATGTGAGAAATGGGGTAGGTAAGTTTATGGTCACAAGATTCCCTTAATTCCCTTGGGAATAGCGCAGTACTCTCCTGGCTCAGCCTGGGGGGACGATAACCTCAGCGGGTGTGCCACGCTGCAGACGCCAGGATTGGTGACGGTCGACGTACTCACGCGGGTAAATATATACCCTGCACGGAGCACGACGGCAGTTGGATATGCTGGTAGGTAGTGGCCCGTAAAGCAGTGTATGTATGCCACCGATAATGTTGGATGTTAGTCGGAACCTTGGAGATATTAGCCGGTACTTTGGACTCTGGAAAAATAACGTCCAGCGTGTCACAAGATGACCAATAATCATCTCCGCTGATTGTGACACAAAAGCATAAGCAAAGCGAGATGTATTAGTGCGTTAATGAAGGTGGTGTGTGTTTGCAATGAACATGGATGGAATGGAAGTGAGAAGAATAACGTGACTTGCACATTTTCAGTCAGCGTTTCTTTCTTCTTTCTTTTCTGTATAATAATTTTAGGCAATAGCAGTTTACGAGCAAATAGGCACACGCTTTAAGTTGACCTAGATAGGTAGGTACACACAATATAAAACATAATTAGCTGTTCAACAGTTACCCAGTATGGGATTACAAAAACATAGAACTTAATTGGGTTGACTAATAGGAGTCAATAAAAACCGTTGCCTGCTTTAGGCATTAAAAAATTATGAAGACCACGTATGTAAGGTCACAAGTGATTCAAGATCAAGTGAATGTGATTCTTCGCCCGTAGCAGGAATTAGAATGTGCTGGTCACCGTGGGTGGAATGGTCGCGGCGGTGCACGCTGTCGCGAAGGTTATCGTTCTTATTCACACGTTCGGACACCGACCGCGCGCATCACTAGCACGGACAGCTAATTAAACGTCCCTAATTTTATTACGTCTGTGGTTTCACTTGACATTTTATTGTTGTCAATAAGTTATAAATAGAAAGTAACGTTAAAACGTTACTCCTATTACATGAGACTTAAATTTAACTGGCGAAATGTGTGTGTACAATAGGTAAGTACACCTCTGCCCAACGCTACGAGTATGACAGGTGTGATGTTATGTCATGTGTTTAATTATTAACTTTCACCAATCTAGCTAATAAATAACAAAAAATACTTACACTGTGTACAGTCGCCAAAAGTTATTAGTAACTAGGGTCGTCGGATATAGTTGAGGTTTAGAAAGAAACCGACGGATGTTTTAGAATGAAATTAAATTTGATGAATGATCAGTTTCTCTTCTATTAAATAAATTAAATTTTATTCGAAAATATCCATCAGTTTCTTACTAAACTTCAACTACATTCTTATAAATTTCGGTGACCGTACATTCAAAACGAAAGAACGATTAACCAAACTCATCCCACATTCGGAGAGCATTCACCGTCTTGACACGAGAACTTTAGTAACTACCAACCTAACAAGTACATAACAGCCGTACTAACCATTCCACTCCGCTTTATGGCTTCACACAATTTTCTACGATAGGATTTTGTAGCAATAAATAGTATTTTACGCTTGTTTTCATTATTTTTACGGTCTGAGGCTTGTAATAAAGTTATGCTTCGGTGGAGACTTGTACGTTAACGGTAGCGGGGTTTAGATTATAGAAATAAGAGGAGAACTGTTAAGGAAGGGTCTATTGATGGCTCGATATGCTCAATTTGGTCATATTATGTACAGCAAGCGGTAGCAGCAATCAAGTAACCAAATAGACAATCATCATCGAACAAGAACACTTCCAAATGCCAAACTTTACTGTAGAATACATTACTTACACATTGCGGGTAGTTAGGTACCTACTTACATAATATAACTTCGCCCATTCCACTTTTTACAACACCAATAATTATTATTCGCGTATTAATGTCATCTGCTCGACGTCTGTAGGACACTGCAGGGATCTAGCAGAATATCAGCGTCAGGTATATTTGCCTGACACATGCTGAGCTGGACTCCCATTTGGTGCAACCTTGAGACACACTGCAGTTTTGTACTCCACCGCACTTTATTTTATTTGAATGTCAAATTGTGTCATAGTCTAAAGTGTCATCACTATACTTATGTCATCCTTCTTCTTTTTTTTTGTAAATTGGCACCTTGTTCTTTTAATGTAATTCATTTTTATCTCATCGTGCTTTGTATGTTATGTTGTGTCTTTTGTATTCACCAAATAAACGATTTATCTATCTATCTATCTATCTAGATCACAGCCGAAAGGCCATGTTTCGGTCTTCGAATGAGAGTTTGTGAGATCCACTGTTCTGTAGTATAGAATTAGTATAACTACATAAAACAGTGAAAAAAAAAACCATTTATTTTTATTTTTATTTGATTTCGTTATAAGGTGTGGTGTAGTATGTAGTCACGTATATTACAGTGAGAGTGTATACATGTTTGTATTGTCATTGAATGGATCAAATGTAGGCGGTGTATAACCAGCATTCGAGATGTTTCATTGTCTTTAAATACCGTCGTTATACCACAGTCGTTTTAGGTTTCTTAATTGTAGCTGTCAATTTCCAGAGCCATGCATGACTCACTTCACCGTTGTCATGGGGGACTTCAACGCAAAACTGGGCCAACGAAGCGATGACGATGCGAGAGGCAATTTGGAGTTGGACGTAGGAACCATCGGGGTCACCAATATTTAAAAAAAAATATCACTTGAATATTTCCCATTTATAGGCTATCCTGACTAAGACCAAATCTACCAGTCTTCTTCACTCTATGTCACTGGTAAGACCAACCGTTTATTTTGACGACATCATTTTTTTATAGCCGCTAAAAGATTTCTTTCTCGATGCTGCCGCGTTTTATGAAGATTGTGGCGGTTAAGTCGACACTTGATGTTACTTGCTTATTCGAGTACTGACGATTTTGGGATTACGTTGTCAGGAAAGCTAAAGGGTAACCGTTACTGTTCTATATTTCGTAGTTCACTTTTACGAAGAATGAATGAAATGTATAGTGGTTAAAGATCTATGCGTATTCATCATGTACCTACCTACCTGCTTTTATCTAGCTCAAATAGGAACTTTGCTGTGTGATCAATTCATTGATATGGGCTTCTATATCCATATCAGGGAAAGCCGATCTTATAGCTAATATTAACATGACAGAGACACATGCATATTATAAAAAGTAACTTTTTGTGTGTTCATCCAATTAGAGATAATTCGAAAATGTGTACTTTACAATATATTCGTAATAAATGTACATGTATGCATTGATTTTTGTTAAGTCCTATAAACAGTGCGAAACAGAGACGGGTCGCTAGTCAATTGAATTTGATGTGAAATTTGAAACGTCCTCGTAAAACAATATGTGAACAGTCGTATTAATATTTCGCGAAAGTTCAAAATTAAATACTATGATAATTATGTATACCTACTGAAATTACGCTAATTTTACTGTGGCCCAAGACGTTCATCATCATCTGCCTGCCTTTTATCAACTATACTGGGGTTGGCTTCCAGTCGTAGGCTTGCAGCTGACGTCCAATTTAAGTAAAAATGCTTAAAATAGCCATAAGCTATAAAACCGTCCCACAAACGGCTATACGTTCACTTGCATAGACACAAACTTACAACGTGCTTACTGGTGACTTTAAAAATTGGCCACAGTCCACAAATAAAGGCAGTATATCTATTATCCACAGTCATAGCTCACTGGCCAACGGTTTGAGGATATACTGCCCATTTCCTGGACTTGTTTTTCACTACCTGTATTGAAGATAACAGAATAGTATAGTTTGAGTTAACATTTATATTTTTACCTTAGAACTGATACCTTAGGACTGATGTATTCAAAGGTAGGTACAGAACTCTTGATTGAATTAAAATATAATCACTATGTAGGTACCTTTGTTTTATGAACTACTAGCTTTTGCCGGCGGCGGCTCCGCTCAAAGGATGTCGGCTATCGCATAAAAAATAGCCTATGTCCTTCTCCATATTCCAGGCTATATTTTTGCCAAATTTCATGACGATCGATTCAGCGGTTTAGGTGTGAAAGCGTAACAGATAGACGGAGTTATTTTCGCATTTATAATATTAGTAGGGATTTCAAGGGCTTGTGGTTAAGTAATAAGAGCCGCACGGGTTGATCGATCAGGTCTAGCTGCTCGACTGTTTCTACATAGCAAGACCTCCGTCCCTCGGACAGCACGCTAAGCTGTTGGTCCCGGCTGACATTCGTGGATCTTTGACAGACGACCCATAACGATATGGGTAGTCAGAAGCCCGCAAGTCTGGCAACTAGTCGTACCGAGGGGTATTTTATTACTCAGTAACTGGGTTGTGGGTGGTTTCAGCTGCATCCGGTTCTACTGGGAGCTTGCCCCAACATATTTGAAAAAAAAAGACACCTAGTTCCTGTGTGATCCTTGGTAGGACTGGTTTTCAGACCTCGCTGACGATACGTCACAACTGTCAAAGATCCGTGAAAACAGACAGAAATTTTCAACAATAATTAATTTTTATTACCTACCTACTTAACACAAAGAAAACCTATTTACAGAAACACCAAATACAGTAATTTCAACACAAGGTATGTTGAAATGACCGTCCCATTTCAAGTTGAGGTCAGAGGCAAAAAACTTTAAGACAAAACCAATATAGGGTACAAGGGGAACCGGTACAAACTTCCAAATCAGTTTAGGAGTTAACGCGTAAAAAACAAACTTATAAATCCGGTGGGGCTCCCCGGAGTCACGGGAAATTGAGTTTGGGCACGAACATTCTGTGCCGCGTCCGAACCGTTACTGATGTTTATATTTATGTACTTTTATTTAAATACTAGCTTTAGCCAGCGGCTTCGCCCACGTGAAGGTTGGAAATTATCCAACGACAACGTACTACCGCGAAAGTTACTTATGTGTAAAGTGTGGAACCTGTATTAATACAGGTTACAAATTTTCTGTGTACCAAATTTCATCCAAATTGTTGCGACCGTTTCTGCGCAATTGAGTAAACGTTCAAATTTCCTCCTACTAATATTATAGATGTTATATTTTGATTGTTTAAATGTTCAGAACTTTATATTTTTGGATGTTTGTTTCTCGATCACGCTAGAATCATGTGCTGAATTCATGGTCACAGTTTGCGCGTCGATGTCCCTGCCACCCTGTATAAGTTCTATGTCCCGCTTACTTCTTTGACAAGAAAATAACAATGACATGATGTCAAATATGAAAGAAGTAGAAGAAGGGTCATTTAATATGCTGTAACATTATGGCTCCTTGTGGGCAGCCATATTCTAGTACGTAAACGTTAAATTAGTTGTAAAACTAAAACGTTAAACAGACATTAAATTGATACTTCTCTAAAACAACGTCACAACCAGTGACGCTGAGCAAGAGGTTCTGGGATTGATTCCTGGGTCCGGCAAGGGTGTTATTGGGTTCTTTTATCTGGAATGTCTCAGTAGCAGGCCGGAGTCTGGATTTGCGCTCGATTAAAACCAATAGGCTCGCCCAAGAATACTTGGGACCAACAGAACTGGCGAAATGTGGGTGTACTATAGATGCACTTCTGCCTAACCTTTTGTGGAATACCTACAGGCGTGATGTAAGAACTTCAACCAGAAAATATTTGGTCCATTTTCCCAAAAGATTGAATGATTGTAAAAATTCTACCGTCATTGATTCCCGTTACATTTTCCACCTGGCGTGACTTTATAAGCTTATTATAATAACACACCTCGTTTGCTTATGAAGAGTTCTGTTGCGCGTATACATTTTTTGTTTAAACCCCTGTTTTTAACCCACGTTTTAAATTTATATATTAGTTAATGTGAGGCTGTGTAATGTGTAATATTATTATGTAATAGCACCTGTAATGATGTTGAATTTTTTATTGTATTGACTTTTTTTGATTTATACCTAACTAGCTTTTGCCAGCGGCTTCGCCCGCGTGGAGGTCGGTGTATTATACATATAAACCTTCCTCTTGAATCACTCTATCTATTAAAAAAACCCGCATCAAAATCCGTTGCGTAGTTTAAAAGATTTAAGCATACATAGGGATATAGGGACAGAGAAAGCGACTTTGTTTTATACTATGTAGTGATGTTAGTGATTTCATTGTATCATGAATGTGTTAGTTTATCATTTTAATGAGCTTGATTTTTATTTATTATGTATGTTTTCAAACACAATGTGAATTGTTCCTGAAATAAATTGAATTGAATTGTACTGAATTGAATTGAAATTGAATTGTGTTTTTTCCTTAAGAACGATTTTATTCATTTTTAGACAGACTCTTCTGACAGTCGAAAGTAACCAATTTTTTAAAGCGAAATCTACTTTAGACACATTGCTTGCTTGTACCTAGCTTCTGACTTCTCACAAGTACCCATGTAAGTTTATGTCAAAATAAAATATTTTTAATTTCGTTGAGCAATTTTTGATAGGAAAAAATATTTTGGTTTCACACCACCGACATGTTAATAATGTTAACAACATATCTGTAGCTATCCTACTATATCCTACTAACATTATAAATGTAAAAATTTGTATGTTTAGATATTGAGATGTTTGGATGTTTAGATATTTGGATGTTTAGATATTTGGATGTTTAGATATTTGGATGTTTGTTACTCAATCATGCAACAACGGCTGAACGGATTTGTCACACACTTAGTTTACAACCTGGATTAACACATAGGATACCATTTTAATTTGAAATTTTTCAATATGAATGAATGTATATATGATTTTAATAACTCTAACTGTGACATTTAATTTGTAATTAGCTTCATAACATTTTATCATTTTTGCGTGCCTATTCTAAGCGGAAAGTACATGGCCCACTTCTATCTACTTCACCTGTATTTTAATATAATCTAAATTCGTTGCAAATAAATGATTGATTGATACTTTTTATCCCGGTAGTAGGTTCCCGTGGTAAATTTTTTCGACCACTACGCGGGCGAAGCCGCTGGAAAAAACTAGTGCTTTCATATCTCTTGTTGCACTTGGCCAGCAGTGAAAGGTTGCTGTTATGAAATATTAACCAAACAATTCAATTTTCTCCACGTCTTCCAAACATTACTAGCCCCCAGGGGCTCACTGTAACAGCCAGAATTCCTCCAACGATCAAACGCAATGCAGTTTGCGTTTCCGACACATAAACAAGTGTTAGTAAATTTATTCATGACCCAATCTCGCTGGAATCCGGACGTCCGACTATTCCAACTCCGGTACTGTGATTCCGAGCAATCACTGTGTTATTGGTAGGTAAAATGGTAGATGTTTAATAGAAGTTATAGTTTTTTATCTATTGCTGCAAGCTTGGTTGGTATGATAACTACAAATTTCCATTCTCTGTAATCTGTTACCTTTGGCGTTGGGTATGTACCTATTAGCATTAAATCTTGCAAAAAAATTCAGGGAAAAATTTATCGATTCCACAGAAAACAGGAACCCATAGTCACTACTTTCCATACGTACCAGGGATGGCAACAGAAATGACGTATTAAAACTGACAGAAGTTGAACGCTCAACGTACCCGGAGTCCGTCAATGAAGACACGATTCGGATTTCGTGCTAAGGGAGTAGACCCCTACTTTCGACGCCATGGTGTTTATTAGTACTACCGTCTCTAGACGTGGCCGGTCGGCCATTCATGTCATCAGACACTTGAGGATAGCAGCTCATTGCGTGTTATAAGATTAGTCAATCAGCAAGGTTGTTATCGGGATTCACATAACGCTTTAATAATAACATCAACTACTAGCTTCCGCCAGCGGCTTCGCCCGCGTGGAGTTCGGAAATTATCCCTCAGGAACGTAGCACCGAGATAAAAAGTATCCTATGTGTTACTCCAGGTTATAAACTACCTGTGTATCAAATTTCATTCAAATCCGTTCTGCCGTTTTTGCGTGAAAGAGTAACAAACATCCATCCATCCATCCATACTCACAAACTTTCACATTTCGTTTCATTTTTAATCTAACGTCGGTGACGTTGTTCATATTGTTAAAAATAAATGCAATAAT
Organism: Polymixis lichenea; assembly: GCA_949091785.1. Taxonomy (NCBI): domain Eukaryota; kingdom Metazoa; phylum Arthropoda; class Insecta; order Lepidoptera; family Noctuidae; genus Polymixis; species Polymixis lichenea. Next base: position 563,768 of record OX420948.1, read on the forward strand.
TCACCCTAGTGATCCATTACTCCCATCTACACAAAGAGGAAGCCATCATTAAAAAGGCTAAGTACTAAACTTCGTCCTGGCGCCAAACTTAAGCGCAATTTAAGTGCGAGAAGACTTTGCACAGACAGAGATGGTGAACATTTTGTTGACTAGGCTGTAGATAATTTACAATAACTACACACAACATAATATCACGCCTATATTTCCCGAAAGGTTAGGCAGAGGTGCAGCTATACAACACCCACATTCATCTTTCATTTAAAAAACTTTAAAAAAATGCTAGGTATATCTAGGGGGCATTTATTTCCGGATTTTTCAAAACGTCTCAGTCTCAATCTGTCAAAAATTATACCACAATTTATTTTAATAGTGGTTGTTGCTGATATGACATTGTGACTAGATTTTAACGTTTTTAATTACGAGATATTGGCCTTCCGAGTAAACTCCTAAAACTTTTTCAGCTAATCAATGAATTAAACAAGAAAGTGTGTTGCAGTCATCCGTTGAATAGTTGTATTCGGTCACGTTCTTCATCATTATCATAAATTCGTGACTTGTATAAAATTATAAAAAAGTAAAATGCAACTTACCTTTTTGCTAAAATAAATAACAGGTATCGAATACCTACTTTCAGCACTAAAAAACTAACTTACTATTCGAGTCAGGTCTGCCACATCGATTTACTCCAAAAATATATTCAGTTTTACCGACACAATTGCTAAAGGTTCACCAACTCTGTTATAGGCATTTCGGTAGAGTAAGTACTTAGGGGCACTTGGCTGGGAGGTACTAATCCCTAAGTTCGGCGGCTGCATGCTAACTTACCGATGTTTGTTCCGTTCCGCCCCTGTAATGATGTTTTGATTCCGGCCGGTTTTAGGCGCGTTTGTGCCGAATATAGGCCAAGAGGTGTAGTGGAGTGTTTGAAAGTTATTTTCGGGTTGAAGTAAACATGACGTGGAATATGTGGGTGGAATGTGTCTTTGTTTTTTTTTCTCTTAGCCTGTTAACCCGATAAAAAGTAGGTAAGTAGGGGAGAGGTGTGTCAATTGTTACAGGGAGGCAATTGTAACATATGTTGGTTTACGGCATCTATCGTCGAGTAGCGGTAGCTTTTGGTGGCAATCGAAGCTTTATTTGGTGCTGTTTTACCGACCAAACTTATAGGTAAAACAGTTCGCGCGTGTGCTGTCAGTAGAAGATAGTTTGCGTTTTAGCAAGTTGAGTAAAATTATTGTTCGCCACAGTTTTTGTTATTAAAATTAAATGTAACAGTTTTACATTAGTTCAGTGGTGATTTTCGGATACTTTACCATCCAATCTACACGTGCAGGTATGTGAGTTGTTCAAATTTATCATAGTTTTTTGTTAAATAAATCTTCAATGCAAAATGGCGGTAGTGGTGCAAAAGTAACAAAATAAGGAGGCGCAATTGTTACATGTTACAATTGACACTCTGTATTTTTCACACTATTTTATTGTTTAATAATACCATTTTATTTTCAGAACCCATATAAAATGGTTTATAAACGACCTCGGAAGACATTGCGTGGCACCGTGCCACCTGAAAAATATACTGAAGCTTGTGAAATTGTAATTAAGCAAGGGAAGAGTGTAAGAAGTGTAGCAACTAGCTTTGGCATGTGTCATGTAACTCTATCCAGGTATGTCGCTAAATACAAGCAGCATAACATAGTTAAAACCGGATATGCCCCACATAATAAAGTATTTTCTACAGAACAGGAACTAGAATTATCGGAATACTGTAAGACTGCGAGTCAGCTTTACTTTGGTTTAACTACGAAAGACTTACGTAAATTGGCTTATTCGTACGCCAAAGCTAATAATTTAAAATATCCCCAAAAGTGGAACGACACAGAACTCGCTAGCCTTGATTGGTACAAGGCCTTTATGAAAAGACACTCAACTTTATCTGTCAGACGTCCTGAAGCCACAAGTCTTGCTCGAGCCATGAACTTCAACAAACCAAATGTTGAAAAATTCTTTGACAAATGGGGTGAACTATTGGATAGACTTAAAAGTCAACCACAAAATATATATAACATAGATGAGACAGGTGTAACAACAACTCAAAAACCTAGCAGAGTAATTGCTGTCAAAGGAACCAAACAGGTCGGTGCCATCACTTCCCAAGAAAGAGGAACTCTGGTCACTGTTTGTTTGGCTGTTAACGCAATAGGGAATGCTGTACCTGCCTTTTTTGTATTTCCACGAAAGAATTTTCAGCCTCATTTTATAAGAGATGGTCCTCCTGGCTGTGACGGTTCAGCTAATAAAAGTGGTTGGATGCAAGACGAAGATTTTTTATTGTTCATGAAGCACTTCACTAAATTTGCTAAGCCGACTCAAGAAAATCCTGTTGTTGTTATTTTGGACAATCATTCTTCTCATATAAATATACCAGTTATTCAATATTGTAAAGAAAACTACATTTCAATATTATCATTTCCACCACATACGTCACACAAACTACAACCACTTGACAGATCAGTTTTTGGGCCGTTTAAAACTAAATTTAATATTGCTGCAGATCATTGGATGAAAAATCATCCTGGACAACGAATGACTATATACGATTTACCAGGACTTGTTAAAGAAGCTATTTCCGTTGCTGCTACACCAAATAACATAACTCAAGGGTTTGCATGCACGGGTATATGGCCATATAAGAAAGACATTTTTCCTGATGTTGATTTTGCTCCAGCCAGCGTTACGGACCAAGCGAATGAAGAAGTCGCTCTTGATCAATCGGATCATCAAGATATGTCTTTTCCTGCAGAACTGATGAACAATGTATCCCCTTCAGCACCTTCGACATCATATCAGATTTTGCCCCAGGTGGCAGCTCAACTAACACCAAGCTGCTCTAATCATACATTGCCACGTAGGACTTCACTGGTAGATTTGGTCCCGCTTCCAAAAGCACCACCTCGAGTCAAATCTAAGACGGGGAGATCTAAAGGGAAAAGTGCAATATACACTGATACGCCAGAAAAGGAAGAGTTAGAGGCAAAGCAAAGAAAGATTAATGAGAAAAAGATACCAAAATTAAGAAATTTAGAACTTAAACCGACAAAGAAGAAATTGACCAAAAAAAATACTGAAAGAACTGAAAATAATGAGACAGATGAAGATATAAACGAAGACACAGATGGTGCAGACGAAGATGATAATTATTGTATAGTCTGTTTTGAACATTACAAAACCAGTAGAGAAGATTGGTTGCAATGCAGAGACTGCCATAAATGGGCACACTCCAGCTGTGCAAAAAATGATCCATTTTTTGTGTGTTTAAACTGTTTGTCGGAATGACTGTTATTGTTTTTATTATTTTTCAAGTGTTTTAAGCTTTTTTTATGTTCAGCGTGCACTGCTGACAAGGATTGATTGATTGATTGGTTTGATTTTTTTTTTATTATTGACGATTTCTGTATGTTACAATTGACTCTCATTGTTGTTACAATTGACCCTCTTACTGCAGAAATTGTAACACTATTGGTTGATCTCATTAAGTGCCATTCCTTAGAATTTTATCGACGTTTTTGTTATTTTCTGTATTTGATTTTATAATTAAATATCTTAACTATATTGTGACCAAAAATTATTGCGCTGTGATTGTTAATTAAAATGTTATGAAGATTTGTATTTGTTTTGTTACTATTGACACACCTCTCCCCTACTCTTATTTCGTCTTTGTATCACAACATGAGCAAAAAAGCAGCATAAAATAGCTGTAGCTGTGAACATTATTGTAAAACATTTTAGTCGTTGCAGTTTCTTGCCCATTCTTCTCCATACGAAAGTACCTTTTGGAAGGAGCGACTAGAATCAATTCCACTTTAATTAATTTATTTAAAGACCTTCAAACTATCCTTACAGGTCTCAACCTAATGCGATAGCAAAGTCCAACACGCAAAATTTAAATTAAACCACACAATAAAGATTATTGTTTGTAACATAATATAAACAATAGGTAGTACTTTTGCGAATTCACTCCAGTAACATAAATATATCCAATTCGACCTGAATGTAATTGATAGTGCGAATTGCTCGAGTCAGAGGGGTTTTAGTCAGCAAGTTGGTCCTGGCTGATGGTACGACCAGCAGTGGCAGGGGCCGTCGCCTAGTCACGAGCATTAATATGTATACACATAGCCAGATTCAGAAACGATTTTCTCTTATATAACTTTTCCAACCTTGAGATAACCTAGGTATTTCATTATTGTGTGGGTTCCAAAATACTATTTTCTTAACAACAAAAAATTACAATCAGTACAAGAGGAGAGAATCACTTTTAAAAGTTGGTAAGCGTCTACATATTAGTTCTCGTGACTGTACCAGTGCAACTGCTGCAGCACTCCCGGGTTGTGCTCTATGCCTCGGGGTAGTTTCCCCAAGTACGATACTAGTGTAAATTTGCGTCGCACCCCGAGTTGATTGTACCCCACCACACCCAGTACGAATAGAGTGGGGTACATCAAAGAGTAAAATGGGTACGTATACCCCATAAAGTTTTTTTGTACAGGAGGCGCGTGAATTTTTTCTGGACTTGACTTAATGTAAATGTTGACATTCAAAAGTACCTTTTATGTGCCCATTTCTGGTTCCGACCCAAAACAGGAAAACATCAATAAAATTAAGAAACTTAGAAAATAGACCTGCCCACCAAAAACCGCAGAATTTATTAAACCAGTAACACACAGGTGTACGTTTAACAATGTAACTCCGTGTGTACGAAGTTTTCACAAACGTTCGCTGCCTCGGGCCCCGTGCATAATGAACGAACGATCTTGGCCCACCTATGTTTAGTATCGAAGTGTGTTCCGTATTGGGACTATTAATAAAACGGATCATTGCTCTAGAGTATTTTGGGATTCTTGGAATACAATGCTAGCGGTATTCCGCAATATATTATCAGCCTAAAATATACCCACTGCTGGGAAACATGCCTCCTCTTTTTTTGAGACAGAGTGGGCCATAATCCACCACGCGGGCCCAGTGCGGGTTGGTAGTCTCATGTCAGAATTCTAGGACAGGCCGGTTTGCTCACGTTGTTTTCCCTTACCTTTTTAGAGCAGTGGTGATGATATAAATAACACAAAGTAAAAAGCAACTGACTGAGCTTGAACCCACGATGTACACTCGTAAGTAGGGGCCGTTACTCCGCACGAAAATTATGCGAAAATATTATTTACTATCGCAAATACGTGAAAAGTAAAGGCAACTTCATGATGTTTTTTTTATCGATTTTTATGTTTCTGTTATACAAAAAGTTTGGAAATAGCATATACCTACTCGTAGTTACTAATATTATTTTTATTTTATACCTAAGTCTAATCACAAACTGAATCAATTTCATGGAAAAACAAATTGAAGATAGACAACTTTGCATAATACCTTAACCTCCTCTGCCTTAATCCTAAATCATTTTTTTTTCTGCATATTTTTGGTTCCCCATCGGCTTACCTTTAAGATATCCCACCTCGTACCGATTCACCATTCATTATTGTTTCTAAGTATGACTAAAAAATGCCAGCGCACAAAGGAAAGCAAATCTTCGGTACAAAATTCTCTGATTCTCAATATCTTGCATGATGCAAGCTTGCATCACGCGGTAAGTTTTTTTTTTGGAACGACTTTCCCTGGTCATAATTCCACCCCTCGCTACTGACTCACCATGAAAAATCATGGGCACGCCACGATTGCGGAGATGTCATCAGCAACTGATGGGGCCCGCAAGGGCCGATGCCTGCCAGGGGTGCGGGTTGTTCGAAAGAGATACCGCCGCCCCTGGCACACAGGCAACTGAGGGAACACGGGTGGGTTTTAGTCAGTAAAAGTCTGACACGCCCTCCCGCTCCACCCAGAGCGGGAGAAGTTATTTGATGATTTCCCACCCAAAAAAAAAACCATGAAAAATCAGCACTAAAAACACGTCTGATGCATGCACACGTCTGAAATCTAAGTATCAACCTTACTCACTACCTGCTATTCTCACCACAACTTGAGCCAATTCCATAGCACTCGCCAAAACGACGGTACAGCCGATTTTGATGATCAACGACACCTAATTTACAATCGCATTGACAATGATCATGTAGCTAACACGTTCATTTGTTAACAACTTCAGTTGCCAAATTCCACACGACGTACCCTAATCTACTCCAAAATACAGGCCTTATACACACGACGCGGATAATCGCGGAATGCATGCCACGTATAGGGATTTAACGCACGATGGCGTGCGAATCGCATCACTGGCATTTACAGACAACTAGCGGCTTATTGTATAGGCTGTCGTCGCACGGGCGACTGATCACGTCGGTTATGCGTATCGAATTTTAGACGGGATTTAATATTCGGATAATGTTTGGATAAAAATCGAGCTCCAAAACTCCACATAAAGACTCCAAAGTCTTTATGTGGAGTTTTGGAGCTCGATTTTATTAAATGTGTACAGTTCGTGATTTCGTTTTCGTGTTATTGAGTGGGTGCTGTGCAGTATGATAGGTATTTGTGGGAAGCCGCAAAAGCACTGGTATTTCGTTTGAATTGAAATGTTGCATCATATTTTTGTTTGAAGCCCAAAGAGTCTGATAAACAATGAGTATCGTGTTACCCAATGACTGACTTATAGAAGTCAGATAGGCAGTCGCTCCATGTAAAATGCTGGTATTCAGCTGCACCTGATAGACTGGAAGCCGATCCTAACATACTTGGAAAAAAGTTAGGCTGACTTGTTGATTTATTGAGAAAGAAAGCTTGACCTGCTGTCAAGCTTTCTCTTTTTAACCCCCGACGCAAAGAGAGGGGAGATATAAGTTTGACCGCTATGTGTGTGCCTATCTATGTGCCTGTCCGTGGCACCGTAGCTCTTAAACGCGTGAACCGATTTGATTGCAGTTTTTTTATTTAAAAGTAAGTTTTCTAGCGGTGGTTCTTAGACATGTTTTATCAAAATCAGTTTAGCCGTTTGAAGATTATCCGCTCTTTTCTGGTTGATGAAGGGATTTGAACATCTTCCACGGGTCTGATCGAGTCGAAATTTGGTATTCTATTACTTCAATTATATTAGACGAACAAAGTAACCATGAACTGATTCTGGAGCATCACCTGGAATTTCCAGGATACCCAAGTTACTCACCAACAAACAGCAGAAATATCGTGTTTGGGCTCATTGAAAAGATCTCATTGGATAGGTTATAGATAAATGGTAATCAGGACGAGGTACGAGGATAAATTAATAACAAACTTCACTATGGGAAACATACGTAAAGCTGCGCAGATTTAAGCGTGACATGTGTCGATCGTAGCGTTAAATTAAAAATTTAAAAAAACGCTCGACCCAAGCAAAAACCTCTTGTATAAAAAATAATATTTAATGGGCTTTTACGTTGAAGGTAATATTTTGGCCAAAGCATTGTCACGTCGGGGACAGTCAATGCAAACGTCAAACAGGCGATGCCTAGCAATAATGAATGTTACTAGGCTATTGTAGAAAGGATAACATTTTCATTAGCCGAACCCGGACGTGACAATGCTTTGATCAAAATCTTACATACAACTTAAAAGGCCAATAATATTTTTTTTAACTTTCTAAAGGTTTTTGCTTGGGTCCGGGTTTTTTTTTAAACGAACAACAAGAAGTTTGTTTTACAATCTAAGTGAAATTGAATTAAAACCTGCGTTTAGCTGTAATAAATGTTATAAAATATAACATAAAATCATGCCTTGTTTTCCCGAACGGTTCAGCAGAGTTGTAGGTACCCATAGTACATCCACAGTCCGCCAGCTATATTTAAGTTGTAGGTACCCATAGTACATCCACAGTCCGCCAGCTATATTTAAGTCCGATGTAACAGGGGGGAGGCTATTGCCATCAACCGGGCCCAAATCCAAACTCCAAGCTTTTACCGAAAAATTCCAGATAGAAAAACCCAATAACACTTTGCCCGACCTGGGAATCGAACCCAGGGCCACGCCTCATGCTCAGCAGTAGCGCTTGCACCACTACACCTACGAGACAGTCAAAGTATACGTCGAGGTAGAAAAATTATATTAAAGTAAACCAAAGTAAAACTAATCAATTCGTCTGTCTTAAAAACGTTCTCCGAAACTACAGACCCGGTGTTAGTGGGTGTTGCAAAAGTTTCATGGTGAATTGAACGCAGTCAATGTTTACATCCACAGATTGTATGGGCTGCGACACACGGGCGACTGGTCGCAATGGTTTTTCGGAGTGAATTTTAGATACAGTTTTCGCTTATCGCGTTTGTGCCTGTAAAATAAAGCCCAAAAAAAGTTTTCCTTTTTAGGGTTCCGTAGTTAATAAGCCATTAACCCCGAGCGACCCATGTCCACCAGCACCCGCTGCGAATGAACTGCCGAGTGAAGTCATCAGTACGCCAGAGATCCAGAGATGGATGGAATCTATAGATGCAGATGTAGAAGTTTGCAGTACTGTCGGTGAAGGAAAAATGAACTCGGACCAAAAGCTCCGTGTCTCCACCCTTTGCAGAAAAGTCTCGAGTGGGACTTCTCAGATGGCCGTCTTATTCCGATCATTGAAGCAGAAAACGAATCTTCAAAGAGGTTGTTGAGGCAAAGTTAAATCACTCAGAAAATTCCTCTTATGCAGGCATGGTGAAGAAAGGTTTCGATAACTTCGTCTGTCCTACAAAGATGAGTTCAGTCGCCATCTATCCCAGTGATAAGACCCAAATAAGTGACGACACCCAGTCACTTGTCCAAAAGATAATCTCCCCTGAACAACTGAAGGCGTTTTGATTAGGGCAGATAATAAAGGCGATATTGAGAAATTAAAGAATTCGGAGAAGTTAGTATCATCGGGCCTTACAGTAGAAAAACCTTCTAAACGCCGCCCGAGGGTCACTGTCATTGGTATCCTCATTACCCTTACCGAGCAAGAGGTATTTGAGTGTATCTACGAACAAAACCTCTCAGACAAGTTGCCGAATATAACTCGTGAGTCCTTGAGAGTATCAAATTGAGCCATAAATCGGGTATGAAAGACCTTCCTACCTGCAACTACATCTTAGAACTACCCGAAAAATGTTAGTAGATCAAAGCCGATTTTTTATTAATTAGACATCATGCCCTGTGAGAGATTCCACGATAGTCACTAGGTGCTTCAATTGCCAGCATAGCCAAGTTTTTCCGAGAAACCAGCCATTGTGGTGAGACTGAACACTCGTTCAAGGAATGTAGCAGCAAATCTTCTCCCCTCAATGGACAACGTGCAAACGGTTCAAGAGGAAATGTGACCATCCAACTGGTGACGTAAGTTGCCCGGCGCGCATATATGGTGAAAGGAACTATATTAACTCAATAGATTATGAAGGCGCCTAGGAACACCACCGTATTTTTGTATTTACTAAGCACACAAACAGGTAGTCTATCCTCTATTTATATTTTCAGTCAGTTTGTTGATTGATCATGACAAAACTTGAACAATTACGTGTATATTTTTTTAACAGTCGTGAGTTTAATTGTTTTTCCATCTCAAAAAATGCCCAACGTGCCTAAAGAAGTTTTCACTTCAAAAACACCAAAAAAAGAAAAATATTTTTAATTTCGTCTGTTGTTTTCACGAAATCACTCAAGGCGAGAGGAAAGATGTTACACATCATAAATGGGTGGGTCGGGATGTCGCCCTTCAGGGACGAAGTTCCTTACGCATATCTTTAACTCCAAATGTAAAGTTGGAATTTGGTTTAGCATCGGCTTTAGCACCCCCGAAAACTATGAAAACGACAGCCAAGACGGAAAATTCAAAAAATTTCTTGTCCACCATCTTGGAATTTTATTTTGATCTTACAATTGGCTTCAGCCCCCTTGGGCAGGTACAAGGTCAATTATATAATAACAATCCGTATCTTCTTTATTTTTATAGTATGGACGCCAAAAGGACTGGCATAATGAAAAACAAATATACCTATGGGTGGCAGGGTCATCGACGCGCAAACTGTAACCATGCATTCAGTACATGATTCTAGATCTCCTAGCGTAGACAGATTTAGTCGTTTATCCAAAAAAAAACTAATTACAACTGTGTCATAGAGAAGTGGAATATCAGACCTACGCGGTCAAAATATATGGATAGCTAATTAAATATGAATAGCTAATTAAAAAAAAATCATCGATGAAATTTCAACGCAAGGGTTAAACCCAGAAAAACCGCCGAGTCTACAGTTTCAAGGACCTCATTATCTAAGACGATGTTAGATCCTAGATTCTCAACATTCGGTAAGGCGAACTTGATACATTTTGTTTTCTTGGCATTGAGAACTAGGTTATTTGCCGTAAACCAATCCGTAACCATTGAGAGAGCACTGTTTACGTCGTCAAAATCTTGTCTATTCCGGTCTACTTTAAAAATAAGAGAGGTATCATCAGCAAACAGCATAACGTCACAGATACCCTTTAAATAGAATGGTAAGTCATTGATATACACTAAGAATAAGAATGGTCCTAGTATTGAGCCTTGAGGTACACCTAACTGAACTGGTAGCCCGGGCGATTTCACACCATCAACATCTACACATTGGTGCCTATTTTGCAAATAAGAACGTATTACATTGATAGTTTCGTTTTGAACACCGTAATGATGTAGTTTATGCAACAGCGTGTCATGGTGCACGCAATCAAAGGCTTTGGAGAGATCACAAAAAACTCCAAAAGCATTTTGCGAGTTTTCCGGCGCGTTAAAAATGTGTTACAGCAGAGCAACATCCGCATCTGTAGTCGAACGACCTTTTTTAAGACACAGGTTCTTACCTAGTTTGGAAGTCAGGAGTTCATATAGTTTTAGGCGTCTACTTACCTACATTATTTGTATCCTAGTTCCTAGGAATGTTATTGTATTGGGTTATATTTTTATCAAGTCCAAATAAACGTTATTATTATTATTAATCTTTCTAATAAGTGTATTCTTTTCTATAATTTGATTATTTACACAAAATAGGGTAGTATTAGGGTGGTCAAAATAAAAATATTTGTTTTTGTTCGTTATTTTCACTTTATTTAGAGTCAAAAACTGTTTAAATGTTGTTTAAAAACTGGGCAGGTGGTACAACATTATTTTCGTGCCTAGCCCAACTTAAATGCCAAATAATAGTCATAATGTGAGCACAAAATCAAATAATCAAAAGTCATTTTTTCAAACTCTAATTTCAATTTGTTCAATTGAAATTAGAATGCATATGTGATAATACTGATGCTGAGACACTCGAAAGAACTACAATTGAATCTCAATATTATGGGTCAAGTTAAAACTAAAGTTATGTTCGGTAACTTTTCAAAATCTTAGCAAGACGAAGTCAAAACGAACTGCAGTTGCCTAGTCGTCAAGTTGCCTACAACTCAATTACCTAAATTCACAGGATCATATGATAACTGGCTTTCCGATACCTTCGCAAGTCTCATTCATGGCAGTGACGACATAGACGGGATAAATAAATTACATTACCTTTTTTTTTTGGTGGGAAATCATCAAATGACTTCTCCCGCTCTGGATGGAGCAGGAGGGCGTGTCAGACTTTTACTGACTAAAGCCCACCCGTGTTCCCTCAGTTGCCTGTGTGTCAGAGGCCGCGGTATCTCTTTCGAACAACCCGCACCCCTGGCAGGCATCGCCCTTGCGGGCCCCACCAGTTGTTGCCGACATCTCTGACGGCGCGCGTGGAACACAACGCCACGTCGACCCGGGCTTTCTTTTTTGTTTAACGTGGAGAAATGCCTACAGCGCTACAACGGGGAGATAGCGCAGTTATGTAGGACTGTTACCCACTAAAACTCCACGGTGTCCTCCAGTGCCGCTTAAGGCATACGGATAAACGCAAGCCATCCACGAACCCCCCGTGGCTGTCCGTCACCGGACTCTCCTCGGAGGGGAATAACCCCTATCACCGGCGCACCAGGACACATGGCACGCCGTGATCACCACAGGAACCAAATAGCATAAGGGCCCCAGACGACCCCGTGTCTGGGACCCTTGGTCCCCCGCGACGGGTCAGCACAGTGACCTTGCCGCCTACCAGTTTTCCGCTGCAGGGGCTAGGGAGAGCGGCCAATGCTATACCGACACTCCTCCTCCCCTGCGGCCCCACCCCGTCCACCATCAAATGGTGGTGGCCCCGTCCAGGCCACGAAAGGGAAGAGCGCTACTCAGAAGTACCGGCACTCCTCCTCCACCGCAGCCTGTAACCCTCAGCCACGATGCCTCCCATTCGATAACGCGGCCCGCCTCAGTTGCGATGCACCTCACCGCAACCTACTTTTTGTCCACTACGTCGTCGGCTTGGAGGCATAAGCCCTGACGAGCGGCCCTACCTTGGAGTTCGTCTTCGCTTCACCGTGGGACCACGGCTACTGAGCCCTCCTGCAACGACAATGCGAGAACCCATTGGGGGGAATTACATTACCTGAGGTCATCATTAGCAGAATTTGCTGCTGTCGTGATCCAGTCAATTGAGTTTTCTGCTCAAAACTACATATAATGTGGCATGGGAGCTTCTTTGTGAGCGATTTGATAATGAAAGGTTTTTAATTGAGAATCACGTTACGGCGTTCTTCAATGTCGAGTCAATCACTAAGGAGTCCTTAACTACATTAAAAAGTATTGTAGACAATGTCAACAAAAATATCAGGGCGTTAAAAACATTAAGCGAACCTGTTCATAGTTGGAGACACATTACTCATCTATATTATTAGACAAAAACTTGATACTACAACATTCCGAGAGTGGGAGGAAATACAAAGGGCGTTTCGATATTCTTATTCTTAAGTGTTAATATCGTGTATTAATATAACTAAATGCAAAATAATTACATAAATACTAAGGATTATTGTTATCCTACAAATTTACAAAGTAAAAGACAGTGTTTGGTTACACACCGTACCGGTAACCTATCACGAACAGCTGATGTTCGATTTAAACGGGGAGTATTGTTCACTTTTTATTCTGTAATTAGCACACAATCGTCACATAGACTCAGTAACACATTAATTCAGTCTTAGTGTCAGGTTTAATCTTATAGCAAAACTAGATTTTATTTTATTTTATTTTAAATTACTCATCCTACCCACTTACGTAAAAGTAAAATTATAAAACAATAGAATCAATGTAACTTTGTACTTGATATACTCATATTAGTTGCATTTCAATTAGATTGACCCGCACTCATATTAGTTGCATTTCAATTAGATTGACCCGCCTATCTCATTACTCTATTAAGCAGTACTTACTAACTTCTCCCATTCTTTCTTTCATTTCTAGCTTTCCCTTTTTGTTTGTCTGTCTATTTAGTTCTCACCGTTCCTTTCATTATACTTCCAGTACTTATTCCTGAAACCATGCCTGTGATGACCCGTAAGGCTGCTGCTCAGGAGTTGGAGCTTAAATTGAGAATGACCCTTCATGAACTCAAGGCTTCACAAAGTAAATGTCAAGAGCTGTTAGACGAAAGAGAGGAAAGTGAGAAGGAAGTCGAGAAAGTTGTCAACAGAAACACAAGCTTAAAACAGGAGCTCGTTGACTTACATCTTCAATACCTCAATGTTGTGGCTGAACGGGATCAACTAAGGGTGGTCTCAGATGGTTTTAAAAACTGCAGTAATTTGTATGAGGAGGCTTTGTTTAAGGTTAGGGACCTAAAGGATGAATTAATCCATGCAAATGTTAAAATTCTAGAATTCCAAAAGGATAAAGAACGTACTCAGGTCAATGACACAAACCATTTGTTTAATGAATTGTTAAATAGTAATTGTAACCCTCATTCCATAACAACAATTGACCTAACAGAGGATTCCTTACTGAAACATAACTGTAATCATAAAATTAGTCAAAATAAATTAAAAAAATATGCAAGATTCAATAGAATCATTAAAAAATGTAATAAATTTAAGAAACATGAAAAACACTATTCCAAAAATATTCAATTAAGGAAAGAACGTGTTTCTCTTGTCAATAAATTAAAGAACTACGAAATAAAATTAGAAGACAGTATAAATATTTATGAAATAGACACTCAACGCTTACAGTCAGAAATTAAAGTTCTTAATAATTCACTAAAGTCCGTTTATAATAAATATGTATGCTCTCAGCACCAAATTAAGGAACATATCCTTGCTACTAATGTGTTGGTAGACAGAGTGGACTTGCTGACTCTCAGCAACACTCAGTGTACTTGTCAAAGCGGAACCTACCTTGATGCCCTCCAGCCTGAGGTAACGGAGGACCCGTCCCAAGTTGTGAGTGCTCTGGACTGTAACCCCAGCCAAGATATACCGGATATTGTGCAAGTACCACCTCAAGATCAGTCAGTAGCTAGTAGTGTTACTCCTTGTTGTAGTCAAGTTTGTTATCAGTCGGTTATGTTTTCTGATAGTATAGGAAGAGGTTTAGGGAAATTTCTTAGTAACAACTTGAGTAATTCTACTCAAAACAATTGTTTACCTGGGAAATCCTTTAAGGAAATAATGACTTCAATTACAAGATATCAATATGATTGTAATACCAACATAACTGTATTTGTAGGTAATAGTTCACAGGTAAAAAAGGAAGATATCACTGACAGTGTTACTGAGATCTTAAAGATTAATTGTAATAAAATTATTTTGTGTGCTTTTCCATATTTTGAGAGGTTATCTAGTAGAAAAAACAACTATATACATATGTTAAATAATCATATGCAGTTCTTAGTAAGTCACTACAGTGAAAAACTTATATTTTTTGACACCAACAGTTTTGTTGATAAGTTAAAATCGACAAGGAATACAGTGTATCTGCCAATTAGGTTTAGACTTAAAATAGCAAGGCTATTAGCTTATTTAAACCCAGACATAGGTAGTATGTCGAAGTCATGTTTGGTTACTGTTAGTAGTGGTACTAACACTACTTTTGATTCGCCTAGTAGTTTAAACTATTAGGTGCGACAACGGGTGAGCCGCATATGTTGAATGTTGTTCATCAAAATATGCAGGGTCTGTCCGGCAAAGAGCTTGAGTTAAGCTTATTTATGGAGAACTATGATGTTCAGGTGTTATGTTTGACTGAACACTGGTTGAAAGAACATGAAGTAGTGTTTATCAATGATGATAATTTTACGGTTCAAAGTGCATTTGTAAGAAAAACTGCTATTCGCGGTGGATCTTTAGTTCTTGTTTCAAACAAGTTTAAATGTAAACAACGTTTAGATTTAGTTAACCTTTCCATTGAGCGCACTATTGAGTTGTCTTGTGTTGAACTCGAGCGATACGTTATAATTTGCGTTTATCGACCTCCCTCTGGAGATTTCATTAGTTTCGAATCGGTAATGGAGGATTTACTCAATAAGTTAAAATCAAGTAATAAAAGTATAATTTTGTGCGGAGATTTTAATATTAACATTTTAGATGTTACTCCATTAAGTATTAGACTTCTCAACCTGTTTAGGTCTTTTAATTTAATTAACTTGTTTTTTGAACCTACTAGGATCACGGCATCTTCGTCAACATGTCTTGATAATATATTTAGTGATTGTGATGCCAAAAGTAAATTAGTGTTAACTGACTTAACGTCCGACCACTGTGGTTTATTAGCTAGATTCCCCATGCCATTACATAAAAAGCCGCATACACTTGAATGCAGGCCTTATACAGCTAGTCGTTGCAAAAGGTTTAAAAATAATATCGCTCATAGAATTACACCATCTATAGCACAACACGAGAATCCGAATGAAATGTATGGAGCCCTTTTTGATGTTGTGCAAAAAGAGTACCAATCTACTTTCAAGACCAAAACCTTTAACATTAATGGCACCTCCGTTGGCTTTAACCAATGGGCTACTCCAGGTATTTACAAAAGTAGAGCGAGACTGTACGAGTTATATGGATTAAAAAAAATCAGGTTTGATACCCCTTTCCTAGAGTATGTCAAAAATTATTCAAAGTTATTTAAAAAGATTAGTGCTTTCGCAAAATCAAAATTTTTAAGCGACACAATTAAAAATTCTAATAATAAAATTAAAACCACTTGGAAAATAATTAACAATGAAACGGGTAAGTCGGTTAAACAAGACAAACAACTAGAGATTATGGTAGACGATAAATTAATTAGTAAAGAAACTGAGGTAGCACAGGCATTTAATGAGTTTTTTGCCAACATACCTGTAGCTACGACTCACTCCTTAAATTCGTCCCCCTCTAAAGCTGAAAACCTCTTGCATAGTAGTGTGCCTAAGTGTAGTGACCTATTCAGTTTCGAACATGTAACGCCTCGTGATGTAGTTAATGTTTTTAACACACTTAAGTCTAAAAACACTGGTGATTTCTGGGGCATTTCCATTAAACTTTTGAATAATATAATAGATATCGTAGCCCCCTATCTAGCTGTCACTTTTAATAAATGTGTTGATTCAGGAACTTTTCCTGACCTCATGAAGAGTAGTAAAGTCATACCATTATTTAAATCAGGTAATAAAAATGACGTTCGTAATTTCAGGCCTATTTCTATCTTACCTGCATTTAGCAAAATATTTGAAAAGTTAATACTCAAGCAGTTGCTAAGACATTTTAATTCAAATAGCCTCCTTCATAATGAGCAATATGGCTTTACAAAAGGTCGTTCGACTACAGATGCGGGTGTTGCTCTGTTGAAACACATATTTAAAGCATGGGAGAACTCGCAAAATGCTATTGGAGTTTTCTGTGATCTCTCCAAAGCCTTTGATTGCGTGCACCATGAAACGCTTTTGCGAAAATTGAGTTATTACGGTGTCCATAACGAAGCTTTAAAAGTAATAAATTCTTATTTACAAAATAGGTTCCAATGTGTAGAAATTGATGGTGAAAAATCTTCCAGGCTACCAGTTCAGTTAGGTGTGCCTCAAGGCTCAATACTCGGCCCATTCTTGTTTTTAGTGTATATCAATGACTTACCATTCTATTTAAAGGGTATTTGTGATGTTGTACTGTTTGCAGATGATACTTCTCTTATTTTTAAAGTAGACCGGAATAGACAAGATTTTGACGACGTAAACAGTGCTCTCTCAATGGTTACGGATTGGTTTACGGCAAATAACCTAGTTCTCAATGCCAAGAAAACAAAATGTGTAAAATTTGCCTTACCGAATGTTAGAAGTCTAGGTCCCAACATCGTCTTAGATAAAGAGGTGCTTGAAACCGTAGACTCGGCAGTTTTTCTGGGCTTAACAGTAGATGCCAAACTTCAGTGGGGATCACACATATCAAGCCTAGCCGGGAGGCTCAGTTCAGCCGCTTACGCCGTCAGAAAAGTAAGACAATACACTGACGTCGATACAGCTCGGTTAGTCTACTTTAGTTATTTTCACAGCGTTATGTCCTACGGTATTCTGCTGTGGGGCAAAGCTGCTGATATTCAAAATATTTTTGTCCTTCAAAAACGTGCTGTTCGTGCAATTTACCAGCTAGGTGCCAGAGTTTCCTTGAGGGACTTTTTTAAAGATGTTGGTATTCTCACGGTGGCATCACAATTCATATTCGCTAACATCTTATATATTAGGCAAAATATACACTTGTACACTAAAAACAGTGATATTCACACCGTTAACACAAGAAATAAGGACAAACTACGTGCTCCCTTTCACCGGCTTCATAAGGTTCATAACTCATTTGTTGGGCTTGGTATAACTTTTTATAACAAGCTTCCCTCTTCTTTGCTAGATTTGCCTTTTAATGCGTTTAAAGCTCAAGTAAAATCCGTCCTTTGTTTAAAGGCTTACTATTCCATCAACGACTATTTAAATGACAAGAATAGTTGGTCGCTGTGATTAACTCAAGACAATGTTTGTGTTCTTTCTCCAGAATCGGCGTATCTAGTGACAGGTTATATGCGTTCATATAATTATTATTTTATTTTTTATTGCCTGTCTAAAAATTTTTTTTTTTTATAATTATCTATTAAGTCATTAGTTATTGACATGATCTACTCATAACAATATTTTCTATGATGAGTTGTTTTAGGCTTTATTTGGCCTCGACAGTTTTCATTTTATTTGTCGGTATATTGGTATGGCTAGCTGACATTTTGACTAATTATTTAATTAATATTTTGTGTCTCGTAATGTTTATTACTTTGCCTAAGTATGTATAGAATCAAGTCTATCCGACTAAACAGACAGCTGTGCTGCTGGGGAGTTTGTTCCACTACTTCTTCTTCCCAGCTAAAGCACTAGGAAGTGGTGAAGGGTGGGCGTTTTGGGGGACTGTCTCATGTACTTTGACGTTCGAAAAGTGCTGATTCTCAGCCTAATTTGAATAAATGACTTTTGATTTTGATTTTGATTTTGATTGATAACGGGCGTGAATTTCTGCGTAAATGCGCTGATTTAATAGAAACACTGGAAAAATCACGTTATTCTACAACTAGCATAAAACAGAACACTAAAATAAAAGCCTTTGTAACAACAAAAACCACTAACTGTTCTTCATCACATAGTTGTCCAAAATATAAAAGCGATTAGAACTCAATTCATGTCTATAGTTTCTATTAAGCGTCAACGATAGAATGCCATTAATACCTAGCTTTAAGAGCGTTTATTCTGAAAGTTGGCAAAGTCGCAAATAGCTGTCAAATATTTCAGTTTTTATTAATTTGGTAATATGTACTGTATGGAAATAAGAAATATCACTAACTAGTGACCTAAAATATGAATAATGATTTGCAATTATAACACTGAATTTGATGTTGTAACCGTTTTAGGTGTAAAAAGGGCATTTGGAAAGTTTCCAAGTTCTTTTTTTGCATCTAATTCTAAATATTTGGTGTAAAAATATTAATTATTGCATTTCATCATTAATATTTTACGTCACTAGTTAGCGATATTTCATATTTCCATATAGTAATATTGCCAAATTAATCAAAACAGTGAAATATTCGACAGCTATTTGCGACGTTGCCCATTTTCAGAATAAACGCTCTTAAGGTATGTTACAATTGTTTATGTTGTGGTCACTATGCTAATAATTGCAAGAAACCAGGGTGTAAAATATGTAAACGCAAGCACCACACGCTTATTCATAACGCAGATTTCAAACCACACAACCTGTTTCAAGCAAATCAGCTGACGGTACGACCGATAAGGCTAAGGTTGAGTCATCCTCCACTGCCGACGCAAACAATAGTTACGTTGCACTGTCAGCTAATATCTCGGCGCATTCGCGTACGAGCAGTAAAGGCGACATCCTGTTGTCAACTGCGTTAGTTGCTATGATGTCAATAACGATTTAATGTGTTTTGTCTTGCCCACGATAACTGATAACGTTCTCGCTAGGCAGGTACATGTGTGTGTTTTTTTTGTTGCGTGGGAAATTAACAAATAACTTCTTCCGCTCTGGGTGCAGAGGGAGGGCGTGTCAGACTTTTACTGACTAAAATCCACCCATGTTCCCTCAGTTGGCTGTGTGCCAGGGGCCGCGGTATCTCATTCGAACAACCCGCACCCTTGGCAGGCATCGGCCCTTCCGGACCCCACAGTTGGTGCTGACATCTCTTTGAGGCGCGCGTGGAACACAACGCGTCGTCGACCCGGGCTTGGTCCTTACCGGACAGCGAGCTACCCATTACTCGACGTCCGCAAGCCCGCGCCTACGGTGGTCGTGAATCAGCCTGGGATTCCCGACGCCCAGGGCGCCTCCTTCGTTGAAGGGGGTGACGGCTAACCATGCACTCTCGCTCGTACCATGGCCTGGACCACGGCCGGACGCAAGAGATCGCCGCCGCCGATCGCCTCCACGAGGACACTGCGATGTTCCGTCCAAGCCGGGCAAACCTCCACCGTATGCTCCACCGTGTTCTCAGGGCGATCTTCGCAATGGAAACACCCGGGCGTTTCCTCCCGCCTTTTCCGAAACAGGAACCTCCCGAAACAACCGTGTCCGGTGAGGACCTGTGTCAGGTGGAAGGTGAGGACGCCATGCCGCCTCTCAAGCCACTCCTCAACGAGGGGACTTACCGCCGCTATCGTGGCGTGCCCAGCACTGGGTTGCGACAATCGCACTTTCCGCGTTGCCATGAGATCCCGCCAGAGCTCTGTCCGCTGTGCCGCGATTTTCCGCGGCAGCGGAGTTACGCCCCAGCATTTAGCCTCCTCGCGCCACTCCTAAGTGTGCGCAAGTACCTTTGCCTCCAGATCCCATGGCGGCAATCCGAATATACCGTCAAATATTCACTTAGCTGATCCGTATTTCCACACACCCGCTTCTATTGATATTATTATAGGAGCAGGTGTATTCTGGAGTTTATAAGGATCTGATAACATTTTGCTAGGTGATGGAAAACCAACACTTTATCAAACTAGACTTGGTTGGCTAGTTTCCGGCCCAATTAAAGGCAGCTGTATTAATAATTCATTTCAATTTTCATCAACTAAATGTAATTTGACCAATGTTAACTATTATTATGAAGGTTCTTCCATTTCAATTGAATTAGAGGACATACGAAATCAATTATCGCGTTACTGGTAGCTCGAGGAAGTTTGTCATGAGTTATCGAGTTATTCAGATGAAAAGATGTGCGAAGAACACTTTATAAAAACATAACGCGCTTGGCAGATGGCCGCTTTAGCGTTAAAATACCGTTAAAAGAATCTTCGAATAGTTTAGGCGATTCATATCATCGTGCAAAACAATGTTTTCTGTTATTGGAGCGCAGAAACCTCAGCCAACGCTCACTCGATAAAATGTGCGAAGATTTCATGACTGAGTATATTTCTTTAGGCAATATGTTCGAGTGTAACATTAATGAAGATCAGCGGTCATATTTTATTCCTCATCACGGAGTACTGCGCGAGAGTAGTAGTATAACCAAATTACCAGTAGTTTTTAATGCTAGTGCAAACACCACCTCTGGGAAATCTCTAAATACAATACAGATGGTCAGGATGATTTGACTGCAATCCTTCTTCGATTTGGAATGCATAAGTACGTCCTTTATGCTGACGTAGAGAAAATGTACAGTCAGGTGTTTGTACATCCATCAGATTGGCACCTGCTGTTTGGCGTAATTATGCTTCTAGCCCTCTTAAATCCTACCAATTGCACACAGTGACTTATGGCACGGCTAGTGCACCGTTTTTCGCTACTATGTGCCTCAAATAGGTCGGTCTTGAATGTCAGAATCAAAAGGTCGCTGAAGTAATCTGCATGATTTTTACGTGGATGACCTTTTGACCAGTGCAGACGTGTTTGAGGAGGCTCGAATGTTGCTTCATGAGGTTACTGATGCTCTTGCATACCTTTAAGGAAGTGGAAATCTAACGAATCCAGATTTAGAACCATTTGGTGATTCTTATATTGATTTCCACAACGAAAGCGATGTCGCCACTAAACGCTTGGTTTTAGTTGGCAAACTGACACAGATAATAATCTGCGTTTTTCTTTAAATGTTCCTGAACGTACAGAAAATACTAAGCGTGGGCACGTTAGCAGTAATCGTGCGAATGTAAGATCCTCTAGGATTGTTAGCACCGTGTGTCGTGACTATGAAGATGTTGCTCCAGAAACTTTGGCTGGACGAGTTAAAACGGGATGACCAGTTATCACCTGAGGTTGGAACAATATGGGCAAACATAATTAAAGCCTTGCCTTGCCTTCATAACTTACGTGTTTCACGTCGTATGGTCTGTGACGCATACAAACATGCTGAATTTCATATTTTTACAAACGCTTCGGAACGAGCTTACGGCGCTTATTTGTATATTCCCAGTATCAATGAGTAGAGTGGCGTCGACGTGCGATTATTAATGGCTAAAAGCCGCGTCACTCCTATTAAACCATTACCAATACCGCGACTTGAGCTCTATGCTGCTGTGCGTGGTGCACTTTTATATAAAAAGGTTGCTAGTTCCCTTCGCATTAAACCAAGTAGTGTAGCCTTTTGGACTGATTCCATGATAGTGCTGGGTTGGTTAAAAATGTTACCTATAAAATTCAATACGTTTTTCGCAACCATGTAGCCGAAGTCTAAAATTATCCGGTGCAGGCACCTGGAAACATGTGTCGACACACGACAATACAGTTAATTTAGTAACCCACGGAGCAGAACCTACCGCTATGCAATCACTGGATTTGTGGTGGTTCGGTCCATGTTTCTTAAAGCATGACAGTACTACATGGCCATCTCCTGGTATGAATCCAAGAATCTTACCAGACAGTAAATCTAGTATTTTAATTAATTTAGCTCAAGGTCATGAAAACAACGATTTATTTAAAGCAATGATCGAATTCAATCGTTTTTAACCGACTTCCAAAAGGAGGAGGTTCTCAATTCGTCGGAACCTTTTTTTTTTTTTTTCTAATTTTATTAGATTACAGCGTTCTATTTGTTACGTTTTTCGTTTTTGTTGGCGATTGCCGTGCTTTCTTTACAAAGTAAAGAGTGACATCAGCAGAGCGGCCTGGTGGCCTCCAACAGACGAGGTGCTTGCGCTGCAGTATCCCGAGCCGGACGTAAACATCCATAAGACAGGGTCAAAATTCAGCATGGGAACATAAACAAGAGCAGCATTCCCACCAGTGTTTTATAGAGACTAGGGGGGACTTCTTGGCAGACCGCTGTAAGAGGCAGTCGTTTCCGTTTCATGTATTAAATATTTCCCTTGTCATCCTGTATCTTTATTATATAGTTCGAAGTTTACAGTACAAAGTAGTTTCAATTAATAGTTGGTGATCTAAATACCTATATAGTTAACATTTTGTTAATGCGTGTATTAGAATATAAGGGGGGTATGTAATTTATAAGTGTATATATATAAAACAAGTATTAAGCTTTGAATATCAGAATGATTACTGCTCATTTACTGTCTATGAAGGTTCTTATGAATATTATGTATGTTCCCCGATTACTCGAAGATGGCTGGACCGATTTGGATATTTTTTTTTGTTTGAAAGGGTATACTTCCCAGGTGGTCCCATGATCATCAAGTCAGGATCTGATGATGGGATCCTGGAGAAATAGAGAGAACTCTTCAAATTTTATATGCACACTTGAAGCAATTTGTGTAGTTTTTGGAAGAGTACTTTCTCGGAGTGGTTCCATTTCAATTTGGTGAAGATCTGATGAAGAACTTCGGAGATAGGCAACGGAACTCCTCAATAAATGATAGCAAATAGACAGGGATTGCTGAAATCTCACGTCTGTCAATTGTTTACACCAGTTAATAACATAACATCACACCGGTACGCTGTGAAGGGGTAAACACATGTGAACCACTAAAAAGTGAAAAATAAAAAACTTTTTTCAAAAAAATAAACAACCGACTTCCAAAAAAACACTAAAAAGTGAAAAATAACTTTAATTTCGGAAGGCGGCGACAAAAAATTTAAATACATATCCAAAGTCACCGACTTCCGAAATTAAAGTTATTTTTCACTTTTTAGTGTTTTTTTGGAAGTCGGTTGTTTATTTTTTTGAAAAAAGTTTTTTATATAGTACCAATGTCAATTTACGTTAAACATTTCCCGCCATTTTGAACAAGTTGCAGATCGTCACATATTTTGGCTTAATAAATTCTAATACAGATAATAACAAACAAAGGTTATGTACACAGACGGTGTTTGTCTCAACAATATCAGTTATGCCGATGACATGGTGCTGCTGAGTCCATCGATCGGCGGTCTGCGTAAGCTGGTGCGGATTTGTGAGTCCTATGCGGAGGACCAAGGGCTCAGATACAATGCGATGAAAAGTGAACTCCTAGTATTTAAGGGGCGGGGCAAAAATTACGTGACTGTACCTACAGTCACCTTAGCTGGTACCCCTTTAAATAAAGTCGCTCAGTTCAAGTATCTGGGCCACTGGGTTTCCGAGGACCAACAGGATAGCGCGGATGTGGAAAGGGCACGTAGGGCGTTGGCTGTCCGGTGTAATATATTGGCCCGCAGGTTCGCGCGTAGCAGTAATCAAGTGAAAGTGACTCTTTTTAAGTCTTACTGCCAAACACTATACACGTGCAGCCTGTGGGTTAATTACACACTTGCGTCATACAACGCCCTGCGTGTTCAATACAACAACGAGTTTAGGGTGCTGCTGGGGCTGCCACGATTCTGCAGTGCTTCGACTATGTTCGCAGAGGCGCACACTGATGGGTTCCATGCTGTTATAAGGATGCAGTGTGCATCGCTGCTGAGTCGTGTTAGGTCCAGTAGCAACAGTTTGTTAAGCGTGTTCGCGGACAGGTGGGACTCACCACTGCTGCGCCACTGGATACGTTTGCATACTGCACTGTGAGCAATGATCAGTTCCTCCCGGTAGTAATTGTGTGCAACTGTGTCATTAACTGTTTTTATTTTATGTGATGTTTTATTTAATTTTGATGTGAATTTATTTTTTTAATGTGTGTATATGGAATTATGGATTTTTAATCTGAAATAAATGGTTATTTATTTTATTTTATTTATGTAGTGAAACCGTTATAAAACATTTAATCGTGATTAAGGATTTTAATAAGAACTGATTCGTAATTTAAGACAATTAATAGTATCAGTATGAACTAATAGTATTGTGCCAGTCATTTGAATCAGCCTATTATGTTAAATAACAATAGAAAACCTGAAATATGTTACAAGTATAATTAAACACTACGTAATCATTTATGGTAACAACATTTAAGTTATTTTCACAGGTTAAAACCGTTATTTTTGTAAACATGTAGTCAAATTAGGTACTTCTACATTTGTTCAAGGCTTCGTTAATGTGACAGATGATATTATCCACCAAACAATATTACAATAACAAAATGAACAATCTAACAAGTGCAAAAGGCGTTCAGCAAATACGTCCTATTTAAATGCTCAAGAATTACAAACTTTGTTAAATTTTATTATTATTCAGTCTCAAGAAGAGTTCTGTTGGCGATTGCGGCGCTCTCTTTGCAAAGTAAAGAGTGACATCAGCGGAGCGGCCCGGTGGTTTCCAGCAGACGAGGCGCTCGCGCTGCAGTAACCATGACGACCTCGGACGGTTGATAAAACTAGAACGAGTAAGCCATCCGTATTGTTTTCCTAGAACGCGACATATCATATAGAAATACAGTTTAAACTCTATATAACGACACTGAAGGGACTGAGCATTTTATGGCGTTATTGAGAGTTGTCGTTAAATGGAGAGAAGAGAAATTTGTATTAGAAAAATAAAAAGTTTGTTTCAGACTAGTGTTAGTAATTACATTAAAAGTTTGTGAGCAACTTAGAATATGATAACATTGATAACGTATAGTTAATCCATGACTCCTACTAACAACAGTCTACACGTGGAAGCAATCTCAATTTGTAAACAAAAGAACGATTTCATAGAAAGTTCGGTATGTATGATGCCGACAGTCGAGTTTATTACGTGCTAGCATAGTAAATTGACAAAGAACGTACACAGCTATTTCATTGTTGTCGTTAATGAGAGTGGGTGTAATGCTATCCAGAGTGTATCATTTTATGGAAGACAAACTAAACCAACCAAAGCAGAGTGATTGCGACGCTTTAGGGAGTTTATCGTTAAATCGAGTGACGGTACATGGCGTTTACATTGTATATTTAAAATTGCATCTATTTTAATAGCCAGGTAGAGCGGTTTAAAAAAAGACTACTCAAGAAGCACTAAAAACAGTAGGTACAAGTGGTTCTGGGACGAACTTGGTACGCTTAAGTGAGACTAAAGGCCCTTTGAGTGAAAGTGGTTCTGGGATGAACTTGGTACGCTTAAGTGCGGCTAAAAGCCCTTTGAGTGCGTGCAAGTGGTTCCGGGACGAACTTGGTATGCTTAAGTGAGGCTAAAGGCAATTTGAGTGCAAGTGGTTCTGGGACGAACTTGGTATGCTTAAGTGTGGCTACATGCCCTTTAAGCGCAAGTGACAATAAGACGAACTCGGTACTCTTAAGTGAGGCTATAGTGCTATAGGCTTAAGTGCAAGTGGTCTTATCGATCTTTGAATGTGTGTTGCTTTAAGTACTCATGACTTGTTGTAATTGAAGCCTACCCTCGGATAGACTGATGAAATAATGTGTAATGAAATATGGCAGTTATAATCCTGAACATTCGATAGACACCAATTCATGTGTAACAGGCAAACTGATAAATTATTCATAATTTGTGTTCCAGCAATTTATCTGAACTCGTGGGGTACCTGGTGGGGCAGGCACCTGGCAGGCTGGCCGTGTTGGCGATTGCGGCGCTCTCTTTACAAAGTAAAGAGTGACATCAGCGGAGCGGCCCGGTGGCTTCCAGCAGACGAGGCGCTCGCGCTGCAGTATCCCGAGCCGGACGTAAACATCCATAAGATAGGGTCAAAATTCAGCATGGGAACATAAACAAGAGCAGCGTTCCCAACAGTGTTTTATAGAGACTAGAAGGGACTTCTTTGCAAACCGCTGTAAGAGGCAGTCGTTTCATGTATTAAATATTTCCCTTGTCATCCTGTATCTTTATTATATAGTTCGAAGTTATTATATTGTTAAAAGTACAAAGTGGTTTCAATTAATAGTTGGTGATCTAAATACCTATAAAGTTAACAGTTCTTTCCTGATAATAAATTCATATTAAATAATACCTCATAAAAATCGATTACTAAAGCTTAAATGTGTTTCTAGATAGAAATAAAATTATTCGTATAAGTGGTAGATTAAACAATTCCGAATATTCTTTTGAAAAGAAACACCCAATCATGATACAGTCCACTCATCACTGTGCGAAACTTTTGTTTAGATTTGAGCATTTCGCACGTAGGTCCCCAATTATTACTAAGCACAATTAAAAAGACTTACTGGCCACTTGGTGGTCGCGATTTAGCCAGAGCATGTTATCGCCAGTGCGATCGCTGTCGTCGTCTAAAGCCACAGGCAGTTATTCCTCAGATGGGCAATCTCCCATTGAGCAGACTCTCACCAGCCGACTTTCCTTTTCAAAGCGTAGGAGTTGACTACGCAGGCCCTAGGCCTCGTCTAGTCGTCAAGGTCGTGGATGTAGATTGGTTAAGGTATACATTGTTATTTTCGTGTGCTTCACTACAAAGGCCATTCATTTAGAGTTGGTGGGTGACTTGACGAGCAGTAATTATTTACAGGCTTTACGTTGGTTTATTTCTCGAAGAGAGAACCCTCTAAACATCTACTCCGACAACGGAAGTTCGTTTGTAGAAGCCTACAATGAGATAGCTGAATTCTTGAAACGCAATTGTGACTCCATATCTGGTAGCGCGGCTCAAGACGGTATCAAATTGCATTTTATTGCTGCTTACGCAGATTTTGGTGGTCTTTAGAAGGCGGGTGTCAAATCGACCAAATTTCATTTGTCCCGAGTGTTGGGCAATTGTAATCTGACATACGAAGAGCTTAACTAAATAAATAAATAAATAACTCAGTTTTGGTACAAATTAAAGGCATCTTAAATTCTCGGCCACTCACACCGTTATCGTGAAACCCAGAATACCTGTTGCGTCTCACTCCAAGTCATTTCTTAATTGGACAACCTCTCACGTCTCTTCTTGTAAAGGATATCCTACTCCTCTCATCACTTGACGCGCCATCAACGTATCGAGCAGCTGTGGCAGCATTTCTGGTCGAAATGAAGCAAGGAATGTGTCTCGGAGCTTTAGCAGCGAGTAAAGTGGCTAACCGGCAACGACAGCCTGAACCTGGATTCCCTCGTTGTCACAAAGGAGTAAAACCGGCCTCTGATGACGTGGAAGTTGGGGCGCGTTGTTGGTCTTCATCCTGGTACAGATGGCATAAGCAGAGTTGCCGACATCAGGACTCAAACTGGGACCATCAGACGAAAATTCTCCAAGATTTTCCCGTTATTGGAAGTAAATAATAAATAATAAGTTGAAAGGCGAGGTTCCAACGGCCGGAGGCATGTTAAAGCATCAGTTCCACTACCGTTAACTCATGTAAACTCGGAGCAATTTGTAGATAGTTTGACTTTAGCTATAAGTATTTCGTCAGGCGTTTAACTTACTGTCCTTGATTGCTTGTTCAATGTCAATGTGAGGTTAATAGTATAGGTACGTAGAAGTCTTTCTCTGCGTGCTACATCCTGAGTTTTTAATTCACAAAATTCCTAAGAAGTTCCTCCAGTTTTGTACAACATTGAAGATCGGATCAACAAATCGTATTTTTGTACAATCGTACTACGAAATCGTAGTGGTCAGTTATATGTCCATGTATTTAGTTAAATGAGAAAAAATTAAAATCTCATGAAAAATATTATAAAGGCTGTTATTTTCCATACATGCTTCTCAATGATTATTGACATTGGCAGTATCGTCTGGGAAAAACCGGGACTCAGTTTGTCAGAGTAAGAAATTGAATTGTGTTATAGGTGTTGTGTGTGTTTATCAGGGTCCAAGTAAATTATATGCGAATTTAGTTTATACTGAATATGATAAGTATTTAGTAAAGGTTCACAATAAATTGGTTATAATTAATACAGTAAATTAGGACGTGGCAGGGCGATGGTATGTAAGCGACTGACGTAACCGGCGCGGGCGCTCCTGTATAATATCAAAAATGCAATTCAGCAATCGCATCGCTAGGGTCGCTACAAAGGCAAACATTAAAAATGATCAATTAAAACCGATTTCATATCGATACTCGGACCGAAATAATCCATTGCGAAACAGAATATATCGATACTATGCAACCGTATCGATCATCTCTATATGTGATACAGTAGGAGTTACTACGAAAAACATAATAATCTGACAATAAACGATTTACAGAACCGTTATTCTAATTTAAAAATAATGCTAAAATACTAATTACGTTTATGATTGTTTTATTTTAAAACAGTCTAAATGAGCATAATCTTCTCAAACAGCATTGATCGGTACTCATTTTGCAAACAAACACTGGTTACCATAATTTTGGTTCCCATAATTGATTTTATCCAATCGATTACAGACTGAAATTGAGGTTTTATTTCCGTACTGTTAACACTGCGTCAAACAAATGGCTATGCTATCAACTGGTGGATTCAGTTTATATACTCTTTATTCCAACTTTTTGTAAGTGTACCTAGCTACTGTGTGATGTGAAAAAATATTTGTTTCAAAATTAATAATATTGATTTGTAAAAATAATTACTACCGGGCATCTTGTCCACGCTTAGCCAAAATTGGTGATTCCCTTTAGGATTTGCTGAAATCCAACAGTTTATGCGGTGAAAGGTATGATAAAGCTGTATAGATCACTAATGATGATGAATGATGAACTCATGAATGATGAGACCAGTAAAAAACTAGTACCTATCGTAAACCAGACAAACTATGACAAAATACATACTTCATTGACTTTTCCAATTGATGAAGAACGTCCTAACAAGCGAATATATCCCATATCACACTCTAACATCAACCTTCCTATAATTCTACCACGTCTTGAAGATTTCACAGCCATGCATTATTGTTATTATAAGTCACATTTGAAAACCAACATTCTCGTCATACACTTAAAGTTTACTTTCCTTTCCTCGATCCGAATGTCGACTTTGATGAAATGTGGTAATATCATGTATTGAACTAATAAAACCGTCTGTCGTTTTGAGGGTCAGCAGAGATAGAAGTGGGATTGCATCGTATTTCGGTTTATGGGTATTTGGATTTAAACAGTATGGGCGGTATTAACAGGAACTATTTCCAGTTTAGATGTGGGTAGAAGATTTTAATGGGTCGAAAGGGTTTTATACTGTTTGGTTGGCGATAAAATAAGCTGTTTATCCTTCATGTGTTAAAGGATTCATTTCTATTCAATGAACTCTGAAATGTTATGGAATGATTTAGACAAAGTTTATCTGTGGAATAAAATTGATACTTAATAGTTTTTGTTGAATCAAATCTACTAAAATTCAATTTTTATTTTTACTAAGAAATAAAGGATATATGAGTCTTTATTTTTCCAAAACAATCGTATTACTCTACAATCGTACTGTAAAATCGTAGTGGTCAGTTATACGTCCATGTGTTTAGTTAAATGAGAAAGACCTTACAAAAAAAAAATACTATTACTTTCGTTCTACGAATCTAAAAACATAAACAATTAGTATCTGAGTGCGCAATATCATTCAGGTTTTTACGAAACCGATTCTCTCTGACCCCCGTACTAGATAAAAACTGTATTACGGTGGGATAGTTTTCGTCCTTCTCAGTAAAAATGATTGTATTAAGTCGATTTGAGAGACAATAATTAGATATTCCTACTTTTACAATAATACAAAGCAGAATGTGGATAAGCTGTATCACATATTCAAATAGTAGTTTACTTGTTTTTTTACTCTGCAGGTAGTAGCGTACACTCACATAGTATATGTAAAAATTTTTGATGTTTAGTTTCATTACAAATTATTTTATGATTTCTTCTTCTTTTTAGATTCTTTATTTAAAAATATAGATTTAGAATATAAAACAATGAAACAGTTCAATTGTTCTTCCATATATATAGGCTTTCAGTCCTAGCTTACGCTCATTCAGAAATCTGATTTAGTCAATTTTAACGGCTTTAAAATACTTTTTCGCAGAAAGTTGTGATTGAAAAAATGCCAAGAGGATTATCAAAAGTTTTACGAGCAAGAATAGTAACTTTGGTGGGAAGAAGGATACACCACGAGAGAAATAGCACGCAAAGTTGCTATATCCCAATCCTGTGTCGTGACCGCGTTGCGGAGGTACCACGGGATGGGTAATTATGCTGACCGACCCTGCCCAACTGTTTTGACTGCTGCCCAAAAGCGCTATGTTAGATTGCTGGCAGTCCGTGACCCAACAATCAACGCTACTAAAATAAAAGCAGAAGTTCGGGCCGCTTCTGGGCTTGAAGTTAGCACTCAAACCATTCGGCACCTGGCTGGATTACGAGCACGGAGGTCTTAGCGAGCTCCTCTGAATTCCCGGTAACGACAACGACGGAGATTGCGGTGGGCTAGGCTTCGGCAAAATGAAGAAGAAAACATTTAGCAAAACTGTCTCTTCGTTGACGATTTGCGAATCAGTACTCATCCAGATAACCGACGTGTCCGTGTCTGGAGAAGACCAAGAGACCATGAAAGACACAGAACTGCCACTGGAACAGTTGAGGAAGGCGGGAAATCGGTGTCCTTTTGGGGTGGTATTATGATTGTAGCTAGAACCTCTTGATCCCGTATCGAGGCTTCATGACAACAGACATGTACAGAGCAGGTGCTATTGATGTAATTGTCAGACCATTCCGAGTAAACCATGGGCACCAATTTGTGCTGGTCGATGATAATGCGCCCGCCCATCGAGCTCAACGAGTCAATGCTGCTCTCCGAGAATACGATATCACAAGGTTAGACTGGCCTGCCGGCTCGTCTGGCTTAAACCCAATAGAGCACGCGTGGGATGCTCTTAAGCGAGCTGTTTGGAACCGTCAGCCACGTCCCCAGACAGCGCCAGAGCTCAGGGAAGCCGCTATTCAAGAATGGGACAGGCTACCCCAAGAAATGCTGGATAACTTGGTTCTCAGCATGCCCAGGAGGATCACCGCATGTGTTCGAGCCAGGGGAAGAGTTATTTTACATTGAATATAAACCTTATAAATTGTTGTTTAAGTTTGGTAAAATAGTCATTTTCTTTCTATTAAATTTCTGTTACAATTACAATTATAATACTCATTTTTTTTTTAATAAAAATAGTTTTTAATTTCAAACAGGGTATTTCTATTTAAAGAAAACACACAACAAATATTTTTTTCTTGATAAACTTCAATTTAAAAAATAATATCAGCTTATGCTAGTGATCACAAACTTTTTTTGATGTGACATTACATCATTTCAATATATTTTCCACTTCATAGTAATCTAGTTCTTTAAGAAATTCATCAATTGTCTTTTTACATTCGCGACAGCTAAGGTCTCTTATTTTTAATTTTTTTCTTACTAACTGACTTCAAAAAAAGGAGGAGGTTCTCAATTACACTGTATTTTTTTAAATATTTGTTACCTCATAACTTTCGACTGCGTGAACCGATTTTGATGATTCTTTTTTTATTTGAAAGCTGGTACTTTCCATGTGGTTCCAATTGTTCAATTGCATATAGATCTCATGATGCTTTTCGGAGACAGGCAAGGGAACTCTTCAAAAAATAACAGTAAATAAACCATGATTGCTGCTATCGCATAAATATGCATTGTTTTGACCACAAGGATGATGAAATTTCAAATTATTGGGGTAGGTAGTATAACTAAAAAGTAAAAATAAAAACATTTTCCAAAAAAAAATCAATCGACTTCCGAAAGAACACTACAAAGTGAAAAATAACTTTAATTTCGGAAGACAGTGATAAAAAATTAAAAAAACATCCGAAGTCACCGACTGCCGAAATTCAAGTTATTTTTCACTTTGTAGTGTTTTTTCGGAAGTCGGTTCTTTTTTTTTGTGTCATCAGCAAATGTGGCAATCTGTCTCCTGTCCAAATAGGGGTCACATAAATTATTAATGTAGATCAAAAAGAACGTTGGGTCTAGTACGTTTCCCTGTGGGACTCCGTATACCATATCAACCTGTTTGCTATATGCATCATTGATCTTGACACTCTGATTGCGGTTGCTTAGATAAGCCTTGAACAAAGCCAGAGGTATACCTCGAATAGTCATGTATTCCAGCTTAGCGAGGAGAATAGGAACGAAAACTGTGTCGAAAGCTTTAGTGGGATTCAAAAATATACCCAGGACTTTATTTCCACCAGCCAATCCATCAACAATAAAGGAAGTTAACTTATGCAGTGCGTCACTAGTAGATCTGCCTTCCCTGAATCCAAGTTAGCTGCAAGAGAAAAAAATCTTTTGACTCTAAATATTTCTTTAGGCCAGAGTTGATTAGTTTTTCTAATATTTTTATAAACTAGGCAGCAAGGAAATAGGTCTATAATTCGACACTTTATCTCTGTCCCCAGATACAATAGCATTTATTGCTTTTTTTTTAACTTTGTAGTTATACCGTCCCACCCTGACGAACCTGTATTTTAAGATTGGAGATAATACATTTGACTTCACTCTCATCTGCTGGGAGGAGCATAAACGAATGCAGGGGTGGATTGGTATTATTTATTTTCAAATTTGTGCTAAGATCCTTCTCATTTGTTTTAGTTCTAGATAATAATATTATTGGCAAAATCGGCACCAACTTTAGCAAAATAGTTATTTATGTGGTTCAGTGAGTTCTGACTGTCCTGCGCTTTACTTAGAAGGTCCACTGCTGACTTATCTGTTTTGTCCAAATTGCACATATCTTTTATTAAGAGGGTTATTACAAATTGAAGTATAACAATATAAATATAAATTTAACGGCGAGTGGTAGCTGATCGCGCGTGTGTGTCTAGTGAAGTACGCTACACATACATAATATGCTAATCGTTATGCTTCAGACGCCCAGAAACAAACCGGCGTGGACTTAAAGTTAAAGCCCGGGCGTCCCGAGATACTGATAATAATATAATATTGATTCATAGCGTTGCATTCAACAATTGTTTCAAAATATGTTTTTAATTTTAAATAGGCTGTTTTTTTAACCTTAGTTAATAAATACTTTTGTTTGAATTTCGATTAAACATACATAGTTAAAAAATATAATTGCAGACGAAAAATTATCATTATTTCTCTGTTTTACGGAATTATTTTTGGTGTATTACTGTATAAAACATAAAAAAAGTGATTTGAGCATTCCAAATAACAAGGTACAGTCCGACCACAGATATTTTTATTAATTACTAAACTGCTAAATAATCCATGTAACAAAGCATCAAAAGATGCCCGAAAGTAAAATTTTATGAAAGTTTCATAAAATTTTACTTTCGGGCATCTTTGCCGAGACAAGGTTTTTACTGACTTATGTAAACAAATTGAAATATTTTCATAGAACGCTCGCTAGATAAATAATGTAATTTCCTCAGGCATATTAAATTTTTATTTTTTGGCTATATCTAAACTATAATCACTCATCAAATCTCGAGTCAAACGCTCAAATTCGAGAAAAAATGTGAAAGCTCCTTAAGGGCGCTTAAGCCCCATTGATTTTAATCTTACTTTTACTATTTTATAATTCGGTTTTAAAATTATATTTTTTTAAAGATTTCAATCAAATTACAAGTATTGTGATACGTTTATATGTAATTTTCAACATCTCATTATTCGGATCTTATCTAAGCTTTTGGTGAAGTTTATAACAGTTTCTCATACAACGAAACAAACCTGATGTTATCCAGGGTTTAATATTTGTTTTACATGTCGACAATTTATAGGTATGTGTGTGTCGTTTCAAGGTAT
Source organism: Polymixis lichenea (assembly GCA_949091785.1). Lineage (NCBI taxonomy): Eukaryota > Metazoa > Arthropoda > Insecta > Lepidoptera > Noctuidae > Polymixis > Polymixis lichenea. The sequence goes on from OX420948.1 coordinate 598,092, forward strand.
CCCTTATTATATTAAGGAATTGGTTAGTCATTTCATTTGGATCCATAAGTCTTTCCAACCAAGCAGATCCAAATCTGGAACAGCGGCATCATAGTCACATTTTGTGTATAGTCTTTTATTCGGTTTCTCTATAATCGTTACTTTGCGGGGTTTGGCGGAGTCATTACACAATTATGGTTTGTCAATGTACTGTTACGAACAATAGTTGTAGTTTTGAGTTTTGTTGTGATGAAACAGTGATCAAGACAGTTTTCTTCTCTCGTTGGAAATGTGTGTGCTGCTATGAGACCATGTAAAGCCAATAAACTAATATATTCCAAGGATTGTCCATATAGATTATCTTAAATATTTATATTTATATCCCCCATTAACATATTATTTTTAGGCCCTTTAAGCACTTCATCCAAAGATCCGAGAAATTAATTTAAATTCTTTAAAGAAGGTCTGTAAATTGCAACTATCGCTAGTATAAAATAAACAGTTTGCTTCCAAGCAGCAGTTTGGTTCTATTATAGAGCAGTTTATACTGTTTTTAACATCAATGACGATACCGCTATTTTTATTTAGATATGTTTTTTGAAGAATGAGAGACGTAATTATCGATCGACGTTATGACGGTAGTATCCGAAAGCCAGCATTCTGTCAATATAATTAGATCATAAGCAATGTCCAGGCATTCAAGAAGAACCAAAAGTTCATTATCAGTTTTATGCAAGCTTCTAATATTCTGCGTTAAAAGAGTAACCTTTTGATGAGTCGTATGAAGAGCTGATTTAGAGTGTTTCGGAAATTCAGCGACAAATGCGTTGCCGACATTGATTTGTTCATCAATGAATGATAAACTCAGAATTAAAAAGTATGTATTGTGACTCGCACAGGATTCAATCAATCTGCCTAGCCTTTTTCCAACCACGTTGGGGTCAACTTCCAGTCTAACTGGATGCAGCTGAATACCAGTATTTGACATGAAGCGACTGCCTATCTGACCTCTACAACTCATCAGTTACTGAGTAACATGATAGCTCTTACCCGACTCGCACAGGAATATTACAGAGTAAACTAAACACAATACACTTAATAAAAATAAAAAAAATAACTACTAAGAGTCTCTGCGGACAAACGAACGGACACGGCGAAACTATAAAATGTTCCTTGTTAACTACGGAACCCTAAAAAGGAAAACTTTTTTTTGGGCTTTATTTTATAGGCGCAAACGCGACAAGCGGAAACTGTATCTAAAATTCACTCCGAAAAACCATTGCGTCCAGTCGTCCGTGTGTCGGCAGCCCGAACAATCTGTGGGTGTAAACATTGACTGCGTTCAATTTACCATGAAACTTTTGCAACACCCACTAACACCGGGTCTGTAGTTTCAAACAACGTTTTTAGACAGACGAAATGATTAGTTTTACTTTGGTTTACTTTAGGATAATTTTCCTATCTCGACGTATACATTGACTGCCTCGTTGGTGTAGTGATAGCAAGCGCTACTGCTGAGCATGAGGTTATGGGTTCGATTTCCAGGTCGGGCAAAGTGTTATTGGGTTTTTCTATCTGGAATTTTTCGGTAGTAGCTCGGAGTTTGGATTTGTGCCCGGTTGATGGCAATAGCCTCCCCCCTGTTACATCGGACTTAAATATAGCTGGTGAACTGTGGATGTACTATGGGTCCCTACAACTTAAATATAGCTGGCGGACTGTGAATGTACTATGGGTACTTACAACTTAAATATAGCTGCCGGACTGTGGATGTACTATGGGTACCTACAACTTAAATATAGCTGGCGGACTGTGGATGTACTATGGGTACTTACAACTTAAATATAGCTGGCGAACTGTGGATGTACTATGGGTACTTACAACTTAAATATAGCTGGCGGACTGTGGATGTACTATGGGTACTTACAACTTAAATATAGCTGGCGAACTGTGGATGTACTATGGGTACTTACAACTTAAATATAGCTGGCGGACTGTGGATGTACTATGGGTACTTACAACTTAAATATAGCTGGCGAACTGTGGATGTACTATGGGTACTTACAACTTAAATATAGCTGGCGGACTGTGGATGTACTATGGGTACTTACAACTTAAATATAGCTGGCGGACTGTGGATGTACTATGGGTACCTAAGACTTAAATATAGCTGGCGGACTGTGGATGTACTATGGGTACCTACAACTTAAATATAGCTGGCGGACTGTGGATGTACTATGGGTACCTAAGACTTAAATATAGCTGGCGGACTGTGGATGTACTATGGGTACCTAAGACTTAAATATAGCTGGCGGACTGTGGATGTACTATGGGTACTTACAACTTAAATATAGCTGGCGGACTGTGGATGTACTATGGGTACCTAAGACTTAAATATAGCTGGCGGACTGTGGATGTACTATGGGTACCTAAGACTTAAATATAGCTGGCGGACTGTGGATGTACTATGGGTACTTACAACTTAAATATAGCTGGCGGACTGTGGGTGTACTATGGGTACTTACAACTTAAATATAGCTGGCGGACTGTGGATGTACTATGGGTACCTAAGACTTAAATATAGCTGGCGGACTGTGGATGTACTATGGGTACCTACAACTTAAATATAGCTGGCGGACTGTGGATGTACTATGGGTACCTACAACTTAAATATAGCTGGCGAACTGTGGATGTACTATGGGTACTTACAACTTAAATATAGCTGGCGGACTGTGGATGTACTATGGGTACTTACAACTTAAATATAGCTGGCGGACTGTGGATGTACTATGGGTACCTAAGACTTAAATATAGCTGGCGGACTGTGGATGTACTATGGGTACCTACAACTTAAATATAGCTGGCGGACTGTGGATGTACTATGGGTACCTACAACTTAAATATAGCTGGCGGACTGTGGATGTACTATGGGTACTTACAACTTAAATATAGCTGGCGGACTGTGGATGTACTATGGGTACTTACAACTTAAATATAGCTGGCGGACTGTGGATGTACTATGGGTACCTACAACTTAAATATAGCTGGCGGACTGTGGATGTACTATGGGTACCTACAACTTAAATATAGCTGGCGGACTGTGGATGTACTATGGGTACTTACAACTTAAATATAGCTGGCGGACTGTGGATGTACTATGGGTACCTACAACTTAAATATAGCTGGCGGACTGTGGATGTACTATGGGTACCTACAACTTAAATATAGCTGGCGGACTGTGGATGTACTATGGGTACTTACAACTTAAATATAGCTGGCGGACTGTGGATGTACTATGGGTACCTACAACTTAAATATAGCTGGCGGACTGTGGATGTACTATGGGTACCTACAACTTAAATATAGCTGGCGGACTGTGGATGTACTATGGGTACCTACAACTCTTCTCAACCCTTCAGGAAAACAAGGCGTGATTTTATGTTATATTTTATAACATTCATTTCAGCTAAACGCTAACAAAATGTCACTCTGATTGTAAAACAAACTTCTATTGTTCGGTTAATAAAAATAAAAAAACTCAGACCCAAGCAATAACCTCTTGAAAGTTTATTAATTAAATTAGAGGACTTACTTTAAAACCTACTGGGCTTAAAGTAATAATAGGTATATAAAAAAGAAAATAATCATAAGTCATCCAAAAATAAAAGTAAAAAAAAATATTCGGTAAGATTTTGATCAAAGCATTGTCACGTCCGGGGACGGCTAATAAAAATGTTATCCTTACTACAATAGCCTAGTTATATGCATTATTGCTGAGCATCGTCTGTTGGGCGTTTGCATTGACCATCCCTGACGTGACAATGCTTTGGTCAAAATATTACCTACCACTTAAAAGGCCAATAAATATTATTTTTATACAAGAGGTTTTTGCTTGGGTCGGAGGTTTTTTAAAATTTTAAATTTAACTTTTTAAGTAATGCTTTTACTTTTGTTTGCCAATGACTATGATTTTTAAGTCCCTCTTCCTTTGTCCTTTCGTCAGTTAAACAGAAAATTGTAATCACCTATGTCTCGAAAGTATGGCGGTTACATCAATATTATATCCTGTGACTGCTCTAGATAACAGCCGCATTATTTTACTGGCTCAAATAATAGTGAGAATTATTGTTCTAAACATCTATAGCCAATGACAAAACGTTGCAAAACAAAGAAAAAATGTTATCCAGAAGTAGATGTTTCCACTAAGACTCCTTAAAACGAATGCCAAATAGCTCTTCATCAGTTAATATTGATTATTAACTTCATAAAGCAAACTTTGATTTTCTGGCACCAGTGGCTAACAAACCGACGTGTTCCACCGCTAGTAAAGTTCCATCGCAGTTGTCTGAATATTAAACGCTCGGTCCGCCTGATTAAGCTCTGGGCTGCGGCTAAACAGACACATTTTTACTGCTTAGCTTTTCATTCAGGTGGAGGAACTATAGATCTACTAAATTTGGGAGAAGGAAACCTTTTTTCGTGTGCAAAGTTCTATGAATACTTTTGGGTTCTAATAAGACCTCTTTTGATAAAGGCAACGTAGTGACATTTTATATTACTAGCTTTTGTCAGCGGCTTCACCCGCGTGGATGTTGAAAATTATCCCACGGGAACGTACTATCGGGATAAAAAGTATCCTATGTGTTAATCCAGGTTACAAACTATATACGTGCCAAATTTCATCCAAATCCGTTTGGCCGTTTTTATGTGATTGGGAAATAAACATCCAAACATACAAACCTTCATATTTATAACATTAGTAGGATGTTTGTATACGACATAAAATCGTATGAAAATCCTCATGGATACCTACTTTAGGGAGAGCCAGACGGTTATGTCATTCTCCTCCCGAATATTATGTTAACCCTCAGTACTTAAAGAATTCCCTTGAAGTAGTGGACTCTGAGGATCTCTGGCAGAATACTAGCATGTGTTAGAGGAAACAAATTCATTTCTCAGAATATTCTCTTCAAGTTCGTTTAAAGGTGACCCATTAATCTCAAAAACGGTTTTATTCAAAAAATTAAAGCCAATCGTAAAACTGTACTTAAGTTCCTAGCAAAACTACTTTCAATAGTATGTTCATGGGTGTTTCTAACATTTTCTAATTAGGAGTTTTCCAATAAAAATATTGCAAACGCAAGCTTAAGCTTACAAAAATGCAGTTCCAAGACTGTAAATGGAATTCATACCGAACAATATTTTCTTATTTTAAACACATAACTTGAACGTTTGAAAACATGCCAAGATTTCGATTCAGGTCAATATTTTGACAATGCTTTCCTTTTGCCACAGAAGTTCAATCGGATTTTAAGACAAGTCACGATAAACTCGAAATTATACCATTCAAAAAGTTTCGTACAGCATAGTAGCTTTTTTACTTAATCGGTTGGCAGCTCGACTGACCACTGACATCATGAAAAATGGTTGTGTACCTGGAGTACACCCACAATTCGTAGTTATGTCCTTAATTTTCAACTTTTTTATTTTTCGGATTTTTTCCCTTTACTTGTGCTATGAGACCTTGCCAAAATTGCGAATTCTAGGTCAACCTGAAGTACCCTATAGGTTTTGGGTCGAACACCTATATGGTAGTTTACGTTGACCGAGAATCACGAAATTTGGCAAAAAGCAAGGTCTTACAGCACAAATAAAGGGAAAATTCCAAAAAAATAAAAAAAAGTTGAAAATTAAGGTAAATTTTGGTACTTACAAGTTTTCGCGAAAATCTAAATTTGGCCATATAATTTTTATTATGGCGGTATAATGGGTAGGTACGGAACCCTCGGTGCACGAGTTTGACTCGCACTGGCACCAGTTTTTTGAAGTACATGCGTCGCTGTGAATTCATTTTGGCTGAAATTAAAATAAAATTACTTTTCTAGTTCGATCACAGTACCAATATTTTAATGAATAGCTCTCAAAAGCTTATCATACAAAACATGTACACAAAACAATCAAAGAAGACACTGTATGTACTTATCAATACGAACAACTTTCATTATGGAAATAACTATGAAAAATATAAAAAACAGCTGATTCTATGTAACATCAATAATAATATTATGATCATGATTTACTAAACAGCTGATTTTCTTTTCATAATTATTTCAAGGTTTGTCTCATAGAGAAAGTTGCTCATATTCATGAGCAGATACTTTAGCCCCTTAAATTCTTTAATGTATGTACAGACGCCAGGACATCAAGTTACCCCAAACTGTCAAATTTTCCCAATCGGATGAAATCTTTTGCTTTTGTAATAAAGTTGAAAATCGATTAGGGAATTTGATAGATTGGGGTAGCTTGATGTGCTGGCGTCTGTAAGTACATATTAAACATCAGACAAATAAGTACCTTAAATATCTACCTAATCCCACAAAAAGGAATTTGAACAATTAATACTCACAATCATTTCAACAATTTGTTGAAATAACTGGGTAATTTTCGTTATTTTTTTTGTCAATTATCTAATATTCCTAGGTATAGTTCATTAAAGCTATTACAAAGTAGAAACAACGTAACCAATGAACTAACGGTCATTTACCACCTTACATTATTTGTTTCCGTACATTTATAAGTATGACAAATTATATTACGTTGACGAAAGAGTAATAGTATATATGAACAACAACTTAGTCTTCTATGAAATAAGAATGAGGTATTTCATTCCGAATTTATGGCATAAATACGGGCAACAAATTTCTATCAAGTAAGTATCAATTTCACCACTATAACACGTCTCTACTTAGCGTAGGTACCTACCAAATAAGGTTTGAAACTGAAAATTTGATAGTAATATACTAATTTGATAGCAATTTTATCTAAAACAATAAGCAAAATAAGTAGAATTATACTAACCAGTCAGTAGTAGTCCGTTTCGCGCCAACAATGTTCTGTGTTTAAATGCACGCACTCACATGCAACGGCCCCTGCTCGTGTGACGCCCGCGCACGGGGGAAGACTTCAATAACGTGCAACGTTTCACATCGTGCAACACGATGTTTGGTTGTCCTAAGTGACTTACGAATATGCTGTCTTATTATATTTCTGACGGTTTAAAGAGCTTGGGTTTTACATTCTGATTCATTACATTGATACAAATAACAAATGAAAAAAAAAAGCTACAGAGAGTTTAAAAGGTTTAAACAACGTTAGGCCTAAATAATGATACGAAGAAAAATGTTTTAAGTATCATTCGACATAAAAAAGGCCATCTCTAAATGTCCCAAGCGACGGAGACTTTGGTAATGATTGCATGCAAAATGGTTCAAACGACTGATTTCAACATTCTGATGTAAAGTAAATTGACTCAAACGACACAATCTAGTATTTCAGCTAAAGGCTTATTGAGTTAATGCGCATTGTGTAGTCAAATCATCGTAGGAAAAACAATTCAACCGACTAATGAAGAAAAATCAGAATAAGCTCATTAGTTTACAAAAAAGTACCAGTAGTAGTATTAGTAGTTTACCTGTTACAAAAAGTTGTCAAATTTTGTGTCGGTTGGTACCACGGTCATCAAAATGAGGGCAAAGTTACTGAGGGATACAAACGCCAAAAAAGTGCTCATAAAAAATTGAAACGACGTTCAAATGACGCAGAAAAATTCGCTGATATGTTTATAACTAAATTTCGCAGAAAATGTCGCTTTGATCAAATAGCCGGGGAACCGTCGACATATTGTCTAGACACGTAATGAATAGGGTGAGTTTAGCAAAATTATGAATAGCATAATCATAATAATAATATAATGTCGCCACTGCAGGGACACAGGCCTCCTCTCTGTGAGATGGAGTGGGCCGTAATCCACCACGCGGGCCTGGTGCGGGTTGGTAGATGTAATAATAAATATTATCTTCGAATTTTTGCCTGGTGACATTCCGGTATCCTCAAGATGCTGTGCCATTTTGAGAGCAGTGGTGATGAAATAAATTACACAAAGTTTTTTTGGATGCAAGTATAACTATATATTTTCCTTCATTTGTAAAAAAAATAGATTCTTATTTAAGTTGTGGAAGAGCGGAGTCTCTTAAAACGGGTTTATCTGCTTAAAAGAACATTCCAATCACTAGCTATTAAAATTAACTTGTTAAAATAATATACCATTTTTTTAACCAACTTCAAAAAAAGGAGGAGGTTCTCAATTCGACTGTTTTTTTATGTTTGTTACCTCCTAACTTGCCCCCCTCAGTGGGTTCACTCCCGCATTGTCGTTGCGGGGGGGCTCAGTAGCCGTGGTCATACCCACGGTGAAGCGAACAGGAACCCCAAGGTGGGGCCGCTCGTCAGGGCTTTTGCTTCCAAGCCGACGACGTAGCAGCCAAAAAGTAGGTTGCGGTGAGGTGCATCGCAGCTGAGGCGGGCCGCGATGTCGAATGGGAGGCATCGCGGCTGAGGGTTATAGGCTGCGGCGGAGGAGGAGTGCCGGTACTTCTGAGTAGCGCACTTCCCTTCCGCGGCCTGGACGGGGCCGCCACTGTTTGATGGCGGACGCGATGGGGCTGCAGGGGAGGAGGAGTGTCGGTATAGCGTTGGCCGCTCTCCCTATCCCCTGCGGCCGAAAAGTTGTAGGTGGCGGGGCCACTGTGCGGTCAGCACACGTCGCAGGGGACCAAGGATGCCAGACACGGGGTCGTCTGGGGCTTGTATGTTATTTGGTTCCTGGGGTGGTTACGGCGTGCCATGTATCCTGGTGCGCCGGTGATAGGGGTTATTTCCCTCCGAGGAGGGTCCAGTGACGGACAGCCGCGGCGGGTTCGCGGATGGCTTGCGCTTTTCCGTGCTCTCGCCTCAAGCGGCACTGGAGGACACCGTGGAGTTTTAGGGGTTACAGTCCCACATAACTACGCTATCTACCCGTGGTAGCGCAGTAGGCATTTCTCCAAAAAAAAAATGCCTGGGTCGACGGCGCGTTGTGTACCACGCGCGCCGTCAGAGATGTCGGCAACAACTGGTGGGGTCCGAAAGGGCCGATGCGTGCCAGGGGTGCGGGTTGTTCGAAAGAGATACCGCGGCCCCTACCACACAGGTAACTGTGGGAAGGCGGGTGGGTTTTAGTCAGTAAAAGTCTGACACGCCCTCCTGCTCCATCCAGAGCGGGAGAAGTCATTTGATGATTTCCCACCGGCGAAAAAAAAAACCTCCTAACTTTCGACTGGGTGAACCGATTTTGATGATACTTTTTTATTCAAAAGCTGTTGCTTCCCGTGTGGTCCAATTTCATATAGATCTGATGATGCATTTCGGAGACAGACAACGGAACTCTTCAAAAAATAATAGTAAATAAATCGCGATTGCTGCTCTCGCATAAGTATGCATTGTTTTGACCCCAAGGATGATGAAATTTCGAATTAGTAGTGTAGGTACTGTAACTAAAAAGTGAGAAATAAAAACTTTTATTCATTCTGTGTTAAATTGAGCTCGTTTCTATGAGATCTATATCCCGATACCCGGAAAGTTCGTTCAGGCCAAGGGGCCTTCAGAATGGAAAATTAAAAACTTTTCACGCGGACACAGCTTGTATTTAATGAAATATTAAAACAACAACTCTCTTTGTAAAGTATTTTTATAGGACCTCATGGAATCCTGCTTTTAATCCGACTTCAAAAAAGTAGAGGTTTTTTTATTTCTAATATCATTTTATGTGTAAAATCTCGATAAAATATTTAAAAACTGATTCCAATATTTTCGTAGAATTTATATTTGTATGGATGGACATTTGCATAATTGAAACAAGGCTGCTTATAATTAACTAGCGGCCCGTCCCGGCTTCGCAAGGGTGGATATTTTTTAAAACATTCTGGGATAAATTAAGATAATTTAACTTATAAGTATGCTTTATAACGTACATGACTCAATTTGTCCAAAATTTGTAAAAACAAAGACTTCCAGACTGGAGTGGGCTGGGGCTGCTTTGAAGCGGCACCTGCCCATCTAGGGAGTCCAAACGCCTCCTGCCGGAGGTTCTACGCGGGGTCATGCGGTCCCGGAAATCTGACAAGAAGCCCGGAAATCTGACAACCACTTACGGGTGTTGTATTAACCAGCCACTTGTGGAGGTCAAACAGGCAGTTATTCCATGTAAAATTATGCTATTCAGTTGCATCCAGTTAGATTGGAAACCGACCCCATCATAGTTCGGATAAGGAAGGCAGATGGTGACTTAATACCATGTCACCATTCGCGTTATAGCTTATCTAGACACGCGGAAGCGTGTCCAGTCAAGTTCAAGCCAACAGAACTGGCGAGGCACACACGGTGCTGGTCGCCAGTTCTGTTGGTGTCGCTCGGCATGTCCCGTAAGTGGTTGTCAGATTTCCGGGCTTCTGACGACCCGTCACAACTGTCTGCTTGCTTTTCGAGGCACGGAGGGGTCTTGATATGTAAAGATGCAAGAATCATATCATATCCACGGCAAGCGTAGCTTAACCTGCTCGATCGGCCCGTGTGGCTGTTGTTACCAAGAAGCATCAAATATTAATTTGAAGCGCCCAAAATTAACATGAGTGTGACCCACACAGCAAAAACTGCAGCAACATACATAGTTTCCATTTTGTAACATAGTGTACATGTTTATAATATATATCCAAGTTAACGTATACACAGTTAGCGCCGGAGTTTGGTGCAGCTCTAATCCACAGTTTAATTTAACTAGTTCTTGTTAAACTGGTTCAGCGCATAATCGTGAGCTTGAGATTCGGATCGCGGGTAGTGACACAGCGGGGCTTAATAAGATTTTGTAGTCTGGTTTTGTGTTTCAAGGGAGCTAAGTGATTTATAGTTATTTTTACTTTGCATATAATTATCTAGATACTCAAATAACTAAATAATTATGTCATAATTCATAGCTAAAAGATAAGGAGCATTAAAAACAGCCTGCAATTTATTATAAGACCCTCTACAATTGATTATACATAAGCTTTTCTGTCTTGAATGTATACGTTGCATTGCTATACGTAGCCAGCAGTGCTACTCCGGCGCGCCTGCTACGCCAGGCGCCGGATTCAGTTTGCTACGAAGCATTTTTAATTGATAAGTATTTCAAATCGTAGTCGTGACGATACGAGATAATCACAGGTTTTTTTTTTTCCTTTTGGGTGGGAAATCATCAAATAACTTCTCCCGCTCTGGGCGGAGCGGGAGGGCGTGTCAGACTTTTACTGACTAAAACCCACCCGTGTTCCCTCAGTTGCATGTGTGCCAGGGGCGGCGGTATCTCTTTCGAACAACCCGCACCCCTGGCAGGCATCGGCCCTTGCGGGCCCCATCAGTTGGTGCTGACATCTCTTTGAGGCGCGCGTGGAACACAACGCGCCGTCGACCCGGGCTTGGTCCTTACCGGACAGCGTGCTACCCATTACTCGCCGTCCGCAAGCCCGTGCCTACGGTGGCCGGGAATCAGCCTGGGATTCCCGAAGCCCAGGGCGTCTCCTGCGAAGGCCACGGCTGTGAGGGCGCATGTACTGCATCACCCTCACGTGCGCCGCCTCCCTCTTTGCGAGCATAACTGCTTCGCTGAAGGAGGCGACTGCTAGCCATGCACTCTCGCTCCGTACCATGGTCTGGACCAGGGTCGGACGCGAGAGATCGCCGCCGCCGATCACATCCACGACGACACGGCGAGGTTCCGCCCAAGCCGGGCAGACCTCCACCGTATGCTCCACCGTGTCCTCAGGGCGATCTTCGCAATGGAAACAACCGGGCGTAGATAATCACAGGTTAAGGTAATTTTAATATTGGCAGCTGCCAGTGACATTTACTTACTTTGTATAGTTTTCTGCGCATCTCTTCACATTTTATAGCTTGATATCATCATAATGTCTACTACTAAAACATAAAATCTTTTCTCAAACGACTTCTCACGAACTTCTACACTCTAGTGTACAACTAACTTTATCTTATCGCTATCCTCTCTCAAGGTGTGCGGGCAAATTGAATTTCAACTTCTATAATCTTGCAGGACTTATTAAATGTGCTGGATTTTGTGTCTACTATTTTGAAACTATTTTGGGCCCCATTTTGGACTATTAAGGGACCGTTTTGGGCCCCATTATCGTGGTTTAGAACGTTCGAGTAACGGGCCATTGGGCGTGTTGTTATGACCATAAGTTTCGAGTGGTGAAGTGTGAAAGTTTTGTCGAATGTGTTGGGTTTTATTTTATTGTTGTTTCAGCTAGTCAGCTATTGGGCGCGTGAGCGACATTTTTAAAAGGAATATTGGGTTTGTTTTTCGGGTGAGTGTAAGGTTTTTATGTCGAAATGTATATATTTTGAAATAAACCCGGCTAAATTGCTATAATTTTGCTCACTACCTACCCAAATACAATAATTTCATAATTTTGTTGCAGACTATTACAATATCTATCATCAATCAAATCTGAATATGGTTTAATTTGTTCTTTAATTAACCTTTTATTCTAGCCTTCCTTCTTCTCTCCTTCTAGATTGCCAACTCATAATCCAAACAGGTAAAACAAAAGAACCAATACACTTTCACCAAACGGCAGTGGGTACATAACCACATAGCATAGGTTAGGTATACAACAAGCTTCGTCAAAACATCGTTAACGTGGATTTACGTGATTTGGTTTACGTGATTTACGTTGGAGCCAGTCATCGCGCGTGCAGCTGCCATTATTTTTACCATGCAAATCGCTCCGTACGCAAGTCATCAGTGTACGCTCGAACGCAAAACTGTTTTGATTTTGACAATGTAAAAAAATATTTTTTGGAGAAAACTTAGTGTAGCACTATCACAAAGTGTATTTGAATTAAAAACTTACTATTATACTCGCGCCTCGTCCTCGAGATTAGTACTTTACACATGTAGTTACGCTAGTTACCACCACTCATCGCGGAAGTCACATCAGTTCCCGTGATCCCCGGTGCAAGTGAGAGACGGAACACCGGGGTGGTTTTAGTCAGTAAGAGTCTGACAGACCCCTCCGCCCTCCCCGGGGCGGAGGACATCCATGAGGATTTCCCCCCGTGATCAAAAAAAAAAAAAAAGTTACCACCACTCATGCACTTAGTTGAGAAAAAAATATTATATTACATTTTTCTTTATCTATGGCAATTCAATTTGACATACCCACAACTGTTTTTTTTTTTTAATTTTTTTTATTCATGTGGGTACCTCGTCCAGTTCCGCTCTCAGACGTTATCGCCAGTCATTCGCATTCTAGTGCTCAACCACTCAACATCTATTTCGCGTCTTCGCACAGTTTACTATAAAAATGCCGAAACGTAAGAATTCTAGGTCTCGTGAAGAAGATATTAACCATTATAAAAATAAAATAAGAAAATTAGAACGCAAAATTCGTGATAGACAAATTAGTGCTTCGGAAAGTGTATCAGACTTGGAGGAATCGGTTGTTCAACACGATGAGGATATTGGACCAGGTATTTACCTAATTACTCATTTTAAAGTGATAACTACCTCACCACCCTGTTTACGTATCTACGTATTTAAATTAATTTATTGCAACCGGAACAGTCGCTGGGGCTGTTTCAACGCATTTAAAATACGGTTGGCGTTCCTTCCGCTGGGGATTGTAACCTAACCTAATAATTGTTATGACTATAACTAATCTAAATTCTTTATAAGCATAAAGATATTATGATATTAATGAATATTAGTTATGGACTTATTTAGGTCCACTTATGGTTAGGTAAGTTATTTAACTTACATTTTAAAAATTATCATATCTATGATAATTTTCAGATACCCCCGCATTGCGACCAGATGATTGGTTATTAGAATGGCCACCTGAAGACGAAACCGTTCAGGATTCGAATAACACCTGTGAACCTCAGCCAGGGCCTAGTACTTCCACGGATGTACTCCTCGAAGAGCCTATTACTCATGATGTCAATATTCTTGATCTGGATACGGAAATTCTAGAAATTTTAGGCGATGACCCTACTAACACTGACAAATACGGGCTCGAAATACGCAACGAAGTTGCAAATCGTTTATTACATATTGTTAAAGAAGGTCTGAGTAAGGAAATACGAAAAACTTTAATCTCAAAATATCTGTTACCTAAAAATTGTATCCAAGTCGATGCTCCTAAAATAAATCTGGAAATTAAGGCGGCTATTGCTGATACCGCAGTTAAACGCGATAAAGGCATAGAAAACAAACAGAAACAAATGTCTAGTGCAATTGCTTGTTTAGCCGAAATCATAAATTCTCATTTACAGCCAAAGACAATTACTAATGGCGTGCTGCAAAAATTAATGGATGTAAGCAGAATTTTATGCGATTTACAACATGCGGACTCGATCACACGTAGAAACTTTATTTTATTTGCCCTCAAAAATGACATGAAGGAACACCTTAAAAACACCAAGATAGACACCTATCTGTTCGGTGAAAATTTAGCAGAGACATTAAAATCAGCAAAGGCTGTAAATAAATCAGGAACCGAACTAAAGGCCGAACCTAGCAACAAAACTGCGAATATTTATTATAAAGGACCAGCATCGAGAGCTTTAAACCGCAGGGCTCCCCCCCAGGCGCGCAGGCCGCCCGCGGGGCCGGCGCCAGCGCCGAGGAGCCGCGAGCCTGCTGTGCCGCGCGCGCAGTATCCCCCACCGCAGACGCAGTACATGCCACCGCACGCGCACTCATCGAAGACGTCATCGCGGGGCCATCAGTCGACGTATCCCCGTCGCCGCTTCTAGAGGCAGTTAAGTATGCAGGCCGGTTATCTAAATTTTATAAACAATGGACCGCAATCACGAACGATCAGACTATACTGTCTTGGATCAGAGGTTATAAAATACCACTAACATCACCCGCTGTACAACATACTCTCCCTCCTGCTAGAACATCTTACTCAGGTAATGAGAGATTGCATTACTTAGAAGCAATTAATAACCTACTCAAAAATGGCGCAATTTCAGAATGCTCTCCATGTGAAAATCAATTTGTCTCAAATATTTTCTTAGTAGCCAAACCAAATGGCAAGATGAGATTCATTCTAAACTTAAAAAAAATTAATAAATTCGTTAAAACAGACCATTTTAAGTTAGAGGATTTAAGAACTGCAATAAAAATTGTAACCTATAATTGTCAAATGGCGTCAATTGACCTCAAGGACGCATATTTCTTAATTAAAATGCATACAGATTCTCGGAAATATCTGAGATTCTGTTTTGAAGGTAAATTATTCGAATTTAATGTTTTGCCATTTGGATTAAGTACAGCCCCATACGTTTTCACAAAAATATGTAAACCTATAGCTAAGTTATTGCGCTCTGCGGGTCTTCTATCCACTGTATATTTAGACGATTGGTTATTGTTTGGATATTCCCACCTGGAATGCCTAACTAACATAGATCTAACTAAAAGATTGTTAACTTCACTTGGCTTCATAATTAATGTAGAAAAAAGCGCACTTTTTCCCTCGACCAAATGCAGATTCTTAGGTATGATTATTGATTCACACGAGTTTCAGATTAGTTTACCAACAGATAAACGGTTACGAATAAAAGCGCAGCTTGAAATGTTTTCAAAATTTAAGCATTGTAAAATTAGGACTTTTGCTCAGTTATTAGGCTTATTAGTTTCTTCTTGTCCAGCGATCGAATACGGGTGGCTGCACACTAAAGAAATGGAAAGATGTAAATATCTCAACTTGAAAGGTCATGATGATTATAACAAATCTATGAAATTACCTGAATCCCTACAACCGGAATTTGACTGGTGGCTAAATAAAATAGAACATTCTGTCCATCGAATTAAAATTGATGTTTACCAAGTTGAGATATTTTCTGACGCCTCAACTACGGGGTGGGGGGCCGCCTGCGCCGGAAGGTCTGCGAGTGGGCAGTGGTCGAATACCGAACGAGATCGACACATAAATTATCTAGAACTGCTTGCCGCATTTCTTGCCTTAAAAGTTTTTGCTAAAGACCTTTTTAATTGCCAAATATTACTACGGGTTGACAATTCAACAGCAGTAGCATATATAAATAAAATGGGGGGTATACAATACCCACATCTCACAAGAATAACTCGTGATATTTGGAACTGGTGCGAAAGTAAAAAGCTTTTTGTCTTTGCTTCGTACATAAAATCTAGTGACAACATTGTTGCAGATTACGAATCACGAAGAACTCATCCGGACATAGAATGGGAACTGTCTGATTGGGCCTTTGACAGTCTCACCCGCGCATTAAGTCATCCAAAAATTGATTTGTTTGCTAGTCGCATAAATAACAAATGTGCCACATACATATCCTGGCACCGAGACCCAGACGCACTCACGATAGACTCGTTTACGGTCTCATGGGCAAGTTATGATTTCTATGCATTCCCGCCGTTTTCAGTCATTCTTAAAACTCTTGGAAAAATAATAACAGACAAGGCACGGGGTATCATGGTCGTACCTTTTTGGCCAACACAGCCGTGGTACCCCGTGTTTAGATCCCTCCTTGTTTCGGAAACTGTTATATTTTCTCCTAAAAGCCATGCCTTACTGTCTCATTCCAGCTCCCGTCGGATACACGAGTCGATTACCCTGGTGGCAGGCGTATTATCCGGGAAGCATTTTTAAGGAGAAACTTACCAGAATCATCACTTGACATAATGTTAGCATCATTGGCACCTAACTCCATGAAACAATACGACGTTTACTTGAGGAAATGGTGGGATTTCTGTAAAATTAATTTGTTAAATGTTTATGACGCCTCTGTACCCACAGTTATTTCCTTCTTAACTCAAATGTTTAATGACGGTTCCCAATATGGTACACTCAATTCATGCAGATCTGCTCTTTCCCTGGTGCTGAGCCCGGTTCTAATTAGTGACGACAGAATAAAAAGATTCCTCAAAGGGGTTTTTAGACTAAAACCACCAAGACCTAAATATGAAGTGACCTGGGATACCAACCTAGTATTGGATAAATTGAGTTCATGGCATCCTAATGAGGAATTAACCTTAGATAAGCTTACAAATAAAATCATTACCTTACTGGCCCTATCAACCGCACAAAGAGTTCAAACTCTCTCGAAGATAAAAGTTAGCAATGTTCAAAACCTTTCTCAGCGTATCACAATTAAAATCTCCGATATTATAAAAACTTCTAGACCGGGATTTCAACAACCTGTTATTCATTTACCCTTCTTTAAGGATAAAATATCCATATGCCCAGCCACTACATTACTGTGTTACATAGAACGCACCTCATTTTTAAGAACGTCTGACGATTTATTTGTTGGGATTAGAAAACCTCATAAACCAGTAGGAACGCAAACGCTTAGCCGCTGGATTAAGCAAACGCTCAGTGAGTGTGGGGTCGACACGACCGTGTTCAGTGCACACAGCACGAGACATGCAGCATCATCGCGCGCGCACTCACTGGGCGTTAGTCTAGTTACTATCCGTAAAACGGCAGGCTGGAGTAGAAACTCCACAACATTTGCAAAATTCTATCACAGAGATATTATTGATGATGATAGTACTACCTTAGTAGAATCAATAATCAACCAACATTCATCTTAATTATTCAATTACAACCAGTTAAAATCTCGCACATAGCAGATTATCATTCATTCATAATTAGTTTATTGTGATTATACATAATTGCCTACTACTAACTGTGATAGCTATTATAAGAATAATTATTCCTTAGTTAGTTTAATTATATAAATATTCCTTTGTTTGTGATTAATTTTACCGTTTGAGTAAATACTCAAAGAAACCGCCTGATTATTGTTAATCCTAGAAGTACAATATTGTTCCTTCTGTTTATTGATTGTACCAAAATGTATGATGATAATAAAATTATTTTGATTCTTAGAAACATTTTATACATTGATGATATTCCCATGATACTCTCAAAGTCTACATGTGTAAAGTACTAATCTCGAGGACGAGGCGCGAGTATAATTAATGATTAAACGAACTTACCTGTACGTGAAGTTCTATCATAATTATACGAGCGCCGAGTCCGAAGAGATTAGTAATCCCTCCCTCCCAGTACAGTACATACACACCCCAAATTATCTAGTGTCTCGGAAATCATCAATGAACCACAGGATCTTTTACTCTAAACTAAATGACTGGCGATAACGTCTGAGAGCGGAACTGGACGAGGTACCCACATGAATAAAAAAAATTAAAAAAAAAAAACAGTTGTGGGTATGTCAAATTGAATTGCCATAGATAAAGAAAAATTTAATATAATATTTTTTTCTCAACTAAGTGCATGAGTGGTGGTAACTAGCGTAACTACATGTGTAAAGTACTAATCTCTTCGGACTCGGCGCTCGTATAATTATGATAGAACTTCACGTACAGGTAAGTTCGTTTAATCATTAATTCTTAAAAGATAGATAACACTCGTTGGCATCATTTCTCTTTCAAATACTTCCTAAAAAGTGAAAACCGGGAAAAATTAATATATGCCACATTGAGAAAGTAAATTTGGCTAAAGAGGGGCTTGTGGCTAAGTAGTAACAGCCACACAGGTCGATCAATCAGGTTAAGCTTCGCTTGCCGCGGTTGGTCGGTGGATGGGTCACCATCTTAACATACCAAGACCCTCCGTGCATAGGTTAGGACGCTATGCTGTTGGTCCCTGTTGTCATTCGTGGATCTTTGATGGTCGTTACGGCCTGTCAAAATGCCGAAAGTGTGTCAACCTCCTCGTCTTACCAAGAGTTATCGTAGTACCCAGTAAAATACTGGTATTCTTTTGCATCCGGTTACACTGGAAGCCTGGCAGACGATGAGAAAATAAAATTGGGTAAGTCGTTACTAATATGAAGTAAAGCGTCTGTAAATAAATTCTCTATACACTCCACAGGCATGTTTGTGGCCTATCAATATCGGCGTTACGGTAACCTAATTTCAGCCAAGTATTATTTACACTTGAGCAGGAAACATTTATTAAATTACCAAAGTACTCGAAAAACATTCCGGTTGTTCAATTAACTTAAAGATATGAAATTATTACGCGTGAAAATATGCACGCGTGCTCAACCGCACGCGAGTGGTAACTAAAGCGTGTCGCACGCATCGCATGTGTTGCACGCAATAGTATTGTAAAGCGGGGTATACACAATATTTGTGCACCAATTGTATCTACTTCGCGCAACTGTGGTGACGTGGAGGCAATTTTTTCAATTTCCTGATGATGATCGTCTTGTTACTCAATGATTTTCTTTTAAATCGGTCTTTAATAATGCTATGCGATCTGTTAAAAATCAAAATCAAAATCAAAAGTCATTTATTCAAATTAGGCTGAGAATCAGCACTTTTCGAACGTCAAAATACATAAGACAGTCCCCCAAAATCCCTCATCCCTTCATCACTTCCTAGTGCTTTAGCTGGGAAGAAGAAGTGGCGCAACAAACTCCCCAACAGCACAGCTGTCTGTTTAGTTGGAAAGACTGGATTCAATACATACATAGCCAAAGTAATAAACATTACAAACATGATCGCACTAAGTAAGTACACACGCAAGCACCCGAACCAAATTGGTTATAAGTTAAAACTGTGAGCAACCACGCTATATACAAGTTGGTCGCAGTAACCAGGCTAGGATACATCACAAAAATACAATCAGTTAGTAAATTGGCGTTTCTATAGATTAATATTTTTAGAAAATCAAAATGGCTATTATTTGGGTTTTGCCATTTCTATGCAAATAAAAGAGTGCAGTGCTGGCCCAGTAGTCAAAGCTTGACATCCCAGTTGCACGTGGCGGGCTCCAACCCAGTCAGGCGGGTTACTTTTTGTAATTCATTCTCTACTCGCAATACGGTGAAACCAAACATTGTGAGGAAACCGGCATATCCTAGAACAAATTAAAAGTCATGTGACATATACCAACCCGCACTGGGCCCGCGTGGTGGATTACGGCCCACTGCCTCTCAAAACAGAGAAGGCCTGTGCCCCAGTAGTAGGAACATTATAGGCTGATTTTGTATGTGAGTATGCAAATACAAAAGAGATGCGCACAGTTGTTGCGCGTACATAGTACATACTCAACGTAAGCTTTCATTGGGCACGCAACGATTGCGGCGGTAAACGCAACGGCGTCCTCACCTTCCGCCTGACACAGGTCCTCACCGGACATGGCTGTTTCGGGAGGTTCCTGTTTCGGATAGGGCGGGAGGAAAGGCCCGAGTGTTTCCATTGCGAAGATCGCCCTGAGGACATGGTGGAGCATACGGTAGAGGTCTGCTCGGCTTGGTCGGAGCACCGCCGTGTCCTCGTGGAGGTGATTGGCGGCGGCGATCTCTCGCGTCCGACCCTGGTCCAGGCCATGGTACGGAGCGAGAGGGCATGGCTAGCAGTCGCCTCCTTCAGCGAAGCAGTCATGCTCGCAAAGAGGGAGGCGGTGCACATGAGGGAGATGCTGTACATGCGCCCTCACAGCCGTGGCCTTCGCAGGTGACGCCCTGTGTGTCGGGAATCCCAGGCTGATTCCCGCCCACCGGAGGCACGGGCTTGCGGATGGCGAGTAATGGGTAGCTCGCTGTCCGGTAAGGACCAAGCCCGGGTCGACGGCGCGTTGTATTCCACGCGCGCCTCAAAGAGATGTCAGCAGCAACTGATGGGGCCCGCAAGGGCCGATGCCTGCCAGGGGTGCGGGTTGTTCGAAAAAGATACCGCCGCCCCTGGCACACAGGCAACTGAGGGAACACAGGTGGGTTTTAGTCAGTAAAAGTCTGACACGCCCTCCCGCTCCACCCAGAGCGGGAGAAGTTATTTGATGATTTCCCACCCAAAAAAAAAAAAAAACGTAAGCTTTCATTCTATGGAGTAAAGAATAGATGTTATTGGAAAGTTTCATGATTTAAGCGTATATAGTCGACGACAATCCAATTTTTGTGAACGTGCATCACGTTCACGGTATTTTCCTTGTGATATGTATAATTATACATGTGTTGATTATACGTGGTTTTTGGTGGCCATCATTTTAGATCATATCGTTTGCAGTTTTTAATGATCCAGTGTGTTAAATTTTAACTAAATTCTGTGTAATTTAATGTTATTGTAATTCAAATGATTTATAATAAAAAAAGAAACATATAAATCTACATGGGCACATACAAAACGTAAGAAGCTAGCTGCGCGGTTCCAATGGGTCGTTTCCTTTGGAGCAGAGACGGCAAGAGCGGTTCCACGGTTACTCTTTAAAAAATGAGTGGCTTTAACAATGTTTTCAAATTACAGTGATAATACGTATGGGACGACAGTGTTAGCCTATCAGCAAGTACCAGGTACTTAATAAAATAAAAAATGGTGTAGAATTCATCAAATTATATTTCCTGAATTGTTATTGAAAATAATATTATATTTTGTTATTATATTGATTTGCATGCGGTTGCAGTAGAACATGAAGGACTTTATCAAAACATCTATGAACCAATAACATATAAACAGGGTGGCAGGGACATCGACGTGCAAACTATCACCTTGAATGTAGTAAATGATTCTAGACCCCACAGCGCCTAACAAGGGTATGTTTGTAAAGAGATTAATAATTTGATGCTGTGATTTTTTTTTAATGGATGAAAGTATGGCTAAGTATCGAGCTTAGCTCACTCTTAATTTATGATTTTTTCTCCTTATGAAAATATGTATATAAAATAGTATTTTTCTTTTTCACACTTTTATGCGCGACTGTACTGCGGCGGAAACTCTTATCTTGCTCACGTTATGTTTTTAAACGTTTTTTGGTTAAATAAGTTGTCGAGTATTTTGCGTGTCATAAAAATGGAACGTCATTATTTTGTGTATTTTAGAACAAATTGCAAAAATGTGGTGAAATTTTTTACATTGGTACCGTTTTCACTTATCGTCCTTGAACTTTTGCCTTGTGACTATCCGTAACGACTGTCTTAGATGTTATGGTTATAATATATACCTATCTAAAATAATATTTACCCATCACCAGACTGGCCGTGGCTAGCGCAGATTAACCTTGTAGATGCAACTATTCCATAGCGTATCGATGGTAAAAGTTCAAATATGTTTGTAAAAAATTCAGCTTCGCATACTGCGCTCACTGACGCAGTCATAAGGTCATCAAAGTCGAGATCGAGCTTTGTATCCGACCATAACGACACTTATTTATTACTTTCCTATAAAAAAACGGTGGATATAAGAACTAATTAAGGTTATTCTGTGCCATAATCAAAATCAAAATCAAAATATTTTATTTCACATAAACCTGCAAGGGCACTTATGAAACGCCATGTATCAAGAAACAAAAAAACGTACTGCTTCGTAGTGGTTACAAGCGCTATTGACGAGGAGGAGGTCCTGGGTTCGATTCCCAGGTCAGGCAACGTGTTATTTGGTTTTTCTACCTGGAACTTCTCAGTGGCAGCCCGGAGTCTAGAGTGTGCCCGGTTGATGACAAAAGGCTCGCCCCCTATTACATGGGACTTAAACATACGTGGGTGTACTGTAGGTCCACCTCTGCCTAACCCTTCGGGGAAACAAGGCGTGATGTTATGTTATGTATCAGGAAACATGAAATTTATTTTGTTTTCATCAAACACATACATACGTTTGTATACGCTTGTCTGTTACCACGAGCCTCATTAGGGAGTTTACGTTGAGTCAACCTAACTTACTCTTTGATACATTAACTAGACAAACACATATACAGCCTCATACACGAAGCGTAACGCAGTGCGTATTGAGCTGATGCCCGTTTTATAGCTGAGAGCAGTGGTGACCCAGTGGTAAACGCCCCGACTTACTAGTTCTAGGTCGTAGGTTTGAACACAGACGCTTTACTTTGTGTAAATAATTTTATCTTTCCTGCTCTTAAAAACGGTGGAGAAAAACATCGCGAGGAAACTGGCATTTCCTAGAACCAAACAATCGAAGACTTGTGACATCTACCAACTCGCACTGCTGTCAAGTGCACCAAACTGGTAGTGATTTTTAGGGTTCCGTACCTTAAAAGGCAAAATAGGAACCCTTAAAAGATCGCTTTCTTGTCCGTCTGTCCGTCTGTTTATCCGTGTGTCACCACCGATTTTCTCAAGAACGGGTGGATCTATGGGTACGCCACGATAGCGGCGGTAAGTCCCCTCTTTGAAGAGTGGCATGAGAGGTGGCACGGTGTCCTCACTTTCCACTTGACGCAGGTCCTCACCGGACGCAGTTGTTTCGGGAGGTTCCTGTTTCGGATAAGGCGGGAGGAAAAGCCCGGGTGTGTCCACTGTGAAGATCGCCCAGAGGAGACGGTGGATCTGCCCGGCTTGGGCGGAGCACCACCGTGTCCTCGTGGAGGCGATCGGCGGCTGCGATCTCTCGCGTCCAGCCCTGGTCCAGGCCATGGTACGGAGCGAGAGCGCATGGGTAGCCGTGACCTCCTTCTGCGAAGCAGTTATGCTCGCAAAGAAGGAGGCGGCCCACGTGAGGGAGAGGCAGTATATGCGCCCTCATGGCCTTAGTAGCCACAGGAGCACCCTGGGTGTCGGAAATCCCAGGCTAATTTCCGGCCACCGTAGGCGCGGGCTTGCGGACGCCGAGTAATGGGTAGCTCGCTGTCCGGTAAGGACTAAGCACGGGTTGACGGCGCGTTGTTTCCCACGCGCGCCTCAATGAGATGTCAGCCCCAACTGATGGGGTCCGCAGGGGCCGATGCCTGCCAGGGGTGCGGGTTGTTCGAAAGAGATACCGCGGCCCTTGGCACACAGGCAATTGAGGGAACACGGGTGAATTTTAGTCAGAATAAGTCTGACACGCCCTCCTGCTCCACCCAGAACGGGAGAAGTTATTTGATGATTTCCCTCCCACTCACAAAAAAAACAGGTGGACCTAGTAAGTTGAAATTTATACCAGATACTGAGGTCTATAGTTCCTATTAGGTATACAGGGTGTAACAGAAACCCTATTGCTATCCTTAAGCAATAAAGATAACAGCTGGTATAAAATCACTTTAAATAGTTTCAGCTCAAAAAAAAAAACTCTAAGAATTAATACCAAATTTTCGGTTTCATGTTTCTTAAATTCAAATCATAACAAACGTGTCACCGCATTACGTAGGTCAATAACTTTCCACGTTACTTGCCAATATCACGATAAATCTCTTCCGAGTGATGTGTTTGTTTCAATTTGTTCTGGTATCAATGTAATAAAAATTCTCATAACTTCCAAACATGTAGAGATAGGATTAAAAACCTTTCCCATATCGTTTAATATCATTCAAAGAAGCCGTGCCCTTGGTATGTATATACCCTTTCCGTTACACGTTGTATAAAAATCAAGGTCCTGAGTCAACATGTTAAAAAGATATGGGCAAATTTAGATTTTCGCGAAAACTTGTAAGTACCAAAATTTACCTTAATTTTCAAGTTTTTTTATTTTTCGTAACTTTCCCTTTACTTTTGCTATAAGACCTTGCTTTTAACCAAAATTGACAATTCTAGGTCAACCGGAAGTACCCTGTAGGTTTTGGGTCGAAAACCTATATGGTAGTTCTCGTTGACCTAGAATCACGAAATTAGGCAAAAAACAAGGTCTTGTAGCACAAATAAAGGAAAAATAAAAAAAGTTGAAAATTAAGGTAAATTTTGGTACTCACAAGTTTTCGCGAAAATCTAAATTTGCCCATACCTTTTTTAATTTGGCGGTAAAATGGGTAGGTACGGAAACCTCGGCGCACGAATCCGACTCGCACATGACCGGTTTTTGTTTGTGTATGTTCTAGTGAGTAAGCTGTTGAAGTGTCATATCAATAAATAAAAGTGTTAATAAAGCGGGCTTTACAACGTAATCAGACTATTATGTTCCCACTGCTGGGACTCAGGCCTCCAGTCTGTGAGAGAGAGTGGGCCGTAATCCACCACGTAGGCCTAGTGCGAGTTAGCAGAGGTCACATGTCTTCGAATTTTTGGTTCTAGGACCTGCCAGTTTCCTCACGATGTTTTCCTTCACCGTTTCGAGATCAGTGGTGAGGAAATTATTTTATTTCACTGTAATTTGAAAACATTATGAAATCCAATTATTTTTAAAAGAGTAACCGTGGAGTTTCTTGCCGGCTCTTCTCCAAAGGAAGCGACAAATTGGAACCGTGCACCTAGCTTCTGACGTTTCATAAGTGCCCTTGCAGGTTTATGTGAAATAAAATATTTTGATTTGATTTGATTTGAAAACAAAAAGAAACCCACAACTCGTAGTGGGGTCCGCAAACACTAGGCCAATACAAACGTTGGCGCGATATACAGACAAATCTAATTCTGCGACTTGGAACACATGTGCCATCCACAAGTATCTACTGGTGGAGAATACATTTTATCTCTTTTATTTTTAAACCCTACTACTTTCGAGTGATGGTACGACAACTCTATAGATATTTTAAAATAATGTGGGGTTTATAAAATTAAGAACATTCTCAAGCATTTTCAGTCAATGCTTCCTGCTGAGCATTGTCTACTCATAATGCCGTCAATATAACGAAAATATGTTAATTGCGGCATAAATATGTAAGTGACAGAAGAAAAAACATTGTCTGTGTGTATATTCTTTTTGTTTTTCTTTCTCATGTCCATGGTTCAAACTCAAACTCTAAGCATTTATTTCAATTAAACGATTTACAGGCACTTTTGAACTGTCAAAAAGTTGGTGGGTTAGTCAGAAAGTTGCCCATTCCAAAACGTAGATCTCTCTGGAGAAGTACAGGCAAGAAACTCCTAGGACACACTTAGTACAACTACACATATAGAAATATGAGAACAATGTAAAAAAAAACAAACAGTTCAAAATGTGAGATTAAAAATAAGCCCTGACAATTGGGAGATGACCAGTCACAACCGACGGCGCACGTTCACAAACATGCACCATTCAGCTTAACCATTTTGTAGGGAACCGAATGAGGCAATACACGCGCCACCTTCAGTGAGACATATTTTAAGTGAGCATGACGTGGTTTTTCGGAGGAGGATCCACATTAGCCTTGTTATCCTAGCAATTTCATCTAAAAGGTCTACATGGGGTACTTAGCGGTCATTGTGCTGATAGTGGTTATAGTTACGGTCAGTATTCTTATAGCCTTGATCGAAGAAGTAGGTATTTTCCCTCTCTTAGCTATTGGGCAAAATGGATTTAGAGGAAATGTGGCACACAGGAAGTTTATAATCTAGATTAACACATAGGATACATTTTACCTCGGTAGTACGTTACTGTTCAATCTCCACATGAGCGAAGCCGCTGGCAAAAACTAGTGCAAGAATTGAAAATCCATCTGTTCAATATACATATGTAATTTTATAAGTATTATTTATGTGTCGTCTAGTGTCAGAGGAAACGGGCAATATTTAACGTTTTTCCTGTTTACTCGTCAATGCAACACAATAATATCAACATTATATCAGTGCACCCATAAATAATCTCAGTACTCCAGCAAGCATCTTACAATCTCACACTCAATCCAACTCCCCCCAACACTACATCGTCATATTTCTCGGAAATAAAACAAATTTACACGTCAACAATATAAAAAAAAAACATGGTCTCTAAGGAGTATCGTCGCGGAATTCATAATTTACTCATCATGGCGTCTTCGTTTTAAATTCATGGGCTCAAAGCAATATGGCCGCCGGATAATAACATAGATTGATCGGGAAAATACTATGCTCCATTTGGAAATGGAAAATGTTTTTTTTTTTATCGTGCTGGGTAGGATTCTAATAATACCAATTGTATATCAATGAGTAGTACTTAATCTGTTTTGGTAAATGGAGAAAGGCAGAATAGTGCGTAAAACGGTATATATCAGAGGAGTATAGATTCTTGGGTACTTACCCCTTACCCCTTATTACTTGTGACGAAATAATATAACTGGCTTTATTAGGATATACAACAGAATGTAGGAACATTTCTGGATATGAGTTATGATGTGATGTATTAATTTGAGAAGCAACGAGATTTTATTTCAGTGAAATGAAAAAAAGGGATCTATTTTTATAACTATGAGTGTAGACTGACCATTTACTTCAAGACTATTTATCCACAGGAATGGCAGCAGATATAATTCTAATTCTAACCCGCTATTCCGTTCAATACAAATACAAATACAATATACAAAATGTTTATTTCTGTACCAACAAGTTTATATTAGTTTATGATTGGCCAATAAAAACATGGCCTAAAAATAATTCCCCTCTTAGATCGAAACTTGAATCCATTTCAGCCGCCGATATACCTATGACATGTTAAGCAAGGTCCCCATCTATCCATCATGAATAAAACGATCTACCAAATGTTTGCAATCCCTGAAATACAGCATGTTGTTAGTAAGCAGGTGCTTTTGGGATGTATTTGGCAGTAAATAAGGTTGGAATTCAAATGGCGGGAAGCAGTGGTAATAGCAATTTGTTTTTTGCTGATATTGAGTTCGTTAATTAGTTTCTGATGGTAGGTATAAACTTTTTATTTGAAAGAAAATTTGTGTTGATATTTGCTTCATTCAATATATGGCACGAGTTTTGCGCTTTTTAAAATAATTTGAAAACTGAGTTCGCTTATCAAATATTTGAAAAATTTGTTTGGGCTTTTAATTGGGTAGATTGGCTCGCTGATGGTGGCGTGTGTGTTGGATTATTAAGTTTCTTTCAAAATGGTTTAGCTAATTGTGCTGATCCATACGTCATCTGCATGAACGGGCTCCATCAGTAGGCACTGGTCATCTCTTAGATGCCACGGCTTATTTAATTTCTGAATTGTTATTTTTACAGACGCTTTTAATGTGCACGTCCTTTTGCATCATTCTCACACACATGTACAATTTTAACATGAATGAGCCTGTCCGTGGAGTTTCCTCGTTCTTCTCCATAGGCACCGAGCCTACTACGCTTTGGAATGGGCGACTAGCTTCATCTCTCTGAATGATAGACTCAAGGGGTCCATAGTCCAAAAGTACCTGCAATTGGTTTATTTCAGTTATTTTAAGATTATGCAGAAAACTGGTAATAAAGACTGTAAGAAGAAATACTTTAAACGATAATGTACAAGGAAAAGTACTAAAAAAACAACAGAATTTCTAAGTCAACCTAAAAATAAGTCAGATCGAGTCAAGTCCATACTTATTTGCCAAGCTTTTAGCTTCCTAAGTGCCTTAGCACAAAATGTTTAAGGTGAAGATGACACTGAAAGCCTTGAAACTTGAGTCAATAACCGGTTCTCTGGTCAAATAAGGGTGAATAACCGGTACAAGGGTGCCGGGGATAAGTTTTAATGAGCGGGTAAAGACTGGATCTACGTGCATCCGGTTTTACACAGATTGTGCCGAAGCTTCCGGGCTCGCTCGTCTTTGATGAGTCGTTAACTTGTTTAGGTGTTTATATCTACTAAATAGCGGGCACATGATATTCTTTCATATAGGAATGAAAGGGGTAGTAGGTGAACTCTTTTCTAAAGGCACGCCGCCTTTAAAAAAGAGTTCACATTGCAAAATAAATGTCACTCTAATTTTCTATGATTTGTTTACAAATTTAATTTATATGTCATTAATAAAGTGATAGTTTCTTTAAGCGTTTTCTCTTTGACCTGTTTGTTTAAAACTAACCCTTACTACATAGGTACATGCATAGACTCACGCTTCTTCCTGTGGGGGTAGGCAAAAACTACAGAACGCCACCTGCTACGTTCCTTACTTACCCTTCCTATTATTATTTTAAGGACGTTCACAGTCTGAACTCAGTCTCAATCTGTCAAAAAACTTGTCAAAAAGGGGTGAAAACTAGACTGTCTACTATTCATAAATTTTTACAAGTTTTTACGTTTGATTGTTGCCGAGATGAGACTACGAATAGATTTTTTAAGTTTTTATGTACGAGCATTGGCCATCAGGTCATACACGCGCGCCGGTTGCAGGTACTACGCACCTAACCCTTCTAAAAAACCCTCTTACTAATAAGAAATCATATCAGTCGGTTTTAAAAATTGTGTTGATAAATTTTCAAGGTCAAACTGCGGTAAATAGCGGGAGTTCTCGGTTGTTTGACTGTTCTTTGAACCTCTATCCAAACATTTTGCAAAGCAGTGTAGTCGCCTACATTTTTTTCTTTTCTTGAGGTTGGGAAATCATGAAATAACTTCTCCCGCTCTGGCACGCCCTCCTGCGTGGAGCAAGAGGGCGTGTCAGACTTTTACTGACTAAAACCCACCCGTGTTCCCTCACTTGCCTGTGTGCCAGGGGCCGCGGTATCTCTTTCGAACAATCCGCACCCCTGGCAGGCATCGGCCCTTGCAGACTCCACCAGTTGGTACTGACATCTCTTTGAGGCGCGTGTGGAACACAACGCGCCGTCGACCCGGGCTTGGTCCTTACCCGACAGCGAGCTACGTATTACTGACCATCCGCAAGCCCGCGCCTACGGTGGCCGGGAATCAGCCTGGGATTCCCTACACCCAGGGCGTCTCATGCGACGACTAAGGCCATGAGGGCGCATATACTGCCTCTCCCTCGCGTGCGCCGCCTCCCTCTTTACGAGCATTACTGTTACGCAGAAGGAGGCGACGGCTACCCATGCACTCTCGCTCCGTACCATAGCCTGGACCAGGACCGGACGCAAGCGATTGCCGCCGCCGATCGTCTCCGCGTAGACACGGTGGTGCTCCACTCAAGCCGGGCAGACCTCCGCCTTATGCTCCACCGTGGCCTTACGGCGATCTTCGCAATGGAAACACCCGGGCTTTTCCTCCCGCCTTATGCGAAACAGGAACCTCCCGAAACAGCCGTGTCCGTTGAGGACCTGCATCAGGCGGAAGGTGAGGACGACGTGGCGCCTCGCAATTGTGCCATGCCCAGCACTGGGTTGCGACAATCGCACTCTCCATGTCGCCATGAGATCCCCGCCCGAGCTCTGTCCACTGTATCGCAATTTCTCGCGGCATCGTAGTTACGCCCCGGCGTTTGACCTCCTCGCGCCACTCCCAAGTGTACGCAAGGACCTTTGCCTCCAGATTCCATGGCGGCAATTCGGCAAGGATGCCCACCGCTTCTCCGGAGATCGTGCGGTATCCCCGGACCATTCGGATGGCCATGACTCTATGAGACGCGTTCAGCCGGTGAGCTGGCCGGCGCCTCAAAGATGGCGCCCACACCGGTGCCCCATAAACGGCCATGGACCGCACGACACCACGTAGAGCCTCCGGCAGGAGGCGTTTGGACCCCCTAGATTTGGCAGGAGCCGCTTCAAAGCAGCTCCAGCCCACTCCAGTCTGGAAGTCTTTGTTTTTATTTTGAACTTTTGGACAAATTGAGTCATGTACGTTTTAATTAGCATACTTACTCGTATAAGTGAAATTATCTTAATATATATCCCAAAATGTTTAAAAAAAAATGTCCACCCTTGCGAAGCCGGGACAGGCCGCTAGTAGTCAATAAAAGTCTGACACGGAGAGTGGGAGAAGTCCCCCACGTCGTGAAGGAACGCGGCATATCCTAGAAGCAAAAATTAGAAGACATGTGATATCTACTAACCCGCACTGGGCCCGCGTGGTGGATTACGGCTCAGTCCCTAATTTTGTTAGTGGCACTACAAGTACAGTACACTTTTACTGACTAAAACCCACCCGTGTTCCCTCAGTTGCCTGTATGCCAGGGGCCGCGGTATCTCTTTCGAACAACCCGCACCCCTGGCAGGCATCGGCCCTTGCGTGCCCCATCTGTTGCTGCTGACATCTCTTTGAGGCGCGCGTGGAACACAACGTGCCGTCGATCCGAGCTTGGTCCTTACCGGACAGCGAGCTACCCATTACTCGCCGTCCGCAAGCCCGTGCCTACTGGGATTCCCGACGCCCAGGGCGTCTCCTGCGAAGGCCACGGCCGTGAGGGCGCATGTACTGCATCTCTCTCACGTGCGCCGCCTCCCTCTATGCGAGCATAACTGCTTCGCTGAAGGCGGCGACTGCTAGCCATGTACTCTCGCTCCGAACCATGACCTGGACCAGGGTCGGATGCGAGAGATCGCCGCCGCCGATCACCTCCACGAGGACACGGCGGTGCTCCGCCCAAGCCGGGCAGTCCTCTGCCGTATGCTCCACGGTGTCCTCAGGGTGACTTCGCAATGGAAACACCCGGGCGTTTCCTCCCGCCCTATCCGAAACAGGAACCTCCCGAAACAGCCATGTCCGGTGAGGACCTGTGTCAGGCGGAAGGTGAGGACGCCATGCCGCCTCTCAAGCCACTCCTCAAAGAGGGAACTTACCGCCGCAATCGTGGCGTGCCCAAAAGCTGGCACGTGAAGTACACTTTCACCTTGACACAATTTTTAGTGATAGGTATTTTCTTTCGGTTTGTAAGGTCGGCAATATAAATTGATATACATTTCAGTTTTTGAGCTGTTATTTATTGAGCAAAATAATTATTAATAATCTGCCACCAAGCAACATTTGCCTAGCCTTTTTCCAATCATATTGGGGTCGGTTTGCAGTCTAACCAGTACTTTACATACAAAGAAAGAAAAGTAAGTAAACAAGTTTATTTGCAGTAAACATGATGTAGAAAAAGAACAACTTGGCCAGTCTGACCTCCACAACCCAGCTGTTGGTAACACGATACCCCTCAGTAAGACTTGTTGCCAGACTTTATGGCTTATGCCTACCCGTAACGACCGTAAAAGACCTACCACTAACAGCCGATACCAACGGGGTAACGTACTTTCCGAGGCGCGACGGTATTGATATGTAATGGGTGGTCACCCATCCATGAATCGACCGCGGTAAGCTTAGCTTAACCTTCGAACGACCGACTCGGCTATTATATATTTAGCCACGACCATCATGAATAATGTCTATGATTAAAAGCCGTAAAAAAGAATCACCAACTTAAAGGCTGGCCCATCAAAACACAGCACCATAGGCGCCCCTTAGCACAAACTTTGCTAATATTGGTAGAACTAGCAAAGTGTTGCACTACAACGATCGCTAGCATTTATACGTTCATTAAAACTTCGCCTCGACTCGGGAGTTGCGAATACGCGCGTGCTACGAAAATAACGAACGCAAGGAATTAGGTCGCCATTGATATCTATTTTATGAATTTTAAGCCGTCTGTGAAATGCTTGGTTTTGTTTTTCATTTAATATGCTAAGTAGGTAGTAGTCCTGGGTTTAGGAGGGAATGGTATTGCCATTTTTTAAATTATTGCCAAGAAAATGTAAAAAAATCTTTTTCTTTTACTTGTGCTGTGAGACTTTGCTACATGTCAAACATGATTGAAGGTCATCGGGAAGTACCCTGATTATGATTTATGTACGAGTATCAGAAGATGTCGCATAAATGGCCGTATTTTTTGTATTACGTTGATTAGAAGCCTGATTTTTTCCAATTCACTGCTCTAAGAGACCCTAAACCTAAGTATTTTATAATAATTTCAACTTGCTACCTCCATGCGTCCCTGACTAAAGAGTCTTGACAGACTGACAGGCAGATGCAGTGCGAATTGATCCTATAAGGGTTCCGTTTTTTCTTTTTATGTTGCGGAATCACAAAACACATAATCTGGTGACCTTATTGTTGACGCTCTTCAGTAAAGTCAGGAAACAATTTTTAAGAATCTTAGCAGGTGACGTTCAGTAGTTTCTGCCAACCTCCGTGAGAAGAAGCCATGACTTCATATATGTATGTGTTTTAAGTATATTAAAAAAAAACCTTCACCTAAATAGTCATGTCAATATCGTATCCAGCCTTTTCCTTGTCCTTGATTCCCTAAGTCCCAGCCAAGTACCAATAAAAACCCGATCAGTCTCGAAATCGAACTCTATATACAAACAAACTCCGAGTATCGCATTCAAGGAGGCCAAAAAGCCGTCAGAAATAAACAAAGTCCAAGATACGATACAGGCTTTTAGGGGCTAAAATAACCGATGTCCATAATCAGCACAGAAACTTCTTGGGTACCTACTAGACATCAGATAAAGTTGTGATACCACTGCTAAAGCTCGTTTGTGGGAAGATTTGCCCAGTTTGTATGAATTTGAATAGGTTTTTACAAATATTTGGGAATCGCGTAAGTAACTTGTGAATGGTTTGTGCTCTGTTTTGAAACAGTTGTTCGTAGTTTTACCTGAGAACTTTCCTCCAGTTACCTTCCAGGCCTATAAAATAAATCTTTGTTCAATCTGTTTTCAAATTACGTTGACTGACCTCCACCCTGATTGCGTAACACTAATCATCAATACAATCTGAATTATTTTGAAGGATATTGCTAATCCATTGCTTCATAATTATGGTCACTAAATTTGTCTGTTCGACAACGTAAATAACGCAATGAATGTTGTTGAACTGTCAAAATGAAAGATTCCTACTGTTATTATATAGGAACTACTTACCGTTTATTAATGATGTCCTTTTTACTGTTGAACAGAAGAGAACAGAACATAAGAAAAAAATCTGGGGGAACAAGACAAAGTAAGGGAAAATTTATTTAGCTAGCAACCCAATACTTTTGCCCTCGTGAAGTTTTAATGAAGGTGCGACATCGCACCACCACAGTCTGTTTTTGATGTCAATCAAAGGAAAATAAATGATATTAGGCGAGATTAAAACATTCTCGTTACGATGTTCATCAGAAACTTTGATTGTTTGTGTAGTCTGCCGAATATTCTTCGAAGGCTCCCATACTAATCAGAAATTCGGGACCGGGAGGTAAGATGGTCTTGTGAAAATTTTCGGAGACAAAAAAACAGGGTCAGCTGCAAAAAAAACAATAAAAAGCTTAATACAAAAAGCTTTTGTGGCAAAAAGAAAAGGAGGATTGTTCTCAAAAAAGTGGCTCTGTAACCTGTTAGCTAGTTTTTAGTGGAAATATATGATTTTTTTAATGCTATTTATTAAACTCGGTACAATATTGTACTTAAAGAGACTTTTCACATTGAGGCCGAGTAATAATAAGAAAAATTAAGTAATTCATTTACAATAAAATGAAATTGTAATGTCTGTTTCTCAGTAACTTGTCATGTCCAAGCACAACGAGGAACATTTTGAGGTCAATTTAAAAAATATGTATTTAAAATATGGGTTCAAAACCATTATAATACAGATCTGTATATAAATAAATTTAACTTTATTTAACCGATACATTAAAAATAAACATAATTTTCGAGCTATTTATGTTCAAACTGTGTCCGGAGTGATTTTCTCTTTAACCTGTAGTAGCACACTAACGCGAATCACACAAACACTATTACGTACTCACATCCCATGCATGCATTAAACTATCCAGACAGTATCGGGCTAGCCGCTGCCGAGGAAAGAAGTGTAGATATTCGCGCTATTTTTTTGGAAATTACGTCGAAGTGCCACAATCGGAGTTTGTAACAGGTATTTATCTTTAATTTGACTTTAATATTTTAATATGTAGTTGAACAGCTTTGCGAATGAAAACGTTAAAATATTTAATTTAGTGACTATTTCTTATTTTCTAGATGTGAACTTCACAAACGTAATCGTTTTGTTGTTATCAGAACATAATCTTAATTTTTTCATTAACCTGGCCCTCTTTTACCTGTTTTGAGTGCACAGGTTAGTGAGATTGTGACAGGTTACCGATAGTTTGACTGTAATTTTGGAACAAAACCCATTTTTCTAGATAAATCAAGTTAAAATTTGGTGTGAATACTAAAACCATTTACTTAAGAGTTACCATGATAATAGAAAAACTTCATTTAATTCGTTGAATTGGGGTACTTTGATAGTTTTGTCGGAAAATGCTTATTTTTTGTGCATTCTAACCTATGCATTTATTGTTGTTAGGTAAAATGCCGAAAAATAAGAAAAGAGAAGATATCTTAGCTAGGAAAAGAGAACTAGAAAAAAAAAGATATGAAAAAATAAAAAATAATCCAGAGCTTTATGCAAAATATAGAGAAAATAATAAGGCAAAGTACCAAAAACGAAAAAAGGATGGGAAAGTAGTATCTATAAACAGTTTGACACCAAGAGATCAGAAAATGTTAAGAAGGAAGTGGAGAGAAGAAGCAAAAAAGTCCTATCAACGCAAAAAGGAAGAAAAAGCAAGAGTACAAAGTTTTATTGAATGCAACAGTCCACCTTCCAGTGATATCGAAAATATCAATCTAGATAATATTGAGAATGTGATTGATGTTGATAGAGAAGAACAATCCGGGTCTGCACAGGATAATTCTGAGTCCAGAAGAATTACTAGGTCCAACTCCAGGTCAAGAGAAGTTAGTCCTGCTACCTCGCAAGCTATTTCAGTCAATTCTGAGATCCTTTCACCCAATGCCCAACGCTTAGTGAGAAAGTTGCGCTACAAAAAAGATAAAGAAATAGCATCCTTGCGACTTAAATTACAATCAGTAACAAAACTAAATGATGCCTATAGGAAAAGAATTTCAAGATTACAACCACTGCAAGAAAAACTGAGTTCATCAATACATTTCGAGAATGTCAACCTTGGAGATAATATTAACCTGGAAAACTCAGTCATCCAACTTCCTAAAGATCTTGTTCTTGTTCGACCTTCTACTAGTGATGATACTTCCATTGCCGAAAGTGTACTACGTTCTTACAATAGTGTCAAATCGCATAAAATAAAACAAATTATTTCAAATAGTCTCAAACCTTATCTGGAGACATCGCTTCAAGCTAGCAAATTAAAGAGAAGCTTCCAGAGTATGTTTAGAAGACGAAATCTACCCCTTAAAAACGCGTCAGCTACGCAGAAAAAAAACGACGTGAAAACCTTTCTTTCAGATGATGGAAATAGTAGCTGCACAGCTGGAAAAAAGGAATACGTAAAGAAAGAAGGTGTTAGGGTACAAAAACGTTATTTGAATGATTCTCTTGGTAATCTTCACAAGAAATTTAATTCGTCTCATACATACACCATGAGTTTCGCAACTTTTTGTCGATTTAGACCCTTCTGGATTTTGCCAGCTTCTAAAAGACCCCGAGAGACGTGTCTCTGCGTCATTCACGAAAATTTTCACCTTTTAGTATCTGCACTTCACAAATATAACATAATTGAGCCCAAAGACCCAACAAATCTTCTTAAGACGATTTGCTGTAACGTATATAATGCTGAATGCCTACTCCGTGATTGCGTAAACTGCAAAAACAAAACTATACAATATTTGGTTTACGACAATACTATTGACTTCTGCTATTGGACGTGGAACTCTAAGACTGAATGTATAGTACAAAATGGATATGATAAAACTGTTAGATTAGTTAAGAAGGAGAAAATAGTAACAAAACCAAAAGAAGCCATTAAGCATTGCGAAAAAATTATAGATAAGTATATGAAACACTGTGGGAGAATGGTTAGTCAACAAGAGGCAATAAAAAAGATAAAAGATCAATTGAAATACGACGAAGCTGTTATTCATGTTGATTATTCAGAAAATTATAAGTGCGCATACTCCAAAGAAATTCAATCTGCCCATTTTGGTGCCAGCAAGCCACAAATAACTATTCACACTAGCGTGCTTTATTTTATCGACGGTAATGGGCAGAAAAAATCACAATGTTTTGCTACTCTCAGTCCAAATCTACGACATGATACAGCAGCTGTATGGGCCCATATGGAACCAATTTTGGATTTCCTAAAAATACATTCCCCACAAGCAAAAACTTTTCACGTGATTTCAGATTCTGCAAGTAGTCAATATAGAAATTACAAAATATATTTTGTTATAACAGCTCTAAGATGGAACAATCCTCAGCTTAGATGTGTCACTTGGAATTACTCTGAATCCGGCCACGGTAAGGGAGCTCCAGATGGGGTTGGAGCCGTTATAAAACGTACTGCTGATGCATATGTGAATTATGGCGCTGACGTACCGGACTTTGAAACTTTTACACGATTGTTAAAAGAAAAAATGAAAAACATCGTAATAGATACTATTTCTGAATATAACATCTTTGAAAAAGATATGCTACTGCCAAATACACTACTGCCATTTAAGGGAACACAGCAAGTTCACCAAATTGTATGGTGTAATACAAAAAGTGCAACGGTCGTTTTAAGACGTCTTAGCTGTACCAAAGAAACGTGTTTAACTAAAGCCGAATATTGTAAGCACGGTAAACACCTTGGCTTTCATGATGTTATAAGACAAAAAACCAGCACACCAAACCCCAAATGCAAAGAAGCAATAAGAGCTTCTGCTGTGGCCACAGCTCGAATTTTAGAGTCTTGCTTGGAGCTCAAAGATTTGGATGACGACAGTTACGTTGCCCCTGGTACGAGTGTTGCAGATGATATAAATTTAGGTGAATCCGTTACTGTTCTTCATAGATCTACACCATTTTTAGCACTGTCTGAAATGGAATTGCCTCCGGAACTACAAAGAAGTACTTTAGATAAGATTTTAAATGAAGGGCCTACAAATGTAACTGAGTCTCCTTTGAGCTCGATTAAGCATGTTATTGATAGCGATAGTGATTCCGATTTCAACATCTTTTAAAAAAAATACTTTGATTTAATGTGATGGTTTCCAGAACCAAAAGTAAATGGTCCAAAGATTTTAATTAACTTTATTAAGAAGTCACTTTTTTTCGTTTCATTGTTTTTCGAATTTTTTATTGACGTACTGATTATTTGAGACTGATTAATAATTATAAGGAGACAATTTCTATTTAATTTCTTAGAGCTCAGAATATAGTATTTTATTTCTCTAAAGATATGTTTAACCTAATCTTGCGTTTTCTTTGTTTAAAAGCCGTTTTTTTTTTAATGTACGTAACTGTTATTGTTTGCAGTTAATAATAATAAAAGCTGATTTTGCATGGTTACATCGTTTTTTTTTTCAGTAACCTGTTTGATTTTCTTTAGCCTGGCAACATTTTCTCATTAACCTGTACGGTATCTCTACAACCTGTGTGGCAGTTTTCTTTCAAAGCTATATCTTGTCTATTTATGTGAATAATTCATTCCCTTTTAACAATTCGATATAATAGAAATACTGTGAATGGATTTCTGTAAAAAAAACTTAATATTTGATACATTTTCTTAAATTCATAAATTTATTCCAGCGGTGCCACTTTTTTGAGAAAGACCCAGATTTGATATTTGGATGCATATTCACCTGAAGTTGATATGTTGGCTAATATGGAATGCGCTTTTGTATCGAAAAAATATTAAATTGATTTATGTTCTTTTTTGTTTTAGCTAATACACGCTACCCATCGTACATACAGATATTTGCATCGGGGCTTAAACATTAATTTTAAATAAATATGCACCTGACTAGTTATGCATTCTCGGTATTCCTGGCACCCCGGTTTTTTTTTTTTTCAAAAAGTATGATATTATACTTTCATTCATACATAGTTTCATAACTGAAACATAGCTTTAGGTAAAATTGCATCCGACTATCCGGTCCCTAGTGATGACAGATGGAAGCTTAGAATTTAACACAAATAAATTTTTACATCAGGTTGGTGAGCTATAAGTACACTTTTGCCCAACCCTTAGGGGAAGCAAGGTGCGATGTTACGTTATGTTATGTTTCTAAACCAACTACCGTCATCAAGAAACAACATGACATGTCACAATGCTATACTTCCATGTTTATCAAAACATGTTCAAATATTAGTGAGGTCAACGATCAGATTGACCTGCCTTGACTGTTAATTTCCACATTGCCCTCGATATTTCCAATCAGTTCTGAAAGTAGTACAATTCTTGGTAATTTATGCCCAAAAGTTTGTTTGCCTGAATCTATTTTGTTAACAATATCTTCTATATGGTGTTTTTTCCTGGTAGTCTTACCCTAGACTTGAATGTATCGGAAAAATGGTGTCTCCTGTATTTGGTTCACCCACAACTTTCTGTAGAAATAACATACCTTGTAAGTATTTTTTTGGCAGAAAAGCTTACCTACTTTCGTTTGCATGTTGTACCCAGCAAGCATAGCATACCATAATCATCAGCTTATAATGTGCCCACTTCTGGGACACTGGCTTCCTCTCTTCGAGGAGTGGGCAATAATTTATTACGTTGGTGGAAGTCACATGTCTTCGAATTTATGGTTCTAGGAAAAAACTTAGGAGAAAACTTTGTGAGGAAACCGGCATTTTTCTCTTACCGTTTTGAGGGCACTGGTGATGAAAATTATTTACACAAAGTAAAGCGCCTGCCTGGGTACGTAACCACGACCAAGAACTTGTAAGTCGGGGCCGTTACCACCGGGCCACCAATGCTCCGTTGTACCCAGAGATATCCTAAAGTCTAGCCTTTTTCTCGTACGTGGAATGTATTCAAATCAGGATGTCATAACTGTATAACTTTAACCGAGAATGGTATTTTTTTAAGGAAATGAAGCCTATATTCAACAGTGATTTTTTACGCCCCGATTTTAAAAACAAACTTTCCTATTGTTTCATTTTCACCATCGCCACAAAAGGAAAATTTTGAAAGCCCACCGCCCCTGTTTTCCCCACATTTCGCTCCATAATTAATAACAGAGCATAACAGCAGAGACCAAAAAACATCCCTGATTTCAATGAACGCTCATTTGACTCCAATTTATCAAATTAGCACAATCGCCATGCAAATTGCAAATGGAATAAAAACCGAATGACAAAAGCGAGTTAATTATTTCTCGTCCATAGTTTGCCGCGATTGCGGAACGACAAATGAAGACAAATCGGCGATGGCAGTCGGTTCGATCCCCGTTGGGACAGAGCGTACTAGGGAAACTCGCTTCGATAAGGAAAATGTTTAGAAAATAGAAAGGCTTGTCTCACAATGCTTTAGCGTTGATATATTTTTTTGTGTTTGAACATCAAAGAAATTCATTGTACTTAAGAAACATTTTTTTTTATGAAAGATGCTTCGAGGTTTTCTTATTGTTCACATAGTTAACAATGTTTTGTAAAATTATTCAAATACATTCAATCATCAAAATTCATCCATACCATAACCTCACGCCGTTTTCCCATGCAGTAGGTAGAACTAACAGAAAGCCACTTGCCACTATCCTTAAATACTTAACTACTTACTATTTTTTTTTGTTGTTGAAATACTTAATGAAAGTACAAAGTGGCTTTCTGTAAAAATCCATAAAAAATGTTGTTTTAAATATCGGAAATGCAAATTGCCACCGTGAGGCAATTTATTCTTTTGTTCAAAAATCTGAAGAATGCTCAAACAATAGAAATCAGATGGCCCTAACTTCAAATATCATATATTCTAATTCAACTTAAAGCTATTTGAATATTATTAATCAGGAAATTGGAATTAGGTACCTAACTAACTCATCCGAATACCATATTAAATTAATCCGTGACCCTCAGTTGTCCTTCATGACCTTAGGGAATACGGATGACAAGCGGTTGAAACTAAGCTCCAATGATCTGTACAACGGTCTCAATAATGCCACTTCAAGTGAAGAGACGGGAACGATATTGAAAAGATTATAATTATTGTCGTGATAAATGGTTTTTCTCTGTAAGTAGATTTCTACAAACACTTTTCACGTCAATCATATTTTTAAACTAGATGAGGGTGGTGTTCTTATCTGACTACTCTAAGAAAAAAGGCCAAAACAGACTCAGAGGTCACAGTCTCTCTTAAAGCCCAGATATAATATTGGTCAGATCATGTGAAGACCATGTAGATTGGTGTCTGAAATGGTCTTTTGAGAAAAGGACTGTTCAAATTGAGTGGACCTGTCCAGTCAGGGCACGCATTTATCAGTAATCGTTCAGCTTAACTCAGAGCTTAAAGAAATGTGGCTAAAGTGAAGTTACCATATAATAAAATTATGAGCTAGATTGCTAAGGTTTACTTACTTTTTTTCCAACTACGTCAGTTAATCATTTCATTTTAACTAGCGTTTGCATCAAAAAATAAAACACGATCCACTGAATGAATTGCTCCTGCGGAGTAATTGCGTAAGACACATAAAATGACAATTGATCGCAATTTCTTTCATTTTGTAATGTCAGCCACGTTCATTGCGTAATTTGGGTTGTGGAGCAGACGAATTTTTCAAACCTAAGAAGCAGTGGATTAGTATTTTTTAAATTAGACCATTGGAATCTCAGTGTCCATCTGTCAAAATACCTACAATTTTTTTTTACCTAGATTTTTGACAACTTATTTGACATTTTGTTTTTAAATACGAGAATTGACACTCAGGCAGTCGCTCTATGTTAACTATTGGTATTCACTACAACCTGTTGGAATGGAAACTAACTTGAAATAGTTGTAGAAAGATGATGATGATGATGGATTTTTTTTCTTTTCGTTTCTATGATACTCGTACACTAAACGAAATCCTTCCACTATCAAATATATTTTTTTTGATAACGCGCAGACAAGCGACAAATAGTAATATCGGCCACAACAATTCCGTTCGATTGCAAAGTCCGAAGTTAAAGTACGACTCCATGTTTTTATTTCAACACTCTTTTATTTAGCTTCTATTGTCCGCACTTTATTTGTTGTGAGTCCGATATCGGTTTTGATTCAGAATGGATTTATTTTTCATACAATACGATCTTTACTTTCATGTTACCATGTGTTATGGTTTCCATGGATACCGGTTTAAGAATGTTGTTCTTTTTTGGATAATCCCGAATCCTGCCGGAGGTGCTATTTCGGATGTTTTTTTTTTTCTTTTTGAAGTGTGTTTTTTCGGCGTTAATAATGTGAAATTCATTTTGTTAATGGATACATGAATGTAAATATACTTATAACAACAAAGACAGCTTTCTGGCACAAATAAAACCAAAAGAAGTCTTGATAATATTGTGGTACAGTTACCTTTAGATGGATAGCCCAGTGCAGATTTCCTTGCAGACTTAAATTCTAGGACATTGAAAGAAAGAAATAAAATAGTGTTTATTGGCATTACAGCTTATAAAACCTTAAACCGCTGCCTTTAACTGCTGAACTACTTTTAAGGTATTTGAGAATTAAATTACCAATTGCAAAGTAGAAGATTAATCTGAAAGGAGAACTTATATTTAGATGGCACAGTTCGTTGTTTGGTTAAATTGGAAAGTTCTGACCAGCTAGATTATAGACAGCCCGCTAGAAGAAACCTAGAATGTTACAAAGGTCAAGCAAGATGATGGCTCAAATCCTTTTCTTTTTCTTCTTTTTATATTAAAAGAGCTTTTAGGTACGTGCGCAGTCAGCCACACTACGCAGGGTGCATGAGATAGCGTATCGGCACTAACTTTATAAAGCATTTTTAGTAAACTTGGTGATGATTTTTTAAATTAATGTTGATCTTAAAAGAATTCAAGTCACTTTTCCTGTCTGTCTGACCGCGTTATTTTTCTTAACGGGTTTTACCATCATTTAGAGAATTTATTATGGATGTAGGTACCTACATGAAGGTATGTGTAGGTATAATACATTAATATCATCATCTGCCTGCCTTTTCCCGCGCGCGCGCGCTTTTCGGCTTCCAGTCTAACCGGATGCAGCTAAATACCAGTATTTTACATAGAGCGACTGCCTATCTGACCTCCACAACCCTTTTACTGGGTAATACGATACCCCTTGGTAAGACTAATTGTCAGCCTTTGACGACCCGAAATTACATTAATATACACCTTGACATTTTAGTCATCTTATGACGGCAGCCCACTTCATGTAAGATATTTTTGAACATTTGCAAAATTTAAAAAAATAAAATATCATTTACTAAGACTCATGACGAAGTTTGAAACACCCTGTTATGGAGATGGAATTAATGATGGAATGTAATGGTAGGTAGGTAGATATCTTCTACCGTTTGATACGTAAACATTATTAACAGGGAGGGTGTTTCATAATTCTAAAGCATTATTATTATACATCTCACACCTTCGGTTTGCCGATGACATCGTCATAATGGCAGAGACATTGGAACAGTTAGACCAGCTGATGCTGGACAGCCTAAACGGAGACTCTCGGCGGATTGGACTCGGCATGAATTTGGACAAGACCAAAGTCATATGCAATTCTCACGTCTTGCTGAATCCAATCCACATCGAAGGGTCACTTCTCGAAGTTGTGAAGGAAAATGTCTACCTAGGGCAAGTCATCCAGATCAGTAGATACAACTTTGAGAAAGAAGCTGACAGGAGGATCCGGTTGGGTTGGGCAGCGTTTGGGAAACTACGTCAAAACTTTTCGTCGCCTATTTCGCAATGCTTAAAGACTAAGATCTTCAACCAGAGCGTTCTGCCCGTGATGACATACGGTGCCTTAACGTGGACACTGACAGTTGGGCTGGTCCATAAATTTAAGGTCACTCAGCGCGCTTTAGAGCGGGCTATCCTCGGAGTTACTTTGAAGGATAAAATCAGGAATGAAATTATCCGGAAAAGAACCGGAGTTACCGACATAGCTTGTAGAGTGAGCAAGCTGAAGTGGCATTGGGCTGGCCATGTTTGTCGAAAGACCGATGACCGGTGGAGCAGATGAGTCCTGGAGTGGAGACCGCGTATAGGCAAATGTAGTGTGGGACGCCCCCAGCTAGATGGACTGACAACCTTAAAAAGGTGGCTGGGACAGACTGGATGTGGAAGGCGGAGGATAGAGTGTTGTGGTGCAGCCTGGGAGAGGCCTATGTCCAGCAGCGGACTGCAATAGGCCGAGTTGATGTTGATGTAAGCATTATTCATTTTTCTTTGCACCTATCATCTTAATTAATGGTAACGATGTTTTAATTGCGCCTAGAGGTATTTTATGACGGATACATTGAGTGGACCACCTTTGTAAGACGATTAAAATGTCACGGTGTATAACTTACAAATAATACAGAAATATCGATGTTGTTTCAAGTCTATAAAATCACGCGAATCAGGTGTTAGGTTTACAGTTGAATATGATGACGATTTCCTCACTTTTTCTATACACAGTTATGCAAATCCCAATTATTCCACAGTTAACCCTAAATGCACAAACTTACCCCTGTAAAACCAACGCACGATATATCCCGTTCCTTCCCTGAATGCTAGCTACAGTACTTGACTCGGAAAGTAGGATGGCTTTCGATGGAAATTTCAAGAATGTCGACAGTTCTTAAGGATTGTCGGGGACAGCATAATGGCCTTGTAGTCCGTTAGCAGATTGGAAAGTCGGATTTTTCTGTGCGGAATTAACTTACTGGAGTAGTTGAGTTAAATCGACTGAGGCAACGAGGTGGGAATAAAATATTTTGTTCTCTCGAAATTTTTGTTAGGTGACAGTTTTTGTTGTTGGTGTGTGAATTTGGTGGAAAACATTATCACAGCTATTCGTGTTTATTTCATTTAATAAACTCGATG
Source organism: Polymixis lichenea (assembly GCA_949091785.1). Lineage (NCBI taxonomy): Eukaryota > Metazoa > Arthropoda > Insecta > Lepidoptera > Noctuidae > Polymixis > Polymixis lichenea. Next base: position 642,301 of record OX420948.1, read on the forward strand.
GCAACGACATCGACGACATCGACGCACAAACTGTTACCATGGAACAGTACATGATTCTGAACCTCCACGAGTTGGTTTTATGTTGTTTTTTGTTCGGTTATTTAAAAAAAATTCCATACGTGTATCCGCGTAGGTATTGCACTTTTCTATGGAACAGGTTATTATTTTATTTGCTGACCGACGAATCAGTTATTGGCTATCGTCTAGAATCGTGCTGAATTCATGGTTGCAGTTTGCGCGTCGATGTCACTGCCAGCCTGCATAAATGTAAGATAAGGTCAAGTGTCTTGGGTTCGATTCTCACGTCGGGCTAATGTTATTGGGTTTTTCTATCAGAACGTTTTCAGCAGCAGCCCGGAGCCTAGATTTGTGCGTAATTGATGGCAATAGGCTCGTCTTCTATTAAATGGGGCTTAATCGTAACTGGCGAAATGTGGGTGTACTATAATTACATCTCTGCCGAACCCTTGAAAGTTAAGATTTTTTGAAAACAGACCTTTTGGTGCACGTCTATGGAGTGGAAGTCAAATATTATCTTCACTTTTGCATTTTTATAAGCGTATTGATGTTCCTTCAGACGAATTGTTAATGTTTTGTTCAGCGAGCGGCAACTGACCTCCACAGCCCAATGAATATACCCATATACCAAAATGATAATCAGCCCATAATGTTCCCAATGCTGGTACACAGGACTCCTCTCTGTGAGAAGGAGTGCACCGTAATCCACGCGGGCCCACTGCGGGTTGGTAGATATGTGTCTCATGTCTTCTAATTTTCGGTTCTAGGTCATGCTGGTTTCCTCACGATGTTATCTTTCACCGTTTTAAGAGCAGTGGAGATGAAATAATTTTCACAATATGAAGCGCCTGTCTGTGCTCAAACCCACGTACTCGTAAGTTGGAGCCGTTACCACTGAGCCACCTTTGCTCGACAAACAAGTTTTAAGAACTAGTTATTTTCAAAACTTATCAAAAATGACAAACGGTGAACAAAATAGTTAACAACCCACGTCTAAAACTTCATATATACATATACAATGACATGTTTATACAGGACATGTTTAGACAAGACTTATAAGACTTGATGAAAACAAGTATCACAACTTGTAAAGGTATAGCAGTAAAAGCCGTGTAGGGATTTTCATCATAATTCTCATTTCATGCTCCGTGTATGAAATTAGAATTATGTATTCCGTAAAATTTGTAGCTACGTATCGGCTTACCGCCTGCGTACTAAAAACTGCTCCGTTCTACGTTATTTCATTCTTTCTTTCTTATGGTTAAACTAGCTGTACCCGCTACTAAAATAGCGTGCAAGTAGGAAAACTATAATTTAATATATTGCATTGATTTTTTTTTTACGGTTTTCTAAGTAATGTTCTAAAATAAACGCAGCTTTAGTTAGGTTATCTTTACAAAAGCAGCTGTCTGCTAGTGAAAGTCCAGTCAAAACCGGTTCAGCCGTTTCGGAGATTTGCCAAAACAAACAGACAGATAAAGAAAATAAAAATTGTTAACGTGAATACTTTCATAAATATGCATTTAGTAAAAAGTTGTTATATTGACATTACAAACAGACATTATTTTTTTCATTCTTCCTTTTTATTGTTTTAAATTATTCCAAATTTTTCACCATCGCAAGTTTTGCTATCATTCCTATCGTTCTTTCCTACTACATGTAAATAGTTAACCGCTTTCTAACTCGTTTTATCTTGTGTGAAGTAGGCTACGTCCCGTTCAAAGCGAAGGGCTCGCCTCTCTATATTTATATGGAGTGCTAATTTTAAACCCATCGCGCTGGCATGAGTGCCTTCCATGTTACGTGTATACAGATGATGTAAGGGATAATATTGTAAGAGGAAAAAATATATAAAAATACCTACAACATCATTTTTACCGGGTGACTGGATTTTTATATTGGTTAGGTATCCTAGCGAGAAAATAAGATAGTCTATGAATTTCTAATTTATTACCAAGTTAAATATAATTAAATTAGAAAGAAAGAAAGATTTGTTACACTAGAAAAACACGCTTTTATAAATACACGCACGTAAAAACAAAATATAAATTATGGATCGTTCAAGTTATCTCTATTTCTGGGCTGAAGTGTAAACTATGTGCTTTTAATTTTAATAATTGACTGTAAAAGCGTGGGGCGCTGGAACAGGAAAGACTTTCTTGTTAACAAATACTAATACTAACTTCCTGGCAGAATGAGGTCGCACAAGAGCATAAGGTTTATGCCGCCAAAGGGTTACCATAGGGAACTTGTTCTAGCGCCCCACGCTTTTACAATAAAATATTATAATTAAAAGCACATAGTTTACACTTCAGCCCAGAAATAGAGACAACTTGAACGATCCATAATTTTTTTTTTGTTTTTACGTGAATTTATAAAAGCGTGTTTTTGTAGTGTTTTTTAAACTATTAATTTATTTTATACTTTTTGGTCTTTCATAACGAATTTTTTTTAATATTGTTGACGCCTTGCATGTGTGCGTGCAGTGCACAAGGACATCACACACACATACGGCACGGCGAGAGCGGCATCGCATCGGGGTAGCAGCGCGCGCGCGGGGGGTTGCCTGCGCACAGCGCGGGAGCGCCCGTCCATCGTTCAGTTCAGCGAGCCAGTCGACGACACCGGTCATTAATCATTATAGTTGTGTGTCGATTCTTTAGCTATTGCTCAAACATTGTAAATTTCAAGATTCATTATACTGCATTAACATACTTGGAATCTAATTTAAACCTCCCAACACAACATCGAGTCCACCCCTTCGCTGCCAGCATTTACACGTTCTACATTTTGGTCCAGACGAGCCGAATTACGGGCGGCGCCGACGCGACGCGACAAGAACAAAGGAGCTGCGCACGAGGCGGCCATTACGTGGGCTACGGAAGCACGACACGTGGAGTCGTGCAAAATATCATTAGTTTGGAAGGAAAATAGATCATGGATTGAATTCAAGGATCATAGTGCCAACCTTTAGTGCAAACAGAGTGCCAATCCCATCCTCATTTCATTATAAATTCCCTATTTTAACGTTGGGGTAACCTACGTTACGTCCCTTTATTACCTTACCTACGTAAAATTATTAATACAACGATTGTTCGCTTTCTTTAAAAATCCCATTGTCAGGTCTTTAGCATCTTGTAACGCCCCTTGCATGGTTACTTATTGTGTTCATTAACTCATATTTATTATTTCGTGTTCACAGACTTCACAGCGCAGTAAGTACCTACAACTTAAATTGCGAGAACGGTCGCTGTTGCCTCCTGCGGCTGGGCTAGTTGGGCTAGCCACGTGGCGTGTTCGCGTGGGGCTCTTGCACGCGCTCTGCACTCGCTTGGTGTTTGCCTTTGTTTCATGTGCACCCTCGCTGCTTTTTGCATATAAATTTAAGTATAACCTTGCACCTTTTACTTTAAGGATTTTCTTTGCTTGTTTCTTGAGCTTTCATTTCATTGGATCGTTATCATGGATTACAGATCGTTACTTAAAAAACGAGGAACCTTTAAGGCTAAATTAACTCAATTTAAATCATATTTAGAAATAGTAACAAGTTGTGATACGTTAAGTACCTTACAAATTAGTGAATTAAAAATAAGGTTAGCAAAAATAGACGAGTTATATCCTGAATATGATAGTATACAGAGTGATATAGAGAATGTATCTGATATTCCAGAAGACCAGTACAAGGAACGCGAAACCTACGAGGTCCAGTACTATGCTGCGATTGCTGTTGCCCAGGAGCTGTTGAGTAAGCAGGAGGCCTCTGCGGGCATTGGATCGGTTACAGGTGCTAGTACTGTCTGTGGAAATAAAGGTGGGATAAATCTTAAGCTTCCTACAATACACTTGCCTACCTTTTCGGGTCAATACCACAACTGGCTTGAGTTCCATGACACGTATGTCTCATTGATACATTTAAATGACACTATTCCTAGAATTAGTAAATTCCATTATTTGCGAGCTGCTTTAAAGGATAGTGCTGCCATAATAATAAGTTCTCTTGACTTCTCCGATGAGAATTATGATGTTGCATGGGAGCTACTATGTGACCGCTATAATAACAGACGGCTTCTAGTTTACAATCATGTTCAAGCTATCATTAATATTGAACATGGAACAAAAGAATCCTTTATAGTTCTGCGCAACATCATTGATACAATCAATCGTAACATAAGAGCTTTGAAAACACTTAAGTTGCCCACAGATGGTTGGGATGTGCTCATTATTCACATAGTCTCAAGTAAATTGGATTCAGCGACAAGTAGGGAATGGGAAACTTACCGTAATGCATTAGATGACTTAGCCACACTTGCTGATTTTAACAAATTCCTTAAGAATCGAGCAGATTTATTAGAAACTATTGCAGAAGTTCATAACAATGGCTTGAAAAGTAGACATAGTGGCAGTACACACAAACAAGGTGACAGTACACATAAGCAAAAGACATTTACTGTCAGTTCTGAGTCTCCAAACGATAACAAACAGTATAGTTGTCCATTATGTAAGGGTAACCATGCCATTTATCAGTGCTCAAGTTTTAAGTCGCTTTCCATTGAAGCTCGCATTCAAAAGGCAAGATCCCTTAACCTGTGCCTTAACTGCTTACGTAATGGTCATAAATCATTTAAGTGCAGGATGGGTGGCTGCAGCCACTGTCACAAACGACATAACACCATGTTGCATTTGAATGGGCCATCCAGTACACAGGATACAAACAATGGTAGTACTACTTCTACACAACCTACTCCTAATACTAGTAGTGTAGTACTATGCACAGCACAGCCAAAAACACAAGTGTTAACAAGCTCACAAGATAATGTGGTTCTATCAGCCACTCATAATCCTCATTGCGTTATATTGCTATCAACGGCTATCATTAATGTTACTGATCCTAGTGGTCACAAACATAGAGTCCGTGCTCTATTAGACAATGGTAGCACATCAAGCTTCATTACAAAGAGCCTATGTGACAAACTTAAATTACCAACTCGTTCAACCTCGACATTAGTTGAAGGGTTAAATCATCAATCTAGTTGCATCTTTAAAAGAAGTGATGTCGTCATATCATCACTTATCAATTCATATTCTGAGAGTATTCATTGTTTCGTGGTCCCACACATTACTCAAGCATTGCCTTGCAAACAAGTCAATCATAAAGGGCTGGATATACCCCAAAATATTACATTAGCGGATCCTTTATTCCACACACCAGCCCAAGTAGATATGCTGCTTGGAGCTGACTTATTTTGGAGTGTTTTGTTAAACAACAATATTTCATTAGGTAAAAATAAGCCCACATTAAGTGAAACAAGGTTTGGATGGTTGATATCTGGGCCTACACACTCATTACAACATAACATAAATACAGTCCACTGCAATCATTCAAGTATACATTATGATGACCAATTTCAGGATCAATTAACCAAGTTCTTTGAACTTGAAACGGTCACAGTGCACAAACCTGTATCCAAAGAGGAACAGGAATGTGAAAGTAATTTCTTACAAACCACAACTCGTGGAGATGACGGTCGATTCATTGTAACAATCCCATTAAAAGAATCGCCTCAACAGCTGGGAAGTTCATATGAACAAGCCTTGTCTAGGTTCATATCATTAGAACGTAGATTCAAGCGTGACCCTGTATTCAAGAAGCAATATGCTGAATTCATTAAGGAATATATATCGTTAGGTCACATGACTGATAATACAACTCCAGACAAGGATGAATACTCATACATTATGCCACATCATGGAGTGTTACGTGAAACAAGTTTAACAACAAAATTAAGAGTTGTTTTTGATGCATCTGCAGCAACCTCATCCGGGTTATCGTTTAACAACATCCAAATGGTTGGTCCTACAGTACAAAGTGACCTCATTAGTATATTAATGAGATTCCGACAGTTCAAACATGTTGTTACTGCAGATGTTGAAAAAATGTATCGCATGGTAAAGGTGATTGAAAGCCAACATATGTTACAACAGATTCTATGGCGTTTCGAACCTAACGAACAACTTAAACAGTACAAACTTAATACTGTAACTTATGGTACCGCATCTGCACCATATCTTGCAACACGATGTCTAGTTCAGCTGGGAAAAGAATGCACTGATAAGTCTATTTCAGATGCTATCATTAACGGATTTTATGTTGATGACTTTATTTATGGGGACAATGACATGTCCAAGCTGGTAGACATCTGCAGAGGCGTCATTAACCAACTTGAAAGTGGACAACTTTCTTTGAGAAAATGGAACTCAAACAATTCACACATTATACAACAACTCATAGGTGAAAACAGCAAAGATGAATTACTTAATTTAAGTAACCTTGAGTATTCAAAAACATTAGGATTACTTTGGGGTTGTAAAGAAGATGTGTTGTTATTCTCAGCAAACATTAAACAACACGAACACATTACAAAACGCACAATTTTGTCTACCATGGCTCAAATATTTGATCCACTGGGACTCATTAACCCTTGCATATTGCAAGCTAAAATTATTTTACAAAAATTATGGTTGTTAAAAATAACATGGGATGAAAATGTTCCAAGTGAGATTAAAGCAGCTTGGTGTAACTTCATCAAATCATTAGGTGATATTAGGAAATTAAGAATACCTAGACATGTCACCTGCGATTATCCTGTCATTTGTGAACTGCATGCCTTTAGTGATGCATCCACACAAGCTTACAGTGCTTGTATTTATCTACGATCTGTGTCCCACAATAATGAAGTGACAGTGAAGTTGATGACTGCAAAGAGCCGTGTAGCTCCACTGAAACCAATGACTGTGCCACGGTTGGAATTGAGTGGAGCTCTAATAGCAGCTCGTTTAGCTGACAAGGTAAAATCCTCGCTAATGGGACTTCACAGTTGTACTTACTGGTGTGATTCGACCATTGTATTAGCTTGGATAAATACTTCCAGGACCGGTCTATTAAAACCATTTGTTTATAACAGAATTCATGAACTGAAGTCTCTTACAGAACCAGGTACTTGGCGTTATGTACCTACAAAGTTGAACCCTGCTGATATAGGGTCGCGCGGCGCAGATGCTCGCCATTTAGAATCCAATAGCTTGTGGTGGTCAGGACCTGCATTTTTAAGAGAACCAGAGTCTAGCTGGCCTGGTCCACCAACAAGTATTAAGGAAGATGACTTGCCAGAATTTAAGGTTCAAAGTCATTTAAATATCTCAGAGGAAGAATCAGTCGAATTCGTAAACCGATTTTCCGATTTTGTTAAGCTACAGCGCATTACAGCTTATGTATTGAGATTTATACATAATTGTCGATTTTCACAAAACAAATGCATAGGGTTTTTAACTTTAAATGAACTTAATCTGTCTTTAACTACATTATGTAGAATTTCACAACATGAATCATTTCATCAGGAGTACAGATTATTAAAAAACAAACAACAATTGCCATTAAAAGGTAAATTAACTAATTTGAATGTATTTTTACATTCTGATGGTCTTATTAGAGTTGGAGGTAGGCTGTCTAATTCACATTATAGGTATGACATCAAACATCCTATATTGCTACACGCATCTAACCACATCACAGCACTTATTTTTAAATATTATCACAAATTACTCATGCATGCTGGTCCACAATTACTGCTGTCAAACATTCGTCATAAATTTTGGCCAATAAACGGTAGAAATCTTTCTAGAAAAACAGTACATAGCTGTGTTACATGTTGTCGTTTTTCAGGCAGAATTACACAGCCAATAATGGGCAACCTTCCTGAGCAGCGCCTACATGCTGACTATCCATTTATAAACACAGCAGTAGATTATGCAGGACCAGTTATGATTTTGAACCGAAAGGGTAGAGGTAGTAATTTAATAAAGGCATATATTTGCATTTTTGTGTGCTTGGCTGTTAGAGCAATACACATAGAGCTTGTGACAGATCTCAGCTCCGAAACCTTTATTTCTGCTTTAAACCGATTTATTGCCCGTAGAGGAAAACCTGTCAACATCTTCTCGGACAATGGTACATGTTTCGTGGGAGCATGTAATGAACTGGCTAGGTTTTTAAAATTAAACGCAAATTATTTAAGTGCACACGCTTCAAATTTATCTATTAACTTTAAATTCTCACCAGCATATAGCCCACACTTTAATGGTTTAGCTGAGGGTGCCGTGAAGTCAGTTAAACATCATTTGAAACGTTTACTTTCTCTTGCAAACCTTACTTACGAGGAAATGAACACAGTACTTACCCAGATAGAGGCTATCTTAAACTCGAGGCCTCTAACCCCTTTATCTTCTGATCCTTCAGATCTAGTAGCCCTCACACCGTCACATTTCCTTCTTGGACGAACATTAACTGTTTTACCCTCTCCTCAGGCACAAGACACTACAACGTTGAGCACTTTCTCACGATATATGAGAACTCAACAGCTGAAGACCCATTTCTGGGATAGATTTTACAAAGAATACATTACAGAGCTGCAGAAAAGACAGAAATGGTGCAGAGGGGGAAGAGATCTACGACTTGGAGAGATGGTGCTGGTCAAGGATGATCGACTGCCACCAAACAGATGGCTGCTCGGACGAATATCCAGCGTGTATCCAGGCTCTGACGGTGTGACCAGGGTAGCAGACATGAAGACTACATCGGGCACTCTTCGGCGCGCCTTCAATCGTCTGTGTCCGCTACCACTTGAAGATCGGCCTGATGGATCTACAAGCCACAGTCCCTTGCCGAGGGGGGCAACTTGTTGACGCCTTGCATGTGTGCGTGCAGTGCACAAGGACATCACACACACATACGGCACGGCGAGAGCGGCATCGCATCGGGGTAGCAGCGCGCGCGCGGGGGGTTGCCTGCGCACAGCGCGGGAGCGCCCGTCCATCGTTCAGTTCAGCGAGCCAGTCGACGACACCGGTCATTAATCATTATAGTTGTGTGTCGATTCTTTAGCTATTGCTCAAACATTGTAAATTTCAAGATTCATTATACTGCATTAACATACTTGGAATCTAATTTAAACCTCCCAACACAACATCGAGTCCACCCCTTCGCTGCCAGCATTTACACGTTCTACAAATATTTATACATTTATTTTAAGTAGGCAAATCAGCCATCCTCTCCATCTCCGCCAGGGCGTCTGTATTGCATGGTGTTTTATCTGTCAGCTAGAACAATCTAGCTCTTCAATCTGGAGACCACTAAGTGATTTTACTCTATTTAGGGCCACATACGCCTGTCCAGCCGCAAAAGTACGGGACTCTAAATACACCACTGCGTGGTCTACCGTACAGCCTTGCGTCTTGTGCACGGTAGATGCCCAACTAAAAAGCACCGTATGTCAATATTTACACTATTCAATATATAATAGGTTTGTTATAACCTTGAAACCTAATCGTGTTCAAAGTTCATTACGTGGCCTTTCTCACAAGTGCTAACACGACTATGATACGATATTCCATCATGGAATGCCAGTGCCTATCTTCCGGCTTCATCATCAGACCTTGAAACCTAATCGTAGTCAAAGTTTTACAAGACTTAAAAAAAATCCAAAACAGCTATGATACGATTTTCCATCATGAAGTTCCAGTTCATATCTTCCGGCTCCATCATCAGATCAGTTTGACAGTACCATATTATTGTATTGTCATCAGAACTACATAGAGCTGCCAATTTTCATTACACTACGACCCTTGGAAGATGGTTAAATTAGTTACCTCAGATTCCATTAAATAGTTAGTTACATACAGGTCGACCTAATAAAAGCGTGTTAAAAAGATACATAAAAGCACACTACAATACAAACTAGCCAATCCCCGTATTCAGGTAGAAAATGTTTTAAAATTCATCGAAAATTTGTTGTGATCAAATATGAAATTTTGCAAAGGAAACGGCAAGAAATTACGAAACTACAGAAATACATTTTGAATATAATATATGAAAACAGTTTGTCGAGAAAATATTGAATTGGACTTCTAGTGTTGACCATCCTTTCAAAGCCATTTGATTAATGCCAAATAGATCATGTTATCTAGATTCTAGATAAACCTACTTTTATGAAGCCACAATTTCCATACCCAATATTTCCTTCAACACAAATAAGGTCAACCTAGACATCATTCATCCTCAACCTCCTACTCAATATTTTTTGTCCCAATTTCGGCACATAAGACATCCAATAATAACATCTTACGTCCTAAAAACGGCCCAAATTTAGGGCGATCCGTCCCGAGCCGTGACAAAAACTAGACAAAGCCTAGAGGAGAATTATGACGTATGGTACATTATGTATAGCTTGGGACATCTGGACGCTAAAAGGAAATTCCCACACGCATTTACCAAGAGAGGTCCCTAAACATATTATGGGCTTGTGGTGTAGTGGCGAGAGGTAGCGGTGAGCGGTGACCTTATTTTGTTTCTCGATTTCTCGTAACATCTGAGAAGTTTTGAGTAACTTTTCTGGGTTAGGTTTAGGTATATAATCGGGTTAGAAGGATTTTACAAGATAATTTTACTTTTCGTGTTTTACGTAGGAACCAACTATGCGATACTAGCCCATGGCAGCGAGGTTGGTTAAGAAGTAACCGCTTAGAATAAATATTGACGATAGAAAAGAAATTATGCATACATATGTAATCAGCCCATAATGTTCCTACTGCTGGACACAGGCCGCCTCTCGGTGACAAGGAGTGGGCCGTAATTCAACTCGCGGGTATAGTGCGGGTTGGTAGATGTGTTCGATTTTTTAACCCCCGATGCAAAAACGACGGGGTGTTATAAGTTTCACGTGTCTATCTGTGACTGTGTGTGTGTGTGTGTGTCTGTGTCTGTGTCTGTCTGTGGCATCGTAGCTCCCGAACGGATAAAACGATTTTTTTAAAGATAAATTAGTCGGAAATGTTCTTAGACACGTTTAATCAAAATCGGTTTAGCCGTTTGAAGATTATCAGCTCTTTTCTTGTTGATGAAGGGATTTGAGCTTCTTCCACGGGTTTGATCAAGTCGAAATTTGGACTTCAATGATGTTAGACGAACAAAGTAACCTTGAACTGATGTTGGAGCATCACGTGGAATTTCCAGGATACCCAAGTTACTCACCAACAAACAGCAGTATCGTGTTTGGGCTCATTGAATCTCAATGAATAGGTTATAGATAAATGGTGATCAGGACGAGGAATGAGGATAAATTAGTAACAAACTTCACTGTGGGAAACACGCAACGCTACGCAGATTTAAGCGAGACATTAACTTTAAGAAAAAGGGAATAAAAGTTAAATTTAAAATTTAAAAAACCCCCGACCCAAACAAAAACTCTAAAAAGTATAAAAATAACATTTATTGGCCTTTTAAGTTGTAGGTAATATTTGATCAAAGCATGTCATGTCCGGGGAAGGTCAATAAAAAGGCCAAATAGAGGAGGCCTGTTTTCTTTTGCCGTCTTTTTCATTAGCCGTCCCCCGTCATGACAATGCCTTGATCAAATATAACCTACAACTTAAAAGGCTAAATGTTATTTTTTCGAGTTTTTGTTTGGGTCGGGGGTTTTTTTTTTTTTAATTTTTTTTTGGGACATGTCGGCTTCCTCACGATGTTTTCTTTTACCGTTTTGAAGTAGTACACTTAAACTGCGGCAAATAAAACAACAGCTCACTGGAATTTCCCTTCGGGATAAATTATGAACTTACATACAAACTCTCATCCTCTTTTCAATACGGCTAAGCTCGGCCGCTTATGCTGTTAGAAAGATCAGACAGTAAAAAGATGTAGAAACCGCGTCTTTGGTCTATTTTAGCTACTTTCACAGAATTAGGTCATATAGCATTTTGCTGCGGGGTTGGGCTGCTGAGTTTGAATCCATCTTTTTTATTTTTGGGTAGGAATTCATCAAATAACTTCTTTGGATGGAGCGGGAGGGTGTGTCAGACTTTTACTGGCTAAAACCCACCCGTGTTCCTTCAGTTGCCTGTGTGCCAGGGGCCGCGGTATCTCATTCGAACAACCCGCACCCTTGGCAGGTATCGGCTCTTGCGGACTCCACCAGTTGGTGCTGACATCTCTTTGAGGCGCACGTGGAACACAATGCGCCGTTGATCCGGGCTTGCTCTAACCGGACAGCGAGCTACCCATTATTCGCCGTCCGCAAGCCCGCGCCTACGGTGGGCGGGAATCAGCCTGGGAATCCCGACGCTCAAGGCCTATCCTGCGGCGGCTAGGGCCGTGGGGGCGCATATACTCCCTCTCCCTCACGTGCGTCGCCTCTCGCTTCTCTAACATCACTGCTTCGCAGAATGAGGTGACGGCTACCCATGCACTCTCGCTCCGTCCCTTGGCCTAGACCAGAGCCGGGCGCGAGTGATCGCCGCCGCCGATCGCCTCCATGAGGACACGGCGGTGCTCCACCCAAACCGAGCAGACCTCCACCGTATGCTCCACCGTGTCCTCCGGGTGATCTGCGCAGTGGAAACACCCAGGCGTTGCCTCCCGCCTTATACGAAACAGGAACCTCCCGAAACAACCGTGTTTGATGAGGACCTGCGTCAGGCGGAAGGTTAGGACGCCGTTCCCCCTCTCCTCCACTCCTTAAAGAGGGGACCTACCACCGCAGTCGTGGCATATTAAAACAACAACAAACAATAGTCATATCTTACAATTATGACGTTCTTTCAGACATTTATCTTTATAACTGACATACTCGTAGGGATAACTTTGACGTCGGTTAATTAATTTGTCCCTTAGAAATCATAATGCATAAAATTTTATTTGTCGTTGTTGTCTTTTTTATTTTCTATTAAAATTATGTATACAATTAAATACTTGTTAGCACACCATTTGTAATGGTAGAATGTAAGGGAGCCATTTTGGTAAGTTATACACACTGCCTAAACCTATATTCTGGAAAATAAATGAATTTGAATTAGAATAGAAAAGTACGCTTTGTAAACAAGCACATTACAAATGAGAGAATTATATCCAAGGTAAGAATGCTTGGAAACATGCTGGTCCTGCTCTATATGGCGATCTAGAGTCTAGGCAAAATTAAATTTGTACAAAATCAAAAAGTCATATTTTATTAAAACTAGGCTGAGAGTCAGCACTTTTTGAAAGTCAATTTCATTACATAAGACAGTCCCCCAAAACGCCCGCCCTTCACCACTTCCTAGTGCTTTAGCTGAGAAGAAGAAGTGGCGCAACAAACTCCCTAGCAGCACAGCTGTCTGTTAAGTTAGAAGAACTTGATTCTATACAATTATAGGTGAGTAGTTAACATTACTAAACACAAAACATAAAATTAAATTAATTGCCATACGTCAGCTAGCACACGCCAATATCACATGAGTTACTAAACGGAACAGAGGCAAAGCTTCATACAACCGCGCGAATCGGTTGCACTACTACAAGCACGTGGGGCATGTGTGTGTGACCACTGGCCGTTTGTCGCGTACGCGGCAAGACTGGAAAAAACCGGCTTACGCTGGCACAGTCAGTTGACAATCTCAGGGTTAGTGCGACGCACGTTGTTTGTTTTATTAGTTGCTAGTTTAAACAATAAAATAACTTGAGTGGACCTTTTTTGTGAGCAAGTCAGATATCGGCGTGGGACTTGACGGCTACTTAACGTCAAAAGCCATCGTCCGGCCTATACTGGTTAAAATATTTTAAAAGAGTAACGGTGGATTTTCTTGCCCATTCTTCTCCATGCAAAAGTACATTTTGGAAGGGGCGACTAGAATCAATTCTATTTTAATGTAAATGTTGACGTTCAAAAGTGCCTTTAAAGTGCCTATTTGAAATAAATGCTTTGACTTTGACTTTGAATACCTTTAGGGGATGATTTTTCATATATCCATCCTTAGTGCTTGCCGTTCCATCACGATTTGTATGGAATTCTTGTGCAAAATGCTTGAACTGTGCGTTGTCTGTTATGGAATTTCAGATTTTTTAACATAGAAGATTGTTTTTTTCATATTGGATGTAACACGGTGTACTCAGTTTTTACCCACTTATGGCTCTGCGAAAAATGCCACGAATTTCGCTAAATCTGTGCTACTATAACCACACCCTATTCTTGAGGATGACAACTTGAATCTTCGCCCCTATTCTAAATAGGAAATCGACTTTTAAACCTTTTGTTGTACATTATCTTACACGAAGATAATATGTTGCTAGCATTGGAAGTTTTGGCTGTGTCAAACACACTCCCCTGTTTGGATATCATTGCTACAATTATTATTTTGCCTTTTGTTGATTTGAAGAGAAATCACCCCACAACATGGCTTCATTTCAGTCAGAATGATTCAAGAACGAATAGGTAGTAGATACTAGCTTTTAGACGGAATACTTTAGTATGATTCATGTAAAAAAAAAATATAAAAAAATCGAAGACATATAACACTTCCTCTCAAAGAGAGGAAGCGTGTGTCCCAGCAGTGGGTAGATTATAAGTTGATAATAAAAACAAGGAAGGATAACACTAATTTTACAACACGAAATACAAAATAACAAAGTGAAATGCTTTAAAATATAATGTGTGCCTCGCGGCTGAGCCGAAAAGGTCAATTTCTGCTTTAATACCAAACAAATGCCATTGGTTGGGGACCTTGGGCAATCAGAAAGATTGTTAATCTTCAACCTATGTACCTTTAGCTCCAAAATTGTAATATCTGGCCTGCCAGCAAGTCTAAGCCCTCTTCAGTTATTCCACTGTAGGCATTACACCGATTTTAGGCCATTAAGTCCAAGAATTCCACCCATCTCTCCCTTCTCGACAATTCAGAGTATTTTACCACATATGAAAATGTTTAGTAACTAAATATATACGCGTATATAAACCGTCACGCTCTGCTCGCTTACTAGAGGAATAAATCTCTAAGCGCAAGATGTGAACGACCTATGTTTGTATATGTATATTATGTATCTGTGCTACATTTTCTATTTTCATATACATTCCGAAAGGATATGCGCGGAAATGTATGAAGAAATATCTGTGTTGAGAAAGTTTAATACAAACTACCAACATTGTTGAAGGGATGGAGACTTATGGAGATTACGTTAACATCATATCACGAAAGGGTAAACAATAATTATATTATGAATACAAATATTACAACATACAATCAATATGAATTAAACGTTAATGATGTAACTGATTTAGGTAAAAAAATCATTATATTCTCAGTATTCTCTCTGCCTTTTTGGTCTTGTGGTCGCAAGTGCTACTGCTTGGGTCTTGGGTTCGATTCTCAAATCGGGCAAAGTGTTATTTGGTGTTTCTATCTGGAATGTATCAATAGCGTCCCGGAGTCTCGATTTTTGCCCGGTACATGGGACTTAAATATAATTGGTGCAACGTGGGTGTATTGTGCAACGTGCTCTGTGCAACCCTTCGGGGAAACAAGGCGTGCTGTTGTGTTATATAATTCATTTTCAGTTTCAATAAACGAGTGTCAACGGAGTTGCTCGAGAAAGAAACTCTCCATAGAAACTACTATGTTAATATGCTTTAAGCTTCAGCTTAGGTTCCATGTAGTGGGGGCGAGCCTATTGTCACAAACCTAATGAGAATATCGTAATGAAATAATTCAATAAAATATAGCCCTACTTGGCGGATAAAGATCGTTTGCACCGCTGCCAACAGGAAAACCCCAAAACCATGTCATTCAACGTGGAAATACTGCCAGCCTGGCAGCATTTCCACTTTGAATGGCAATTTTGATTCTTTGACTGCAAAATAGGCCAGACTATTCACGTGAAGCTCTATTCGAGTCGACCAACTGCTTGTCGATGTCCCGGAAAAGAAGGTGAGGACGGCTCAAACATGAACCTTCGTATTACAAAACGTGATCTAACTTCAGCTCTAGCCTAAAGCTCTGAGCCAGATTTTTGCAATTCCAAGTTTATTTCAATATGGGTAAAGTTCTTAGTACTAAAGTGACAATTTTTACCGGATTAGGTTGTCAGTTTCGTAAAAAAAATGCATTTCTACAGGAAACAGTTCCGTTTCAGTTCTGATATACGACAGTAGGCTGAGTAGGTTTTAGTACTCGCTCCCTTTGACATTGGAATCTAGTATTTTTTTATTATTTTGGTTACCTACACCACCGTCCATCTTTACTGTGCTTGGTGTCTAGTTGAAATTCCACCAATCCAGCTCACTGTGCGACCCATCGTACGTATCATATTAGGCTCTTCATTCAAAAACTGGTTTGGTGGTTTCAACCTGATCTGAAGAAAAACCTTATTTTCTAATAAGGTGAAAAGTAACCAACCAGCAATCATTTTCTTGGTGACCAGCATTATCTACCTAGATTATTTCCAACTAAGTTAGCTTCAACTTCCTGCCTATTCAAACAAAACTGAGTATCATTGCGACAAATCAGCTCATCAAGAATTACTACTTCTCTTCATCTTAACGTCAAACAATCGCGTTATAAAGCGGTTACGTCACAAACTCGCAACGTCACAAATCTAGACTCCATGTTATGATTACGTACCTACAAGTCACACCTTCGCGTCGGGAATACTAATGCAATTGTTCGCTGTAGAATTAAATTACTGTTTGTTACTGACGGAAATTTGAAGATACATTGTTGTGACAGCGTTGGTGTGACGAATAAATGTGTTAGCTGTTGAGAATTTGAAGCAAGTAAATGTTGTTGTTATTATGTCTTTTTATTAACATAAAGGTGTAAAGACTGTAAAAATCTTTTTCCAAGAAAAAAGCAACCGACTTCAGAAAATACACTACAATGTGAAAAATTACTTTAATGTCGGAAATCGGTGTCTTTTTTTTTTTTTTTTTTGGGTGGGAAATCATCAAATAACTTCTCCCGCTCTGGGTGGAGCGGGAGGGCGTGTCAGACTTTTACTGACTAAAACCCACCCGTGTTCCCTCAGTTGCCTGTGTGCCAGGGGCGGCGGTATCTCTTTCGAACAACCCGCACCCCCGGCAGGCATCGACCCTTGCGGGCCCCTCTGTTGCTGCTGACATCTCTTTGAGGCGCGCGTGGAACACAACGCGCCGTCGACCCGGGCTTGGTCCTTACCGGACAGCGAGGTACCCATTACTCGCCGTCCGCAAGCCCGTGCCTACGGTGGCCGGGAATCAGCCTGGGATTCCCGACGCCCAGGGCGTCTCCTGCGAAGGCCACGGCTGTGAGGGCGCATGTACTGCATCTCCCTCACGTGCGCCGCCTCCCTCTTTGCGAGCATAACTGCTTCGCTGAAGGAGGCGACTGCCAGCCATGCCCTCTCTCTCCGTACCATGGCCTGGACCAGGGTCGGACGCGAGAGATCGCCGCCGCCGATCACCTCCACGAGGACACGGCGTTGCTCCGCCCAACCTGGGCAGACCTCCACCGTATGCTCCACCGTGTCCTCTGGGCGATCTTCGCAATGGAAACACCCGGGCGTTTCCTCCCGCCCTATCCGAAACAGAAATCGGTGTCTTTGGATATGTATTTTATTTTTTTGTCACCGCGTTCCGAAATTAAAGTTATTCTTCATTTAGTAGTATTTTTTCAGAAGCTGCATCCGGTTAGACTGGACGCTAACCCCAGCATAGTTGGCAAAAGGCTAGGCAGATGATGATGATATAAATAACGATAGAATATTAACTATTTCGTCATTATATTTAGATGGTTTTTGCCGTGTTCCCTGTTATAGTGTAATGGGTATCAGGGACATTACAGTCGATTGATGCTATTAATATTATTGGTAAGGTCGGGAACGCAGACCATCCCTATTGCATGTGTTCATAAGTGGCGGCAACCGCTTTCCATTACGTGGGTGATTGGCCTATTTGGCAACTTAAATTTTGCCTCGTGCCACGGAACAGGTCAAAGCTACGGCTTCTTCTGTATAACGTCATAGTTGTTATTGCCCCTATCTGACTGCGTTCAATTTTATTATCATTCTGCGGTCAGTAATCTGAAAATGTGTGGCTTTGATACATTATGATTATTGAATATCTAAACACTGTTTATCTACCCAAAACTTTCCTTCCGCTTTCCTGTCCCCAGTCTTGTTGGATCGCCGTTTATTTATACATACATAAAACTCACGCCTTCTTCCCATGGGGCTAGGCAGAAACTACAGAACGCCACCTGCTACGATCCTTAGATACTCTTTTTGCTTTGTTTATGTTTATACAATCTGGTCATACACGCACGCTGGTTTGGAGTACTACTCACCTGTCCGTCCATCACCAATAAGGTCACCATGTAGAACATTAGCGGGCAATTGCGTAAAACACTTACATTCCCAATGTCATTCATTTTGATAATTCAAAAATATTCATTACGCTATTTACTTTGTTGAGCAGATACTTATACATACTTATTTTGCCTGATTTAAGTTCATACATCTGGTTTTATACGCTTGCCGATTGCGAGTACTACACACCTAATCTTTCTGAAGAACATCACCAATAAGGTCTCCATATATGTTTTTTTTTGCGTTTTCCCACCCATCGTTTCCATTGACATTTTGACTGTTTTAATTTTTTATAATTAGGACCAACAGTCTGAAAATTTATGGCTTTGATATCCCTACAATTTTGACTCTATTTTTTGTAAACTAGATACTCTAAACAACTAGGTACTCTAAATAACTTGAATATTCTTCGACCCATCATGATAGCTTTTACGATGTTATAAACCGTGACATTTTAGTCGTCTTACAAAGATGGTCCACTCAATGTATCCGTCATAACATACCTCTAGGCGCAATTAAAACATTGTTACCATTAATTAAGATAATTGATACCAAGAAAAATAATGAATGCTTTAGAATTATGCAACACCCTCCCTGTTAATAATGTTTACGTATCAATCGGTAGTAGATAATATCTACCTACCTACCAATACATTCCATCATTAATTCCATCTCAACAACAGGGTGTTTCAAACTACGTCATGCGTCCTAGTGATATTTTCATGTTTTTGATTATGCAAATGTTCAAAAAACAATTTTTTTCATAAATGGTAGTAGATAGCAGTCATTGGGTACATGAAGTGGGCTGCCGTTGTAAGACGACTAAAATGTCACGGTGTATAGATGTGTTTAATCCGCTGGCAGTCTAGCCAGACGGGACTCAATAACTTTTCTGAACATATTCCACAATATTTGACAAGTAATAGGTACTCATTCACAAAAAAGTGAAAAAGAAACAGAAAAAGAGACATCATATCCATGCATACCAAATAAATACCAAAGTTGTATACAATCTTTATATACCTACGTACTCACTTAGGTACAGTAGTTTATTTATTCTTACAAATAAATACCTTATTATTAATTGACGCTTAGCCCTATGAGTAATCGCCGTTGCCTGCGTGAGCGATGATGTAGCAAGATGGTGGACATCAATTTGACGTTTAATAGCTTGTGGCGGGAACGCATTGGTCACTTGTCGTTATGGGAGTACCACCTGAGCACGGCTATATTTGCCTAGTGTCTTGAGACTTTAGCTTTATTCATAAAACAATTTCAAAATGGAAACTCATTTCAATCATAATTTTAGACCGTAACTTGATTTAGAATTCTGTATTCTCACAGCTGTTTTCATTTTGACCTTTCAACAATATATAATGTGTTCTACTTTTATAACACATGAAGAACTCAACAAACTTGATAACTGATGCAGTTAATTGATGATTAATATGAAATCGATCAGCGCATTGCCCTTCATTTTGACAGTTCAACAACATTCATTGCGTTATCTAGGTTGTTGAGCAGAATAATGTTTAAAACTTATAAGCCAATGGATTAGGAATTTCCTTCAAAATCCTTCGAGTTGTGGTTGAAAGTGTGTTCCGTAAATTAATTGAGGTTAAATGTGAAAATCACTCCGTACTTTTGCTAACTTATTCCCAATTAAATATTCAATCAAGTAAATGAACGCATTCCGTTCAAATCTTTCTACCAAACCCCGGAAAACATCTCCATACATCCCGATTTCCTGACTTCGAACTACGGACGTTAGTTCCCGGGTTGCCGAGTAAGCAGGCAGCGACTAAAGAGGTCAGAAGACCGGCTGGCCAATCGGCCGTATAGAGGTCGGAAACGATCCTTTTCAAATACTTATACTTATGTCTTCAATCGTAGCTTTTAATGTCTTACGGTTACGGGAATGTCTGTGTGATTTTCTTTGATGGTGTAGGATTTTTTGTTAATTAATATTGGTACAGTTAGAAGACATAACTGACTGGCTGGACAAAAGGTGATCTTGATATTTGGAGTGTTTTGAAATTAAGGTATGCATGAGTGTTCAACGATTGTCATTATGTTTAGGTACCGGCAGTCTTGTTGCACTACTACTGAGTATAGGCCTACTTCACTTTGTGCTATACTTTCCATTACTGTAATGATCTCCGAAAACTATTCTAGTATTGAAAAGTAAGTACCTAATACACACACATACATAAACTCACGCTTTCTTTCCATTGGGGTAGAAAAAACTACAGGATACATCTGCTGCGATCCTTACATACTCATTTTGCTTTGTTTACGTTCATACATCTGGTCATACAGGCACGCCAATTGCGAGTACAACGTGACTGACCTTTGTGAAGACCATCATCAATAAGATCACTATAATTATGTCTTCCTCAGGCCAAATCATCTAAGCATACTCTTCTCAAATTTTTGTCAGTACATCTGTTTCTTCTTTTTGAAAAAGTAAATAATTAAGTTAATTTCCACCACTGCTCTCAAAACGGTGAAGGAAAACATCGTGAGGAAACCGGCATGTCTTAGAACCAAAAATTCGAGGATATGAGACATCTGCCAACTCCCACTGGGCCCGCGTGGTGGATAATGGCCTACTGGGAGGGCCACAGAGAGGAGGCCTGTGTCCCAGAAGTGGGAACGTTATAGGCTAATTCATTTATTATGTCTTTATTATTACAACTTTCTCCACGCGAAAGCATTCTGAGCAGTCAATTTCTACGCCACCTTGCTGACTGACGATACTTTAAACTTATTACACTATGATTATTCTCATATAGTTTGTGCTGATGCGAAAAATAGGAAGACAATCGCGCATTATCATTAACTGGCATATTTCTGCACAAATTGATAAATAAAATAAAAAAAAATGATACATTTTTCCCACATTATTACAGCTGTTTGTGATGTAATTTCCTAAAGACAAAGTGTGACTTAATATAAAAACGATGCATTACATGGCAGGCACGTAGTCACAGTGAATTATTATTTGTTTATTATGAACTGGGTCGATACCGTCTTAATAATGGATGGTGGATGTCGTAAAAATATACAGAACCATGCTGTGCTCTACAGATCAGAAGGTTGGGTAGCTAGGATTCGTGCGTTACGTTAAATTCCGATTTACGAGAAGAAATGTGTTATTCAGAGCCCCGTCTATTTTTTTTTATTTATAATTTTTTGCTAAACTGTGTGTGAAGATTTGTTCTATATATTATTTAAAAAATACTGTAAATTCAGAATGTGAGTGAAACCGCTCCGTTGGTTGAAAGCATGTTCAGCAGTTGGTTCCGACTGTTCTTGGATCTTTGACAGTCGTTACGGTTACCTGTTGGTAAGATTGGTTGTCCTGGTTGTGTAGGTCAGATGGGCAGTCGCTCCATGTAAAATACTGGTATTCAGTTGCATCCAATTAGACTGGTATATGGTTGGGATAAGGCTAAGCAGATTGACTGTAAATTCAGAATGTAGATTCATTTAACAGGTTTTGGCAAACATGATGAAAATCTCCAATATTTTTGTTTCTTCACATAATTGTCTTTTCGGAACATGTTCTTCATTTTACCGCTCCGTATGTCCATAGAGGAACAGGGACATTTTATTACACAGGTCGTGACATGTTGCGCTGATGCCAGCCTGTCTACGATCACGTTACGGACGGCTATGGCCCGTTTTGGGGCATTTTGGGGCATTTCAGGGCATTACGAGGCGTTTTCGGGCCATTCGTCCGCCGAATATTGTTTTTGGCACAATCGTGGCGCTCTCATTGTTTTTATAGCCATTTGCTAGTTTCAGAGGGTCAGATAAAAAATTTGAAAGTACTTTTCTTTAACTGTATGGATTCAGAGTTCGGTTTTTGGGGATAATGGTACTTTTATCACCAATCAAAGTAGTACAGTTATAGAGGGTAAAGGAGATCAGCTTTTTTAACACACTTGGTGGAGTATTAGTTTGGGATGTTTGCAAAATTTGGAACAAATACTATGACATTTTTCTTTGCGCATACCGCCACAAAATATTAAACTAATCTAACAAGGTTGCTAACAGTCAGGAAAATTATTAATTGTCTATCAAATTGACGCACGACCTCATTTTACCGTTTTATAGCCATTAAACAATAATAAAAAAATTGTATAAATAATTATAGTAAATTTAAGTTGAATTTGTTAAACAATTAATTTCCGTGACTTTACCAACTGTTGGTTTTAGTAGGGAGTACTGTCAAACAAATGTCTATAATATCATGATTTAATGAAAAACTTCGTACTCTTTAAGACACCTCAATTAAGACACCAATCTACATGGTCTTCACATAATCTGACCAAGATTATGTCTGGACTTTAAAACAAACTGTGACCTCTGAGTTGGTTTCGGCCTATCTTCTCAGAGTAGTCAGATAGGAAATGCCGCCCTCATCTAGTTTTGAAAATATCATTGACGTGACATTCTTTAAACATTTTTAGTGTTTGTATAAATCTACTTACAGAAATAAAATTAATCATTCATCAGAAATCTTCAGTGTTACACGTCTGTTCTAAAAGCAAAAATAAGCTCATAGATACCAAAATATCTTCAAAACCTCGAAAAAAATCGTGCATATTCCTAACCCCGAAACTACAGTAGATTGATGTAAACAGCGTATGGGGTCACAAGAAGGGCCCTCGCGTAGCTCGAGTGCGCCTCTCTTGACTCCAGCCAGCTTTTAGCGACGCTCGAGGACCAACTGCCAACATGACTTTTACAATGCGTTTTTGTATATAAATAGCTGGGGTTTAGATGAAGGAAGAGGTAAAGGGATTGAATGTAGTTTGTATGAGGCTTAAGAAAGGTGGTTATGGTTCACATTGAAGAGTGTGAATTGGAAAATGTCAATAGTTTAATTACATGCTGGTTTTTATTTTAAAATTTAACATAACAAAACATCATGCCTTGTGTCCCCAACGGGGTTAGGCAGAGGTGTACCTATAGTATACCCAGATTTCGCGACCTATGTTTAAGTCCCATGTGGGCGAGCCTATTGCCATCAACCGGACACAAATCCAGATTCCGGGCTGTTACTGAGAAATTCCATTTTTTTAAATTTATTTTAAGTCAATAATAATAATACTCATTTATTTGTTTATTGTTGTGTCCTTAACATTTGTCGGGACCCTGGGATTTCGGACTTTTAGAAGGCGTACGAACGGAACGAAGCAAACTCGAAGAAGCCAGTTAGATGCTTTTAATAAAATTAAGCACTAACTATTATCAGTATTTTCGTCTGAATTAAGTCGAGTCTCCCTGAGGTTTTAAGGATGTGATTGCCACTTAATCATACAAATATTTAAATTGCATATCAAAACTGTAAAAGACAGAATAACTCTTAAGCTGTTAAAGAATTAGGGTTAGCATAAACTTTAGCTTAACACAATCATTGACTTAATAAAAAGTACTTCGGAAAATGCTGTTACGCTTAAATTTTTGATAGCTTTTCGTCAGGTCAAATTTAATTTATCTGCTTGATAAAATCAGTCAAATTAAACAGAATCAGCGTTAATTTAAGGCAGTTGCATTGACTCCCGTTTTCAAGACCAAAAATCATCGACGCGTCATAATAAAATGCACGTCAAGTAACGGCTTTGGTAATTAACTAAACTAATAATAACAGCGGTTTTCGCACACTTCACAATTATTGTGAAAATTTTGAGGTTGATCTTTTTAGCTAGCGCTACTACTGAGCATGGCGATGATGATCCCAGATCGGAAAAACTGTTATTGGCTTAGTGCAAGTGCAGTAGCAGATCGGTGTCTGGAGTTGTGCCCGGTAGGTGGAAATAGACTCACCCAGTATTACATGGGACTTAAACATAAGTGGCGAAATGTGGATGTACTATAGGTATATCTGTGCCCAAACCTTCAGGGAAACAAGGCCTGATGTATGTATGTTCTTTTTTTCGTTCCAAAAACTGGTTGTTTGTGAGACATCGTTCTACCAGACCCTGAAATAGAACCCTATTCCCACTCATCAGCTCTGAGCACAGTTCAGTAGCTGTGCTCAGAGCTGATGAGTGAGAATATAGAACATATTACACTACAGAACACAGAACAGATTTAGAATATATTTAATGCTATTGGGTCAGTAGCCAATAGCATAAAATATTTTCTAAATCGCAGTCACGTCTACTAGTAATGATATTCATCGCTCAGAGCCCGATTGACCCAATTCCTCGGTCAACTTACGCTACTTGCCGATGTTTACTTGAGAGGCAGGATTTTGTTATAAAGTTGTGACTTTCGATGTCAATTTTACTTATCGATATAAATGGGGTGTATCCTACTTCCTAGTAATATCATAACTGTGAAAGTTTGGATGTTTAGATGATTGTAGTTTAATCATGCCAAAACGGATGAACGGATTTGAATGAAATATGGCCCATAGGTAGTTTATAACCTGGATTAAGTCTGAGGATGCTTTTTTATCGCGATAGCGGGTAATTTTGAACCACCACGTGGGTGAAGTTGGTGGCAAAAGCTAGTGTGTGCATATTATTACCACATGTTCTTTATTTAGTCTTTATCCTTACTAAATACATTTTAAATATTTTTATAAAAGTTATATTACAAATAAAAACATTTTTGTAAAGAAAATAAATACACTTCTGCTCTCAGTATTACTTTAATGTCATTATTAGTTACCTAACAACAATTGGTTGAATATGGACAAAGAAAGGATGACCAATGTATTGAAATCCATGTTCAAATGGAAACATTTAGAGGTTCAACATGGTCGGGGGTAAAGATTGTGGTAGTTGAACATGGACTAAATCATTTAAAAATAGAAAAAATAGTGGTCCACCGGTATCGGGAGCAGGGTCCAAGCTACCGGTGGTTAGGGCTCCAGAGACAGAAACCTCCTCACGATGCGAGCCGTATCGAGGAGTACTGCTTTCTGAATTAGGCCTGTGATCCAACCGCTTAACGAGAGCCTCGAGAGATGTTGATCGAGGCTTTCGGCCATCAGTCCATGTGCTGATACGACAATCGGCACAATGACAGCCGATTTCACATTCCACATGTCAACAACCTCGTATGCTAAGTCAAATATTTAATTTACTTCTCTTTCTCAGCTTTCACGAGGTTCCCGTCATGCGGAATGGTTGACATTGACTATAATTGTGCGGAGCGGTAACCCATCTATCACTACAATAAAGGACTATTGTAGCCAATAAACCTGATATAATAATGATAGACCAATCCCAGTACAACGTGACATGGTCATTTTCGAGAACATACTTGTAATACGGTACCTCAGAATCTACAAGTTTATATTACAAAGCAAGTTACTGGTGAATAATCCTGGCTACTTGGTTATACCTATGCAATTACTCGCCGTTAGCCAGACAAGAACAACCACAGATGGTATGTCTGATGAACTCACCCGGACGGTGAAATGCACGACACAGGTCAACCGCCCCGCCCTTCATAATATTTCTCGGGTAGTTATTCGTCAAGATAACTACGACCATAATTACACAGACGAAGCCTTCAGTTTCCCCAAAAAAGTCACCGAAACGTAGCCAGAATACGAACGCTCAGAAATCTACACCAGGCCCATGAAGAGCCCAATAGAAGCGCCCGTGAAGCTCCTTGTTTCGCCATACTTCCTTGCAGTCATTGATAGTTAATATTACAAGTTTGCGCCAGTTCTCTTTAGCCACCACTGCGACCACAGCACGGTGCATACCTACTTCGGAATTTTAAAAAAAATCCTTGAGACTGCACACCTCGCGCGCATTTAAAAAGCCTCGACCCCCGCACTTCCGCGGCATGTACATCCTCATCACTGATGTCATGGGGGATGCATCCGGTTTGCGGTCAGCAGTGTACAAACCCTTCTATCCAGGGCGTTGAGTTCAGTCTGAGTCCATTTGAGTATACCGAAAGAGTACATCAAAACTGGCATGACCAACCGTTGAAAAAACCTTGTTTCCGCCTGAAAGAAGACTAATTAATACCTTCTTCAGGCGACCAAAGATGCGCTCCATCAAGGATTGCTTCATGTCAACAGCGTTGATGCCTAACGCTTCCGGCATACCCGAATATTTATAGTTTTTGGTTGTGGAGAGGGATCTGAGATATATGGAATCCGAAAGTTGAATTCCCTCGGATTCCATAATCTCACCTCGCTTTACATGCAAACATCAAAATAGAGTTTATTACATGAATCCGATCTTATTAATTTACACTCAACGCATCGCATCGCATCGCTCTCGCATCTTATACTTGTACCTACATTCATAGCAAATAAACTTCTGATTCTGATTCATAACATACATAATCAACCTACAACGTTCCCACTGCTGGGACACAGGCGTCCTCTCAGGTGAGAGGGAGTGGGCCGTAATCCACCACGCGGGCCCAGTGCGGGTTGGTAGATGCTGATGATGATTTCGAATTTTTGGTTCTAGGACATGACATGAAGTTCACCTTTTTAAGAGCCGTAGTGATGCAATAATTTACGCAGAGCGCCTGTCTCGGTTCGTAATCTCTGACCTACAACTCGTAGGCCACGGCAGTTACCACTGGGATACCACTGCTCTTCTAGAGTTTGATCTTCATCAAACTTAACAAAACAATCCTTTCGTTAAATTACACGCAAGAAATTCTGTAACCCTACTACAAAATAAGTTCTAGACACAACTTTCATCGACGCAACCTCCCAACAGACCGAACATATGAGACGTCTACAAAGTTTTTGGGTTCAAGTCGAGCCCTTCAAAACATACTGACAGACATATTTCACTAATATTATGCACATAACTTTTCCAAATGTTAGATAATTTAATTTATAGAGTGAGTTTTGATTTGAGTATTCATTGGGAGCTGGTTTATAAGATCGCGTCTAGTTCTGAAGTAGTCGTTCATTAATTTAAGTTATGGTTTCAATTTTAAGTTTGTTTATCAAACATAAACAGTGTTAGTTGTTAGTTGGTTTCGTTAAATAGTCTACTACCGCGATTTTTTTCATAAACCCAAAGCTTATTATTTCACACACGGATTCCTAAATCGAAAAATTGTTTAACAAACTCGCAATATTTTTGAAAGGCCTATCCAACGACACCCGACGCCATTCATCGCAATGATACGCCTACGTCACCAGTAGTTGTGGATTCGAGTCTCTTAAAAAAAACCTAAGGCCTTGTAAGCAATCGTCGCGTGAATACGTGATCTTTGCGTTCATTTTGGACGTCGAACACGAACGCGTTGTCGCAACGACAGATGGCGGCTCACGATCAAAGGTTGAAAGTCTTTCTAATAGGACACGGGTAACCCAACTTTATTTTCCGAGTAGTGCCGGACGTCAAGAATAGCACCATCCCATTTCTTCCCGTGGATGTCGTAAAAGGCGACTGATGGACTTACTAGGAAATGGGCAGCACCGTTCTATATGCACTTTACCACCAAAATGCGATTGTCAACTCCGCTAGCTAAGCGTGGCGATTATGGCAACCCCCACTTTTAGGGGAAGGCCTATGTCCAGTAGTGGACGATTTTGGCTGGAATTATGAATGATGGTGATAGACAACTTAAAAGCATCTCAAAGTTACTTTATTGGTGAGGTATCTAAATCGATTTTACTGAAAAAGCTACTATTTTTTCACAAATTGTTGCATACATATGTAAAAGTGAATGGTCTAATCTCATTAATTTTTACAAAGGTTTTATATATTGAAATATACGGTTTCCTCTCTAGGTAATACGTCCGTATCGTTGCAACCACACTGCACCGCTGTATTAGCAGCTCTCACACTGATGAGCAAAAACCTACGTTTTAATAATATCGAGTGGTTTTAGTAGATTGCTACTGAAGAGAAACTCGCGTTTCCTGGTCTTTTTTATTTTAAATTAATAGTATAATATACATGATGTCATCTAGAAATGGTTTAGCCTCGAAAAAAAAAAAAAATTCGCATAAACCTATTTGGGTACTTCTGAAATGTCAGAAGCTAGGTGCATGATTCCTGGTCGTTTCCTATGAAGAATATCCGGCAAGAAACTCCAGGGTAACAGTTTTTATTCGTTTTTCTGACATGCCGTGTCCGGCCATCAATACTTCTACTCTTGTCGTTTTTTTTTTTTTTTGGGTGGGAAATCATCAAATAACTTCTCCCGCTCTGGGTGGAGCGGGAGGGCGTGTCAGACTTTTACTGACTAAAACCCACCCGTGTTCCCTCAGTTGCCTGTGTGCCAGGGGCGGCGGTATCTCTTTCGAACAACCCGCACCCCCGGCAGGCATCAGCCCTTGCGGGCCCCTCTGTTGCTGCTGACATCTCTTTGAGGCGCGCGTGGAACACAACGCGCCGTCGACCCGGGCTTGGTCCTTACCGGACAGCGAGGTACCCATTACTCGCCGTCCGCAAGCCCGTGCCTACGGTGGCCGGGAATCAGCCTGGGATTCCCGACGCCCAGGGCGTCTCCTGCGAAGGCCACGGCTGTGAGGGCGCATGTACTGCATCTCCCTCACGTGCGCCGCCTCCCTCTTTGCGAGCATAACTGCTTCGCTGAAGGAGGCGACTGCCAGCCATGCCCTCTCGCTCCGTACCATGGCCTGGACCAGGGTCGGACGCGAGAGATCGCCGCCGCCGATCACCTCCACGAGGACACGGCGTTGCTCCGCCCAAGCTAGGGCAGACCTCCACCGTATGCTCCACCGTGTCCTCTGGGCGATCTTCGCAATGGAAACACCCGGGCGTTTCCTCCCGCCCTATCCGAAACAGGAACCTCCCGAAACAGCCATGTCCGGTGAGGACCTGTGTCAGGCGGAAGGTGAGGACGCCATGCCGCCTCTCAAGGCACTCCTCAAAGAGGGGACTTACCGCCGCAATCGCGGCCTGCCCAGCACTGGGTTGCGACAATCGCACTTTCCACGTCGCCATGAGATCCTTCCCGAGCTCTGTCCGCCGTGCCGCGATTTCCCGCGGCAGCGGAGTTACGCCCCGGCGTTTGGCCTCCTCGCGCCACTCCCAAGTGAGCGCGAGGACGTTTGCCTCCAGATCCCATGGCGGTAATCCGGCAAGGAGGCCCGCCGCCTCCCCGGAGATCGTGCGGTATCCCCGGATCATCCGGATGGCCATGACCCGGCGTGCTGGTTGGCGCCTCAATGTAGGCGCCCACACCGGCGCCCCGTATAGGGCCATGGCCCGCACGACCCCCGCGTAGAGCCTCCGGCAGGAGGCGTTTGGCCCCCCTAGATTGGGCAGGAGCCGCTTCAAGGCAGCCCCGGCCCGCTCCAGTCTGGGAGCCAAGCGTCGGAAGTGCTCCGCGAAGTTCCACCGGCTGTCGAGGACGAGTCCTAGGTACTTCATCGTCGACTCGACGCCGATGTGAACCCCTCCCACCGTTATCTGGGAACCCGTCAGTGGCGCATTCCGAGGACCATGAAACCACATGGCCTCGGACTTGTGCAAGGCCACCTCGAGTCCCAGTTGCCGGATCCTATCTACGATTGTCGCAACCCCGTGTGTCCCTAAGTCGGCCGCCGCCTGGTACGACCTCCCTTGCGCCAGGACCAGCGTGTCGTCAGCGTAGCAAACTACGCTGACGCCGCTAGAGAGGTCGGTCTACTCTTATTGTGGTCTCTGTGCAATAACACTGTACTATAAAATACTTTTGTGAGGGCTACTGCTAACGCTCTCGAAGTGGCTGGATTCAGAGAGGTAAATGCGTAACACAATAATAGTAGGAATGGATTTCATTTTGACAGTTCAACAATATTCATTGCGTTATTTACGTTGTTGAGTAGACAATTTTTTATGAACAAATGCAGCAATGGCGAATCAATATGCTTCAAAATGATTCTGATTCCAATTGATAGTGTGTTACGCAATTAAGGTGCTGGCCAGAACTCGTAATAATTTGGCATGATTTGTGAAGAAGAACAAAGCTACACTTTAGTGAACAGTCGTTTTTAATTGCTCCTGTGTCACAGGCTGCATTTAAACTGTCATTGAAATCTATCAATTGCATGCAGAATAGTTCAATACTAATTTGAATTTATTTGTGGGCAGTTGCCCATCACGACTGACTGAACCATCAATTGAATACTATTGACACAAATACTGCAATTTTGTAAGCAATCTAGTTGGTCAATCAATGGACAAAAACCGCTCTTTGAGTCCTTTAACGTCATAAGTTGGTATTTATTTATTTCTTTAACGATCAGTCTTTTAGTAAAATGTTTTAGTAATAATAGTAATTTAACGTGGCAGTTTAAAAGAAGATGTAGTGACAAAACGAGGAAGAAGAAGATGTAGCGCGTAGATGGTTTAGTGATGTTTAGAGGACTATTATAAGGCGAGTAACAAAAGGTATTTACAAGGCAGATGGGAGTGGAAACGCCGTGAGGGGACGCCCTCGGAAGACTTAATTACAGTACCTTATTGGTGATGTATCAGGTGCGTAGTACTCACAACCGGCGTGCGTGTATGAATAGATGTATGAACGTGAACGAGACAAAAGTAGTATTTAAGGATCGTAGCAGGTGGCGTTCTGTAGATGGGCAATAGAATACCTTCCAATTAGTGAAGAAGATTTTTTGGTCTCGGATTACTATTTCCGAAGAGGGATCAGGACACTTGCGCGAAAGATACTTGCGTGAACCCACTTGTGCGAAAAGATATTTCCGCGAATGGACTTTAGCGCGAAGGGAGAGTTGCGTGTAAAGACATTTCTGCGAATGGATGTTTAGATACGACCTCACCAATTTCACATCTTTATAATGTTAGTACCAATAGATTGTGTTTATGTGTGTACATTGTACGCCTCTTCAGAGGCTAATTGAAAAGGATAACTGTAGGTATTTATTACCAAATTCACGACGCCTTGAAACTGATTTTCTCAAGCTCCATCTTAAATTATTTAACCGTCCCCAATAACGCAAACACAGCTCCTTCCGCCATTATAAACTGAGAAATAGATTAATAAGCCTCCAGCAATCTTAAGTGGCCATAACGCTGCTAAGTGTTCGCTCACACTCGCGACACTGCGGCGGTTTCCGTCCGGACGCAGTTTGTGGGCGAGCCTTACGACCATTCGCTTGTATTAGGGCTGTCACCACCTCAATAGGGATGATGACTAATATAAGAAATGTGCAAACAAATAATGTAATTTCAAACAAAGGATACTAAAAAAAGACTATGAGGCGGGGTTTCTTGCTGGCTCTTCTCCATAGGAAACGACCAATTGGAACCGTGCACCTACCCTAGCTTCTGACGTTTCATAAGTGCCTATTTAGGTTTATTTTGATTTGATTTGATTTGAGACGAAGAAGGTCGAAAAAATCTGTTAAATTGGTGCAAATTTATGGAAAAGCTAAACACATTAAAACGTTTTTGGAATTAATTATTTCCATTCTTGTCGCCGTACGGACGCTGTATGGCTCTATTTATTAAGTTACATAGTCGTGACGTCTTAGCATTTATTTAAAATCATAACTTTGCATTTTATTAAGTTTTTTCGTTTTTTATTATTGGTTGCACTATTAACATTATTTTTTTTAGTTTAATGAAATAAAATATGTCATCATTGTTAACGACATACAAAACTCCTGACATTTGGGTAAAATTACTTTTCCAAAAAAAAATTAACGTTGTTTCCGTTTTTTTACTTAATGCTTGTTTGCGATTGGGCACGCCACGATTGCGGCAGTAAATCCCCTCTTTGAGGAGTGGCTTGAGAAGTGGCACGGCATCCTCACCTTCCGCCTGACGCAGGTCCTCACCGAACACGGTTGTTTCGGGAGGTTCCTGTTTCGGATAAGGCGGGAGAAAACGCCCGGATGTTTCCACCGCGAAGATTGCTCTGAGGACACGATGGAGCATACGGTGGAGGTCTGCCCGGCTTGGGGGAGAACCACCATGTCCTCATGGAGGCGATCGGCGGCGGCGATCTCTCGCTTCCGGCCCTGGTCCAGGCCATGGTACGGAGCGAGAGTGCATGGGTAGCCGACACCTCTTTCTGCCAAGCAGTAATGCTCGCGAAGTGAGAGGCGGCGCACGTGATGGAGAGGCAGTATATGCGCCCTCACGGCCTTAGTCGCCACAGGTGACGCCCTGGGCGTCGGGATCCCCAGGCTGATTCCCGGCCAACGTAGGCGCGGGCTTGCTGACGGCGAGTAATGGGTAGCTCGCTGTCCGGTAAGGACCAAACCCGGGTCAACGACGCGTTGTGTTCCACGCGCGCCTCAAAGAGATGTCAGCACCAACTGATGGGGCCCGCAAGGGCCGATGCCTGCCAGAGGTGCGGGTTGTTCGAAAGAGATACCGCGGCCCCTGGCACACAGGCAACTGAGGGAACACGGGTGGGTTTTAGTAAGTAATTCTGACACGCCCTCCTGCTCCACCCAAAGCGGGAGAAGTTATTTGAATGATTGCCCACCAAAAAAAAATGCTTGTTTGCAATTTATTTGAGTTTACTACTCATAGTGAGCAAAACGAACATTTGTTCGTTATGAGAATTAATCTGGGTGGGGATTTAAAAAAAAATCATCACCAAGGTTGGTGATGAATTTTTTTTTAAATCCTCACCCGGACGACCCCCAGACACGCTCAAAACTAGCACAAATCCGGACGGCTGGCAGCCCTAGCTTAGACCTATGTATGTACCGATTTATATACCTACATAAATGGGGGTAGAAATAATGGAGGGTACATGTGAGGCAGTGATAGAAGTTTATAGGGAAGTTTATGGAGTAATAGAAGAATGGTTTTAAATGTTATAGGGGTAGTAAATGATATGAAAATGCGATAAGATGCTACTCATTCTATGGGTGGGGTAAAAATAATGATTATTTGCAGCTTGCAGCAGTTACCGAGTTCCATCGAGTAGACCGACAGCCTGTTCCATACCTACTTATGAAAAAACTACCAGTAGTAAGCAGCCAAGAATACGGCATTACACTTATTATTTAACCGACTTCAAAAAAAGGAGGAGGTTCTTGTTCGCGAGTATACGGCGCAGTGGATAAAAGGCAAACGAGAGTTGGGCAGAACACTTTTTATTACTATTAAATCAATGAATTACAGGAAAATTAAAGGAGATACAATATTAGGTTGCAAAGGTGCCGGTGGCAGCAGAAGAAGAAGAATGTTACCAGGACTTAGTATCTAACGTACCAAAATAATAGGAGAGGAGAGGAATAGGAGTGTACCAAATTATTTAACAGTTCTCAATTCGACTGTATGTTTTTTCTTTCATACGGATACTTCAGTTTCTTAACTACCTACATTAAACATTTATCACTGACATACGAATATTTTTCAGTACCTACTTATTCCAACTAATTTTGTAATCGCATTTCGAACTCTCAATCACACGCAAATTAACCACAACCCGCTTTAAAATTAAACCGCTCTCACCAGTTATAACCAATTTTAACCGGTTATAACTAATTTCAACTGCATTTAATCTCCACGTAACCTAATTTGTATGTTAAGTGAAACTTGGAACAAGATAGATCGCTGTAGTTTTTTGTAAAGTTTGCACATGCTGAGAGGCGCCCCTTTCTCTAACTAACTAGACAAGGGTGGGTTCGTCTGTTACCTTAGTTTTTATTCTAGGTGGTATTGAAAGAGCCTCTTAGGATTTTACTTCAGTGCCAATCTTGCTAACGTCATTATGTTGTGTATAAACTATCGCGTACCCGTGCCATTTCCGTTCACTAACATTAAGCAACACCTAAATGAGTGGCTTAATAAAACACGCTGTTGAATTTAAAACTTCGGCGCTGATGAAATAATCATTCAGTGGTATTAGGTATATTAACTTAGAGGGTTGTATTGATGATTTTAATTCTTTAAATAAGTATGTAGACAGGTGCCCGTCATCATCAGAATCGACCATGTCTTCAGTAACTGGTAAAGTGGGTAGGAAACAACAAGGAATCACTCAAGCCACAATCAAAAGTTATTTCATTGCATAAAATGTCTTCCTTACAGAATTTCACAAGTCTATTCACTAATAATTAGGAAATCACTTAATTAATCGGTTTTAATTATGTTTGAAACAAAAAGGGACAAGATTACTCGGAACAAAAGCGATTCGTCGGATACGTCGTCGACGTCGTCGTTCGTTCGTCGTCGTCGTCGTCGTTCGTGTCGTTCGTCTATGCTAAATAAATGTATTTTCTTTCTTCTTTTCTTTCTTTCTTTCTTTCTCGCCGTTGACGTTCGAAAAACTCCAAGCCCTTCAACATGGCCGCGCTGACCATCGCCTCGACGCTCCGCCAGACTGACCACCGTCAAATCTCGTTCCGACGTATATCTCAAGAGATGGCGCTAGCAATGTTCCGTTTCGGCCGGACTGACTTTCGACCGCCCTCGGGCGCATCAAATTGCAGTCCTGTAACAATCACACAATCAATCGAACGGGTCTTGGTAAATCTACCCGTTCGCCCAACTTGACAAACTATGACTGATGGATATAACGTTACTCTCATACTAACTGTAACTGTCTCAGAACAAAAGAAAGCGTGTGTCCTTTCGGCTACTCATAGACCGATCGGCACCTTTCTCTAAACAGCTAACAGAAAACGTGTGTCCCTTCGACCACTCATGGACCGGATGGCAGCTTTCTCTAAACAGCTAATAGAAATCGTGTGTCCCTTCGACCACTCATGGACCGGACGGTACCTTTCTCTAAACAGCTAACAGAAAGCGTGTGTCACTTCGACTACTCATGGACCGGACGGCACATTTCTCTAGACTGCTAACAAGCAATGTATTGGAAACTCGATCAGCATGTCCTTACAAACTTTTCAAGGAGGAAAGAATAGTGGCAACACTGAGAAAGTAAACATTCACCTGTATAAAAATTATATAAATAAAATTGTTGAGTTACTGTTAGTACACAAAAATACAAAAGACCACTATAAAGTGACAATACAGTGCTATGATTGTTATTATTAACAAAAACTTGGTGGATTTCAAATAAACCAACGTTTCCACGTTTCTAATTGCACTTTGTGGAAAACCACAAAGTGCAATATATAAAATCGTAGAAAATTACGGTTTATCGATTGTGGACCTAAAACTGTGAGTTAACAATATTACAAAGGCTACGGTTAACATATGTAGATAAATTTTCCTACGATTCGTGTTTTTCAAAAGTTAATTATTAGTGCCTATAAACATAATTTGTGTTACGAATCCGTTACTAGATGAATCAGTAATTAAATAAAAAGACTCATTGACGCCATCTATTATCAATAGCAGGTAGTTAAAACTTCATCTGTTTTACCGACGACGAAGCAATCACTATACCGACGACGAAGCAGTCTTAAATCTCGGTTGGCTAATCCGCCAGTGAAATATTCGTATGATACTTCTTAATCTATGACTATTAATCATCTGTGGTTCGAAAAAGAAAATACAATAACAGAAATTTCACAAAGGTCATTTGTCCCGCGGCCAAATTTATCTGTAAAAAGTAAAACTTATACTAACAGCATTCCACAACGGTTAGTCAGCCAAATGTCGAATAGTATCAGAACAGACATACTTACAAATAACTGCAACAAAACAGAGTATCTGCTAAAAAATCTACCTAATCCATCGACCTGGACGTTACCTGTTATAGTTGGAAGCCACCGTGAACAAAAAACAGTGGAACCTAAAATCTTAACTGAAGAGGTAAACAAAAAAAATAATGACATTATTAAAAGAAAAATTTAAAGAATTATTTACATCAATGGTGACGAACAAGCACAAAATCTCCCTGAAAGGATGCTTGAAAGTAGGCAAGGTAAATGGACAGACGACTATGGCATTTTTGGAATGATAAAATCATCTGCCACTAGCTGCGAACTACTAAAAACGTGTGAAAATATGTCAAAAATATCACAAACAAAGATGTTGTAATACTTTGCTTTGGTAAGGGTGACAAAAATGAAAAATATTTGTCACATTTAAGTATTATAAATACTATAAATATTTCGAAAGCAAAAAGTTTTCATAACAAATGTTCAATACAACCCTTATCTGAACGAATACATGCTTAATAGACAGTTGTATCTGATTGTGAAAAATTATAATAACTGTAAATCAATTTACAGTTACAAACGGCATGGCACAGCGACAAGTTGACGTGGTCTATACCGACTATAGTGTTTCGATCGTATTGATCATTGCATGCTGCTGAAGAAGCTGTTTCTCGCCGGAATACACGATGACCTGTACCGGTGGTTCTCCTCCTACATAGAGAACAGAACACAGGCTGTCGTGCTTCAGGGCTACACCTCTGGTAGGAGTCCCTTCAGGTGTACCTCAAGGCTCCATTTTGGGTCCTCTGTTATTTATATTGTTCATTGCAGATATCAAACAATGCTTTCGTTATATTTTACTTTATGCGGATGACATGAAGATTCATAAAGTTGTGCGAGACATGTCTGATGCATATCAGTTACAAGATGACCTGTATAGGTTTGAAACATATTGCATTCGTAACAAACTCCAATTAAATGTCTCTAAATGCTTTCTCCTAACATTCTCACGTTGTACTTCTTTGATAAATTTTAGTTACACCTTGAACGATCAGTTAATTAGCAGGCTAAATAGTATAAGAGATTTAGGGGTAATCATAGACAGCAAGCTTCTGTTTGATCAACATGTAAGTAGCATAGTTACAAAGGCATCCAAAGCTCTGGGATTTATACTACGCACCACGGCCTGTTTCCGATCTCTTAAACCGGTTAAAATTGTATTGTTCTTTCGTGCGCAGCCATTTAGAATATGCATCTCAGGTTTGGAACCCGCAGTATGAGACCTAAATGTCCCGTATTGAGGGCATCCAAAGAAAATTCCTACCTTATCTGGATTATAGGGCTCAGCAATACTCAGTTGACTACGTGCACCGCTGCAAACGGTACCACTTCCTTCCTCTGGAGATGAGACGTTATATTGGAGACATGAGTTTACTGTTGGGTATCGCAAATGGCCACATTGACTGTCCTGAACTCGTTGCTAATCTGTCATTACGCACGAATCTGATGGGATTACGTCAGCGGCCAATATTAAATGTACCTTTCGCAATGACTAATTATAGGCGGAATGTTTTCTCAATAAGAAGTACACTTACTTTCAATAGGCTTCCTATGGACCTTAATGTTGACTTGTTCTGCACCAGTGTGGCGACCTTTAGACGGCTTTTGGCAGTCATTTTTCATGGATAATTAACTTATCTAACACTAACTAATTAATACCTATCCCACCTACCTTACCTACCTTATTTATTTACTAACTTGTATGTACTTTTTTTATCGACTCTTTTCTTTAACTATATGTGGAGGATTGTTATTAGCATTTTTTTTATATTACTTTCTTTATACCATTGGTTTGTTAGTCTGTAAGCCTTCTTCAAAATAAAATAAATAAATAATAAATTCACCTGAAAAACAAAAATGATTTTCTGAATAAAATAAATGACTTTACGAGTATGCTAAGTTTTAAGATTCATTTGGAAATAGATTCTATGACCTACACACATAAAAAAAGTTTATGATCACAAACATAAGCTGATATAATTTTTTTAATTGAACTTTATCAAGAAAAAATCGTTGTGTTTTCTTTAAAAAGAAATACTCTGTTTGAAAAAAAGAAATAATTAAAAAAATTGAGTATATAATCATAAGGTAATTGTAACATAAATTTGATAGAAAGAAAAAGACTACATAAACAACAATTTATTAATAAAATGTTTATATTCAATATAATATAACTCCTTCCCTGGCTCGAACACATGCGGTGATCCTCCTGGGCATGATGAGAATCAAGTTAGCCAGCATTTCTTGGGGTAAAGCGGCTTTCCTGAGCTCTGGCACTGTCTGGGGATGTGGCTAACAACCGTTAGCTACGTATTCGTATTACGTATACACGTATACGTTGAGCACGCATGGGATGTTCTTAAGCGAGCTGTTTGGAACCCCAAACAGCTCGCTTAAGAGCATTCCATGCGTGCTCTATTGGGTTTAAGACAGGCGAGCCGGCAGGCCAGTCTAACCTTGTGATGTCGTATTCTCGGAGAGCAGCATTGACTCGTTGAGCTCGATGGGCGGGCGCATTATCATCGGCCAGTACAAATTGGTGCCCATGGTTTACTCGGAATGGTCTGACTATTACATCAATACCAACATAGCAACTGCTCTATACATGTCTGCTGTCATGAAGCCTCGATATGGGATCAAAGGCGTTCTAGCTCCAACCATAATACCACCCCCAAAAAAACACCGATTTCCTACCTTGCTGAACTGTTCCAGTGGCAGTTCTTTGCCTTTCACGGTCTCCTGATCTTCTCCAGACACGGACACGTCGGTTATCTGGATGAGTACTGATTCGCGATTCGTCAACGAAGAGACAGTTTTGCCAAAACTTAAAAAATACTATGTCTGTTAGTTATGACGAAATAAGTACCAAAATTATAAAAGCTTGTGCTTATCAATTATGCGATCCGTTGAGCTACTTAATTAACGCATCGTTTTCAGAAGGCATGTTCCCAAGCACATTAAAGAACTCAATAATCAAATCGATATTATTTAAGAATGGTGATCAATCTGGCTTCGCGAACTGCAGACCGATAAC
The DNA here is from genome assembly GCA_949091785.1 of Polymixis lichenea. Lineage (NCBI taxonomy): Eukaryota > Metazoa > Arthropoda > Insecta > Lepidoptera > Noctuidae > Polymixis > Polymixis lichenea. The sequence goes on from OX420948.1 coordinate 681,139, forward strand.
CTTAATTTTTATACTATCCAAAATAGTTGAGAAAATAATATTATAAAGGCTATAGGACTATGTGGACAAGTATAATTTGCTGAAACGAGAGCAATTTGGATTTAGGAAAAACAGCACGACCTCTTTAGCTTGTTTTTAATTATAACTGAGTCAATGAATGACAACATACAAGTAGTAGCAATATTTTTAGATAAGAGTAAATCCTTTGACTTCGTTGATCACAAGGTACCCCTGAGCAAATTATATAAATATGGCATAAGGGGCCAAGCAAATGACTGGTTTAAATCCTACCTAACTGATTGGCATCAATGTGTGCAAATATCAAAAATCATTGATGTAAACAAAGGAGAACATACATGTAGTTATAAAACCAACGCAGTAGGAGTATTCTAAGGCAGCGTGGTGGGATCGTTTTTATTTCTGCCATACAATAATGACCTTCCTAATGCAACCCACCACAAAACAATCTTATTTGCTGACGATGCGACACTAATAATAAAATGAAATGATAAAAATAAAATGTAACAGCAAATTAATGAGGCAATCATAGACGTAATAATTTGGCTTAGTAACAATTAAACAAAAATAATAATTTCAAACGTATAAATCAAACTTTCAGAATCTTAGTATAAAACATAAAGGTATTATTCTAGAACAAGTAGGACACATAATTTTTGTGGGCATAACAGTGGATCAAAACTATAACTGGAAATCACACATCAGTTACGTATCAATGATTAGCTAGACAAATTCGTCTACGCAATAAAATGTTTACGATTAACAGTGTCCGTAGCAGCAGCAGTCACTGCATATCACGGATACGCATCGTCAGTGCTGTCGTATGGTTTGATATTATGGGGTAATTCAGTTGAAATTTTAATGGCATTTTGGGTTCAAAAAAGTGTTAGGGCAATATCTGGCGTCTGGGTTTTGGATAGCTATAAACCTTTATTTAAAAAAAATCGCATTTTGCCTTTACCCTATATAAAGATAGATAGATACAAAGATAGATAACACCTTTATTTAGTACAAACAAAAGACATAACACTACACACAAAAGTACAATTATAAGATAACAAATAACATGAATTGAAATAAAAACAAGGTGCCCATTACATCTACAAAAAGATAAACATAGGTGCTTGCAATATAGTGACAGTATTAGATAAATCAAATCAAATCAAATGACAAGGTGTGGTGTGCGTCTCAAGGTTGCACCAAATGGGAGTCCAGCTCACCATGTATCAGGCAAATATACCTGACGCTGATATTATGCTGGATCCCTGCCATACGGACAGTGACATACGGACGTCGAGTAGACCAGATAAATTGGTGTTGAGACAATGTGTTATGCGCGGAGTGAAATTATGTAAGTTTACCCACAACTTACGAATAAATTATGTATCATGCAGCAAAGTGTTGTATTAGGAATAGTTCTTGTTCATTGATTGTGTTGATGCTTGATTGTTTACACAGTTAAGTAATGTATAAATGAATAATCTTATTATAATTATAGTGGCGTAGGTGTATATGAAATAAACCATTTGGCTAGACTAAATTATGTATACAATGAGTAAAAATAGGTAAATAACATGTGTACGTATAACAACGATCAAATAATCAACCAACGCAATCAATCACTTAACGATTTCTTTATTGATCAGATCTCAGATCCACCCCTGAACACAACTAAAAATACTGTAAGACGTACGTTTAACCCTCATTCTATTTTTATGGCCCCTGTTGTCCCAAGACATTACAAGGGTGATCAAATCTTTAAAGAACAAGAAAAGTTATGGATATGACAGTATTTCAACAAACGTTATAAAATTTGTCTGTTCTACTATAGCTAACTCTCTAAACCACATTATTAACGCAAACATATCCGCTGGAACATTCCCCAATAATCTTAAATCCACGATAGTTAAACCAATCCATAAGAAGAACAATAAACAAGACATGGCTAACTATAGAACAATAGCTTTAATCCCCCTATTTTCCAAAATAATTGAAAAAGTAATATATGAGTCATTCTGTTCATTTCTGTCAAAATTTATTATGTGAGGAACAAAATGGTTTCCGTAAAAATAAAAATATAAATATGGCCCTATACGATTTAATAAATAAAATAATAGCTAACGTGGATAATAAAATACCAATTTGTGTCATTTTTACCGATATGACCAAAGCTTTTGATTACGTGAACCATGAAATGCTTTTGGTCAAACTGGATGCTTAAGGTATACGAGGGAATGCTATGCGTCTAATAAAATCGCTGAATGAATTGACGCACATTTTAGAGATTTCTGTATATTGAAGACGTCCACTTAAATGTGGACTTTTTCAATATACAGAAATCTCTAAAATATGCGTCAATTCAAAACATGAGGTTAAATATTTATCTGGTCCTCTCCTGGAAATTAAATACGTTTCACAGGGCAGCGTTCTAGGACCATTACTATTCTTGCTGTATATAAATGATCTACCCCGACACATCTTATACCCTTGTGTGCTATTTGCCGATGACAGTACGATCCTAATAGACTGCCTCAACATAAAGCTATAAGAAGATGAAATAAATAATTCTCTAAAATTATCTTATCATAAACCTCAATAAAACAAATATTATGCATTCCTATCAAAAAAGTTTTTCCTTTAAACGTAAAAAAATATTATAACCACTGGAACGTCCGGGCGACTATGGCCGCCCAAAAATTTTTGGCGTTAAACGTTAGGGCGACTATAGTAGCCCAGATGACTAACCCACTTTAAACGTGTTTTTATCTTTGACAACGTTCAAGAGGTTCACGAGTGTTCCACTAGATGGTTCTTTATTAAATAATCTTTTGGTCACTACAACAACACTCTGGGCGACAGCAAGATTAAAAAAAAAAAAATTGTTTACAAACTTTGTGTCAAGTGTATTGAATTGTTTTGAAGTGTCTGTGAGCGCAGCCTTTAAAATGTAAGTAGTAATGTATTTATTATCCGATTGCATTCGTGTTACATATTGAAATAATCCTGAAGATTCATTCTTTCAGAATATCTACAAATTCTAAGCAGCCACAGTCTGTTACGATGTTTTTAAATGAGTTAAAGTCGACAAGCAAAAATTTTGCCGAGGTGTGCCGGTTTTTCGCTAAGTTTTTGTATATATTTCAACTCTGTTTTATACGATAAGAGTTATAATTTAGTTTTCACATATTTTGATTCCTTATAATGTCAGCTACATATAGTTATTTTTTATTTTGCTATAACAGTAGGCGTTTGTTAGAAAATAGGCTCTAAATCGGTGACGGCATGGGGCGCTTGACCGCTTAGTAATCCCGCGCGCGCGCGGACGTACTAGGCGGTGGCAGCTGTCAAACTCGGACGTTTGAGTGGTTAAAGGACAAACTATCGATAGCGTTAACGTGGCAAAATTCAACCAATATACCCAAATATTGATTGACAGTCAATTAACTTGGAAACCGCAGGCTGAAGAAGTTTGCAAAAGATTAAGCACGTCTGCGTATGCTCTGTACAATCTGTCTAAGAAAGATAACATTGATACATTAATGGTTGCATATCACGGTTTGGTGTAGTATTCTGGGGTAATTGTTCTGAAAGGGGGTCTATATTTAAATCCCAAAAACGGTGCATAAAATCAATTTTTAATCTCAAGGTTACAGATAGTGGCATCCCTTTTTCAAGAAACACAAAATACTTACTTTGCCCTGTGTATACTCGAAGTAGCTATATTCGTTAAAACTAACAAGCATCAATTTCCTGCATTGAATGATTCAAGGATGCGAACCACGGCCATGAGATCAAAATATCAGAGTCTATTGTGTACTGGTAGATATAACACTGCTTTGCTTAGAAAAAAACATTATTGGTATGGCACCTATTATATTGAACAAATTGCCAAATTGTATCTAAAAACTCCTGTCGTCGTTGCTGACAGAGAAATGTTATGACTCTGTTGTCAATTTTATAAATAATAAATTGTAATATTTGGTTTACTCTAACTCATTTATTACGTAAATTATTAAGTAAATAATTTTAGGCTTAGCTGATTCATGGTCACATTTTGAATTTAAGTACCTAGTTTCTAAATTATCTATAAGTTAACCACTATATTTTTTGTATGCCAACAGGCAGAAAGTACTGGGAATAAATCTGAAACTAACACCATTATTGTAACACCTGCATTCTATACAAATAAAGAAATTATCTTATTTTATCTTGTCTTATTTTATCTATAATAATTTTCCAGCAAAAGATCACTAACTACTAATTACAAAGTACCTTCTGTTCAAAAGTTTATAACCATGAGTTTCGCGTAATGCATTGATTGGCTCGGGAAGAACACGACAGCTAGTTATATAATGGACGTGTTTGAAACGGTCATACCCACTTTTTTCTGCGATTCGATAAGAAACTGCCGCAGTCGAACTCTGAAGGTACTGTAAGGGCTCTGACAAGCCCTCTGTATATAAGGATTAAAGATAGCTACAATAAAACGCTTAGGCGTATTAAAAAGTGAAACTTCACGTTTATTTCAAGAGTTAGAAGCTTACAAGAGCTTACAGAGATTTCATTCTATTGACAGACGCATCTCCCTGAATAAAACCTATATAAAATTATTTGATCTTCTTATTTTAGAACTTCTTGATTGTTTTTGATTGTTTGAACATAGACAAAGCCCAATCATTGGCGGCCAGTATGTGCGTGAAGTTCTTCGGTAAGCGAACAACCTTTACAGTACCAAGACATTGAATATTCCTTATCGGCGGGCGAATATTGTTCCAGCATTCGGATGCAACTTCCCCTAAAAGCAGCTGTCTTTTGCGATTGAGTGGAGAGTTGTTGTAAGCACTGCTTGCGCATTCTCTTCTGCTAGCGATCCAGCTCGGTTTTTTGTACAGGTATGTCGGCTGCTTATACTTTATTACTCCAAAAAGTACGCATCCCAAATGCAACTTAGGCCGTGACTTCATCTTGAGGAGAGAGTGCTTATTTAAGAATGGCGTTACGTGACTTCTTGGTAGAATTGAGAAGCAGAATCGATCACAAGCGTTTTACATCCTCTGGATCAGTCGCTCAGTTCTACCAGAAGTCGAGGACCAATAACCGTGTCCGCATGGTTTAGATTGGATAGCACGAGTGACTCAACCAGCTGGATCACCAGCTCCTCTGACAGTTAAGGCCTTATTTTGTAAAGGACCTTAAGCCAGTAAAGAAAAGTGCGCACTGACACTGCCACGTGTGCTTTATATCTTAATCCACCGTCCATGTTTAAGCCCGGATTACGTGCCTCACTAACTCGACTGACCGACTCACCCAGCAGGGTAACGTCGAGTGTTGCCGGGACTGTACTGATTTGGTTCTTTGTTCCAAATAGCATAATTATATTTAGTTTTAGTGGGGTTAAGTACCAAACCGTTATTTTCAGCCCAACATGGTATTCTGTTAAGATCATCGTTAAGATCCTTTAATGCGATGTCATAGTCACATGGCTTAAAGGAGATGTAAACTTGTACGTCATCAGCGTAAATATGGTACCTAAATCACTTCAGGGTATTTATGATATCCTCACAATACAAAGTAAAGATGATGGAGCCCAGTATTGAGCCTTGCGGGAATCCCCTGTAAACAGAAGCGAGTGACGAAAGAAGAGAAAAGCTATTGCTTAGTCATATTTCTACGCGCTGCTGACGGTTAGTAAGATAGCTTTGGAGTGTATAGTATTTTGGTCAAATCCATAGTAGTTAAGATTAGATAGAAACAAATCTTTAATTATGCAGTCAAAAGCTCGGGAGAAATCAAGTAGGACAAGAAGTGTGCAAATGCCCTTATTCTGTGCTGATAGATTGTTATCTGTCACATCCAAAAGAGCCAATTCCAAAGAAATAATTCCAAAGAAATAATTGTAAATAAAAATTGCATACTAAAATAGACATTGAAAATAAAAATTACACTAGTGAGTTGCTGATGTCTTTGCAAATAATTTAAAAGTCATGTTCGACATTATAATCGAGTTGTGTCTATGAATACGTGTATTAAAAGTGTGGGAACTCATCAAATTACTTCTGCTCTTGGTGGAGCAGGAAGGCATGTCACACTTTTACTGACTAAAACCCACCCGTGTTCCCTCAGTTGCCTGTGTACCAGGGGCCGCGGTATTTTTTTCGAACAACCCGCACCCCTGGCAGGCATCGGCCCTTGCGAACCCCACCAGTTGGTGCTGACATCTCTTTGAGGCGAGCATGGAACACAACGCGCCGTCGACCCAGGTTTGGTCCTTAGCGCGCGACAGCGCGCTACCCATTACTCGCCGTCCGCAAGATCGCGCCTACGATTGCCGGGAATCAGCCTGAGATTTCCGACGCCCAGGGCGTCTACTGCGACGACTAAGGCCGTGAGAGCGCATATACTGCCTCTCCCTCACGTGCGGCGCCTCCTTTTTTGCGAGTATTACTGCTTGGCAGAAGGAGGTGACGGCTACCCATGCACTCTCGCACCGTACCATGGCCTGGACCAGGGCCAGACGCGAGAGATCGCCACCGCCGATCGCCTCCACGAGGACAGGCTATTTAACTTTGTCTTACAGCCTCCCATGTTAACTCATTGAAATTTACGTTGATCAAGCAAGAGGCTGCGCGGCCTTTCAGTCCACCGGTAAAAGCCACAACCAAATCCGCTTCCTCTAAATGTTTACTCAAGACTATAAGTTCTGTAATCTTGCACCAAACTTACAACGCTGCTTTAGATTGGACGCTAGCACTTGTCACCGGCGGTTGCAACGTTGTTGACATGCGAGTATGCGAGCTTTCATATTACTCAACAACTTCAAGGCGCTATTTTCGTCAGGCGGTCGTTTTTCCTCGGTTGGTAGCACATGCGATCCCGTTTCTGATGTAGACAGGTGCCTATCATCATCAGAATCGGCCATGTCTTCAATAAGTGGTAATGTGCGCCTACCCATGTGTTACGGTTGTAAATCACATTTTATTCAACATGCAGCTTGGCACTGACCTGCAAATTTCTCGGGCTAATTGAGTGCCTAAATACTGCTCGTAAGGAGGACCTTAGACCCAGTCTTTTATCGCTGCATTAGCTTTCTTCTTGATAAATGGAAACCAGTTCTTGACCTGTTTATACCGTGTACGGTTAGAGACAAATTCTTACCCGTCCCTCATTTTTTAACCGACTTCCAAAAGGAGGAGGTTCTCAATTCGTCGGAACCTTTTTTTTTTATTTTTTATTATCTATTATCTATGTTCCCCGATTACTCGAAGATGGCTGAACCGATTTGGATAAATTTTTTTTTGTTTGAAAGGGTATACTTCCCAGGTGGTCCAATGATCATCAAGTCAGGATCTGATGATGGGATCCTGGAGAAATAGAGAGAACTCTTCAAATTTTATAGACACACTTGAAGCAATTTGTGTAGTTTTTGGAAGAGTACTTTCTCGGAGTGGTTCCATTTCAATTTGGTGAAGACCTGTTGAAGAACTTCGGAGATAGGCAACGGAACTCCTCAATAAATGATAGCAAATGGACAGCGATTGCTGAAATCTCATGTCTGTCAATTATTTACGCCAGTTAATAACATAACATCACGCCGGTACGCTGTGAAGGGGTATGCACATGTGAACCACTAAAAAGTGAAAAATAAAAAAACTTTTTTCAAAAAAATAAACAACCGACTTCCAAAAAAACACTAAAAAGTGAAAAATAACTTTAATTTCGGAAGGCGGTGACAAAAAATTTAAATACATATCCAAAGTCACCGACTTCCGAAATTAAAGTTATTTTTCACTTTTTAGTGTTTTTTTGGAAGTCGGTTGTTTATCTATAATCTTTTACTCTTGATCATTCGCGAATGTGTTAATTAAAATTCAAGCTTTAGCTACACAATTAGTGGATCAGCACGTCGTCTTCGTGTATCATTCCTTACGTCCAATGTATTCCTGCTATCGCTCCTTCCATAGCATAATCAAAATCATCCAATATAGTCCCATCAGAAATCCAAATGCTGACATCACCTCAAAACTCCACACAAAATAGCCAGGCTCGTTTGCAAAACCAAATTTTCCTGCGTCTAAAAGATTCTGTCTAGCTTTCAGCCTAGGTAGAAAACCGCAAGCAAAACCGTAGGTTAATTCTACATACACAAGTAAACGATCGTGCCCGAAGCCAATTTGGTTAGTATCCTCGATTCTCGTTAAAAGTTTTAACCAGTGTCGTGGCACGACATACTGTTGCTAACTGGAGTTATTCGGGTTGGGTTTCATGTTTTTTTTTATTATAAAGAGAAGTTAGAGTTACGTCTGTGTTTAAAACTTTATTTGGTGCTTTAATGAATTAGAAAAACTTTTTTTTATTTGTTTGTATGTTGTATGTGGAGTGGACTCCATTGTCTAAGGACTATATTTCTTCGGCATATCATGGCGGCGCTACCAGCAACTAGTCGCCGCCACCAAAAAAATGTATACAACTGTAGTGATTAAAAACGTTCAAAATCTAGTTGCAGTCTCATCTCGGTCATAGCAGTCTCATAAACTTGTCAAAAATGTATGGGAACTCGAGATATTTTTGACAGACTGAGACTGAGATCAGAATGTGAACGTTCTTAAAATTACGGGAATTGCCCCTCTCTCTCTCTCGTCCCTCAGTATCGGTTTAAAGACATTTATTCTCACTAAGACAATCGTCACTTACATGAGAATATTAAATACTTTGATAAATTAATTAACCCAGTGCGGGTATAAGAAAAATAAAATGGTTAGTTGACACAATTTGTAAACAAGTTAGAAGCGAATACACTACATTCTTGCAATAAGGCGGTGGCCCAAGTTAAAAGATGTTGATATTTAAAAACAAAAATATTTTCTCATTCACTTACTTACTAAAACGTTATATGACTAAGCAAACGAAAATTATTGTAGTGTTGCATAATTGAAAATATAAGTAAACAAACTATTTTTGAAAATGCTTAATGAGGTCGCTTCTTTTACATTTTTTGGAAGTTGATTATATAACTGTGCTCCCCCATAGGTTAAGTTATTTTTACCATAATTTGTTCTAATACTAGACAATACAATGTGACTGGCACGACGTGATGAGTATTTCCGCGTTTGACCTTTTGTTTTAAACGTAATGTTTGTGTGAATGAGTTTGTGAGTTATTTTATAAATAAGTATGCATGTGTTGTATGTAAAGAGCTGATTGATGTTTAGTAGTCTGGTCTCCTTGTAAATAGTTTTTGATGGCGTGAAAAAGTCGTAATTGTGCAGAATTTTTATTATCTTGTTTTGCAAGATTTGGATCAGTATCCGCTAGGTTACACAATCATATTGGGTGTGCTGAAAAGTTCGTAGGCTGACACATAGATGGCGCTACTAGTATTAAATCCATATGATTTTTAGTTAGCCCTAACTTTCAAAAGACAATGTATATATTTAGCAGCTGTCGTACTATTAGTTTGTGAGTTATAGCATTTTGAGTGAAGCAACTTTTACTAGTTTGAAAAAATAGATAAAAACGAATTTCGTGTGTTAATAAAGCATTGCTTTTTGATCAAAAAAATACTATTGAAGCCAAGGCTTGACTTGGTAAACATTATTCGGACTTTGCACCAGGAAAATCAACCGTTAAGAAGTGGTTTGCTAAGTTTAAATGAGGCGAAATGAGAACCGAGGACGATGCACGCAGTGGACGCACCAAAGAGGCTGTTACCGACGAAAACATCAAAAAAGTCCACAAAATAATTTTGGATAACCCTAAAGTGAAGTTGGTTGAGATAGCTGAGACCCTAAAGATATCAACGTGTTGGAAATATCGTGAATGAATAATTGGGTATGCGAAAGCTCTGTTCAAAGTGGTTGCTGCGGGAGCTCATAATCGACCAGAAACAACAACGAATTGATGATTTGAGCAGTGTTTGGAGCTGTTCAATCGTAATAAACCCGAATTTTTGCGATATGTGCAAATGGATGAAACATGGCTCCATCATTTTACACTGGAGTCCAATCGACAGTCAGCCGAGTGGACTGCAAGTGATGACCGACCGACTTCAAAGTGACGGAACGACAAAAAAGTCGGCTGGCAAGGCTATGGCATCAGTATTTTCGGATGCGCATGGTATAACATTCATCGACTATCTTAAAAAGGGAAAAACCATAAACAACGACTATTACGTAGCTTTATTGGAGCGTTTGAAGGACGAAATCGCGGAAAAACGGCCCCATTTGAAGAAGAAGAAAGTGTTGTTTCATTAAAACAATGCACCGTGTCACAAATCAATTAAAACTATGGCAAAATTGCATGAATTGGGCTTTAAATTGCTTCTGCATCCACCGTATTCTCCAGATCTGGCCCACAGCGACTTTTTCCTGTTCTCAAACCTCAAGCGGATGCTTGCTGGACAAAAATTTTGCGCCGATGAAGAGGTAATCCAAGAAACTGAAGCCTATTTTGAGGCAAAAGACAAATCGTACTATGAAAAAAAACTTTTTTCAAAAAAATAAACAACCGACTTCCAAAAAAACACTAAAAAGTGAAAAATAACTTTAATTTCGGAAGTCGGTGACTTTGGACATGTATTTTAATTTTTTGTCACCGCCTTCCGAAATTAAAGTTATTTTTCACTTTTTAGTGTTTTTTTGGAAGTCGTTTGTTTCTTTTTTTGAAAAAAGTTTTTTATTTTTCACTTTTGAGTGGTTCACATGTGCTTACCCCTTCACAGCGTACCGGCGTGATGTTATGTTATTAACTGGTGTAAACAATTGACAGACATGAGATTTCAGCAATCCCTGTCCATTTGCTATCATTTATTGAGGAGTTCCGTTGCCTATCTCCGAAGTTCTTCATCAGATCTGCACCAAATTGAAATGGAACCACTCCGAGAAAGTACTCTTCCAAAAACTACACAAATTGCTTCAAGTCTGCCTAAAAAATTTGAAGAGTTCTCTCTATTTCTCGAGGATCCCATCATCAGATCCTGACTTGATGATCATGGGACCACCTGGGAAGTATACCCTTTCAAACAAAAAAAAAATATCCAAATCGGTCCAGCCATCTTTGAGTAATCGGGGAACATACATTAAAAAAAAAAGGTTCCGACGAATTGAGAACCTCCTCCTTTTGGAAGTCGGTTAAAAATGGTATCGGAAAATTGTATGACTGCTATAATAATTGTTGTATCGCCCTCGAAGCCAACTATATTGAACAATAAAATCAACTTCTAACAAAAAATAGATTTTTCCTATGCTAGCCTATGAACTTTTCAGCCCAACATACATTTTGTTCGCAAAGCGACCCGGCTGCGTGACGATAGTCTCGAAGTGAGATATGGCCCTAAGAGAATGGGAGTCTTCTCATTCGGTCCGTTGCACGTGAAAACTTTTTACAATAGACGATATTATTTTTTTCGACTAGTTGGCCTATACTTTTCTTGCCGCAACGTATAGGCCTATTCTTATACAATGTCGAATATACCCATATTAATAATCACGCTTGCTCTCGGCATTAGCAGGCAATTTGAAACAATTTATAACTCCAAGTATCCTCACGACTCCTGCCAGGGGTGCGGGTTGTTCGAAAGAGATACCGCCGCCCCTGGCACACAGGCAACTGAGGGAACACGGGTGGGTTTTAGTCAGTAAAAGTCTGACACGCCCTCCCGCTCCACCCAGAGCGGGAGAAGTTATTTGATGATTTCCCACCCAGAAAAAAAAAAAAAAAAAAAAGTATCCTCACGACGTTTTCATTAGTTATAATTCGTAATTGATGTCTATATGAATCAAGCAAGTATCATTGTAGTATTATTGTGAATTTTACATAGGTACTGCATTCATTCAACCAACTCAGCCTATCGCAGTCTACTGCTGAAGACCAACTGGATCTTGAGGGTGGACAAGTTGGAGGCGCGAACACCAACTTCAAGTCATTCGTGGTGCGCGTTCCGACTCACCATTTGGTGACCTTCCTCAAGGAAGAGTTTTGGCCGAAAGGTGTGCTGTATGTTTTTGCGGCCAGCTACGCGACACCTCGCAGCGTAACACGACGCCATCACTTCGTGTGCAATAGTTTCAAAATGTGTTGAAAAAAATATGTATTAGTTAATAGTTATTGTTTTTATACTTATAATATATGTATTGTGTTTTATGGGCCTTAGTTGCCTGAAATAAAGGTCAAATAATAATAATAAGGCTTTCCCAAGCTGCCCGGCCATCTGTTTTGTCCATCTATCTAGGGGGCGTCGCACACAAAGCTTGTCGATACGCGTACTCCACTCCAGAACGCGGTTCGGTCGGATCATTGGTGGGAACTTCTATCTTCTATCTCTCCTTTATTAAGTGTAAGGTAGGTATTAGAGATATTGGTCTATAACAATTCATATCTTCTCTATGTAGTTTTTATTTTCATACATTTATTAATTTTATGACACAATACTGGAGCTATTATTTCCGATACTACCTTAATCACTTTAGTACATATTCCATCATACCCCGCACTATTTGAATTTTTTTTTTTTTTTTTTTAGGGATTGTATAATTTGAACGATATCCTCGGGGGTACACGGGCTCATGAAGATTGAGTTTGAATTATTACATGTAACTCCATAGGGCAGGCTTTGGGCACGCCGCGATTGCGGCGGTAAGTCCCCTCTTTGAGGAGTGGCTTGAGAGGCGGCATGGCGTCCTCACCTTCCGCCTGACACAGGTCCTCACCGGACATGGCTGTTTCGGGAGGTTCCTGTTTCGGATAGGGCGGGAGGAAACGCCCGGGTGTTTCCATTGCGAAGATCGCCCAGAGGACACGGTGGAGCATACGGTGGAGGTCTGCCCGGCTTGGGCGGAGCACCGCCGTGTCCTCGTGGAGGTGATCGGCGGAGGCGATCTCTCGCATCCGACCCTGGTCCAGGCCATGGTACGGAGCGAGAGGGCATGGCTGACAGTCGCCTCCTTCAGCGAAGTAGTTATGCTCGCAAAGAGGGAGGCGGCGCACGTGAGGGAGATGCAGTACATGCGCCCTCACAGCCGTGGCCTTCGCAGGAGACGCCCTGGGCGTCGGGAATCCCAGGCTGATTCCCGGCCACCGTAGGCACGGGCTTGCGGACGGCGAGTAATGGGTAGCTCGCTGTCCGGTAAGGACCAAGCCCGGGTCGACGGCGCGTTGCATGCGCGCCTCAAAGAGATGTCAGCACCAACTGATGGGGCCCGGAAGGGCCGATGCCTGCCAGGGGTGCGGGTTGTTCGAAAGAGATACCGCCGCCCCTGGCACACAGGCAACTGAGGGAACACGGGTGGGTTTTAGTCAGTAAAAGTCTGACACGCCCTCCCGCTCCGCCCAGAGCGGGAGAAGTTATTTGATGATTTCCCACCCAAAAAAAAAAAAAAAAAACCACGCTTACGTTGTTTCAACGCTGAGGTATGGAATAATGTTTTGGGGGAATGCGACTGATAGAGAAACAAAGCCCAAAAGAAGTGTATCCAGGCAATCTGTGGATTAAAATTTACGGATACTTGTAAACCACATATTATAAATATGAAAATGTTGATATTGCCATCATCGTATATTTATGAACTAGCATTGGACATTAGAAATAATGTAAATCAATACTAAACGTTAAAAAGTACCAGGCTTGCCAGTACACTTCTAGAAATACGTCATAGAACGGCTGTGCATGTTTGATAAGAGTGCATTCTGTATGGGCCCTAAAATATATAATAAATTACCTAATCATATAAAGGAAGCAACGAATATTAAGGTATTTCAAATTAGGATAAAGCCTATTATAAAGTTAATGATTATTTAAATGATAAATGTAATTAGTATTGACTTATTTTTTATTAAGTAAGGATAATAAAATTATATAATTTAGAACTGTCAATAAATACTCAAATAATAATATTTGTTTATGATAATGTTTGTTTATTGATTAAGGTAACAAATATTTCACGGCACCGTCGCGGCTGCGTGTGTGACCAGATCTGGGAGCGTAAACGAGGCAAAAGTAGTATGCAAGGATCGGAACTGGTGGCGATGGCGCTCTGTAGTTTTTGGACGGTAAGTTAAATTAAAACGAACGCCTACCTCCCGTGGAGGTAGCCATTCGTTTTAATTTAATTTACCTATGTAATAATGTGTATATTTTAGTACAATAGATATTTGCACACCTATTAAGGTAGGATATGGTCATAAGAACTTTTATTATTGTTTGTTTCACCTTATTGAACTACCCATATTCAAGCAATATTTGATTTTATTTTATTTGAAAAGATATTGTTTTATGTGTACCTTTATGTAACGGAAGGTAAAACAAGTTTTAATACATTTTAATCCACTTAAAAAAAAGAAGAGGCTCTCAATTCGGTTGTATTTATTTAATGTTTGCTATCTCAGAAATTCGTCATTTAAAACCGATTTGAAAAAAAAAAAATTTAAGTAGAAAAGAGTATGAAATATCCACGCAAATCAAGAACATTCCTAGATGAAAAGTATACCTAGTTAACCTAGAAATCTAAACTGTGATAAAATATTTTCCCAAAAGAAACGTTTTTGCATTGGTATTCCTCGCCGCGAAACCACCACAGAACACACAAAAATAAAAAAGAAGCCTATGGCAACTCTTTCAGCGTTGCTACCCTAAAATAAACAAAAAAGGAGAGAGTTGACACAATTACGGATAAAGAATTGTTTTGTGCGAGCATTTTCTAAAAGATATTAAATGGATGGCCTGGCGCTAACAAAAAGGGGTGATTTCTTTTGTTTTCTGCTAATTTTCTAAAGGTTTGCCATAAATGCGTATTTTGTTCTTGTGTCAACACGCTTTTTGGGGCGGATTACGGAATTAATGTAGTATTTATTTATGGTTTTTGCCGTTAGGAGTTTGGTAAGGATTTACAATAATGAAAATGAATATTTTGTTGGTAATTTATCATAAAAATGCAATCACTCACATGCATATAATTCGTAAACCCCAATAGTTTCTTAGATGGCCACTATACCCTTGTTTCTAAATTTAATTGTTAATTACTTTTAAAACTTTTCTAGCCTTTCACAAGTTTCCATTCATGCATGAAAAGTCTTTGAAAACTTTTTCAAAAACTCAACTTTCACTGACTTTTCACCGCTCTAATCAACATTCAAACTCAGTGACCATAGAACACAACCACTATTTAAATACAGGTAGTAAATCAAGCAAGTATTCACAGACCGGAGCTGGAACGAGCTTGCATAGTTATGGGCGCAAAGTTTTTGGATTCCGCACGCATCTGGCGTGGAATTTCCGCCATTATCGAGAATACTTGGGGGATGCGTGAAGGGTTGAAGGCGGTATTCGATTGATATTCCTTCTTTCTTTAGAAAAGTCAGGTGGGTAGCACTCGCAACTGGTGTGCGTGTATTACCAGATATATGAATGAAACGAAACAAAAGGATTCTGTAATGATCGTGGCAGGTGACGTTCTATAGTTTTTGTTTTTGTTATGAATATGTTTGTATATTCCTTAAGCTGGCCACTATAAAAAACTGTAAACGACTAATTATTTTCACAAAATAACATCGATAGTCCACAAATTTCAATCTTTTCGTGTGACCAAGATCTTCCTTGAGTACTTACCTATATAGTGCAATACTGATTGGTCCCACACTGTGCAATGTAAAAATGGTGCAATATTGTTTAATTTTGTTTACACTTTTGTTCAATTGCGCAATTTTCAATACTAACCCTGAACTGGCAAAGACTGGGCTATTTTGGATTTAGTTTTACGCTGTTTTTGGTTCAATAGTGTCTTTTTTTCTTTACATGAGAACAATAAGTTGCAGATATTTTAAAATCCCTGGAGTGAAGACTTATTAACTTAGTTATTTTGTTTGTCTTACATAATTATATAAATTTATAATTAAGTACGAAGATTTTCTGTGAAATCGTTATTGAAGTAACTTGTCTTTTACACTGACAGATACTTGAATATAATTGACATTGACAGCTATTCAGAGCTGTCACATAAAATGACATTTGAAAGGGTTGCAGAATTAAGTTATTATTATCCGATTTTCAAAAGGTGGAGCTCTAAGTTCGTTTGGATTTTAGTTTCATCTTATTGAACTTCAAAACAAGAGGAGGTTAGGTTAGGTTAGAGTAGGTCCAATATTCTTATTAACTTTGCTTGAGTGGAGTATATGTAAGCTAAGGATCCAAAACGAGAAACTAAAAACTGAAATAGAAGACCTAAAGACAAAAACAATAACTGTTAAGGATCAGTCTGGCCGAAATTATTGCACTGAAAGTCATTCCAAAAGATTGTTTTGTATGGTCTTGATTAATACTACAAGGAACCAGTCAACAACCTACACATGAGCCTAATTGATTTATATCGCGAAATTATGAATGTCGACCTAATGGGCTACATAGAAGATACTCACAGAATAGGCAGATATAGCACACACAATCGCCCACTAGTGATTGAGCTATTAAGCAAAAGATTGGTTACATATGTGAAAGAAAACCGACACTTCTTGGAAGGCACCAGATTATATTTATCTGAATTTCTGGACGTTAATGCGTGAAAGGAAAGGAAAATAATGAGCGAAGAAATGCTGAAAGCAAGACGTAAAGGGTTACATGCAATAATTCGTAAAAATCAGTTAATCTTAGAAGGAAAACTCATGACTATCGAAAATGGGACAACCAGATGCCGATTTAGCATAAAAAGAAATGAAGACAGAGAAGACCACGTAAACTCCAACAATATTAACCACTCCTTTCAAAGCTACAATAATACAAAACACCAAAAAAAGCCATTTTGAAAACAAAGACCAACAATTTAAAATACTATTTCAAAATATCCAAAGCCTCTACAATAAACAGCACATACTTGAAGCCTTCATAGAACAAATACTTAAGTACAAAGCGATATGCTTATCAGAATCGTTGTTATCACAAGAAAAAATGGATACAATACAATTTAGTGGCTACAAATTTGCATCTTCCTACTGCCGGAAAACTGGAAAGGGCGGTGGAGTGTGCATCCATTTACAAGAACACATTGAATGCGTGGAAAGATATTGAAAATTCTGTGATATTATTATATCACAGAATTTTCAATTGAATATATTAAAGAATTATGTGCGACACAGTTAGTAATGGAAAAGCTATTATTGATAACTATTTATTGGAATACAAGAGAGGATATATTTTACAAGCAATTAAAACAATTACTAACTTATATAAATAAAAAATATTTTAAACTAAATATAATTATTGGAGAAGACTTGAATATAAATATTCTAGAAAATAATTTGAAAACCAACCAATTTTTAGATCTCATGCTAGAATATAAATAAGTACAATCAGCAAATTAAATCACCAACACGTATTACTCAAACCTCATCAACATGCCTAGACTTAATCTTTACAAATACGGTAGAGGAGTTAGGTTTCTCAGATCATAGTGGTACTATCATACACATGGCTTTGCCTCAACAAACTGAACAAACTATTTAGTATATCGAAAAAAGGTCATACAATGACAAAAATACCAAACTATTTAAAACAAAATTAAATGAATTAAACTGGAACGAAAGATTAATAACAAATAAAAACATTAATGAAAACTATGCAGAATTTAATAGCACATTAGCTAAAATATCAAACCAATGTATGCCTAAAGTGAAAATAAAGTTAAAAACAACTTATAAAAAGTATTGGCTAACCAGGTATTAAACTTTCATGTAAAAATAAAAGGCTTAAAAGAATATACACTCAAAACGAATAATCCACTAATTAAAAGGAACTATAAAAAATATGAAAAAACACTAAAAAGATCCGTTATAGCAGCAAAGAAATTACAATATATAAATAAAATAAAAACATCAAACAACAAAGTCAAAACTACGTGGTGTATTATTAATGAAAGAACAAATACGAAAATAAAAAGGGATAAAAATAACATTAAGTTACAAATAAATAATATAAACATTATTGAACCTAAACATTTATTACCTTAACTTCTTTGCGTCTATCGGCGAGGGTAGCTACAAAGTACCTGGCAATGAGCCGACAGTGCTCAACCCCACTGAAAACACCATGTTTCTCAGCCCAGTAGACCCCAGCGAAATAAAAACACTACTAAAAAACCTAAAAAGTAAAAAGTCATGGGGTAGACGAGTTACCCCCAATGTTAATACGACAATGTGCAAACGAACTTACGTTACCATTCTACATGCCAATAAATTATTCTTTCGAAGACGCTGCCTTCCCGGATTACCTAAAGAAAGCACTAATGAAACCAATTTACAAAAAGAACTCGAAAACGTATCCAAGCAATTACCATACAATAGTTCTTTTACCAACCGCCTCCAAAATTTTTGAGAAAGCAATGTGCAATCGTGTATACTCGTTCTGCGAAAAATACAAAATATTTAACGAATGCAAACGGCTTTCGCAGGAACCGATCTACTACTCTGGCATTTTATAAATACATACAGGAAGCTTTAAATATAATAAATGACAAAAAATACGCAGTAGGTATACTGTTAGATATGACCAAAGCTTACGATAAAGTGCAATACGACATTCTTCTAAATAAATTACATGGCATAGGGATCCGCGGTAAAAGTCACGAATGGTTTAAATCATATTCATCAAATAGACAAAACCAGGTTGAAATATAATTTTATAATGAAAATACCAAAGAAATACAAAATATTCGGTCAGACAGTATAACAATTACTGTGGGGAAACAGCACAGATGCACCCAAACTTTTCACAATACATAAAAGATTAATAAAAATCTTAGTAAATATAGCAGACACCGACAGCTGTAAACCTCACTTTCAAGGGCATAAAATACTAACCCTGCCCTGCCTATACATTCTAGAGTTATGCAAATTTGTTCGAAAGTATCAACACTTTAATACTACAAGAGAAAATGTACAGACCCGATACACATTACGCCATAAAAACAGATTAAATCTACCAAGCTCTATGCTAAAAATGCACTCAACAGTAAATAAATCGACACAATTGCTTTTAGGTAAATGGTATTATAATTATCAATGAATATCTAAATGGCAAATTTTAAATAATATGTTTCTTAATATTTTTATTTAGTAGGTACTTTATTTATTTTAAATTATTATTATTATTTCTACATTTATAGCATTTAATTAATTTCATATACTTTCATATACAAACTGATAATCTAATTAACATTGCTGTGCCCGATAGGATCCTTATTGACCATATCTCTGTAGGTAAAACCTACCACTAAGTTCACATTGTAGAATAGAGTGTTGAAATGTTGGCAATGTGGTGGCAAACAAAATAGCAACACTTACACTTAAGTCTTAAAGTAAAAGTTTTTGTTCTTTTATTTTTATAAGTTAATTTAAATACCTAGTTTATTTAAGTAGTTCAATTTGTGTAGTTTAATTTTATTATAAGTAGGTAATCTAATTTTATTGTTTTGCTGTGCCCTTACAGGGTCCATATTTCTGTACCTAGCTTTAAGCCCTTTGTAACATCTTTAATACAATATGGAATGCAATAAATGAATATGAATATGAATATGAGCTTCAATTTTATGTGTTTGATTCATCGTCTTAGCGTGTCGATGGTAAAAATCGTCCATATTAAAAGCCCTCTTGGCTTGTGGCTAAATAATATCAACCGCACGGGTCGAACTAAGGTTAAGCTACGATTGCCGCGGCCGGTTTGTGGATGGGTGACGATCTATTACATATCGAGACCCTTCCGTGCCTGGGAAAGCACGTTAAGCCGTTGGTTCCGGCTGTCATTCGTAGATCTTTGACAGTCAGAAGCCTGAAAGTCTGACAACCAGTCCTACCAAGGGCTGGAGTACCGTACGTTTTACCCAGTAACTGAGTTGTGGAGGTCAGACAAGCCGTCGCTCCACGCAAAATACTGGTATTCAGCTGCATCCGGTTAGACTGGAAGATGAGCCTTAAGATAGTTGGGAAAAGCTACACAGAGGATGACTTCCAAAAAAATTGTGGTGCGTTGTGGTATTGTGGTGTTATGGTATTATGTCAGAAAACGTTCAGTGTCCATGTTCCATAGTTGCTATAATACCTCATCCACGCCATCCGACATCCTGGCGACACAACCGGCAGTATCCCAGCGATTCCCGCGGTCGCGCCAATTAATCAGCTCCGAGATATTGATTAATTATCGTTGGTCAGTGCGCGACCAGCTTAACGCGCGGCCAGTGTGCGCCCGGACTAATGTGCTGGATTACTGATGCTAATGATCTGGTAATAATGGATGTATTGATTGGTTGTGTTTGCGAATGTTAGGTGGTGAGGGAAGTTATTTTTTGGTGTCAAGTGAGTGACGACTTTAATTATTTTGTTATTTTGTCAAAGCAAACTTGTAAAAAGAGAGTAGCAGCACGGTTGAAATAAAAAGTTCGTCACGTAAGGACACTATACGTAGTGACGTGTAGGGTCTATTAATTAGGTTATATTAGGTCCTGGGTTCGATTCTCAGGTCGGGCAAACTGTTATTTAGTTTTTCTATCTGATTTACTCAGTAGCAGCCTGCAGTCTGGATCAGTACCCGGTAGAAGGCAATAGGCGCGCCCGCTGTCACATGAGACTTAAATATAACCTACGAAATGCGGGAGTACTATAGGTACACCTCTGCGCAACCCTTCGGGGAAACGAGGCGTGATGTTATGTGTTATGAGTAAGGACGTTTTTCTGGCCGTGAAAAGCAGGGTATATTCGCGGTGTGTAGGCATAGTCGTCAGTGTTGTATTAATCACTATGGAAGTTTGTCGCCCTATTCAATAGAACCGTGTCATTTAAGTCAACCATTATTTGAACGGCTCGGTTATCACGATACCGGGCAGGGTACAAAGGGCCTTCTTATGAAGGGCCTTTGAAAGATGTCAAATAGTGTTATTTTTCCTTTACTCAGGCTCTCCAGATGCAGTGTGCAATGTTACAGACTTATAGGAATGGTAAAAAGACCTTCATTTTCACTATCCAACCCTTTCAAAGTTACCAGGTGAATAAAAAAATCTATCCCCAAATCTGAATACATGCAGGGTTAGAACTCGTTCAGCTTGTCTGAAATTGAGTTGAGATCAACACTTGATTGTTGGTTAAGTTACTCAAGTAGAAAATATAAAGTCTACACTAGAAAACTTATCAATGTAATTGGGGTAGGTATCCATGACATATTGCCTAATAAACGAAAAAAAAAAAAACATTTTCACGAACTTTTGAAACGTAATGAAGGTTACTTTAAGTGTATTAAGATTAAAGGTCGCTGCACACAGCGGGCGCGGTGCGGCGGGAAGGGACGGCGACGTGACGCTGAGCAGTTGTAATGTACTAGATATTACGGACGACGCCACACAGAGCCGCCCCGTCCCGCCGTGCCGCGCCCGCTGTGTGCAGAGACCTTTAATAGTCAGCTTCAAACTGTTCTACTACGGAACAATGATTGCCTGTCATAAATAAAACGCATAGCCCGCGTCCTAACTGTATCAATCGTAATCGTCGCGTTCATATATCACTCAGAATACGGACGTAAAACTTTCGCGCGGGATGTTATCGCGCACTGGATCTTTGACTCTTTGAACCCTGAAATAAGACTCTTACAGAGTGTGTTCCAGCGCGTCGAGAAAACACCGTAAGTCTCGACGCTAAGCAGTGCATCAAAGCTTCAGTTCGCGAAAAAATACCGCCGCGATATTTTTACATCCTTGCGAACGATAGGTATATAGAGATATGAGGAACAAGGTGTAAAGTTCACTCATACTCTATGAATCTCGGTACTCTATGGAAAGCGGATCCTCCGCCCAGACGGGTATTGCGCCTGGTGGACAACTGCCCGACGGTTGATGTCGGGACGTTGTATAATACCAGTCGCGCGGTAAATTCTAATTGCGCGATGCAGGTCTACCTATTTAATCTTTACGACACAGTTACTGGGTATAGACTTTTGAGCTTCTGACGTACATCTACGAATGACAACCGGGACCAACCGCCTAAACTGAGACTCGGAGGGCCTTGACGTGTAATGGGTGGTCACCCATCCACGTACCAACGGCAGAAAGCGTAACTTAACCTTCGACACGTGCAGTTGTTATTATTTAGCCACGACACGTTTCTTTCATACATCTCAGGTATACAAATCCGCAATTTGTAATCTTATGAAACGGTTTTTTTAAAGCTGAGATTTCTTTAACGAAAACATACGTTCATTTTGTAATCATGGTATGACAATATCATGATACAAAATTTTAGTAGCAATTTTACGAGATTGTAGGCTAATTACTCGTATATTGGTGCTACAATTGTAACCTACAGGATGGTGATTAAGTTGTCACATTAACTAAACCCACTTATTCTACATTACGTATTTTAAACATACACAATTAAAAATAATTAATAATAGTTAACATTGTAGCCGTGGGACTTTCTTTTTTGTTTAAGTACTTAACAACATTTAACTTATTTTTATGAAAATTTTTAACAATAGCATATAGTTTTTTTTTTTTGGGTGGGAAATCATCAAATAACTTCTCCTGCTCTGGGTGGAGCAGAAGGGCGTGTCAGACTTTTACTGACTAAAACCCACCCGCATTCCCTCAGTTGCCTGTGTGCTAGGGGCCGCGGTATCTCTTTCGAACAACCCGCACCCCTGGCAGGCATCGGCCCTTGCCAGCCCCATCAGTTCGTGCTGACATCTCTTTGAGGCGCGCGTGGAACACAACGCGCCGTCGACCCGGACTTGGTCCTTACCGGACAGCGAGCTACCCATTACTCGATTACTCGCCGTCCGCAAGCCCGTGCCTACGGTGGCCGGGAATCAGCCTGGGATTCCCGACGCCCAGGGCGTCTCCTGCGAAGGCCATGGCTGTGAGGGCGCATGTACTGCATCTCCCTCACGTGCACCGCCTCCCTCTTAATACCATATAGTTTGCGTTGAACTGTCGATAACATCGCCTCGCGCGTGTTTAATACTTTTATCAAGGTTTTTTTAGGTTTATTTCACGTCAATTTGCCCGCTATTTATTTTGTTTGAAGAATTCTGTTTTCTGTCTACAGTAAAACTAGATTTTAACCGCGGCTGTCATGAATGTCGGTTATCGCGTAAAAAAGTAGTCTATGCCCTTCTCCATATCCCAGGTTCCATATCTGTGCCAAATTTCATGACGATCGGCTGAGTGGTTTAGGCGTGACAGCATAACAGACAGAGAGACACAGAGTTACTTTCGCATTAATAATATTATGTTATATTATAAAAGTAGGGATAAGTCCTTAATTATCTCTACTATTATAATATCATATATATAGTATATACAGGGTTAATGTTTAGTTAGCGTCCAAATTTTTCAGGGTGATAGTACCCGTGAAATTGAACAACTTTCTCCAAGGAACATGGGTCGAAATATGAAAAAAAATCGGACCTCGCAAACAAAATCAATAGTCAGCTGATCAATTTTGTATTGGAAGTTGCAATTATTTTTTTCATATTTCGACCCATATTCCTTGGAGAAAGTTGTTCAATTTCACGGGTACTATGACCCTGAAAAATTTGGACGGGGACTAAAAAATTGCCCTGTATATAGTAGATTGTTAATTTTGTTATTTTAACCGACTGAAAACAACTTGTAGTAATCGCTGTAGGTACCATTAAAGTGATAACCTAATCGCCGCCCAACATAATTATGAAATTCAGAACACTGTTAATTTCCCATTTAATTGGGCAGAGGTTACTGTCTGTGGTCATACGCAGTTTGCAACTCGTATCACTTCATTGGTCGTTAAATTAATGACCATAATAATTTTGAACTAGTTCCAGAATTTCGATGTTGTTTTTATAATTGTTAATTTAGTGTAAAAGACAATGCTAGATCCTGCCCCACCTTTTATCAATTTACAAGAAATGTAGCTTAATCAAAATTCTCGGATGAAATTGTGACCCTTTGTTACTTAATTGTTATTTTGTTACACTTGCAGATAAAAAGTTAGCGACAAAAAGGAATTTTGAAACCCAAAGCATATTTCCTGTGTTTGTCGCGACCATCCGCGTTACTTAGTAACGAGCATACACGCGGAACATAACGAGTTATTTAATAAAAAAATTACATCTATTTATTTATTATGTACGGATTTTTATATGTACTTGGTTTAAATACACACAGTTAAAGAAAATAATGTTTGTTAATAACTACGTAATATAATTATTAATGTTTATTCTAATAAATCTTTCGCATTTGAGCATAAGTAGGTAGGTCATTAGGTGTAACGAAACGTCATTGACGAGGTAATAGCAATGTCAAACAATCATTCATTGACATTGGCTCTATTCGTTTGCCTTTGCATTTTTGTTTGTATTTTACGCTACCTTATCTCTTTGCGATCACAATTATTACAATTTTATTTTCACGACGATTTTTGCTTTTGTACACTGACTCGAAGTCACCCCTACTCGCCGACTTTTTGCTACTTGCCACAGATTCTATCATTGCTTCCGTTCTGAACATTCTTGACTTGGTTAACGATGTTGAGGTGCATAAATTTTGCCTGTGCGTCGACAGGATGCTAAGACATGTTGTGTTTTCATTACAATCTGCACTGCAAACTCTTCTCGCAAAATGGAAATCGTTGCTTAAGGTAGCCAACCTAAATGTAGTAATTGTTTAAAGATTTAAACGGAAACAGCAGGTTCTAAGGGCATTTAAACATATTTCAGTTGTCACTAGTAATGCAGCAATAGAATGCTACATTTGGCATGCTTGCAAACCAACTTTTATTTTATGCGTAGCTCTATAGAGTTCCTGGAATTGTCCTTTGAATTCACGTATGGTTTTATTGGGGGAGTGCACATCTTTGCTATGGATGGTGGGTTTGTTTTTTGTCTTGCTCGTAGCAAATAACATACACAGCATTACGCTGTTTTGAAGACCTGACACCATAATGTTATATTGCTGGATCGAACATACTTGAATTTTGAGTTGAGTTGCACGGTGACAAATGCATTGTGGTGAGAAAATAAATAAATGTTATGTTATGTTAATCTGTGTGTTTTTTTTACTCAAAAGACCATTTCAGACATAACTGTACATCGTCGTTAAAATATACCTCTGAGTTGGTTTCAGCCTTTCTTCTCAAAGTAGTCAGAAAGTAAACGCCGACCTCATCTAGTTTTTAAAATATGATTGACATGTAAAAGTGTGTGTACAAACCTATTTACAGTGACCGGCCACAGGTTTAACGTCTGGGCTGTTACTGTGAATTTAGAAGTTCCTGGGAGAAAAACACACTAGCATTGCCCGACCTGGTAAAAAAAGCTGGGCCCTTCCGATCAAATGTAGTAGTGACTACTACACCGATGAGACTAGTGTAATGTACATGTACCTGTGCTTTATACTCCGACTATTTCGCAAATGAGATTGTATAGACGTATATTCGTAAAGTCACGCGTTCTTCCCATGCGGGTGTGCAGAAACTACAAAACGCCACCTGCTGCGATCCTTACATACTCCTTTTGCTTCGCTTACGTTCAAACATCTGGTCAAACACGCACGCCGGTTGCGAGTACAAAGTACGCACTTAACCTTTCTATTCCAATCATATCAAAATATTTTATTTGTAAAAAGCGATACTCACAAAAAGAAACAAGCATGGAGACTAGACGACGAAACAAAAAGTTGTCAGTATTGTGATCTAAATATAGCATAGTAGTGCAGTCGGAATGTACTACGGATCGTACACGACGATACTATAGTATACACTATCTGTCTGTCCGAGACTAACAATAAATTGACAACTACATACAGAAGTTTTGGAAGACCAGCAACTTCTTGGAATATATAGCAAACTGAATTATGTATGTACTGTCACCAAAAGGGATAAGTAACCTGGGTCGTTGGATATAGTTGAATCGGTGTTTTGGAATGATAATTTTTTATAAATGCTGTTTGTTTTCAATTAATCAAATTAAATGTAACTCGAAAATATCCAAGGGTTTCTTACTAAACTTTAACTATGTCCGACGACCCTGGTTACCTATGTCTTTTGGTGACCCTACGTTGAAACCATCCACTCATCAACAACTAAGCATTTTAACGTTACTTCGCTAATTCATATTAATTGAGTAATTAGTAGACAATTAGCGTCATCGCGTTCCTCGCTGCTTTATAATATTAACCTTTATTTGGTCCCTAACCTTTTATTTTACCTTAAACTCTACTATATCATTGACTATCGTCCAACTTTCCACGATGCAGACCTCACATATAGATAAAGGTGAATTATTGTTTGCAGTCACATGTATTTCTTTACCAGTAGGCATGCAGAACGCTCTGCATTACCAATAAATAGCGGAATATTTGTAGGCGGTATTTTTTTTACGCACTGGATCTTCAACGCAACGCTTAGCTCCGAATGTTAAAAATAGAATAGTTTTTTTCGACGCGCTAGTATGCACTTTGGTTGATTCTAATGCTCGGTGCACTGATACTTATAGTGCGCGATAAAATTCTACCGCGATCTTTTAACTTCACTACCATCCAGAGTGGTCTTGGTTCATGTGGTTGTGTATGTTTATTTATGTAAGTAGATAACTTAATAAAACTTGAACAATTTGTTGGTTAATGTTTTTCAAATTAGATGGCACTGGCATTTCCTAACTGACTGATCTCTGAGAAGAAATGCCGAAATAAATTGAGAGGTCATGGTATCTTTTTAAGTTGAAACATTATATTATCAGGATGTTATGTTAAGTCTAACAATGCTGAGGCATGTCTGGAAGGGCCTTTTGAAGAAAGAGCTCTTGCAGCTTTGAGCTGACCTGTACCAACAGACGGCATGCTTGCATCAGTCATCGTGTAGCCCAACCCTATTTTAGGGAGCTAAACGACAAGATGCTACCAGATCTGCAGGATTACGTAGGCCGTATACACAACAGACTGTTATAAAGTCATGAGTAGGTACAGCATAATTGCGTTATACACTATCAATCAGAATCTGAATCATTTTAAAGGACATTGCTAATCTATTATTGCTTCTTGTCTGCTCAGCAACGTAAATAACGCAATAGATGATGTTGAACTGTCAAAATGAGAGCTATTCCTACTGTTAGTGTGTTACGCGATTACCTCGATGAGTGCAAAGCCTGAAAAACTTATTTTTATAGTTAAAAGGGAAAAGTATAACCTCAACCAAGGTATTTGTTGGTTGGTAGATAATGAAATATTTTAGCCTATTTTCGTCAAACAATCATGTTCTGCAAACTAAGTAGTATTCCAGGAATGCACATTGGATCACACACGAAGACAGAACGCGGCATTTGTCTGTCTGTCAACCGAGCTCTGTTACACATTGTTATATTTTACGACAAACATTTCGTAACATAAACGATGTTTCATATAATTTTTTCGAACAACGTTTCATCATTTATGTACGAAGAAGTAAAATATTTTGTAGGTATTTTGTTTGCGTGTGACAAAACACAATTTGACGAAACAGTGAGTTTGTAAAAATATACCTACTGGTAAAAAACCATTGTGGTTTAAAAACAATATCGTTATTTTCTTACTGCAGAATAAAAGCCTCTTCTGTTATAAAGATAGAACTTGCATTAAACACTTATTTAGCTTGCTAGTTTGTCACAATTATTTACTTCGTTCAACGTGGTTTCCTAGAAAGTATGCCAATAAAAAGACACATTCCATTGTGCCTGGTTCTAGGGAAGTAGATACGATGACTGAGGTACAAATGTTCAATGAATCATTGGGATTAGAAGCAGTTTCATTAGATTATTTTAACACTAGTCTTAATATAATTTATTACTAACATGAAATGTTTAGTAAACATTTAATTAACCCAACTACGACAAATGACGCCAACTAAACAGGTATAAACAATAGGTCATAAACAGACAAATGAAAAATCCAAAATCACACGTTTAATAATAAGGTTGGCATAAATTTAACATATTTTAATTTCAATTATTTTGAGGTTTGTGATCATTAAGAATACCCATTTCGTTGGTTTGGGAAATTCAAAAGTAAAACATATGGGGTTTAAGTATATCTAATTATGTGGCCGATGGGGCCGACAGGTCCAAATTGGCGACCGCGTACCGGAAGACATAGAGTTGGAAGGCGTCCCACAAGGTGAACCGATGACCTTCTGAAGAGCGCAGGAATCCGCTGGATGCGGGAAGCACAGAACCGGTTGAAGTGGTGGAGCTTGGGGAGGCCTATGCCCAGCAGTGGACGTCTTTCGGCTATAATGGTGATGATGAATATATTTTCAGAAATTACACCTCATTACCTTTCATTAGACTCGAAACTCGACATTTTTTTTTTAAGTCTTGTGTGTCGCTTTTAGCTGCCATCTCAAATTTTTTGTGATGACCCGCGGAACAGAATGAAGCTTCCTAAAATACCTTGTTTATCAAAATACGGCGAGTAGTTTAGGTGTTATGAGGGTACCGATGAAAATACATACACACATAGCCTGTTAAAATCATAAATCTGATACTCGAGCCTGAAATAAACGACTCATATTTTTTATTTATTTGTATCACTAGTGAACAGTAGCGTAGGCGTACCAGGATCTGCCAATTTTCCACGAATACCGCTTTCATCAAAAAAACACCGTCACGAAAACCACCAAAACATTAAAAAAATATTGACTCAACACTCGTCCGCAGCGTCCACAATACATAACGCTCTCGACAAACAGACAAACAGTGTGTATCACGGCGAAATTAACTTAAGCCCGTGGCGCCGCCTCTCATTTTATTTGTTTTAAAATATCAGCAAGCGTGGATCATGTCCAATTAGGTGCCGGCCGTCTGTTGCTGCTTATGTAAACCTTTAGAGATGAATAAAATAAATACTGGCTGATTCTATTTTTGAATGTCCCGGCTTCCGAAGAGGTGCAAGCTGTGGTACGCTATCGCGTGTTTTCGGACGTTAATGCCACATCTGTTTCAGCAGATATATTTTTATCTGAGTATTGTTATGACAAAAGAAAGGGTTATAGTTGTGACGAATTTTACAGGCTATGCTTTTGCTGTTTATAACTAGGAAAGTTTAGCATTCTATTGAACTGATTTCA
Source organism: Polymixis lichenea (assembly GCA_949091785.1). NCBI lineage: Eukaryota > Metazoa > Arthropoda > Insecta > Lepidoptera > Noctuidae > Polymixis > Polymixis lichenea. The sequence goes on from OX420948.1 coordinate 710,251, forward strand.
ACCAATCGGTTGTATCTAAAATGAGTCTGTATTCTGTTTATTCAATTTGCCTCTTCCACGTGAACTACTACGACGACGATAGTTGCTAGAAGGCATGATGCAATAAAGTCTTATTAGAATTCGTTCAAACTTCTAAAAACAATCTTACCTATTTTTCTATTTTAAGGAGATTTTTGGTTTTTGTCTGATAGTTGCAAGCTAAGAAATATTTGAAGACACTTTTACATGCTTATCCTAGACTCTTAACACACATTTTCCTGTAAACTTCTCTTCTCCATGCCTACTTAAATCCCCTAAACCCTCGGTCACTTACGACCATAGTCGCCTAAACGACTTCCGTTGACAACATCCTGCATCAACAACAAGAATATCGGAGCACGGAAATTTTGTAATGGCGGGCTCAAACGGGGCCAGTGAACGGGCTAGTAAGTTGGAAGCATGGAGCATTGTTTGTTGGAGAACGCGTGGAATGCAATAAAGGGAGTGGATGAACTGCGGAACGGTCATTGTCTGTGTTTTATGTTTTTTTTATATTACGTAAGCGATCGTGTGTGTTTGTGCTGTTTCTTGTATGTTCTGAGTGATGCTGCTGTTTTATTGAAGCTTTTTTAAAATATTTTCAGCACATTTTCCGCGTGACATTTTCATGTCACGCGGAAAATGTCCTAAAAATATTTTTAATTCGTATTCACATAAAACTTAATTTGATTAAGATTGCGCCGATTTTGGATTAGTAGAAAATAAAGACAGCACCAAATTCGTTCATTTTATTCTCTCTAAATTGTTCCTTTTCAATCAAAGCATTAACATAATGCCTTGCAGCTGAATGCATTTGACAGCTCAGTGCCAAAATAGTTTTGCTTTACAGGTAGTAAATATTTAAATGATTCGAAATAAAATCAAATTGTTTCTGGTCCAGCGTTTGTGCTTGTTATGATTTTATGTCTGTTCTGTAATAGCTTACACGAAAAGCAATACTTAAAAGAACATTGGACACTCCATACCTTCTTCTTCATCACCCACTGCTGGACATGGGCCTCTCTTTGTGTGGCCCACGCTCCAGTGCAAGGCTGACCCAGGTCTTACCAGCGATGGCAACAATGTCGTCGCTAACTCCGCAATTTACTGGCCAATTATTTTTACCATAGCATTTATTTATTTAGTTATTTATTAAAATCTCCCTTACAACTATCATTACAGGTGTATACCTAATGCGATAGCGTGGTCTTAAAGTGAACTTACAATTAAAAACTATGAAAAACGTAACAAACACAATATTAAAAATATAAGAAATAAGAAAAAAACACAACATAAAGTCTAATCTACACTATAACATAAAATAAACAACAATATTTTTGCGAATTCACTCAAATGGCATGTAGATACATCGACCTTCGAGTGAAGTTCGTTAATAACCCGAATTGCGCGGGTGAGCGGTTTGGCGAGAAGGTTGGTCCTGGCAACCGGTACAGCCAGCAGCAACGGGCGGCACCGCCTCCACACGTAGCGGTATGGTACACATAAATTCAGGTGCTGCAGTACTCCTGGGTTATGCTCAATGCCACGAAGTAACCTCACCAGATACGTGACAAGCGTGAATTCTCGTCTTACCTTCAGTTGGTTGTACCCGAGCTATTGCGCAACGTGGGTTCGGTAATTGGGTCACCAGAGGCCTCAAAGGTGAACACGCGTCGAGGGGCGCAAAATGCATCCATCGGCAGTTTTGAATCGGCGAACGCAAGTGCGTCACCAGCTGCCGATAACGCTGAGCAAGCGCCGTCCGCCGCCACCGTCGCCCGCACCACAACACCGGCTGCGGTAACGTCACACGTAGGTACGTCGACCCCTAAACGTATCTACGCTGCTATTGTCGCAACCGGCAAATCTGATGCGTCGCAGCCTAAGCGACAAGCCGGAAAAAGGGACAAACTGGAAAAGGGTACTCAACCTGCCCTGACTGCGGTCTGTAGCTCCTTGCCAAGAACTGCCATCGTTGATGAGGAGGGTTTTACGAAGGTAGAAAAGAAGAAGAAGAAGCCCTGCTCTCGTAACTTGTGCGGTACCGCACCGAGTGGACCCAGCATGCTGCTGCGCCCTGCTGTGCCTACGACGCAGCTGTACATTTCGCGTCTGCATCATTCCACGAAGATTGAGGAAGTCGTGCAGTACATGAAAGTGAAGACCAACTGGACACTGAGGGTCGAAAGGTTGGAGTCGCGCCACGACATCAACTTTAAGTCATTCGTGGTACGAATTCCAACCCACCATCTACAGTACTGCTTGAAAGAGGACTTTTGGCCGAAAGGTGTCGTATATCGTCGTTTCCGAGGACGGTTACGTGACACCTCGCAGCGAAACACGACGCCGTCAACTTTACGTGTTTAGTTATAGTTTTAAGCTGGTTTTTAATATGTATTAGTATGTCATTATTGTTTAAGATTATTTTGTGTATTTTATGTATGGGCCTTAGTTGCCTGATAATAAAATGATTATTATTATTATCTCCTTTATTTTCGTTAATACATACAAATTATATTTTTAAATATTCGAATATAAAAAATATATATAAAAACATTTAAAAATATAAAATTTATTATTATTATTATTATTATTATTGGTAAGCGTGAACTATTGGTAAAGCATGGAAGAGGCGTATATGCTCTAGCCCCTATATAGCAGTAGCTCTCTTTTGGCTCTTTGATCATACTCCCATTATAAGCTGTTCACTTCCATACGAGACGGAAAGCAAATAAAAAAGAAATCCTAAGAACGCTAATAAGGCACCCATCCGTCAAGTCGTCTAACTCCGTATCAACCCGACGTTAGTCACGCATATACTCTGGAACAAGTTTCATCGGTAAGTTCTCCCGGCTTTGACACCGGATGCCCATACTAAACTAATTATACCAACTACGAGTGCCGCAAGACAGCGGTCGATGTAACTTTGTTATGTATGACACGATGTTTTCTCTTACCATGTTAGTGCTTTAAGGGAGTAGTCAGACTGGTTGAGTTTGTGAGCGAGTGATTTTTTGTGACAATAAACAGGTTTCAGATTTTATACAGGGTTCGAACGTTTCCTGAGGGTCTAACCAAGTGAAATCGCTTTCAAACCGTTTCGAATTTCTACAAGAACTACTACTTTTAACAGGATTAATGTAAACTTTTCGAAAACATAAGTCAATTCAACAAAAAATTTGACAGCGCTGCTAGAATGACCTTTGTCTAGGTTCTCTGCTGAAACTGGCAAGAGATGCCTTAATTTCGAGGGATTTTCCGATTTTGCTTTTTACTTGATGAAAGATGAAAAAAGAATTTGCTCTGCACTTTTACTTGGCAATAGATTTCTCGAAGGGATTCGTTCTATCCTTAAGTTACGTTATAAAAAAATATTGTTACGAAACCACTAAGCACGTGGAAGTAATATGTTTAGACTAAAAATAAAGGTAACCACAAATGGAAACTAATTATATACTCGTATGTTATCACAAACCAGCCTAGTAGGCGCGACAAAAATTCAAAATATCAATAAAATACTGTCTGTTTTTTGCTTTGGCTTTACTTTTCAACCCCCTCTCCATACTTAATTATTTTTCACATGACACCACTTGCACTAGTTAAAATTCGTCACATTCTTACTTGGCTCTTTACAGAGTTCACAAAACCGCTTATTCTTAACAAACAAAATACTTCTATGGCTAAGTACACATAACTGTATGCTGGTTTCCCATTTTAATAACAATAGTACCATCCTCGATTTTTGTCTGACTCATATCTATTCCATTGTCATCTTCTGTTCTCTTTGATTCCTTAATAGCCGTATTGTTCTCTTCAACAGTTTGTGTTACAGGCTTTCTGAAGATGGCTCCAATGAAATTAGAAAAAGGACTTTCGATCAGCATCCAGAAGAAAAATGCTGCTATGAAAGTGCCCGTAATTATTGTGATGTTATTCAGCACCTGTAAAATATAGCAAATGTTTTTGAATGCTGAATCTTTCTACACTGTGATAAATGTAACAGAGTATGTCAAATTCAAAGTCAGAGCATTTATTTCTAATAGGCATATAAAAGGCACGTTTGTACGTCAATATATACGTTAAAGTAGAATAGATTGTAGTCGTTCCTATGTCTGATAGAATCTTTCACAGGGGTTGCTACTAAATGACCATCAATGCTATTTCAGTAAGTCACCATTCCATCCTATTTTATTTTATTTTAAGTAGTGTCTCCTTCATTCCATAAATACAAATGTAAATTACATTTTTGAATCCTACTAATATCATAAATGTGAAATTCTGTATGTTTAGATGGTTGGATGTTTGGATGTTTGTTACTCAATCACGCAAAGTAGCTGAAAGGATTTGGACGAAATTTGGCCCACAGATAGTTCGTAACCTGGAATAACACATAGTATACGTTTTATTCCGTGTGGTGCCGAACGTAAAAGAATAGCACCATCCCATTTCTTCCCGTGGGTATCGTAAAAGGTGACTAAGGGACTTACTAGAGAATGGGCAGCAGCATTCTCTATGCATTTGACCACCATACTGCGATCGCCAACCCGTCTGCCAAGCGTGGCGATTATGGCAAATCCTCCCGTTTTAGGGGAGGCTTATGTCCAGCAGTGGACGTCTTCCGGCTGATGTGATGTGATACTTTTTATCCCGATAATACGTTCCCGTGGGATAATTTTCGACCTCCACGCGGACGAAGCCTCTGGCAAAAGCTAGTGTTACAATATAAAAAAAATACACAATATTTATGTGTATATATTGTATATTGACATATCTTTACAAAAAGCCCTCTTGCGAAATCGAAGTACGCACATATATCTGCCAATTTAGTGTTTTAGAAATATTTTAATTTTGTTGTACTGTTCGACAAGCGAAGTAGATCATTTATACTAGGATGAAAACTAGAAAACTAGAATTCGTCGATAAAACTGTTTTCCTGGGGATCACCCTCGACTCAAGGCTACAGTGGAGTCCACATACAACAGCTCTTGCAGGACGGGTAAGTTCAGCAGCATAATGCTGTAAGAAAAATCCGCCAATTCACTAATGTAGAAACCGCGAGGCTAGTCTATTTCAGTTACTTTCATAGTATCATGTCTTACGGTATTTAGTAAAATACCGTAAGACATGATATTATGAAAGTAATTGAAATCTTATTGTAACATTTTAAACAGTACCTTATGAAGAATGAGTCTACTTTAGCCAGTCTGAAGCCTGGTTGAACTAATTCATCCCTATTTCTAGTCCCAACGGTGTGTCTTTCACCTCTTTTATTGAAAAGATTTAAACTTTTCCTGGCGTACATGATGTTCTCATAGATATATTGACAAGGTACCGTCATGATATTAATATTTTTGAAAAGTTCCCTTAGAGAATCTCGCCTACGGAGGCCATATATTGCTCTGATGGCTCTTTTCTGCAAAATAAAAATAGACTCGATATCTGCATCCCGTCCCCATAGTATGGATACGTCATGTTTGTGAACGGGCGCCGCCTGTAGGGACTGGTCATCTCTTAGCTTCCACGGCTTATTTTAATTTCTGAATTGTTATTTTATTTTTGTTTTAATTATGGACACTTTAATGTGCACGTCTTTTTACATCGTTCTCACATTAATAATTTCAACATAATGATGTAACCAACTTTTTGGGTGGAAAACCATTAAATAGCTTCTCCCGCTCTGGGTGGAGCGAGACATCTTTAGTCAAGCGGTTCTAAATACCATATAACTTACCACTCCGATGAGAGAGATTCTTTGAAGGGAGCTAATAGACGCCGCTTGGGTCCTGACGTAGGCAATGTGTAGTAGGTACGCACTGTATGACAGCCGGCTTATGTATGTGAAGGGTTGCCACTCCAGGATTGTCCGGTATATACCTGTAAGTAGGGAAATCGGGATGGTCAAAGAACATTTTTAGAAATAAAAATAAAATATGACGTTGTCACGCGGGATACCAGGAGGCTAATTCCTGTAACTAATCACGTTTAAAATCTATTTGCAATCTCACCTCTGTAAGAATCAATTTGAAAAATTAAATTTTTGCCAACTACACGACATTTAGCCAGACTACCCTTTGCTTGTCGCATGGAAACTAGGGCATGTCGCGTGGCTTTCCTCCGAGAAATGCTCGAATCGATATGGCGAGAATAGATCAACTTGATTTTTACTAGGGAAAGTAGCAATCGAATAACAAAAACTAATACGAGATGCGCGATAATTCCCTTCCTGCGACTGAACCGCAGATTGAAGAGAGGAGAAAATTTGAATTTCGCGGACTACCTTAGCGCATACCTTTTAAGTCATGCTTAAGTAGAGTTCGACAAATTCTAAATTCAGAAATTAAGGTTTCTGAATTTAGAATTTGTCGAACTCTACTACTAGGTGTTTGACTGAGATTAGAATGCAAACGTTCTTAAAACTACGGAAATTGTCCCAATATTCGGTTTGAGTTTTCCTGTTAAGGTCCAGAGCCAGTCTTTTTAAGGATTCATCTGAATGTTGTTTGATCATAATAATTTCCGTAGAGGACAAACTAAAAGAAACTGAGTATGTACCTTCAAATTGAATAATAATTCCAGCTAAAATGATTGCCATAACCATGCCGAAGATAGGCTTCATGAAAGCAGCATACAGCAAGTGAACGTAGACGGGTTGTGGTGGACCATCAGCAAAGAAGATACTGCCAGAAAAGCAAATGAGCAGAGCCACGATGAATGTACTCCAGTACAGGTACCGGTATTTCTGGAAATGGAAAGAAACTATATACATGGAGGCTATTCGAAATTGAACTCTAAGAAAATATTTATATCGTGAAATCAAACGGTTTAAATATATCATCATAATTTAGCTGAAGACAGTGAAGGAAACCATCGTGAGGAAACCAGCATGTCTTAGAACCAAAAATTCGAAGATATGTGAATCTACAAACCTGCACTGGGCCCGCGTGGTGGACTATGGTCCACTCCCTATCACAGAGAAGAGGCTTGTGACCCAGCAGTGGGAACATTATAGGCTAATGATGCATTCAGCTAAAAGAATTCCACTGCTAGACATACGCCTCCTCTACGCGTCGCCACATTGACTGTCCCTACGCTACTCTAGTTTTCAAATTTCACTTTGACAGAATCTGCCTTATTTAGTTTTGGTCAAGTTTATTTCGGTCGTTGAATATATGAAAAGTAAGTTTTGAAAACAAACGTGATAGTCGTTCAAAATATAATGTTTATAGGACAACACAAAATGTTTAAAAAATTTGTGTTCAGACTATTGTATTTGTAAGCAACGTGCAAAGAACCAAAACGTGTTGCGCCGATTCATTGTAACATGGCTCAAGGACAACAAAATCTTTGTAATAATCTTTATTGGAACAAAAACACATTTTAGAATTTAATTGAGTGACGCCGACCTCCATGAGGAAGCCGACAGAATTCTAGTTAAAACTACAAGTATAGAACTAAAATGAAAAAAATAAACTAGATAAGTAATATGATTTTTTAGGAAAGGTTACCCAAAACTGCTTAGGATTTCCCCCAGCCCTCTGCCAGTCGTAGATTATATAGCCAATGGCCATGCCGATGATGCAACCAGACAGATTGGTATGCCCATTGGAGAAGACCGTGTTAAACGTGGCATCGTTCATGAATAAATCAATTCCGTTTCTGAAAGTAAGAGACAAATCATTTTTTTTAGGGAAACTTATCACAAACGAACAGCAATTTATTTTTATTACTTAATCTATTTATTACAAGAAAAAGCCGGATTCATACTTTTTCAAATTTGAAAAATATCGAATTTAGCTCAAATCATAAAAAAAAAACTCTTTAATTTTGGCCACGCAGAGGCGAATCCCGCGCGGTACGCAGGACGTTATATAAATGATTCGGAAGTCACGTGACTATTTGCGTCAGTTAGAACACCTACATACAATTAGTCTCCCATCCCGCCAGGGATTCTTAGTTTGGCCAGAGCTTCAACAATAGCTGAAAACACGACTGATATTTTTTTCTGATTTTTAAAACTACTGTTACACTTTCACTATCAAATTGTCTAATCAGTTAAATACTAATGGCAAACTTACTCCGGCGTAGAAATCATAACACCATTCAAGTGCTGATAATAAGTATGCAGTACGGGGACAATGATCCCTATTACGAAGAGAATGCTCAGTACCACCTTCCTAAAGAGGGTTTTCCTGCAGATCAAGAAGATGATGATTCCCATGAAGTAGAGCTGGGTGTCTGCTGCTAAATACCTGATGAAGGAACAATGCTGGATCATATTAAAATAATTTCACACGCTATGTGGTTCACACTCTCTGTTCCAATTGTAATATTTATACGGCGTAACTGCACACAATAAAAGTGTTTAATCCATTTAATGTTGACTTGTCAATCTGCAAGCGTCAAATAATGAAAACTTATTTATTGGATTATTTACTAAGACAGTTTAGAAGTATTACGAAGGAGGGTGCTTACAATAAACAGTATTAATCTGATCACTATTTAGGATTGGTAACTTAGCACTTTCTACAAACAAAACACTCGTTCTATAAACAAAAAGCTTGACTACTTTTAAACACTAATATTCCATGCGTTTTTATATTTACCAAGTGTGCGGCATACAATGGGAACCGTGAAGATAGTTGTTGATGTAAAGGATATTCCTCCACCAGTAATTGCGGCAGTCTCTTACTTCGGTATAAATGCTTTTCTGTAAATTCATATTATTTTTTATAAATACAGTTCTTACTATTAAGGAATAAGTGACACTTGTTACATGGGCCCAGACCAGTGGTGGCCCAGTGGTAACGGCCACGGCTTACGTGTTGTAGGTCGCAGGTCCGAACCCCGACAGGTGCTTTACTTTGTGTAAATTATTTCATCACCACTGCTCTCAAAATGGTGAAAGAAAACATCGTGAGGAAACAGGCATGTCCTAGAACCAAAATTTCGGAGACATGTGACATCCGCCAACCCGCACTGGGCCCGCGTGGTGGATTGTGGCCCACTCCCTCTCACCGAGAGTAGGCCTGTGTTCCAGCGGCGGCAGTGGGAACGTTATAGGCTGATTATGAACTGGGCCAAATTTACTGATTCCTAACAGGAGGAAGGACGAATGAGGAAAATATCGGTTTAAAAGTTTAGGGTATGAATGCGAATGGCTACAAGAGTAAGGTTGTAACACTAAAGACACGTTGGTTAGACAGTGTGAGACATGATTATGGGTAGAAAGGGGGTGATTAGTGTGACAACCGCGATGACGAGAAAATATGGAAGAATAATACAAGCTGCGCCGACCCCGAATCAATCGAGATAAAGGCAAGATGATAATAAGTGATTAATGATTGTTGTAATGACAAAAGAAACGCAATAGAGTACAGGAACGCCAGTTACTGACACTTTTCTGAATGAAAGCAGACAATATTTAATGCTTTGTAAAAATATTACCGGATACATCACTTGAGTAAATGTTATGCTAATGCTAATTAATTCTAGTGAATATTCATTTTTGTTTCAAACTGCCATGACGTGACACCGAAAAATAACAGAGCTATGAACGTTCATCTGCTCAGTTCATTTCATTTTACATTAGGTTGGCGAGTATAAGATGTCAGGTGCTATTCATCATTTTTGTCTCTTGGTATTTTGCGTTCTAAAATGTCTCTTTGGGTAAAAATGCCGAATGAACTAAAAAAAGTGAAGCGTCTGGTATCTGCTTAAGAAAAGCTTACGATGCTGACGATACTTTTGCTTACATCATACACAAGTAGTTACTAGAAAAACTTGCCTTCCAGTAAGGTCCTGATGTTAGTCTCCCAAACCAAGTTGCTGACAAGGCTATAATGAGGCCGTACGATGGAGTCAATCTGCATCAAACAAAGCACAAGTCTATCAATAATCCTTACACTACATTGGATTTACCAATACGGGCGTGAGTTTAATTCCCATTCGAAACCGCCTTTTTTGAAAATTTGATTGTTGTGTTCAAGGATGTCGTTAAATGTGTTTGGATTATAGTTGTATGTAACAATTAAACACTGATTGAATTGAAGTTATATTTTTTTTTTGAAAATACGATATCGGAATCAGTTATTACAGGACACGTTACAAATAAAAAGACATTGTGCGTAATTACTTTTTAGCTGATGGTACTAAAGAGGGTGAAATAAAAGAATTGACAACTCAGCACCACACACTATTTTTTTTTTCTGGTTGGGAAATCATCCAATGACTTCTCCCACTCTGGGTGGAGCAGTAGGGCGTGTCAGATTTTTACTGACTAAAACCCACCCGTGTTCCCTCAGTTGCCTGTGTGCTAGGGACCGCGATATCTCTTTCGAACAACCCGCACCCCTGGAAGGCATCAGCCCTTGCGGGCCCCATCAGTTGTTGCTAACATCTCTTTGAGGCGCGCATGGAACACAACGCGCCGTCGACCCAGGCTTGGTCCTTACCGGACAGCGAGCTACCCATTACTCGCCATCTGCAAGCCCGTGCCTACGGTGGCCGGGAATCAGCCTGGGATTCCCGACGCCCAGGCCGTCTCCTGCGAAGGCCACGGCCGTGAGGGCGCATGTACTGCATCTCCCTCACGTGCGCCGCCTCTCTCTTTGCGAGCATCACTGCTTCGCTGAAGGAGGCGGCTGCTAGCTATGCACTCTTGCACTCTCGCTCCGTACTATGGCCTTGACCAGGGCCGGACGCGAGAGATCGCCGCCACTGATCGCCTCCATGAAGACACGGCGGTCTTCCGGCCAAGCCGGGCAGACCTCCACGGTATGCTCCACCGTGTCCTCAGAGAGAAACACCCGGGCGTTTCCTCCCACTACCTACTTAGCACAGCATTGTGTAAAAGTAGTTGCGAGCTAGCAGTCTGTGTATCAAATAGTTTGTTCGACTGTAAAATCTTCTTACCTCAACCATCTGAATAAGAATTTCTTCGGCAGCATCCTCCACGAAGGTTCAATTTTCTCTGATTGTATCAACCAGATATATACTAGTAAAAAAGATGAGATGACAAAGAATGTCTGCATTATCAGAGTCCCGTTCAGAAATATGGAATAGAATTTAACATGCATCCACTGAAATTAAAGCAGTAATAATAAATTATTCATTTTATTTTTCTGTTCAAGGACGTATTTTTTAAGCTAATGCATTGTATTTGGCATGTGAAAAAAGTACCTACTAAAACGACAAATTTTATATTTACTGAAAATTAAAAAGAAACAATCGGTAAGTAAAATGACACTTACATCTTCCAACATTTTTGGATTTATGCTGAATACCATGACAGTGAAACTTGAGTGAGTTCCCAGGACGAAACATGTATTAAGCGACCTGAAGCAATAAAACATCTTTAAAAATATGAAATGAAATAATATGAAATGAAATAATGATGAAAATATAATAATGTAAAATGTACCTTACATAAACTATGCAATATGAAACTTGTGTCGACGAGATTGTTATCTTGGTTTGACCTTTTATTCCGTGATAATACTGGTGTTGTACTTATTCTCCACTATTAAAAATTCCTAATAGTGTTGAGGTATCTTACTCCACGAAAAATCGTGTCGAGATTAGACTCCACTGTAAGTGTTGAGGAAAACCTTATAACACGAATGTCGTGTTGAGAATACTTACTCCACGTAAACCGTGTTGAGGATAGAAGTACTTACTGCACTATAAGTTGGCTCCACGTGAATCGTGTTGAGGATCTATGCACCATACTCCACTATGTGTGTTGAGGATAACTTTGCTCCACGTAAATCGTGTTGAAGATATAGATACCTACTCCGCCATAAGTGTTGAGGCAATATACTCCATGTAAATCATGGCGAGCCTACACTTTGCTATATTCTAAGCAAGTTATTCATTATCAGTGTCACTTAGGTTTGGTCTTGATATCTATTGTCTACAGAACAAGAGGTTCTTGATGACGTTGTCTATGTCTACGATGACCCTCAACCTGGCGCAAGCGCTGGTGGCGACGACGAGCCGGTCGCGGGACCATCCACGTCATCAGCAGCGCCGGCGTCAGCTCCCGTAACCGTACCGGCGTCGGCATCGCCGGATGTCAGCGCCGAAAATGTGGACACACCACATCCAAATGACGCTATTGAATTAGACCCTGAGATTTTACAACTACTCGGAACAGACCTAGCCAATCAGAAAAATTATGGAGATATGTTACATAAGGACATTGCCTCAAGATGGGCCTATATTTTGGCTAACGGTTTGTCCAAAGATACACAGGTGGAGTTAATGAAATTTTATTTACCACCAGAAAACTGTCCAATTATGAGAGCTCCAAAACTTAATTTAGAAATCAAGGCAGCCCTTTTGGATATAAACATTAAAAAAGACTTTTTCAGTCAAAATAAACAAAATCAGCTTGGTTGTGGTCTCGCCGCAATAGGACGTGTTTTAAATTGGGCCCTATCACCAGAAAGCTTGGTGCCACAGGATATAATAAAATCGTTGAGTGATGCCGGTAGACTCATATGCGATAGTCACTATAAAGAGTCTCAATCACGACGATATGCGGCTTTAAGCACTTTAAATAAAGATATCAAAGATACTGTCAAAAGCACAAACATAGATGAACAGCTATTTGGTTCCGACTTATCTGAGTATATTAAGTCGTCAAAAGCTATAAGTAAGACTGGTTCAGAAATAAAATTAAAAACTCAACGGCCTATGTCTAGGACATCGGCCGTTACACAACCTCGGGGTGCTTTAAACTCGAGGGGGGCGCCGCCACGCATAGCACCAGCGGTCGAGCCGCGGTCGACCCCCGCACCACGCAGACCGCCGAGGGACCGACGTCTAGAAGCAACCCGGGGACGCCGCCACGCCAACAGCGCGCGGTACCAGGCGAGGAGGCGATATTAGGAACACAGGTACCTATTGCCGGCCGCTTATCAAACTTTTATGATAAATGGCGCGAGCTCACTGATGATCATACTATTTTACAGGGATATAAAATTCCTTTCAGTGAAGAACCTATACAAATGGCTGAGCCCCTTAACAATGCATGTAATTCGCAGTCACAAAGTCAAATCATTGACAAATGTATATCAGACTTGATACGTTCGCGATTTATATCAACATGTACATCTTGCCAAGGACAATTTATTTCACCAATATTTACAGTGCCCAAGTCGAACGGAACCCATAGGTTTATTTAAAATTTAAAAGAATTAAATAAATTTGTTAAGATTGAACATTTTAAGATGGAAGACTATCGTACTGCACTAAAATTGTTAAATCATAACTACTTCATGGCAACAATAGACATTAAGGATGCTTATTTTTTAGTTTCCATAAATGATGATGACCGGAAGAAGTTACGGTTCAGATGGAAGTCTCAGCTATACGAATTCAATGTTCTTCCGTTCGGCCTGTGCACTGCACCATTTGTTTTCACAAAATTACTCAAACCCGTTCTAAAATACTTACGCATTTTAGGATTAATATCAGTAAACTACCTCGATGATTTCTTATGTATAAGTAGCTCGTATGACGAGTGCTTGTTAAATGTTAAAACTACAGCCGCAGTGTTAGAATCGTTAGGTTTTGTAATTAACATGATTAAAAGTGTTATGTCACCTAGTAGGGTTTGTAAGTTTTTAGGCTTTGTATTTAATACCTCAAGCATGATTATTACCTTACCAGACGAAAAGAAACACCGAATAAAAAATAAAGTTACTGAGTTGAAGTCCAAAAATCAATGCACTATAAGGTATTTTGCTGAAATAATAGGACTATTGACCTCCGCATGCCCAGCAGTCAGTTACGGTTGGATGTACACAAAATTGCTTGAGCGCGAGAAACTCATAGCTTTAAATCATTCTGAAAATTACAACAAACAAATGAAAATAGAAACTTATCTTAATAAAGATCTTTCATGGTGGATCAATAACATTTTATCGTCATTTTCACCTATTAGAAAAAATAATTATTATTGTCAAGAGATTTTTAGTGATGCTTCGAACACCGGCTGGGGTGCAACATGCAGTGGTCAAAGTGCGAGTGGAAATTGGTCAGAGATAGAATTGTCCTTACATATAAACACACTTGAGCTTACGGCCGCATTTTATGGCTTAAAGATTTTTACTAAAGGCTTAAAAAATCTCAATGTTTTGTTAAGGATTGATAACACCACTGCCATATGTTATATAAACCGCATGGGTGGTGTTCAGCACCCACATTTAAATGACATTGCTCGAAAGATCTGGCAGTGGTGTGAAGCAAGAAATGTATTTGTATTCGCATCATATATCAAATCTAGCGACAACGTAATAGCAGATCGAGAATCTCGGCGAATTATTATAGATACAGAGTGGGAAATCTCGGATTGTGTTTTTTTACATATAAGTCAATTTTTTGGAAAACTGGAGTTTGACCTTTTCGCAAGCGCTCAAAACTACAAATGTAGTAGATATGCATCATGGAAGCTAGATCCGTATTCCGAAGTTATTGATGCATTTACTATTTCTTGGCGTAACATTTTCTTTTATGCTTTCCCTCCTTTCTGTTTAATTACTAAAGTCCTAGAAAAAATTATCGTAGATAAAGCAATAGGTATTTTAGTAGTGCCTTACTGGCCATCTCAACCATGGTACCCACTATGGTCCAGTCTTGTTTCATCAGAAAAGATATTCTTTGGTCCTCACGAATCACTTTTAAAATCTCCTTTCAGAGTCCGCCACCCACTTCACGCGACGCTTATCCTGGTGGCAGCAAAATTATCCGGGAGGCGCTGATCAAGCGTGGAGTACCACGAACGTCATTACATATAATGATGGCCTCATTTGCAAATACAACCTTAAGACAGTACAATAGTTCGATAAAATCTTGGTGGCTTTATTGTAAAGATAATAACTTGGACCTGTACGAGACGGATAGTGCCCAAATTATTTCATTTTTAACAAAAAAATTTGAGGAGGGTACTAGCTACAGTAGTTTAAATACACATAGGTCTGCCCTCTCAGTTATTTTAGGCTATAACGTTACCATAGATGACTGTATCAGCCGCTTCCTTAAAGGTGTCTACAGACTTACTCCCCCAAAACCAAAATACAATTCAACATGGGATACAAACGTAGTACTGAAATACCTTTCCGATTTATGCCCTTACGATAATATATCGTTAGTTGATTTGTCACATAAAACTTGTACATTATTGGCTATCGCTTCTGCCCAAAGAATGCAGACCATCAGTGTTATAAAGTTAAAAAATATATCGGTACAAGAAAATGAGATTGTAATTAAAATTAGTGATTTAATCAAAACATCGAGGCCCGGGACATACCAACCACTTATCAAACTACCGTACATTCGCGAAAACCCCAGTATTTGTCCAGCGTTTGCTATTGAAACCTACATAGACAAAACTAGATCTTTGCGAAATGACTACTCTGAAGGAAATCTTTTTATCGGTGTACGCAAACCTCATAAAAAAGTAGGCCCTCAGACATTAGCACATTGGGTTAAAAAAGTTTTGCAAGACAGCGGAATAGACATTTCCATATGCGGTGCTCATAGTACTCGCTCGGCATCTACATCCGCCGCGCACAGGTCTGGGGTCAGTCTGGAGGTGGTTCGCAAGGCCGCGGGCTGGAGCAATAGCTCAAACATTTTCCTTAAGTATTATTTTAGAGATGTGGTAGGCTCGAATGACACCACTTTTGTCAATTCTATATTCGGTTCATAATGTGGAAGATTAATTGCATTTATATAATTAACAAGCTTGTTAAGGGAACGATAGATGTATATTGAACATTGTATGATTTCTCAAAAAATAATTTAATTAAACCTTTCTCTGTAGTTCATACACTAAACTGTTTTTTAATTTTTCTTTTTCCTCTGAAATATTGCAGTGCTCTAAACATCTGCATGTAATATAAGTAATCGTCTTCGGTTGAGACCCGAAGTATAATTAAGAATCAAACGAACTTACCTGGTGAAGTTTGATTCCAATTATGCGAGGGTCTCAACCGAAGACGATTACTGCCCTATCCCCCCCAACCCAATGGCCAAAAGGCAATGTTATAACACAAAAATCTACTCTGAAATAATGATTCAAGGGCGTACGGTGTTGCCAGTGGTAGTGAAACAGGAAATTGTAATAAAAAATATGTCCTTCTATCCTATTTTTTAGTGTTTAAGATCTAAACGTGTGATGAAGATAGCACCATCTCATGTAATGCTGCATGTAATATAAGTAATCGTCTTCGGTTGAGACCCTCGCATAATTGGAATCAAACTTCACCAGGTAAGTTCGTTTGATTCTTAATTATAACTCTGTAATTGTCTGCAGATTGGAATCAACAGATCTTTTGCATCTAAAGCCGTGCTGCCTGTTGCTCAAATATTTAGCAACCTAGCAGTATATAAGTTTATGAAGAACATTATCTAATATCTTGGATGGAGATGACAATATACCGACAGATTGGTTACCTTCAACGGCTGATTTACTGGCAGTCTTAGGTATAGGCGTCACTCGTGAGATTATCCCGCGGTATTAATATATGTCTGTCTTTAATGGCAAATTAAAATGGGCATGGGTGGCATGTCCACCTTATCATAACTTAAACTACCCTTAACTCTAATATTAGCAAAGACGGGTATTTTTTAATTCAGTCAGTTACCTACATCACTGTAGGTGATTAGGAGGGGCCTAGTTTTTCTATCAATTAATCTGAAGCCTAAATCTTGTATCCTGAGAATCACTACCATAGAGGTCCAACATAAGGATGACTAATGTGCCAAAACTTACTTGTAATGATACAAGTAAGTTATAAGAATTTGCTCTGGTCTCGCATGAGCCAAGTGAGCTCTTGACTATGAAGTCAAGAGCTCACTTGGCTCATGCGAGACCAGAGCAAATTCTGCTAAGCAGTACACCGAATCAGGTTCATCGAAGCATTCTTCATAGTTGTCTAGGTGGAAAAGCGGAGGCATACGAGCATAATCCGAGTCTGCAAATATAACAACAATAGATGAAAAACATACTGAATTATTTTGCTAAAAGATTAGGGTTGTGAGTATAGAAGAAGCGACCTTGTTGATCACAAAATTACATTTTGTAGATAAATGAGAATAAAAGAAACTTCTGAAGACAGTCTAACTTAATTTAAAAGAAACATACATTAGTCCAGTAGCCAGAAGAATATGCCCCTCGATAATTCAAAAAGTTCTAACAACTAAGTAACATGCTGCAAAAGTAATTGTTTTTTTACTCTGCGATATGCGCAATATTGAATTTAAATTTATAATTTTTCGCCTTTATGTTCGTAATAATAAACTCTGCTTCCACACAAAAGTTTCAACAAAGACGTGCTATGCCTTTTGTTTAATAAATAAAATACAACTTGGGTATTGCGGGGCGCGGTGTAGGTACGATAATGCGTGGGCCGCCGCCCCACCACCGCGTCGTGTGGCGAGACGTGGTGACACTCCACTGCGGAAGTGCAGATGTATTGAATAAGGCACGAAATCATTTCAATATTGTCACTTCTCACAAATCACTATACTCCGTTCGAAATAAGATTAAACATTAAATAAACTTTTTTTTATTTATAGTCCGTTCAACTGATTTTGACTTCTATTGCTTTGGTAGCATGATAAATGGTAGCTGCAGTAAATAGTTGGTATTGTAACCAGTTTTTTGCTTTTAATGTCATCCTTATGCCTACGAAATAAAATTCGAAATCGGATACGAAAAGTTTGCGCACACAGTCACAAAAAGTTCTGTTGATCTAGCTAGTCTCCTACCATAGATTTCTGCTGCGAGACAACATTCATTACGGGCTTACTATCAAGTGCAAAAATGGTCGGACAACGAATAAAATCCACTGGACAGGGGTTGGGAGAGTGTTGATGGAAATTTAGTTTTTCTTTTATTTTTTATTTCTAACTCTTGAGGGCTAGCTCTTGACCTCGATCACGCCTGATAGAAAGCAATTTATGAGGTCTCTGATGGAACGAGCGTACCCAGAAAAAACTTGTTCACTCTTGTTTTGAAGGTAGACGGATTAAATGTGGAAGGGAACACAGACGCAGAGAGTTCTACACTTTGGCTGTGCGCATAATAAATGTGAAGTAGTAGCGCTGAGTACGACTGGTCGGGATATCAACCCAGTGCGTCTGGTAGTCCGGTAGTAAAAGAGCCATATCCCACGATAAGGTCGTGGAGTTCCTGCGCACACTCTCTAAATTACAGTCTATAGAAAACCGACCGATGAGCCAAGCTGTGAAGCCCAGCCACCAACGTTTCGTCGCCTATGAGCCGTTTTGCTCTGCGTTCCACCGAGTCAAGGGCAGCAAGCTGGTATTTTGCTGAGCCATCCCATAAGTGACTGCAATACTCCACACAAGAATGTACTTGAGATTTATACAGGCTCAAAAGCTGTCCAGGTGTGAAGTATCGCCTCACCTTATTTAGGATGCACCATATTTAGTTCCCATCAAAACACTCAACCAACCCGCACCTGACGATATATAGAAAGTTATATCTTGCAAGTGCAAGTAAACCTGCAAACGCACTTGTACGTGTACGCTTTGTGCGTCTACTGCATAGATAAATCATGCAGCACAGCACACATAATTACAAGTGAGCCTAATTTCGACTCGGCAACCGAGGTCCAAATTAGTCATCTAACTTAACGAATGCACAGATTATGAAGCGAGCTGCAACCTCGAAGAACAGGAATCTTCAACAAGAAACACAACGTCTACTAAGAGACGAAAGATTTTATAAGGTATAAATTGTTTCTGTATAACAAAGAGGTTTATTAAGCAATTATTTGTAGCTGTTGGTGAACCTTCCATAGCTTCCATTATAATGCTCCTTATAATCTTCTTAAATATTTTTCATTACATCATGATAGTTTCTTAGTAAAACTTGTATTTTTTTTATTTACACATATACTGTCATATTAGTTAAAATTGGTCTTCTTAATTCGTATGCGTAAGTCTATTTATATTTGGGTGTTGTGCATTATGTCTTAGTTATTTTCGCTATTGACAAAATGCAGCTGTGACTGATTTGGTTCTATAGTTTTGATTGTAGTAAAAATGTATAATAGCGTTATCCTTTTATTGCTCCTTATTCCTTATTTTGTTTACGAACGGTCGCAAACTCCTTTATAACAAAAATTGACTATGAAGGGCTTGACAAATCAATGTCGCAACTGGATTTCTCACCTGTTCTCGGTTTAAGGGATGCAAATACGGCTACCGATGAATTACTGAATTTAATGACTGCGTCCATTTCTGCAAATACCACAGTCAAAAAAGTTTCATCAAAAAAGAGAATCCTCAAACCGTGGATAACACCTGGTTTACTACGGTGCATAAGAAATAGGGATGCTCTACACAAGAAAGTTAAAAATTCCCCAGGAAATGAAGTTCTAAAAATTACCTACCTTCGATACAGAAATTTTTGTATTAGAATTTTAAAGAAAGCAAAAAGAATTTATGATACAGAAGAACTAAAAAAAGCAAGTAAAAACCCAAAAGCATTATGGGACACTATTAAAAGGGTAACTAACACTACTAAAACTAAGAATAAATCTACACAATTACTAACTTTATCATCGTCACCTATTGAGTCCTGCAACACTGTAAACTCATTCTTCGTTAACATTGGCGACAGGCTTGCAAATGATATAGTTCATACTAGTACGACGCAGCCACTGACAGTCACTCAATCCACTTCTGATACCGCATCGATTTCATCTTTCGTCCTCGACCCTACTGACCTCGACGAAATTACAACAGTCATCCGTTCATTGCGCTCTGATGCTGCAACTGGCTGGGATGGTATATCACCCTACATCCTGAAGAGGTACTCAACCTCCCTGGCACCCATACTATGCCATATTTTTAACCTCTGTTTCGAGACTGCCGTCTTTCCCACTTCTTTAAAAAAAGCCATCATTCACCCGATCTTCAAGGGAGGCGACGGGTACTTACCGAATAATTACCGTCCCATTGCAGTTCTGATTGCCCTATCTAAGGTACTAGAACGTCTTATCAATAAAAGACTTGTACACTACCTAGAACATTACAAACTAATATCACCACAACAATTTGGATTTCGTAAAAACAAGTCGACCTGTGATGCAGTTCAGGAATTAACTGATAATATCGTACAAAACCTAAACAGTAATAAAAAGGTCGTGACAATATTTTTGGACCTTGCGAAGGCGTTCGACACCGTCCCCGTCCGTTCTCTCTTACTCAAACTTGAAAGGATGGGTGTCAGGGGGTTACAACTTGATCTCTTTCAAAGCTACCTCACAAATCGCTCCCAAATAGTAAAGATTGATTGTCACAGCAGCAGTGAGCTTCCCATTTACTATGGCGTTCCGCAAGGAAGCATTTTGGGTCCCACCTTATTTCTCATTGTTATAAACGACTTATGCAATTTAAATATCCCAAATGCCAAGATAACGTCTTACGCAGATGACACTGCAATAACTTTCGTCGCCAACACGTGGTCTGAGCTTGAGGGAAGAGCACAGCATGGCTTTGATGTAGCGCTAAACTGGCTTTATTTCCATACGCTTACACTTAATACCTCCAAAACCAAGTTCATTACCTACTCAATCAGTTCTGCTACCCAACCAAATCCACCGATATCACTTAAAGCTCACACATGCAATTTGCAAACTCAGGCTTCATGCCACTGTGCAACTATATCCTCCACGGATGAAATTAAATACCTAGGTATAGTCATAGATAAAAATCTTAAATTTAAATCTCATATTAATGTCCTTACTGGCAGAGTTCGCAAACTTATTTATATATTTAAAACCTTAAGAAATATTGCAAATCCTATAATTATACGTAATGTCTATTTTGCCTTATGCCTATCTCTTATTACCTATTGTATCCCCTGTTGGGGTGGTGCTGCAAAAACCTTCCTTAAACCATTGGAAGTTGCACATCGAGCCATACTGAAAGTGGCTACCTTCAGGCCACTAATATATCCAACTAATCAGTTATACAAAAACTGCAACGTCCTCAACGTGCGGCAACACTTTATGTTACAATCAGTTCTGTTGCAACACCGCATAACCCCCTATGCTGAAATTACCAAACGCCGAAAAGATATAATATGTGCTCCTCCAAAAACCCGCTTGCCGTTTACTAAAAGATTCTTTTATTATCTAGGTCCGACTCTATACAATACAATAAACAAAAAATGTCCAATATATAAATTGTCTTATCAAAATTGTAAAAAGTCTGTACGCACATTTCTTCAAGATAACACCTACGAGGAAACAGAAAAATATTTAACTTAATTCATTTATGATAAGTTTGTTGAATGTACCACCCACCCAAAACATAGACCCACAATAATCCAATCCCCATACTTACGCACGCTTACTCAGCCGCACGCTCATAATCACGCACCTACACACTCAGACACACACGCAGATCCATACACGTACACACAGCATACATGCACACTCACACACGCACCCCCATACACACAAGCACACACACACAAATGCGCTCGTGCACTAATACCTGTATTTAAATATTTAAAAACTGTATTTTGTAAAATAAAAATAAAATGGTAGTAATACAATTAGAGGGGATCGGCACTGTTACTCCTTAATACAGGCTATTTCATAGCCTAGCAAGGAGAGCAGCACGTTACCCACTTGATTGCCAGAGATACTACCCACTTTGTAAAACTGTTACATGTACTACACAATCTGTTTTATATAAATAAAGTTTATTATTATTATTATTATTATTTCCTTTATTTCAACTTAAACACATATAAATTATATTTTTAAATATTAGAATATAAAACATATAAAAACATTTAAAAATATAAAAAATAGTAGCCCACCGGTATCGGGAACAGGGTCCAAGCTACCGGCGGTCAGGGCTCCAGAGAGAGGAACCTCCTAACAATGCGAGCCGTGTCCAGGAGTACCGCTTTCTGGATCAAGCCCTTGACCCAGCTGCCCAACGAGAGCCTCCTCAGGTGTTGGTCGAGGCTCTTGGCTATCAAGCCATTGGCTGTGACGACTATCGGTACAATGATCGCTGAGTCCACATCCCACATGTCGACAACCTCGCGAGCCAAGTCAAGATACTTGATTTGTTTATCTTTCTCGGCTTTCACGAGGTTCTCGTCATGCGGGACCGTTATATCAACGATCATTGCACGCCGCTCTAGTCGATCCACCACCACTATATCAGGCTTATTGGCAACAATAGTCCTGTCAGTGATGATGGATCGATCCCAGTACAGTGTGACATGTCCATTTTCGAGAACTGGGTCGGGCACATACCTGTAGTACGGCACTTCTGATTCCACAAGGCTGTATTTCAGAGCCAGTTGCTGGTGGATAATCCTGGCTACAAGGTTGTGTCTATGCAAGTATTCCTCATTAGCTAGACGAGAACACCCGGAGATAATATGTTTGATTGATTCACCCGGACGGTGGCATGCCCGACAGATGTCAACCGTGCCGTCTTTCACAATAAATCTCCGGTAGTTGTTCGTCATCATAACTTCGTCCATAATTGCACAGACAAAACCTTCGGTTTCTCCAAAGAGGTCACCGAAACGTAGCCAGGCTACGGACGCTAGTAGGTCTACATCGGGTCCATGTAGGACCCGGAAAAAGCGTCCGTGAAGCTCCTTACTCTGCCATACTTCCATGCGATCTTTAGTGTCAAGTACTACTGGCTTGCGCCAGTTCTCTTTAGCCAAGGAGAGCGGGGTGAGGCCCTTGTCCACCGCAACCACATCTCGATGCATCCCCACGTCGGTTCCCAGGAAATATTCCCTAAGACTGCATATCTCGCGATTGTGGAGGGTCTTAGCGTTTAAGAACCCTCGACCTCCACACTTTCGCGGGATATACAGTCTCATTACCGATGACCGTGGGTGATGCATTCGATATGCAGTCAGCAGCGTACGGACCCTCCTATCCAGGGCGTCGAGTTCGGTCTGAGTCCATTTGAGTATGCCGAAAGAGTACATCAAAACCGGCATGACCCAACCGTTGAAGGCGCGCACCTTGTTTCCGCCTGATAAAAGACTATTGAATACTTTCTTCAGGCGGCCAAAGAAGCGCTCCTTCAACGATTGCTTCATGTCAGTATCATTGATGCCCAACGCTTCCGACATACCCAAATACTTATAGGTTTCGGCTGCAGAGAGGGCTCGAAGGTTTATGGAATCCGAGAGTTGGTTCCCACGGATTCCACAATCTCCCCTCGCTTTACATGCATGACCGCACATTTGTCCACACCAAAATCCATCCTGATGGCGCTACTGAAGGTTTCCGTTACTTTCAGTAGCTCCATCAGTTGTAAATTGTTGGGGGCAAAGAGTTTTAGGTCATCCATATAAAGGAGGTGAGATATAACCTGACCACCTCTCTTCAGCCGATAGCCTATACCTGAATCCTCCAGCAGTGTGCTTAGAGGATTCAGAGCTAGACAGAACCAAAGCGGACTCAAACTGTCACCCTGAAATATGCCTCGCTCGATCCTTATCGGCTCGCTATTCCCATGGATATTTCGACATCCTGGATATCGAAGAACCGTCCTCCATTGCCCCATACATGACATCAGGAAGGTGCGGAGAGTTGTATCTACTTTATACAGCTCCAGCACCCTCATGAGCCATGTATGTGGCACCGAGTCATAGGCCTTCTTGTAATCTATCCAACATGTCGAAAGATCCTTTCGGGAACGACGAACCTGTTGGCTAATGGCCATGTCAATGAGGAGCAGCTCCTTAGTACCGCGGGACCCATTCCGACATCCATTTTGAGAGACTGACATGATGAAGTTACTGTCTATATGATTGTAAATCTTAGCTCTCAAAATGGATGTAAGAACTTTATAGACCGTCGGTAAACACGTGATCGGTCTATAATTTTTGGGTTCCGCGGTACTACCTGATTTATGGAGCAGGTGGGTTATTCCTGTCGTTAGAAACTGGGGTAGCGAACCAGATTCTAAAGCAACCTGGTACTGAGCCGCCAAGCGAGCGTGCGACCTTTTGAGCCATTTAATCCAGAAGTTGTGCAGCCCGTCCGGCCCTGGAGATTTCCAGTTCGGCAATGGACGGACTGCACGAGCTACATCTTGGGGGCAGATGGTAATAGCCCCCATTTCTGGTATTGGATCGCAGGCTCGCTCGACTTCCCGAGCCCAATCACCTTCGGTGTGACTAACAGGCCCCGACCAGATACTACGCCAAAAAGAACACATGGCATCATCATCTGGTAGGCGCGTGTCAGCCACACGTTGGTCCGGTCGCTCCCAAGCTCTATATACCCACCTTTCATGACTTTGGAAAGTGCGGTTCTGGGTGTATCGGTCTACTCGCCGCTTGTACCTACGAATACGGTTCGCCCATGCATACACTTTCTGCTTCAGGAAGTCAATGCGCTCTGTGACACAGGACATATAGTCTTGAGGCCTGATATCAGTCCCTGAGAACGCCCGTCTCACAAAGCGCATCACTCGAGGGCGAGTATTGCCCTCCCTGAAGCAGATTAGTTTGCCGATGAGCGTTCTGGCCCCACCAATACGGCGTTCAATTCTGCACTGCCAAGCTGGTGCGGCTGGTTTCGGTCGAGTAGTTCTTGAATCATTCGTGAATTTCACGTGAGCTACACGACATGCCGCTACAGCCGCACAGTACAGAATCGAATGAGTATCGGTGAGGTCTTCGCAGTCATCAAAATAGTTTGACAACTGCGAATCCAGAGTCGCCACCAGCACCCTATTTTTGTTATGCATGGGTAAACGAGGTAAACGTGGTCTAAGTTCGGGTGACATGAACCGATATTCCCGAATCGCACCGTCCAAAGCACTCCTCAATTCCTCACTGCACTGGGTACTTACGTTTGTAGCCCTATCATCAGTCCCCTCGTCAGTGTAATCTGTGTTGAGCTGTGGTGGTACCACAATATTCTGTAACGAGGGAGCGATGACACGGCTACTCTGTATTTCATTTCGTAGGCGATCAAGTACTGTGTCATCCAACATATGATTACGCTGGATGACCCGCACCTGATCCGACAGTCGTTGTGCTGAAACGTTGACTGCTGGCTCAAGCACCTGAAACAGAGAGAGCATCCGAACACGGTACGCGGTCAGATTGTTTCCTCCTTCTGTAGCCCCATAGTATGAGCGCATGACATTTTCATTGATGGATCGTGTCCATCTCATGCGCTGCACACTTCCGCCGGGAGCTGGGACCCTATCAGAGACCGGTGGGCCTCGAGGTCCTAAACCGTCCGACGGCCGGCGTCCTCTCCGTCGACGAGCAGGTGGTGGCGTCGTAGGCGGGGAGAAGTACTCGTCGCTCGAGCTCGACGCAACTACCGCGGCCGGTGTCGTCACAGCGCCCGGAGTGGGGCTGGGTACCGGCGGCGGCGAGGCGGAGCTGAGCGACGAATCCGGTGGTGGTAGGCGTGCATTACGTGCGGCGGCTCTGGTCAACATTTCTCGGTTTTCCTATTTCGTGTTCAATATGTTCGGAGGTGACATCTGTCATGTCACCTCCGACTCGGCAGTTTTTGATTCAATTTGTTACATTTTGGTGTAGTACGGTCTCTTTTTACTTTTTTCAATGATTTTCCAGATTAATGTTGTTGGGTATTATGATAAACTATTGTTAAATTGGGTTAAAATTGCTTTCGTTGATTAAAATGCAAAGATTGGAAAACGTGACGTCTTGTTGCCTCGGTGTTGCCAGTATTATTATTATTATTATTATTCAGGAGCTTGATTCATAATAGCAGCATTACCGTTATCTTATTTTCCTACTAAACATAATATTATATTTATCGTCAACTAGTGTTTTAGTATATCGTAGGAAGGCTGGCAGATGCCACACTATGATACGTAATACTTCAGAGCAGTAGATACTAACGTAACAGAGTGATGGCCGCCATACTAGAAAGTGCAACTGTGAATGAGTTACAAATGTACCCAAAGGCGCTAGTGTTCTATGAAAATTGCAAAGCACCATGTTTCAAAGATCACAATAGGAAGGCAGTATTTAGCTAAACTTCGAGTAGCAGAGGCAAAAAGTGTAGACTTCCTTACGACAACATTTTTTTTCGGGAATTTCTTGTTTCTGTTTTCGGGACATCACTTAAGTGTACATTAAAAATGATGGAACAAAAACAGGTACCTACTTATTGAATTCAATTATTTTACCGCTTCAATATAATTATTTTTTAATGTATTTAATGTATTTTTCCCGGGAAAACTATCCCGAAAAAAATTGTAATAAAATCTCCACTTTCTGTCTCTGTGCCCTTCCTCTATCACTATAATAAGTAGCTACAGAATGAAAGTCTACATCATTATTACGATCTTGGTCGGTAGGTACTTATTAAATTGTTTGAAATAAAGAACAGAACAACAGCGTATTTGTCAAAACAGACTTTTTTAAACGGGAGTGACGTAATTCAGACAATTGTTAATGATTATTGTTAATGATGAATTAGTTAAACATGGGCGAAATCACGGACCGGTACAGAGTACCTAGTGATTTGTGAGAAGAGACAATAATGAAATGATTTCGTGCCTCATTCAATACGTCTGCACTTCCGCAGTGGAGTGTCACCACACTTCGCCGCACGGCGAGGCGGCGGCGGCGCACGCATTATCGTAGTTACCTGTACCGCGCCCCACAATACCCAAGTTGTATTTTATTTATTAAACAAAAGGCATAACACGTATTTGTTGAAATTTTTGTATGGAAGCAGAGTTTATTATTACGAATATGTAGACGCAAAATTATAAATTTAAATTCAATATTGCGCATATCGCAAAGTAAAAATACAATTGCTTGTGCAGCATATCACTTAGTTGTTAGAACTTTTGGTTTAAGTTGAATACACATAAACGTATAGGAAATTATTTGAAAAACTTAAAAAAAATATTGAATGAGTTACGGGATATTTTCAGTATAGTTTAGATAGTATTAATAAAGAATCAGTAAAGCATTTTAATTTAGGTTTTGTGTTATTGTTCTAACGCGAACTAATAGGAAATACCTACTTCATACCTATTGCATAACTCTAAACTGTTAGCATTTTTGTATATAATATACATTGTTATCCATCCAGAGAAAATAAAGCACTTTTGAACTATCGTAGGTTATGTGGAAAAATTATTGTATCCCTACTGGACTACATGGCGTTATTTTTAAATGTAAATGCAGCAATTATCTGTGTTTTATTGAAGTTGCTAGCTTTTGCCAGCGGCTTCGACCGCGTGGAAGTCGGAAATTATCCCGCGGGATCGTACTACTGGGATAAAAAGTACCTTAAATGTTAATCCAGGTTATAAACTATATGCGTGCTAAATTTCATTCAAATAAAATTAGCCATATTTGCGTGATTGAGTAACAAACATCCAAACATCTTCACAAACTTTCACATTTATAATAATAATAATATTATATTTTTAAATGTTTTTATATATTTTATATTCTAATATTTAAAAATGTAATTTATATGTGTTTATGTTTGAATAAAGGAAATAATATTAATAAAGTAGGATTAGCAGGATTTAAGATCTCGTGATGATTTTGACTATATTACTTAAATCATTATTCGTATTCCTACAATAACATTTTAGTTATAATTTAACTACGCATAAAAGTGTCGATGGATCAAGCACGTTTTTGCTGGTTACTAAAAATCTGGTTTTTAATATTTTGTGTAACTTTTAAACTTCATTTGAGAAGAGAATAGTTTTTCTTTCAAGTCTGAAAATCTTCTGTCAAGTCGTATTCCTATATAATCCTGCGATGTATTTGAGGCCAAATCAGTTAATTTTTTGCCATACTACTGACTGGAATGAATACAAAAGAACCTTATTATGAAGAGAAGCCGTCATTCGAGCCGATAAGAAAAGATCAGAGTCGTGGGAACATTGAAAACGGGTTTTTGAGAACGTGCTGTGGTGTTTCAAAGTCAACGTCAAAGCTCAAAGCGTTAAAATAGGCACATATAAGGTAATTCAAAAGTGACGTTAACATTTACATTAAAATAGAATTGATTCTAGTCGCCCCTTCCAAAAGGTGGAGAGTATGGAGAAAAATGGGCACGAAACTGGAGTTTATCGCATAGTCGTAAAACGTTTCAAAATATTCTACCTTCAATAATTATATAATTATGTGTTTATATGGAAATGGAGATATGTTAACCGAGCGAAGCCTGCCATGCTGCAGGACATCGAAATTGACAGTACTAAACGCGTTACTAAAATCCAGTAAGCAAAGAATCGTTAGGTTCTTTTTGCTTTCATGCCTAAACGTATGTCATCAGTGACGTTAACTACGGTTGTTACGGTGCTGTGACCGTAATGAAAACCGCATTGGAAAGGAAGTAGCAGACTATTCTTACAAAGCAAAGCACTTCTTCTTTTTAACAATATAATTATGAAATGCTCATCAAAACTTAAACGAAGTTCAATACAGCTATTCGCACGTACCATTAAGCCTGTATCTCACAGCAGTTGAACTTTGAAACAAAAAAAAAAAAAAATTTAGTAAACATTTTGTTGTCATACTGAGCTACGCGACACACGACATTTTCAATTAAAATTTGATTTAATACTAAAGTAACGTACAAAGTACAGCAACTTATCTTATAATAATGATATTTTTGGTTTTAATCAAAATTAAAGCCTTGTGATAAATTGCTTTGAATAAATTAACGTCGGCTTTTTATTAGTGTTATTTAAGTTTTTGTTGTAGTTGTAGATACAATAAAAAAATCCAATAATAAAGTAAAAACCACTTGGAAAATTATTATAATGAAACGGGTAAGTCGGTTAAACAAGAAAAACAACTAGAGATTATGGTCAACAACAAATTAGTTACTGAAGCTGAAGACGCTGACGTCTGACGACGACGACGACGACGACTGACGACGAGAGAAGCTGCTGACGTAGCTGAGGCATTTAATGAGTTTTTGCCAACATACCTTTAACTACGACTCGCAACTTAAATTCGTCCCCGTCTAAAGCGGAAAACCTTCTGCATAGTAGTGTGCCCAAATGTAGTCGCTTATTTCGTTTCGAACATGTAACGCCTCGTGATGTAGTTAGTATTTTTTAACACACTTAAGTCTAAAAACATTGGTGATTACTGGGGCATCTCCATTAAACTTTTAAGTAATATAATCGACATCGTAGCCCTCTATCTAGCTATTACTTTTAATAAATGTGTTGACTTAGGAACTTTTCCCGACCTCATGAAGAGTAGTAAAGTCATACCATTATTTAAATCAGGTAATAAAAATAACGTTGGATATTTTATGCCTATTTCTATCTTACCTGCATTTAGTAAAATATTTGAAAAGTTAATACTCAAGCAGTTGCTAAGACATTTTAATTTAAATTGCCTCCTTCATGATGAACAATAATATGGCTTTACAAAAGGTCGTTCAACTACAGACGCGGGCGTTGCTCTGCTGAAACATATATTTAACGCATAGGAGAACTTATAAATTGCTGTTGGAGTTTTCTGTGATATTTCCAAAGCATTTGATTGCATGCACTATGACACGCTATTGCGTATACTACGTCATTACGGTGTTCAAAATGAGGCTCTCAACGTAATAAATTCTTATTTAAATAATAGGCACCAATATGTAGATATTAATGGTGTGAAATCTTCCGGGCTACCAGTTCAGTTAGGTGTACCTCAAGGCTCAATACTGGGTCCATTCTTATTCTTAGTGGATATTAATGATTTACCATCCTATTTAAAGAGTATCTGTGACGTTGTAGTGTTTTCTGATGATACCTCTCTTATCTTTAAAGTAGACAGAAATAGACAAGATTTTGACGACGTACACAGTGCACTCTCAAGGGTTACGCATTGGTTTACCACGAATAATCTAGTTCTCAATGCCAAGAAAACGAAATGTATAAAGTTCGCTTTACCAAATGTAAGAAATCTGGGACCCAACATCGTCTTAGATAATGAGGTGCTTGCAACTGTAGAATCGGCCGTTTTTCTTGGCATAACAGTAGATGCCAATCTTCAGTGGGGATCACACATATCAACCTAGCGAGGAGGCTCAGTTCAGCCACCTACGCCATCAGAAAAGTAAGACAATACACTGACGTCGATACAGCTCGGTTAGTCTACTTTAGCTATTTTCACAGCGTCATGTCCTACGGTATTCTGCTGCGGAGCAAAGCTGCTGATATTCAAAATATTTTTTTCCTTCAAAAACGTGCTGTTATTTATATAAATGATTTTATTTAGGTTTGTACAAACACTTTTACACGTTTTTTTTTGGGGTGGGAAATCATCAGATGACTTCTCCCGCTCTGGGTGGAGCAGGAGGGCGTGTCAGACTTTTACTGACTAAAACCCACCCGTGTTCCGTCAGTTGCCTGTGTGCCAGGGGCCGCGGTATGTCTTTCGAACAACCCGCACCCCTGGCAGGCATTGGCCCTTGCGGGCCCTATCAGTTGCTGCTGACATATCTTTGAGGCGTGCGTGGAACACAACACGCTGTCGACCCAGGCTTGGTCCTTACCGGACAGCGAGCTACCCATTACTCGCCGTCCGCAAGCCCGTGCCTACGGTGGCCGGGAATCAGCCTGGGATTCCCGACGCCCAGGGCGTCTCCTGTGAAGGCCACTGCTGTGAGGGCGCATGTACAGCATCTCCCTCACGTGCGCCGCCTCCCTCTTTGCGAGTATCACTGCTTCGCTGAAGGAAGCGACTGCTAGCCATGCACTCTTGCTCCGTACCATGGCCTGGACTAGGGTTGGACGCGAGAGATCGCCGCCACCGGTCACCTCCACGAGGACACGGCGTTTCCCCGCCCAAGCCGGGCAGACCTCCACCGTATGCTCCACCGTGTCCTCAGGGCGATCTTCGCAATGGAATCACCCGGGCGTTTACTCCCGCCCTATGCGAAATAGGAACCTCCCGAAACAGCTATGTCCGGTGAGGAATTGTGTCAGCCGGAAGGTGAGGACGCCATGCCGCCTCTCAAGCCACTCCTCATAGAGGGGACTTACCGCCGCAATCGTGGCGTGCCCAGCACTGGGTTGCGACAATCGCACTTTCCACGTCGCCATGAGATCCTGCCGGAGCTCTGTCCGCCGTGCCGCGATTTGCCGCGGCAGCGGAGTTACGCCCCGACGTTTGGCCTCCTCGCGCTACTCCCAAGTGTGCGCGAGGACCTTTGCCTCCAGATCCCATGGCGGCAATCCGGCAAGGAGGCCCGCCGCCTCACCGGAGATCGTGCGGTATCCCCGGATCATACGGATGGCCATGACCCTATGGGCCGCTTTAAGGCGGCGTGGGTCGGAAAACGTCGTTTTGTATTGTGTTTTATAAGTAGATAAATCGGATTGAAAAAATTGAAAAAATTATGTTACATAGTTCACACCTTGATCTAGATATTCCAGCCATACGATACACGATTACTTGCACTTTACTGCATCCAATTAAATCGCAAACACAAGTCTAAATGATGATCGGATTCTTATTTCATTTGAGTTATAGAAGGTTTTGAACAATCAAACCATAATAAAGGTCGTAAAAAATATGATGAAATCCGGCCGTCTTAATATGGACTATGAAAATATATTTATAACAAATCTAGAATCGAGTGTTTTTATCTTTACATTTACACATACGCGCCCCGTGTCGTTTAGTGCCGTGCGGAACATGTTGGAGGACGGACGTGTGCCAATTTTTTGAACCCGCCACCCCCGCTATCTGTTACCGGTAGAGCAAAAAAATGTTTGTAAATAATAATACGTGTCTAGAATAAACTAAATACAGGTATACTTTATGTATATCTAATTATTTACAAGCTATATTTTGTCGAACGTTAAAGTAGTTAATATTTTGTCAAACAAAATGGGAACCTACAGAAAGTAAAAACTTTCGATCCAGCGCTGGCTCTTCGAAGGCTAGTAAACAAAAAAAAAAAGGTTGGTTTGACAATATTATTATTTACCTATATTCATTATATTTTACGCGTATTACGCGCATTACTATTAAGGAAAGCGCTGACACAAAGGCACGAGGCACAACGTGTGCGCATCATCGACCCAGTTACGACGACGGGAAATTGCTGACACAAAACACGAGGCTCAAAGACACCGTCTACGTGACCGAACCCGCGCACTTCGTATCCAGCATCGATCGAGTCAAATTGATTTTCCAATCATTGTAATTTTTATTAAAATAAATTAGTTTATAATAAATTCGGTTTTTTTTAGTCCTCCGGCCGTAGCCTACGTAATTGGCGTTGTCGGTAGGAATCCCGGGTCGTACTTGTGGTTACCGGTATATCGCACCGCGTTCGCTACGATAGACTATCATCGTCGCACCGGGAGATCCAGAACAACGAGACTACGCCGGAGATCCAGATATCGATACCGCACAACGAAGACCAGAATGTCCATGTAAGTCCGCTGAATTTTCTTAGTGGTTGCTTGTTTCTTGTGCTTTTTGTGTGTAAGTTCCATAAACCTTATCCAACATTTTTTATCCACGTAGATCTAGTACACCTTGGTTAGTTAGTAGTAGGAATAGAAGTGTAGATTCTAGACGCGACATTCATCCTGAAATTGAACCCAAGATGGCTGATTTAGACAGAATATTTAAAGCCCTCCGCTTAGTTCCTGATTTTGATGGGAATCCGAACGTACTTACCAGGTTCGTCAAATTGTGTGACCAGTTAGCACTAGAGTTCATCCAAGAGAGGCAACGGTTAAATAAATTACCGCTTTTAAATGGCATATTGAACAAAGTTACAGGCCCCGCCGCCCGTCTTTTTAACGCTAATGGTATCCCTAATGATTGGGCAGGCATACGTAGTGCTCTTATTAATAACTTTGCCGACCAACGGGACGAGACCGCTCTCTACAACGATTTGGCTTTACTTACACAAGGTTCCGGTACGCCGCAGGAATTTTATGAGCGTTGCAAGAGTCTTTGCAGCACCGTCATGACATATGTTTCATTGCATGATACCCTAGATTCAACTATTACGGCCAAACGCGATTTATATCGCAAACTAACTTTGCAGGCCTACCTCCGCGGTTCGAAAGATCCTCTAGGCGCGCGTATTAGATGTATGAGACCGGATACTATTGAGAAGGCTCTAGAGTTTGTGCATGAGGAGACTAACACTATGTATTTGCAGAGCAGAAATGATAACTTGTCGGATAAAAAACCCTCAGCTCGAATGCCACCTAATCAACAGAACGAAATTAATCATAGAATGCCAGTTCGTCCAAATAATATGCTTGTTCCGTTTAGGCCCAATCCTTTTAACATGCCCGGTCCGTATAGACCACAAGGACCGCAGTTTACACCACGGCCTTGGCCATCTCAGCATCAGTTGGAAATGCCGTTTAATTCAAATAACATGCAACAACGTGGCCCGACCCGTACGCAACAAGTATTCGTCGCACCACAGCCTAATAATGATCAGGGTGGTTCTAGATTCAGAATGCCGCCAAGAAACCCGTACCTGCCGAATAAAGGTCCCAGGCCTATGAGCGGCGTGAGCCACTTTGTCCGCAGGCCCTTGCCTGCTACCAATAGCTGGAATTGGGCCTTACAAGGCAATCCACCACCTTCTAATTATCTTAAAACCCGCGATGTTAATGTGAACGAGTGTTCCAGTTATGGGGAGGACTATTATTACCCCGACTTATCTGATTCCTTTTATATTGACCCCTGTAACCAAGACTACTTTTATTATAATAACGACTGTGTATATGACTACGCCACACCGGAACAGACCGACGGGACCAATGACAAAGGCAAGCCAGGTACTGCTGACCAACAGCAACCCTGAACCAGTCCGGATTTTCAGAAAGTTTCGCAGTTAAACAGCTCAGGATAGAATTAAATTTGTAAACCCAAAGGCAGCTACCGTTTGTTCGTATTCATAACCCTCCACTTAATTTTCTAATAGATACCGGTGCAAACCAATCATTCATCAGTCCAGAAGCAGTCCAAAATTATTTCCCGCACATACCTCTTAACTATGATCCATTCGAGGTTACTAACGTTCATGCCACAAGCAGGAGTGACTACTCCATTAACTTACCCTGTTTTCCCGAATTCGGTGACACGAAATCGATTAAGCTATTCGTGTACAGATTCCACGATCGTTTTGATGGTTTGATAGGAATCGATTTACTTACCAAATGGGAGGCTAAGCTAGACTTGAAAGATCTTACATTCATAACCAAGTTCGCAATTAATCCCATCCAAATTTATAATTCTCGAAATTTAAATCTCTTTGAGGAGATCATACCGGCGGGAAGTTCTAAATTAATACGGCTACCTGTTAATGCACCTGGGGGTGAGGTTTTTGTAGAGGAACAGATAATTTGCAATTGTATTATATCCGAATGCCTGACCACCGTTTCTAATAGCCGTGGTATAGTCGCAGTAAAGAACCCACAACGATATAATATTCTCATTGGATCATGCCACTCAGGCAACGATATTCAATGTCGGATGCACTGAGCAACTGTCACCTCGCGCTAAAGATGTTACATCCCGGATACGTACCGATCACCTAAACGAGGAGCAAAAGGCAAATTTATTGACACTGTGTTCAAAGTACGTCGACGTCTTTTACATTGAAGGCGAGGCCCTAACCTTTACCAACAAAGTAAAGCATAGTATTAAAACCACAGATGAAATTCCAATTTATACTAAAAGTTACAGATATCCGTTTATACACCGTCAGGAAGTTAGTGATCAAATAGCGAAGATGTTAGATAAAGGAATCATTAGGCCATCTGAGTCCGCATGGAGTTCACCAATTTGGGTCATCCCAAAGAAAAAAGACGCCTCTGGGAAACAGAAATGGCGTATAGTCATTGACTTTCGGAAGCTAAAGGAAAAAACGATTGATGACAAATACCCTATCCCGAATATTACAGACGTCCTGGACAAATTAGGCAAGTGCCAATATTTCAGTACTCTCAACCTGGCATCAGGTTTCCACCAAGTGGAGATGAACCCCAGTGACATTCCCAAGACTGCCTATAATGTTGAACATGGGCACTTTGAATTTTTAAGAATGCCCATGTGACTTCAAAATTCCCCTTCCACATTCTAACGAGCGATGGACAACGTACTCAAAGGACTCCAAAACGTCATATGTCTCGTCTATCTTGATGACATAATTGTATTTAGTACCTCCCTCCAGGAGCACATCAACAACTTAGAGAAAGTGTTCCAGAGGTTAAGAGAATCTAACTTTAAAATCCAGCTAGATAAATCAGAGTTCTCGAAACCGCATACCTAGGTAATAATAATGGGATAAAGCCCAACCCAGACAAGATCACAGCTATTCAAAATTACCCCATACCTAAAACACCTAAAGAAATTAAACAGTTTCTCGGACTCCTCGGTTATTACCGAAAATTCATTCCAGACATTTTGATTATATCAACTGTTTCGAGAAGTGTAAGACTCTACTGATCAACGATCCTATCCTGAAATACCCCGACTTTGACAAAGAATTCATCTTAACCACAGATGCTTCCAATTTTGCAATCGGTGCGATACTTTCACAAGATTCCATAGGCTCGGATAAACCCGTAGCTTATGCGTCACGAACGCTTAATGAAAGTGAGGTAAATTACAGTACAATAGAAAAGGAATTACTGGCCATTGTATGGGCAGCAAAATACTTTCGGCCTTACATCTTTGGACGTAAGTTCAAAATAGTAACGGACCACAAACCATTACAGTGGGTCATGAGCCTCAAGGAACCTAATTCACGATTAACCAGGTGGCGATTGAAATTAAGCGAATATGATTTTACCGTCATCTTTAAAAAGGGCAAACACAACACCAATGCCGACGCCCTTTCTCGTGTCGAGGTCTATAACGAAGAGGTTAATTCGATGATTGTAAAAGCAACTGACAGATCACCATCCCTAACTAACTCCATCACCCTGACAGCACATACCTTTGAGGAAAATCCTATACTTGAAATACCCATCACCGATTAACCACTTAATAAATTTCACCGACAGTCGTGTTTAACCGTTGTAGGTGATTTTAAAAAACGGACTACTGCGACTAAGTCATTTGACACCCACACTCGAACATCCATCCAGCTATCTGAATTTAACCTGGCAGAGGATCTGATTAATGCTATTAAAGAATACGTCAACACTAAGATCAAAACTGCCCTGTTAATAAATCCACCCCTTGCAATGTACAAGGTGTCTCAAAAGTAAGTTCACATTTGCTTATCTTATTACGCGAAAGCAACTATTCTGAGGGGCGCGGGGGGTATGTCAGTCGGTAGTCTGGCTCTTGGGAATTTAGTCGCTATGGAGCGTTTCTCTGGTGCGGACCGTGCGTTGTGCGTACGTGAGTTTTACAAAAACGGTAATTCGGCGACTGTAGCGCGTAGAAAATTCTGCAGTATTCGACATATTCGTCACTTAAATGATGCGCCTAGCACTCGACTCATTGCAAAATGGGTTGAGAAGTTTGAAGAGACTGGGTCAACTCTGGAGAAACCAAAATCTGGGCGGCCAAGAACATCAAGAACAGCCGAAAACGTGGACAGTGTTACTCAGTCTATTCGAGATGATCCAAACCTCTCGATTCGGAAGCGTGCTGTTGCTTTAAATGTGCACAGATCTTCATTATGCCGCATTTTACACAAAGATTTAAAGCTGCACCCGTACAAAATTCAGTTAGTGCAAGAACTGAAGCCTCAAGATGCTGGTCAGAGGCTTGCCTTTGTAAATCAGATGATTGAGCGCTTTCCAACGTTCACCAACATCTTGTTTTCCGATGAAGCCCATTTTCACCTGAATGGGCATGTAAACAAACAAAATTGTCGTTACTGGAGTGCAACCAACCCAAAACAAAAACATCAGAAACCGCTACATTCACCCAAAGTCACCGTATGGGCAGCGATGTCGGCGCGAGGAATTATCGGCCCTTACTTTTTTGAAGATGGAAGGGGACGCACACTCACAGTGAATTCAGAGCGTTATGTGGAGATGTTAGACGAGTTTTTCGTACCCCAACTGCAAAACTTTCCTGGTTACAACCAAAGAACATGGTTCCAGCAGGATGGAGCAACTTCACACACGTCCAACAGATCTCTGCCTCGAGTTCGAGAAATTTTTCCGAACAAATTAATCTCCAGGCGAGGTGACATAAATTGGCCTCCACGGAGTCCCGATTTAACGCCTATGGATTTTTTCCTGTGGGGTTATGTCAAATCAAAAGTTTACGCTAATAAACCGACTTCCCTGGCACAATTAAAAGAAAATATCCGTCATGAAATGGCAGCCATCACGGAGACTACCTGCCGAGCTGTCATAGGCAATTTTAGTGCCCGACTAAATGAATGCCGAGAGCGCAACGGTTTACATTTGGACGATGTTATTTTTAAAAAATAAATTCCCAAACAGTGTACTTCAATATAAAATAAACATTTTTTCAATAAAACTAAGACTTTTCTTTTAAAAAAAGATTTAAATGTGAACTTTCTTTTGAGACACCTTGTACAACATAATACCTCTGTTACAAAATCATTTTAAAAGTTCATCCATGAAATTGGTATTGGCAAAAAAGGAACTTGAAAACGTAAAAGAATACCGAATCAGCAGGAAATTATTCGTCACTACCACGAAGGTAAGACCAACCACCGTGGCATTAACGAGTGCTTTCTAGCTCTATCTGTTAAATATTATTGGCCCAAGATGCGAGAAAACATAACTAAATTAAATGGCTGCACAATATGTGGGCAAGCAAAATACGATAGGAGCCCCATAAAAAAAAAGTTTAATGTAGCACCACCGGCCTGGATAACTTTTCAGCACAAAATGAAAAATACGTAACATTCATAGACGCCTTCTCAAAGTATGGTCAAGCTTACCTCCTTCAAGATGGGACTGCAGTTACTATCATACAAGTTTTACTAACTTTCAGCACGCATCATGGCCTACCACTAACCATTATTACAGATCAAGGGACCGAATTCACCAACCAGATGTTCTCCGGGTTCTGCAAGGTGCACAAAGTCATTCATCACCAAACACTCGCATACTCACCTAACGCTAATGGGAATATTGAACGCTTCCACTCCACTATACTGGAACATCTTCGTATTTTGAAACTAAAACACAAAGATGAGCCAGTTATACATCTGCTGCCATATGCTATTATAGCGTATAATAGTTCGATCCATTCTTTCACACGATGTAAACCATACGAGCTTATATTAGGACATACTGATCCCCGAGACCCGATTGATATAGATCTGACCGGACACCTACTACAACAATACAAAAGCGAGCTAGCTACGCTGTGCTTATTTATACATAAAAAACTTAAACTCATGCCTCTTTCCCATGCGGGTAGGCAGCAATACAGAATGCCTGCTACGATCCATACATACTCCTTTTTCTCCGTTTACGATCATACATCCGGGTCCTATTCAAACAGTGCCTGAAACACTACTTAAACAAATTGTTGCTGAATTTAATGGAATTAATTTTGATTGTATTTAAATTTGATTATTCACCGTAGCGTTGTTTTTTCCGGTCGTATTATTAAAAGTACTCCCACACCTCAAGAAAACACTTAGATAAAATTATAAATATACTTACATAGTTTTATTCAAGGCAATTAAATATAGGTTTCAACTCTGCTTAAAACTAAAAGCACTAATCGCATAATAAAGATAAGCTGTCATTACTTTATTATTACATCAGATTTTAATAGAAAATGTCGTGTGTCGCGTAACACAGTGTAACAACGAAATGTTTACTAAATTGTTATTATTTGTTTTGTTTCAAAGTTCAACTGCAGTGATATATAGGCTTAATGGTACGTCATCTGTATTTAACTTTATTTTAGTTTTGTTGAACATTTCGTTCCAGGGTACTTGTTGACTGACCTACCCTGTCCTCCCATACCTGGTACATACCAATGTGATTTGAACACTTTGTTAAAGCCAACTCAAACTCATGAATATGAATATGAATATGAAATGCACCGATCCCAGCGTGGCTTGACCAGACTCGATAAATCGAATGAACCCCAAGATTCGCACTAGCCCCTGGAGCCTCATGCTTCATGGTGTTACAGAGGCCATTGCATATCAAGAAGTAGACCGGGGGGCGCGGTAATGGTCAGGTAGACATGCCCATAGGATAGGAAAGGATTGCGAGCCTACCGGATATGCATCCTTGAGTAAGCATTGGACTAGTGGAGAGACGGGTGGTATTTATTTATAGGAGGGCATCTTTTCACGACGTCGCCGGCATGTTGATTCAGGTCGGGCTTCTTGGGTACGTTCAATTGTTTTCTTAGCTCTTTTCTATGCCGTTGCTTCGCTATGTTCTGTTTTGTTGTTTTCGTAGTAATATTCTGAGTTCTCGCAGCTAAGAGTTTATGGTTTTTTGTAGATATCGCTAGCTGCTTTCTTGATCTTATTTTTGTCTCCAGCCATGTCCTTTCAAAACTTGATTCCCATGTCGAAGTATTTCATTGCTTGTTTTAGATTGTCATTCCTTGGGTAAATAGGTCGTCCGAGGTTCTTAGATTTGGCCTTGTACTGTATTGCTACCTGCAATAGGTGTGGTTTATCCCGTCTGAGGACGTGTGCTAAGTAGCACATCCTGTGGTTCTTGATGTGTTTTGTTATGGTTTTTTCGTCTAAGATTTGGTACATTTTCTTAATTATTAGTTTATTCCTGATGTGGTTAATCAAGTCTCTCATGATAACTCGTTCATATCTTCTGAGTCTTAATCTGTTCACCTTGGGTCGATACTTTTAAGTCATATATCATACAAGGTACGATAACTCTTCGATACATAAGTCTAGCTAACTTTCAGTCCATCTTTGCCTTTAGTATGAATGGTAGTAATGATTTGCGTTTCTCGTGGCCTGTTGGCATCGTTTTCTAATTGTGCTTTTTCTGCTTGTGTATGTGCCTAGCTATTTTATTTCGTACATTGTTGGTATACTTATTCCGTTGAGGGTCACGTTGATTGTTTGCTGTGATGTTATGGGGTCCCTAATTAGAATGTTTGTTTTTGTTTCGTTTATTTGGAGGCCTGCGGTATTTAGTAAAGGTTTTGTGTGGTATAAGATGCGCTCTAGTCCTTCTAGATCATCTGCAATGAGTATAAGATCGTCCGAAAATGATAATACCAGGGGGAGTGAAACGCGGTCCTGATCTAGTTTGATTAAATGGGTTGCATCTTTAAGGGTTCTAAGGACTTCGTCGAAGACTAATGTAAAAAGGCGAGAGGAGTGAGGGCAACCCCGTTTAACTCCCTTTCCTTTGATAATTATAATCCAATTGCTTTGCTGGCCACTCCATTTGATGCATGTTCTTACATTCATGCATACCTTGATTATCCTGTTGGTCAACGATTTGTTAGTTCATTGCAATAATTATCCTAATGCCTTAATGTCTTTAAGTCGACATTGGTGTTTTCTATGACAAGGGCGATAGGGCGAGCGTAAATTCGTTTACTTGCAAATCCTTCCTCGTCTAGGACCCTTTCGTGCATAAAATGTGGTAATCTGTTGATCCATTGTTTAAAAGGGACGCTTGGTAGTTGCCTAGTCCTGTTATTGCATCGTCTATTTTTTATTTTTTTGTTTTTACTACGCATCTGGCGTAAATTCTGTAGTACCATTATGCAGCGATATTCGTTCGCGTCTTCTAGTTTTTTATTTTTGGGATTAGTACCTGCGCGGTTTCAAGCCACTTGTCCGGCACTGTATTCTGTGTCCAGACTTTATTCTTGTGTATAGTTGCGGTTTCCTGTTATATTTGGGGCATCGTTTTGTTAAGTTCGGTTACCACGGTTACCACTTGGTCCGTTCCGGGAGCTGTCTCGTTTGGCTTTTATTGATGATTACCATTACTTCTTCGGCTTTGTTATTTTAACATTTGGTATCTGAAAAGGCCCTCGCTCCTTTTTTGTTTTTGTTTTCCTGGGGGACACCTTTATGTACGCGGATCTCCTTCGGCGTTTTGTTTGTTGTTCCTGTAAAACGTGTCGAGCATTTGCCTGCATTTTCCGGTGTGAAATGTCCCCAGTCCGGTGAAGCGGGCTCTGCGTGTTTTTGTTCTTCTTGGTATTTAACCTTTTGGAGTGTTGTCTGCCATTATTTTTATGCCTATTTGGATTATCCGGTTTCCCGCTTTGTAGGTTAGCAAGAGCTAAGCGATGGTCTCTTTATTAAATTGGCTGAAGAATCAGTTTCCTGAGCAGCGGTCGGTTTTAATAACCTCCGTTATTGTGTTCCAGGGTATTTCGATGTCTTTACTCGTTGGGATGATGTCTTTATTTGCTAGTTTTTTTGTTATCCAGTCTTCGTATTTTATTTATACAGAATTTCTGTTGAGAGCTGCGTAGTTGCATTGTTTGTGCTTGATATGACCCCGGTGTGTGTTACTCGCTTTTCTTGAGGGGTGCCAATCACAGTGTGGAGATGTATGTTCCCGAGTTCAACCCTGTTTCCTGTAGGTTGGCTATATGAATGCCGCTACGTGAAGGTTCAGCGTCTATTTGATTTTCTTTCTTTGGCTGGTGTTGAGGCGCCGATGCACAGGTCTGGTCAAGTGCGCTTAGTTGCGGTAAAGGTCTGTTTCTGGGTGTTGTGTATCCAGTGTCGTTTGCAATTACGACTGATAACGGTGTGAGTAGCTTGCTTCTTGTTCTTCACACGGTGTTAATGAGTTCGCTAATTGGGGGCTGTTCGTTTGAGGCCGGGGTTTCGTGGATTTTTCTTGCTCTTCTCGTGTGTTTTACCGGTTATAAGGATTGGCATGTTGCGGTGTTTTAGCGTTGTACTTAGGATGTCGCTGTTGGCGGGTACTAGTTCGCCAATAGGTGAATACCCTTGTGCGTTTCTGTTGTTTCTGTGCACATTTACGAGATAGTATTCGGACAAGGCGATGATGATATCTTCGCCACCACAAAATGTTATATTAAACTAGCCCCTGACCGCGGCTCCGGCCGCGTGGAAGTTGGTTATAGCGTATGTTCCTATATGAAAGTAGCCTATGTCTCTCTCCATATTCTAGGCTATATCTCAGCCAAATTTCATGACACTTGGTTCAGCGTTTTAGGCGTGAAAGCGTAACATACATACAGAAAGTCACTTTTACATTTATAATATTAGTAGGGATTGTGCGGTTATGTATTTTGCTATCCTTTATTCCTGGAAGAGAATGCTGTTAGGGAGAAAATCATGTATATTATTTAGAAGTGCTAGGAAAATTCTATCATCCTGTCGATATTTCCAAATACATGTGGCGAGATCTTGACTGACAATCCTATGATCGAGTGTTAAGCCCATTAAATTATTTTTTGAAAACACTTTTGTTTGTAGTGCAAGTCCAGGACACGTGCAAAGGGGCTGAGGCTGACTTGACCTTTTTTTTTGGTTAATCTGTAGAACAAAAGCGTGCTATGCGAACTTAAGAGTTAAGGGTAACTTTTTTGTACACTTCAGCACATATGGGCCGTGGGCCGACTCAAATTTCGGTAACCGTGGCGTTACAAGTTATAATAATACAATCTTTAGGTACTGCGTTTTGAGCGATAGGTACCGTATTTTGCGCTAGAATAATAGCGTAAATTAGTTTGTGCCGCCCTATTATATATAGTGTTAGCACACTGGCCCACAACGAACCGGCAAGCCGGTCGTTCTCAGTTTTATAGAACAAATCCCTGAAATATTAGGAACGATCTCACCAGGTTTAGCCGCCAGGGGTCAGCCGTGTCACTCGTCCTCCAGCAGCCAGTCTTCGCTGCAGGCTGAAGCGCACTTACATCACTTTTGCTCCCTTGTTTTATACTACCCAATATAACAAATTGCGACACAGACGGAGACGCACAAAAAACTCGGTTTGATTTCGAAGTCTGGCAAGTAAGTCAACATCTGCTGCGCGCGGGCAGACGCGACCGTTCACGACGGCGGCCCAACTTGAACTCAAGCCAACTCAAACTCAAACTCAAAGCATTTATTTCAATTAAACCATTTCCAGGCCCTTTTGAACTGTCAAGAAGTCAATCAGTTGATAGTTGAAGCTAGTTGCCCATTCCAAAAGTCGTAAAAACTATTTTTAAAAGTGTAACCACGGAGTTTCTTGCTGGCTTTTCTCCATAGGAAACGACTAATTGGAACCATGCACCTAGTTTTTGACGTTTCATAATTGCCCATGTAGGTTTACGTGAAAGAAATTATTTTGAATTTTCGTTTATTAGTTACAATACATACGCAGCTATAAAACAAAAACAACCAACTCCCGAAAGACACTACAAAGTGAAGAATAACTTTAATTTCGGAAGACGGTGACAAAAACATTGAAATTCATTTATTAAAAGAAATTGTCACCGCCTTCCGAAATTAAAGTTATTCTTCACTTTGTAGTATTTTTCGGAAGTCGGTTATTTGTCGCGGTTCATTTGCTGTCATTTTTTTAAGAGTTCCATTATCTGTCTCCGAAACGCATCATCAGATCTATTTATCGCGGTTCATTTGCTGTCATTTTTTTAAGAGTTCCATTATCTGTCTCCGAAACGCATCATCAGATCTATTTATCGCGGTTCATTTGCTGTCATTTTTTTAAGAGTTCCGTTGTCTGTCTCCGAAACGCATCATCAGATGACATGAATTATGAAATAAACCCCTTTAGAACAAAAAAAAAATTGAAATTTGCAAATTCGTCTATCTATGATGGAGTTATGCCCGAAAATACATTAAACATATATATATATACTTTTAAGATGGCGGAAAACCCAATGCACGCTGTCTCTGATGTTTTTGGTGTAATTCTTCGTTGGTATATAGGTAGTTGGTTTTCAATCACACACAACACTTGACTAAAACCATTTATTTTCACTTAAATCTTTTACAGGCACTTTGGATTTTCTTTAGATCAGTGAATCAGATAGTTTGAGTTACGAAGGGAATTTAGGCGCCCATTCCAAAACTAAAGTAGGTCTCATATGGAGAAGAACGGGCAAGAAACTCCACGGACACTCTTTTAAATCAAAACATTATGTTACATAGGTTTCATATTCCACAATTAGAATTTTAGTCCTTTTTACACACTTTCATATCGATACCCTCCGACCGCCACTATTTTCCATCTCTCTAAGTAGGCGGAAGTACTGCATATCGCACAGAAAGCAGTACTGAATCTTATTTCTTAGTAAATGTTACAAAATTTACTAACAATGGTCAAATGCTATCAGTTAATTCTTTTATAATAATCCAATGGTGTTTTAACGTGAAAGTTTAATAAGTAAAGTCATTACATTTTATAACACAAATATCAGTCTCTTACAATCTTTCCGGATTTTCAAGGAATTTATTCAAATAATAAGAATTCACAAACAAATGCGTGTATAAAATAATCTTGTTACTTCATCAGTTGTAAATTTTGATTGAAACTGATTTAGTTCTTGTATTAAAATATAACAGTCAGTTATTGATCATAAACCTCGCAATCCGCGCCATTTTCGGCACAGTAGGTGGCAATGTATCATAAACAAAAGTACTGTGTCAAATGACCAAAAGCTTAATGACTAAAAGCCCAAAGACAATAAAACAAATATTCCCTTTTAATTGTGGCTATGTTTT
Organism: Polymixis lichenea; assembly: GCA_949091785.1. Classification (NCBI taxonomy): domain Eukaryota; kingdom Metazoa; phylum Arthropoda; class Insecta; order Lepidoptera; family Noctuidae; genus Polymixis; species Polymixis lichenea. The sequence continues at coordinate 754,956 of OX420948.1, forward strand.
AACTAAGACATCCTAATTAGTTTTATAGTTATTTATCTAGTTTAACAAACCAGCAGTACTCTACGAGTTTTGTATTACAACCTGGCCAATAGATGGCATTGCTCTCAAAGAAACCAATAGACACTTCGCTGATGCATGCAAATGCTCATAATAGTATTCCAGAGGACAGGAGCACCGGCTTAATAGTGTTATTGCAATTAAATTAAATAGTTACGCATAAGATTATGTTATAATCTTAACAGGAAGATGCTTTCGCGGCGACACGGCCGTTCTGATTGGAGGTGCTCGCTCTGCCCCTGCATATGCCCTCAATGTAGAGTTGAGTTGGTCGTCATCTGAAATAGCGGAGATAAATTTTGTCAGTAGATTATTGTTACTTTTAGTGTCCTACAATATGCATTGAATTGTAGGACTCGGTAGTAAACAGTTTGAGCTTACGTTGATGGCTTGTTGTAGATCTGCAAACCTAATTAATTAGTCTTTATTTGAAACATTGAATGCAATCGCACACTTATCAAGTTTAGTGTGTAGTAGTAGTAGGCATTGTATGCTCAGCTGGTAGCTGAATAGTTTCATCCTCATTAAAATGTTATGCTCTGTGATAGACAGAGTCTTGCATTTGAATAATTTGATATGGCACCTTACATGCACACTTGTTAAGTTTAGTATGTAGTAGTAGGCATTGTATGCTCAGCTGGTAGCTGAATAGTTTCATCCTCATTAAAATGTTATGCTCTGTGATAGACAGAGTCTTGCATTTGAATAATTTGATATGGCACCTTACATGCACACATGTTAAGTTTAGTGTGTAGTAGTAGGCATTGTATGCTCAGCTGGTAGCTGAATAGTTTCATCCTCATTAAAATGTTATGCTCTGTGATAGACAGAGTCTTGCATTTGAATAATTTGATATGGCACCTTACATGCACACTTGTTAAGTTTAGTGTGTAGTAGTAGGCATTGTATGCTCAGCTGGTAGCTGAATAGTTTCATCCTCATTAAAATGTTATGCTCTGTGATAGACAGAGTCTTGCATTTGAATAATTTGATATGGCACCTTACATGCACACTTGTTAAGTTTAGTGTGTAGTAGTAGGTATTGTAATCAGCTGTTAGTTGAATAGTTTATCAATCAATCATTTATTTTGTTGAAAATAGGCATGGTTACAAATTACTGTCTAAAATATTTGCACTATGTTTTTCCATTAAATGGCGTACAAAATGAACACAAACAAGTAATTACATAAGTCATAACTCATTTATTTCATAGCAAAATACATTCAATGTAATGTTTTTGTGTTTTAATAGTGTAATAATTTAATACTGATAGTTAGTTTTAATTTTTCTAATTTAGTTATTGTATGTTTATAGCTTAGGTTATTAGTTTAAATTCTTAACTTTCGCATTAGAGTACACCCTGTAATGATAGTTTAAGCTGTTATATAACAAATAAATAAATAATCTTTATTTCTCTTGCCATCAAACTGTAACGCGCTTTTATTTAAATAATTGAGATTTTTTATATCTAAACTAATAATAAAGCTAAAGAGTTTGTTTGTTTGTTTGCTTGAACGCGCTAATCTAAGGAACTACTGGTCCGATTTAAAAAATATTTTAGTGTTAGATAGCCCATTTATTGAAAAAGGCTATAAGTTATATATCATCACGCTAAGACCCTTAGGAGCCGAGCAAAAATAAAAAGTTACGAATATGAAGTACTCGCACGGGCAGTTGAGGCGAGCGACGGGATGGGTCGGCGAGCAAGAAATTTGACACGAACGAAGTCGCGGGCAGAAGCTAGTTTAGTTATATATCTGTAATTTGTATGGAATACATGATTAAGGTTTAGCGATTGAGCAGTCCATGGCAGGACGTTGATATTAACTCCTCCAAATTGAGTCCGCAAAGGAAGAACAACATCTGAAACAATCGTTTCAGCGTTAATCTGTGCATTGCACAGATTGCCTCTGAGATTGCCATGCAAATTAGAGATCGATCGATCATAATACCCACCATGGTTCCACCACTCTATGCGTAGACTTTCTGGCAGGATTTTAAACAATCTTGGCGTCCAGGGGTCATCCAATACTGTGCGCATCTAGTGTCTGGTCTAATAGCTAAGTGAGATTTGTCAGAAAAACGCACTAAGCACCATTATTCTTCTGCCTGATCTCTGTGTTCACGTGCCCATTGTAAACTGTCTCTCTGATTGCGGGGCTCAATAGTCGATGTAAGTAGCAGCCCTTGGCAACGGAGATATGAATAGCTATGAAGCCTCGTTTCCAACATCATCGCGGTCATTGTACGATTTCGTCGAGCAGTAATTTGTATGTAACGATCTTGTTTTGCGTGTGGTGATACAAACTCGTTTTTCAAGTTGCTCTGCTACGCTGCCCATGAAACGTGACCAAAGTCGCCTTATGACACTCTGCGTAAAGGGTGGTGCCCAGAGCGATTACCACAACACGTTGTCGAGAACCATTTCCCAACATTCTGGCTCGGATAAATTCTTCTCAGTCTAAATAAAATCTTCTCGCCATAAACAAGGTTCTTTTGTATTAATTCCGCCCAGAAGAATGGCAGAATTTTTACTGATTTGAGCACAAACATGTTGTAGGCTTTTACTTGACAGACGATCTTCATCGTTTATCTGAAATTCAAAAACTGTTCTGTTTTCAAATGTCTTACTAATCCGTTACATTGGAGTGATAAAAAAACACATGATTTTTGGTAACTAACAAAAACGTGCTTCATTCCTAGACACATGTGTGTAGTACATTATAAGGCTAAAGTTATTGTAAAATAAGAATAATGAAATTCAGTGTATAATTTCATGATACTCACGATCCTAAAAAAGATAAATTACAATACGCAGGTAATTAATGTATTTAATTTTTAAATCATTTTACGTATCTTTATTAAAAATTAAGTTAAACTGTCTTCAGAAGTTTCTTATATTCCTCATTCATCTAGGAAATACACTAATTAAAAATCTCAAGATCATAAATGTTTGAAATAAAATGTTATTAAATGTCGCCATCTTTTATTATTTTACCCTGTGCCTACTCATTTATTTAAAGATTTTCGCCGTTATTGTTCATAATTATGGTGTTCACCAGATTAGCTTTTTCAATACTTGAAATTACTGAAAAGCCTTATCTTTTTGCAAAAATAATAATTCAGTTTTTTTTATTTACTGTTGTTATATTTGCAGACTCGGATTATGCTCGTATGCCCCCATTATTCCACCTGGATAACTACGAAGAGTGCTTCGATGAACCTGATTCGTTGTACTGCGTAGCAGAATTTGCTCTGGTTTCGGATGAGCCAAATGAGCTCTTGACTATGATACAAGTAAGTTTTGGTACCGTTATTCTTATGTTACACTCAATGGTAGTGGCTCTCAGGATATAAGGTTCAGGTTTCAGATTTATTGGTGGATATCACAAAGTCTCTTGTAATCACCCACAGTGATGTAGGTAACTGTCCGTTGTTTTTCATAAGATTTCAATTTGATTGACGAAGATGACACTGATCTGAATATCTAAATACGTAAACAACCATGCTGTTAGATTTCAACGATTGGTTCAGATGACGCTGTCTAAACTCTAGCCCTTTCAAATGAATGAATAAATTAGCATTGTCATGATTTCCCTCAGTCACTATTCATTTTAAGACAAATTCTCAGTTGCGCGTGAGGCGCTATTTTGTACGTACGAAAAACATTTCGGCTTGTGTATCTATCACGTTTGATACACTTTAACCCCCTAATACTCACAATTAGCGGTTTTATGGATGGAGATGGAGGTAATTCGGAATAAACTTCGTTGACCGATAAAAGCGACACACATTATAATAATTGAATTTTCCCAATTTCGAAACATGTGGAACGGTTGAAGATGTTCACCATCTTCTTATTACAAATATTAGTATACATCGTACTAAAGCAGGTACTAACGTAGCATTCACCTCAGATAGCAAACTTTTTTTGTTTGTTTACACACAAATAAATATGTTTATTGTATTTGTAGACTTAGTTTAGAATACTTTAAGTTATGATGAGGCTGACAACCTTTTGTAGAATTAAAGAATGTAAAAAAAATAAGACAAGTTCTAACTTTTTATGTTTTATCTTATAATTTTTTCTCGTATTCACAGGAATTTGGAGAAGGAGTAACAAACTACAACCACACAGTGCTACGCTATGGCTTTTGCATGAAAAAAACATGCAGTAATTTTTACGAAGTTTCTGGATCGGATCTGGACCTAAGATTGTCCCTAGAGGCGTGCACTAACGAAACCATTTATAAAAAGTATAAATTGAAAACGAAACTTTTGAATGATGTTGATTGTTCCAAGCGCGATAGAGACTTCCCAATAGATAATGTGGATCTGACTGTAGGAGTGGTTTGCATAGTAATATTGATGGTAAACCTTATCGCAAGCCTTTGTGACCGCTATTTACAAAAGCGAAATGATCCGGGAGGTAGGTTTTCATTGTACATCATACAGATTTCATTATTTTAAAAATTACAGGCCGTAGAAGTGTTCTTCTAATTATGCGTTATATTGTATAATAACGTAACAATTTTACCGCATAAACTAACGCCTAGCTTATACCACTGTTTTCTACATCTAAATACTTTTAACTTTTACCCCTTTTGTTTTTAGCCTCGCGTACTTTTCAAAATGCAGACAGTAGTTAGTAATTGATTTCATTTACTATAATCAGCCTAGCCTTTTAGCAACTATGTCCTTTTTTTTTCCTGCGTGGATAATCATCAAATGACTTATCCCGCTCTGGATGGAGCAGGAGGGCGTGTCAGACTTTTACTGACTAAAACCCACCCGTGTTCCCTCAGTTGCCTGTGTGCCATGATAGGATAGGGAGAGCGGCCAACGCTATTCCGACACTCCTCCTCCCCTGCGGCCCCACCGCGTCCGCCATCACACGGTGGCGGCCCCGTCCAGGCGGAAGGAAAGAGCGCTACTCAGAAGTACCGGGACTCCTCCTGTAACCCTCAGCCGCGATGCCTCCCATTCGACATCGCGGCCCGCCTCAGCTGCGATGCACCACACCGCAACCTAGTTGGGGTCACCTTCCAGTCTAACTGAATGCAGCTGAATACCAGTCCTTTACATGGAGCGACTGCCTATCTGACCTCCATAACCCAGTTACTAGGTAATACGATACCCCTTGATAAGACTGATAGTCAGACCTTCGAACTTCTGACGACCTGTAACGATCGTCAAAGTTCCTCGAATAACAGCCGGGACTAACAGCTTAACGGGCTTTCCGAGGCACGGAGGAGTGTCGTTATGTAAAGATGGTCACCCATCCACCGACTAATCGCGGAAAGTGTAGCTTAACCTGATAGATCAACCCGTGCGGCTGTCACGTACTATTTGTTTTTATTAATTGTAATTTTTTCAGGTCTCAGATTTCTATATAGCTTCTCTATATTTCGGAATTGGAAGAAGCTTGTAGCGTCACCTGGAGAAGGGCGAGATTCTCGTTTGAAAGCATTGAGGGGAATTCACGGTATCAGGTTAAGTACTGATACTTATAAAGGCACGCCTTCTTCCCGTGAGGGTAGGCAGAAATTACATGACGCAAGTTTTTTTCACATTTTAATGATGTTTTTTTTATAGGTCGCTTAATATGTGCCTCGTCCTGGTATGTCACATATCTATCACCACCCTCGTGTTTACTGTAAATCCAAAAAGTTTGGAAGATGTAAGTTTAATTTTATTTTACACAAGAAAATACCATTTGTCGTTATATTACTTGTTACTACTGCAATAATTGACTATTACTCCTTTAATTACAGTGGTTACATATAAATTTTTTTGCCATATTTCTGAACGGGTCACTGATAATGCAGACTTTCTTTGTCGTGTCATCCTTTCTACTAGTATATAACTGGCTGATACACTCAGAGAAACATTATCCTTCGTGGAAGATGCTGCCGAAGCAATTCATAATGAGATGGTTGAGGTAAGAAGATTTTATAGTCGAACCAGCTATTTGATACGCGGACCACTGGCTCGCAACTACTTTGAATAGTGCAGTGCTGGGTGTTGTGCTGAGTTGCTTTTATATCACTATCTAATGTGCTACTGGCTAAAAAAGTGATTTCGTACAATAACTTTTTATTTAAACGTGTCCTCTAAAAAAGATTTAAATCTCCTAATTTCAGAACAAGTAATATAATTTTATTTAAATAAAGTGAATTGTTGTTGCTTAAAATGTTTGCCTTTATACCAAATACATTCCACGGCACATCCTTACCACATCAATGAAATTAGCAAAAAAAAGTTGTTAAGAGTGAAAATTAATCTCACAGCCGTATTTCTAAATCCAATTTAGCATAAGACTTATTTACAGACTTTTGCTTTGTCTGATGTAGATTAACTCCATCGTACGGCCTCGTTATAGCCTTGTCAGCAACTTGGTTTGGAAGACTAGCATCGGGACCTCTTTGGCAGGCAAGTACTTCAAGTAACTCTACTGGTAGATAATTTTAGCATCACTATCATAAGCTTTGTAAGCTTTTCTAAAGCAAATATCAGACGCTTCACTTTTTCCCTTTTTTATATTTCAATCGGCATCTTTTACTCGAATAGAAAATTCAAATGTTTAATTAAACACAAAATATAAAAAGTCATAAGTGAATTTTTTACCGAACCGATCCAACGTGAATGGATTTTGGAACTCGGCCATCTTTCATTCCACCTAATGAAAACCACGCAGATGAATGTTCATCCTATTTTATTTTTCGGTGTCATGTCATAGTAGATTGAGACAAAAATTTATGTTTACTAGAATTAGTCATTCACTTAAGTGAGGTGCCTGATCATCATCATCATCTTTACAAAGCATTAAATATTGTATTTATTTTATTTTGTAACGGTGACAGTAACTGAAGTAACTGTGTGTGGGTGTGTGCGTATCTCTTGTGATCATAACAAGCATTATTCCCAAAGAGCGTACAATTCATTATCATCATCTTGCCGTTGTCTCAATATCGTTTGGATTGACGGAACATGAATTTTGTGTTCATGATTTCGTCACCATTTCGGTTCTAACACGATTCGCCTCATTTTTTGTCATATTACACGGTCTATCTATCGTGTCGTTGGTCTTCCCTTACTCTTAGAGCCATCCACATTAATACACAAAACTTTCCTAACGGCATTTTCCTCATTCCTTCTTCTTCCAGTTAAAAATCAATCAATGGGCCACACATTACAAGAAAGTTCTGTTTGTTTCAAAATTTTAGGAACTGCATTAATAAAAAATAAAAAAATATTTATCTACAGAAATGGATTTATACCGAAGTAAGAGACTGCCGCAATAACTGGTGGAGGAATATTCTTTACATCAACAACTATGTTCACGGTTCCCACTGTATGCCGCACACTTGGTAAATATAAAAACGGATGGAATATTAGTGCTTAAAAGTAGTCAAGCTTTTTGTTTATGAACTATGTAAAAGACTTAATTTTGTTATTGTCCTAAATAGTTGTAACCAAGCTAATGCTTAGTTTATAAGTAAGGAAGGTTATCTTACCTATCTATGTAATTCTACAGATTCCTACTTTATTATATTGTACATGTGATAGTTAGTTTATGTTTAGATGTTTGGATGTTTGTTACTGGATCACATAAAAACAGCTGAACAGATTTGGATAAAATTTAGCACATAAATAGTTTGTGGCCTGGATGAACACATGCAATACTTTAATCCTGGTAGCACGTTCCCGTGGGATACTTTCCGACCTCCACGTGGCCGAAGCCGCTGCCAAAAGCTAGTATAATATATAATTATATAATAAAGAGTTAAAATTGATCATTTGTAAGTGTAATGGTAATTAATCTCTCCAAGTTCTGATCGAATTACATAAATTATTTCATTGGAAGAAAGCACAAAGCACACTTCTGCCGATTGCCATAGGATATATGATTGACTTCCATATGCAAAAGTTAGTATCGGGTACATGATATTGAAACAATACGTTTATTGATGCTCACAGCTGGTCGACATTAGATTAATTAAATACTCTCTATAGTGTGTAGGTACAATATATAGTAATACAATTTGAAAACGGTGTTACATTGACGTGTGACATTATTTTTAAATTATTTTGTTTCATCATTGTTCCTTCATCAGGTATTTAGCAGCAGACACCCAGCTCTACTTCATGGGAATCATCATCTTCTTGATCTGCAGGACTGTCCTCACTAGGAAGGTGGTACTGAGCTTTGTCTTCGTGATAGGGATCATTGTCCCCGTACTGCATACTTATTATCAGCACTTGAATGGTGTCTTGATTCCTACTCCGGAGTAAGTTTGCCAGAACTATTATAAAGCAAACAATTTTCATCGAATACTAGTTTAAAAGAACAGAAAAAATCAAGCATGTTTTCAGCCATTGTTAAAGATTTGGCCAAACTGAGAACCACGCCAGCGATGCGAGACGAAATTGGCTCGCGCCGATTGTGTCAACTAACTTTTCAAACTGACGAAAATAACCGCGTATTTTCCTAAGCATTTAAGGAACGCCCCGCGTACCGTGCAGAATTTTCCTGAGTGTGGCCGGAACTAAAAGATAATTTACATAAACCTTAAAAAAAAATAAAGCTCATATTTAGAATAAAAGGTTTTTAAAATTCTCTGGCACTGATTATGTACTGAATTACGTAATATCAGTGCCACAAGCTTTTAAAATGTATAATAATACGTGTGTTTTACATATTGAAAAGACCTATATTTATGTTGGTCCCTAGAACTTACATATCTAAGTACGCCTACATGTATAATAGAATGATGATAAGTTACCACTAGAGTGGTTATTCTGAGCCCAAAACCAACATCATCATCTGCCTAGCCTTTCCCCAACTATTTTGGAGCCGGCTTGCAGTCTAACCGGATGCAGCTGAATACCTGTATTTTATATGGAGTGAGTGCCTATCTGACCTCCACGACCCAGCTACTGGGTAATACGATACCGCTTGGTAAGACTTGTTTTCAAAATTTCTGAACCCAAAATATACCTACTATAATTACATATACATTTTAGGTATTCAACTATGAAATTGCCATTTAGTATTCAGAGAGTAAAAGTCATTTTTGTATTACTCATTTTTTTTTTCTATCGTTCAAAATATGCACCCGTGCTATCGATGCATCTCTGCTAGCGCTGAGATAATTTTTCAATGTCCTTCTTGAAGAAATCAGGTGTACAGGAGCCAACAAACTTTTCAAAGGCATTTTGTACTGCCTCTTAGGTATTGATTTTTTTCAAAATGTCAAATTTTTCGATAATTTCAAAATCAGAAACAACTGACTGTCTTTTTTTGTATGATCTAAACTGCAATTTGGAGAAGACAACGTCTGTCGGGTCAGCTAGACATAAATGGAAAGAATTCCGTACCGTCTAATTTATGTGGCCATGAATACTTTTTTAATCATGTATCTCTAACTTTCAGCATAGCACTTAATTTGTTCATGGGTGATGCCACGTTTAACACGGTCTTCATTAATGGGTACACCAACCTGTCTGGTTTCGTCATCGGCATGGCAATAGCTTACATTTGCTATGACTGGCAGAAAGCTGGGGGAAATCCTAAGCAATTCAAGGTAACCTTTCCGGAAAATCATAATCATAATTAACTGGCCATGGACTCATTAAGTTTAATTTTATTATTTGTTTTTCTTTTCATTTTGTACTTTCACTTCTATCTGGAACTCTATCATCTTCCCCTTGGAAGTGGCCGTTAGACAATCAAATTCCAAAATGTTTTTGTTTGTTCCAATAAACATTATTTTAAAGATCATGCTGACCTTGCCCAATGTCTTAGAATTTTCGCTTCTATGATGTTTTTCTTCACCGTCTTCAGCTGAATGATGATGATAATATAATATTTCTTCGCTTTACCACTTAACGATTTAAACCATTTGATTTCATTACATTATAATTAATATCACAAAGTTCAATTTCGAATAGCCTCCATGTATATATTTTTTGCCTTTTCCAGAACTACCGGTACCTATACTGGAGCACGTTTTTCCTGGTTCTGCTCATTTGCTTTTCTGGCAGTATCTTCTTTGCTGATGGTCCACCACAACCCGTCTACGTTCACTTGCTGTATGCTGCTTTCATGAAGCCTATCTTTGCCATGGTTATGGCAATAATTTTAGCTGGAGTAATTATTCAATTTGAAGGTACTTAATTATTTTTTTAATCTTCTGAGGAAATGATTATTATAAAACAACGATCGGATGAATTCTTAAAAGCACTTCATTTGTTCATTGCAGACCTTAATTAGGAGATTTAAACCAAACACAGGGGAAATTCCTCAGTAACTTTTGTTTTCCGAACTCGGCTTTACACCCGGTTTCTGAATTGAGAAATTGTCAAACTCACTATAGCATTGCTTAAAGAGGATGCGCTAAGGTACCTTGTGAAATTGAAGTTTTTTCACGATTTTAGCAATTTGTAGATTGAGAGAATAGTCACAAAAAAATATTAATCGTCTCTCTTAGCTGGAATTGGCCTTAAATATCATTATTTCAGAAAATTGACAATTGTCAATTGTTGTTGTAATTGTGAAATAGTCATTCATCTATAAAAAAAAAAAGACTTTCTTAGAAAAAGAAAGATTTTGACATTCATTGTCGTTAAAATGAGAGCACGCCTTCTGATCGACGAAGTCGTATTTCTTATAATGCCCTTTGACAATCCCGACTTTTCCACTAACAGGTATATACCGACCAATCCTGGAGTGGCAACCGTTCACGTACACGAGCCGGCTGTCTTACAGTGCGTTCCTTCTGCACGTTGCCTTTGACAGGACCGAAATGGTGTCTATTAACTCTCTTCAAAGAATCTCTCTTATTGGAGTAGTAAGTAATGTGTTATTTAGAACTGCCCGACTAAACATATCCTACACTTTGTTAATTTAACTATGATGAATATTGTGACACATGGTTTTATAAATTATCCACTTCTCTTCTCGAACAACACAACCTATTATAAAAATAGCTCATGCATTTGTAAAAATATTTTGAAAACACTTAATCGATAGATTTATTATTATTTATTTATTTCGGTACTTGGATAATGCTTTGTCTTGTAAAGATAGAGTAAGATTAATTCTGTATTCTATTCTATTATGTTTTAATTATTGAAATATTGATGGTCGTTTGATATCAACCTCTGTGAAAGATGCAGCAGACATACTCTGCTACATTTATCACAGAGTCAAAATATTTTCTATATTTCACAGATGCTGAAAAGCTGCGCATTGGTTACGGGTACGTTCATAGCAGCATTTTTCTTCTGGATGCTGATTGAAAGTCCATTTGCAACCCTCGTTGGAACCATCTTCAAAAAGCCTAAAACACAAACTGTTGAAGAAAACAAAGACGCTGTTGAGGATTCCAAGAGCACAGAAGATGGAAATGGCATAGATATGAGTCAGACAAAAATCGAAAATGGTACAATTGTTATTTAAATGGGAAATGAGCATACAGTTACGTTAACTTAGTAATAGAAGTATTTAGTTTGTTATGGACAAACGGTTTTCTGAACGTACGTAAAGGCCAATTAAGAAAGTGACAAATTTTATCTAGTCCATGTGGTATATTGTGAATAATACTTAAATAAAGCTAGGGATTTAGCAGTTGTTGGGTGTAATGCCCAACAGTGAAAATGTTATGTACTTGTTATGTCGGTAAACCTGTAAGGTATGTTATGTTATGTAAATGAGTAGACGAATGATTCCCTTGATGGATTTATTGCTACTGAATATAGTTACACAATCGTTACAATTAAATGCTATGTTGGAGGAATGCACAGCTGAACAACATTGATGTGCGTATATGAGTGTGACCTACAAACTGTCACAAAGGTCAATATATAGCATAGCTCGTACAGCAGTAAGACTAAAACAAAAACTGACAACATTTTATTGATTTTTTGACTTTTTGTCTCGTCGTCATACTGGGCTGGTTAAATCTTATTTATCTATTTTATTTCTCATCAAATCTAACAAAAAGACAACATTTGTGACAAACTGTTGCCTGTAAAAGACATAAAATACCGTGTGATAAAATAAATAATTAGTTGTCAATTGTATATATTTTTATTTTTTTGTCTCAAAATATTATTTCCGTGTGACAACTGGTATCGGCCGCTATTTTTATTTTTGTAACGTATCTCGTGGATAGAACGAATACTTTCGAGAAATTTAAACCAGTAGTATAAAAGTTAGACGTACTTTTGGTAACTAACGCGGGGAAGTTTGATTCAGTATTTGGTGGGTGTAAAAGGCTTCTTTGGTGAGAATAGTGGCTTGCTCGCATGCGTCTGGTCAAATGACTAGGTATCGCCGGTTAAAGACAAGTTGTGGTTACAAAAAATGAACAATGCTAATACTAGTACAGCATCATGATATGAACAGTGTTCACTTGTGTGAACAGTATAAATTCTGACGATATACATTGGCCGATTCAATAGACATAGCCGCTCAAATACGTGTAATGATTACAGAAATTTGCGATTACTAGGATGCTGATATTTGTACTAAAATTTGTGCTAAAATTTTTATTTTTATTTTTTTAAGCATTTATGCTCAAACTTATAAACAGACAAGATGAAAGGAACAGAAAAATAAGTACAAATATACCTAATGCTTATTTCTACAGAAATCTCTTCCAGCACACCTGCATTAGGAGAGAATATAAAAAGAGATCGTAGACGACGTGTGTAATAGTAGAAGAGAAAACATAAAATCAAAAAATAAAACTCTAACTTAAATATACATACACAATAAGAGAATACACAAACATACAAACATATTACAAAAATAAATATCACTAAAATTTATATAATTATAATGTAATCCAAATACATAAGAAAATATGACAAACTGGAGAGATAGTGTTCTTTCAAAATTAAATACTGCAACAGTTTGGCAGTTCCGCCTAACATTAGGGAATGTTAGGCGGAAGTGAATTTCACAACCAAACCGCACAGTAAAAGAGAAGGAGTAGAAGTCGGTTAAGTGGGCAGGGAACTTGAGATTACTAAGGTGCAGCGCAGCAAAAGAACGGGCATAGAAGAAGCGTTCCTGTAGATAGGATGGGGTTGTGAAGTTTGTTGAATAGCAGACACAATATCCGAGATAAAAATAATCCAATATCTACGGTATGCACAGTTTCAATGTGAACAGTATAAAAACTGAGGATATTGGTTGGCCGGTTCAGGACCTATGGCCGCACTGGGATCCGCGGTTATCAGCCAGGCTCGGGCGTCAATATCTGCATTATCCGGTTGGAATGCGGGCAATATGATGTTTGCTTTGTAAAATGGACATTGAATCTACGTCAGCTGCTGACCCCCACAGCAGAACGCCATAAGACATAATACTGTGAAAATAAGCAAAGTATAATATCTAGCTATGGTTACATTAGTCAACTGTCTTATTTTTCTTACTGCGTAAGCACCTGAACATAATCTACTTGAGAGTGCTCTAACGTGGGCACCCCATTGCAATTTTGAATCTAAAGTAATTTTCAGAAATACAGTTTCCGAAATAGCATCTAGTTTTGAACCTTGAAAGAATTGAACCTTGAGGTACAGCCATCTTAACTAAAGACCCCGAGGACGTGACCCCGTTAACGTTTAATTTTTGCTGTCTGTATGATAAATAAGAAAGTACAAGATCAGCAGCTCGTCCACGAATTCCGTAGTGGTGTAATTTACAGATCAGTGTATTGTGGTCAACGCTGTCAAACGCTTTTGAGAGGTCACAGAAAATGCCAATTGTATCCTGGGGCTTCACCCAGGATTCCAAAATGTGACTGATGAGTTTTACTCCCGCGTCAGTCGTCGACCTACCGTTCGTGAAACTAAACTGTCGACTATGTAAAATCCCATTTGAGTTAAAATGTGACATCTAGTCTAGCTTGATTTTTCATTATTTTTTCTCAATGCTGGAAGCACAGAAATAGGTCTATAATTAGAGGGACTACTCTTACTACCTGATTTGAAAATTGGTAGTACTTTACTATGTTTCATTATGTCAGAACACGTACGGCTGTCTAAACTTTGACTAAATCTATATTAGGACAGGGGCAATTATGTCAATGATGTCTTCAAGAACCTTAACGAAAATAATCCCACGTATGTCTGCAGTGTTTTTATGTTAAGACTTTTAAATGCTGTTTTAATTGTGGCAATAGAAATGGATTTGAATTCAAAACTTGGAACGTCCTTACTGAAGCTTTCTTTAAGAAGAGATTCAGCTAATACAGATGATGAGGGGAGAGATTTTATAACCTCTACTGGGATGTTGATAAAGAAATTTGATTGAATCTCAGCAACTTTGAACTTATCTGAAATGGTCCCTTGCTATTTTTAGAGCTAACTCATTCTGATCTTGCTGTTTTGTGTTTCTAGTTTCTTTGTAAATTACCTGCCACACAGCTTTTATTTCATTATTTAACCACCTTCCAAAAGGAGGAGGTTCTCAATTCGTCGGAACCTTATTATTTTTTTTATGTATGTTCCCCGATTACTCGAAGAAGGCTGGACCGATTTAGATATTTTTTTAAATGTTTGAAACGTTATACTTCCCATGTGGTCCCATGATCATCAAGTCAGGATCTGATGATGGGATCCTGGAGAAATAGAGAGAACTCTTCAATTTTATTAGGCACACTTGAAGCAATTTGTATAGTTTTTGGAAGAATACTTTCTCAGAGTGGTTCCATTTCAATTTGGTGAAGATCTGATGAAGAACTTCGGAGATAGGCAACGGAACTCTTAATAAATTATAGCAAATGGACTGGGATTGCTGAAATCTCATGTCTGTCTATTGCTTACACCAGTTAATAATATAACATCACGCCGGTACGCTGTGAAGGGTAAGCACATGTGAACCACTAAAAAGTGAAAAATAAAAAAGTCGGTTGTTTATTTTTTTGAAAAAAGTTTTTTTTAGAAATACTAATTTTGTTACTTATTTTTTTATGTATGTTCCCTGATAACACGAAGATGGTGAACCGATTTGGATATTTTTTTTTTTTTTTGAAAGGGTATACTTCCCAGGTGGTCCCATGATCATCAAGTCAGGATCTGAAGATGAGATCCTCGAGAAATAGAGAGAACTCTTCAAATTTTATAGGCACACTTGAAGCGATTTGGGTAGTTTTTGGAAGAGTACTTTCTCGGAGTGGTTTCATTTCAATTTGGTGAAGATCTGATGAAAAACTTCGGGGATAGGCAACGGAACTGTTCAATAAATGATAGCAAATGGACTGGGATTGCTGAAATCTCATGTCTGTCTATTGTTTACACCAGTTCATAACATAATATCACGCCAATACGCTGTGAAGGCGTAAGCACATGTGAACCACTAAAAAGTGAAAAACAAAAACTTTTTTCAAAAAAAAAAAACAACCGACTTCCAAAAAAACACTAAAAAGTTCCAAAATTAAAGTCACTTTTCACATTTTAGATTTAGCTTGAGCGCAGACTCTTTTGAATATCTTAGAATAATTCAGCTCAGTTCAGCTGCTTACGCCGTCAGAAAAATAAGGCAATACACTGGCGTCGACACAGCTCGGTTAGTCTACTATAATTATTTTCACAGCGTTATGTCCTACGGTATTCTGCTGTGGGGCAAAGCTGCTGATATTCAAAATATATTTGTGCTTCAAAAACGTGCTGTTCGAGCAATTTACCAGCTAGGTGCCAGAGTTTCATTGAGGGACTTTTTTAAAGATATTGGTATTCTCACGGTGGCATCACAATTCATCTTTGCCAATATCTTATATATTAGACAAAATATACACTTGTACGCTAAAAACAGTGACATTCACACCGTAAACACTAGAAATAAGGACAAACTACGTGCTCCTTTTCACTCGCTTCATAAGGTTCATAATTCATTTGTTGGGCTTGGTATAACCTTTTATAACAAGCTTCCCTCTGCTTTGCTAGATTTGCCTCTTGATGCGTTTAAAACTCAAATAAAATCCATCCTGTGTTTAAAGGCTTACTATTCCATCAACGACTATTTAAATGACAAGAATAGTTGGTCGCTGTGATTAACTCAAGACAATGTTTGTGTTTTTTCTCCAGAATTAGCGTACCTAGAGACAGGTTATATGGGTTCATATAGTTATTTTAATTTATAATCTATTTTTTCATTAGTTATTGACATGATCTATTCATAACAATATTTTTTATGATGAGTTGTATGGCTTTATGGTTAGCTAGCGACCTCGACAATTGATCAATCTATTCTTGCCTGAGCAACCGGCAGCAAGCTCATCATGCTCCCGTAGATGTCACTGCTTGCGGTAGCGTTGGGATCGGGTTACCTCTTTCCCTGAAATATGGCGAGGGGGTAATGGTTGATCTTTTTTTTTTTTTGTGGTTGGGAAATCATCAAATGACTTCTCCCGCTCTGGTTGGAGCAGGAGGGTGTGTCAGACTTTTACTGACTAAAACCCACCCATGTTCCTTCAGCTGCCCGTATGCCAGGGGCCGCGGTATCTCTTTCGAACAACCCGCACCCCTAGCAGGCATCGGCCCTTGCGGGCCCCACCAGCTGCTGCCGACGTCCTCCTGCGACGGGTCAGTACAGTGGCCCCGCCGCCAACCACTTTTCGGCCGCAGGGGATAGGGAGAGCGGCCAACGCTATACCGACACTCCTCTTCCCCTGCGGCCCCACCGCGTCCGCCATCAAACGGTGGCGGCCCCGGCCAGGCTACGGAAGGGAAGAGCGCTACTCAGAAGTACTGGCACTCCTCCTCCGCCGCAGCCTGTAACCCTCAGCCGCGATGCCTCCCATTCGACATCGCGGCCCGCCTCAGTTGTGATGCACCTCACCGCAACAAGCCCTGACGAGCGGCCCCACCTTGGGGTTCCTCTTCGCTTCACCGTGGGAGGGTGACCACGGATACTGAGCCCCCCCGCAACGACAATGCGGGAACCCCACTGGGGGGGCATGGCTGATCTTTGCGTTATGCTCGTGAACGGGTGCTGCTTGTGGTGACTGGTCGTCTTGCTGACCATGATTTTGTTATTGTTTGCTAATAATTACCTACCTGTTTATTTTATTTTACGTCGATGGTCCTAGGTTATCATTTGTAAACATAATCCAGCATTGCATATGTAAGCTATCACGCCATTTATACCAGGAGGCTTTTATTTTGGTAGTATGCTTTCTTTACTTTTTTTTGTGCTTGTGTTAAGTTTTCATTTTATTTGTTGGTATATTGGCATGGCTAGCTGATATTATGACATTTTTTTCAAAATCAAAACCAAAAGTCATTTATTCAAACTAGGCTGAGATTCAGCACTTTTTGAACGTCAAAATTACATAAGATAGTCCCCAAAAACGCCCGCCCTTCACCACTTCCTAGTGCTTTAGCTGGGAAGAAGAAGTAGCGCAACAAACTCCCCAGCAGCACAGCTGTCTGTTATGTTGGAAGAACTTGATTCTATTCAAGTTTTAAGTTCTGTGTCTCGTAATGTTGATTACTTTGCCTACCTATGTATAGAATCAAGTCTATCTAACTAAACAGACAGCTGTGCTGCTGAGGAGTTTGTTGCGCCACTGCTTCTTCACAGCTAAAGCACTAGGAGGTGGTGAAGGGCGGGCGTTTTGGGGGACTGTCTTATGTAATTTTGACATTCGAAAAGTGCTGATTCTCAGCCTAATTTGAATAAATGACTTTTGATTTTGATTTGAAAGAGAAACTCAAGACTCAAGGCTGCAATGCGGTCGTCTTTTATTTATTTCTAATTTACCAATTAATTTACCGTTCTTGCCTTGCGGTTTCTATAATAATAAGTTGACGGAATACAGCATATGCTTCTGAACTAAGCCGTCCTATAAAAAGATGTTCATTGCTCTAACCCTGCTTTTCGCCAATCTGCGGCGGAAGGCGGGCTTCACCGCGTAATTTCATTGACTAACATTATTAGATTGTTGTGTGAATTGATAATAACAAACAGGTATTATTTATGTAATGGCCAAAGAGTCTAATTTACAGGTTTGTTAACAGGTACTAATAGAGAAGTATTATTAATTGTTGAAATTCTTACCGACATACCAGGTACTGAGTCCTTGGGAATTTGCAACACACAATTTAGAACAATGCTTTTTTGTGTTGTGGAACTTCAAGGTGCATCCTGACTCTAAAAGTGCTAATCCTACTAATATTATAAATATTCAAGTTTGTATTTTGGATGTATGTCACTAAACATGAAAAATTGTCTGAACGAATTAAGATGAAATTTGGCACACCGAGTAGTGAAGTTAGTGGCCACTCGGAGCTATGGCCCAAGAAGTTTAACTCCAAGTGGCTCAAACATGATTATGAGTCCAGAAATATATTAACATCCGCTGTCACGCACATGTCAGAAATTTCGCTCGGTGCTATTTAAATAATAAATAATAAATTTTTTCTTGGGGACAAGCACGTTTTTTTAAGGGTGAACGAGGTTTGAACGTACATTTGGGGAAGAAACGCAAACCCCATAATGCGCCTCCAACATGCCCAACAGTACCCATTCTTCAAACACCAGATTCACCTTCTCAACCCTTTTGGAATTTCCTCGCAAAATTAAAAACGTCAACTCCAATTCTGAAGAGAGTTCCTCGCGGCGCGAGACCATACGTTGTTTTAAGTTTAGCGCGCTGTATCCGCCTCGCCGCCCGAGAGAACTCTAAAAGTGCTTGGGAGTCATTACTCACGTTCCCTTTTAGAATTCTACATGTACAAAAAAAATTGGCGAATAAAAAAACCGGTCTAAAGTTTCGACCCTAAATTAACAGCGCACCTCCCCTAAAGAGGATTATTGCACCATGTAGAGTCTAAACTAGGCGAGGGTGATATCAAAGATGCCGCACTTTTGATATCACCCTCCCCTAGTTTAGACTAGGATCATCTTTAGCAGCGATGTGGTTGCGCCGTACTCTCCAGAGACACTTACAGCTCTGGAGGGCAAACACCCCGCCCCGGCAGATGATCTCTCCTTCCCTGACCCACCCAATCCCCAAACCAACTCACTTGAAATTACTGGTCAACAAGTTTATGCGGCCTTGTGCTCCTTTCGAAGTGGAGTCACCAGCGTCCTCGATGACCTGACACCTTAACATCTTAAAGATTTAATGTGTTCAGGTGCGGGGGAGGCTGGTGAGTCCCTTTTGAAGGAGCTGAGGGCCTTCATCAAGCTCATGCTATCCGGCAATGTGAACGAAGCCGTCATTGATATTTTGTATGGTGCAAATCTATGTGCCCTGCGCAAAAAGGATGGCGGCATTCGTCCCATTGCCGTAGGGTCCAATTACCATCGTATCGCAGCTAAAGTTTACTGTGCTTTCTACAGCAAAACACTGGCCAGCAAATTCCAGCCCCTACAGCTGGGCTTTGGATCTAAAGGGGGCTGTGAGGCTGCGGTACACACATTATCAACTTATCTCAATAGCGGTAAAGGTGAAGACATCATTAAGGTTGACATTAAGAATTCCTTCAATTTCGTAAACAGGGACACCTTTTTGACGGAAGTTCAAAAAGAAATACCCAAAATTTACAGTTTTCTCTACCAATGTTACAGGCATACTTCTGCATTACTTTATAAAGACAACTATTTGGAATCAGCCGTTTGATGTCAACAGGGTGACCCTCTTGGGCCAGTCATTTTTAGTTTGGCAATAAATCCAATTTTTCGACAGCTAAATTCTGAATTCAACGTATGGTATTTGGATGACGGAACCCTAGGAGGTGATGTAGACATAGTCTTAAAATATTTAACTTCAATTCTATTGGCCTAGACATTATAAAATAAATAAATAAAAAAAGCCTTTTATTCCATGCGACACATGGTAAAGTATTTTAACATTAAAAATATGCAACAATTCCATTTTAAGAAATAAATAATTGAGTTTTCTTCTTAATTTTGCTTTATAGCTAAGTATTTTTCTTTTCCTTTTTATACAGTAGTTTACATGCATTAATAATAATATGTTTATTAGGTAAATTATTAGTAACCTACAAACATTTGGTTCTTTAACAAATGCCTACTATTAAAATGTATTAGAGCATAATTCATTTTTGTTAATACATTTAATTTAAATTAGTTATTTAAAATTATATAATTATATATCTAGCAATGTTTATTCGTTAATATTTTTTTTGTTATGTAGTTCTCATAAAATAAAATTTTATACCTTGAATTAGTAGTACTCGTATATTATGGAATTAGCATGGACCCCTCTCAGGTAAAGGCCTCCTCCAAGGCTTTCTATTTATCTCTGTTATTTGCTGTAAATAACCAGTTTGTTTCTGCGGTCTTCTTTTGGATTTTGTTTTTGTTATTGTTTGCCAATAATTAGTTATGGATACGCCTCGCCCGTCTGCTCTAGATTAAGCTAAGTACACATATGTCTGTCTCCATGCTAGCAACTAGATATCGTTTGCAAGCTCAGCGGTCTATGCCCACCGGATGAGCCATGTACGCTTTAAAATTCAGAATAAAACTCGCCTCTAAATCGTCAGCACGTGTTCTCATTTTTATCCTCAGTAAAATCCTGACTAGTTAAGTTTATCGTTAAAAAGGTTTCCCACGCTCCGAAACCAAAAGTAATTACCTACCTGTTTATTTATTTTCGTCGATGGTCCTCTAGGTTATCATTTGTGAAGATAATCCAGCATTACATATGTAAGCTATCTATCACGCCATTTATACCAGGAGGCTTTTATTTTGGTAGTAGGCTTTGTTTACTTTTTTTTGTGCTTGAGTTAAGTTTTCATTTTATTTGTTGATATATTGGCATGGATAGCTGACTACATATGACAATTTTTTAAGTTCTGAGTCTCTTAATGTTGATTACTTTGCCTACCTATGTATAGAATCAAGTCTAGCTAACTAAACAGACAGCTGTGCTGCTGGGGAGTTTGTTGCGCCACTTTTTCTTCACAGCTAAAGCACTAGGAAAGTGGTGCAGGGCGGGCGTTTTGGGAGACTGTCTTATTTAATTTTAACATTCGAAAAGTGCTGATTCTCAGCCTAATTTGAATAAATGACTTTTGATTTTGATTTTTATGTCATCCTCCCATCTCATGTAGGGTCTCCCTACTCGGCATTTGCCTGGCGGGCCCTTCCATGTGGTGACATTTTTAGTTCACCTGCTATCCGCATATCAGGCAACATGGCCGGCTCCATTCCTTTTTGGCACGAACTCATTTTGTTTTTAATTTTCTTCGTAATCTTCCATGTCTGGCAGCCATACGTTAGGGAGGGTAGAATGCAATGAGTCCATTGTTTTCTTTTTAAGCTTTATTGGCATGTTACTTTTAAATACTTCTTTTAGACTTCAGTATTTGTTCCACGCGTTTTTAAGTCTACGCTCTATTTCCATTTCATTATTTGCTTTTCATTTGCTTTTGAAACTAATTTGTTTAGAATAGAATAGAATAGAATAGGTCTTTATTTGCTTAGAATGTAGGTACATAAGAAATAAGTTGTTAAATTATATAATAGGATCCATGTACATTCTGCCTTAATATAGCATGCAAATTTAATACAACGGAGAGGCTACATAAATTACAAAAAATCATCATTTAAGAAATCCTGTACAGAATAATAACATTTATCTACAAGGAATTCTATAAAACGTTTTTTAAATTTGTGCAACGGTAATTTTTTAATTGGGTCAGGTATTTTATTATAGACTACACTACTATAGGAGCCATACTAATCACATTTTTTTTTCATTAAGCTAGTTTTAAACACGCCCGTGCATAATAGATTCTGGTATTGAGATCTCATAGCTGTACTTCGTTTTCTAGTTTCTATTAAAGTTGCAAATAGACTTCGATTAGTTATTACAAATATTGCTAATTCAAGGATATAAAGGCATGGGAAGGTTAATAATTTATGAGACTTGAATATTGGTACGTAACTGTCTGTTACTTTAAGACGAAATATAGCTCTCAGGCAGCGCTTTTGAGCTTTGAAAATGCTTTCTCGTTCACTACAGTACCCCCAAAATATTATACCAAATCTTAAGATGGATATTACTACACCATGGTAAGCCACTAATATTGTCGGTAAATTTACTTTTTTTGATAGATTATGCAACATAAACGCGGCTGTACTTAAACGTTTGCATATATCTTCTGCTTGCGGCTTCCAAGTTAACTGGCTGTCAATTATGATTCTTAAAAATTTTGTACTGTTTACTTTTTCTATAGTTTGACCATTGTAGTTTATATCCATATCTCCCGCTGATATGCGTTGGTAAAAGTGCATGATTTTAGTTTTTTGGAGATTAATAACTAAATTATTATTGTCAAGCCACCTTATTAAACTACTAATTGTATTGTTAATGTCATTTACATATGATTCTTTATTAATACATGAAAAAATTGATGTGATATCATCTGCGAATAATACCATAGGGTGAAGTATATGTTGTGGCAGGTCATTTATATACAATAAAAATAGCAAAGGTCCGATGACGGTGCCCTGCGGAACACCATATTTTATTTCTCTAAAAGACGATATAGATTTTAATTCCTTTCTAGATCCTAAACACAGGCTCGATGTCTCCGTACATTGTCTACGACCTTTTAGGTACGTTTTTATTAAATTAAGGGCATTGCCACGAATACCGTATGCGTGAAGTTTGGTTAGAAGGGTATCGTGATCCACACAGTCAAAAACCTTCGACATATTGATGCCGATATGTCGAAGCTTTTTGACTATATATATAGCGATATTGCGCATACAGGTATTTTAGAGTCAAATTTTGGCATTATTCTATGGAGAAAATCGAAAAAAGCCATGTTGATGTTTTTATTTTTTCTAAAACCCTTTTGTTCGTCACATAGTATATTATGATGTTTGGTTAGAAAATTGTAGAAAGATCCATAGATACTTTTTTCTATGATCTTTGAGAAGATCGGAATTAGTGCAAGCAGCGTCACTGTCTTTTGCTACATATTCGTATCCCCCGAGAAACCCATTTAATTTTTTTTTCAGATCTTATAGTCACTAATTTGTGAGGGAAACAGAGATCATGCAAAATTAAGAACATATTTTCTAAAAAGTTATCATAGGCTTTACTTTTTATTACCAAGATAGATATATTGGTCCACGTACTCTAGCGGCTCATTCTCTAACGACGTACTGACATTCATTTCTTGATACTGTTTGTCATGGATTTCGTCTTTGACAGGTTGTAGTCTGCTGTTTGCGTGAAGTGTGTATGGCCACAACTGGTTTCTGATAATAATACCTACTGTATCGTCTGCGAATCTTTTATGGCTTAGGCATTTGCCATTAATGTTCAAGCTGCAATTTTTCCAGTCAAGCTTATTTATTATGGTTTCCGGTACAGCAATAAAAAGTTTTGGCGATAATGGGTCGCCCTGCCTTACTCTTCTATTTATTGGAAAGCTTCGGCCAATTGTTTCCAATTTTACTTTACTACTGCTGTTACTATATATGTTCCTTATCACTTCTGTGTATATTTTATCCACTTTTAAGGCTTTCCAGATACGTGTGTGAGATATTTCTCACAAAACTCGAAAGCCTTAAAAGCTCAAAAGCATTCGATACAAATTGTATCGAATGCTTTTTGATAATCGACAAAGGCAATGTAGAGCGATTTCTGCCTTTCCTGGTATTTTTCTATAACCAATTCCAAAGAATGGATGTGGTCTATAATTGTAGAGAATCCTTTGCGAAAACCTGCTTGCTCATTTATTGTCATATTAATGATTGATGCAACTAGTTTGTATAGCGTCGGTAACAGGCTAATAGGTCTGTAGTTGCTGATGGCAGTTGCCTTTTTCATGGAGTAAGATAATGATCGATTCGGACCATTGCGTAGGTATAATTGCCGTTTCTAAAATCAGATTAAATAGGTGCGCCAATGGCGTAGCTAGAAGAGTTCTACCGTACTTTATGGCCTCGTTGGTGACTTTATCTGGGCCTTGGCTTTTATTTGATTTTAATCTCCTCATAGCTTGAATAATTTCTATATCGTCAATCGGTTGAATGTTGTCATCAAAAATCGTCTGCAATATATCAACATTATTCTGGGTGTTTTCACTGTTAGGAAGCTGTGCGCTATACAAGTCCCAGTAAAACTTTGTTGCAACGTCGATGATATCTATACGTTTGTATGAAGTTCGCCCCAGTTGTTTCAAACCCTCGATCCAGACTCTATTTGGTAGAAGTTCTTTACTGGCTTCTTCAGGCTCCCTTCTTGCTCGAGGTGTTTTTCTATAGTCGTAGCCCTGTGGTATAAGTAATCAAGTGATGAAACTTGATATTTGCTCGGCTGCGGCCTAGACATTAACCTTTCAAAATGTGAAATCTATCTTCCCCAAACCACTGACAGACAGACTACCATAACAAAATTTTGTACAATAGCACCAGATATCAAAATTACAGAAAGAAATTCTCTACACCTCTTAGGGTCCCCAATTTTTGACGAATTCTTTCCAACGTTTATTGAGAAGAAAATTAAAAATTTGTCTCGGAACGACTTTTCAAAATAAATATTCATTCGGCTTTCACGCTCATTCGATACTGTTGCTTTCGACCACAATTTACATATAGCCTTCGTTCTTCCCATCTTAGGAAGCATCCACAACTTTTAGAAAAAGTAGACCAAATTATTAGAAACACTAACTTCAATCCTAAATGTGGCCCTGGATGACCGAGCATGGCAGCAAGCCACACCTCCCATTCGCCTGGGTGGTCTCGGCGTCCGCAAATTTCAAGTATAAGTTTACCGGCCTTCCTCTCCTCGGTCCACAGTACGGATAAATTAACCAGGAACATTTCATCTACCTCACTGGTCGATTTTGAAGTGCCGTGTTTGACTGATGCGTTGAACGCTTAATAAATGGCTTGTCCCAATACGGTTTTACCTAATAACCCATCCTTCCAGAGACAATGGGACATGCCGCTCTACAGTACGGAATACCCTGATAAAAACGTCACCTATACTGTTGAGCGTGCCCGTCTCCGCTTGGGCGCACCTTGTGTTGCTCCGTATCGGTGTCACTGCGGTGAAGCTCTCGGCATTTCCGGGCACCATGGCCTGTCCTGCTGCAGGAGCGCAGGTTGCATAGCACGCCACGCAGGCATCAACGATATATTCGTCGAGCCCTTGTCACCGCCGGCGTCAGCGGTATTAGAACCAAATGGCTTGGTACGTGACGATAGGAAGAGACCGGACGGTATGACGTTATTGCCTTGGAAGGTGGGTAGACCTTTACTGTGGAATGCAACCTGTGTCGATACCCTTGCGCCATCTCATGTTCCTAGCACGGCGGGCTGTGCTGGTGCCGCTGCTGCGGCTGCTGAGATGCTCAAGTGGCGTAAATACTGTAACCTTATGGGTAACTACAGTTTTGAGCAGTTTGGGGTCGAAACGTTCGGGTCATGGGGCTCGGCTGCACGTCTCCCTTTTAAGGAAATTTCTCGCCGGCTGATCGACACTTCACGTGACCAGAGGGCTGGGTCATTCTTTGGCCAAAGAATTAGCATTGCCAGTCAACGTGGTAATGCTGCCAGTATTCCGGGCACGTTTCCTGATGACAGCGATGCGGACGAATACTTAGACGCATAAGTATCCTTTTGTTTTTGTATTTATTTGTTTAGTTAGTTAGATTCTGGTATTCCTCAATAGTATAATAACATTTAAAAAAAAAACGAGAATACTAATAATGTAATAATATTTTTTTTTTTACTTAAATTATTATTACAAGTTCCAGTAAGAACAAGATTCGACAAATCGTCAACTCTTCACGTGAAGAGGTATCCTGTTACCCGGTAACAGGGTTGTAGAGATCAGCTGGCAGTCGGTGACTTTGGATATGTATTTTAATTTTTGTCACCGCCTTCCGAAATTAAAGTTCACTTTGTAGTGTTTTTTCCGAAAGTCGGTTGTTTATTTTTTAAGTTTAAAATTTTAACTTTTTATTTATAGTACCTTCTCCCAACCTACCAATTCGAAATTTCATCATCCAAATTCTGAAAGTCAATCAAATCAAAACAATGCATATTTATACGATAGCGGCAATCGCGGTTGATTAATTGTCATTTTTCGAAGAGTTCCGTTGTCTGTCTCCGAAACTTACCATCAAATCTATATGAAATTTAAATGGGACCATTTCGGAACAAACCACTTTCGAACAAAATAAGAATTTTGCAAATCCGTCTATACAGGGTCAAAAAAAAATCAAAAGTCATTTATTCAAACTAGGCTGAACGTCAGCTCTTTTTGAACGTCAAAAGTCCCCCCAAAACGCCCTTCCTTCACCACTTCCTAGTGATTTAGCTCGGAAGAAGAAGTGGCGCAACAAACTCCCCAGCAGCACAGCTGTCTGTTAAGTTAGAAGAACTTGATTCTGTACAGTAGTAAGTAATTAACATTACGAAACACAAAACGCATTAAATTTGCCATAATATGTCAGCTAGCACAGGCCTATATACCAACAAAACATTGAAAACATAGTACAAGCAAATAAAATAAACCATTATATGAACTAATATAATTATATAACCTGTCAGTAGTCAAGCTAATACTGGTAAAAGAACATGAACATTGTCTTGAGTTAATCACAGCGACCAACAATTATTATCGTTTAAGTAGTCGTTGACAGAATAGTAAGCCTTTGAACAGAGGGTGGATTTAACATTACCTTTAAACGAATTAAAATGCGAATCTAGCAAAGAAGAGGGAAGCTTGTTATAAAAAATTATACCAAGACCAACAAGAGAGTTATGAACCTTATGAAGCCGGTGAAAGGGAACACGTAGGTTGTCCTTATTTCTAGTATTAATATTATGAATATCACTGTTTTTAGTATACAAGTGTATATTTTGCCTAATATATTAGATGTTGGCCTAGATGAATTGCGATGCGACCGTGAGAATCCCAATATCCTTAAAAAATTATCTCAGAGAAACCCTAGCAACTAGTTGGTAAATTGCTCGAACAGCTCGTTTTTGAAGAAAAAAAATATTTTGAATGCCCACAGCAGAATGCCGTAGGACATAACGCTATGAAAATAACTAAAATAAACTAACCGAGCTGTATCAACGTCAGTGTATTGTCTTACTTTTCTGACGGCGTAGGCAGCCGAACTGAGCCTTCCCACTAGGCTTGATATAAATATGTAAATCCTCACTGAAGTTTGGCATAGATCTACTGTTAAGCCCAGAAAAACTACCAATTCTACAGTTTCAAGCACCTCATTATCTAAGACGATGTTAGGTCCCAGATTCTTAACATTCGGTAAGGCGAACTTGATCCATGAACGTGTAACAGAAACCCTATACCTATCCTTAAGCACTAAAGATAACAGCTGGTATAGAATCACTATACATAGTAGTAGTAGTGTATATATTATAGTAGATATGTATGCATGTATGATTATTATAAGCTTACAACTTATTTATATTTAATTATGATATATTTTATAGTTTTCTTTTTTAATTATTGTTCCTATCATCCAAAGCGCCTGCCATCTAATCTCTTCACCACCCATGGTTGACTGGTAGAGAATGCCTAAGGCATTAAGTCCGCCTCTGTGCCTTTTTTGTATGCGAGAAGTTTAAATAAATAAATAAATAGTTTCAGCTCAAAATAAAATACTCTACGAATTGATACCAAATTTTCGGTTTCATATGTTTCATATGTTTCTTAATCAAATCATAACAAACGTGTTACCGCACTACGTAGGTCAGTAACTTTCCACGATAATTGCAAATATCACGATAAACCTCTTCTGAATGATGTGTTTATTTCAATTTGAAAAGTTCGGTTTCTGGTATCAATGTATTAAAAATTCTCATAACTTCCAAACATGAAGAGAAAGGATTAAAAACCCTTCCAAATTCGTTTGGTGTCATTCAAAGGAGCCGTGTCCTTGGTATGTATATACCCTTTCTGTTACACGTTGTATATGACGGAGTTATGCCCCAACATACCATAAAAACGTCGAATTGATAACCTCCTCCTTTATGAAGTCCGTTAAAAAAATAAAAATGTCAGTAAACACAATCAGCAACTAAGTATTTATTTTAACACAAAGCAGCCCAATATGGCGCAACGAATAAAACAAATCATCAACAAAATGGTGTCAGTTTTGCCAATTTGGCTTTACATGTAAAAACCTTCTCCATACTTAATTATTATTCAAACTCAAACTCAAACTCAAAGCATTTATTTCAAATAAACCAATTACAGGCACTTCGGAATTGTCAAGGTCAGTGAGTTAGAAAGATGAAGCTATTTGCCCATTCCAAAGCGTAGGTACCTATGGAGAAGAACGGGCAAGAAACTCCATGGACACTCTTTTAAAATCATGGTATTGTTACAAAAAGTTGGTTACATCATTATGTTGAAATTATCAATGTGAGAACGATGTAAAAAGACGTGCACATTAAAGCGTCCGTAATTAAAACAAAAATAAAGTAACAATTCAGAAATTAAAATAAACCGTGGGAGCTAGGAGATGACCAGTCCCTACTGGCGGCGCCCGTTCACGAACATGACTTGTGGATCAGCACCATTCAGCTCAACCATTTTGAAGGGAACTTAATGATCCAACACACACGCCACCACCAGCGAGACATTTGAGTGAGCATGACATACTCTCAGCTGCCAGGGCACATTCAAGTCAATGACAGACGTACCCTGTAAATGGTAACTTTATAGTAGGAACATAGTGCTCACACATATGCTATGCAATTATACAATACTAGAAGTTTGAATTTATACAATGCAAAGATATCTAGTCTTTTACAGTATTCAGCAGCTCCAACAACGTTTTCAAATGCTAATCAATTTGGTATAAGCTACCTTGTGGAGCAGGACAAGCAGCGTTTAGCCAAGCATTTTTGTCAGCGATGTAATCTCCCAACTTATAAAAAGCATGGCTGCATAGTGTGCGTTTTATACAAGATTTAAATTTCATTTCATTTAGTTGGATTATGTGGGATGTATTTTATTGTAACTAAACTAATTCACATGAGAACCACTACTACTGTTCACTAGTCAAACTTGATACTTGCACTAGAAACTTTTTCACTTCCTACTTGGCTCTTTACGTACGTTCACAAAACGTTTATCCATAACAAACAAAATACTTGTATTATTAAGTACACGTAACTGTAGGCTGGTGTCCCATTTTAATAACAATAGTACCATCTTTGATTTTCGTCTGACTCATATCCATTCCATTGTCATCCTCTGTTCTCTTAGATTCCTTAACAGCTTCTTTGTTTTCTTCAACGGCTTGTGTTTCAGACTTTCTGAAGATGGCTCCAACGAGGCTAGAAAAAGGACTTTCGACCAACATCCAGAAGAAAAATGATGCAATATATATTCCCGTTAATACTGTGCAGCTTTTCAGTATCTGTGAAATATAGAAAATGTTTCAGAACATTTAATCTTTTTACTCTTTGGTAAATGTAGCATAGTATGTCTGACAGAAACATTCAAAGGGGTTGATATCAAATGACTAACAATGCCATTTCAGTACTTCACCATTCCATCATAAGTTTTATTGCTCGAGAAGTGAAGTAAATTATTTAAACTAACATGTGGCACAATATTCATCATCATAAAATTAACGAAGCATAGGACATCTTTACTCATAAATAACACATTACTTACAGCTCCAATAAGAGAGAACCTTTGAAGGGAGATAATAGACGCTATTTCGGTCCTGATGAAGGCAACGTGCAGTAGGTAAGCACTGTATGACAGCCGGCCCATGTACCTGAAGGGTTGCCACTCCAAGATTGGCCGGTATATACCTGGTAAATAGCAATTCATGTGATTGTTGTTTGATAATAATCATTTCCTCAAGATAAAATAAATAAATGTAATACCTTCAAACTGAATAATAACTCCAGCTAAAATTATAGCTATAACCATAGCGAAGGTAGGCTTCATGAAAGCAGCATACAGCAAGTGAACGTAGACGGGTTGTGGTGGTCCATCAGCAAAGAAGATACTGCCAGAATAGCAAATGAGCATACCCACGAAAAACGTACTCCAGTATAGGTACCGGTATTTCTGGAAAAGGCAAGAAAAGGTATAGTTTCGTTTATTTATTGGCTCATAAAAAAGTGTTACAATATTGAGGTACTGGATCTGGAACTGAAATGTTAGTTATTCATCCAAATTTATTTGATCGCCTACAAAGTAGATATGTACCTTCAGAAACAACACATTTACGCCAACGAATAACCAATCTCTGAGAGGAACTATATTAACTCTATAGATTATGAAGGTGCCTAAGAGCGCCGCCATATTCTTGTATTTGTAAGCACACAAACAGGTAGCTTATCCTCTATTTATATTTTCAGTCAGTTTGTGACGATCATGACAAATCAGCTAATTGGTGATATAGATACTTTTTCTGTATCTGAATCTAAAATGTGTAATGTTGAGGACTGTAAACACCTTCTTCCTTCTGTGTCAAAACGTTAACCCTGCTCACACAGAATATTCGCAGCATTAATCGAAACATGAACGGCTTTGAAGTGGTATTACAGAATCTTGATATAAGCTGTGATGTAATCGTCCTAACAGTATGTTGGTTGTCAAAACAGACAGTCAACTTACCTTCTCTTGACGGTTATTATTCATACAAAACTGAGAGAAATATAAACCAAAACGATGGATTAGTAGTATTTATCAAAAATAATCTACGTGCAATCGCAACGCGAGCCTCTTTAGGTGTTGGTCGAGGCTCTTTGCTATCAAACCATTGGCTGTTATGATTATCGGTACAATGATCGCTGAGTCCACATCCCACATGTCGACAACCTCGCGAGCCAAGTCAAGATACTTGATTTCTTTATCTTTCCCGACATTCAAGAGGTTCCCATCATGTGGGACCGTTATGTCAACGATCATTGCACGCCGCTCTGATCGATCCACCACCACTATACACGGTTATTTTTAAATCGTTCTGGAGCCGAAATACAGTAACTCCAGACGAGTAACAGTCACTATTGGCATTGTTATTTTTTTTTAAGGCATCTAATAAAGAAGTTAGAAATTTATCACTTTTTTTTTGTCATTCGAGTTAAATTTTAGTAGCGCTTCCACTATTTCATTCATAAACGCAAGATCGTACACGATCCGCTCGGTGATGACGTACCGCGGCACAGCTGTGCGTGTGCGTCAGTTTAGCGCGCCCACGGTGGGTCAACGGACGTCGGACAATTAACCGGCTGCAAGTAAGTACGCACGGCTATCGATCAACACATCAAGCTATACATTTACAGTTTACGCTGATCTTGCACCTTACGGAAATCCTATTCAATGTGAGATCAGCTTATACTGGAAATGTATAACTTGAGATGTAGCCATGTGTACCTACAAGTAGGTATTTCATTTCATGTACGATTTAGGTTGGTGTAAGTTCATTTACCTCCATCATCTCGTTGTATCGAAAGCACGGCACGGTGTTTACCACTATCGCATCTCGTAAACGAGAGAAATTAATTGACATTTTATTCACCACTCTCGCATCACGAATCACCTAGTAGGTACGCGTACCTATTCAACTAGACACGACGAGTAGGCTTGGGAGTTGTATTTAACCGTTATCGTCCAGCTGGCAGTAAGTCGAGCACCCTTCAAGGCCGGCTGGTACGATATCGTACCACCCAGAAGCAAGCGGTTTTTATCTTAATACTAAATATAAATAAGGTTTAATCTCGTCTGCGATGATTTAACTCTATGGGCCGATAGCCAGTCTTTCATAAACTACATCATTGAAACGCATAAAAGTTCTGTGGCAAAATTTAAAAAAAAATAGTTGACAGTAACGCTTCGAACGCGCGCGCGACAGGGCGTTATCTTGTTGGGCTCTAGTTATTTAGTGTTTTTTCTTATTTTTTGTGCATATTCGACGTGAAGTGGATAAGCGGGCCTCGACTAAGAGGGCTCCTAAGCGCATGCTTGGAGGAGGGCCAGTTCCCACGTCACTGGAAGACGGGGAAACTGGTCCTCATCAAGAAGCAGGGGCGCCCCGCGGACTCTCCGTCCGCTTACCGGCCCATCGTGCTGCTCGACGAGGTGGGCAAGCTCTTTGAAAGAGTCATTGCAGACCGCCTCGTCGGGCGGCTGGTGCGGGTGGGGCCGGATTTGGCGGAGAGCCAGTTCGGTTTCCGCAGGGGGCCCTCCACGGTGGACGCCATCATGCGCGTGCGAGCCCTCACGACGGGGGATGCTGTTGCTCGGGGTGGGGTCGTCTTGGCGGTGTCTCTGGACATCGCCAATGCCTTCAACACCCTGCCCTGGAGTTGCATAAGGGAGGCACTCCGGTATCACTGGATGCCGACCTACCTCTGTCGTGTGGTCGAGGCCTACTTGACGGACAGGGCCGTCATCTACCCCGGTCACCTAGTAGAGTGGAACCGGCGAGAGATGTCGTGCGGTGTCCCACAGGGATCGGTCCTGGGGCCGCATCTGTGGGACATCGGATACGACTGAGTGCTGCGCGCCGACCTCCCTAGCGGCGTCAGCGTAGTTTGCTACGTTGACGACACGCTGGTCCTGGCGCAAGGGAGGTCGTACCAGGCGGCGGCCGACTTAGGGACACACGGGGTTGCGACAATCGTAGATAGGATCCGGCAACTGGGACTCGAGGTGGCCTTGCACAAGTCCGAGGCCATGTGGTTTCACGGTCCTCGGAATGCGCCACTGACGGGTTCCCAGATAACGGTGGGAGGGGTTCACATCGGCGTCAAGTCGACGATGAAGTACCTAGGACTCGTCCTCGACAGCCGGTGGAACTTCGCGGAGCACTTCCGACGTTTGGCTCCCAGACTGGAGCGGGCCGGGGCTGCCTTGAAGCGGCTCCTGCCCAATCTAGGGGGGCCAAACGCCTCCTGCCGGAGGCTCTACGCGGGGGTCGTGCGGGCCATGGCCCTATACGGGGCGCCGGTGTGGGCGCCTACATTGAGGCGCCAACCAGCACGCCGGTTGAAGGCGGCCCATAGGGTCATGGCCATCCGGATGATCCGGGGATACCACACGATCTCCGGTGAGGCGGCGGGCCTCCTTGCCGGATTACCGCCATGGGATCTGGAGGCAAACGTCCTCGCGCTCACTTGGGAGTGGCGCGAGGAGGCCAAACGCCGGGGCGTAACTTCGCTGCCGCGGGAAATCGCGGCACGGCGGACAGAGCTCCGGCAGGATCTCACGGCGACGTGGAAAGTGCGATTGTCGCAACCCAGTGCTGGGCACGCCGCGATTGCGGCGGTAAGTCCCCTCTTTGAGGAGTGGCTTGAGAGGCGGCATGGCGTCCTCACCTTCCGCCTGACACAGGTCCTCACCGGACATGGCTGTTTCGGGAGGTTCCTGTTTCGGATAGGGCGGGAGGAAACGCCCGAGTGTTTCCATTGCGAAGATCGCCCAGAGGACACGGTGGAGCATACGGTGGAGGTCTGCCCAGCTTGGGCGGAGCAACGCCGTGTCCTCGTGGAGGTGATCGGCGGCGGCGATCTCTCGCGTCCGACCCTGGTCCAGGCCATGGTACGGAGCGAGAGGGCATGGCTGGCAGTCGCCTCCTTCAGCGAAGCAGTTATGCTCGCAAAGAGGGAGGCGGCGCACGTGAGGGAGATGCAATACATGCGCCCTCACAGCCGTGGCCTTCGCAGGAGACGCCCTGGGCGTCGGGAATCCCAGGCTGATTCCCGGCCACCGTAGGCACGGGCTTGCGGACGGCGAGTAATGGGTAGCTCGCTGTCCGGTAAGGACCAAGCCCGGGTCGACGGCGCGTTGTGTTCCACGCGCGCCTCAAAGAGATGTCAGCAGCAACAGATGGGGCCCGCAAGGGCCGATGCCTGCCGGGGGTGCGGGTTGTTCGAAAGAGGTACCGCCGCCCCAGGCACACAGGCAACTGAGGGAACACGGGTGGGTTTTAGTCAGTAAAAGTCTGACACGCCCTCCCGCTCCACCCAGAGCGGGAAAAGTTATTTGATGATTTCCCACCCAGAAAAAAAAAAAAAAAAAAAATAACAACGTAACTGGAGAACTGTTTACAACTTATAGTATGCTTTGTTTAATCAAGAACCCGACAAACACCACTTGAAGTACCAAAGAGTTAATAAAAACTCGAACGGACCTGTTTTTATGAGCGCGGACATAAGTATGTCGGTGTCGGATGTCGCCACGAGGTTTTCGGCGAGTTCTGAGAATTGTGACGTAGGACGTTAGACGTACGTCAACGGTTGCCTTGAATCGAGTGACGACCAACCGCGCTAATAGGTACTTATTAAGCATAAGTACCTACCTACCATATGATAAATAATAAATATGCCTAAAACAATTTTTATGCGACAATGCTTGCGGTGACTTCACAAAGGCAGGCAATTCAAACAGAAAAATGAATCGTTTGCTCTGTTACACAGAGTTCATTATTAGTTGGAGGTGCCCTTTTCTATGAAAATATTGAACCGAATTAAGACCTTACTTTTATAAGTTTAACCCCGAAATTCGGTTGTGCATTCTTGTAAAGTCCAGTCGAACACGAGACAATAGGTTTCTAAGAATAATTTTAGTAAACTGCGGACATACTTGCCTAGTTTGGTGAACTTTCTATTTTTATCGTTTACTGATAAGAAATAAAGTCTGAATTCGCTTTTCATATTTTTACACACATTACACACGCATAAATCCATTGATCGCAAGGAAGCGTTACTTCGAGTTCTCATTATTTCAAAAACAATAAATTTAATTTTTCGTGATTTCATTTTTTTGTTATTTATTTTAAAAAAAAATCCCAATCGATTCGAGTTCGATGATTGAGTTCATGACTTTCGGTTCCAGAACGACCTAAAAATAACCGTGTATTAGGCTTATTGGCAACAATAGTCCTGTCAGTGATGATGGATCGATCCCAGTACAGTGTGATATGTCCATTTTCGAGAACTGGGTCGGGCACATACCTGTAGTACGGCACTTCCGATTCCACAAGGCTGTATTTCAGAGCAAGTTGCTGGTGGATAATCTTGGCTACAAGGTTGTGCCTATGCAAGTACTCTTCGTTAGCTAGACGCGAACACCCGGAGATAATGTATCTGATTGATTCTCCCGGACGGTGGCATGCCCGACAGATGTCAACCGTAACATCTTTCACAATAAATCTCCGATAATTGTTCGTCATCATAACTTCGTCCATAATTGCACAGACTAAACCTTCGGTTTCCCCAAAGAGGTTACCGAAACGCAGTCAGGCTACGGCCGCTAGTAGGTCTACATCGGGTCTATGTAGGGCCCGGAAAAAGCGTCCGTGAAACTCCTTACTCTGCTATACCTCCATGCGATCATTAGTGTCAAGCGCTACAGGTTTGCGCCAGTTCTCTTTAGCCAAGGAGAGCGGGGCGAGGCCCTTGTCCACCGCGACCACATCTCGATGCATCCCCACGTCGGTTTCCAGGAAATATTCCCTGAGACTGCATATCTCGCGATTATGGAGGGTCTTAGCGTTTAAGAATCCTCAACCTCAGCACTTTCGCGGGATATACAGTCTCATTACCGATGACCGTGGGTGATCGATTTGCAGTCAGCAGTGTACGGACCCTCCTATCCAGGGCGTCGAGTTCGGTCTGAGTCCATTGAGTATGCCGAAAGAGTACATCAAAATTGGCATGACCCAACCGTTGAAGGCACGCATCTTGTTCCCGCCTGATAAAAGACTATTAAATACTTTTTTCAGGCGGCCAAAGAAGCGTTCCTTCAACGATTGTTTCATGTCAGTAACATTGATGCCCAACGCTTCCGACATACCCAAATACTTATAGGTTTCAGTTGCGTAGAGGGCTCGAAGGTTTATGGAATCCGAGAGTTGGGTTCCCACGGATTCCACAATCTCCCCTCGCTTTACATGCGTGACCGCACATTTGTCCACACCAAAATCCATCCTGATGGCGCTACTGAAGGTTTCAGTTACTTTCAGTAGCTCCATCAGTTGTAAATTGTTGGGGGCAAAGAGTTTTAGGTCATCCATGTAGAGGAGGTGAGATATCACCTAACCACGTCTCCTCAGCCGATAGCCTATACCTGAATCCTCCAGCAGTGTGCTTAGAGGATTCAGGGCTAGGCAGAACCAAAGCGGACTCAAACTGTCGCTCTGAAATATGCCTGGATATTTCGACATCCTGGATATCGAAGGACCGTCCTCCATTGCCGCACACATGACATCAGGAAGGTGCGCAGAGTTGTATCTACTTTATACAACTCCAGCACCCTCATGAGCCATGTATGTGGCACCGAGTCATAGGCCTTCTTGTAATCTATCCAACATGTCGAAAGATCCTTTCGAGAACCACGAACCTGTTCTAATGGCCATATCAATGAGGAAGTAGCTCCTTAGTACCGCGGGACCCGTC
The DNA here is from genome assembly GCA_949091785.1 of Polymixis lichenea. NCBI lineage: Eukaryota > Metazoa > Arthropoda > Insecta > Lepidoptera > Noctuidae > Polymixis > Polymixis lichenea. Next base: position 791,431 of record OX420948.1, read on the forward strand.
CCGACATCCATTTTGAGAGACAGACATGACGGAGTTACTGTTTATATGACTGTAAATCTTAGCTTTCAAAATGGATGTCAGAACTTTATAGACCGTCGGTAAACACGTGATCGGCCTATAATTTTTGGGTTCCGCGGCACTACCAGATTTATGGAGCAATTGGGTTATCCCTGTCGTTAGGAATTGGGGTAGAGAACCAGACTCCACAGCAACCTGGTACTGTGCCGCCAAGCGAGCATGCGACCTATGGAACCATTTAATCCAGAAGTTGTGCAGCCCGTCCGGCCCTGGAGACTTCCAGTTGGGCAACGGACGGACTGCACGAGCTACATCTTGGGGGCAGATGGTAATAGCACCCATTTCTGGTGTTAGATCGCAGGCTCGCTCGACTTCCCTAACCCAATCACCTTCGGTGTGACTGACAGGCACCGACCACTACATACTACGCCAAAAAGAACACATGACATCATCATCTGGTAGGCGCGTGTCAACCACACCTTGGTTCGGTCGCTCCCAAGCCCTATATACCCACTTTTCATCACTCTGGAAGGTGCGGTTCTGGGTGTATCGATCAACTCGCCGCTTATACCTACGAATACGGTTCGCCCATGCATACACTTTCTGCTTCAGGAAGTCGATGTGCTCTGTGACACAGAACGTATAGTCTTGAGGACTGGTATCAGTCCCCAAGAATGGCCGCCTCACAAAGGACATCACTTTCGGGCGAGTATTGCCCTCCCTGAAGCAGATTAGTTTGCCGATGAGCGCTCTGGCCCCACCAATACGGCGTTCAATTCTGCACTGCCAAGCTGGCACGGCTGGTTTCGGTCGTGTAGCTCTTAAGTCATTAACGAATTTGACGTGAGCTACACGACACACTGCTACAGCTGCGCAGTACAGAATCGAATGAGTATCAGTGAGGTCTTCGCAGTCATCAAATAGTTTGACAACTGCGAATCCAGAGCCGCCACCAGCGCGCTATTATTGTTATACATGGGCAAACGAGGTAAGCGTGGCCGAAGTTCGGGCGCCATGAACCGATATTCCCGAATCGCACCCTCCAAAGCACTCCTCAATTCTTCACTGCACTGGGTAATTACGTTTGTAGCCCCGTCAACACTACCCTCGTCAGCTTGAAGCGCCTGACTTGTGGTGAGTTGTGGTGGTTCCACAACTGTCTGCAACGGGGGTATGTTGACATGGCTACTCTGCATTTTATTTCGCAGGCGATCGAGTACAGTGTCATCCAACATTATGATTACGCTGGATGACCCGCACCTGATCCGATAGTCGTTGTGTAGTAACGTTGACAGCTGGTTCAAGCACCTGAAAACGAGAGAGCATCCGAACACGGTACGCGGTCAGATTGTTTCCTCCTTCTGTAGCCCCATAGTATGAGCGCATGACGTTCTCATTGATGAATCGTGTCCATCTCATGCGCTGCACACTTCCGCCAGGAGCTGGGACCCTATCAGAGGCCGATGGGCCTCGAGGTCCTAAACCATCCGGCGTTCGGCGTCCTCCCCGTCGACGAGCAGGTGGTGGCGTCGTGGGCGCCTGACTTGAGAAATACTCGTCGCTCAAGCTCGACGCAACTACCGCGGCCGGTGTCGTCACAGCGCCCGCAGTGGGGCTGGGTACCGGCGGCGGCGAGGCGGAGCTGAGCAAGGAGTCCGGAGGTGGTGGGCGTGCTCGATGTGTCGCTGATCTTGTTAACATCTATCTTCGTTCCATAATTTCCTTTTTTTCCAAATATTATTATTATTATAATCATAAAAACATTTTTTAAACGCTTTTTCCGGAATTAAGTTCAGTGCTCGCCGCGAATTCTCCTTTATGTCTTCTACCAAATGAAAACGGGAGGCAAGAAGTGGTAATTTGAGCTTAGGAAAAAGAAAGAAGTCGGCTGGAATCATAATCGAAGGAAGGAAGGTGAATAAGGTGGTTGCTCGATGGTATTTGTTGAGTTTTCGGTCAAAAATTCGTTCACACTGATGGCCCTGTGCGAAGGCGAATAACGTGGTGCAAAATTTTCTTTCCACAAATCTGGCCTTTTTCGTCGAATTACGCCGCATAACACTCAAATAATATTCTTTATTTACCGTTTGACCTTCTGACAAGAATTCCGAGTGCACAACACCGCGATAGTCAAAGAAAACAGTCAACATGACTTTGACTTTTGATCGACCTTGGCGTGGCTTTTTCGGTTTCGGTTCAGTTGGAAGGTGCCACTCCGAAGCTTGTTGACTAGTTTGCATGTCAAACTCGTAAACCCGTGCCTCATCACCAGTAACAATGCGTTTCATGAATGTTGGGTCGGAATTGACTCGTTCTAGCATGTCTTCAGCGACTCTTATGCGATTGAGTTTTTGGAGAAAATTCATGTCTTTTGGGACTAGCCGAGCGGCAACATGTTTCATACCCACTTAATTATTTAAAATAGTACGGATTAACTCGTGAGACACAGAAAGTTCAGCAGCTATCTCTCTCAAATTTGAATGAGGAATTTCAGTCACTACTTGCTTCACTTTTGCGATGTTATCTTCAGTTGAAGACGTAAATGGCCTACCAGAGCGAGGCAAATCTTTCATCACATCTTGACCGCTTTACGCTTTGTACCACTTATAAGCATGTGTTTTTGATAAAATCGATTCATTGTAAGCTTTCTAAAACTTTTTGAGAGCCTCCGAACACAATATTCCATTGGCAATGCAAAATTTAAGAAAAACTCTTTGTTCGATGTTTTTGTCCATTAGGAAATTCGCAATAATACACTAGATATGATCTAACTAAAAACAGCACTGTATTTAATATAAATAATAGATGCAACTCAAACTCCGCGCCAAAATGGAAAACAGTTGTACTAATCTAACAAAACAAAAAAAAAAAAAATTCGAACCATTAATCATCCCTTCCCGATACTTTTTGACTGTATGTATGTACGACACTGTGATGAGTGTAAGTGTGTATGTGGAGAGTGTGTGTGATGACGATGAGTGTATCAAGTGTATGTATGATGTGAGTGTGTGGATGAGAAGTGTATGTGACGACGAATACTTTAATTAACAGTTAAAAGATAGAAGGTTTTCCGTTTCTGTATAATTAAGCCGAAGCAGCTAATCCTGAACCTGTTTTTTGCACCCAAACTTCGTTAAGGAGTAGATGTTGAGCTTTTCGTTAACTTTTTCTTACAGGTATGGTCCAGTACATGAGAAAACCTTGTTGCCAAACTTAAGCTTGCAGAAAAATCTGTCCCATTTGGGTTTTCTGCGTGAGCGCAGATCTGTTACCACTGTGACCGGTGCAGTTTTATGGAATTTAAGTAGCATTGCTAAATGTACAGTTGGAGCACTAAACACTCTCGTTTTTCGATATAACGTATCAGTGGGGTATCGGATTCCTAATTTGTGAGAGATCTTAAGGGTGGCTCTTTCTGCACGTTCAGTAGTAGTTACATAACTTTTATAAGCGAAACCCCAAGATATTATTTAGTAAACAGAGTATCTAGTAATTAGAGTATCTTTGTCAGCTACAGAACGAAGTATTTTAAATATATACAAAAGCTTCCTTACGCGCTAAGCAACAGATTTAATTTGCTTTACCCATCTTTTTTTGGGTGGGAAATCATCAAATAACTTCACCGCTCTGGGTGGAGCAGGAGGGCGTGTCAGACTTTTACTGACTAAAACCGACCCGTGTTCCCTCAGTTGCCTGTATGCCAGGGGCCGCGGTATCTATTTCGAACAACCCGCACCACTGGCAGGCTTCGGCCGGCACCAGTTGATGCTGACATCTCTTTGAGGCGCGCCAGGTGTTCGTTTATGCTGATACCGAGATACTTGATGCTCTCAACTTGTTCAAATACTGGGCAGCATATATTAGGTCCCGTGAAATTAGGTGCACAAATCTTAACACAGCGTTCAGTAGGTCTTTTTTTATGATTACGGGGGAAATCCTCATGGATGTCCTCGGCTCTGTTTGGGGTGCGTTTCTATTTTTAGTAAACTATGATTTACCTTATTTACCGAAAAACTGACTACAAATGGTATTATTTGCTAATGACAAAGGTTCATTACGTTATACATTGTTCTCACATACAGAAGCAACATGAATGATGTATTTTGGGTTTTGTTATATCTTAATTTCAAAAGAGTATCCTTGGAGTTTCATGTTCTTACTTCTCTATAGAGATCTACATTTTGGAATGGGCAACTAGCTTTAAATTTCTGTCTACCTAACTGACCGAATTCTTGAAAATAGTTCGAGAGTGCCCGTAATAATTGAAATAAATGCTTTGAGTTTGAGTTTGTGTTTATAGGAGGAAACTTAAGACAAATGATATAGATTAAACGAGGGAAATGAGTGCATAGTTATGGTGATGAAAATGATTTTTAGGATTTTTACCCTGAATTGCTTAGGATTGCCCCCAGCCTTCTGCCAGTGGTAGATTATGTAGGCTGTTGCTATGCCAACGACGTAGCCAGACAGATTGGTGTGACCATTTGAGTAGACCGTTTCGAACGTGGCATCGCCCATAAATAAAGCAATCGCTGTTCTGAAAATAGGATATAAATTATATATTAGAATAATTATACATGGCCACATAAATTAGACGATATGAAACTATTTTCACATATAATATCTGACCCGACAGACGTTGTATTCTCCAAATTGCAAAAGTCCCATACAAAAAAGACGTTCTGAGATTCTCGGTTTATAAACTTTACGGGAAACTTTTCCGAATTTACTTTCCATCAAAACTTTATTCCAGCTATTATTTTAATTATTTTAACGGTTTTATTTAGCTTGACCCGTTTGATGTTTTTGAGGACAAATTTATTCATTGAAATTTAACGCCCTTCCTGTTGTCAGATTGTTCAGAAAGGGAATTGCTCAGTTTGTTAGGTTGATCTGGCTAGGCGTATACAAGATTTTTATTAAACTGGGGAGATTCCCTATATCATACATCTTTGATGACAACACAATTTCGTATACATGATGGAAAAAATCACTGGGCCTTGAGGGGAAACTACTTTGAAGATTACCTTACTTACAGGAAACATTTCTTTATTTTTATAAAAAGACAAAACTGCATTCACAGATTTCTCGACATGCTTGCTTAAACCAGGAATCGAACTAGCTAAATATTCAAAAAATAAATACTTTATTTCACTAGTCGATACGGTCCATGTAAAAGATAAAATTTATCATAAAAATAACATAAGGTCTTAAACTCGTGTGTCGACATAAATAAACTATCAGGTAGATTTTCCTTTAATGTGTAGTCTGGTATTAGAATTTTAGTGCATGCTTACGAAAGACATCTGGATACGGCAAAATACATTGAAATATATCGTTTAGAAAACGAATTTAAAGCTTCTACCGGAAGAGGAACGAAATAATATCGTTTTTCGACAAGAGAGTACTTCTACTCACAATAACAGAATTTTCAGGGCACAGTGCCTGCATTGAAATTACCAGGCATAAAAATTTTCGTTAACATAACTAAACGAAAAATTTTATGTCTGGATCTATACAAACGTTTTCAAAAATAGTCGAATGGTTCCTTGTGGCAGTTTTTTTATTACAGGAATGTTTCTTTTAAAATAATATATCTTAAGGATTTAAAGTGGTTTCTCTTCAGGGCCCATTGATTTATTCCACCCTGTATTCAATAAAATTGTTAATCCAATATGACCACAGCCGCAAAATGGAGGATTACATAATTATTTTTTCACAACCCTCTCAATAAGTGTATCAAAGGCTTGAATAGAGTAGAATACAGTAACTATGAGAAAATAAATCCAATTCCAAATGTCTTGAGAATTTGGACTGTAGCAAATCGTCATGTAAAAAATCATGTAATAATGAGGCACTGAATGAGTTCAATAGATTGAAAAACATTAGGTTACAACATAAATGCTAAAAAAAAATGAAAATAAAATAAGTAAATAGACTTTTTGAAGTGAAACGGTTTTATTGACGGGGTGTAAGGGGACACATCTACCATCTCAGTGCCCCAAGTCAACCTCACCTGCTCGTGTTACACCCAGCTGAATAATATACGAGGTTCTGAAATCCGGCAAATGGCGGTATAACCATTGCTGAACAAAACTTTGCAGCTAAATTGACTAGTGAGGGGCAGCAGCGTCACTAGAGCAATAAGCTGCGATCTGCTTTTGTCAACCCACATGCCCTGCGTGGCGATTATGGGCAAATCTTCCATTGGCAAGCCAGAATCAACCACGGCATCTAGACCCGGGCCCCTTCCTATTCCCAATTTTGGTGGCGGACACGGTAACAATAAGGTAGGGTGTGTGAAAAATTACGAATGGCCGCGAATTCCAACTAACCTTGGTAAAGTATAACGGACGCACGTTTTGGCTCAACAAACACCAATTAAAGCTTGAAGAAGAGCTCAGAAAAATAAGGTGGCACATGCTTGGGTTGATTGGAGTCCAAGGAGAGGGGGAGGACACAATAACCCTTCAATTGGGCCACCTATTATGTTGTCGAGAGGAGACCAGCTATCCTAAGGGATAGTCAGGTTCCTATTAAACAAATCCTTTTGTGGCAACGTTGTGAAAGTCTCCAGTGTCTCAAACAAAGTAGCGTGTTACAGCTAATCGAGAGATAAAGCATCAAGGTTTCTCTGGTTTACTTTTTTTTTGGGTTGGAAATCATCAAATAACTTCTCCCGCTCTGGGTGGAGCGGGAGGGCGTGTCAGACTTTTACTGACTAAAACCCACCCGTGTTCCCTCAGTTGCCTGTGTGCCAGGGGCGGCGGTATCTCTTTCGAACAACCCGCACCCCTGGCAGGCATCGGCCCTTGCGGGCCCCATCTGTTGCTGCTGACATCTCTTTCAGGCGCGCGTGGAACACAACGCGCCGTCGACCTGGGCTTGGTCCTTACCGGACAGCGAGCTACCCATTACTCGCCGTCCGCAAGCCCGTGCCTACGGTGGCCGGGAATCAGCCTGGGATTCCCGACACCCAGGGCGTCTCCTGCGAAGGCCACGGCTGTGAGGGCGCATGTACTGCATCTCCTTCACGTGCGCCGCCTCCCTCTTTGCGAGCATAACTACTTCGCTGAAGGAGGCGACTGCCAGCCATGCCCTCTCGCTCCGAACCATGGCCTGGACCAGGGTCGGACGCGAGAGATCGCCGCCGCCGATCACCTCCACGAGGACACGGCGGTGCTCCGCCCAAGCCGGGCAGACCTCCATCGTATGCTCCACCGTGTCCTCTGGGCGATCTTCGCAATGGAAATACCCGAGCGTTTCCTTCCGCCCTATCCGAAACAGGAACCTCCCGAAACAGCCATGTCCAGTGAGGACCTGTGTCAGGTGGAAGGTGAGGACGCCATGCTGCCTCTCAAGCCACTCCTCAAAGAGGGGACTTTGCGCCGTAATCGTGGCATGCCCAGCACTGGGTTGCGACAATCGCACTTTCCACGTCGCCATGAGATCCTGCCGGAGCTCTGTCCACCATGCTGCGATTTCTCGCGGCAGCGGAGTGACGCCCCGGGGTTTGGCCTCCTCGCGCCACTCCCAAGTGTGCGCGAGGACCTTTGCCTCCAGATCCCATGGCGGCAATCTGGCAAGGAATCCCGCCGCCTCACCGGAGATCGTGCGGTATCCCCGGATCATCCGGATGGCCATGACCCTATGGGCCGCCTTCAACCGGCGTGCTGGTTGGCGCCTCAATGTAGGCGCCCACACCGGCGCCCCGTATAGGACCATGGCCCGCACGACCCCCGCGTAGAGCCTCCGGCAGGAGGCGTTAGGCCCCCCTAGATTGGGCAGGAGCCGCTTCAAGGCAGCCCCGGCCCACTCCAGTCTGGGACCCAAACGTCGGAAGTGCTCCGCGGAGTTTCACCGGCTGTCGAGGACGAGTCCTAGGTACTTCATCGTCGACTCGACGCCGATGTGAACCCCTCCCATCGTTATCCGGGAACCCGTCAGTGGCGCATTCCGAGGACCATGAAACCACATGGCCTCGGACTTGTGCAAGGCCACCTCGAGTCCCAGTTGCCGGATCCTATCGACGATTGTCGCAACCCCGTGTGTCGCTAAGTCGGCCGCCACCTGGTACGACCTCCCTTGCGCCAGGATCAGCGTGTCGTCAGCGTAACAAACTACGCTGACGCCGCCAGGGAGGACGGCGCGCAGCACCCAGTCGTATCCAATGTCCCACAGATGCGGCCCCAGGACCGATCCCTGTGGGACACCGCACGACATCTCTCGCCGGTTCCATTCTCCTAGGTGACCGGGGTAGATGACGGCCCTGTCCGTCAAATAGGCCTCGACCACACGACAGAGGTAAGTCGGCATCCGGTGATACCGGAGTGCCTCCCTTATGCAACTCCAGGGCAGGGTGTTGAAGGCATTGGCGATGTCCAGAGACACCGCCAAGACGACCCCACCCCGGGCCACAGCATCCCCCGTCGTGAGGGCTCGCACCCGCATGATGGCGTCCACCGTGGAGCGCCCCCGCGGAAACCAAACTGGCTCTCCGCCAAATCCGGCCCCACCCGCACCAGCCGCCCGACGAGGCGGTCTGCAATGACTCTTTCAAAGAGCTTGCCCACCTCGTCGAGCAGTACGATGGGCCGGTAAGTGGACGGAGAGTCCGCGGGGCACCCCTGCTTCTTGATGAGGACCAGTTTCCCCGTCTTCCAGTGACGTGGGAACTGGCCCTCCTCCAAGCATGCGCTTAGGAGCCCTCTTAGTCGAGGCCCGAGAGCCTCCAAGGCCAGGACCCAGGCTTTTCCAGGCAAGCCATGGGGAGCATGCTCCCCTCACGAGGGGAACAGAGCGCTCACCACGTCCTGCACGAGCTGAGGCCGGAGACTCAGGGTCAGCGGGGGAGCCCACGGGCGGATTTTCTCCCGCACCGTTTTGTAGGGGCGTCCCCACGGGTCTCTGTTCAGAGTCTCCAGCGCCTCCTCGCGGGCCAGTAACCTGGCCCGCAGGAAAGGTTTCTCTGGTTTAGGCACAAATCTCGCCAAACTCGGATGATGATGTGGAGGAAATATTCGAGGACATTTCCAAGGCCTTTTAATGCACCAAGTCCCACTACAACGTTCTCATAACGATGAATTCCTTCTTTATGAAATGGCCCCGAAGGAATTGGACGTGGCGAAGCCTCAAAAAATGAAATAGACTTCATCATTACGGATCCAAGGGTGCGGATTGTTTGAAAGAGATACCGTTGCCCCTCGCACACAGGCAACTGAGGGAACACGGGTGGCAAGAAGTCCAAGTTTTTAGAAAAGACTCTGGAGCTTATGATGGAATGACGTGAAAACCTACCCATCACTTCGGCAGGACAACGAACGCTCAACAAATCTATAAATACATTGGTGTACGACGCAACCTCTGACGCTACCCTCCTCCCCTGACGATGAAGATCAATATGAGTAGGGATATCGTCACGTCGTTCCGAAGCTGGAGATCCTTTTGGAAGCCGAAAAATTCTACGGCCTTGATCCCGAAAATTAAGTTTCTTGAGCCACCTTAACCCGCCATTTCACGGACATGCCAGATGTCAGCCAAGACGAAATCCAGACTGCTCTTAAACAGCTTAAAAATGTAAAAGCCTCTGGTGAGGTCCCGTTCTAACCAGGGGCTTTTTACGACCGAGCTCCTGAAAGTGAGAGGAAGACCTATGCTGAAAGAGCTTTGGGAGTTCAACTCTGTCCTGTTTTCTGGGAGAACAACACAGAGTTGTAGAGTACTGAAGCTTGGTGGAGCAGCGTGGTCGTTCTCTTCTTTAAAAAAAGTGTTATAAAAGGGCCTCGTTTTGACGAATTACAGAATCATTTAGCTCCTGAGCCACGTATATATAAGTTGTCTTCAAGAGTCGTGACTAATCGTTTAGCGCGAAGACTCAACGAGTTTCAGCCGCCGGAGTATTTAAGGTTACAGCACCATATACAACATCGGAACATTTCCGACGTTTGGCTGCCAGAGTGGAGCGGGCCGGGGCTGCTTTGAAGCGGCTCCTGCCCAATCTAGGGGGGCCAAACGCCTCCTGGCGGAAGCTCTACACGGGGGTCGTGCGGGCGATGGCCCTATACAGGGCACCGGTGTCATGGGCGCCCACATTGAGGTGCCAAACAGCACGCCGGTTGAAGTTGGCCCATAGGGCCATCCGTATGGTACGAGGATACCGCATGACCTCCGGTGAGGCGGCGGGCCTCCTTGCCAGATTGCCACCATGGGATCTGGAGGCGAAGGTCCTCGCGCACACCTGAGAGTGGCGCAAGGAGGCCAAACGCCGGGGTGTAACTCCGCTGCCGCGGGAAATCGCGGCACAGTGGACAGAGCTCCGGTGGGATCTCATGGCGACGTGGAGAGTGCGATTGTCGCAACCCAGTGCTGGGCACGCCACGATTGCGGCGGTAAGTCCCCTCTTTGAGGAGTGGCTTGAGAGGCGGCATGGCGTCCTCACCTTCTGCCTGACACAGGTCCTCACCGGATACGGTTGTTTCGGAAGGTTCCTGTTTCGGATAAGGTGGGAGGAAAGGCCCGGGTGTTTCCACTGCGAAGATCGTCATGAGGACACGGTTGAGCATATGGTGGAGGTCTGCTTGGCTTGGGCGGAGCACCGCCGTGTCCTCGTGGAGGCGATCGGCGGCGGCGATCTCTCGCGTCCGACCCTGGTCCAGGCCATGGCACGGAGCGCGAGTGCATGATTAGCCGTCACCTTCTTCAGCGAAGCAGTGATGCTTGCAAAGAGGGAGGCGGCGCACGTGAGGGAGAGACAGTACATGCGCCCTCACGGCCGCATCCTTCGCAGGAGACGCCCTGGGCGTCGGGAATCCCAGGCTGATTCCCGGCCACCGTAGGCGCGGGCTTGCGGACGGCGAGTAATGGGTAGCTCGCTGTCCGGTAAGGACCAAGCCTGGGTCGACGGCGCATTGTGTTCCACGCGCGCCTCAAAGAGATGTCAGCACCAAGTGTTGGGGCCCGCAAGGGCCTATGCCTGCCAGTGGTGCGGGTTGTTCGAAAGAGATACCGTGGCCCATGGCATATAGGCAACTGAGGGAACACGGGTGGGTTTTAGTCAGTAAAAGTTTAACACGACCTCCCGCTCCGAACAGAGCGGGAGAAGTTATCGAAACCTGATCGGTTTTGGAGACTCTGCAGCGATGCCAAATGGACTGGAGATATATCAAAGTGTAGAGATGTCTTTATGAAAACACGACATTGACCGTCAAAACTCAGGATCAGCAAACTGGACATATCTCCCTGCGTCGCGGTGTGAAACAAGGGGACCTAACTTACGCAAAATAGTTAACAAACGCATTGGAGGATGTGTTTAAGACGCAGAACTGGGAAGCATGCGGCATTACCATCAACTGCGGCGGTGAGTAGATCTCACAGTGGAGATTTTCAGATGACATCGTCATACTAGCTAAATTCTTGCATGACTTGCAGCAAATGCTGGACGGACTTAATTGATACTTCAATTTTATTTTTAGTTACAAGTACCTGGCACCTCACTTATTATTTTCTATCTGTTAGTAGGTACATTATCTAAGTTATAATTTTCTTTCTTTTCAATACAACGGTTTATCTTAAAAACTTATATAACTTGTTTTATGTTTGTTGCAAAATATCTAAATTTAGCTGATAGTTTGTTCGAGGCGAATCCCGCCAGGTACGCAGAATGTTTTATAAATGATTACGAAGTCACGCAACTATTTGCGTAAGTTACATACAATTTTTTATTTACAAACAGCATAGTGAGCTAAATTCGCGGTATTCGCTTAGCAAATACTGCCTCGCATCCCCAGCGGGGTTCTCAGTTTGGCCAGAACTTAAACGATGCCTGAAAGCACGCTTGATTTTGTTTGTAATTTTGTAACTAGTAATACATTTCACTTCAGCCGAAAGCCGTCCAATGCTGGATATAGGCCTCCCCCAAAAGGGTTTTGCCATAATCGCCACGTTTGGCAGGCGGGATGGCGATCGCAGTATGGTGGTAAAGTGCATAGAGAACGCTGCTGCCCATTCTCTAGTAAGTCCCCTAGTCGCCTTCTACGACACCCACGGGAAGAAATGGGATGGTGGTATTCTTTTACGTCCGGCAACACACGGAACCACTAAGTAATACACTTATACTTTGAAATTGTTAAAGCTAAAACATAGTTATGACAAACTTACTCCGGAGAAGCGACCAGCACACCATTCAAGTGCTGATAATAAGTATGCATTACAGGGGCAATGATCCCTATCACGAAGAGAGTGCTCAGTACGACCTTCCTAGTGAGGACAGTCCTGCAGATCAAGATGATGATGATTCCCATGAAGTAGAGCTGGGTGTCTGCTGCTAAATACCTGATGAAGAAAAAAAGGTGGATCATTTTAAAATAATGTCACATGCTAAGTAACTCTATTTTCAAATTGTCTATCTACCACTATATGGTGTACCAGCACACACAATAAAGAGCATTTAATTAATCTTGTGTCGACCCTGGTGGCAATATTGTTTATTTATTATGTAACTGCAACTAGTTTTCGACCATTATTTCGTTTGCTTGGAAGTCAATACACCTACTGAAGTCATATCCTATGACGTTTTGTAATTTGTTCAGTACTTGCAGAGATTACCTTTTACAAACAAACAATTTTACTTAATTTTTGTAATATTATGATTATTTTATAATTTACATCGGTAGTTTATACGGACGGCCGGATTAATCGGTAAACAGAGTAGACAACTGCCTAGAGGCCGCACATCGGCTACGGGCCCCGCGAGTGCACAAAATAAATTGAAAATATTTTATACCTACAGTGAAAATTTAAATGGAAAATTTCTAATCCTCACTGACATTATTATTATTTATAATTTTTCGACGAATGTTGCAGGGTAACAAGGGAAATATTGAACACATGAAAGCATGCCTCTTATAGCGGTCTTCAAAAAAGTTCCCTCTAAGCACAGAATATATACCCGAGCAGAAATAAAGCTTTAGTATGAAGCCGCCGCCGCCGTGCGTAGGTACACTATTACACGCAGAGCTATGTGTGCGTGACGTGTCACGGACATGGCGCGGGGGGCGAGCACCGGCGCCCGCTCGCGTACAAACCGGTTTGAACTAGTTCAGTAAGAGGACGAAGTTAAGGGCTGCTAGCGTCAGCGATTCGACGCGGACGTTTGTAATAGTGTTTTTAATTGTTGTTCAATATGCCAAGCGCTGTATTGTGTGCACAACAATGGAAGGAAAACCTAGGAGATTTCTCATTTTGTGTATCCAAAGGATCTTGTCAGGTATTTACCTGATATAGTCATTTGACTAATATCTACCTATACATACACATTTTTATTGCTTGTTTTACACGGTGAAATTTAAATGGTTGTTGTCCCGCAGCGAAATGGTTTTGTCTTGGCAATACAATTGTTTTATAAACAAATAAAATATTAGAAACAATAAATGGCAGATTAACCATTGTGAAAAACAAAACTCGGAAGCGAGCACGAACCAATAGTTCCGATACCTACGCTCGGCGCATACTTTTACGGGCCGTCATAAATACTTTTTTAGCTGCAATTTACTGAACAAGAAATTAAATAAAAACAATTTTATCATAATTTTTAGTATTAGAAACCTAAAAAAGTATTTGAGGCGTATTTCAGAAAATTGAGTCTACTTATTTACAATAATTTTAATGAATTTGACTACTTTTAAATGTTCACAATTTACAAAAGTACGAATAGGTAGGTTACACTTCCCGGTTATGGAGTAATTGTTCGAAGTGCAAGCCACTGCGTTAAATGCACAATCGAGCACGTTTTAATTCGTTGTCTTTCAATTTTAATAAGGTGTCTCTGTCACTTCTTATGATATTGAAAGCGTCCACTATCGCAGTTATAAACGCGTCGCGAGTTTCGTGTTCCTCACGATACACCAGGTGCTTGAGCTCAGAGGCCCTAGTGTGAGTTTCGTTTAACCATCTACACCAAACGCGGTGAGCGCGTTTGGCGCTCCGATTGGTCCGTCACCAATCCAGGGCCAATCGGAACGCCGAACGCGCTTACTACATTTGGCGTAGATGGTTAAATGAAACTCACACTAGGGCCTCAGGCCACAAGTAAAAGTCTAACGGAATTAGGTCCGGGCTTCTTGCTGGCCAAAGCACTGGCCCGCCGCGTCCGACTCAGCGCTGTGAAAACACCGAGTCCAGGTGCTCTCGCACGGCGCGGTGATAGTGAGCCGGGCACCACTCTGCTCCATAGCGACGTACTCCAAATAGCAATAATTGTAATGACGATCCATTGCACTGATAACGCGTGCTGCGCGTACGACATTCGCGAGAAAACTAAGTGCGCCGCCACCGGCCCGCCCAATAGGAAGATGGCGCGCTGCTTGGTTTGCAATTGTTGTTAGTTTGTAGTTTATGCCGTATCACTATAACGCAAGAGCTTATTTTGCTTTAAACATTTATAAAGCGGTCTTTTCTTTGTCGGCTTCGCGGCTGTGTTTTGTGTTGTTGCATGCATTCTAGTTTATGCCGTATCACCACGTCCGAGAGTTTATATTGCTTTGAACATTTATGTATCACTGATCCCTTTGTCGGCGCGTGCGTTTCGAGTAATACCTACAAGTTACCTCCAGTGCTACTATTGATTCTCACGTTTTCGAGTTGATGAATATTTTTTAATTATTTTAAAACAAAAATATCTTTATTTTTTCATTCTTACTCTATGGTTCGAAGGGACTCCTTATGGCAAGTTGTTCTGCCGCGGGAAAACAACCATTATAATTTCACCGTGTATAAGTATTTATGTAACGAGATTAGTACTACCTGTATGGTAGTATCCAAAATAATTAAGATGTCAATAAGGTTTTCGCATAAGAATGATTGTTTATCATTCTTAGGGCTTACCTACCACCTATATTGGCATATTATTGTTCGTCGCCAACTTATTTGTTTCGTATTTTTGTTTTAGTAGGTTTGTAGGTAGGTACTAAAGAATGTGTGTAGGCCGTCTTAGCTTACAGTTTCTATTCTTTACTTTCATTCCTCTAAGTACCTGGTACTTATTGACAGGCCTGCACTGTCCTCCCATACCTAATATCACTGAAATTTGAAAACATTGTAAAATCCAATTATTTTTAAAAGAGTAACCGTGGAGTTTCTTGCCGGCTCTTCTCCATAGGAAGCGACAAATTGGAACCGTGCACCTAGCTTCTGACGTTTCATAAGTGCCCTTGCAGGTTTATGCGAAATAAAATATTTTGATTTGATTTGATTTAGCAAGATTCCTTTTGACCTTAGTGTTAGATACTTCTTACGTTCCTACCTTACGGCCTGGCCACGACTTTGCCAATATCAGCGAAAACTTAGCGCGGGGCAGCGAGCGGGAAAAACAAATACACAAAAATGTATGATTCATGTTACGAGGCGCCGCACGCAACAAATGTACAAGCGAGTGATCGTTGAAGTGCATGACTCAGGGCGGTGTGGACAGTGGCAACGGAGCCGTAGACTGAGCGGCAGCTTGCCGATTAAAATATTTTAGACGATTTTGTAGCGGAAATGAACTCCGACGCATTTATTACAGACATTTTAAATCGTTCGCTTCAATCAATTTTTATCTAAATTAAGAAATTTAATTTCAAAATTAAGCTAGCATTTGCCATCGGCTTCGCCTACGTGGGTAGATTATGTTATCACTATTACATACATATTTTGCTTTCGTGTTTTGTTTCAGGCGATACAACTGGCTTACAGCTGTAGGTTGAGGAGATCTAATTGAGAGACTTTCATTATGTTCTGTGCTCATAGTCTCTATATAATAGTCGCAACGCTGCTCTTGTTTATGTTCCCATGCTGAATTTTGACCCTATCTTATCGATGTTTACGTCCGTCTTGGGATACTGCAGCGCAAGCACCTTATCTGCTGGAGTCCACCATGCCACTCCGGTGATATTACTCAAAACTTTGCTCACAGCCGGTGAGCGGTCGGCTCAGTGAGTAGTAGACTTCATGCACATTGGAGGAATCCCCGATGCGTTAGATGCATTAAGTAGCGATCGTGAGTGACCGTGAATTTATGTGCTCCGAGTGAAAGATAGTAAAATTGAAGTTACCACTGTTACCAGGTAGGTAAGTTTGATAACCGATTGCGAAATTTTATTTTTCATACCTACGACCTTATGAGTATTTATGTAAATCTCATATTATAAATTCGACGAGTGCGGTGCGCTTCTCTGTTTAGATTTTAAACAGATTTCATGAAAAAACTTAACGATAATATTAAAGAGGCTTCTACAAAATTTTGTGAACATTATTTTATTCCTAATTAGGAATAAAATAATGTTCACAAAATTTGATTGATCATCACTTATTAAGAACATTTCAATGAGCCCAAACACAAAACTTTTGCAAAACTGTAAGTTTCGGAGGAGGTAAGCACCAGTCAGGTGATGCTGCTGATGCTATTATTCACATCCCTTCATCAACTTGAAAAGAGCTGATGATCTTCAAACTGCCGAAAAGGGGCCCCGAAATTGCATTGCCTAAGGGCCCTCATATGCTTAATCGGGCTGGAATCAAAGTAACTATCCCACTCAAAGTAATGTTTTGGTATATTCTGATAGATTAGGAGCAGGTTTTAGATCATTGTTAAATAACCGCTCAAAACACACTATAACTAATTGTGTTACCATAACCTGCACTTTAATGAGCTTGTTCACAAAATAAAACAAACAAAATTGAATGAGCAGACAAATGTAGTTCTTTTAATTGGAAACAGTCTGAGTTTAACTAAAAGGGACATAGTTAACGGTATTGACACCCTACTTAAATTAAAATTAGGTAAAATAATTTTATTTGCTTTGTCATATTCAAAAAATTTGAATTATGAAGAAAATGATTACATTTTTAGCCTAAATAATTTAATGCATACTTTGACATGTCGTTATAATGACCGTTTATTGTATTTTGATACTAACAATTTTGTTAGAGATTTTGTGCTAGTTCGGAAACATATGTTTCTTCCCAAGAAAAGTCGACATGTATTAGCTACTTTGCTAGCTTACAATATACACGCAGTTATTGATAATTTAACTGAGACTAGGTTAAGTGACGAAACAGTATTATCTAGTTTTTCTAATAATACTGTAATTAATTCTTTAAACTTTTAGACACGACAACAGAGAAGCATAATAAGAATACTTTAATGTATTACCAAAATTTAAATCGCTTCCCTGGCAAAATCCTAGATGTGGAAATGTTAATAGATAAATATCATATGGATATCCTATGTTTTTGTGAAGCTTGGTTAAAACCAGATAGGATGTTGATTAATGTAAATAATATTTCAGTTGCCAGTGCGTACAAGAGGTCTTCGATAGGGGGTGGTACTTTGATATTATGCAATAGTTGTTTTAGATATAAGTAGAGAAAGGATATCACTGCTTGCTCTGTTGATCGCTTATGTGAGGTAGCATGTGCGGAGGTTGAGGGCCAAACTTTCTTATCTGTTTATAGACCACCAGCCTCAAACTTGTCATCATTTTTGATCACAATGGAAGAAATATTAGGTAAACTTTTTAAAGATGATAAATAAGTCTTCGTATGTGGTGACCTAAATATTGATCTATTAGTTAACTCACCAGAAAAATGTAAGCTTATCTCATTGTTTAAATCATTCAATTTAAAATGTATATTTAATGAAGCGACTAGAATAACAGCAACCACAGCTTCATGCATAGACAATGTATTTACTAATTGCAAAATAAAGGACTCGTCCTTGATTAGTGGTGTTAGGTCAGACCATACTGGTCAGCTTGTATCGTTTGATTTAGATAAAAGTTACACCTAGATAAAACCATTGAATTGAGACCTCTGACTGAAATAAATTGGAAACGTTTAAAAATAATGTCCTTAGCAATCTCTCAACAGCAAGTTTTGATTCACAAGACCCCAATATAAACTAGAGCACATTTTTGTCTACAGTATGCCAAACATTCAATAAAACAAGTCCTGTAAAAAAACTTACAATCACTCCTTAACCAAAATTTAGCGAATGGGCCACAGCTGGCATTAGAAAAAGCAGAGATGTCTTATATAATTTGTACCACGAAAAATCACTGACTTCTGATCAGGCCCTTCATAATTATGTAAGAAACTATTCTAAGTTATTCAAAAGGGTCTGCGCTCAAGCTAAATCTAAATTAATAAGTAACGAAATTAATATTTCTAAAAATAAAATAAAGGCCGTGTGGCAGGTAATTAACAAAGAAACTGGAAACACACAACAGCGAGATCAGAATGAGTTAGCTCTAAAAATTGAGAATGAAACCATTTCAGATAAGTTAAAAGTTGGTGAGACTCTAGAAAATTTCTTTACCAACATCCCAATAGAGGTTACGAAGTCTCTACCCTCATCATCTGTATTAGCTGAATCTCTTCTTAAAGAAAACATCAGTAAGGACATTCCAAATTTTGAATTCAAACCCATTTCTATTGCCACAATTAAAACAGCATTCAAAAGTCTTAATTTAAAAAACACTGAAGACTTATGGGGGATTTCCGTTAAGGTTCTTGAAGGTATCATTGACACAATTGCCCCTGTGCTAACAGGCATATTTAATCAATGTTTAGACAGCGGTACGTTTCCTGACTTAATGAAACATAGTAAAGTAGTACCAGTTTTTAAATCGGGTAGTAAGAGTGATCCCTCTAATTATAGACCTATATCTGTGCTTCCAGCAATGAGCAAAATTTATGAAAAAGTCATGCTAGACCAGATGTTGTCACATTTTAACTCAAATGGGATTTTACATAGTCGACAGTTTGGTTTCACGAAAGGTAGGTTGACGACTGACGCGGGAGTAAAACTCGTCAGTCACATTTTGGAATCCTGGGAGAAGTCCCAGGATGCAATTGGCATTTTCTGTGACCTCTCAAAAGCGTTTGACTGCGTTGACCACAACACACTCATCTGTAAACTACACCACTACGGAATTCGTGGACGAGCTGCTGATCTTGTACTTTCCTATTTATCAAACAGGCAGCAAAAAGTAAATGTTAACGGGGCAACGTCCTCGGGGTCTCTAGTTAAGATGGGTGTGCCTCAAGGTTCAATTCTTGGCCCTTTTTTATTTCTAGTTTATATTAATGACATCCTTACCTAATGGCAAACTTCTCGGATATAATTTTATTCGCTGATGACACCTCTCTTATTTTTAGAATAGATAGAAAAGATACGGATGTCTTACATGTCAACGATAGTCTAGCTGTTCTCTCGAAATGGTTTGCGGCTAATAATCTTTTACTCAATGCAAACAAAACTAAATGTCTTAAGTTCTCATTACCAAATGTACCCCAATTAGGTCTAAATTTAAAACTTGATGGCAAGAAACTAGATGCTATTTCCGAAACTGTATTTCTGGGAATTACTTTAGATTCAAAATTGCAATGGGTGCCCACATTAGAGCTCTCTCAAGTAGATTAAGTTCAACTGCTTACGCAGTAAGAAAAATAAGGCAGTTGACTGATGTAGCCACAGCTAGGTTAGTATACTTTGCTTATTTTCGCAGTATTATGTCTTATGGCATTCTGCTGTGGGGCTCGGCAGCTGACGTAGATTCAGTTTTTATTTTACAAAAGCGGGCAATCCGCGCAATCTATAAAATGGGGCCTCGCGAGTCTCTTAGAAACAAATTCAATGAAATTGATATACCACTCGTAACTCTGCCTTCTCTTTATATCCTAGAAAATATCTTGTTTGTTCGCAAAAACTTAGGTATTTTCAAAAAAAGATGCGACTTCCATAATCTAAATACACGTAGTAAAGATGAAATTGTGATTCCAAAATTTAGATTAACTAAAACTAGCAAGTCATTTCTAATAAACAGTATCCGCTTCTATAACAAGTTGCCAAAGTCGGTTACAGAACTTAGCGATGGAAAGTTTAAAACTCACATCAAACGTGTCCTTATCAACAAAGCATATTATAAGATAAAAGACTACGTTGAAGACAGGGAAGTTTGGCATTAATTCCTTCTGCACATGTGGCTTCCCTGGTACCTCATTAACAGCATAACTATGTGAGTGTCTATTAACTGCTTCCAAATTAGAATGTTAATTTTTATTATTTTTTATTTTTTACACTTTCTGACATATTCTCGTCATTTTTGACATTATACATCGCTTCAAATATCAACTATTTATTAGTGATTCTCATGAAAATCATGTCACTTTGTTTAAATAGGTTGATCTTACTAATGTAGATTCTTTTACATATTGTGAATGGGAAAACATTGCAGGCCTTACAGACTAGATTTATAGACGATTTTCTATTCTTTATTTTCATTCCTCTAAGTACTTGGTACTTATTGACAGGCCTGCACTGTCCTCCCATACCTATTATCACTGTAATTTGAAAACATTTTAAAACCCAATTATTTTTAAAAGAGTAACCGTGGAGTTTCTTGCCGGCTCTTCTCCATAGGAAGCGACAAATTGGAACCGTGCACCTAGCTTCTGAACTTTCATAAGTGCCCTTGCAGGTTTATGTGAAATAAAATATTTTGATTTGATTTGGCCCTGGCAGTACTGACCTGGTTACAACCATTTAATACAGAACGTCTAAAAACAAAATTGAGTGTGCTTTAAATTTCACTTTTAGACGTTCTGTAAACAAAAACACTACTCATTTTAAGTACAATTCAATACATACAATAGATTTATATATTTACCAAGTTTGCGGCATACAATAGGAACCGTGGAGATAGTTGTTGATGTAAAGAATATTCCTCCACCAGTATTTGCGGCAGTCTCTTACTTCGGTATAAACAACTTTCTGTAAAAAAAAAACATTCGTTTTTATTACTACAGTTCTTGTTATTATGGAACAAATGACACATTTTTGTAATGTGGAGCTAATTTATGGATTTCTTACAGGAGGAAGGCGGAATGTGGAACATGTCAGGAATGTTTGGGTATGAATTGATGGCTACGAGAGTATGGGAATACTAATGACACGATGGATAGACTGTGTGAGTGATAATATGACTAGAAAAGGGCTAGACTCAAACTGTCTGCTCATTTAATTGGATAATTTGTAATTTTAATGACATTGACATTGATATACATTCTGTGATTTCTTTAACACACACACACACTCATTTTTACCTAGTCAAATTTCAAGAAAACTTGTATGTTTTACAATATTAATAGTAAATCTTTCATATTATTAATTTATCTGTCATTGCTAAACCAATGACAAGGAATGAAAATTCCTAAACCACAACAGAAAAAAAAAACAAATACTTAAGTTCAAATTCTTTTTATCTGTTGTGGTACAGTAATTTAACAGTAGGTGCATCGTCTTCACGTGTTATTATGTTTACAAAACATTGTTAAATATTTTTAAAGAGTAAGGGTGGAGTTTTAGGCAGGCCACGATTGCGGTGGCAAGTCCCCTCTTTGAGGAGTGGCTTGAGACGCGGCACGGCGTCCTCACCTTCCGCTTGACGCAGGTCGAGAGGTTCGAGAGGTTCCTGTTTCGGATAAGGCGGGAGGAAACACCCGGGTGTTTCCACTGCGAAGATCGCCCTGAGGACACGGTGGAGCATACGGTAGAGGTTTGCCTGGCTTGGGCGGAGCTTCGCCGTGTCCTCGTGGAGGCGATCGGCGGCGGCGATCTCTCGCGTCCGACCCTGGTCCAGGGCATGGTATGGAGCGAGCGTGCATGGGTAGCCGTCACTTCCTTCTGCGAAGCAGTAATGCTCGCGAAGAGGGAGGCGGTGCACGTGAGGGAGAGGCAGTTATGCGCCCTCACGGCCTTAGTCGCCGCAGAAGACGCCTTGGGCGTTGGGAATCCCAGGCTAATCCCCGGCCACCGTAGTCGCGGGCTTGTGGACAGCGAATAATGGGTAGCTTGCTGTCCGATAAGGACCAAGCCCGGATCGACGGCGCGTTGTGTTCCACGCGCGCCTCAAAGAGACGTTACCACCAACTGATGGGGCCCGCAAGGGCCGATGCCTGCCAGGGGTGCGGGTTGTTTGAAAGAGATACCGTGGCCCCTGGCATATAGGCAACTGAGGGAACACGGGTGGGCTTTAGTCAGTAAAAGTCTGACACGCCCTCCTGCTCCACTCAGAGCGAGAGAAGTAATTTGATGATTTCCCGTCCGAAAAAAAGGTGGAGTTTCTTGTCCATTAAATTCTTTATGTAAGAAACTTCCCTTGAAAAGGGTAAATAGGAGCATTTAGTTTTTTCTTTTGAAAATTTTTGACGTTTTAATGTGCCATTTTGAAAGAAGTGTTTTTAATTTGGGTGACAAGTGTCACTGGCAAGATGACGACAAAGTATGTAAAAAAATACATGTTGTGCCGACCGCAACTGAATTGAGATAAGAACAAGATGATAATAATGAATTGTACGCTCTTAGGGATAAATGTTTTGTTGTAATGACAAGAAATCCGCGTTTGGTCACATACTGTCCCTATTCTGAATAAAAAAATACAATATCTAATGCTTTGCTAAGATAAGATCAGACACTTCACTCAAATGAATAGTCATTTTTTATCCAATCTACCATGATATGACACCAAAAAAAAATACATAGGAATGGACGTTTAGGTATATACTCACTACATTTAATTAGCTAGGCGAGTGGAAGATGCTTATGGTGATGATGATGATACGAAATTATACACTAGTAGAGTTACTAGATAAACTTGCCTGCCAATAAGGTCCTGATGCTAATCTCCCAAACCAAGTTGCTGACAAGGCTATTATGAGGCCGTACGATGGAGTCAATCTGCATTAGATAAAGCAAAACTCTATAAATTGTCCATTTACTAAATTTGATTTAGCAATACGAGGTGAGAGTAATTCCCACTCGTAACAACATTATCTTTTTCCTATCTGGTTGATGTGGTCAGGGATGTGGCGTCGAATGTATTTGATATTAAGACAAATATTTTAAGTTACAAAAGATCATTTTATTAAAATGCAATTACATTACTTATTCTTAAAATAGGATAGTGGAAAAACTTGACATCTCAGCCTAACACACTCAGAACAAGGCATTGTTCTAAAGTAGTTGCAAGCTAGCGGTCCGTTAAGCAAATAGCTTGTTCGACTGTTTGATTTTCTTACCTCAACCATCTCAATAAAAATAACTTCGGCAGCATCTTCCAGGAAGGTTCATGTTTCTCTGAGTTTATCAGCCAGTTATATACTAGTAGAAAGGACGACATGACAAAGTATGTTTGCATTATCAGTGACCCGTTCATAAATATGATAAAGAATTTGACATGTAATATCTGTAATTAAAGCAGTAATATTCAATTATTATTCTTATTATTTTGGTGGTCAAGGACATATTCGAAAAATGTTTTGTATTAGGTAGGTATGTGAAACAATTAGTGAAACGACAAATGGTACATAATGTACGGTAAAGAATGTCAGCCCGTGACGTTAAACGCATTATTTAAATTTTCACCTGACCAGAAATTATATCTCACAATAGCAAGCTAGTCTACGTTGAAGTATTCGTACGTCGTATAAAAACAATCACTAGGCGGCAAATGCACTCGCGAAAACGTAAATCTCAGCGATCGACGTCACGCTCTGATCAACTGCATGTGATTAGAGCGCGGAACGTGATACAGGTGGGCATACAGTGCCATGGGTGCGGTGCGCCAAGGAAATTATAGAGTGAAATAGTTAGTTACCTATCAGCCGGATTCAATCAAAAGATGAAATATTGCTTCATTGATAAGGTACCTAGTATAAAAAGTCGTCAAATATGTACCTAATAATATTCATTGGTGGGGTAAAAACATTTTTTTTTATTAAGAGTTTTTAGTGCTTACAGTAGTAGTAGTACAAATTTGTTTTAAATTTGCTACACGATATCGTGTTCTTAGAAACCACATTATATAATAATAATATGATAATATCGGCCATCCACCGTCCCTGTGATTCAGTCCGACATATCGTTTCCGGTTGTTGTAGTCTTGCTAACGGCGAGTATATGCACAGATACTATCTAGTAGCTAGGATTATCCATCAGCAACTTGCTTTGCAGTACAACCTTGTGGAGTCTGAATTACCATACTACAGGTATGTGCCCGACCCAGTTCTAAAAAATGGTCACGCCACATTATACAGGTATCTATCATCACTGACAGAACTATTGTAGCCAATAAGCCTGGTATGGTGATAGATCGACGAGAGCGTCGTGCGCTGAATGTTGATATCGCTGTCCCTCATGATGAGAATCTCGTGAAAGCTGAGCAAGATAAGAAAATCTACTATCTTGACTAGCTCACGAGATTGTTGACATGAGGTACGAGGATTCTGCAATCATTGTCCCGATAAATCATCACAATAAATGGCCTAATAGCGAAGAGCCTCGACCAATACCAGGCTCTCAATGCGTGACTGGATCAAGGGCTTGATTCAGAAGGCAGTGTTCCTGGACGCATAGTCAGGAGGTTCCTTTCTCTAGAGCCCTGACCACCGGCTTCTTGGACCCTGCTCCTGATGCCGATGCCAGACAGCTGGGCCACAATTTTTTAAATTTTTAACTGTTTTTGTGTAACTTTTGTAAAACTATTTAAAAATATACTTAATATGTATGAAATTAAATATGATAAAGATAATTTTTTGTTTTTGTAATTCTTACGATATTGGAAGCAAAATGACACCTATGCCAGCTATCAGTTGAAAGCAATATATTACGTCACTTAAAGATGCAATATTTCGTACAAGTTCTAAGAATCAATGGAATAACCCAAAGATAACGCAAATTGGGGCCATATTTGGCTATCATAACTTCCGACCAAGCAAAACCCAAACGGACCCTTGAAAACAATTATTGAGAAATTAGACAAAATAACCATAAAAGCTTCGTCAAACATGCGCGATGCGACAGCGCGACGCGACACTTGTAGAACAATTTCCATTAAGTTTTCATAGACATTGTTCTATTATAGATATTTTTCTTAAGTGTGGGCGGATCGTGGTGTTTTTTAGGATGTACGATACTATTTTAAGTCGAGACAGTCGGTTTTAGACCATTAAAGTGTGCGGACGACTAGTTAAGTTGGTAGACGGTGAAAGTCAAGAGGCCATGTCACCCTTTAAATAGGCTATCGTAGGAGAGCGAATAATATTGAACAAGATAAAATAGTTGTGTTAAAATGAGATTAATTTAGTATTTACGTAGAATATGTGTGTTTTTGGTGTGATTGGCTGAGTCTTTCATTACATTAGTTATCCTAGGTTGATAGAACAGCCTATCAACGTAGGATAACTATTATAATGGAAGACTCAGCCAGTCGCACAGTTCTTATAATGAATTAGATAGAGACGAGTTGCTGGGAAGTTTGCTGTGCCACTTCTTCTTCCTAGATCAAAACCAAGGAAGTGATGAAGGGTGGGCTCTTTGTGGATGTCTTTAGATCTTCAAGAGAGTTGATCCACAACTCTATTAAATAATGATCCTCGGGTTTTGATTATCTATCCTTATCTAGAATTCTAGAATTTAATAATACGAGTATTTGTCTCCGACCAATACTGAACTTTTAAAGAGATTAGCCAAAAGTTTTTCAAATAATTATCTTAAGTTTTAATTCTCAACTCCACTATCTATAATTCATGAATATTCTGTTCTTAATCTCAGATCGATAATTCGACCAGATAGACATAAACACGTGTTTTACAGATACGAGTATGCTTGTTGTACAACGGGTGAAGTTCCAGGGGTTTGGGTGACCACATGTATCTCATATCCAGTCAAAAAACCATGTCTCCTTAAGAGCATGATGCCGACGTAACGCCGCTAGAACTAGCCGCTCTATCGCTAGACAAGAACGGTCGCACGGTTGCCGCTGAAAAACCACTCGAGGCACTTTATGGAAGTGTTGCTCTGAGTACTCCGAGTGTTGATGAGAGGTCTTTCTGCAGGGTCCATAATGATCTCAATTGTATAGTTACCTCGTAAGTACACATTATGGTAAAGAAATAAAGATATTGAGTATTGAGATGTATCGTGCGAGTAAAGATTACCTGTTACGCTGGCTTACGAGTAACCCACTCATAAGTTTATATAATAATATACCTTGCATCTCTTTGTTATTTCTTAGATTTTTATAACCACATCCAATGTAATTCCATAACTATGAGTTTCTTAGTTTTATTTACTGCTAGCTTTTGCCAGCAGCTTCGCCAGCGTGAAGTTCTGTGATTATCCCACGGGAACGTACTACTGGGATAAAAGTATTATATGTTTTCATCCAAGTTATAATAATCTATCTATTTGCCAAATTTCCTCCAAATCCGTTTAGCCATTTTTGCGTGATTGCGTAACAAACATCCAAACACAAAATTACATTAATAAATCTCTTTCTAAATTTATAAACTAGCTTAAAAAATAATAATCTTGTAATTAATGTAAACAAAAAAGGCATAATACTGATTACACACTGGACACTTCCCGCGGTCTCATTAGTGATAACATTGATGTTGCTCAGGAATTTGCAACTTTCTTTACCAATATTCGTATTAAAACTATAGAAACTTTAAATTCTTCGCCCGCACTTGCAATTGATTTATTAAGAGCGAATGTCTCAGCCTGTCCCGTGGAATTTAAATTTAATCATATAAGCCCTGTGGTCGTTGTAAAGGTATTTAAGCAACTTAAGATCAAAATTACCGAAGATTTGTGGGGCATGTCTACTAAAGTTTGTCAATCCATTATTGAGACAATTGCACCATATTTGGCATTAATATTTAATTTGTGTGTTGATCAAGGGGTTTTCCCGGATTTAATGAAGTACAGTAAAGTTATTCCACTCTTCAAATCTGGAGACAGCAAAGATACTAATAATTATAGACCCGTATCTATTTTTGCCGGTTTTCAGCAAGGTGTTTGAAAAAGTTATCTTAAATCAAATGCTCAATCATTTTAATCGTAATAACATCTTAAACGATCAACAGTATGATTTCACCAAAGGACGTTGCACAA
Source organism: Polymixis lichenea (assembly GCA_949091785.1). Classification (NCBI taxonomy): domain Eukaryota; kingdom Metazoa; phylum Arthropoda; class Insecta; order Lepidoptera; family Noctuidae; genus Polymixis; species Polymixis lichenea. The sequence goes on from OX420948.1 coordinate 818,441, forward strand.
CCGACGCTGGTGTCACCTTATTAAAACACATCTTTACCGCATGGGAAGAGGCGCAAGATGCAATAGGTATCTTTTGCAACATATCCAATGCGTTTGATTGCGTGAATCATGAAACACTTCTCTTGAAACTTCGGCATTACGGACTGGGTGAACTTGCGCTTAACTTAGTAAAATCGTACTTGAATGATAGACTGCAGCAAGTTCAAATAAACGGTGTGAATTCCTTGGGCTTAAAAGTCAAAATGGGTGTACCGCAGGGCTCAATATTGGGTCCGTTCCTATTTTTAGTATATACACCGTGACATTTTAGTCGTCTTACAAAGGTGGTTCACTCAATGTATCCGACATGAAATACCTATAACCGCGATTAAAAAATTGTTACCATTAATTAAGTTAATAGGTACTAAGAAAAATAAATAATGCTTTAGAATTATGAAACACCGTCCTTGTTAATAATGTTTGAGTATCAAACGGTAGAACATTTCTATCTACCTACCATAGTACCATTACATTTCATCATTCATTCTATCTCCTTATCAGGGTGTTCAAAACTACATCATGCATCTTAGTGAAAGTTTTTTTTATTTTTATTATCCATATGTCCAAAAACGTATTTTTTTATAAATGATTAGTAGTCATTGGATACATGAAGTGGGCTGCCGTTGTAAGACGACTAAAATGTTACGGTGTATAAATGATTTACCTTATTCACTAAAAAACCGACCTCAAATGGTGTAATTTGCTGATGATACATCACTGATTTTTAAAGTTAAGAAACGTGCACAGGAGCTTGACGATGTAAATAATGCTATAGTTAAGGTCCATAATTGGTTTACTGTAAATAATTTGGTATTCAATGGAAAGAAAACTAAATGCATAGGATTTGCGTTACCGAATGTTAGAAGTAGTGAATGTGATGTTGTATTGAATAAGGAGATACTAAAAATCGTCGAACAGACGGTTTTCCTGGGGATCACACTTGACTCAAAGCTACAGTGGGGTCCTCATTTAACATCACTTGCAGGGCGGCTAAGTTCTGCCGCTTACGCTGTTTGGAAGATCCGCCAATTAACAGACGTGGATACAGCGAGACTGGTCTATTTTAGTTACTTTCATAGCATCATGTCTTACGGTATCTTGCTATGGGAACTTGGATATTGAGTCGATCTTTATTCTGCAAAAGAGGGCTGTCAGAGCCATCTATAACCTCCGCAGACGCGAATCTCTAAGGGAACTGTTCAAAACAATTAACATTATGGCGGTGCCTTGTAAATATATCTATGAAAACATTATGTATGTTCGGAAAAATCTACATCTTTTTAGTAAGATAAGTGATAGGCACAATTTTAACACTAGAAATAGGAACAAATTAGATCAACCACGTTTCAGATTGTCTAAAGAACACACTTCTTTTATGGGGTACTGTGTAAAACGTTATAATAAAATACCAGTCAATATTCTTGAACTAAATGAAAAGAAATTTAAATCATGCCTTAAACGCACACTATGTAGACAAGAATATTATAAGTTAGATGATTATATCGTAGATAAAATGCTTTGCTTAATGCTTGTCCTGCTCCACAGCCACCTGGGCATACTAGTTAAAATTTTAATATTTGAAAGAAAAGCTTCCCTTTTTTGTTTTTTCTGACATTACGAACATTTTTGTTCATAATATTATAATTTTCGTGACATTACGAATTTTTATTTTATTTTTGCTGAACCAAGTGTTAGTTATTATATACTTCAATATATATTAAATGTTTTTTCTTTCTTTTAGGAAATCACATTTTATTAATTATTATAATTTAGAAGCATTTTGTTTAAATTTTGTAAATGTGAGTACCATGCATCCGTTTATTGTATTGTTTTGATGTACATTGACTTAAAAAAGCACGGCAGTTGAGAGTATGTCATGCTCACTTAAATGTCTCACTGATGGTGGCGCGTGTGTTGGATCATTCGGTTCTCTACAAAATGGTTGAGCCGGATGGTGCTGATCCACGCGTCAAGTTCGTGAACGGGCGCTGTCGGTTGAGACTGGTCATCTCCTAACTTCCAGGGCTTATTTTTATCTTGTGTTTGGAATTGTTTATAGTTATTTTGTTTACATTGTATACAGAAGCAACAAGAATAATGATCCCAAAATTTTGTAATATTCAACTTGATTTTAAAAGAGTGTCCGTTTCTTGCCCGTTCTTCTCCATAGAAATCTACGTTTTGGAATGGGCAACTAACTTCAACTTTCCAACCGAATCGACTTTTTGACAATTCAAAAGTGCCTGTAAATGGTTGTTTAATCGAAATAAATGCTTTGAGTTTGAGTTTGAGTTCAAAACTAAAGTGATGCACTTTCGCCAACGGCTTGAGAAACCACTAATTAGTGTTGCTTATGGTGATTTCAAAGTAGAAGAAGCTAGTAACGCAACTATAGATGATAATCTAACTTGAAAACCACATTTGGAGGAAATTTGTAAGCGGTTAACTAAATCAGCATATTTGCTATATCAACTTTCAAAAAGAGTGAATACTGATACACTATCAACAGCCTATCACGGACATGTTGCGTCAGTTCTGCGGTATGGTATTATTTTTTGGGAACAGTCAACCAATAGGGAACTTGTTTTCTGGATGCCGAAAAGATGTGTACGTTCAATGTGTGGTTTAAAAACAACAGATAGTTGCATTCCATGTTTTAAAAAGTTAAAAATATTACCAGCTTTATACATCCTGGAAACTGCATTATTTGTAAAAACCAATCCAAATTTATTAAAAAAACTATGTACAGTAAAGAAGACACCGATACGTACTCAATATATGCATTAAGTATGCCTTGTAAAATGTAAAACTTCTCTATTGAACAAAAGCTTCTTTGGTGTTGCTCCACAAGTATACAACAAAATTCCCGATGAAATAAAATGTATGCCATTGCAAAATTTAAAAAAAATTACGGGTTACTGCTTGACAGATGTTATTATAATTTATATGAGTTTCTTAACGACCAATCTCTTTAATTAATACTGACATTACTTTAACAATCTCCTAAATTGACTTAAAATTTTTGACATAATGGACTCTGAATTGTAATTTTTAATTTGCTTGCATGCACAACTATGTACTGAAATAATTATAATTATATTGTTATTTTTAATATTGTTATTGAATAGTGCTCACTTAATTGTTTTTAATAATTTGTATGCCAATATTTGCAAAACATAGCGCACTACCTTATTTTTAAGATCTTTGTACGAAATAAACCTATGTTGTACAAAAAAAACTATTCTATTCTATTCTACTCTATCTAAATATCGAAACATCTAACAAACAAACTTTCATATTTATGATATTACTAGGATTTCTTTCAATGCTTTCCTTGCTCATTTGGTGTGACAAGGCATTGAATATATTCATCACATTTGGAACTCGTTTAATCTATATCAGTGGGAGAGTGACCAGTCTGAAGACGAGCTCTACAGAGCCGTACGGGGTGGAAAACTGCCATTCCCCCTTAGGGAGCACCGATGTAAACACAAGTATAACCTAATAAGGAAAAAGCAAAATTTAATCAGCCTAGGGTAATTTAGAAACAGACACGTTGCCATAGTCTTCTACTCTGTTAGAAAGAGAAATAAAGAAAAAGTATTTATTAGACTCACACAAGAACTACACAATATGCATTACAAGACAAATAAAAATTTAAAATAAAAAAAAGTAAAATAAAAAAATGCTGTTCACGTTTACACTCTGTTTTTGTCAAGACGGTAAAAATTTCAGCCGATATATTTCTGTAAAAAAAAACGATTTATCGAGAATTAATTAATAAACTTACATCTTCCACAAGCATTGGATTGACTAGAAACAAGGCATGGATGCCAATTGAGTGACCATTCAGGACGAGGTACGTATTGAGCGATCTGAAGCAAAACAAAAAAAATATATGAAAACAAAACTGCCGTTCTATAGTTTCTACCTATCTTCACGGGAACAAGGCGTGAATTATAAGTATCGGTATTTTACCTGATACCATGAATTCCTGTCAATGCTTTAAAACGGGCATCCCGTCCTTCTCGATGTGACGCTACAAGCTTCTTCCAATTCCGAAATATAGAGAAGCAATAAAGAAATCTGAGGCCTGGAAAAATCACAATAATTGAATACAGTCGTTACGTGCACGTGTTTTTAATAAATTCAAGTAACATGTTAATAATTACAAACTGTCTGCATTTTGAAAAGAAAGAGAGGTTTAGATCAAAACTAAAAGACAAAGCTTGCAAGAAGGATAGTATTCCGGTATCGTGTTACAACAGCGGCAAAAAATGGACATCAGGGATGTGCAATAGAATTGTTATAATATATCATAGGACGCATGTAATTTAGAAGAACATTTTCACGGCTAGTAATGATTAAATTATAAACCTTTAAGAAAATGTTAACTTACCTCCACGATCTTTCCCCTTTTTTAAATAGCGATCACACAGGCTTGCGATAAAGTTTACCATCAATATTACCACGCAGACCGCTCCTACAATCAGATCCACATTAACTATTGGGAAATCTCTATCGCGTTTTGAACAGTCAACATCATTCGACAGTTTCGTTTTCAATTTGTATTTTTTATAAATGGTTTCATTGGTGCACGCCTCAAGGGACGATCTTAGGTCCAGATCCGATCCAGAAACTTCGTAGAAATTACTGCATGTTTTTTTCATGCAAAAACCATGGCGTAGCACTGTGTGGTTATAGTTTGTAATTCCTTCTGTATATTCCTGTGAATAAGAGCAATAATTATAACACAAAACGTAACATGCTAGAATTTGTCTTAAAATTAAAAGACACTGAGTTAAATTATAGAAATGCTAATTCTTAATTACTTATGAAGGTTAGCCCTGATATTAGAAAGCATAATTCTGATGACGTTTTCTCACGGAATCAGAAGTCTAAATCTTATATACTAGGAACACCATAGGGATTAAAAATAAAGATGACACAAGTGCAAAAACTTACTTGTATCATAGTGAAGAGCTTGCTTGGTTCATCCGAGACCAGAGAAAATTCTGCTAAGCAGTAAATCGAATCAGGTTCATCGAAGCACTCTTCGTAGTTGTCCAGGTGGAACAACGGAGGCATACGAGCATAGTCCGATTCTACAAATATAACAACTTTATAAAAGGCAAATTGAACTAATTGTTAAAGGATAAGGGTTGTGATTATTAAATAAACTACCCTGTTGGTCACAATAATTATGAATAATAAAAAAAACACAATAAAAAATACAAACTTATTTATTGACAAATAAGTATACCAAGTTGTACATTTCTCTGACTCCTACGCTAGTTTATAACTGTGTTGCAGGAGCCAGAGTCCTTCCGTAATACAGAGACACAGTGTTTTGTTGTTTTATGACAACACAAAAAGTAAAAAATAAAAGCAAACAAAAAATAGACATTTTATTCTTAGGAAAAAAAGTAAAATAATAGTTTTGATTTGATAGCAAAGAGCCTCGACCAACACCTAAGGAAGCTCTCGTTGGGCATCTGGATCAAGGGCTTGATCCAGAAAGTGGTACTCCTGGACACGGCTCGCATTGTTAAAAGGTTCCACTCTCTAGAGCCCTGACCGCCGGTAGCTTGGACCCTGTTCCCGATACCGGTGGGCTACTATTTTTATATTTTTAAATGTTTTATATTTTTTATTTTCTAATATTCTAAAATGTAATTTATATGTATTTATTGAAATTAAGGAAATAATAATAACGCCACCGCCGTATCTCTACGTTGACGTCGTGGTGGGGCTTACGCGCTCCAAAATCTAGGTCTGTGCCGGTTAAGTTTGCTTTGCCGGAACAGATGTGGGGTAAGGAGCCAGACCAAGAGAGATACAGAAACCCGCAGGGCAGCATGGGCGAGCTGTTGGGCAGTAGCGACCCTACGGACCCTATCTCCGGGGAGAAGTCTTCTGCCTCATTTCTGGCTTTCTTTTATTGGCCGGCTGGAGTGAACACTGACAAGGTTCAGACCTCCCACCGCATTCTTGCCTTTATAGGCCGGTTTGAGTGGATATTCGAAAAAGCAAACGTGCTAAAGTGTTGCTTCCGTGTTGCTACGTCACTATGTGCTAGCGACAATTTACGGGGGTCCAATATTGAGTGTGCAAGTCACTCCCTGCCATTTTGTTTGTGTATATACAAAACATTGATCAGTTAGGGGCCATAATAATTCCATAGTTCTTGGTAACTAGCCCATTTTAGCCACCCAAACACATAATCCAACATCTTTTCTTCCACATCCTGCAATAGTTCAACACAAACTGGCGGTTATCCTTAGGTGCACAGGGCATACAGGGATAATCGTCGGTAGATCGTTCCATCTAAAATTGTCTAAGAGGCTTCTGCGAGTTGGCTTCGGCCCCTCGTACGCCTTCCAAAGGACCGGGATCCCAGGGTCCCAAGCTATGTTAACTTACGTGGGACACTCAGAAAGTTTTGCGAAGATAAAAAAAAAATCTATAGGTAAATATTTTTTTTTTAATATTTTCAAAGTACTCTCCTAGAGCCTCTAAAGGAAGTTTTATACGCCTGAACTAGTTTTCGAAATACTTTTTCCAGTCCACCCCAGACACCGCTCGAACGCGGACAGCGCATCTTCCGGCGAAGAAAATTGCATCCCTTTGAGCTGATTTTTTATTTTAGGGAATAAAACGAAGTCACCCATCGATGAGGTTGTGCGGCACCCAGAGTGAAACTATCCTCCTCACGCAAAGATGCACGTGTAGAATTTAAGGCTTCCCGATCTGATCTGCAGTATGTGCTGAATCTCTTGATACGTAACTCGCCTATTGTCATGGATTCAATTTTTCACTCCTAGCACGTTTTCTTCCGTAACAGCCGTCAAAGGGTGACCACTCTGCTGGTGCTGACATCTCTTTGAGGCGCGCGTGGAACGCAACGCACCGTCGACCCAGGCTTGGTCCTTACCGGACAGCGAGCTACCCATTACTCACCATCCGCAATCCCGGGCCTACGGTGGCCGGGAATCAGCCTGGGATTCCCGACACTCTGTGCCTGTCAATCACACCGAAGGTGATTGGGCTATGGAGATGAAGCGAGCGTGGGGTCAAATACCAGAAAATGGGGGCACTTACCATCAGCCTCCAAGATGTAGCTCGTGCAGTCCGTCCGTTGCCTAACCGGACGGGCTGCACAACGTTTGGATCAAATGGCTCCAAAGGTTACACGCTCGCTGGGCATCCCAGTTTCAGTCAGCCTTAGAGTCAAGGTCGCTGCCCCAGTTTTTAACAACAGGGATAACCCATGTGCTCCATTAATCAGGTAGTAAGGCTGAACTCAAAAATTATAGACCGATCATCGGTCTATAAAGTTCTGACATCCATTTCGAGAGCAAAAATTTACAAAGTCAAAGCATTTGTTTCAAATAGGCGTTTAAAAGGCCCTTTTGAACGTCAATATTTACATTAAAATAGAATTGATTCTAGCCACCCCTTCCAAAATGTAGTTTCGTATGGAGAAGAATAGGCGAGAAACTCCACCGTTACTCTTTTAAAATGTTTTAAGTACATTATTTAACATAGTACATTCATTATTCATATAATTATGTGTGAAAATGATGTACCCCGAATAAAATTACCATACCAAAATAAGGTAAAAGAATGAAATTGAAGCAATAAGCATAAATTAATTTTATGATAGATACATGGTGCTCACATTCATGAAAGATGGCATTTTTATTAAAGTGACGAAACATTTGATTGAGAATCCATTTTCAAACACTTAACTGAGAACTGGCAGAATTGACACAGGCCTATAAATGTTGGGTTCTTTACTATCACCGGATTTTAACAACGGAACTACTTTACTGCTTTTCATGAGATCCAGGAAGACTCCTTGGTCTACACTGTTGTTGAATATGAAAGCAAAATAGAGCGCAATGGTTTCGATAATAGCGCTATAGACTTTTACAGTCATTTCCCAAAGATCTTCTAGTGATTTAATTTTAAGATCTTTAATGCTTTTATAACAGCTGGGGGGTTGGTATGTTGAAACCTCAACTCTAAAGAGCATGCCCTTACATTATTTCTCAGGAAGGCAACAGAACGAGCCGGTGAGGAATTTAAAGCTTCAGTAGGTTAAACAGGAATATTAGCGAAAAAGTTTTCAAATTCCTAATTCTACATCTGAGTTGATGGAGCCATTTGCAGTCTCTAAATTAAATTCCGTATTGCGCCGTTTTTTTCTACCTGTTTCATTATTTATTATTCGCCAGGTCGTTTTTATTTTATCATCAGCTGATTTTATTTTATAGCTAATGTAAAGCGCCATAGCTAATTTGCATACAAGTTTAAAAGTTTTCGAGTATTTTGAAATTGCTTGTATTATTCATGCTTTAGGCCATAAAGTTCAAAAACTTTTACCTTGCTTTTACGAATACCCGGAGTAGCCCAGTCACTTAATATGAACGTTGTGGCGATAGTTTTAGTCTTTAGTGGGAAAGTGTTATTAAATTGCTTGTTTAATAATGAGAAGAACTCGGCATAGAACTCATTTGGGTCACATACATTATTAAAACTCTGAACACGTAATGGCCAAAGAATTATTAAATTTCTCAAATTTTTTACATGTCATTGGCCTAAACCTAATTTGATTTTTTTGTAAAGGCATGTAGAACCAAAATGTTATTGTTTGTCCACTGTGATCAGAAGGCAACTTATTTACAATTTGTTTGTGTAAGTAATCACAGTTACAAAAAATATTATCAATACAATTGGCAGGAGCACACGCTCACTCACTCGGGTTGTTTCATTGAAAACATTTTAAAGATCAAATGACATAAAAAGACTTAATAATCTGACAGTATTTGAGTTATTTTCTAATAAATTTATATTAAAATCACCACTTATAAGAAACTTAGTACTATTAGTAAGTCAATAGTACTAGTACACTAAGTTTCTTTAACACATCTTTCATTACAGAATCAAACACAGATTGATTCTGGTAACTTGGAGATCTGTAAACGCTTATTATAACCTGCTTATCAAGCTCAACACAGGACAATTTAATGGTGTGTTCAACAGACAGCCCGATTATGTCTTTTCGTTTTTTTGATTTAATAGAATTTTTAACTATACATACCTATATTAAAGACCCGCCATGTATCATACGTTTTCGGCTGAAAAAGTAGTTAGGCATAGTTAATTAAGATTATTTGATGATCTTTTAGCCAATGTTCTGATAAACAAATACATTTTCCAAAAACAATTCTATTTCAAGTAATTTGGAAGAGCGACCTTGGATATTTTGATTCAACAATATTAAAGTATATTGCACTCGCTTTGGTTTTTATGTTTTTACAATCATGTACACACCAAATCTATCATATTTGCCTCTCAAAAGAGCTCCTCCTAATTGATATGGCCACTAGCCAACCGGTTCGCCGTTCCCGAAAGGATTTTTCAACATGTTGGTTAGACTATAAGCAGGCCTATGACTCGGTGCCACATGCTTGTCTCAGGAGGTTGCTGGAGTTGTATAAAGTAGATGCAACTCTGTGCACCTTCCTGATGTCCTGTATGGGGCAATGGAGGACGGTCCTTCGCTATCCAGGTTGTCGAAATGTTTAGAGAAATAGCGAGCCGATAAGGATCGAGCGAGGCATATTTCAGGGCGATAGTTTGAGTCCGCTTTGGTTCTGCCAGGCCTTCAATCCTCTTAGCACATCGCTGGAGAATGCAAGTATAGGCAATCGATTGAGGAGAGGTGGTCAGGTTATATCTCACCATATACGTGGATGAACTAAAACTTTTTGTCCCAACAATTTGCAACTGATGGACAACTAAGATCCCTCTCCTCAATCGAAACATACAAGTATTTGGGTATATCAGAAGCATTTGGCATTAACACTGCTGACATGAAACTATCAAACTCAAAGTCAAAGCATTTATTTCAAATAAACCAATTACAGGCACTTTTGAATTGTCAAGGTCAGTGAGTTAGAAAGATGAAGCTAGTTACCCATTCCATAGCGTGGGTACCTATGGAGAAGAACGGGCAAGAAACTCCATGGACAATGGTTACATCATTATGTTGAGATTATAAATGTGAGAACGATGTAAAAGACGTGCACACTAAAGCGTTCGTAATTAAAACAAAAATAAAATAACAATTCAGAAATTAAAATAGCCGTGGGAGCTAAGAGATGACCAGTCCTTACTGGCGGCGCCCGTTCACGATCATGACGTGTGGATCAGCACCATTCAGCTCAACCATTTTGAAGGGAACTTAATGATCCAACACACACGCCACCACCCGCGAGACATTTGAGGGACCGCTTCTATACTGAATACAAAAATATACAAAAAATAAAATTGTAATCTCTGGTTGTAAAGTCAAAATAACACATATTATCATATGCATAATTATGCTGTAATGTTTATATATTTGGTTTCAGGAAAGGGCTTAGTACAATGGAGAGTATTGGCATATTAGTTACGGATATCCGCTTAGCTAAGTAACAAACATCCAAACATACAAACTTTCTCATTTGTAATATTAGTAGGAGTAGAATAGTAGGTTTTTATTAACTTCATCTGTATCTATCTAGCTATTACGGTTTAAGAGCATGTATTTTTCTTAAGAGGACAAGGATAAAAAAATTAGTAATACGACGGTTTCGCTGGGATAAAAACTAGAATTCAGTTACAAAATCAAAGTATCAACATAAAATTTAAAAACATGGTGTTTTATTAGCCTTTTAAAAGTTGGAAATTATTTGGATTATTTAACCGGACGAGGACCTTCAGGATAAGCGATTTTGTCTTTTGAGTTGAGCCTGACAAACGGCTACTACATCCAAGGAAGACAACAGTCGCGCAAAGGCCGATGGGCTCTAGCCTCCCTAAAATTTCAAACTTAGTCAACAGGAGACGTATCTCATTTAAAAGGTTTTGGTTTACTGATCATTTTTTACTACCGCGACGACCGTCAAAAGTATGGAGTTTTCTGGGCAAAGAAGAAAATGTAAATTAATGTAGTACTTATAAAATAAATTTGACTATTCAAAAATAAGTGAAAATCGTATTGGTTTTTACTAGAGTCCGTCATATTGTGTTGGATTTACCATGAAATAACATATTCACGCTTATATCCCATGGGTGTAGGTAGAGATTGTGTAGTACAACCCGATTTCAAAACTTTGTCAACAGACTCAAGACGTATCTCATTTAATAGGTCTTGGCTTACTGATCATTCTTTACTATGGCGACAACTATCAAAAGTATGGGGTTTTAAAGAAAAACAATATATTAATAAATGTGTTGATTTAGGATCTTTTTCTAACCTCATGAAGAGTAGTAAAGTCATACCATTATTTAAATCAGGTAATAAAAATAACGTTGGCAATTTCAGGCCTATTTCTATCTAACCTGCATTTAGTAAAATATTTGAAAAGTTAATACTCAAGCAGTTGCTAAGACATTTTAATTTAAGTAACCTCCTTCATGATGATCAATATGGCTTTACAAAAGGTCGTTCGACTACAGATGCGGGTGTTGCTCTGCTGAAACACATTTTAACGCGTGGAAAAACTCGCAAAATGCTGTTGGAATTTTGTGTGATCTCTCGAAAGCCTTTGATTGCGTGCACCATGACACGCTGTTTTGCGTAAACTACGTCATTACGGTGTTCAAAACGAAATTCTCAATGTAATCAGTTCTTATTTGCAAAATAGGCACCAGGCATAGGTAGATGTTGATGGTGTGAAATCTTCCGGGCTACAAGTTCAGTTAGGTGTACCTCAAGGCTCAAAACTTAGACCATTCTTATTCTTAGTGTATATTAATGACTTACCATACTATTTAAAGAGTATCTGTGACGTTGTGCTGTTTGCTGATGATACCTCTCTTATCTTTAAAGTAGACAGGACGACGTAAACAGTGCACTTTCAATGGTTACGGATTGGTTTACCACAAATAACCTAGTTCTCAATGCCAAGAAAACGAAATGTATCAAGTTCGGCTTACCGAATGTTAAGAATCTAGGACCTAATATCGTCTTAGAAAATGAGGTGATTGAAACTGTAGACTCGGTAGTTTTTCTGGGCTTAACAGTAGATGCCAAACTTCAGTGGGGATTACATATAACAAGCCTAGCGGGAAGGCTCAGTTCAGCTGCCTACGCCGTCAGAAAAGTAAGACAATACACTGACGTTGATACAGCTCGGTTAGTTTATTTTAGTTATTTTCATGGCGTTATGTCTTAAGGCATTCTGCTGCGGGGCAAAGCAGCTGACATTCAAAATGTTTTTGTTCTTCAAAAACGAGCTGTTCGAGCAAATTACCAACTATGTGCTAGAGTTTCTCTGAGAGATTTTTTTAAGGATATTGGGATTCTTACGGTCGCATCGCAATTCATCTTGGCCAACATCTTATATATTAGGCAACATATACACTTGTATACTAAAAACAGTGATATTCATAACATTAATACTAGAAATAAGGACAAACTACGTGTTCCCTTTCACCGGCTTCATAAGGTTCATAACTCTCTTGTTGGTCTTGGTATAACTTTTTATAAGAAGCTCCCCTCTTCTTTGCTAGATTCGCATTTTAATTCGTTTAAAGCTAATGTTAAATCCACCCTCTGTTCAAAGGCTTACTATTCTGTCAACGACTACTTAAACGATAATAATTGTTGGTCGCTGTGATTAACTCAAGACAATGTTCATGTTCTTTCATCAGTATTAGCTTGACTACTGACAGGTTATATAATTATATTAGTTCATGTATTGGTTTATTTTATTTGCCTGTACTATGTTTTCAATGTTTTGTTGGTATATAAGCCTGTGCTAGCTGGCATATGGCAAATTTAATGTTTTTTGTGTTTCGTAATGTTAATTACCTACTATTGTATAGAATCAAGTTCTTCTAACTTAACAGACAGCTGTGCTACTGGGGAGTTTGTTGCGCCACTTCTTCTTCCCAGATAAAGCACTAGGAAGTGGTGAAAGGCGGGCGTTTTGGGGGGACTGTCTTATGTAATTATGACGTTCAAAAAGAGCTGACTCTGAGCCTAGTTTGAATAAATGACTTTTGATTTTGATTTTGATTTTGACAGTCTGTAGAGGACTCACTGGCAAGCAAAATTGCGCCGATGAGCTAGGCTGTGTAGCTAAGTCACCAATGTTACGTCTCCTATGAGCCTTTTTGCTCTGCATTCCACCGAGTCAAGGGCAGAAAGCTGGTATACAGGCGGTATCAGGTCCTTTCAAAATAAATTCTAGATCATTCTGTTGAATTCGACTTTGCAAATGTTCCTGATGTCTTGTAAAAAGTTTTAAATGGATACAAAAAAATCATAGTCACCTACAAACTGTTATTTTTAACCTGTCAAAGTTTACCTGACACACCTAGCCTCTAGCACTGGTATACCTACAGAACAGATAAAAGATATGGCATACCTAGCTGTTCGTTGCTTCCGTTCTCCACTTTGCGTTTTCGATCTGTTTCACGACTAAACGCTTGCTTATTATTATTGGCATTTTTTTATGTAGGGCCAACCTTTTGTATTTTTAACCGAATTCAAAAAAAGGAGGAGGTTTTCAATTCGTCTGTATCTTTTTTTTTCGAGTCGGTGACTTTGGATATGTATTTTAAGTTTTTGTCACCGCCTTCCGAAATTAAAGTTATTTTTCACTTTGTAGTGTTTTTTCGGAAGTCGTTTTGGTAAAAGTTTTTATTTTTCACTTTTTTAGTTATAGTACCTACCCCACTAATTCGAAATTTCTTCATCCTTGGGGTCAAAACAATGCATATTTACGCGATAGCAGCAATCGCGGTTGATTTACAAAATACACTTTTCGACAACAAAAACAAAATAAACATACCTCAATCCCGACTCAAAATGTTTAAATTAAAGTTTTAATTTCGGAAGTCGGTGACTTTGGATACGTATTTTAATTTTTTGTCACCGCGTTTCGAAATTAAAGTAATTTTTCACTTTGTAGTGTTTTTTCGGAAGTCGGTTGTTTTTTTTTATTTTAAACTAGCTGACCCGACACACGTTGTCCTGTCTTAACTATGAATATATGTTACGCGCAACTTTCTTAATTTTTTTCTTTCTTATGAACCTTCTCCTGACAATAACAAGCACAACAAAGAAGAATGAGCAAAATTGGTCCAGTCGTTCACGTGTGATGCCGTGACCAAGGGAAATAGGGATTCGTTTTTATATATATAGATATATCTCTCTATTACATGGGACTTGAACGCAACTGGCGAAATGTAGGTGTACTGTTAATTCATCTCTGCCTAACTCTTCAGCGAAAAACAGGCGTGATGTTACGTTGGGTGTGTGTTGTTACTTGTGAAATGTGGTTGTTTTGTTCTTTTTGAATAGCAGAATAAGTTTTGTTGTTTGTTATCTAATAAAATAGAACCGTAACTCTGTCTACCGTATTGTGGAATACAGACCTAATCTAATGATTAAAGCTTAGTATTATTAATACACACATATAAGTTGACAGTTTTTGAATATCATCGATCTCTTCCATTGTGGAGGGAAAAGAATTAAGTACACCTATAAGTACAGCTTAGAGGTGAATCTTTGCCTACCGAGGGGTAATACTGGTGTGATGTTATATATTTCACGTCTGTGCAAGGAATCATTAAATATCGAACTTGCTTGTTTGCTTATCGAGCATTACAGGCGTAATAATTCTATGTTATTTTTAGTTTAAGGATATCTAAGTTTAAGAGTAATGTTATTATTTAGTTTAGTGTCGTATTAGTTAGCAATCATTATGTAATATTTCCTTCATTTTGACAAAAAAACAAAATGCAGCAATAAAATGCTACACAGGGGTAAGTACACCTCCGGGGAAGATTGGTGTGTTGGTTATGTATTCCACGTTAGTGCGGGGAATCATTAAAAACCTAACTTGTGAAAAGTCTGGGTGTCTTATACATATCTCTGCCCATGTCCTTAGGGATTTACAGGCGTAATTATATGTTTTGTTTTAAGTTTAATGTTATATTAGTTGGCTATCATTGTGATTGATCTCGTTTCTTTTGACAAAAATATACAATGCCGTACCTACCTCTGTAGCGACCTATTATAGAGGTGTACCTCTACCTACACCTCCCTGCTAAGAATACTTGTGTGATTTTATTTATAAGTAAGTAAGTATAAGTAACAGAGTAGATTACATCGCAAAATATAACATGAATTGCGAAATGTGGATTCTCCACAAACTTCTGCCTACACCTTCGTCAAAAATAAGCGTGATGTCTTATTGATATTCAATTCAAAACGTTTATTTTGGACAATAACAATCCATATTTTGTTGGCAGGTAGGTACAGTAGATATTT
Source organism: Polymixis lichenea (assembly GCA_949091785.1). Lineage (NCBI taxonomy): Eukaryota > Metazoa > Arthropoda > Insecta > Lepidoptera > Noctuidae > Polymixis > Polymixis lichenea. Next base: position 833,817 of record OX420948.1, read on the forward strand.
TACACTATGATAATAGGTACACGTAACATTTAAAATCAGATCAAACTAAATTAAAAATGAAATGAAAATTAAATTAAAAATTATATAAAAATACAACTAAATCAGTATTAAATTTAAATCAAAATTAAATTAAAATTAAATCAAAATTAAATTTAATTTAAATCAGAATCAAGTCAAATAATAAAATCAAATAAAATTATAAAACCTCTACCAATTGTCAGGCCCCGAGTACGCAGGTGCGTGTGCAGTCCCTGACGATTGGACTGTTAAATTTGTCCCTTAATGTCATCAGGATGACGTTGGTACTCCCGGTACACCCCATCACTCTACTCATTACTGTTGCGGTTCTCTTGCGCATAATAGCAAAGAAATCGTCAGTCTGGCTATATGCAAACATTTCAGATGCACCACAGTATCTAGGGAGACCCAACAGCACCCTGAAAGCATTATTATATTACACACGTAGGGCGTTGTAGGTCCGCTACGTATATTTCACCCACGGGCTACAAGTGATGTAAAAGATTGATAATACGCTTTGAAAAGCGTAATTCTTACACCATCCGTACAGCGTAACGGCCTACCAAACCTGCCGGCTACCATATTACATTGGACCGACAACGCCGTCTTCATGTCTGCACCGTCCGAAAGACCCTCCGTCACCACATGACCCAAGTATGTGAATGCTCGTTTTAAAAGATTACCATTCAGTTTGATCAAAAGAATCTCGGACGACACTGGGTTTCTCCCTTTAAAAATGAGGAACTCATACTTTTTTAATATTATAAGTGAGCCCGTGAGAGACCGCGTACATTTCACAAACAATTAATTTCCTTATCGCGTTGATTGAAGGACTCAGCAGCACCACATCGTCCGCATAGCTCAGATTATTCACTGCCATACCGTGAATGGAACAACCAGTGGCGCTGCTGAGTTTTATGTTCCATATAAGGGTCAGCGCACACCCAACCGCAAAATGCTCGCGTATGGTCGAGCAAAATTTTGACTGCTCGACCATGCAGGCGGCATGCCCGCCCCTCCGTGAGCAAGTTTTGTTGAAAATGGTCTGGATTGACCAGTTTGATGCCAAAATCCGACGTTGGTAGATGTGTGTAATATGGTTGGTTGATTGGGACTTAGTAATTATCACCAGCACGCCATTACACGTTCAGCAACTAATCTCGCTGAGGCATACTGAGCGCGGGTGGCGCGCGGCGTTTCGAGAGTTTCGTTTAGAATGCATACTCGAACACGCATCTTGCAAGGTCAAGCATGGTCATCAAGTTTGGACGTGTATTTAATTTTGCAATGTATGGAATTGTCATAAGATTATTTTTTCAGTAGTCTCAGAAAATGCTCTGCTCTGCTTTTGGTGTGCGCTGACGCTTATAGGTCGGCAATTAATATGTTTTATGTCTTTCTCTCCAAAAAAAAAAATTAAACACCTATGTTTATATGTTAGATAAATGAAACTATAAGATGATTTTTTTTCAGGAATCCCTATATAGATAAGACTTGAAAACAAGCGGTTTGTTATTTTGTACCTCTCTCTTATTTTGTATTTTTGTTATTTTTTGTTGCCATAAGACTTGTCTCATGGTAACGCAAAATATGAGGCAAAAACGAAGCCTATTGGATCAATAAAAATTGGGGACGAAGTCTATAGTTCCGTGCTCATCGTTCTTACCCACTCTCAGCTATTCTAACAAAAAACCCACTTTAATGGCCAATCGAACAGAAAAGTCAAAAATAAATAATATTAAAAAAAAACACGCTTTAAGGCTAGGGTGTTCCGACCTGTGGGCCTTTGAAAAGCTACCTCCGCCTCCTCCAAATGCAGGGTGACGTATTTATTTACTATGAACTGTCAACCATTTAGCGGAAAATCCATGCCATAGTATAAAATGTTGCAGTTGATCAACTGAATTATTTTTGCTTGGGTTCGATATTTTTTTTAAACATTTTATGGGAGAAATAAAATTATTACTTAAAATGCCCTGTATAGGGTAAGTGTCCTGTAAGTTATCTATTTGAGCGTTTTCAAATGATATACCGACGCCAACCCGATATCGTTCGTGTATAGCTGCTAACAAGAAGCTATACACAAACCGATATAATTACTATCCCGATGATATTGGAGAATATCGATGACCATCGCGAGTCATCAAACGACTACAATACAGTAAGTATCGATGTCTCAAAGTCGGCAGTGTGAATAAGCGTGTTCAAGTGAAAGAATGGCTGATTCTCTCACCCCGCACTGCGTCTTCGCCGGTAGAAATTGTGCTGATATCGGTGTCAGTCACTGTCTGCGACGACATAGATGACAATAACAACTAAATATGTGAAAGCGTTTAGTAGGTACTAAACATATGCGAAAATCGCGCATATGCGCTTATATTGCGGCGGTGTCGGAATCGGCTTATGTGCCGTGTTGTAATTTAACGTAATTTTTAATGTGATGTAATCAACTAATTTGATTAATGAAACAAAAGCAAAAATGTATTTTCGTTCAAAACTAGCTTTGCCTGAGGCTGGTAGTTCCAGAAATAGCGATTTCAAACATATATAAAAAACCGGACAAGTGCTAGTCGGAATCGCCCACCGAGGGTTCCGTACAAATTTGTAGGTACCATAATATAATAAAAAAGTTATGGGCAAATTTAGATTTTCGCGAAAACTTGTAAGTACCAAAATTTACTTTGATTTTCAACTTTCTTAATTTTTTGGAATTTTTCCTTTATTTGTAAGATCTTACTTTTTGCCAAATTTCGTGATTCTAGGTCAACGGGAACTACCATATAGGTTTTCGACCCAAAACCTACAGTGTACTTCCGGATGACCTAGAGTTGTCAATTTTGGTTACAGCACAAGTAAAGGGAAAATTCCAAAAAATAAAAAATAAAGTTGACAATTAAGGTAAATTTTGGTACTTACAAGTTTTCTCAGAGAATCTAAATTTACGCACATCTTTTTATAGTGTTGACTCAGGACCTTGATTTTTATTTGGTATAAATTTCAACTTGCTACGTTCACCCGTTCCTGAGAAAATTGGTGGTGACACACGGACAGACAGACGGACAGACGGACAAGAGAGTGACCTTATAAGGGTTCCTTTTTTACCTTTTGAGGTATGGAGCCCTAAAAACAAACTCTTCAGCTTTATTATTATTATGATTGCTACGGATTTCAACCTCAGGACTAGGTGCTTCTCACACGGACACCTGTACGTCAATTGCTCCCGCGTCACCAGTCCTGCATTGCTATTCTGTAACCATATCACCGCGTGAAGTGGGCTGTCAGTTTCAGGTCACCTAATGCTTGGTCAATCCCTAGCGTCAGTGGGATGACACTGACAAGTCACTCCACGCTCACTTCACGGGGAGAGATGGTTACAGAATCGACATGCTGTTCTTGTTGTATATTTAGGCTGTTGAGAGCAAAACTACAAATGTGACGTTGTTGTGTACAGGGAATTTTTATATAATGTGGCTATTGTACAATATACTTGGGCAAATTGAAGGGTCTTACAACTTCCACGCGAACGAAGGTTGCAAGCAGAAGTTAGTTACAGATACACATGGTTTTTCGGTTGTAAGGTGAAAATAAAAAATTGCAATGGTTTTACCCTTGTGTAATTTGTTCTTTGAAAAAATGAATGTCTTTATACCGAAATCATGCCTCCAGACCTTTCAACCAGCGACTTTCCACACAAGTGTTAGTTATCAGTGAATTTGAGAATTTGAATTTAAACTGAAGGAACACGGATGGGTTTTAGTCAGTAAAAGCCTGACACGCTCTTCAGAGCGGGAGAAGTCATTTGATGATTTCCCACCCAAAACAAAAAAAAACCTTTCTGCAATTTGTTCTTTGAGAAAATAAATATCTCTAAACCGAATTCATGCTTTTCAGACCCAGAGGTTAAAGCTAAGCGTTAGTTATCAGTAACTTTAAAAATTTGATCAAGTAGACAAGCCGTGTGCCCGACGGTATTTCTCTTCGACATAGAATATTATAAGATAAAAGACTACGTTGAAGACAAGGAAGTTTGGCATTAATTCCTTCTGCACATGTGGCTTCCCTGGTAACTCATTAGCACCATAACTATGTGAGCGTCTATTAACTGCTTCCAAATTACAATGTTAATTTTATTAATTTTATTTTTTACACTTTCTGACATATTCTCGTCATTATTTGACATTATACAACACTTGTAATATCGAGTATTTATTAGTGATTCTCATGGAAATATCACTTGGTTTAAATAGGTTGATTTGACTTATGTAGATTCTTTTACATATTGTGAATGAGAGAACGTTGTAGGCCTACAGTTTCTATTCTTTATTTTCATTCCTCTAAGTACCTGGTACTTATTGACAGGCCTGCACTGTCCTAATATCACTGTAATTTGAAAACATTATAAAAGCCAATTATTTTTAAAACAGTAACCGTGGAGTTTCTTGCCGGCTCTTCTCCATAGGAAGCGACAAATTGGAACCGTGCACCTAGCTTCTGACGTTTCATAAGTGCCCTGGCAGGTTTATGTGAAATAAAATATTTTGATTTTGATTTTGATTTTTGATTTTGACAAAAATGGTAGATTTCCATACAAATTTTTATCCACTATTTAACTTCTTTAGTGGCAGAATTTTCAATGATCCTGAATTTCAGATTTTTATAAAGTAGAATGGGTTAAAAATGGCCATACCATCTTTTGTTTTTGATGTTTGCCACCGCTCATAAAGAACCATAAATATTGTGAGCACATATGAAGGAACAATTGCCGTACTTTATTGAGTGTTTGTGATTTAGTGACGTACCTATTTCTCCAGCTGAATTGATTGAATCTATTATTTTAGGACATCAAAATTAATTTTGTTTATATTTTTTATCCGTCCCCGGTCTTGTTAGATTACCGACCTATTGGACCATTTACCAAGACAAAAGTGGCATAGATGCAAGTATATGGCATAGATACGATACGTCTTTGACAGTTGAGTGGGAACGTGAACACCAAGTTATACTGTTAGCGCATAATCACTGCCTTCACACGGCGCTATTTTTCAAGCACGTTATGATATTTTATCGTTTAGTTACAGTGACTTTTGGTGTTCAAAACTGAAGTTCACTCAGAGCCAATATGATAAAATTACCGATCCGAGAAAAAATCTTGTGTTGCTACACACTGCGGATAAATTGTTTACCATGTGATATTAATGTTGGACAATAGTAGCGAAGACAGTTTGGTGGAGAGTAAATAACATAGTTGAGGATGAATTTGATTTCAAAAATCTTAGAAAAATATGTTCTGTACAAGTTTCTTCATAAACGACGATAAAACATTATGTACGACTCTCACTTGACTATTATTTTATCGATAATAATTTGTAATTTGTCAACACTATTTTAAGATGACAATTAAACGTCACCATATTGCCTAGAAATAATCACATTTTCGAAAACAATTTTATGAATTAAAACTTAATTTTAATTTATATTAATTTTTTTTTATTTTTCATTTAGCAAATTGCAATTTATCGTGCCTGAATACATTAATTTAATCATTTAATCTTGACTCTGAAATAGGGAATTTCGGATAACCCCCCGTTAATCTAAAACCAAAATACAAAGTAGACATTAATCTTCAATAGTTTAAAATAAGAATAGAGTGATTAAAAAAATATATATACCATACTAAAAAAACGTGGGGTGATCTTTTTTTGTTAATCATTCGTGTCGGGTTATAATTATGTTTATATTGTAGGAAACCAAAGAAAGTTTGAATTTTAGGGCTACCCTTACGCTTCCCCCTTAACAAAATGGTCAACAAAACGCAAACGAAGTTCAATATAACTAATTGCACGTACCATTGAGCGTGTATCTCACAGCAGATGAACTTTGAAACAAAACAAATAACAAAAATGTAGTAAACATTTTGTTGTTACACTGAGCTACGCGACACACGACATTTTCTTTTAAAATCTGATGTAATACTATAGTAATGAAAACTTGTCACTGAAAGTTATACTTTTGATTATAAGCAGAATTAAAGTGTATTTAATAGCCTTGAATAAAACAGTGGGAATCTTTTTAAAACGTTTTTACAAAAAATCGCTTGGAAGAATAATGTAATTTAAATACAATCAAAATTTATGGCAATAAAGGTAACAATTTAAAATATTCATTTTAAGTCAGTAGCTATTTTTAATAATAATAATAATAATAATAATGTAGACCTTTTAGCGTCCGTAGCCTGGCTGCGTTTCGGTGACCTCTTTGGAGAAACCGAAGGTTTTGTCTGTGCAATTATGGACGAAGTTATGATGACGAACAACTACCGGAGATTTATTGTGAAAGACGGCACGGTTGACATCTGTCGGGCATGCCACCGTCCGGGTGAATCAATCAGACATATTATCTCCGGGTGTTCTCGTCTAGCTAACGAGGAGTACTTGCATAGACACAACCTTGTAGCCAGGATTATCCACCAGCAACTGGCTCTGAAATACAGCCTTGTAGAATCAGAAGTGCCGTACTATAGGTATGTGCCCGACCCAGTTCTCGAAAATGAACATGTCACACTGTACTGGGATCGATCCATCATCACTGACAGGACTATTGTTGCCAATAAGCCTGATATAGTGGTGGTGGATCGACTAGAGCGGCGTGCAATGATCGTTGATATAACGGTCCCGCATGACGAGAACCTCGTGAAAGCCGAGAAAGATAAACAAATCAAGTATCTTGACTTGGCTCGCGAGGTTGTCGACATGTGGGATGTTGTTGATGTTGACACAGTACTTGATCGCCTACGAAATGAAATACAGAGTAGCCATGTCATCGCTCCCTCGTTACAGAATGTTGTGGTACCACCACAGCTCAACACAGATCACACTGACGAGGGGACTGATGATAGGGCTACAAACGTAAGTACCCAGTGCAGTGAGGAATTGAGGAGTGCTTTGGATGGTGCGATTCGGGAATATCGGTTCATGTCACCCGAACTAAGACCACGCTTACCTCGTTTACCCATGCATAACAAAAATAGGGTGCTGGTGGCGATTCTGGATTCGCAGTTGTCAAACTATTTTGATGACTGCGAAGACCTCACCGATACTCACTCGATTCTGTACTGTGCGGCTGTAGCGGCATGTCGTGTAGCTCACGTCAAATTCGCAAATGATTCAAGAGCTACACGACCGAAACCAGCTGCACCAGCTTGGCAGTGCAGAATTGAACGTCGTATTGGTGGGGCCAGAGCGCTCATCGGCAAACTAATCTGCTTCAGGGAGGGCAATACTCGCCCTCGAGTGATGCGCTTTGTGAGACGGGCGTTCTCGGGGACTGACTGACTGTCCTCAAGACTATATGTCCTGTGTCACAGAGCGCATCGACTTCCTGAAGCAGAAAGTGTATGCATGGGCGAACCGTATTCGTAGGTACAAGCGGCGAGTGGACCGATACACCCAGAACCGCACTTTCCAAAGTGATGAAAGGTGGGTATATAGAGCTTGGGAGCGACCAGACCAAGGTGTGGCTGACACGCGCCTACCGGATGATGATGCCATGTGTTCTTTTTGGCGTAGTATCTGGTCGGTGCCTGTCAGTCACACCGAAGGTGATTGGACTCGGGAAGTCGAGCGAGCCTGCGATCCAATACCAGAAATGGGGGCTATTACCATCTGCCCCCAAGATGTAGCTCGTGCAGTCCGTCCGTTGCCAAACTGGAAATCTCCAGGGCCGGACGGGCTGCACGACTTCTGGATTAAATGGTTCCAAAGGTCGCACGCTCGCTTGGCGGCTCAGTATCAGGTTGCTTTAGAGTCTGGTTCGCTACCCCAGTTTCTAACGACAGGAATAACCCACCTGCTCCATAAATCAGGTAGTGCCACGGAACCCAAAAATTATAGGCCGATCACGTGTTTACCGACGGTCTATAAAGTTCTTACATCCATTTTGAGAGCTAAGATTTATAATCATATAGACGGTAACTCCATCATGTCTGTCTCTCAAAATGGATGTCGGAACGGGTCCCGTGGTACTAAGGAGCTGCTCCTCATTGATATGGCCATTAGCCAACAGGTTCGTCGATCCCGAAAGGATCTTTCGACATGTTGGATAGATTACAAGAAGGCCTATGACTCGGTGCCACATACATGGCTCATGAGGGTGCTAGAGTTGTATAAAGTAGATACAACTCTACGCACCTTCCTGATGTCATGTATGAGGCAATGGAGTACGGTCCTTCGATATCCAGGATGTCGAAACATCCAGAGGCATAGCGAGCCGATAAGGATCGAGCGAGGTATATTTCAGGGCGACAGTTTGAGTCCGCTTTGGTTCTGCCTAGCCCTGAATCCTTTAAGCACACTGCTGGAGGATTCAGGTATAGGCTATCGGCTGAGGAGAGGTGGTCAGGTTATATCTCACCTCCTTTACATGGATGACCTAAAACTCTTTGCCCCCAACAATTCGCAGCTGATGGAGCTACTGAAAGTAACTGAAACTTTCAGTTGCGCCGTCAGGATGGAATTTGGTGTGGACAAATGTGCGGTCATGCATGTAAAGCGAGGGGAGATTGTGGAATCCGTGGGAACCCAACTCTCGGATTCCATAAACCTTCGAGCCCTCTCCACAGCCGAAACCTATAAGTATTTGGGTATGTCGGAAGCGTTGGGCATCAACGTTACTGACATGAAGCAATCGTTGAAGAAGCGCTTCTTTGGCCACCTGAAGAAAGTATTTAATAGTCTTTTATCAGGCGGAAACAAGGTGCGCGCCTTCAACGGTTGGGTCATGCCGGTTTTGATGTACTCTTTCGGCAAACTCAAATGGACTCAGACCGAACTCGACGCCCTGGACAGGAGGGTCCGTACGCTGCTGACTGCATATCGAATGCATCACCCACGGTCATCGGTAATGAGACTGTATATCCCGCGAAAGTGTGGAGGTCGAGGGTTCTTAATCGCTAAGACCCTCCACAATCGCGAGATATGCAGTCTCAGGGAATATTTCCTGGGAGCCGACGTGAGTATGCATCGAGATGTGGTCGCGGTAGACAAGGGCCTCACCCCACTCTCCTTGGCTAAAGAGAACTGGCGCAAGCCTGTAGTGCTTGATACTAAAGATCGCATGGAAGTATGGCAAAGTAAGGAGCTTCACGGACGCTTTTTCCGGGCCCTACATGGACCCGATGTAGATTTACTAGCGTCCGTAGCCTGGCTGCGTTTCGGTGACCTCTTTGGAGAAACCGAAGGTTTTGTCTGTGCAATTATGGACGAAGTTATGATGACGAACAACTACCGGAGATTTATTGTGAAAGACGGCACGGTTGACATCTGTCGGGCATGCCACCGTCCGGGTGAATCAATCAGACACATTATCTCCGGGTGTTCTCGTCTAGCTAACGAGGGGTACTTGCATAGACACAACCTTGTAGCCAGGATTATCCACCAGCAACTGGCTCTGAAATACAGCCTTGTGGAATCAGAAGTGCCGTACTACAGGTATGTGCCCGACCCAGTTCTCGAAAATGGACATGTCACACTGTACTGGGATCGATCTATCATCACTGACAGGACTATTGTTGCCAATAAGCCTGATATAGTGGTGGTGGATCGACTAGAGCGGCGTGCAATGATCGTTGATATAACGGTCCCGCATGACGAGAACCTCGTGAAAGCCGAGAAAGATAAACAAATCAAGTATCTTGACTTGGCTCGCGAGGTTGTCGACATGTGGGATGTTGACTCAGCGAACATTGTACCGATAGTCGTCACAGCCAATGGCTTGATAGCCAAGAGCCTCGACCAACACCTGAGGAGGCTCTCGTTGGGCAGCTGGGTCAAGGGCTTGATCCAGAAAGCGGTACTTCTGGACACGGCTCGCATTGTTAGGAGGTTCCTCTCTCTGGAGCCCTGGCCGCCGGTAGCTTGGACCCTGTTCCCAATACCGGTGGGCTACTATTTTTTATATTTTTAAATGTTTTGATATAACAATAACAATAATAATAATAATAATAAATAATCTGTGGCCCGACTGTCAAGATGACGGTTTAAAAATTGTTTTTCTCCGTGTATTTTTTCTAGTATTTTTATTGTAAATGATGCAACAATGTTTTGATAAGCTTCTACAACACCACTGAAGAGCCTAAAAATCAACCATCATATTCATAACCAAAACATTACAACAAAATGCAACAAGGAAAAAAATATTGGACGCGGAGTGTTGACGCCTTGCATGTGTGCGTGCAGTGCACAAGGACATCACACACACATACGGCACGGCGAGAGCGGCATCGCATCGGGGTAGCAGCGCGCGCGCGGGGGGTTGCCTGCGCACAGCGCGGGAGCGCCCGTCCATCGTTCAGTTCAGCGAGCCAGTCGACGACACCGGTCATTAATCATTATAGTTGTGTGTCGATTCTTTAGCTATTGCTCAAACATTGTAAATTTCAAGATTCATTATACTGCATTAACATACTTGGAATCTAATTTAAACCTCCCAACACAACATCGAGTCCACCCCTTCGCTGCCAGCATTTACACGTTCTACATTTTGGTCCAGACGAGCCGAATTACGGGCGGCGCCGACGCGACGCGACAAGAACAAAGGAGCTGCGCACGAGGCGGCCATTACGTGGGCTACGGAAGCACGACACGTGGAGTCGTGCAAAATATCATTAGTTTGGAAGGAAAATAGATATGGATTGAATTCAAGGATCATAGTGCCAACCTTTAGTGCAAACAGAGTGCCAATCCCATCCTCATTTCATTATAAATTCCCTATTTTAACGTTGGGGCAACCTACGTTACGTCCCTTTATTACCTTACCTACGTAAAATTATTAATACGACGATTGTTCGCTTTCTTTAAAAATCCCATTGTCAGGTCTTTAGCATCTTGTAACGCCCCTTGCATGGTTACTTATTGTGTTCATTAACTCATATTTATTATTTCGTGTTCACAGACTTCACAGCGCAGTAAGTACCTACAACTTAAATTGCGAGAACGGTCGCTGTTGCCTCCTGCGGCTGGGCTAGTTGGGCTAGCCACGTGGCGTGTTCGCGTGGGGCTCTTGCACGCGCTCTGCACTCGCTTGGTGTTTGCCTTTGTTTCATGTGCACCCTCGCTGCTTTTTGCATATAAATTTAAGTATAACCTTGCACCTTTTACTTTAAGGATTTTCTTTGCTTGTTTCTTGAGCTTTCATTTCATTGGATCGTTATCATGGATTACAGATCGTTACTTAAAAAACGAGGAACCTTTAAGGCTAAATTAACTCAATTTAAATCATATTTAGAAATAGTAACAAGTTGTGATACGTTAAGTACCTTACAAATTAGTGAATTAAAAATAAGGTTAGCAAAAATAGACGAGTTATATCCTGAATATGATAGTATACAGAGTGATATAGAGAATGTATCTGATATTCCAGAAGACCAGTACAAGGAACGCGAAACCTACGAGGTCCAGTACTATGCTGCGATTGCTGTTGCCCAGGAGCTGTTGAGTAAGCAGGAGGCCTCTGCGGGCATTGGATCGGTTACAGGTGCTAGTACTGTCTGTGGAAATAAAGGTGGGATAAATCTTAAGCTTCCTACAATACACTTGCCTACCTTTTCGGGTCAATACCACAACTGGCTTGAGTTCCATGACACGTATGTCTCATTAATACATTTAAATGACACTATTCCTAGAATTAGTAAATTCCATTATTTGCGAGCTAAGGATAGTGCTGCCATAATAATAAGTTCTCTTGACTTCTCCGATGAGAATTATGATGTTGCATGGGAGCTACTATGTGACCGCTATAATAACAGACGGCTTCTAGTTTACAATCATGTTCAAGCTATCATTAATATTGAACATGGAACAAAAGAATCCTTTATAGTTCTGCGCAACATCATTGATACAATCAATCGTAACATAAGAGCTTTGAAAACACTTAAGTTGCCCACAGATGGTTGGGATGTGCTCATTATTCACATAGTCTCAAGTAAATTGGATTCAGCGACAAGTAGGGAATGGGAAACTTACCGTAATGCATTAGATGACTTAGCCACACTTGCTGATTTTAACAAATTCCTTAAGAATCGAGCAGATTTATTAGAAACTATTGCAGAAGTTCATAACAATGGTTCGAAAAGTAGACATAGTGGCAGTACACACAAACAAGGTGACAGTACACATAAGCAAAAGACATTTACTGTCAGTTCTGAGTCTCCAAACGATAACAAACAGTATAGTTGTCCATTATGTAAGGGTAACCATGCCATTTATCAGTGCTCAAGTTTTAAGTCGCTTTCCATTGAAGCTCGCATTCAGAAGGCAAGATCCCTTAACCTGTGCCTTAACTGCTTACGTAATGGTCATAAATCATTTAAGTGCAGGATGGGTGGCTGCAGCCACTGTCACAAACGACATAACACCATGTTGCATTTGAATGGGCCATCCAGTACACAGGATACAAACAATGGTAGTAGTGATTCTACACCTACTTCTACACAACCTACTCCTAATACTAGTAGTGTAGTACTATGCACAGCACAGCCAAAAACACAAGTGTTAACAAGCTCACAAGATAATGTGGTTCTATCAGCCACTCATAATCCTCATTGCGTTATATTGCTATCAACGGCTATCATTAATGTTACTGATCCTAGTGGTCACAAACATAGAGTCCGTGCTCTATTAGACAATGGTAGCACATCAAGCTTCATTACAAAGAGCCTATGTGACAAACTTAAATTACCAACTCGTTCAACCTCGACATTAGTTGAAGGGTTAAATCATCAATCTAGTTGCATCTTTAAAAGAAGTGATGTCGTCATATCATCACTTATCAATTCATATTCTGAGAGTATTCATTGTTTCGTGGTCCCACACATTACTCAAGCATTGCCTTGCAAACAAGTCAATCATAAAGGGCTGGATATACCCCAAAATATTACATTAGCGGATCCTTTATTCCACACACCAGCCCAAGTAGATATGCTGCTTGGAGCTGACTTATTTTGGAGTGTTTTGTTAAACAACAATATTTCATTAGGTAAAAATAAGCCCACATTAAGTGAAACAAGGTTTGGATGGTTGATATCTGGGCCTACACACTCATTACAACATAACATAAATACAGTCCACTGCAATCATTCAAGTATACATTATGATGACCAATTTCAGGAACAATTAACCAAGTTCTTTGAACTTGAAACGGTCACAGTGCACAAACCTGTATCCAAAGAGGAACAGGAATGTGAAAGTAATTTCTTACAAACCACAACTCGTGGAGATGACGGTCGATTCATTGTAACAATCCCATTAAAAGAATCGCCTCAACAGCTGGGAAGTTCATATGAACAAGCCTTGTCTAGGTTCATATCATTAGAACGTAGATTCAAGCGTGACCCTGTATTCAAGAAGCAATATGCTGAATTCATTAAGGAATATATATCGTTAGGTCACATGACTGATAATACAACTCCAGACAAGGATGAATACTCATACATTATGCCACATCATGGAGTGTTACGTAAAACAAGTTTAACAACAAAATTAAGAGTTGTTTTTGATGCATCTGCAGCAACCTCATCCGGGTTATCATTTAACAACATCCAAATGGTTGGACCTACAGTACAAAGTGACCTCATTAGTATATTAATGAGATTCCGACAGTTCAAACATGTTGTTACTGCAGATGTTGAAAAAATGTATCGCATGGTAAAGGTGATTGAAAGCCAACATATGTTACAACAGATTCTATGGCGTTTCGAACCTAACGAACAACTTAAACAGTACAAACTTAATACTGTAACTTATGGTACCGCATCTGCACCATATCTTGCAACACGATGTCTAGTTCAGCTGGGAAAAGAATGCACTGATAAGTCTATTTCAGATGCTATCATTAACGGATTTTATGTTGATGACTTTATTTATGGGGACAATGACATGTCCAAGCTGGTAGACATCTGCAGAGGCGTCATTAACCAACTTGAAAGTGGACAACTTTCTTTGAGAAAATGGAACTCAAACAATTCACACATTATACAACAACTCATAGGTGAAAACAGCAAAGATGAATTACTTAATTTAAGTAACCTTGAGTATTCAAAAACATTAGGATTACTTTGGGGTTGTAAAGAAGATGTGTTGTTATTCTCAGCAAACATTAAACAACACGAACACATTACAAAACGCACAATTTTGTCTACCATGGCTCAAATATTTGATCCACTGGGACTCATTAACCCTTGCATATTGCAAGCTAAAATTATTTTACAAAAATTATGGTTGTTAAAAATAACATGGGATGAAAATGTTCCAAGTGAGATTAAAGCAGCTTGGTGTAACTTCATCAAATCATTAGGTGATATTAGGAAATTAAGAATACCTAGACATGTCACCTGCGATTATCCTGTCATTTGTGAACTGCATGCCTTTAGTGATGCATCCACACAAGCTTACAGTGCTTGTATTTATCTACGATCTGTGTCCCACAATAATGAAGTGACAGTGAAGTTGATGACTGCAAAGAGCCGTGTAGCTCCACTGAAACCAATGACTGTGCCACGGTTGGAATTGAGTGGAGCTCTAATAGCAGCTCGTTTAGCTGACAAGGTAAAATCCTCGCTAATGGGACTTCACAGTTGTACTTACTGGTGTGATTCGACCATTGTATTAGCTTGGATAAATACTTCCAGGACTGGTCTATTAAAACCATTTGTTTATAACAGAATTCATGAACTGAAGTCTCTTACAGAACCAGGTACTTGGCGTTATGTACCTACAAGGTTGAACCCTGCTGATATAGGGTCGCGCGGCGCAGATGCTCGCCATTTAGAATCCAATAGCTTGTGGTGGTCAGGACCTGCATTTTTAAGAGAACCAGAGTCTAGCTGGCCTGGTCCACCAACAAGTATTAAGGAAGATGACTTGCCAGAATTTAAGGTTCAAAGTCATTTAAATATCTCAGAGGAAGAATCAGTCGAATTCGTAAACCGATTTTCCGATTTTGTTAAGCTACAGCGCATTACAGCTTATGTATTGAGATTTATACATAATTGTCGATTTTCACAAAACAAATGCATAGGGTTTTTAACTTTAAATGAACTTAAGCTGTCTTTAATTACATTATGTAGAATTTCACAACATGAATCATTTCATCAGGAGTACAGATTATTAAAAAACAAACAACAATTGCCATTAAAAAGTAAATTAACTAATTTGAATGTATTTTTACATTCTGATGGTCTTATTAGAGTTGGAGGTAGGCTGTCTAATTCACATTATAGGTATGACATCAAACATCCTATATTGCTACACGCATCCAACCACATCACAGCACTTATTTTTAAATATTATCACAAATTACTCATGCATGCTGGTCCACAATTACTGCTGTCAAACATTCGTCATAAATTTTGGCCAATAAACGGTAGAAATCTTTCTAGAAAAACAGTACATAGCTGTGTCACATGTTGTCGTTTTTCAGGCAGAATTACACAGCCAATAATGGGCAACCTTCCTGAGCAGCGCCTACATGCTGACTATCCATTTATAAACACAGCAGTAGATTATGCAGGACCAGTTATGATTTTGAACCGAAAGGGTAGAGGTAGTAATTTAATAAAGGCATATATTTGCATTTTTGTGTGCTTGGCTGTTAGAGCAATACACATAGAGCTTGTGACAGATCTCAGCTCCGAAACCTTTATTTCTGCTTTAAACCGATTTATTGCCCGTAGAGGAAAACCTGTCAACATCTTCTCGGACAATGGTACATGTTTCGTGGGAGCATGTAATGAACTGGCTAGGTTTTTAAAATTAAACGCAAATTATTTAAGTGCACACGCTTCAAATTTATCTATTAACTTTAAATTCTCACCAGCATATAGCCCACACTTTAATGGTTTAGCTGAGGGTGCCGTGAAGTCAGTTAAACATCATTTGAAACGTTTACTTTCTCTTGCAAACCTTACTTACGAGGAAATGAACACAGTACTTACCCAGATAGAGGCTATCTTGAACTCGAGGCCTCTAACCCCTTTATCTTCTGATCCTTCAGATCTAGTAGCCCTCACACCGTCACATTTCCTTCTTGGACGAACATTAACTGTTTTACCCTCTCCTCAGGCACAAGACACTACAACGTTGAGCACTTTCTCACGATATATGAGAACTCAACAGCTGAAGACCCATTTCTGGGATAGATTTTACAAAGAATACATTACAGAGCTGCAGAAAAGACAGAAATGGTGCAGAGGGGGAAGAGATCTACGACTTGGAGAGATGGTGCTGGTCAAGGATGATCGACTGCCACCAAACAGATGGCTGCTCGGACGAATATCCAGCGTGTATCCAGGCTCTGACGGTGTGACCAGGGTAGCAGACGTGAAGACTACATCGGGCACTCTTCGGCGCGCCTTCAATCGTCTGTGTCCGCTACCACTTGAAGATCGGCCTGATGGATCTACAAGCCACAGTCCCTTGCCGAGGGGGGCAACTTGTTGACGCCTTGCATGTGTGCGTGCAGTGCACAAGGACATCACACACACATACGGCACGGCGAGAGCGGCATCGCATCGGGGTAGCAGCGCGCGCGCGGGGGGTTGCCTGCGCACAGCGCGGGAGCGCCCGTCCATCGTTCAGTTCAGCGAGCCAGTCGACGACACCGGTCATTAATCATTATAGTTGTGTGTCGATTCTTTAGCTATTGCTCAAACATTGTAAATTTCAAGATTCATTATACTGCATTAACATACTTGGAATCTAATTTAAACCTCCCAACACAACATCGAGTCCACCCCTTCGCTGCCAGCATTTACACGTTCTACACGGAGAATAATACGATGCTGACGCGAAGTCGGGCACGATTACTACGAGACACACACCCAACACCTTCGGGTTCGTCGCTCAGCTCCGCCTCGCAGTTGCCGGAACCTGCTCCAGACGTGAGTTCAGTGATACCGGCCGCTGCAGTTGCGTCGAGCTCGAGCGACGAATATTTCTCGCCGCCGACGACACCATCACCAGTACGTCGGCGCGGAAGAGGCCGACCACCGGCCAGCTTAGGACTCCGAGGCCCACCGGCCTCTGATAGGGTCCCCGCTCCCGGTGGGAGTGTGCAGCGCATGAAGTGGACTCAAACTGTCAACGAAAATGTCATGCGCGCATACTATGGGGCTACAGAGGGGGGAAGTAACTTGACTGCGTACCGTGGTCGGATGCTCTCTCTGTTTCAGGTGCTTGAACCAGCAGTCAACGTGTCGGCGCAACGACTGTCGGATCAGGTGCGGGTCATCCAGCGTAACCATATGCTGGATGCCGCCGTACTTGATCGACTTCGCCTCGAATCACGGAATAGCCATGTTACACCTGCTTCGCCACGGGTAGCGATGCAACTGCAAAATATATCCAGTGTTTCACCGCGACCCAACCGCGTTGGTGAAGAGGATGATGACGAGGCTATATCCGTGAGTTCCCAATCCAATGCAAGATTGAGGAGCGCTTTGGAGGATGCTTTCCGGGAGTATCGTTCCACTCCCCCTGAACTTAGACCACGTTTACCTCGTTTGCCCATGCATAAGAAAAACAAGGCGCTGGTGTGTGCTCTGGACTCACAGCTATCAACATATTTTGACGGTAGCAAAGATCTCGTCGATACCCACTCGATCTTGTACTGTGCAGCTGTAGCGGCATGTCGTGTAGCTCATGTTCAATTTCCCAATAGCGACAGAGCTCCACGACCAAAACCAGCCGTGCCAGCTTGGCAGTGCAGGATTGAGCGTCGTATCGGTGAGGCTAGAGCACTCATCGGTAAGCTAATCTGCTTCAGGGAGGGCAATACACGCCCTAGAGTGATGCGCTTTGTGATGCGGGCCTTCGCCGGGACTGATATTAGTTCTCGAGATTATATGACCCGCGTCACAGAGCGTATCGACTTCCTGAAGCAGAAGATCTGTGCATGGGCAAACCGTATTCGCCGTTACAGGCGGAGGGTGGAGCGGTACTCTCAGAATCGCACATTTCGAAGCGATGAAAGGTGGGTTTACAGAGCTTGGGAGCGACCGGACCAAGGTGTGGCTGACACGCACCTACCGGATGATAACGCCATGTGTTCTTTCTGGCGAGACATCTGGTCGGTGCCTGTCAGTCACACCGAAGGTATTTGGACTAGGGAGATCGAGCGAGCGTGCGGTCAAATACCGGAAATGGGGGCACTTACCATCAGCCCCCAAGATGTAGCTCGTGCAGTCCGTCCGTTGCCTAACTGGAAATCTCCAGGGCCGGACGGACTGCACAACTTTTGGATCAAATGGCTCCAAAGGTCACACGCTCGCTTGGCATCCCAGTTTCAGTCAGCCTTAGAGTCAGGGTCGCTACCGCAGTTCTTAACAACAGGGATAACCCACCTGCTCCATAAATCAGGTAGTACCGCGGAACCCAAAAATTATAGACCGATCACTTGTCTACCGACGGTCTATAAAGTTCTGACATCCATTTTGAGAGCAAAAATTTACAACCATGTAGACACCAACTCTATCATGTCTGCCTCTCAAAATGGATGTCGGAACGGGTCCCGCGGTACTAAGGAGCTGCTCCTCATTGATATGGCCATTAGCCAACAGGTTCGTCGTTCCCGAAAGGATCTTTCGACATGTTGGATAGACTATAAGAAGGCTTATGACTCGGTGCCACATACATGGCTCAGGAGGGTGCTGGAATTATATAAAGTAGATGCAACTCTGCGCACCTTCCTGATGTCATGTATGGGGCAATGGAGGACGGTCCTTCGCTATCCAGGATGTCGAAATATCCAGAGGAATAGCGAACCGATAAGGATCGAGCGAGGCATATTTCAGGGTGATAGTTTGAGTCCGCTTTGGTTCTGCCTAGCCCTGAATCCTCTTAGCACTTTGCTGGAGGATTCAGGTATAGGCTATCGATTGAGAAGAGGTGGTCAGGTTATATCTCACCTCCTATACATGGATGACCTAAAGCTCTTTGCCCCCAACAATTTGCAACTGATGGAGCTACTGAAAGTAACTGAAACTTTCAGTAACGCCATCAGAATGGAATTTGGTGTGGACAAATGTGCGGTCATGCATGTAAAGCGAGGGGAAATTGTGGAATCCGTGGGAACCCAGCTCTCGGATTCCATCACCTAAGATCCCTCTCCTCAAACGAAACATACAAGTATTTGGGTATGTCGGAAGCGTTAGGCATCAACACTGCTGACATGAAACAATCGTTGAGGGAGCGCTTCTTTTGCCGCCTGAATAAAGTTTTAAATAGTCTTTTATCGGGCGGAAACAAGGTGCGCGCCTTCAACGGTTGGGTCATGCCGGTTTTGATGTACTCTTTCGGTATACTCAAATGGACTCAGACGGAACTTGACGCCCTGGATAGGAGGGTCCGCACACTGCTCACCGCAAATCGGATGCATCATCCGCGGTCATCGGTGATGAGACTGTATATCCCGCGAAAGTGTGGTGGCCGAGGTTTCTTAAACGTTAAGAGCCTCCACAATCGCGAGATATGCAGTCTCAGGGAATATTTTCTAGAGGCCGACGTGGGGATGCACCGAGATGTGGTCTCAGTGGACAAGGGCCTCACCCCGCTCTCCTTGGGTAACGAGAACTGGCGCAAACCTAAAGTATTAGATACTAATGACCGCAGGGAGGTATGGCAGAGCAAAGAGCTTCACGGGCGCTTTTACCGGGTCCTACATGGACCTGATGTAGACCTCTTAGCGTCCGTATCCTGGTTACGATTCGGTGATCTCTTTGGAGAAACCGAAGGTTTTGTCTTTGCAATTATGGACGAAGTTATGCTGACGAACAACTACCGGAAATATATTGTGAAGGATGGAACGGTTGACATCTGTCGGGCATGCCACCGTCCGGGGGAATCAATCCGACACATTATTTCTGGCTGTTCTAGTCTGGCTAACGGAGACTACTTGCATAGGCACAACCTTGTAGCCAGGATTATCCACCAGCAACTTGCTCTGAAATACAGTCTTGTGGACTCGGAAGTACCGTACTATAGGTATGTGCCCGACCCAATTCTCGAAAATGGCACTATCACATTGTATTGGGATCGATCTATCATCACTGACCGGACTATTGTTGCCAATAAGCCGGACATCGTGGTGATAGATCGATTAGAGCGTCGCACAATGATTATTGATATAGCAGTCCCACATGACGAGAACCTCGTGAAAGCTGAAAAAGATAAGCAGATCAAGTATCTTGATCTGTCACGCGAGGTTGTCGACATGTGGGATGTAGATACAGCAGTCATTGTGCCGATAGTCGTGACAGCCAATGGCATTATAGCCAAGAGTCTCGACCAACACCTCAAGAGGCTCTCGTTAGGCAGCTGGATCAAGGGTTTGATCCAGAAAGCAGTATTACTCGACACGGCGCGTATAGTGAGGAGGTTCCTCTCTCAGCAGCCCTGACCACCGGTAGCTTGGACCCTGTTCCCGATGCCGGTGGGCTACTATTTTTTATATTTTTAAATGTTTTTATATATATTTTTTATATTCGAATATTTAAAAATATAATTTGTATGTATTAACGAAAATAAAGGAGATAATAATAATGGCAACACCGTGTCAACAAGACGTCACGTTTTCGAATTTCTGCATAATTAAATCAGCGAAAGCAATTTTAACCCAAGTTTACAATAGTTTTTCATAATACCCAAAAACAATAATCTTCAAAATCACTGGAAAAAGTAAAAAGAGACCATATTATACCAAAATGTAATAAATTCAATCCAAAACTGCCGAGTCGGAGGTGACATGACAGATGTCACCTCCGAACATTATAACGAAATAGGAAACCCAAGAAATGTTGACCAGAGCCGCCGCACGTAATGCACGCCTACCACCACCGGACTCTTTGCTCAGCTCCGCCTCGCCGCCGCCGGTACCCAGCCCCACTGCGGGCGCTGTGACGACACCGGCCGCGGTAGTTGCGTCGAGCTCGAGCGACGAGTATTTCTCCCCGCCTACGACGCCACCACCTGCTCGTCGACGAAGAGGACGCCGGCCGCCGGACGGTTTAGGACCTCGAGGCCCACCGGCCTCTGATAGGGTCCCAGCTCCCGGCGGAAGTGTGCAGCGCATGAGATGGACACGATCCATCAATGAAAATGTCATGCGCTCATACTATGGGGCTACAGAAGGAGGAAACAATCTGACCGCGTACCGTGTTCGGATGCTCTCTCTGTTTCAGGTGCTGGAGCCAGCTGTCAACGTTTCGGCACAACGACTGTCGGATCAGGTGCGGGTCATCCAGCGTAACCATATGTTGGATGACACAGTACTTGATCGCCTACGAAATGAAATACAGAGTAGCCATGTCATCGCTCCCTCGTTACAGAATGTTGTGGTACCACCACAGCTCAACACAGATCACACTGACGAGGGGACTGATGATAGGGCTACAAACGTAAGTACCCAGTGCAGTGAGGAATTGAGGAGTGCTTTGGATGGTGCGATTCGGGAATATCGGTTCATGTCACCCGAACTAAGACCAAGCTTACCTCGTTTACCCATGCATAACAAAAATAGGGTGCTGGTGGCGACTCTGGATTCGCAGTTGTCAAACTATTTTGATGACTGCGAAGACCTCACCGATACTCACTCGATTCTGTACTGTGCGGCTGTAGCGGCATGTCGTGTAGCTCACGTCAAATTCGCAAATGATTCAAGAGCTACACGACCGAAACCAGCCGCACCAGCTTGGCAGTGCAGAATTGAACGCCGTATTGGTGGGGCCAGAGCGCTCATCGGCAAACTAATCTGCTTCAGGGAGGGCAATACTCGCCCTCGAGTGATGCGCTTTGTGAGACGGGCGTTCTCGGGGACTGATATCAGTCCTCAAGACTATATGTCCTGTGTCACAGAGCGCATCGACTTCCTGAAGCAGAAAGTGTATGCATGGGCGAACCGTATTCGTAGGTACAAGCGACGAGTGGACCGATACACCCAGAACCACACTTTCCAAAGTGATGAAAGGTGGGTATATAGAGCTTGGGAGCGACCAGACCAAGGTGTGGCTGACACGCGCCTACCGGATGATGATGCCATGTGTTCTTTTTGGCGTAGTATCTGGTCGGTGCCTGTCAGTCACACCGAAGGTGATTGGACTCGGGAAGTCGAGCGAGCCTGCGATCCAATACCAGAAATGGGGGCTATTACCATCTGCCCCCAAGATGTAGCTCGTGCAGTCCGTCCGTTGCCAAACTGGAAATCTCCAGGGCCGGACGGGCTGCACAACTTCTGGATTAAATGGTTCCAAAGGTCGCACGCTCGCTTGGCGGCTCAGTATCAGGTTGCTTTAGAGTCTGGTTCGCTACCCCAGTTTCTAACAACAGGAATAACCCACCTGCTCCATAAATCAGGTAGTACCACGGAACCCAAAAATTATAGGCCGATCACGTGTTTACCGACGGTCTATAAAGTTCTTACATCCATTTTGAGAGCTAAGATTTACAATCATATAGACGGTAACTCCATCATGTCTGTCTCTCAAAATGGATGTCGGAACGGGTCCCGCGGTACTAAGGAGCTGCTCCTCATTGATATGGCCATTAACCAACAGGTTCGTCGTTCCCGAAAGGATCTTTCGACATGTTGGATAGATTACAAGAAGGCCTATGACTCGGTGCCACATACATGGCTCATGAGGGTGCTGGAGTTGTATAAAGTAGATACAACTCTACGCACCTTCCTGATGTCATGTATGAGGCAATGGAGTACGGTCCTTCGATATCCAGGATGTCGAAACATCCAGAGGCATAGCGAGCCAATAAGGATCGAGCGAGGCATATTTCAGGGCGACAGTTTGAGTCCGCTTTGGTTCTGCCTAGCCCTGAATCCTTTAAGCACACTGCTAGAGGATTCAGGTATAGGCTATCGGCTGAGGAGAGGTGGTCAGGTTATATCTCACCTCCTTTACATGGATGACCTAAAACTCTTTGCCCCCAACAATTCGCAACTGATGGAGCTACTGAAAGTAACTGAAACTTTCAGTAGCGCCATTAGGATGGAATTTGGTGTGGACAAATGTGCGGTCATGCATGTAAAGCGAGGGGAGATTGTGGAATCCGTGGGAACCCAACTCTCGGATTCCATAAACCTTCGAGCCCTCTCTGCAGCCGAAACCTATGAGTATTTGGGTATGTCGGAAGCGTTGGGCATCAATGTTACTGACATGAAGCAATCGTTGAAGGAGCGCTTCTTTGGCCGCCTGAAGAAAGTATTCAATAGTCTTTTATCAGGCGGAAACAAGGTGCGCGCCTTCAACGGTTGGGTCATGCCGGTTTTGATGTACTCTTTCGGCATACTCAAATGGACTCAGACCGAACTCGACGCCCTGGACAGGAGGGTCCGTACGCTGCTGACTGCATATCGAATGCATCACCCACGGTCATCGGTAATGAGACTGTATATCCCGCGAAATTGTGGAGGTCGAGGGTTTTTAAACGCTAAGACCCTCCACAATCGCGAGATATGCAGTCTCAGGGAATATTTCCTGGGAGCCCACGTGGGGATGCATCGAGATGTGGTCGCGGTAGACAAGGGCCTCACCCCGCTCTCCTTGGCTAAAGAGAACTGGCGCAAGCCTGTAGTGCTTGACACTAAAGACCGCATGGAAGTATGGCAGAGTAAGGAGCTTCACGGACGCTTTTTCCGGGCCCTACATGGACCTGATGTAGACTTACTAGCGTCCGTAGCCTGGCTGCGTTTCGGTGACCTCTTTGGAGAAACCGAAGGTTTTGTCTGTGCAATTATGGACGAAGTTATGATGACGAACAACTACCGGGGATTTATTGTGAAAGACGGCACGGTTGACATCTGTCGGGCATGCCACCGTCCGGGTGAATCAATCAGACACATTATCTCCGGGTGTTCTCGTCTAGCTAACGAGGAGTACTTGCATAGACACAACCTTGTAGCCAGGGTTATCCACCAGCAACTGGCTCTGAAATACAGCCTTGTGGAATCAGAAGTGCCGTACTACAGGTATGTGCCCGACCCAGTTCTCGAAAATGGACATGTCACACTGTACTGGGATCGATCCATCATCACTGACAGGACTATTGTTGCCAATAAGCCTGATATAGTGGTGGTGGATCGACTAGAGCGGCGTGCAATGATCGTTGATATAACGGTCCCGCATGACGAGAACCTCGTGAAAGCCGAGAAAGATAAACAAATCAAGTATCTTGACTTGGCTCGCGAGGTTGTCGACATGTGGGATGTTGACTCAGCGAACATTGTACCGATAGTCGTCACAGCCAATGGCTTGATAGCCAAGAGCCTCGACCAACACCTGAGGAGGCTCTCGTTGGGCAGCTGGGTCAAGGGCTTGATCCAGAAAGCGGTACTCCTGGACACGGCTCGCATTGTTAGGAGGTTCCTCTCTCTGGAGCCCTGACCGCCGGTAGCTTGGACCCTGTTCCCGATGCCGGTGGGCTACTATTTTTTTATATTTTTAAATGTTTTTATATATTTTATATTCTTATATTTAAAAATGTAATTGATATGTGTATATTCTGAAATAAAGGAGATAATAATAATGCATGCGCCTGTCAACATTCCGTTGCAGGCAAACCAACACGATGCTGAGGAGGAAGCCAGGGCTATATCTGCAGAAAACCTGTACAATGTGGACATAAGGAGCATTCTGGAGGATGCCATCCGTGAGTACCGGTTCACATCACCTGACCTTAGACCACGGCTACCACGTTTGCCCATGAATTAAAAAAACAGAGCACTGGTGTGTGCCCTGGATGCGCTGTTACCAAATTTTATTGAAAGCAGCGCAGACCTTTGCGATACACACTCAATCTTGTATTGTACGGCTGTTGCGGCATGTCGTATAGCTCGTGTCAAATTCCCAAACGCTGATCGAGCTACACGACCGACACCCGCTGCACCAGCCTGGCAATGCAGGATTGAGCGTCGTATTAATGAGACCAGGGTACTCATCGGGAAGCTCATCTGCTTCAGAGAGGGTAATACACGCCCAAGGGTGATGCGCTTTGTGAAGCGGGCGTTCTCGGGAACTAGTATTAGTCCTCGAGAATATGTATCCCGTGTCACAGAGCGCATCGACTTCCTGAAGCAGAAAGTTTATGCATGGGCAAACCGTATCCGACGGTATAGGCGACGAGTGGATCGGTACACTCAGAATCGCATGTTCCAGAACGATGAAAGGTGGGTATACAGAGCTTGGGAGCGACCCATTCCTACTCAAGGTGTGACTGACGCGCGTCTACCAGATAATGCTGACATGATTGCATTTTGGCGGAGCATTTGGTCGGTGTCTGTCAGTCACATTGAAGGTGATTGGATGCGTGTCGTTGAGCGAGCGTGTGATTCAATACCAAACATGGAAGCTATCACCATCAGTCCTCTGGATGTGGCCCGTGCAGTCCGTCCGTTGTCTAACTGGAAATCTCCAGGACCGGACGGACTGCACAATTTCTGGATTAAATGGCTACAAAAGTCACATGCTTGCTTAGCTTCACAATTCCAGTCATCTTTAGAGACTGGGTCGCTACCAAAGTTCTTTACGACAGGTATTACCCACCTGCTCCATAAATCGGGTAGTACTGCGGAACCTAAAAATTATAGACCAATTACATGTTTACCGACGGTCTATAAAGTTCTTACATCCATTCTTAGAGCAAAAATCTCACACCATATTGAAAACAACGCGATTATGTCGGTGTCTCAGAATGGATGTAAGAATGGGTCCCGCGGTACTAAGGAGCTCCTCCTTATAGACATGACCATAAGCCAACAGGTTCGTAGATCCCGGAAGGATCTGTCGATATGTTGGATAGATTATAAGAAGGCCTATGACTCGGTGCCACATACATGGCTCATGAGGGTGCTGGAGTTGTACAAAATAGACGCGACTCTACGCACCTTCTTGATGTCATGTATGCAGCAGTGGAGGACGGTCCTTCTGTATCCAGGATGTCGACAGATCCGGGTGACCGATGAACCGATTAGGATTGAGCGTGGAATATTTCAGGGCGATAGTTTGAGTCCACTTTGGTTTTGCTTAGCCTTGAATCCTCTAAGCACACTGCTGGAGGATTCAGGTCTGGGCTATCGGTTGAGAAGAGGTGGTCAGGTGATATCACACCTCCTTTACATGGATGATTTGAAACTCTTTGCCCCCAACAATTTGCAACTGATGGAGCTACTGAAAGTAACAGAAACCTTCAGTAGCGCCATCAGGATGGAATTTGGTGTGGACAAATGTGCAGTCATGCATGTGAAGCGAGGAGGGATTATAGAATCCGTGGGAACCCAACTTACGGATTCTATACACCTTAGATCCCTCTCCTCAACCGAAACCTACAAATATTTGGGTATGTCGGAAGCATTAGGCATCAATGCTGCTGACATGAAACAATCGTTGAAGGAGCGCTTCTTTGGCCGTCTGAATAAAGTATCAAATAGTCTTTTATCAGGCGGAAACAAGGTGCGAGCCTTCAACGGTTGGATCATGCCGGTTTTGATGTATTCTTTCGGCATACTCAAATGGACTCAAACGGAACTTGACGCCCTGGATAGGAAGGTCCGTACATTGCTGACGGCATATCGGATGCATCACCCGCGGTCATCAGTGATGAGACTGTACATCCCGCGGAAGTGTGGGGGTCGAGGCTTTTTAAATACCTACTAAAACCCTCCACAACCGCGAGATTTGCAGTCTCAGGGAATATTTCCTTCACACTGACGTGGGGATGCATCGAGATGTGGTCGCAGTGGACAAGGGCCTCACACCGCTCTCCTTGGCGAAAGAGAACTGGCGCAAACCTGCAGTACTGGATACTTACAATCGTAAGGAAGTATGGCAAGGCAAAGAGCTTCACGGACGCTTTTTCCGGGCTCTTCATGGGCCTGATGTTGACTTTGGCGTCTGTATCCTGGCTGCGTTTCGGCGACCTCTTTGGGGAAACCGAAGGTTTTGTCTGTGCGATTATGGATGAAGTTATCATGACGAACAACTATCGGAAATACATTGTCAAGGATGGTACGGTTGACATTTGTCGGGCATGCCACCGTCCCGGTGAATCGATCCGACATATCGTTTCCGGTTGTTCTCGTCTTGCTAATGGCGAGTATTTGCACAGACACAATCTAGTAGCTAGGATTATCCACCAGCAACTTGCCTTGCAGTACAACCTTGTGGAGTCTGAAGTACCATACTACAAGTATGTGCCCGACCCAGTTCTCGAGAATGGTTACGCCACATTGTACTGGGATCGATCTATCATCACTGACAGGACTATTGTAGCCAATAAGCCTGATATCGTGGTGATAGATCGACGAGAGCGTCGTTCAATGATTGTTGATATCGCTGTCCCTCATGACGAGAATCTCGTGAAAGCTGAGCAAGATAAGAAAATCAAGTATCTTGACTTAGCTCGCGAGGTTGTCGACTTGTGGGACGTAGACTCAGCAATCATTGTACCGATAATCGTTACAGTAAATGGCCTAATAGCGAAGAGCCTTGACCAACACCTCAGGAGGCTCTCATTGCGCGGCTGGATCAAGGGCTTGATTCAGAAAGCAGTACTCCTAGACACGGCACGCATAGTCAGGAGGTTCCTTTCTCTAGAGCCCTGACCACCGACATCTTGGATCCTGCTCCTGATGTCGATGGGCCACTATTTTTTATATTTTCAAATGTTTTTGTATGATTTTTGTAAAAATATTTAAAAATATACTTAATATGTACGGAAAAATGAATAAATAAATAATAATAACAATAATAATAACTCGAAAATGGACATGTCACTGACCCTGTTCCCGATACCGGTGGGCTACTATTTTTTACATTTTTAAATGCTTTTATATGTTTTATATTCTAATATTTAAAAATATAATTTATATGTGTTTAAGTTGAAATAAAGGAGATAATAATAATAATCCATTTATTTCAGGCGACGCAGGCCCATAGATAAATACCTTAACCTAAACATACATATTTTTATATTTCATTGAAACTATTGTACACGAAGTCATGAGTGTGTCGGCGTCGTGTTGCGCTGCGTGATGTCGCGCAACCCACCTTTCGGCCAAAACTCTTCCTTCAGGAAGGTTTCTAGATACTGAGTTGGAACCCGCACCACAAACGATTTGAATTTTATGTTATGACGTGACTCCAACTTCTCTACTCTCAAAGTCCACTTGGTCTTGATCCTGATGTATTCCAAGATGTCTTCAGTCATCGTGGAGTGATGTAGACGGGATACATACAGCTGCGTCGACGGTGTTGCAGGACGCAGCAACATATTTGGTCCCGTCAGAGCAGTACCACATCGATTAGGGCAAGTGGGCTTCCTTCGCTTCGACCCCACCGTCACGAAGCCTTCTTTGTCTGGCTGCCCTTTCTTAGGACCCGGGGCTACAGTGCTGGAAGCCGGTGCATTGCGGCTCTTAGATGCCCCCTCAGTTGGTTTTGCACTTTTAGCCTTTCACCCGTTTAGTTTTTCTGCTTGTTGTTTAGCTTGCGACACAGCAGGTTTCGTCTTGGCGACAGTTGCAGAATAGGCACGTTTGGGGGTCGATGTACCTATTACGCTCGTTGCTTCCCCGGCAGGTACGATGCGATCAGCGGTACACGATGCAACGCTTGCATTCTTGACAGCCGGTGACGTAGATTCACTCGCCGACTGAAAACTGCAGACGGAAGCATTTTGTGCCCCGCGACGTGTGTTCATATTGGAGCCATCCAGTGACCCACTTGTCGGAATAGCGTTGCGCAACAATGCTACTTCGGCTCGCAATTCACCAATGGTGACATCCGATGACTCCAACTTGGATTTCATCTCTGCTAGGCTCACCTTCAGAGACGTGATGTCCTTCAGCAGCCTGGTAACGTCGACGTGGTCAAAAGTGACAGGAGGCAGCTTGTGCAGTTCCTTCGCCACAAAACCTGGCACGTCATCCGGATCGGTCTTCTTCAGCAGGTCGATGATGTCCTGCAGACTCTTCTGGCCACCATCCCTCCGGCGAGATGGCATCTGTCCGACTTGGTCGAGTAATTGAAACAGCAGCAACTTGGCACTGCACACATCTTCCTCTTTGAAGGAGGACTTGCAGATCTGCAAGATGCTGACCTCGTCCGTTTTTTATCTCGAAATTTTTTACCCGTATTTCAAAATTAATTTTAATTAGTAATTAAGTGAAATAATGGTGTAATTTTATGTGTAAATGTAAAACAATTGCATAAATACTCACGATTATTACTTTCCTGTAAATATAAAAAGCAAAACACTATATTTTACATACCGGTAACCTAAAACCGACAGCTGACGTTCGAACTGCGGATTCTAACGGGGAGTATCTGTTTACTTTTACTTTTTATCGTCTTTTTATGAACACACAATGGCCTCTGTAATTCTATTGCACACCCTTGATAAGTATTAGCATAAATAGTTTGTTGATTTAGCACTCTATATTGGGTCGTAATTTGCATTGTTTACATCGTAGTACACGAAACTTAGCGAAAATGTTGTTATGTGTTTTGTTCCCTATCTGATTATTAATATAAAATACAATACCAAAAACATTCATAATCGCTATTTTTGCATTGGCGTTATATTTTACTAACAAATAAAAACTTTAACATTTATGGGCCCTATCCACTTATGAAAAAGAAAAAGTAAAATCCTAAAAATTAGAGGAAAAATTTAACATTCAATCTGATAATTTAGCTTTCATATAATAGCTCTTCATGCTAATTCAATAGCCAACCTCATTTCTCCACTGAACTGCACTAACTTCTCCCATTTTTCCTTCCATTGCCAACTTTATTTTTTTTGTCTGTCCTACTTGATCTCACCGTTTCTTTATTGTAATTCCAGTAACAACTCCTGTAACCATGCCTGTTATGATCCGTAAGGCTACTGCTCAGGATATGGAGCTTAAATTGAGAACGGCCCTTCAAAAACTTGAAGCATCGCAACTCCAATATCAACAATTACTACAGGAGAATGATGAAAGTGAGGAGGAAGTCAACCTACCTAGAGGTATAAGGATAAGTAGAGAAAGACTGTTCGAGCTGTATGGCCTTAAGCCTTACTTAACACCGAAACTTTCAACAAGTATGTTGCTACATATTCCAAAATGTATAGAAATACCTGCAAATTAGCTAAAGCTTTGTATATTAGCAACAAGATCAAATCAGCAGAGAATAAAATAAAAACAGTTTGGAAAGTTATAAAAAATGAAACTAGTAAAAAAAATAAGAAATACGGATTATACATTGGAGACTTCGCGTGGTACCATAAGCTCTAACATAGAAGTAGCTCAAGAATTTGTAAACTTCTTTACTAACATACCACTTAAAATGACGGAAGCTTTAAATTCGTCCCCCGATGTCTCAATTGATTAATTAAGAGTGAACGATCCAGGTTGCCCTGTTGAATTTCAATTTAAGCACATTAACCCTATGATAGTTTTAAAATATTTTCGGCAAATCAAAATCAAACTGACCGAAGATCTATGGGAATGTCTATAAAAGTTTGTACATCCATAATCGAGACCATAGCACCATTCTTATTTTTGATATTTATTTTGTGTGTAGATCAAGGAGTCTTCCCGGATTTAATGAAATATAGTAAGGTTATACCTCTATTCAAATCTGGGGACAGCAAAGACGCCAACAATTATAGAGCAGTATCCGCACTGCCGGTATTCAGCCAGGCGTTCAAAAGATAATGCTCAATCAAATGCTTAATCATTTTAACACCAACAAAATCTTACATGATCAGCAATATGGTTTCACGTGACTGAGAATTGTGTTACCTTATTCAAACACTGCTTGGTCCTCCCAAGCAGGCCCAGGATGCCATTGGAATCTTTTGTGACCTGTCCAAGGCATTTGATTGCGTTAATCACGAAACCTTGCTCTTAAAACTTGAGCATTACGGACTAGGTAAACTTGCGCTCAGTCTAGTAAAATTTTATTTAAATGATAAACAGCAAAAAGTTCATATAAATGGATTCAATTCACTTGGTTTATAAATAAAAATGGGTATTCCACAAGGCTCAATATTAGGTCCTTTCCTCTTTTTAGTTTATATTTATGATCAACCATTTATTAAAAAACAACCACAAGTGGTGTTATTTGCTTTGACGTGACGTGCATCAAATCTTGACGACGTAAATAATGCCTTACTGCACTGCACTGCTAAAAATTTAGTATTAATTTGTTTACCAAATGTTAAAAGTACTGATTGTGACATAGTACTGAATAAAGAGAAACTAGAATTCGTCGATAAAACTGTTTTCCTAGGGATCACGCTCGACTCAAGGCTACAGTGGAGTACTCATTTAACAGCCCTTACAGGAGGGCTAAGTTTAGCTGCATAATTCTGTAAGAAAAATCCGCCAATTCACTAATGTAGAAACCGCGAGGCTAGTCTATTTCAGTTACTTTCATAGTATCATGTCTTACGGTATGGGGACGGGCTGCAGATATCGAGTCTATTTTTATTCTGCAGAAAAGAGCCATCACAGCAATATATGGCCTCCGTAGGCGAGATTCTCTAAGGGAACTTTAAAAAAAAAATAAGATCATGACGGTACCTTGTCAAAATATCTATGAGAACATCATGTACGTCAGAAAAAAAATAAATCTTTTCAGTAAAAGAAGGTGAAAGACGCACCGTTGGGACTAGAAATAGGGACCAATTACTTTACCAGGCTTCAGACTGACTAAATTAGACTCATCCTTCATGGGGTACTGTTTAAAATGTTACAATAAAATACCTCCCCACATACTCCAACTAAATGAAATGAAATTTAAATCTTGTATAAAATGCACACTATGCAGCCATGCTTATTACAAGTTGGGAGATTACATCGCTGACAAAAATGCTTGGCTAAACGCTGCTTGTTCTGCTCCAAAAGGTAGATTAAACCAAATTGAATATCATTTGAAAACATTGTTGGAGCTGCTGAAGACTGTAAAAGACTAAATATCTTTGCATTGTATAAATTCAAACTTCTAGTATTGTATAATTTCATAGCAAATTTGTGAGCACTATGTTTCTAATATAAAGCTAACATTTACAGGGTACGTCTTTCATTGACTTGAATGTGCTCTGGCAGCTGAGAGTATGTCATGCTCACTCAAATGTCTCGCTGGTGGTGGTGTGTGTGTATCCAACACACACACCACCACCAGCGAGATTTTTGGTGGTGTGTGTGTTGGATCATTAAGTTCACTTCAAAATGGTTGAGCTGAATGGTGCTGATGCATTCGTCATGTTCGTGAACGGGCGCCGTCAGTAGGGACTAGTCGTCTCTTAGCTCCCACGGCTTATTTTAATTTCTGAATTTTATTTTATTTTTGTTTTAATTACGGACGCTTTAATGTGCACGTCTTTTTACATCGTTCTCACATTGATAATTTCAACATAATGATGTAACCAACTTTTTGTAATAATACCATGATTTTAAAAGAGTGTCCATGGAGTTTCTTGCCCGTTCTTCTCCATAGGTACCTACGCTTTGGAATGGGCAGCTGGCTTCATCTTTCTAACTCACCTTGACAATTCAAAAGTGCCTGTAATTGGTTTATTTGAAATAAATGCTTGCAAAGTTTGAGTTTGAGTTTGAAGAATTTGTTTATTTGTTTGCTTGAACACGCTAATCTCAGGAACGACTGGTCCGATTTGCAAAATTATTTCAGTGTTAGATAGCCCATTCGTCGAGTAATATAACACCATAATATAATACCCCGAGCCGAGCAAAGAGAAAAAAGTCACGAATACGAATTACTCGCACGGGCATAAATAGAAAACTGACGCAATTGGCGGTAGGTATGGCAACATACCCATATTTAATTTTTTGTAAAAATATCTATATTAAAAGTTACTAAAATCGATTCAATAGTCAATTATGAACAAACAACTTTTAGGATTTGCGTATATTGTGTTACTACTTGTATATTTTTGGTACTTTTTTTGTCCAGTTACCCGTTCCACGAGTAAATCGGTAGAAATAGCCTCATCAAGTAAGAACTACTTATAAAACAATATATATTATTAAAATTAGCACTTTAACAGGATGTGCCTTGAAGTTACTCAATACAATAGAATATTATGTTAAAATTCTCGTGGCCTTTGTTGATATAAATAAAGCGTTATATTTTAGATGTTTTGGCAATTTTATAAATTAGTAGCACCTGTTTGAAATTACGCTGTTAAAAAGTGAAATTAAACTTTTTTTGAACCCCCAACCCAAACAAAAACTGTAATAAAAACTTTTTCCAAAAAAAAAACCGACTTCCGAAAAAACACTACAAAGTGAAAAATAAGTTTAATGGATTTAAATTTTTTGTCACCGCCTTCCGAAATTAAAGTTATTTATTTTTTTGGAAAAACATTTAATTTTTCACTTGTTAGTTATAATACCTACCCCACTAATTCGAAATTTCATCATCCTTGGGGTTAAAACAATGCGATATTTATGCGATAGCAGCAATCGCGTATTAGCTACTGTTATTTTTTGAAGAGTTCCGTTGCCTATCTCCAAAACGCATTATTAGATCTATACAAAATTGAAATGGGACCACACAGAAAGTAACAGCTTTTGAATAAAAAAAGAATAATCAAAATCGGTTCACCCAGTCGAACGTTATGAGGTAACAAATATTTAAAATAAAATCTGTCCTCCTTTTTTTGAAGTGGCTTAAAAAGTAAAAAAATATATTTATTGGCCTTTTGAGTTGTAGGTAATATTTTGATCAAGGCATTGTCAAGTTGGGGGACGGTCAATGAAAACGCCAAACAGAGGAGGCCTCCTCTGTTTGGCGTTTTTTTACTTTTAAGAGTTTTTGTTTGTGTCGGGGGCTTTTTAAATTTTAAATTTAATTTATATTTCCTGCTTTTTAAACTTGATGTCTCGCTTAAATCTGCGCAGTGTTGCATATGTTTCCCACAGTGAAGTTTGTTAATAATTTATCTCCATTCCTCGTTCTGATCACCATTTATCCATATCCTATTCATTGAGACCTTTTCAATGAGCCCAAACACGATACTTCTGCTGTTTGTTGGCGAGTAACTTGGGTATCCTGGAAATTCCAGGTGTTGCTCCAGCATCAAAGGTTACTTTGTTCGTATAATATCGTTGAAGTAATAGAATACCAAATTTTGACTTGATCAGACTTGTGGAAGATTCTCAAATCCCTTGATCAACTAGAAAAGAGCTGATAATCTTCAAACGGCTGAACCGATTTTGATGAAACATGTCCAAGAAAACTCCCGATTTATTCACTTTTCAAACAAAAATACAAAATCAAAATCGGTTTATACGTTCGGGAGCTACGATGCCACAGACAGACACACACATACGCACAAACCCACACACAGAGAGAGAGAGAGAGAGAGAGAGAGAGAGAGAGAGAAAGACACGTCAAACTTATAACACCCCGTCATTTTTGCGTCGGGGGATAATAACTTGAGTTAGGCTGCCCGTCTCTGGAGCGGAGAAGAGAGGATAGGACCGGGGTTGTGCCAATATGAACCAATAAAAATCTACATCTTTTTAGTAAGATAAGTGATAGGCACAATTTTAACAGTAGAAATAGGGGCAAATTAGATCAACAACTTTTCAGATTGTCTAAAGTACACACTTCTTTTATGGGGTACTGTGTAAAACGTTATAATCAAATACCAGTCGATGTTCTTGAACTAAATGAAAAGAAAATTAAATCATGCATTAAACGCATACTATGCCCCCCCCAGTGGGGTTCCCGCATTGTCGTTGCGGGGGGGCTCAGTAACCGTGGTCACCCTCCCACGGTGAAGCGAAGAGGAACCCCAAGGTGGGGCCGCTCGTCAGGGCTTGTGCCTCCAAGCCGACGACGTAGCGGCCAAAAAGTAGGTTGCGGTGAGGAGCATCGCAGCTGAGGCGGGCCGCGATGTCGAATGGGAGGCATCGCGGCTGAGAGTTACAGGCTGCGGCGGAGGAGGAGTGCCGGTACTTTTGAGTAGCGCTCTTCCCTTCCGTGGCCTGGACGGGGCCGCCACCGTTTGATGGCGGACGCGGTGGGGCCGCAGGGGAAGAGGAGTGTCGGTATAGCGTTGGCCGCTCTCCCTATCCCCTGCGGCCGAAAAGTGGTAGGCGGCGGGGCCACTGCTGACCCGTCGCAGGGAGACGTCAGCAGCAGCTGGTGGGGCTCGCAAGGGCCGATGCCTGCCAGGGGTGCGGGTTGTTCGAAAGAGATACCGCGGCCCCTGGCACACGGGCAGCTGAGAGAACATGGGTGGGTTTTAGTCAGTAAAAGTCTGACACGCCCTCCTGCTCCACCCAGAGCGGGAGAAGTCATTTGATGATTTCCCACCCACAAAATAAAAAAACGCATACTATGTAGACAAGCATAATGAAAGTTAGATGATTAATTATATCGTAGATAAAAATGCTTGGCTTAATGCTGGTCCTGCCACAGCCACCTGGGCATACTAGTTAAAATGGTAATATTTGAAAGAGAAGCTTCCCTTTTTTATTTTTTTCTGACATTACGAACATTTTTTTTTTCATACTAATATAATTTTTGTGACATTACAAATGTTTTATTTTTGCTGAACCAAGTGTTAGTTATTGAATACTTCAATATACATTAAATGTTTTTTCTTTCTTTTAGGAAATCAAATTTTATTAATATCTCAAATAGATTGCAAACTATACTTTTGTATAATTTAGAAGCATTTTGTTTAAATTGTGTAAATGTGAGTACCATGCATTCGTTTATTGTGTTGTTATGATGTACGTTGATTTGAAAAAGCATGGCAGTTAAGAGTATGTCATGCTCACATAAATGTCTCACTGATGGTGGCACGTGTGTTGGATCATTCGGTTCCCTACAAAATGGTTGAGCTGGATGGTGCTGATCCACGCGTCAAGTTCGTGAACGGGCGCTGTCGGTTGAGACTGGTCATGTCCTAACTTCTGAGGCTTGTTTTTATCTTATATTTAGAATTGTTTATAATATTTTTTTTGAGATTGTTCTCACACACAGAAGCAATAAGAATAACGTTCCCAAGATTTTGTAATATTTCAACTTGATTATAAAAGAGTGTCCGTGGAGTTTCTTGCCCGTTTTTCTCCATAAAGATCTACGTTTTGGAATGGGCAACTAGCTTCAACTTTCCAACTGATCGACTTTTTCACAATTTAAAAGTGCCTGTAAATGGTTTAATTGAAATAAATGCTTTGAGTTTGAGTTTGAATAGAATACTGTTCATCCAGGAGCACTTTGGTTTGTATTGACACAGTTCTGCTCCTCTCCTGTCTTCTCCGCTCCAGTGGCCTTATTGACATATCGTGAAGTGGCAGTGGGCTGGCCGAGTTTGTCGAAGGACCAGTAGGAGCAGATGAGTCCTGGATGGGAGACTGCGTATCTTCAAGCGTGGTGTGGAATGGACCGACGACCTTCCAGCTTGATGTTGCTGGGACAGATTGGATTGGAGAGGTGGAGAACAGGAGTGTGGCGTTACGCAGCTCGCGAGATGGCCAAATCCAGCAGTAAAATAGGTTAACTGGACTGATTGAAAGCATCCATATTATTATTATAAATGCAACTTTGTCTGTCCGTCTGTTACCTTGCTTTACTTAAACTTGGTACACAGATATACCAGGATAAGACACAGGATATTCTAGATTCTTCTTTATATTGTAAATTTGAGAACGTCGTAGGCCTTGTAGACTGTATATATGTACCTATACCATTTTCTATTTTATTAAGTACTTGTTGACAAGCCTGCACTATCGTCCCATGCCTATTAACACTAACGTGATAACATTGAAAACGTCAACTATTTTTAAAAGAGTAATCGTGGAGTTTCTTGCTGGCTCTTCTCCATAGGAAACGACCAATTGGTACCGTGCATATACCAACGTTTTACGCTACCTAACCTAACTGCTTCTGACGTTACATAAGTGGCCATGTAGGTTTTCATGTGATACTAGATTTTGCCAGCGGCTTCGCCCGCGTGGAGTTCGAAAATTATACCACGGGAACGTACTTCCGGGGTAAAAGTATTCTATGTGTTGGTACACAGATAGCCACCTGTATTGGTTATGACGGCACGGTTGGCGCAGCGGTTAACTGATTGACTGCTGCGCTGCGTGTCGCGGGTTCGATTCCCGCACGGAACAAATATTGGTATGACCTACAAATAGTTGTTCTGGGTCTGGCTGTTTGTGTATGTGAGTTTAAATGTTTGTAAACGCACCCACAATACAGGAGTAATTCCTAGTGTGGGGCAAAGTTTAAAAAAAAAAAAAAAAATCTGTGTGCCAAATTTCATCCAAATGCGCTCATTCGTTTTTGTGTGATTGAGTAACAAACATCTAAACATCCAAACAACTAAACATACCAACTTTCACATTCATAATATTAATAGGAAAGTAGAATCAAATATTTTGTTTTTGATTTTGATACTTTTATCTCGGTAGTATTTTGATGCTTTTATCTCGGTAGTATTTTGATACTTTTATCTCGGTAGTATTTTGATACTTTTATCTCGGTAGTATTTTGATGCTTTTATCTCGGTAGTATTTTGATACTTTTATCTCGGTAGTATTTTGATACTATTATCTCGGTAGTATTTTGATACTTTTATCTCGGTAGTATTTTCCTGTGGCGGAATTTCCAAACTCACCGCGGGCGAAACCGCAAGCAAAGCCCCGTGCAAAAGCTAGTTGAATATAACCGCTACTACTCCAATTGCCATTCTGAAAAGGCGTCGGTCGTCAGCCCTTTTTACAGGACACTGTTTAGTGAGCTGTTACAAATAATCCTAAACAGCTCAATTTATAATTCATGAATTAGGCACTCGACGAAGTTAACAAACGGTAAAGGTTTGTTGTGACGTTGTTTTAACTATTATTTATTTACTAGCTGACCCGATAGATGTTGCCCTGTCGTAAATGTGAATATTGAATTCACATTGGTACAGTGTTTGAAAAGTTAGTTAAATTTTTCATTCACAAGAATTTAAGCGTGTCATAATGTGTCGATCGTAGCGTGTTGACTATTACATAAGTTTAACGAGCAGGAAAAATTTAACTTTTAGTTAAATTTTAAATTTAAAATCCCCCGACCCAAACCAAAACCACCAAAAACTAAAAAAAAACACTATTTATTGACAATTGTAGGTAAAATTTTGATCAAAGTATTGTCACGTCGGTCGGGGGACGGTCAATGAAAACGCCAAACAGACGATGCCCAGCAATAATTAATGTAACTATATGCTTTTGTAGAATAGAAAGGATAACATTTTCATTACATAGCCGTCCCTCGACGTGACAATGCTTTGATCAAAATATTACCTACAACTTAAAAGGCCAATAAATATTTTTTTTTTACTTTTGAGAGGTGTTTGTTTGGTTCGGGTTTAAAAAAAATAACTTGTATCACATACCAAGACGCTTCCTCGCCTCGGAAAGTACGTTAAGCCGTTGTTTTCGGCTGTCATTCGTCTATCTTTGACAGTTTTGCTGGTCGCCAGAATCCCGAAAGTCTGACAACCAGTCTTACCAAGGGGTATCGTGTTACCCAGTATCAGGGTTGTTGAGGTCATATAGGCAGTCGCTCGTAAAGTACTGGTGTTCAGCTGTATCCGCTTAGACTGGATGCTGACCCCAAGAGAGATGGGTAAACGTTAGGCAGATTAATCTCAGAATACATTTCCGACGATAAATTGGGAAAACAAATAAGTATTTAAAATCTGTTAAACCAAATAAGAGTTAAAATTTTATTTTAATTTGGCCATCGAATTTCGTTCTGTGGATTTAAACCAGTAGGATTACGAGTATTACTAAAATATCTGAGTGTATTTCGATCCAAAAATATGTCAATAAAATGTGGTATGCGCTTAGGATTCCCAAGGGAATGTAGATTGTTACTTTATATATAGCCAGCATTTGTCTGTCTGTCCGCTTTATTGGTGAGTAGTTAAGATTTACGAGCTCCGGGAAAACATGGGGTATTTTCGGATCTTCCAAGACTGTTGTTACAAAGTGGTGTTTCTTGGTATTTATTGCGCTTTTGTATAAACAAAATTTAGCATAATTATGTCTCAAAATGCAACTCCTCATTAAGAATTAACAAATTATCACTACTATTATCTTCGAGATCGTGACGAAACATGGATTTATCCTACTCTTAATATCATTATAATTATCCTACTTCCTTCTAATATTATAAATGTGAAAATTTGAATGTTTGGATGTTTAAATGATAAATGATTTCATTTCTCTAAGTAGGTTTGTACAAATACTTTTACATGTCAATCGTATTTTTAAAACTAGACGAGGTGTGCGTTTCCTATCTGACTACTCTGAGAATAAAGGCCGAAACAAACTCAGAGGTCACAGTCTCTTTTAAAGTCCAGACATAATCTTGGTCAGATCATGTGAAGACCATGTGGATTGGTGTCTGAAATGGTCTTCTGAGGGAAGAACCACACAGATTGAGTGGATTTGTTCATTCAGTGCACGCATTTATCAGTAATCATGCAGCTCAACTCAGAACTTAATGAGCTCAACGACCTGACGAACAATACCAAAAAAGGACATTTGCGTAGGCCGCATAAATTACTCAAACAGCCAGACCATGATTAAAACTAAATGAGAAAAAAAGAAGCCAAACAAAATTTAAAAAAACTCCCACACAGTCATCACATTCATAAAAATTTATAAGTAAAGCAATATAATACTTTACACAGTAAATATTTATGTCCTTGTTTAAATAAAATTCATCAATGTCAATGTGTATATAAATAAAAAACAGAAATAATCGTAGTCAGATCATTTGAGGACCATGTGGATTGGTGTCTAATAAGGTTTTTTGAGGAAAGAACCACACAGATTGAGTGGACTTGTCCTGTCAGTACAGAACAGGCTGCCAAATTTGTCAGTAATCATGCCGGTCAACTTAGAATATAAGGAGCACAACGATTCAACGAACAATACCAAAGAAAGGACATCTTGGTAGGTCGCATAAAGTACTCAAACTGCCAGATTAACATTAAAAATTTACTGAGAAAGAGATGAAAAAGAAAAAGAAAAAAAGAAAATATGATCCACATAGTCCTCACATTCACTGTAATTGAAACAATAATAATATTATGCTTCTCCAAGTAAATATTCATATCAAATTTAAGTGTGGATGTGTGAAGTGTCAAGTTTAGATGTTTGTTACCCAATCACGCAAAAACG
Organism: Polymixis lichenea; assembly: GCA_949091785.1. Classification (NCBI taxonomy): domain Eukaryota; kingdom Metazoa; phylum Arthropoda; class Insecta; order Lepidoptera; family Noctuidae; genus Polymixis; species Polymixis lichenea. Next base: position 874,098 of record OX420948.1, read on the forward strand.
GCCAAACGGATTTAAATGAAACTTAAAAAAATCTAAATCAAAATCAAAAGTCATTTATTCAAACTAGGCTGAGAGTCAGCACTTTTTGAACGTCAAAATTACATAAGACAGTCCCCCCAAAAAGCCCGCCCTTCACCACTTACTAGTGCTTTAGCTGGGAAGAAGAAGTGGCGCAACAAACTCCCCAGCAGCACAGCTGTCTGTTATGTTGGAAGAACTTGATTCTATACAATAATAGCATATAACCATCATTCAACGATAAATGAAAATTTAATTAATAAAAAATATAAAAAATAAATGGTTTATGCAGTCAAGTTAAATAAACAATGATATGAAGTAATTCATATGACCTGTCAGTAGTCAAGCTAATTCTGGTGAAAGAACATAAACGTTGTCTTGAGTTAATCACAGCGACCAACAATTCTTATCGTTTAAGTAGTCGTTGATAGAATAGTATGCCTTCGAACAAAGATTTGATTTTACTTTCGCTTTAAACGCATTAAAATGTAAATCTAGCAAAGAAGAAGGAAGCTTGTTATAGAAGGTTATACCAAGCCCAGCAAATGAGTTATGAACCCTATGGAGCCGGTGAAAGGGAGCACGTAGTTTGTCCTTATTTCTAGTATTCATATTATGAGTATCACTGTTTTTAGTGTATAAGTGTATACATGTGTTAACACAGATAGTTTACAACCTGGATTAATAGATAGGATACCTTTTATTCTGGTAATACGTTCCCTTGGGATACTTTACGACCTCCACGCGAGCGAAGCCGCTGGCAAAAGCTAGTGATTAATAAAAGTCTGAAATCGCTAATCCGCCTGTAGCAACCGCGATCAATGCTCATGCCTTCTCTTTATAAGAACACGCCTTTGCTCTGAGTGAGGCAATTATAGGCAGTAACAAGTATTATTATTTTATACATTTATATTGAAAGAATTGCCCATATTTCCATGCAGCATGTTACATGCTATTGTAATGAATAGGGCCAATTACTTGCAAATAAGGACTTTGCTAATGCCTAATAATTGTCTGATAGGTACCTATTAAGGTAAAATCACAAGCACTTATTAGTGTTCTTGTGATTTTACTTGAAAATTACCGCTCCTTGGAAAATAAAATAGAATCGTAGATCTTCAGACGAGCCCAAATTATAAATGAATCTCTGGATTTGGATGGTTATATAGTACGAAAAGTTCCCCTCCTATATTTTTTTATTCATTTGGTGTTTAATAAATATGCCCAACTCCGGGGACAAAATACCATTATAATCATCATCATTTCAGACGAAAAACATCCACTGTGGTTATCACCTAAACACCGTCATTACGACTGGTCCTGTGCCAAAAAAATATACAACAACAAAATACATCTTTAGCTTATTAAAAGATCACACAAATCACCACTTAATCAGCTTCTTCCTACCTTGGATATCTCCATTCTCATCCAAGTGATCTGCTTACCCAAAATTAAGTTCTCAAGTATGACATCGAGTGTCCCACTGAATACAAAATGGCTACTCGTTGCTATACTTGTTTTGCCACGTGAATGGAATAATGTAGTGGTTCCGCTTGCAAATAATCTTGATCAATAACTTAGACGTCACTTTATGGGCCACTCGTGAGGACATTTACTCGTTTGTGCGTTGATGGAGTTTCCTTGGCATATTATTTGTATTTATCCTGTATAATGCATCGTTCCATGTTTTCATGGAGCAACGCTCTTGATTTCCGCAATCTTGTTAATGAGCATAACCGATATTCTGTTATTTGAACTAAAGTTAGTAACAGTACTATACTAGGTACACCTCTACCTAACCCTTCAAACAAAAAGGCGTGACATTATGTTCATAAAAAGAATACTTTTATAAGGATTTAAATTATTCCTCAGTATTCTAAACCAGTGAGGAGAGCAAAGCTAATTAAAAAAATAACCTACTTCAAATGGTTGGACGACTTCACAAAACATTCAAAGAACAATGGCAACTCTCCTAACGTGCTTGGACAAGTAAAATTTTACAAAACGTCCCTTGATGAAACATACGTTGTTTCATTAGGCTATATGAATGTAACTAAATAAGTCAATATACTTTTAAAATATGGGAGAGTCAAGTAATTAAGAAATATTATGTTTTTTGAGGTTATGTGGTATATTACTAACCTGTGGGTTTTTGAATTGAGATGTATTTCGTCTGTTTTTTTTACATATGGTACAAATTATGTCGAGTCCAAGCTAGATATGTCTGTGCGTGTCCAAGAGTGGCACTAATCGTGGTCTTCTACTTACGGCGCATATTAGTACATATTGTGAAGCAGCACGCTCAGTCGTGTGCGGCTGCAGACTCTGCATAAATACATCATCAAGAAATACGGCGGGAGCAGCTACATTTTGTTCATGTCTGGCCCATCCAAGATACTAAGCTATGGTCATGACATGAGCACAACATCCTAGTGTGCGTCGATCAACAAGACAATTACACCAATATTCTCTAATGCCCACTAACCCAGATGTGTAATTATTAATTAAAATGTTTACAGTTTCCTCCCGATATAGACATATCGAAAATGTCCAATGTCGTAAATGACTGAACACTATTAGCAATCTCATGCAGTCTGATTTTTTTTTTTTTTTTTGGGAACGGCATCTCGTAGTTGACCTTGAGAGGCCGTAACTACTTAACCGGGCTTTCCTGTGGGGACTAATAGTTTTTAGGCTAAGAGCCTCCAGCCAGGGCTTACAAACTAAAATTAAAAACCTACAGCAACTGCGCACTGAGGGCACCCCCTGCGGGGTACGAGCCTCGGCTCAGGGAGTCACTTTCAGGGAGGGCAGCAAGTGGGGACAGGCTGGATCAATAATTTCTTTATTATTAATCATGGGGATTTTAACTCTACTTGCTCAGCTTCGGCGCGGGCTGGCACTTCTGCGGGCAAGGGACGGTTGGGGGAGGATTCGTTTACTCGGGGTCTTCGCGAGGCGCGAGGACCTCGGCGGCGAGGTCGGAAACACGGTCTGTTTTTGTGTGCTGTGCTGGTGGCCCTACTGCTTTCTTGAAGAAGAGTGATGGGGTCATCAGGGTCGGAGAGGACATGTCGCGGCCGGCGGATTCGACTGATTCTACTGGGGACATAACTAGCGGCCTTCGCAATCAATGGATTGCGGTTTTGCGCGGCGGATTCAAAGAAACGCTTTGAATTACGTTTTAGGAATTGGGCTATCGTTGGGATTTTAAGGTCGAGATGGAGGATCTCGTTCCTAACATACCAGGGCGAGCCTGTGGCTTGACGGAGAAAACGGTTTTGCAATGTCTGCATCCTATGGATGTATCGGGGCTTTGTGTGTGCAAAGACAGCACTAGCGTAGGTCATGATTGGCCTTATGCACGCCGTGTATATTCGCAACTTGCACTTGAGTGACAGCTTGCTACGTGCGTTCAGAACAGAATGCAGCCTTCCAAGAGCGAAGGCGGCGCGTGAGCGCGCCTTCATAATGTGCTTATAGAAGGAGAGGTGCTGATCCATGATAACTCCTAGATATTTGGCTTGCTTCTCCCAAGGGATAGGCTTGCCAAACATGGAGATGGGCCGGGGGGGCTCGGGTCTGTGTCGCGGTTTCGAGAAGAGAACCGCTTGAGTTTTGTCTGGGTTTACTTCGATCCTCCATTTTCTAAACCACGCGCCAAGAACATTGACTGCGGTCTGGAGTCTGGAGGATATCGCATCCTGACTGACCCCAGCGTAGTAAATGGCTGTGTCGTCTGCGAACAGTGCCAACTTTTCCAGTCTACGCTTGGGGATATCGCTAGTAAATAGCGTGAAAATGAGAGGGGATAGCACGGCGCCTTGAGGGACGCCGGCGCGTATGGGGTGGGGGGAGGAAATCGCTCCCTCTATGCGATAGCGAAAGGTGCGGTTCGACAACAAGTCTCGAAGGATGAGTACGAGACGGTCGGGCACACCGAGTTTGTACAGCTTATATAATAAGCCGTTGTGCCAGACTTTGTCGAAAGCTTTCGCTATATCGAAGAATACTGCACCGGTCATAGAGCCGCGCTGGAAACCAGCGCTTATGTCTTCTACGATGCGGTGGACCTGTTGCACGCACGAGTGTTGGGTTCTAAAACCAAACTGCTCGTCGGGAATGAGGCCTTTCGTCTCGGCAAAATTTCTGAGTCGCTTATAAATAAGTCTCTCGTAGATTTTACCGAGCGAATTCAGTAAACTGATGGGGCGGTAGCTCGTGGGCTCGGACTTGGGCTTGCCAAGTTTTGGAATGCCGATGACCGTGGCTTGCTTCCATGCTTGCGGGAAGATGTTGTTGCTCAGGGCACCATTGAAGATGGTGGTCAAAAGCATGATCATGTGGGCGGGCAGCATCTGGAGCACCCTATTGGTGATTCCGTCAACGCCGGGGGCCTTGCGAAGTTTCAGACCTTTGATGATCTCGTGAACTTCGTCCGGGGTGACGAGAGGTATTGGATCATCAGGGTCTTCGACGGGCGGGAGGGAGGCTCTGCGTTCAACTTCGGCGTCCACCTCATCGAGGTGTGCCTGGGCTACTGGCAGAGTACTGGGGGTGCACTGGGCTTCGAGGCTCTTGGCAAGGCATTCAGCCTTGTCGATGTCGTCGAACGCGACTGTGCCGTCGGGCCTGGTCAGGGGGGGCATGGAGGAGACTTCTCGGGATTTGAGATTCCTCTGAAGTTGCCAGAAGGCTAGATGAGTCGGCTCTAACTCGCTCAGCATCTTGTCCCAGCCAGCGTCACGAAGCTCTTGCATGCGCGTCTTCACAGATCTCTGCAAATAGCGCATGTGAGCCTTGTTCGCATCGCAAGGAAAGTTGCTGTAGGCACGAACAGCTGCGTTCTTCTCATTTAGCAGTTCGCGTACATCGTCTGGCAACTTCCATCGGTGGTCTTCCACCTCAGGAATTTCCCTTGAACACTCGTTCAGGACAGATTGTACGTGACCCGTGAATGAGTCGATCGCAGCCGTTGTGTCGGCGACAGAGTCGAAATGGTCGGGTATGGAATTCAAGTGGGGGGATGTGTTGGTTTTCAGCGAATCGCTTACTCGCCTCCAGTCCGTTACCACTTTGGTGCGGGGGGGTTGGTCTGTATCTGGGAGACCCGTTCGCGGGGCCAGATGCATGACAACCGGACGATGGTCAGAGGTGAGCTCGTTTATTGCTTCTATGGAATCCAACCTTAAGTTGATTCGCTTCAGAATGGCAATGTCGAGTACATCGGGCTTGCAGTCTGAGGCATCTTCTTAAATTTTATTGCCTCCGACTGCACGAGATTGCATATAGTATTCAGTATAATAGTCATCCTTTTAAAACAAGTTTCTTGTTTCCATCTTATTAAATTAAACTTCACTTTTTAGGCAGTCGGGTTTTTTCCTATTGTAAAATTTATTATTTAAATGTCCTGTGTTTTGTTCAGCCACACATTTGTTGTGAAATAAATGATTATATTTAAAGTAGTGACGTTAAAAATGTAAAATAATTACTTCTAAATAGTTTACATTTCCTGGGATTTCATTTCAATTAAAACATAATCATCGAGTTAGATCTCAGTAAAAATATGGAATTCTCTAGTAACGTCAATAATTACAGATGCGTTCAAAATCAATATTTTATACTACGTTCTATTATAGTAAAGTTATATTTTTAAAGGTGATTACATATTATCTATACTTCCCCAGCTTTTAAAAATAAGCTGATGGAAACTAATAACATTAACAATGTACTATATTTTGGTGACAGTCTCATCTTGGGACGAATTTCTGTTTTTTCTTAGTCCAATATGGCCATGATTCTTTCCTCATTTTATCATTATGCTAATTGATTTGTATCCATAGTAAACATGAAGTCAGCACATGTTTAAAAAATTATTAAACAAAAATCTGCCGTTTCATATGAATCCTTTACTTGTGGAATAGCAATTGTATTTTATTTTAATTATTGTATTTTTATAACTTAGTTTAGAATCATGTATAAAATTAGGTAGTTATAAAGAACAACGCGGACACACAACAACTATTAATACGTATCGATAAACCTACATCGGCACTTACAAAACGTCAGAAGCTAGGTGCACAGTTCCAGTTGGTCGTTTCCTATGGAGAAGAGCCGGCAAGAGACTCCACTGTTACTCTTTTACACAGATTTTTAATTCATATTGTTAAGTACATGTATGGACGATGCACCTACCATAGTCCATATACCTACTCAAACTGTTATACATACTGATTTCTGATCCTATATTTAGATATAGGAAATCACACTTTGATCAATTATTGAAGTAATAAACTGTCGTAATGGTTGGAGCCGACCGCCCTCGCCTACATGATAAAAAAATTGACAAACATGTAAAACGAAGGAAAAAGATTGTCAGCATGGGTTTAAAGCTTTAAACTTGATTGATACATCGTATAGGCATATCAATCAGCTTTTCAGAGAAACGGGTTTTTGAGAGCCATTCGATCAATCCTTCAACGCCCACAGGACTATTGATGGAACCTGGAGACCATTTCGAAGACAGATTTTTAGAGATTATATTACAATCGACTCAATTTTTGGACGAATTTATGATTGAAATTTAACTTTATAACACATTGAAATCTGATTGAATATTCGAATCCAATTCAGATTAGACCTCTGTTTACTTAAAAGTGGGCTTTGACCAACGGAATATAGAACAAGAGCATTATTTTCTTAATAAATATGTTTGAGACTTTGTTCTTTCTGAACCATATGCGGTACTACATGAGACGTCTTTGGTTCGATAAAGTTCGGGCCAGGCAAAGTGTTGGTAGGTTTTTCCACCGGGATTTTCTCAGTCCCAGCATGGAATCCAGATTTGTGTCGGTTGATGACAATAGGCTCACTGAGCATTTCATTGGACTTAAATAATTACAATTAGCGAAAAGTGGGTGTTCTACAAGTGCACTTCTGCCAAACCAGGGAATACATACAGGATCTTATGCTATGTTCGAGCAAAGAGAGAATGTTCTGTACCTCTTTATACAAAAATAATTTGGTAAAGTGGTACAAAGTGCATTCAGTCTACTCGTCTTAACTGACCTTAAGATTATTTCTCTCGTTTCAATTCGCTAATTTATCTGTAATTCGTAAGCAATTACGTAGGCTTGAGGCTCATGGCTTGATGATAATAGAAACACGAGTGGGATACGTTAAGTGCAGTTGCTTCGTGGATGGGTGCCTTCGAAAGCACGTTAAACTTTGGTCCCAGCTGGTCACGCCACGATTGCGGCGGTAAGTCCCCTCTTTGAGGAGTGGCTTGAGAGGCGGCATGGCATCCTCACCTTGCGCCTGACACAGGTCCTCACCGGACACGGTTTTTTCGGGAGGTTCCTGTTTTGGATAAGGCGGGAGGAAACGCCCGGGTGTTTCCACTGCGAAGATCGTCCTGAGGATACGGTGGAGGTCTGCCCAGCTTGAACGGAGCACCGCCGTGTCCTCGTGGAGGCGATCGGTGGCAGCGATCTTTCGCGTCCGGCCCTGGTCCAGCCCATGTTACGGAGCGAGAGTGCATGGTTAGCCGTCACCTTCTTCAGCGAATCAGTGATGCCCGCAAAGAGGGAGGCGGCGCACGTGAGGGAGAGGCAGTACATGCGCCCTCGCGGCCGTAGCCTTCGCAGGAAACGCCCTGGGCGTCGGGAATCCCAAGCTGATTCCCGGCCACCGTAGGCGCGGGTTCGCGGACGGTGACTAATGGGTAGCCCGCTGTCCGGTAAGGATTAGGCCCGGGTTGACGGCGCGTTGTGGTCCACGCGCGCCTCAAAGAGATGTCAGCACCAACTGGTGGGGCCTGCAAGGGCCGATGCTTGCCAGGGGTGCGGGTTGTTCGAAAGAGATACCGCGGCCCCTGGCAGACAGGCAACTGAGGGAACACGGGTGGGTTTTAGAGCGGGAGAAGGTATTTGATGACTTCCCACTACAAAAAAAAAAAAAGCTTTGGTTCCAGCTGTCATTCTCAGTCGTTACGGGTAGTTCGAAGCCCAAAAGTCTGACTACCGACTAGTCGTACCAAGGAGTATTTTATTACCGAGTAGCTGGGCTGTGGAGGTCAGATAGGCAGTCGCTCCATGTAAAATACTGGTATTCAGCTGCATCCGGTTAGACTGGAAGCCAAACCTAACATGGTTGGGATAAGGCCAAGCAGACTGATATTGTAGGACCTTGCAACGGTAGTGAAGCTGTATTTTCACCAATCAATTTGAAAAGCAATATATCAAAGACAAACATTGCTTTTTAAATCGATAGATGAAAGCTTTAGGTTATCTGAAAAAAAAACTATGACGTTTCATGTGAAAAGTCATTTTTTTTTTTTCCCATATGGGTCATACTCAAAAAAACTGTACATTTGGTATCTTTTCTTGTCCCGCTACTTCACACTAAAGTAAATATATAATAATATGATATGTTTTCTTTTTCGCCCCGTTTTTGTTATATTAGTCTATTAATATGAAGATTTGTCTGGTATTTTAACTTTAATTTTCTTTAAAAGAGTACATTTTTTGAGTGTCAAAACATTGTTATAAATATCATTATAGATTTTTTTAGTGTCCCAATGACCATTACACATTTTCAGAGACGAATTGTTACGAATAGTCATTGCTTTACTTAACATTGACTGTAACTATATTATTCTTGATGAATCAAGTAACTAAATACGACTAATTTTAATTGTAAATCATTTATAGAAAAAAATAATTTAATTAAACTAATTTTGTCCCAAAATTACGAAGTTTCGTTACTCAGGGTTAGTAACACGCAATTACATTTGAAACGAAACTATTTAAAGTTGTATAAATATTTTGTCCTATTCTGGCAACACTACTGCTTACGTCAAAATCGCTGTCGCGGCAGCCATTACGTTTTTACCGTATTTGTGAAGTCAAAACGTGTATCAACTGAATATTTACAAAAAAAATATCAGGGTGTTAAACGACTTATTGTCGTAAGTTTATGATATTTTTTGTTTGTTTATTATGTTCTTTTCTTATTTTTGTATTATCTTAACGGATACGCCCACTGCTTGAGTGCTAAACACGTGATTTTCGTAAAAAGATTTTTAGAAGTTATAATTTTATTCTCATTTTCGGTATATTGTGTTACGCTACGAAACTGAGAAATTTTTAAGCTTAGTTCACAAAAACAAAAGTCCGTAACTATACTTTTCAGCGTAACGTATAAGTTGGCCAAAGATTTTGTAGTGGGGGAAGTTCGCATACACACAAATTCATAAATTTTTACATGCGCGAACTTCTTCCACTAAGAAAATCTTTAGCCAACTTACGTGCCGGTAACTATACCTATGTACACTATCATAGGAATGTCGATGTGATGATCACAAATAGCTACCTAACTTTCCTTTAGTTTCTACCTTTACCTACTTTAAAAATATAATAACGATGTCAAGAAAATACTTTAATTTATAAATAAGTAAAACAAAAGCATAATTTGTAAGACATGTTAAAAAACACTTACATATATTCGTTTCAGTAAAACACCATGGCTCTTGTGTGAAATGCCGAAAGACAAAAAAAAAATACAGAGAGCGTCTATCCAGTAAAGTATGAGAAAGACTGTGATTGATACTGTGTAAATACTCTTAATAAACAATTAAGGAACATTATGTTCTCGTAATAATAACAGTGAAAACTCGTTTTGATATTTTTAAATTGCTACTTTTTAAAATAATTTTTAATTTGCTACTTTAAATACCGATGTTTATACTATTTCTTGATAATTAATTTTAATAAGACTGATAAGCCAAATCACGTGTTTTATTCGCCCAGTCTATGTGTACTATACCTTATGACATCAGTTTCGTGACGGATATTCTCAGTATCGTTACCTATCAGTTTCGTTACAAATTTAAAATTTACACTTTTTCTGAGTATGACCCATATAACTTATAAATTAGTCATCAGCATTTCAGCTGAAAGACGTCCACTGTTGGGCAAAGGCCTCCCTCAAGCATCTTTATTTACAAACCTTCAAGACTACTTCAACATTTATAGTAACTGTTTCATTATACTCAAAGTTTCAGCTGAAATACATGGCTGAGATGTTAGATGATCGTAATGGGTAAGTGAACAATTTGTGAAGCAATTTAAGTTTATCTTGACGCAATTATATGCACACATAATAGGTGCAGAGATTTTTATAGTTGTGTTGATATTATTTTAAGTGTACTCCAAGTACGTGTTTTAAAATAAATTAAAATTATGAAATCTCCCCACAAAACCACGACTGTGTTCTCTGTAGAGGTAGACAGAGGTTTATAGAACAACCTTTGTTCTCCAGGTACGTTTTAATAGAGGTTTGGAATGAAAAATGGGAGCAGCAGTGGGACACAAAAAAGTGTAACAAAAAAAATATAAACACAAAAGGCACAAAATAGGCTAAAAAAAATTTATTAAGGTCCGTTTAACAGGGCTTTTTGCAGTCCTTGATGAAAAAACCCAATCATACTTTGTCCCTGAAATCGGACCTAAGATTATTAAGAGTTTTTATTGCCTAATTCCACTGAACGTTAACATTTTAGTTTGTGTTATCTTTCAATCTGAAAATACCACAATTCGGACTCCTGGATACAGAAAAATGCCTAGTTTGGGGGTCACTGTCCAATCTATTCTTGTACAAATCCTACTTCCTACGATTGCTACACTAATCTTACTATTCCTACTAATGTGAAAGTTAGACGTTTAGACGTTTGTATGTTTAGACGTTTAAATTAGATGCTTGTTACTCAACCACACAAAAACGGCCGGACGGATTTGGATGAAATTTTACACACAGATAGATTAAAACCTGGATTAACCTACATGTAAGATACTTTTTATCCTGTTAGAACGTTCCCGCGGGATAATTTCCGACCTCCACGCAGATGAAGCCGCTGGCAAAAGCTAATTAATAAATGAATTTGAAATGACCACGAACTTTTATGTCCCAAAATAGCAAAGCACAATCCTGATATTAGAGCCCTATTAATGAATTAACACAAGAATCAACATTCCATCAGAGACGGAGTTTCAATTTGACTTGCACAGATTGACTCAGCACTGCATAAGTGAGTTTTAGGAGCAAATAATGAGCGTTTGAATATTAAATTAAGTGTCAATATTGCCTAAAAACTGTTGTTTGAAGTGCAAGTGTGGAATAATGTGTATAGTAAAGGCTATGATTTATTTATTGACTTTAATTAACACGGTCGTCGCAACTATATCTTGAGAGCTGTGGCGGAGAGGTATACTCCAAATATTGGGCATTTTATGCGGAGATTGATCGGGTACTAATCATATTTTTAACCGACTTCCAAAAGGAGGAGGTTCTCAATTTGTCGGAAACTTTTTTTTTCTTGTCTGGGGGTCCTCTGTATGGAGTATTAATTATTTTAATTAGTTATCTATATTTATTTTATATCAGTACCTACTACTAACATTATATTATAAGTTGATTTTTAATACTTACACGATATGGAGCACCGTTGTCCCAAATAAGTGTTTTTTTTTAAATTAAATTTGAATCATTAAAATTATAAAGTTCTGGTTAAAAGATAAAACGTTAAACACATTTTCATAAAAACCTCTCACAAAGTACTTCTGACATGCCAATAAAATTTTCTTCCATTCAACCGCAAACAGATCGTTTGTTGGAGAGTGCGATGTACTGGGGTCTTCTTAGCACCCGCGCATCGGTATAACATGGAGACACAGCAGACAGCCTGTGCTTTCTGCCGCGGCAGTGCAGTGCGATGCGCGCTCGAACACGGACGTGCTTCCACTGTACACGGCACGAATTTTATTCGCGTGTTGCGTGGCCATAGCCGCTGCCCGTAAACGCTATGTGTTCCAAACCACTCATAGTCAATGAGTTGCTGGCATTCCTAGTCCATGCTATTGACTACATGGATGAGGTGAGCATCTTGCAGATATGCCGGTCCAATTTCAAGGAGGACGAGATCAGCAGCGGAAAACTGTTACTGTTCCAGTCACTTGGAAAACTAGACCAGATGCCGTCTCGCCGCAGGGATGGGACCGAGAAGAGTGTTCAAGATATCATCGATATGTTGAAGAAGACTGACCCGGACGACGTGCCTGATTTCGTGGCGAAGGAGCTGAGTAAGCTGCCCCCCGTCACGTTCGATCACGTCGACGTTACACGGCTGCTAAAGGACATCACTACCTTGAAAGCGGAGATGACCAAGATGCAGTCCAGAATGGAGGTTTCTGAAAAAAACAATATAGAACTACGTTCAGAAATAGCATTATTGCGCAACGTGGGTTCGGTAATTGGGTCACCAGAGGCCTCAAAGGTGAACACGCGTCGAGGGGCGCAAAATGCATCCATCGGCAGTTTTGAATCGGCGAACGCAAGTGCGTCACCAGCTGCCGATAACGCTGAGCAAGCGCCGTCCGCCGCCACCGTCGCCCGCACCACAACACCGGCTGCGGTAACGTCACACGTAGGTACGTCGACCCCTAAACGTATCTACGCTGCTATTGTCGCAACCGGCAAATCTGATGCGTCGCAGCCTAAGCGACAAGCCGGAAAAAGGGAAAAACTGGAAAAGGGTACTCAACCTGCCCTGACTGCGGTCTGTAGCTCCTTGCCAAGAACTGCCATCGTTGATGAGGAGGGCTTTACGAAGGTAGAAAAGAAGAAGAAGAAGCCCTGCTCTCGTAACTTGTGCGGTACCGCACCGAGTGGACCCAGCATGCTGCTGCGCCCTGCTGTGCCTACGACGCAGCTGTACATTTCGCGTCTGCATCATTCCACGAAGATTGAGGAAGTCGTGCAGTACATGAAAGTGAAGACCAACTGGACACTGAGGGTCGAAAGGTTGGAGTCGCGCCACGACATCAACTTTAAGTCATTCGTGGTACGAATTCCAACCCACCATCTACAGTACTGCTTGAAAGAGGACTTTTGGCCGAAAGGTGTCGTATATCGTCGTTTCCGAGGACGGTTACGTGACACCTCGCAGCGAAACACGACGCCGTCAACTTTACGTGTTTAGTTATAGTTTTAAGCTGGTTTTTAATATGTATTAGTATGTCATTATTGTTTAAGATTATTTTGTGTATTTTATGTATGGGCCTTAGTTGCCTGATAATAAAATGATTATTATTATTATTATTATTAAAAACATAAGATAATGGCAGGAGAATAATGATATTTCCTCATTGATTTTCTTGGTTTGTAGGTGAAGAAATTAATTAATTATCGGATCCGCATAATAAAAAGCCGTAATAAGGTAATATTTTAAAATTTAAGTGTGTGGGGGCTGTGCCAAATCAAATCAAATCAAATCAAAATATTTTATTTCACATAAACCTGCAAGGGCACTTATGAAACGTCAGAAGCTAGGTGCACGGTTCCAATTTGTTGCTTCCTATGGAGAAGAGCCGGCAAGAAACTCCACGGTTACTCTTTTAAAAATAATTGGGTTTTACAATGTTTTCAAATTACAGTGATAATAGGTATGGGAGGACAGTGCAGGCCTGTCAATAAGTACCAAGTACTTAGAGGAATGAAAATAAAGAATAGAAAATCGTCTATAAATCTAGTCTGTAAGGCCTACAATGTTTTCCCATTCACAATATGTAAAAGAATCTACATTAGTAAGATCAACCTATTTAAACAAAGTGACATGATTCTCATGAGAATCACTAATAAAAAACTGCCTTAAATAGCTGTTGAATATTTACGGCTATTTTGCGAGTTTAAATTTCCAAAGTAATTATATTTCCAACAATAACAAGTAGCGCCCAGACACAGTACAAACAAAACAAGCGAATAAAAATACCTTAGTCTTGTCAAACTTTAACAAGCTTGAATAAAACATGATTGCAAACAATTATGCATGTCATTAACCCCTTTATTTATAAATGTTGCTCAAAGTATAGTAATGATTACCGACTAATAACCATACATTTTTACAAAAGAAAATACAAATTGTTTATTCATCACAACAGCATTTTAGTACAGTTTACAGGGTTGACAAATTAAGTGTACTAAAACGATGGTGAAGTGCTGCATTCCAAACTAGGATTCAGCTTAACCTGTATAAGAGAATACAGTGCCAGTCCCAAATAGGGATAATAATTAAATTGTACACGTTGTAGTTGTTCTTGTATTGTATTGTGTGTGTTTGTTGTTGTGTTGTTGTTTGTGTGTGGTGTTGACGTTTAAACGTCTCCTAACTTCAATAATTATAAATGGACCCCTAAATGCTTGACATTTGCAGACACAGTGAGAGTGAGAGATGATGTATTTGAACTACATAAGCAAGGTGTAATGATTATTTAGTTCAAATACATTATCTCTATCTATCTTTCATGATCTGCGTAACCTTTTCCCAACTATTTTGGGGTCAGCTTCCAGTCTAACCAAATGCAGCTGAATACCAGTATTTTACATGGTGCGTTCTCTATGCATTTTGCCAACTTACTGCGATCGCCAACCCGCCCCCCCATTAGGGAAGGCCTATGTCCAGCAGTGGAAGTCCGAAATGATGATGAACTATCTCCATACCCCAGTCACTGGGTAACACGGTAACTGTGGGTAACACCTGTGGCTTACCACAGGGTACCGTGTGGTACCGCGCCAGTTTTAACTGGCTGTCAGGCTTTCTGGCTTCCGATTCCCGTAACGACTGTAAAAGATCCATATGGAGCGACTGCTTATCTGAACTCCACAACCAAGTTATATGGTTAATACGATACGGAGGGGTTTTGGTATGTAAAGATGGTCACCCATCTACGGACCAATCGTCGCTTAACGGCAAACGTAGCTTAACATTATCGATCGACCCGTGCGGCTTAATTTTTTTGTATGTCTGTCTGTCTGTTTGTTCAGGCTAATCTCCGAAACTGCTGACTTTCACTGGCAGATAGCTAATGTAATACCACATACATACACCCATCAGCGAGCTCGTGCGCGAGCGCCGATAATATTTAAAGTGTGCGTACAGGCGACGCTAAACGTCGCGAGCGTGCGAGAGTGAGATGGGTACCTACCCGTTCATTGTGGACCGTAAAGTTTCATTTAGTTTTAAGGATTTTAATCTAGTTTTTTTCCTATTGGTTGGCTGATATTGTACGTAGAAAGACTAGATACAAAATGTATGATAACATATTATAATATAAGATAAGGCTATTTTAATCAATAAATGAAGCAATTATTCTGTACACCACTTGTATCTCTTTACCAATCCTTTTGAAACCCAACAACATCATACATGTATAGTTACATTTCTTTCCTATAATTATACTTGGTATACAACTTAAGCAGTATCTTCTTTTACTAAAACATCGATTTCGCATCGTTATCAACATTTTGAGATTGACGAGACAAATCTCATCAATCTCAGTGATTTCATGTCAAATTGTGATAAATAGTTGGAGCATAATTTACTTTCAAAGCAAATTAATGTTTTATTTATTCAAACGTGAACGAGTTTTATGAGACAATGTAAAAGAAAATAATTGGCTGTAGTTCACATTAATTGTTTTAATTTATGTTCACAAAAAAAATGTTGTTACTAATCAATTTTCATTGACATCACAAAGAGAAAAATGGTACCGCCATCGCTAGAAACAATGGCACAATTTACGAACAGTGACATGCTAACTAAGGGCGAAAATGTACGCGATTAGCACATAAACCACGTTTAAGGGGAACCTAGTCGCGGGCTCGAACTCAATGATGGGCCTGGCTAAAAAGCACGCTGTCTCACCAGGCATCGTGTCCGACAGAGGTAGTATCAGTGATGAGCAGTTAGAAGCTAGTCTACACGAACAACATTATTGAGTAAGATGCAGGATCATTTATAGTACAACAGGCGCGTAAAAAAATAAGAACAGTCCTTCGGAAGATCGGGTTTTATGAAAAAACCACTGCATGAATCAATGACCAATAAAGTTTATTATACTTTTCGATATTTGAACTTTGTCAGTACTGACTTGGTTTTTCAGATTTTACACTTCTTTTATTACTTAAACACGCCCAAAGTTAGGTTAAATTAGCAAGAAAAACGTATCTTTGTTAGCTCCTAACTTTTAACGGCTTTTTATTATAATATTCTGTTTCCGTACAGACAATATTAATAATGAGGAAAAACCATACCATGTTTAATTTTTGATGTACATTGTCCAACAGTGGAGTAATACACTCCCGAAGTTTGAATGGGAAAAATGTGGACTAGATTCACCTTAAGGGCTGTCAGTGTCATTATTTTCGGTGATTTCTTTTCTCTTAAACGTGATTTAGATGTGCTGATCGCGTCAGTTTCTTTAGTGTATAATAGATAAATGTATAAACATTTATATTATTATGTTAACTGTCCTAGTGCAAATAATTGCACACATAGAAAAATATACTTAAGTACACAAGGATTAAGGAAATATTGTACAAAAGAGTCACATTTAAGGGCAAACTGAGGTGTCCTAAACTAGGCCGAAAGCCTGTGTTTTAGGAGTCAAAGTTTATCCAGGTATAATAGCATACAACTGGTATTAAGTAGGGATGCCCGGTTTTTTGCTTCAAATCGATCGTCTGGATCGTAATGGATTTTAACCCCGTGAATCGATTCAATTCGATCTTCTGAGATCGAGTAAAATCGTTTCATAATTGTATAAAAATAATGAAAAGCACAGTATACATTCCAAATTATTTATTTTAACTTAATCTACATAATAGATCTATTACAAATTGTGCCACGGTGCCTGTGTGATGACGTCTGAGATGATTTTTTTAAATTGAAGGTATTTCCTTTCGTTTTAACAATCTGTTTACAATATTTACAGTGTCCACACATGTCACATTTAATAAAAATTAACCAAATATTAAAAACATTTAGAGATAATAGGTCACGCTCGCAGAACAGATACAACTCTTCCTATTGCAGTAATATAATGAATGAAAGAAAACCAATTTAAGAAATTGCTAACATACCGATTAAATAAACAAAATATTATCACAGTATCACCTACCTTCATATTTCGTACAATACTGCTTTTGATTAATGTAACCCAAACAGTCGTAGCTAATCTCTTTCAATATTTATGTAGGTAATCTTACATACTCAGCCTATAACGTTCCCACTGCTGGGACACAGGCCTCCTCTCAGTGAGAAGGAGTGGGCCGTAATCCACCACGCGGGCCCAGTGCGGGTTGGTAGATGTCACATGTCTTCGAATTTTTTGGTTCTAGAACATGCTGGTTTCCTCACGATGTTTTCTTTCACCGTTTTGAGAGCAGTGGGGATTAAATGATTTACACAAAGTAATGCGCCTGCCTGGGTTCGAACGCAAGACCTAAAACTCGTAAGTCGAAGCCGTTACCACTGGGCCACCACTGCTCTCTGCAGGTAATCTTACTTTGTTGTAATTCGTACGGTACGTTTCGGTTGACGTTTAGGTTATGATTTTCCATACGATCTATAGCGCATACGATTCGATCTGGGCTAAGATCGCATCCTGTTGAATCGATTAAAATAATTGGTAGATCGTATGACCATGAATCGATCTTTTGAAAGATCAATATTGTAATTTTGGTTTTAATTTCATGTTTAGTCAGTTGTCCCACCGCCGACGAGGAAATTACTAAAGATCGTTTTTTAAACCCAGATATTAATTTGGCAGGTGTACTGTCAAACTCCAAGACTAAAAAAACAAACGCAAAATACTTGAAATGTCAGATTAATAACTTAGATTTAAAGAAATACTTTAGCTATTGAGTATTTTCTCGTTCAAGAAGCCAGTAAGGCCGGCGAGAATTCTCTCGCCGTTAGTTGGCCCCAGCGATAAGAGCTATCATAGAAAATACTCGCTCGGCGACGCTCTTTTGATGGGCAGAACACTCGCTAAGAGACTCTCATTTTAAACATACGCATACCAGGAAGTGACTGGGCAATCACTCTACTCGTCGCACTACGCACTCGCTCATAGCCCAGCGACAAAACTATCCAAAACACATTCGCTGCTCGTTGCTCGCTAACTGGCTTATAGTTGCTAGCTTCTCGCTAATTGTCAGCGGTAGGATAGGTGAAAAAAACATAGGTAAGCGTTTCTATTCCTGTAAGTATATATGTGATAGAAACAAAACACAACAAAATAATCCCTACGAAATCAAAACTGATAGTTGGCGCTGACCTCTTTGTGTGACAATTCCCGCCAATTATTTCGCGCGCCGCCATATTGTCCGCCATGTTGGACGCTGTTATCGACGATTATTATCTTTTACGATTACTGCTATCCCGGACGAAGCCCGAATCAATTTTAATATGGGGTATATTGGCGACCGAAATCGACAATTTAAATGCATTTGAGTTAAAAAAGTCTATACTGAATACCTACTGTGTGTTGTTCCGTATTTAAAAAAACGCAGCCAATTCGCTTGATTAAAAATATAAAGATTATTCTGTTATTGTTTAAAATTGGAATTTCGTTTAACATTGTTTTTTTTTAATTTTACTGCTGGTTGTGATTTTATGGTTTTATGCCCAAAAGTTAATAAAAGGATATTTTATGAAATTTTGCAATACCAACAGGTTTGCATAAATGTTTTTTATTAAAATACTGGCTACTTCAGTTCCCTTTATTTCACATTTTTGCTTTATATGGAACCAATTAGGCACTCACTAAAGTTCAGCTATTTCTTAACCTTTCTAAATTACTTGAAGAAAATTACAATTTTCATACATTCAGTGGAGCTACGTGTAATAAAAATATTTTCTCACAACTTGGCCCGACATTTTACCCGCGAACCCATACACCGGCTTAATATTTTATTTCCACGCCATATAAAATCATTACCAGAAGCGATTCATCATTGGCTGGCAGCATGCATCGGTGCGTGCTTCAAACTGGCTCCCATGCGACTTATAAAATAGGTATAACTTATGTGTATGAAAATATCCGGGTAACTGGTTAACCGGGTTTTATATCGGAGTTGTACGGTAAACCTAAATATCATTATCAAATCTGTCAGCCTTGCAAATATCCACTACTGAAGTACCTACTTCTGCTTTATTATTCGTTGTTTCTGGTTTATGGGTTAAAACATAGACAGCTAGTATTGCCTTGTATTGGAGTGTTACCCGGTAACTGGCTAGGCTTACAGGCATTATCATAAATATTTTTCGTAAAAAGTTGTCTCAGAATACAGAGTCTCCTTTGTCTGGCCGAGCTGACACAACTGTATCCACAAACAAGACTATATAACTTTTTTTTTTGCTTCAAGGAGTAGACAAAGAAGGACTAGTCGTGTGTCGGTCTCGCCACCTCTCGTTGAATTTTATCATAATTAAATTATTTGCGTCAGTATCATCAAGTACATTTATAGTTTATAGAGTGATCAGTTAAAACTCTGTCTCATAAGCTTTCAAAGGCGAATCGCTAGCCTCTTATAGTGCCTTAATTGTGTTAATATAGCTTAGGATAATTGCATCTTGTTATTGTTTGTTATTACATTGAACACAATGTATTATAAAAGAAGTTCCCCCGCCGCGTCTGTCTGTCTGAACGCGAAAAATTTAAAAAATACCACCAATAGACGGAGTGATTTATGAGAAAGGTGTGCTATTAAGGTTTTGGGTGAATTGGCGATGATTGTTGAAGGTGTCGGAAAAAATCAGATCATGCCGATTGGGAGCTTTTATTACGCGCGCTGCGTGAATCAATATAGTTATATGAAAAGAACGTGTTAGAGAATTATTCCTCTTAAAAAGATCTATTCAACGTAGTAGTACGTTTCCGTGGGATAATTTCCGCCCTCCACGAGGGGGAAGCCACGGTCAAAAGCTACTCAATTTTATTAAAATGATGGAGTAAACTTCAATTTAGTCTTGATAAAGTATCGTTCGCAGTTCTCAATAACTTCGTATTTGCAAGGGAAGACTAATAAAGACAGCAGCTGTAGTCATTCAAAACGTCGTCTCCAATGAAACAATATCTTATTTCCGAACCATATAAAGTAATTACCAGCTGCGATCCGTCTTTGCCACGCACCGACTCCTGCGCACGTCGCCCTGTCACAGTAAACTACCCTAATTTATTGAAGCTACTCGTCATTGTTCCGTTTATTTTTCTTTTCTTGGCGTTTGGATTGAAACAAATTTTTAATGGTTAGAGGAATATAAAAGGAAGGAGGGGGGGGGTCGGAGATGGATTTAGATGTGGCATGTTAATGTATTGCGAGTGTAATTAGAGGTATAAGAATTTCGGTTTGTTTTTATTAGTGGTACTTTTACGAGAAGGCGTATTTTTAGAATGCACCTTATGTATGAGAATCACCGGCTTTTGTTGGTATTATAATCATGGGTGCTTTTTTATAAAAGTATACGTATACGTACCTGCCTTAACAATGGCGATATTCAAATAGGTACTTAATGCCAGTATTTATACAAACTTCGTAACTAGAAAAAACTGTCTGCAGGCCATACAAGCGCTTGTTTAGTGAGATGGTTTTTCAAGTTAAAGGGGAGAGATTTAAAAAAGAACCGTTGTTTCTCAAATTGTGCAGTTGCCATTGACAGTGGCCGTTTTTCTTTACTCAAGTAAGTTTAAAGACTAAGTATACTAAACTAGGTTAACGTAAACAGACGTGTGTAGCTCCCCGTACGACATGTTTCACAAGGTTGCCGTGACAAACGACGTCTGTGAGGAAATTGCTAAAGTTTTCAGTTTGCTCGTCAACACTGTAGACGCTGCATCGTGCGGTGTGACAACGTGTGGCGAGAAAGGTGTTTCATGGGATTATATTGTTGTTTACGAGGTTTTTGGGATTACGTGACCGAAGATGAAAGCCGGTAAGGGTCAGGCAATGTCCGTTATTTGATTTATTCACACAGATTGGTGAGTCATTCACTGACATGTTTTAAATTGTTAAACGCTTCTTCTTTTGTGAACTTATCTATACAATTATTGGATGGCTAATAGTCAGTAGTTTTGAGCAAATAGCTAAACGGCAAGCCTATGCACCTAGTGTAGTCGCTGTGATGAACTCAAACTCAAACCATTTATTTCAAATAAACCAATTACAGTCATTCTTCATCACTTTTTCTTTGAGAGTACCTGTTCCATGCACTGGTTATGCGTCTTTCTATTCTTGTACCATTTGCCTGGTGAACGTCTTGCTCGCTTAAATTTCTCACTGATGGTGGCGCGTGCGTTGTATCATTGAAATTTGGTTGAGTTGGATGGTGCTGATCAACGCGTCAAATTTGTGAACGGATACCGTTGTTTGAGACTAGTCAACTCCTAACTTCCAAGGCTTATTTTCAATCTTATAATTAGAATTGTTTAATATTTTTCTTACATTTATTTCAGTAAACTTCTCGCTTAATATGAACCGTTCAACCACAATCACAAATCATAATCCCCACCGTGGAATTTTAATTCCGGACTCTCTCCGAATTCTCTCCCAAATCAACGTAAGGAAGCACTCAAATAACAAAGGAGACGTGAATGTTGGAATGAAATAAGTTCAAACACGTTCGCTGTTTGAAATGAAGACTGCGTCAATTATGTGGCAATTTAATTTTCATTTCGGAGACGGCGTCAACTGTCGCTGAAATGAAATATAGTGGGGCAAAGAGTGAGGCGCAGACGGGATGTGGAAAAGGCATTAAAAATGCATAATATACAACGTGTAATGCAAAGGGAATATCCATACCAAGGGCACGGCTTCTTTGGATGATATCAAACGATATTAGAAGGGTTCTTCAATTCTATCTCTGCATGTTCGGAAGTTATGAGAATTTTTAATACAATGCCACCAGAAACCGAACTTTTCAAATTGAAATAAAAACATCACTCGGAAGAGATTTATCGTGATATTGACAAGTAACGTGGAAGGTTATTGACCTACGTAGTGCAGTGACGTTTGTTATGATTTGAATTTAGGAAACAAATGAAACCGAAAATTTGGTATAAACTTTTAGAGTATTTTATTTTGAGCTGAAACTATGTATAGTGGTTCTATACCAACTGTCATCTTTAATGCTTAAGGATCGCAATAGAATTTCTGTTAAACCCTACATAGGGTCAAATTAAATTAGCTGGCAAAACTTTACCCATGTGTTGGGTATCTGTAACGAAAACTAACGAAACAAAAAAAAAGGAAAATAAAAGGTTTTTTCATCCGTCTAACTTTGTTTAAAACTATAAATGACATTGACATGATGAGGGCAATCAAACGACTTTTATGTTTTGGTTTTTAGAAATTCGTAAAAAATATAGGTTGTACCTATGTTCCATAAAAAAATAATATCAGGTATTACCGAGCTTAGCTTGGTTTTATTTTTGTTTCGGTCGATTTATCGCCCCCGTCCCCCATACTAAATTTCATGAATATCGTTGGAGCCGTTTCCAAGATTCAGATTACATATTATATACACCGTGAAATTTTAATGGTTGTTTTCCCGCGGCAGAATAACTTGCAATAAGGAGTACTTTCGGAGCATAGAGTACTTAAAAGTACAAAAATTAAGATGTTTTTGTTTTAAAATAATTAAAAAAATATTCATCAATTCGGTAAAACACTACTCAATAGTAACTCTAGAGGTAACTTTTAGGTACTACTCGAATCGTACGCATTACCGACAAAGGGAACAGCAATGCATAAATGTTCAAAGAAAAGTAAACTCTCGCACGTAGTGATTTTTCACAATGGTTAATCTGCCATTTTTTGTTTCTAATAGTTTATTTGTTTATAAAACGATTGTATTACCAAGACAAAAGAATTTCGCTGCGGGAAAACAACCATTAAAATTTCAGGGTGTATAATATATACAAGAATTGCTCATTAGATAAAACAGCTGACCGATTCCGGGCATTGACCTTCACCCATCGAATGACGAAAAATTTTTTTTTTTGGATTTTTTCTTCTTGATGTCGATACCCAAACTCAAACTCAAACTCAAAGCATTTATTTCAATTAAACCATTTACAGGCTCTTTTTGAATTGTCAAAAAGTCGATCAGTTGGAAACTTAAAGCTAGTCGCCCATTCCAAAACGTAGATCTTTATGGAGAAGAACGGAAGCCCTGGAAGTTAGGCGATGACCAGTCTCAATCGACTGCGCCCGTTCACGAACTTGACGCGTGGATCAGCACCATCCAGCTCAACCATTTTGTAGGGAACCGAATGATCCAACACACGCGCCACCATCAGTGAGACATTTATGTGAGCATGACATACTCTCAACTGCCATGCTTTTTTAAGCCAATGTACATCAAAACAATACAATAAACGGATGCATGGTACTCACATTTAAAGAATTTAAACAAAATGCTTCTAAATTATACAAAACTATAGTTTACAAAGTATTTGAGATAATAATAAAATTTGATTTCCTAAAAGAAAGAAAAACATTTGATATATATTGAAGTATTCAATAACTAACACTTGGTTCAGCAAAAATAAAACATATTCGTAAACCCAATACGTGGGTAAAGTATTGCCAGCTAAATTATTTGACCTTGTATAATGAGGAATGACTACATGATTATATATTATGTAATGACGTAGATATTTTTTATCCGTGTGCACCGAAGCGAAGGGCGTTTTATTTTTATTTATTTATGTAGATTCTTTTATATTTTGTGAATGTGAGAACGTTGAAGACCTTGTAGACTGTAGATTTGTAGACAATATTGTATTTTTTAACTACCTTAACAAGCCGGCACTGTTCTCCCATACCTTAAAATTGTTATTTGAAAACATTGTAAAAGCCAACTACATTTATTTTTAAGAGTAATCATGGAAATGCTTGCCGATCTTTCTACATAGGATACGACTAATTGGAACAAGTGCTCATGTAGGTTTCTGTGAAATAAATTGTTTTGATTTTTTTGAGGGGGTTTGTTGGTTATCTCAATGTTGGATTTGAAATTCTGTCCTTGAGTGAGTCATATTGTTATAAATGGTTGAAAAAGAATACGGTCATACGGGGAGCTAAATAATGAAATATGACAACATTATGTTATAATTTCTCTATACTATTTGCTATAACATAATAATTAATTTTAATAACCCAGGACCTCATGGTCATCGGTAGCGCTTGCGACTACTAGACCAATGAGACATTCATTACCTCGTCATTATACTAACCGACCCCAAAAGTAGCGATGTGCCGAGTACAGCTTGACTCGAGTCAGACTCGATTCCTGCTTTGGACTCGCCTACTCGAATACCAATTTATTTTGATTCCTGACTCGATTCCGGTACTCGAGTCAGGAAGCATCGTTGTACTCTGACTCTACTGACTCTTGGCTAGTATTCGTGTTAGGTTGACTCGCTCGTACTCGATCTCTGTTTACTGAAGCAATGAAGTGACGCTGTTATTAATACATGTGTCAGTAAGCTGATACTGTGAGTGAATTTAATTGTTTGAAAACTAGTAGTGAAGTCATTCTATTGTAATTAAGTTTATTACAACATGGCGTCAAAAAAAGAGCATCAGGTGTATGGAAGTGATTTGAGAAAGTGGACGGCGAAAACCGATGATAATTTTATGAGATTTTTGAGACAGCTTTTAGGATGCCAAAAAAATATTTTTGTTCTAAAACCGGTAACGGACTCGAGTTCTAGACTCAAGTCCTAGACTCGAGTCAATATTCGAACACTAAACATAGAACTCGAGTACTGGGCTCGAATCGCGGAATCGAGTCATTATTCGAATACCGTATAAACAGAGACGAGTCGACCCGATTCACCAAAACAGCGACTCGCTCGGCACATCACTACCCAAAAGGGTTATAAAACGATAAGTATGTTATGTGTAGTCGTTTAGGGAAATTTTCATTGAACTTTGGTACTTAGACCATCATATACGATTAATTTCAGACTATTTTTTGCTTGAATTGAACAGCCAGGGAAAGTTAGTCAGTAATATAGGCAAAAACTTTTTGCACCTAGTTTGAAGTGGGAACGAAATACTTGCTTTCAAAATTATTTGAGAGCATACGTACGTTATCTAGTTTCAAGTTAGTTTTTATTGAATGTAATGGCCCACAGTTCTGTCGTATCGAACTACTTTGTGTTGAAAAGTTGGACAAGTTGATTTTCTTCTTGTTTAATTGTTACGACGCTTCTATATCTATCTATACCTATATTAAACTTAAACTAATAAAAAAGCTAAAGAGTTTGTATATCGACGTGGTCTACTACTCATTTCAATGTTTTTTTTTTATGATGTGTTGTATTTCAATACATAGGTATGTGGTTAGCTAGCAACCTCGATAATTGATCATACTATCCTTGTCTATTACCTACCTGTTTATTTATTTTACTGAGATGATCCTATTTCATCATTTGTGGCCTCAAGTTGTAACTCGGGCCGTAACCGCTATGTATTTTATTGCTTAATTTATTTATTAAGTAAGCTGTCACGCCCTTTATGCCTGGAGACTTTTTATTTTGGTATTATGCTTTGTTTGCATTCTTATTTTTTTATTTTTTGTCTTGAGTATAGTTTTTTTTTATTTGTTGGTATATTGGCATGAATAGCCGACATATGGCAAATTATTTAATTTAAAGTTCTGTGTCTCGTAATGTTAATTTCTTTAAGGCAACTGAGGCCCATAAAACAAAATACAAATATATAAGTTTAAACAATAACTATGAACGAATGCATGTTTTGTACAATTGCTATGACTGTTATGACAATAAATGTTTTGAGACAACAGATCGAACATCATCCTACATACATACAAACTGCCAAAATCAGAACCCTGCCTATTTCATTCGCCGAAGTTGGGTAAAAAGTTAAGCTTTTATTTCAAGTTCAAATTATCATTCAAACCATATGCTGGTGTATTTTGATGGTCAATATTTAAAAACTTCCTTATCTTTCTACCCAAGCCACAAAATTACAAGCGCATAAATTCACAAAATTTTCTCACCTACCACCAAAGATACGATTGTAATATCATCGTCGCATCTGTGTCTTTACGACATCATCTCATCAACATAAACTTGCCGTACAATCGCTGTATATGTATGAGACACATTTGTCTCACAGACAAAGTGTATTCACGGCCTAAGGTATGCCGTGGCTTAAAAGACTGCAAACAAGCAACTTGGAACTGTAACGTCCCAAGTTTTAGGTTGAGTTTGGAAGAGATAGCTACTAGAATCGTCATGTTAATAAAATCCCAACTTGCAGTAGACAAAGCATTAATTAGAGAATGAGATTTAGAGTGTAATGTGTATATTTTTATATTTAGGACGGTTGCTATGGATACTTACAATCAATTTGTTTAGGGGACGGACATCCTAAAAACCATTACACTGACCGGCCGTGTAGCGTGACCACTTCTATCTCATGATATTAATTCTTTCTACGTCTAAATTCGACTCGCATGTTTTTATCTTCATTTGTCACATCTTCTCTTTTGTTACTTCCGCTTCTTTGGAGGTCATGCTACGTGAGTTCGTAATGACCATCAAAACCTTAACTCTCAGAAAAGAAGCAGAGGGGCAGTTCCTATAATAAAAACGTTCGCATTCAGTCTCTCATTAGCAGAGTAGTAGTAGAGTAGTCGGAGTAGGTAGATTGCTTTTATATACTTGCCACTTGGACATGCCATTTTATCCATAATGTGTGGGAAGTACCGGAAAAAGTTCCAGAATTGGAATTATGGAATAAAATAAAATAAAAAACATACAGATATGCTAACAAAATCGTTTATTATATGAATGATTGATTGAATTCAAGTTTTGTCTCATACTGTCAAGCGTCATTTCTAATTCCACAGTAAGGGACAAAATACGGTGTAACTATTCCAAGGTATTTTTGTATAAAATAAAATACTGATTTCTTTCACCATTAGCTAACACTGGTAGCGTAGATTGATATTATTAATACGTTTTTCACCTTAAACACAAATTCATGCTAATTTCAAAATTCCGGAACAAATATCACAATAAATATGAAGTTCCGGTATTTTGGAGGCATATCCATATTATCCTCTACGTTTGACGTCAATGACCTTAAATCAATCTACCTACTCCGACCTCTGCTCATTAGTCTCAATCAGTCAAAAATACCTGTAATTTACCTACCTACATGTGTTTGACATTGATTGTCGTTTCGATGAGACTGTGAAAGATTTTAAGGTTTAACGGAATTCGCCTTTAGATGAATGTATGAACTACCTACACCTCGAAATTGGGTGGGCGTTTCGGAGGCTGTCTCCTGTAATAAATTCTGTTATTAAAAAAAGTGCTGATTCTGAGCCTAATTAGAAAAAGATTTTCAAGTTCTATTCTGAACGTGGAGCGACCCAGAGGAGAAAAAGAAGATTGCACGACGTGGTGTCTATAGAATCTGCCTATCTTCATTCGAATAACCTCCATAGCACAATTGGGTCTTGATTTGTAGATATATAGATATACAACTGTGTTGGGGTCGGCTTCTAGTCTAACCGAGCCACTGAGTACCATTATTTTGCATGGAGACACTGCCTATCTGACCTCCACAAACCAGTTATTGGATTAAACTATACCCTTGGTAAGTCGCGTTGTGAGACTTTTTGCTTCTGACGACCCGTAACGACTGTCAAAGATATACGAATGACAGCCGGCTATCCGACAACAACATAACGAGCTTTCCGTGGCACGGAACTTGTACATAAAGATAGTCACTTGTCCATGGACCAATCGTGGCAAGCGTACCTGATCGATCGACCTGTGCAGCTGTTATCGTTTAGTCAGAAACCTTAAGATATAACTATGATAGATAACAAATCCGTACATTGACCGCAGCAAGCGTAGCTTCCCCCGATCAATCGGGCCCTTCTGAATATATTTTTAGCCAGCTGCTGTAAATAAGCCATTTTATTGTTACCGAAACAATATTCTCCTGTGGTTTCAATAAAATAACTTAATACATCAATGTCACAGCAAGTTGGTTTGTTTTGATTGATTGTGGAGGACTGTTTACCCCGACGCTCCCGAATACGTTGTTACAAGTTTTAATAAACAACTGTTTGCCAAAAAAACTTGGGAAGTTTTTTTTTTATTTTGTTACATTAGGAGGGGTATTGGAATCTTTTGGGGGTAATGTTCTCTGTCATTATACCTAATTATGATTCAGGTTTATTAACCTTAAAGAAAAATCAAGTAACCGGAGTGTCACCTTGTGTAGAACTTCTACAGTTGTATCAGTACTAGCTTTTGAAAACGGCTTCGCCCGCGTTGAGGTCTGAAATTATACCTCGAGAACGTACTATCGGGATAAATAGTATCCTATGTGTTAATAAGGCTATACACTATATGTGTGTCAATTTTCATCAAAATCGGTCTAGCTGTTTTGGCGTGATAGAGCAACATACAAACGTTCACTTTATAATTTTATAAAAAATATAAAATTATAGGATAGTACTTTTATGTATCTGAATAGGAAAAATCAATGAAAGTTCTCATGAATGTCCGAAGCCTTGTGGTTTTCGAAGGAGTCTGTCAAACTCTTGCTGGCTAAAACAAAAGGTGGGCCTACCCACTTATCTCCTTCATTGTGCGTATGTTAACAGGTTTTTTACCCTGCAGTGAGACGATTTGAAGTGGCTCCGGGCCGGCCATATTACCTGTCGAACAGATGAGTTGGACATGTTCTTAAGTGGTGACCGCGAATCTACTAACGTAAGGTAGGATCTTCGGAGGGAGGCTAGTAGCAGCTAGACGAGAGTTGAAGGCCGTGAAATTGGAAGCGCCTATGTCCAGAAGTGGACTGCTGTAGATGATGACGAGACAACCTTGATGAGACAACCTTGTTCTCCTGGGATGACGATGGCCATCTCATATTGTGCTTTATAAATAGCGTTCATAGGTTCAACAGATCCAATGGATTGCGAAACAACTCCACAATCGGAATGAAAACAAATCAAAATATAAAATGCTCAATCATACATCTCGCTAATGACCTTACCGGTATATTTTCGAAGTTAACATTTATTTTAACTTCCCCACAACATAACCTAAGTGCCCTGTAAGGCCCCGTTTACATACTTAGCCCAACTTTGTTGCCGTAACGCATACTTTGCGTTCATTCACCGAAGTTTTTTCACGTCGGCGTCGTACCAACTTTAGGAAATAATGAAAGTTTATTTTCGCCAACTGAACGAAATTATACTTCGGGGAGTTTTGAATATTATTAGGTTTTATTACAGGCTGGTGATGTGGAAGTTAAGTGTGTGCGTAGGCTTTTCAAATGAATTACAATCCAATGTTATTTGGTCATCTGGTTGTGTAACGGTAGTTAGTTACACATGCAAGTTAAGGGGGTGTCGCGTCACTAGTCGTTACGTCAATGTCAGTAAGTTTTTGTGTAAACGAAACATTTCGATAATTACTTATTTACGTATATTACATAAATATTTATTATACATCTATTTCTTTGACTTCCCCTTCTGTTTTTCCAATATTTGTACGTGTCGTGATGTGACGTGACAATATTGTCCAAAGTCCTCATGAATGAAAGACAGTATGTTCACTTGCTTGGCTTTCATTCATCTCTCGTACATACCCACTTCACAGATAACATCACGGCTGTATTCCTCGGAGGATTGGGCAGAAGTGTACCTACAGTAAACTCAAATAAATTGTCATAAGACTACAAAAGCGGAATCGTATTATTTCGAGGTTGGTTTTAAAGAGAAAACTCTTATCCTTAGTTACGGGCGTTTGTTAACATCGATTTTAAAAGATCTTGGTTGTACGTCAATTTCATAAATTCTTGATAAGGTACTGTAGAGGTTGGTTGCTTACTGAATGCAACCTTTATGTAAATACAGGCAGGTAATGAAATGGCTTCGTCACATTTAAACAGTCAAGAAGATGAGTCTGGAAGGAATCCGTCAAGTAATTTCATATCGGTTTTGTTTCGGGAGAAATTAATTGATTGACAGGCGCGGAGCTGTAATTAAGGTCTAATACGTGGAATAAACGTGAAATTCATATTTATACGCATATAGCATTTTATTTGTTATTTTTTGCATCCCCGGTTATCTGGGACTCTCGGAGTCCTGATCCAAGTAATAGTTACATCATAGGGTAAAAAATCCCTTTTCTACGGTTAATCAGCGATATTTTTAAACCTGTGAAGTAATTGCGTAACACTTTAATTTATTTTGACAGTATAGCAACATTCATTGCGTTATTTACCTTGTTGACCAGACAAATGTTTCGAACACATGAAGCAATGGATTAGCCATGGTCATGGCATTGGTTTTTTTCCTTCAAACTTTATAAGGTGATTGTGATTGATAAGGTGTTACGTAATTTGGATTCTACTTAGAAGTAAATAAAATGCAACAATATCTAAGATTTTTAGCATCCCAAGCTTTGGAATTAATATATACCATCTACCATCTAAGGGGTCCAAGATAATCGCCCAAACTGTTGTTCAAGCAACTGATAGCCTAAACACCCGTCAAGCGACCCCGTCCCTTTTAACTTAATTATCTCTTTATCTTTATGTTAATTAGTAACGAGTTAAGTGTTAACTCGACCTTGTCTGACCATGGGCAGTTAATTACTAAATGGTTTTATGTTTGTATTAAATGTCTGAATGTCTTCAAAATGTTTAAACTGATTTTTTACTTAAGAACTTTTATCTTTGGTCAGAATAGTGTCAGAATCTTAACAGAAAAGCATTGCATTGCCATTATGAAACAATAAAAAATTTAAACGTCAACAATTTAATTCTTACCTTGAAAAGATACTGAAGACTTCCCTGACTACTTGCGTAATAGTTTTTGTTTTGCTAACAATTTTATTTTAATGTGTGTATGTAATTTTTAATTTATTAATGTATAAATATATATATATTTTCTTTTTTGTGAATAAATGTGATAAAATCGAAAAATTATAAATGTAATTTGAATATTTCATTATTTCGTTCTTTTTGCGTTAAAACGTCGTAAAGTTTTACGCATATAGTCATGGTTTCAGTGTCTATTCCAAGTAAGAATATAGTTGACGCCATTTTATTTGTAACAAGAAATGCAATCATTCTGATGACGTTTACATTTCGATTGGTACAGATCTTTTGTAGCCCTTTTCCTGGAAAAAAAAAATGACCAAAGCAATCAGTTCACTCCTTGCCCATTCTTTATAGGATTTTCTTTTAACCAGACAAAAATAACTAAAAACAGCCAGCTTCAAATGAAGACGTTTTATACTCCCCAGTACTACGTAATACCCAGGTATTTTGACGGCACTGCCCGTTTCATCTGAAAACAAAAGAGTTCTAGGACATCGTCGCCTGCAAGCGAATGGACGGGCTTGAACGAATACGGGTGAGTGCACTTGTCTTATTTCCAATGCATTCGTTCTACGACTCAAATGGTGTGAGCTTTTCCAGATTTTCACCATGTGTGATTTTAGAGCGTAAATAATGTAAAGCTATAGTAATAAAAAACAGCTGCTCCCTTTATTTAGATTCGCAAAACTTGAAAAATGGAAACCATTGTTTTCTTATTTCATATTGCAATGTTGGTACCCACAGTAATAAATCACTTTATAATTATGAACAACGTAAGTTTATGATCTATCTCGCGAGATTATAAACTATCGAAAAATTGTGAACTGCGACATTTTATTTACAAATTAACGCGTTATTTTTTCATAGTTTTTATACTGTCCATGGCAAGCCGACAAATTGTGAAATGGTACCGAACGAGCATGCCATGGATCGCACCTTGCGCTAATACTAAAAAGTATCTAACTGTAACCAATTTGCAAGTAGCACTCGCCGGCCGCTGGCGCAGCATCACTCGCTTGGCTCGCTCGGCTAGCGCGCGATTGGTCACAATTCTAACCTAACCAAACCCATTTGGTTGGGGTGCCCTTGCTTAGTTACTGCGATCAATTTGGCCGTTTTTTGAACCGTCGAAAGCCACACATCAAGGACAGTTCATAATATTACGGGTGATAAAATTGGACAGATTGTGAGCACTGTCGATAAGTGCAGGTTCATTCACAATTTAACGATTTGATATAGATAGATTTTAAACTATCGAAATTAATATGTTATATTGTGCCTTAGCAGTAGGTATAGTACAATCGACAGTTTACAATTTCGTCAGATTGATTATTTTTAAACTAACGGGGTTTACAATCATACGGTGACATACAATTTTTTAATGATGTGTGAATAGTAAATGAAATAAAATGAGTATGTATGGCTCAACGACCTTTACATAGGCAGAAGGTATGATTTTATATACCTATGTAAGTATGTATGTGTGAATAATACAGCCAAAACCTCGAACAAACATACGATAATTTGCACTAAATGGTAGGTCAAAACATCGTTGGTTTAACGTTTACTACATCAAAAGGTGCACTTCGAGTAAAGTAACTAGTAATTATTTAGAAATGTTTTTTTAAACAGTGGAATTGGCTTATTAAGGTGAACCTAGTCCACATTTTTCCCATACAAACTTCAGGAGTGTATTACTCCACTGTTCGACAATGTACATCAAAAATTGAACATGGTATGGTTTTGCCTCATCATTAATATTGTCTGTACGGAAACAGAATACTAATATAAAAAGCCATTAAACAGTTAGGAGCCAACAAAGATTTGTTTTTCTTGCTAATTTAACTTAACTTTGGGCGTGTTTAAGTAATAAAGGAAGTGTAAAATCTGAAAAACCAAGTCGGTACCGATAAAGCTCAAATATCGGAAAGATCAATAAACTTTATTGGTTATTGATTTATGCAGTTGTTTTTTCATAAAACCCGATCTTCCGAAGGACCGTTCTTAATTTTTTGCGCACCTGTTGTACTGTAAATGAGCCTGTATCTCACTCTATAATGTTGTGCATGTACACTAGCTTCTAACTGCTCATCACTGATACTACCTCTGTCGGACACGATGCCTGGTGAGACAGCATGCTTTTTAGCCAGGCCCATCAGTGGGTTCGAACCCGTGACTAGGTTCGCCTTAATCGACTCGCACGAATTAACTCGCCCGAATAGGGGGCGATTGTCACATTGAAATAATATAATATTTTCTATAGGCAACTTGCACAAAGTAAATTTATTTGTGGACGAATCGTATAGATTTATCAAAATACCTAAAGCAATTTTGTATAGAACAAATTTATGTTGGACTAGCTGTGACCGCGACTTCGTCCGCGTGGATTTTTCGAAAATAAAAGTAGCCTAAGTTACTCCTTATTACATCAGCTACCTGCCAGTGAAAGTCCCGTCAAAAATGGTCCAGCCATTTCAGAGATTAGCGGGAACAAACAGACAGACAGATAAAAATTTAAAAAATGTTATTTTGGTATATGTACCGTATATATTTCATATGCCTGTAGCAAAAAGCGGTTATTTTAATATTACAAACAGACATTCCAATTTTATTTATATATATAGAAGATGTATAGATGTATAGATCGATCTATAGAAGATGATAACGTCTGTCTTTTTACAGACGTAGGACGCTTTATAGCTGTGACGTCAAACTCCTTAAATGTCAATAAAACTAGACTAACTTTGACGACGTCGAGACAAGTACGAAATCTGTTTGCTTTAATTTAATATTCGTTGCTAAGTTACATCTTCCTCACCTTATCCCAACTACGTTGGGATCGAGTTCCAGTCTGACCAAATGGTGCTGAATGCCACATTTTACATGGAGCGAATGCCTATCTGACCTCCACACCCCAGTAACTGGGTAACACAATGCATTTAGTAAGACTGGTTGTCAGACTATTGTGTTACTGATTACCCGTAACGACTGACCAAGATCTACAATACAGCCAAAACCAACGGATTAATGTGCTTTCCTTGGCACGGAAAGGTCTTATCTTATCTATGTAATGGATGGTCACCAATCCACGAACCGACCGCGGCCAACGTAGCTTAACCTTCGATCATCGACCCATGCGGCTGTTATCATTTAGTCTCGAGTATATTTTTAAAATACCTCGAAAAATCGCTAGGCGTAGTTGTGCCCTGAGCCCACGTTCCCACGGATGTAACAAAATCGCGCTGGGATTTCGCTCACGTGTTCTTAAACGCATTGCTTACCGCCGAGAGTTGAAAATCGAACACTGTGTTTTTTCGTTGCGCTGAAAATAACTCGCGCTGTACTCTGTCGGATTCTTAATGCACGGTTAAATACTGTTTTGAACATCCAGGGCGCGATAAAATCCCGACGCTATTGCATCACTACCATGTGGACGTCGACTTATGTCGAAGCGAGTGAAGCTAGGTAGACGTTTGCCGAAAATTACAATCTACATAATAATGAGCTACTCCACTATTTGCCTCCACGTGTTCCAATAATGGCTTTAAATTAAACTGATCCTTGAATAATACATCCAAGATCAACACTTTAAGTGCTGGTTTATTAGTAATGGAGAGTGATATTCACGTTAATTTGTTACTCTCGACGTCGGAATGGATTTGTTGGTGACATTTACAATTAAATCGTATGTCACCGCCCACGAGGAATGTGTCTTTGAATTAAGGATAGATTGCCGTTTTCTACCGTGGGTGTTCTAATAGGAACGAACGAGGGTTTTTTTCTTTGTTAGGCTGCCTTGAATGTTTGATGGCAATGTTAAAGATTTTTGGGCTATACACATTTTTGCCAGCGCGCATAGATTTGTACCTCAAACGTGTATTCTGTTCCAAAGGTTTAATTCTTACGCCGTCACTTCTTTTAGCATATCGATCTTAAAAAGTTCAAACTTCTTTGGTTCAAAATTCACCTGCGTGAACTGCGTTCACTGACGCAGTCATTCGATCATCAAATGCTCAGGTGACGGGGCATACGGTGCAGGATGGAAGGTGGGCCGAAGGTGGGCCAATGTCTGTAGGGAGGTGCTGCTTACGCACTTGAAATCATCACTCACTAAAGGGAATGACACAATTATTTTGTTGCTACGTCTTTCGAAATTGGTTTTAAATAATTCAGATTTTACAGCGAAAATAAAAAAAAAACAAAATCAAAAGTCATTTATTCAAACTAGGCTGAGAGTCAGCACTTTTTGAACGTCAAAATTACATAAGACAGTGCCCCGAAACGCCTACCCTTCACCACTTCCTAGTGCTTTTGCCGGGTAGAAGAAGTGGCGCAACAAACTCCCCAGCAGAAAGTTGTGCTTTATTCCATTAGTTAGTGTCAATACGAGGGAGTACAATGATACAAGAGAAGAGAAAGTAATTACAATATCTTATTTTTCCTTAAATTTTTACTCATGCGGTGATAACGCGCCCTGATTACTTCAAGGTAGCTGCGGAATTAGTATGTAAACCACATTATACACTATTAGACATTAAATGTGAGGATTACGTATATATAAATAGACATGACCAAATTAATGTGCCAGTCAATGATTTATGCGCAGTTAAAGGTTTGATCGATTTTTTTTTTTCATTTGCTTTCGTTTATGGAAAGAAGGAGCTCTACATAAGTTGCGTTATTTTCCTCGCGTCATTTCATTAAAATTTCTCCGGAAAAAGTCAATTGACTGACTTTGACAAGCACATTGATCTTGCACTTTTATCATAACAGCTTTTTAAAACAGAAACATAATCTACCATAAACAAAACAACAAAAAATTACCGTTGATGAATTCAAAATTATTTTATTTTTGTAACTAGGTTTATACAAACACTTCGGTAATATTTTAAAAACTAGGTTGGCGGTTGCTCATAAAACCTAGTTTCAATGTCCCCAGAAAAGCAAGTTCAATTATACTTTAAGTACCGTAAATCTTTGTGCCATATTTGTGGACATGTTCATATATAACAGACAGCTGTGCTGTTGAAGAGTTTGTGTCATGACTGATTTATCACTTTTTTTCCCAGCACTAGGAAGTGGTGAAGGGGAGGCTTTTTAAGTGACTGTCTCATGCAATTTTGACGTTTAAAAAATGCTGATTCTCAGCTTAATTTAAATAAATGCCTATTCATTTTGAATTTGATTGCCTATCATATCTTCATAGTCCTCATAACCATTTCGTAATAAATGGACCAGGACATCAAAGTACAGTTCCTTAATCTCTGCATCAACCACTAATCACACTGACCTACATTCGATCAAACTTATCGACGAACCCCCATAAGACATAACCGTTACCGAGCTGAACCAAATCCGATCCCCCATAGGTCTTTAAAATAAACGACGAACATGACTTGAAGTTATCAAATTGGGGTTTAGTCACAGAACGGAGAAATTTGTGAGTTGTTTCTTAATTTAGGACATTATTATCTCCTTTGTTTCATTGAAACTTACATTTAAATTATATTTTTAAATATTCTAACATAAAAAGAAATATAAAAAATAGTAGCCCACCAGTATTGGGAACAGGGTCCAAGCTCCCGGTTGTCAGGGCTGCTAAGAGAGGAACCTCCTTATGATACGCGCCGTGTCCAGTAGTACTGCTTTCTGGATCAGGCCCTTGATCCAGCTGCCTAACGAGAGCTTCCTGAGGTGTTGGTCGAGGCTTTTGGCTATAATGCCATTGGCCGTCTCGACTATCGGCACAATGACTGCTGTATCTACAACCCACATGTCGACAACTTCGCGTGCTAGGTCAAGATACTTGATCTTCTTATCTTTTTAAGTTTTCACAAGGTTCTGTTCTGTAGCCGTTCTAACTTCGATGATGGCAGAGGAACGAAGTTAGTTATATTATAATTGTTTACGTTGCTTCTTTTTGTGTACCCACTGTGCAAATATTTCGAAACAAATGCATTTTTATCATGAAATAAATAACTTGAACTTGAACTTGAACCCTGGCAGGCATCGGCCCTTGCAGACTCCACCAGTTAGAGCTCACATCACTTTGAGGCGTCGCGGGCGCCTTCGACCCGGGCTTGGTCCTTATCGAACAGCGAGCTACCCATTACTCGCCGTCCGTAAGCCCGTGCCTACGGTGGCTGGAAATTAGCCTGGGATTCCCGACGCCCAGGGCATCTCCTGCGGTGACTAAGGCCGTAACGGCGCATATACTGCCTCTCCCTCACGTGCACCGCCTCCCTCTTCGCGAGCATTACTGCTTCGCAGAATAAGTGACGGCTACCCATGCACTCTCGCTCCGTCCCGTGGCCTGGACCAGGGCTGGCCGCGAAAGATCGCCGCCGCCGATCGCCTCCACCGCCCAAGCCAGGCAGACCTCCACCATATGCACCACCATGTCCTCAGAGTGATCTTCGCAGTGGAAATACCCGGGCGTTTCCTCCCGCCTTATGTGAAACAGGAACCTCCCTAAACACCCGTGTCCAGTGAGGACCTGCGTCAGGCGGCAGGTGAGAACGCCGTGCCACTTCTCAATCCACTACTCAAAGAGAGGACTTACCGCCGCAATCGTGATGTGCCCATCGCTCCAAGCCTTGAACAGCACTTATAAATTTTAAGACATTAAGTCGAAAAAATTATGTCAGTAAAACAACCACCTCCTAAGTTGATGCATATTCGTTTTCGTTTTGCGGCATTTTGAATTGTTGCTCGCAAATAATCCGCCAAATTGGTGATTTCTTCTGCAACGTTGGCGTTCTGCAAGTTTTGTGGTAAACGCTAGATTTCAAAAAGCCCAAAGAAGATCTGGCGATCTGGCCGATCAGTTCAAATCGCTAAAATGTCGCCAAAAGCACATGGCCCCGAAATTGGTGTTTCAATATCTGCATCGTTGCATGAGCTGTGTTACTGAGTGTATCGGTTCATTGCATTGTCAACTAATTCTCTATCTGATTACACCATTTGATCACAATGACATGACGCCATTAGCAAAAGTTATGGCACTTGCATATTATACGTGACTTGACATTACTTTATAGGATGGCGCAGGAGTAAAATCGTTGCATATTATTTTGACACTATATTTTATTTTCAGCAGGTTTCTGAAACAAAAATCCATGAATGAGAAGGAAGTTTTGAGTAATCATTGTGTAGTAAAAAAGCAAAATACTCCCTTTACTTTGCTTTTTTCCTACATTTAATTTAATTATGTCCAATGTGATCATATAGATGCGACACGACCACACCTCTCTTCTACCATCCCAGGATTAAGCATAATTGTAGTAATTTTGCCAAGGAAGTCGGTTCTAGTCAGAATACTTGTGTGTGATAAGAGTGTGTTAATGTAGGGTGGGTTCTGTTAGTAGTCTCCTACTAGTCGTGGGAACTCCTAGGAACATTCCTACCCCTACATATTAGGCGTGTTGGTATATACAGGCTTATTTACGGTTATAAGGGCCACGGAGATGTAGTCGAGACAGTTGTTTATTGTTTTGGTGTCTAGTAATTTAATTACGTGTGTTTGGTTGCTATGTGTAGAATGAGGCGCTTTTTTATGCATTGTAGGTTTTGGGAATGCTTTACTAGTCCTTTGAAGAAAGACATTTTAGAAGTAACTAACCTTCTATTCTGCCGCTGTTAACTTTCTTTTTCATGTCAGATATTATATTTTAGTTCATTAAGATGTTGTACAAAGCAATTTAAAAATAATGAACTGGGTAGTCACTGAGCTGGTTCTAACTTAACAGATTTCATCAGCAACTTTCTTATTTTCTTATACCTTGAAATAATAAAAGAACTGTTAACATTCCACTCAAAATATTTTCAGCTACGTATTTCAGCATTCTAATAATGAAAACCTCATAAAATTTCAATTTTTAGAACGCTCAAACGAAAAGCTTAAAATTGGCAGTACCCTGAAATTGAATATTTGCGTATTATTACTTTTTACGTCGAAATGTAAACACAATCGCTTATGATAGAATTCAACCGGAATTGAATCGTGTGTTATGCCTGTACGTTTACACACACGAACGTTTTACACCGATGAGTAACACATCCTTTTCGAAAAACATATTCGAGTACTACTAATTGGCACATTTTTCCGATCGTTGTCACCGGAATTTTTGGTGTATTTCCGGCACTTTGAAAAAGTCCTTGTCTTCGAAAAATTCGAGCAAATCGTTGGCATTGTCAGGGAAATATATATATAACAAGGTAAAGAAGCCCACTAGACTAAGAAAAATAAATAAGAAGTTTATGAGGTGCCGAACCAACAAAGATTCATCGAAGATCAAGATTTCACTTTGGGAAGGTTTTGTAGCCTTTCGTATGAGACACTCGAGCTCTTAGACTAATTGTTTGTTGTTCTTAAAATATTTTATAAACAAATGTGTTTATAATATTAGTCGTACATGAACAAGTCACCTCCTAGTGACTTTAAAGTTTTATTCATTTATGGTTATCAGTGCAGTGGGCTACAGTATTATTTAAGTTACTAATGTTTTTCTGTTTGTATTATTGTTTATATAATGAAGCTGTTTATTATTCCTATTTTAACAAAATCAAATAAACCTTACGAATAAATTAGACGTGGTCCTTTCAAGTTGATAAATTGTATATGTTGTGGTTAAGTCTTGCATTGAAACCAAGTAATGCGACGTATCTAGGAATTCTCAAACATTTTCCATTTCAATTCGGTGTAAACAAGGACCACCATAAAAGAAAACTTCCCCCTTCACGGAGTTTGAACGAAATTGATGATACCTAAAAGTGTTTTAAAATTGCTTCTGACATGCTTCCGATGGTTAGTATCTGCGATTTGAAGTTAGTTTCTATTTAGCTCTTTGAGTTTTAGTGGCAAAATATTAGTTTTTGAACTCAGTTCTGAACCAAACAATGCAATGCTGGGTTTATTTCATGTATCTCTGTACGTTTTCAGATTTACGCTGCTCGGAAATAGGTGGTGTATGGAGGTCATATATAAAGCGGATATAGTAGATGTAGCGAGCGGCGATGTGGTGTTTTGACGTTTGAATTTCTCTGTGCGATGCATGGTTCAGATGAGACTACCCTTTTTTAGTGTTCCGTGCCAGAATTGGCAAAAAGGAAAATTTATGACATCGCTGGTGTGTCTATCAGTGTGATACAGTTGATTTTCCTCTAAAATTATTACATGAGTTTGGAATTTAGAGTATAGAATGTACAGAATGGATACCATGTTAAAATTGATAAGTACCTATGATATTAATGTTGACTTTTTGAATAATCAGGAATACGTTTTAGTGGTTTTTAACCCCCAACGCAAAAACGACGGGGTGTTGACGACGGTGATAAGTTTGACGTGTCTGTGTGTGTGTGCGTCTGTCTGTGGCATCATAGCTCCCGAACGGATGAACCGATTTTGATTTTGTTTTTTTTTTTTGAAAGGTGAATTAGTCGGGAGTGTTCCTAGACATGTTTCATCAAAATCGGTTCAGCCGTTTGAAGATTATCAGCTCCTTTCTGGTAGTTGAAGGGATTTGAGCATCATCCACGGGTATGATCAAGTCGAAATTTGGTATTCTATTACTTCAATTATATTAGACGAACAAAGTAACCTTGAACTGATGTTGGAGCAACAACTGGAATTTTCAGGATACCCAAGTAACTCACCAACAAACAGCAGAAGTATCGTGTGTGGGCTCATTGAAAAGGTCTCTATGAATAGGTTATGGATAAACGGTGATCAGGACTAGGAATGAGGATAAATTAGTAACAAACTTCACTATGGGAAACATATGCAATGCTGTGCAGATTTAAGCGAGACATTAAGTTAAAAATTTTAAAAACCCCCGACCTAAACAAAAACTAAAAAGCAAAAAAGTTGTAGATAATATTTTGATCAAGGCATTGTTAAGTCGGGGGACAGTCAGTGAAAATGCCAAACAGAGGAGGCCTAGCATTGATTATTTAACAAAAGAAATACCTCAAACCGCACCAAACCAAATTAAGTTAAAGCAGAAATATTTCCGCAGCTGCCTCATGACTCCAGATTTATTTATTTATTTTATTTTTTATTTTCTCACCACAATAAATATTGCAGACATTATTACACTTACGGTACATGATATAGTTTGGTTTACTGTGGGACACTGGTGCCTAAGCTAGGCTTTAAGGGCCTGAGTTTCAGGTCACCAGGTCTCCACCCTCTAGCAGTTAGATACATTTCAAAATATTAATAAAATACAAAAAGTGATTTAACAATTTTGAATTAGGAGGTGGTATAATAGCTCTTAGAGTCAGTATATTTTATACTGATTTCAGCAGTGCGTTCGACAAGGTAGACCATAAAATCCTCGTGACGAAGGTTGAAGGTTTTAGCATGTTTGGTCACTTACTCCTTTGGTTTAAATCATATCTCACAGAAATAAAACAAAGAGTTGTTGTAAAAGGGTATGAGTCACAAGTTTATTTTTCTTCATCTGGAGTCCCCCAAGGCTCACACCTAGGCCCAATCCTCTTTCTAATATTTATCAATGACATAGTTCTGTCAATAAAATGCATCTGCTCTATTTTCGCTGATGATTTAAAGATCTATAAGAAATAAACTCATCCGTTGACGTCCGATTTACTTCAGGCTATCCTCGATGCAGTTCACGATTAGTGCTTAAAAAACCGCATGTCTCTCAATCTCAAAAAGTGCTACCACATAACATTTACCAGAAAACAGACAATTTTACCCACGTCTTACTCAATTAATGTATGATGAATGAGTCTTCCTCGACTTGAAACTCACATTTATTAGTTATATTGACAATATCACTGCCAAAGCTGCAAAAATGTCTGGCTTTATAAAAAGAATATGTCAGGATTTCCAGTCGATCTTTACCCTAAAGGTGCTCTACTATACTCTAGTGAGAAGTGTACTGGACTATGCATCTCTAGTTTAGAACCCTACTTACCGCGTTCAAGTTGACAGGATTGAACATATCCAAAGAAGCTTCACCAGATACCTTCGTTTTAGAAGTCCTAGCTGCCTACGGGATTTTTCTTACATTCAAAGGCTCAGTCATTTTAAAATTTGTTCTCTTGAACACCGAAGAGACGTGACGGACCAAATCCTTCTATATAAAATTGTAAACGGTTTCCTAAATGTTCCCAATCTTCTGACGCAATCAAGCATAGCTGTACCCCAACAGAAAACTATTAGATCTAGTCGTGAAACTGTTACCTTTGCTACCACTGCAAGTCGTACTAACCCTGGTAGCACCGTACCCATGAACGGTTCATGGGTGCGGTGCTACCAAGGTTAGTACGACTACAGCTAATGGGAAATTACAATAAAATTGCCACACGAATCAATAGTATCGACATCTCTAACCCTTTACGACAATTCCGATCGAAAGTTCAAACCAGCTCGGCGACTCGAGTCGTCTGTACGACACGAGCCGCCTACTACTAATAATTGTATTAACTTCCAATCCATTGTTTGTCAGAATATTTTTTGTTTTTTATTTTTAAGTATTTTTTTGTATTCCGATCTTAGTTGTGAACATTGCTAATTTTTTAACATCTATTATATTTTATAACTTTTATGTAATCCAACTAACGACATCTTGTACATTCTTTTAATTACTCTGCTAGTGCTGTGCACTTCTGTAAGTGACTAATTCACAATTCCTAAAACTGTTTGTGATTGTCTTAGTGAATAAGTAATTGAAGTGCCTTATCAATAAATAAATGAAGCTCAAAAAAAAAGTGTTTAAAACAAAAATAGAAAAATGAGAAAAAAAATCAAACAAAATAGAATGGTTTTGTTTAGTGTTAGTATTTTTAGTAAACATTTGTAGAGAGAGCGTGAGTAAGTAGATGTGATTTGTGTGTGTACCTCTGAGAGTGGGGGTGCGTGTGTGGGGGTGAGTGTGTGGGTGTGCGTGTATGGGAGGGAGTGGATGAGGATTTATTAGATAGTATTTGGTATACATTCAGTCACGATGGTAAGCAGTTTTACGTTGTCATCATTGTCCCTTTTTGAGGTGAAATATGGGTTGAATTTGATTGATTTTGTTGTACAAAAATCGTCCCTGAAAACAAAAGAAGCGATTAGAAGAAACAGTCGAAAAGGGAGAATGAGTGCGACTTACGGGATTATATCGTCTCTCACCATGCGTCATTGAGGGATGATAGGTGAGTAATGAATGTTGTTTTAGTAGTGTTCAGGATAAATAGTTGGGGTACTGTTAGGATTTTCGATTGCTTGTATAGAAGATCTGTAGGGTAACGGTATGTAAGAAAATTAGAGACTTTTAATTTAACTATCTGGGCTCTCTCAAGTTCAAGGAAACATCCAGATGGACGTTTCACTTAGTTTTTTTACTGAAAGCAAGATTAAAATGTCTGTGAAAAAAATACTGAAAACGCACTAACTTGTTTGCCACGTGCATTATAAAAAAACTAAGATTGCGTAATCAGTTAACTTTTTTTAGTAAAAAATGTGTTGTTTAAATGTTTGTTGCTTTTTGGTAGTTGTGTCTGAACAGCGAAACGCAGTTAACTAAAAATAATGATTAATTTAATGTTAATGATGGATGGATGGAGAGGGATGTGATGGAAAAATTGAAATTATTTATTAATTATTATTATTTTGGTGTTTATCTGTTTAAAAGCCTTAAAAAATTAAAATGTAGTACTGTTATAGTTACAGAATCTATCTATACAAGAAAAGTTTAGAACCAATTTTGACAAAGTAAACATAAATGAGTTCTATTAAGTATGTCGCATCATGGGTGGCCGAGATGCGAAACATCGGGTCTTCTTCACGATCCGACTTAGTTTAGGTAGGTATGGGCACTGTAGTGGGTACTCGAACGAAAGATAATTTAAATCAAAACAACTTTATTTAAACTGACGATTTCGCAACAAGAAACAAACACGTGCGTTGGTACTGAGCATCTGCCAAGACTGTCCGAACTTGACTGTCGACTGTCGCCACACTCGGTCTCTCCGCCAGTCTTCACTGCATCCCCTCTACCGACGCTCGTGTCTAAGCGGTAGGGCTCGCTTGCGTTTCCGGTTACATGTTTTTTCATTTACGAATCAAACTGCTAGATGGCGCTGTCCGCTGTACTTTGGCGCCATCAATCCAAGACAAGTATATTTTTTTTATTTTGATATGTCTTAGTACAAAAAAAATGAGTTATCTTTAACGAAAGATTTTTACTTTAAAAATGGTTATATGGTGACACGGCGGCGGCGGCGCGCGGCGAATCGGAACGCGCGAAAATATGTACCTATTAGCTGTGCGCGCTGGCTCGATTCGCAGGCGTAGGTATTTACGTGGGTAACAATGTACTGTTCGGCATTTTTATGTTTAGGCCATCACCTGAAGTTTTTGAACAGTAATTCCAATTATTCCTTCATACTTTCATGTATATCGTATATTCCATACGTTATGCAAACATTTTGTACTTACGTACAAAATTTGACACAGTTAAAGATGGAGGAGTGAAGAACGCTAATATTTTTGATTATTGTTGATTACAATTTAAATGAGATATGGTCGAATTTTGACCACTGGGCGACCACTAGTTATTCTAAATAGGCAGGTGCCTTTGAATTAGTAGGTACAAATTCTTAATTCCTATACTAGTAACGTAACCAATACTAATCAACGAGCAGCTAATTGCTAATATATTGCACCGTCCCACAGTGGAACGAATGTATGGGAGCGGTTGGACGTAGACATGTCCGAAAAAAAAGAGTAAAATTATGCCAAACTAATGATGCCATCTTATTCGATTACTTAATGCCTTCATAACTTGTGGTGATGAATTTCTTCATAACTCCCATATTTCGGGAGTAATTTGAGAAAATGTGAAATTTTACTATGAAAATGAGTGTATCGAGCTCTCTCCCTCCTGATTCCGGGCTTGTTTCAAGTAGCGGTCTCTAATATCATAATGCTAATACTAAGAGCTATATTTAATACTAAGACACATAGTGCGCCAAATGTGCACTTTCTGGGATAAAGAGTGATGTTTATTTTATAACACAATTTTTTTATTTTTTGTTTATTTTGTTGATTAAAACCGTTTTTCTAAAGGTTTACCTTATTACAATAACATTTCTGAGCAGCCAATTAGAGAAGATATAAGCTAATTAGGATATATAATTAGGGACTTAAGGTTTACATA
Source organism: Polymixis lichenea (assembly GCA_949091785.1). NCBI lineage: Eukaryota > Metazoa > Arthropoda > Insecta > Lepidoptera > Noctuidae > Polymixis > Polymixis lichenea. The sequence goes on from OX420948.1 coordinate 919,079, forward strand.
TAAAACTGATGCACTAATGATTACTGATAAGAACATTGCTATTATTTAATTACTAAATGGCTCTTAATACACTAATTTAGCATGCATCATTTACTAATTATCACAATAACTAATTACCTTGCAATATTTAACAAAGGATACCTGGGATACCTGGATTTTATATAAATAGGTCACTATTAGTAACTTTAAAATCAGTGTTGATTTACACCTCGTTGTATCCAAGCTAATCTCGCAATGTATTTTCCAAATTTTAATACAAATCTTGATATTCACGTTGCTTTATGCGCACGCGCACATAAAGATTTACGCGACTTTAACTATTTGTTCAGTGTTTTAAAAGATAACAGTTGTGTTCAGTTATGTGAAAGTGCTGAAACAAGTTTAAAAGACTGGTGTCGTCGATTTTGCTACCGCATTTATGCAAAATGGACACAGTCTGGAAGAAGCACAGATAAGTTTCGGAAGAAACATGAGATTTGGCTACAGGCTGCAATTCAATGGCCGGAATTACAGAATGAAAATATGGAACCTTCTACAGAAAATATAAGTGACGTCATCGAGCCCATAATTTCTCCTGCTAAATCTGATGCTTCAACTTGTACACATCCTAGTCCTCGTAAATCTTTTGAGGACCTTAGTAACCGGCAAAAAAGAAGACGCACTGAAGATAGTCTTTCATGCAGCAGTAGCAGCGCTGAAATTATGTTTTCGGCCGAAAGGGCGCTTCAAAAGGCAGGACAAAGCGATACAGCTTATGTTATGAAATACTTGACGGAGAATCCAGAAGAGGCCTCAAAAATCAAAGCCTTCATTGAAGGTAAATCAATTCAGGTACGGGAAATATCCCCTTTGAAGGCATTGGCTCTTTATGTATCGATGAACTTATCGAAATGGCGCTATAACACTCTTCGGGATTTCAACACTCAAGAAGGAGCTCTTCAATACCCGAGTTACTACATGTTGGTTAAAGAAAAAATTAAGTGCTATCCGGCCAAAGAAGATCTCACAGTTACAGAGAGCTCTGCAAAAATCAAATTACAAGCCTTGATGGATTTAACCTCAAGAAGACTTATTAGGTCGTTAGAAACCCCTGTTGATCCCAATCAACAGCTCGTATTGACCAGCAAATGGGGTTTTGACGGATCATCTAGCCAAAGCATTTATCATCAAAGGACGAGTGAAGATGAGCAAATCGATCTTGCTAGTAATTTTATGATTAGTCTTGTACCACTGCGGCTCGTCTCAAAAGGTGTAACAATTTGGGAAAACGAGCGACCATCTTCCACTTCATTTTGCCGGCCAATATTGTTTAAGTTTATAAAGGAAACCAAAGAAAATGTGCAGAGAGAGATGGCTGAAATCGAAGCAGAGATTGAAGCCTTAACTCCATCCACCATCACTGATGGAATTAGTGTCAAACACCAACTGCTGTTGACAATGATTGATGGTAAAATTCATTCCATTATATCCAATACAGCAGCTTCAGTGTGTGACATATGCAAGGCTTGTCCTAAAGAAAGAATAATTTAGAGTTAATCAAAGATAAACACGCAAACGAGGACATGTATAAATATAGCTTAAGCACCCTTCACGCTTGGATTCGCTCAATGGAATGCTTATTACACATTTCCTACAAATTAGACATAAAATCATGGCAAGTAAGGGGTGATATAGCAAAAAGGCAAGTTGATGACAGGAAGAAAAGAGTTCAAGAGGCTGTAAGAAGAGAAACGGGCTTACTTCTCGATGTTGTGAAACAAGGCAGTGGATCCACCAACAATGGCAACTCGGCAAGGAGATTTTTTGAAAACTACACTAAATCTGCTGAACTGACCGGAATAGATGCTATGCTTTTAAGAAAAATCTGTGTGATCTTGCAGTGTATTTCATCAGGAGAGAAGATCAACGTAACTAAATTCCGAGAGTTCTGCTTTGATACTGCTAAGCTTTACGTGGAGTTATACCCATGGTATTATATGCCTTCTTCACTTCATAAAATTTTAATGCATGGGCCAGACATAGTTCAGAACATGTCAATTGTGCCCATTGGTTTTCTATCCGAAGAGGCATCTGAGGCTAGAAATAAAGATTTTAGAAAATATAGAGAGGGGCATTCTCGAAAGCATAGCAGTATCTCATGCAATGAAGATATTATGCACAATCTTTTACTGTCTTCTGATCCACTTGTTACAAGTATCCGTCCAAAAGGAAATAAGTTTGTAAAAAAATCTTCTTTTAAGGAATTTTATGAGCTTACGGATTCTGAGAAAAGTGATATCGAATTTGTTAACATAAATGATTTAGCGGACATCGATTCTGAATTTGAATTAATTGATGATGATGATGATGACGAAGATAATTAAATGATGTTATTGTTTTAAAATGTGTAACTTAGTAAATTAGAGCTTACATCTTAATTATTTATTGTACTTTTAATGAAACTAGGTAATTTATTATCAACTTACTTAAAAGTCATACTCTCATCAGTTCTTGTGAATATTTTTGTTAATATATATTTCTGTATATATATATAATATATTTATAGACCTCTTAATAAGTCTGTCTGCGGTTTAAAGTAAATACAAATGGGGAAAAAACGTTTTTTTTTTTTAATTTTCATTTCCTTTTATCCCAGAAAGTGCACATTTGGCGCACTATGTGTCTTAGTATTAAATATAGCTCTTAGTAATAGCATTACGATATTAGAGACCGCTACTTGAAACAAGCCCGGAATCAGGAGGGAGAGAGCTCGATACACTCATTTTCATAGTAAAATTTCACATTTTCTCAAATTACTCCCGAAATATGGGAGTTATGAAGAAATTCATCACCACAATTTATGAAGGCATTAAGTAATCGAATAAGATGGCATCATTAGTTTGTCATAATTTTACTCTTATTTTTCGGACATGTCTACGTCCAACCGCTCCCATACATTCGTTCCACTGTGCGTCCGTCCGCACGTCAAATTAGCTTGTATGCGCCGGCCATATTGATTTTATGGTAATTTCATTTTAACAGTGTGGAAACTCATCACTTCGTCGGATAGCCTATCGATAATGAACAGTCTTTATTTATGAAGGTTTAACACTCAATCAATATTTTTCGCGTAAAGTAAGTGCCGTATTTTTATAATCATGACTGAAAACAGCTTCTTTCAGGAACATTTTGTGGTATCAAGTTTGGCAAATGGGTTCTTATTAGCAGTATTGTGAATCTTCGTCTTGCTTATCAGTCCTTGACTGTTCGTCCATAAACATGTGCTATAAAAATCAACCGACTTCCAACAAAAGAAACACAACAAGGTTAGAAGGTGGTTTTTGGAGCGTTTTATCGGCGGCGTGAACCGTGATTAGACCGTGAGTCAAAACTTTACAGCCGCTGCGCGACTTGTGATCAGTGGCCCTAGTGTGAGTTTAATTTAACCATCTCGATCAAACGCTTCGAGTGCATTCGGCGCTACTATTGGTCCGTCACTAATCCAGGGCCAATCGGAGCGCCAAACGCGCTCGATGCGTTTGATCGAGATGGTTAAATCGATCGCTGGTCATGGCGTCCTGGGTGCCTAACGTGTGATGAATCATCTGACCTTTTTAATAAGGTCAGTATAATAAAGACATATAATGTCTTTCGAGGGCGTTCTCTCCCGGTGTTTCTACGCACATCTGCCTTGCAAATACCTTTTGTTAGTCGCATTTAACATGACCAAACTATCTACGCATACTGCACATCTTCTTTTAAACCGTCTTTTGGTAAATTACAGATGTTCCATCTAAGTTTGTTGTTTCTAGTAGGCAATGTTTTTACGTTTTTAAGAGCAGATAAGTAGAAGCTGCTATCCATCTTATTGATTCTAGGATCTCTTCTTAGAAACTCCTCGACCTTCGATTTCACTTCGTGTGCGATGTGCCAGAGAACGTTCAAACAGATGACAAAATTGAAAAAAATAAAATAATATTCCATATTTGATCATGACATTCCACATCACCATTATCCAATATCCATGCACAAGGCAAAGGCTTATTACAGATCGTAGCATACATAACAGTGTCCTCAAACACAATGCGTGTATTGTATATATGGACGTCTGTACTGTATACATAGGTCCCAAACTCGAAGGTGAGGGCGACAAAAGGGTCATTGTTTGTCATATAAATCGATAAATCGGATGAACAGCATGATGCGAGAATCGATTCTCATTTCATCTCGACTTACGAGAATCGATACTCACACTCATGCTATCAGGTACAGTTTCGGAATCGATTTTGGCTTTTATATAAGTTTTAAGCTAGATTGATGATTGCATATCAATGCTTTGACTGGGATCTAGACTAACGTAGGTATGATTAGAGGTTACCATTTTCTTTATTCTATTAATCACGTCTGGTTTCTAATTGGAATAGCCAATTATAGATAGTTCAATCCATGAAGACGCGCCTCACTCTTTGACACTTGTACGGAGAGCGGTCAAAAACAAAGGAAAGGGCTAGAGAGGGGCACGTCATCGTGGATGACGAAAATGATTACACATTTTTATAACAAACTAGCTGCACCCCGCGGGTGATCTGCGTGAATATCGGAATAATAGCGACCATGATCTGGATTAAGATCCAGATCATGGTCCACTCATGTGCCAAATTTCATCTAAATCCGTAAAACTGTTCAGCCGTTTGTACTTTTATAGCAATTAAACATGCACATTAGAAAGAAAAGAAGGTATCATCTTGTTTTACATAAAATAATTTGTACTATTATTGTTTTCCATAATCCTCCACCTCATATTATTTACTTGCACTATTATCATACTAATAACACTTGTCATATCAACTTATTAGTCATAACTTTTATTTTCCATAAAATAAGTTTCCATAATAACATATTAGGTTGGGGAAAAAGTCTTTTCGCATTATAGTATGTATGAACTTGTAATAAAATCTCTTTGGCTATACTATTTGTATCTGGCTGGTTTTGGTATCATTGAAAGTTTACATTTTAAAGAACATAATTCCAAATTCAAATTAGGAAAATGTGTGATTTTCATTTGTTTTTCGTACCGTCAAGATGAGTGAATCTAATGAAGAAATTCGATACATTTTAAAATTTTACTACAAAAAAGGGTAAATGTGCAACGCAAGCCGCGAAAAAAATTTGCGATGTTTATGGACCTAGTGTAGTGTCTGTGAGAGTAGCACAAGTTTGGTTTAAGCGTTTTCAATCCGGAAATTTTGATGTCAAAGATGCACGTGCGGTTTTTCATCATGATAACGCTAGACCTCACACATCTTTAGCCACCCAACAAAAATTAAGAGAGTTTGGCTGGGAGGTGTTAATGCATCCGCCGTATAGTCCTGACCTTGCACCTTCAGATTTCCACCTGTTTCGGTCTCTTCAGAATTCTTTAGGCAGTGTCAGGTTATCATCACGAGCCAAAACCACTTGTCGCGGTATTTTGACCAGAAGTCCCAAAATTTCTATAGCAATGGGATCATGTCCCTACCTACAAGATGGCAAAAAGTTATCGAACAAAATGGTACCTACATACTTCAGTTAAATGTAAATAAACTTTATTAAAAAATGTTTTGAATTTTCTTAAAAAATGCGAAGAAACTTTTTCCCCAACCTATTATAATCTTTAGTTTCTATAAGTAACACATTACATAATCGATACTTGACATAAGCAACATTTGATATAATTTGGAAACGTTTATTGTTTACATATGTCCTAAGTATTGTATTATATAATGTGTATTATTCCAAATGTTCATTTATAATAAAAAAATTAATCCTAAAACATTTGCAAAAAATTAGGTTTTAGTGGCAGACACGAATCGCTGTTAATCTGAATCCAAGCAGTCTTGTCTACCCTACCCCTAGAGTGTAATTTAGAATCGCGTAGACGCGGAGGGGCGAGGCGGCCCGTGACTTGAGGAGCAGGTGTTAGCCAGCGGGCCAGCCTCAGCCGCGGCGGCGAGTATGCTTGCTTGCTTGCATGCATGGTATACACCATGTGCCTTGTTGCGTGCTTGTTGGCATGCTTCTTACAGGGAACTACACAACTGGTGAACTATCTCAAAACAAGTGGTTGAAAGAAAAAATATTGCCCGTGTGTCGTATACCTAATTTTTATCTACTTTAGACAATAAACAGTTTCTCAAATGCGAAACGACTAGGTTAAGTTAGGTTAGAACTGTGACCATATAACGCTAGATTTTTTCTTTTGCAAAGCAAGCATGCATGGTAGATCAGGTTTATTTTTAGGTGGGCAAATGAATATTATGGTGAAAAAATGTTATGGAATACGACATTATTGAAAATAAAAAAATATAGCAAAATTAATTTATGGATTAAAATTAATACACTTGATCGATTATGACCAATGAAATTAGTAGAAATGATTTTATGTAATTTCACGATTATGGCAACTGAAGCGTTATTTCTAATGAAATTATGGCAAATACAAGTATGGTATATAAATTATTGCATTTTAAATTATGGTAAACATTAGTAAACCAGAAAAGAAAGACACAAAAAGTATTTACTGAACTCGCACAGGAATATCAAAAACAAAATAAAATAAAAAAATCTATTAGATAATCGTGTTAATCTCACAAATGTATATACTTAAATAAATTCTTCCCACTAACCTTTTCTTATGGAAGATAACGACGCTCATAATAATCGTAGCTCAATGGCTCCACAGAAGGGTCAGTGCCCTCTGGTCATGAACTCATGACCCCTGAAACTCAAACGATAAGTAGGTAGTAAGGATGACTTAGCTGAAATTACCTAACGTCGGGATCCCCGGACGATAAGATAAAGGATATTATCGACGGGTCATAAAGGAAGATGATAATTTAAGTTCTTTTGAATTTAGGGTTGCAGATGATTTTTTTTTGACATTTTTTAAAATGATAAATTATAAATAAAGTTAATGAGAAATTATTTGTTAACCAATTTTTTAATTGGTTTAAAAAAAAAATATGAACACCAATAATCTACATCTACACTAATATTATAAAGAGGAAAGATTTGTATTTTTGTATGTAACGAATAAACTTAAAAACTACTGGACCGATTTTAAAAACTCTTTCACCGTTAGAAAGCTACATCTTTACCAAGTAACATAGGCTATATTTTATCCCCGTGTTCCTACGGGAACGGGACCTACGCGGGTGAAACCGCGGAGTGCTGCTAGTAGTTTATAAGTAGGTACTAGACTACTGACTAGACTCTACTGGTTATACTAGTTGTAGTTATACTAAACGAGTCCGGTGTATCCTGTCCGACTACTCTGAGAATAAACACCGAAATATTTCAAGGGTTTTGAAAGTCCTGCCAATCTATTCTGTAAATATGTCACCGTGAAAACTCAAGCTAAACGAGTACGAGGTGAGCTATCATTCCACTATAATATATGCTAGAGATTGACACTTCAAGCTCACTTGACTTAAGTTTTTACTGTGAAATTCTTACAGAATAGACCGGCAGTTAAACAGAGTATTCCTGAAACATACGTATGTATATTTTACTGTTATTTATGATTTTATTCATGTGTTTGTTTCGGTATTCTCTGGTCCATTGAACCCGCAACTTTGAATCGTGACCTGCTCATGAATAAAAGGTTAATCTGAATCAGTAGGAAGGACAACCAGTTCTGTTTTGGCCCCGTCTCTATTTTTTTATTGGTTCAACAGATATATATTGTGTCTATAATTTTTTGTTAGACGTCAGACGTCGTTATATAACAAATCGTTTGATTTTTAAATCTAATAAAAGAAAGAAAATAAATTGATTGGACCCAGGTGAAGGAACACAAAAACAAAAAACAGAAAAAGCTTTAATAGTAATGAGTGCCTCACAGCTGCGTCAGTTAGACCCAGTTCAGCATAAATGCCAGACAACTAGCGCCTGACGCTGATTTTCAACTGGCCCCTCTTATGAGGACGTCTTACGTATGTAAATGAGTTTTATAGTTTGTGTAAATGTTTAATTAAAAAATAGATAGATAACAGATAATAATAAAATCATTTAATATAGTGGTGTTTATAGTAATGAAGTGGTTAGAACATAGTGGTGTATTTTAGGCAGTGGTAGCCCACTGATAACGACTGCCACTTACCAAGTAGTTGGCCGTAACTTTGAACCCAGACGTGTGCTTTACTTTGTGTAAATTAGTTCATCACCACTGCTCTCAAAACGGTGAAGGAAAACATCGTGAGGAATCCGGCATGTCTAGAGTCTAGAACGAAAAATTCGAAGACATGTGACATCTACCAACCCGTACCAGGCCCGCGTGATGGATAATGGCTCTCTCCCTTTCACAGAGAGGAGGCCTATGTCCCAGCAGTGGGAACATTGTTGGCTGATTATGCTAATGGTTTTAATTATTTGCTTCACCGACAAAGTTTGAAATTGGGAGCACTAGAGTGAAGCATTATTTTCTTAAAAATCTGTTACCCGTGATAAATACTACTGAAATTAAACTAGGTGCTCAAAAATCCCATAACAAGAACATACTACACAAAACACGAAATCAACAGTCTTACAAACTCCCTTGTCCCACAATCCAAGGCATCTCGTTTATTTACTATTAAACACTGTTTAAACCTCGGTAAACAGCGGCTGCTCATCAAAGGCGATCTGAGAATCAACTACGAACAACAGAACATGGTAGGAGCTGACTGTCGTAATATTTCACGACGACATGACCGGACGTGTCAGCTTAGGGGTGGTAAAGATGTTTGGGTATTTTGAGGGTAGTTTATTAATGTCCTAGGGGTTTATGATAAACTTGCTTTTATGCGTAGTTTCATTCGCATGTTAAAGGATCTTTGTACCTAGATAAGAAGGTCGTGTTTAAATCCTTCTGTTATTTTTTTAAATTATTTTTACTAGGCTTTATGAAGTAACAAATAAACGCATTCTCAAATGTGGATATAGATGGGGGGTAATGGTCAATTTTCGTCTATTTTCTTGAATAACTTGGAAACTATTTATTTTAAAATGACAAAAAAATATGTTTGAGATCCTCACAACAAGTCCTTTCATATGTCAGACGATGCAGTTTACAATTTTTTTTTAAATTTTCTATTTTGCCCCCAAAAGTGACCCCCATATACAAATTTCGTCTATTCACGTCACACTTCTGCGTTTGGGTCACAGCAATTGATACGTGTACCAAATTTCAACTTAATCGGTCCAGTAGGTTCGGAGATAATTTGATTGTGTCGGAGGGACAGACGGACACACGAGTGATCATATAAGGGTTCCGTTTTTTTCCTTTTAATGTACGGAACCCTAAAAATCGTCTAAAATCGTCGATCATACTTGTTTTTAAGAACGTTTGCAAATCAGTATGAATCTATCAAAAAATCTCTACTTTATTTTTGGCAAATTTTTGACGTTGATAGTGGCTGAGATGAGATTTCAAAATTCGAAATATGTTGAACATTTTTAATTACGAGTATCTGGGGGCCTAAAAATGCCACATTAAGCGATTTTTCTAAAAGCAATTCACTTCCTGAACTCCCCTTCCCATATGATTTTGCTGTTTGACATATTACTTTAATAAAGCAATTCATAATTTGATGACCATTTTTCGAATTTCCATACAAAATTGTCAAATAGATTAATTGCGTGCTGTATACGCAGATAATATTATCAATTGTTAGTTTGTGACCATTTTACGATTTTAAATATGATTCATAATATTTTCCTATTATAATTATGTCAAAGCGGCCTTTTTAGACACCTTGCCTTCAGTCATGATGAATGAGAGCTTCAGTCATGATGAAAAAAGGATGAATGAGAGCGGGGAATCAATCACTAGCGTTTAATTTAAAAAAAATAGTATCTCCTGCAGTGAACAGGTGCAGCCAAATAATAGTGTCTGGAAAAAAGATTTAATATATTGGATTGACTGCCTCATTTGTTTCCTTTTTTTAAATAAATCTGAAATTTTTTATCATTAAAATTAAATACAAAATTCACATCATAAAAAAAATATGTGCCACAAATACGAAGGTTCCTACACTAGATATTGATATGTATTAATAATTCACAATCATTACAGTTTCTTCCCTAAATAGACACTCCTAATTGGTGGTTTATTCTGGAAATACCGTTCGAAATTCGTTGTTGGTTATTAATTAGCACACGTTCAAATGGAATCAATTAAATTGAAAATTTAATGGAGATGTTTGAAATTTGACTGGCATTAAGAACAATAAAATCCCAATTCGATGCTTGTACGTCCTGGTTGGACAAGGTCATACTGGTACTCTCTCATCTCGGTAATGATGTTTGATCCATCAGAACTCCGTTTGTTATCCTGGAACTCCGATGGAGTACGTTTAAAGATTCTCCAATTACTCGATTTGGCGGTAAGCGTTTTGTCTATGGATATTATTGGCATTTGTGAAACTAGATTAACCTCTAACCCAACCTTACTTACGCCTTTTTTTTTTTTTTTTTTTTGATCACGGGGGGAAATCCTCATGGATGTCCATCAGATGGTCTGTCAGACTCTTACTTAAAACCACCCCGGTGTTCCGTCTCTCACTTGCACCGGGGATCACGGGAACTAGTGTGACTTCCGCGATCCCCGGCTAGTGCCGGCCCGCCTCTGCGGGCCACCTCGCGATAGGGGGGGAGTGAGGTGTTAAACTCCCCCCTTACGTCATAGAGAGGCGCGCGTGGAACACTACGCGCCGCCATCTCGGGTCCTAACAAGTAGGGGGCAACGAATTTCCCTAGATCCGTTGCCCCTGGACCCATTTAGGGGGGCTGGAAGAGGGCGTTGTCCGCCCTCCGCCGACGCCCGGTGCGTCTGCTGCGGATCGGGTTAGCGGAAGCAATCTCCCGCTCCCTCTCCGCAGCCTCCTTCTGCGACATGACTGTTTCGCAGAAGGATACCACCGCGTCCCAGGACTCCTCGCTGCCGACCATCGAGTCGACAACGGCCGGCAGCGACAGGTCACTGCCGACTCCTGAGATGAGGGCACGGCGTGGCTCCTCCCAAGCGGCACACTCTGCCAGCGTGTGCCACGCCGTGTCCTCCCGACAGTCGACGCAGTGGTGACACCGAGCGTCCGGCTCCCTGTTTATGCGACACAGGTACTTCCCGAAGCAACCATGCCCCGAGAGCACCTGTGTCACCCGAAACGACAGGGAGCCGTGCCTCCTCCCGAGCCAGCGCTCGAGTACTGGCCGGACCGCCCCGATGGTAGCGGGGCCGGCGGTAGGGCGTGAAAGCCTGAACCTTACTTACGCCTGACTTTACCTGCTATCGTGAAGATAAACATACTGGCCGTGGACGAGGAGTTGCTATCCTTGTAAGAAATGACCTAGATCACGTAGCTTTAACTGTTCCTAACACTAAAAATATTGAGGTTGTCGGTATTCATATCAAAATATCATGGGAGACTTTAATGCCAACCATTCTCACTGGCTAAGCTTCACTAATATGTGAGACAGAACTCTTTTCAATCACATGCTTGAATCTGACAACGTCATACATAGTCCTAGCTTACCTACTCAAGTAAACTACTGTACCTATCGTAAACCAACTAGCCCGGACTTAGTTCTGTCCTTAAACGTAAGCTGCATTAGTGATGTAGAAACGATAACATCATTGTAATCTAACCACTATCCCATATTTTTTACCGTTGGAGGCTCACTGTGTTGCAAGGCAAAAACTCGGTTCTATAAATTTAACTTCGCCAGCTGGACTGAATTTCCTTAAAAACATTATGCTTTGTGATAATGTGATAACCCCAGTCAAGCTATCAGACGACTGACTAACTCTTTCAAATCTAGGTCTACGAACATCCCTCCCCTTAAACTTTCGGATGGGTCCCTAACGACTAGCACGGCCGAACAGTGTAACGCTTTTGCAAATGCTTTCTGTGACAATATGAGTCTTATCGCTAACTGGGCTTGTGACTCCGAACTCAAGGATGAGGTATCGAACTCTATGTTTGCCATTAATAGTTATAATCTCGGTTCAAAATCTATATCTAAGTCATGAGAGGATCCATAACTTACTTCTAAAGAAATTCTTTATTACTAAAATTTCCAATGGCTGTTTTGGTTTAGGCTATTTTCCAAACATGGAAAAATGCCACAGTAATACCCCTCAAATAACCTGGAAAAGACAGTACTTTACCTATAAACTACTGCCCTATAAGTCTGCTACGCTATGTTGGTAAACTTTTAAAATCTGATTTATACAAGATTGTTACGCGCCACTGGGCAGTTTTTGATCCAGGAGCAGTTTGGGTTCCATGCCACACATTCAACTAGCCAACAACTAGCAAAGGTGACTGAACACATATCCCATCACCTGAATCTCAAACAGTCCACAGGTAAGTTTCTGCTGGATATCGAAAAAGCTTTGATACCCTGTAGCACGAAGGCCTGCTACATAAGTTGCTCACTCTGGATGTACACACAGGTCCATTAAGTGATTACCCCTCCAAAAGATATGAGCGTTCAAATCCGTGCTGGGCCCGAGTTACTTTTTGAATTTTGCTAAAATATTTTACTATGATTATTGCATTGTTTTAGTGAATGTGGTTAACATTAACGGGAAATCATTCAACGTATAATTAGGCCGGATGTTACAGGACCGCTTGCTGTGCATACGATTGGAGGTTCAAATACTGGGCACGAAATATGCTATTTGTCATGCAATTTTTTTATAATTATAAATTATTTTTCTATTTTGTTTTATTAATATTTAACCTTCGGTATGCCTGCTAGGGTCTGTCAGACCCACTTGTGCACATAAACCGTTGTGTTTCCTTCAAATTCGAATTTCGCGCCTAACCGCACTTAGTAGCTGGCCGTTATGAATTGCTAGACACCCGCCGCCCGCTACCTCAGTCCGAAGCGCGCTCCCGTGGTTGTAGGACGTGCGTATAGTTTGCGCGGGTCTCACAGACCCGACCACGCATACGACGTGACGTTTCTATGTAAGTATTTTTGTCTGTGTTTTTGGAAATTGATGTTATTTTTGTGTTTGAATATAAAATTTTTACATTGTTTTAGTTTCAAAATGGGGAGCCATCTGTGCGATGATGATATAAGTAATTTATTACTCGACGCGGCTGAAGAAGATGACGTAATTTTCAACTCAAGTGGAGAAGAGTCTGATCACGTGAGTCAGAGAAGCGAGACATCTGATTCATAGGCAGAAAACAATGATTTTGGAGAGGCTGTTGCGGAAGAAAGTTTGTCAGATTCTGAAATGGACGTGCCATTGTCTACGCTAGCTTCATTGCCGTCAGGCAGAGCGTACAAAGGTAAGGATGGAACTTTATGGCATAAGAACCCTGGTCGATCTAACGTACGTACACGAATTGAAAATATAATATCTGGTGCACCAGGAGTAAATCCTCAAGCTAGAGATGCAAGGACTCCTTTAGAATGTTTCGGAATCTTCATCAACGAGTCGATGTTGTTCGACATAATGCTTCACACAAATGCAAAAATCCGAAGAACGAGAGATAATTTGAAATCTTCTAATGTATATTCCTACGCGGAAATTTCTATTACGGAGCTGAAGGCTACGATTGGTCTAATTTATCTAGCAGGATTATTCAAATCTGGTAGACAGAATTTACAAGATTTTTGGTGCAATGATGGAACGGGTGTTGCTATTTTTCCCATGACGATGAGCCTAAGAAGATTTTCTTTTATCTTGAACCATTTGAGGTTTGATGATGTTAGTTCGCGCGAAGAAAGACTAGCACAAGACAGGCTAGCACCATTCAGGAAGCTCTTTGATGGTTTTGTCACCAACTGCCAGCTGCATTACACGCCTTTCGAGAATTTGACCATAGATGAAGAACTTGTAGCATTTCGAGGGCGTTGTAAATTTCGCCAATATTTGCCAAACAAACCGGCCAAGTATGGAATAAAAATATTTGCACTGGTTGATGCCAAAACCTACTATTCTTTGAATTTAGAAATTTATGCAGGAGAACAGCCAGAAGGGCCATATAAAATCAGCAATAAGCCACATGACGTTGTTGATCGTCTAGTGAAACCTATTTCCAGATCAAGGCGAAATATCACAATGGACAACTGGTTCACGAGTTATCCAACTTACGAACACTTGCTAAAAAATCACAAGTTGACTGCTGTTGGTACAATGAAATCTAATAAAGCTTGTATACCAGAAAAAATAAAAAAAATCGTGAAGAACATTCATCCATGTTCGGCTTTCAACAAAATTTGACCTTAGTATCTTATATTCCAAAACCCCGCAAAAATGTGTTTTAAATGCTGTCATCACTCCACCATGACATGGAAATAGATCAAGAAACAGATGAAAAGCAAAAACCCGTGATAATAACATTTTATAATAAAACAAAGGGTGGAGTAGACACCGTTGACAAGCTTATTCAATCTTACGATGTCACACGAAACTCGAGAAGATGGCCATTGACACTATTCTTCTGGATGCTCAATACTGCTGGCATCAATGGCAAAATTATTCAAATGCTCAACTGTCCAGAAAACAAGTATAGTCGAAGAAGTTTCATAAAAGACTTGGGCCTTGCACTGATTGAACAACATTTGCAGTCAAGAAAAAACAACAATCGCCTATCTACAGATCTTCGCAAACGAATAGGTAGTAATTTGGGTACCCAAGATGACTCGCCATTGAAAAAATCGACTCCTGGTATAAAACGTAGATGTTACGTATGCCCAGTCAAGAAAGATCGCAACACGCAATATATTTGTGAGACCTGTAAGAGTCACTTAAGTCTGGATCATGCAATTTTTCAATGTGCAATTTGCTTCCGAACCAGAGCCCCGGAAAATGTTGATAGAAGTGATGAAGACTGAATATTATTTAGTTATTTATAAGTAAATAGAAGTGCCTTGTATTTTATATAGTATGATTGAGATCTCTTTAGTTTTGAATAAGTAATGTGTGTCATAAGAGTAACGAAGTTTTCTTTTTGTTAAAAAAAAAATTGTTTGGGATACGTTTATATGTATACGTTCGGTAATGATCCCATTACCAGACGTATCCTAGTCGAAATAATAAACTCTTTTTGAAGTATTGTGTAGATTATTCGTAACGAATTCAATGTTGTAGCAGTGTAACATTTTAAAACTTGAAGGGTTAGCACATACTGACGCTGTGTGTTTCTATGTCTCTGACTAAACTGGTTAAATCGTACCTTGCGAATCGTAAATTCCAGGTTCACATCGGAAACACCACTTCATCACCTCAAAATGTCCTAGCTGGCGTTCCCCAGGGAACCCTGGGGAACGCCAGCTAGCAGCTAGCAGCTAGCAGAAGAACAGGATAACTAAATAGGGTCCTACAATCGAACGATTGTAGGACCCTATTTAGTTATCCTGTTCTTGAATAATGTCCATATTCAATCTCGAACCAAATTAGCTTGCTTTGCTGATGATACTGCCTCTTAGACCTCTTCAGATGATACCGATTTGATCATAGGTAGCCTAGATTATTCTATCGATTTGCTTCTTGACTACTTTAAGAAATGGAAACTCAAAATAAATGAGAATAAAACGGAACCAATATTTTTCTCCCGTGCTAGGCAACCCCCCTCGTGAAATTAAAAATAGCAGGTCACACAGTAACTTGGAAAACTTGTGTGCGTTACCTTGGGATCATAATTGATTGTCATCTTTATTGGTCCAAATACCTATATTGCTCACTTGCGTTTGCAGGGCGCCCAAGCCCCTGACGCTTTAAACCCCATAAATAATCTCAAAAACAAATTAAGTAGCAGTACTAGAAGAATTTATACTACGCTTGTCCGTCCGTATATAAAGTATGTCTGCCCCGTGTGGAGTAGCACGTGTATTTCTAACCATCAACTTCTGCAAGTAGTCCTAAATAAAGCTGTAAAAATATGTTATAAAACTACATTTATATCGTTCATATTTTTGCTATACCTTGCAATCAGTAAATTATAAGTTTATAACTAACTAAATAATTTGCATAATTTCCATCATGTACCCATATCATTGTGTGTTAAGTATATATTGTTAGCAGCTGAAACTAAAATCTGTGTTAAGCTTTGAAAGGGGTATTACTTATTATTTTATATATTTATAGAAGTCAGAAGTTGTAAATATTTTAACCCTATCGGGCCTAGACATAGACACACACATAAATTGGAAGTCAAACTTATCCAAACATTCAAAGAAAAATTAACACCCTACGGAAAAAATAAGAAATAAAAATAAATCCAACATATTTATTAATAAATTAAAACTATTTCTGTTGGAAAAGAGTTATTATAATATAAATGAATACTTAAATAATAAACCATAATTGCAATAAATGTTTTGTTTTAAGTTATATATTTTTAGTTGTATAATTGTATCTCAAGAAGATTATTTAATTAAGCATTACATGACTATTATATATATGTAAAATAAGTAATTTATAAAATGTAAATTGTCTCAAATTGTGAGACACATGAAACCAGATTTCTTTAACAATAATTAATTTGTAATCATAAAATTAGAAACCAAAATTTTGATCTCTTATTTAAAGTGTTTGTAATAATTGCCTAAATATAACTTCATCTAAATGTAAAAATAGTAAGTATTTAATTTAAATAGCTGTCCAATTATTATTTACTTTTATCCCAATTTAAGTACTCAGTTTGTGTATAATTTCTTTTTTTAATTTTAGTTACTAAGTTTTAGATTTTTAAGAAATAGTTATGTATTAAATAATACCTTTTGATGTGCCCTAACAGGGTCGACAACGGCTCTAGCTCTAAGCCTTTTGTTAATATTTTTGTTTTTACCTTGTGGAACGCAATTAAATGAATATGAATATGAATTGTCATTAGTAATACAAGTCCCTCGGATTCGTGATTCGTAATCCAACTGTTCAAGAACCCAGTGTGCCTTAAAACTTTATATTACTGTTATGTGAGGAGCATACTGGAATCCACAAGTGTTATTTGGCGACCTTTTTATAAGAAATATATTGAGAACTAAAGCAGATATCCCAAATTAACCGGACTCCTGACGATACCACAAATTTAATAATCTGGAAGAGCGACGACAGTTAAATGACATGATGTTATTGTACGACGTACAACTTTGACTGTTCACTACTAATCAGCAGAATAAACTTAAACGTCCCACTCAGGCGTACCAGACAAACCACTATGTTATCAGTGCCATTGGCCTCCACTAATTACCTAAAGATCCATTCTTGTGTCTACCAGAATTATACAACGACAAATTCCCAACATTAGACCCCTTCAATCCCACACGGAACAGATTTAAAAAGGAGATTATCCAAATCCACTATCAAACGCCGGTTACTCAGCTAACTCTGTAGTGCCAGTTTAGTCATACAGACACACACACATCATCACACACATTTACAGCACCTACATCGCACAGATACACGCGCACACACACTTTAAAAAAGAATGATTATGTCACTCTCTGTACTTTCTTTCTTATTTTCTGTGTACTTCGTAAGTGGCGTAATGTTCAGAATAATTAATAATGTATACTTATTGTCACTTATGAAGATACCTTACAGTAAATAAATAAATAAATAAATAAATTACTAGCCTCATAATTTGCCCCAAATTATAATGAGTTAATGTACCTTAGGATAAGAGCATTTCTTGATTGTTTCTGTCGATAAATAAAGATATTTTAAAATGAAATGAAAATGAATTCAATTGATACAGTACGATTTTTTAAATTTAATTATCATTTTATTTTGGCTCATTCAGTTCTCTATAATTGAGTTAATAAGTACCTAAGAACTAAGTTAGTATAATCACAATACAATAGAAATACAAAGAAAGAAGAAACGAAATCAATTAGACATGTTGAGTGCAATCCAGTGTCAACAAAAGGAACGTCTAACCGGTCTGCGATTACGTTCAGAATTTTGTTGGAGCTTGCTCGGACGCGGTGCAATATGGAGGCCGCTCGTTTCCTCATGATGGCATGAAAGCTATCAATCCGAAGCTATATAAACAAGCCAGACGCACTACAGCATCTCGGCAGCCCCAACAACATCCTAAAAGCATCATTATATTGTATACGAAGGGCATTGAGTGTCTGCTGAATACAGCTGATCCACAGAGTGCACGAATAAAATGATTGGTAATATGCCCTGAGCATTGTGCACTTTACCTCGTTTGGGCACCGTTTAAACCTGCGAGCCAGCATGTTCCCACGGACAGCCAACGCCCTTCGTTCCCTCTCAACGTCCACGTCATCAGAGATACACAATATATCTGTTCCTATTTTTAGCATCCGGAATATACAAGAGGGTTTAATAATAAATAATTGTTATTTGAAATATAATATTATATCAGACAAACAGCGGATATAATTAATTATATATTAACTAGCTTTTGCCGGCGGCTTCGCCCGCATGGAAGTCGGAAATTATTCCACGGAGACGTACAACCGGGATAAAAAGTATTATTTGTGTTAATCCAGCTTATAATCTAGCCTTGTGCCAAATTTCATCCTAATCCGTTCAGCCGTTTTTGCGTGATTGAGTAACAAACATCCAAACATTCAAACTTTCACTTTTATAATATTATATAATTAATATATATACATATTTATATATAGTAGGATTTAGGCAGTAGTTAATTAGTGTTAGTATTTATAAAAATATCCGTGAAAGCAAAACGAGTAGGTCTCTCGTAATTGGTCGATTGATATCCGATAACATTTTGGGTCGGGGTCGATATTGTGATAATTATAATTTTAGTTGTACCAGGCAGTGGATTCAGATGTCAAGAAAGCTTTGAATGTTAAATATAGGGTGGCAGCGATATCGACGCGCAAACTGTAACCATAGACTCAGTACATGTTTCTGAATCCCCTGCGAAGAATGATTCCGTAGGTTATTCAAAAAAAATTGCTGAAACAGTTGATTTTTTTTTTCCTAACCAAGGATAAATTTCTATGATAGAATCATGTGTTGAATTCATGGTTTCAAATTTGTTTCAATGTTTCAAAGTTTGTGCGTCAATTTCCCTGCCACCCTATATATTGGGGTTATTGGGTAGGCAGAAACTTAAGATTACCATGCATTTAATAAAAACTTCACACCTTAATGATCAACCATGTTTCTTATTTTAATTTAATCTGTTCGTAATATTTTAAGCCACTATGGGCCGGTTTTTTGATCCGTAGTTAACTCTACCGATGGTTGAAAATAGTAACTAATGGTTAAATTTCGGCAAAATGTGTTTTTTGATCAATTGTTAGTTGAACCAATGGTTAAATAACTAACTATTAGTTAATATAAGTAACCACCCGATGTTGGAGGGTTAAACAATATGGCGGATGGTTAACTCAAACACAACATCTGTTTTGCACATTTGATTGTATTACTGCTGCAACTTATTTGTGCAAAGGTATTTTGTTATTTGTTTGATTGTTGCTTATTTCCTGACATTTTTAAGAAGATTCTTGGCGATCGAGGTGAAAATTTAAGAACAATATATTCGTAGTGAAAATAGCTTTATTTCAATCTCGTGTTATTTTATTTGATTTTAATGCAGTTTATAATAAAGTTTGACAGAAACACAGTAAAAAAGACGAATCGTTACAAAATCATAGCTATTTTTAGGAAAAGATTTCTCATAAGATTGGCAATATGATGCCAATGGTAAAGTATTATCAATAGTTAAGTTTGACTTTAGTTAAAATAGATATTGAAAAACGTAATAGCCCTTTAACCATTAGTTCACCATTAGTTGACTATGGTTATTCTAACAAATGGTTATACGGTTTGACTACGGATCAAAAAACCGGCCCTATGATAACCTCAACTTGTGTTTCTAATAATCATCAAGATAGCTTGGCTAACACAATTATTTTTTTGGCCTTTATTGTCCCACTATACTACCTACAGAAAAAAGCTACTGCCGATCCTTCAGATACCTATCTAGCTTGTCCAATCATATTCTTCTGGGCCTTTCCAAATGTCATCCGTCGTTGTATGGCCTCAAACACTTATATCATTCAGTTGATAGAAGAATAAAACCGGACATAAAAATGAATACTCATTTATTGTTGGTATTAAAACGGTGAAGGAAAAAATCGTAAGGAAACCGGCACATAACATCGAAGACGAGTGACATCTACCAACCCGCACTGTGCCCGCATGGTGGATTACGCCTGCACTCCCAGTCACCGAGAGCAGGCTTGTATCCCAGCATTGGGAACATTACAGTCTGATTATGTTACTCATTGATGGCAGTGATAACTTCCATCCATTTGATCCCCTCCATCCACAAACACCTGATTATCTCGACCTCACACCTAATACTGCGGCAATACGATCAGCATTCACTAAACCACGTTTATCGGGCGATAATACGGACATTACGCGAAACAGCCTAAAGTTACGACTGTGTTGCTAGGTAAGAATTTGTTTAATAATTTATTTTATTGGTTTTGTACTATTATAATAGATGCTTAAGTTATCAAGAAAACTGTAAAATTAGGGAAATTAATTCAATTAATCTTTATTGCAAGCCATAATGTACACATAGGTAGTAAGTATTACTAAAGAAACAATTACGAACCCTGTCGGGCACAGTAATATTTTTAGTAAGTAGCAGAGAGGAAGAGCGCTTTTATGCTTTTCATGAATACTAAATATTTGTATCTGTTTTTATAACAGTATTCGTTATTATATTATAGTAACTGTAATTTATTTCTACTCTGAATAATATGTATAAGTCAATCAATTTATTTATTTTTGTGTATTAAATTTTAAATTGATAAGCCACAGACAGCTACAGACCAAGTTATACTGTCGGGATATTCAAATCACAATTATCAATGACAGTCAGTCACAGAGTAAAATTTTGCGAAATGATTATTTTCCTACAATAACAATACATCTACAATTCTTTTATCGTGTTTTTTTACTACTACTAACTAAATATTGTTATCTCTCAGCTGGACAAAGGCTCCCCACAAGTTATTTCAGTTACTCGTTCCCTACGAGCCTCTTTAAACTAGCCCTCGTTATCATAATTATGAATCTAATCCCTATTCATTTTATAAGTTTAGGCAAACATTTGCACACATTTCACGCATATAAAAATAATTGTTTTTTGTTATTATTATTGATCTATCTAATTACATTTTCGACTTTGTAATTAGTTAGATGGTTATCCAAATAATTACTAGTTAAACTTGTGGATCGATTTCTCGTCCAATAATTAAAATTAACCAAAATTCAGATTTTGCAAGCCGTTATAATTTTAATGAAAATACAAGACTGAAGCTGATACTGAAAATGTGATTGGATGATTGTTTGTTAGGGATTTGGATAAATCTTGTTACACAGGATTGCTTTATTATAATTTTTAGCTCTATACTGTCTCTGTCCTGGGTACAGACACGTTGATGGACTTAATCTCAATTAGCCTTTTCCCAACTACGTTGGGTTGGTACCAGATATTTTTTATATGGAGCGACTGCCTATTTGACCTCCACAACCAAGTTACTGGTAAGAATCCCAATTAAAAGTAACCTACCTAAAAATAATATTACACACACATATTAGGTATTACACACATTGCCTTCTCTCCTATCGCAGGTGTGCTAGTAGAGATATCTGTAAAAATAAGCATTATCTTTGTACGTATTTTTCTGTTCCTTTCGTATTGTCTGTTTATAAATGGGTAAATAAATAATACCTAAGGCCCAGTACAGACCTGCATGGTTTTCAAAAACTCCATTAATTCTCTCAATAATATTCGTACCGCGCTAGCAACACTGGCCAATATCAGCCAACCGCACTGTTCGGCTGAGTTACGGCCAGCAATTTGACCGGCCTAAACGCTGCACACATATCTGTAACAGACTGCTCTTACCACGTGACCGTTTACCGGTTAAAATAACTGCACGTTTAATTGGAGAGGTTTGTAAGGTTTCAATATATAGGCTAATAGATTTAAAATAATATTAATAATGTACATGTATATAAAAAAAGGAAAAACAGGACATCAAAAAAATTGTCCGCATCGCTGTCAACAGGAAAAGTGCCCAAAAGGCTGGCAGCATTGCTGTTGTATGGTAATACTAATTCTTTGGCCAAAAAATTGGCCAGCCTTCTGGTCACAGTCTGCAGATCACGAGGAGAGTCGACCAACCACTTGGTGATGTCTCGAAAAACTAAGTGGGCACTCAGAAAGTTTCAGTTGAATTATAATGATTAATTTTCTACATTTCATGAGCATATTTGTTGGCGGTTGTTTGGCACAAGCCTCCTGTTTTTGAGAAGGAGTGGGCTGCAATCTGCCACGCGGGATCAGTGCGGGATGGTAGATGTGACATGTCTTCGAATGTTTAGCGGGTTCGATTCCCGCACGGAACAAATATTTGTATGAGCTACGAGTAGTTGTTCCGGGTCTGGCTGTTTGTGTATGTGTATTTAAATGTTTGTAAACGCTCCCACAATACAGGAGTAATTCCTAGTGTGGGGCAACGTTTAAAAAAAATTAAAAAAAAATAACTTAAAAAAATATGCCGGTTTTCTCACAAACATTTCCTTCATCGTTTTGAGAGCAGTAGTTATGAGTTGTCTAAGTTAGAACCCAAGATCCAATAAGCCGAGGCCGTAACCACTGGCCTCCACGGCTCCTTTTTGTAGCAGCAACGCTGACACCTACGTGCACACACGTAGCGCTATGTCGTAGCTTGGAATGAGCTACGCCGTAGCTACGAAACGATGGCAAAAAAAGAAAATGCCATAAATAATGTTTCTGTAATATTTCCTAATTTCATGTACAGTACTAGTTTTTAAAGCAATCCCACAAAATTCGGTAAAATACCTGGCGTTTAAGTATCCATTAAACAAGTCAAGTAGAAAAAAAACCTTTCAAACAGTTAATGTGCGCGTAACCGTTTCAAACCCTACTACAAAGCCTTCGTGAGCACACTATTACAGCGTATTAATGTTTCTCATTGCGGTGAGCAAATAGTTACAAATGAATGCCTACAGGGGTGAAATACCCACTCAAAAACCTACCCTATCATTTGCTAGTTAAGTAGGAATTGGAACAGCAAAGAGAATACTTAAAGCGATCATTAATATAGACTATAATCATTTGAAGAGTTGCAGAAATCATGGCAAATAATTAGAACAGTGATTGATAGTGAATCGTCAGAAATTCTCGTTCCAATTGATTCGTACATTTTGTAGGGAAATTCGTGGTATATTTGGCGTGTGGCTAAAACTGTTTGCTAAGTAGTCATTGTGCTAATTTCCGTGGGTGATTTTGTGTCCTAAAGTGTGATTAATTCCGCCAAACTGAGGAAATTGGTTTTGTTTGTATTTTCGCATCACATATCTATTGGAAAAACTATTTTCACAGGGATACTGGTAATGGATGGAAGAAAGTGGCGTAAGCGATTGGCTGCTGCGCTGCGTGTCGCGGGTTCGATTCCCGCACGGAACAAATATTTGTATGACCTACAAGTAGTTGTTCTGGGTCTGGGTGTTTGTGTATGTGAGTTTAAATGTTTGTAAACGCACCCATAATACAGGAGAAATTCCTAGTGTGGGACAACGTTTAAAAAAAAATGGAAATGAATGGCGTGCGATTGGACATACCTATGTACAGTAGTTGACTGCAATGCTGATCATCTTGACAAATGGCGATATGGAACTGGACAGTTATCCTACAGTCGCTTTCTATGCGTCACAATTCATAGTATTTAAACTGAGACAAAGAGAGTTTCACAGAATCATGCGGTAATCGGAACTACATACATTATCAAATAAATAGTTTTAAAACAATTTAATTTTAGCGTGAAAAGCGTTTTTTGATATAATATCGAATAAATACCATGTAATATTATTTAGATAAAATAAAATAAAAAGCCTTATAATTCTTACCTTATTATACACGAATTACTTATTCCTAGTTTCTAGTAGGTATGTTCTAGTGAGATAGGATAACTTAAGTTTAACTTAATTTAATATCTAGTGTTGTAAGTTTTTTTCTATGTTTACATTTATCATTTACAAGGCCTGCATGCAAAAAAAAAAACCATTCAAATAAATCGAACCAGACGGCGTCAATTCACAGTCTTATATTATTACTAGAAAATTCAGCATAAAACCAGCTTGCACAGGTAAATATTTTTTCCAAATGTGTTTCTACGAAGTTAGGGAATTTGCTAAACCGCTTAGTTGCGCGTTAGTGCTAAAGTTAGGTGTGGAAGTAGTTTGTGGCAACGCTTTTAACCTGTTTATGTGCCATATCGCCGGAAGAGAATAAGTTTTTGTGGAATTTGCCTTCACTTATGTATCATTTCTGTTCTAGATGTCATCATATACCTAACATTTTCCCAACTACGTTGTGGTTGGCTTCCAGTTTAACATTATACTTCGGGAAGTTTTGAATATTATTAGGTTTTATTACAGGCTGGTGATTTGGAAGTTAAGTGTGTGCGTAGGCATTTCAAATGAATTACAATCCATTGTTATTTGGTCGTCTGGTTGTGTAACGGTAGTTAGTTACATAAACAAGTTAAGGGGGTGTCGCGTCACTAGTCGTTACGTTAACGTCAATAAATTTTTGTGTAAACGAAACATTTCGATAAATACTTATTTACGTATAAATATTAAGATTTATACATCTATTTTCTTTGTGTAGACTTTCACCTTCTGTTTTTCAAATATTTATACATGTCGTGGTGTGACGTGACGTGACAATATTGTCCAAAGTCCTCATGAATGCCAGTATTTTACATGGAGCGATTGGCCATCTAACCTCCACAACCCATTTACTGGGTAATACGATACCGATTTCGTTTTGGATGGGAAATCACCAATCCGTTTCCTGGTAAGACTGGTTGTCAGACTTTCGGGCTTCTGACGACCCGTAACGACTGTCAAAGATACACATATTTATTTTATTTTTTTAATAAAATATCACAATAGATGATACTTTATTCACATTACAATCTAGCCTATTAGCTAATAAGTAATTTAAATATAACTTTAACTGCTAAGTAACTATAAAACTAACAAATCGTCCAATAACGTCTTTCTTATTCACTGTAAGTTAAGAGGAAGACACTTGGTTCACGTATTCTTTATTAAAGTCAGCACTTGCACTACAGTTTAAGTTCACTTACACTGCACTAAACTACCTCAAAAGGTTTTACCCTTTTTAGTCTTCGCACTAATTCAGTGTTGTCAAAGATTCACATATGATAGCCGGGACCAACGGCTTAACGTACTTTCACAAGTGGTTTTAGTATATAAACATTGTGACCCATCCACGGACCAACCGCGGCAAGCGTAGTTTAAACTGATCGATCATCAGTTTTTAATCAGTCTTTTCTAAGTATAAGCCTGAAGTCTAGATTTGAGACCTGTTGATGGCAAAAAGCTCGCCCCTTATTATACACCGTGACATTTTAGTCGTCTTACAAAGATGGTCCACTCAATGTATCCGTCATAACATACCTCTAGGCGCGATTAAAACATTGTTACCATTAATTAAGATAATAGATACAAAGAAAAATAATGAATGCTTCAGAATTATGAAACACCCTCCCTGTTAATAATGTTTATGTATCAAACGGAAGAAGATATCTACCTACCTACCATTACATTCCATCATTAATTTCATCTCCATAAGAGGGTGTTTCAAACTACGTCATTCGTCTTAGTGATATTTTCATGTTTTTGATTAAGCAAATGTACAAAAAAAATTTTTTTATGAATGGTAGTAGATAGCAGTCATTGGGTACATGAAGTGGGCTGCCGTTGTAAGACGACTAAAATGTCACGGTGTATAGAACTCATAAGAGTTAAAATGGTGAACTGAAATTAATCCAAACATCATGTTCGTGAACGAGCGCCATCAGTAGGGACTTGTCATCTCTTAGCTGCCACGGTTTATTTTAATTTCTGCATTGTATTATTATTGTATACTATGGTATTTTATTTTAGTTTCTATTACGAACGCTTCTAATGTGATTATGTGAGTTGTTTTACATCGTGCTCACATTCATAATTTCAATAGAAATAATGTCACCAACCTTTTATAACAATAAATTATTTAAAAGAGTGGGCGTGGTGTTTTTGTACTGGATTTACTGACATAGCTTGCAGAGTAAGTAAGTTTAAGTGGCAATGGGCTGGCCATGTTTGTAGAAGGACCGATGAGCAGACGAGTCCTGGAGTGAAGACCGCGTATGCGCAAGCATAGTGTGGGACGCACCCCGGCTAGATGGACCTAAGACCTCAAAAAGGTGGCTGGGGTAGACTGGATGCGGAAGGCGGAGGATAGAGTGTTGTGACGCAGTCTGGGAGAGGCCTACGTCCAGCAGTGGACTGCGATAGGCTGAGTTGACTGAATGATGACCCCACAAGATAATGTAACACAATACTAATTGGCTGCTCTCTGCAGTAACCCTATCATCTACTGTTCATAGTCAGTTTAGTGTAGCGAGCTGGCTATGATCGACAGAGATGTTAACACAATAGCTGTGTAATAATCTAAACAGTTATGGGACACACGGCTTTGTAGTGTGATTAGCAAATGTATTCCTTAAATATATTTCCGTGGCGGCATTTTAGACAGTCATAATCAGCCTTTTTTAATGTTCCCTCTGCCAGGACACAGGCCTCTTCTCGTTAGAGGGAGTGCGCCATGTTCCACCACTTGGGCCCAGTGCGGATTGGTAGATATCATATGACTTCGTCTTGTTATATAGTAGTGGTGATCATCACCATTTCTATCTATCTACTAAATTATTTTCCATCACTAGGTGATGAAAAATAATTAACACAAAGCGAAGCGCCTGCCTGAGTTTGAACCTACGACCTATTTATTACTCGTAGGTCGCGGCCGTTACCACTAGACCACCACCTGCTCTATGCACAGAAGTTTAAGACACTGAAAGAGATGAAATCAAATACCGAATAGACTTGCGTTTGAACACTACCTCATTAGAAAGAAAAATAGTTTAAAGTATTTGTCACAGAAACAATTGAATAAGTTTACAAAACTTTTATTCGACAAATAACAGAAATATAAAAAGTACGAAAGAAAATTCATCATTCATCAAATTCGGTTCAGTAGGTTAAGTGCTACGGTGGAACACACGTAAATACAAGCATACATAAATACATCGGTTGAAATCATAGCCAGGCCTTTTGTCTTTGCCGTAGTCGGGTAAAAAGATAAGTAAGTTGGACAATGGTGAGGTCACTTTATTTATTTATAGTTTTCTTACCACAAATAAGTGTTTGTGGACAAGGAGTGCGTAATCTAAAAATAAGTTTAACGTTTGTTGGAAAGCGGAGCCCGACAAAGGAATACCTGAATTAAAGGTAATGAAAAATAATTTACTTAGTAGTAGTTTAGTAAATTATCTATTTTGTCGAAAACGAATGAAACAGTCGAATAGACACAAGCTCGTTACAAGACCTGAGATCGCGAAAAAGAGGAAACTGTGGTGATAAATATTGTTATTGAATGTTTATGTTAATAACTTACTATTGTGCATAGAATCAAGTTCTTCTAACTGAACAACCAGCTGCGCTGCTGGGGAGTTTGTTGCGCAACTTCTAGCTAAAGCTAGTAGGAAGTGCTGGGACTGTCTTATGTAGTAATGCTGACTCTCAGCTTATTTTAAATTAGACTTTTGATTTTTGTTTCATTCATGTATAAAAAGAGCTTTTACTCTGCCTTTAGACTGTTAATGGCTGAATACTTTTATTTCTGTTGCTTATCTGCATCGTTAGTGAGTAACAAAGCAAACCTTACAGAAACGTGTTTACGTTACACGATCACGTCCTTGAGTAATTTGACTGTGTACAGCTCAACAGTATTTACCTATCTATATACTATGTTTAAGTAGAGTATATACCAAGTCCAGACGACAGAAGTAATAAGTACGCAGGTACCTAACTACAATCTCGCTGCGTTGAATAGTCAAGTTTTTGTCAATTGTCTCAGTAGCGTAGGAACCGCGCTAGAACCTTGCTAACTGCCTAATATCTTACCTAAGTGTGTAGGTTCTTGCCGTATTATACCACTGTCCTCCCATACCTATTGACTCTGTAATTTGAAAACATTGTAAAAACCAATTGTGTTAAAAGAGCGACCGTGGAGTTTCTTGCAGGCTCTCTATTGGACGAACCTATCTTATTACACGAAATGTGTATTATTTAAAATGTGAGTGTACTAAAGATACCTCTAACCATTCGGGGAATCAATAACAACAACAAACTAGACCGTTCTAGTCTTTACAAAGGATATCTTGTCAAAACACAACTACTATAAAAAAAACTGACAGTTTAAATCTTTTCGTAAACGAGGTTAGACTATAAATCTCCCAGGTTCATAGCAGTGACGTCATCCGACACCCAATATCCGCCTACTCGGCGCACACCTCGTACAATTTTATGTGCCTATTGATTTTTGATTTAATCACAATAATTGGTTTCTATTAGTAGGTATTATTATGTACTTTGTACAGTCGCGAAAGTTCTTTATTCAATTTTGGAGATTACTATTTCTTTAACTTTCATTTTCTTTCTTTCTTGTCTGAAATAGTCGTTTCGTTGGCAAGTAGCTAGTAGTTTATTAGGCTTTTGTCAAAATAGTAATCGATAGAATGAAAAGAAAGCCTTTTATTCTTGCGTTTGTTTTGTTAATTAGCTAATGGAAGTTATTTTATTTTCGAAATAATTTGTATTTGATCTATAGAAACAGTCAATTCCACTCTATTCAATTTTAATCCCTTTAACGGCTAAATAGACAGTTACATCGACTCCGATACGTGCCCAGCGATAGAGCTTTCGATGGATAGATATTCAATCTTAATATTTCCCAAAGCATATTTAAGTTTTTGTTACTGGGTCGTCTTTTGGCCAAAAAAGAGCATACCCATTCAACGTGCCAATGCTGCCAGTCTTCTGGGCACGTTTCCTGATGACAGCGATGCGGACGAATACTTCGACGCCTAAGTGTCCTTTAGTTTTTGTTTTTATTTGTATAGTTAGTAATTTAATTTAGTACCTAGTGTAAATAGTTAGTCTTTGTTAGAATCTGCTTTTTAACTTTCTAAGAATATAGTTGCGACTTGATCATTCTTTACCAAACTTAGTTTTAATTAACAATACTCACAACTTGATGATAGTTAATGGCCTTATTTTAAAGCGCGTTCAGTCAATCCAATTTACAACCATTTCTTAAACAATGTAATGACACAGCGAGATTCCTCTATCTCAATCCCAGGAGGAAATATTATGTATTCAGTGCGCGGCAGTCGTAACCAGTTTATCTCATAAAAAGTGGCTCAAAAGGAAGACCCGCCATGTTTGGTGATGAAGAGATTCCTAAATGATTTCTAAGGGATCGCTGGCTAGTCGTGTTTGATATAGGTGGTCATAAAATGGTTTATGACAGCATATTTCTGTATCGGTGGTTGGTTAGAATATTTTTGGAGATTTTTTTTGTGGTTATACTGTTAAAATAAGTGTAACATCATGTGGGAATTTTATTCTTGGTAAAACTTTGGTATAGACTAAACGAGGGAGGGAAAAATGTGGTTCTCCGTAAGTTATAAGAAACACTTATAAGAAAAGGGAATGCCTTCAAAACACCAAATAAGTAGTCAGAAACGAATACATTGACCCATTTTTGGGCTGTTGGATCAAAAGAAAAAGGGAATTAGGCCCTGAAAAATCACATTAGTGCAGTGTGAAAAGTATAATATACAATATGGTATGCACTATGGCACGTATTTGTTCTACCCACTATACAATATGTAACAAAAACCCTGTTGTTCCTTCTACCCACGTTTTCAGAATCGGTATACATACGTAATAAAGCAAGTCATTTATAAAAACTGTTCAACAAAAATATTTAAAATAAATATTTAATTATTTATATTTGTAAAGTTTAACTGATTTTGATTAGATCAAAGAAAGCCGCCGAGTTCGTAGTCTATTGTGCAAAATAAGGATACTTGTAAAATCACATATTGTAAACATTTTTTTCGAATATGTCGATTTTAATAGTTATTTGATACTGAACTCTCGACCAGCCAATGCTTATTTTTTAAATTATAACTTCGTAAATGTTGTGCTTGTAGGTAAGTGTATACGTCCCTAAAAGGAACAACAGGGTTTTTGTTACATATTGTAAAGCAAATACGTACCATAGCGCATGCAACAGAGGCCCATGTAGACAATCTCTATATTGGGTTGTTATTGCAATGCTTGTTTTCGTGGTACTTACTTGTGTTCTAAGTATGCATTAGACAGGCAACTAAACTTATAGGAAATAAAGGATAATTTTATTAAACTTAAACTTTCTATGTTTATTTTGAATATTGCTAACATTGTTTAAGGCCCTGGTAACTTTAAATATTGTCATTTTTTTTTTGGGTTGGAAATCATCAAATAACTTCTCCCGCTCTGGGTGGAGCGGGAGGGCGTGTCAGATTTTTACTGACTAAAACCCACCCGTGTTCCCTCAGTTGCCTGTGTGCCAGGGGCCGCGGTATCTCTTTCGAACAACCCGCACCCCTGGCAGGCATCGGCCCTTGCGGGCCCCATCAGTTGCTGCTGACATCTCTTTGAGGCGCGCGTGGAACACAACGCGCCGTCGACCCGGGCTTGGTCCTTACCGTACAGCGAACTACTCATTACTCGCCGTCCGCAAGCCCGTGCCTACGGTGGCCGGGTATCAGCCTGGGATTCCCGACGCAAATATTGTCATTATGAGCGATAATAGTTCTTATTGCAATCTGTTACGGGTTACAATCAGTTGTAATCAATTCGAATAACAAATGAGCAAACGTATGTCATAAAAATGCAAATAAAATCGTATAAAATTAGATGTTAACTATTTTAATTCATCACTGGATGCAGGCATTTGAAATTTTATGGTATATTTTTAATTATGTTTATAACTGTTATTGAAGGGATAAACCGATTTTAAAGATAATTAAAAGGTGACTTTGATGATTTTTTTGATGCATTAATTATGTTTTAAGTTCGATCACTGTATGCAAAAAGACTTCAATATATCATATATTTTTTTGCTTTCAAAATTATTTACGGTTAAAGAGATACACAGCTTTAAAAAAACCACCTTTTTGATCGTTTCAGAAATCTCCGCCTTAAGGAAAACATCGGGAAGAAACCAGGACTTGATCTAAGTCTGACATCGCCAACCCGTCTTGAGCACGCGCGGGACCACCATGCTCGTGCCTTCTCTGTATGAGAAGAGGTATTTTCCCTGAGGACAGCAATAGGTGGATATGATTATTATAATCACTAAACAGAATATAAGACAGTCTCCCGCTGCGTCTGTCTGTCTGTCTGTCTGTTCGCGATAAATTCAAAAACGATCGAACGGATTTACAAGCGGTTTTCACCAATAGACAGAGTATTTCATGAGGTGTATTAAAATGTGGGCGAAGCCACTGGATCAATCGAGTTTTTATAGGTCCTAGGAGGTGGTCCTCGGTTATCATTTGTAAACATAAATCCAGCATTGCATATGTAAGCTATCACGCCATTTATACCAGGAGGCTTTTATTTTGGTATATGCTTTGTTTACTTTTTATTTTTCTGTGCTTGAGTTAAGTTTTCATTTTATTTGTTGGTATATTGGTATGGCTAGCTGACATACGACAAATTATTTAAGTTCTGTGTCTCGTAATGTTGATTACTTTGCCTACCTATGTATAGAATCAAGTCTATCTAACTAAACAGACAGCTGTGCTGCTGGGGAGTTTGTTGCGCTACTTCTTCTAACCAGCTAAAGCACTAGAGAGTGGTGAAGGGCGGGCGTTTTGGAGGACTGTCTTATGTAATTTTGACATTCGAAAAGTGTTGATTCTCAGCCTAATTTGAACAAATGACTTTTGATTTTGATTTTGATTTTATACTAAAACAAAAAAAGAACAAAGTATCATTATGTCGCCTGAATTACCGACATACGCATGTCAGTCATTATTAAATGGCCGCTCCAGAATGGCGCGCAATTTTTTCACAAACACGCCCTCGGGAGCCACAGACCACGAGTAATGGTAGGATGTGCCGCTGTAACCGTAAATATTTACAGGTAACTGCTTTACAAACAGATAACCTTGGTAACAAAGGTTACGGTGGAATGAAAGGGATTACTGAAGTAAATCAGCAGGCCCGTGACTCTGAGTATCAAGGCATGTTTTAACATTAAAGTAACCAGATCACCGGTTTGAGGACTGCAGATGATTTAGTCAGAAAGTTCTGAGCTTTGTTATGCCCACACTAAACCAATGTCTAGGTTATCTTGCAAGTAAAGATACTTCATATATTTGTTTCGAACAGTATGTGACAACCTGGTAAGCTCTGTCATTTACCTCATTTACCTAGAGAGCAATGGTGGTCGAAAGTCGGACAACCAATCTTACCAAAGGGTTTACCCAATTACTGGGTTATGGAGGATAAATAGGCAGTCGCTCTATGTGAAATACTGGTATTCAGCTGCATCTGGTTAGACTGGAAGTCAACCTCAACATACTTGGGAAAAGACTGGGCAGATGATGACAGAGCAAAATCAAAATCAAAAGTCATTTATCCAAATTAGGGTGAGAGTCAGCTCTTTTAACCGACTTCAAAAAGAAGGAGGTTATCAATTCGAATTCGATTTGTTATTTTTTTTTTAAATGTATTTTTCGTTGGGGCATAACTCCGTCATATATAAACAGATTTGAAAAATTCCTTTTTTTTCGAAAGGGGTTTATTCCAAAATGGTCCCATAGTAAATTTCATATAGTTCTGATGATGCGTTTCGAAGACAGACAACAGAACTCTTCAAGAAATGACAGCAAACAAACCGCGGTTGCTGTTATTGCATAAATATGCATTGTTTTGACCCCAAGGATGATGAAATTTCAAATTGTGTGGGGTAGGTACTGTAACTATAAAGTGAAAAATAAAAAACTCACCGACTTCCGAAATTAAAGTTATTTTTCACTTTGTAGTGTTTTTTGGAAGTAGGTTGTTTTTTTTGGAAAAAGTTTTTTTTGAAAGTCAAAATTACATAAGACAGTCCCTCCAAAACGCCCGCCCCTCACCATTTTGTAGTGCTTTAGCTGGGAAGAAGAAGTGGCGCAACAAACTCCCCAGCAGCACAGCTGTCTGTTAAGTTAGAAGAACTTGATTCTATACAATAGTAGGTAATTAACATTACAAAACGAAAAAAACATTACATTTGCCATATGTCAGCTAGCACACGCCAATATACCAATAACACATTGAAAACTATAGGTACTCAAGTAGAAATAAATAATAATTAATAAAAAATAAACGTAAACAGAACTTAAATAAAAGCCTCCGGCATAAAGGGCATGCCTGCTTACTTATGTAATTCTGCATTATATAGAAGAAAAAGAAGAAAACAAGAAGAAGTAACAAAAGTGAAACTAGGACCTTTGGAATAAAATTTATAAAAAGTTAATACAAAGGTTAATACAATTAACAAAAACAAAACCATGGTCAGCAAGACGATCAGTCACCACAAGCAGCACCCGTTCACTAGCATAACGCAAAGATCAGCCATTACCCTCCTCTTCATATTTGAGGGTAGGAGGCAACCCGACCCCCGACGCTACCGCAAGCAGTGACACCTAAGGGAACATGACAAACTTGCTGCCAGTTGCACTGTCCAGAATAATATGGATTGTCGAGGTCGCTAGTTAACTACATATTGCAATACAACTCATTAAAAAAAAAACATTGTAATGAGTAGATTAAGTAAACAATAAACTAAAATAAACTGAATAATTATACAGTCAAATAAAATAAACAATTTTATGAACTAACATAATTATAAAACCTGTCAGTAGGTAAGCTAATTCTGGTGAAAGAACATAAACATTGGCTTGAGTTAATCACACCGACCAACAATTCTTATCGTTTAAGTAGTCGTTGATAGAATAGTATGCCTTTGAACAAAGAGTGGATATAGGGTGGAGGTCTGCCCGGCTTAGGCGGAGCAGCGCCGTGTCCTCGTGGAGGTGATCGGCGACGGCGATCTCTCGCGTCCGGCCCTGGTTCAGGCCATGTTACGGAACGAGAGTGCGTGGGTAGCCGTCGCTTTGTTAAAATGCAAATGTCGCAAAGAAGAGGGAAGCTTGTTATAAAAAGTTATGCCAAGACCAACAAATGAGTTATGAACCTTATGAAGCCGTTGAAAGGGAACACGTAGTTTATCCTTATTTCTAGTATTAATATTGTGAATATCACTGTTTTTAGAGTACAAGTGTATATTTTGCCTAATATATAAGATGCAGGCTAAGATGTATTGCGATGCCACCGTGAGAATCTCAATATCTTAAAAAAAATCTCGAACAGCTCGTTTTTGAAGAACAAAAATATTTTGAATGTTAGCGGCTTTGCCCCTCAGCATATTGCTGTAGGACATTACGCTATGAAAATAAATACTAAAATAAACATGTAATGTTATGAAAATTAGCTTAATTACTAAATTACATATTAAGTTTTCAACAATTCTTTTATTTTCCTTATACTAAAAATACAAACTACTCATGAAAATTCTTGAGACTTATCCAAAGACATCACCATCACCCTCGTCGTCATCATCATCCTTGTCGTCATAATATATCACTACATTCAATGTCCGAATCAGGTACTGTGGTGACATCAATGAACTCAGTTGCATTACCGTCACGCATTAATAAGTCATCAAGTTCCTTGAACATAGACTTTTTAACTTTTGCAGTCATCTTTGGCCGAATAATCGTCAGCAAAGGATCCGAAGATAACAGAAGATTGTGCAAAATGTCATCATTAGTTGCCAAACTCACTCCATTTTCGGTGTAAAATCACAGCAATTCTCCTGATTAACTTAATATCTAACCCTGTAATTTGGACAGTCTTCTCAGGGTTGGAAAAAAACCGTTTTGTTGCATTGCCACAATTGGCATTACCACTCTCCTGTTAAATCCAGCTGCAAACCGGTTTCTCTTCTGAAGGTTTCTTTAATTATTTCTTTTCGTTCTTTCACCTTTCTCTTCATTTCTTCGCCTTTAGCCTGCCATGATTTTATCTCAATTTTATAAGAGATGTGCAGTTAGCACTCCATGGACCTAATCCACGCATGCAGTGAACTAAGGCCGTACTTATATAATTCTTCATACATTAGCTTCTTCCTCACATCCACTAACTTGTTCATTTCGGTAGGACGCGCTTTACACATATCACATACAGCTGATGATGTTGATATGTACGAGTGTATCTTGCCATCAATCATAGTCAATATGAAATTATGGCTAACTTTGAACCCCATAGTCAGTCGGAGATACGTCAGCCATCTCGAACTTTATTTCAGCCATCTCGCGCATGACATTAAAAAGAAATTGGGCGGCAGTATCCTGTTGAAGATGGTCGCTCATTCCCCCATAAGACGTTTTTATCTGCAGCGACAAGCTTAAGAGGTACAAGACTCGCCATAAATATGCTACCCTAATCTTCTTCACTAATGCTGGTTTTCGGGTGGTAAATACTCTGGCTGGACGCCCCATCAAAACCCCACTTGTTAACTGACCAACTGTTTTACTGTTCGTAATTGGCTCATTGCCAATTAAGAACAGTGATGAAACAATTATCAATTTTTTTAACAAATTGTATTATTTGGTAAATAATTAATAGTGGTAGCTAATTAAAACAATTAGCATAAATAGCGTCTATAAATTATCAAATTGTCTGAATCCCCAAGCTAGAGGCAAGTTTTTACTAGCTAATATTTCATAACAAGATATGTTTATTTAGTGAATCTGACCAATTTTATATTGTAATAATGCGCTGTATTTTGAAAGTAAATGTACCTAGGCATACACACACACATTATTTTGGTTCAAGCCAATTGAAAATTCATGGTTACAATGGTATTTTTGTCATGCTATTGTATTTTTTTATGATAAAACGAAAATCGATTATATCTCTGAAAGTGCACCTTTGGGGCACCATGTATCTTTGGATGAAATGTGGCACTTAGTAGATAGATACCATTTATAAAAATTACCACCCAAAACAAGGCAAAACTCAGGCCGTGGGGGAGCTTAAGTGTCCATTTCATTACAAAAAAAAAAAACACTTTTATTATCGATTTACTCACGAAATATGAGTCCAATTAGAAAAAGTCTCAAATTAATATTTGTAGATATTTAACAAAGAAATACGATGGCATTTTTTTTAAATATCAATTTTTTGAAATGCTTATATACGAGTATGTTGAAATTAAGAAATAGTCAGTGTCTTTCAAAGAAACGCCGACTTCATCTAGTTTAAAAAAATAT
Organism: Polymixis lichenea; assembly: GCA_949091785.1. NCBI lineage: Eukaryota > Metazoa > Arthropoda > Insecta > Lepidoptera > Noctuidae > Polymixis > Polymixis lichenea. The sequence goes on from OX420948.1 coordinate 955,451, forward strand.
GATTGACGTGTGAAAGTGTTTGTACAAACCTACTTACAGAAATTTATCATATATTTGATGCTACAGAAGATTTTATTTTTTCTTAAGTCGCGTTCACATCTAACAAACAATCAGCCACCGGTAGGAGTGCCGTGTGTAGGCTCTATAATAGCGTAGTAACTAGTTATAGTGTATTATTGGTTCAGTGTTTACGAAAAGTTGAATGTGTATGGAAAACCAGTAAACTCACAATCGGTGCCTTTTTTTTGAGGGTGGGAAATCATCGAATAACTTCTCCCGCTCTGGGTGGAGCAGGAGGGTGTGTCAGATTTTTACTGACTATTAAAACCCACCCGTGTTCCTTCAGTTGCCTGTATGCCAGGGGCCGCGGTATCTCTTTTGAACAACCCGCACCCCTGCCTGGACAACCCGCACTCTGGCTTACAATACGTTTAATGTGAATGCGACCTTAATTTACATAATTATTACGTATCCGACAGTGACAGTCCTTTAAAACAGATAGCCACTTGAAATATCTCTGGAGATCCCTGGGAATATCTTAATCACCATGTAAGCTGTGCATCTCTTTGATATAATCCCGTAATCTGCTGTAACGGCACCCGAGGGAGGCTGTGGGTAGCTCACTAATAGAGGTGCACACAATTTATTGTACGGCGCCCAATACGTATTACATTCTAGAGGCGTAAATTGTCACCAAAATTAAGACAGAGGTTTAATAAATAAGAGGGAAATAATAAAAGTGACTAGTTTTCACTTTTATTATTTTCCTCTTGTTTATTAAACCTCTATTGGACTTAAATGAAAATATACGGCGCCATATTTATTATTCCGTGGTGTCACACGAACATTCTGGATCAAAATTCAAAGACACCACATTTTGTAAAAACTATGTTGACTGTACTGAAAAAGAAAATGTTCGTGATAGCAACTTACAATAATATTACTATCTATTAACAAATAGGCGGCCATGAGACGCTCAATCTGACTAATGTATGACAGACTGACTGTCGTTTGACGGATGCTTGACTGAGCGTGTAAGTGAGCACACGTGGTTGACTAACTGACGTCGAATATCTAGATAATTATTTTGATTTTTGTCTTCAATCTTGCAGTCACTTAGTTAGAACTGAGCATGTTAAGGCTTGCTGTCACTCACGCATCTATTGTACTTTGAACTATACTGCTGATTCTTATGATTTATAGTTATGTAAAGCTATATTTGTAACGGTCTCGAATCATATTTTAGTCAACATACAACCTGACACTGACATGAAAATAACAAAAATTGTAAGTAAATTTGAATTTACCGGGCTTCCTTAGCGTATCCCCCTATAGTATCTATGTTCTCCAGTCGGATTTTGGATTCCAACTGACGTAACGGATTGTCTTGGCATCGCTTCAGTCTTGCTTCATTCCGTGATCAAAGATCAACGAAATTCTGTAAGTCAGAATGAGCTTCTAAAGGACTTTGATAATGAAAAAATAATGGTAAAAAAAAAACTTTTTAAAAACAAGCTTAACAAGTCTAAGAAGAAAATAAAGTCTCGCGACAAGCTTTTATATAATTTAATAAATAATGTAATACATGTACTAAATTGATTGGTTTGATTTAATTTAAAGTTTATTTTCTTCTTTTAGGGCAATTAAACAAAAGCTTATTTTTTTTAAGTTTTTTTTTACCATTAATTTATTTTTTATTTATTAATTATGATTGGGAATGTTTCTAAGCCTGTGCATTTCATTTAATAAAAATTAAATAAATAACCATTTATTTCAGATTAAAAATCCATAATTCCATACTATTAATCCATACACACACATTAAAAAAAAAACAAATTCACATCAAAATTAAATAAAACATCACATAAAATAAAAACAATTAAGGACACAGTTGCACACAATTAGGACCGGAAGGAACTGACCATTGCTCACAGTGCAGTATGCAAACGTATCCAGTGGCGCAGCAGTGGTGAGTCCCACCTGTCCGCGAACACGCTTAATAAACTGTTGCTACTGGACCTAACACGACTCACCAGCGACGCACACTGCTTCCTTATAACAGCATGGAACTCATCAGTGTGCGCCTCTGCGAACATAGTCGAAGCACTGCAGAATCGTGGCAGCGCCAGCAGCACCCTAAACGCATTGTTATATTGAACACGCAGGGCGTTGTATGACGCAAATTTGTAATTAACCCACAGGCTGCACGTGTATAGTGTTTGGCAGTAAGACTTAAAGAGAGTCACTTTCACTTGATTATTGCTACGAGCGAACCTGCGGGCCAACATATTACACCGGACAGCCAACGCCCTACGTGCCCTTTCCACATCCGCGTTATCCTGTTGGTGCTCGGAAACCCAGTGGTCCAGATACTTAAACTGAGCGACTCTATTTAAAGGGGTACCAGCTAAGGTGACTGTAGGTACAGTCACGTAATTTTTGCCGCACCCCTTAAATACTAGGAGTTAACTTTTCTTCGCATTGTATCTGAGCCTTTGGTCCTCCGCATAGGACTCACAAATCCACACCAGCTTACGCAGACCGCCGATCGATGAACTCAGCAGCATGTCATCGGCATAACTGATATTGTTTATTGTTGAGACAAACGCCGTCTATGTAGCACCCGACATTGGCACTGATGAGCTCACCGACAAGCCGGTTAATGTACAAGTTGAAGAGCTTCGGTGACGTCAGTCCACCTTGTCTCACCCCGCACTGCAACCTGTACACATCCGAGAAAGAGCCTGCCCATCTGACACTATTTTTCTGGTTGTTGTACCAATACCTAAAAATAGATGTAACTTCCGGACTGCAATCTATCTCACCCTCGAGCTTGCGCCATAGCTTGTCATATGACACCAGGTTGAAAGCTTTTGAGAGATCGAGAAAGCATGCAAAAACTGGTGTTTTCCGATCACTATAATATTGAACAGCCTGCATAAGACACATAATAGCACTTTCCGTTGACAAACCAGATCGAAATCCAAATTGTGCGTCATTTAGCTTAATATGCCTGCCCAGTTGGTGGTCAAGCAGACTGTCCAATACTTTCGCAGTAACCGTGGCTAATGAAATCGGTCTATAATTTAATAAATCCGAAGTATCACCGGTTTTATTTTTAGGAATTGGCACAACAACGGTGTACATCAGTCTAGAGGTAGGTACGAATGGCTTACGCACAGATTAAAAAACATGGCCAACACCCTTGGCAAGTGAACTCCTGCATTTTGCAGATGCTCGATGCTGAAGCTGTCGTGACCAGGAGATTTACCTCTTTTCATATCGCTATTAATGCCTGCCACATCCTTGGCTGAAAACCTGACTTTAAGATCTCCGACGGCTGACTCAACATCAAGCATCTGCGGTGCCGCATCCAAGAGCGAATCAACTTTAAAAAGCTGTTGGAAACGGTTGGCAATTTCCCATGGTTCATGCACGCCAGCCACACTCACAGGGTGACCAGGCTTCGGATTTAACTGATTTGTCTTTTTCCAAAAACCCTTAAAATCCTTCTGAGAGTGGTGGTCTGCAGTTATGTCCATTTAAATTTTTTGCTCGTTTTCCTGACACCACTTCAATCGGGACTTAAAAAGTTTCCTGGATTCAGACATTTTTTCGCAAACGTATGCGCCCACATCTGAAAACAAAGCCTGGCCCTCACATGAACATCCCTAACGTATTTGTTCCACCCAGTTATGCTACCTTTGTTACGTCTCTTTCTAACAAGCGCTGAACATTTAGACGCATCTGTTAATATACATACTATTTCATCATACAAGTTATCTAAACAATGTCTATGGTGTATATTGGAACAGATTTTATCAGCACAACTACTCATTTCAGACGGAAAATCAACATTTCTTAGTTTAACATGACATAGCCTATTGTATTCATAAATTTGGTTACGGTCCCTTTCACCCCATGTCACTTGATTATCACGAATGTCAGTTTTAGACAGCATGCTTTTAGGTTTTATTAATCCTAGATCACATTTGAACTAAATAGAATAGTGGTCGGACCAGTAAATGTCATAAAGAACAGACGCACCAACAAAAGCGTGCCGCGCGGCACTAGTAACGACACAGTGGTCAAGCCAGCGCCGCGATTCATGTGCGTCACTCACAAAAGTGTATGTGTCCGACGGCAATAGTTCTCTGTCGACGCACGACCACAGCTGATCGGCACAAAAGCATTTTAGTTCAGTATCAAAAGGCTCACCTGGATGTGCGTTGAAATCACCCAATATAAACACTGATCCTACATTATTACTTTCAATAATGGAATTTATTTCACATAAACACTCTGTAAATTCTACTAAGTTATCTGTTAAGTCTGTTGGCATATACACAGAAAAAACGATTATAGCACGATCAGTGAATTCGAGTTTCACTGCTAGCACACGCACACTGGAGCACGGTAACATGGTCACTGTGGGAAACAAACTTTTCCTTCATAATATGGCCACACCTCCATACGGTCTACCCCGAAGTATGCTTTAATGCGTCGTTGTTACATTTACATTTACGTAATTATTCGTAGAACCCACACATATGTGTTGTTTTGAGCACTTAAAGTGTTATGTATCTATGGCCACCTTTCAGCTCCAGCATCAGACCCTGGTTACCATATAGGAACAAAGTACTCGTCAATAGGAATCAAACGAGCCCAAACTCGATAGGGTTGTGTCATTTTATTGCGGAGTTCCTATGGCTACCTTCCAGCTCCAGCATGGAGACCCTGATTACCATATAGAATCAAAGTACTTGTCAATACGTATCAAACGAACCTAAACTCGATGGGGTTGTGCCGATATATTGCGGAGTTCCTATGGTCACCTTCCAGTTCCAGCATCAGACTCTGGTTACCATATAGGATCAAAGTAAAAGAAAGAAAAAGTATTTATTAGACTCGCACAGGAATAACACAAACTTAACTATATAACATACTTAATAAAATATAAATTAAAATTAGAGAAAAACAAAAAGTAAAAATAAAAAACAAAGTGCCGTACGAGGCCAAAAGGCCCGTCAATACGAATCAAACGAGCCTTAACTCGATGGGGTTGTGTCGCGTCATTACGGAGTTTCTATGGCCACCTTCCAGCTCCAGCATGACACCCTGGTTACCATATAGAATCAAAGTACTCGTCAATACGAATCAAACGAGCCCAAACTAGATAGGGTTGTGTCGTTTTATTGCAGAGTTTCTGTAACCACCTTCCAGTTCCAGCGTCAGATCAGCTCCATGTTATCATAATATTGCATTGTCTTGCGATATACATAATGCAAAATTTCAGCTGAATCGGTTAAAGATCTGCATCAAAATTGAGTTGCAAGATTCCACCCGGACAAATATATTATTTTTTACTTTTTGGAGTTTTGTTTGGGTCGGGGGTTTTAAATTTTTTAATTTAACTTTAAAAAATGGCATCAAAAAAATCATCCGCATCGCCGTCGACTGGTAATATTCCCAAGAGACTGGTAGCATTACCACGTTGTATGGCAATGCTTAGCCGCTGGCCAAGGTACAAACCAGCCCTTGGCTCACGGGAAGTTGCAACCAGCCTTTTTGAGATTTCCCTAAAGAGACCATGAGCACTCGACCCCACGGCCCGAGGGTTTCAACCCCAAACGGCTCGTAAATATAATTGCCAATTAGGTTGTTATACTTTCGCCGCTTGAGGTTTTCCGCAGCCGCAGCGGCAGCGCCAGCACAGCACACCGAGCCAGGAAGATGGGATGGCGCAAGAGTATCGACACACGTTGCTTCCCACACTAAAGGCCTACCCGACTTCCATGGAAATAAAGACATTACGTCCGGTCTCTTACCATCGTCGCGTGCCAAGCCATTGGGTTCTAATACAGATGGAACGCCGACGGTAACAAGAGCTCGTCGGATGATGTCGTTAATGTTTGCATGCCGCGCTAAGCGCCCGCGCTTCGGCTGCAAGACAGGCCGTGGTGTCCTAGACTGTTGACAACTTCGCCGCAGTGACAGCGATGAGGAGAACAACAAGGAGCACCCAGTCGCAGAGAAGCAGCGAGGCAGAAAGTGGTGTCGTCGAACAAAGTGCCTATGTTCGACGACGGTAGTGCATGAAGCCACAGACCCGATTCCCACTTACCCACAGCCAGCAGGCGCGCACGCTCCGCAGTAGTAGCAAACGTGTTAAGTAGATTGTCTTGTACTACTCTGCAGAGTGGCTCATCCCACCGTCTCTGGGAAAATGGTTTATCGGGTAGATCAGAGTTCGGGCAAGCGAGTTTCCAGGCATCCATAGCCTCGGTGAAGCACGGCACGTCGAAATGAATCAGCGTGGAAACTAGGATTTTTCTGATTAATTTCTCAGTGCCGTGGACCGGGAATATGAAAGCCGGTAAACTAATACAAGAAATTTTGCGGACGCCGAGGCCTCCCATACGAATGGGAAGAGTAGCTTATGCCCAAGCTCGGTCGTCCATGGTCACATTTAAGATCGAAGTTAGTGTGTGCCGGATAATTTGGTCCATTCTGTCTAATAGGTGAGTGTGCTTCCATAAATGGGAAGTGCGAAGGAAGTATGTTAATTTGGGACCGAAACAACAATAGCGCATTAAGGTGATGGCTGAATGCATATTAATTTGGAACAATCTTTCCGAAACGTCGTTGAAATTTTGAATTTTTTCCTCAATAAAAAAGGGAAAACAATTCTCAAAGATTGGAGACCCAAGGAGACGAAGAGAGCTTTTTTCAATTATTTTAATATCTGGAGCTATTGCGTTAAATTTGGAAAGTGTCAGATGTCTGTCAGTACTATCCGTTATGTAAAGTTCACATTTCGAAAGGTTAAGATCAAGGCCAATCGAGTGAAGTTCATTTTTTAATGATTTTAAGTCATTTAAGACCGTTTCTACATCGCCTCCCAAAGTTCCATCGTCAAGATACCAAACATTAAATTTGGAATTTAGCTGTCGAATAATTGGATGAATGGCTAAACTGAAAATCACTGGTCCGAGGGGGTCACCTTGTTGGCAGCCAACAGCAGATTCCAAAAGGTTGTCCCGATATAGTAATTTAGTTGGGTGTCTGTAACATTGCCAAAGGAAACTATAGATTAGGGGTATTTCTTTTTTAGTTTCTGCCAGCAAGGTGTCCCTATTAACTGAATTAAAGGCATTCTTTATGTCAACTTTCAGGATGACCTCTCCTTTGCCGGAATTTAGGTAGGTGGACAAGGCATGTACGGCAGCCTCACAGCCCCCTTTGGAGCCGTAACCTAGCTGAAGGGGCTGAAATTTTTCCGAAACCACCTCACCATAAATTTTGCAACAAATTTTGGCTGCCATATGCAGGTAGGTAGTTCCCACGGCAATAAGACGCCGTCCTTCTTACGCAGGGCGCATAGATTGACCCCGTACAGAACGTCGATGACGGCCTCGTTCACCTTGCCGGAGAGCATTAGGTTAATCAGAGCCGTGAGCTCCTTCAAGAGCAACTCACCAGCTTCCCCGGCGCCTGAACAGAGAAATCCTTTAGGTGCTGAGGACTCAGACCATCGAGGCCGCCAGCGGAGCCACTCCGGAAGGAACATACGGCTGTGACGAACTCGCGACCTGAAATGGTGACGGAGTGATTATCCGGGTCAGGGGAGACGGGAAAAGAAAGGCCATCTGCTGGTGCAGGGTGTTTGCTTTCCAAAGCTGCGAGAGTTTCTGGAGAACACGGTGCCACCACATCGCTAGTGAAAAGAATCCTGGCTGCTCCGCTAATGTCACCTTCCGCTAACTTAGACTCTACAAGATGGGATATACTTCTTGAAGAGGTATATCGCTGTGTCGGTAATTTTAAATCCAAATTATGAGCCGAAACATTATAGTTTTCTTTAATTTGTGCAGTTAATGTCTTTTTGGTTGCCAAATTCTTTTGTACATGTAGGATTCTGTAAGGGAAGGTGAGAAGCTGTCCCCAAACACTTTGTGAGTTCTCCCGGGCAGCAAGACGAACGCAGCCTGCTAGGTGTTGTGCCACAAGAGGTATAGCCCCCCGTGGAACTCGCTTTAAAACAGGAACAGAGTTTTTGAATTTTGAGAGGGTTTTCCAAAACGGGTCAACAGTGGATGTAGCTGGTGTTGTAGGACTAGAAACTAAGACAGGGTCTGAAGTGAGAGCATTTTGTGGTCTGTGTACTTTTCCAATATGCACATTTAGACCCCGCTTACCTTTGAAAAATCGTACCTGGGTACACAGCGGACATCTCTCCAGGATGGTCAGCGATGTTGAAGGTTGACAAGCACTATTATCCACCACAACGCTGCTGCCACTAAGCATTTAAATTAAACTTAAATATTACACCGTAATAAAAATAATGTAAAAAACAAACTAAACGAATAAAACACTAAAATGTCTATGTGACACCGATGACAACGACGGTTGACGATGACGGGAACGACGCAGTCGCGCTTGCGGCCTAGGGCGCTGCGCCACCGATGCATTTTGGCGCAGCCTTGGCAACAGTTGCCAGGAGACACATGAACTGGCGTCGCGTCCTGGGTGTAGCGTCTCAGTCTCAATTTTCGCTCTCAATGACGGATGGAGCTATGGGTTTCTTTCTCGCGACATCAAAAAAAAAAAAATTCTGGCTTTCTCTTGGACAGTACATTAATTTCGGTCAATGAAAGATTTTAACAGTTAAATGAGTACTCGGAATCTTGGTATTTTTGTACAATATAAAACAGTTTTAAATTTGTAACAATCAAATTATTTTCTATATAAATATTTTAGCTCAAACACCATCTATGGAAGATGTCAAAATTCGACGGCGATGCGGATGAATTTTTTGATGCCATTTTTTAAGTTGTGAATAGGTTTAATTATGTTAGTTTTTATTTGATAACGATTAGCATGCTTAAGGTTTGTTAATAGTACCAATATAACTCATTATTTAGCTTTAATTTCCTGCTTTTCAAATCAAATTAAATCAAATCAAAATATTTTATTTCACATAAACCTGCAAGGGCACTTATGAAACGTCAGAAGCTAGGTGCACGGTTCCAATTTGTCGCTTCCTATGGAGAAGAGCTGGCAAGAAACTCCACGGTTACTCTTTTAAAAATAATTGGATTTTATAATGTTTTCAAATTACAGTGATATTAGGTATGGGAGAACAGTGCAGGCCTGTCAATAAGTACCAGGTACTTAGAGGAATGAAAATAAAGAATAGAAACTGTAGGCCTACAACGTTCTCTCATTCACAATATGTAAAAGAATCTACATAAGTAAAATCAACCTATTTAAACCAAGTGATATGATTTCCATGAGAATCACTAATAAATACTTGATATTACAAGTGTTGTATAATGTCATGTGTTTTTAAACTTAATGTCTCGCCTATATCTGTGCAGCGTTGCGATTTTTCCCGCAGTGAAGTTTGTTAATAATTTATTCTCATTCCTCGTCCTGATCATAATTTATAACCTATTTACTGAAACCTTTTCAATGAGCCCAAACACGATACTTCTGCTGTTTGTTGGTGAGTAACTTGGGTATCCTGGATGGAGGTGATGCACCAGCATCAATTCAAAGTTGCTTTCGTCTAATATCATTGAAGCAATAGAATATTAAATTTCGACTTGATCAGACCCGTGGAAGAAGCTTAAATACCTTAATCAACCAGAAAAGAGCTGATAATCTTCAAACGGCTGAACCGATTTTGATGAAACATGTCTAAGAACACTCCCGACTAATTCACCTTTCAAACAAAAACAAACAAAATAAAAATCGGTTCATCCGTTCGGGAACTACGATGGCAGCCAGACACATATACACACAGATTTATTACACCCCGTCGTTTCTGCGTCGGAGGTTAAAAACAGAAAACAATGACAATGACTAACATTCAGGGGTTCGGGTTGTTCGAAAGAGATACCGCGGCTCCTGGCACACAGGCAACTGAGGGAACACGAGTGGGGTTTAGTCAGTAGAAGTCTGACACGCCCTCCTGCACCAGCCAGAGCGGGAGAAGTTATTTGATGATTTCCCACCCAAAAAAAATGGCTAGCATAGAATAGTGGGACTATTCTACTTACTACACTATTCTGTTTGGATAAAAAGATGTTTGGATGTTTGTTACTTAATCAGTAAAAACGGCTGAACAGATTTGGATGAAATTTCGCCAAAGGTTAAAACTTGGATTAACACAGCATACTTTTATCTCAATATTCGACCTCCACACGGGCGACGCCGCTCTCTAAAACTGGTAAAAATATAAAACAAAACCTTACAATTTGACAAGCAAAAGCAAAATACGGCAGCAATTTAATCTGTGCTGTTCCCCTGAGATACAATCCTCAATATTATTAACACGGTACGCTATTCGTTACCCGGGCGCCACGTCATGCCCCAAAAGTGCATTATTTTGTCCCACACTAACTACGAACACTACTCTGTGCTCAAATTTAATTTCAGGGATGTCAGCGAAAACGCAATTTGAGAAATGAAACAGTGTTATTTTGAAACAGCAGTTTTTGATGGAAACTTACCTTCTTACTATACACAGAATGAAATTATTCCAAGTTCAAACCTATGATAATGTATGATTATTCCTTTGTTATTCCTGATATAGGTTTATTCCGTAATTAATAGTAACAGGGATAGAGCATATAAGTTCCTTCAACCAGCTTCATCAGGGTGGAGGGTGCCCGAAACGAAGTTCTCGGAGCTGAGTTATTAATACACTTTGGTTTTGATGTTTAGTTCTGAGCTGAGCTGCACGATTAGTGACTTAGGCGTGACTGGATATGTCCACTCAGTCTGTGTGGTTCTTTCCTCAAAATACTATTTCAGACACCAATCTATATGGTCTTCACATGATCTGAACAATATTATGTCTGCATTTTAAAAGAGACTATGACCTCTGAGTCTGTTTTGGCCTTTCTTCTCAGAGTAGTCAGATAGGAAACGCCGACCTAATCTAGTTTTAAAAATATGATTGACATGTAAAAGTTTTTGTGCAAACCTACTGACATAAATAAAGTCGTTTATCATTTGAAGCGGTGGGAAGATGCAATAATATTCTAGCATTCCCCTTGTCGATATGTAGGTGTACTGTAGGTACCCCTCTGTCCAAAGAAGGCGTGATGTTATAAATAAATAAATAAATAAAAATCTTTATTGCAGACCACATGATCCATAAAAAAACACAAGCAAAAAATAAAAAAATAAAATAAAAAAAATAATAAGTACAATTAAAAAATTTAGAGTAAAGTAGAAAAAAATAAATAAAATAAATAGCATACATACACACACACACACACGCTCTCACACACACACACACACACACACACACACACACACACACAAACTCACTCCTTTCTTGCACATAAATAGGCACAAACATTTTACGCGGCTATTTCCAACCACCGCTTGTAGGTCTTGGTAGCATAATTCTGTCAGCAATGTCCTTAACTAAGGTGTTTCTACACGTACCAACCCTGGACATGAAAGAAGCAATTCTGCTTCTCTGAATGGCATTGAACGCGTTCAGCCTTGCCTCCGCGAACATTCCAGAGGCACTACAATAGCGCTTCAACCCCATTAGGTGTCTGTAGATGTTGTTGTACTGAACACGTATACCATCCCAAGACTTCCTTGTATACTCAGTCCAGAGCTGGCACGTATAGAAACTTTGACAATACGTTTTGAACAGGTGCACTTTCGTTTGTACATTAGCCTTAGCAAATCTTCTGGCAAGCATGTTTCCCACAACCGATAGAGCACGACTTTGGCGATCGATATCCGCATCGTCTTTCATGTCTGATGTCAGTATGTGACCAAGGTACTTGAACCTCCCCACAACCCTCACCGTCTGCCCCCCAATGCACACTGGTGGAACATTTTGAGGCCCCTTTCCCGACCTGAATATTATAAGTTCTGTTTTTCTAGCGTTATAAACTAAGTCATGGTCTTTAGCATACTGATCACAAATAACTAGCAGCTTTCTTAAGCCCTTAATTGAGGGGCTGAGCAGGACCATATCCTTTATGTTATGTTAACCTAGATATTCCTTACAGTGTTTTTCTTCACTGATGCTAGTAATGTCCAAGATAAACTCACAAAGTACATTTGAATTGCAAAAGTCACATTGGTATCTACTTGCCCAGCTTCGAACCCACAACATTTTGGATGAGAAGCGAAGAAATTAAACATTTTAGGCTGTTAAACTAGCTTCAAGACCTACTTAATTTGCACCGGTACTAATTTCAGTCTTATGTAGTTACATTTTTGAGTTCAAACTGTATTCCACCATCCTACAATCCTACTTAAAAATGTGAAAGTTTGTATGTTTGGGGGTTTAGATGTTTGGATGATTGTTAAATTTGGCACACAGCTATAGTTTATAACCTAGATTAATACATAGGATACATGTTATCCCGGTAGTACGTTCTCGTGGAATCATTTTCGACGTCCACGCGGGCGAATTAGCTAGCATAAGCTAGTGTATAATAATGATGATGATAAAATCAATGAGTTTATTTTGTTATCTGGTCTTGAAAGAGCAGCAGCCCTAACAACAAAACGGTACAATTTTAGCGTAATTGTTTAGAAACATAAACGCTATAAAGTGCAGTGTCATAAACGTTCTGCGTTTCAAACCCTCGACGATTCAGTCTAACATGTTTTATTTTATGTTTTAATTATAGACATGAATTAAAATAATGGTAGAAAGTGTTGCGAGGATCCCGGCTACTGGGGCCGCAACTAACTGAAACCGCAGTCCTAGTTGCCGGATCCATTTTAATTAATATTTTTCTTCCGGCAACTGGGAGCAACCATGAAAGAATAAAAACGTCTATTGCTAAAGCCAAAAACAGTACAGTCAAACTAAAAAATGTTTAAAGTAATAAATAAAGTAAAAAACTACAACTGTATACATTACGTTGATTATTTTTAATATAATTACTCCTATGTTTACTAAGCTCCTACCAAGTTATGACAACTTGTTACTTTAAAGGCATAAAGCCATTTCTAGCTGCTACACCTACCTATGTTAGGTGAGCTCCTACCAATTTATGACAACCTGGTACTTCAAAGACGTAAAGCGTTTTCTAGCTGTCACACAAACTGATTAGAAAATTAATTATCCTCTTTTTTCCCGTGCAATGAGGTTAGTTTAGTTTCTTTTTTGTTTTATTGAGTAAAAAATGGTGCAACTAACTTTACACAGATATAAATAAAACATTTTTTCGAATCAAAGAGTTATTTTCTATGATTATCACTTTAAACACTTTTTCGTTTGACTGTACTATTTTTGGCTTCACCAATAAATAGATTTTGTTATTCAATTACGGGTGGTCCCAGTCGCCAGAAAAAAATATTAAATTAAATGGATCCGGTGACTGGAACCTCGGTTCCAGTTAATTGCGGTCCCAGTCGAAGGAATCCTCGTGTCGCAAGGGTTTTGCGGAAGAACGTAGATGGGGACAACAGTAGGGGTAAACCAGAGAAACGATTATTAGATTATGAAAAAATGATTTTGCGAGAACTTGTTTAAGTTATGATGAGATGATGACTCATAGAGATGTATCAAACACAAAGCATTAAATTAAATCAAAATCAAAATCAAGTCATTTATTCAAACTAGGCTGAGAGTCAGCTCTTTTTGAACGTCAAAATTACATAAGACAGTCCCCCAAAACGCCCGCCTTTCACCATTTCCTAGTGCTTTAGCTGTGAAGAAGAAGTGGCGCAACAAACTTCCCAGCAGCACAGCTGTCTGTTAAGTTGGAAGAACTTGATTCTATGCAATAATAGGTTAGTAATTAACATTCAACAATAAAAGAAAATTTCATTTATAAAAATTAAAAAAAAAAATGGTTTATATATTAAAATAAATTAAACAACGGTACGAAGTAACTATATGACCTGTCAGTTGTTAAGCTAATTCTGGTGGCAGAACAGAAACGTTGTCTGAGTTAATCACAGCGACCGACAATTCTTATCGTTTAAGTAGTCGTTAATAGAATAGTATGCCTTCGAACAAAGGTTGGATTTTACTTTAGGGTTTAAAAGCATTAAAATGTAAATCTAGCAAAGATACAAATTGATTTATCCAAATAAATAAAATTGTAGTATTTGTTTGTAATGTCAAAAATACAGAGTTTTACTAAATACTTATAATTAAACTATATATAAATGAAAGTATTTATGGTACTTTTATAAGTACGTACGTAGATATATACTTTCTTTGATTTTTATTTTTTTTACATTCTCATTTTCATTTGGTCTGTCTCTTTGTTTGTTCAAGCTTATCTCCGAAAGGTCTAGACCGATTTTGATGTTTTAACGAGTAAAAGGTAGGCTAGACATTGTCGCAGTAGCACGTTCTCTTGGGTGAATTTCCGACACGCACGCGATTGAAGTTGCGGGCACACATAATTTCAAATAAACCAATTACAAAGCACAGTAGGTACCTATGGCAAAGAACGAGCAAGAAACTCCATGGACACTCGTATTGTAACTAAATATTCGTTTTATCATTGGACCTACTTATGCAAGACGGAATCAACCCACACAATTATAGTTTTGAGATAAAGCCGTTTTTGTCAAAATTGTGTATACAATGAAATAGTTTGTTATTTTGAATAAAGTTTATTTAGAATATTGAACAAAATGGTTTGTTCTATGTATACAAATATAATATTGATGAAAATCATAAACAGTACAATAGTAATTTAAAAAAAACTCATTGGTTCCTTTTTGCAAAACTATCTGTGTGTGGGTTGGTTCCTTGTTAATTTATTACCATGCCATAATTTTTCAGTAAAAAAAAAATCTTATACTTCTTTTAAACATTTTATTGAAAAATAGAAACAAATCTTAATGTATAATCTCAACTTTTAATTAATTTTCAACTTCAAAATCAGGTTGTCCGGAAAAACCTTCAAGATCGTCTTGTAGGTCTGGGTTTCCAACGAGCTTTACATAGAAATCGTGCGAGTCTTGCGGAATTAGGTGCAGCATGCTTTTTAAATCCTGCAATTTAGCGTCAGGGACCGGTTTCCCTGTTGGCCAAAGTGGCTCCATTATTTCTTTTGTAACAAAACATTGTCTTCCACGAACATTTTTTTTAATATCCACTACCTTAAAATCTTCATTCAAATTAGTTTTCATGTAAATTTTGAACATTTCATCCTTTTTAATCATAATTTCTTTTGTACTGAGCCATGAAACTTTCTCTCCATCTATAGTTTTTTTTCTATTAATTATATTTTTTTCCAACTTTAACGATGACAAGAAATCTTCATTTTTCATCCTGTGTACCTGCATTGGTTTCGTTTTTTTACAGGTTTTCATAACCTGAATATAATCATTCGGTGTGTACAGCCTCTGTTGACGTTTTAAGGCACATTCTATCTTCCCAAAATCTGTATCATTCGGGAGGAAACTATGCCCCGATTCAAGGAATCTTATATTGATTTGGTCTAAAGTTGGATGTTCATTCAACATGGCTTTGAGCATTAATATTAATTTTATGTTGCGGTTCTGGCCACCACACGAATCGCTCCATAAAATCAGATGTTTCACGTTGCCATCCAGCCTTTCTGTGATATGTTTCATGAGACAGGACCCTACTTCTTGAGCACCTCTGCCAGCTTCTCCTTCTACCCACACATTGCAGTGAGCTTCATCTTTGCTCCCAGTATGTATACCTAAATTGTATACCCAGAGTTGTCTTTTGTAAAAGACGATATTGGTGGGTATACGCGGTAAAGGCAACGTTTTTTCGAGATCAAATGTCAGGGTTTCAACAGAGGGATCATCTTTAGCTAACTTCATGTCAGTTCTCAATTGGTTTTGTAGAGATTTTGCGATTTCTTGATGCGCTACCCGCTTCTGTTCAATGTCGGCTTTATTTTGTTCCGACGACGCGTGCAGTATTTGACTTTCAAAAAAGTCACACTTATTACACGTATCTTTTTTAAGAGACTTGGTACGCAGATTAAACTTCGTAAAAAATAATTTATTGACTTTTGCAGCAGACAATATTTTCACCCCTGCGGTTTTTGCTTCATCGCTGTATAACTCGTACATTTTTGATAAGGTCATGTCTGCTCTCAAAAACTTAGCCCCTTCTGTTTTTTCTCGGCGATAGTGGGATACATATGTCGGCAAACTTTTAATAAAGTTTATCACGAAGTCCTCGTTTTTAAGAGATGTTCTATTGCACCCGCCGTGCACACCACGATTATCTATAATGCAACTGTCTGATCGCATTTTATAAAGCGACGTATTTATTCTTTTTGCCGACGTCTGTAATGTTTTGACAAACATATCTCTACAAACTGATACACCATCTAGAAAATATTGGCGTGAGTAAGACTTTTTCTTTGAAACTTTGGTTTTATTGTCAGTTGCAACGTAATGACGCTTCACAGGTTGTTCTTTTATTAAAGCAGTTAAAAACATATTTTGCGCATTATAAGATCCTAGAGAATAAAACTTTTTAAATTGAGCCAATCTCTTTTCTACTGGGAGATTTTCGTGGCACTTTTTTAGGCAACTGCATTGAAAATCTACAAATTTCTTAGGACTGACAATCTTTTTCTTAGAGTTGACGTAAGTCAAATTGTTGTACTTTCGTATTTTCCTCTCTTCTCGCGATAGCCCACCATATTTTGGCTTTCTACCCTTTTTTGGTCTTCCCATGGGCTGTCTTTCAGTCAGTGATGATTCGGTTTCGTGAACAGAAACAGCTCCTATGTGTGACCCATCATTACTCGTAATAGCAGTCTCTAAAACAGAAACTATTTCATCGACTTGAACAACTTCCTGTTGACTACTATGAGGTCCGAAATTTACTGGTTCTGGTTGATGACTAGCATTCTCGTTTATTTGGTTAGATAATTGGTTAATTTCTGCATGTGCAGTACCAGTGATCAAAGAAATTGAATCATTAGAGCTATCATCACTTGAGCCACAGTCCGCACTATCACAGTAGTCAGGATCTCTCACCGAATCATCGCTATCAATGAATAATGGAGCTTCGCCACTTCTCAAGCTTGCAACTGTTGACGTATCAGACACACCTTCTAAATTATCCATTGAATCAGCAAAAATACGAAACAAAGATGCCGTATCTGGAGACATAAGAGGAAGCGGTGAAATCGGATTGATAGATTCGACACTTTTTTCAGCAGAATTCTCAGTGAGCGATTTAGATGTTAGTAAAGCATTATTGGAATTGATATCTGCCCATAAAGCTTCAGAAATTTCGTTATTTTTAGCAATGACTGGACGAGGGGTCAACGGTGAGTATGGAGGTGGTTCTATGCTTTTTTCAACAGCAGTCTCAGTATCATCATTACCAATAAAAGCTGGTACAACTTTATTTTCCTTCACCAAATTAGAAGCTAAAGACAGCTGGGGAGATAGAGGACACTGAGAAGCTTCGTCTGAGACGGTAAGTAGTTTAGCAGACAAAACAGGAATCGGTATAGGTCCATCACTCCCTTTGCAAGTCGACTTTTCATGCAAATTATTAACCACAACTTCCGCACAAAATCTTCGTCGCTTACCCAGCAAATCTAGAATAATAACCCTCTGTTAATCATTGAATACCATCGATTTTGAACTTTATTCCATACACACAAAGATAGTACTCTACTTGCTGAATCGAATACTATGCGTAACTTATTTTTGACACAAAATATTACGCACTTTTTCACCCTTTTTTAGTTAAACACAAAAAAAGCAGCACGCAAAAAAGGCATGCAAAATGCACAAAAATACAGGAATAACATAAAAATTACCTGAAGAAAACTGCATTGGGCTGCTTGGTCGAGAGTTATCATAAAAATCTGAAAAAAGGAATAATATATTAAGCAAACTAGTATGTACAATCCCACCTACAATGTAGATGCATATTATATATGTAATTACAAAGAACCTGAACTATTACGATCCTATTTAAAACATTATTTAGTTACAATCGTGCAACAAACTGAAGAAATTACTACTTACATAAAGTTTAAAGAAACAACAAAACTTTTTATAACCTCAAAATTATTTACGTACCTTGATTGTCGATCGTTTTATCATCAGAATGGTTGAGGCAGCTAGAAATCATAGCTTGTATTCTGGTATTTACTCTCTTCATTGTTGGAAATAGTAGATTAACTTTACAAAATCATACAACGACCCGAACGTTTCTGTTTTTTTGACACAGTGTTGCCATTGTCAATATTACTTACCCACTGTTCAGTTTAGAAAGTTGCCATAGTCATACCAAAACAAAATTACCACACAAAATGTATCTATTTTAGGAAAATAATAAATTGAATCTAGAAAAACTAGTGAATTACAAAAATGTACATACGTAGGTAATACTTGAATAAATAATTTTATCAAGAAGTTCATTAAACAACACAGATTCAAAGGACATGACTTCTTAGATGTTGTAAATAGAGTTTTATCAACAAGGAACCAAGTAATGTGAGTCTTTGTAAAAAATATAGTATTATGCCATTTTTAATATGCAAACAAGAACCAACCCGCATGGTTCTGCAAAATTTATTAAAAAATATATTTTACAAGGGACCATGTGGTATGGATCTTTATGAAAAAAACTACTTCAACGATTTTCTAAATTTTCGGGTCACCATGGGACATGGATCTCGTTAGTTTATTGAACAACTGTTGATATGTGGGTTGATAACTTTGTCATAGAAATGTTTTGTTCTGTCAAAATTGTCAGATCATTTTGATCTTTACAGGGTTGATAGAAGGTACATTTTGAAAGCTTTCTGTATACTTATCTCGATTTTGGCATGTGTGTGGATTGGTTCCGTCTTGCATAAGTAGGTCCCATTATTGTTCAAATTATACATGTAAGTTAGAGTAGAACATTAAAAGCGTTCGTAATGAAAAGATAAAAAGCAATTAAAAATTAAATAAAATGAAATAAGCCGTGACAGCTTAAAGGTGACCAGTTTTTACTGGCGGCACCCGTTCACGAACATGAAGTATGGATCAGCACCCTTCAGCTCAACCATTTTGAAGGGAACTTAAGGATCCAACACACGCGCCACTATCAGTGGGACATTTGAGTGAGCATGACATACTCTGCCTTTAATGTGGCCAGTGCTGGGAAACAGACATCCTCTCGGTGAGAAGTAGTGTAGTGTGCCGTAATACACCACGCGGGCCAGCGCGGGTAGATGGATGTCACACGTCTTTGATTATTTTTGGCTGTAGGACATGCTGGTTTCCTCACCATGTTTTCCTTTGCCGTTTTGGGAGCAGCGGTGATAAGATAATTTATACATAGTAAAGCGTCTGCAACTTATAAACCGCAGTCGTTACCATTGGGTTAACACTGCTTCAACCCACTGCCCACTAGATGATAGCTTTGTAGTAGGTACATAGTAATCACACATGTGCTATGCAAAGAAGAACTAAGTATGGAAGAACAAGATAAAGGCAGGTACTGGGGCTTTACTCTCAAAGTCCGTCAACGAAGATACGAGCCCCTCGGAAAGTAGTTGATTCATCAAACTAGTCGCTAGGTAACAACGTTTACTTATTGCGGATAGGAACAAATGTAAAATTGTGGCTTCGAACTAATCCTATGTCCGTAAGTGATACGGGGTAGGAACCGCCCGTTACTTCGGCCGAAACCAAGGATTATGTACTTAGGGAGTAGACTCCTGAGCCGCCTACAAATACCTAGTTTTTATCATCATTGCTAAGATGATTTTTTAGTAATGATAATGAATAAACTAGGTATTTTGTATTTTTTTCAATAATCCTTTTTCATACCAAAAAAGTATTTACTTAGAAGTTGCAAAAAAAAAGTTGTTAATACATTAGATTCAATTCTTAACTTTCTTCAGAATTCACATTTTCATTGAAAAACTCGACTTTGACGTTTCTTGGCATGACCACAAGAGAGTTTCGCGAATTATAATTTCAGAATGAGTTCTTTATATTTTTCTTTCATTTCTTTTTGTTCATTTTAAAGTTTTCGTGATTAAATCACAATGTATGTTAAGCTATGATTTCGTTTTAGAATTTTGAAACGAAATTTTTCTTTTTTTCTTTTAATAAATACAATACAATACCAACGTATCATGGTCCCATTCCAAGGCAAAGGCCTCTTCTCATATAAAGAAGGCATACGCACCCTTGCTCAAGACGGGTTGGCGGTTTTAGGTGGGTATTACATCTCCGCCGCGAAACTACAGCAGCGAAAGCGCAATAGTTCCGCCATGACTTGTCCATTGAATGGGAAGCGAAACAGAAGCGAAATTGCCTGTTAGAACAGGCAGTTTCGCATATTGCAATGCACAAATTTCATCATCATCATCATTTCAGGCGGAAAACGTCCACTGCTAGACATAAGCAGATTGCATGACGTGCACAGATTTGATTAGGTTTATTAGGATTAAATGTTTTTCCCGCATAATTTCGCCGATCTGCTTGGGAACCAGTTACATCTGCGCGCTTAGTTTGCTATTTTGTTGCGGTGTCGCGTTTGTTTCACACTTATGTGGTGCAGTAGACAAGTTCATTAAGCGAAACTTCTTTTATTTGTAAAACATATGTTGAAAAACTAAAGTAACAAGTCCAAACTAGACTTATACTGTATTTACTGAGTCGAAAGTGACGATATTTATTTCCGATTGCTACAATTCAACGGACTCTCCTAATATTTCGCTACTCTAATTGTGACGTACAGTAGCGGTCATAAATGGAGTAGCAATCTCAAAAAGCAATATATTGACACTTCGGTTTAACTTACGACCTTTTTATAAGTAATTTATATACTATAGACACACACACTCTCATACGTTTACAATTGATTCTAATTCATAAGTTCAACCGTTAAAGTATGTAGCATGATAGTTTAGTGGTTACCGTACTTGTGTTAGCGTGTATCGAGTCGCGGATCGAATCCCATGCGCGGTGATAGATTTTTTATTGTTTTAAAAATTGCTTTTGACTACAGTTTCTTGTTCTGTTCGTCTTGTTCACTAAACTCGTAAATGTTTATGATTATACCCACAGAAACCTAAATAAATTTAAATGGTGTTAAGGTGCAGTTAACTTAGAAGTCATTCATTCTACGCGACTAAATTTAACGTTGTTGGTTGTTATTGTGTACTAGTGACGTGTGTTTAATCTACTCGTATTAGCGGTGTACTAGTTCATTTTAAAATACACTGCATAAAAGCGGACTTAATGTATCACAAATATCTGATGAAACCGGACTGAGTGTGAGTTATATGTTTTAATTTCTTTATTAAATATTTATCTAATTAAAGTATAACTGCTGATACTTGTAGTTATTTTTTTAACGTTTTATAAATATCATAAAGTCTAAATAGAAGAAAAATATAACATTTCTAAGTAAATTTATTTCCTAGATTATTGAACGATAAAAATAACACTATATTTTCTTAACATTTACGTGACATTTCTATTTTCAATAATTTTATTTCTATATAGTAATACATATTAGTATGTATTTTGCTTAGTAGCCTAACAGTGCCAGTTTTTTGTTCTAGTGAAATATTGTGAGTCAGCGGGTGAAAAGATATGAGGAAGAAGAAGGTAGCCTTGCCCGTCGAAAGCAAAGTGGAAGACCCTAGCTCATGAAAGAGCCGCAGTGACAGCACATGTTCAGTGAATATGAAAGAAGTGGTTTCATTAACGACAAGACATTTTGCCAAATTATTCATCACGTCTTTACGAACCGTGCGCCGTGCACTCTACGTAGAAGGTTTGCACTATCGATAACCAGCTCAAAAACCATATTTAATGGAAAAAAACATTAACATTAAATTATAAATTACAATCATTTATTGATTTTAGTAATATTCGAATAATATTGTGTCTTATCCGTAACATGGCTTATTTTGAGGTTTAGTTTCAATCTTCTTTTCGTAATAAAAATGAATACTTACGCTATAACCTCAATAAGACCTATTAAATACAATTTGTCAACTTTGAGGTTTGGGATAGAACGAACTCATTCGCAGTAGAATAAACGTAATATTACTAGGTCATTTAATTGTATTGTGACAACGCGTCTGCAGTTGTTATATCTAAGTGGGCAGATTTGCTTAGATTATTCTGGTTTCTTTAGAGTACCCACACACAGTAGTAATTACAGCACAATATTATTATATTACTAAGATACAATATTTTAAGCCTGATTATAGTCCACCAATTAGCTACTTTACTTCAATAAATTGTTCTTTATGAGAAAATAAACTGATTTAACAAGAAGTTATTATTCGTTATGTATATTATTTCATAAAAATTACAACGAAAAAATATTTTGTAATCACTTATTAAACATTTCTATTCCTAATCCTTTATTTAAATAACAATATAAGTAAAAAACAAATAATTATTACATTATTATTCTCGTTTATGAATTTATCGAATAATACGAGAACAGATGAAGATTATTATTTAAAAGAAAAATAAAAGTCAATGCGAGATTTGAACCCAGACCTATGAGTTTCTTAACCCTAGACGATACGCTACGAGCTACCAGAATTTGATATGAGAACGTGAATTTCAGCAATGCATGGTATGAACCGACCAAAGCCATGCGTAATTGCGTACTTTGTGCAATAATATTTTTTTTTGTTTTATTCGACGCCAGTTTGTGAGTTCTGAGGTGTGCATCCTGTGTTGATATATCACTTATAGAAACAGATGTAGGTACGGCCTGGACCGCGCGTGTATAGCAATATAACCCTGCGTATGCTACAGCATTTATGACTCTTTATTGTACATAATGTAGTAATGTTTCTTAACGGAATTATTTAAGCGGTTTCGCATTGTTATTTTCGCGGTGGCAGTCTGCTAAATCTCGGGGACTTCTTGAGTAAGCCTGAAATTATAGTAATCTAGATACAATAATTTATGGGTTACTCACGAAGTCTTACTTAATCAATGTCAGTATTGTCCAAGATAAATTCAGAAAGTTCATATTAATTAAAAAAGTCACATTGGTACTTGCCCATTAAAAGTTTTTGACAGGTAATGAACAGCAAAAGGGTGTTGTGGCCTTCAAAATTATCACAATAAAACCTCTGATCACTCCGCAAACAAAAACAAACAATTTCAACCCAAAAACACATAACAAACACAATCTTTCAAACATGGAACACGAAATAATGAGTCTGAATACAGAAGCAGAATGTTTAGTCAAACTCACAAGTGGTGAACACAGTTCACGTCGAAATTCATTTGAAAAACAACAATAAAATATGTTGTTACTAAACAAACCAACATTATAAAGGTAACTCCGGAACGACTGTGAATTATTAAAGCAGGGTATGTTTAGGTTGCGTTACGTTACTGGTGTGCCATCACAATGTGTAAGGGATGAATGGTAGAATAATACGTAGGGACTATTTGAAAAAAATGAGTTTGGTCTCTGGAAAAAAGAGTACTTTGCCACGAGTACAGCCAAGTCCAACAAAAAATCTTTTTCTAAATCGCCTTTGTTGAACATGCTTCCTGTATTTTGTAGGAACGTTGTTTTAAAAGCCATAGTCATATACCAACGTCATCAATGCTCTTTGTGGTTTTTGGATGAAATCGTTATGTAAAGTTTATGAGACAGGTATTCCCAGTTAGTTTTTATAGCTATGTCTATGAGCGGCACTATCATTTCTAATGAAATAAGCTATCCTATCTCTAAGTATTTGTCTTTATTATATTAAGTGATTTGTTTGGACTTATCTAAGTTAATAAAATGTTCATCTAACGATCATCCTGGGAGGTTAGCCCACCATGAGCTCGCTGATTGGTTAAGATTTTTATCACTGAAAGAGCGATGCTTATAAAGTTAATATACATCGAAAAGAGAGAAAATAACCTAGGTAATACGGGCTGGTGTCCGCAACTCTACGTCAAATCGCGTATTTTTCGTACGGGAGAAAATAACTTAGGCTGCGATCTATATAATATATAAACGTAGCTTAGTCTTGCCTTGAGTTAGTGTTTAGCTTAAGTACCCGATAAAAACGTTTAAAAATCTTAGCTTAGGCTTATTTGTTGACCTTATTGTCGAAGAATATTCCTTATACTGTTTTATTTTTACCTCGTAACAACGTAAGCTAGGAATATTTTCAACGTCACGCAGCGACGCACGAAAACATAGACTAAACTGTGTTTGTTTCAACATTATACATCAGAATGTTGTAGAAATTGCGTCTGGAACTTACAGCCACAGACCTTAGAATCAAGACATTATTACAATTTATTTAGCGCTAGAAAATTAAGGTGGGGTACGATCTTTCGTCAAGTTTTAATAACTCGCCTAGAAAGCTAAGAAATGAAATGAAATATTTATTAATATTTTGTTGGTCATATTTTAACCTCGTACCTACATCTATACTACTCATAGTACAAAAGAATTTAAATATTCTGCCGCTTTATTTTTGAACGAAAATACTAATTTTGCTATAAACAGTGACATCTATCGGATATTTAGGTATCTGAAAACAAATTGAATTGACACTTCACATCTGTCATTTTATTTCAAAATGGCTTCGGAGGGTGAAGACGCAGCCGTGCGCTCACGCATAAGTAAGTCAATCCATTGAAATCTTATCAAATTCTTAATAATTTCTAGATTTTGAATAATTAGTAAGTAGTTAATACTTCGAGACGTAGATATACAGTGCTATTTTTGCGTAAAAAGGAATAATGTTCGATTAACCTTGAATTGTTTTTCAATGTCCTATGCAAAGAACGAATGTAGGTAGTTAAAGTTTTAATAGTTTTACTTCTACTGTTCTTTGTGTAGTACATTGGAAGATATTTTCAATTTTAACAGATAATGGCATAGTTCAAGCGTTAAATGATTGTGAATTAGACTTTTCCGGGGATTACTGCGACGACTATCCAGAGTTTCTGCCTCCAGAACTGACTCAAAGAGCGAGTTATCACGACGAAGATAATTATGCTCTGATTCCTCCGCCAGCTTCTCCAGTGCTGTCCGACAGTTCTTCATTGCGATCTCGCTCAAGAGGACGTGGAAACACAAGACGTGGACGTGGACGCGGACAAGGTCGCGGACGTGGCTCAAATCTTGGCGAAGAAAGTCTACTGACCCAACCGTCATCTCTATCTATCCGACAGATTGCAATCAGAAATTACCAAACAAATGATGGCGTGCGAGACACATGTACAAAATACACCTTAGAACCCGAAATTAACGATTTGATGCAACCAACTTATTTAAATACATGACGAATCTCAAGATTGGGAGTTGCATAGGTTCTACGATCAATATGTCGACTGTTCGAATAGAACACATATTTTAGAAACAGGCAGATTAATAGATGTAACTTTGAGAGAACTAAAAATAGATAGGAATAACTATGATAATGTCAGCATTACAGTACCCTCAAATTGATACGACCTGATCTGAAAAATGGAAGGTTCCTATTATTGCCATGGCTATGACGAGAAACAGGTTTTATTTTATAAGATTGCGCCTAAAGTGTGTTTATGATGCTGAAGTAACGACTGAACAAAAACGGCAAAAAATTTGGAAAGTACAACCACTGTTTGATAGAGTTTTGAACGGTTGCCATCAATTAAATCAGCCAAAGGAAATGAGCATACACGAAATTATCATTCCTTTCACTGGGAAATGTCCAATATGCCAATATTGTCTAAATAAACCAATTCCCGTTGGTTTGAAGGTGTTGATTCTTGCTACGCCAAAAGGTGTAGTTTGTGATATGGTGGTTTATGAAGGAGATACCACAGTCCCAGAACTAGTAAGCCTAGGATTTAGGTGGATCTGAAGTCCTACAATTGACTAATACTCTGGTTCCTGAGCAGTTTTTGTTCTTCGACCATTATTTTACTTCCACCAAAATTGTGTGATGAAGTTTTGAAGCGTGGGTTCCATGGTACAGGCACTGTGATGTGGAATAGAGTTGTTGTGAGTGTTTTACGCCAAATCGGATTTTTTATTCCAATTTTCATGAGGGTAATGAGAAGTCTATATAAGTGTAATTCCTACTTTTTTGAGGCTTTATTCTCTCGAAATAATTATAGTATGAGATTTTGTGGTGGGATTACTTTTCTCATCATGTTTTTGGGGTTGTGTTATTTCTAGCTGTTGTCAGGATTATGTTTTCTACAATGCTGGTCTTATGCATGAGCATTTCGCCACGTAAAAAAAAAGGAGCGACCCTAACATAGTTAGTTGATTGTTCGCATTTATGTATGTTAAAAAAGTAGATACCGCGGCAATAGGTGAGGTTTTTTTTACGGCTAAAAATTGTCCGTTTTATTATAAAACATGGCTCATTTTGAGGCCCAATTTAAACCATGAACCCACTTTTGGATTTTGAACTTTCTTCCGACCACGGTAAAGTTCTTATTAAAAAACTAACAACCTATAACCGGACGAAGTTGTCAGTTTTGTTTTACAGAATTGTATTTTAATCCTAAGATTAAGCCTTCAACCATATTTAAAGGAAAACCTTCTTTTGTATTAAAACTGTGTAGTTACTTATTACGTATTTACTGCTTCTTATAAACGATAAATGTATTTTCAGTAAAAAATCTCAGGAAATTGTGCCCTATTACGGCATCTATGGCAGTCAGTCTAAAGATGCATCCAAGAATGCAGCAATCAAACAAAAAATAAGCTTACTATTATTGTAAGTACCAAGTAGGTACTATGAGTACAGAATTAGTTACTCCGTGAATATTCAGCGTAATGTTATTTTAAGATACTACTCTTAATTAAAGTAAAGAACATCAGAATTTGTATAACCTTGGCTTAGACGGTAAGTGTGCTAGATCAACAAAAATGTTTGAAGTGTCTAGACGCTACTTTCGACCTACATTCTACCTTGACGAATTTTTTGCTACAGTTTAGAATAAAATGTCACATAATACAGGGAGCTTAAATAAAAAGAGTCATTAAATTACACCATAATTAAGTATTATGTATATAATCAAGCCTGTTTATTCCTCGTTGACTTGGGCAGAGGTGTACTTATTCACACACACACACACACACACACACGCAAACACACAACCCAACACACACACACACACTCACATTCACTCACTCTCACTCACATTTCGCCAGTTACGTTTAAGTCCCTTGTAATGTAACAAGGAGCGAGCCTATTCCTATCAACCGCACACCAGTCCAAGCCCCAGGCAGCTACTGACAAATTTCTGATGGAAAAACCCCATAACACTTTGGCCCACCTGAGAATCGAACCCAGGACGTTATATTTAGCGGTAGCGCTTGCGACCACTGTAACGTCGATACAGGTAAAAACAAAAATGGTATGACTATATTTTCCCCGCGATTATGGTGGGTAGAGGAAACTTTTTTACGAAACAGCGCGAGTGCACGTAAGTTGCGAAATGATACAGGGCGGCACTCTCTTACCACGTGACAGATAACGGGCGACTGAAGCGGACGGGAGGGGGTACCGAGAGCCGCGCTGCGGTGGCGCAAGGTTGCGCCGAGTCGTGTGCGCAGCCCTTTGTACAGTGTACGTAATAGTACATTATGATATAAGTGCGGTAAGTTGAAAATTACAGCCGAGGTGATATTGCTAGCCCGAGCCGTAGGCGAGGGCTGCAAGACAGCAGAGGCTGTAATTATCAAAGCGCACGTATGTCATACGACGTTTTATAACATATTTGCGAGGAAATAAATAAAACTCGGACTTTCTTAAATGAAAAAAGCACGCGGAATAATTTTTACTTGTTCACAGGTTAGCAATTTTTTTTAAGGCAAAGGCACAAAAACAGCCAGTATTACTAATAAAGTAAATTAATATTTTTTTGTTTTGTTACATTTAAATGGTTGTTTTTTATTGTCAAAACTAATTAAATTAAAGAATTAAATGTTTATTTTTTATATTTGATCTCTCAAAGTTAATTTTATTCATAAAATGTTGACCACTTTTCTGACATAAAAACTCTTTGCTAAGATTTAAAAAAGTACCGTTCGTTTTAGACGGAGCATCTTGATAAACCGTGCGTTTTACATTACAATAACGCACAAGTACGTAATGACATACATTACGATATTGAAATCGGTGAAATAAGAGACCCTTTACGAGCAAATGTGTTATAAAAATATTTCACTAATGTGAAAAATTAAAATCACTAATTTTTTGCTATATTTTTGTTTTTTGATACCGAGCAGTTCACGAAACTGTTAAAGTGAATTTTTTAACACGTTGTATAATAAACTACGCATGCTTCTTTTTTTAATGGCTACCTGGTGTTTGTCATTTGTTCTAAAGAGTAGGCAAATATATAAAAAAAAACTAGTTCAATTAGGTACTACTTTCAACACAGGGGAAGATTTAACTTAAAACTTTTCTTCGTTCACTTTTAAAGCTAACTAATAAATGTAAAAGAATTATTCCATATTTACTTAAGTTTCACATTATAATACTTACATTTATTACTTTAGTAACATTTTAGTTTAGAAAGGATAATATTTGCATTAATTTTCACTTAAATTGATGCAAATATTAGCCTTGAAATAATAGAATAAAACTTAAAACTAATGTAATTTTCTAAAATGAATTGCAATTTATTATACATTCGTTGATGGATACTAGGTACCCTTCAAGGGATGAGCCCATAAAAATATTTAAATTTAAGATAGATTGCTTTGTTTTAAAAAAAACATGGCCATCCAAGAGTTTCACATGATATGTTTTTGCAAATCGAAATTTAAATATCTAATATATTTTGTATTTCAATTTTATTTTAACATCTTGTAAAGCAAGGATCTAAATAATAACCAAGGATCTGTGAAGTATATTGTCTTCTCAAAAGTAATGTGATCCTTTCCAATATTTTTAATTAAAATTCTCACCGTTTGATCGACTGACCTGCGGGGTAGTTGCGTAACACACTAACAGTAGGAATCGCTTTCATTTTGACGGTTCAACAACATTCTTGCGTTGCGTTATTTACTTTGCTGAGCAGACCAATTTTTCGGACATATTAAGCAATGGATTAGCCTCCACAATGATTCAGATTCTGATGAAAAACGTCATTAGGACGCTGATGTGGTAATCCCAGTCCCACCACAGCTTCTCCATTGTAGATTAAGCAACACGAAAATTATGCTATTAATGAGGTTACTAATTCGGTCATCATCTGCATCAGACAGCAGTCCACTGCTGGACATACTCTCCAGTTACACGACATTCAAGTCGATTTTCGGCAACTCTCATCCAGCTGCTACCCGCCACGAAGATCCTCGCTCCATCTGGTCTGAGGACGCTTTACCTTATGTTTGTATCATTTAATTTAAAGGAAACTACATATTTTGGAGCTAATGGAAGTAAACTTTATATTGCTAGGAATAGATTTTGTCCTTGGATCAAATATAACTAACACAATTAAATGTTATTGACATTAATTTGTTTCCTGTAATATTACTTCTACCAAACGTTGGTATTTGACACCTAACCTAACTCTTCCATTAGTGTAACCAGACACTACCATCCCGACAAACTTATACAAATTGCCCACTAAAAACGCAATCGAACCCTATCTTAAAACAATAGAGCCCAATGTTGCGTAAAAATTGACTTCGTAAGTGTAAAATGACCATGGTTTATTATTAACGTTTATGTCTTTCCAATTTCCCAGCAAAGTGCATTCTAACTTAATAAAGTTAAGGTTGAAATTTCGGTGTATGATCACTCTGACCACACGAAAACCTTGTCTACTCTGCCGCGCTACGCGTAGAATATCTTTGAAGCCGACAAAGTGTTTTGAAATTTAATCTAGGACTGTTATTTGTAACTATCGAGATTGTGTTTATAATGTGTATTATGGATTATAAACACACGTCTTCTAACCATGGGGGTAAGAGAAAACTACAGAACGTTTGCCTCGTTTACGTTCATATTACTTTGGCCCTTGTGTGAGTTTCATTTAACCATCTCGATCAAACGCTTCGAGCGCGGTCGGCGCCGATTGGTCCGTCACCAATCCAGGGCCAATCGGAGCCCCAAACGCGCTCGAAGCGTTTGATCGAGATGGTTAAATGAAACTCACACTAGGGCCTCTGGTCATAGACGCGCGCCGCTTGCGGGGCTAAGCACCTGACTTTACTCAAGAACATCTCCTATATCAGTCACTATTATGTCCTTCTAGGACGTACCCTCGCGGCGCCGTTTCCAGTCACATCTGCCTTATGAATAGGTACCTTTCATTCATCCTCTCAATATGACCAAACCACCATACTCTTTTCAATTTTTGTCACTATGTAAGTAGGAACCTATATCTTCTATTAAATTAATAATAATGTTTACAAATTTTCTTCATGGCAACCCTAGATTGGTTATTGTAAACACGTTTCATCCCTTATAAACAACCTTTTCTTATGTTTTTACCATAAACTTGGTAACTTAAGTAGGGATGACCTTCAAGAGTAAATATTTTTCCGTTTATGTTCGGACTCTGTTATTCAAAAACAGATTTGAGAAAATTACATTTTATATCTTTGGTAGACACTGTGGTAGCCGTTCAGCAAAATACTGAAGTTAATATATTTGTTGCTAAAATTTGACTTCGTGTGTGCAAAACGTGTTTTCAACGTTTTAAACCAGTTGGTTTGAAACGATTTAAAACTAAACTTGGCGGTTTATTAATGGTTTAAAGAGTTTTTTTTTACACGCTTTTTCATAAGCTTCACCTGTATGTTTGTTTCTAACCGACTCCTTTGAACTTGATTTTGACCCACTTCAAACGGTCAGATTTAATTTAAACTTTGTAGACTTATCGAGGACCGATGACTATTCAATTATTAAAAAATAAAAACAAAAAAACAAGAAAAAATCTGAAAAATCACGCTTTTGTAGATAGCAGAACTAAACAAATAGAAAATAAATAATAGTTTAAAAAACACGCTTTAAAAAAAAAAACAAAAAAGCAGAAAATAATTTCAAAGAAGCGTGGAGTGATTGATATTAATTTATTATAAAAATACCTCAAACAGCACCCCACGCTTTTTTTATATTATTTTCTGTTTTTTTTTTGTTTGGTTTTTAAAGCGTGTTTTTTTTAGTTTTTTAAACTATTATTTATTAATAGAATGTACGGCGGCTTCACACGAAGTTAACTAGACCACATGACTTAATGCCTGATTTAGGATATGTCAAAGGTAAAAAAAAAAACATATAAAAATAAATAAATAAACATACAAATTATATGCATTCTAAAACCCTGCAGTGAGTAAAACCCTAATAAGATTATTTTTTCATTGATACTTAGCTACGACATATTTTTTAAATGTATATCTGCCTATATATTAATACGTGAAGCAAAAACTTTGTAGACATTCCTTTTTACGGAAATTACGCGGACGGAGGAGTATGAACTGCGGCGCAGTTAAACTTTATATGGAAAACAAATATTTTTGCGAAAATTTTTGCGACAAGCATATTATGTAGATATAAATAAAAATAAAGTCTAAAAACGAAGTAAATACATATTATGTGCGAACGAGTATTCATAATGTTAAAATCATTCTAAATTACGTTACGTTTACTCCACGCGTTCATGCACATAGAAATTATTCTTTGGTTATAAAAAATGTGTGCTCTGCCATACATTTTGACCGCTTAGGTATTGAACTTTTTTATGAAAGGGTTGTTTTTTTTCTACGTTACGAGATCTCTTACCCTGTATTGTCTTACCTATATTATGTGATTACCTCATTACCGCCCACATACTGAGGTAATTCCATTTTGTCTCCGATCTGTACACAACAATAACAAACACTAAGAACAAACAAAAGAAAAAACTAGGCCAGAACTGTTGGCTCACAATAACTTGACAAAACTCCAAGAGTTACGTTTGAATAGAGAACTTCGCGCTGGTATCAAAAGACTAATAAATCTAGTTAGTGCAAGTTACTGAGAAAGAACTCATTGAATCCTGTTGAAGTTGCTACATAAGTATAATTGGACTGATGCAGTAAATTGCATTATACTTACACTTGCTTATAACTTAAAAAAAAAAAAATGAAGCAGACGCAATTCGAGTCCGCGCCGTTTGTTTTCGTGAAAACGTTATGCAAGATGTTTTTACTTAGGGTTTGGTAACAAAAGTTCCGCTGTATTCGCCTGCTACTAGAATTAGTACGCTCATTGCATTCCTTATGAAGTAAGCTTTCACCAATTATGATTTTTATCAGTTTTGAGCAGATACACAGCCAATATTAGACAACATCTAAAACTATTTTGCTATTTGCAACAAATTTTCTTATGGTTTCAGGCACTGCCGCAGGTATTGTATTTGCTCGGTACTAATTTTTTTAGGCTTATTACATTAGTTTTGAGGCGAACTTTCTTCGATTGAGATTTTTTAAATTTCTGAACATATTTACGGCTGATATGGCACGATTTATGGAGTTATGTTACTATTTTCAACCTATTACCCTTGCGATTGTCGCAACCCAGTGCTGGGCACGCCACGATTGCGGCAGTAAGTCCCTCTTTGAGGAGTGGCTTGAGAGGCGGCATGGTGTCCTCACCTTCCGCCTGACACAGGTCTTCACCGGACATGGCTGTTTCGGGAGGTTCCTGTTTCGGATAGGGCGGGAGGAAACGCCTGGGTGTTTCCATTGCAAAGATCGCCCTGAGGACACGGTGGAGCATACGGTGGAGGTCTGCCTGGCTTGGGCGGAGCACCGCCGTGTCCTCTTGGAGGTGATCGGCGGCGGCGATCTCTTGCGTCCGACCCTGGTCTAGGCCATGGTACGGAGCGGGCTATAATCTACCACACGGGCCCAGTTCGGGTCGGTGCCCAAGGCATGGATCATGGCCCGCTCCATCTCACAGAGAGTAGGCCTGTGCCCCAGTAGTGGGAGCATTATAGTCTGTTTATGTACTTTACTTATGTTTGTGTTAGGCCTTGAAATATACTATAGATGACAAAAATATTATTAACTAGCTTTTCCCAGCGGCTTCACCGGGTGGAGGTCCGAAATTATCTCACGGGACCGTAATTCTGGGATAAACAGTATCCTCTATGTTAATTCATGTTATAAACGATCTGTCTGCCAAATTTCATCCAAATCAGTTCATTCGTCTTTGCATGATTAAGTAACAAACATCCAAACATCTAAACATATTATGCACTTTCACATTTATAATATTAGTAGCATTTAGGCATATACAAGGTTTGTTAATAGATGAGGGACTTTCTAAGTATGGTTTATTAATGACATGGTGCACACACGAATTGTTGGGCGTAACGCTGCTCTCTTAGCTAAATCACAGAGTAATATATGTATAATAAGGAGGAAGCGCCAGGGTAGTGAAATACAAAAATCCTTATGATTTTTGCAATTTACAGGTCAGAGTCATTAATAATAATAATAATAATAATAATCGTTTATTTATAAAAGGGGACACATTTTCATTTACAGAGTATCTTAACAATTTAAAATAGGGCACAGATGCTTATTGCCTGAACTAGGTTGAACCTGTGCTTCAGGCTAGGAAGTGCTTAAATACTTAATGTAATAAATTAACAATGTGTACCTATAATGTAATAACTAAATTAAAATTAGGAAAAAAAGGTAAAATAAAAATAGCATGTTAGTAGTTCTATTTGCAGACAACAAGTAGATCTTCTGTCTGTGCATAAGCGATGGTTAGTAAATATGTAGTAATAATTTTCTTACAACTAAAATAATTCAATTTATAGATACTTAGTTTTCTATTTAGCCTATTGTACAGAAATGGGCCTAAGAATGTAAAAAACCTTTCTACAAAGACATGTTTCGAGGTTGTATTAGATGTGCATACTATATCATTCCGTCTTTTGTTAGTATTGTCAGCAGTGTACGTAAGCATGGTGTGCTGTTTTAATACTAAGTGCAAAATGAAAATTTGGCGGACAGTCATCACGTTGCAGGAATTATATAGCAGATCTGTGGGAAAGAAAAAGGGATGGAAGTTTGCTACCTTTAAAATTGCTCTCTGAGCTCTTTCAAGAGGAAGCAGATTAGTTTTTGGTGCGCCACCCCATGATGTGATGCAGTATTGAATTATTGATTGACATAGGGCTAAATAAACTTGTTTGATTAATTTTGAGTCTGCAAATGATCGCAATTTTTTAAAAACAAATATTAATTTGCGCACTCTTTTAACGAGACTTTCAATGTGATTTCGGAAAGACAGAGTGTCGTCCATTATTACACCGAGGTATTTTATGTTGCTCGTTTTGAGGATAAAAGGACAATTACACATGTTGACTGAACGGTTTCCACATTGATGGGCATATAGTTGAGGGTTAGTAACGTTAGCTTGAGGCTTGCGCATGGAGAAGCGAATGTATTTTGTCTTGTCAGCATTTAATGTTAGTAAATTTGTTTGAAGCCAATTTGTCACAGTATCAAAACCTAGTTGTGCGATTTCGAACAGTTCATTACTGGTTTTAGCGGTAAAAATTAGCGCCGTGTCGTCGGCATATGATATTATTTTCCCGTCTTTAATATTAAGGTTGCACATGTCGTTAATATAAATCAGGAATAGCGTAGGGCCCAGAATACTTCCTTGAGGAATACCAAAACCCGTCGTTTTCTGCTCATCACTGATGGTTTTATCAATTCTAACGCATTGGTATCGGTCATGTAAGTAGTCAGCAAATAGTTTCAGCGGCGTTCCCCTTATTCCAATAGTCTCTAATTTATTCAGAAGGACAGAAATGGACACCGTGTCGAAGGCCTTGGCTAAATCAAGGAAGACTCCCAGGGTCTGGTTCCCTTTGCCGAGTTCTTCTGAGATGTAGTTGGTCAGGTTATGTACCGCATCGGCTGTGGATAATTTCGCTCTAAAACCAAACTGCGCAGGGGATAAGAAGTTATTGTTTTCCAGATAGTTAACTAGCCTACTGTTTATAATTCTCTCTAATATTTTTGATATTGAGGGGAGTAACGATATTGGCCTATAATTGCTAACTAGGTCTTTACTTCCAGATTTAAATACTGGTATTACAATTGACTTTTTTAGACATCTAGGGAAAATTCCATTGGAAAGACAGATTCGAAATATATGCGTTAAGGGAGGTACCAGAATATGCTTATAGAGTTTAAGGATCTTATTGCTTATGTTATCCCATCCAACTGCACAGTCATCTTTTAGCCCAGAAATAATTCGGGTTATTTCGTCTTCGTCAGTGTCGAGCATAGCAAAAGATTTCAGGTTACTGCTATTTGGCTGGTAAGATTGGTCAGAATAATGTGTCGGAATCTGTTCCGCAAGAGTTTTCCCAACATTGACAAAAAAGTTATTAACGTTGTTAGCTGAAAGGAGTGGCGAGGCATTAGTAAGCAGTAAACTCGAATTTGATTCACGCTGTTTAGACATATTGGTGACATTTTTAATATGTTTCCAAAGTTGTTTGCTATTGTTACCTGCTCTAGTTAATTCGTTTTTATCGTAATTATTTTTTAAGTTCTTTAGCAAATTGTTGCAGAAATTCCTGTATCTTTTATAGGTGGTTTGAATTATTAGATTATCGGGGTATTTCTTTGTTCTCTGATGAAGTTTATCTCTATGTCTTATACATCGAATTAGTCCAGGAGTAATCCAAGGTTTAATATTATAACGTTTTTTATCCACAGTAGAAACTGTCGTGTTACGTAATATTGCTTGTTGGACATGTTTTATTAAGTACGATAAAGCCAAGTTAGCGTCAGCAGTATTGTAAACTAAGCTAAAATCGAGGTTGCATAAATCATATTCGAGTTTATTTGTGTTTAATTTGCTTTTGGTCAGGGGACGATTTTGCTTAGGCAGCGTTAAATTTATGCTAAGTAGCACAGCGTGATGGTCAGTAATTGTTGAGTTAGTAACGAGCGTAATGTATGATAAGCTGGTTTTGATCATCATATGATCTAGACAGGAACCGCTCTGATGAGTAGGCAAAGTGTGAGCGGGAAGAAAACCATGGTATGAGCAGATATTAAGGTAATTTTCGGTCCCTGCATCGCAGATTTCGGCTCCAATATTTATATTTAAATCACCTGTTAGTATTACATTCTTAAACGAGCTTAGTGCTTGAAAAATCTGATTTAAGGAATTGTGAAAAGAATCTAAGTTTCTAGCGGAAGGCGACCTATATATAGCGATTATCGCTGTAGTTGCGCCAATTTTGATTACCAAGCAATTACTCATACAGTCTTGTAGAGTAGGTTCCTCGACTGTGACCTGTAAACAATCTCTAGCAAAAACTACCACACCATCATTTTGATTGCAATTTATTGTAGTATGCAGTAAGTTATACCCAGGTATTACTGGGAGGTTACCTATGCGGTTTGCTAGCCAACACTCAGTTAGTACAACTATATCACAATCAAAGTTAAGTCTATGAAGGAAAATTTTAAAGCTATCTATGTTCTTATAAATACTACGAATGTTTTGGGTCAGTATAGTTAATGATTTTTGATAGTCGGAAAGATATTGTCTGCACTCCTCAACTTCACATGTTTTCGACACGGTTAAAAATGAGTTATCTATATTGGTAAATAAATTAACATCCATACTAAACTAAAGAAATAACAATAAAGATTACGCCTAAAATATAAACAAGGATGTGGCGCTCTTAGGCGCCTACATAATCGATTGAGTTGATGTACCTGTTTTCGGCAGCTTTTTTGGCCGGACAATCTGCGTCTCCTGTCTTGTGGTTGGCTTGTTTTTTAAAGCGCAAACATGTAGCACATTTAGGAGCTTCGGCTTTTTTTGCGCAGTCTTGTAATATATGTCCTTCTTCACCGCAATGTCCACAGGTCGAGGCAGCAACTTTGCATGTTTTGGCTGCATGACCGTACTGCTGGCATTTATAACATCTCGTTACTAATGTGAAGTCTCGTACTGGGCAGGACGTCCAATTTATGAATACCCGGTCTTGTGTGATGAGGGCCTTGCGTACGACGGCTGGAACTTCTATGACAAAGTTACAGTTCTCAGCATCTTTCCTGCCAGATTTGTGGCTTAGTTTTATTGAGGTCAAAAATGTATCTAGGGATATGGTGGGCAGTTTGTCGGCCAAATTTTGTTCATAAATACATTTATAAACCTCATTTTCAGCCAGCGATGTGGGAACTCCTATTACTATTATGCGAGGTTTGCGCCTTTTAGGTTCGTCGACGGTGAGCCCTGACGAAGCGAGTTGGACTGTTTGTTTGAGCCTATCTAGGTCATCTTTAGTCTCAGTGCTTATTATTAGACCACCTTTTCCAATTTTTCGTACGCCTCGAACTTTCAGCTTCATTTCTCCAGGGCATATGATTTTTTGGACCATGTTCTTGGTTTCGTCACTGGTCTTTGAGTTGTCACTGGGATAAATAGCCACGGAGCTAAAAGTATTAGGACGAACAAAGGTGTTGGACCCCTTCCTGACCATTTCTGCAAAAGATGAAGAAGTTGCTTCCCGTTTCGTGCAGGACTCTTGAATCGTCCGGTTCATCTCTATTAGGCAATCTGATAGGTCTCGGGCTTCGGTCATGGTTTTAAGGGAGGTATGGGTTTGGATTGCTTTCTGTTTTAAGGACTGGTATTGAACCGCCATTTGCGAAACTCCATGTCCAACTTTCCGGCAGAGATTGCTTATTTTCAGCTTCTGATCAGCGTTTAGCTTTCCCTCAGAAGCAATAGCAACAACCTCATTCAGACACTGCTCAATGGACCCCATCCAGTTCTGAATCTCCGGAGTGGTCACAACTTCAATTGTCTCATCTTGGTCCTGTCTTGGTTGTTGGGGCGGTGTCCGTGCCGGTGTTGGTACCGGGATCGGAGTCGGTGGAGGGCTACGTCGTATCATCGCGCTGCGATTAAAGGGGCTGCCTTCCATATACAAGTAATACGACTATAATATCGTCAGTCCATTATTTTAAATTATCACTAAAATATTTATTGATGTAACACACTATAAAACTGGGTCACTGATTATGCAAGCATTAATTTATTTACTGATATTGTGCATTTATGAGCACGTCTGTATGTGTTGAATGCAAAACATTCAATGAAATGAATCATTGAATCATTCATTAAAATCTAGTTGATTTTAATACTAGATTTTGTCAGTGGCTTTGCCCACGTGGTGGTTGGAAATTATCCCACAGAAACGTACTACCGGGATAAAGAGTTCTTTTAAAAGATCCTACCTGTTAATCCAGGGTATAAAACAAAATATACCAAATTTGATTCTAATCCATTCAGCCGTTTTGCCTGATTTCATAACAAACATCCTACTTTCTACTAATATTAATATTATCAAAGTTTGTATCTTTGGATGTTTAGATTTGGATGTTTAGATGTTTGGTAATCAATCACGTAAAAACGGCGGCAAGGATTTGGATGAAATTTGGCACACAGATCGTTTATAACCTGTATGAACACATAAAATACTTGTATCTCGGTCGTACGTTCCCGTAGGATAATTTTCAAACTCGACGCGGACGAAGCCGCTGACAAAAGATAGCTATCATGTATAAGAATCATACTGGCTCTTAACATTGCGCAACACAGTGCACAAAAAGGCATTTCAAAATAAAAAGCTAGCGCAAATCTAAAGGCCAATAAACCAGTGGGTGCACAACTTACTTTGTGGCTCAGTCTGCGTCTCATTGAAATAAACTGCATTGAATTATACAGCTCTAGAGTCCCTACCACAGAAAAACTACGTGCGTACACCTAGCTATATTTTTTTTTTCTCATTCGTTGACTAATACACTGATATACCGTCGCCTCGGAAAGCACGTTTCGCCTTTGGTCCCGACTATCATTCGTAGATCAGACAATCGTTACAGGTAGTCAGAAACTCAAAATTTAGACAACCAATCCAACAAGGGGTATCGCGTTACCCAGTAACGGGGTTGTGGAGGTCAGATAGGCAGTCGTTCCATTTAAAATACTGGTATTCAGCTACATCTGGCTAGGCTGAAAGATGACCCCAACATAGATGGAAAAAACCAGGCAGATTAATAGAGTTGACAAATAGAAAGTGACTGATGACCACTTCACCGTCTCTTTAATAAGAGACAAAAAATTATGAGTGCCGGTTATTTTTATCGTATTAAAGTTCGTTTTTCACCACAATCTCACCGGAGAGGGAGATACAATCGATGATGGTGCACTTGTCAAAGTCGCCTAATTGATAAGACGTGAAAGCTCGGTTATACTTGCTTATTGATACGGGGAAAACAAAATCTCTCTTGTGTTCATGCTGTAGCTGTATGCAGAATGACCTTGGGTTGAACGTGATGTTATAATGTCTAAATGATACTGATAAATTATTTTATTTCTGCAAGTAGGTTTGTACAAAAACTTATACACATTAATCATAC
Source organism: Polymixis lichenea (assembly GCA_949091785.1). Classification (NCBI taxonomy): domain Eukaryota; kingdom Metazoa; phylum Arthropoda; class Insecta; order Lepidoptera; family Noctuidae; genus Polymixis; species Polymixis lichenea. The sequence goes on from OX420948.1 coordinate 994,839, forward strand.
TTTAAAAACTAGATAAGGTACGCGTTTCCTATCTAACTACTCTGAAAATTAAAGGCCGAAACAAACTCAGAGGTCACACATTACTCAATCACTCAAAGACGCATTCAGATTCAGATAGTTTATAACCTGGATTAACACATAGGATAGGACTTTTAATCCCGGTAGGAGGTTCCCAAGAGATAATTTCCGACTTACACGAGGGCGAAACCACTGACAAAAGCTAGTGTAAATCCGACTGGTAATTTCGGAGTTTACACCCTACATGCACTTACAAACAAATTTCACCCCTTTATAATAATAGTAAGTTTAAAGTTTGGACCTAACCTCTGTCTTCCGTCGCATCCACTACAGTAATGTGTGGCAAGTCATTAATAACTCCATAGCACGCATTGTCAGGTGATCGCTATCTCTTCTCAATTTACTTGCATATAAAATTAATTGTTATTTGAATAGTCTCGTTAATTTCCTTCAAATTAGTACCTTTATTGCGAAAGTAATTTTACTAACGATCGAAGCTTTGTAACGTTGCTGCTGAAACGGATGTTGTTGGGAGATGATTCAACAGACGTAAATTGTAGAGTAAAATTTTATTATTATAAAGTACTTTACAATAGAATGCAGGATAGCCGAGCGGAGGCGGAACGAAACAGTATAATTAAACGCGCGCGCGCACCCGGTCCTGGTCGTCGCTGTCGAATGGCCGGCCGCGGCGGGCGGCTTGCTAGCGCCCCCGCGCCGCTCGTTGTTCCCCGCGCCTCTCCCGCGGCCCCCGCGCCGCTGCGCGTGTACATCTTCCCAGCCTTGAAAGAGCTAACTTTCAACAGGTTCCTCAGATTCTTCTTCACCCGGCAGCCGGACGATGTAATGGATGGCTCTGCGGATTGTTCCTTTTGCAGTGTAGATGTCTACCACACGGCAAGTGTTGTCTGCGCCCATGTGTAGACGTGTAATGCGGCCAAGCCGCCAGCGTTGAGGAGGCAGATTCTGATCCTTTATTAACACCATGTCCCCAATTCTAGGACCGATAGACCCAGTTTTCCATTTGGAACGCTGCTGCAGCTCTGCTATGAACTCGTGAGACCATCTCTTCCAGAACGCGAGGCGTAGTTTGCAGATGAGTTGGTACTTCGTTCTGGAGTCTTCTTCTGCAAAAGAGGGCACCGACGTCAGTGGCCGTCCGATAAGGAAGTGCCCGGGGGTCAAAGGGTTTAAGTCCAAGGGATCAGAAGACAAAGGGGAGAGTGGGCGAGAGTTAAGGATTGCCTCTATTTGTGCAAAAAGAGTTGACAACTCCTCAAAAGTAAGGGAAACATTAGCAGCCGTTCTTTTTAAGTGATATTTTGCTGCTTTTACGCCTGCCTCCCAAAGCCCACCAAAATGTGGGGAATAAGCAGGACTAAATTTAAATAAAATGCCTTCACTAGTAGCATAATCAGTGACTGAGTCACGACTGGAGCGTAGCACCTTACCCAGTTCATTCTTTGCCCCCACGAAGTTGGTGCCATTGTCACACCAAATTTCATAGGGCTTACCTCTGCGTGACACAAATCGCCGTAAACATAAAATAAATGCTGATGTAGTAAGATCGCTCACCACCTCTAGGTGAACCGCTCTGGTACTTAAACAAACAAATAGACAGAGGTAACATTTACTTATTCGATTACCTCTTCCCTTTTTACTAGAGATTTGAAACGGTCCCGCGAAGTCAGTACCAGTCGAGTGGAAAGGGAAAGTAGGCCGCATCCTCGCCGATGGTAAGTTGCCCATTATTGGCTGTATAGTCTTACCACGAAATCTAGTGCATACAATGCATTGTTTATTGACCTTGCGTGCTAAGGCCCTCCCTCCTATAGGCCAGTACATTTCTCTCACAGAGGATAATAACAATTGCGGACCTGCATGAAATAAACGTTGGTGTTCATTTTGCATTAATAAAAGGGTAAGTCTATGTTTACAATCTAATATAATTGGATGTTTCTTGTTATAATCAAAACTTGAATTGTCAAGACGACCTCCTACTCTTATTATACCTTCAGAGTCAACAAACGGATTTAAATTAAATAATTTTGAATTTTTAGGTATTCCTAAACCTTTACTTAGATTTTTCAACTCTATACCAAATGATTCTTGTTGACATATTTTGAAGAGAATAGTATGTGATTTTGTTATTTCGCTAGTTTGTAGTGAATCATATAATTTAGTTTTGTTCCTACAATTATGCACAAACCGCAATACATAAGCAAACACGCGACTTAAGTGATTAAACTTAGAATAATTATTAAAATTAATTATAGAGTTATGGCTGTCATCGTGAGCCACCTTTGTTTGCACATGAACCTTTAGTTCAGGTAATTCCACTGACTTATGTGGTTGTTGTGGCCAAGCCGGTGACTCCTCCTTTAAGAAGGAGGGTCCTTCCCACCACAAGGGTTCAACCTGCAGACGCTGAGGATCTACACCTCTTGAAGCAAGGTCTGCAGGGTTGAGGTGCGTGGGAACATGCCTCCACATGAAGCCTTGTGTCAACTCATTTATTTCTATTACGCGATTGGCTACAAATGCTTTTAAAAGGTTTGGTTGTGCGTTAATCCAGCCAAGTACTACTGTTGAGTCAGTCCATATAACCTTTTGTGTGATTTTCTGACTTCGAAGGGACTGGATTACCTTTGTGGACAACTGAGCACCAAGTAGTGCGGCACACAATTCAAGGCGAGGTATGGTCATGGCTTTCAAAGGTGCAACCCTGGCTTTCGCACATAACAATTTAACATCTACAATATTTTCATTATTAATTGACCGTAGGTAGACACAAGCTCCGTACGCTTCCTGGGAAGCATCCACGAAACAGTGTAATTCTACTACCATGGGAAAATCACATAGTGTATACCTTGGCAAACTAATTTTAGACAGATTATTTATATTCTCTGTTAACTTTACCCACTTTTTTTCGATATGGGATGGCACAGGATCATCCCAGCCTAATTTTTCATTCCATAATTGCTGTAAAATTATTTTAGCTTTAATTATGCATGCACATAGCAGCCCTAACGGGTCAAATATTTTACATGTTAATGATATAATAGTACGTTTAGTGAGTTTCCTACTTGTATCCATATCAACAGTAAAATGTAATGTGTCCGGTGAAGGTGACCAGTTTAGTCCTAAAACTGTGGAATGTTTACTCAAATCAAGATTTTTAGAAGTGGTTTCTGTTTGTAACACCTTGGGACAGTTTGTGCGGATTTTATGAAGAGGGAAACAAGCTGAAGATAAAACTCTAGTGACCTCATCATATATTTCTTTGATTTCTTTCTCTGACTGGCATCCAGTATTTAAATCGTCCATGTAGAGATCATGTTCTAAAATATTAGAAATTATAGGATTAGAACATTCGCGTGCTAACTGAACAAGGCACCTCGTGCTCAAGAAAGGTGCAGATGCTGTCCCATAGGTGACAGTGTTTAGCTGCAAGACCTTTATAGTCCGAGAATTATCATCCCTCCACAAAATCAATTGCAAATGTCGTTGAGATGGATCTATTTCTATTTGCCTATACATTTTTTGTATATCTCCTGTTAGTACATATTTGTAAGTTCTAAACCTTAATAAAATAGACATCAAATCATCTTGTACTACTGGGCCTACATACTGAATGTCATTTAACGATTTTCCTGAAGTCGTTTTGGCAGAGCCATCAAAAACGACACGTAACTTTGTGGTTTCACTTTGTTCTCTCAATACCGCATGATGTGGTAAGTAATATCCAAATAGAGGACGCTTAATCTCACGTAAATGACCTAAGTTCTTATACTCCTCAATAAATGCAGTGTAACTTTGTTTGAGCTGATAATTATTATTTAATTTTTTCTCAAGATTAAGAAAACGCTTTTTTGCTAAGAAATAAGAATCACCTAGTGCCTGTTCAGGAATCTCCTTGAATGGCATTTTAACTGAAAATCGACCATTGGGAAGACGCTTCATATTTTCTAAAAAATGTTGTTCACATAATTTGTCCTGGGGTGAAGATTTATCAACACTATTAATTTCTTCAACTTCCCAAAACTTTTTAAGGTCGTTATGAATTTCCTTTGTGAAATTACATGTCAAGTGACTAAGGCTACTTTCTCCTAAACGGCCACTGACCAACCATCCAAACTGTGAATTTTGTAGGATAGGTTTACCTTTACCCAACGAAATACGCTTTGTCCCTACAATGTTCCAAAAAACATCTGCCCCTAACAAAATATCAATATTAGAGGGATAATGGAAGTTTGGGTCTGCAAGCACGATATTTTCGGGTAAATTAAGTTCCTGAATATTTACAGGTGCACTTGGTAAAGTTCCTGTAATCTGTGGTACAATTAGACAATTAACTTCCATATTGAAAGAATTTAATCGCGATTTTATACTTATATTGCAGCGCTCTGATATATTAAAAGAAACATTATTTATACCTGAAATCCGTAAAGGTTCAGTAATTTTAACCGATAGGCCTAACTTGCTTTTCAGGTTTTCTGTCACAAAGGAAGATTGGCTGCCTGTGTCTAATAGAGCCCTAACAAGGTATGTCTGTTGATTGTATTCATCTACTACTTGTACCATAGCGGTACACAACAGAACCTGGCTGACGGAGACAGCAGACAATGATACTGGTAGTGGTTCAGTTGATGTGGAAGGTGTAGCGGTAGTTGTGTGTCTGTCAGTACTGTTATTATCTTGAAGTTTATGTACATGTAATAAACTGTTATGTTCTTGTTTACAAAACTTACATGAAATCTTCATACGACAACGAAATGACTTGTGACCCTCACGCAGACAATTTGAGCACAATTTTAATTTTGATGCTTCTTTAAGCCTGTCTGGTACACTCATATTTTTGAATTTAGTACATTGGTGAATACGATGACCTTGCTCACTACATAATAAACACAAATATTCACTCAAGTTCTCAACCGAAGAGACCAAGGAACTAGATTTCTCAAATTGTTTATTTTTCCAATTATTTTTATTAAAATTACCTTTATCATTTTTATTTGGTTGTGACGTAATTAATGTTGTTTCTAAAATATCGGCACGACTACGTATAAAATTAAAAAAGTCATTTAGCGTTGGCAAGTCAGGTAAAATATTCCTATGTTCTTCCCACTTTACGCCTGTACTGGTATCTAACTTCCCAGTAATCATAAATATTAATAAAGTGTCCCACTGATCAGTTGGTTGCCCTAGAGTGTTGAGCGCTCTTAAATTTTTTGAAACAATGTCTACTAAGGTACGTAAATCTTTAACCGACTCTTTAGTTAGGGTTTCAATGCTGCATAATGCTTTAAGGTGATTGTTAATGAGGATTTTCTTATTATTATATCTATCACAAAGTAACTCCCACGCTACAATGTAATTTTCAGAGGTAAACTCCAATGATTTGATAACTTCAATGGCACCACCCTCTAGTGAGGATCTCAGATAGTGAAACTTATTGATGGCTGGTATTGATTCATTGCAATGGATTAATGATTGAAACGTATCTCTAAATTCTAGCCATTTTAAATAAGAACCGTTAAATGTTGGCAATTTTATTGTTGGCAGTTTTATTGACTGCAGGCCATGTGATGGGCAATTTGAATGAGAACCCCTGTTACTACATGCATCACCAAAATTTTCCTTTTGAGACCCTTTCCTTTCTAAAAGATCCTCAATAATTGACAAAACTGAAATAAACTTAGTTTCAATCGAATCTCGTAACGTAATTTGTTCATAAGTCGCAGATTCCTCGCAACTGTTTTCAATTAATGTTTGTAGTTCATTGAACTGCCTAAATAATTCTTGACCATTGTCCAAACGTCTACCTAACTCCTTGATATTTACGCTAGTTAGATCACCAATGTCTACCTTTTGCATTTCCTGTACGTATTCGCTTAATTTTGTTAACCGCCCTCTTATGTTGCCACGTTTCCTAATCAATTCACTGAATTCAATTTTGCCCACATCCTTTTCCATGTTTGTCGTCTTTAAATTTCAATATCCGAGAGTAAAACAATGAAATAGGTAGATAATAAAGTGTGCATCAAACCAAACAGTCGATCCTGTAGGTATTTACGCTCCAGGCGCAGCTCGCAGCCACGCGGTGTCACGGCAGGCACGCCGCACGGCAAGATGGCCGCTTCACTGCTTATTCCGCGGCGGCCGAGGAGCCCCGGTCGCCACGCGGTGGCGTACGTAGACGGGAGCTGGGAGGCAGCTCGCAATCGCAGCCGATGATTTCCTGGAATTGTTCGGCAAATCTATTTGAAGCAGGGATGCAGTGCAAGGCGTTAAGCTGTGTGATTGTTGCACGAGACACGGAATTACGGATTTTAGTGCAGGAATTTAAACATCAAAGTAGGTAATTAAAATGCGATAGGTAGATACAGCGAATGTTGTTGCACGATTAAAGACATGCTATGCTGGACATGAATAGTCGCTTTGTTACGATAATAGGTTTATATAATTTGGTATCTATAGGTACCTATTCTTCATAGAATTGAAATGACCACAATGCGATTAGCAGTAGGTATGTTAGCTGCTCTTCTACACCAGAGGAAGCAGTCAACCCCTCACACACAAATAAAAAGCGTAAATCGGGAACGGAAATATAAAATAGGAACGAGCTTACTTCCCTCGGATAGACCACCTGACGCGATGCCCGCTATATCCAGGTTGATCTTCAAAATAGGTAGCAGTAGCCTCCTTGTGTTCCAGCGATTACGAAGCAGTTGCACGTGGCCGTGATGAGCGTTGAGCAGCGGCGTTTGCCCGTGGCCGGTTCGAGAACAATCGAGAACACGCCACCGAGCCGCAGTGTTTTCTTCGCTCCAACTTGCGTTTTGCAGTTTCTTATTGCACACGGTCGCCAAATGTTGGGAGATGATTCAACAGACGTAAATTGTAGAGTAAAATTTTATTATTATAAAGTACTTTACAATAGAATGCAGGATAGCCGAGCGGAGGCGGAACGAAACAGTATAATTAAACGCGCGCGCGCACCCGGTCCTGGTCGTCGCTGTCGAATGGCCGGCCGCGGCGGGCGGCTTGCTAGCGCCCCCGCGCCGCTCGTTGTTCCCCGCGCCTCTCCCGCGGCCCCCGCGCCGCTGCGCGTGTACAGATGTTTAGATATTGTTAAAAATAGTTAGTCGATTTTATATTCAACTAGGTATTACCAACGGCTTCGTGGAGTTCGGAAATTGTCCCTTGAGGACGTACGTGAGTACGTACTCGTGGGACAGGTAGAACAGGACAAAAAGTATCCTATGTGTTAATCCAATCAGCCCGAACTTACAAACTTTCACGTTTTTAATATTAAATAGTAGGATTATGTATTATCTAGATGATGGGTATTTTCAACTCTTTATATGGTGTGAAAGACACCCTCTAGATCCTGATATCAGTGTCTGTGTTCCCTCCACCTTTGAGTCGATGGCCTTAATCTCTTAATCCATCGTGGTCCATCGGGCGAGAACAATGTAATGACCAGGCCATAAAAAACTTTAATAAAATAAAAGATATAGGTGCTTAACTTCAAATCAGTCACTAGCCTAGTGGTAAAAAATTTACAATTTATAATTTATTTAATGATAATATTATTTTATTACTAGCTTTTGCCAGCGGCTTGGAAAATTATCCCACGGGAATGTACTACCGGGACCAAAAAGTATTATATGAATTATTCCAGGTTACAAACTGTCTGCGTCCCAAATTTCATCCAAATCTGTTCAGCCGTTTTTACGTGATTGAGTAACAAACATCCAAACGTCTAAACATTCACTTTTATAATATTATATTATAGTAGGATGATCATGGTCATTTTGTTATAACCGCAATTCATCAAAATATTTAACCAACAACGGATGCTTTGATAGTCAAAGCATTCCAACAAGGTTTATAAATAAAAGGATCGTCATTTAATGAGAATTTAAACGGGGAATAATTTTACATAAATATGACAAAGAATTATCAAAACAATAACAGGGCATGGGCGTAGCAATAATGTTAAGCAGAAGCCACATTACTGTAAAGGTTGCAAAAGACGACCTTACGTTGTATAGGCTGGTGATATGTATATTATCATTAATCAATCGAACTCTCGAGCTAATTTAGAAGGAAAATAGCAGAGAAAACAGTAGGTGCGAGATTGGGCTGACAAGCTGAAGGAAGAATATTCAAAAGTATTCGTAGAATGCTCATATACACTGTGACATTTTAGTCGTCTTACAAAGGCGGTCCACTCAATGTATCCGTCATAAAAAAACCTCTAGGTGCGACTAAAACATTGTTACCATTAAGTAAGATAATAGGTACAAAGAAAAATAAATAATGCTTTAGAATTATGAAATACCCTCCCTGTTAATAATGTTTACGTATCAAACGGTAGAAGATATCTACCTACCTACCATTACATTCCATCATTAATTCCATCTCCTTAACAAGGCGTTTCAAACTACGTCATGCGTCTTAGTGAATGATATTTTTTTTTTTGTGCAAATATTCAAAAATATCACTTTTTTATAAATGATTAGTAGTCATTGGATACATGAAGTGGGCTACCGCTGTAAGACGACTAAAATGTCACGGTGTATGGAATACTTACTCAATTTAGTGAAAACGTTCGACCTGGTACAGGGAGCTCCTGAGATCCACCTGAGGGTCTCACAGTACCTACTTAGGCGACAATCAGGTTTGAGATTATTTATTCTCATAAGAATACATTCATTCACTTACATGAGAATATTAATACTAGACATTAATTATTTTGTTGGGCGTATTGTAAAAATTAAACATAATTAACTATTTTGTGGTAGTCTGAGAAAAAAGATGCAATCAATGTTGGTTCAAAACATAATGCAAAACCAAGTTTGCGTGAAACACAGATAAGCTTAGCTAGAAGTGACTCAAACTTAGTGTGGTAGTTGCGGGTTTTTAATGATGTAAAGTTTTAGTAATTTTTTAAATGTGTATATAGTTTTTGATTCTTTTAAATCTTTTGGTAATTTGTTGTAAAATTGAGACCCTTCATACAAAATGCTTTTTCTTCCGTAATTTGTACGCGGTGGATATAATTGTAAGTCTTGTTCATGTCTTAATTTCATTTTGTGTTTCTTTTTACTTTTTGTGATAATTACCTTCGTGTGTATGTTTTTATTTAGTATTTTTCGAAAGAGTATGCATGTATTGTATATGTATGTTTGTGTAATGTTCATTAGTTTTGATTCTTTATATAGTGTTTGTGTTGGAGTGAGGTAATCATAATGAAATAGCGTTTTGAGTAACAATTTGCAGTAGTTGTATATTTGTTTTAGCAGCAGCACCCCATATTTCCACTAGATAATCAATGTGTGGCTTAACAAGAGAATTATAGTTTAAGTAACGTACTTGACGAGGTAGGCAGCGGACAATACCCCGTAGGGTTCCCGTTAGTGATTGTAGTTTAGTTTTTATTTTATAAATTTGCGGTAGCCATGTCAACTTACTATCCAAAATTAAACCTAAGTATTTTTCCTGATCTACTTTACTTATAGTTTTATTGTTTATTTTTAGCGGGGTAAAGTGTCCAATTTTTTAATTCTTGGCTGCGATTATCATGTAATTTGTTTTGTCTGTATTAATAGTAAGAAGATTTTGCCGAAACCAGAGATTAAGTAGATTTAGATCGCTTTGTGCATCATTTATAATGGTATCAATGGAGTGACCGAAATAGAACAGACATGTGTCATCCGCATAAAGTGTTATGTCTCCTTTCAGACCTATTTGATGGATTTTATTTATATATAGGAGAAATAATAGGGGGGCTAAAATTGAGCCTTGGGGCACACCGAATGTTACAACTCTGGGATTACTCTCTGTATCACCAATCTTTCCCACTTGGTATCTGTTTGCCAGATAAGATCTAAATATATCGAGTGCCGGGCCTTTTATACCGAGATCATTGAGTTTATGCAGTAACAATATATGGCTGACTGTGTCGACCGCCTTTTTGAGGTCAATAAATACCCCTAGAACAATTTGTTTTTTATCAATGTTTAGTTTTATGTTAGTTACAAGATCATTTTTTGCTGAAAGTGTTTGTTGATTTGACTTTGGTCTGAAGCCATATTGTTTATCTTAAAAGAAGTTAATAGAAATCAGGTACTTTTCAAGCCGATTGTATAGGATTCTTTCAAATATCTTGGACAGCACGGAAAGAACTAAGATGGGCCTATAATTTCCTGGCTCTGATTTTACTCCAGACAATGATATAGTAAAACGAGTTTCTTTGTAAAATATGTTGTGCCATATTTTCATCCGGCTACCTAATTGCGTAATACATTTTGGCAAACGATTCAGATTAATTTGCTTCATTTCTATCGCAGTTTGCTTAATTTTACGAATTTCGAGTTGCGGAACTCCATTGTCTGTGAAAGCAATTAGGTACTAATCTATTATTATTATTATTAATCAGTTTATTTCAGATAAAAATTCAATCCATACAAATTACAAATTATAAAACAGAGAAATAAATTATTATAAATATAAATATTGTGTTAGTCAAATCTTATACACTATGTTAGTCAATACCCATCACAATATGCATCCATTTGTTTTGGATAGGGCAATCTGCACGAGATACGACCATCTGCAGGATACTCTTGCTACTGCCTCGCACGCGTTGCAACAAAGAGGCTACTTTCTTCCGTACAACCGCATGAAAGCCGTCCGTTCGCGCCTCCGCAAACATTCCGGACGCACTACAATAGCGAGGCAGCCGCATCAGCATCCTGAAGACGTTGTTGTATTGGACACGCAGAGCACTAGCAGCCCGGCGCGTAAAGTTTACCCACAGACTGCTCGAGTATAACGATTGGCAGTACGCCTTGAAAAGAGTAATTTTCACATCCCTCGAGCAGCGAGCAAACCTGCGCGCAACCATATTCCCCCTGACTGCCAATGCTCTGCGCTCCCTCTCTATGTCTGCGTCATCTTGCAACTCTTCTGTCACAATGTGCCCCAGATACTTGAAGCTGCTCACCAAACGCAGAGCCGCACCATTAAGCATAATAGGCGGAACATGCACAGGACCCCGCTTTTCACTCTTGAAAACGAGCACTTCGCTCTTATTCGAGTTATACCTCAGTCCATGTTCCGCCGCATACGCCTCACAGATTGAGACAAGCTTACGCACTGCCCCCACCGACGGTCCCAGCAGTACCATGTCGTCCGCATAACTGATGTTATTTACGCTCACTCTGTCTACAAAACATCCCACATGAGTACTGCTGAGCTCGCCGATGAGATCATTAACATATAGATTGAATAACAGAGGAGAGGTTATCCCCCCCTGCCGCACGCCACAATCCAAGCCATAAACATCAGATAGCACACCAGCCCATCTCACCTGGTTCCTCTGACACGTGTACCAATGGCGCAATATGGAGATGACTTCAGCCGGCACACCCGCGCCTTCCAATTTAGCCCACAGCTTATTATATAATACCCTATCAAAGGCCTTTGACAGGTCCAGGAAGCACGCATACACTGGCGTCTTCCTCTCTGTGTAGTACCCGACAGCTCGCTTAAGACACAAGATTGCGCTCTCTGTTGACAGTCCACGCCTGAACCCAAATTGGGCATCATTCAGCTTTACGTGCTGCAGGAGAATATATTAGAGTGAATGATATGTCAGGAAAAATTGGGCATACGTCTATTTTTTTAATTAATTCGAATTGTGAAACTAGTTTGACAGCTATCAGTTTGTTTGAAATCAACGAGTAGTCTGTTTCGCATGGCGAAGGCAACGTACTCGCCGCTATCATTTTTCTTCGTACATTTTATTGGGATTTACTCATTAAATCTCTTAAATTATAACGAAAAAATACAAGTGGTAGTCTTCCTGATAAATTGTGAACGTGATTTTGTGTAGAACCCCAATGATAAATCAGTATTGTGGTATTTTGAATAGCGAAGCAACGAGGTGATTTTATAGAGAACATTGCAATAGTTTTCTTCTGATATATGTGCTTACAACCTAAAATAAAGATACTTAGATGATAATTCAGAAACGAGACATAGTGGTAGCGTTATAACGAAATACAAATTCGTACCGTAAACTTATCATATGCCACAATCTTGGCAAGCCAGTCGTGGAAATGCTCGACTGGCTGAAAAGAGCAATCAATTTAAGAGGAAGAACAACGACGAATCACACATAGCTCGTCCACATGTTTAGATTTAATTTTCACAAACTTCACCGACAACAATATATATACGACCGTAGAAGAATTAGGTTTTTCAGACCACAGTAGCACCATCATACATATGATACACAAACTACAAGAAAAACATGCCATTTGGTTTGCTAACAAAAGACTATTTAACAAAAGTAACATGCAAAAATTTAAATCCAAACTAAATTTACAAAACTGGAATAATATCATACAGCCTAATAAAACAGTAGATGAGAACTATCAGTCGTTCCACAACATACTGACAGATATCTTGGACGAATGTATTCCTAAACGTAAAGTTAAGCTAAACACAACACGTAATAACTTTTGGCTAACCGTTGGTATAAAGCAATCCCGGTAAAAACAAAAGACTATTAAAAATTTTATCCCTTAAAACAAATAACTCTACACTTACGAAATACTATAAAAAATACGAAAAAATCTTAAAAAATTCTGTGACAACGGCAAAAAAATTACACTTCATAAATAAAATGAAAAATTCAACAAATAAAGTAAAAACCATGTGGAACATTGTAAAAGAACGAAAAAACAAAAAAACCATAAAGGCTAAACAAAACATAACATTACAAACTGCAGACCTAGTAAGTGAACCTAAACAAGTAGCTAACTATTTCAATAATTTCTTCGCATCCATTGGTGAAAGCACCAGCAACCCACCCGACTTCGAACCGAGAGAAACATCAGTGATCAACCCCTCGGAAAACACTATGTTTCTAAGTCCAGTCGATGGGTACGAAGTAAATAAGATCCTAAAAAACCTAAAAAATAAAAATAGCCACGGCATAGACGAACTCCCCCCAACTCTTTTCAGACAGTGCGCTGACGAACTTACCTTGCCATTTTTTAAGTTAATTAATCAATCGTTTGAAGAAGGTATGTTCCCCAATCTATTAAAAACATCTTTAATAAAACCTATCCACAAAAAGAACGCTAAAACAGATGCAAATAATTATAGACCAATTGCCCTTCTACCCACAGCATCAAAAGTATTCGAAAAAGCAATGTGCGATCGCGTAAATTCCTTCTGTGAAAAATATAAGATATTCGACGACTGCCAAAATGGATTTCGTAAAAATAGATCGACGACGTTAGCAGTGTATAAGTACATTCAAGAAGCCCTGAATATAATCAACAACAAACAGTATGCAATAGGAATTTTACTCGATATGACAAAGGCGTACGACAAGGTCCAATTTAAAATACTTTTAAATAAGCTACATGGAATTGGAATTCGTGGGAACGCTTATGCAGTCATAAGCGTTCCCACGAATTCCAATTCCATGTAGCTTATTTTTGCATCATATTTAAAAGATAGGGAGCAATTGGTTGAGATTGAATATTACAATCAATTAACAAAAGAAACACAACTGGTAAGATCAGACGTCAGACCAATATATGCTTCAATTCCCCAAGGAAGTGTCGTAGGTTGTTTCTTATTCCTTGTAAACATAAACGACCTCCCCAAAATCATAGACGGCCCATGTGTAGTTTTTGCAGACGATATTTCTCTACTCACCTCATGTCATACACCGGTTTATTTGAGTGAAACACTGGACACTATTCTAGATAAAACAAGTAACTGGATGAGCAAACATAATCTTGAAATTAACTTTAATAAAACAAAATTAATAACTTTTCACCCTCGGCAAAAAAAACAATTAGATATACACTTCACATTTAAACAGCACACATTAGAAACAGTTAACAATTTCTCTCTTCTTGGATTAACAATAGTCACACATATAAACTGGAAAGCGCACATACAGAAAGTTAAAACAAAAATATCGAAATTCTCATACGCCCTCCGTGATTATTTATTTATTTTACGTTTATTTATTTTACGTCGATGGTCCTAGGTTATCATTTGTAAACATAATCCAGCATTGCTTATGTAAGCTATCACGCCATTTATACCAGGAGACTTTTATTTTGGTATATGCTTTGTTTACTTTTTATTTTTTGTGCTTGAGTTAATTTTTCACTTTATTTGTTGGTATATTGGCATGGCTAGCTGACATAAATGACAATTTTTTAAGTTCTGTGTCTCGTAATGTTGATTACTTTGCCTGTGTATGTATAGAATCAAGTCTATCCGACTAAACAGACAGCTGTGCTGCTGGGGAGTTTGTTCCGCCACTTCTTCTTCCCAGCTAAAGCACTAGGAAGTGGTGAAGGGTGGGCGTTTTGGGGGACTGTCTCATGTACTTTGACGTTCGAAAAGTGCTGATTCTCAGCCTAATTTGAATAAATGACTTTTGATTTTGATTTTTTGATTTTGTGAAATCAAAAAGACCACCAATCAGGAAACCGCTCTAACCACATATTATGCGTATGCCCACGCTTGGTTTAGCTATGGTATCATTTTATGGGGCAACAGTACTGACGCACCCTCACTATTTACTCTACAAAAAAAGCTTATACGAATAATAACTAATATCGAACAAACAGATAGTTGCAAACCGTACTTCCAGAAACACAAAATTCTAACCCTAGTGAGTATTTATATTGTGGAATTATGTAAACTTGTCCGCAAACACCCAGATTCTTACAAAACACGGGAAGAAACACAAACTAAATATTCGCTGCGCCATAAAAACAGACTTAATTTGCCTCCTTCCCGCCTTAAATTGCATTCTTCTAGTCCAAATTCTATGTCTGTAAAAATATATAATAAATTACCAGAAAGTATAAAACAAGAAAACAAAATAAATATATTCTTGAATAAGTTAAAAAATTCTTAATAAATAAATGCTATTACACAATAGACGAATATCTATCTGATAAATTCAATAATAATACACACACACATGACATATAATAATTAGGTATAATAAAATATAGCATAATAATGTCAATAATAAATTAATTAATAGTAATAATAAATAATAATTAAATAATATAAACATGACTAAAATGAAAATAAAAATTCTTATTAAAATATAGAAACTAAATATACGAATTACAATAAGAAATATGTAAATAAATACGTAACTAACAATAATAATATACAATTTAATATATTAGTGTTCAAAATACAGACCAATATTAAGAATTTATAAGAAAATAATTAAAGCGCTCTTCCTCTATTCTAATTAGAATTTAAAATGTTGCTGTGCCCTACAGGGTCCATAATTGTTTCCACATATGTTAATACCCACCACCTGTATACATTATGGAATGCAATAAAGATTTGAGATTTGATTTGATTTGAACAAAAAAAGTACACTTTGAAGAAGCAGTTTATGTCAATGTAGAGCGCTATTCCTTGCCAATTACGTGTTCTGTGCAGAAACCACTAAAAAATATTCCGAGACTGCTTATGTCATACTGCTCATGTCTTTATAAGCGAATAGTAAACATAATTTAGTCTATTGAAAAACATAAAATAACTAATTTAAAACAAAATTCAAGTCGCAACAAACAAAATGACATTTCATGGTTTTTTTTTACTCAACTGTTGCCAACGTTTTCCCGACTCCATTAGCGGCGGTTCTTCAAACAACTAAAAAAAATTATATATTGATCGCAGTTTTTTTATTTTGTTTTTATTCTTATTGCTGACGTACGGTCGTCGTTTTGGAAGTCCATTTGAAGATTTGAGAATGAAAATGAAACTTATTATATCATAATCATAGTCACTTTTTTAACATTATTACAGGTACTATAGATTATCACAAAAAGAAAAAAAAAAAAAGAAAAAATATGGAAATCGAAAAAGTAAGTGAAGATGTTTGGATGTTTGTTAGATACACAATAATGGCGCGTTGGGCATTTTTTGAGATGGGAAAAAACAATTGAACTCTCGACACTGTTACCGATGCCACTGACAACACGAACGTAAGACCGTTGAACGTACACACGTCTACACATCAAGCTATACATTTCCAGTATACGCTGATCTCGCACTGTACGGAAATCCTATACAATGCGAGATCGTGTTGACTGTTTTTTTTTTGAAGTATGTTCAAGGGTTTTATTCTGTAGAAATGACGATGTTTTTCGATGTCAACACGGACACAGCCTCTGTGTGACTTCACTATATTTGTCATGCTGAACAAGTCTTTTCATATTAGCGTTTGAATCCAAAGTGTATTCGGCATATTAAAGAAATTATTCGTAAAATTACTAACACAGGTTTCACGCAAACAGTAAAAAAACTTGCCAGTATCGTGTTATTTTAATAATTTCTCAAGTTATAGCTTTAGTAGTTAGTTGTTTTGTTTTCCACAAACTAAATTAGACTAACCAAACCAAACTACCAGCGGCTAAAAGCCCCCAGTTGTAGCGGGAATTCCACTAAGTTGACTACACTGCTTTTCTACGATTTTTTCATTGGCCACAGATAACTAAAATGTGAGCAGTAAAACGTTTCGTTGCTTTTTTCAATTATGGTAGTTTTTGGTAGAAAATGTTTCATAAATTGGTTTTACGTTTTTTAGGTAGATTATTAATGCGTATTTTCATTTGAAGCAATAGTAGACCACCAGTAGTTAATAAAACAATATTAATTTATAGTAAAATTATTCGGAAGTGAATAGTTCATACGTGATGAAACAAAACGGCGTAATAGATTGGACGAGATTTTAGTAACATGCCTATAAAGAGGCAGGATTTTAATTTCACAATTCCGATTATGGAAAACGATTCAGAATGGAATTTGCTTCTTTTCAGAATCGTAATCAGAAAGTTAATACGTTACGCAATTAGGCTGCGGGTGCCTTTACTATCGAGACTCCTTCGTGCCTCAGAAGCACGTTAAACCGTTGGTCCCAGCTGTCATTCGTAGATCTTTGATAGTAGTTACTGGTAGTCAGAGGCCCAAAAGTCTGGAAACCAGTCTTACCACAAGGGGTATCGTGTTATTCGGTAACTGGGTTGTGGAGGTCAGATGAACAGTTGCGTCTAAAATACTGATTTTCAGCTACACATGGTTAGAACGGACACCAAAATTGGGTAAAGGCTAGGCAAATTGATTTTATTTGGTAAAATTTGTGAGTGTAATGTGTTTTGGCAAATGACGATAGAAATAGTTATACTCACAGACTAAGTGGAATATCTATCATATCGTTTTGTTACAAAAATATGCAGTACAGGAAACAGTTTTTTGATAAAGGTAAAACTAGGTAGCTATAGTAAAACACAAATAAGACAACATTTACTTTATTTCATAACTCACAGAAGATATAAGAGTCTAATATAAATTCTAAAACATCCATACTAAATCTATCACATAATAATTAGGTGCATAAACGAGCAAGTGTAAGATGCAAAAAGGTACTTTGACATAGAGTGGGAACACAGCACTCACTCATAGAAAAAAAAGTCGAGAGACGTCGTCTTGGGACAACCGGTTGGAACGAAGTCGAATGAGTGGGGGATTTGCCATAATCGCCACGCTTGGCAGTTGGGTTGGCGATCGCAGAATGGTGGTCAAATGCATAGAGAACACTGCTGCCCATTCTCTAGTAAGTCTTTTAGGACCATCATACGACACCCATGGAAAAAAATGGGATGGTGCTATTATTTTACATCCGGCACCAAACGAAACACTTCGCTGTATATTATGTATTCAATAACATGCACAATGACTGGCGAATCTCGCACGTTTATAGTACAGTAGTATATAGGCTTGTAAACTAATATAGCAAGTGCCTTGATGGTCTAAAATTACTTTTTCTGGTCTAGCACTTATTCACACTCACTCATTCACACAGTACCAGTTTTTAAAACGGGTAGTAAGAGTGGTCCCTCTATTATAGACCTATATCTGTGCTTCCAGCAATGAGCAAAATTTATGAAAAAGTCATGCTAGACCAGATGTTGTCACAATTTAACTCAAATGGGATTTTACATAGTCGACAGTTTGGTTTCACGAAAGGTAGGTCGACGACTGACGCGGGAGTAAAACTCGTCAGTCACATTTTGGAATCCTGGGAGAAGTCCCAGGATGTAATTGGCATTTTCTGTGACCTCTCAAAAGCGTTTGACTGCGTTGACCACAACACACTCATCTGTAAATTACACCACTACGGAATTCGTGGACGAGCTGCTGATCTTGTACTTTCCTATTTATCAAACAGGCAGCAAAAAGTAAATGTTAACGGGGCAACGTCCTCGGGGTCTCTAGTTAAGATGGGCGTGCCTCAAGGTTCAATTCTTGGCCCTTTTTTATTTCTAGTTTATATTAATGACCTTCCTTACCTAATGGCAAACTTCTCGGATATAATTTTATTCGCTGATGACACCTCTCTTATTTTTAGAATAGATAGAAAAGATACGGATGTCTTACATGTCAACGATAGGCTAGCTGTTCTCTCGAAATGGTTTGCGGCTAATAATCTTTTACTCAATGCAAACAAAACTAAATGTCTTAATTTCTCATTACCAAATGTACCCCAATTAGGTCTAAATTTAAAACTTGATGGTAAGAAACTAGATGCTATTTCCGAAACTGTATTTCTGGGAATTACTTTAGATTCAAAATTGCAATGGGGTGCCCACATTAGAGCTCTCTCAAGTAGATTAAGTTCAGCTGCTTACGCAGTAAGAAAAATAAGGCAGTTGACTGATGTAGCCACAGCTAGGTTAGTATACTTTGCTTATTTTCACAGTATTATGTCTTATGGCGTTCTGCTGTGGGGATCGGCAGCTGACGTAGATTCAGTTTTTATTTTACAAAAGAGGGCAATCCGCGCAATCTATAAAATGGGGCCTCGCGAGTCTGTTAGAAACAAATTCAATGAAATTGATATACTAACTCTGCCTTCTCTTTATATCCTAGAAAATATCTTGTATGTTCGCAAAAACTTAGGTATTTTCAAAAAAAGATGCGACTTCCATAATCTAATTATACACGTAGTAAAGATGAAATTGTGATTCCAAAATTTAGATTAACTAAAACTAGCAAGTCATTTCTAATAAACAGTATCCGCTTCTATAACAAGTTGCCAAAGTCGGTTACAGAACTTAGCGATGGAAAGTTTAAAACTCACATCAAACGTGTCCTTATCAAAATAGCATATTATAAGATAAAAGACTACGTTGAAGACAGGGAAGTTTGGCATTAATTCCTTCTGCACATGTGGCTTCCCTGGTACCTCATTAACAGCATAACTATGTGAGAGTCTATTAACTGCTTCCAAATTAGAATGTTAATTTTTATTAATTTTATTTTTTACACTTTCTGACATATTCTCGTCATTTTTGACTTTATAAATCGCTTCAAATATCAACTATTTATTAGTGATTCTCATGAAAATCATGTCACTTTGTTAAAATAGGTTGATCTTACTAATGTAGATTCTTTTACATATTGTGAATGGGAGAACATTGTAGGCCTTACAGACTAGATTTATAGACGATTTTCTATTCTTTATTTTCATTCCTCTAAGTACTTGGTACTTATTGACAGGCCTGCACTGTCCTCCCATCCCTATTATCACTGTAATTTGAAAACATTGTAAAACCCAATTATTTTTAAAAGAGTAACCGTGGAGTTTCTTGCCGGCTCTTCTCCATAGGAAGCGACAAATTGGAACCGTGCACCTAGCTTCTGACGTTTCATAAGTTCCCTTGCAGGTTTATGTGAAATAAAATATTTTGATTTGATTTGATTTGAGTAGATAGCTAGAGGCATATATCAAGCCTAGCGGGATGGTCCAGTTCGGCCGCCTACGCCGTCAGGAAAGTAAGACAATACACTGACCTTGATACTTCTGCTGTTGGGCAAAGCCGCTGACATTCAAAATATTTTTGTTACTAGGTGCTAGAGTTTCTCTAAGAATTTTTTAAAAAGATATATAAAGCTATTCTCACGGTGGCATCGTAATTCATCTTCTCTAATATCTTATTTATTAGGAAAAATGTACACATATACACTAAAAACAGTGACATTCATAATATTAATACTAAAAATAAGGACAAACTACGTGCTCTTCACCGGCTTTATAAAGTTCATAACTCATTTATTAAGCTTGGTATAACCTTTTATAACAAGCCCTCTTCTTTGCTAGATTTACATTTTAATGCGTTTAAAGCAAAAGTAAAATCCAAAACCTTTCTTCTAAGGTATACTAATCTATCAACGACTACTTATACGATAAGAATTGTTGGTCGCTGTTATTAACTCAAGACAACGTTTGTGTTCTTTCACCAGAATTAGCTTACCTACTGACAGGTCATATGAGTTACTTCATATCATTGTTTATTTTATTTGACTGTATAATCCATTAAAAAAAGTATATTTTCAGTTATTGTTGAATGTTAATTACTTACCTATTATTGTATGGAATCAAGTTCTTCCAACTTAACGGATAGCTGTGCTGCTGGGGAGTTTGTTGCGCCACTTCTTCTTCCCAGCTAAAGCTCTAGGAACTGGTGAATGGCGGGCGTTTTGGTGGACTGTCTTTATGTCTTATGTAATTTTGACGTGTAAAAAGTGCTTACTCTCAGCCTAGTTTGAATAAATGACTTTTGGTTAGATTCCAAGCCAAGTATTATAAGAGTAGTAATATATTTAGTATAAGGAACGTCATTCCAAAAAACGCGTGTTTATGCTGTTTAGTCCAATCACACCGCTGAAATAGTTTTTCGCGTCAACCATCATTTCATGCTCTGCAGCATAATAATAGTATATGTGACCACAGCAGATGCTACAGAAACCAAGAAGGAATACTCAATGGTAAAGAAGTGCATGGCGTGAAACTTGATAGGTCTGGTGACCAGCAGGTTGCGGAAGTTAACCAGGGTGGTCGTCAAGGTGGCAGCTGTGAACAAGATAAGGATTATTCGTGATTAGGTGGTCTATTTCTTAATTGTTTAATCGTGGGTTGAAGAAATTAATAAGATTGTTGGATTATGAATATGCCGTGCTGATGGATGGAGGGGGAAAGGGAGTTCGAAGAAAATATGAATGAAAATTGTGTGAGGGATGATATTGAATCTCATCATCTTCTTGCTCTGAGTTCAATATATTTGAGTTCAAGTGCAGCACGTCATTTTCTTCCAAACAATACGAGTATCATTCTTCGTTTTTTTTATTAGCTTCCCTTCTAGTCAAATAGCCACCGTAGGCGCGGGCTTGCGGATGGCGCGTAATGGGTGGCTCGCTGTCCGGTACGGACCAAGCCCATGTCGACGGCGTGTTATGTTCCACGTACGCTTCAAAGAGATGTCAGCACCAACTGGGGTCCGCAAGGGCCGATGCCTGCCAGGGGTGCGGTTGTTGGAAAGAGATACTGTGGCTCCTGGCACACAGGCAACCGAGGGAACACGGGTGGGTTTTAGTCAGTGAAAATCTGACCACCCTCCTGGTCCACCAGGAGCCACCACAGAGCAGGAGAAGTTATTTGATGATATCCCACCCCAAAAAAAAAACTGTACATAATCCATTAATCTTCTCTTTGCTTTGCCTCTTTTCGTGATATGTGGCATTCTTTATTTTCCTAGAGGAAACAGATGTACACCAATCATAAAAATTCAACTATTTTCCATCATTTCATGCTCTGCAGCATAATAATGGTATAAGTGGCCACAGCAGAGGTTAGAGAAACCAGAAGGGAATACTCAAAGGTGAACGCATAGCGTGAAACTTGATCGGCCTGGTGATTAGCAGGTTGCAGAAGTTAACCAGGCTGATCGTCAAGTTGGCAGCTGTGAACGAAATAACAAGATAAAAAAATAACTAGTGAAAATCGCGCGGATATTTTTCTTTTGTTTTACTTATCCGAATTTACAATTTATGTTCACGAACTACTTGTAATGTCGTCCAGTAGTGATAGTGAAAAATGAAATAGTTGTTTATTTTCCTCGTAGGTATAGTTTATAAGCACTATGTATCACTCGAGAGAAAGTGCGATTCCCAACTTGTGGCTCTCGGCTGAGCCTTGGGCCTCAAACAACACCCTCGTTAGTAATTTAGGTCACTTTCTCCCCTTGGTGAACAATGTACTATTACCGTTCATTCGTTTGTTGAAGACATGAATAGGAGAATGGTGACTGATGAATATGACGGATGGAGACCAAAGGAAAGAGGGCCAATTTGGTGCGAAATTATTTAAATTTAGAAGTTACCTTCTTGCTTGTTATGCCTTTCTCCCATCAGCTTTAATCTTACGGCAAAAGCTGGGGGGAGAAAGGCAAATATTTTATAATATAATTATAACAACTAAAACCTCTTGATATGCTTGAGAAAAATGAGATGAGGCAGATCAAAAAGATATAGATAACGAAGCGCTACAATTGATTACTTTAAACGAACGAAAATATGATTGTACGTCTTGTAAAGCAAATGTATATTCTCACCATAGTTATAGTTATCAACACTTTTTTTTGCCAACATACCTTTAACCACGACTCGCAACTTAAATTCATCCCCGTCTAAAGCGGAAAACCTTCTGCATAGTAGTGTGCCCAAATGTAGTCGCTTATTTTGTTTCGAACATGTAACGCCTCGTGATGTAGTTAGTATTTTCAACACACTTAAGTCTAAAAACACTGGTGATTACTGGGGCATCTCTATTAAACTTTTAAGTAATGTAATCGACATCGTAGCCCCCTATCTAGCTATTACTTTTAATAAATGTGTTGACTTAGGAACTTTTGCCGACCTCATGAAGAGAAGTAAAGTCATACCACTATTTAAATCAGGTAATAAAAATAACGGTGGGAATTTTAGGCCCATTTCTATCGTACTTTTAACGGCAATTAGTAAAATATTTGAAAAGCTAATACTCAAGCAGTTGCTAAGACATTTTAATTTAAATTGCCTCCTTAATGATGAACAATATGGCTTTACAAAAGGTCGTTCAACTACAGACGCGGGCGTTGCTCTGCTGAAACACATATTTAACGCATGGCAGAACTCACATAATGCTATTGGGGTTTTCTGTGATCTTTCCAAAACATTTGATTGCGTGCACCATGACACGCTATTGCGTAAAATACGTCATTACGGTGTTCAAAATGAAGCTCTCAACGTAATAAATTCTTATTTAAATAATAGGCACCAATGTGTAGAAATAAATGGTGTGAAATCATCCGGGCTACCAGTTCAGTTAGGTGTACCTCAAGGCTCAATACTGGGTCCATTCTTATTCTTAGTGTATATTAATGATTTACCATTCTATTTAAAGAGTATCTGTGATGTTGTACTGTTTGCTGATGATACCTCTCTTATCTTTAAAGTAGACAGGAATAGACAAGATTTTGACGACGTAAACAGTGCATTCTCAAGGGTTACGCATTGGTTTACCACGAATAATCTAGTTCTCAATACCAAGAAAACTAAATGTATAAATTTCGCTTTACCGAATGTAAGAAATCTGGGACCCAACATCGTCTTAGATAATGAGGTGCTTGCAACTGTAGAATCGGCCGTTTTTCTTGGCATAACAGTAGATGCCAAACTTCAGTGGGGATCACATATATCAAGCCTAGCGGGAAGGGTCAGTTCGGCCGCCAACGCCGTCAGAAAAGTAAGACAATACACTGACGTTGATACAGCTCGGTTAGTCTATTTTAGTTATTTTCATAGCGTTATGTCTTACGGCATTCTGCTGTGGGGTAAAGCCGCTGACATTCAAAATATTTTTGTTCTTCAAAAACGAGCTCTTCGTGCAATTTGCCAACTAGGTGCTAGAGTTTCTCTGAGAGATTTTTTTAAAGATACTGGTATTCTCACGGTGGCATCGCAATTCATCTTCGCTAACATCTTATATATTAGGCAAAATATACACTTATACACTAAAAACAGTGATACTCATAATATTAATACTAGAAATAAGAACAAACTACGTGCTCCCTTTCACCGGCTTCATAAAGTTCATTACTCATTTGCTGGGCTTGGTATAACCTTTTATAAAAAGCTTCCCTCTTTTTTGCTAGATTTACATTTTAATGCGTTTAAAGCGAAAATAAAATCAAATCTTTGTTCAAAGGCATACTATTCTATCAACGACTACTTAAACGATAACAATTGTTGGTCGCTGTGATTAACTCAAGACAACGTTTATGTTCTTTCACCAGAATTAGCTTAACTACTGACAGGTAATATGAATTACTTCATATCATTTTTATTTAACTTGACTGCATAAACCATTTTTTTTTTAATTTTTATCAATTAAATTTTCATTTATTGTTGAATGTTAATTATATGCTATTATTGTATAGAATTAAGTTCTTCTAACTTAATAGACAGCTGTGCTGCTGGGGAGTTTGTTGCGCCACTTCTTCTTCCCAGCTAAAGCACTAGGAAGTGGTGAAGGGCGGGCGTTTTGGGGGACTGTCTTATGTAATTTTGACGTGCAGAAAGTGCTGACTCTCAGCCTAGTTTGGATAAATGACTTTTGATTTTGACTGCAACACAATAATACTCACAGTTATTCTTAGTAACAAGC
This sequence comes from Polymixis lichenea, assembly GCA_949091785.1. Taxonomy (NCBI): domain Eukaryota; kingdom Metazoa; phylum Arthropoda; class Insecta; order Lepidoptera; family Noctuidae; genus Polymixis; species Polymixis lichenea. The sequence goes on from OX420948.1 coordinate 1,019,485, forward strand.
ACAAAATCAATGAGCTCCAGAATCCTCTCACTCTGCCTGTAAGTACTCTCACACCGATACACCATGATGACAGCCACCATTGCCCAATTCATCAATCTGATTAGGCTGGATATTGATGGTAAGCTGCACACGCCGTTTGGTGCTTCCTGCACGAGTGGGTATACAGCATTAATACTAGGGAACTGATCCCTTTGAAAAATACGCAATATCTGCATTTTTTAGTCGTCTATGGCGAAGCTCATACAGAGGGTAATATTTTTTATCATTATAAAATATATAAAAAAATACTAAACCATACCATTGATCCAGTAATCAATCTGATGGTCACGTTTAACAAGGTGATCATATTGACGAGAAGATTTATGCAATATATTAAAACCTGCGAAATGAGAACGAGTATTGATAAGATTTTAAAAAAAAATTAAAAAAAATTTTTGATAAGATTCAGATTCAGTATTGGTTCTATGATCATAATTTTATTTGACTGACTACTTGATTAATTGTTACGTAATTATGATGACGAAATTTAAATATTTGTACGCCACTAAGGCCAAACATGACTGATCTAAACTATAATGTAATTTAATAACTTGCATGCTCTGTATGTGTACTCATGTTTCCACAAATAAAGAATCTTGTATCTTGTATCTTGTATCTTGATTGTTAACATAATATAGTTTAAGCTATCAAGCAGTACACTAAAAATATTTACTGTTCTTGCGTTGTAGGTAACCTGATATTATACTAATGATAAGTTTGAACCAAAACTCAATCATTGACACAATATAATAAAAGTTGCTCACCCGAAAGCCAAACTTAGAGTTAATGTAATCGATTTGCTCAAGCAGAAGTAGGTAACATCGATTGAATCCAATGACTTCAATGAATCGGCCATGACTGAGGGTTTTCAAAGACTCTAAACGTATGTTTCCAGTCTCTGTTCTCAAAGCCCAGGTTTTTTTATCATCAGCATAAATGGATATCGTAGTATTTGGCGAGGTATAGTAACCCTGTCAAGAAAAAAGGTGTTTTAATTGAAGTTGTTTGGCTGGTCTGATTTAGAAACAGTTTTATCTTCAGACAAAGGTTCAATGTCAATATAAAATATAGAAATATGGATTACAGAATACCCAGTTCTATCTAAGATAGACTCTGTCCAACCAAATAAAAGCATAGATTGGTAATAAATCCAAATGAACGTAAATTCACATAATCTGACCAAGATTATGTCTGGACTTTAAAAGAGACTGACCTCTGAGTTTGTATCGGCCTTTCTTCTCAGAGTAGTCAGATAAGAAATGCCGTCCTCATCTAATTTTTTAAATATGATTAACTTGTAAAATTGTTCTAAACAAACCTACTTACAGAAATAAAATAATTTATCATTTAAAAATAATTTAAAAACATTCACATTAGACATGATTAAAAAAGCCGGTAAAATAAATGCTGGTAAGCAATGAGACAATTTAAATAAAATACTCACCTGAAGAAGATCTTTTATCAGTTTTAGACGATATTCCAATTGTATAACATGAGACAACCCGTCAAGCACCGTCAACATATTCAAAAAGAAATAAAAATAATCCAAAGAGTACAACGTCGGAGCAATCCAGCCAAAGCCTTCGATCCAGCTTGCATAGTCAATAATAGAAGTAACAATAAAAATAACCATAGAAAATGCAACAGTTTTTAAGATAATCCCTCGAATGTCATCATAGTAAGTCATGCCCAAAATCTGGTCGACATGTTCAAAGCGTATGAAATACTTCAAGAAGACATCTCTTCCACATTTATAAACATATATTGTGTCGATAACATATTCAAAATATCCGATCAAATAAGTCATTTGAATGGTGTCAGAAAATGTAAAATTCGTATTGTTTCTGATGATATCCAACCTTTCAATCTTGTTGAGTAAGAAGAAGAAATTCAAAAATCCGAAGGTCAAAACGCAGATGATACACCTGGTCAGAGAGCATGACACTTTCAGTTCACTGCCTTGGCGGTAGATGCACGATAAATTGAAAAATCGTAACAACCAATTTAGAGGCACAATGGTGTAGAAGGTATCCTTCGTCTTTTTACTATTACTTGTTACTTTAATTTTCATTTTGTCTCCTTTTGATAGGTTAATGTTCAATGGCTCCTGGACGCCAAATAGGATTAATTTTACAGTTAAAGGGTCAATATTGTCAGCACTTTTAACTATCAGCTTGATTACTTATAGTCGTTCAATTAATTGTTTTTTTCCGTTTAATTTTGTTCGTTTGTTCTACATAGTTGGTACCGTTTTGTTCAGAGGTTCTAATAATACTGTTGAAATACTACCAATAACTTAGCTGTCCATTGAAGATAGATATAGGTGTGCGTGTATTATTTTAATTCAGGAATTGATGTCAATGTTAATAATATATCCCCAAGAAAATATGCTTAGTTTGTGGATTACAAATTTCATTTTCATAATTCTCGTTACGTAATTTACAAAAACTAATTTTCAAGCGTGACTATTCTTTAATTATGGATCATTAGAAAATAATGACGCAAAGTAGAAAAGAGTGACGTCGAAAGGTGGCTCATGCCTTGAAGTGGGCAGAAAATAAAATGAAATCAAAAATTTGAAATAGGCTGAAATCTGCTTTCTGAATGTCAAAAGTATATACGTCCTTCACCACTTCTTAGTGGAAAGAAAAAGTGGCGCAACAAACTCCCCAGAATCAGCACCCAAAAAGGCAGAAGATTTAATTTTTTAATTAGCCCTGTAAAACATAATATTTTCCTAGACGTTTTCATTCATGCCTGTTTTAAATAGACAACTGACTTATGCAAACTTGGTAAAGTTTGCTTGCTATATCTACTCATATGGTGGTACTATATCCAATATTCTTTAGTGGTACTTTATAGAATAGTACCACTTACATATCCACCTCTATACCACTGGCTTTACGTCACGCACATTTATAATATTTAATCAAGGTAACAGCCACATGCTTAAATGTAATGATTAATTGAATTAGAATACAGACACATTCATACACTCACGACTTCTTACCATTCGGGTAGGCAGAAACTACATAAGTAACGCCACCTGCTACGATCTTTACATACACCTTTTGCGTCGTTTCGTTCATTCAATTTATTATTCCGTTATTATGTTCTTCCGTAATGGAAATAATTATATCGCCATCCATGTTACATTTTGTTAAGCAATTTAATGCCAACTCATGTAATGACTTGGCATTTTATTAACTGTTGTATTTCATTAGTATTATTAAGTACTTCTCTTTTATTTTGTTTAAATTAACATAATATATAGCATATCTGGAATAATGTACTTTTCAATTGGTAAAGGAATTTTGCAAATAGGAGCAAAGTTTATAGAGATTATTCTCCACGAATACATCAAAATACGCTCTCTCTCTTTATAATACTAGTATACATTTCCTATAACCATCTAACTTGGAGTTTTTGGGATAACATGACATTGATCTCGCCTCCCACAATTATGTCGCCATGCAGTTGCGCATTTATCAAATTAAGTAGTTTTTTGTTTTACTACTATGACGTTTAATTAATAAGTTAGGTAGGTTTTTTTTTGACGGTGGGAAATCATCAAATAACTTCTCCCGCTCTGGGTGGAGTAGGAGGGCGTATCAGACTTTTACTTACTAAAATCCACCCGTGTTCCTTCAGTTGCCTGTGTGTCAGGGGCCACGGTATCTCTTTCGAACAACTCGCACCCCTGGCAGGCATCGGCCCTTGCGGCCTCCATCATTTTATGCTAACATCTCGAGGATCTCGAAGCGCGCGCGAAACAAACCGCGTCGTTGACCTGGTCTTGGTCCTTACCGGACCGCGAGCTACCCATTACTCACCATCCGCAAGCCCGCGCCTGCGGTGGCCGGGAATCAGCCTGGGTACCCAACGCCCAGGGCGTCTTCAGCGGCGACTAGGGCCGTGAGGGCGCATATAGTGCCTTTGCCTCACATGCGCCGCCTCCTTCTTCGCGAGAATTACTGCTTCGCAGAAGGAGGTGACGGCTATGCATGTACTCTTGCTCCGAACTATGGCCTGCACCAGGGCCGGATGCAAAAGATCGCCGCCACCGATCGCCTCCACAAGGTCATGGCGGTGCTCCACCCAAGCCGGGCAGACCTCCACCGTATGCTCTACCGTGTCCTCAGGGGGATCTACGCAGTAGAAATACCCGGGCGTTTCCTCCCGCCTTATCTGAAACAGAAAACTCCCGAAACAACCGTGTCTGGTGAGGACCTGGGTCAGGCGGAAGGTGAGGACGCCGTGACACCTCTCAATCCACTCCTCAAAGAGGGGACTTACCGCCGCAATCGTGGCGTGATCAGTGCTGTGGGCGTTACGCGGTAGTGGGAGTGCGGGACCATGCGCTGCACTCGCAGTTGTGTCCGAGCAGCCATAGTGGCAACACCCCTGATGCAGCAATATTGTAAGCAATTTTAGTGCACATACTTTAACCTAACCTAAACCAAGACATCACAATCATGTTGAGATATCGATAATTCGATACCCATCGCGCAAATCTAGCAAAGAAGAGGGAAGCTTGTTATAAAAAGTTATACCAAGCCCAACAAATGAATTATGAACCTTTTGTAGCCGGTGAAAGGGAGCACGTAGTTCGTCCTTATTTCTAGTATTAATATTATGAATATCACTGTTTTTAGTGTATAAGTGTATATTTTGCCTAATATATAAGATGTTAGCGAATATGAATTGTGATGCCACCGTGAGAATACCAACATCTTTAAAAAACGCCCCTCAAGGAAACTCTGGCACCTAGCTGGTAAATTTCACGAACAGCTCGTTTTTGAAGGACAATAATATTTTGAATACATGGACATAACGCTGTGAAAATAACTAAAGTAGACTAACCGAGCTGTATCGACGGCAGTGTATTGTCTTACTTTTCTGACGGCGTAGCCGGCTGAACTGAGCTTCCCCGCTAGGCTTGATATGTGTGATCCCCACTGAAGTTTGGCATCTACTGTTATGCCCAGAAAAACTGCCGAGTCTACGGTTTCAAGCACCTCTTTATCTAAGACGATGTTGGGACCAAGATTTCTAACATTCGGTAAAGCAAAATTTTCACATTTTGTTTTCTTGGCATTGAGAACTAGGTTATTTGCCGTAAACCAGTCAATACGTCGTCAAAATCTTGTCTATTCCGGTCTACTTAAACAATAAGAGAAGTATCATCTGCAAACAATACAACATCACAAATACCCTTAAATAGAATGGTAAGTCATTGATATACACTAAAAACAAGAATGGGCCGAGTATTGAGCCTTGAGGCACACCTTACTGAACTGGTAGCCTGGAAGATTTTTCACCATTCATTTCTACACATTGGAACCTATTTTGTAAATAAGAATATATTACTTTTAAAGCTTCGTTATGACACCGTAATAACGCAGTTTACGCAAAAGCGTTTCATGGTGTACGCAATCAAAGGCTTTGTAGAGATCACAGAAAACTCCAATAGCATTATACGAGTTCTCCTACGCTTTAAATATGTGTTTCAACAGAGCAACACCCGCATCTGTAGTCGAACGACCTTTTGTAAAGCCATATTGCCCCATAAGCCTATTAGCCTTTATCCCTGTGTGGTCTAAAAAAGTCTCTACAAATACTGAGTGTAAGGGAGACACTTCCACAGCCTTACGAGCAAGATATCATCGACGCACAAACTGTTCAGATCCTAACCCACCAACATTAAGATTTTTCATCGGTTATAGCAAAAAGGATGCTGTGTCAAACAAAACTGCAAAAACTTCACGGTCAAAATTAATGGAACAGCAGAATATTTTGAATAACGTCCTTTACACCGTTTATAGAACGCGCGATCGAACCCTATCTAAGTATGGCGAATTAAATGCTTTCGTCGTACACATGGCTACACATCAAGCTATACATTTCCAGCTGACGCTGATCTCGCACTGTCGGAAATCTTATACAATGCGATACCAGTTTATACTGGAAATGTATAGCTTGATGTGTAGCCGTGTGTACCTCCCTCTGAATTCCCCATACTTTCCCCAGTTTAAAACAAAAACACTGTAAACACAGGTATTTAACAAAGGCCGAAAGATATAATTCCTTCGCCCTTTGCTATTTACCTATGTTTACAGTGTTTTTCGTAGTTTGTCAGTATTCTTATATACATAATCGCATAATTAAGTCGTAGCGAAGTCTGTACATTGAAGGTTTTAAAAAAAAGAAATTGCTTGACAACAGATTTGAATTGACAACAGTAAAACATCACGTTAACAACACATAGTTAATCATGACATATTAAAAAACTTAAAAAATTTAATAGAATGTATTATCTATTAAATTTTTTAAGTTTGAACATTTACAGAAAAACATGAAATTTAGGCCTCTTCTGTCATCTATGGAACCATAACAAAAATAAACATCTATGGTTTGGTGACTGTCACTGAGAAATTCCGAGTGTGTATTATTTGTCGCCAGGAATAATCCGTAAGAATGCATTACTCAGTGTATCTATTGTTGCGCCAGTATATAGTATAGTATACAGGTAAGTATTATAAAATGTGGCTGTTATTATAGTACATTGTGGTGTCTCACGACTCCCGCGCGAATGAAGTCGCGTGTAGAAGCTGTACACATTAAAAAAAACAATTATGCTATGGGCGCTAGCCCGGTAATTAAGGGTACAATACATTCTCTTTTTTTTGTAGGTCTTTAAGTATCATGGATACTATGGGATTACCGGTTAGGGCACGCCATTCGTTAATAAACACACTGAATTTGAACGGATCATTTATAAATGACGGGGAAGGTAGGTACGTCTCTCTCGTTATCACCACACACTGTAAGTGCATGGCACATCTAAACGAGACACTCAACAGTTTTTAAACGTGTTCATTGCTTGATTACCACCGAAAGACTGAACTTAACTCTGGTCGAGCGTTATGTTGTAGATTCTGTCCAAATTAATCAAATGAGTGACTGTATTTCCGACATATCTATCATAAAAAACCACGACACATTGCACAGAAGGACTATATATGACGTTACGTTACAGTGACTACAATATTTGCACAAACAAATACGTGTCGAAAGCTTAGTGTCGTAGAATAAATCAGTTCCGTCTTCACACACAGACCGAAATTCGGTTATATCCTTTATCCGACAGAATCCGGATAATACAAGTACATCTGTCTACTCTAGTTTATAGAGACAACATTGCAAACAGGTACTAGCAGCTAGCTTAGTTTGGTGGGGTGGGGTTTGTTTTGAGAAATAATGTATATGTCACCGTAAAGTCGTAAATACCGTTAGACTATAATCTATCTTGCGAGATTGTAAACTGTAGAAATATTGTGAACCGTAACATACTGCTTGCAATTTAACGCATAATTTTTCGGTAGATTTTATATCTATCGAAGTGAAACCGTCAAATTGTGAACTGGTATCAAGACGGATGGTACCTTGCGCTATTACTAAATAGTCAAGTAACTGAACTTGGAAGTAGCGCTCGCCGGCCGCTGCTGCGGTACCGCTCGCTTCGCTCGCTCGGCTCGCGCGCGTTTGGTCGCAATTCTAACCTAGCCTAACCTACTCGGTCGGCAAGCAGTATGGTGCAGTTCACAATTTATCGACAGTTTATAATCTCGCGAGATAGATTATAAATTAACGTTGTTCACAATCATATGGTGACATATGTATGGCAAAGGATATTATGTAAAGAATAAGTGATTTGCAATTCATATCTAGTTAGGCCGTGTAGACTGTAGATTTAATTTTAATTTTATTAAGTACCTGGTACTTGTTGACAGGCGACTGTCCTCCCATACCTATTAACACTGTTATTAGAAAACATTATAAAAGCCATTTTTTTTTTAAGAGAAGGTAACCTTGGAGTTCTTGCTAGTTTTTCTCTAGCCGCTGACGTTTCATAAGTGCCCATGTAGGTTTAGGTGAAATAAAATATTTTGATTTGATTTAGTGTTGTATTTAAAGTTTTGAATTGCATCTCACGAAACAGTTGACTTCACCATCATCATCATCATTTCAGCCGAAAGACATAGGCCTCCCCCAAGCTCTGGGTCGATTTCGACCGGTTCTGTGCTTCCCGCATCCAGCGGACTCCTGCGGCCCTCACAAGGTCATCGGTCCACCTTGTGGGAGGCCTTCCAACTTTACGTCTTCCGGTACGCGGTCGCCACTCCAAAACCTTACGGCCCCATCGGCCATCTGTTCTGCGTGCAATGTTCCCAGTGCTCACTGCCACTTAAGTGAAAGTATTGCTGTCTCGAGATTTAAACGATTTCTGAGATATTCAGAGAAGGAACGAATGGATTTCGCTATCCATTCGTTCCTTCTCTGAAAATCTTTTTGATCGATACCTTCACTGATTTGCTGATACAGTATACAGCTTTAGTCCAGTGGTGTCAAGTATGAAAGCTGAACGTGGGGGTCATGGTTCGATTCTCAACACGGCAATCTGAAGCCAATTTTTCAATGAAAAATTCGTCCGCTTGTCTACGTCATTTACGCAAAACGGCAATGAATATTGTTAAACAAAGTTGTTTGAAAGTATGAGGAATAGGGTGTAAAGTTCACTCAGCCCTGTGAAAAAGAGGAGTGTTGTCTTGTGTGCAATACATATTGGTTTTTTTTTTGCGAATGACTTCTCGCAGGTCAACCTAGAAGGTTGTTGGCTGCTTAACTGAACTTAAAAAACAAAAATCTAAAGCGACAACACACCTAGGGCACCTCCTGTGGGGTAAGAACCTCAGCTTAAGGCGTCGCTGGGAGAGGGCAGCAAAAGACGGGCTGGATCCGATTGGTGCCGTTGTATATAGACGTTGTATATGTGCTAGTTGCGCGGAAAGCTCTGGCTGCAGGATTTGCGTGACTTCAATCTGATGCGCAGTTCACATGTAGCGATAAAGATGGCGCTATAGTTGAATTTTCAAATTGGGCAGTGTGGGTTTAGTTTTTTTCAATTAGGAATTTATTAGTAACAGCCAGGCTTGAAAGAAACGGGCGTAAAGTGGGTGTAGGTTCTACATACCTCTGCCTTTCCCTTCGGTTACTATAGGCGTGTCATTATAATACGCTAATTTACCTACAGCTAACATCCCAGACTTACCATTGTCCTAAGTTTCTCAAATATTTTAGGACTGGCTTCCATTCTGACTCCCGTATGACATTCGCAACCGGGCACTGGGCAATATGGATGTCCTAAGTTTAAACCGGCTGTCAAAACTTCCCGGTTTCTGACTACCCGGGATTAGGGCTACACAGGTATTGTTATGACAACTGGAACCGACGGTTTAGTGTGCTCTCTGGCACTTTTGAGACATCGCAATGAATTACCGTTCTTGGAACACAAAATATTTCTAGGCAAACCTGGTTGTTTTATTGTTAATAAGGTGGTCTTTTGACGTTTATATAAAACCTTTACGGCGAAGGCGGAACTGTGGTGGCTCTGTGGTAACGGCTGCCCTACTGAACTACTGAACTTACGACTTACGAGTTGTAGGTCGTAGGTTCAAAGGTAGGCGCTTTACTTTTTGTAAATGATTTCATCACCACTGCTCTGAAAAAAGTGAAGGCGTGAGGACACCGGCATGCCCTATAACGAAAAATTCGAAGACATGTGACATCTACCAACCCGGACTGGTCCGGCGTGGTGGATTACGGCCCACTCGCTCCCACAGACAGGAGGCCTGTGTCCCAGCAGTGGGAACATTATAGGCTGATTTTATGCTCACGGCGAAAGAAAACTTGCAAGAAAACCTAGACTAGACTCATATTCGGAAATCGCCAGCACCCTATGCCAGGCAAGGAAATCTCTCCCAGCTCCTTATCTTTATTTTTTAAGTCTTACGTCTTAGCACCTGACTAGGCCTGGATAACCTTCTTTGCGGGTGCTCCAATATTATTCTTTGAACAGAACGTAATTACAGGCAATGCACAAAATACCTCAGAATACCTAGAAAATAGGTTAAGGTGGAAGCGCCAGGTAGCAGGTTTTTACCAAATTGCAAGTCAGTGTCAGGTTGTATGTTGAACAGAATATGATTCGCGACCTAATCATTAAAATCATCAACACAACCCTTAAGTTACTTTACCTAATCCCATTGAATGATTTTATCATTAAATTATCCTTAAGTTATTTTCTCCCAACATGTTCTTTCTGTTTCTCTCTTCAACATGTTTTCTCTGTTTATCGCAAATAAACGTATTTTCTTTCTTTCTTTTATATTTACAGGTGAAGTCTCTAAATTTTAAAGTAGTGGTCCGTCCCGGCTTTGCACGGGTGGGATCCCTATTTGTTTCTAATAATAAATATAGCCTATGTTAATCGGGGATAATGCAGCATTCTAATGGTGAAGTAATTTTTAAAATCGGTCTAGAAGTTTTGGGAGTTTATTCGTTACAAACATACGAGTCTTTCCTCTTTATAATATTACTAGCTTTTGCCAGCTGCTTCGCCCGCGTGCAGGTCGGTGTATTATACATATAAACCTTCCTCTTGAATCACTCTATCTATTAAAAAAACCCGCATCAAAATCCGTTGCGTAGTTTTAAAGATTTACGCATACATAGGGATATAAGGACAGAGAAAGCGACTTTGTTTTATACTATGTAGTGATTACTGGCTTTTGGTATAAAGTGGCTTCGCCCACGTGGAGGTCGGAAATTATCCCACGGGAACGTACTACCAGGATAAAAAGTATTCTCTGTATTATTCCAGGCTACAAACTACTTATCTGTGTTCAAAATTTCATCCAAATCCGTTCAGCCGTTTTTGCGATAGTAGGATTAGTACAGATATATTTTGGTTAATCTGATTGATTGTGTGACTAACTGTCCGTTTTGCTCCCACATGCGAAACGGGTAGACAGATGGCTTTAATTCATCTGTTTTTGCTTCTAGAAGTATCCCAAATTGTATTAAGAGAGAGTAGCGGGTGACAAAAGTGCATTTTGTGTGACTCAGGCTAAACATATACCTAAAATATTGTTATGTTGTACATGGAAAAATAAAACGACATGCCAAACCAAAACATTCTTCCCATGGCGGTAGACCAACTACAAAACGCCACCTGTTACTCTTTCTGCTTGTTTTACATTCATACAATTAGTCATTGTTTACATCGTTACAATTTTAAGATAATATTTTACTTATCCATGGTTATGTGTAACAATTTCATAGGTTAGCACCGCATGCCCTATAAACGTAATGACCGTGCACATGCACTATAAAATTAAGAACTAACTAAGTAAAACAAAAGAACAAGTAAAAACGAATGTGAGACAATAAGATTAATAATAACATCAATATACAAATTAAATAAAAATTGGTCTGAGACACAAATAATGGAGACATCGATATACTTACAATACACGTCATACACGCACGCCCGTTGCTTGTTCTGTGCACGACTTTTAATAAGGTCCCACCTAGTGGCTCCACTCATATCTGCCTTGTGAGCAAGTAAGATTCTATTTCTGCATAATTTAATTTAGTATTTTCTGGAAACTCACATTAAACCTCTCAAACGTTAAGCGAGTCCTATAAAAATGCATGAACAACGTTTTAACATAAATAAATATATACTACAATAAATATATACTATAATAATACGGCTGCTCTCTAAAGAATGCTGACACGCGTTCAGTTTGCATGGAACGAATGCTGTTCTCTGCAGTCCATGCTTTAAGGAGGAAACTATTTTGTGTGGGAGTACGGCAAATTATTACTGTTTGTATGTAGGGGTAATCTCTGGAACTAGTCGGATTTGAAGAATTATTTTTGTATTTTAATAGCCCAATTCATGCGGCAAGTTATACGCTATTAAACATTCACAACAAAATTCTGATTGAGCGCTGCTAAAGGATATTATTTTATGTTAAACAAGTTTCAGAAGTTAGTGTTAACGAAAAATTTAAAATTAAAGTTAAAGGACAAGAAAGAGGCATACCTATGGAGAATACAGGCTTGATGTTATTTTGTTAAAACTTTTTTTTATTTTTATATATAGCCTTTATTTGACAATCTTCACAATTTTTTTTTTTTTTACTCAATCTATTTTATTACAAATTATTTCTGAAAAGTAAAACTTTATCGTCTTATAACTAAGACGCAAAGCAATTTTAAAAATACTATTAGCAGGTAACAAAGAGTATTCATAAATCAAATAATATATCTCTTGTGGGTAAGTAATAACAATAACACCTGCATAGGTCCATCGATGTGGTTAAGCTACGCTCGCCGCGGTTGATCTGTGGAAGGGTGATCTTTACAGATTAAAGCCCCTCAGTGCCTCGGAAAATACGTTAGGCCGATGCTCCCGGCTGTCATTCGTGGATTTTTGGCAGTCGTAATGGGTCGTCATAAGCCTGACATTTGACAACCAGTATACCAAGGGGTATCATATTATTACCCAGTTATTAGATGGAAGGTCAGAAAAACGCTTCTAAAATACCAGTAAGTCAAAGTCAAAGTCAAAGCATTTATTTCAAATAGGCACTTAAAAGGCACTTTTGAACGTCAATATTTACATTAAAATAGAATTAATTCTAGTCGCCCCTTCCAAAATGTAGTTTCGTATGGAGAAGAATGGACAAGAAACTCCACCGTTACTCAGCTGTATTCAGCTGTATCCGGATTAATTGGAAACCAACTCCAACATAATTGGGAAATGGCTAGCTAGATGATGAAATATTATTTCTCTATTTTTATTTACCAAGGACTTGCCATAGACAGCACAACGGGAACAAACACTATGGTTCTAAATTGCTTAATAAGCAATCGAGGTGGTCAATACTCTGTCTTTCCTGGATATAAACTATTGATTTGCAATAGGACGTAAGTACCTTTAGCTGTTATAAGCTGTTACTAATAAGGTTTAACAATATCGAATACTTTCGAGATATAAAACAGAATAGTTACTTACGAAATTGAATAGAGCCTACCCACCAATCTAACTGAAAGCTCAATGGTCTAAAAGGGATTTAGGGTCAAAGGAGAAAAAACGTCAAGCGTGAAAACGTCTTTAATTAAAGAATTCTTTCAGACATTTCCCTTTTTGGGGGGAAATTTAAATAGTCCCTTTTTCTGGGAACCCTTAAGGAAATCGGGTGTAAAGAGACTGGAACATTTGGGACGTTACACAGATTATTTTGTAGATACGTAAGATTGTAGGCTTTCGTGAAGTTTTGTTGTTCAAGCAAAGTGAGCCGTTTGGTACAGTAGGAATAATATTAGAAGGAGAAAAGAAATGAAGAACACAAAGGTTGATATTTTGCAGTTAACCTTGACAGTGAATCGAGTTATACAAAAAAAAAATTTCCTTGTTTGTTGATAAAGTTCGAAGAACTAAAGAGGTTGTTTAAAGTTGTGTGTTGTGAGTGTTATTGCACAAAGAAGTCCTTTGAAATGAAGTTGAAAAATGTTATGAGCAGTAGCTTCACCTGATCGATCGATCCATGCGGCTATTATACTGTATGTAGACATCATACAGCAGAAGCCAAAGTAACTGTATTCACGCTACCTGTATGTGTTGAGCGGGTGTGTCCATAAACACAGCGTTGTAAGGTTTTTGTCTTCAAAAATCTTATTAATTCAATAACTTATCTAACTATAAAAGCCTTTTGTCTTAATAAAATTAAATTTAGATATCCCGCTCTGAGGAAAAGACAAATAGCTCACTCGAGACCTCACCGTCACATGGCCATCTTGCCGATCTCGACACGCTCCTCTTTACATCGACATCCCAGGAGTATTTCTGCACTTTGACATGGGTCCGACCACTTACAGCTGTCCAGATTAAACGTGATGCCTTCGATAAGATCTTTGAGGAAACCGTTATTAGCTTCGTGTCATTTTTCCTTTTATTGGATTGATTTGGAGGAGTTATTGAGGTTTGTGGGACGGGTTGTGATTATTCGATTGAAGGATTGTTTGTCATGCTGTAATTCTTAGATTCGAAAGAGTGGGTCTAAAAATGAACACGAACAAGACAAAGGTCATGTTAAAAAGCTCATGTAATACCCACTCTCATGACGACCAGAGGCGTTACGCTCGAAGTTGTGGACGAGTACGTTTACCTGGGACAAACTGTCCAGTTAGGTAGGTCCAACTTCGAGAAAGAGGTCAATCGTCGAATCCGACTCGGCTGGGCAGCGTTCGGGAGGCTTTGCAGTATCTTCTGGTCCCAAATACCACAGTATCTCAAGACGAAAGTCTGTGACCAGTGTGTGTTGCCAGTGATGACCTATGGTACAAAAACCTGGTCGCTCACAATGGGCCTTATCAGACGGCTTAAAGACACCCAAAGAGCAATGGAGAGGGCTATGCTTGGAGTTTCCCAACGCGATCGAATCAGGAATGAAGAAATCCGCAGGAGATCCAAGGTAACCGACATAGCCCGAAGAATTGCCAAACGTAAGTGGCAGTGGGCAGTGCACATTGCTCGCAGAACAGATGGCCGATGGGGCCGAAAGGTTCTGGAGTGGCGACCGCGTACCGGAAGACGTAAAGATGGAAGGCCTCCCACAAGGTGGACCGATGACCTTGTGAGGGCCGCAGGAGTCCGCTGGATGCGGGAAGCACATAACTGGTCGAAGTGGAAGAGCTTGGGGGAGGCCTACGTCCAGCAGTGGATGTCTTTCGGCTAAAATGATGATGATGATGATGATGAATTCTTAGATACTTGACAGTCCTTACGGGTTTTCAGAAGCCTGAAAAGTCTGTCAATCAGTAGTATTCCAAGGATCGTGTTGCTCAGTATCTGGGTTGTGGACGTCGGATAGACAGTTACTCCATGTAAAATACTGGAATTCAGCTGCAGCTGCTGGTTAAGTTAGGTTAGGTTAGGTTCTGTCGCTGCCGGCCGTTGTCGACTCGATGGTGCCGACCACCGCGAGGAGTCCTGGGACGCGGTGGTATCCTTCTGCGAAACAGTCATGTCGCAGAAGGAGGCTGCGGAGAGGGAGCGGGAGATTGCTTCCGCTAACCCGATCCGCAGCAGACGCACCGGGCGTCGGCGGAGGGCAGATAACGCCCTCTTCCAGCCCCCCTAAATGGGTCCAGGGGCACGGATCTGGCGAAAATCGTTGCCCCCTACTTGTTAGGACCCGAGATGGCGGCGCGTAGTGTTCCACGCGCGCCTCTCTATGACGCAAGGGGGGAGTTTAACACCTCACTCCCCCTCCTATCGCGAGGTGGCCCGCAGAGGCGGGCTGGCACCAGCCGGGGATCGCGGAAGTCACACTAGTTCCCGTGATCCCCGGTGCAAGTGAGAGACGGAACACCGGGGTGGTTTTAGTCAATATGAGTCTGACGGACCCCTCCCCGGGGCGGAGGACATCCATGAGGATTTGCCCCTGTAATAAAAAAAAAATGGGTTAAGGTAGGAAAGGTGTACTTCTCCAGACGTGCTATTCACTATCATTATTCACTTCATGGGTCAACCACTACCTACGAATCTTGATTATGTACGACAGAACATTATTCAGACGGAGACGCAATTTTGCAAAACTGTACACTCTTGCTTGCCAAGATCTTAAAAATCTCTCTTCAAAGTAACTTAGGTACAAACTTATAAATTCAAGTCAAACCTCTTTCAAACAACTTCCAGTCGGTTAGTGGATGGTGTAACAAATCCGCGATGTGTTTAAAAATTTAACATGTTATGTACCGCCGAGCTGTGTCCCAGCGTTCTGTGTTAAAGTCAAGTAAATCTATTAGACACACATTTTGAACATATTCTATCTACTTCTTTGGAGCTGCGTGCTAGTGAGCGCGGTTAGCGGGTTGTGGAATGAAGTTTACTGGCTGCCTGATTAGTTTAAACTAGACTTTACAATATGTGCAAGATATTTCATATATGAATTTATTAATACGGCTTTTCCAGTGTTAGTAACTCTGCCACAGACAGTTATTACAGAGTACTACCTATATTATACGGCATAACATCAGGATTATACAACAAAAATGAACAAAATGTGGAGCATCAGAGACTGTATCTGATGTTTCACACTTTGTTCAATGTATAGTGTAATAGTTTTTTTTTTTTTTTAATAAATGATTTGACATCATGGCTTAACATCTTTTCTTACTTTCTTGGGTGTTTCGCTATCCGCTCTCATTGCCACCTCTCTGGCAATAACCTTACTCTGAATATAAAGTTAAAGCGATACTGTGAAGTCTTAGAACCTCTCAGTTGATTTTCAGAAATAACTGCGCCTTACACACTTGTGTTTTAGAGACTTACGTATTTTGAGCACACTCAAGAATATTAAAATACCTCTTGGATTTTGGATTTAAAATAATCAGGATCGCAACTGAGGATTCTGAAAATCATTAATTGCTTATTGGTTTTCAAATTAGTTAGTAAGGAACATGACCTCAGCTGTGTATAGAAATCACAAAAAATTGCAGTATTGTACAGAAAATCCCGAAGCCTGAAATGTCATCGTCATAAATGGTCATTCAACTTTAATTGTTGTTTCAACTTATGGTTTGCCATAGAATCAATAAAAAGCAGTGTTGGCCCAGTGTTAATGGCGGCAAGTTACAAGTTGTAGGTCGTAGATTGGTACCCAGACAAACGTTTTAGTTTGTGTAAATCATTTTATCAGCACTGTTCTCAAAACGCTGAAGGAAAACATCTTGAGGAAACTGGCATGTCCTACAGTAAATAAGTTGAAGACGTGATGACGGGGCTTGTGGCTAAGAAACAGCCGCACGGGTCGATCGATCAGGTTAAGCTACGCTTGCCGCAGTTAGTCCGTGGATGCCATCCAAGACGCCTTCGTGCCTCGGAAAGCACGTTAAGCCGTTGGTCCCGGCTGTCATTTGTGGATTTTTGACAGTCGATACAGGTAAAAAAACAAACAACAAAAAATGACCAAAGCTTTGTCAGTTTTGGTAATTTTTTGTTGTTTATTTTTGCAAAATTTATTAATTAAAATAATTTTATTTTACACGGAAAAAACCAACCAATGAAGATAGGATTAAGCACAAACAAATATACCTTAAAACGTTATTCAAAGGGTAACTTTTATATATTCATAACTTCTCCACGCGTTTCTCGACCGTGACAAGGCGAGGCATAAGCACAAGGCGAGGCGAGGCATAAGGCACTGCATTTTTGCAAAATTGCATCCACAAGCCGTTGAATTTCACTTGTAAGAGGATTTACGTGTTGAGATTCGGTTAATATGCTCGTAAAACTTGTGTTTAGAGGATGTAACAATGTTGGAAATGTGGACAGATTTATGGCAACACTGTGTTGTGGTACGTGCAAGGAGTAAGTATATATAACACTTAAGTGCATTGACCGATAAAGTATCAAACGGTCAGCTGTAGCTGTGTAACTTAATGGACTTTTATTGAAATGCGTCATGGATGCGAATACTTACCTAAACAAAACATGTACATACAGCATACAAATAAATACATAGGTACTGTTTGTAATGTCGAAATAACAGCTTTATAAAGAATGCATCTAAACGAAAATACGGTACCTGTAACAAAAAAAAAACAATTTCTTAAATGGTTGGCTGTCTGCTTGTTTCCCCAAAATGGCTTGACTGATTTTGATGGGACTTTCACTGGCAGATCGCTGATTTTGTGTTAAATTATGTAAAGGAGTAACATTGGCTACTTTTTGTCTCGGTAGCACATTCACGTGGATAATTTTTACCGACCTCCACACTAGCGAAGCCGAGGGCACAGCTGGTTAAAGCTGTAATCCCATTAAAATTGTTTTCGACTTTTGATTGTAAAAATAGTTACAAAAAGAAACCAGAGGGGTAATTTCGTAATACATTATCAGTAGGGATCGCTTTCATTCTGTCAGTTCTACAACATTCATGACGTTGTTTACGTTGATTAGCAGATTTTTTTTTCGAACGAATGGAAGAATGTATTAGCGATAACCTTCGAAATGATTCAAATTCCAAATAGTGTGATACACAAGTAGGGTGCAGGGACGTACGCATGTCATGACAGTTTTTCTCCTAGGTTGTAAAAGAAAATAGTATTATTGTTGTTTGTGTGCTGTTGTGGTGTTGTATCATCATATCAGCCGAAAGATGTCCACTGCTGGACATAATCCTCCTTCCAAAAGGGGGGGATTTGCCAGAATCGCCACGCTTGACAGGCGGGTTGGCGATCGCAGTATGGTGGTCAAATGCATAGAGAACGTTGCTGCCCATTCTCTAGTAAGTCCCTTAGTCGCCGTCTACGACACCCACGGGAAGAAAAGGGATGGTGCTATTCTTTTACGTCCGGCACCATACGGACATGGTGTTGTATGGTTGTATGGTATTAAATTGCCTTGCCTAATTTAAAGTTTCAAAACAAGATCCACTGAGTTCTCTTCAATTATTTTCCGATGGTCTATGGCGTTTTTGGTAAATGCATGGGAAGTGCTACTTCTTTCCTAGGATTCCGAGCCAATTTTTTTTCTTAGAAGCCTCAGAACTTTACATATATTATTTTTAATAGCATGATCATCCTTACTATCCAGTCGATTTATAACAAAGATAGATGAAAATAAAGCTATAGCGTTTGAGAAACTTAACAATTCGTTCAAATAGCTACACGTCGATAAGTTTGCACCTTTCTATTGAAAAATTGCTCTCTTGCGAACGAAGTCGACGGCACCGGTGCGGTTAGGAAATTGAATTATCTGTCTAAATATTTTTCTACTGGAATTTTCAAAGTTATATCGAATTTTTCGAATTTCTAAAGTTTGTGCTGATTACTAGTCCTTTAATATTGTATGGATGGCGTGTATATTTAAGGTTTTCGTCTGGGATTTAAATGCAGAATCGAAGTGACAACGGATATAAAAAAAAGTAATGAGCTCGATTTCGGTGCAAACATTCTCAACCTCGATTGCGCTTTGGGTGAATAATTTACTTTTAAGATTTCTGACACTATGAACAAATAGGTACATGAGCTAAATAATTAGCAAAACTAGCTTTCCAGTTAATACTAAGTTGTAATAATAATAATTTACGAAACCAGTACTAACTAACTTCAGTTTAAGTTAGCCGATGTTAACTTGGACGCAATAGACTTAATACGTCAATATTAAGTCTATTGCGTCCAAGTTAATAACATTTTCTCAGTTCTAAGCCAAACCGTTTTCGTTAAAAGATATTTTTCTATCATTTTGTGTTAGCGTTCATTTATTTTTGAAGATATATAGAGGGTTGCTAATAGAACCTTCTACTTTACGACAGTAAAACGCAAATTGAAGAGTTATTAATCTGATACATACCTAAAACATAATTAGTGCTTTTATATTCGTTTATAAAGTAGGTACCTTCTTGGCCATGCAATACTGTATGCTCATGCCCAAATAATAACAGCTACGCGGGTCAGCCGAAGGTTTAGCTATGCTTACCGCGGTCGGTCTGCGGATGGGTCACCATCCATTACGTATCGAGACCCCGCCGTGCTTCGGAAAACACGATCAGCCATTGGTTCCGGCTGTCATTCGTACATCTTAGACAGCTGTTTTTTAACGGGTTGTTAGAACCCCAAAAATCTGACATTCAGTCCTACCGAGGGGTATCGTGTCAACCTGTGTTACCCATTAACGGGGTTGTGGGACTCAGACGGGCTGTCGCTCCATGTAAAATACTGGGATCAGCAACTGGATCTAGCCAGACTGGAAGCCGGCCACAACATAGTTGGGAAAAGGCTTGGCAGATTGATATTCGTCACTCTTTGATAATTATCTTAACAATCCTTCTTTACAAGACTAAATAGCAACGCAACCGAAATGATCTCCATTTTAATACAGTTTCAATAACTCTTTACCATAAACGTATGACATAATACATGCGACCATAAACAAACTGAAGATTTTTAATAAACTCGCCGCTAAAGTTGATACACAAGTAACTATGTACCTACTACCATCGGATCTGAGGAACGTGAGCGGTTTACCTAAACGATGCCGGCCAGCCTATTGGCCAATGTTTCGCAAAATATTCTGATTATTGCTGGGTATCTACTGCCTTCATGGTTGAAGCTGCTAACAAAGTCGTCGATGCATGGCAAAATGTAGATGGTGGAGCGTTTGTACCGACTAAAATGTACTGAATAGTATACTTATTGCGGGCGAGTGTGAAAAGTGTCGAGTGCTGCCGATCGTGATTCGAATGTTAATAAGATTAGTTACCAATCGTCCACTTTCTGGTTATAGACCTTTACCTGTCTGGGTCGTTAGTCTATTTTATAGCCTTTTGAGATTAGGACTGAAATCCGGGCTTGGGTTAACAAAATGGGTTTGTGATAGCCGGAACAACCTAGGCCGGTATGTTAGATAGCTGTGATATTTGTAAAAGAATGGAACGAATATTTTCGCATGTTAATTGGTCGGTTTAATCTTGATGGGTCTAGTTTTGTGGTAGAGATCAGAAATAATTTCAAATTTATCTAATGACGCCCCACTCGCTGGAAAATGGTTAAAAGAAAGACTGAAGCTGTAACGAAACAGTGATTCCTTACCCAAACTATTCGTTCCACTCGCTGAAAATCTTAAGTCTGGACATGAATTGCCTTGCATAACCTGGAAGCCTTTAAACGGGCTTCAAATATATGCAGGCCGTAGCAAGAAAACCTGTTCAGGACGATTAGACGACTCCACCATGGAGTGTAAATGCAGTGCTGTTCCACAAACGATGGGATACTTTTCATCATGTCCTGCGTGTCCTGTCAGCTGCACGTTACAGGAATTGATGGACGTTACTGATGGCACCAAACATGTAGCCGAGTTCTGGGTCGTGTCCATTTAGATTGCCTTCGACACGCTAAGAAGAAGAGTCGGTCGGTTATCGGTTGGCAAGCGGGTTGAATGCTCATCTAATCAAGACCCCAAGTTACTGTCATAAACCCGTTTATGTCCATGTCAATTTGTACCAGATAAATAAAAACTATCCATCTCTGTAAATTCTAAAATGGATCACAATTTGTGTAACATAAACTATCGTACACAGAGAGAAATTAAATTATCCAGCCAAATTGTACAAAAATGTGATGGATTTCGAGATCTAATCACGATAAAATAATTTTTTTAAATATCTGATGGTTTTTTGGGGGTCAGCGACCAGTGGGAGTGTTATTACTTAAAATATGATTTGAGAAAATATATTTTCTTTTGTGTATACGTTTTATTTCTCGTATGTATGCGATCGTTAATAACTTAAAGTAAAGTCAAATGAATAAGAAGACCACCCAACCACTGAACATTATGACGGAGGAAGTGTCTGCCAAAGCTCAGGGTGCTATTGTGACTGCCTCTTATTCTGCTCACGAGTAAGGCCATTTGTTTTTCGGATGTTGGCATGAAATCCGTCGGTAACATTTCTGGGGCCCTACCAAAATGAGACAGTCGACGCGTAGAATATCCAGCGACCTTTTCGAGTAGTTGACTCAAAGATTGCCTGTGTAAAAACTCTGACAATAAGCTTAAAAACCATTATCTTTGCTTGGACAGGACACCGAGCAAATCTTCGTGCCAACATATTACCCCTATTGTACTGGGTGAAGGCGGGCTGTGGGTGATGATGATGATGGAGAACCAAACCTTAGAGCATTCCATTGGGGTGGACAGGAGTGGTCATCTTCCGCCTGAAATGATGACGATTAAATCCATACAGTTTAATCAAAGTTGCTACCCATTTGAAGGAGGATGCGCTAAGGAGCCCCGTGAAATTCAAAGTTTCTCACGTTTTTTGTGACTGAACGACTTTTTCATGAAATAGACATTAAATGGGTTTATGTGAACTTAGAGAGTTATATTATATTGATGATTTTAATCATATTCTGTAAATAGCTTGACCTTGACCTGTAAATTACGAAAAAAAAGTTGAATTTCAGCTGCTTCCCTGGCGCTTCCCCCTTAAGGGCTAAATCGAATGTACAGCAATGTTGCTCAGCGGTAGATTATTTAGTCGTTTTACTAGGCTTTAACAAGAAGCTCTTCTACTGATAGGTGCTATATATTTTTAACATATCTTCAATCTACCTGGTCTTCACATGATCTGATCAAGATTATGTCCGGACTTTAAAAGATACCTCTGAGTTTATTTCGGCGTTTCTTCTCAGAGTTTTCAGATAGGAAATGCTGACCTCATGTAGTCATCAGTCATATGTGATTTCTATTTAGGTTTGTCTTTTGTTAGAAAATATTAAGCTTGTTATTAATATTTATTCATTTGATTATAACAAGTAAATAAAACTTATTTAAGTAATGGAAGAAATGTGTCTCGTTATCACAAGCGTATTTGCAAAAGAAGGTTCCAATTACTTCAGGTATTTACTTGTTAAATAAGATATTTTTTTCATTTTTCATTTTTCATAAGAAAACAACGTTCAATAACCTGAATATTTGCGTAACAGATACTGCTTTCAAAAGAAAGATAAAAGTAGCAAAATGGTTCACATATTGGTTTACTACTAAAAATATGTTTGTAATATGAAATTCATATTGAACTAGCTGAATTCACAGCTCAGTAAATCAAAATAAATAAAATATTTAGACAAAATGTAGTAGAATGAAAAACTCTTTTCGTTCCCGCGGTTTCGCTCATTTGGCTGTTGGAAAATATCGCACGGGAAAGTGCTATCGGGACAAAATGTATGCTACAAGTAAAGTAGCCTATGTTACACCTTACAAAATCAGCTATCTGCCAGTGAAAGTCCCATCAAAATCGGTCCAGCCGTTTCCCAGATTAGCGTGAACAAACAGACAGACAAGCAGATATATAAATACCGTATATATTTTTCTTGTATTAGTAAAAAGCTATTATTTTGGCATTAGAAACCGACACTTCAGTTTTATTTATTAGTATGTACAATTGAAAGATTTTTCTAAAGGCATGTTTGTTCTTAATGTAAGTAGGTACACAAAGTGTAGATAATGAAATTTACACTTTATTGCCATATGGTACTATACCATACGTTAGCGATGTCAGACATGAACTTAGCAGGAACAAATTAATTTTAAAAAAGCCCCATTGTTTGCCAACCCGCTACCTCGTGCTTGAGAAGTGACCGCCATCGCGGCACTGACACTATTTGCTTATTCGTAGCTGAAAGAACATGTTTACAATACTCATATTTACATAAACAACTACCTTTTCGACCTATAATTTAATTACTGAAGCACTTCTTGTATGAAACTCAGCAAAATAAAGCACTGGGTGCTTTAATGATGAAGTCACAAGAACTTATTACACCAATTCGCTCTCCTCTCTTTTATTTAATTCTAAATGAGCATGTCTACTTATGCTAAGTATATTATGGTTGGATTTTTGAAACAGGGCAGTAAGGGCGTGGAATATATAAACTGAGCAGAAAGAAGATGTTTTTATTTAAATGGATCTTTACATACCAAGACCCCTTCTGTACCTCCGAAACCACGTTAAGCCGTTGGTTCCAGCTGTCATTCGTGAATCATTGACAGTCGTAACGGGTCTTCAGAAGCCCGAAAGTCTGACAACCAGTTTTACCAAAGGGTATCGTATTACCCAATAACTGGGTTGTAGAGGTCAGTATGCTTAGTGTGAGTTTTACAACATTGTTCGAATGACTTCACCATCGTGTAAATCGAGTTGACGCCAAACGCATCGACAACCGTTTGCGAGCGAGTGCAAGTTACCAACAAACCACAGACTACATAGAGATATGCAACAAACTAAACCACCCAACGCGCGTTTGCTCACCTTGAATTGCGTTCATTATTTTTCTAATGTTAGTGTTGCCTACGCGACGTCCGATAAACCGACTAAATTAAATAATTTTTATATTCAGTGTTCTTAATGAAAGCTACTGTCTATTATAATTCTGGTGGTTATAATGGCTTTGTTTATGTTTCGCGGTTGTTTGAAATTATAGTGATTTGGAATAATATTGGTTTTTATTAATTAAAAATGAAGACAAGTTCATCCCAGTTTATTATGATGGAGACATTTATGGAGCAGTAAGTGAAATTTAAATTATTTGGTGTTTAGCGAACATAAGATCTGTGTGCTTCGCAGAAATAGAATTGTTTGTTTTGTTTCGTAGGCATGGAGACATCGTCTAGCTATCTATAACAAATGCGAAAGATAGGCTCACAAGCATGAAGAATTGGGACGAGTTAACAATGTTACATAACAGTGATGGTATATATTTTTTGCAACTGCCACTGGCCGCTGATAAGACCCAGTTACATAAAAGAATAGTGCAGTAAGTACCTAAAAAAAATAAGTTAATGTAAACGTATGGACTGTGTTTAGCTTTAGCGGCAGGTTGAAGAAAGTGTGTCATATTAATGTTGATACATTACCTTGTCTTCCAAAGTTATCCGTTGAGAAAACTTTAAACCAGTCAGCTGTGTCAGCTCTCTGCATAAAATCTAACTGCTTTCTTCGGAAGCCGATTATCTTCTCTTAAATTCGGCCTCCGGAAGATCTCGTAAGTGATTGCTAGAATTGCGGGCTTTTACAAGAACCGTGGACATGTAATTAATTACGCTCAACTTGTTGCCAAGCAAAATATAAACATGATGCCATAGTTTTCTTAATAACGAATTAAAACAAATAACTTTGTTATTTCACCATACTTACGACGCTCTCACTACAAATCTTTCCGTGAGCAGTTTACGTATTCGAAGGTAAACGCGTTTCTCAAACAAACTGTCAAAACTGTCAAAATTGGAACTCATACTCGCGTTACCGCAGGTTAACGCTGATTTACGCGCTCATTTTCGAATGGGAATCGATCGTCACCATCGACAGAGTGAAATAAAAAACTCACACTCGCAATTTTTAGCTCCCACGTATGGCACCAGGTGGCGATTACTCAGTGCCATACAAATCTGCGTTAACACTAACGCGATGGTGGAGTTAAAAAAACTCGCACTAAGCACAGAGATAGGCTCAGCAGATAGTCATAGCTTTCTGCTAGCTAAGCAGCTGCTGATTTTTCTGTCATACAAAGTTCGCCCACCTAAGGCTAAAGCTAAGATACTCATGCAGCGCAATTTTGGTGAAATGAACGTTGACAATCTTTGCAAGGATGCCAACAATATAGATTGGTCTGATCTGTTTGCCTCTGCAGAAGTCGATGAGCAAGTTAACATTTTTACGGCTAAACTTATCGAGCTTTACGATCATCACGCACCTGTTCGAGCAGTTAAGGTTAGACATTTGCCGGCGCCGTGGCTCACAAACGAGATTAAAACGCTAATGCGGAAAAAAGTCACGGCAAAGTCTAAATTTAAGCATAGGGCTAATGACGCTAACAGGGAAAGATACCTCTCAATCCGTAATCACTGCAATAAGGTGTGTAGGAATGCTAATCGCCACCACATTCATACTTCTGTCCAAAATGGGGACGCATCCAAAGTTTGGAAATTTCTCAGATCATTGGGGGTCGGTAAAACCAGACAAGAGACAATCCCAAAAGATATAGACATTGATGCAATGAATAATCATTTTACTGCTTCGTCCAATTTTGATAGGACAATAAAACTGAATACACTAAATTATCTCTCTTCTCTTCCGACTCCCAGTTATTCTCCATTTGTTTTTGGTCAGTTCTCCGCTTGTGATGTTAAGAAGAGCATACTATCGATTACTTCCAATGCAGTAGGAAGTGACTGTATCAGCCGTAATATGTTGGTCCCTGTGCTGGATGTTATCCTTCCCGTCCTTTGTCATATCCTCAATTTTTCTGCGTCTAGCGGTGTCTTTCCATGCTCATGGAAAGATGCTCAAATACTTCCGTTACCTAAAAAGTCAAATCCCAAATCTTTTTCTGAATATCGTCCAATTTCCGTTTTACCATTCCTATCCAAAGTCCTTGAACGGTTGATTCACAATCAAATTAGCAGCTTTCTCACTAAAAATAATCTCCTCAACCCCTTCCAGTCTGGCTTCCGTCCTGGTCATAGCACCACCACAGCGCTTCTGAACATTACGGATGATATAAGGTCAGCGATGGAAAACGGTAATCTTACAGTTTTAGCTTTACTTGATTTCAGTAATGCTTTTAATACTGTTGACTTTGATGTGTTGCTTGGGATTCTATGTTCTCTTAATATATCTCCATCGGTAATTGACTGGTTCCGCAGTTACCTGTTAGGTCGCCGGCAACGTATTTGCTTTGGAGAGACCTTGTCTTCCTGGAGTAATACTTCTGCCGGTGTACCTCAGGGTGGTGTTTTACCTCCTTTACTTTTCGCAGTTTTTATAAACTCAATCTCCGACAAACTAATTTCTTCCTACCATCTTTATGCTGATGATTTACAAATTTACTCGCGAGCTCCGCTTGGAAAACTGTCCGAGGCTATTTTAACGATTAATCGTGATCTGGCCCGTATATGCGACTGGAGCAAAAGATATGGACTTATGGTTAACCCTATAAAAACGCAAGTTGTGGTGGTTGGCAGTTCAAGGACGGTCTCAAGGATTGACTGGACGACTCTTCCCCAAGTTTATTTTGACAACTCAGTTGTTCCTTTCAGTGAGAAAGTTAAAAACTTGGGGATATTTATTGATAAGAACTTCTCTTGGACTGCCCAGCTACAGGAAGTTAGCCGCAAGCTATTTGCATCCGCCGCGTCATTAAAGAGATTGCGTAACTTTCTTCCGATTTCCACCAAGATTGCGCTTGTACAGTCGCTTCTTTTACCCATCCTTGACTACGCTGATGCCAGCTATCTTGACCTTACCCAAGACCAACTCGACAAACTTGAGCGCCTTCAGAATTTTTGCATAAGGTTTATATTTGGCTTGCGCAAATATGACCATGTTTCCGAATTTCGAGTGAAGCTCAAGTGGTTACCAATTCGCCTTCGCCGGAATGCTCACATTCTTTCCCTTTTGTATAATGTGCTTTTCTCCCCTTCCACCCCTCTCTATCTTAAAAATCGTTTTCAGTTTCTTTGTGACTCCCACACGAAATTCTTAAGGTCATCAGATAACTTGAAGCTTAAAATGCCTATGCATTCCACAACTTTCCTCGACCATTCCTTCACTGTCCAGGCCGCTCGGTTATGGAATGCATTGCCAGTTGTAATTAAACGCGCGCAATCGTTATATGTGTTTAAAAGACTCGTAAAGGATCATTACCTGTCGTTGTTATCTGGTTCTCTTACCTAGCTATAATTTTCATGTAAATTTCCATTTCAATGTAAAGTTATCATTTATTTTCTTTCCTTTTATATTTAGTATATATGTATTTATGTATCTATTATATAGGATATGTATATATCTGTGTATCTATTTTAATATATTGTATTTTTATTATTTGCGCCAACAACATCCCCATTTTATGTCCAGACCAATCACTGTCCATGCCAAGGTTGCCTGGAAGAGATCGCGGAAAGCGATAAGGCCGCCCATTGTATATTTTGTAGTGTACTTTGTTTTTTTGTTGTGTATTTTTTGTGGTGTACAATAAAGTATATATAAATAAATAAATAAGCAGATAATATTTTGGTTGACAGAAGCACGATTTTTACTCTTCAGAGTGCGACGTTTCTTATGAGTTGTTTTGTTATTTGTAATCCGAATACTATTAATGGGGCTATGCTATGTAGATGTCATCAACCTGTGTGGGGCAATAGCCCCAGATGGCACGTGTAATATCTGACAGGAACATTACTATAGATTTTGCCGCGCACTCACAAGAACGGGTGGTACCAATAGATACCAAGTTCAGCTAGTATGAGTTTCTTTCAACCATCTCAACACTACGCATCGACCAAATTCGGCGCTCCGAATGGCCCTGAATTGGTGAAGGGCCAATCAGAGCTTCGAACGTGGTCGATACGTTTAATCGAGAAGAGCGTTCATCCTACGTAGGCTGGCAACGTCACATTTCTAGTGGTTTTTCGTAAATAATAAAATATAAATAAAGGTACTATTTTTCTTCAGCCCATGCTACTAGATCTTTAATATTTGTACTTGTTTTTAACATTTATTCTTAAATAAAACATTTAATCGTAAGATGTACTGCGTAATAAGTAAATACCATAATAAATGTAAAAAATTGTATACAAACTTATAAAAACCAACGATCTAGTGCTTGGCTAAAAACAATCATACTTTGATTAAATTTATCCCTACTAATATTAATAAGAAAATTACGAAAAACCACTTGAAATGCGACGTTGCCAGCGCGCGCAGGATGATAGATCTTGAAAGAAACTTACATCGAGGGCCACTGTCGCACGCTGTTTTCGTGCAGCCACAAATGTTTGATCCGTCGGATGTCGGTGTCTTTGTCCAGCTTGTAATTACCGTACATATTACTGTGTTTGTCACGCGTGACCACCGCGTCCGCCCGCCTTCTATCCGCCATCGATCGAGCGAGTCTTGCCGCTTGCGTCAGTGTGCTAAGCGAACTAGCTGCGGTTGCACGTATCTACGATTGCACGTGTTTACGTTGCCGCATTGTTTCATAAACATGTCGTGGAAAAAAAATACTGTTATAAAATTGATAAAAGAATACCATAAACACCCAATATTTTGGGACCCCAAAGATCCAGATTATTCTAATGAAATTCTCAAAAATCACGCGTGGAAAGAAATCGCGCAGAAGCTTGATACGCCTGTGGCAGTGAGGTCAAAAGTTGAAATTCTTTCGGAATGATTCCGTCGTGAAAAAAAGAGATTGCAAAAACTGTTTAAACAAGGTAAGAACATAAAAAAATTGCATTCGTTAGGCTCCACGCACATCAATGAAGTATTTTATAATAAAAGATTAAAAAAAAACACTTTTAAAATTGCCATGAAGTGCTAAATATTACGAACATGGAGCCAGACAATAGAGCGATAAGGCATGTAGCGGTACTTGCATTTTTGTTTGCACCAATATGCCAATGATTTTGAGTAGTTTTTTTAAATTTCAGTTGTATGACGCTAAGTCTTATCCGATTTTGTGAAAGAATCGATCACGAACATAAAACAAAGATGTACTTATCATAAGTGAAGCATGCAAATGGCCGCCCATTTATGTGTGTGTGTGCTTTGAGAATTGCCAAATAAGTTATCAATTTCTTGTTTTGTGAGGGAAAACTATAGCAACTTTTACGGAACAAGAATTTACTGATATTAAAAATTATAATGACCCATATTTATAGTCTATGCATTGCTAAGATGGTATTATAACAATTTGATTTTCTTTCAGACATTTCTTTCGACGTCGAAGTCAGACTTGACTGTCGCGACGCCCAATTCAGGCATCGCCAACTTCATTTAATCATGACCAACCGGAAACGTAGGTGAGGTCGATATAGGAAGTGGAAATACAGGGCGGCTAATGGCTGCCATTTGCCGTTTGACATTTGTTATACCTATTTGTGAATGTTAGATGCCAGGGGTCACGCACATGGCACTTGGTGTTATAGTATCTGTTTATTACTGATACTGTACTTACGCTTTTTTTTCATTCATCCACATCATCTTTGTTTTATTATCCTTTTACAACTTTCTTACGTTAGTACATTTCGTTCTTTGTTTTCTTTGTTAGCACTCTGCGAATCGGTATGACATTTAAGTCCAACGTGTCAAACTGATGTCTACTTATTCTTTTAAATATCTATGCAGTCTATTTAAGGAAGGTTGCATTAGGATTGTATTTACTAAAATCATTTTATATCGTTTTGGATAGCCTAAATTTGGTTTTTCTATCTAACTACGTTGTCTACTAAATAACGAAATTCTAAATTATTATTAGAAGATTCTTAAACGCACTCTCGGTTTGAATGAAGGAGGTTTTATACGTCTTGGCCGACTAGACTGGCATATGAGAGTATATATGGTTAAAAAAGAAAAAGAGGAAGGAATTTGGAATGTCAAAAAAAAAAGAAAAGAGAGAGCTGAGGAGTCATTGAAAGAGGAAGCGATGGATTTGGGAAGCCAACTGACTGATGGTTCGATTTGTAACTGAAGACAGGAGACATATTCTTGTTAGTTTCTTGTGTTGCACGAAACTAAAAGCAGTGCTATCAATTACTGAGACTATGTCTGGAGCCACGGAGCTGCCTTAGACGCCTACACGTCTCCGCATCCCTGGACTCCTATACGTTGCCACTTCCCTGGACGTCTACACGTCGCCGCATCCCTGAATGCCTACACGTCACCGCATCCCGGAAAGCCGACACGTCGCCGCACCCCTGACACTATATCAAGTGATCTCCGCTATCCTCCTTATCTCTCATTTGAGTGCGTTTCTCTTTAGGCAGGTACCCTTTTTATAGCTTATCTTTTTGTATTCCCTATATCAAATTTAATTGTCTGGTCTATTTCTACCCTTTCATTTGTTAGGGATAGGTAGACACGACAGTGTCCAGACACACTGTGAATTCACCGCGTTTCCGTATTCTAATCTGAATACAGCTGCTTAAAAGTGGGCAAATTAATCATTTATCGGTATGGCAACTCTCACGCACATAAATGGGCGGCCATTTGCATATTCCACTCACGGTAAGACGAGGTTACATCGGTCTTTTTTTAGATCCGTGAATTAAAAAAGGAAGTTTAAAATTTGAAAACAGGGTCAAATTAAATTAGCTGACCCGGGTTATGAATATCGATGTCGAAAACTAATGGATGTTTTTTTTCTATATTCGAAACTTTAAATGACACTGTGGCATGTTCATCAATAATAGGACAATACTAGTGTATTGTCGTACTTTCCTGTCGACGTAGGCGACCGAACTGAGCCTTCCCACTAGGCTACATATATGTGATCCCCACTGAAGTTTGGCATTTCGTAGCTGTATCAACGGAGCTGTATCAACGTTAGTACGTTGATACAGCTCCGTTAGTCTATTTTAGTTATTTTCACAGCGTTATGTCCTACGGCATTCTGCTGTGGGGCAAAGCTGCTGATATTCAACATATTTTTGTTCTTCAAAAATGAGCTGTTCGTGCAATTTACCAACTAGGTGCTAGAGTGTCTCTGAGATATTTTTTTTAAGATATTGGTATTCTCATGGTGGCATCGCAATTCATTCGCTAACATCTAGGCAAAATATACACATATACACTAAAAACAGTGATATTCACAATATTAATACTAGAAATAAGGACAAACTACGTGCTCCCTTTCACCGGCTTCATAAATGAAATGAATTGAAATGAAATGTTAAATGTTCAAAAGTAATTTGCTGGGCTTAGTATAACCTTTTATAAAAAGCTTCCCTCTTTTTTGCTAGATTTACATTTTAATGCGTTTAAAGCGAAAGTAAAATCAAATCTTTGTTTGAAGGCATGCTATTCTATCAACGACTACTTAAACGATAAGAATTGTTGGTCGCTGTGATTAACTCAAGACAACGTTTATGTTCTTTCACCAGAATTAGCTTAACTACTGACAGGTCATATGAATTACTTCATATCATTGTTTATTTTACTTGACTGCATAAACCATTTTTTTTTAATTTTTATTAATTAAATTTTCATTTATTGTTGAATGTTAATTACTTACCTATTATCCTACAGAATCAAGTTCTTCCAACTTAACAGACAGCTGTGCTGCTGCGGAGTTCGTGGCGCCACTTCTTCTTCCCAGCTAAAGCACTAAGAAGTGGTGAAGGGCGGACGTTTTGGGGGACTGTATTATGTAATATTGACCTTCAAAAAGTACTGACTCTTAGCCTAGTTTGAATAAATGACTTTTGATTTTTGATTTTTAACACACAGAGGACTCAGCTCTGGCGACAGTTTCGAATAGCGGCAGCGCAAAAAGATTGCGTCGACGGCTTTGCCTGTTACCGATTGTGAATTTGTTGAGAACAAATAATAGACAGAAAACATCGAGGAGGTCGGGACTGTCGATGCGTCCTCTGAAAGTTTTGCAGGCTACTGTACGCTGTAGAAAGCCTCGTCTAACCTCCAACGAGTGGAAGCCCAAAACACCTAGGAGGTAATTAGTAGGGTACATGGTACATACAAAGGAAATCAAATCAAATCAAAATATTTTATTTCACATAAACCTGCAAGGGCACTTATGAAACGTCTGAAGCTAGGTGCACAGTTCCAATTTGTCGCAAGAAGTGAAACGTTTTTATAAACAGAAATCTCAGGAAAGTTTTCTGTACCTTCTCCAGCGTTAACGTATGAGTCGCCGTGTAGGGATGCTAGATACAGGCACCAAATTCATGTTTACTACGAGTGCCGCTGCACCAAAGTGGCGCTGGTAGTAGTGGTGAGGTGTGGTGGTGGTAATGTTGTTGATCTAGCAGGCAACGACAGTACGCACGACGACGAACGTGATCGTTAGGTAGCAAAACTTGTACATTGTGTATTTTTGTAGGGCCGCATTCTGTTCCGGCGCAAGACTTTGTGAACTATCCAGTGAGAGACTGTCGGTTCGCCCTGGCGCCGCAATAATTTCACCGCACTTCAATGAGCTCAAGCGAGGATTTTGGCGAACCACTTTAAAAATATGCTCCTCTGTTTGAACATTCACTTGTTGTCCACCACCTGCCGCCATCGGAGCAATCGGCCGATTTTCTATAACTCGCTGAAAAGCTGCCGTTATCATGCGAGAATCAGACGGATGCCGGAGGTTCAGAAATCCATCTCGGTAAATGATAATAATAAGTTTTATTGACACAACCGACTTCCAAAAAAACACTAAAAAGTGAAAAATAACTTTAATTTCGGAAGTCGGTGACTTTGGATATGTATTTTAATTTTTTGTCACCGCCTTCCGAAATTAAAGTTATTTTTCACTTTTTAGTGTTTTTTTGGAAGTCGGTTGTTTATTTTTTTTGAAAAAAGATTTTTATTTTTCACTTTTTAGTGGTTCACATGTGCTTACCCCTTCACAGCGTACCGGCGTGATGTTATGTTATTAACTGGTGTAAACAATTGACAGACATGAGATTTCAGCAATCCCTGTCCATTTGCTATCATTTATTGAGGAGTTCCGTTGCCTATCTCCGAAGTTCTTCATCAGATCTTCACCAAATTGAAATGGAACCACTCCGAGAAAGTACTCTTCCAAAAACTACACAAATTGCTTCAAGTGTGACTATAAAATTTGAAGAGTTCTCTCTATTTCTCCAGGATCCCATCATCAGATCCTGACTTGATGATCATGGGACCACCTGGGAAGTATACCCTTTCAAACAAAAAAAAAAATCCAAATCGGTCCAGCCATCTTCGAGTAATCGGGGAACATACATAAAAAAAAAAAAAAAAAAAAAAAAAAAAAGGTTCCGACGAATTGAGAACCTCCTCCTTTTGGAAGTCGGTTAATAAAAAGAATACACAAATTTTAATCCCCTGGTCCCTAAACTAGTGTTTACTGTATCATAGGGACCAGTGTCTTCGCCTGTTTAATTTACAATGTCAACAAAAAACAAATTAAAAAAAAGGTAAAAATGTAAGCACTACTTAGAATCTAGGATTACAATTTAACATTTGAGGACGAGTGTGTGTTTATGTGTATGTAGTGTGTTGCTGTTTAGAGTGAATGTGAAGTTATAAATATTTAATTACCAACTGGAGATATCAGGTTTTCGATTTCATCATAATTGTACTGTTTGAGCCAGACTGTCAGTTTGGTTTTGAAATTACGAATTGTATAGGTTTTGCAGTCTTTGGTAGTTTTTAGGAATAAATTGTATAATTTAGTGGCTAGAATATCAATATGACGTCTTGCAAAGGTAGTTCTAACACGCGGTATTGGGCAGCGGTCGGTAGTTTTGATGTAATAGGAAGCGCAGGTACGGTTTTTTTTATGGTATCTAGTCAACATTTCGAGCACAAAGAGTTTCTTCACCGAAAGTACGTCGGCCCTTTCATAAACATTCACTGTGGGGTGTCTAAAGGGCAAGCGCATAATCACCTTTAATACTGTTCGTTGTGCCCTTTCTACTGTGATTAGATGGTTTTTAGATGTACTTCCCCAGGCGCAGATGCAATACTTGACTAGGCACCCACATAACGCACGATAAGTTTGAATTAGAAGTTTGAAACTTGCCACACTTCGTAAGTTCTTGAATAAATAGATCATTCTTCTAATCTTCCCAGCCAGCGCAGTTGTGTGAGTACTCCAGTCAAGTTTTTCATCTATTTCTATACCTAAGTATTTGATAGAAGGGGTTCGGGAAAGCAAGCCGCAGGTACAATTTGAGCGATTTTTGGATCGATTGCATGGAAACGTATGTATTTTTAGTGAGTAGTTGGGTCCTGGTTTTGTCAGATAAGACTTACTGAAGAAAATATATTGGTTTTAGATGTGTTTAGTGATAGAAGACTATTTTCCAGCCATTGCGTTACACTAGCTAATCCATCCTCAGCTTCCTGACGGACCTTATCCCAGTTTTTCCCTTAAAAAACCATTACAGTGTCATCCGCAAACATTAGGAGTTCCACATTGGGTAGGTTTATACTGAAAAGGTCATTGATATAAATTAAAAATAAGCTGGGGCCAAGAGTGCTACCTTGTGGAACTCCCAATGTGCAACGGCCACCGTTACTCTCATGATCATCGACCCGAATGGTCTGCCTTCTGTCCGACAGATAGTCTGTAAACCAGTCCAATACTATCCCTCGTATACCCAAGTTTTCAAGCCTTGTCAGTAGTATTTCTGTGGAAACAGTATCGAAGGCTTTCTGGAGATCCAAAAAGACACCAACACACCTTTCACCTCTGTCTATGAATATGGTTAGCTTTGTTGCTAACTTGAGGACCGCGTCTTCAGTGGACTTTCCCTCCCTAAAACCGAACTGATTTTCGTCAAGTAAATGATTTTTCTCTAAATAGGACACCAGCCTTTTATTGACAATTTTTTCTACTAATTTAGACAGCGTTGATAGAAGAGAGATGGGTCTGTAGTTAGTAGGATTGTCTTTTACGCCCGATTTGTATATAGGACATACAATAGCTTGTTTGAAAATAGTGGGAAAGGTACCTGTTTCCAGACTTAAATTGCACAGATAGGAAATCGGGTAGGCCAGAGATGCTATATTTTGCTTTAGGATATCCGCAGAGATTTTGTCCCAACCAGGAGCACAGTGTGGCTTCATTCTAAGCTCAAATTTGGTTACTTCTTGTACCTTCTTGACCTTTGCTCCAACGGACCCCGTTGGAGCAAAGGTCAAAGCCAACGCTGCCAGATCCAGCTCTGTTTTACCCAACTTATCTAACATGCAACTTGCTAGAGTGTGCCCAACCGTGGTAAAATATGTATTGACCGTGTTAAGAGAATCTACCGGTGTAGTATGAATGTTTAAAAGCTCGTGAGGCTTCTCCTTATTTGTGTTAGTGTTACATACCTCCGTTATTATTTTCCATGTTTCCCTAATATCTCCTTTTTGAGCCAGTTTGTCCTGATAGTACTATTTTTTTAGATTTTTGACTAGTTTATTGCAAGTATTTCTATAAGTCAAGTATTTATGTTTAATATGTTCGTCACTTGGTGTTTTTTTGTGTTGTGCATGTAGTCTATCTCTCTTTCTTATTGATTTCACGACTCCTTTTGTTATCCAAGGTTTTAATGGTTTGTTTCTTTTTTGTGTTAATCTAACTTGAGTGTTATTACTAATAACTAGTAGCAGTGTATTAGTGAGTAAATCCTCAACGCAAGAGAAGTATCGCCACGGGCTACTCCTAAACACATCAACATGTTGCCGTAATCACAAGCACTACACGTATGCGTCAGGCATTGTTTAACACAACAAAAAACAATAAAACAGCACTAAAAACGTAACAATAATTACTAAACACAAATACTATATAAAATCAACAAAAAACAAAATACGGTTCAATAGCCATCGATCGATTAGACGTAATGCACGCGGCTTCTTTACTCACGACCTGAGTCGGAAAGGAACTAACTACAGTACAAACAACATCAAACATGCCGCCTGCGTGCGGTGATGACAAAGGCGCGGACGCCAGCGACGCGGTCGGTGTCTTTTATTTAATGTTCAAAGATACTACTGAGGCGCAAATGTTAAAAGTATTAGGAAATTTTATTTATGCTTTTTTTTTTGGGTGGGAAATCATCAAATAACTTCTCCCGCTCTGGGTGGAGCGAGAGGGCGTGTCAGACTTTTACTGACTAAAACCCACCCGTGTTCCCTCAGTTGCCTGTGTGCCAGGAGCGGCGGTATCTCTTTCGAACAACCCGCACCCCTGGCAGGCATCGGCACTTGCGGGCCCCTTCTGTTGCTGCTGACATATCTTTGAGGCGCGCGTGGAACACAACGCGCCGTCGACCCGGGCTTGGTCCTTACCGGACAGCGAGCTACCCATTATTCGCCGTCCGCAAGCCCGTATTTTATTTATGCTTTAAAACAGTTTTAATTTTTTTACTTTCAATAAGATTGAACGGGTTTCTTAGATGAAATTAATTTAATTATTCCCTTTAAATTAATTGGGTTTACTTACTAAATTAAGGATACAGCTATTCGACTAAACGAGCGCGCGTCGTGTGATTCTAACAACATTGACATAAAGTTCAAATTCAATTGATTCACGCGCGCTAGTTGCTTGAAACTGTAAAAGCGATGAATTTTTTTTTAGTCAATCACAGCTAAAGTCGGCGATCTTTTATTTTATTCCATTCCCCATCGACTTACATATTAAGACACGGTCCATCAATTTAAAACATTTGACGCTTCTGTAATGTTTATTTTTATTTTATTTCGGCGGCGCTTTCCAAAGGACGCCTAAACCATTTACTCTGCCTAAAGTCAAAGTGATATCAAAAGCATTTTTTTTTTTACTATTTACCCACGCAATTTATGTTTATTCTGATTGAAGTTGAAACACTTTTTCTATTAATGTATTTACAGCGAAATATAATAAACATCTGAGATATACAGATCATAGATCAGTATTGGCCCAGTGGTGGTGGTAGCAGGTCGTAGGTTCGAACCCACAGTGTCGCTTTACTTTGTGTAAATTACCTCTAAACGGTGAAATAAAACATCGCGAGGAAACCAGCATGTCCTAAAAAATAAAATTCGAAGACATGTGACATCTACCAACCCGCACTGAGCCCGCGTGGTGGATTACGGCCCACTCCTTCTCGAAGAGAGGACGCCTGAGTCCTAGCATTTGGAATTCTAGGCTGACTATGTGACATACAAATAACAATTAACATTTTCCTCTAAGGGCTCATTTTTCAATAGTCAGTCTTCTATCTGAATAATAAATTTGACAGTTTGGCATATTTTCTATATAAAAGCTGTCAAAACGACATTAAAAGTTATCTGGCTAATGAAAAATCAGCCCTCAGTCAATAAAATATCTTATCAAAGTATCAAACACATCTTGCAATGTGCTGTTTTTACTTTTATTACAACTAGCACTTTGAACATAAAGAAATCTTTTATTTGTGTACTTGGAATATTACACTAAAAGTACCTACCAGTTTTGTTGCTTGTAGTCACATGTGTTATATGTAAAAGAGTAAAAAATAAAATGAAATTTTAAAATATCCTTCTATTTTATATGCTTTTAACATTATGAATGCATGAACTTTAGAGCGCTTTTAAAAACGTTGAGGATTTGTTTTAACAAAAACCTGTAAGCTTCTGATTTCGATCCTATAGTTTTTTGTGCTAATAGTCTTGTTGTCTATGTGGTGTCAAAGATAAGCATAATAAGCCTATAATGTTAGCACTGCTGGAGCACCGGCTTCCTCTCATACTCCACGGCGGGCCCAGTGCGGGTCGGTGCATGTCACATCGTGTCTTCCAATTTTTGGTTCCAGGATATGCCGGTTATTATATGGGACCATGGAACTTAAGGACGCATTTACAAATCTGACAAAAATAAGCAGTTTTTCGATGCTTTATGCAGGCAAAATGATACTAAACCAAATCTAACTAATAATTGCCAAAGATAGATTACTTCTTCATCTTCAAATGGGTGAAATTTTTTACTTGAAAATTTTGGTTTTTACCATTGTAAAAAATAATTTCCTTTACCTCTTCACACTACATTGACAGAGTTTAGGAAGATTTTTCTTCTATTTCATACACAACATAAATTCAATTATTTTAAAATATTATATGTAAGCAGACATGTTTAACTCAAAAAAGGTGAAAAAAGAACTATCAAAATGTAATAAATAGTCTCAGAAAAAAAAAATCGAATCTATTATTTTCACATATTTAGCTTCAGAATTGAAATAAGGGTTATTTTACTACTGGAACTAATAGACGAGTAGAGCTAGATGTGCCGAGTTGGGGCTCATATTGTTAGTTATGTTGAGATCTTACCTGCGGACTTGATGGAGTGACCTGAAGGTATTCTTCGAAGACTGTTACTGGAACTAATAGAGGAGTAGAGCTAGATGTGCCGAGTTTGGGCTCGTTTTGTTAGTTATGATGAGATCTTACCTCCGGACTTGATAGAGCGACCTGAAGGTGTACATGACTGCTACTGGAAGTAATAGACGAGTTGAGATAGGTGTGCTGAGTTTGGGCTCGTTTTGTTAGTTATGATGAGATCTTACCTCCGGACTTGACAGAGTGACCTGAAGGTGTACATGACTGTCGAAACAAGCTACTGGGAACTAATAGAGGAGGAGAGCTAGATGTGCCGAGTTTGGGCTCGTTTTGTTAGTTATGTTGATATCTTACCTCCGGACTTGATAGAGTGACCTGAAGGTGTACATGACTGCTACTGGAAGTAATAGACGAGTTGAGATAGGTGTGCTGAGTTTGGGCTCGTTCTGTTAGTTATGATGATATCTTACGTCCGGACATTGGTAGACCTGAATGTGTACTTTGAAGACTACTACAGGAACTAATAAACTAATAGCGCTACCTGATAAGAATGTTTATAGTTTATTTAGCTCTTAGAGCCCATCCATAAATTACGTCACACAAATTTTATCGTATTTTGACGCCCCCCACTTACACTTGTGAAACCCCCTCCCTCTTCAGTGACATCACATATGTTTCAATGTTATATTTATAAGTAAGAGTAGGTAAGTAGAGCTTTAGTATTTTAGGTTATAACATGTGACGTCACTTAGCTTTTGACCCCGTGACCCTTATCACACAATGTCACATTTCGTTGACCCCTCATTCATAATTTACGTCACACGTTAGGGGGGCCTTAACGTGTGACGTAATTTATGGATGGCCCCTTATAACACAATTATTGTTTTTGATGCTGATCCTGCTCCACAGGCACCTGGGCATACAAGTTAAAATTTTAATATTTGGAAGAGAAGCTTCCATTTTTTTTTCTGAAATTACGAGCATTTTTGTTCCTATTATTATAATTTTTGTGACATTACGAAAATGTTATATTTTTGCTGAACCAAGTGTTAGTTAATGAATACTTCAATATAAATTAAATGTTTTTCTTTCTTTTAGGAAATCAAATTTTATTAATATCTGAAATACATTGCAAACTATAGTTTTGTATAATTTAGAAGCATTTTGTTTAAATTTTGTAAATTTGGGTACCATGCATCCGTTATTTTGTTGTTATGATGTACATTG
The DNA here is from genome assembly GCA_949091785.1 of Polymixis lichenea. NCBI lineage: Eukaryota > Metazoa > Arthropoda > Insecta > Lepidoptera > Noctuidae > Polymixis > Polymixis lichenea. The sequence continues at coordinate 1,059,006 of OX420948.1, forward strand.
ACTTGAAAAAGCATGGCATTTGAGAGTATGTCATGCTCACATAAATATCTCACTGCTGATGGCGCGTGTGTTGGATCATTCGGTTCCCTACAAAATGGTTGAGCTGGATGGTGCTGATCCACGCGTCAAGTTCGTGAACGGGCGCTGTCGGTTGAGACCGGTCATCTCGTAACTTCCAGGGCTTATTTTTATCTTGTATTTAAAATTGTTTATAATTTTTTATTTACATTGTTCTCACATATAGAAGCAACAAGAATAATGTTCCCAAAATTTTGTAATATTCAACTTGATTTTAAAAGAGTGTCCGTGGCGTTTCTTGCCCGTTCTTCTCCATAGAGATGTACGTTTTGGAATGGGCAACTAGCTTCAACTTTCAAACTGATCGAGTTGTTGAAAATTCAAAAGTGCCTGTAAATGGTTTAATTGAAATAAATGCTTTGAGTTTGAGTTTGGGTTTGAGATGCCAAAGCCTTAAGATGTTTGGGAAAAAATCTCGTAAAGTAACTTCGTGCCTGTAGAAGTAACCCAAAAGAGAAGAACTGCCTCCTTCCAGAATTGATCGATCCAGGATTCAAAAGAAATATGGAACTACGGGAACATTCTTCACATGCTTATAATAATAATGAAAACAAAGAATTGATTTAAAAAAAAGTTTTTTTCGTTAGTTTTATTAATTTTTATCATTAACTAGCTCCTAGCCCGGCTTCCTAAATGCGTAACACACTTGGAATCGAAATCCATTCCAATTTGATAGGCCAACAATATCCATTGCATTGTTTTTGTTGGCTTGCAAACTATTATTTTAATTAAACATTTATGAAGCAATGAATATTGTATAAGTATATTGGCACAGTGTGTGCAGACGCGGTCCAAGGGGGGGGGGGGGTGTCCTAGAGGTCATAACAAAAGCCGTAAACGTAAAGCTTAAATAGTTATTTTTTTTAAATATAATACATTTCTTATTAATATGTAGGTAGTCTTTGTCTATGACCCCCACCCCCAAAGTCTTTGGATGCGACCGCGCCTGAGTGTGTGTGCAAATAAACGCATTTTCTTTCTTCTTTCTTTGCTCTCTTGTTTTCGAGAACCTACTTGCATTTGATACCATAACAAATTTATTATAATTATGAAATACTAAATAAAACAAATACCATGTTATAAGCTCATGTTTTTAATTATTTGTTTTCAAAAAGCTTGTCGCGCAATTTGTAAATACACACACACATTTGTACTTTGTACTTTTGCAAGTACTTGCTTACCAACCAATAAAATGAAATAAATGTTACCTATACTTTTATGAACACATCAACGTTACAAACTTTTTGAAAAAAAATCAACGTAAACATAAAAAAAACATGGCTAAAAATGTAATAAAAGTAAGCCCAAGTATCAAACCGTGTCAGATTACTCATAATTTCGCCGCTTCATGCAAATCGCTGTGTGTGTGAGCCATGCACGTGTGGTAGTAAGACTCAATACCTAGAATTGAATTGCGTCAATTCGTGAACGCGTCTTTAAGAGCGTTTATTTCACGCGGGCTGACAACGGCGCATTTATACCGGATTTTTGTGATTATTTCGTTAAATTAAAACAAAAGAAAAAATTTTTTTCAGCCAAGCACTAGGTCGTTGGTATTTACACGTTTGTATCCCATTTTGTTTACAGTTACTTTGGTAAAATCGACATACCGTCAATTGTTTTCTATTTGCATTACTTAGTACGATTAAATGTTTTATTAAAAATAAAATGTTAAAAATAATTTATAAATACTAACGATCTAGTGCTTGGCTGTAAAAACAGTGCTTTATTTATTTAAACTTCTCGCACACAAAAAGGTACAAATGCGGACTTAATGCCTTAGGCATTCTCTACCAGTCAACCAAGGGTGGTATTTGTATTTAATGAAATAATCACGAAAAACTACAATAAATGCGTTGTTGCCAGCTCGCGTTGGATGAACGCTCTTAAACATAACTGGCAAAATGTGGGTGTACTATAGGTACACCTCTGCTCAACCCTTCGGGGAAACAAGGCGTGATGTTATGTTATGCAGCCTAGCTGTTTGCCTATTTCGCAAAAGCCATAAGTACCTATTACTGTTGATAGAAATGAAAAACTATTTCAGTGACCTAAGGTTTACAAAATAGTGTTGTACACAATTTGTCTGTGTATTTATAACGAAATTATTTTTCATTTGTGGTCGGCTTTTATTTTTTTCCCACGCACTATGGAATTCAATTTAAATGTTAAAAAAAATGCCTTTAGTTCGGCTGGAACGTGAAATTTATTTCAATTTGAAAAATCCGTTGACATTTTAATAGTGGCTTTGTCACCAAAATGTCATTCTTTATTTCGAAACTAGTTTTTTGGAGATATTTTTCGCCCTATTTATGCCAGTCAAACAGAATGAAGGGTGTTGGTAGTGGACTTTCCAGCTATTGTAAATTTTAATATTATTTCTTAATATAGGGCTTAAGCAGAGCCCTACCTACAACTGAGATGTCAATTTCTTAATTATGTTCAAATAATAAGTAATTTTGCGGCTTGTGGCTAAGTAATAACAGCCACGTTGATCGATCAGGTTAAGCTATGGCTGCCGGGTGACCATCTTAACATACCAAGACCCTTCCATGCTTCGGAAAGCACGTAAAGCCGTTGGTCCCAGCTGTCATTCGTGGATCTTTGACAGTCGTTACGGGTCGTCAGTAGCCCGAAAATGTGACAACTATTCTCACCAAGGGTATCGTGTTACTCAGTAACTGGGTTGTGGAAGTCAGATAGGCAGACGCAGCTGCATCTGGTCGGACTGGAAACCGACATATTTCGGAAAAGGTTCGTTAGTTGATATAAGTAAATTGGCAAAATTGTTAAGATATTAAACTGAAACCTTATTAATCCAGATGAACTTGCAGAATGCGAGGACCGCAAAAGCGGTTGAAATAGAGAAGCTTGGGGGAGGCCTATGTCCAGCGTTTGGCTGAAATGACTATGACGATGATAATGATGAAATACAAATGAATGTGCGTACTTCAGTAGTGTTTGTTTACACTTTCGCAATATTGTTTTGGAACAGAACGCGTCTAGGATTGGGAATTCCGACTACTATTCTTCGCAGCTAATCAGAAGATTCATCGCATAATATTGAATATCAATAGCCCACGGTGTCAGATATATTCAGAATACTACTGAGTTCTGGGAAATCGAGTCGTGATTCAAAGAGCTTCGATCACTTCTGGTGACAATGCCTGAATGCAAAGCTTTGTGTCCCGGGAGTTGCTAGAGGATCAGTGCCAGTCAGTTGCAGTGGAAGATAGGAAGGATAACAATTCCAATACTTAAGTATTGGAAGTGTTATTATATTGTTCTTCTATCTATAAAGAGCAAGATTCTTGTCGAAGGAATTCCATTACATTATCATCTGTTTCTATCAAATAGGACTATAACATAAATGGCGAAATGTTTGTTTATTGTATACGTGGTGGCCAAGACATCAACGCGCAAACTCATGAATAAAATTCAGCCCATCATTCTAGACCTCCTGGCGTAAGAAACCGTAGCGTAGAAGAAAGACGACGACAGATCAGTGACGTGACGAATTTTTCAATTCACTCTCATCATCATACTAGATTGCGAACTCAAAAAACGTTAACCCCCCAAAACCTCACAAGATTCGCAAAATGGCCGGCAAAATTAAATTCACGGGTGCCATATTTCATAAAGCCCACTCTAATAATACAGGCTTAAGGCCTTCAATAGCAGTTAACATACTAAACTAGTATAACGAAGTGGTGAGATTATGTTTTATTCTCATAACAATGGGGAAATTGCGTTATAAATCACCCGGCTTCTCCCTGTGGAAAATATTATAATTAAAATACGTCGACGTCCGAAACTACTGGAGCGAACTTGGCTCTCTTCCTGATGCTGTTGATGTATTGTCTGTTTTATTAATAAGGAACAATGGGTATACTTACTGTGATGTTATTAACCTTTTATATAAAAGCGCAGGTAGTGTTTTTTTCCGCCTTGGAGATAGGCAGCATCATCATGTAAGTAGAGGTGTCCAATTTACAGGGAGTTGATATCAGTTTATTTTTTATACACAAATTTGTGTTTATAATTGCGTTACGTCCTTATTTTAATCATTTCAACCGAAAGACGTCCAGTGATGGACATAGACATCCTACTACCTCTGCCAAACTACGAAGTAGTTTGTTAGCAGACGTAGCTTTTTCTATTAGTATTGAAACACAATTTATATTTTTGTCACACTTACGCTAAACCATGCATTCTTTAAATTTTATATTGCAAATTTTTTGAGCATCTGAAATTGACATACAAGTATTAAATAAATTCTCAACAGTGAGGCTTTGACAAATAACATACAGGTGCATGTGTATTTTATTATTAAAAGAGGTATTTGTAATACAACTGTTTAATTGGACTACAAGGTTATTAAAAAAGTGTATAATGTAAAGGTCGAGAGGAGGCCTGCGACCCTGCAGCGGGCAGGTTATTGGCTGATAATATAAAGTTTATTCAAGATCACATGAAGATACTCTTCGAAATCACTTTGCAAAACGTAATATTACGAAACAAATGAGCCTTCAACTATAGGTCTGAATTCAGTATATCAAATGTGGGGAAACTAAATAGTAACCAAATTATTATACACTTGATGTATAGCAAGCAAAATAATTTTCTGTTTAATACTGTATTACATAGACAAGCTCATTTTGAACTAAATCGTACAACTAAATTAGAATTGGTGTAGTTTTGGTAATTGGTTATGTTGTAAGCGTAGTATTTAGCCTTATTTCTGCGAATAGTTGGACAGAAGTGTACCATAGTATACCTGCATTTCCCCAGGTTTCTGATCAGTCCTAAAGCTGAAAAAATATTTAGTCACATTTTTCTCAGCATAAGATTCTGGTTTCGATTCCCAGGTCGGGCAAAGTGTTATTGGATTTTTCTTTTTGGAATTTCTCAGTAGCAGCCCGAAGTGTCGATTTGTGCCCAGCTTTTGAGGGTGTACTAAAGGTGTATACCTTTGCCCAATCCTGCGAGGAATACAGTCGTTAATATGTTATGATTATTTTTTTACAATGAAGTTCCTCATCGCACGTTAAACTCTGCACGACACTTTTGTTCCGTAATGAAAGTGTCGGCAGAGGAAAATGTTAACACTTATTTCGGTCTAACTCTCACTCGCCAAGCGTGTAAAGTCCAAAGACATTTCGTTCCAATCGGGTCTCCCACAACACCTCTCGAGTTTTATTTTCATAAATAAGTAAACTGTTACGCATATTTTAGTAGAAAACACCAAACAAATGCAAAGATAAAACAGTTATAATATAACTTTTAACACAAAAAAATAACTTTCCTCAACATGTCATCGCTTCCCGAACTTAATAAAAAGTTAAGAAAAATACACAACAAAATATTACCATACAGAGTTGCAGGTTTGAAACTTTGACAATACATCATGGGAAAGGTATGGGGAAATGAGAGAGTCGGGTTCATAACAAGACGCAGAGAATATTGACTCTAATGAAGTACGTCTGTGCAAGTTTGGTTTATATTTTTTGTTTAATATTTGCGCCCTTCTAGCAAAGCATTAATTACTAGCTTTTGTCCACAACTTCATCATCATTTGTCTTACCTTTTCCCAACGATGTTGGGGTCAGCTTCCAGTCTAACCGGATGCAGCAGAATACCAGTATTTTACATGGAGCGACTGCCTATCTGACCTCCACAATCCAGTTACTGGGTAATACGATACCCCTTGGTAAGACTGGTTGTCAGACTTTCAGGCTTCTGACGACCCGTAGCGACTATCAAAGATTCACAAATAACAGCCGAGACACGGCCGTGCTTTCCGAGGGACGGAGGGGTCTTGGTATGTAAAGATGGTCACCCATCCACGGACCAACCGCGGCAAGCGTAGCATAACCTGATCGATCGACCCGTGCAGTTATTGCTACTTAGCCACAAGCCCCTCCGCAACTTCGTCAGCGTGAAATTCCTTGTTTTAACATAAAATATAAATACTTGTCAATACATAATAGCTTCCCGTGAGTGAAAGAATTTTCGGAATTGGATCAGTAGTTCCGAAGATTGCCCCCTACGTACGAACTCACAAATTTTACTTCTTTTTTAAGTATACATTAATTTGATTAGTGTGGCCTAGTGGATATAAGATCAACTGTTAAAGTGAGCCTGCCATTCTGGGTTCCAAAATGATGTCGACTGTTTTCAATAGGTATATTATTTTGTCCTGCAGTACAAACATCTGCAATATCTTTTTATTTACCGCATTTTGGCAAATAAAGATACCTACTTACTTACCGCTTCTGTGTAGCAACCCAGAGTCTGGATCTGACCTCTATCTACCCTTTCTGGGAATACAGGCAAGTTGATAAGTTACGCATACATAACCTCACTCACACCTTCCCATGGTGTGGGCAGAAACTACAAAACGCTATTGCTTTTTTTGGATTAGCACACGGAAGACGTAACGTTGGAAGGCCTACCTCCCACAAGGTGAACCGATGACCCGGTGATGGCTACAAAAATCCGCTGGATGCGGGAAGCACAGAACCAGTCAAAGAGGCGTTGCTTGGCTTCCCCTATGTCCAGCATTGAAAGTTTTTCGGCTGAAATGATACTGATGATGATGACGTTCTTACATCAGGTCATAAGCACCTGATCTTTCTGAAGAACATCACCAAAAAGATTACTGTTGTATCCCTCTAGAGCATCGCCTATAAGCAGCGTGTTATATTATTTCTATTTGTTCAAGGTACAGAGAAAACTACATAGATCTTTTCACTATTGACCAATATAAGCTAACGTAAAGTCAGTGGCCACATCTTCCAAGTAAGAAGCTAAGACTAAAGTGTCGTGTTTGGCACCCGATGTTACATTGTGTAGGCGCCATGTTGGGCCGATGTCCAAATGATAACAACTTCACCTATCGCCAGTATGCAGAGAACATCGGTTCCATTTTATTATGACCAAGGAAGCTGTGCAAGATATATAGGCCCCGAAATATGTTGCGACACTTTACTTTAAGATACCTAGTAGTTGTAGCATGGGCCTTGTGGCTACCTAATAATAGCCGCACCGCACGCTTGGCTGTCGATATGCAGTTCTGCTGACTCTAGTCTTATGTCCAGAAGTGGCATAAGTCCGGTCATTGTCAAAACCGCCAGTGTCAACTTGATAGAGAAGATTGCATATTTTATGTTGCAGTAAATTTCTTGTTTGCCGAGAATACGTACGCGAAATTTGGTGGCAATAACATTGAGCGTATTGATAGTAGATGCAAGTAAACTGTACGCTGGTTTCGCCATCAGTGGTGTCTACTGAATTTATCTGTTGGTTTTCAGTGTCCAATGATTTCCTCATTCATTTGCCAATTCAACATGAAACAACATGAAAATTAATAAAGTAACAATCCAGTGACGTTGATTTGACATATAAAACGTTTTGTCCCATAATACACCAAATTTTTCTCCAGTCAATCGACCTTAGATTGAAGCTATGCCAAGCTAAGTGTTTTCTTTTGAATAAGTGTTTTATAAGTATGTATTTGATTGATAACTTCGCTGCAAACCAGGCGGTATTTCCTTTTGCTAAGAAAAAAATCTCAAATGCCCAAATCCGTACCAAGATGACGTAAATTGGACTCCTTTTTTTTGGGTGGGAAGTCATCAAATATATATATGTCAGACTTTTACTGACTAAAACCCACCCGTGTTCCCTCAGTTGCCTGTGTGCCAGAGGCGGCGGTATCTCTTTCGAACAACCCGCACCCCTGGCAGGCATCGGCCCTTGCGGGCCCCATCAGTTGAAATTGGACTTCTGCTAACCAAATAATTGAATGGATCACCGAACAGGAATTCAAAATTACAGTAAACGGCCTTGCATGGTTACCCCAAGTAGGTAACCATCCAGGCCCATTTACTGTAGCTTTTGTGTTTCAATGTGTTCTAAATACATCTAAAATTCTTGCTGCCGGACAAAACCGATATTCTATATAGGGCTATATAGAATCTCGGTTTTGAAAAAAAAAACCCAAACGTATTATGTGATATTCGCTTTTATGTGACACAAAACAGAGACAAAACCCTATTGATAATGAAATCGATCTGTCTACAAAATACGATATAAATCAGCGCGAACAGCTGACATTGAAAAATATAACTCAAACGTATCAACCGAAAACCGCGCGAAAGTTCGTTTGATGTTTATGCATCAAATCGATGTCCGTACGACTTTCCAGTTTATCACTCACAACTACGTGTATTTTTCAATGTCATATTATCTGAATAATATAAATCAAAAATGGTTTTCCTTCGTTTCTTTAATGCTTCTGCAAATTTTTTAATGCTTCAACTTTGCAACTTCTGCTTCAACACCCCTTCTGGCACATCAATCTCTTGCACAATATCTTTCCAGGCGGGATTATAATAATAATTATAAAAAGACATATTTGTTACGAAAGACGTCCACTGCTGGACATAGGCCTCCCCCAGGCTCCTCCAGCAGTGGACGTCTTCTGAAATTATGATGATGATATTTGGCACGGTCGCGAATCATGTTGTAACTAACATACACCATGGCACTGCCTGTAAATTGCAGGAAACGTTAATAAATTTGAATTTCGCGGGTTACTCTGGAGCATTCATCTTTCGCTATTGCTGTGTGGAAATTGCAAAAAAAGAAAAAGAACCATTTTCTTTTTTTTTTGGCGTTGCACTATTCGTGCTTATTGCCACTAAAATATTGTATTTGATAACAGAACGTAAGAATCAAGTACTCGCGAAATGATAAAATGTTACAACGGGAAATTTGGAAATGGAAAGGAGATTAGTTGTTATTACTAGAGATCGGATATTCGGATGCATATTTACCTTAAGTTCATTTTTGGTTATGAAAGTATGGAAGCGCCTTTTGAAAACATATTTTTATGCCAGGAACACCGGGAATGCATAACTAGTCGGGTGTATAGTATGGAAGCGACTTCTAAATTATTAGCATTGCAAAACTATTCAGATACATATTTATTTAGAATTAATGTTTAAGCCCCGATGCAAATATATGTATGTAGGGTGTAAGGGAGGAGGTGGTGTGCGTTAGTAAAAAAAAATAACATAAATTAAATTAAGATTATTTCGATACAAAAGCGCATTCCATATTAGCCAACATCGCAACTTTAGGTGAATATGCATCCGATCTCTAGTTATTACATAAAAAAACAACAGTATTGTCTCCTGTGTATTGTAAAAGTGAGGATTCTGCTGCAGCTAAATCCTACTAATATTGTAAATGTAAAAGTTTGTATGTTTGGTTGAATAGAATACTTTTTGTCCCGGTAGTATGTTCCTGTGGCATAATTTTCAACCTCCACGCGAGCGAAGCCGCTGTCAAAACTTTAATATTTAAAAGCATAATCTTAATCACCTTGATACTTTGAAAATAAAAATTATGTTTGACTTTAGTGAACACAAATAAAAGTATGGTCTCAAAATGAATCGGTATGGAAGTGTACAATTGTGAAGTATCTAATTCATCAGCTACCCAACCGACCATGTATTTCCTTTTAGTCCTGATACCAGAATTTAACATACTAAAAATACAGTCTAGTTTCATCTAAATATTATAAACTCAGTGTGCATTAGCATATTTATGCCGTGGTTGTGTATTTAGCAGTACACCTGGTTGTGACGCGGGTAGGATCACGCTCGGTTCGTGTTGACCTAGCGGATTGTCACTTTAAACGTTACTACGGGATCTCATTTCCTATATTTGAAATGAATTAACTTCGAGGTCTCTCTTTGTAAAATTAAAATGAAACAAACCACAGTTGCTCTTTCAGTCAACAATTACAACAGCAGGCCTACAATGTACTTTGAAAACCATGTAAAAGATAATTATTTTGAAATTAATAAGCATGGGGTTTCTTGCCTGCTCCTTTGCCTAGGAAACGACCAATTGGAACCGTGCCCTAGCTTCTGACTTTCCATAAAACTGTCCATAGAGAGTGGAAATCGATTAACCGGCGAAAATATATTAGGGTGTCTAGAATCATATACTGAATTCATCATGGTTACAGTTTGCACGTAGAAATTCTTGCCACCCTATAAATTTTTATATGAAGTACAATATGTTATACCAAGGCAACCAACATAGCCGGAAGAATTGCCAAACTTAAGTGGTTGTGGCACATTGCTCGTAGAACAGATGGCCGATGGGGCCGGAAGGTTCTGGAGTGGCGACGACGTAACAGAAGACGTAGAGTTGGAAGGCCTCCCACAAGATGGACCGATGTCCTTGTGAAGGCCGCAGGAATCAGCTAGATGTGGGTAACATAGAACCGGTTGAAGTGGTGGAGATTGGGAGAGGTCTATGTCCAGAAGTGGACGTCTTTCGGCTGAAATAATGATGATGGTGACAATATTTTCAACTTTGAACTGCCTTTTTCCCGCAGGTAAGCTGGTTCGAGACGGTGGCAATGAGCCGAATCACTTGTCCTCTTCATAGCCGTCAGTAGGCCGCACATCAATGCTAACAAAACCAGTTTAAGCTTGTCTTGTATAAAGAGTCCTGAAGACAGGCAACAGACCAGGCGCGACTCTTGTAGAATAATTTCTATGCAGTTTTCATAGAAATTGTTCTGTTGGAGTCACGGCCTTTATATTGAAACTCCGTATTACACTTGACCGGCTCAAGGTCACTTCTGTAACTTTTATCACTGACGTGTGCTCCACTGTCTTTTAACATATTCAGTCATTTGAAACTCACTTCATTATCACTTTTTTCTCCCCATTATCATTCTCACCTCCACATAACTATCCATTCCAATAGTATCTGAAGGTAGAAATTCAGCCCAAAAGCCAACAGCACCAGATGTGTCTAACTTGGGACAAACGTTTATTTTGGCACTCACACTTTTTGCTTACAGCCTGCTTTGTTTGTGTTACTCATTAGGAGCACAAATAAGCGATGTGAGAAAATTATTGAAGTTAGGAGTAAGTAGAGGTAAGTGTGCCTTGAGACTTATGCTTGTAGTCTTTTGTGACTACACCTAAGACTAGCTGTAGTAGAATAGACGTTCTGAAAACTGAACTCACACTCACATCACTTCGATTTAACTCCATTTTACCCTCACTAAGGCGCGGCCTACACAGAAGATACGACGATAAGACGACGACGTATCTTATTGTTAAATAGACCTAAAAACTCCCAAAAAATTACAAATATCCCGAATTTTGTGGTGTATTTTTTCCCTCGTATTTTTTTGTGGGTGGATGTACTATAGGTACAACTCTGTCCTACCTTTCAGGAAAAAAAGGCGTGATGTTTTGTTGTGTTATCTCATATTTAATCATATTTCAGTTAGTAACCAAAAAGTAGAATTAATTTTCTTTTATCATCGTTATTTCGTTAGTAAATCGTCAGTCTAGTATCAGCCATATTGGACTAATGAATCTGTCAAAACAATATTCTGTTCAAAAGTTGTCTTTCACTTAAGTGGATATTAAGTACACCATTACACAATGTCGCAGTGTGTAGTGAAATAGTACTTTTAGAGATATCACTATTTGATTTTAAATTTTTGCGGGAGAAAAAAAAAACGGGCCACCAAGATAAACTATTCTGAAGTTATGCTGAACGTCAGTTCGTAGATGAGTGGCATATTTCCTAGTTTTGGGGTAATTACGTGCTGTTAATTCCGGTGGACAATAATTTTAAAGAGTCAACAGCGATGGCCAAATACTTTCTTTAATATATTTTTTCATAAGAAAATGTTCAAATCAAACAATAAAAAATTAAAGCCATTTTGTGTATGTGTCATAGAGACCGCGTTATTCTCCTTAACTACTAAACTACGCAACCGATTTTAATTTTCAGAATCATTCAGAGAATTTATTCCCGAAGGTTTATTTATAGTAATAAATTAATTAAATTAGATACAGGTTAGCAAGATATCGACGCGCAACGGATTCAGTATATTATTTTTAACTGTCTTGCGTTAAAATTTTTCGTTGGTTATTTAAAGAATTATTGGCTGTTTCACACAATTTGACCGCATAGGTATTGCAATTTTCTATGAAACAGTAGATTTTTTTGCATAACTTTCTAAAAATGCCTTCGCTAAGGTTTAAAATCATGTGCTGAATTCATGTAAATAAATCTGGATGTTCTGCCAAGTCGTGGTAAGAAATGAAACTCAAAAACTTAAAACAATAAACACCAACGCCTGATCAGTATTTTTTTTTTCTTTACTTTCGGTATTCGTTCTATTTCCCTTGCCACTGATACAGTAACAAGGCTCTGACAGGTCTAGTCGTCGAGTTAGTTCTGTTAGTAGCGCTGGCGCAGCATGACGGCTTGCTCCCTTGGGGATGGTGTTGCTTTAGCAGCTTCACTTAATAGCCGGGATGCATGCGATCAAGTTACCGGTAAGTTCTTGGCTGTTAGGTGTTACAATAAATGTCTGTTAAAATGTAACGGTTGTTATTAAGGTGCTATTTCTTAGGAAAATAATGAAAGGTTGTTATGTCCTGAAATATTATTTTAAATTTTCAAGGTTTAAGTTTGAGTAGGAATTACTATCGTAAAAAAATACGTTACGAGATGCTGCACATTTGCCTAGAAGTAACCTTTTATTTCACGTGAAAACTCCCAGGTTACAATGAAGATTTCGATTACAAGGTGTGATAATAAAAAATAAAAAAACTTAAAAAAAAAAACAACCGACTTCCGAAAAAACACTACAAAGTGAAAAATAACTTTACTTTCGGAAGACTTTGGATATGTATTTAAATTTTTTGTCACCGCCTTCCGAAATTAAAGTTATTTTTCACTTTGTAGTGTTTTATCGGAAGTCGGTTGTTTTTTTTTGGAAAAAGTTTTTATTTTTCACTTTTTAGTTATAGTACCTACCCCACTAATTCTTAATTTCATCATCCTTGGGGTCAAAACAATGCACATTTATGCGATAGCAGCAATCGCGGTTTATTTACTGTTATTTTTTGAAGAGTTCCGTTGTCTGTCTCCGAAACGCATTATCAGATCTATATGAAATTGACTTCTTGATTGATTGAATGGGACCACACGAGAAGCACGAGTTTTCAAATAAAAAAAGAATTATCAAAATCGGTTAACCCAGTCGAAAGTTCTGAGGTAACAAACATTATAAAAAACATACAGATGAATTGAGAACCTCCTCCTTTTTTTGAAGTCGGTAAAAAATAGTAGAGGTAGGCGTCTCCTATCGACTACTCTAAGAATAAATTCCGAAGCTAACTCAGAGATCGAGAAGCCTCTCGTTTCTGTTTTGAAGTCGAGACATAATCTTCAGATCATATTATGTGAAGACGATGCTGATTAATGTCTGAAATGGTCTTTTGAGAATACAACCACTAAGATTGCAATGGCATATCCAGCCAGTGCTACCATTTGTTAGTAATCGTATATGCAAGATATGGTTGACTTGCTTTGTAGAAAATAATTGTATTGAAACCTGTAATTTATTAAATAAAAGAAAGAAGTCATTAAAAAGTAGTAAGCAAGAGACCTAGACGCTCTCTCTTTTTTAGAAATCACCCTCTTCTGCAAAGCACATACTATTTATGCCATGAAAGACCTCGTCAAGCACGTTCCATCCCGTCACTACATAAACCAATTCCGGCACTTGATATATAATAACCCGTCACAACACAACACAATGGAAACCATTCCTTAAACAGCGGATCTCACAGATGACAGCGTAATCTTCTGTTTGTACATCTTCCAAATGACTAAGGAAACGGGTACACGACGTTCTAAGCTAGCTTTACATTTGTTGACATCTAGAACAATAATTGTAATACATAAACCAAACAGGAGACAATAGCTTGCCGTTTAGGGTTGCCATAGAGTAAGAATGTATAGAGGTGGATCTCGTAGTGCATTAAAACTGGCGACTGTTTTGAGCCGTATGAAACATTCAACACAGTCAAGACTCAGCCGATCTATTCTGTAAAATAACTTTATTTAAAAAAAAATGACTTCCAAAAAAGCCCTACAATGCGAAAAATTACTTTAATTTTGGAAGTCGATGTCTTTGGTTTTGGATTTTGTTTTTTTTTTCACCGAATTCTTATTCAATATTTTTTATCTGCGGTACCTACCCCCCACGAAAGTTCGTATACCTTCACTTGTTACTTATTATTATAACATCATCAACACCACAGATCAACACACACTAAGTGGAAACTACGTATTATTGAAGCTTACTCAAAAACTACGCATTAGAAGTTGACCAAGTTTTTACGGGACTACTCTTTATGTACCTATACCCTTTTAAAAAAAGAAGAATTTCTCAAATCAATTTCTAAATGACGGAGCTTTGAGGTAACAAACCAAAAAATTACAACCAAATTGAGACCCCACTTTTTTAATTTTGTTTAATAATCCGTGAAAGCTTAGGTGAAGTAAGCTGTCAATAGTGTCCATCCCTAACATCAAATGGAATGACAGCTCACTTTAAACTCGCCTAAGTTTTCACGATGAGATGTTCACAGAATTAACCGGCTGGAATAGGATTATGTTGTTGTTGTGGCACACGTATACTCAACTAGACGTGTATGGTAATAAATTGACTTGAACAGTGCCTTTATTTCGTTGCAGTAAACCTTACAGTGACGAAAATGGAATGAAAGAGAAGGGAGTGAATGGTAGCGTGATGGCTGACAGGGGAGAATAGAAGACGAGAACACGTTGCGCCGACCCGAAGTAACATGGGACAAGGACAGAAAGATGATGTTAAAACCGTAATACATATATTTTGTTGAACGTGCTTTGCACTCAATTTTGGTTAAAAATGAAAACTTTGGTACGGCCTGAATAAAATTGCGTTCGTAAGTAATTTTAACGGCATCGGCACATGCCTGTAGGTACAGGCTGTAGGCATATTAGGTACATGAGTTTCGCTTCTATTTCGTTCCTATTCTATGCCTGTACTTGCTCAGAACACTTCCCAGGAGATTACAATGCCTACTGATGGTTTAAGTACATCAATTAACATTTAATTAATTCTGGATTAGGCTGTTGATTTCTGAAAAGGTACGTCTAGTGTTTGCTTAGGTATGTGACGGAGTATTTGATCTTGCTCTGTTTGTGTACTCCAGTTTCAACTCATTAGCCTGATCGTGTTTCTGGTCCTAACTAAATATGAAAATTCTGGTTATTTAAAAGAATTTTACTATACCTTTTTTGGCAATTTGGCGTTTGGTCGATCAATTATGAAGGGTTACGCTTGCCGCGCTCGGTTCGTGGATAGGTGACCATCCAATACGTATTGAGACCCTTCCGTGCCTCGGAAAGAATTTTAAGCCGTTTGTCCCGGCTGTTAATCGGAGATCTTTGGCAGTCAGTAACACGTACGCACAAAATCAGACAACCGGTATAACCAAGGGGTATCGTGTTACCCAGTAACTGGCTTGTGGAGGTCAGGGAGGCAGTCGATCCATTGAATATACTGGTATTCAGCTCAATCTGGTGAAACTGGAAGCCGACTCAAACATGGTTGGGAGAAAGAAGGCAGATTGATTGACATTTGTTTCTTTAATTGTATGCAAATTTAAGTTGAGGGTTACATTTTACCTGGCTTTCTAAAATAGAACCCTCAACGTGATACTGACCACGGAACTATGGAAATGTGTTTTGATATTTTTGAACAGTTAAGTAATTTATTAAACAATTAAGAATTCAAATTCCAACCACCATCATTACAGTCTAAAGACGTCCACTGATGCACATAGGCCTCCCCAAAGCACCGTCTCTTTGACCGGTTTTGTGCTTCTTGCATCTAACGGATTCGTGCAGCTATCACCATGTCATTGGTCCAGCCTGTGGTAGGCCTTCCAACGCTACGTCTTACAGTCTGCGGTCGCCACTCCAGAACCTTTCCGAGCCAATTCAAATCGGTTAAGTTGCCTTAAATAATTCTAATATATATAATACACATATGCGTGGTGTTTTATAAAAATTGTATAATTGGGATTTCAAAAGCAAGCCTCTCGTTCGTCAGCTCGCAATTTCACTGTTCAGCTTAGCCGCAATATAGTCACCAAAATAACCTCAATAATACAAGTAATTAAAACTTCCGAATTAACATACACATCTCGCATTGAAAGTCTGATTCCGGGTTCCGCAACAAACTCCTAGTTTACCAGTTCGAAATATAATTACCTAGAGTTCAATGTAGCAAACTGCAAACGGACCGAGAAGTCAAACGAACTTGCAGTCAACTTAATCAAAGTTAACTAATAAACATATTCAATTTGGTGTTAAAGTAGCGTGTGGTTGATATTCAGTACATATGAGGTGCTGATTTAGTTTAGCTCTCGCATGTCAAGTGCACACCATGTGTTCCGATAACAATAAAATTTCTTAAATGAATTTAAAACTTAATGTATTTCAAATGCATTATTATATAAAAATCCCGTGTGATGTCGGACGTCAAAGAATAGCACCATCCCATTTCTTCCCGTGGGTGTCGTAGAAGGCGACTAAGAGACTTACTAGAGAATGGGCAGCAGCGTTATTTATGCATTTGGCCACCATACTGCGATCGCCAACCCACCTGCCAAGCGTGGCGATTATGGCAAATCCCCCCTTTTGGGGGAGGCTTATGTCCAACAGTGGACGTCTTTCGGCTGATAAGATGATGACGATGATGATTATTATATAAAAATACTAGCTTCTACTCGCGCCTTCGTTCGCGTCAAATTTCTTACTCCTCGACTATTCGTATTCGTGACTTTTTTCTCCTTGCTCGGCTCCTAAGGGTCTTAGCGTCATTTTATAAGCCTATAAGCCTTCCTCGATAAATGAGCTATCCAACACTAAAACAATATTTCAATTGGAACCAGTAGTTCCTGAGATTAGCGCCAAACAAACTCTTCATATATCAGCCGAAAGACGCCCACTGCTGGACATAAGCCTCACCTAAAAGGGGGTATTTGCCATAATCGCCACGCTTGGCAGGTGGGTTGGCGATCACAGTATGGTGGTAAAATGCATAGAGAACGCTGCTGCCCATTCTCTAGTAAGTCCCTTAGTCGCCTTCTACGACACCCACGGGATGAAATGGCATAGTGCTATTCATTTACGCCCGGCACCACACGAAACAGACTCTTCAGCTTTATAGTAGGTATAGTTTTGCTTTCTGCACTCTTTCTCCATATAAACTTTAACTGTGCCAAATTTCATACTCCTCCGTCAGCGTAATTTTTGTAAAAAGGGGTACAAAGTTTTTGCTTCAAGTTACGCTAATATTTTTTGAATGAATTACTTATGGTTGAATTTCTCCCACTGGGCTACCACTAGTACAAATACATTAGCAGCCAGTTTGATTTGGCCTTGCTCGAATAACTTATGCTTACACGAGAATTAATAAAATCTTATTCATCAAAAGATTTGAATGGGAAAGAATGATAAATTTTATCAATAAAAAATCTAGGCATTTTACAGAAACTCCTATTTATAAAATTGAACTACAGCATAGACGTTCGCTTTGATGTTCAGTGTCAAAGTCAGGATTGGATTGGTTATTGTATTCTAAAAGATGGTTTGTCTATCTAAATATTTTTACAAAATATTTACCTACTCGTTAAAAAATCCCTAAATAATGGGCTATAGATGACAGTATGACAAGCTGTCAATATAGTGACAGCTTCATAAGATAGAGTTAAGTACCGTTCATGGAAACATTGAATTTTTCTGAAAAGTAAATTTAATAAATATTATTTGAACAAAGAATGTGCTCATTGTAGAGAGAGATAAGGTTTATTTAATGTTAGATATACAAACACAATATTTTGAGGCAAGATATTATGTAAATGAAACTCTACATTGTTACTAATAATAAACCTGAAGAGTTTATTTCTTTTTGTTTGTTTGTTTGAACGCGCTAATCTCAGGAACTATTTACAGGAATTGATTTTTTTTGCATTTGGTAGCCCAATTCGTGAGAAAGGCGATAGGCTGATTAACATTACGTTAAGAACCTGAGAAGCCGAGCAAAACCAAAATAAGATGGAAAGGCCAGGCGATGCGATGCGATGCAATGGGGTGGATCGGGGGAGCAAAATATTTCACGCTGACAAGATTAAGGGCACAACCTAGAACTTAATATTGAGTTATGTCAATTCCAATAATTAATGACGGATTTATAAATTTCTTTAAAAAAAAATTTTAACGACACTGCTAAAGAGCGACAGATTTTGATTATTTTAACAAAGATATTATTATATTTTAGTATATAGGTAAACCTTTTTCATCTTTTATGTAGTACATATTATAAATTAAGGTCTATTTTCGTGCCTATGTGACTGCGTTGTTCTTCTAAACTACGCTACGGATTTAATACGGTTTTTACCATCACTGAGAAAATGTATTCAAAAAGGTTTACATATACATATTAATATTAAATGTCAAATAATAAGGAAATCTAAATTTATGTCAAGCCGCAAAAATGGCTTATTAGTTGACTCGCACGAATTACCTCGTCTCTATTAAATGATTTAAAAAAATCTATAGGCGACTCGCACGATGCCAATTTATTAGAAGGTGAATCGGCAATTCCAGAAATTTTTATTAAGCAACTGGTCCGAAAATATTATATTATTTTAAAGTGAGGATTCGGGTGTGTTAATTTGTGCGAGTCGACTAAGAAACCGCAAACACCGTGCCAAGCGGAGGCGGGTCGCTAATATCTTTATAACCAGTAAAGTATAACGAAAAGGCTTTCTTTCGGAACCCCTTCTCAAAACCTAAACAAAATAATTTACACCTAAACCACCGAAGTTCCCCACCACACAATAACTTTGACACACAAGGAAATAACAATCTTATACATAATCTCCATGAAAATAAACAGAAAAGGAAGGGCTATCACCATAAAGACGTTAGCGGGCCGTTAGCAAAGTTTTTACAGCTCTCCGACTATAATATACATTTATGTAGGTAGGGAGCTAGTCAACACGTATATTTACAAGGCTTATCTGTTGTTCTGTGTGATTCGTATGCGTCCGACATACAAAACGTTAACGTTTGTGTGGGGGTAGCTGGCGAGCGGATATTTTAATACGTGGGTACTGATAGTACCTAATATCCACACTTCTCTAATCTCTCACTTCTTTTCTATTTCCAAATGTATAAATTGGAGTCGCTTTTTTCGTCTGTCTATTTCTCCGCGTACTCTTAAACCACGCAAGTTGTCGCAACCTGGGTTACGACATAAGATTCTTTTACACTGGTAGTACGTTCCTGTATGATTATTTCTTTAAAAATATCTTCATATCATCTTTATCTGCCCAGGCTATTAAAATACGTTTATTTACAGTTAACATGAAGCAAAAAAGGTACACAAAAAAGAACAATATGGAGAAACTATGCGTGACTTCCCGCAAAAGTATGTTATTACTTACCAGATACAGCTAAATTATATTATTTTACTTGGAGTGACATCACCGGGAGGGTGATACTATAGGTAGACTCCTCTGCCCAACCCTTCGGAGAAACGAGGCGTGATGTTATGTGACATCACAAAGTAGTACCTCTATATGATTAGGTATCTACATTGCTCAAGCAGTCTCTACAGAGCTTGCAGTATCTAGCAATACAATTACAATTCTTGGAATTCCCTCACTGCAAGTCGAAATATTTATTGCACTCGCTATAATTTAGTATCCAGTAACATACAGTGATTTATAAGTACTAACTGAATTCATTGGCTCCATAAATACCTTCAAGACCGAAACATCCTACTAATCCTCCATATTATAAATGTGAAAGTTTGAATGTTTAAATGTGATCGGATGTGGATGAAATTTGGCACACAGATAGTTTATAACATAGGATACTTTTGTCTCGGTAGTACCTACGTTCCCGTGGGATAATTATCGAAACCCACGCTTGGGAAACCGCTCTCAAAAGCTAGTTACAAATAAAGATACTCAAACACATACATACATTAACGCTGAAAAAACAACACTCCTTTTTTTCGGCAGTCGTAAAAAAAAAATTCAACAGAACCCTCGACAGAATTCGCCGATCGAATTCCAAATCACCCTCACCTACTTCCCTAATCTTTCGTGGCCCGACGTTCAGCTCACCTTACCCCAGGCTAAGGATAATCGCTGATTTATGGCTAATATCCTCCATGATTTACCAGTATTTCTGCCTCCATTTTTTTTCTTCGCACCTTTAACGCATGTTGAATTTTATTACATCGCTTTGTGTTAGTTTTACTTGGCTATAACTGTCTGAAGTTTCTTGGAGATTTTATGCTGATGCTTTAAGAGAATCTGTGCCAAGTGGTGGTGGAGTTTTTGAGTTATCTGTCTTCTTGTTTTAAGTAAGTGGCTGAAGAGCTATAGGTATGACTTTCCAGTGTAGGACGTTTTAATCGGTAACGTTTGCATGTTATAGTATTTTGGTCTCACAAAGCGATGTGCGCTTTACTTGTAGTAAGCAAGTATATCAACATACTGTGACTGTGTGCGTTTAGACGAGTAGCGTCAACATATAACACATACATCCGGCTACGCCATTGTCCCAGACGGTACCGAGAGCTCCTGCGCTTGCACACCCAGTACACTGCCCAGGTCGGGTAATTTACTATTGAATTTTCTATCAGGATTTTTTCTGTCTTGATATGTGCCCGATTGATAGCAGTAGGCTCGCCACAAACTGAAATCATAAAACTCAAAGCATATATTTGACGCACACGCTCATACACTTCACGCGCTTTGACGCACTTTACACTTTTTGTTGGTTTTTATTTTTATTATTTTGCTGTATACTGTGTGCCTTTTTAGTCTGTGCCAAATAAATGTATTTTATTTCTATCTCTCATTATTTCAAATAAACCAATTACAGACACTTTTGAATTGACAAGGGGTCGGTCAGTCAGAAAAATGAACCTAGTTGCCCATTCCAAAGCGTAGTAGGTTCCTCTGGAGAAGAATGGGCAAAATCGCCCCCTATTACATATCATTACGGCGAAGAGGACTATATAGTCCTCTTTGCCGTATCCAGCGACAGCGACCCAGACTACTTAGCTATCCTTTCGTGAGCTCTCTGATGGAGGTATAGCAAAACCAAATTACATACATAGGACTTAAACATGGCTCTGCTTTACTATTCGAGAAAAATAGGTGTGATGTTATGTTATTATGTTCTGTATTTTTTTGAGCTTTCTTTTAAAAGCTGCTTCATCTAATTACTTTTCATCGAAGACTCAAAGTATACAGGTTCCTTCAGGATCCAAGTTTAATTTTCTAGACTTTAATTATCTCTCTGCTAATGAGATTTAGTTTAGCAAGTTAGTAACAGCTGTGTAATTTCAAATATGTAGACGCTTATAATTAGATTAGTTATTATGTATATCTATGGAAGCTTGATCAAAAGCTTTAAGCGTCCATAGTAAATTATACAACAGGCCAAGACAAACGGGCTGATGATGATCCCAATAGAACCTGTACTGAATTACTGTTTACATCGAAGTTTAGGCACTATGAACTTAATTGCAGTTGCTTCGACTGCCATAGAAACTAATTCGATCTGCAATACCGCAATTGGTGTCACTTGTCGACATTTGTCAGGGACTTGTTTAATATTGTCTCATTTGTCACGTCTGCTCTCATTCTATAGCCCTTATCCTAATTTTATTTAGGGTCATCGCAAAATATTTATTCTTTCATACTCCTCTATTAGTCGTCATCTCGCTAGTCATCATCATCTTCTTTCTAGCCGTTTTATCTTTCACACAGTCCACCCATCGTTACTTCCCCTACTCATAAAGCCATCTATATTGTCGATTGTCGATGGCTGACCATGAATACCGTATATGGAAGCGGTGCAAATCTTGAATGATGTTCACCACTACCCTATTGTATTATATGGTATTCATGGTCAGTTCTACCTTCAGATTCGTCTAATCTTCGTTTCGGCCTTAACATCATACACCTAAGAAATGCAAATAGGGTAATTAATTGATAAAACTAAAGAGTTTTAGCTATTCATGTTTGTTTAAGATCGCTTCAAAATACTCAATATTAACTCAAACTCAAAGCATGTATTTTAAATCTACGGTGACCAAAATAGATAAGCAACCAGAGTCGTTCGATAAGGTTGAAGATTAGTATAAAATTAACAGTAAACAAACAGTAAATTTATCAAATTCAAATTACATTCGAAAACATCCATCATTTTCTTACTAAACTTCAACTATATCCGACGATCGTTGTTATTTGTCTCTTTTGGTAACCGTACCTGTCAAGGGTTTAGTTGGATAAACTTTTTACAGGCTTTTGTACAAAAAACCTGTAAATAGTTGCCTATTCCCAAGCCTTTTATGTCCCTAGGACGAAAATCGCGCATGAAACTTCATGGACACGCTTATAAATCCTATTATCCTCTAACATTTTAAAAGAGAAACTTTGTATGTTTGTTATTCAAAATCATCATTTCAGCCGAAAGACGTCCACTGCTGGACATAGGCCTCCCCCAAGCTCCTCCAATTCGACCGGTTCTGCGCTTCTCGCATCTAGCGGATTCCTGCGGCCTTCACAAGGTCATCGGTTCATCTTGTGGGAGGCCTTCCAACGCTACGTCGTCCGGTACACGGTCGCCACTCCAGAACCTTTCAGCCCCATCGGCCATCTGTTCTGCGAGCAATGTGGCCCTGCCCACTGTCACTTAAGTTTGGCAATTCTTCGGGCTATGTCAGTTGCCTTGGTTCTCTAGCAGATCTCTTCATTCCTGATTCGATCACGTAGGGAAACTCCGAGCATAGCCCTCTCCATTGCCCTTTGGGTGACTTTTAGCCTTCTGATAACGCCCATTTTGAGCGACCACGTTTCAGTACCATGTGTCCTCACTGGCAACGCGCACAGGTCAAAGACTTTCGTTTTGAGATACTGCGGGATTTGGGACGAGACGATATTGCGTAACTTCCCGAACGCTGCCCGGTTGACTCGAATTCGACGATTGACTTCTTTCTCGAAGTTGGACCTACCTAACTGGACAGTTTGCCCTAGGTAAACATAATCGTCTACAACTTCGAGTGTAGAGTCTCCGATCTTCATGAGAGTGGGTGTTACATGGGCATTCGACATTACCTTCGTTTGCTATTCAATCAAGAAAAAATGACTGAACAGATTTGGATAAAATTTGACACACATATAGTTTATAACTTGGATTGATACATAATATACGTTTTATCTCAATAGTACGTTCATATGGGATAATTTCCGGACGCAACGCGGGCAAAGACTTGCGGCTAGTAAAAAAATAAAAACTTAACCAGCCAATAATACTTAAATCACCAAGAATATTAATAACATAAACCCCAGACTACTAACCCTCAGGTAAACCCGACTACTCAAATTAATCACCCAAGGGAAAACAGACATAGAGCTTTTTCTAATCTTTTGACTTAAGAAGTCCAATCCAATTTTGTTTAAGACCCTAATTCGTAATGTGATCGGACTGGAGATTCGTTTTATTTCGAAGTTAAATTGAAACTACTTATAGTCTAGTAATAAATTGGTCTAGGCTGACATAACTAGTTAATCTAGTAGAATTAAGGCTGTAGATTATAATTATGATAGTGGCGTCAGTTAGTGGTTAATCGCTCAAAGTATAAATAATACCAGCCGACTATTATCCCGGGATCTCTTCTCATATATATACCGAAAATTCTGGCGCATTGATTGAACTAAGTGCTGTCTAAGAGCAGGTAAATGCATTTGTCTGTGCCGATTTAAAAAAATCCTGCCTAATGCTTCGCGCGATTCAACCCATTCGTGTGCGTTTACCTTTAAAGTCTAAAACAAGAGGAACCGACGATTAAAAACTCTATTTTAATGCCCATTTCCTTGCTCACAAACTAGTATTTATTTCCATCTTTATTTCTCTTATAATTCAAGAAAGGGACGGATATCTGCATTTTATAAGAACTGACAATTTTTATTGAACGATACCTTCCATAAAAAGATAGTTGACATTTCAGAGGGGCAATTCCCGTATTTATAAGAACGTTCGCATTCTAACTAAAGTAAGAATAATAAAGTCTTAAAGTCTGAATCTTTCAAAACTCGAATTTACCTACATTTTTGACAAATTTTTGACACTGATTGTCGTCGACAAAACATTTTGAACATTTATAAATACTGGAGTTTGCCTTCAGAACGCATCGACTAAAAACACACCAAAGTTCAAAGCATAAATTATTTTAACATCTCTAGCCAACAACCAACTAATCCGTGGTGGAGCTTTGCCTTGCAAAGGGTCGAAACATTATGTGACGCATATTTCCACCTACTTGTTCTTTTAGGTCTTTTTCCCATACCTAATATCACTGTAATTTGAAAACATTATAAAATCCAATTATTTTTAAAAGAGTAACCGTGGAGTTTCTTGCCGGCTCTTCTCCATAGGAAGCGACAAATTGGAACCGTGCACCTAGCTTCTGACGTTTCATAAGTGCCCTTGCAGGTTTATGTGAAATAAAAATATTTTGATTTGATTTGATTTGAGCGTTTATGTTCTTTCTCTGTGTCATGTTTACCGCAAATAAACGTAGGTATTTTCTTTCTTTTCTTTTTATAAGCTTTTATTTGACTTGCCTTACTAGTTAGTTACACAGAAATATTCATAATAAGTAATAGAAGTCGCAAAGATGCGTGACCTTGTCACAGCGCATGAGTCTCGTAGAACACGAGTGCGCGTGGAGCGTTTGTTGCGGTAATCTGTGTTGTTTAGGACCCGGAGAGGTAAACATGATGATTTGCAGCATACCCAACTGCGGAAATTCCTCCAACATTTGTAACTTTACAAATAAAGGCATAAAATTTCATATGTAAGTGCTTAATTTTTGAAATAACGTCGTTTTTAAGGAATATAGGCAAATCAAATGTTTTTACCACCACTACTACGATTATCGCAGAAAAACGATTCTTTTTCTCAATTCAATAACTATTAATACTTAAGCTTGTTCATGTCTACTATAATTTATTGTTTCGTCATACCTAGTTTTACCGAAATGGGAATGAAATATGATTTTTCGTTAAATATTTAATTATTACATCTCATTATGTATGTTTTCTTCCTATTTAAACAGTTTATAAAAAGTCGTTTATCAACGATTATCTAGTAATCCGTACTTTTAAACAACTTCTTCATTCAGAAAATTTATAGTAGGTAGGCTTGTAACATTGACGTGTTCCGTATTTATATTTTTTTAAATGTCAGAATAATTATAAATATTATTGTATTGTAAGGATAGTTGATTAAATTCGATCGGTGAAAAGCCGGGAAAGAAAAAGATAAAGAAAAACGATACACTATTCATATTGTTTATGCATCTGTTTACTTTATCCAATGCTATTATTTCAGGTTTCCAAAAGATCCGGATATTAAAGATAAATGGATTCGATATAGGAATGAAACACTTTCCATAAATTAGTTATCTATTGTTGCGAGACTCCTTGGAAATTAACGCTCAACGAAAATTTTTCGATATGAGCATTACGACCTTTGTACTGCACTATTCCTGCAGTGAGAGTGAGCGCGCGATATCATGCTCTGTTTTTCGCACACAGTTGTTATTAGTTGCAGGGGCCGCGCCTCCTGAGATTATGCGTTTTTGCAAATATTGCGTAATGTCATTACTAAAAGTTTAATTTTAGTTGCAACAATGCAAAATGCATGTGTAGGCGATAGTGTGTATTTATTGTTTGTCTATGTGTTGGTAGCTGCGAACTGGTGACACGCATCCCAGTGTTAAAAGACAGTAGATAGCACTTATATTGCCTAATTATTAAGATTTATTTGGTTAGTTAGTATGCAGGTAGACGTCAAATCTTGCAAACTGAATTAAAACCACTTCCTCTTATTCTACGGAGTTGTTTTTTTTTTCTTTTCTAACTTAATTCGTAAGTAAAAGCTGACTGTCGTCAGCTATTACTTACGAGCAAAAGTAATAGGCAACTATAACTTAATCTTTCTGACTGTTTGTAAAAAATCTGTAAAAAGGTTTATTCAACTAAACCTTTGACAGGTACGGTTACCAAAAGAGACAAATAACAAGGATCGTCGGATAAAGTTGAAGTTTAGTAAGAAAATGATTTATTTTGGAATGGAGTTTTCGAATGTAATTTAATTTGATAAACTTACTGTTTGTTTATTGTTAATTGTATACTAATCTTCAACCTTATCGAACAACTCTAGTTGCTTATCTATTTTGGTCACCGTAGATTTAAAATACATGCTTTGAGTTTGAGTTAATATTGAGTATTTTTGAAGCGATCTTAAACAAACATGAATAGCTAAAACTCTTTAGTTTTATCAATTTCCTTCTATTTGCATTTCTAATGTGTATGATGTTAATGCCGAAACGAGAATTAGATGAATCTGAAGGTGGAACTGACCATGAATACCATATAGTACCATAGGGTAGTGGTGAAAATCATTCAAGATTTTTACCGCTACCCTATATAGTATTCATGGTCAGCCATCGACAATCGACAATGTCGATGGCTTTGGAATTGATATATCTTACTGACAAGTAAGATACATCAATTCATAAATTTTAGTGTAGACCGTAAACATATGAATCCACTCAACACAATTTCTTATAAATCCAAAAGTTTACTCAGAATTGTTTTTTTTTTTTTTTTGTGGGTGGGAAATCATCAAATGACTTCTCCCACTCTGGTCGGAGCAGGAGGGCGCGCCAGACCTCCACTGACCAAAACCCACCCATGTTCCCTCAGCTGCCCTTATGCCAGGGGCCGCGGTATCTTTTTCGAACAACCCGCACCCACTCAGAATTGATTTAATGAAATTATTTACACTATGGCAAATTGGCATCACTTAAAACTCTGCCCACCCGCGAATCGTGAGCGACATCCATAATTCATAAGAAGTAATACTTTCTGATGCGTCGCGCGTCATATACGCTCAACTAAGATCATAGAAGAAAGGGTGATACGGCTTTTATTGTTATTATATCTTGGCCGATTCTGTAGTCGTCTGTAGACGACAACAGAATCGGTCATCACAGGTGAATAATCTTCAAGATCAATTCAGCTGAAAGATTTTCTCTACCAGAAATAGGCCCAAAAACTTATGAGATGAAATTAAATTATTTACTCTCTAAAAAGAATATCGAAATCACTTATACACAAACGTCTTATTTATTAAAAAAGCTTGATGTAGTCGACATTTTTTGTCTGACTACCCCTGAGAAGAAATGGCAAAAAAACTCAACGAAACAAACTCAAATTAACTCAACCAGTCAGTCTCTTTTAAAGTCTGTTTTAAAGTTTAAATCTTGGTCAGATGATGTGAGAATAATGTAGATTAGTGCCTTTGGTCTTTTGAGGAAAGAACCACACAGATTTCAGTAATCAGTATCAGTGTTTGTCAGTAATCGTATAGCTCAACTCAGAACTTGTAGAGCTCAACGACTCAACGACGACGGACATTTGGGTAGAACAAGTAATGTACTCAAACTGCCAACCCACATTAAAACAGAGAAAGAAAAAAAAAATGATTCTAGACAGATAAATCATATAATTGAATCAAATCAGATCAAATCAAATGTTTATTTGCAAGAAATACATTGTTGGTGAAGGTGAGATCTTATAACCTAAGTGTAATTGTATTCTGCCTACATGCAAGCTTGCAAATTTTAATTAAGTTTACATTATATATAATTATCACAATTTCTATTCCTATTTAATTTATTTTGTATGTTCCATGTAATCCTTAATACTATAAAAACAATACTTTAGAAGCCATTCTGTCAATTTTTTCTTAAACACATTACCCTGTAATACTTTTAAGTAATTTGGCAACTTATTATAAACTAAAACACACATATTATGCACATTTTTCATATAAATATCTTTATGACGGTGGTTGATACAGTAGTTTGCGTAACTTAGCCCTTTTTTGTCTAGTTAGGACTTCACTACGTTGTTTAAAGTAGTGCATGTGTTGTTTTGTAAAGATGCAGATATCTTAGTACATACAACGGATTGGAAGAATTTTACATGTTTTAAATAAAGGTATACAACGGTCTAGGAACCAAGCCTTGTGCCTCAATGACATGATGGCAGCATAAGCTGATTTTAAAATATTCGACTAAAATCTATGTAGTCTGTAAAAAGATAGCTTGCAGGCCCTGCAGTGAAAACACATCTTGTGTTTGCAAACGGTGAAATGTATCATTTCATAATATACGAGTGATACAGCACTAAAATGGACGAGCATACCAGGCAAATTGTCTCATTATGCCCAATTCTGACATATACAAGAGACACCTCTCAACACAAAAATATTCTCCTTTCCATCGGTAATGACCATCGTCTCAAGATGAAATTCTTTTTGTTTCGACCTCCTGACCTGACCTTAAACACCATCGAGGTCACATTTACCTTGGGTATAGAGAATTCTTCGTAATAAAGTTTCGATCTAGATCATATTGCTAGGCTTGTGTTATCTCTTGGCGTCAACGTCAAATAGTTATAGGTTGTTTTATTGGTATAAAAGAAAG
Organism: Polymixis lichenea; assembly: GCA_949091785.1. Classification (NCBI taxonomy): domain Eukaryota; kingdom Metazoa; phylum Arthropoda; class Insecta; order Lepidoptera; family Noctuidae; genus Polymixis; species Polymixis lichenea. The sequence continues at coordinate 1,087,633 of OX420948.1, forward strand.
ATAAAGAAAAGTTGATTGGTTATATTTTTATTTGTAATCGGCTGGATAGAAGTTATAAAGAGATAGATATCTAAAAGTGTCTAAACAGGGTAGATACCATGGATTCAGTATTTGATTCTGCGTTGAATTTTTACGTCGGTTATCAAAAAAATATCAGCTTCCATACATTTTGGCTTTCCCGTTGATTACACTTTTCTATTAAACAGCAGCAACAAAACTTCATGGTTTGGTTCATTAATAGTAACAGTATCCGCATCGATGTCCCTGCCTCCCTGTATATACCTAATTACGTTAGGTATCTCGATAACTACTAACCAGCCGATTGCAAGTAAAAATATAAACAATCAACATTTATTTATCTTGGAAATATCTATCATTGATAGGACGAAGGCTTTTTCTTCTAGAGCAGGTAAATACAATCTTTGATAATCATACCAACGCTTGCTTACGTTGTCTTGACAATGTCTGATCATCTGCATGCTTGGGAAATAAGACAAATAAGATAATTGTTCATTACAGACCATAAACAAGCTTTCTCTGACACTTTCTATGACACTTGCAACTCTTTAGACGTTATAGTTTGTATTCTTTAAGACTTATTTGGAATTCATAAATCGTAATGAAGTTTAACTGGGATTTTTTTCAAAAGTGCTAAAGCAAATATGACGCTTCTTTCGGCGTCAGAAGGCAGCCAAAAACTAAACAAGATAAAACCTGGAAATTATAGTAATTAAAAATAACTTATTTTTAAACTACTGGTAGCTACAGACAGCAAAAGTAATGGACAAACCAAGCGAATATGTGCTGTCAACATGATGTGTACGAGTGACATTATCTAATGTGCCTGACGTCGCCTGACGGGGCTGACGTGGCCTGACATGTGCTCAACATACATTATGACGTTTATTATTTATGAAACAGGCACACATTATATTTCGTAACAATGTAGGTGCGGAATTTCATTGTCATTTTCGTGATTTTTCTGTATTTTTATTAACCCTTAAATGCATAGTGATGTAAATCTACATCACATGTTTAAAACCTCATATCTCTTTATGTAGCCATCTTTGGTATGTTTTTTTTTTAATTTTAATTTTATCAAAACGATTTTATCGTTTACGAACGCATGTCAAATGTTTGACAGTTAATTTTTTTTATCTGTGTCAATTTTCATTGTTGGCGCGCAACCTGAGTACAACTTCATTTCGGCGGGTGTTATAAATTACGATTATTTTACATTATAGTTTGAAAAACATACAGGAAAAATTGTTTTCGGATAGAAACAAGGTAAGAGTAACAAATAGTATTTACAGTTTTGTTTATATTGATAAATTTATGCAAGAAAAATGTACCTTTTTTTGTGATGTAAAAATACATCAATATGCAAAATCGGTTCTAATTTTGCTCAATAATCCTAATGTTATTTTTTTAAAGATTTTTATTTTTGCTGTTATTTTTTTTTAGTATTTTATGTAATTGTATGGTTGTTTTAATAATTATATAATTACAATGTGGCTAAATTATTTTGCACATCAATTTCTTACCAGGTGACGTTTATATTTTCACAGAATGTCTCGGTCATTACAAAATAAGGATATAGAACAACTCTTAGCTGCTTTAGAAGACGGCAACGTTTCTGATGATGGGTTAGAGAACGAGAATGATGACGAGGATCAATTTTACACGAGCTCTAGAGAAATTATGCAAGATTTGACGGAAGAAGATGACACGATGGGCGAACGAGAAACCACTGAACACGAATTTGGTGCAGATAGTGACCCACCTGTTGTTGAAGATAATCCTGAGCCATCTGTTCCGGATGAAAGTCAACAGAACCCAATCAATTTATTTGATAGACGTAGCCTTATCTGGAAAAAAGATTGCTTGACCTATGATGCCTCTCAAATATCCCACGAACCCAGCACATTAGATTCGAATATAGCCAACCTAGATACGCCCTATAGATGTTTCCACCATTATTTTACTCCTGATTTTCTCCAAAAAATTGTAGACGAAACTAATCTCTATGCCATTCAGACAAACCCATCGAGTTCGTTCGTGATAACTGTTTGCGAATTACAAAAATTCATTGGTATTTTATTATATATGTCCGTTCAACATTTCCCTAGTGTGCGTTCTTGTTGGCACGAAAAATTTGGTTACGAACTTATAAAGAAAGCTATGCCGGTGAATCGTTTTGAGGTCATAAGAAGTATGTTACACTTCAATAACAATGAAGAACATCTTCCGAGAGATCATCCAAATCACGATCGCTTACACAAGATCAGACCTGTAATAGACCACCTGAATGAAACTTTTTCATCTATTCCTATAGAGCAACGCCTCTCAATAGACGAACAAATGTGTTCCACTAAAATAGGACATTTCCTAAAACAATACTTGCCAAATAAGCCCCATAAGTGGGGCTACAAGCTATTTGTTTTATGTAGTCTCATGGGATACGCCTACCGTTTCGAAGTGTACTCGGGACAAGAAGACACAAGAAATAGACTAGCAGATGAGCCAGATTTGGGAGTCACCAATAATGTCGTCTTACGATTAGTCAGAGTGATACCAAGAATGAGGAATCATATAGTGTTTTTCGATAATTTTTACACATCTTTGCCCCTGGCATACTATTTATCAAAACAAGGAATCCATTGTGTCGGAACTGTACAACAGAATAGATTGCCAAATTGTAGACTCCCGGACAAGAAGGATCTTATGAAGACGACGATTCCTAGGGGAACTTATGAAGAAAGAATTTCTCACCATGATGGTGTTGACTTTTCAGCGACGGTTTGGAAAGATAACAAGATTGTTACTTTGTTGTCTACTTATATTGGGTCGCAACCCGTGGGCAATATCTGTCGATATGATAAGCGACTAAAGCAAAAGATCAATATCCCTTGTCCAAAAATTGTACAAGAGTATAATATGCACATGGGAGGAGTGGACTTGATGGATAGCTACTTAGGCCGCTATCGTATCAGAGTCAAAAGCCGCAAATGGTACCTCCGCCTATTCTATCATCTACTGGACCTTGCCGTGATAAATTCGTGGATACTTATGAAAAAAAACCTCATTGCAAAGGGCATCCCAAGCAAACAACTACCAAATCTTGGTCAGTTCCGCAATGATTTGGCTGATGCTCTTTGCAATGTGGGATCTCATAATGGCAATAAGAGAGGCCGGCCTAGTAATGGCTCATTAGAGCAAAGTTTACAGACTAAGAAACCTAGAGGGTCATCTCATCCTTTGCCGTGTATAGATGTGCGAAAAGACGGCGTTGGTCACTGGCCTATATTTTCAAATAGATTGAGGTGTAAAATCCCACTTTGTAAGGGTACCACACAGTGGTCTTGTAGCAAATGCACAGTTCCTTTGTGTTTAAACGCAAAAAATAATTGTTTTATGAATTTTCATGTTTTATAATGTAATTAGAGATATTATTTTTATGTTTGAAATATTATACTATGTAGACAGTACATTTGTAGAACTCAAGGAGCGATTGTTCATGATGATGTAGAAATACATCAATTACTTTTTTTTTTAATAAAAAAAAAATATTACATAAATATTTTTTTTTGTATTTTTCCCATTCACTACACCCATTTTCCGATTGATTTTAAATTTTATTTATTAAAAATAAAAATTCATGCATTAAAGGGTTAAGACAGATATTATGTAGGTAGGACAACATAAAGTTTTTGTTACGGCATTACTTTCGAGCGAGGTATGAGGAACAGGGTGAAAAGCTAACACATCCTCTATTCAAATGGGATCCTCCGGCCAGACGAGTATTGTGCCTGGTGGTCAACTACTCGACGACTATTTTGTTTTTCTTGTTTTTTTTTTTTAATTCCTTTATTTCTGCTGCTTGTTGCGCGGTAAACTCTGCTTGCACGATGCAGGATGCAGAATTTCGCGTGTCATGCGTGGTTCACGTGTGGCGTTGGAAATGTCACTACAAGTATTTTGATATGTTTGCCCGACTAGTTTCCAACTCAATTAGTCCGTCAGTTATGAGCTGTTCGCGTGGTGAGGTCACGAATCAAATCACAACAATCTGGATACAAAAAATCGACACACAAAACTTAAGAGCGTTCATCCCACGTGGCCTAGCAACGGAGCATTTATAGCGGGTTTTCGTGACGGTTTATTTAAATTTATACTAAGGTAAACATTTTTATCAGCCAAGCACTAGATCGTTAGTATTAACAAATTTATAAACTGCCAACCTACAGTTACAGTTTACAGTTATTTTGGCATTTACTTATAAAAATCACCATACCGTTTTTTTTTTTTGAGGGTGTTAAATCATCAAATAACTTCTCCCGCTCTGGGTGGAGCAGGAGGGCGTCTCAGACTTTTACTGACTAAAACCCACCCGTGTTCCTTCAGTTGCCTGTGTGCCAGGGGTTACGGTATCTCTTCCGAACAATCCGCACCCCTGGCAGTCATCGGTCCTTGCGGACCCCACCAGTTGTTGCTGACATCTCTGACAGCGCGCGTGGAACACAACGCGTCGTCGACCCAGGCATTTTTTGTGGAGAAATGCCTACTGCGCTACCACGGGGAGATAGCGCAGTTATGTGGGACTGTAACCCCTAAAACTCCACGGTGTCCTCCAGTGCCGCTTGAGGCGGGAACACGGAAAAGCGCAAGCCACGGGGGATAGGGAGAGCAGCTAACGCTATACTGACACGCCTCCTCCCCTGCGATGGGCCGATGCCTGCCAGGGGTGCGGGTTGTTCGAAAGAGATACCGCGGCCCCTGGCACACAGTTAACTGAGAGAACACGGGTGTGTTTTAGTCAGTAAAAGTCGGACACGCCCTCCTGCTCCATCCAGAGCGGGAGAATTCATTTGATGACTTCCCATCCAAAAAAAAAAACCAGTTAATGCTGACATCTTTTGAGGTGCGCGTGGAACACAACGTACCGTTGACCCGGGCTTGGTCCTTACCGGACAGCGCACTACCCATTACTCACCATCCGCAAGCTTACACCTACGGTGGCCGGGAATCAGCCTGAGATTCCTGACGCCCAGGGCGTCTACAGTAGCGACTAGGGTCTTGAGGGCAAATATACTGCCTCTCCCTCACGTGCGCCACCTCCCACTTCACAACCATTACTGCTTTGCAGGAGGAGGTGACGGCTACCCATGCACTCTCGCTCCGTACCATGGCTTGGACTAGGGCCGGACGCGAGAGATCGCCGCCGCCAATAGGCGGAGCTCCACTATGCGATCTACGCATTGGAAACACTCGGGCGTTTCCTCCCGCCTTATACGAAACAGGAACCTCCCGAAACAGCCCTGTCCGGTGAGGACCTACGTCTGGCGGAAGGTGAGGACGCCGTGGCGCCTCTAAATCTACTCCTCAAAGACGTGACTTACCGCTGCAATCGTGGCAGTAAGTCCCCTCTTTGAACGCTCTTAACAATGTAACTATTAGTAACGATCTAATGGACGAGAGGTCTTGAGTTTCAATTTCAACATGCATGTGTTGACTTTAACTCCTAACACTAACATTATTCTTACCTAATCCCACCTCAAGACCCAGTTATTCAGTTACTCAGCTTACAGTTTTTTAACCCCATTATTACGTTTATGTTTTTTTATCGACTCTTTTCTTTAACTATATGTGGAGGCGTCTTATTAGCAATTTTTTTATATTACTTTCTTTAAATCATTGGTTTGTTAGTCTGTAAGCCTTCTTCAAAATAAAATAAATAAATAAATATATAATGTATGGAATATGACGTAATGATGACATTCGTCACGCGTTGAACAAGTATCATGATTTAGTGGTAAGACCCTTTCTCTGTAAATGTGTTATTAATACGAACAACCCACATAATATTTACGCCAGCTCACTTCACCTTACTATATCAATCCTCAAATAACCACGAGCAAAACCACAACAAAAGCAAGGTGCACATTACCCGATGATGGCCCGCTATCTACGGGCCAGACTGTGTGTCCTCGCTTTATTTCCTGTGGGAACCCGTTCTCTAGTACAAGCATTACTATTGATTTTCGATTGATATTAGTTCTGTTGTATGTAGTTGTTCTGTTCAGTAAACAAGTTGAGTGTGTGCTGTTTATTTATCTACGAGTAGGATGTTAGATGTTAGATGATGTATTATTCAGTAGCTTTAGAAACTGAGATGTAAGATTGAGTACATTTTTTTCGGTTGCTATACATGCAAGGCATCTAACCTGGTGGTATTTGTTACTTAAGGATATCAGCTGCAATATCAGACCAATTACCAGTGCGTTACTATCTCAGAGACAAAGCTTAAATATCTCGTGTCTCTATAATGACACCAGCATCTGTAGGTATCTTTCAAACCGGAAGATGCCAACGTTGCACCACCTTTCGGCCCCATCGGCCATCTGTTCTACGAGCAATGTGCCCTGCTCGCTGTCGCTATCGCTTAGCAGCGGGGAAAGTTAAGCTTTGGTCACACACAGCGAATACCCGCTGCGAGAGCATTCGCTGCGAATAACAGTCGCAGCGACAATTCGCTACCTAACACACACACAGCGACTTCTACACGAGAATCATAATTATAATACTCGTATATATGCAGCGACGAAACGATCTGTAACATAGATGTGTAGCCTAGATCGACGCGCTAAGCAGAATAGTTTAAGGGTAGGTAGGTTTGTACAAAAACTTTTACACGTCAATCATATTTAAAAACCGAGATGAGGTCGGCGTTTCCTATCTGACTACTCTGAGAACAGAGGCCGAAACAAACACAGAGTTCAAAGTCTCTTTTAAAGTTCAGACTTATATCGACTTTCACATCACGGGAAGACCATGTGGATTATTTATTTATTTATTTTCTCACCACAATACTACAAAATACATATTACATGGTTTCAGAGTCAGACAACATTTTAATATTGCGGGAGACTGGTGCCTAAACTAAGCTTTAGGCCTGTGTGTGTGTATATGTGTGTGTGTGCGGGTTGTGTGTGTGTGTGTGTAAGTGGAGTGGTGTCGGGCTGTGCGTGCGATGTGTGCGTATGTGTTTGGTGATTTTTTGGGCGTGCATGACTGAATGATAGTGTTATATTATTTTGTTATGTCACTGTGCTAAAATAGTAGAACGGGACTTTGCTAGGTAATAGAGTTTTTTTTTTTTTTTTTGGGTCGGAAATCATCAAATAAGTTCTCCCGCTCTGGGCGGAGCGGGAGGGCGTGTCAGACTTTTACTGACTAAAACCCACCCGTGTTCCCTCGGTTGCCTGTGTGCCAGGGGCCGCGGTATCTCTTTCGAACAACCCGCACCCCTGGCAGGCATCGGCCCTTGCGGGCCCCATCAGTTGCTGCTGACATTAGGTAATAGAGTTACTTTAAGACTTAGTAAAAAAAGAAAATATAAGTAGGTTTGTTTTTTGCAAATGTTATTGCTACAGCTGCGATATTACATCATAGATGTAAGTAAGTTTTCAGTATCCTCATAATTGAGTTGTAGTAAGGCTGTAACTTTCTTTTTGCACATAATTTTTGTGAGGTTAACTATAGCTGACATCCTGTTTATTTTGTTCTAAAGAAAACCACCCAGGTGGCAAAAGACCCGCTTTGAGAATTGGGTAGTAAAGTAGTGTATGAAACGTCTACGGGGTCGTACCGTCTTTTGCGATGTGAGGCCGTGGGATGATAGGTAAGTAATGAGTGTTGTTTTAATATGACGTTTAGGATAAATAGTTGACGCAATGTCAAAACTTTAGCCTCCCTGTATAGGAGAATGTGGGATAGTGGTAAGGCAGGAATGAGGACACTTTTAAGATAGCTCTCTGGGCTCTCTCCAATTCAATCATAGTAGTTTTCTACAATCATACAGTAGGTTAGGCGCAACTGAGCGAGAGCAAAGTATACTGATTTCTTTAACTTGTCATCAACTACTCGTCTTAAGGTTTTGAAAATATATATTAGCTTGGGCAACCTAGTTTTAAGCGTATCAATGTGTTCCTGGAATCTAAGGGTACTATCGATTATAACTTCCAAATACTTAACGTATTTATTGCTGTAAAGATGAGTGCAGGTACACATATTATTATCATGTAGTTCTGGACAAGTGTGAGATATTATTATGTGGGGCACTGCACAGTTTGAGACGTTACCATTTACTCTAAGAGAAAAGGGTAATATAATTGGTTTTCTCTGCGTTGAGTGTTAGAAAATTAGTGCGTAACCTATTCGAAACAGTATTAAAGCCCGGTTGCGCGTATGAAAAAACTTCGTCCCATGCATCAGCGCTAAAGCGGAGCGCCGCGTCGTCTGCAAATGTTATGATCCTGCTTTTGGAGTGTAAGCGCACCGAGGTCGTTAATATATGTAAGGAAAATAGTGGGATCCAACACGCTTCCTTGAGGGACGCCATATGAGACTGTTCGTTCGTCACTAATATGTTCGGCTACTTTAACGCACTGGGTACGCTCTCTCAAGTAGTTTTCAAAAAGTTCAAGTTGAACTCCTCTTATTCCCAAATTCTCGATTTTTCGGGAGAGAATGGGCACAGAAACCATGTCAAATGCCTTAGCGAAGTCTAAAAATATGCCTAGCACTTTTTTCTTCCTGTCCAGGTTGGTGACAACACAGTTTGTCAAGTCGTGTACTGCGTCGGACGTAGATTTGCCAGAACGAAAGGCGTATTGCGTAGGGGATAGAAGATTATGTTTTTCGAGGTAATCAACAAGCCTGTTGTTCATTATCCTCTCTAGAACTTTTGACAGGGCAGATAAAACGGCTATGGGCCTATAATTGCTGACACGGCTTCTGTCCCCACTCTTGTAGATAGGGTGTATGATTGATTTCATGAAGACTTTAGGGAATTTACCTGTTGAGAGAGACAGGTTACAAATGTATGTGAGCGGTGGCACAATAGAAGCTTTATGTTTCTTGAGAAGACTACTCGATATTCCATCCCATCCCAGTGCACACTCACTGCGAAGGGACAGTAATAATTTTTCAACGTCATCTTCGTCCGTTGGAAGCAAAACCGTTGAATTTAAATTGTTGTTATCGATTACTTTGATAGGGTCTGGTGGGCTTATTATTTTTTCTGCAAGCTTTTTGCCAATTTGTGCAAAAATCCTTAACAAAGTTTACAGGTGTTTTTGGATTTGGTGACAGTGTTAAGAGATGAGATGGAGTTTCTTTGCTTTTAGTCCTGTTTGTTAAACAATTTATTGCAGTCCATAGTTGCTTAGGGTTTGTCCCAGCTTTGCTTATTTGATTATTTTCATATTCAGTTTTTATTTTTTTTAAATAATTTGTTACAAAAGTTTCTGTATCTGTTAAAAGTTACTTTCAGATCAATATTATCTGGGTCTAATTTTTCTAAATGCAAACTGTCTCTGTGTCGAACACAGCGAAAAAGCCCTGGGGCTATCCATGGTTTCATAATTTTTTTACGGTTGGCACTTAGCATTTTGTGAATTGGTCTCTATAACTTGCCTTATTAGATTAACCATAGTATCTGCTGCTACATGAGGATCTCAATTGTTATAGACGGCACTAAAGTCTAGTTGCTCAATGTCAATATCTAACTGATTGTGATTGACACGGATTACCGTTTTTATCGTAGCCGTATTAATGGTTTTCTTTGAAAGAAACAGCAATACCGTGTCATGATTAGTCAGTGTAGAATGAGCAAAATGTGTTGAAGCAGGACGCTGACTTTTTAAGGTAAAGTGATCAAGACATGCGTGTTATCTAGTAGGCAGTGTATGGGCAGTCAGTAGACCAAGTGATGCCAACAAGTTTAAATAGTTATGCTTGTTTTGGTCGGCATTCGGTCTCGGCATTGATCGTGGATATTTACCTATTGTTCTGTTCAATGTTTATGTCTCCGCAAATTATAATATTATTGTATCGTGCATTCTTGGTTAAGGTGTCATTTAGTGAATTTAGAAAGTTAGTGATATCTTTATAGCCTGGTGGTATATTGCTAGAAGTATTGTATTTGGATCTATTTTTATTTGGAGACAGTTAGCATTTAAGAATGTGGGTTCTTCTGCGGAGACCTTGAGTTCCCTCCTAACGAAAACAACAACACCCTCATTCTGTGTAAGATTGTTGATAGTGCTGAAACGATCATAACTATACAAGTCAGGTATGCTTTGTATGCCAGTAAGCCAGCACTCTGTTAATGTAATGATATCTCATTCAATATTTGTTCTAGCTAGGATTATATAGAAGCCTGAAATATTTTTTGTAATACTACGGATATTTTGATTTAGTATTTTGAGTGGCATGTTTGGTTTAAAATTTTGCGGAACACAGTTATTGTTCAGTAAATTATTTGATTTTTAAAGTAATTTTTTTCAATGTTCAAACTTTTATTATTGCTTTTTGTTTTGTGTTGCAAAGATAATGCAACTACGACGCAGATAATTGTTCTATGAAGAAATGTTTTAGTAACATTATGTGTTCTAGAATACCGTCCGTGCTTTACTGGTGTCTGAAATGGTCTTTTGAAGAAAGAACCACACAGATTGAGTGAACCTGTCCAGTCAATACACGCATTTGTCAGTTATCGTGCAGCTCAACACCGAACTTAACGATTCAATGGAGCTCAACTATTTGACGAAGAAACGACGAACGATTTCAGTCAATACACGCATTTGTCAGTTATCGTGCAGCTCAAAACCGAACTTAACGATTCAATAGGCCGTATAAAGTATTAAATTTTATTAGCCCAAAACGTTGCCATTTCCACGGCATCTTTAATATAATATAATAAGTTTATTTCAATAATTGTTTAAAATTATACAAATATCTTATAGGCTATATTATCTTTTCACAAATGAATTAGACATCTGTAGCCGAACTAGGCGAAAGCCTGTATTTTGGCTATCAGCGCCAAAACCCTCAAAAAATGTACACTTAAAATACCCATCAATTATGAGTGTTAGCATTTGTATATAAGAAATAAAAGGTGATTATAAATAACATAATAATTCGATACAATTATATAATCTTTGGTAATCACTATGGCTGTATTTTTTGTGGCTTGGAGGGCAGGATAAACGTTCGGACATACACAGTTTTCGCCACAACTCCACATGAAATACTTTGCTGCCGTGCCTACATCAACTTCCTTAGATATGTTACTTGTTATTATAGTTATTTGAGAAACGTAAAAACAACTAATAATATTATGAAAACAAGACCTTTATTATCAGATTATATTGGTAAACTGCGGCTTAGTAAATCAACATTATCTAATCATAATCATCAGCATAAATTGTTTATTCATTTAAATGATTCCATTCTTTGGGCACTGAGACCTGACGTCTTTTATACGGACATCTTCAAGTGATTGGTCAATTTTTCACGTGACCAGGGATCTGACTTTTTTTGGCCAAAGACTTTATAAGTCTTTTGGTTATTTTTCCTGTTGACAGCAATGCGGTTGATTTTTTTTAAATGCTTTGTGATTCTTTTGCCGTCTTTTATATAAATAAAAAAAAAAAAAAAAAAAAGCCTTTTATTCTACCATATAAAATTTTCACTTCACATATTATATAATTATCATTAAAATTGTTGTTTATAAATAATAGTTAAATTAAAATTTATATTCGTATTATTTTTAAATATTGTATTGAAATATTTGTATTGAAATATGGAAAGATTAAAATATTAATTCGTGTAAGCATGCACTTAAAATTATGTATTTATGGAAGTCGCCTCTGCGGCGTAGGCCTCCCCCAACTTTCTCCATTTTTCCCTATCTCTGGCTTGTCTCCTCCAGTCTGGTCCACATCTTTCCTTAAATATATCTTCCCAGCGTTTCCGTGGCCTACCTCGTTTTCTTTTTCCATCTCTGGGTATCCATTCTATGATTTTCTTTGTCCACCTTTCGTTTTCCATTCTACAGATGTGCCCTGCCCATTTCCATTTCAAACTTCTTATTCTCTCCACTATGTCAGTTATTTTAGTTTTTCTCCTAATTTCCTCATTTGTAATTCTGTCGGATAATTTAATACCCAACATGCTTCTCTCCATTTTTCTCTGCATTACTCCGAGTTTGTGTTCTTCTTTTACCCGTAGAGACCATGTTTGGCATCCATATGTAAGGCCTGGAAGAATCGCTATCTCGTAAAGCTTTCTTTTCAAATACATGTTGACCTTGGTGTTTTTCATAATTTCTTTGAAACTCCAGTATTTTTTCCATGAAATTGCTATTCTCCTATTTATTTCTTTTTCCGTTTGGTCTTCAAATGAAATCGATTGTCCCAAATAGATGTATTCGTTTACATATTCTATTTGCTGTCCATCTATTATTATTTCTTCTTCAGATCCATTCGTTATAATTTTGGTTTTTTCAGCATTCATAGTTAATCCTACCTTCTTACTTTCTTTCGCAAGCTCTTGCAACATATTCTATAGTTGTGTGGATTCTTCTGTAAATACTACGATGTCGTCTGCGAAGCGTAAATGGCTCAAGTATTCACCGTCGATTTTCACGCCTTTGTTATCCCAGTCCATGTTTCTAAATATTGTCTCTAGAACAGACGAAAATATTTTAGGTGACAGCGGGTCGCCTTGCCTGACGCCTTTTCTTATGGGAAAGGTTGGTCCTTCTGATTCTAGCTTTATTTTTGCCGAATTTTTGGAATAAATGCTATGAAGTAACTCGACATATTTTATGTCTATTCCTTGTTCTACTAGTGTCTTCCAAATTGCGCTGTGTTCCAAAGAATGGAATGCCTTAGTGTAATCGATGAAGCATAGGTATAGAGTCTTCCCATACTCTTTCACCTTCTCTACTATTTGTGTTACCACTTGGATGTGGTCAGTTGTCGAGAAGTGTTTTCTAAATCCAGCTTGTTCCCGCGGTTGATTTTCGTCTAGAGTGGTAGTAAGTCTATTTAACAGTATTTTTGAGAATACTTTATACAGGTTGGACATAAGGTTAATTGGTCTATAGTTACTGAGGTCGCATCTGTCTCCTTTTTTATGAAGAAGAGTTATTGATGATTGGGACCATTGCTTTGGAGTTTCCCTTTTTTGTAAAATGTTATTGAATATTATTTCCAGTGGCTGTTGTAAGGGTTCTGATAGAGACTTCAATATTTCATTTGTTAACTTGTCTTCTCCGGGTGCTTTGTCTTTTTTCTGACTTTCTATAGAAAAACCAATCTCTGATCTTAGTATTTCAGTCAGGGGTTCATCGACATAGGTTTTGTCTGATACGTACTGCGTGAAGCTGGATGTTTCTTGTGACGAGTAAAGATTCTGGTAAAAGTCAGTAGCTTCTGTTAGTATATCTGACCGCTTTGAAATAATATTACCTTTCTTGTCCACCATGTTTGTAGCCCATTTTGTTGTAGTTCGCAAATCTTTGTGTGCCTTTTTAATGGCTCCCTTATTTGATATGTATTCCTCGAAAACATTTTGCCTGTGTTTCCTTCTGTTGTTAGAGATCTCTTTATTTATTTCTTTACTTGTTTGAGCGATTTTTCTTTTAACTGCCTTTGTTCTTTTCTCTTTGTACAGTTGTTTTCTAACTTCTAGAAGTTGACGTGTTTGTGCACTTATCGGGTGTTTTTGTTTGTTCTTCTCGCATGGTATTTGTGCTAATAAGTGTTTCATACTTTTTTCGAAGTGATTATACTGGATTTGAACTTGTGAGGATATTTTGATCGAGTCAACAAGTTTATTTTCCCAGGGCATCCCGTCTTCTCTTGTTAATATTGCCAAGTTTCTTGTACAACGTGCGTTTATAGGTTTGCTAAAGCTCCTTTTTTTAGTGTTTCCCAAATTTATTTTGCACCGTATCATTCTGTGGTCAGTGTTAAAGTTAAGGTTTTTAATTATATCAAATGCAAATATATCTGAACCTCTGTTTGTTAAGATGAAATCTATTTCGTTATGGTGCTCTCCATTCGGTGATACCCATGTCCATTTTTTGTTTATTTTTGCTTTATACATACTATTCACGAATTTAAGGTTCTTCTCTGAAGCAAACTCTATCAACTTCTGCCCGTGTTTTGACCTTTTGCCGTGCGAGTATCTGCCGAATACAGTTTCCTCACCTTGTTGTGCTGTCCCAATTTGGGCATTGAAATCGCCCATTATAATGAGGTTTCTTGCATTCAAGGTCTCTATAGCGGTTTCTAAGGTTTCGTAGAAATCGCTTAACACAACTTCATCACATAATTCAGTGGGTGCATAGACTTGGACTATGGACCACAAAGTATTATCAGACATTTTTAACTCAAGGGTCGCAATTCTGTCTGAGAAGCAGTTAAAACCAACGATGTTCTTTTTTAGGCGCTTTTTTATGATAAACCCTACTCCACATCTTCCTTTTGTTGCCTTACTATTGTAAAATATGAAATCTGGGTATTCTTCTATACTTTCTTTGTTTCTTCTTGTTTCGCATAATCCTATAACATCCCATAGTAGATTTTCAATAGCATGATTCAGTTCTGTAATCCTTGTTTCAGAGAGTAGAGTTCTAACGTTCAAACTCGCGACATGTAGGTGGCTTGAAATTGCCTTTTTCCTAGGGTTATAGTTTGGGGGGTTTTGGTCGTAATTCTCCACGGGGACCAGCCGGCTTGGAGAATAAGTAGGGAGGGAAATTAATTGTTAATCTTGAGTTGGTTTCGATAAGTAGTCGAGCATATTTCTAGTGTTTGGTTTTTTTGTACTTTTATGTACATTTGTTTTATTTTCGTTCAACTCAATGTAGCGGTTTTCAGCCAATGGGGAGACTGAATCTTCTCGTTTTCGTTTATCAGGATTGGTACTCTCCTTCACTATTAGTTTGTCGTATTTTATGTATGCGACATGACCCTTCTCTCTTTCCTGTTTCAGCTGAGACTGTAGGTTCTTTCTAGTCTCTAAAACTTCTTTTGAAAAATCTTCTTGGATATATATGTCTTTAGGCAGTTTCTTTTTGTTTTTAAGTACTTCATTTTTCTTCCAGTTTGTAGTTAAGCTTACCAAAATTGGACGCGCATTGTTTTGCGTTTTCTTTCCAAGTCTATATGTTTTGTTTATTTCTTGTGGGGTAATTTTAATGCCTAAGTTTGATTGGAAAAGGTCTTCGACTACTTCCATAGTATTGATTGTTGTTTCATGCTGTCGTTCCTGTATGCCGGATATTACAATATTATTTTTCTTCTTTTCTTGCTCTAAAAGTTTTATCTTTCCTTGCAGGGTTTTTATTTCAGTCTTCATAGTTTTATTTTCTTCCATAACTGATGTTAGTTTCTCATCCAATTTTTCGAAAACATTTTTTGTTACTGTTTCAGATATAATAATCGTTTGCTGATCTAATTTCTCTTGTATTCTTTCAAAAAAGGCTTCCATTTGCATTTGTGCTTCCATTATTGTATTTATAAATTGTTTTACACTGAATCTGTTCCGTGATCGTGTTCTTTGGTTAAGTACGTTTGTTTACGTTTAACATTGGCAAAATCATGTACATAAGTAGTGACCTCTGTTGATGTGTTTACAAAGCTGTGGTGAATTTGAAGTTTCTGACACTTCTGGTACTGTGGGTCGATTCTATTGACGTATAGACAATGTTTGATAGGTGGTGTAACACAATGTCGATAGATGGCGCTGTTTTCAATCGGTTTGCGATGATTATGCAGATTTGACTATATAATTCGTGATTTATATTTATTTCCACTGATGCAATTGTAAACTTCTGAGTTCTTTTCACAATACACGTTTAGTTCCATATAGTTCCGTTTGTTCATAACACTAACATAGTTACATCCAATTTTTGTTTTAACTGTCAGTTTTGAGCGCCTCTGAGTTCCACTCTAATTCCACTTAATCCACTTGTTTATTAGTTCCGTCTATTTTATTAGTCACTTTTCCTTGATTGTATCTTCACTTTAGTAGTAATTCAGCGCAAAATATTCACTTCAAACATTTTTAAACAATTATGAAACACGGAGCCGAATGTAAACACTGTCACCTCTTTTATATACATACAGGATAAGTTTATATCCAGTGCGAAAACTGTAACCATGAATTCAGCATATCATTCTAGACCCCCAGCGCAGAAATTTTTCATCAGTTATACAAAAAAAGAATCAGCTGTCCAATACATTTTGACCGCGTAGCTATTGCACTTTTCTATGAAACAGCTGATTTCTTTTTGTAAAACCGATGTAAAATTTCTGCGTTATGGAGTCTAGAATGATATGCCGAATTCATGGTCGTAGTTTGCACGCTGGATAAAAACTTATCCTGTATACGTTTTATTAATGTAAGACTTAGCTTGCATATTATGTCAATATTATCTTACTCTGCACTTGAATAAAAAACGAAATTTACTTAAAAATATTACTAAAATATTCAATAAAAAGACTGCACCTTATGAATTTCAAAGCTAGAAAAGTAGAAACTCATAAATCCAACGAGAACCTGAAATAAGATTTCAAAAACTGGATCATGAAACAGATTTCCATTTCAAGAGCTGACAATTTTAATTTCCTTAACATCCAAAAAGAAAGTCCCGCGACCCGTGGTAGGGTTGTGCTAGATATGGTCCGTCGGATTGCTAGGAAATAACTGTGAACTAGGGTTGATGGAGTTTTGAAAAATGGATGGAGGTCATTATTGGTTTTAAGGCTTCTTCAAACAGCCGCGACGCGACAGCGCGACGCGACATTTGTAGAACAATTTCCATTAAGTTTTCATAGAAATTGTTCTACGAGTGTCGCGACACGACCGTCGCGTCGCGCTAGTCTGCACGAGCCTTAAATATCGACGAGAGAGATGGATTTTAGGAGAAATATCTGTCAGCATGTTGTATATAGAAACGACTTTTTCTCTGTATCCATTTTTTCGCTTGATGTTCCATACTCATAAAGAATAGACTCTGGTACAAGATTTTAGTCAAAATTACAAATCAAAATCCTATCCTATCATATAATTTAAAAACTCATTTTTATGTACCTACATTCTAAGAAAATAAAGACCTATTTTATTCTATTCTATAGTTTCTGTGTACCTAATATAATAGGAAATTCATGTACATACCGAACGAAACAAGTACCTAATCTCACAGGTCAGCTCATTAGCAACATGCATTCAATTGTGCATGATTTTTTAATGATTTCGTAGATAAAGCTTTTTTTATGGGTTCGTTTATCCCTCAATAATAATGTTGGTTATACGAGTAGTTAGAACGTTGTCAACAAAATATTATAATTCCAGTCATACAAATTAACTTATTAAATTGTAAGTAATGTTTGACCGTTTACTGATAATTAAGTTTTTATTTAATCCGTGTGGTGCCGGACGTAAAAGAATAGCAACATCCCATTTGTTCCCGTGGGTGTCGTAGAAGGCGACTAAGGGACATACTAGAGAATGGGCAGCAGCGTTCTCTATGCATTTGACCACCATACTGCGATTGCCAACCCGCCTGCCAAGCGTGGCGATTATGGCAAATCCCCCCGTTTTGGGGGAGGCTTATGTCCAACAGTGGACGTCTTTCGGCCGATATGATGATGATGGTGAAGTTTTTATTTTATTTGTTTATTACTTACATTTACACCTGAAATCTATCATTACAGGTTGCCCTAATGTGGTAAATAAAATATATAGCTAAATGGGCACTGGTTTTACTTAGCTATTTTTTAATTTCTCTTTTATCATCGGATCGGAAAAGAAAAGAGCCGCAGACACATTTTAATAAAAGTGCATGATGCAGCATTAGCGGGCGCCCTATCTTTTAAAGCAGGGTGTTCATAATATCTTTGCTAATAAAAGAAACGTTAGTTGTAAGAAGTAAAAACCTAGAGCAGGCACGTGTGCACGCACTCTTTGTGTTTAACTATGTGACCAAATTACACAACGGATATTGTTGCGATTTTCAACATAATTTAGAGAATTCATTTCAAAAGGTTAATCCTACTCATCATCATCATTATCTGTCTGCCTTTTCCCAACCATGTTGAGGTCGGCTTCCAGTCTAACCGGATGCAGCTGAATACCATTATTTTACATGGAGCGACTGCCTATCTGGCCAAGGAAGGAAGGAAGATTGGGTTGGGTTGGTTGGGTAGGTTGGGTTGGTTGGGTAGGTTGGGTAGGTTGGGTTGGTTGGGTTGGGTTGGGTTGGTTGGGTAGGTTGGGTTGGTTGGGTTGGGTTGGTTGGGTTGGGTTGGGTTGGTTGGTTGGGTTTTGAAGGTTTAAATCCTACTATAATATTTCAAATATGAATTTGTATGTTTGGATATTTAGATGTTTGGATGTTTGTTACTCAATCATGCAAAAACGGAAAAACGGATTTAGATGAAATTTGGTACACAGATAGTTCATAACCTGGATTTACACATAAAAAACTTTTATCCCGGTAGTAAGTTCCCATGGTTACTTTCCGACCGCTACGCGGGCGAAGTCGCTGGAAAAACTAGTGGTTAATAAATTATGTACATATGTATCCCGTCACATCTTTGAAGCTATATTAAATCTGACATAACTCATACATTCACATTAAGAAGCACCTTTTCAACAATATAGAGGTAGTATTCAGCGATGCATCTTCTATTGTATTCCGACAAGCGAAAGAATTCAACATCAGTCGTCTTTCTTTCCCAGTTGTAAGGATTTAGAAGTAAATAGGTACTGGAACTTGTTATAAAGAACTGAAACTCAATTAATTTCAATTTGACCAATTACCCGGCCAGCGCTTTTGAATAGTCAAGGGTTGGATTAGTCAGAACTGAGAGCTAGTTGCCCATTCCAGAGCGTAGTAGGTTCCTTACTAGAAGAACGGGTAAGAAAATCCAGGGACACTCACACCCGTGAAAGTCGTGTGTGATGTGGCTTTCGAATCAAATAGAGAGTACCTCGTGTTTTTTTGCACAAATCCACCCAACATGCAACAAAATTTATTAGAACAGTACTAGTTAATGTTGACCAGTGTCATCCAAACGATTTGCACTGTGGAGAAATTGCAATGTCAACTTAATAAACTCATGTCCTGTTTCAAATCTTCTTACTTCAGAACCGGGTCCACGCCTTAGGCGTGCTACACATTTGTTCGGGTCGTCATATTTCGGCACGATTTACCACAGCCGGGCAGAAAATATGACATATATTTGATTTTGACGCACGGTTGTGCCGAAACAGGCCTACTGGAACAAGTGTGTAGCTCCCCTAACCCTCCGGGCTATCCCCCCCAGTGGGGTTCCCGCATTGTCGTTGCGGGGGGGCTCAGTAACCGTGGTCATCTACACGGTGAAGCGAAGAGGAACCCCAAGGTGGGGCCGCTCGTCAGGGCTTGTGCCTCCAAGCCGACGACGTAGCGGCCAAAAAGTGGGTTGCGGTGAGGTGCATCGCAACTTAGGCGGGCCGCGATGTCGAATGGGAAGCATCGCGGCTGAGGGTTACAGGCTGCGGCGGAGGAGGAGTGCCGGTACTTCTGAGTAGCGCTCTTCCCTTCCGTGGCCTGGACGGGGCCGCCTCCGTTTGATGGCGGACGCGGTGGGGCCGCAGGGGAAGAGGAGTGTCGGTGTAGCTCTGGCCGCTCTCCCTATCCCCTGCGGCCGAAAGTGGTAGGCGGCGGGGCCACTGTGCTGACCCGTCGCAGGAGGACGTCAGCAGCAGCTGGTGGGGCCCGCACGGGCCGATGCCTGCTAGGGGTGTGGGTTGTTCGAAAGAGATACCGCGGCCCCTGGCATACGGGCAGCTGAGGGAACATGGGTGGATTTTAGTCAGTAAAAGTCTGACACGCCCTCCTGCTCCACCCAGAGCGGGAGAAGTCATTTGATGATTTCACACCCACAAAAAAAAAACCCTCCAGGCCATTACGACCAGGCATTATTTGTATGTTTATACCAAATCTCTTATTACTACAGAATATTGCAATCTCCTAAGTCGTGGCCGCGACTTACAGAGCAGTGGTGCCCACTGGCCACCACTGCTCTGCACTGAGTTGAAGGTCACAGGTTTGACGAACCCAACAGGTGGTTTACTTTGTGTACATTCTGTCATCACCGCTGCACTCAAAACGGTGAAGGAAAACATCGTGAGGAAACTGGCATGTCCTAGAACCAAAAATTCGAAGACATGTGACATCTACCAACCCGCACTGGGCCCGCGTGGTGGATTACGGCCCACTCCTTCTCACTGAGAGGAGGCTTGTTTCTCAGTAGTGGGAACGTTACAGGCTAATTATGTCATGTTAAGTTATTGAAATCTAATAAAATTGGGAGTTATGTTTTCGAGCCGTTTGAAGTTGAAACGGTGCGGGGTCTAAGTGTCCACTTGATTTTTTTTAAACATCTCTAAGCGGTTGGTCAACTATTTACGTGACCAGAGGGCTGTGTTATTTTTTGGCTAAAGAATCACCATCGCCATACAACGTGATCTGCAAACACAGATTTGAAAAAAAATATAGTCAGCAAGAAATTGTACAATTTTCTAAAAAAAAATTGATGCCAACCTATGTTCCTTTCTTTTAACTAGCCAACTCCCACTGAGCTGAGCAAAGACCTCTCCCAAAATCTTTCAGGCATCCTAAAAGGCACCCAAAATGTACACAGAAAAACATAAAGATGAAACGCCTCTTCGGTCTTATTGATTGTTAACTAGAAATCCCGTGTATTTACAATATACTTTTATATTGTTTTAGTCATAGAATTTCGCCAGAAATCAGCAGAAAGCATCAGTGTATCAGTATTGTGCCATTTGGTAGTATATACAGCAACGCAAGCGTTCATTAACCCACTAAAAACGAAAAACTTCGCAAGCAATGGGTAATTGCTACTGAAGCCTGCGATGTCGAGTTGTCGACCTCAAGATGAGCTGCTTCTCATGCGTACAACTGTACGTTGCTTGATTCCCGTCACCAGTTTTCTTGATACTTTGGCCACTTTCTTCATACTTTGGCTGCTGAGATCAAAACTACAATGGTAGTACACAGGAAAGTTTTACAAAACTATGGGTGTTATTTTAGTACATTGTGGTGTCTTACGACGAAGCTAGTTCTATTAATCATGAACGAAGTCGCGTGCAGAAGTTCTATTAATAAGATCTTTTTTTTTTTTTGGGTGGGAAATCCTCAAATAACTTCTCCCGCTCTGGGCGGAGCGGTAGGGGGCATGTCAGACTTTTACTGACTAAAACCCACCCGTGTTCCCTCAGTTGCCTGTGTGCCAGGGGCCACGGTATCTCTTTCGAACAACCCGCACCCCTGGCAGGCATCGGCCTTTGCGGGCCCCATCAGTTGCTGATGACATCTCTTTGAGGCGCGCGTGGAACACAACGCGCCGTCGACCCGGGCTTGGTCCTTACCGGACAG
Source organism: Polymixis lichenea (assembly GCA_949091785.1). Taxonomy (NCBI): domain Eukaryota; kingdom Metazoa; phylum Arthropoda; class Insecta; order Lepidoptera; family Noctuidae; genus Polymixis; species Polymixis lichenea. The sequence goes on from OX420948.1 coordinate 1,108,943, forward strand.
CGAGCTACCCATTACTCGCCGTCCGCAAGCCCAATGTATGTTTTAAAATATTATAAAAAGCTTACAAGATTCACTTAACAACACACCTGATGTTACATGAAGTTATTTAAAAAAGAATATAAGCGGAATAACTCAACTTAGATTTCTTAACCGATCCCATGGCGAGAAGAGCTTTTGCATAAAAAGGGAAATGAATGAGCTCAACTGGCTCTAGGAGGCTTAGAGCTATTGTGGCTAGCAAGATTTAATGCCTACGTAGCTAAAATGAAATGTAGTTTTATAAGTAGTTGGGAAGAGAATAGCAATAAATATTGCTGAGGTTAAGATATTATTGTTGGTAAAGAGACTGCCACGTTGGTCTAGTGGTCGCAAGTGCTACTGCTAACTATATGGTCCTGAGTTCAAAACTCAGCTCGGGCAAAATGCTATTGTATTTTTGTATTACCTGGGACTTGAAAATAACTAGCTAAATGTTAGTGCGTTATTGGTAAACCTCTGACAAACAGCAAACTTTTTGGAGAAAAAAACTACTGACTTTAAAAAAATACCACTACAAGTGAAAAAAAAAATTAAAAAAATTCGCCTGTATTTCTCTCGCTCGAGGAAAATATGGAGTTATGTCGGTTTCATCTTGTTTGAAATCCCACAATAATGCCTCCAGAAACATTATTATGGGGTTACACCATCATCACCTTCCTGCATTGCATAATCCTATTTCAAACTGTGCTCAAACATTAGTTATGAATGCTCTAAGCACCACTGTACATAAGTTGCGGCATCCCTGTCGCAACCCTTAATTGGTATAAACAAATTTACTCAGTAAATCATTAACTAAACGTTGCATTCAGATTGCTTATACTGCAACTTGCGACTTCATTATTGTGAAACTTTGGGTAACTGCTGCCACGTAAACATATTCTAAAACTCAGGAAAATCATCTCTATTACAATTAGCCAAAGTTCACTAAGACGGCAGGTTTATCTTTGTAGAGCACGCTTCAAGAAATTTACAAGACCCTTCTGTATCACAGATTTCGACATTCAATTATAACTCCTATTCGATTGTTATACGGTCCAGATTCTAAATAGCAAACAACTAAAAACAACGATTGCATGTAAGTCTGACAATGCACGTATTTAGACGAAGTGATAACGGAAGTAAAAGTCACAGGAATTTATTTTTATTAAATTGTCTTTTTATATTTTCCAATTTCCATATTTTGCTTGGTATTAAGGAAAAACAGGTTACATAAGATCCTTATCGGTTCGAATTTATGAGTATAGAATGCTCTGTGTTGTGTTTTTGTCTCTGGTATGTGAATGTATCCAGTGTAAGGAGACATTGACGTACTAACTGTGTACCATGAATTCAGCACGGTGATTCTAGAGTATTTTCCTACCACATTATTTCATAACAACATAAATTCTCACCGAAAATATGTGAGTAGCTAGGTACTTACTTTAAAAAAATAATCCTCCTGCTGGGGCAGTCGGGTAAAAAAACAACTTATGTCCATGGCTTCGCCCGCGTGAATGTCGGAAATTATCCTATGGAAACGTACTACTACATACTGGGATGAAAAGTGTCCTGTGTAAAACCAGATTATAAACTGCGTGTGCGTGGCAAATTTAATCCAAATCCATTACGCTGTTTTTGTGTGATTCACTAACAAACATATAAACATCCTAACAAACAAACTTTCACATTATTGTATATTATCATCATCATCACCTGTCTAGCCTTTTCCCAACTATGGGTTGGCTTCCAGTCTAACCGGATGCAGCTGAATACCACATGGAGCAACTGCTTATCTGACCTCCACAACCCAGTTACTGGGTAAGACTGGTTGGCAGACTTTCGGGCTTATGACGACCCGTAACGTGTAACGACTGTCAAAGATCCGCGAATGACAGCCGGGACCAACGGCTTTACGTGCTTTCCGAGGCATGGAAAGAAAGAAAGAAAGAAAGAAAGAAAATACGTTTATTTGCGGTAAACATGACGCAAAAAAAAAACAGGAACACACAAAAAAAAAAGGTTGAGGGAAACATGCGTCCACATCCACGCAAAACAGCTATCGCTGAGCATTTTGCTGCGACCCTATCCAAGACAGAACCCTAACGGCGAGGCTGGCGGAGTATTGGTATCTGAAGATGGTCACCCATCCATGGACCAACCGCGGCAAGCGTAGCTTAACCTTTTCGATCGACGGGTTAAGGATAATTATAATAATAGTAAGATTAAAGATAAAGCTTGAGTAAGATCGAAGTTAAAGCTTAGCTATCCAATAGTTAGACAGTCTAACCGAAACACAGCTTTGACAACTGGCTACCCCAATACACATGCAATTGCTTTCCGTGTATCGAGCCACTCCACCGCAACCAAGGCACATATACCTTTAATGGATGTCAGTATACATCCTCAAATTCCTTGAGTGAATACGTATCTTCTATTCTAGGTACGCTGTCACCACTGGTTGTTGTTCGTACAGTTACAGGATTGAGGTCGGCGATATAATTAGAAACTGTTTTGTCAAATAACTGGTGTATCGTAAGGGAACCTGCATGTCCTAGAACGAAAATTTCGAAGACATGTGACATCTATCACCCCGTAATGATGAGGTTTGTGTCCTAGAAGTGGGAACGTTATAGGCTGAATTTGCTTGTGCTTACTGGTGTATTGGTATAGTTACAGTTTTTGAATTCATCCAATTTTAGAACGAGCACGTTCTGTTGTAAATTCTCAATTCCTTAGTGAAATAACGTCTGTGAAACACAAAACACGATACCAAAGTTAAAAAAGTCAAGAATAAACTACAACGGTGTTAATGCCAGACATATCTGTCTGGCCCTGGTTTTCTAATGAACTGTTGGTAAAACAGTTGGTAGGTTTAAAATTAAAGAAATAATTATGTACGCTGTCAGGGGTCAGAGAAGGAAGAGCACTTTGGTTGGTTTTGAATTGTTGGTTTCTTATATGCGTCACTGTCATGGCGTCTACTCACTGACCACAAACACTTATTTTTGTTGTCTTCTTGTTGGCCAATCGCTGTGGTCGATTATTGATTTCCGGTCCGGCCGATCCAACTGGTCAATATCGTAAGACTCCTTTTTTCTTCGCCGTAGTTGAGTAAAAAGAAATACTACAAATGTTCACTTTGTTTCGTATTTGGTCCTTTCACCTTTGGTCCTTTATTTAGCGAAACTCCTCGCAAAGTATTCAAAAGCCCAATGATCCATTTTCATCAATCCAAAAGTTAATTAAAAGCCCATAATTAAATCAAGGCTTTGACTTTAATTTTCATGGGACCGAGATACCCTTCACGCCCAACGAACCAACATTATAAACAGGAGAACACATTATAACATCCTAAAATTATGAAAATCAAAACACGGTACACACGACTAATTAATACATTATAGGGGATCAAACGAATCGCTAAAATGCAAGCGAGCGGAAAAAGGATAATTTGAAACAAACGCGTTAGGCTGTCGACACACCACCGACTTGTCGTTCTCGCAATTTCATACGTGATTTCCTTAGGATTTGTCGGATGCATGATTTTATTCTGGGCGGTTAAATTGAGTGCGCCTAACGCGTGATGTGAAGGGATTACGGTATATTGTGGGCAATTTATAATTTGACTTTAACCTTTTGAACACAAAATTGTTTGATGACTTAGGACTGTCTTTAAAAGGCTTTTATGGGCTGGAGGTACATTTACAAGCACGCGGACCAAATAATCGGGGCCGTACTCATCTGCCTAGCTTTTTCCCAATTATGTTCGGATCACCTTCCAGTCTAACGGGATGCAACTGAGTAACGGTATTTTACATTGATCGCTTGCCTATCTGACCTCCGCAACCCAGTTACTGGGTAGTACAATACCATTTGGTAAGACTGGTTCTCAGATAGAGAAGTCAACTCGAACATAGTTGGAAAAAGGCTTGGCAGATGAACGTTAACGTGTAAGCGTAAAATCTGAACGTCTAACAGATGGTCTAATATTTATAAAAGCTTTGGCCTGTAACTGAACTGTGGTGTTAGTGGTCAGTGCTTGTATAGATTAATAATATTCAGTCACACTTGGTTAGGCTACAGAGTCAATCATAATGCAGTTCTCAAATTACTACCAGAAGCTACCAGCAGTATTGTCTCTCCTTCTTCCTCTAAATCCTTTCAATGGTTGTATTTAAGGAGGTTTTTCAGGTGGGAGGGTTTCTAGGAAAGCTTAGGCAGGACAAAAATTTGATAACTGAATAATAAGCAAGTTCTGAGTTGAGCTGCATGATTACTTATAAATGCGTTGACTGATTGGACAGGTCCACTCAATCTGTGTGGTTCTTTTCTCAAAAGACCATTTCAGACACTAATCCACATGGTCTTCACATGATCTGACCAAGATTATGTCTGGACTTTAAAAGAGACTGTGACCTCTGAGTTTGTTTCGAGCGTTCTTCTCAAAGTAGTCAGATAGGAAACGCCAACCCCATCTAGTTTTAAAAATATGATTGACGTGTTAAAGTGTTTGTACAAACCTACTTACAGAAATAAAATCATTTATCATTTAATAGGTGCTACTATTGCTAGTCGCAGCAACAATAATGACAAATTTAACGATTTTGTTAAATATTTTATTTCACCAAATCAATCAGTATATATATACCTAGATAATACGTGGTTTCAACCTCGGAGCCAGAAAACATGTTTCCAAAACAATAAATTCCAAGAAATATTGACATTAACTGAGCGTGGTCAATTTTGCACGTTAAAAGCAGAATATTATGATACCGGTAGTGGAATACCTATTAAAGCATGTGAAAATTCTGAGAAAAACAAGATAAAAAGCGATTACAGTTTAATTCGGTAAAATGTTGGAAAGTCGGATATTATTTTTCAAACCCAATTACCGAGACTGTATGATATAAATTATGTACTTTTATAATGATGGAAAAGTTCAGGTGTTTTTGTGTATAATAAAAATAATTTCAATATAAAGTTGTATATTTCCGAATTAGCTCGTATTTTAAGACGGACTATTCCAGGACGGAGGAAAAATTCCATTGCTAATGAACAAGTCTGGAATTAGCATAGTATTACATCAAATATCTAGAAATAGCAATAGGACTCGCGTTACAAACAAAAACTGTTGTTTAAGTTATTTTCAGATACCTTTTCTGTGTCTACTTACTTTTGCCCGCGGCTTCGCCTGCCTGGAATTGTCCCAGGAACTTTTATCCCGATAAAAGGTATCTTATGTCCAACCAAGCAAGTTAAAATAAGTCATGGTCTACCTGTGTGACAAATTTAATCGAAATCCATTCAGCCGTTAAGGCTTGAAAAGGTAACAGGCATATGTACAAACAGAGTTACTTTGGCATATAAATACATACTAGTTTTGTCCCGCTACTTCGTCTTCATTTCAGGATCAAAAAGTAACATTAAGTCCTTGCTTATGTCATTTTCTATCTGTGTGCCAAATTTCATCCGAATCTGTTCAGGAGTTTGGGCGTGAACGAGTAACAAACGTCCATCCATCGTCAGAAACTTTCACATTTGTAATATTAACAGCATTAGTTAGGATATATTACACGTGTGAGTTGGCAATTACTCCACAGGATCATACTACTGGGATACAAAAGTATCCCATGTTTTTACCCAGGTCTTGGCGCCGTGTAGGCGTGAAAAGTAGCGGTGGACGATTATGAGATATACTAATGAAATCATTCGATTATGAAGATGTCTCGAAATATCTCGATTATAACAAGCTAATTTAGTTAGTAGTCGCGGTCGCGAGTCGATGCATAACAGTCGGTCGACTGGCATGGCCGCGCGAGCAGGGTACGCGAGCTTGGGAAGGGGACAGCACGGTACGCTCTTTTGCTCGCATGGACGTCGTCACAGCAGTGTATATGCTTACGCGCGTCGAATAATGTTGTATGTATTTTTTTTGTATTATTAGCACATTCTACTGCTATAAAGATAACAAAAGAAAAACACTAAAAAGCGTCACGTCTTACACCACTGGAATAAAAAAGTTAAAAAAACCGACGAAGCCAACGTCTGTTCAACTCACAAGCCAAAGATCTACTCTCGAGTCTCTCGACTTTTTTACAACACGATTAGTAGCACAAATAAGTAACGTCATTCGATTATGAAAAAATCTTAGTTAGGTACTAATGTCATAATCGATTATCAACATTAGTATTAATAAGTAATTCGATTATCAAAATAATTCTTAATCGCCCACCGCTAGTGAAAAAGTACTTTCGCATTCAAATACATCATATTTATTAGTATGATTTGGTATACCTATTAGGTATGTATTACTATAAATGTACTATACATGGTATAGGATCTCAAGGGCAACTGAGGGTCCTGAAGTCAATCCCCAGGTTGAGCAAAGTATTATTTGGTTTTGAATTAGGATATTCGCAGTAGCAGCCCGGGGTCTAGATACAGACAATAAGTTTGTCTCCATTTACTCAGAAATTATCATAAATACGACGAAAATGTAGGTACATCCTCTAGCAAAACTTCTAGGAATACACACGTTACGGAAAACTCGAACAAAAAGCATTTGAATAGTTCATAGTTCAATTGAATTGAACTATGAACTATTCAATTGAAGTCCCTATGACTTTTGAATAGTCAAGAAGTCAGTCAGCCAGAAAGCTGAAGCTAGTACTATGTTTTGTTCTTTCCTTTTATTTCGGTAAAATTGGATAGGTTTCTCTCAAAAGAAGTGGAATATTACAAGAACAGTGTAGTACCTAGTAAAGCCCCTTGTGAAATACTTCGTGTGTTTGTTCCAGTTTCTGACGAACGGGCTTGTTTTAAAAATGCACGTGAAAAAGAAATGAATATAGGTACCAGGATAGGATTCACTTTTGATTATGTTAGTTAACCGACTACTAAGCTTTTTTACATTACTAGTAACCGATATTGATTTTACGGTTTTTACGACTTCACAAAACATCGGTATTTCTTAAGTACACCATCACCATTTTGTCATAATCGATACGCTTGGCAGGCGGGTTGGCGATTGTCGTATGGTGGTAAAATGCATAGAGAACGCTGCTGCCCATTTTCTGTTAAGTCCCTTAGTCACGTTTTACGATATCCACGGGAATAAATAGGATAGTGCTATTCTTTACGTCCGGCACCACACGGAATAAGTCTTAAATATAATCAGTTTAATATTCATGTATACACATAAACGTCCTAGAACCAAAAAATCTAAGTCATGTGAAATCTACCAACCCGCGTTGTGCTCGCATGGTGAATTACCGCCCATTGTCTGTCCCAGCTGTGGGAAAATTATAGGCTGATTATGTATACCTAAACAATACACATAAACCTTCAAAAATAAATACTCTAAATGATGGTGAAAACCGCATTAAAATCCGATAAAACACAAAAAGTGAGTTTAATTTGTGACATGGACGATGTTGAGGTCGTCTCCCAGTCAAACAAGATCTAGAGCTGTTTGATTAGGAATCTATTTGTTCTTTTTTTACTTTTGCTCGGCTTTTAATAGTCTTGGTTTGATTTAAACTATCATATAGTTATTGCGAAGATCACCCAGAGGACACGGTGGAGCATAAGGTGGAGGTCTGCCCGGCTTGGGCGGAGCACCGCCGTGTCCTCGTGGAGGTGATCGGCGGCGGCGATCTCTCGCGTCCGACCCTGGTCCAGGCCATGGTACGGAGCGAGAGTGCATGGCTAGCAGTTGCCTCCTTCAGCGAAGCAGTTATGCTCGCAAAGAGGGAGGTGGCGCACGTGAGGGAGATGCAGTACATGCGCACTCACAGCCGTGGCCTTCGCAGGAGACGCCCTGGGCGTCGGGAATCCCAGGCTGATTCCCGACCACTGTAAGCACGGGCTTGCGGACGGCGAGTAATGGGTAGCTCGCTGTCCGGTAAGTACCAAGCCCGGGTCGACGGCGCGTTGTGTTCCACGCGCGCCTCAAAGAGATGTCAGCAGCAACAGATGGGGCCCGCAAGGGCCGATGCCTGCCAGGAGTGCGGGTCGTTCGAAAGAGATACCGCCGCCCCTGGCACACAGGCAACTGAGGGAACACGGGTGTGTTTTAGTCAGTAAAAGTCTGATACGCCCTCCCGCTCCAACCAGAGCGGGAGAAGTTATTTGATGATTTCCCACCAAGAAAAAAAAAAAAACTATCATATAGTTTTACTCAAGAATTGGGCTATCAAACGCTAAACGTTTTTTTTTTCAAATCCGACCGGTGGTCCCAGAGATTACTCCCTAGATATAAACTTAGAAATAAGACATTTTACCTCTTGATAATATATAAATATAGCTAGATGAAATAAACGTAAGTAGAAACAAAGCTATGTGGGTAGTTGAGATGTTAGCCAAAAGATCAAAGAATCAAGTGGTTTTGTTACAGTTTTAGAAATAAATAGTTTCTTTGTTAGTCGTTGCTAACTTCTTTATATTTCTTCATACTGGTATGAGTATTGAAAAAGTATTATAAGTAGGCGTTACGAGGCGAGACCTTTGTTCTTATTTAAAAAAATGCTCACAAATTATCTTCCTCATCTCTCTACTACTCTCTTTTTTACAAATTCAGCCAAATCGAGAGAATCGACACTTTTAAATAATATATTATTTTCTATAGTTAACTCACATTTAAGTGCACAATAAATTTATGAAAAAAGGTACCTACTGTAAGCACATGCAATAAATTACATAGAATTCATAGCGTGCCAATTGCCTAATCCGTATTTCTGGAGATGTCTACTCGCCCATAAATAAACGAACTTCGAATTTACTAATAAGCATTTTTACTCTGTAGGTAGTATGTTACTCAGGTCTTGGTTTGTGGAGGTCCGATAGGCAGTCGCTCCATGTAAAATAAAATGAAAATTCAGCTGCATCCGGTTAGACTGGAAGCCGAACCGAATATGGTTGGCAAAAGGTTAGGCAAATCGATAAGATAGTGTGAGTGTAAAAGCAATCATCATCATCTACAGCCTGACTTTACCTACTGCTGAACATAAACCTCTCTTGTTACACTGTGTGCCAGTTTCCTGGATCCAGGTTTAGCAACAGTGTCGTCCGCGCATCTCGCCGCCGGGCGACCGACACCTCGTCTTCCAGTCCTTCGACGCCACTCTGTCAGACTGTCACAGCCTTACTCAACCTGTTATTACTGTGCCATCTACATATATGTATTACAATTCTACCAAAGCAATTTACAAAATTAATACATTTTATGATCATCATTTCTAACTCTGCCTACCCCACCAGAACTCGTTATTACTGTCATCTAAAAACTAATTTAAACCTAAATAAATATTACAAATCTCACCGAGACAAATAGCTCTCGTTTCCTAACAAAGGCAAAATTACTTTCGGACTGAAATCTAGATATAATCATTTTTCCAGATGTTTCGTTATTCAGCCTAGTAATCCTGAAATCTCTCAGTCTTTTAAATATCTGGAAATCCCTCTGTTTTAATGGTGCCTTTAATAGGCACGCTCGTTGGAAGTTTATCGCGCATTAATTATACTTGCCGAAGTCGTTTAGTGACGATTGTTTTATGTTTTTACACTGTGTTTGGGTTACACATTGTATTGAAGAACTTTGAGCAACAAAGTGATATTTTTGATTAATTACGTTAATTATTATAACTATAGTGATAGTGAGTAACAGTTTTAAGAGTCGTGCAAATTACTTACATGCCTGGGTAGTTCGAATTTTCAAAAAGTTTTTTTTTTTAAATTGTCAACGGAAAATTTCAAGGCCAATTATGTGCTTGATCCATGGTAACAAACGATGGCGGCGCGCGGCATGTCGACTTTTTACGGTTTCACTTTTGGTCATGTTAACACGATGAATGAAGGGCGACTAACAAAAGATATTTACAAGCCAAGTGTGAGTGGAAACACCGGGAGGAGAACATGACCTTATTGGTGATGTTTTTCAGAAGGGTTTTTATTTTTTTTGGTGGGAAATCATCAAATAACTTCTCCCGCTCTGGGTGGAGCGGGAGGGCGTGTCAGACTTTTACTGACTAAAACCCACCCGTGTTCCCTCAGTTGCCTGTGTGCCAGGGGCGGCGGTATCTCTTTCGAACAACCCGCACCCCTGGCAGGCATCGGCCCTTGCGGGCCCCATCTGTTGCTGCTGACATCTCTTTGAGGCGCGCGTGGAACACAACGCGCCGTCGAGCCGAGCTTGGTGATTACCGGACAGCGGCCCATTACTCGCCGTCCACAAGCCCGCGCCTACGGTGGCCGGGAATCAGCCTAGGATTCCCGACGCCCAGGGTGTCTCCTGCGAAGGCTACGGCCGTGAGGGCGCATGTACTGCCTCTCCTTCACGTGTGCCACCTCCCTTTTTGCGAGCATCACTGCTTCGCTGAAGGAAGCGACTGCTAGCCATACATTTCTGCTCCGTACCATGGCCTGGACCAGGGCCAGACGCGAGAGATCGCCGCTGCCGATCGCCTCCATGAGGACATGGCGGTGCTCTGCCCAAGCCAGGCAGACCTCCACCGTATGCTCCATCGTGTCCTCAGGGCGATCTTTGCAATGGAAATACTCGGGTGTTTCCTCCCGCCTTATACAAAACAGGAACCTCCCAATACAGCCGTGTCCGGTGAGAACCTGTGTCAGGCGGAAGATGAGGATGCCATGCCGCCTCTCAAGCTACTCCTCAAAGAGGGGTCTTCAGAAGGGTCAAGTGTGTAGTACTCGCAACTGACGTTCGAGTAAACGAGCCAAAAGGAGACCTAAGGGTGGTCCCTTACATACTCCTAGGTGGCGTTCTGTAGTTATTGCTTACTCCCATGGCAAGAAGACGTGAGTTTATGTATGTATGTATACTTTGCTTGTAATTCTTCTTACCAGTATGTATCATATAAACGTTTATCTAAAAGATTAATCATGGCGAGTGAAATTTCGGCAGTCATTTGTCATATCCGGGATTCTTGTAACTTTTTATGGCGCATGAAAATATCTTCAAGATATTATAATTATGAATGGCTTTAAAAGTATGGGAAGACCACAAAAGATGGATCGCTTGTTTCATTCTCAATGATAACCTGGAGTGTGGAATCGCCCCCAGTTCATGGCTATGTACTCGCCCCTGTATTACATAAAACTTGAACGTAACTGGTCAAATAATTATATTCATAAATCTTTATTTATTTCAACACTAGCTTTTGCCAGCGGCTTCGCCCACGTGAAGGTCGGTGTATTATACATATAAACCTTCCTCTTGAATCATTGTATCTATTAAAAAAAACCCGCATCAAAATCTGTTGCGTAGTTTTAAAGATTTAAGCATACATAGGGATATAGGCACAGAGAAAGCAACTTTGTTTTATACTATGTAGTGATAAGTAATAGCCACTGGTTGATAACATATACTGCCTTAAATAAAAAAGTTGTCTGAGGAAGGAGGGTCCTGATGAGTTCCAGATCACCCGGCTCTCTTAGATAAGACATTCATGTTAATTTACAAAAAGTTTAGAGTCAAGATATGACAGTATGCTATACCTAAATGCAACCCTACACGTAGCTATAACCCTATATGTACCGACTGTGCGCGTTATTTTATATTATTTTTAATGGTGAGGCAATGCATTTAAACTCACTTTATATTTAGTACAAAATCTCATGGATTATGTTAATATAATAGCCCGAAGTATGAAAACAAATGAAAGCGTAGTGCTTAAATGAATGAAACGTAAATAATAATTAAAAAACGATTAACTTATAAACTGATACGTTTCGTTCATGTAAAATTTTATAGTGGACCATTGTCGTAGTTAAATACTTTATATTTTACTATGATAAAATTTTAAACAGAATACCTAACTATTTTGTTCGGCTTTAAAAAAAATATCTTGGAATTATGGGTTCAGCATCACAATATTACTAAAAAAGATCAGTGCCTGCAGGAAACTGACGCCCAGTTTCCGTTACAATAGAGTGCTATAACAAGAGAGTGAGAGAGAGAGAGAGAAGAACGAGTTATAATTATTGTTTTATGTACCCACTGCATGCCTTATTTCTTAAGCGGTCGCAAACTCGACTTCTGAACGTCGTTTCTCCGGGTGCTGAAGCCTGTTTACACCTTATTGTAATCTACACTACAGAACATAACATCACGCCTGTAATCCCCGAAGGGAGGGCAGAGGTCACAAAATCCTAACATAAATCATTACTGTTAGCCATATAATGACTAACTAATATCTTCACAAACTTTCTCAGTCACATTAATAGTAAGATTTCATTATTAATGACACAAGAACGACCTTTGGGGACGTCTATATTTAGCTGTGAACGTCAGTTGACATTCATGAATAAAACAAAAAACATACGAAACTCAAAATAGAAAATTACGAACACTTGTCAACGAACGCGCAAAGAAGAGTACATTTTTCATTTTTATTTTTAACTGTATCACCACGTTTGTATTTCCTCTGGGAGTAAACACAAATACCTAATCAAGCGGCAAAAGCTTGACATTCATATCCGCAGAAAACTTCAAAGTTCACGCAACAGATGGCGCTACCAGTTGAGACGGATTTATGAAAATGTTTTGAACAACATTCATTCGCTTTACAGGCTATCAAAATTGATTTGGTAATCCACACCAGTTCTAAAGCAATATTTACCCAGTCAAGCGTCAAAAATGTATTATTTTTTAAAGAAAACTCGTATTTCGTTCCCCGGGAGTTCGAGTAAGCGATCCTAGCGCCAGTACGCGGTTCCGCCGCAGTCTGTGCCCGCCCGCCCTAGCGACGCACGCCGCCCGCCCAAAGCGCGCCTAAAAAATACCGAACATCGATTTTCAGTGCTTGTGTTGTGTGTGTGAGTGTCTGTGTGTGTGCGAAAAATATTGGATGACAATCATGTAAGTTACGAGTGTTTTTCTAATCATAAAACTTTTTTCTAGATTTTTCTGACGTGCCGGTTTTTTTACGTCAACATTTGAAGTGTATTTAAATTAATTTAAGTGTGCGGTTTAAAAAATAAAACCAAAAATAAGTGTTATAAAATTAAAACCAAGAATAACAAACGTGTCAATTTGTGTCGACAAATGATACTCGCGTCAAAGTATTCGAAAATTTTGCAATCACTTCAAACTACAAATTCGAGTAACCAATTTGTTTACCAAGCTGTAACCGTTTTGATCGAGGGCGGTTGCAAAATATTATTCGAGCGATAAAATCGAGTGTGAAAACGATCATGTATGTGCCTCATCTGCTGAAATTCACGATCGTTATAACTTTTAATCGGCAATTTCTCACGGTTTTATTGCGGTAATCAAACGGTATTCGGTGTATAATTGAAACGAGTTTAACTATTAAGAAGTGTTTGGGTAACCGTTTATACAATTAAGGCAATTATTTCCAACACGTATGTTTTTAGATACGGTTGCTTTTTAACTGTTATTTGTAAGGTAATCAAACGTTTATTTAAAGTCGAATACCCGTAAAGATAACTTCGATGTATATTGTTAAAGAATGCGTATTCAGATAATTGATATAGGTAAATAGTCAAAGACTTAATGCGATTATTTCATTTCAATTATTTCAATCACTTAAAACATACCAATGTTTTAAATGATTGAAAATAACAGAAAGTAGTTTTGACTTATTCTCTAGAATACATCTAAACGACTTTCTGTTATTTTCCGTTTCACTGGTTATGTGGAAACTATGTGATTATTAAAATAATTACAAACCATTTTATACTATAAAATTTAATGTAAATAATTTTCGGTTGATTATATTTCAGGCGTTGTTTTAAGTATATCGTAAATCATTCTATCATTTCGTATAATTTAAACACTGATTCTGATGATCGCACAACAATGTCATTTTAACTTAGTTAAAATCACATACTTATACATTAAAAATGTAAATCAGGGATTGTTAGTACATAGTTTTAATTTCCTCATCCATTTATTATTTACTGGATTGCACACCACTTCGTCTGCGTTAAATTTCTTGTTTTAACATAAAATATATTATATGATACTCTAGAATACTGTGTCTTCTCATTAGTGAATAATTTTCGGAATCGGAACAACACTGTTGTTCCGAAGAACACCCCTACATACAAAAAAACGAATTTTACCGCTTTATAATGTTATGGATTCCGTCTTTTATTATTTTCTCGGATTGCCAGAGCAGTGTCAGCTTCTATTTCATTCTTAAAAAAAACTTCCCGACATTAATACTTATTTCATCAATTTACCATGAGTTTCTGGTTTATAAAAAAAACCCATACACTAAGATGTTTCCAAAAATAGCTTACAAAATGTTCTTAATACAATATTTATTGGCTCTAAGGCAGTCGTGTAAGCCAGAAGTATACGTAAATATTTAACGATGGATTTGATACCGATGTTGGCATTATCTCATTGATCTTTAGGATTTACGATTACAGCAGACCCTTTATCAATCGGTGAGAAATTCGGCTGCTTTTTCGATACTTTGATTTGGTTGGGTTGAGGAAAGATGATGATGTACTTTTATGGGAGTATGTAGGTAGCTAAATCTTTGTAGCAGTTGTGAACATTCTGTTTTTTTTTACATAAATCAACTTTCTGGCTGTTTATCAGCTAGTGCGCTTATATCTTCAGAACTCTTTTAATTTATTGTTGTGACTCTGGCTAGGTTAAAGCGCTTAGTAATATCGCTCGTTGGCAAAAACGGTGACATAACTAAACAATCAACAATTTTGAGTTAAGTACTTAAGTGAACGCAGCAAATTTTATCCTTATTGCTGCAAAAATACAGTATGCTAAGTATAAAAATGAGGGAGCTAGAGAGGTGGTGATTTTGTGCTTCGTCGCACTCTTTCCACTGCCTTTTAACTTTTAAATAATCACACACAAAAATTGCTATATCAAAAACGATATAACACTGTACGAGAGTGTGTGTGTTTATACCCAACCAGTACAAACTATTACAAATAGTTTTCGTCTCAGTAACCGAATCTTCAACACGTACCGTATGTTTCGTAAGATACAAACTGCTATCATCAATCAATTGTATCGATCAACGTAGCCTATCGCAGTCCACTGCTGGACCTAGTCCACTCCCAAGTTTTGCGACAACATCCTGCCGGCATCGCTACGCAATAATGGAAAGGAATGGCACTGTCTTTTCCGTGAAATCCGTGATATCTCTCTATTCTATAAAGTAATAAGACATTAGCAGACATCACTAATCTAAGTTAATCGTTTGCGAGACGACGTGTGATGGCTTCATTAGACGGCTATGAATTGATAAGCGTTCCCTAAGTTATTCATCCGTAGATACATTAGAAGTCTAAGTTACGCGTAAGAGAGACCATTACGTCTGCTTAGTTTGGATTAATCTTTTACTTGGGGTAAGTAGATTTTTTTATGTTAGGTAAGACGGCTTTCCAAAACGTGTCTGTTTTTAATATAAGCTGGTAATACCAAAAATTTTAAGATAAAGTTGCAATGTCCATCTGCTTGTAACTGTTCCGGGACTCATAGGCGCAAACCGGAATACAGCAGCTGTACAGTACATGTTTCTTGATGGCTGAAATGTGTACAGCGGTCGTAATTTCCTGACTAGGTCCTTTCATGAAGAGCCAACTAGTTATTAGAACTTAGTTGTACTAATTTAAGGTGAATCTAGTCCACATTTTTCCCATACAAACTTCGGGAGAGTATTACTCCACTGTTTGACAATGTACATCAAAAATTAAAGATGGTATGGTTTTGTCTCATCATTAATATTGTCTGTATGGAAACAGAATACTAAAATAAAAAACCATTAAAAAGTTAGGAGCCAACAAAGACTCGTTTTTGTTGCTAATTTAACCTAACTTTGGGCGTGTGTAAGTAATAAAAGAAGTGTTAAATCTGAAAAACCAAGACAGTACCGACAAAGCTCAAATATCTAAAAGTACAATAAACTTCATTGGTCATTGATTTATGTAGTAGTTTTTTCATAAAATCCGATCTTCGGAAGAGCTGTTCTTTATTTTTTACGCGTCTGTTGGACTATAAATGATCCTGCATCTCACTCAATAATGTTGTGCGTGTAGACTAGTTTCTAACTGCTCATCACTGATACTACCTCTGTCGGACACGAAGCCTGGTGAGACAGCGTGCTTTTTAGCCAGGCCCACCAGTGAGTTCGAGCCCGCGACTAGGTTCCCCTTAAGTGTGTTTTGTCGAGCTTCACGATTGTCTTATAATGAAAATTATGTAAAGGTGGATATAATCGAATTTATTGTGAACAACAGTGTGTATCCTCATGATTAATGACTGATCAATGAATATGGAATTTTGAATGTTTTGTAGGAATCATTACTAAGCGGGAGTAAATCTCAGAAACTGCTCTGTACTCGCAATAAGAAGCACAGATTAGACGAGTACCATATCAAAACCTCAAGCTTCACTTACTAAAATTGACGTCGAGCGACGGCTCATTTGTTCCGTCTAATGATATGTCTCACTTATCCATACCGTTCAAAGCTAAACTAATGAATTTGTGTCCTCAAAGATTACTTGGATTTGCTCACACAAGCATCGAATTACTGTAGTCTCATTATTAATGATGCAAGAGACACCTACAATCTCGCTTTTTTCTCCCTAATGCGTATAACTGTTTTCCTCGACATTTAGCAGATTGATGGTCGTTTTTATGGGATTTTCAATGGGATTAGGATCTTTGGAAGCGTATGCGAATTTGCGAGTCTCTGCTGTATAATTTTATTTTCCCCATGGCTCATTTTTTATGTTATTGTATTCGGAAAATGGTTTCGATTCTAAAAACATTTTGAGTTTGGGAACGAATAATGGTTTGAATTAATGTCGGTAAGTCAGTAGGTATATTATTCAGTCCTTGGGTTATTTTTGGTTTTGATACTAATATTATTTTCTGGAATACCTTGCGGTTTCAGGATTAAATTAGATAGTCTAGTCACGATCCGGCTTAAGTCAGGCTAAGTTTCAGGCGTCTTACGTAAAATTAGATTCCTGGCGTTATGGAGGTACCTATCTAGATTATTCGGGAAGAGGTAGAAAATATTATAATGGGTTAATAGAAATGTAGTTTGTGAATTGATCGTTTAGTATCTATACCTTCAAGTGTTTAGTAGAAGTAAAACCAAATAAACGTTTATAAAGGAAATATTATCGTTTTTCACACGTTATTAATTAACACGATGAAGTATTAAGCTTGCGTGAGACTCATTAATACTTGTGAACAAGTAAATTATAGATATTGTCGACCACGACCGACCACCATGTACTTAAACCCCTATTACAGCACACTATATCTAGGGCACGATTTTATACTTAGTGATGGTTTTTTTAATGGGACCCTTCCTCCCTGACTCTTAGTACACAATCCTGATTTAGAAAAAGGGTCCCTGAATATCAAAATGTAATAATAAGGCTTTTAACTGACGTATCTCACTGAATGTCACAACAAAGAAAGTCTATTGAAATTGTGTGTCACATAGACACATGTGACAAACAATTTCAACCTAAGTGAATTTTCATTTATTGCCAGAACTGGTAAATTGGTTATTAGGTTGACTATATATCATTTACCATACCAGCCATTTTCATATGTGGTTGGATGTCATTGATCCAGGCAGTCATTCGTGGATCTTTGACAGTCGTTACGGGTCATCAGAAGCCCGAAAGTCTGACTAAGGGGTATCGTATTGCCCAGTGGGTTGTGGAGGTCAGATAGGCAGTCGATCCATGTAAAATACTGGTATTCAGCTGCATCCGGTTAGACTGTAAACTGACCCCAACATAGTTGGGAAAGGGCTATGCAGATGATGGTTTTAATTACGTGCCTGTGAAGAATGTGCGTGGTGTTTTAAAAACATAAAATAAATAATCATAAAATCTTATGTGTTTAGTTGACAATTTACAATAAATGAATGAAAATGCCGTGATTGGCTTAGTGCTTTGCCTTTCGTTCACGTGGTTGCTACCAACCAATGTGACTTTAGCATTTTATATGTACTTTCTGAGTTTATCTTGGACATCACTGACATCGGTGACGGAAAATCATCTTGGTTAAAATAAGTCTGAAATCACCAACCCGTCTTGAGCAAGCCTAGTGATCAATGCTCGTGCCTTCTCTGTGTGAGAAGAGGCCTATTAATCCACTGCAGTTATTATTAACAGGCTTGTATTTTTATAATTATCTCCAATCGATTGCCCCAGACACACTTGCCAAAACGTACCCTTTCCGCAGACAATAAAATATGTATCTAGCCTACATTAGGCCTGTTTCTAGATAATAACTTAGACCCAACTATAGGCAATAGTTGTGCTTACCGTGGGATAATAATTATTGTAGCTATTACATAAACAATTGAGTTGGGACTGGGCAAGCCTTTAAGTGTGGGAGGGCTTAGGGTACAGTTAGTTGTAAGCCGAATAAGTGATACTTAGACTGGGAACCTCTACGTTTTATTTCCATTTGTGTTTTAAAGGTAAAAGTGAATGAATTCCTACTCTTTTTTGAACGAGTCATGTTTGTTTTAATTGTGTAAATAACAGTTGACTACCAGTATTCGTTTTATTTTAATTCACTTCACGTAATTTGATTGAGTCTAAATTACACACGTTCAGTTGTTGGAAATACATTCATTCTGGTGTAATATAATAGAAATGATGACGGAAAAGGTATTTTGGTCTGGTTATGGACTTTTGTGATTATAAAAATGATGATATTGATGATAGTTTCATTTAAAAAGCAAATATTAGGTTTTAAGGGAACGGGCTCGTTATAACAACAGCCCCACCGGCTGGATCGAAGGTCAAGCTACGCTTGCTGAGGTCGGGCTGAGGATGGGTGACCATCCATTACATATCATGGCCCTCCGTGCCTCGGAAAGCACGATAATCTGTTGGTCCCGGCTAAATACTGGTCTTCAGCTTCATCTGGTGAGACTGGAAGCCGGTCTCAAAGTGGCACTAGGCCCATATAGTTTTAGTTATAGTGCTATTTGTAAGATCTTCCATTTATCTTACCTACTAAAGAGTAGGTGGAGAACAATAGAGGCGTATTTATTTTCACATTGTGTGTTTTCATTTGATTAAATTAAACTGTTTGAATGATATAAATTTCGATAAATCGTGGACTTATATAGTGGTAATTCTATTTAATATGGAAATTAAGTAAATTCCAACAATGAGAAAAAAAAATCAAAGCTTTTCTACACTGAAAATCTGAACACCTTCATTTTAAATAGGGAGAGTGTAGCAACTCATTCCCTTAATGTAAATGAGGAATGAATAAATATTCAAAATCTCATCAGAATCAATGTACCGGCATGATTTATCACAGTCGGATCCCTTCAGAAAGGAAACTTTCTGAATTTCCTTTGTACACAACATTAATTTTCTTTATGATAATTAACTATGCTCAAATTAGTTTGTTGAAGCCATTTTTTTCTCTTATATTATCTAGTTTATTTTCCGAATATGTCCGGGGATTAAGTAGCGGTAACTTTAGAATATTTTAATGCTGTAAAGGAGGTGTAATCTTCTTATATTTATCTTAAAATACAATCTACAGTAACGGTTCTAGAAAGTATAATCGTTAATTTTACCTCAAGCAATCTGTAAATTCAATTAGTAAACAGGATCGCTTGGTAATTTAATTTTGGTATTCTGTAAAAATTGGTTCTTATGTACAACCATATAACACGATACATTGTGGTAACTATATTTTTCTGTTTAATTGAATTTGACCGTTATATCATACTTCTTTACAAATAGTACTTATTATACGTATTTAAATGTCTGGGCACTCTCGTTCCATCATAGTACTCATCCATCGCTTTCCATCGGGAGTGATCGAGGTCAAGAGAAGGCCAATTAGGAATAAAAGAAATTTAGATACGTAGCCACTTAATAATGTACTATTTCCTGCTGTTTTCCCATTGCGACTTTCCTCTTATTATTTAGATATCTTATCGAAGTCGACGTGGTACCGTATTAAAGGTGTGTCATAATTTGATGAAAAAATGATTTGAAAAGTTTTGAATTTCCAATTAGTAGAGGCTGTGTTGAAACATTCACTCAATACATCACGGATAAACCGTAATGTATTGAGTCAATTCTGTAATCAATGCCTGTAATGTGAAGACAATGTAGATTATTTATGATTATTGTGTTCCTGAAATGGTATTTTGAGATCCACACAGATTTGACTGAACCAGTTCAGTCAGTGCAAACATAAGTCAGTAATCGTGTAGCTCAACCCAGAACTTGAGGCAGTAGGTAGGGAATTGTGAGCGTATTTTGTACTATGCAAGTACATCAGCACTATCAAAATAAATACCTACAGCGAAACACGTCAACTAGAACATTACGTAAATTCAAACATTCGTGCAAAGGGCAGGCATCTAAAACCTTTTTAGTCGGAATTTGACCTAAATCCGTCAAGTTAGGCATGCACGACCTATCTAGTGCTAACGAATTAACAGTAATGCGACAGTATTTGGCAAGTAGCTCGAATAAAAGAGGGGTTCAAGCCAAGATAACAGTTATTCGTGCTATTCGAGCTGTTAGCATAGAGCGGGGATGGAATACGGAATTGCGCTGGAAATGTGAAGTTGCTTGATATGGGAAAACGGATAAGTGCGGATTAAATTTTTTGGTATTGGTCTTTTGATCCCCCATTTTAGATTAGGTTCTTTTACGAAACTACGGCAAAATCAGTTATAATCTCATTGGTTCTGTGATTCTGTTACACGAGCAGTGTGCTTGATAAGATTTTCTATTGGCAAAAATGTTGAACTCCAAAATTAACTTTCATATTTAACTCCACGTTTCGTTAAATATGGAACTCTTGTCCAAAATATCATGCTTCGACACCCAGTGTTCTAGGCAGTGCATTGTGTGAATGAATGAGTTTACGAGTTTTATTCAGTAAAAGTAAATGAATGAATAAATTTAAGGTTTTTAACAGGTAGAAGTATAAGATTCAATATACTTCTACCCGTTAAAACCTTAAATATTTATGTGATAAAATCCCCATTTTTTTGTTGACGCAATCACTGTACATTCCAAGGTTGCCTGGAAGAGATCGTACGAAGCGATTAGGCCGCTCATTGTAAGTTTTGTAGTGTTAATTTCTTTTTTGGTACATATTTATTTTCTGGTTTTCCTACATTTAAGAACATGTAAATCAATAAATAAATAAGAAAACTATTTTATTCATTGTTTTTTAATCGACTTCAAAAAGAAAGATCTTATTTCATCTTTACCTATGTATATTTTTTTGTTTTGTATTTTTCTTTTTTCTAGTGCTCGTCCAGTGGGCGACATTTGACCATTATTCATTTTAAACCTAATGTATTTCTAACGCATTATAATATGAAAATATTAGCTTCCTGCACACCTTCTCCATATACACTTTAACTATGCCAAATTTCATACTCCTCCGACCGCATTTTTTTTTTTCAAAAAAAGGCGTACAAAGTTTTTGCTCCACGTTTTAATATATACGTAGTTGTATGCTCCGCTATATCTCCAGCAACTGTGGGTTGACTGTAAAAAATATTTTTAATGGATGGAATATGTCTCAGGGGTGGTCCCATTTAAATTTTATTAACTTTGCTTGGGTAGTTTTTGCGTTAGCTTAGATAATACATGACATTAAGAAATTACCGACTTCCGAAAAAAACTCCACAAATTGAAAACTCGCTTTTATTTTGGAAGTTAGTTGGTGGCAAAAACTAAAATAGATACAAAGAGACCGAATTCATTTGTTTTTTTTATTTGAAAAAAGTTCTTTATTGTTCGTAATTTTGTCAAAATATTTGGTTGACTATCTAAAGCATAACACATAAAAGAGCAGGGATATACTCAGCAATAGGTGTAACAAAACTGCCAATGATGATGATGGTGATAATGACGATGCCTATCAAAGAGTATAATAAGATGGCGAACTATAGCCGTCACTACTAAACTTTCCAAAAGTTTTCTGTAAGATAAGTTCAGTATGAAGTAGTTGCCACTTCACAAGCCGTAGCGGCGAGTTCTCGAACAAAACAATATCGACTGCCGCAGCCGAATACTTATTATGTAAGTCCAGATTAAACTATTATCAACTATTCTTATAGTTCTTTTACATATTGTGAATAAGAGAACGTTGTAGGCCTTACAGACGATTTTATATTCTTTATTTTCATTCGTCTAAGTACCTGGTACTTATTGACAGGCCTGCACTGTCCTTCCATACCTAATATCACTGTAATTTGAAAACATTATAAAAGCCAATTATTTTTAAAAGAGTAACCGTGGAGTTTCTTGCCGGCTCTTCTCCATAGGAAGCGGCAAATTGGAACCGTGCACCTAGCTTCTGACGTTTCATAAGTGCCCTTGCAGGTTTATGTGAAATAAAATATTTTGATTTGATTTGATTTGAGTTTGTGTCAGTCTCCACTTTATTGTTTCTAAGTGAATTTACCTACATAAATCATCGTCATCATCGGCTGATAATGACGATGAGGTGTACGTGTATGTGTTTATGTAGGTGTACGGCTTTTAGACTGCTGAAGGCTTACAGCACTCTACTGGTGGACATAGGCTTCTCCCATCACATGCAGTTTACTTGATTCCCGGAAACTCTCATCCAGCTGCTACCAGCCATTCTGCAAAGCTCATCGTTCCACTTAGCCTGAGGGCGTCTAATTATTATTATTAATTTATTTATACAGATTACAAAGATCACTCATCAATGGTTTTTCGGTCTCCACTCAAAAACACGTCCACTCCTACACTAATCGGTCTATGGCTAATGTGGCCGCCCCATTGCCACTTAATCTTGCATATTCGATTTAAACATTCCTACATTCAAACCAAGACTGTATGTAGACAAAGCTGTAACTCTGTCTACGCCTACGGTACAAACAAGCCTGATGCTATTCATCCGGTTTTAAACGATTAAGGTACCCGACCAATGTTAATTAAACTTTGAATATCAAACTTTTGTTTAGTAATTAGGTCGTTTCAAACACTTGCGGATTTTTTTATCCGCCAGGTTGCGACTGAGGGCGTTTCAAAGAAAACTCTGAAATTAGATCTTTTGGTACACTCATCTCAATGGATGCGGAGTTAGGGTACAATCTTGTTACCTACAGTACTTATGATTGGGTTTATCGATGGAGGAATATTGCTAATCTTGCTTGGAAGGTTGTGTGGGATGGGTAAAATAGAAATAAGTTATATTTTGGAATGAACAAGATACATAAGTAGATACATATAACAGATTTGTACATGGGAAAAAAGATAAAATACCGCCGACCCAAACAAAAACCTCTAAAAATAAAAAAATATAAAATGTATTCGCCTTGTAAGTTTAATAAGAAGTTTTAGGTAATATTTTGATCAAAGCATGGTCCCGTCGGGGACAGCTAATGAAGATGTTATCCATTCTACAGTAGTATTAATTATTGCTGGGCCTCGTCTGTTTGGCGTTTTCTTTGTTAAGTTACTCAATCACGGATAAAGGGCTGAACGGATTTGGATAAAATTTGGCAGACAGATAGTTTATAACCTGGATTAACACATTTAATACTTTTATCCCTTTAGTTCGTTCCCGTGGGATAGTTTCTAACTTCCACGCGGGCAAACCCGCTGGCAAAACCTAGTACACAAATAAACTCATGAATGATTAAGCTTAAAAATATAAATATCTCCTGCAGGTACCTACGTTTATAGCATTTACTATGAAAATAGGTATCTATTTCCATCTTATACGAAACAAAATGAGCTTTACGTATAACGAGGGAAAAATTTAGAGGCATCAGCTCCCTTTCGGCAGCTGGTTCGACTCAAATTTTCCATTTCATTATAGGCATTATGTTCAAGATTACTTCGCGGTGTAAGCACAAATGGATATTTGAGTATCAATTACTGAGAGTACCAACCAGGCTGTGGCATTGGCAATCGATTTATCCGCGGAAAATGCTGATATTTAGACTGTTGAATGTTTAGTCAGCAAAATAGTACGTCAGGGGAAGTAATAAGAACTATATTTGTCAGCATGCTACGTTGTTTATTTTTTCTTTTAAAATGATTCGTGGTCCTAGCGTAAACCTAACGTAAATACGAACGATTACAAAACAAAAATAAAATCGGTACGCAGATCATATTTATTCAGTTTTAAGACTTCATTAATAATTATCTGTGAATGACATTTATTGCGCTTGCCGAAAAGATTTAAAACAAAACACTTTACGATAATTGTGTTTTCGATCAAATAATCGTTCGTATTTACTTGCTTTTGGCATTTGAGCTCTTTGCCCACGATTTCGTCCACGTGGTATTGGCAAGTTCCCTTTAGGGATTTTAACAACCGAAATCCTTTGTCAGTGCTCAAACACTCTCTATACCTACAAATTACTTCATCAACATCGAGTTGTTTCCGTCAAAAGAGTAAGATGATTTTGCACTTTTGAGAAATACAGGAGCCGATTGGTTATCAAACTGCAACAAAAAAGAGTAGGTCGTTTATGCTTCTATATTTTTTCAGAAGGCCTAGACGGAACTGATATTAGCCTTTAAGTAGGTTCTGTCAATCCCATATTTTTTTACTCTTCCATCATTGTTATCGCTCCTGGAATGACACGTTATATCGGTCCTTTGTTTAGGTTTTGAATTGACGATGAAATCTAGACTAACTAGGACCAAAACCAGGTCTCCTTCCATCGCCGCGTCGTCGTTTCGAGTTAGATCGGCACAAAACAAATATTTGCGTCGTTCCGAATCCGGTGTTGGTGCATGTGAATTTTGTATTTGTCAAACACACGAAACAGGAAAAATATAGTGAGGAACAACGCTTTTCCAAAATGGAAATACGGTCAAGTGCGAGTCGTACTCGAAAACGTTTTTGATGGATAAAAGAATGATCTCATAAAGGTTTCGTTTTAAAGAAAGGCACTCGACATTATTCTTTTTATTCAAATTGATGATTGGCAAAAAAAATGTCGTGTCTCCAAAGAGTCGTGCAAAACAAAGCTGACAATAATGTCGGGTTCTGTATCTAATTTGTTCGTGTTTTATTCGCGTGACTGTCTGTCTGCTGACGGTTGATGGATTGCAGTAGTTACTTCCATAATTATTTTGTTTTTTGTTTCAGTACCGAAGTAACTTTGTTCATTAATTTATTTTTTGTTTAGATTATTTTTCTTTTGTTTTTTGTTCCTCCTTGCTATATTTGTAGTTGGCGATTACCTGACTGAAGATACTAGAATCCAAGTTCTTTTTTTAGAATGATTAAGTTTTGCAAATTATCAAACCGCACAGCATAGAATTGTGTCTGATTATGGCGTGCTCACCTTTAGGTTAAGGAACGTCAATATGCACCAATAGGATTCTCATAATTTGGTGTTAATTAAAATTATTATTTCGGCTCAGTTAGTATGTTAATAAAAACCTATCAAATAACACTTCGTGACAAAACAAATTAATTTTCCAACAAAATCGATTTAAATATCTGATTTATTATTATTCGGGTCTGCTAAATAGGAATATTTACATACCATTTTGGAGTTATGATAAATTTTAATTTCACAAATAAATAAAAACAGTGTGACAGTTTTAAATCAATTATAAACATGTTTATTTATCTGTATTTTGAATTTCTAAGATAAGTTTCTATTTCTTTTCCTCAGCACATATTCTTTCGTACTGGTATCCAACAAGTGCCATTCTTTTAACCTAGATCCCAATACCTCAGCTTTTCTAATAGGCAAATCCAAAACTTGAATCAAATCGTCTAACTCATGCTGTTCAATTAAACGTGGTTGCTCCAGGGAGCTATTGGTAGGTATAATGCACTCCGATATTTGTCTATTTGGCTCCTCAATCCCTTCTTCCCCATTGCTTGAAATCTCAGATTCTTCGTCTGTGATTGTTGGTGCTAATGGAACTGGATATTTATCACCGTGTGGATTTGGTTTTGATACTGATATTTGAATACTCACTCTTAATACTTTTTATATTCCTTTGATATAGCAAAAATAACAGTAACTGTAATGATTTACTTGTTCCCGCCAAACTATTGGTACAGCAAAAGACATAGATACGGATTTTCCATTGAACCAGTCATTTATTATAACGTAACAGGGGATAAAATTTTCATTATGGGCCATTGATTTTGAAATTCATATTATTTGTGTAGATAGTACTCATAAATAGAAAGTTTTTTTATTTTATTTTAAGTTTCGGACATTCACGGTTTACGAGATATATTTTTTTAAAGTTTCCATACAAATTGGAAAATATCACGCCATTTGCAAATTTTTCGGTTGGATAAATTGTCAAGGTAGACGTTAAAGTTTACATTTTACGTCCCGTTGACGGTAGAGGTGTATTTTATTCAATTTTGTGTCATATTTTTTACTTTATTATTACTATATGAATATCTGAAAAATACCCAAAACCCAATCAGAGCACCCCACTTTCCACGTGGTCTTGTCTGCCCTACCCGTAGAGTGTAGATAAAAACTAGAGGCGCGGAGGGAGAGCAGTCCTCGCCCACTGTGACGAAACGCGGGAACCGTGCGAGGTGGAGTGGCTGAGGCTGGTCGCCCAAGGCGACGAACAAGCCGAAGCTGCGGAGCCGAGCACGAGTGATCGTGCTTGGCCACGCAAGGGCGGCTCTTTCTATCGTATTATTAATAATGAGGGTACATGAAAATAATAAAGACAGCGTAATTAAGAAATGTGACGTATTAGATACTCATAAGGCAATTTTGTTTTTGTTTATATTTGAATAAATAATTCAATACATGTAATATTATTGATGTCAGAAAAATTGTGTCACACAGTGTGATTCTCTAGTAAACGGCACTCTAATAACACACTACCAATAACCATCTGAATAATTTTTAGGGTTCCGTACTCGAAGGGTAACTAACCAACAGGACCCCTATTACTAAGCTTCCGCTGTCCCTCCGTCCGTCCGTCACTCCGTCAGCGGCATGTATCTCAAGATCCGTAATAGGTAGGCAGTTTTCCCAGAATATTTATTTCTGTTGTCGCTATAATAATAAATACTAATAAAGAACAAAGTAAACAATTGAAGGGGTCTCCATACAAGAAACGTGTTTTTATCGGAGTGTTTTGCCTTGTGGTACGGAACCTTTCATGTGCGAATCCGATTCGCAATTAGACGGTTTTAAGAATATTGCTAATGCTTCGTGTATTCGAAAAATATAAAATCTGCTCAACAACTTAAAAAGCGCAATGAATTTTGTTGAACTGGCAATATTAAACCATTCCTACCATTCGTGTGTGACACAATCACCGCGCAGCCCAGTTTTGTTTAAACCCTTGCACATACCAAGCAAAAAGTTAACTTACATAACGCATTATTTGCCCCAAAAAGGACTTAGACATAAATAAAGAAAGAGTACATTTAGTGCAGGCACGCGACCCGGTGTGATACGGAAAGGGAAGAAACCTATCTATCTAGTTTTACGGCTAAAAGCAACACACTGTAAATTCTGTTTACCATGCTTATTTATACGGAAATAAAAAATAGGTCAAGTGTGAGCCGAGCCGCTTTCTACGTTCCGTAACCTATTTATTTTATGAGTAATTTGGGCGACGAAAGATAGAGTGAAAGAGGCGCTCGGAGGATTGGATACGATTTTGAATTTGTTGGGTATAAACTGTGATATTTAAGATAATACAGAGTGGTTTCTTGTAAAGATTAGACTACTTAGGCACTCTTTTCAATGAAGTACAAGAATTCTGTTAATAATTCATAAAAACAAGTATAGAAAAAATTGTTTTGTCCAGTTTCGTCTATAATACAAAATTTACTTATTATAGCATGCGCGATAGTACAACAGTTCTCTTGCAATTAACGAAAACCTACAGTGTGCCGGTAGACTACTAGTAAGAAACTCTCTTCAATGATAGTTCACTATTATTATTGACTTAATCTGTTAAACACAGAGGCGGGTTATTCATTCAACAATTGAATACCGCAACATAAATTACATATTGATCTTCGAATAATCCCTAAAGCCACTAACTGATCACCTGCTAGTCTACATGTGTAGTGTCTGTCTACAGTTGACACACAATACATATTTGACGTAATTAAGTACCACCAACAAAAGAAAAAAAGTAAACAGCTAAGAAATAATTAGTGTAAAACTACGTAGCTATAATTCACACACTCGGACAAACAATAAAACAACTACCGCCGCTTGTTAAAGAATTTTGTCCATTGTATCACCCTTTTTGTTTGGTTTATTAGCATCTATTTGAACAACCAATAGTTTTTTTTTATGCCACTGACGATATGGTAGCGAAGCTTACGCACAGATAAATTAAAAACATACATATAGATACCTAAAAATTCTTCTGGGGTGGTTGGGTTTAAAAAAAAAGTGGTTACGTAACCCTTTTGTTGTTTTTACATGACAAATCAATCCGACGTTGAGTCAAACGCAGCGACAGATTGACGGCCGTTTTCCCGATACGGCTGCGGATCCCTAAAGGGATTTAACCACCCCAAATCCCGTAAAAAAGTTAGTGATGCTGTGAATTCCGTGACAAAATTTGGAGCTCAATTGAATGTAAGATATTTCATGACTCTTTGATGTTGTATGTATTTTTTAGCTGGAGCCTGAGATATGTTTTTATGTAGGAAGTTCATAAATGTAGATAAGGAATGTTTCTTTTATCTTGGAAGGTTTTTTACTACCTACATATTGCTTATTTCCGAAGTAAAGGCAAGATGATCAAAGAAAGTTCACAATCAAGAACGTTCGAACACAAATAGTTCAGGAAAGATTTTTCAATTCAAAGAAGTATTTTCCGATGTCACTTGAAAGCAAAATAAAACTATTTACATAGGTACTTAAGATACTTAGGTTTATACTGAGAAGAAAATAACATAACATCACGCCTTGTATCCCCGAAGGGTTAGGCAGAGAAAAACCTAATAACACTTTCCCCAACACGGAAATCAAACCCAGAGGACCTCGTGCTCAGCAGAAACGCTTAGACCACTAGATCAACATGTGGGTGAACTTGGCAGATCATTTCTCAGCAGAGCAAAATATAATGTGAGTTCTATTCGCATGCGGATGAGTTCTGGAGTTCCTTATACTTAAAAAATATAGTTCAGGTGTTTTTCCCTGAAAAAAGGTCGAATGAAAATATGCTCTGCTAACTTCCGGTAGCACATCATTTTTTCCAAAATTACAATTTTAAAATTGATTTAGGCACACAGTGGTGAGTTCTATAGTTCCTAATACTTTTCCGGAATAGTTCTGCCGACTTAAGTCATGAAATAAATAAAAAAGAAAATGTTACCCGCTACAAGGACAATAAAACCATTTTGGTAAAAGAGGCGCCTGGTAAATTTCTAGCTTTTCGTAGATTCTATGAACTAAGTTTAGTAGCAGTCAAGACCCCCAGGAACAGAAAAAAACAAAATAAACACAGTTGTCTTTAAAAGATATCAGCAAAGCCTTATGAAAAACTTAGATGGCAAGAAATCTAGATTTCATTGAGTGACTAAGTTGGTATGATAAAACAAAAATGAATACAACTGAGGAGGTAACATTTCATATTGCAACTATAAATGAACTATACTACAACGGCATAAGTAACCCAGAACTCTGACTCAGGTATCAGCAGAGCATGGGTAAATATTTAAGACAGAAAACCTCAGGATTTTAATCAGTGGCATAAGAAGACGGATCAAAATAAATTTGAGTAGCACTCAGGAGCCGGAACTCAACGGTTTCTTATGCAACATTAAAATACCTATCTAAGAACATGCAAACGAATCCCAGAACTCCGACTCAGGTATCAGCAGAGCATGGGTAAACATTTCAGACAGAAAACCTCAGGAATTTAATCAGTGGTATAGAAACATGTATGAAAAAAATTTATTGAGTAGCACTCAGGAGCGGGAACTCCACAGTTTCTTATGCAACAGTAGAATAAGTATCCAAAAATATGCACTCGAATCCCAGAACTCCGACTCAGGTATCAGCAGAGCATGGGTAAAGATTTAAGACCGGAAACCTCAGGAATTTAATCAGTGGGACAGAAAGACGTATAAAAAAAAAATTGAGTGGCACTCAGGAGCGGGAACTCCACAGTTTCTTATGCAGCATTAAAATACCTATCCAAAAACATGCAAACGAATCCCAGAACTCTGACTCAGGTATCAGCAGAGCATGGGTAAACATTTCAGACAGAAAACCTCAGGAATTTAATCAGTGGTATAGAAACATGTATGAAAAAAATTTATTGAGTAGCACTCAGGAGCGGGAACTCCCCTTTTTATATGCAACAGTAAAATAAGAATCCAAAAACATGCACTCGAATCCCAGAACTCCGACTCAGGTATCAGCAGAGCATGGGTAAAGATTTAAGACCGGATACCTCAGGAATTTAATCAGTGGGACAGAAAGATGTATGAAAAAAAAAAAAATTCAGTGGCACTCAGGAGCGGGAACTACTCAGTTTCTTATGCAGCATTAAAATACCTATCCAAAAATATGCAAACGAATCCCAGAACTCTGACTCAGGTATCAGCAGAGCATGGGTAAACATTTCAGACAGAAAACCTCAGGAATTTAATCAGTGGTATAGAAACATGTATGAAAAAAAATTATTGAGTAGCACTCAGGAGCGAGAACTCCTCAGTTTCTTATGCAGCATTAAAATACCTATCCAAAAACATGCATAGGAATCCCAGAACTCTGACTCAGGTATCAGCAGAGCTTGGGTAAACATTTCAGACAGAAAACCTCAGGAATTTAATCAGTGGTATAGAAACATGTATGAAAAAAAATTATTGAGTAGCACTCAGGAGCGAGAACTCCACAGTTTCTTATGCAGCATTAAAATACCTATCCAAAAATATGCACACGAATCCCAGAACTCCGACTCAGGTATCAGCAGAGCATGGGTAAACATTTCAGACAGAAAACCTCAGGAATTTAATCAGTGGTATAGAAACATGTATGAAAAAAAAATATTGAATAGCACTCAGGAGCGGGAACTCCACAGTTTCTTATGCAACAGTAGAATAAGTATCCAAAAACATGCACTCGAATCCCAGAACTCCGACTCAGGTATCAGCAGAGCATGGGTAAAGATTTAAGACCGGAAACCTCAGGAATTTAATCAGTGGGACAGAAAGACGTATAAAAAAAAAATTGAGTGGCACTCAGGAGCGGGAACTCCACAGTTTCTTATGCAGCATTAAAATACCTATCCAAAAACATGCAAACGAATCCCAGAACTCTGACTCAGGTATCAGCAGAGCATGGGTAAACATTTCAGACAGAAAACCTCAGGAATTTAATCAGTGGTATAGAAACATGTATGAAAAAAATTTATTGAGTAGCACTCAGGAGCGGGAACTCCCCTTTTTATATGCAACAGTAAAATAAGAATCCAAAAACATGCACTCGAATCCCAGAACTCCGACTCAGGTATCAGCAGAGCATGGGTAAAGATTTAAGACCGGATACCTCAGGAATTTAATCAGTGGGACAGAAAGATGTATGAAAAAAAAAAAAATTCAGTGGCACTCAGGAGCGGGAACTACTCAGTTTCTTATGCAGCATTAAAATACCTATCCAAAAATATGCAAACGAATCCCAGAACTCTGACTCAGGTATCAGCAGAGCATGGGTAAATATTTAAGACAGACAACCTCAGGAATTTAATCAGTGGTATAGAAAGATGTATGAAAAAAAAAAATTCAGTGGCACTCAGGAGCGGGAACTCCTCAGTTTCTTATGCAGCATTAAAATACCTATCCAAAAACATGCATACGAATCCCAGAACTCTGACTCAGGTATCAGCAGAGCATGGGTAAACATTTCAGACAGAAAACCTCAGGAATTTAATCAGTGGTATAGAAACATGTATGAAAAAAAATTATTGAGTAGCACTCAGGAGCGAGAACTCCACAGTTTCTTATGCAGCATTAAAATACCTATCCAAAAATATGCACACGAATCCCAGAACTCCGACTCAGGTATCAGCAGAGCATGGGTAAACATTTCAGACAGAAAACCTCAGGAATTTAATCAGTGGTATAGAAACATGTATGAAAAAAAAATATTGAATAGCACTCAGGAGCGGGAACTCCACAGTTTCTTATGCAACAGTAGAATAAGTATCCAAAAACATGCACTCGAATCCCAGAACTCCGACTCAGGTATCAGCAGAGCATGGGTAAAGATTTAAGACCGGAAACCTCAGGAATTTAATCAGTGGGACAGAAAGACGTATAAAAAAAAAATTGAGTGGCACTCAGGAGCGGGAACTCCACAGTTTCTTATGCAGCATTAAAATACCTATCCAAAAACATGCAAACGAATCCCAGAACTCTGACTCAGGTATCAGCAGAGCATGGGTAAATATTTCAGACAGAAAACCTCAGGAATTTAATCAGTGGTATAGAAACATGTATGAAAAAAATTTATTGAGTAGCACTCAGGAGCGGGAACTCCCCTTTTTATATGCAACAGTAAAATAAGAATCCAAAAATATGCAAACGAATCCCAGAACTCTGAATCAGGTATCAGCAGAGCATGGGTAAATATTTAAGACAGACAACCTCAGGAATTTTATCAGTGGTGTAGGAAGATGTATGAAAAAAAAAAATTCAGTGGCACTCAGGAGCGGGAACTCCTCAGTTTCTTATGCAACAGTAGAACAAGTATCCAAAAACATGCACTCGAATCCCAGAACTCCGACTCAGGTATCAGCAGAGCATGGGTAAAGATTAAAGACCGGAAACCTCAGGAATTTAATCAGTGGTAAAGAAAGATGTATGAAAAAAAATAATTGAGTAGCACTCAGGAGTGGGAACTCCAAAGTTTCTTATGCAACAGTGAAATAACTATCCAAAAACATGCACACGAATCCCAGAACTCCGACTCAGGTATCAGCAGAGCATGGGTAAAGATTTAAAACAGAAAACCTCAGGAATTTAATCAGTGGTATAGAAAGATGTATGAAAAATTTTTATTGAGTAGCACTCAGGAGCGAGAACTCCACAGTTTCTTATGCAGCATTAAAATACCTATCCAAAAAAATGCAAACGAATTCCAGAACTCTGACTCAGGTATCAGCAGAGCATGGGTAAACATTTCAGACAGAAAACCTCAGGAATTTAATCAGTGGTATAGAAAGATGTATGAAAAAAAAATATTGAGTAGCACTCAGGAGCGAGAACTCCACAGTTTCTTATGCAACATTAAAATACCTATCCAAAAACATGCAAACGAATCCCAGAACTCTGACTCAGGTATCAGCAGAACATGGGTAAATATTTAATACAGAAAACCTCAGAAATTTAATCAGTGGTATAGAAAGATGTATGAAAAAAAATTATTGAGTAGCACTCAGGAGCGGGAACTCCACAGTTTCTAATGCAACAGTAGAATAAGTATCCAAAAACATGCACTCGAATCCCAGAAGTCCGACTCAGGTATCAGCAGAGCATGGGTAAAGATTTAAGACCGGAAACCTCAGGAAT
The DNA here is from genome assembly GCA_949091785.1 of Polymixis lichenea. Classification (NCBI taxonomy): domain Eukaryota; kingdom Metazoa; phylum Arthropoda; class Insecta; order Lepidoptera; family Noctuidae; genus Polymixis; species Polymixis lichenea. The sequence goes on from OX420948.1 coordinate 1,142,497, forward strand.
TTAATCAGTGGGACAGAAAGATGTAAAAAAAAAAAAATTGAGTAGCACTCAGGAGCAAGCAATCAACGGTTTCTTATGCAACATTAAAATACCTATCCAAAAATATGCAAACAAATCCCAGAACTCTGACTCAGGTATCAGCAGAGCATGGGTAAATATTTAAGACAGAAAACCTCAGGAATTTAATCAGTGGTATAGAAAGATGTATGAAAAAAAAAAATTGAGTAGCAGTCAGGAGCGGGAACTCCACAGTTTCTTATGCAACATTAAAATACCTATCCAAAAACATGCACACGAATCCCAGAACTCCGAATCAGGTATCAGCAGAGCATGGGTAAACATTTCAGACAGAAAACCTCAGGAATTTAATCAGTGGTATAGAAACATGTATGAAAAAAATTATTGAATAGCACTCAGGAGCGGGAACTCCACAGTTTCTTATGCAGCATTAAAATACCTATCCAAAAACATTCAAACGAATCCCAGAACTCCAACTCAGGTATCAGCAGAGCATGGGTAAAGATTTAAGACAGAAAACCTCAGGAATTTAATCAGTGGTATAGAATGATGTATCAAAAAAAAAATTGAGTAGCACTCAGGAGCGAGAACTCAATGGTTTCTTATGCAACATTAAAATACCTATCCAAAAACATGCAAACGAATCCCAGAACTCCGATTCAGTTATCAGCAGAGCATGGGTAAACATTTAAGACAGAGAACCTCAGGAGTTTAATCAGTGGTATAGAAAGATGTATCAAAACAAATAATTGAGTAGCACTCAGGAGCGAGAATTCAACGGTTTCTTATGCAACATTAAAACACCTCACATGGGAGTGAAATGCACCTCGGAGGTGGATCGCAGCGGACTGTACCATTCTGTACCACTGATTAAATTCCTGAGGTTTACGGTCTTAAATCTTTACCCATGCTCTGCTGATACCTGATTCAGAGTTCTGGGATTCGTTTGCATGTTTTTGGATAGGTATTTTAATGCTGCATAAGAAACTGTGCAGTTACCGCTCCTGAGTGCTACTCAATTATTTTTTTCATACATCTTTCTATACCACTGATTAAATTCCTGAGGTTTTCTGTCTTAAATATTTACCCATGCTCTGCTGATACCTGAGTCAGAGTTCTGGAATTCGTTTGCATGTTTTTGGATAGGTATTTTAATGCTGCATAAGAAACTGTGGAGTTCCCGCTCCTGAGTACTACTCAATTTTTTTTTATACATCTTTCTTGTACCACTGATTAAATTCCTGAGGTTTCCGGTCTTAAATATTTACCCATGCTCTGCTGATACCTGAGTCAGAGTTCTGGGATTTGTTTGCATGTTTTTAGATAGGTATTTTAATGTTGCATAAGAAACCGTTGAGTTCCTGCTCCTGAGTGCTACTCAAATTTATTTTGATCCGTCTTTTTATGCCACTGATTAAAATCCTGAGGTTTTCTGTCTTAAATATTTACCCATGCTCTGCTGATACCTGAGTCGGAGTTCTGGGATTCGTGTGCATGTTTTTGGATAGTTATTCTACTGTTGCATAAGAAACTGTGGAGTACCCGCTCCTGAGTGCTATTCAATAATTTTTTTTCATACATGTTTATAGACCACTGATTAAATTCCTGAGGTTTTCTGTCTGAAATGTTTACCCATGCTCTGCTGATACCTGAGTCGGAGTTCTGGGATTCGTGTGCATGTTTTTGGATAGGTATTTCACTGTTGCATAAGAAACTTTGGAGTTCCCACTCCTGAGTGCTACTCAATTATTTTTTTTCATACATCTTTCTATACCACTGATTAAATTTCTGAGGTTTCCGGTCTTAAATCTTTACCCATGCTCTGCTGATACCTGAGTCGGAGTTCTGGGATTCGAGTGCATGTTTTTGGATACTTATTCTACTGTTGCATAAGAAACTGTGGAGTTCCCGCTCCTGAGTGCTACTCAATGATTATTTTTCATACATCTTTCTATACCACTGATTAAACTCCTGAGGTTTTCTGTCTGAAATGTTTACCCATGCTCTGCTGATACCTGAGTCAGAGTTCTGGGATTCGTTTGCATGTTTTTGGATAGGTATTTTAATGCTGCATAAGAAACTGAGGAGTTCCCGCTCCTGAGTTCCACTGAATTTTTTTTTTTCATACATCTTTCTACACCACTGATTAAATTCCTGAGGTTGTCTGTCTTAAATATTTACCCATGCTCTGCTGATACCTGATTCAGAGTTCTGGGATTCGTTTGCATATTTTTGGATAGGTATTTTAATGCTGCATAAGAAACTGAGGAGTTCCCGCTCCTGAGTGCCACTGAATTTTTTTTTTTCATACATCTTTCTGTCCCACTGATTAAATTCCTGAGGTTTTCTGTCTGAAATGTTTACCCATGCTCTGCTGATACCTGAGTCAGAGTTCTGGGATTCGTATGCATGTTTTTGGATAGGTATTTTAATGCTGCATAAGAAACTGAGGAGTTCCCGCTCCTGAGTACTACTCAATTTTTTTTTATACATCTTTCTTGTACCACTGATTAAATTCCTGAGGTTTCCGGTCTTAAATATTTACCCATGCTCTGCTGATACCTGAGTCAGAGTTCTGGGATTTGTTTGCATGTTTTTAGATAGGTATTTTAATGTTGCATAAGAAACCGTTGAGTTCCTGCTCCTGAGTGCTACTCAAATTTATTTTGATCCGTCTTTTTATGCCACTGATTAAAATCCTGAGGTTTTCTGTCTTAAATATTTACCCATGCTCTGCTGATACCTGAGTCGGAGTTCTGGGATTCGTGTGCATGTTTTTGGATAGTTATTCTACTGTTGCATAAGAAACTGTGGAGTACCCGCTCCTGAGTGCTATTCAATAATTTTTTTTCATACATGTTTATAGACCACTGATTAAATTCCTGAGGTTTTCTGTCTGAAATGTTTACCCATGCTCTGCTGATACCTGAGTCGGAGTTCTGGGATTCGTGTGCATGTTTTTGGATAGGTATTTCACTGTTGCATAAGAAACTTTGGAGTTCCCACTCCTGAGTGCTACTCAATTATTTTTTTTCATACATCTTTCTATACCACTGATTAAATTTCTGAGGTTTTCTGTCTGAAATGTTTACCCATGCTCTGCTGATACCTGAGTCAGAGTTCTGGGATTCATTTGCATGTTTTTGGATAGGTATTTTAATGCTGCATAAGAAACTGAGGAGTTCCCGCTCCTGAGTGCCACTGAATTTTTTTTTTTCATACATCTTTCTGTCCCACTGATTAAATTCCTGAGGTTTCCGGTCTTAAATCTTTACCCATGCTCTGCTGATACCTGAGTCGGAGTTCTGGGATTCGAGTGCATGTTTTTGGATTCTTATTTTACTGTTGCATATAAAAAGGGGAGTTCCCGCTCCTGAGTGCTACTCAATAAATTTTTTTCATACATGTTTCTATACCACTGATTAAATTCCTGAGGTTTTCTGTCTGAAATCTTTACCCATGCTCTGCTGATACCTGAGTCAGAGTTCTGGGATTCGTTTGCATGTTTTTGGATAGTTATTTTAGTGGTGCATAAGAAACTGTGGAGTTTCCTTTCCTGAGAGCTACTCAAATTTTTTTTGATCCATCTTTCATAACCGCTGATTGAAATCGTTCGTTTTTCTGTCTAAAATCTTTACCCATGCTCTGCTGATACCTGAGTCAGAGTTCTGGGATTCGTTTGCATGTTTTTGGATAGTTATTTTAGTGGTGCATAAGAAACTGTGGAGTTTCCTTTCCTGAGAGCTACTCAAATTTTTTTTGATCCATCTTTCATAACCGCTGATTGAAATCGTTCGTTTTTCTGTCTAAAATCTTTACCCATGCTCTGCTGATACCTGAGTCGGAGTTCTGGGATTCGTGTGCATGTTTTTGGATAGTTATTTTAGTGTTGCATAAGAAACTGTAGAGTTCCCGCTCCTGAGTTTTTCTCAAATTTTTTTTGATCCATCTTTCATAACCACTGATTGAAATCGTGCGTTTATCTGTCTTAAACCTTTACCCATGCTCTGCTGATACCTGAGTCGGAGTTCTGGGTTACTTATGCCGTTTTAGTATAGTTCATTTATAGTTGCAATATGAAATGTGGAGGGTTACATCCTCAGCTGTAGTCATTTTTTTTTTATCATACCAACTTAATCACTCAATGAAATCGAGATTTCTTGCCATCTAACTTTTTCATAAGGCTCTGCTGATATCTTTTAGAGACAACTGCGTTTATTTTGTTTTTTTCTGTTCCTGGGGGTCTTGACGGCTACTAAACTTAGTCCATAGAATCTACGAAAAGCTACACATTTACCAGGCGCCTCTTTTAACAAAATGATTTTATTTTCCTTGTAGCGGGTAACATTTTCTTTTTTATTTATTTCATGACTTAGGTCGGCAGAACTATTCCGGAAAAGTATTAGGAACTATAGAGCCCACCACTGTGTGCCTAAATCAGTTTTAAAATTGTAATTTTGGAAAAAATGATCTGCTACCGGAAGTTAGCAGAGCATATTTTCATTCGACCTTTTTTCAGGCAAAAACGCCTGAACTATATTTTTTAAGTATAAGGAACTCCAGAACTCATCCGCATGCGAATAGAACTCACATTATATTTTGCTCTGCTGAGAAATGATCTGCCAAGTTCACCCACATTAGATCAACGAGGCTGAGAATATGACATATTATTATAATTATTTAATTTACGAATTTTGGTCCGTACAATCAATTAATCAATTCATTTATTTATTCTCTCTTCACAATATTGGTTTCCTTAAAAGTTAAAAATTTTGTTGGTAATGTTATATTCCACCAGTCCGTACAATCCCGGAAATATACAAAAATACTCCTTAAAATCAAGATGGTCGAGCGACATGGACGTAAATAACTTAATTTCTTAACTAAATAAAGCTATTTGGGGCAAATTAATATTCCCCCCGAATATCCCGGATGGTTTCGAAACACGGAATCCTGTTTACCTTATTTAAATAGGCTGTCCCCTCTTCAGGCTTGCCTGATTGAATTCTGAGAAGGATAAAGGGGATATGTCATCGTGGTTTTGTAGGACAGCCCTGAGTCAAAATTCGTGTGACAGGAGATTTATTTGCTGACAATTTGGGATTGCTGCTTTATAAATAAAGAAATTGACGATCAAATAAGTAAAAGTAAGCAAATACTTAAATATAGATTGACGGCTAGTAATCGACTTGAAATGTATTATGAACTTAAAGCATTTAGAATTTTATGATTATTTTGCTAGAACGTATTCAGTAACTTACACCTCACGGCTTAATATATTATTGGCTAAAAACAGTGTAGAGTAGACACCTTGTTTTGGATGGGAAATCAAAAAATGATTTCTCCCGATCTGGGAGCGGGAGGGCGTGTCAGACTTTTACTGATTAAAACCCACTCGTGTTCCTTTAGTTGCCTGTGCCAGGGCCACGGTAACTCTAGGAATCGACTATATTGTTTTTAGAAATTGATCAAATGAAAACTACGCAACATACATTATTCAGTTCGTGGGAACTTAAGAGCCTATTTAAAATAGCAACTTTCCCCTGCTGGGAAACATAAAGAAAAATACATTAAAATAAATTATATTCCGTAAGATTATCTGAATCTTACGGAAGATTTATATTCTTATGTATTTTAACTTTATTCTATATTTAAACTATTTTTTTTGTTTCGGAAAGCACGTTAAGCGGTCATTCGTGGATCTTTGACAGTCGTTGTGTCGGGGTCAGCGGGTCGTCAGAAGCCCAAAAGTCTCTCAGTCTTAACAACGGGTATTGTGTTATCCAGTAGCTGGGTTGTGGAGAATAGAATAGAATAGAATAGAATAGAATTTTATTTGCTGAGAATGTAGGTATTTACAATAAGGTGGTTACAATAATATTAAAGAGGCACACACACACACACATAGGCAGTCGCTCGATATAAAATACCGGTTATCAACTGCATCCGGTTAGACTGCGAGCCAACGCCAACATAGAAAAGTCTAGGCAGATCATGATGAACATTTTCTGTATTATTACTTGAAAGTTATTGATGAATCGAAACTTCTTTAATGAGCTTAAATAACGACATTGACTTGAAATTAAAGTAATTTGTCCAAACTTTTAAAATATGTATATCTTGCTGAATCTACAAAAATGTGACCCCTCCAAAAATTGTTTTAAGAGACTCGCAATGATAGAATTTTAACGGACAGGACCCCCAAAAGGGAATTACCTGATTAAATTCTATTAGCATTACAAAAACAGATTTTATTACATTTGTTTTGCAATAGAAACAAGAAAAAATGTGGGCGTAGTGAAGTTTTTCATTACAATTTTCCTTTTGGTGTAACTTACTAAATATTTCCTGTTGTTGTTTCCTTAATTGCAGGAGTTAAGTAAATTACTAAGGAAGTAATCATGACAAAGCTTGCAAAGGTCGGATTTTGATTGGTTTCATAACATTTATATGATTTGTACGTAATTTCACTTAGTCATGGTTTACCAAACCTCAATGGGCTCGCGTATTGAATAACGGCTCACTCTATCCGAGAGCGGAGTGCAGTGTCCCAGTTGTCGGAATATTAAAGGCTGATTATTATGTTTGGCCGTTAACCCGTTTTCCAGAGACTTTTGATTTCGAGAACACGACGTATAATTATTACACCATAAAAACAAAACATCTCGCTTGTTTCTCCCGAATGTAAAGGCAGATGCGTACATATTCGTTATAACAACATTTCACCAGTTAAATGTTAATTATGCACATATTTGCACTCAAGGCAACGGCAACAGAATGTTATTAGATTTTTCCATTAGGTATTTCTATACCGAATGGAAAACCTGATAACACTGCCCGATCTGTGAGTCGAACTCGGGACTTCATTCATGATCGCCGGGATCAAATCATATCGAATATTTTTTTTTATAAATCTTTGAGTACAGGTTAACTTCAATACTATATCCTGATTCACGGATAGGAATATGACAGTGGACAGCGGAGCAAAAGCCAGTTCCGTGCTAGGAATTAACGTGTGTTACAGACTGCTTCATCATCTCACTAGAAACATTACTTCAAGGGTCTGTAATAAAAAGTAAAATATTGAGTTACTGGATTCCAAATTTAGGCACGCCTATACATAGGGAATCCATCCAATTAGGGACTAAAATACAAAAGTATGAATGTGCCACATTCACGACGTGCAACGGTATGTTTGTATGTACTATGTGTGAGAGATTGAGTGCTGGTGCGGATGTGCTGATATGAGTGTGCTTGTGTTATGTTTGTTTGCGACCTACGAGGCCATCATAATATGCAGTTCTTGTAAAGAACGGATCGTAAATGTTTCGTATAGTTGCCATGGATCCGACAAAAGTCATGAAACAATTAGGCACCGTTCCCACTGGGTCATAACGACAGAAAATAATAAAATAAATGAAAACGTGCAGAGCGTGAATATTATCTTGGACGACAATAAAGTTTATCCTGCCCTAGTATTATGTGAACAGGTCTATTTCATTATACAGTCAATGCCAGTTTAAAAATACTACTTTTCTGTCGTCACGTCATGGTGGAAACACGGGAAAATGTGTGTGAAGTATAACACTTTCAGATCATCATCTGCCTAGCCTTTTCCCAAGTATGTTGGGGTCAGCTTCCATTTTAAATGGATGCAGCTAAATACCAGTATTTTACATGGAGCGACTGCCTATCTGACCTCCACAACACAGTTACTACTGGGTAACATGATACCCCTTGTTCTCACAGTTCTGGTTGTCACACTTTCGGGCTTCTGACGACCCGTAACAACTGTCAAAGATTCACGGATGATAGCCGCTATCAACGGCTTAACGTGCTTTCCGAGGCACGGTGGGGTCTTGGTATGCAAAGATGGTCACCCATCCAAGCGTAGATTAACCTGATCGATCGATTCATGCCGCTGTTATTAGCACAAGGTATGGTACGAAATAAAAGTCTAAACGATTACTTACGGAAACAGGAAGAATTATGGTGATAACAACTTCAAGAAAAATGGTTCCAAAAAATGGTTCCAAATAATTTTGTAATGCTCGAAAGACGTAGTATGCTCTAGAGATGGATGTATGTATAGTAGATGTTCTAGAACCATCGTTCATCTGTACTGTCGAAACATTAGCTTGTTATGACGTCATATTATTTGTGTCGCTAAACAATGTTCATGCAGTTTTAAACTGCACAATTTGGTTTCAACGGCAACATCTCGCTGATTAAAATTAAATATTGTAAAAAAACGTTTCATGTAATGCCATATAATATCAGAATTCCTACTAAAGCGCAATTTCTATGACCGTGAAAATTGCAGCAATACTCTTGCCGTGCCAAAATCAATGGAAACTCTATGAATCTGTCTTCAGAGGGCGTTAATTTGATGTCGCCGCGATTCTCGAGCAGATGACGCATCACTGCAAAAATGCAGTTTTAAGGTCGCTGCACATAGCGGGCGCGGCGTGGCGGGACGGGACGGCGACGGCTCTGTGTGGCGTCCGTAATATCTAGTACATTACAACTGCTCAGCGTCACGTCGCCGTCCCGTCCCGCCGCACCGCGCCCGCTGTGTGCAGTGACCTTAAAGTCATATGAATGTCGTCTAATGCGAATGCTCTTGTGTGTCTCGTTTCGATAGGTATTGCCCATTTATTCGCAGTGTACTGACAGTATGTCCCTCGCCAATTTTCACCAAATTAACCTGTTTTCGCAGTGGACTGCCAATGTTTTGGGCATGACTAATTCGATACTGTGTTTATTTTGTTACCTATATTATTACAAGAGTATTTTATTGTATATCTATTTTATTTTTTTGACTAAATACCTCGGTATCATACTAGACAAACACCTTAACTTCAAATCACATATCACCAGCTTGTAGCTTGAGTTCGTAAACTAATATAATATAATACTTAGACACATTGCCAATACTTATTTGATACGCACCGTGTATCTTGCCATGTATCAGTCAATCATTACGTACTGCATTAATATTTGGGGTGGAGCTGCTAAAACTACACTCAAACCTCTGGAATTGTGGGCATGCCACGATTGCGGCGGTAAGTCCCCTCTTTGAGGAGTGGCTTGAGAGGCGGCATGGCATCCTCACCTTCCGCCTGACACAGGTCCTCACCGGACATGGCTGTTTCGGGAGGTTCCTGTTTCAGATAGGGCGGGAGGAAACTCCCGGGTATTTCCATTGCGAAGATCGCCCTGAGGACACGGTGGAGCATACGGTGGAGGTCTGCCCGGCTTGGGCGTAGCACCGCCGTGTCCTCATGAAGGTGATTGGCGGCGGCGACCTCTCGCGTCCGACCCTGCTCCAGGCCATCATATGGAGTGAGAGTGTATGGCTAGCAGTCGCCTCCTTCAGCGAAGCAGTTATGCTCGCAAAGAGGGAGGCGGAGCACGTGAGGGAGATGCAGTACATGCGCCCTCACAGCCGTGGCCTTCGCAGGAGAGGCCCTGGGCGCTGGGAATCCTAGGCTGATTCCCAGCCACCGTAGGCACGGGCTGGCGGACGGCGAGTAATGGGTAGCTCGCTGTCCGGTAAGGACCAAGCCCGGGTCGACGGCGCGTTGTGTTCCACGCGCGCCTCAAAGAGATGTCAGCAGCAACTGATGGGGCCCGCAAGGGCCGATGCCTGCCAGGGGTGCGGGTTGTTCGAAAAGATACCGCGGCCCCTCGCACACAGGCAATTGAGGGAACACGGGTGGGTTTTAGTCAGTAAAAGTCTGACACGCCCTCCTGCTCCGCCCAGAGCGTGAGAAGTTATTTGGTGATTTCCCACCCAAAAAAAAAACCTCTGGAATTGGCTTAGAGAGTAATTCTTAAGGTTGCTACTTTCCGACCAATGCTCTTCCCAACCTTTGATATTTACAAAAATGCAAAGTACTTACGGTTCGGCAAACATTCATTTTCAGCACTCTATTACAACAACACATACAAACTCCTTTTACCCAAACTCATTCCTCACTTAGGCGAAAGAACGAAATTTGCAAAGTACCCTTCACACGCTTTGCTTTTACTAAACGTTTCTTTTACTACAATCCTCTTACGAAATATGTAAAAAAACTGATAACGGACTTTTTAACCAGTTTAAACTACGACGACACTGAATATCTGCTCACTTCACAACCATAGTGACTACTCTTATATTCCGTATCTATGTAAACTCAACCTCTTTCACTTCCGTTTACACACACATCACACCTACATCACAGAAGACACACCACACGTACATCACAAAACACACACACGGAGGTACTAACACTTGTATAAGTTAAATACGTTTGCACCGTACAGTCCTCAGCGGTCTCTATTAAAATGTTTGTGCCCCTGTGGGACCTGGCCGGCGAACCTTAATACAGGTCACCATGTATCCCAGCTAGGAAACTAGATCCAATCATATTACTTTCTTTCTATTCGATTTAATCCTAAATTGTAAAATTATGTTTACTGTACCACACTTTTTTGAATGTACAGCAGTTTATGATATAAAAAAAAAAACATTTTAGCCATGGTACCTACCCCACACCAATTAGAATTCCACTATTTGTTATGTAAACAACAGGGACAGGTAGATTAGAACATCATCAATATTCACAGAATGGATTAAATAGATATTAGTGAAGCTAATGCAATAACTACCTAAGCAAAGCTTTATCTATTTAAAAAATATTTTTTTGAAATCGATCTACAATTGCCGGAGATATCGCTGAACCTCCTATTTAAAGTCGGTTAAACATAAATAAGTAGGCTTAAACCTGCCATAGTTCTGTCTAAGCGGAATACATTTCTTTCATATGAAAGCCTACTGCGTCCCTTTTCTAGCCTTAGACACTAGTTGAAAACCATTTCACTTTCTTCCAATTATCCGAAAAGACACAGAACAGTGTGAACAAGTCAAAATTGCGAAAAACGTGCCGGGTATTCCCAACATGTCCATGACATTATCACCTCAGAAAATGCACCTACGTAATTGAAAAGGGCTTCCACAAAAGGTAAAATAGATCAAAGAAGGAAACGCGATTGAATTGCAGCGCAAAGATGTAAAAGCCACAGAAATTATCGCGATCAAATAAAGCGCGTCACATACATAGGTAGCGGCGACGGGAATTGGGAACCAACTATTTACCGTTTCAAACAGAATTTTGTTTCAATGAAAACAGGAAAATTGGCTCGATGGAAAAGTTACCGTTTCTAGATATTATTTTAAGACTTCCGTTGATCTCGGATCGGTGGTTTTCTATTTGGTAAATTTTTTTTTCAAGCAGACCAATCAAAATCAAAATCAAAAGTCATTTATTCAAACTAGGCTGAGAGTTAGCGCTTTCTGAACGTCAAAATTACATAAGACAGTCCCCCAAAACGCCTACGACAAGCCTATAAACTTGTAATTAATTCGCACGAATTTAAAGAATCGGAAAACGAACGAAGTCTTATTACTTGTGTGCGCTAGTGTATTTATTTCTTAACTTTATTTATTCATAACGTGCTAATTGCCTCATGCATATTTCTGGGGTTGTCCATTCGCCCACAAATAAAATAACTTCATGCGAGTCGCCTATAGAAAATAATTTATTACATAATAATACTAGCTTTTTCCCGCGGCTCCGCCCGCGTGAATGTCGGCTATCGCGTAAAAAGTAACCTAGGTCCTTCTCCATCTCTACCAAATTTTATGACGACCGGTTCAGTGGTTTAGGCTTGTAAGCGTAACAGATAGACAGAGTTACTTTCGCATTTATAATATTATTAGTAGGAATTGTCGATTCAGTAATTCGAAGTATTCGATCAAGTAATTTTGTGCGAATCGACTAATAAGCCAAAACTGCATAAATTTATAATATTTTTATTACTCTGCCTATTTCTAACTATTACGGTTGCCTGCTAAAGCGACTTCACTTCCTACCTTCAAACTTAATCCCCCCGTTTGTCCCGTTCAGGGTTGATGTCGCAAAAACCCTTCCTTTGTTAGTACACCTCAGCACTTTGACGGTAATTTATTTTAAAATTTTTTTGGTATTCCTATGTTCAGGGATTGAATTTTGTGCGTAGTCAGTCTGACAGGCACGGAATGACCTATGGATTTTTCCCAAATAGCGTGCTTCAATTTGACGAGTAATAAAATCCAGTTATTTGAAACGCATGCCCGAGATCGTGCGATCAAAAGCGGTTCATTGCTATGTACCAGGGATTTTTGCATAGAGTAGATTTGGTGGTGGTATGATTTGGTTCAGAAATAAATGGAAAAGAAAACTTGTACGCCCTAAAAACATTCCCTTATCATCATTTATAACCAAAATTTATATATAAGTACATAATGTTCCCACTGCACAAAATGTACACAAGCCTCCTCTCAGTGTTCTCACTGAACCCTGCTCTCCAAAAACCCTGAAAACGACACCCATGATGGAAAATTTGACAATTTATTTAGCTGCCATCTTGGATTTTCATTTTGACCCAACCATCGGCCTTAGCACCCCCAAGAACCCTGAAAACAACACACATGATGGAAAAACCGAAATTTTCCTGGCCGCCATCTTGGATTTTCATTTTGAATGAACAAAAATGTGCTGTAATAAAACTACGACGATCACTAATCACGTCTAACTGGACTGTTTATTTCCAGTCTGCTACACCCCTGCCCAACCCGTTGATAGAATACAGGCGTGATGTTATAAAGAAATTTCATTTGCGCAACCTTTTCGCGCAACTATCCGCTCGCGCAAGTGGATTCGCGCAAGTGTCCTTCACGCAACTGTCGTTCGCGCAAGTGTCTTTTCGCGCATGTGGGTTCGCGCAAGTCTCCCAGATCCGTGTGAAACTGAATAAAATCGTTTAAATACAATCAATCCTTAAATAGGTTAGTGGAAGTAGCTGGTGAATGTAAGGGTACACGGCCCCGACTGGTCCGACTTGCGACGCGACTTGCATTAAACAACACGCGCGCCCGTCTTCTGTTTCCTTCCATTGCTACGCAAATCCCGGTGATATGGCATGCTCTAACTTAAACTTAAACTGAAAACATTTATTTCAATTAAACCATTTACAGGCACTTTTGAATTTTCCTATAGTCGGTCAGTCGGAAAGATGAAGTTAGTTGCCTATTCGCATAGTACATAGGTTCCCATGGAAAGGAACGGACAAGAAACTCTATGGACACTCTTTTAAATCAAAATACTGGCTACATCATTGAATTTAAAATCGCCAGTGTCAGCGTTTGTACATATTGTGAGTAAAATGTTGAAAGATAAAAGCTTCCAGAATAAAAACTAAACAATATAAAAAATAAGGAACTAATTAACATAAGCTCGTTTTCCTAGAAGAGCGGTAAACGCCACATGTGGCCGTAAAGTCCAAATACGGAGTGGTTTCTAACGCCTTAATGTCAAATAGTTGGTGAAAATGACAGATTTTCAAGACGTCTGTTATAGAACCGCTTTCCTAGGAAACTGTACCTTAAGTCCATGTTGCACGGACGTAATAATATCGCCGCGGAATTTTCGCGCACACTGGATCTTTAACGCACTGCTTAGCGCTGAGAGTTAAAAATCCATCACTGTGTTTTTTCGGAGCGCTGGGATGCACTCTGATGAATTGACAATGTCGGTCGCCATTCAAGACCGCAAGTTGAAAATCCAGGCGCGAAAAAATTCGGCCACGATATTTTTACGTCCACGAGTACGTGATCTTATAAATCCAGAGAGATCAGTTCCAAGGACGGCGCCCTTTCACGAACATGGCAACTTCTTTCATTTGTTCTATCGGCAGTCTCCGTAAGGCGCATGTCGCTTGAGCGTTTACCTCGTCGCCACGGGGTAAGGGGATACAACTTCCCTTGGGACATGCCCCAAGGCATCGCACGTTAAGGTACCTGATCCAAGAGGGATCTTTTTGTGGTAAGTAAAAGGATGGGGTGTAAGCATTTGACATACCTTTCAACAGATACTACGCCGGGAGCGTGTGAACTTGAAAGACAACCGTTTTCCAAAACAAAACATTCCCATAAAGAAGAAAGTCGAATAAGTCGGTGTTTGTGGATCTGTGTTTTAGTTTTTATGCCATCGACTACCTAAATTAAAGTTATTTTTCATTTTCTAGTATTTTTTTTGAAGTCGGTTGTCTTCTTTTGTAAAATAGTTTTTTTCAATATTTCAATTTGTCATACACTCCCAACCAAGGCTTAGCTTTTTAAATAGGTTTTTAGGATTTAATCCACACCAATTCGTATGCCGTAGTTCCGTGTCGTGCCGGACGTAGAAGAATAGCATCCCATTTCTTCCCGTGGGTGTCGTAGAAGGCGACTAAGGGACTTACTAGAGAATGGGCAGCAGCGTTCTCTATGCATTTGACCACCATACTGCGATCGCCAACCCGCCTGCCAAGCGTGGTGATTATGGAAAAAGCCTCCTTTTGGGGGAGGCCTATGTCCAACAGTGGACGTCTTTTAGCTGAAATGATGATGATGAATTCGTATGCCTACCACTAATTATTATGTAAACAAAAATTACCGGAAGTGGTAGAAAATCATCAAGATATAAAAGGTGGATTAAGTTCGTATCTACTACCGAAGCTAACGCAATAACTACTCCAAGAAAAAAATATGCTCAGCAGTGGGAAGCACTAAGGGACATAGTAAGCACGCCCTGGTACATTAGAAATAGCGACCTCCACCGGGACCTCAAGATGGATATCGTGAACATAGTTATACAAAAATATGCAGAAGCTCATGAACACAGACTTCATCATCTCGTGAATGTCGAGGCGATCCAACTCCTTGACAACACTGAACTAGTGCGAAGACTAAAAGGGTAAAACCTTTTGAGTTAGTTTAGTGCAGTGTAAGTGAACTTAAACTGTAGTGCAAGTGCTGACTTTAATAAAGAACACGTGAACCAAGTGTCTTCCCCTTAACTTGCAGTGAATAAGAAAGACGTTATTGGACGATTTCTTAGTTTTATAGTTACTTAGCAGTTTAAGTTATATTTAAATTACTTATTAGCTAATAGGCTAGATTGTAATGTGAATAAAGTATCATCTATTGTGACATTTTATTTTTAAAAAAAGCAGTGGGACAGTGTAAGCTAATATAAAAAAATATGGGATCCACCACTTAACCATACCCTACCCATTAAAAATAGAATTTTAATGGATAAGGTCACCATCTGCCTAGTCTCTTCCCAGCTTTGTTGGGGTCGGCCTCTAGTCTAACCGGATGCAACTGAATACCAGTATTTTACATGGAGCGACTGCATATCTGACCTCCATAACCCAGTAACTGGGTAATACGATACCCCTTGTTAAGTCTGGTTGTCAGACCTTTGGGCTTCTGACGACCCGTAACGACTGTCAAAGATCCACAAATGACAGCCGGCACCGATGGCTTAAAGTGCTTTCCGAGGCACGGAGGGGTCTTGGTATGTAAAGATGGTCACCCATCTACGGATCAACCGTGGCAAGCGTAGCTCAACCTGATCGATCGACCCGTGCAGCTATTGTTACTTAGTCACAAGCCCCTGGAATGGATAATGGATAGGGTGTAGAGCAATTTCGAGAGCATACTCTTGAAATTGATTTACAACGCCGAAGATATCGTGGAACATACATGGTCGAGGTCAGTTAAAAAAGACGGTAATCAAAGAGAAGTACCACAAAAAAACAATATAAAATAAATAAGAATCTATATATTTTAGCTTTCGAGACCCATGTTTACAGTATTGCTCGCGTGTCTATTCTGAATTTTCGCCGTAATGAGCTCATTACTACAATCTCAATTCGATTCTGAAATAATTGGGGCAACTTCAAAATAAACACGCCACTTCTGTACACATCAATAAACATTTAGTAACTAATTAGTAGTAAAATAATTATTGATGTTCTATTGTCAGGTTTGAAATTGGCCTTTTTTAAGTGATCTAGATTTATTGACAAATACACGCCCCATACACTGAATTCAAAGGAGATGTTTCAAAATGGGCCAGGTCTATGTACAGTATCTCAAAAAAAAGAGAAAATTCCGTAGAATTCGGGAAAAATACAGATAATTCAATTAAATGTTTACTGTTGTGGTAGTGAATTGATATTTATAAATTATTTTTATCGACTTTCAACATGGCGTCTCACTGATTCAGTTACTCTGTGCTTAAAAACAATGACAGTAAACCATAGATCGACCATTGATCATAGAAACAGTACTGTCAGCTGTCACGACAGTGTCACTGCAGGGCTCAGACGTGTCAGTCACTTGCGTCTCGTCGTCGGTCGTGATTGTGTTCGTTCTGTTTTGAGTTTCTGGAGTTCTTTTTAACTATCTCGCTTTCGTTTTTTGGATTCAATACCGTTTCTTTCCCATCTGTTTACCTGGCTTTTGTTTTTGGACTTGACGGCGTAAGACTCTCGGGAGTAGCCGGGAGTCAACTTTCAACCATCACAGAAATAAACATGTCAAACGTCAATGTCATTAATCAATCAAAATGACAGCTTACCACCATGACGGGTTTTTATTGTGTGTTGCAATTTCAAGTGTAAAATCTTATGTTTACCAGCAAACCAAGCCATTTTAAAGTAATTGGACAGTTGAGAACTATTTTAAATGAATTTCCCTATTTTTAAGTATAGTGTACAAGGACCTGGCCCAGGCTTCATACATTTTGGAACATCTCCATTATTCTTAATTGAAATTTTCTCGAAACATAATACATGCATACGAAATCTCACGCCTTCTTCTTATAAGAGTAGGCAGAAACTACAGAACAGGCGCTTTACCTTGTTTAAATTGTTTTATCACCACTGCTCCCAAAACTGGTGAAGGAAAACACCATGAGGAGACTTTAATGTCCTAGAACTGAAAATTCAGTCATTTTACATCTACCAACCCACATTGGGCCCGCGCACATTGGGGATAGAGCGAATTTTTTGTTCAAAACCACCTAGAGATCGCAAAAATAAACCGAATGAGACAATTTTTGGACAGAAATGTTTGTAATTAAATTCTAAAGAGACTGACGAAGCCGGATTTCTAATATTCCTTAAATATAAAAATTTCATAACCCACTAAAACCAAGGTAAAGCGAGTTTTACCCTGTTCTTTAACCCTTTCAGTCACGCATTTCAACTAGCACTTGTATGGAAGTGCAAATATACGCTTCCGATGTATTTTTCGTCGCTGAAAACGAATCTGATGTCAAAAATGCAATAAACCGAAAAACATCCCCTATCGTAGGGTGGAAACAACCCTTTTTTTTTTCATAAAAAATATTTATTTCACTAATATATTGATTGTTTATTTCGTATCAGGAAAAATCTTTTGATCACTAGAGTATAATATAAAATCAATCATAATATTTAAAAAAAATTATATTCAATTCATATACCCATTTTTTATAAAAAAATTACAACCTAATTTCGCAAATCGGGCATCGTGAGTGTCTTTGAAATTTGATTTCAAATATTTGTGTGCAAAAATGGTTTAATTTGGTTAATATTTGAAGTCTCTAGGTGGTTTTGAACATTCTGTCCCCAATGTGCCTCGTGGTGGATTACGGCCCACTCCCTCTCAAAGAGAGGAGGCCTGTGTCCCAACAGTGGGAACATTTTAGGCTGATTACAAATTATTGTACTCTGCTAACACTATTGCCGTTCCAAAAGCGATATTCCACCTCCTAAATCGCGTTATGATCCACAAAGCTTATTGCATACGGAAATTATACCACTAAGGATACCTATAAACATTATTACACCAGTACATAACATACTAAGGCACATGTGAGGAAGAATTGAATATCTTTTGGAACGTGCTAGAGCAGTATTCGTTTACTACAAACATTCTGGGGATTTAAACGCACCTGGTACTTTCAGGGCTTTTACATGATATTTTGTAGGTAATATTAGGACGGGTAACAGTGGTACTTTTTATTAATTCACACACTGCAAAGACAATGTAGTGATAAATTCAACCTCAAATAATTCAAAATTTGCTATTCTAAAAATATTATTGAAAACTCTAATATACTTAATCATTTCGCCTCTTCGTGTAAACCTCAAATAATTCCTATTTTGCGTCCTGGAAATACTAAATAGTCAAGTAAATGCGACTAACTTGGTTGTAGTGCTGCCGGTCGACTACGCTGCACCGCTCGCTTCGCTCGCTTGACTCACGCGCGGTTGTTTTCAGTTTTAACCTAATCATAACATTTGATCAGGGTGCTCTTGCGACAAATTCGCAAAATACGACAAATTCGCGTGTGGTTGGTCACGGCTCCAATTTAATATAACCCATTTGGTCGCTGTAGCTTGGCTGAAAAGAGACTCATTTTTTTTAAGTGTGAATCATTATAGGCAAAAAAAGTTGAAGTAAGTTTTTGTGAGATTAGTTGAATATTTCCCATTCCGAATTGACTGTTTCCTACCTACTGATTTTTTAGAAGTCTCACCCTGTATAGGTAAACCGTTAAACAGGCGTGATGTTATATTATATTACGAGCAAAATTAAAAAAAAAAACAAAAACAAAAACACAACAACAGTAGGTATTATGTAACCAAACAATACAATGAAAACAACATTTTAATTTACAAAGCAATCCAAATACAATTATTTTCCACTTTTCAATTTTCAACTCAATCATAAAATAATTTGTCTACTTCAAAACATACGTATCACAAAAATTACATTTGATAAAAATACTTTGAATTTCTACCTCCTATTGTACACTAATGGATTTTTTACACAGCAAGCTCTATATGTATGTATACCCACTTATCAAGAAGAATGAGGGCGTAATGATATCACTTATAATACGCTAATGGTTTCAGTATCGTAAAAGGGCTAATCACCATAATATTGACGATAAATAATGTCTAAATTAGCCGTAATTTGGTTTTATTGATACTATATAATAGTTTGATTTGATTAGGTAAGTGTGATTGACCATAATTCTTAACATCAGTGATATTATGTATTATCTGTATTTTTTATGAAGAGTGTTGAACCCATTGAATAGGATTATCAGTAATGATAAACACTGTTATCATAATATGTGGAGAATAGCTCTATTGACATATTAACATCACGCCTCTATTCCCCGAATGGTCCGCCAGAGTTGGACCAATAGTTCACCCACATACGGTCATCAGTTGTTTTAGTACCAAGTAACAAGAGGCGAGTCTTTTCCCACCAACCGGGCACAAATCCAGACTGCGCTGCTACTGAGAAATTATGGATGCAAAAACCCAAAAACACTTTCTCCCGACCCGGGAATTGAACCCACCGCTTCATGCTCCGCAGTAGCGCTTGCGACCACTAGACCAACGAGGCAGCCACTAGATCAACGAGGCTCTATTTGTTTGACGTTTTTTCCGTATTTATAGCTTCCAGTGCTCTCTAAATTAATCTAGACAGTAGCGACTGATAACATCTAACTTAAACAAAAGCATTTATTTCAATTAAACCTTTCACAGGCACATTGAAATTGTCAAAAAGTCGATCAGTTGGAAAGTTGAAGCTAGTTGCCCATTCCAAAACGTAGATCTCTATTGAGAAGAACGGGCAAGAACACCACGGACACTCTTTTAAATCAAGTTGGATATTACAAAATTTTTCTTTTTTTTTTCTTTTTAAAAACGTTTGGGAACATTATTCTTGTTGCTTCTGTATGTGAGGAAAATGTAAAAAATAATGAAAAATTCTAAACACAAGATTCAAAATAAGCCTGGAAGTTAGGAGATGACCAGTCTCAACCGACAGCGCCCGTTCACAAATTTGACGCATGATTCAGCACCATCCAGCTCAGCCATTATGTAGGGAACCGAAAGATCCAACACACGCGCCACCATCAGTGAGATATTTAAGTGAGCTCAACTGCCATGCTTTTTCAAGTCAACGTACATGAAAACAACACAATAAACGGATGCATGGTACTCACGTTTACAAAATGTAAGTAGAATGCTTCTAAATTTTACAAAACTATAGTTTGCAAAGTATTTGAGATATTAATAAAATTTGATTTTCTAAAAGAATGAAAAATATTTAATATAATTACATTGAAATATTCAATAACTACCACTTGGCTCATTCTAAATAAATAATATTCGTAATGTCACAAAAATTATAATAATAGGAACAAAAATGTTCGTGATGTCAGAAAAAATAAAAAAGGGAAGCATCTCTTCCAAAGATGAAAATTTTAGCTGGTAAGTCCAGGTGGCTGTGGAGCAGGACCAGCATTAAGCCAAGCATTTTTACCAACGATATAATCATGTAACTTATAATATGCTTGTCTACATAGTACGCGGTTAATACGTGATTCAAATTTCTTTTCATTTAGTTCACGAATATCGACTGGTATATTATTATAACATTTTACACAGTACTCCATAAAAGAAGTGTGTACTTTGGACAATCTGAAAAGTGGTTGATCTAATTTGTTCCTATTTCTAGTGTTAAAATTGTGCCAGTCACTTATCTTACTAAAAAGATGTAGATTTTTCCGAACATGCAAAATGTTTTCATAGATATATTGACAAGGTACCGTCATGATGTTAATTGTTTTGAACAGTTCCCTTAGAAATTCGCGTCTGCGGAGATTGTAGATGGCTCTGCCTTTTTTTGCAGAATAAAGACCGACTCAATATCCGCATCTCGAGAGAATAAATTAATAATGGTCTAAAATCGCCACCACGCAGTTATCAATGCCCCCTATTGTTCTACCTATGGAAGACTGCCTGGTTGGTCTAGTGGTCGCAAGCGCTACTAATGAGAATGAGGTTTTGGGGTCGATTCCCTAAAGTGTAATTGGGTTTTCCCATCAAGAATTTCTCAGTATCACCCCAGAGTCTGGGTCTGTGCCCAGTTAATGGTAATTGGCTCGCCCCTAAATTACCTGGGCCGTACATATAACTAGTGAAATACGGGTGCCCTATCGGTGTACTATCGGTACACCTCTGCCTAACCCATCGCGGAATACAGGCGTAATGTAAGGAAGAAAAGAAAGTGATCACCGTATTAGCCAAAAATTATACGCGATCTTAGTAAATTATTTGGAAAGAGCACTATCTTCCTGACTACAATAATCTTTTGTGTTATTTATAGCACCCCCAACTGTTTTCTCTTCTACATTATTGACTGGTGCTGCCAAAATTGGGTCACAAAAAGACCCATTTAGCTCCAAGCTAAAAAATAATAGGGTAGACAGAACAACGATATCACGAATGTGTCGATAAATTTATGAAATAATACTCTAACCAGCAGAAAACACTCCATGGAAGCGAAAAAACGGAGTTTCTTCGAACAATAACTAAGTAGGTTCCTATCTTGTTTTCCGAGAAAATGAACATTGTCGTAATATTTTTGCAACGTATGAATCGGAAAATGATTCTAACTCGATTGGGGAACGTGGTTACGTAACACTTACGTTATATAGAAACATTCATTGTTTTATTAAAGAGTCTGAATACTTGGTTGGGAACGCCAGAAGGCATTAGTTTTCTGGCCTCCCCAACCAAATATTCAGACATTTACCAAGTATCCAAACATTTCATTACGAGGATTACCTCGTACTGGAAAAAACTTTGGAATTCAATTTGCAATCTCTTCTCAGCCACAAGCAATGTCAAACTTGTCAAAAATGTAGGAAAATAAGAGGTACTTTTACAGATTGAGAATGAGATTAGAATGCGGGTCAGTCAACTGCCCCTCAGTTATGCAGCACCTAAAAGTTAAATATTGGGTCTCAGCTGTAATTCAACTGCATCCAGTTAGACAAGAGGCAGACCCCAAAATACATAGTCTGGGAAAGGAAAAGGCTGGGTCAAATATGATTAAAGTTCTTGGTACGATTTATTATTTCTCTAGGTAATTGGACCATCATCATCATTTCAGCTTATAGATGTCCACTGTTGGACATAAGCCTCCTCAAAACTCCGACACTTCGACCGGTACCATGCTTTGCGCATCCAGCGGATTTTGGCGGTAATAGGTTAAGTGAATTTTAATAAATTCCGCCTATAAAAGGTGCAACAGAATAGATGCAAGTCTTGAAATGAGTTTGTTCATAATTGACTATTGAACCAATTTCAGTAACTTTTAACTTAAATTAACTTTAATTGGAGTGTATGAGGTCTTGCGTTCTATAGGTTACATACTGTATATTTGCGTTACCAAATAGTTTGATCTTGATGTGGACGAAACGCCTTCTGTATCTGTAATGCTATAAAAAAACTCTGGCTTTCTCAGTCAAGATACGACAACGTCATCAGTCTCTCATACCAGCAAGTAAAGCCTACAAAATCTTGAACGTCCCTAACGACATCTCTTGGCAAAGACACAAAAATACTCATAACGTAAACCCAAGCCATATAGATGACTGGATGTGCGTCCCAAATCACGACATTACATTACATTAACATCGTGCCACGTAAATCAAGCCAAAAGACCATAAACCTACCGTTTTGAATTGTAAATGTGGAAAAAAACGAGTATTTGTCAACTCACGAAGCCTTGTCATGAAGAAATGCGCAGTTTTTCGTTGAAATTGTTTTTTTTTTCTTTTTTTCGGTGCCCGGTAGAAGGAGGCTAAGTGTAACTAGGTTTATAATAGTTACACTAGCATAAAAAAAGTGTATCGAATGAGGACCTTTCAGTTTTCTTGATACTGTTTGCTCAAGTCACGAAGAGTAAATACAAAACTTAAGAATTACAAGATATTTAAAAAAAATGTTTTGGAACTGTCATTAGTGACGTTTACCGTTTGCCATTTTGGATTTCTCGTGTCTTTGAAATGGTTAGAGAAACAGTTGCAGACATGAACTAATTTGCCATGAGACGTTTATTGTTTATTTATAAAACAATTGCTTGCCGTATAAGTGTGGCAAGCCGACAACATAACATTTAACTAAAAAACTTCATACAAACATTAAACAAAGCTATGTCAACATCCGGCCTCTGAGCAATTATGGCATTCAGCAGAATGATCGCCTGAGTTGTGGGAGCATATCGGAGGAGGAGGAGGCACGCTCACGCACCGCGATGCTCAGGAGCACGACTACCGCAGCTAGTCCGGAGCATACAATGAACAGCGAGCTAGGGTAGTCGCGTCATCGATCTTGTTATTGAGAAATAATTAGTGGTGCATCAACAGCACACACTCACGCCTCAGTTCCAATGTGCTAATGCCCACCATTCCCGCAACAAACAGAGATTGATACAAATAGGGATATTACCGAATCTAAGAGTTAGTTACGAAAGGCTGCAGCTGGCCATGCCAAATCATGAAACGTTAACATAATGTTAAGTCCATACTATCAGTTATGTTCAGCAAGTTTCTGGCTAAATCCAGAAACTCCCCAGCCTCTCGAAATTGGCACAGAAACAAAAAACTACGAACAAAATATTAATGTTCAAAAACCGTCTCTTTAGGCGTCGTGATATTTTTTATTTCGTCACAAAAAGCTGTGTTACGTCATCTGCACCCGTCACAGATAGAAATCTTTTGTAGCCTGGGGGCTAGGAAACTGGAGACTTGTGAATTACTGATTGTTATTGATTCAAATAAATATTTTTCTAACCTATTAAAAAAAAACACCCGAGTGCTTGTCGGACTATGCACAATGCAGGGTTCAAGAATAAATTTGTTTGTAGTATTAAAAACATGTTCACTCATACATTTCAACTGCAAATGTCAGTTTGTTGGCTATTACTCGTCAACTTGTGAAGCCTACTTATTTGTGATCGTTCACTTATTCGTTACTTCATTGTATATACTACTGCGTTGTTACGTATTTTTTGTTACACATCCATTGTTCCGTGTGGTGCCGGACGTAAAAGAATAGCACCATTCCATTTCTTCCCGTGGGTGTCGTAGAAGGCGACTAAGGGACTTACTAGATAAAGGGCAGCGGCTTTCTCTATGCATTTGACCACCATACTGCGATCGCCAACCCGCCTGCCAAGCGTGGCGATTATGGCAAATCCCCCTTATGGGGGAGGCTTGTCCAGCAGTGGACGTCTTTCGGCTGATATGATGATCCATTAAGAATCATTTAGCTGGCAAAAGAAGCACTTGACTAACAAAAATTAGCACTTTAAAGCTTAATATTTCGCAAATGGATGCCCTGCCTCGGAGAGCACGTTAAGTAGTTGGTCTCGGCTGTCACTCGTAGATTTTTGGCAGTCGATACGGGACGTCAGAAGCCCAAAAGTCTGACTACCAATCTTACCAAGGGGTATCGTATTACCCAGTAACTGGGTTGTGAAAGTCGCTTCATGTGGATTACTAGAATTCAGCTGCTTCCAGTTAGACTGGAAGCCGAACCCAACGAACTCGCGAACGGATTCGCTGAATTGATAAAAAGGTTTTCACACACACCCAATATGTAAGTATGTTTATTCCATTATGTGGGATGTGGTTGGCCTATCCAACGACATCCCATACCATAAGATAGACGAGAATTAAAAAAAACATCATCTCTGTATGTGCAGTGGAGATAAGCAAATAAAATCAGGATTTTATTTTACCAGTTGGCGACGTGATTCATGTGTATACCCATGCCAAATTACAGTTTTTTAGTTCTAAGCGGGTCTGAACTAAGCTGCGGATAGACAGACAGACGGACGGACATGGCGAAAGTATATTGTTATGCATTCGGCGAGTTTTATTTGACGCCATTCAGTCGCATCGTAAGACGTTCATAAATTGCTGACCATAGGCCGACAATAGGCTGACCAATTAAACCAGATCCTTTTAAAGGTCACCCTTTCCTCTTATAGAACTGTCTCAGTAAAAATATCCGGAAGATTCGGTAATTATTTAAATTGAATTAAAGTGTTTGTTTTTATTGAAAGTATGATCACTTTGAAATAAAATGCCCTGGGCGCTTGGTATGAATCTGTGGCTCTACAAATTTGATTTTTCCCCTACTGGCCCTATTTGCTAAAGGTGTATATCAGTTTGGTCAGGAAAACGGTTTCAACAGAACCAATGGTTAGATAGTTTTATTCCGTTCAGTGGCAACCCACTTTGTCGTACGACCACAATGGATTTCCCGAATTGCAAAGTCGGCGTCCAAAATAGAAAAGCAAAACAACAGGTAAAAAAACTCCGACAATCCAATTGATTTCAACGGAAAACGTGAACAATCCCATCACGAAACAAACTGAAACTCCACTTATCATTCGTCCAAAACCGACTTACAAAATTGATGAAGCGACAACGATATAATCGCTTTATCTAAAATCGCCGTTTGTGAAGCTCCAACTATAAGTACTGTGAAAAATCTACCCGTAGTCGCGCGGCTGGTACAAACGTCCGCCCCCGTACTAAGAAACTCTTGCAACTACCATTCCATCGCTACGTGCCGCATCCGTTGCAGGTTCCCAAGCGATTACCGCTCGTTCATTCCTGCTGACTACGTAATGGATGTTGTTTGAACGGAGTTTCCAGTTTGCTGAAATTACGTGGATCGTTTGACATTGAGGAAGGGGTTCCACTTTTAAGATTCAATCTTGTAAAGACTAAAATCGGTTCAAGTTTTAGTCAGATGGTTTTTGTGTTTGACATTTTTCTTTATGATGAAAGAGCGGATCTGTGAAGATTAATTTCAGTGATAACTTACAAAATAATCTTCATCAGTTTAGCCGAAAGACGTCCACTGCTGGACATAGGCCTGCCCAAAGCACCGCCACCTCGACCGGTTCTGTACTTTTCGTATCCAGCAGATTCATGCGGCCTTTACCAGGTCATCGGTCCATCTTGTCGTCTCGTCTCTACATCTTCCTGCTTCCTTTTATTCCGCGAGCAATGTCACTGCCACTTAAGTTTGGGAATTCTTCGAGCTATGTCGGTTACTGTCGGCAACTCCAAGTATAGCTTTGTCCATTGCCATTTGGGTCACCTTCTGCCTTTTTAAGGGGCTAATTGTGAGAGATCATGTGTCAGTGCCATAAGTCATCACTGGCAACACGCACTGGTCAAAACTTTCGCCTTGAGAAACTGGGGTTTGTGGATCGTGAAGTTATTGCGTAGCTTCCCGAACGCTGCCCAGCCGAGTCAGATTCGACGATTGACCTCTTTTTCGAAGTTGGACCTACCTAACTGGACAGCCTCCAGACTGCCTAAATAATGTGACCTACTTTTAAATTACTAGGCAAATTATAGCTCAGCTCTTGTAAACTAGCTAATAACAAGTTGACGACAACATGCAATTAAACAAAAAGGAAAACGTAAACAGAAAATAACAAGGGTGGTATTGGCATTGGCGTGCTTTCAAATAAGTTGAACCACTCTAAGCCTGGATGTATGAACAATTTAGTGAACAGCCAATCAAGTTGGCAGTAGTACACTTCGCCAATAAATTGCTTTGAACAGCGATTGGTTAACTAAGCGGTTTGTTTCGCCAATTACGATATTTCAAAGATTGAAGTTTTTTTAGGTACCTGCCTATAAGATTTTGCGTAAGATCTTTCTTATCTGAGAAATAGGTACCGCTTTAATTTGTACTATATAACTTTTGATACAGAAATTTGAAAGATATATATGAATAAAAAAAGCATTTTGTAACCAAGCTGATAAATGATTTTATTTCTGTAAGTAGGTTTGTATAGACACTTTTATACGTCCATTATATTTTCCTATCTGACTACTCTGTGAAGAAAGGCCTAAAAAAATTTAGAGTTCACATTCTGTTTTAAAGTCCAGACATACTCTTGGTCAGATCATGTGAAGACTACATAAATGTAGATGGTGTCCGAAATGGTCTTCTGAGAAAAGAACCAGACATATTGAGTGGACCTATCCAGTCAGTAACCCATTTGGCAGTAATCGTCCAGCTCAACTTAGAACATAAGGAGCTGAACGATTCGATTAATAATACCAAAGAAAAGGCATTCGGACAGGCCGCACAATTTACTGAAACTGCCGAAGGGAGATAGAATGAACCACTAAGTTTGTTAATAGTACATGCATTTGAGTAGGTAGTTATTTTTATTTTTTCCTCACATCGTCTTTGTCACGCCTTAAGGATAAACATAATATGCCTTTCAGTTTTTCCTTAATGTAACAGAAAATGACAATCACTATGACATACGTCTGTTAGATTTTGCTAACGTTTGGACAAAAGTAGTAGTATTTTCTTTTATATTCTGTTTTGTTAAAAAACAATTCATAAAATATTAAAGGACTTTTTGTACACAAACGAAATTGGAAAACTGTTACCGAAATTTTGTACGTAAATCTTTGTCCTTTATCGAAACGAAGCCTTTTATACAAATAGAATCAAAATATAGTCTACAATTTCAAATTCGATAACCGAAATATTCGCTAAAGCGTATAAATAATTACAATTTTGTTTTTGACACTTTGTGTTGGTACTAGGCACCTCTGAAAATGGAATGAAAATAATCTCAGTTGCCATCTACCTGCGAGGTCATTTGAAGAACAACACGTATAATTATCTAAAAAAAATATGAAAGCCAAATAAACTTTTATGGTAACGCCTATAGTTGTTTTACAAATTGTATAATTGTATATGTTTCGGTTGGCAGTTATTTTAGGACATTTTTTATTCGTGAACACACAAAATGGTGTTTTGTTTTTAGAGGCAAGAATGTAACAATACTAATATTATTCGGTGCGTGCCAGCCTCCGTTTAGGGCTGGCACGGAAAGAGTCTGTATCTTTGGTGTTTATAAGACTGAAAATTTGGATAAAAAACCCCTGCAACTACTCGTTAGGTATAGAATCGAAGTATTCAAATGAAGTATTTTAGCACGAGCATTTCCCTTCGTCTATTAGAGACTACTGTTGTTGTCATTATAGATTGTTGTGACAAGACTCCCACGTCCCCCTACCGTCACCAAATTGATGAAATTTCGCCAGTAGGATATTGGGCCAGGTCGAATTAGTTACATAAATAAATGGGCTATGCCATTGGTGGGAGTTTCGACCCCAGGGCCTTAAAGAAAGACGGACGTCTTTTTGTAAACACTTACAATTCAACTAATTGACCCTTAGAATTATGACGACGCCCATCAAGATAAGTCACAGAAAAGATACTCAGCAAGATACAAAAGAGAAAAAGTTATCTAGTCAATATTTCACAGAGACTTTTCCGAGTAATTACTGACGACAGCAAACGAACTCTCTTTCAAACAAATTATACGAAAAATTCAAATTATTTCCTAAAAATTGCAAACAGGAAGCGCTATCAACCCTATGGCCGAAGCAGTACATTTTGCGAACTTTTCTAATATACCGGGCGACGGGCACACAGCGTTTCCTTTTTCTAACATAATGAAATCAGTGGGATTTCCCTTTTTTCTGTTTTCCGAAACGATTTTTTAGGTAATATATTTATTACATTCATATATCAAAGGTCTCATATGTTTCTATATTGAGATTTAGGGTGTTCGTAATTGCTTTTTGCGGCTTAAATTGTAGGGTTGTCAAAAGAATAATTGGAGTTGGAAGGTTTCTTTACAAACACGTTTGGGTATAGTGGACTAAATCAGGGCAATAAATTTTGATATTGTTGTATTGTTATAAATATGTTACTTTGTGTTTTGGAAAACGAATTATGTACGTATTTGGTTCAGTTAATCGCTTGCCTTTTTCCGAATAATTATGACAATTACATTTTTTTGAACGAGGCCATGCCTAATAGAAGTGGTCACCTAGATGGCCTAATGGTTGCAAGCTCTAGTGCTGAGCATGAGGTCGGGTCGGGCAAATTGTTATTGGATTTTTCAACCTGGAGTCTAGATTTGTATTAGGTTTATGTCAACAACATGGATCGCCCCCTTTTACATGGGACTTAAACATTACGGGTGACATGTGGGTGAACTATAGGCACGCCTCTGGTTATCCCTACGGCAAATACAGCCGCGATGTTATGTAGTTGTTTTTGTTGCAGCATCTTTTATCAAATATCCATGTGTCTAATATATCATGCTGAGTGGAAGCCTTCTTGTCACAGTCACGGCGTGCAGCTGCCGATTATTTATCTTCTTTATGCCTATGTATAAATATCTGTGTGTGTATTATGTTTTTTTTAATGTTAAGTATGTCATCTTTTATATGCACGTGTTTCTGTGACAAATAAATCTATTTTTCTTTCTTAATATTTGATACACTTAGTCAGTACAATGACTAAATAATAAAAGGTAAATTTTGATTTTTACCTCTAAATTTTGACTAACTTCTGCCCGCGACTTCATCCGCATGAAATTTCAGCTTCGACCACCCGCGTCACATCACATCGCCCGACCGCGCTATTACTTCGTTTCACTTACTGTTATTTCTAACTTTTTAGGGTTCCGTAGCCATATGGCAAAAAACGGAACCCTTATTTCTTATAGCATGAGCTACGACACTTGTGAAAGTGTCTTATATGAGTTTAATGTAACCTTCCTCAAGTTTAGGGCTATCATGTGCTAAAATAATTTTTCAAATCTAACTGGCAGTTCCAGAGAGCTAGCGTTCAAACAAACAGACAACTCTTCAGCTTTATTATTAGGATAGTATCTTTGAAGTTTAAAAAAATCCATAGTGATTTCAGTGAAATAAAAAAAATGCAATTTAAAATTCAAATACGGGAATAGTCCCCGCACAAAACTTTTCACAAAAGGCCTTACGAGTTACCCTCGCGAGTAATAAATCCAAGCCAGTCAGTCGGTCCTCTAAAATTGCAAATATAAGCAAAATTAAAGAGCTGTAAATTCATTGATATATTAAAATAAAGAGCACTAGCTACTATTAAACAGGTTTAATCAACTTACAGCCTTTTATAAAAAAAACTCGCTAATAACTGATTAGCCACTGTTTATTTTATTAATTGGTTACCTCCTAATCAATGATAAACTTTTCTTTGTTTATTTACGCTAGTTTCCATGTGATTAGTATTGAAACGCAATAAGAGATGAAATTATGCGTTCAACACAGATTATTATCAAAACATTCGCCTAAAAAACAGGATTTTAAGAGTAAAGTTGTCAAAGAAAAAAAGAAAAAAAATAAGAAAAAAGAAAAGAAATGCACGATTTTCTTTTTTCATTGGGTGGGAAATCATCAAATAACTTCTCCCGCTCATAATGGAGCAGGAGGGCGTGTCAGACTTTTACTGACTAAAACCCACCCGTGTTCCCTCAGTTGCCTGTGTGCCAGGGGCCGGGGTATCTCTTTCGAACAACCCGCACCACGAATTTTGTAACACATAAGTCAAAAATTTCATCGATTTATTTGTATTTGAATTTAAAAAAAAATATATTTATTTTATTGTTTTGCGATGATAGCAATGAAAATAGTACGCTCCCATGATTGGAGTAAACAGGAAAAGGTAATGTATCCTCTGAATTTCTATCTACTTTCTATTGTAAAGTGACCGAATTAACGATAACGCAGTAGCCGATATTAGCTATGTATTAACACGTCCTTTACGCTTGTTTACATGGGTATTCTGTCTTAGAAACATATGTAGATACATACACTATAAATCTTCCTATTGCTTTTGCACTAGGGTGTTAGTGTATTTTACCAACAATTATTATACTTGTACAGTTACAATTTTGACTGCAGCTATGAAAGCTACTGGCACGTAGCACCAATACTGTTCAACCTTGCAAAGACGGCAACGGAGGAGACCATGCTACGTGAAAAAGATGAGTAATGAGACTGGTGAGAGAGAGTGAGAAAATATTGGAAAAAGCATAGTTGGAAATCAAAAAAAATTGTAACAAAAATGTAGCTTTATTGCGTATCAAAATAAATTGTTTGTTATAAAAAGTATCTTGTTTTATTGTGCATGACTGCCACAACGTGGCTTTTCTTTATTTCTGGGCCTCAGAAGGCGTCATCAGTATCAAGTATCAAGTACTCTGTGGGCGTCATAAAACGAGGGGTACATGAGATAACACATTGGATAACTACTACCTCCGACGAGCTTCCGCACGAACTCAGTCTCTTCAAACCTACTGAGCCTCATCGGGATGAGGCTCAGTGCTTTCCCTATAAATCCTATCATCACTTGTACTTAGAATGAAGAATATGTATTCTCGTAGTGGATTTAAAAGAGCCGTGTAGGTCTCCCTCCGTTTACAAACCGCGCGTGCGGCGTTTCAAAATTATTTAATTCTTCAGTGTAATTCTAAAATTCCGTAAAATATCATCGGAATCCACATTTACTAAGGCACAACTCGATATTAGGAACAAAATAACCTTGAAGCACACAATAATGCTATTGAATCGATTAGGTGATTCAAATAAAAGCCGCCATTTTGCCTCTTAGCAAGCTATAAACAGGGCACCGGTGGTGTTTAATTTTGATTGCTACAAATCAGTTGCTTAGCGATCTCTTACCGCTAAATAGCGTTAATAAATAAGAATTTAGCAAATCAGTTAGTTAGCAATTGATTAAAAGTTAAGAGGCGTTTATAAATAAGACCGTTAAAGCGGTACTAACTCAATTAATTAAATAAATAAAAACAGTTTTATAATAACGTAGTTTCGGAGATAATTAAGTTTTTGGTGACCGGTCTGATGAATTCTAATTGCTCGAGAGTGGCCACTAATGGCAATCCGAACGTAGACACTGACAGTTGGGCTTGTTCACAAATTCAAGGTCACTCAGCGTGCCATGAAACGGTCTATGCTAGGAGTTTAGATACATAAAATAAGCAAACTGAAGTGGCAGTGGGCTGGCCATGTTTATCGTAGGACCGATGGCTGGTGGAGCGTATCTGCAAGCGTAGTATGGGATGCGTCTCAGCTAGATGGACCGACGACCTTTAGAAGGTGGCTGAGACAAACTGGATGCGAAAGGCAGAATACAGGGTCTTGTGATGCAGTCTGGAAGAGGCCCATGTCCAAAAGTGGACTGCGATAGGCTCAGTTGAATAGCAATACTTAAATATATTATGTCCAGCGCTGCCTAACCCTCCGCTACCCTGTTGCAGAAAACAGTAGACGTGTTTTTGCCTTAGTGTGCACATAGGGAACGTGCACGAACTATAGATGGTAGCACAAATCGACACGAGAGCCTCGCTGTGGCCAAAAAAATAAATTTTCTAGACCTGTCATTGTGTTGCCGCTAATGTCTAAGTTATTATTTAAATTATTATAAATCGTTTCTAATGATTAAAATGATAAGATAAGGGTTCCGGCCGATTAATAATGATCGTTTGCGTGGTCAAAATATGTCCAAAGGCCAAAAACTCTTCCGAGTCGGAGCATGTCTTAGATGTAGAAGAAACAGTTATGAATCCTGAAAATGCAGTAGTAACTGGCAAAATTATAGCTCAAACAACTACTTCTAACGTTGTCAAAATAACTGTAAAGTATTTTCTGAACTCATTATTCACGTAAATATTTCGTCTTTATTACTATTTATGTTCATGTCGCCTTCTCAGCTTGATTGCAATATAAATATTAGAAGAGCAAATTGCAAATATAAGGCAGCCCTATTTGAAAAATGTAAGCACATTTGTGCTTTAATTTACTGCAAAGATTCTCCAGATAGTGTTTTAACGAATACTAACAAAAATTATTTGAGATTATGTTTACTTACATTTGTTTGTATTGAATAGTTGTACACTACATACAAAACTCAGGTATTTTTACAAATAATATTATTGAGTAGTTTCTAAATGTTTTGAAACTCATTACTACACATTTTTTTTACTGCTTTTATCGACTTTTGTCGTTTATCACGTAACCAAGAAAAGTAAGTAATATCCGTGGGAAAGTATTAGAATTTCACACCATTTGATTTATTTTGAGTTTTCTTAGAAGTGTTCGAGCATCCAGAAACACAACAATACATTTTTACTTAGTAATTATGGTTTTTTTCACTTCTTTTATGAGATTATTATAATACGTGAAGTGTGAATTTCAAGTAATGATTCCGAGTAAACTTCAGATTTGGGCCACTAGATGGCAGACCGTTCGTCGTGCATATTCCCTATATACGAGAAACACGCGTCCACGGCAAAGGCAACTGCAGCCGTCGACTTCCGTCGATGCGTCGCACAGTGGAACGAATGTATGGGAGCGGTTGGACGTAGACATGTCCGAAAAAAAAGAGTAAAATTATGCCAAACTAATGATGCCATCTTATTCGATTACTTAATGCCTTCATAACTTGTGGTGATGAATTTCTTCATAACTCCCATATTTCGGGAGTAATTTGAGAAAATGTGAAATTTTACTATGAAAATGAGTGTATCGAGCTCTCTCCCTCCTGATTCCGGGCTTGTTTCAAGTAGCGGTCTCTAATATCATAATGCTAATACTAAGAGCTATATTTAATACTAAGACACATAGTGCGCCAAATGTGCACTTTCTGGGATAAAGAGTGATGTTTATTTTATAACACAATTTTTTTATTTTTTGTTTATTTTGTTGATTAAAACCGTTTTTCTAAAGGTTTACCTTATTACAATAACATTTCTGAGCAGCCAATTAGAGAAGATATAAGCTAATTAGGATATATAATTAGGGACTTAAGGTTTACATATAAAACTGATGCACTAATGATTACTGATAAGAACATTGCTATTATTTAATTACTAAATGGCTCTTAATACACTAATTTAGCATGCATCATTTACTAATTATCACAATAACTAATTACCTTGCAATATTTAACAAAGGATACCTGGGATACCTGGATTTTATATAAATAGGTCACTATTAGTAACTTTAAAATCAGTGTTGATTTACACCTCGTTGTATCCAAGCTAATCTCGCAATGTATTTTCCAAATTTTAATACAAATCTTGATATTCACGTTGCTTTATGCGCACGCGCACATAAAGATTTACGCGACTTTAACTATTTGTTCAGTGTTTTAAAAGATAACAGTTGTGTTCAGTTATGTGAAAGTGCTGAAACAAGTTTAAAAGACTGGTGTCGTCGATTTTGCTACCGCATTTATGCAAAATGGACACAGTCTGGAAGAAGCACAGATAAGTTTCGGAAGAAACATGAGATTTGGCTACAGGCTGCAATTCAATGGCCGGAATTACAGAATGAAAATATGGAACCTTCTACAGAAAATATAAGTGACGTCATCGAGCCCATAATTTCTCCTGCTAAATCTGATGCTTCAACTTGTACACATCCTAGTCCTCGTAAATCTTTTGAGGACCTTAGTAACCGGCAAAAAAGAAGACGCACTGAAGATAGTCTTTCATGCAGCAGTAGCAGCGCTGAAATTATGTTTTCGGCCGAAAGGGCGCTTCAAAAGGCAGGACAAAGCGATACAGCTTATGTTATGAAATACTTGACGGAGAATCCAGAAGAGGCCTCAAAAATCAAAGCCTTCATTGAAGGTAAATCAATTCAGGTACGGGAAATATCCCCTTTGAAGGCATTGGCTCTTTATGTATCGATGAACTTATCGAAATGGCGCTATAACACTCTTCGGGATTTCAACACTCAAGAAGGAGCTCTTCAATACCCGAGTTACTACATGTTGGTTAAAGAAAAAATTAAGTGCTATCCGGCCAAAGAAGATCTCACAGTTACAGAGAGCTCTGCAAAAATCAAATTACAAGCCTTGATGGATTTAACCTCAAGAAGACTTATTAGGTCGTTAGAAACCCCTGTTGATCCCAATCAACAGCTCGTATTGACCAGCAAATGGGGTTTTGACGGATCATCTAGCCAAAGCATTTATCATCAAAGGACGAGTGAAGATGAGCAAATCGATCTTGCTAGTAATTTTATGATTAGTCTTGTACCACTGCGGCTCGTCTCAAAAGGTGTAACAATTTGGGAAAACGAGCGACCATCTTCCACTTCATTTTGCCGGCCAATATTGTTTAAGTTTATAAAGGAAACCAAAGAAAATGTGCAGAGAGAGATGGCTGAAATCGAAGCAGAGATTGAAGCCTTAACTCCATCCACCATCACTGATGGAATTAGTGTCAAACACCAACTGCTGTTGACAATGATTGATGGTAAAATTCATTCCATTATATCCAATACAGCAGCTTCAGTGTGTGACATATGCAAGGCTTGTCCTAAAGAAATGAATAATTTAGAGTTAATCAAAGATAAACACGCAAACGAGGACATGTATAAATATAGCTTAAGCACCCTTCACGCTTGGATTCGCTCAATGGAATGCTTATTACACATTTCCTACAAATTAGACATAAAATCATGGCAAGTAAGGGGTGATATAGCAAAAAGGCAAGTTGATGACAGGAAGAAAAGAGTTCAAGAGGCTGTAAGAAGAGAAACGGGCTTACTTCTCGATGTTGTGAAACAAGGCAGTGGATCCACCAACAATGGCAACTCGGCAAGGAGATTTTTTGAAAACTACACTAAATCTGCTGAACTGACCGGAATAGATGCTATGCTTTTAAGAAAAATCTGTGTGATCTTGCAGTGTATTTCATCAGGAGAGAAGATCAACGTAACTAAATTCCGAGAGTTCTGCTTTGATACTGCTAAGCTTTACGTGGAGTTATACCCATGGTATTATATGCCTTCTTCACTTCATAAAATTTTAATGCATGGGCCAGACATAGTTCAGAACATGTCAATTGTGCCCATTGGTTTTCTATCCGAAGAGGCATCTGAGGCTAGAAATAAAGATTTTAGAAAATATAGAGAGGGGCATTCTCGAAAGCATAGCAGTATCTCATGCAATGAAGATATTATGCACAATCTTTTACTGTCTTCTGATCCACTTGTTACAAGTATCCGTCCAAAAGGAAATAAGTTTGTAAAAAAATCTTCTTTTAAGGAATTTTATGAGCTTACGGATTCTGAGAAAAGTGATATCGAATTTGTTAACATAAATGATTTAGCGGACATCGATTCTGAATTTGAATTAATTGATGATGATGATGATGACGAAGATAATTAAATGATGTTATTGTTTTAAAATGTGTAACTTAGTAAATTAGAGCTTACATCTTAATTATTTATTGTACTTTTAATGAAACTAGGTAATTTATTATCAACTTACTTAAAAGTCATACTCTCATCAGTTCTTGTGAATATTTTTGTTAATATATATTTCTGTATATATATATAATATATTTATAGACCTCTTAATAAGTCTGTCTGCGGTTTAAAGTAAATACAAATGGGGAAAAAACGTTTTTTTTTTTAAATTTTCATTTCCTTTTATCCCAGAAAGTGCACATTTGGCGCACTATGTGTCTTAGTATTAAATATAGCTCTTAGTAATAGCATTACGATATTAGAGACCGCTACTTGAAACAAGCCCGGAATCAGGAGGGAGAGAGCTCGATACACTCATTTTCATAGTAAAATTTCACATTTTCTCAAATTACTCCCGAAATATGGGAGTTATGAAGAAATTCATCACCACAATTTATGAAGGCATTAAGTAATCGAATAAGATGGCATCATTAGTTTGTCATAATTTTACTCTTATTTTTCGGACATGTCTACGTCCAACCGCTCCCATACATTCGTTCCACTGTGCGTCGGGGGTGCTACAATTGAGTACGGTGCTCAAATACAAGAGCGTGTGGCGGCGATGTTTTCGACGGCTGCAGTTTCTTCTGCTGTCAACACGTGTTGGTGTTATGTGTGACTAAATGAGGAGACGAACTTCGCAATATGGCTGCTAGCAGCTGGATAGCCAAGTCGAAGTGAATAAGATTGAATTAAATAGCGTGCATGTATTGATATCTAGCAGTGGTCAGCTTTAGGTTGTCGATAAAAATGATAGTATGATCTTATTTTCATGTTCGAATCTACATAACAACACCGACAGTAAAAAGTATTAAACTGACAACAATACAAATACGGCGTCATACGGCTTTGTTTCGAATTCAATTCAATATTCGCAAAACAAAGATACAGACTCTTTTTAGCGGTTTCCTCTGAATATATTTTTATTATGTATCTTCACTACTTTATTTTTATTTCAATATTCTTTTTTTTTAAAGAGAATCTCTTGGAAGTTGTTTGTTAATATTTTTACTGCAAGAAATTAGTAAAACTGTTTTTAAATGGAAATAATATGTGACTATGTAAAAATATAATGAGTTCGCAAAATGTTTATGTCTTTTCTTAGTCATACTTTGATTTACCTTATTTAAAAACGTTGCTTATAGATAAGAGATGTTTTGACGTCAAAAATGTATAGTAATTATACTGGCGACCCATTGCGAAGGCCTTGGCCAAAGTCACATTATGTAGCTTGAAATCAATTGTCATATTGGCTCAACGCCGAGACACGACCGATATTGATAGTAATTTATTATTACTACGCTTATTGGCTTTTTACGACTCACAATAGACAATATCGGCCAGTGTCTTTATTTTTCAACAAAAGGTCATAGTAATTTGGCCAAAGAGTTAACGAAAAGAATTTCAATCAAGCGTTATTTTTATGAAAAATATTGAGAATGGAAAAACCTTTTTACGGCCGTACCCATTTCATATCATTTTTTATTTAAGGTATACTCTGACCTTTTAGTCGATTGTCCGGTAAATAGAACTGTGTTATTTATTTTGCTGTGGGTACTATTGGTCAGTGAAATGTTAACGTCGATATTAACAAGAAGATAAATTTAGATAAGAATACTTTCTATTGCAGTTCTCATTTAGACATTTTCCGAACCTTTTTTATAGGAGTAACCACAATTATAAACTTGGAATCGGTTTGAGCCATCGATGACGTATCACCATACTTGTGGCATAAGTTCGACTGTGTCTTGTCACGGCGTCGGAATCGAAACGAGGCGTTCCCTTTTATTGCATGAAAATAAAACTCTTTCTGACCGGCTCAAGCCGTTCCACGTCAATAAATAAGTCTGTAAAGTAAATATTTTTTAGGGGCACTCCCTAAGTTACCAAATAAATTAAATGGGAAAGTCCGCGGCTTTGAAAAAACATTAATCACTTAATATGATTACAAAATTACAAAGTTTGAAGCGTTACAACTGGGAATTACCAAATCATCAATCATGCGTTGTCGGTACCCAACCGATTCCAATTTCTAAAAATCTCGATTCTTTATCGATATAGAAGACACGATATCCGTATCTCACCGATATCAAAGCCAACTAACCCGGGCATGTTTTGAAGGGCCATTTCCCCTGGCCCCAGGACCTTATTGGGCCTGAATAAAAAAGGACCGATGGGAATACGTTCTCTTTGCCATGGAATTTAATATAACATGGGTTTTATATGGGCCTACTTATTTAGACTGGAATTTCATAGTTATTAAGTAAGAAGAACGTATAATTTATTATGTTTCGTAGTTTCCTTGAGGTTATGGGTAAGGAATTTGGGCATTTATTTATTTTTATGAATTTTTCCGGGTAAACTATGCGTAATATTAAACTGTCATTCAAAAAGGGTAATTTTATGGATCTAAAAAATGCGAACTAAATACCTTTGCAAGGAATTCTCAATAGAAGTATATCCAGCTATAGTTACATGCATTTTATTAGGATTTGCTGAAATAATGTCAGATTTTATGGAATTTAAATCCAATCTGCTCAGCAGTTTTGCTATAGGTTACAACAAAACCACCAAAAAGATTAGTCTAATGACAGTACTTCATATTTGTTATTTTAGTTTTATGCATGAATTTATTTAATTTTGATTTATTTTGATTTCTTTTCATTTAAGTTGATTTCTTTCATATCTGGTCATTGACCTGAAACAAATGAACTTATTTATTCACTAAATACAACTTTCTATTATGTGAGCACTATGAGCAACCAATGTATATTTTTTAATCAATTAGGTACAACACGAATCTGATTGGTTCCTTTGTCCAAAATGATTATTTTTTAAGTAAGGCGTTATGTATACACCGTGACATTTTAGTCGTCTTACAACGGCAGCCCACTTCATGTATCCAATGACTACTTATCATTTATTTAAAAAAAAAAAAATATTTTGAACATTTGCATATTTCAAAAAATTCAAATATCATTCACTAAGACGCATAACGTAATTTGAAACACCCTTTTATGGAGGTGGAATTAATGATAGAAATTAATGGTAGGTAGGTAGATATCTTCTACCGTTTGATACGTAAACATTATTAACAGGGAGGGTGTTTCATCATTCTAAAGAATTATTTATTTTTCTTTGTACCTATTATCTTATTTAATGGTAACAATATTTTAATCGCACCTAGTGGTATTATATGACGGACACATTGAGTGGACCACCTTTGTAAGACGACTAAAATGTCACGGTGTATATTTTTTTTGTGCATACATTATTATAATAAGTCTATACGTGAGGATTGGTAAATGGCTTTCTGGTGACGATGGTTTCCTTTTTTATCTGTATTTACTAACTGTAAATTACATGGGGGCATGTACTAAAATAAATAAATAAAACTTCTGATAACTCTCACAAATCCTGACGAGTATTTCCCCAGTTAACTTGTCCAATAAAAAAAAATATATGAAAATAAAATATTCCTGATTAAATCGTCCACATTTTCACAATT
The DNA here is from genome assembly GCA_949091785.1 of Polymixis lichenea. Taxonomy (NCBI): domain Eukaryota; kingdom Metazoa; phylum Arthropoda; class Insecta; order Lepidoptera; family Noctuidae; genus Polymixis; species Polymixis lichenea. Next base: position 1,181,974 of record OX420948.1, read on the forward strand.
CAATGCTGCTAACATAAAAAAAAAAATACATTGATCATTCCTCTGTCACTCCAATTTATATAAAGGGGAACTGCTATCCATTACAGTGTCGCATATTTTTGTACATTCTATTTATTTTGTTGGTGCTTTACATGAAATTTAACCAACATCAATGAAAAATGTTTATTTTTTGTTGTGATGACAACTTTTTCGTCTCATTTTCACGCTGTTGACTGGAAGCGCGAAGGTTTTTATTTTCTAAATCATTGAAAGTGATCCCAACATCCAATAATAATAATTAGGAACAGTGAAAATGTTTGCAGCCTAGCGTAATTTAGGAGCAGTTACATGTGAACATGTTACCCTAATTTTCGTTTTTTCCATATCTGTGTTAAGTTCGGTTTCCCTTTAAGATACCATATATACCAAATTATAGCTAACTACATATTATATAACTTCAATTTATTTTTCAGGTTGGTGACTATTGTTTTGTCTTTATTTCCTCGGGTACCTACGTACCTACATAGGTTTACCACACACTTATTTATGTAGGTGGTAATTTTTTAATAATTTCGTAATGTGAAGCTTTCCTTCAACGTAAGGCACCATTCTTAGGCAGGAAATTAGGGAACAAAATTGTTATGTTATGACATTCAGTAAGACACGCTCAATATTTTTTATCAAACCACTAACGGCTAAATAATAACAGCCACACAAGTCGATCGAAGGTTAAGCTACGCGGTCAGTTCGTGGGTGGGTGACCATTCCCCTTCGTGCCTCGGTAAGCACGTTAAGCCGTTGGTACCGGCTGTTATTTTTAGACCGTTTTATTATCCTGACTTCATCCATCGCTTTCCAGCAGGCGTGATCGAGCATGCAAATTTGTCAATAAAAAAATGTATTATTAAAAATAAACTTTTGACAATCGTTACGGGTAGCCAGAAGCCCTAAAGTTTGACAACCAGTCTTACCGAGGGGTATAGTGTTAGCCTGTCATTAGGTTGTGGAAGTCAGATCGATAGTCGCATGTAAAGTATCTGCTGGTCTTAAGCTGCATCCAATTAAATTGGTGCCGAACCCAAAATAATTGGGAAGAGGCTGGAAAAATTCCTTGCCAATATTTAAAGCACTACCTAACTTAGAAAACGGATCCATTTAAACCTAACCAGGCTACCAGAAGGTTTTGCAAATTATTCCATTGATTATTCAGATAATATAATATTCATTATTAAAGGAAGTTACGCCCACTCCCCTGGGTTGGCAGACGTGCTCAATCAAAATGTTGCCGTACTCAAATGACAGTTTGATGTGAAAACTTGGATTTGAATCGCGGAGAATCTTGCGTTACAATACCATTACGAAAATTCAACATGATTATTATTGGAGTGTGAAAATTGATACATAATTTTAATTGAATTCGTAACGTATTTCGTGAAATTTGAAGCACGAGAATGATATTTTAAAATGAGGTATTTCTGTATGCTTGATTTACAGAATTATATAATTTACTGACTGAAGCAGATGCCAAGTTCAATCAATAATATTTACACGGCAAAAAATATTTTAAAACCTAGATTATGTTGTTTTTATCGTAACTGACAAACTAATTCAGAGGTCACAGTTTTTTTTAAATCCATACTTTGTCAGATCATAATAGGACCATATCAACTATTATTTCAAATGTTCTTTTGAGGAAAGAAACACAGATTTGAAGCGACCTGCCCAGTTGTGCACACATTCTGAACAATCGCGTAGCTCAACGAAAGTTAAGGAGCTCAACGACTCGATGAACAATACCGAAAAAGGGACACGGGCAAGCTAGATATTCTACATTTATAAATATGAAAGTTTGGAAGTTATGCTTTTACACTAAAACAACTGAACAGATATGGATTAAATTTAAAATAGATAGAACATCTGGCCTGGGTAAGGATATGGGCTACTTTTCGTGCAAGATCGCACATAAAGTCACGGGCAACAGCTAGTAGACAATAAGTTAAGCGATTAACTTCAATCTGCAACACAATACTCCCCTACGACTTTCAGTACATTATATCTTAAATACAGTAAAGCTACATGCTTCATTTTTCAACATGGCGGTCGATCTCGAACAATGGAGCTTGCGGAAGGCGCTAGAACAAAAGACGTGTCTCTCTGATGTATACGTCAAATATACAGCAGACGTGTATAAGCATCTTAGAGAGTAAACTGTCGTAAAATGACGTGGATTCCCGTTGATTTTAGAAGTACTTTAGTAGGTATGTTTTGCATTGTTTTGTCTTTTGTCGTGTTTTCTTGACTTATGAGAAATTTCCTTTGATAACCAACTTGTCTAGAAGTCACATAGCACTTTACATCTGCCAGGGATTTTTAAAAGCCTTTTAAATTATATCCGTTGTCGATTCTTTGGTATTCCTATGCTTAACATTATATTTATAGGTTATTTCATGATTTAGTAGCGGTTTTTATCTATATCTGCCGACTTAACCAGGCTTTTGAATTCTTAAATCATGATGGTACGCTTGTTAAAAGTGAGTTTAGTTAAACTAGGTAAGTAACCTTTAAATATTTAACTTTTTGTTGCCTGCAAAACCCATTTGAAATAGAAACTAAGTACATAAAAAGAAAACTCATTTTAAGTACATTAGATGAGACTTATTTTACTTTCCAGTACTTATTACGCACTACCACCTACCAGAGTGAGTCTAGCACGAATGTGCGACGTAAACGTGACGTGAATTTGAACAATTTTAAAATACTCCTTTTACACTAAACTTAAAGTTCGCTATAAGACTACAATCATAATATATGAGTGATACTAGCCGTGCTTGCCGTAAAAAAAATAACCGAAATTATGAATAGTTATATTTTCGATTCACAATGCGTTCTAGTTTCAAACTCAAACTCAAACTGAAAGTATTTATTTCAAATAAACCGATTACAGGCACTTTTGAATTGTCAAGGTCGGTGAGTTAGAAAGATGAAGCTAGTTGCCCATTCCAAAGCGTAGGTACCTATAGAGAAGAACGGGCAAGAAACTCCATGGACACTCTTTTAAAATCATGGTATTGTAAGAAAAAGTTGGTTACATCATTATGTTGAAATTATCAATGTGAGAACGATGTAAAAGACGTGCACATTAAAGCGTCCGTAAATAAAACAAAAATAAAATAACAATTTAGAAATTAAAATAAGCCGTGGGAGTTTGTGCATGGCCCACAGAACCGAAATTTTACTTTTTATTTTACTCACTCGCAGCGCCCCGCGTGAATCCCCATGAGAATCACGGAATAAAGTGTATCCTATATCCTAATCCAGTTCATGGTCTACCCATTTGTTAAATTTTATCCAAACCAACAACGTTCAGTCGTTTAAGCGTGAAAGCGTAACAACAAAACGAACAAAAAATCATATCGTTTCTCTCAATATTAAGTTAAGATACATTTTGAAACGGGAACGTCTCAGGAGCCCATAATGTCTAGTTTCTAGATTAATTTATTCTTACTACTTCGAAAGTAGACTGTTAGAATATTAAAATGGCCGTCTTTTGTGCAAAAATATAGCAAAGTCTCTTTTAAAGTTATTTTATTACTTTAATTGGTCGTTGACGTGGATTTATAGACGAAACTAAGGAATGTGAAAATCTGGGAATTTTCTTTAGGATATTAGGTAAGGATTTTACTGAGAATTTTCCTTAGAATATTAAGGATATTAGGGCAACTTGTTAAATTGCACTGCCAGTATTACAGTACTAAAATATGTGTGTACATATTAATTCATGTTTCGGAACACTTAATATTAATATTAAACTTACTAAGTAGTACGTATAAATTTTCAGTTTTGTCCAGTCAGGGAATTTAATTGTTTACTGACAATTTAGGTTGGTAGTCAATTTGAAAAACAATAAGGTGATTTCCTTGACTTTACAAGACATAATTTGATACATACCGATATTTAAGCCGAACATTACGAAGTAATCTTTAAAATTTTAAAATTGTGGAGTGAAATATCTGACTCAACAAAAATCCACACGAGATACCTACAATCACCAAACCAGAACATTTGCAATCATACACGTCATATACACACAAAGCGGTACATCTAACCTCAGCATTTCGCATGTTCGTCTCCCATTGCGTTAGCGATAGGTACTCCCTCCCTCTCACGTCCTCCACACAAGAGGTCTGAGCCGGAATTGCGGTAATGTGCGTGAAAGAACAATTATCTGGGTATCTGGGTAGCCTCTGTGGCACCCCACATGCTCCACTAATACATGCCTGTCAGATTGGATTTTTCCGGGTTGCTAGAATGAATAAATAAAGTAAAAGGTTTGTTGAAAATTGAGCCCGGGATAAGTGGAGATAGTGAGTGTTTGGGTAGACAGTAAGTAACTTTATCGGGAAAATATATTTGTTGTTTTATTTACGACTATAATTACTTTTAATAAAAAAAATACTTTTCGCGTCACGAACACAAAGAGCTTTGAACTAGTGAAATTAAAAACAAAACTTCAATATGTTTTAAAAGTCATTTGTCAGTTTTGAAACGCAAGATCATTTTTTTTTCGCCGTGAAAACTAAGATTTAGATTAAGAACTAAGATTTATCAGCTATAAAATCGATTATGCCATTATCCTCTAATAGATATTTGAATTGGATTAAGTCGTTAATGTTCAGCAGTGGATACGAAGAACCGATTTACATAACATAAATTCAAATCAGTTCTAAAACGTTTCTACCCTTTAATCTTCTTCATCACACACAAGTACACCACCCTAAATATTAAATGTGAATAAACATCAATTTTCCTGTAATCATTTCGACAGCGCCGTTGCAAAAATAAACAATCTACTGGCAAGAGTTTACGTGAAAAAATCACTAAATAAAATGTTAAGCAAATATTATTATACAAAATAGACGTATACTTATTTACTCTTTTCTAATAAAAAAGTGGATGAACCGAGCGGATTTTTTTCGCTGATAAATACACAGGGGAATGACATACGCGCCAAGGGAATGATAAAAGGCCCTGAAATGAAGTCGTAACATAAAATTTGTTTGTTGCGATTATTAATGGGGAAATGGAAGGGCGTGTAATACATTCAAGCCAGTGAACGGTTCAAAGAGAGGTGAAGAGATCGTATGAGGTTATTATGGTTTTACTAACGTGAAATTAAATACAGTAATGATTTTAATTTCTTCACTTTCAGAGTTCTTTGATTAATCCTACGCAAATGATGATTATTTACTGTTACTCAACGCTGAATGACTTCTTACCGAATGATTAAAGATACTGTGCCAATTTTAAGAGCATTCTCCCCACGCGGGCTGGCAACGGCGCATTTATGGCGGGTTTTCGTGATTATTTCATTAAATACATACAAAAGTATACATTTTTTCAGACATGCACTAGATCGTTGGTATTTTGAAGTTTTATGCTATTTTTTTTCCAGTTATTTTGGTATTTACTTACACAAATCGACATACCGTCAATTATTTTCTATTTGCATTACTTAGTACGATTAAATGTTTTTATTAAAGAGTAAATGTTAAAAATAATTATAAATACCAACGATCTAGTGCTTGGCTGAAAAAAATGTACTTTTGTTTGTATTTAATTAAATAATCATGAAAAACTACTATAAATGCGTTGTTGCCAGCCCGCGTGGAATAAACGCTCTTAAGGGGAATCTACTTCTTGCTTTTGGTTACCATATAAATGAACGGAGAGAAACACGACCTGTAAACCAATTTCCTACAAAATGAACAATGTGTCCACATTAGGAACTTAATGACCACGTATACATCGAAGAGTAGAATGCTTTTAATTTACTCACAGCTTGATAAATTCTCGTAGACGTTGCACGTGTACAAAGTAATAAAAAACCAGGGGAAGCGTCGTGATGTCACATTCTTTTTGCTAGATAGTGGCCCCGTATATTACTTTGTAGTAATTTTATGGGATGAGAAAGGTTTCAGAGGATTTTGACTAATCCTAAAAATAAGTTTAGGTGTTTTTTTAAAATAGTAAAATAAATTTTTAACCCCCGACGCATAAACAACGGGGTGTTATAAGCTTGACGTGTGTGTGCTTGTGTGTATATGTGTGTGTGTGCCTGTCTGTGGCATCGTAGCTCCCGAACGGATGAACCGATTTTGATTTAGTATTTTTTGTTTGAAAGGTAAATTAGTCGGAAGTGTTCTTAGACATGTTTCATCAAAATTGGTGCAGGCGTTTGAAGATTATCAGCTCTTTTCGGTTGATGAAGAGATTTGCGCATCTTCCACGGGTCTGATCAAGTCGGAATTTGGTATTCTATTACTTCGATGATATTAGACGAACAAAGTAATCTTGAACTGATGCTGGAGCTACACCTGGAATTTCCAGGATACCGAAGTAACTTATAAACAAACAGCAGAAGTATCGTGTTTGGGCTCCTTGAAAAGGTCTCATTGAATAGGTTATGGATACATGGTGATCAAAACGAGGAATGAAAATAAATTATTAACAAACTTCACTGTGGGAAACAAACGCAACGCTGCGAAGATTTAAGCTAGACATTAAGTTTAAAAAGTAGGAAATAAAAATTAAATAAAAAATTTTAAAAACCCCCACCCCAAACAAAAACTCTAAAAAGTAAAAAAAAAAATCGGCAGTGCAGAACTACCATTTGGTAGTGGATCTCAACTTTCCGCAGTACTACTTGTAAAATAACAGTTTTTTAAAGTCGTGACATTAATTGATTAGTTCTTTTCCAGCTACTTGGGTGATTGCAAGCAAATTGTAGAATACGCTGGCTTCACCTCTGACACATATTGCACCCTTATAGGGGTAAGCCAAGGTACTAATTTAGGGCCGTTGGAATTTATTATAATAGTAAATGACCTTTCTGAAGTTGTGAAAGATGCTGGTTGCTTACTCTTTGCCGACGATCTGAAATTGTTCATGCGGATTGCTAATCAGTCGCACTGTGAACTCCTGCAGCGGGACATTGATCGTGTAGTCGCGTGGAGTACTAAGAACAAACTACTTTTTAATGTGACGAAGTGTAACGTGATGTCTTTTACGCGGGCTGTGGTTCCCCGGCTTCACGAATATAGCATGGACGGGCATGCGGTACCGCGGGTAGTGTCGGTGCGGGATCTTGGGGTCACTTTCTCCGAAGATCTGTCGTTTCTCACACATATCTTACAGGTGTGTAAGAAAGCATTTAGGAATCTTGAATTTGTAATGCGTGAAACGCGTGAATTTACTAACGCAGCAGCTGTGAAGTCTCTGTATAATGCATTAGTAAGCAGCCTGGAAACGAGTGCTATCATCTGGAATCCGTTTGAAACGAAGTATTGTCTAATGGTGGAGAAAATGCAAAATAAGTTTACCCGGTTCCTGTACATGAAGGAATTCGTCGTCTACCCATTCTATCCTCTTATGTATCCAACCCTCTTTGTAATAGGGATGGTTGGCTACTACAAGTTGGAGGTAAATCTAGCACTGGCTAAATATTTTTATGGTTTTTCGTGGTATGCTGAATAATCCGCAAATACTGGAATTTTTGGGATTGCTCGTTCCAAAGAGCAGGCTGCAGCAAGGGCGGAGGGAGAGGCTGTTTAAAGTCCCGGTGGCTCGTATGAACTTGTTAACATTTGCACCGGTGGGGCGGGCAATAAAGATATTCAACAGCGTATCTTTGCGATCAGATATTTATACTTGCTCTTTGGCGGAATTCCAGAGGGTGACACTGGACGTATTGTCCTCTGTGTAAACAATATTCATTAATTTATTTATTTAATAATTTTAACTGACTGTTCACTGTCAGTCAGGACAGTTTAAATATTTTTTTTTGTTGGTGGCGGTATTGAATTCGTTTTTGGGTAACGTCTATATGTGAGAAAATTATGACTACACTGTTGCATTGGGTTTCCCACCTGTTAAAACAATTGTAACTGTTATTAGTATATAAATAAAATAAAAAACTACGTAATATTATTAGTATGATTGGTTTGTGCCCTAAGTTGACAATGGGCTTGTTCCTTTATAACATGGGGCCTTAACCTAAGCTACGAAATATGGGTGTACTATACCCTTCTGAAAGGGCGGGCCTTTCAGTAAATGTAAGCGTGATGTTATGATGTAATAGTACCAATTAACTTAACATAACATAGTTGGTATCGGCATAGTGGATATTGGCCCACTTTGTGGGAGGCCTGCCAACGCTACGTTTTCCTGTACCTATGCAGTCATCACCCCAGAGCCTTTCGGCCCCATCGGCTATCTGTTCTGCGAGCAATGTGCCTTGCCTACTGCCATTGACCTTTAGTAATTCTTTGGGCTGTGTTGGTTACCTTGGTTCTCCTACGGACAACGCTCCTGGTGAAGGCCGCAAGAATCCGCTGGACGCAAGAAGCATAGAACCGGTCTAAATGGCGGTTCTTGGTGGAGTAATATTTCCAACAGTGGCCGTTTTCCTGCTGATGATGATGATGGTGATGAACATAGCCCCTGTAGTCTCTGATGGTGTGTAGGCAGATGTGTTTGCTTACAAACTCAGTTCCAACGAAATGATCTTCTCAGAAAAGTTGGCTTCTCAGTAATAACTTAACTTGATAAAGTACTAGTGGGCCATGTAAAAGACCCAGCTACAACACAATTTCTAGAATTAGTGAGTTCGTTTTTACAACGCGATCTCGGGAACAATGCGCCCAGTATTTCATATTAACGGTCCCAACAGCGGGGCAATGAAAATTAATGCCCCACAGAAACACGAATGCATACGATCATTATTGCTCACATAAAAACGAGATATTGCCCGTGATATATTGCTGTAACCTTGTACAGGAAGTATTGCTGTTTTAAGTTACAGTTATGTGAAGGACAAGTTTTTATTGAATTGTAAGTACTTATATTTGGTTGTCTCCAGAAGTGCGGATCAAAACAAGTCACTATCATTTGCTCTGACTTCGTCTACGTGAATGAATGCTCTCTCTTTATTTTGTTTGAATAAAGTAATAACATGGTGGTAGCAATTTATTTAAAACAAGCTGTGCCCGCGACTTCGTTCGCGTGCATGTCGGAAAACAATAATGTGTCGCTTAGATGGTGTAGGTACCACTCCTCCAATAAAAAGGAAGAATCTTCCGATCTAGCCTGGCAGGAACCTACCACAGCTTTCGAATGCAGTCACTGCGTCTTCAGGGTTTATAATGTTAATGCGACGAAGTCTCACTCAAATTTTTGAGACTAAATATAAATCAAAGCGCCTGGTCGTGGCTCATTTTATAATATACCTATGTGCACCGCCGTACACAATAAATCGACTGCGCGTCTGGTTGAGTGTGCTGAAGCGTTATTCCACGTTCCCACGGCCCGCTTTCTCACAGGACAGAGCGCGCCAAGCCAGTCCGACAAGTCGTGGGAACATCCGATGCCGATGAGGCCTCCGGTGGCTAGTCGTCACCGGTGCGGGGTGGCGCAGCGCGAGGGCGGGCGCCTGTCTCAGCCCGTACAAGCGCGTGTCTTTAAGCTTTGTTTATCAAATGTTGACCACTGAATAAAACCACAGCAGTGGGAATGATCGGCACCGTGACTGCGATAGGCCTCGACCGGTAGCAGTGCAGTAACAACTAGCGCCACCTGACCCTAAAAACCTAGTTGATTAATAAATTAAAACTTCACATCAAACATCAATTATCATACATTACATTGTGTGGTCTTTGTGGTCCTTATGTACCTTTAAAGTTGCTGACATAAAACGTATCTCAAATATTTATTTTTTTGCAATTGAGTTGCAAAAATCAACACGATAGATAAGACTTAGTCTCTGATTTGTCTTCCACGACACCCAACGAAAAACAAAAATTGGTCTTTTCGGACAAATAGAAATGAATATTTCCCCAAAAATTAGGAAAGACCGCTTTTTCAGAAAATAACCGTTCTTTCTCATGTCTAAATCCTTACATAAAATAATTCTGAAGAGCACTTAAGTTTTTCATTCCGTCGTAATGCGGAAAGGGGAAAATGACGAAAAAGTCTTGTACAAGTATAGCATACATATTTTATTGTAAGAGAGTGTTTTGCACGGCTACCACCCGAAGTAAGTGATTTTGTAAATTATACATTTACGTACGGAGAGGAGGAATATTATTGTGGAAGGACCATTTTTTTCTTGGAAACGTTTCTCGGTCCTGAAGTGTTGTGTTAATTCCGAAACGAATTTAAAATAGAGATTAAGACACTTGAATCATTTCGATTCCATTTCTAAAAATTATCTCTTGCAGCATACCAACCCAACAACCAAAACCAAATTATTTCGTCTTGAAATCAAGACGATCATGAGAACAACATAATCTGTAAGTACTCTATACAAATCTGTTTCTTATGTCAAAATAACAGCTTTTTATTAAATGCATAATTATGAAAGTGTATACAATGCTTAAAACAAAATATTATATTTGAAATTTTTGTCTGTCTGTTTGTTCCGACTAATCTCAGAAACGGCTAGATCGATATTGACAGGACTTTGATTGGCAGATAGCTGATGTTATAAGGAGTAATATAGGGTACATTTAGTCCTGGTAGCACGACACGTAAGCGGAACCTCGAACTACTGTTCGAGGTTTCGCTTAATATTCTTTGATGACCGTAAGTTATATAATTATATTAGTTCATGTATCGGTTTATTTTATTTGCCTGTACTATATTTTCAATGTTTTGTTGGTATATAAGCCTGTGCTAGCTGACATATGGCAAATTTAATGTTTTTTGTGTTTCGTAATGTTAATTATCTACTACTGTATAGAATCAAGTTCTTCTAACTTAACAGACAGCTGTGCTGCTGGGGAGTTTGTTGCGCCACTTCTTCCCAGCTAAAGCACTAGGAAGTGGTGAAGGGCGGGCGTTTTGGGGGGAGTGTCTTATGTAATTTTGACGTTCAAAAAGAACTGACTCTCAGCCTAGTTTGAATAATTGACTTTTGATTTTGATTTTGTAGGAACTATGTATATTAACACCTTCACATATACCGTATGATTTTTTTTACCGTCTGGAAAAAAATAGGGCATAATAGGTGAACGGAGTAGAAGCCTATGGCATAGAAATTTCACTTCTTTTTTTTTTAAATCCTAACATGAAATGAACCTATCAATAAATACTATTACTTATTTGTAGTAAACTTTTCATACTAAAATTTAAAAAATAATAAAAATAGAAAAGAGTAAAAATATCGGCAAATAATATCAAAACCCAACTTATAGGCACCCTACTCTACGCGCAGAAATTATCAATGAATTCGTAGCGACATTCAATCCTTTGATTGAAGCCGGCCGGGGATAGGTAACTACTATCGCAAAATATCTTTCCTTAGGCGTACCGCTCACGTGTCACCGCATGCGCATCCCCTCCCGCCCGCGCGCCCTTCAAACCGAGTACCGCGTCTCGTGCTCTCTGTCTCTAGTCACCTGCGATTAGCCATAGCGTGACGTCGATCGCTGTTTTTTTACGTTTGAACCGTGTGTGCTTCGACCGGCCAGTGATTGTTTTCATAATGACGTACGCATACTCCAACTCCACCCGCAGGCGAACATTCTATGGAGCGACGAGTCCATATTTACCCGCACTGGTATCTACAACGTACCTACACAACGAGCAATGGTGGAGTTTCAAAACTCACTTAAAATAAACGAACACGCTCATCAAGTTCTATTCAGTGTCAATGTTTGGGCCGGGATAATACACGTTGGCATAATGGGTCCAGTTTGTATCGAAGGTCGATTGACAGGGATAATGTATCGTGAAATTATACAGTCCGTTATCGACACAATGTTGGAAGACGTTCCTCTGGACTATCTGCCGGACATGTACTTTCAGCACGACGGGTGTCCAGCTCACTACGAGCGATCTGTGCTCGCGTATTTAGATAGTGAATTCCGTGATAAGTGGATAGGTCCCGGTGGACCTGTGAACTGGCCGGCGAGATCACCAGACCTAACGCCATTAGACTTTTATTTGTGGGTTGAACTAAAACGCTTAGTGTACACCGAAGAAGCTCGTAGTGTAAATGAGTTAAAACAGCGAATAAAAGACGTTTTTAATATTCTGAAAAGTGACAGAGACACGCTTAGGAGTCTAACAACCAATTTGCAAAAACGTGGGAGTTTGTGTTTAGAAAGAAACGGTGGACATTTAGAACAAATATTGCAATATCGTTGAAAAGGTACTTTTTCTTGTAAATAATAACTCATTTTCTGTAATTTTGTAAAAATTAATCAGTATTATTATTTGTAAATAAGTTGATTACGATCTTTAAATACGCCTAGTAAGTTGTAGTATCCGATTTGGATTAAACAACCTTGTTGGAATCCTTTTTTATTACACATCACGTTAAAACCTTCGAAATACATATGAATGTGAGTGATTGTTATAAGTATTTAACATCAGCGGTTTGTTTACGTTTCTATCAAAGCTTTACCGATCTTACGAGAAGTAATTTATTTGGTTTACGGTTTCAAGACACGCGTCACTCAGTGTATCAAATTATAAGCCTACTACAACTACATACAGCACGGTGACGTATGTAGGTACACGCGCAAATGTGTGCGTGAGTGTGTAGGGATCAGGCGGTATCGTCCTGTGCGCAGGAGAGCGAAGTTAATGCTAGCGTCTCGCTCACACTTCCATCATGCTTCATTCATGTGCAATCGCAGCTGACGCCGTTTACTATTACCTATTTTGGATAATATTAGTTTTACGCGAGTGCTGTAGGATGTATTCTTTTTCATGTATTTTAAGGATATTCGGAACTTTTATTAAGTAAATGGTACCAGGTAAATATTAGGGTATATGAGTTCTATTCTACTTACACAAAACGTCATATTGTTGTCCAGACGCTAAAAAATGTCAGCCGGTATATTTACACCTTCTGTAAAAAAATGAGCTGCAAGATATTACAACATCGTTACTCTTAGTCCCATCATCCGTGACGTAAGGTGTTGCAAATTTCAATCACTAATGAGTAGCTAGAATGTCACAGCTACAGTATTCCAGCGGTGGTCCGTACACGACACGACTTACTGTCGTGTTGTTATATTTGTATATTTGTATTTGGACGCGTTTTGATTTGTCGATGTTGATTTGGGTTGTTTCTGGTTACTTTTGAGAACCTTCGTGAAACAGAGGCCTAATTTTCGAATAACTTCAATACTGTTACATAATGATGTTTAAACCAATCTCGGCAATAGTTGAAAATTATAAAATTCCTTAAAACTCGTTTTTTCTCGTTCTCAAAACATTCCAATTACCAAATTTACATTGGAATGAAATTATGGTAATGGAATAAGGGAGGTGGTTACACCATGGTAACTCGAATGTGGTAACCCAGAATGTTGACTCTAGGAATTTCCCTAATTAAATATCAATTTACCATTTGTATTGGTTGACACGTTCGTTAAATGGTAAAACGAGAATTTGTATATTTTTTTGTGACAGATTTCTGCTAACGAAATGATGTTGTATATTTTACCTTTGAATATTCGCGTCCTGTCAATAATTTGATTGGTGAATGTTGTTATTTTATTCAAGTGATTGATGTATATTTTTGTTGAGTAATTAGTTATCCAAAATAGCTTTTGTTTGGTTGTTCTAAAATCAGAGTGTAATAAAGGTTTTGTTTTATTTGTAACAAGATGAATACATAAAGATGATTACGAGACGTTGCTATACCAAAATAATGAAAAAAGAATCACGAATTACCAATAATCACGGAAACACCGGAAAAAATCCGACGAATGCGTAATCTCCTCCTTTTTTAAGTCGGTTAAAACATCTTTTCATTAAAATAATCTATAAGCGATTCTTGAAAAATATCTACTTTCATAATCCTCTATCCGCTCTAAAGAAAGAAAGAAACGAAATACATTTATTTAGCATAGACTAAAACACAAAACACAGCAGCAACAAAAAAAAACATTTAGATAAAAATCCTCTAATAATCTATCCTCTATCTATCCTTTAGTAATTATAAAATCAGTAGGCCAGCAATATTAGTACCGTGGTTGGTAGCTCTTAGACCCATGTCTTTCCAAATTCAATTCAGACTAACCGGTTATTTTAAACATATCTCTTCAACGGGTCTCCAAACCTTAAAACTTTCTCCCTTCGAACCTTTTTTAAGTCTAACTGAGAAACGAACTCCATAAATACAGGTAGGCTGATTGAAAAGGAGCCAGGAAGATTAAATTAGGCTGTCAGGAGCAGAAGGTACGGTTATTGGTCACGGAAACTAAGCCCACGTTCCTATGGACGTAATAAAATCGCGGCGGGATACTTTCTCGCACTGAATTTTCAACGCACTGCTTAGCGCCGAGTGTTTAAAATCGAACAGTAAAACACAATGATCGATTTTAGACCTGCTGAGATGCACTCTATTGGATTCTGGACGCTCGGTTCAACACCGTGAGTTAAGAGTCCAGTGCGCCAAAATATCTCGCCTTGCTATTATTACGTCCGTGTGTATATCAACTAAGCGATGGTTCTCGCTTGAGGAGAACCGTCTCAATCAGTCCTCATTATGTTGAAACTGGGTTGAGTAAAAAGGTGTTTCTTTCTGTAGTGATTACCACCCGGTTTGTAAGTTCAGAACTTGTCCAAAGCTATGTTAGCGTTACTTGAGGTGATTCCTTCAGGCCTTATCACACCTGCGCCGCAAAAATAGTGATATGAAACTACTTAACGAATTCCATTAAGAAACATTACTATATTATGTTGCGATTCGAGTAGCGAAACTTTATGAGTCAGTTGAACAGTAGGAAAAAATATTTGCGCTTTAGCTTCTAGTAGGCTATGAATATTATGACGGCATAATGAAACCATTTAAGAAAGAAAACCCAAAACTAGTAAAGAATTTCTTATTTTATAAAGCAAGTGAATAAAAAAGCCATATTATTATTCAGTCAAAGACATACCCAATAAAAAAAACTTAAATAACTCCAAGTTTGTGTTTCATAGCCAGTTACGATTTAAAATGGTCATTACTTTTGTAAAATACCTATCTACATCCACAAAAAGTGAACCGATTTTCACATGAACAAACATAAAAAGATTACCAAATCGCTTTTTAAAACCACTTTTGATATAAAAACATGAATGAATCCCATTTATCTTTTTCTTTTATTACGAAATCAGCGAAAAGGCCTAAACTGAAATAACTCCAAAAAATCAATGCTCGTATCTTTTTATAGCTATATTCATTGAAGCCATAAAATGTACCTATTGGTTACGCCTTCCATACGAACTTGACTTTGCAAAGTATTACCAAAGTTATATAACTTTGATGTAAAAGTCATTCTGAGACCAGTTTAGTGGTAAAAAGAGGCCACATAACATTATGCAGATAGTCATCTAAATATTACAATTAAAACTTTTGTCTAAGTATTTAATTTGTTTGAATTTTAAAGAGAACCAAACAGTTTAAGGCTCTAGCCCTACCAAAACTTCGCACCAGCCGTGTTTTTGACAGTTTTTTGGAGCTATCTACTCGTTATTTAAATGAAATATCAACTAAAAAAATTCATTAAAATACTTCATAATCTTGATTCCACAATGGTTATTTTCGTTTTTTTTTTAAGTAGTATTTGTTTAATCAGTCTGCCGTAAGGCCTCAAGGGTGAAACCCGTGTCGTTTGTCACCGCGTCGGCTGGCCGCAAGCGCACTTGCTCGCCCGCGTCACATTATCAGTAGAAAATAATATAAGTCTAATAAGTTTGTTATTGACATTTGTCTTGGTTATTGTTTTTTTCTGTTATTTCCTGCGAAAATCTGACTATTTTTAATCGCGATGAAAAAGGAGTGGAATAAAATTAGCTGTCAAGAACTAAAATTCACACCACACCTCGACTTTAGGTGCAAAATATTGTTTTCTTTTTTGCTTATGTCTCGAAAATGGTGTGTGCTATCGCAAAAATAATGACAATTTCGACCCCATTTTTAAAACTCATAAACCTCTAAAACTTAATATCTATAGTCTATCATCGATCCCCAAGGGCCGATGCCTGCCGGGGTGCGGGTTGTTAGAAAGAGATACCGCGGCCCCTGGCACACAGGCAACTGAAGGAACACGGGTGGGTTTTAGTCAGCAAAAGTCTGATACTGCTCCACCCAGAGCGGGAGGAGACATTTGATGATTTCCCACCCAAAAAAAAAGCCCTTTATCTCGACTTCAGGAAAAATGAATTTCATAGAATTCATGGCTGCGTTTTCAAAATCCGATGTAAACTGGAGAGCTTTCCAGTTCAGTATCACTGTTTTGATTAAATCAAATACTAATTTATACGAGTCCTCGTTCATTTTGGTCACGAGCACGTATACCGATGGTATAACACGTGTGCACTCCATTTCACTGTTGTCGTCGCCGTGTATGGTGTAAATTTGTTTGAATAGGGTAGGATGCTTTTTAAAAGTGCCGTCACATCGATATCGATATCGATCGATACTACGGGTAGGTACTTTTTTTTTTTCGATAATAATTGTTATTGTGATATTTTAATTACATACGTATAATAAATATTAAACTCTGATTTGACACATAGGCATATTTTTATTCTAAGAGGAGAGGGGGAACCTATCTACATCTCAATTCGAGTTAGGTAGGAACGATAAATCGTGTCAGGTTAGAGAGAGGGTTACGTTCGGAACAATTTTTTTTTTCAAGTTCCTAACCTAAGCCGCTACCGGGTTAGGATTTCGGGTCAGGTTCGGAATAAACCAAAAATTCCATATAAAACACGTCGAGGCTACCCTACTGCGTGCCTCCGGCACTAAAAATTCACGGGGTAGGGCAAACTAGTACCACATAGCGAAGCCAAAAAATATCACGTGGAATTGCAAGTGTCAAATTTGATTATAGCTGTGTCGAAATTATTTTAAATTTAGAATTTTTTTGCAAAATAAGTTTAAGATTCTCATAGCCAAAAGTGAGGAATTTTAGTGATAATTTAGTTAGTTTAGTTCGGTATACACAAGAGAATCGGCACCATTTTAGCGTATTTTATTTTTAACTACATAGTAATAGTTATGTTTATACAGAGTGGCAGGGACATCGACGAAAAACTTGATACCAGACTCACTCAGTACATGATTCTGAACCTCTCAGCGTATGATAAATATATCTACGAGATTTATATGTGAAAAAGTGTAGTTTCAAGTATTTCAAAACCTAGCAATCGACCCTGATATTTTTAGATACTCGTCATGGATTTTATTTTTTTTCACTACATAGGCTAATACTACTACATATCAGCTTCAGCACCACTGAAAACCACGAAATCGACACCCAAGACGAAAATTTGGGTTTCTTTTGCAGCGGCTATCTTACATTTTAATTTTGTCCTCATTATTGGATTCAGCATCTTTGAAAAATACGAAAACGATTTCCATGACGATTTTTTTTTGCAACCGCCATCTTGGATTTTCATTTTGTTCTCATTATTGGCTGTCTCTCTTTGTCTCTGTCGATTAGTATACATAATTAAAATTCAGTTTTTTTAGCTGTTACGTGGCGATTTCAAAATGGTGAAAAGTTGGAACAATAAATAATTCAATAATTAAATAAAAATGAAGATTAACGGAATTTTAGACCAAAATAGTTTTATCCGCATTAACAAACGTTTCTTTCTTATAAAAGTTATTTTGTTTCATTTTATTGAATGCCTTGTATGTGAATTCTAAGATTCTGTTAAGTATGTGATTTTTACGTGCATTTATAAGTCGTTCGCCAGACGGCGCCAGTAAAGTTTACGAAGTATTGTAGAGGTGAGGTGCGCCAAAAAGGGAGCGAATGCTCAAGGTTATTTTGCTCGGTGAGCCGCTTTAATAAAACCTGAATGACTTTAAAAGTTTCTTGTAATAAGAAAAATACCAGAGTCAGTATAAATACAAACCTAGTACATAGCAATACATATGAAACTATTAAACTAGGTATAGACTTCTTGGGGCAACCTTCTCATTTCGAAGGTCGGAGAGAAATAACTTAGAAAACTAGGCGAATTCCCGAACATCATATTTTCATTCCGTTCCGTTAAAAAACTAGTTTTGTTTCGATAGCTGTCAAATGAGATATATAGATCATTACACTGATACGAAATCATTTGAGGCAAATTAGATACTTTCAATTTGACCAATATTATTTAAAATCACGGGGGCTATAAGGGGGCACACTCATCATCTCATTGCCCCAAGTCAACTTCACCTGCTCGCGGTGCACCCTGCTGAATGACAAACGATGCTCTGACAACCGACAAATGGCGGGATAACCATTTCTTAATAACACTTCGCAGCTAAATGGCGCGGACTAGTGAGGGGCAGCAGCGTCACTAGTGTGAGAAGCTTTGACCTGCGATCGCCAACCCGCATGCCCAGCGTGGCGATAATGGGCAAATCCTCCGATGGCAAGCCAGAATTAACCACGGCCCTCAGTTCCCGGCCGCGTTGCTATTCCTGATTTTGGCAGCAGTCACGGTAACGGCAAGCTCCGTGGAAATCTCCAGAGCCTCGAGCAGGGTAGCTTACCTCATATTGAACCTATCCGAGAGGTATAGCTTCAAGGTTATTCAGGTCTACGCACCGAACTCGGCACTCTCGGATGACGATGTGGAGGAAATGTTTGAGGACATCTCCAAAGCCTTGCATTCCACCACTAAGGCCCACTACAACGTTCTCATGGGGGATTTTAACGCTAAAGTGGGTACTCCCAATTCTGTACTCAGAATTGCAGCGAATCGGTAGTTGGATCCTACGGGTTTGGCAGCAGAAATCATAGGGGGCAAATGCTTGACAACTTTATTGAGAAGGAGGAGCTTTTTTTGATGAATTCCTTCTATATGAAACAGCCCCAAAGGAAGTGGACGTAGCGAAGCACCGTCACTTTGACGAAAAATGAGATAGACTTCAGCATAACGGATAAAAGCTTATATTCAGGGATGTCTCGGTGATCAACAGGTTTAATACGCCGAGTGATCACAGACTTGGTTGAAGCTCTCTGAAGATCAACTTCGAGCTAGAGCGAACTCGTTTGATGACGTCTAGGCTCCATCTAAATATGTTCTAAACTATGTTGAGATCCGAAGCCTTCCAGTCAGACCTGGAGCACTGATCCGCTGCCGTTGAAACACAAATGACGTCGACCAGGCTCTCGATCAATTGGTGGAAATCCTCAGGGAGAAAGGTACGAGATTTTGTAAAATGCGGCGTATGGGCAGCAAGTCCAAACGTTCGAAAGAGACTATGAAGCTTATGATGGAACGACGTGAAAACCCATCTATCACTTCGTCAGAACAACGGGCGCTCAACAAGTACATAAGAGAGTGCACGTTATTGACGACAGCCACCGATATGCCGTCGACGTGTCTACGGCTATCGCCATGAGCACTTAGTCCAACACTCCTTGGTAAGACTGGTTGCCAAACTTTTGTTCTTCTACCCGGAAGAACAAGAAGACCCTACTCAAACTATACCAAAACAACAACAACGAGCCATTATCACTAACTAATCACTGATTAATTATTAAAAATAACTATTTTAAAACAATGGAGACAACAGCACCCTATAAATACAGTATCTTCAAAGTTTATTTGGCTCGTTTACCCCCGAGTGATATCGGGGTGAAACACTGAACTACCGACGTAGACAATTCTTCATAAGATTTATTGCTCCCCTTTAACTGGAAATTCGGTGAAAATTGGCTTTATTTCATTTTATTTTTGAACGTGTGGGTAGATTAGATGCTTTTGGCAAAAAGTAAATTGGATGGTCGGCACAGACTACCTACAACATAGTATAGATGGTTTTTTTTTTTTTTTGGGTGGGAAGTCATCAAATAACTTCTCCCGCTCTGGGCGGAGCGGGAGGGCGTGTCAGACTTTTACTGACTAAAACCCACCCGTGATCTCTCAGCTGCCTATATGCCAGGGGCCGCGGTATCTCTTTCGAACAACCCGCACCCCTGGCAGGCATCGGCCCTTGCGGGCCCCATCAGTTGCTGCTGACATCTCTTTGAGGCGCGCGTGGAACACAACGCGCCGTCGACCCGAGCTTGGTCCTTACCGGACAGCGAGCTACCCATTACTCGCCATCCGCAAGCCCGTGCCTATGGTGGCCGGGAATCAGCCTGGGATTCCCGGTGCCCAGGGGGTCTCCTGCGGAGGCCACGGCTGTGAGGGCGCATGTACTGCATCTCCCTCACGTGCGCCACCTCCCTCTTTGCGAGCATAACTGCTTCACTGAAGGAAGCGACTGCTAGCCATGCACTCTCGCTCCGTACCATGGCCTGGACCAGTGTCGGACGCGAGAGATCGCCGCCGCCAATCACCTCCACCAGGACACGGCGGTGCTACGCCCAAGTCGGGCAGACCTCCACCGTATGCTCCACCGTATTCTCAGGGTGATCTTCGCAATGGAAACACCCGGGCGTTTCCTCCCGCCCTATCCGAAACAGGAACCTCCCGAAACATTCGTGTCCGGTGAGGACCTGTGTCAGGCGGAAGGTGAGGACGCCATGCCGCCTCTTAAACCACTCCTCAAAGAGGGGACTTACCGCCGCAATCGTGGCGTGCCCAATATAGTATAGATGGTCGGTGTCCATTGGGTGGGGTTCGTTATGGTTGGTAATATAGGTCTCAAAATAATAAGTTTGGGCCAACGCCTTCAATGTTCTGACAAATCGACTACATGACATTTCAAAAGCCTTTGAATAATTTGTCCTACCATAATATTCTTTAACTTCATCTTTACATAGCATAAAATAAAGTCGCTTTTTGTTTTTGTACAATTAGATCTTTTAAACTAGCCAACGGATATTGACGCGGTTTTCATCAATAGACAGAGTAATTCAAGAGGAAAGTTTACATGTATACCACGCGGGCGAAGCTGCTGGCAAAATCTAGTAATAGTATAAATGTGGTAAATTTGTATGTTTTATTTTCGTGATTGACGAATCAATCACGCAAAAATGGCATAATAGGTTTAAATTAAATTTGGCGCTCAGGTAGTTTATAACCGGTATACTTTTATTTCGGTAAATTACAAGTTTTTCCAAAATCCACGTGGTTGGAGCCGCGGGCAAAAGCTAGTCTGAAATAAATGCAAATCGAACTCGGTTTGGCAGATATCAATATTTTATTTCTATGATTCAGTAGAAGTAATTTCAAGGAAATATTTTTGCAAAGTACTTACCATTTCTCTGTTAAGTTTTTTTTTTTTCATTACATTTAAAAAAAAACTCAACATTCATTATATTTCTAGTACAAATTTTTGCCTAAGAAAAACAGGAAAACCAGTTGCCACAGAACAGCCACAGGGGTTAACATCACAATTCGGCAATTACTCTCGACGTCAAGACGACCCGTTGATCGGGAATCACTTTTTCTCCAAATTGTTCCTCCGACAGATCGTTTCCTGCTAAATTGGGTTCCAATAGACTGGTCGATATCTCTTTCCTAATTTTACGCATTTTGACGTGAACGAGGTTGGCAGGATTCAAGGTCTGACAAAGGTTTGAAAAGGTTTTTGGTTTAGAAGTCGATTTTATGATTTGGGCCGGATTGATGGTTATAGGCTCGACCCGTATTACGTAAGACTTTAACATAACTGGCGGAATGTGGGTGGACTATAGGTACAGCATCAACGGTCGGGGATTACAGGTGTCGTCATCATCATCATTTCAGCCGAAAGACGTCCACTGCTGGACATAAGCCTCCCCCAAAAAGGGGGTTTTGCCATAATCGTCACGCTTGGCAGGCGGGTTGGCGATCGCAGTACGGTGGTCAAATGCGTAGAGAACACTGCTGCCTATTCTCTCGTAAGCCTCTTAGTCGCCTGCTACGACACCCATGGGAAGAAATGGGATGGTGCTATTCTCTTACGTCCGGCAACACACGGAACAGGTGTATGTTATGTTAAGTAGGTAAGTCTATTAAGATTAAGTTCGTTTCGGGATCATTATCGGGCAAATATGCAATGTTACTAATAAAATTGTTTCAGTTATGTAGCTCCAGTGAGTTTGTTCTATGCTGAGATTCAAGCAAATTACGTCTGAATTGGGATGTAGGTAGTATGAATAAATGTTTTCTTAACTTAAATTATTATAGTTTATAGGTTTTAGTTTAAATAACATGATTTTTAAATATTATTATTTCTCATGTGTATTCCGTGGAAAATTGGCCATTTGGCCGTAGGTATATTTTTTGTATTTCTTCCTAAAAAAATGTTATGTGTCACTATTTCTTTTCCCTAATAAATAAAATCAATAAATAGTATTATTTATTTCGATGTTTTGCAATCTATAAAGACACTACTGCTCACACATCACTGTCATCTATATTATTTAAAATATAATAAAAATAATAATAATATAGGTGTATTAATAATTCTACAAATATAATATGTAACCAAGGTACATAATCCGATAATCAGATAAACCGTGTAACAAAATCCACAAATCCTATCTCAGATTCTCCCACGCCTACACATCGAGCCAGAAAAAATGTCCCCAGTCCAAAATCCAATTCCGAGTATTACATTTTTCAGTGCCCAACATCGCTGTCTAGCTTGTATCCAGCCATCCGTGTTCTTCTTTCATCGAAAACATGTTGCCATTTGTCTTTGCCATAGTTTTTATCTCGTAGTCGCTCATCGAAACACCATAAACTGACTGATACCAACTTTTTACGGCGCTCCAATTTAGGAAGGACAAAAAACGAGACGAAGATAGCGTTTGAGGAAGGGTTCTGTAGTGAGGTTTTTGTGCAAATAAATACATTTGTTGTGATAATGTTTTTCTTGTAATCGGTACCAGTTGTTTCAGGGTTGTGCTATTTTCTTGAATTCAGAGTTTTCTGTGAGGTTTATTTGGGTTCTGTATCGATAAATAGAAAAAAGCTGCCATCTGAGCCATTGACGTTCTCTCTCTAGTTTAGTTGACATCTTTAACGTTCTCATAATCAATATCCCTGAAAGCATAGGCAATCGCTTTCGGAGTGTTTCGTTTTTCTACAAGAACTTTCGGCTTTCTGGTAGCTTAATACCAATTTATTACATTTTTTATTTTTCCAGCATCGTTTTCACTGATAGAATGTCAGGGCCAAATCAAGGGCCACAGGTGGTCTTGCAATGATTTCCGTCACCACAAACCAGTTGTTTCTTGAATGAAATTATTTAAACAAGAGCAGTGGGGACCCAGAGAGCAGTGGAGCCCCAAGTAACGAGTTGTAGGTCAAAATCAAAATCAAAATCAAAATATTTTATTTCACATAAACCTGCAAGGGCACTTATGAAACGTCAGAAGCTAGGTGCACGGTTCCAATTTGTCGCTTCCTATGGAGAAGAGCCGGCAAGAAACTCCACGGTTACTCTTTTAAAAATAATTGGATTTTATAATATTTTCAAATTACAGTGATATTAGGTATGGGAGGACAGTGCAGGCCTGTCAATAAGTACCAGGTACTTAGAGGAATGAAAATAAAGAATAGAAACTGTAGGCCTACAACGTTCTCTCATTCACAATATGTAAAAGAATCTACATAAGTAAAATCAACCTATTTAAACCAAGTGATATGATTTCCATGAGACATAGGTTGAACCCAGGCGTTTTAATTTCATCACCACAGCTCTCGAAACGAAACATTGTGAGGAAACCGGTATGTCCTAGAGTGAAAAATTCAAAAACATGTGGCAGCTACCAACCCTCACTAGGTACGCGAAGTAGATTACAGACCACTCCTTCTCACCGAGAGGAAGTTTGTGTCCCAGCAGTGAGAACGAAAAAGGCTGTTTTGATTAACATTTAAAAATACACCTTAAATATCGTGATACCATGACATTTACAATCCACTAAAGGACAAAGAAACCTATACCACCGAATTTTTACGCCACTGTACCCTAACGAAGCCAGGCGTGGGGTGGTTCCGATCAATTTTATAAGACCCTCCCAGATTTTTATTGTCTTCGCTCGCTGTTCGTTAGTTCCCGTTTATTGGCAATAGGCAAGTTATTGATTGGAAAGGGATAATTTAGGAACACTAAAAGAGTGGAATAAACGATGTATAAGGAAAAAATCTTCTGTTTCCTGCGCAATATTGCGGTTGTACAGATTTTGTGGTATTTTTTAGTGTTTCCTGATTTACGGTGTTGTATTTTGTAGGTTGTTTTATTTTTTTGCTGCTAATAATGGAACGCAATTACCTGTTTTGTAAAGGCTACTCATTTACTTAGGCACCCTTTTGTAAAACAGGTTTGTCAGATTTTCGGGCTTCTGACAACTCGTAATGACTATCAAAGATCCACAAATGACAGCCGGCACCAACGGCGTAACGTGATTTCCGAGGCACGAAGGGGTCTTGGTATGTAAAGGTCCACGGCCCACCCGTGGCAAGCGTAGCTTAACCTGATCTATAGACCCTTGAAGCTGTTATTACTTAGGCACAAGACCTGATAAAATAATTTGTATACAGTCTAAATATCTCAATTACATATTAAATTAAAGATATATTTCGTCCGATGTACATACATTATTATATTCTCTATCTCTAGTAAATCAGTAGATACTTAGCAACAGTCCTCGTATATCTTGAAGCCAATGAGTCATGTCGGACGGCGCCGATCGATTTTCGGATTTTATGATTCTTAGATGTCACGATGTTTTGCGGTCCGTAACATATAAATACTATAAAAATACTATAAAATATGTAACTTTTTAATTTATCTTCCTATACTTAGTGATCTTTAGATCGACACATTTCTTTAGATTTCCAAATATAAGCATAGCATCTAATATTTGAAACTCACCAATAAGGTGGAAGCTTCAAGAAATTCAAATTTATCTTACGTTCATTGCAATTGGCAATCCAATGTGAAGCTTTATGTTAAACAAAATATTATGATTCGCGACAGAAACTATTTCATGAAAAAGTAATTATTAGTAGTGAAATGAACTTAGACGGTTGTATTGATGATTTAAATGATAATTACGGAAAGTCATATCCGCTATAGCGTCACGTGCCGTACCACGGCAGATAGCAATTTACAGTTGACTGACATCTGCTGTTGAACGTCAGATAGTCTGTGGGCGCACTGTTTTGCGTTTTTCTGTGGAACTAAGCAACCTATCTCTTTCATTCTTGTATTAAAATGATCAGGATAGACAAGGCTAGCTATTTCTTTAACATTTGTACCAACATAACAGTGCAAACGTTCGCGGTATTCATTGCAAGACGTATCTTGAAAGTTGATTCTGTCGTCCATTGTGCGGTGCAATAAAAGTGTTCTAGTTTGTGTATTTTTAAGGGAAAGTGCTGATTTCAAGGATGAATACGTAAGTTAAGTTAATTATATTTCTATATATGTATTAGTTATAAGCATTTTAATATATTTTCGCAAATATTTTACGGAAAAAAGTCAACGAAGTGAAAAAATGGCGCGATATAAAATCTTTGCGACGGCTTTTCGTGTACGTATTTTGTATTAAATGGCTGAAATACTATTAAAACGGTAAGACAATTTCATAAACTATCCATAAATATACAATGTTTTGTAAGAAAATTCAATTAAAGTAGCAAAAAGATGCAATTTTAACATTTCAATCCTCCGTTGCTAGGCAGACAGTGCCTAGCAACGGCAAGGCCGATGACGTCATCGCTCGATTTTTGATAAGATAGCAAATTATTAGAAAAAATTAAAACTTTGCAAGAACGCTTAAATAGGAGGTAATTTAATGTAGTTTCTGGAATAGTTTTCACATTTGCAATCGATTTAGCAATTCATAAGAAAAAACTCGTTTTTGTGAAGCACGTGCGCAGCCCGTGTTCCTTTGTTGTTGTAAACAATAGACTTTTTGATGGGTTTTATTTACGACTTCCCTTTATTGTGAACACTTGTAAGTATTTTTTATAGTTAGCAACAGTCTTGAACTCATTAAATACACAAACATTAAACAAACTGCGACATATTGTCGATAAGCAAAAAACTTGAATGAGAGTCGAGGTTGCGTAATAATTTTAAGTGGACACTTGAGTCGCGTAAACATAAGATAAGATTATCGTCTTTTTTATATGCTTTGGCTGCCTGGTGTAATATTTTTAGTATGTAATCGTTATTGTAGTGTAATAGTGATTACTATTAAGTGTTTTTATTATTTAAATTTGTATTTTATTTACATTTCTGGGGCCTTGAATGATAAAAGTGAGAGAAAAATGACAACACTCGTTTTTCATTTAAAAAATACAATTTTTTTTGTAAAACCCAATTACATGTTTACATTACGCTGAATAGAAAATATTGTACAAATTCCGAAACAGTTACAGTTTAATATGAGTTTCATGGTAAAATAGCGAAAAATCGGGGTTTAAACGCAAGGGGACCCAAAATGGGCGTGACCTAATCTAGGCCATGTGCATGACCTAAAAAATGTTCATTTGACAGCTGTCAATTAAAATATGTAACTTTTTAATTTATCTTCCTATACTTAGTGATCTTTAGATCGACACATTTCTTTAGATTTCCAAATATAAGCATAGCATCTAATATTTGAAACTCACCAATAAGGTGGAAGCTTCAAGAAATTCAAATTTATCTTACGTTCATTGCAATTGGCAATCCAATGTGAAGCTTTATGTTAAACAAAATATTATGATTCGCGACAGAAACTATTTCATGAAAAAGTAATTATTAGTAGTGAAATGAACTTAGACGGTTGTATTGATGATTTAAATGATAATTACGGAAAGTCATATTTGTTATGGTCGCGAATCATATCAAATACCTTTAAACGGGCAATTCTTGCATATATGTAATGTAAGGCAGTAGATGGCGCTCGAGAACTGTCGGGAAGTTGACAACTGTGAAGATAGCAACGCGCGGGCGGCGGGCGCGCCTTGTTGGCATGCACCGAGGCATTCACTCTCTTTCCTCGCGGACACCGACCGATCAACATCTACTTTCTGTTGTACTTACTACATTGTGTATTTTAATTAAATATTTTGTTAAATCTTTCCTTTGTTTTTCTGAGCTCTTACAGCTCAGAAGTGGGATAGAACTGCAGCCCACGTAAGTGTTTTAAAATAATAACTGTTAGTGTATTCTAATCAGGTATCGTGTTTGACTATTGATTGACTTTATTTTACAGTTGCATTTCACTTGA
This sequence comes from Polymixis lichenea, assembly GCA_949091785.1. Taxonomy (NCBI): domain Eukaryota; kingdom Metazoa; phylum Arthropoda; class Insecta; order Lepidoptera; family Noctuidae; genus Polymixis; species Polymixis lichenea. The sequence goes on from OX420948.1 coordinate 1,209,129, forward strand.
CCGTGTACCCTATTTATTGCTTCGTGTGATTATTCTACAATAATGGGACACCATAAAAAAAGTAAACGTAAAAATAAGGATGACAGTGACAATGAAAAATCATTGCGTCGTCGTTTAGTCAAAGATGTTAATACACGTAGATTACTAGAACGCGTAGTCTTATTGGAAAATCAAGTCTCGCAGGGCATGGTTAACGTAACACCCGCATTTGGGGGTAGTTCTGGCGCCGCGACGAATGCGACAAATCAATGCGCAGATGCCCAATCTGGTGATCGTTCCTATACGCCGTCACTACCCGCGGTACCCGTGAACCTCGTGAACCTATTGCCACCAGTACCTAACGAAAATCCATTAGCGCGTTCCGGAGACGGGTCCCCAATGGCAGACAGTATAGCACAGAATCCCTGCGTAGATACTGCTCGTGAATTACATTCTGAAACTTCCATGCAATCGGCATCGGTGATAGTCCCGACGTTAGAAGCTACCACTGCAAGTCCACCACATTCCCATCACAACATTCATCCGTCGTGCTCAACTTCCTTAAGATATGTCGGTCGTAGCGATCCAATACCGGAATTCGATCCATATATTTCTTTGATTACAATGGAACAATGGATTAGAAAAGTTGAGGGTATTTCAAACATGTACGGTTGGGACGAAAAAACTGCCATATTTAATTGTTCCTCTAAGCTAAAAGGCTATGCGCGGCGGTGGTATGATCAAGTTAACGACGTAAATTTAAATTGGTTAGATTGGAAACAACGTCTTACGGCAGCTTTTCCGTCAAACCGAAGTAAATTAACTATGATGCGTGATCTTGTAAACGAGTTACGTCGTCCTGAACTAGATTATATTCAGTTTTACTACGATAAATTGGCGCTGGGTAACGCATGTGGAATACCAGACTCCCTTGTCACTGAGGCCATCATAGGTACGATCGGAAATGAATTAATAGAAGTAGGCGCTATTTCCGCGGGATGTCGTGACCCAATTAGCTTACTGAATTACTTGTCATCGTTTAGGCGCCCCGCAGGCGCAAATGCTGATCGCAATAAGAGGTACAATAGTCATTATGACGACCAATTAAAGTGCAATATTTGTAAACGACGAGGCCATACTGCAAATAAGTGTAATAATAAACCTCGGAAGCAAGACAGAACGACTTTGGTGTGTGCATTCTGTAGCAAGCGCGGTCATGACGAAACTAATTGTTTCACTAAAAATAAAAAATGTAGTTTCTGTGGCAAAACAGGTCATATAAAAGAAGAATGTCTTAAACTAAAAAATCGCCGTGCAATTTCAAACAAAGAAAATGACATACTGTGCGCGTTATCACTGATGCGTCGGGTAGTTCGAAATATTACATGAACGTAAAAATTAATGAGTTCTCTGTGTATGGTTTTATTGATTTTGGAAGCGCTTGCGTCACAATAACAGAGTCAGTAGCTAGTCGTTTAAAATTAGAAGCGATTCCTTGCGAAAATATTGTTTTGTCCGGTTTTGGTGGCTCAAAAACCAATCCAATCGGTGTGGTAGTTGTTAAGATTCAAGTTGACGAGGCTACTTGTGATTGTAAGGCTTTCATAGTACCTGACTCTGCTCAAGATATTGGCACAATTATAGAGCAGCCTTTTACAGAGCATTCTACCGTATATGTGATTAAAACGCCGACATCTTTAAAGATATTTAATGCAAATCATTTCCTCGAACTACCTGGTGCATGTAGTGAACTTGAGCGCGTCAAGTTGGTTTCGGATGATGAAATAATTTTACAACCCGGTGTAAATAAAATACTATTATCTTGTTTTGATTTTGTGTCTGATTCAGTTACACTGCGTGCTACTGAATATAATACGCCGAGGGCGGAGTGTATTATTCCCGAATGTAAAACCGAGGTTATTGATGGCAAAGTTGTCATAAACGTAATTAATATTAGTAATGAGGTCATAAAACTACCGCGCAACCGATGTGTGGCGCGAGCGACGATTACGGATAGTAATTATAAATACAAAATAGGTGATTACCTGGAACCAAATGTCGTGACTGGCCTTGAATCTTTACTGCACGATTATTCAGATTGTTTTTCGGGTAGTGAAAATAAAATTGGAAAATGTTCAGTCCAAATGCACATTGAATTAACTGATACGAAACCTATTTATTACCGTCCGTATCGAATGTCATTAGGAGATCGGGAGAAAGTTCGTGAAATTGTATCAGACTTATTGAGTAAAGGAATTGTGGAGGAATCAAATTCCTCATATGCCAGTCCTGTCATATTGGTCCCCAAAAAGTCGGGTGAAGTACGTATGTGCGTAGATTACCGCGCATTAAATAAAATTACTAAAAAGGAACGTTATCCTTTACCCGTAATACAAGATCAGTTAGACCGGTTATCCAAGCAACGCGTTTTCACCTGTCTTGATATTATGTCAGCCTATCATTGCATTCAAATTGCTGATGATAGTAAACAGTATACAGCATTCATAACGCCGGATGGGCACTACCAGTATACGCGTATGAGCTTTGGATTGGCGAATGCACCGTCAGTGTTTCAGCGTGCAATGGACAATATTCTCGGTTCGTTACGTTTCCAATGTGCGACAGCATATTTGGATGATATCCTCATTTATGCTGAAAATTATGATGATGCATTGCACCGTCTCAGAGCCGTATTGGAGAAAATACGGGATGCTAATGTGACGCTCAGGTTAGACAAGTGTTCTTTCTTAGTCTCAAGTATAGAGTACTTAGGGCACGAGGTGTGTGATGGCGAAGTCAGGCCATCCAAGTATAAACTCACTGCAGTTCGTGATTTTGCCGTGCCTGGAAACGTACATCAGGTACGTCAGTTTATGGGTCTGGCAAATTATTTTAGGAAGTATGTGCCTAATTTTGCCAGCCTCGCTCGTCCTATCACGATACTCACCAAAAAGGACCAACCGTGGGAATGGGGTGACCAACATTCTCTTGCATTCAACCGCATTAAATCAATCTTAGTAAAACAGCCTGTGTTAGCGATGTTTAATCCGGATTATGAAACCCAAATTCATACAGACGCGTCCAAAATAGGCTTAGGGGGAATATTGCTTCAGAAGCAACCGGATGGTGCCTGGAAACCAGTCGCATATGCGAGTAGACAGACTACGTCTGCCGAACAAAAGTATCACAGTTTCGAACTAGAGACGTTGGCTGTTGTCATGAGCCTGAAAAAGTTTAAGGTATACGTGTCGGGTTTAAAATTTGTTCTAGTTACCGATTGTAGCGCATTACGCTGGACATGGACCAAACGTGATTTATCTCGCCGTATCGCCCGGTGGTGGCTTGAAGTTCAAGGTTTTGACTTTGCTGTTGAGTATCGTGCCGGCAAATCCATGGCTCATGTGGATGCGCTGAGTCGTAATCCTGTGGATTCAGTAATGCGATGTGTTGAAAAAGACCTAGTTGAATGTGTGCAGCAGGATGACGACTCGTTGCGTGTTATCGTGGACCAGCTGAAGGATGAGGTTTCGAAGGGCATAACTAATGGCTTGGTTAAAGATTTCTTGTTTGAGAATGGTGTACTATTTAGAAAAGTCGGGAATAATCGAAATGTAGTTGTTCCACGAATGTCACGTTGGTCTCTTGTTCAAAGTTTCCATGATAATAACGGTCACGTTAATTTTAATAAAACTTATAATGCTATAAGGTCAAAGTACTGGTTTCGCGGCATGCGTCGGTTTATCCAAAAGTACACTCGTGGTTGTATATCATGTCAATATGCTAAAAAACCAACTGGCCGTCGTGTAGGCTTGTTACATCCAATTGAAAAGGTGGCTGTACCTTTTCACACGGTTCATGTAGACCATCTTGGCCCGTTCTGTAAAAGCCCATCAGGCAAAATGCACATTCTAGCAATAATAGATGCCTTCACGAGGTTTATATGGATCGAAGCTGTTCGAGACGTCAGTTGTAAATATGTGTTACAAACGTTTGACCAATTAATTAAAACTTTTGGTGTTCCAAGTCGTATAATAAGCGACCGTGGCAAAGCTTTTAGCTGCAAAGATTTTAAAGAGTATTACACTCAAAGACAAATAAAGCATGTCATGACGGCGGTCGCTAGCCCAAGGGCGAATGGGCAGATAGAACGTTTTAACAGGACTATACTTGACGCCCTAGTAGCATATGTTGGCGATGACCAAAATGACTGGGAGAAATACTTGCCTAAGGTACAGTTAGGAATAAACTCTAACGTAAATAATAGTACGGGTAAGACTCCATTGGAACTTCTTTATGGGTTTCGACCTAGACTCGTAGGCGATATAGTTCTGCCCGATAGGTCACCCAATTTAAACGAATTGAGGGAAATCGCTGTCACGCGATCAGCTAAATTGTCTCAGCAGGCAAAGGACAAGTATGATCAAAAACGGCGTTATGAACCTCCTTTTAAGATAGGTGATCTAGTTCTTGCCGAACGAAAGATCATTCGCAAGGGTTTACGCAGTGGTAAACTTATGCCGCGTTTTGACGGGCCATATAAAATTATAAAGGTCCTGCCTCATGATCGGTACGTGATTAAGAGTACACGTAGCCGTGGTCGTCTTTATGAAAATGTCCTGGCCAGGGATAAGTTAAAACTTTTCCAATATAATCATTCCGATGAGTCTGATAATTCTTATTCTGAATAACGATTTATTTCAATTGATAAGTGCACATTTAAATTGTTATATGGATCCATTTTTAGTCATAATTGATATTAAAAATAATTTGTGATCGATCTTTGTTTCAATAGCGCTAGCCTTCAGAGGCATTACATTAACATAACCTCAAATAAACACATATCAGTTCAAGTTGGCATTAAGAAGTCAATTACACTGACATTCAGACGTCAGTTCAAGTTGGCATTAAGAAGTCAATTACACTGACATTCAGACGTCAGTTCAAGTTGGCATTAAGAAGTCAATTACACTGACATTCAGACGTCAGTTCAAGTTGGCATTAAGAAGTCAATTACACTGACATTCAGACGTCAGTTCAAGTTGGCATTAAGAAGTCAATTACACTGACATTCAGACGTCAGTTCAAGTTGGCATTAAGAAGTCAATTATACTGACATTCAGACGTCAGTTCAAGTTGGCATTAAGAAGCCAATTACACTGACATTCAGATGTCAGTTGAAGCTGACATTAAGATGCCAGTCGCCGCATCGGGAGTTCGTGAGCGAGCTGGGCCGTCATCAGCACCATGGAGCGAGAGCTACTCGGGACGCGCAGCTGTATCAGGAAGGCCGACTGTAAGGCAGTAGATGGCGCTCGAGAACTGTCGTGAAGTTGACAACTGTGAAGATAGCAACGCGCGGGCGGCGGGCGCGCCTTGTTGGCATGCACCGAGGCATTCACTCTCTTTCCTCGCGGACACCGACCGATCAACATCTACTTTCTGTTGTACTTACTACATTGTGTATTTTAATTAAATATTTTGTTAAATCTTTCCTTTGTTTTTCTGAGCTCTTACAGTAAATATATATTCTGAATCTCGTAAACGGCTCCAACGATTTTCATGAAATTTAGTATGCACGGGGTTCCGGGGGCGATAAATCGAACCTTTTTAGAAAACTTTAAAAAAAATATGGTCATCCAGATATTTTAAATTAACACATAAACTTGCCCGAATACTTACGAGCTTACGAGCACCTTAACATGAGCGTTTCGAAAAAACGTCATAACTTTAATGCGTTTGATTTTTCCATCGGGCATCGTTCCCGTAATACACTAGAGTACAATATCTACTAAATAGTATACCTACTCGATAATGCCAGGAGTGTGGGTTGTTCGAAAGACATACCATAGCCCCTGGCACACAGGCAACTGAAGGAAGACGGGTGGGTTTTAGTCAGTAAAAGTCTGACACGCCCTCCTGTTCCACCCAAAGCGGGAGAAGTTATTTGGTAATTTCCCACCAAAAAATAATCGATGCTATAGAACTGATTTACTAAGCTGTCAGTACGTACTGTTACATCCCTAGAATACACCCTTATGTGCCTAGTCAGCACCACATCATCATTTCTGTCTAGACTCAATGCATCGGTCAGGCAGTAGCGCCAGTTCGGGTTGAGACTCCTACCGGATAGGTCACCAGTCAGAATATTGACCAAGTTTCCCTTTTTTTGTATTTTGTGACCTTAATTAAATATATATTCAAGTAACTTTCTTTAAATCGTTTTTTTTAAAAAGGGATTTCTAAAGTGTGTCCTAACATTGGTGGCAGCGGTGGGATTAATATCCCGTAGAACGTCTCGCGAAGTGTTATCCAGTGAAAGTGTCCCTGTGCCAAGTGTATCTTGTGTGCTTCGTAAACCTACGACCCGAACTCAACGAGACCTATCTGCGGCCTAAGAGAGGCCAACCCTGGCTGAAATAGGCCAACTCCAGCGGCCTACGAGAGGCTAACTCCAGCTCAAAAGAGGCTAAATCCAGAGCCCTTTTGAGGATTCATCCAAGTCGTCACCTGTCTGCTGTACAGTGGTACCGGGCAGCGCGCTGCAGGCGCATTCTACGGACCTGCCCGTATCCAGCACCGCCCAGGATCAGACGTCCTCCGTGTCCCCACAAAATGAAGTGTTTTTGTGTCCTGTGAGTCAGTTCAGTGCTCCTAATTTTAATTCTATTCATATATTTGCCGTGTTAACAAAGCATAAGTTAATCTATATTCCTGTTACTTTGTATTAATATCGTTATAACACTGTGCCCAGACCGTAGTCTAAACATCCTTCGCCCACGTATTTGGCTGCTTAGTACTCGGAATACTGATAAGCCGTCTAGAACCAGTTGGCAAAAGTTTTAATATCGTGACCATAGTATAGTTATTGTATTTTATTCCACAGCAAGTTATTTTCGTTACATAAAATGACTAAATCAGAATCGAAAAAAGACCTTAGAGAGGTAAAAGATGAGGAAATACCCCTTAGTGTTATCTTAAAATTTATTAAACCATTCGATGGTTCTAGAGAAAAATTAAATGCTTTCCTAGTAAACTGCGACAATGCAATTTCCTTATCTTCATCATCTCAGGAAGACATTGTCTTCAAATATATTATCAGCCAACTAGATGGTAAAGCGCAAAGCGCATGTTCCATCAAAGACTTTGACAACTGGTCATCTCTCAAAGAATTCTTGAAAAATCAATTCGGTGAGAGAAAGCATTACGCCCATTTACTTACCGAACTTCAAGAGTGTCACCAAACTAACCAGGAGACGGTCAGCCAATTTCACCTGCGAGTCGAAACTTGCTTATCCAGATTGCTTACAGAAGTAACAATTTCCAATATAAAGAGAAGTGAACTTGTCGGTAGAGTGGCTGCGATGGAGGACTTAGCGCTTCACATATTTAACATAGGTTTACATCCTCGTATAGCTAACATTGTCAGATGTAGAGATCCAAAAAACTTGAACGAGGCTGTCAACTATGCAATCTCTGAAGAAAAGATTCAGCAATATTCATTCAAACAAAATGTTAATTTAAAAAAGGATAATAATAGACCTTCACCTAAGCCACATCTACCTAATAATAATAACCAACCTTCTTCCTCTAGAGATTCGACGGTGTGCAGATACTGCAAGAAAGAGGGTCATACTTTAGCCGAATGTAAATTGCGCGAATACAATAATAAAAAATATAACAATAAATTCAATTCTCCCGCGCAACAACATTCTTCTAAGCCCAAGAGTCCTCATCTAAATTTTGTTAATAACGAAGAAAACTCCCTCACAAATGATTTAGAATCTGATCAAGACAATTTAAATTATTAAACGTCTCGACAGGGTGTCGCACGAGACGAACTTTAAAAGACGACGCCATTAATCCTATATCCCATCACCATTCATCCTCTAGAGCTATACGACAGGGTAACCAGCCCCAAACTGGCAGCTCTCATAATGTCACGCGACAGGGTAACCAGCCCCAAACTGAAGACATTCTCCTTAGAGCTATACGACAGGGTAACCAGCCCCAAACTGGCAGCTCTCATAATGTCACGCGACAGGGTAACCAGCCCCAAACTGAAGACATTCTCCTTCGAGCTATACGACAGGGTAACCAGCCCCAAACAGGCAGCTCTCATAATGTCACGCGACAGGGTAACCAGCCCCAAACTGAAGACATTTCCAATCCTCCTCAATCCATGTCTACCCCTGAAAAAGAAAACAACAATGATTATAAAGTATATGAAGTAAATACTAATTTAAAAACATACTTACCTTATATCGTCGCTCAGTCGTCTGTCAGTAAGAAGCCACTTACCCTTTTGATAGACACTGGAGCTTCCTTGTGTATCCTAAAAAAATCATCCCTATCCGAACCCTGTGAATTAGAAGTTGACATGGTCAGAATAAAAGGTATTGACTCAAAGGACCCGATTACGAGTCACGGTAACCTTACTCTGGACTTAAGCCTATCCCCTGGGAACATAGTGTTACACAAATTTCATGTCTTTGATAACTTAAGCTTTCCCTATGATGGTATTATAGGTAATGACCTATTCATTAAAAACAGCTGCCGAATAAATTATGATTCAGGTGAGCTGGAAATTGCTCACCATCATATAAAGCTGTCATTCAACCATCCGTCTTACACAATAGAACCACGAACCGAAACCATCATAGAAAGTTCTGTTAAAAACCCAGAAATTCAGCAAGGCATAATCTTAGACCAACATATATCTGATAAATTGTTAGTAGCTAATTCTATAGTGAAAGTAAAAAGTAATAATCGAATAAATGTATCGATCCTGAACGTATCAGAAAAACCTATTTCAATAAATCCTAACCTCTCGTTGACCTTAATCCCGATAACAAAAAATGAAATATGCTTATCTCAACCTAATGTCAATTGTTATGAGAGAACAAACAGGGTCCTTAAACAGCTACGAACTTCCCATTTAAACTCTGAAGAGTCTGAAGTTCTTTATGACATCTGCAGTCAATATGCAGACATATTCCACCTTCCCGACGATGAACTCACTTCAACTAGTGCCATCAAGCACGAAATCAAAACAAGCTCCTCGCAACCTATAAATGTAAAATCTTATAGATTTCCAGAAGTTCATAAAGACGAGGTCAGAACCCAGATTAGTAAAATGCTGGAACAAAATATAATTAAACCATCCACCTCTCCATGGTCATCCCCCATTTGGATAGTGCCCAAAAAAGTTGATGCTTCGGGAAAAAGGAAATGGCGCATAGTGATTGACTATCGCAAGCTCAACGACATCACTATTGGTGAGAGCTATCCAATTCCCCAAATTAACGAAGTCTTAGACCAGCTAGGTAAGAGTAAATATTTTACAACTCTCGATTTAGCATCAGGATTCCATCAAATAGAAATTTCAGCTGAAGACGTCCCTAAAACTGCTTTTAGTGTACCCGAAGGTCACTACGAATTTGTCAGAATGCCATTTGGTCTCAAAAATGCCCCTGCAACCTTTCAGAGGCTCATGAACACAGTCCTGTCAGGCTTGCAAGGTATACATTGCTATGTTTATTTAGATGACATTGTAATATATTCCCACGATCTTACATCCCATGTCCAAAAATTATCCCACACGTTTGAGAGATTGAGAAAATTCAATCTCAAATTGCAACCGGACAAGTGTGAGTTTCTTCGCAAAGAAGTTACTTATCTTGGCCACACTATTAGTGAAGCAGGCTTAAAACCTAACCCAGAGAAAATAAAAGCTGTAAGTGAATTCCCTAACCCAAAATGTCCAAAAGACGTAAAATCATTCCTAGGTTTGGTGTCCTACTATCGTCGCTTCCTGCAGGATTTTTCTAAACTAGCTAAACCTCTTACATCCTTGTTAAAAAAGGATATACCATTTGAATGGACTAATAGTCAACAACTTGCTTTTGAAACATTAAAAAATAAGTTAATCTCAGCCCCCGTTTTAATATACCCCGACTTTACTAAACCTTTCATCCTGACGTGTGATGCGTCAAACTACGCTATTTCAGCGATACTCTCTCAAGGCGAAGTGGGAAAAGACCGCCCAATAGCTTTTGCTTCACGCACGCTAAATAAAGCTGAAACCAATTACAGCGTTACTGAAAAAGAATGTCTGGCTATTATTTTTGGAACAAAAATATTCCGCCCATATCTTTATGGTTATAAATTTAAAATTATAACTGATCATAAACCACTTAGGTGGCTATTCAATTGTAAAGAACCGGGATCCAAGCTAGTTAGATGGAGACTAAAACTCGAGGAATATGACTATGAGATCGAATATAAAAAGGGCAAGATCAACAGTAACGCTGATGCTCTTTCCCGTTACCCTGTGAAATCCATTCGATCACCAGACACCGCTCACGTACTTACCAACAAACGACCTGTGAGTGTTCCACCTCCATCTCAGCCGCCTGAAATCCCTCCGGTTAATCCTGAAAGTCCCGGAATACCTGAAATTCCCGACTTACCTGACTTTGACTTACCTGAAAATTTCGAGTTACCCGACGACTTAGAACTCCCCGAAGATTTTGATATCCCAACTCCACCTGAAGTCCAGAACGACGACGACACTTACACTAAATGCCTGAAAAAAAAAAAATAATAGATTTAATCAATTTGATACTATAATTCATGAACATAGCGAAACCTTATTAAAAACAAAATTAAAAACTATTATTATACCAACTTCCATTGACCTTGATGAGTCAAATCCCTATATTTCGGAAGTTATCGATAAACTTTCGGAACCAAAAGATATCCTAGAAGAAGATAGGACATTACATTCCTTTCTCTCCTTCGAAAATAATAATGCGAAATTTTACTTACTTTTTGTAAAAGTCCATCACTTCGATCAGTGCAACTATGAGGATATTTTTAAGAGCCTTAAAAATCTAAAACTTGAATTAATTAATAATAACACAACTGAATTCGCTATAACGGACTTTCGTAATCCATTCGATTCACATAGTTTCATGAAGATCCATAATATAATCACATACCTGTTTCACGCTACTTCAATCACTGTCCATATCTTCAAAACATTATAATTTATCCTTCTCCAACTGAGATCAGTAAAATCTTAAAGGAAAACCACGACATTCCCATATCAGGTCATTTAGGTTCAAATAGAATGTTAAGTAGAATCCAGGAAAAATATTATTGGCGCAATATGCGCAGAGATGTCGAAGACTATGTTCGAAAATGTGAGCAATGCCAAACCAATAAAGCCCTGCGTAGAACCAATCGAGCTCCTATGCAGATCACAACGACATCTACACAACCTTTTGAACGCGTGTCACTTGACATTGTCGGACCATTGCCCGAATCAGGCACGGCCAAGCTCAGATTCATTTTGACAATCCAAGATGACCTCACGAAATTTTCAGCAGGCTATCCTATCCGAAATGCTACGGCTGAAGAAACCGCTGAATGTTTAATCCACTTCATATCTCAGTTTGGTATCCCTAAGACCATTCTTACAGATCAGGGAACCAATTTCACAGCGGAACTCTTTAAACAAACCTGTGCCTTTTTGAAAATCAAACAGTTATGGTCCAGCCCCTATCACCCACAAACTCAAGGTGCTTTAGAGAGAAGTCATGCGACTCTGAAAGAATATTTAAAATCTTTCGTCGATGACAACCAAAATGACTGGCCGCGATACGTTTACACGGCAATGTTAACCTATAATACCACAGTCCATTGCACCACAAATTATACACCATATGAATTATTATTCGGTTGCAAACCATTTATACCCACTTCTGTTTATGATACAGCATTGGAACCTACATATCCTAGTTATGTCCGTATACTCCAACAAAGAATGAAACTCTCCAGAGAGAAAGCCGTAGAAAACATCCTTAAATCTAAAATCACATCAAAAGACTATTATGATAGAAGAACTAGGCCTATGAAATACAAAACAGGCGATATGGTGTATATCAAACACCATCCGCGACAAAACAAAGCTCTGTCGCCTATCTGGAAAGGCCCACATAAAGTGATAAAAATTAATGGCAATAATACGTTGACCCTTCTTGTTAATCGCCGTCACGTCAAGTATCACTATGACGAATTAAAGCTGGCGGAAATAACAGATGTTTAGTGTTTATTTTTAATACTTTAGCTTAATCTAATAAACTTAGTTTTAAATAACATTAGTTAAATATTTTGTCTAATATATTTCAGAATGTCTACATTCCTGTCCCTTGCAACTTCTGATATCATTGAACAAGTCACTGAAAGCCCTGGCGTATACTTCGACCCAATAGGAATCATGAAACAGACTAGTGATCATATTCATTTACTTGTACCTATAGATATTACATATATAAAACCTCATATAGACAATATAAACAATGCATTAAAAACTTCTACGCTTTTGTGCCAACAAAATACAATACTTAAAGAATCTGAATGTACAAATATACTACAGCCTCTGGTTTTGCGACTTACCGATATTCTGAAAGACTTCAATGCCATATCTCATTTAACATCTGGGCGAGAAAAGAGATCCGCTTGGTTAGCAGGAGTTGGCTCTCTTTTCAAACAAGTCATTGGCACAATGGATGAAGACGATGCCATAAGATATAATAACGCCATTCAAACCCTAAATAATAATAATATTAAGCTTGCGTCCATTTTAAAGGATAATATTCTTGTAACAAGCACGGCTCTTTCCCGTTACAACAAAACTCTTGAAACTATAACCACAAACGAAGTCCGTTTGAATGACGCTATTATTAATCTATCTAGTACTTTTAGTAATCTGTCAATTATATCTGATAAGCTGTACATAAAATCAAAGACGAACGATGTCTATACTGAACTATCATCTTGTCTACTTACTCTGTCGTTTAAATTAGACGACCTTGTAAATGCAATGCTATTCGCTAAAACTAATACTCTTCACCCATCGGTCATGACACCAAATCAGTTGTATAATGAACTAATAAGTAACTTTAGAAGGTTACCTAATTATGAAGAACTGCCTATAAATTTAGATTTAGATACTATTCATGCTTTGATTGATATGTCAAAGTTATCATGTTATTTTGTAAACAATAAGTTAGTCTTTGTAATCAAAATTCCACTTGTACACTCTTTTGAATTAGATCTATTTAAGGCCATTTCAGTACCTATACCGCACAACATGGAAGAACCAAATTCCTATGCTATGATTGTACCATCCTGTAATTATGTTGGCATTAGTAAAGATAAATTAACATACACTTGTATAAGTAATCTAAAATCCTGTACTGAACCCACAAATAGAGTTTATATTTGTGACGATACGGACACACACTCAATTCAAGCAACACCAATCTGTGAAACTGATATACTTACAAAAATTGTTACAGAAATACCTAAGTACTGTCAAACTAAATTAATGTATGGTCAAATAGATATTTGGCAAGAATTGCAAGGAAACAGATGGATATTTGTCCAATCTGAACCTACTAAACTTTCTATTCAGTGTAAATCTGATTTAATAGAGTTCAAAATATTAGGTACTGGTGTACTTAATATTCGACCTAATTGTACGGCTTATTGTAGAAATAAACAACTGTTTGGAAAAAACAACATTGACATAAATGTTAAAACTATAGTTTCTGATTTTAATCTAATTAATGAAGCCTGTTGTAATCTAGAAAAGTTTAACATATCAAAGCCCAAATTGTTACCCTCTAAATTGTCAAACATAGACTTAGAAAAACTACCTAGCGTTATCAACAATCAAATATTGTCAGATGTTGATAAAATTATAAATAGTCGTAGTCCTAACCTAATTGAATATAGTTCTCACTATCCACTTTTGACTTACCTTATATTCATTCTAATTTTAATTTTTATTAGTTACAAACTTTGTAAGAAGTTTGGAAAATATTCTGGCTGCAAAACAAAACCTAAATTACAAAACGATGACACCTCAGATAACGATCCGGAACCCGAAATAATTTCTCTTCCAAGGTTAAGAATAAATTCGTAACTTTCCATGAAAACCGTAAAGTTCCTCTTAAAGGGGGGGTTGTTACATCCCTAGAATACACCCTTATGTGCCTAGTCAGCACCACATCATCATTTCTGTCTAGACTCAATGCATCGGTCAGGCAGTAGCGCCAGTTCGGGTTGAGACTCCTACCGGATAGGTCACCAGTCAGAATATTGACCAAGTTTCACTTTTTTTGTATTTTGTGACCTTAATTAAATATATATTCAAGTAACTTTCTTTAAATCGTTTTTTTTAAAAAGGGATTTCTAAAGTGTGTCCTAACAGTACTAACGCTATAAAAGAAGTTAGATCAAATAAAATCACCTTAACCCGGTGCCCTAATTCTACTTTATTGATTAGTACGTCGTAAACAAAGGCTAAGATACTAATAAAATTGGCATCCTTTTCTGATCTAGATATCCCAAGAATTCATGGCATTCAAGTTGAATAAAGCTGCGCCTACATTTGTGACATTTCAACGAGCAAAACTCGTGACAATGTGACTCGTGATAACTACGCTTATTTATTTAAGAGTTCTACAGGGTAAAAATAAAACTCAGCAGCAACTGGCTGGTTTTCTATATAATAACATAGAAAACTGCAATACCTACGCAGTCAAAATGTATGGACTGGCAAATTTTTTTCTTCAATTTCCGGACATTATTCTGAAAATAATATCCCAAATCTATGGAAAAAGTTTGTGTTTCGATGTCTCTGTCCCCCTGTATTATTGTCTCAACTTCTACTTTCTACTTATTAAGCTTTTAGTGGCAGAGACACCTCAATTTTGGCAATTTCAACAACTCATAATTTCAGCCGAAAAACGTCCACTGCTGGACATAGGCCTCCTCCAATAAGGGGATTACCATAATCGCCATACTTGCCAGGCGAATTAGCGATCGCAATATGGTCGTAAATTACTTAGAGAACGCTGCTGCTCATTCTCTAGTAAGTCCCTTAGTCACCTTTTACGACACCCACGGGAAAATATGGGATGGTGTTATTGTTTACATCCGGCACCACACAGTGCATGCATTTCGACAACTCATATGCAAGAATGATTTTTTTAAATTGTTTTGTTTTTGTCGCACGTATTAGTCACTTGATTTTTTCGGGTCGGGGAGCTTTTGGAACCGGGGTCGCGATCCCGGATGCTACCTTTAAATACAATAATTAATTTTAGTAGTCATTTGGTACTAAAAGAAAAATAAAAAAAAGTTATGTCTTGGTAAATTACTGTCAACTATTCACGGTGTCCGGTCCATTTAAAAAGGCACAAATGTAGACGCAGCTTTAGCCCATAATGCCGCCGTAAAGTGAGTATATACGAGCGATGTAGAACCTTCATATACTGAGTAATACTCCAACATATGCAAATTCTTAGTACATAATAATTCCTTAATGGAAAATTCCACACGGAATCATCATGGATTATATTATATTATGTACATATTATGTAATGCTTTGGATATATACTTCTTTTGCAAATAATAGGGATTTGAGTAATGTTTATGAAGGCTACATAAATATTTTATGTCGTGTATGTTTAGTTTTACCATACATGTCTAATTACACAAGTCAACACTCTTTTACGTAGGTATATGGCAAAGAAAATACTGAGGCGCTTGTGGCTAAGTAATAGCAGTCACACGGATCGATCGATCAGGTTAAGCTACACTTGCTGTGGTCCGTGGATGGGTGACCATTTTACATACCAAGACCCCGCCGTGCCTCGGAAGGCACGTTAAGCCGTTGGTCTCGGCTGTCATTAGTGGATCTTTGACAGACGTTACGGGTCATCAGAAGCCCGAAAGTCTGACAACCATTCTAACCAAGGGGTATCGCATAATCCAATAACAGGTTGTGGAGATCAGGCAGTCGCTCCATGTAAAATACTGGTGCATCTGGTTAGACTGGAAGCCGACCCTTATATAGTTGGGAATAGTCTAGGCAGATGCTGATGATAATATGCGGAAGTTGAGCTAAGCGAAAAAAATACACTTAAACCTTGCCTTTATTTTTTTTCTGGAATTCATAATCCATACGAGGAAATCTCCGCCAATATCATTAAAACTTAAAATAACAAATGTCTTCTTTAGTATTTCATAAAAGTTGGAAGATAGTAAAAATTATATATCATTTATTAGACTTTAGAATGTCAAAGATATAATAAATGTGCCAATGAATGCAGACGGAACACAGTTAGGTTTTTTTTTTAAATCAATATATCCATTAATCTGTCTCCTTCTTATTTAATCGATGGTAAATTATTAAATGAGTTGAATCTAGTAGGTGGTCACGCCATCCGTATCTTTTTTTGTCTGGGTGGGAAATCATCAAATGACTTCTCCCGCTCTGTGTGGAGCAGAAGGGCGGCGTGTCAGACTTTCACTGACTAAAACCCACCCGTGTTCCCTCAGTTACCTGTGTGCCAGGGGTCGCGGCATCTCTTTCGAACAACCCGCACACGCCATCCGTGTCTTCAATGTCGCTTTTAGGCACTCAGAAGTGCTCATGTATGGACAATACTCAAACTCAAACTGAAGGCATTTATTTCAACTAGACCAACGAGGCAGTCACTAGATCAACAAGGCTCTATTCGTTTGACGTTTTTCCCGTATTTGTAGCTTCCAGTGCTCTCTAAATTAATCTAGACAGTACCGACTGATAACATCTAACTTAAACTAAAGCATTTATTTCAATTAAATCATTTACAGGCACTTTTGAATTGTAAAAAGTCGATTAGTTGGAAATTTGAAGCTAGCTGCCCATTCCAAAATGTAGATCTCTAGGGAAAAGAACAGGCAAGAAACTCCACGGACACTCTTTTAAATCAAGTTGTATATATTGCAAAATCTTGGGTACATTATTCTTGTTGCTTCTGTATGTGAGAACAATGTAAAAAAAAATCCAAATATAAGATTTAAAATAAGCCCTGGAAGTTAGGCGGTGACCAGTCTCAACCGACAGCATCCGTTCACGAACTTGACGCGTGGATCAGCACCATCCAGCTCAACCATTTTGTAGGGAACCGAATGATCCAATACACGCGCCACCATCAGTGAGATATTTAAGTGAGCATGACGTACTCTCAACTGCCATGCTTTTTCAAGTCAACGTACATCAAAACAACACAACGAACGGATGCTTGGTACTCACCTTTAAAAAACTTAAACAAAATGCTTCTAAATTATACAAAACTATAGTTTGCAATGTATTGAGATATTAATAAAATTTGACTTCCTACAAGAAAGATTTTTTTTAATATATATTGAAGTATTCAATAAATAACAGTTAGTTCAGTAAACAGGACATTTTAGACATGCTAAAATGTGAGGACTAGTTGGCTCAGGAGCAACACATTCGGACTGGGTGGTTTATTATAAACAAATTATAGTGAAGCTTTATAGACTACAATTCCACAATTGAAGTCATATATATCATTTGATTTGCGAACTTCGTCGTCCGTTTCAAATAAAACCGTTATTATTAATGCTAGAACTTTTGGTGATCTATCGGAAAGCTTAGTTAAGATACGTTTAAAACGATTTTTGACGACCGTTATCGCTCGATATAATGTTGAATGTTTAGACGATCAATAATTCGATTGCAATTGTCTGTTGCCTACACATTTTCCATTTTTTATAAATGTCACATATTAAAAATCGAGCAAATCTGTAAGCGCCTTTATAGGTACACGGGTAATCCTCGTAATTAAACACGTTCAAAATCTAGTCGCAGTCTCATCTCGGCGACGATCAAATGTCAAAAACTTGTAAAAAATGTATGGAAACTCGAGGTATTCTTGACAGATTGAGACAGATCAGACTGTGAACGTTCTCAAAATTAGCAAAATTGCCCTCTGCCCCTCTTGTCACTCTAATAGAACAGTATTCAACTATTTAAAATCTTCAGGTATATAACCGATTACCTACAGAGTCACAATATGATACTGGCGATTCGATTTCTTTTTTCAACGCTACATTGGATACAAAAAACAATAAGCCACAATAAGAACAAAATAATCCATATTTATATTCACGCCAATATCGGAAACGTTTGAATCCGCCTTTTTGTGTTCAACGGATCCACGTAATGGCCGACCTTTGTTTCGTCCTGCTTTGTACGATCACGTTAAATTGTATGAATAATGCAGAATTAGTAAATTATTATAATAGTTTTCTCTTTTGTAATCATTATCTGCTTACATTATTGGCACTGAAATCTGTTTTTTTTTTTGGGTGGGAAAATCATCAAATAACTTCTCCCGCTCTGTTTGGAGCGGGAGGGCGTGTCAGACTTTTACTGACTAAAACCCACCCATGTTCCCTCAGTTGCCTGTGTGCCAGGGGCCGCGGTATCTCTTTCGAACAACCCGCACCCCTGGCAGGCATCGGCCCTTGCGGGCCCCATCAGTTGCTGCTGAGATCTCTTTGAGGCGCGCGTGGAACACAACGCGCCGTGGACCCGGGCTTGGTCCTTACCGGACAGCGAGCTACCCATTACTCGCCGTCCGCAAGTCCGTGCCTACGGTGACCCGGAATCAGCCTGGGAAACCTGGTTGGGACAGGCTTGCAATAAATATTTATAATTAAATAATTTCAGTCGCGGAAAAACAAATAAAACCAAGTTCTCGTCGCCAAATTAGAAAGTCAAAATTTTATTTGTAAAACATGCGTGTAATAAGCGTTGTCCATAAAATAGGTATACAGATTATTGTGAAGATGGGACAAACATTTTCACAGCACTTGACCAATGCTTTTTAAATTCCATTTAGAACACCTTATCGGATTTCTCCAAGGTCCATTAGAACCTTCCCCTCTTTTTGGCCAAAAAATCAGCATTGCCATATAACGTGGCAATGCTGCCAGCCTTTTGGGTGCTTTTCCTGTTGACAACGATGTGAATTTGACACGTTTCATGGATATATCTATGTAGAAATACCTCCAAATGATGTTAGTAGGTAAACTATACCCTCTCATATACTTACATTTCTAAGACATCTATAATTAATGTCAAGCCGTCGACTACACTCAAGCGTGTGTGGAGAAATTCCATAATTACTCAATATTAGCTAGAACAAGATGGCCGGATCATCGAACACCGTGTCAGGTGCATTATAATACGGATAAGATTGTTCGTCGAGTGCATTGACGTTTTGCTTAGATAATAGACGTCTGCTGCAGTAAGTACCTTGGTAATGTGGTCTAAGCTCTTTATGAAACTGAACTGGCTGTCAGGAAGTAATTAACCGTTACCTACATAATATTTGCGTCATAGTTTGCAGAGAGTTCAGATGTGGCTTAGTTGCAGCCAAGTCCATACTTAGCTCCAACTCACATAATTTGAGATTGGAGCTTCTTTGAAAATAGTTCTGTCAAATTTAGATATTGCCTTTGACTTTGAAAATGGTTATGAAAACCAAAATTAAATGGAAAATCATTTTAAATTGAATACTTCGTTAATTGTTGTACACTAAACGGTTCATGGAAGGTACTGCATATCTTAAGGGGAATCTAGTCGCGGGCTCAAAGTCACCGGTGGGTCTGGCTTAAAAGTATGCTGTCTCACCAGGCATCGTGGCTGACAGAGGTAATATCAGTGATGAGCAGTTTGATGCTAGTCTACATGCACAACGTTATTGAATGAGATGCAGGATAATTTATAGTAAAACAGGCACGTAATAAATTAAGAAAAGTCCTTCGGAAGATCGGGTTTTAAAAAAACACTGCATAAGTCAATCACCTTCGGTTTGTCGATGATATAGTTGTCATGGCTGAGACCATAGCGGACCTCAGTACAATGCTCGATGATCTCAGTAGAGCTTCCAAATGAGTGGGTCCTAAAATGAACATGGACAAGACAAAGGTCATGTCCAATGCCCATGTAATACCCACTCTCATAACGGTCGCAGGCGCTGCACTCGAAGTTGTGGACGAGTACGTTTTCTTAGGACAAACTGGCCAGTTAGGTAGGTGCAACTTCGAAAAACTGTTTAGATCAAGGAGTCTTCCCGGATTTAATTAAATATAGTAAGGTTATACCTCTATTCAAATCTGGGGACAGCAATGACGCCAACAATTATAGACCAGTATCCGTGCTGCCGGTATTCAGCAAGGTGTTCGAAAAGATAATGCTCAATCAAATGCTTAATCATTTTAACACCTACAAAATCTTACACGATCAGCAATATGGTTTCACCAAAGGCCGTTGTACGACTGACGCGTGTTACCTTATTAAAACACATATTTACTGCTTGGGAGGAGGCCCAGGATGCCATTGGTATCTTTTGTGACCTCTCCAAGGCATTAGATTTCGTTAATCACGAAACCTTGCTCTTAAAACTTGAGCATTACGGACTAGGTAAACTTGCGCTCAGTCTAGTAAAATCTTATTTAAATGAAATACAGCAAAAAGTTCATATAAATGGAGTCAATTCACTTGGTTTAAAAATAAAAATGGGTTATCCACAAGGCTCAATATTAGGTCCTTTCCTCTTTTTAGTATATATTAATGATCTACCCCATTTATTAAAAAGCAACCACAAATGGTGTTATTTGCTGACGATACATCCTTAATTTTTAAAATAAATAGACGCGCATCAAATCTTGACGACGTAAATAACGCTCTACTGCTGGTGCAAAATTGGTTCACTGCTAATAATTTAGTATTAAATGGGAAAAAAACTAAATGCATAAGATTTGCTTTACCAACTGTTAAAAGTACTGATTGTGACATAGTATTGAATAAAGAGAAACTAGAATTCGTCGATAAAACTGTTTTCCTTTTAACAGCTCTTGCAGGACGGCTAAGTTCAGCAGCATATGCTGAAAGAAAAATCCGCCAATTCACTAATGTAGAAACCGCGAGGTTAGTCTATTTCAGTTACTTTCATAGCATCATGTCTTACTGTATTTTACTATGGGGACGGGCTGCAGATATCGAGTCTATTTTTATTCTTCAGAAAAGGGCCATCAGAGCAATATATGGCCTCCGTAGGTGAGCTTCTCTACGGGAACTTTTCAAAAATATTAATATCATGACGGTACCTTGTCAATATATCTATGAGAACATCATGTACGTCAGGAAAAATTTAAATCTTTTCAGTAAAAGAGGTGACAGATACACCGTTGGGACTAGAAATAGGGACCAATTAGTTCAACCAGGCTTCAGACTGGCTAAAGTAGACTCATCCTTCATGGGGTACTGTTTAAAATGTTACAATAAAATACCTCCCCACATACTCCAACTGAATGAAATGAAATTTAAATCTTGTATAAAACGCACACTATGCAGCCATGCTTATTATAAGTTGGGAGATTACATCGCTGACAAAAATGCTTGGCTAAACGCTGCTTGTCCTGCTCCACAAGGTAGCTTAAACCAAATTGATTAGCATTTGAAAACGTTGTTGGAGCTGCTGAAGACTGTAAAAGACTAGATAGCATATGTGTGAGCACTATGTTCCTACTATAAAGCTACCATTTACAGGGTACGTCTTTCATTGACTTGAATGTGCCCTGGCAGCTGAGAGTATGTCATGCTCACTCAAATGTCTCGCTGGTGGTGGCGTGTGTGTTGGATCATTAAGTTCCCTTCAAAATAGTTGAGCTGAATGGTGCTGATCCACACGTCATGTTTGTGAACGAGCGCCGCCAGTAGGGACTGGTCATCTACTAGCTCCCACGGCTTATTTTAATTACGGACTTCTGAATTGTTATTTTATTTTCGTTTTAATTACGGACGTTTAATGTGCACGTCTTTTTACATCATTCTCACATTGATAATTTCAACATAATGATGTAAACAACTTTTTGTACCAATACCATGATTTTAAAAGAGTGTCCATGGAGTTTCTTGCCCGTTCTTCTCCATAGGTACCTACGCTTTGGAATGGGCAAATAGCTTCATCTTTTTAATTCACCGACCTTGACAATTCAAAAGTGCCTGTAATTGGTTTATTTGAAATAAATGCTTTGAGTTTGAGTTTTGAGTTTGAAACAGGTTCACCGTCGATTCCAACTCGGCTGAGCAGCGTTTGGGAAGCTTCGCAATATCTTCTCGTCCCACATACCGCAGTGTCTCAAGACGAAAGTCTTTGATCAGTGTTGCTAGTGATGACATATGGAACCGTAACGTGGTCGCTCACAATGGGCCTCATAAGAAGGCTTAAAGTCACCCAAAGGGCAATAGAGAGGACTATGCTTAGAGTTTCCCTGCGTGATTGAATTAGGAATGAAGAGATCTGCAGGAGAACCAAGATAACCGACATAGCCCGAAGAATTGCCAAACTTAAGTGACTGTGGGCAGGGCACATTGCTCGCAGAACAGATGGCCGATGGGGCCAAAAACTTCTGGAGTGGCGACCACGTACCGGAAGACATAAAATTGGAAGGCCTCCCACAAGGTGGACTGGTGACCTTGTGAGGGCCGCAGGAGTCCGCTGGATGCGGAAAGCACAGAATCGGTTGAAGTGGCGGAGCTTGGGGCAGCCCTATGTCCAGCAGTGGACGTCTTTTGGCTGAAATTATGAAATCAATGACCAATAAAGATTATTAAACTTTTCGATATTTGATCTTTGTCGGTACTGACTTGGTTATAGAGATTTTGCTTTTATTACTTAAACACGTGCAAAGTTAGTTTAAATTAGCAAGTAAAAGCAATCTTTGTTGACTTCTAACTTTTTAATGGCTTTTTATTTTAGAATTCTGTTTCCGCACAGACAGTATTAATAATTATTACCTAGATGTTGAGTTTTAGCAAACTCAACATCTAATTGTAATAATTTTTCATACATTCCATACAAAAAGTGAAAAATTACAAATACATAAAACACGTCGAGGCCACCCGCCCTGCGCACATCCAGCTCTAAAAAAGAAATCTACGGGGGAGGGCGAACAACGAGCACGTTGCGGAGCAAAAATTTACCACGTGGACTCGCGATTGTCAAATTCGATTTTAGTTGTGTCAAAATTATTTTTAAATTTAGAGATTTTTATTTCAGAATAGCTTTAACATCCTCATAGCCAAAAAAAAGTAAGGAGTTTTAGTGATAGTTTAGTTAGTTTAGTTCGGTGTACAAGAGTATCGGCACCATTGTCGAACAGTGAAGTATTACACTCCCGAAGTTTGTATGGAAAAAAATATCTATTAGATTCACCTTAAACGTAGCGGTCAGTTTAGACCACATGAGTACAATTAAATTTAAGGTTGGTATAAGTACAATGCATTCCATGTAATTGTAGATAGGCCTCTTTCCATAAATAAAGAAAAAAAAATTGTTTATTCTACACAAACAAGATAAACATTTTAACAAAATACACACACTTTTATAAAATAGCAAAAGTCTAAAGCTAAGTTAAATGTTTGTCAGTGCTGTCCATTCCTTATTATGAATGCGAAAGTAAGTTTGTTTGCTTGTTACACTTTCTCGCCAAAACGGCTGAACGGATTTGAATAGAATTTGACAAACAGACTGTGACCTGAGTAAGGACATAGATTCCTTTTCTTTCTGGATTGTTGACAAAATCGCGGGCAACAGCTAGTACATAAAAACAAAGAAATAAAAACCTAACATTACCACTTGAACCTCGCAATTCTCTATTTAACGGAAAGCGTAACAACCGACCTTTTGTTGCTAGTTAGCTTTATGTTACCATGTTAATAGTTTGAGACATAAACGCCGGCTCTTTGTGTAAGCATGGGTTTATATCCCGTGGAACTGTTTCTTAGAACGAGATTGTTGACGTAGTTGGTTTTTTATAGGGTGAGAACATAGCTGTACTACTTCGCGACAGTAAATTATAAGACAGGATAGACAATACATAACAATAATTTCAGTCGAAAGACGTCCACTGCTTGACATAAGCCTCCCCCAAGCTCCTCCACTTCAACCGGTTCTGTGCTTCTCGCATCCAGCGGATTCCTGCAGCCTTCACAAGGTCAGCGGTCCACCTTGTGGGAGGCCCTCCCGCTCTACGTCTTCCGGTACGCGGTCACCACTTCAGAACCTTTCGGCCTCATCGGCCATCTGTTCTGCGAGCAATGTGCCCTGCCCACTGCCACTTCAGTTTGGCAATTCTTCGGGTTATGTCGGTTGCCTTGGTTCTCCTGCGGATTTCTTCATTCCTGATTCGATCGCGTTGGGAAACTCCAAGCATAGCCCTCTCCATTGCTCTTTGGGTGTCTTTAAGCCGTCTGATAAGGCCCATTGTGAGCGACCAGGTTTTTGTACCATAGGTCATCACTGGCAACACGCAATGGTGAAAGAGTTTTGTCTTGAGACACTGCGGTATTAGGGACGAGAAGATATAGCGTAGCTTCCCGAACGCTGCCCAGCCGAGTCGGATTCGACGATTGACCTCTTTCTCGAAGTTGGACCTACCTGGACAGTTTGCCCTAGGTAGACGTACTCGTCCACAACTTCGAGTGCAGCGCCTCCGATCGTCATGAATAAATAACAAGACAGGCAAAAGACTGAACTCCTATTATATGAGACTAAATTCCTGCCTTACGGTTCGGGGATTACAAGCCTGACGTAATGTGATGTTACATAGCTAAATAGGATTCGTATTTTTAATAATCTCTCAAAATTAAAAATACCATACTTCATTGGTTTTTTTAATAGGTACCTATAAACAAGTAATTTTAAAGTTTCGTAATAAGATAGTATTCAATTTCCTTTCTTGTATGGAACATGTTAGGCCACAAAAGGGATGAATGAAAGGCAATTACATGCAGCTGACATGAGAA
This sequence comes from Polymixis lichenea, assembly GCA_949091785.1. Lineage (NCBI taxonomy): Eukaryota > Metazoa > Arthropoda > Insecta > Lepidoptera > Noctuidae > Polymixis > Polymixis lichenea. The sequence continues at coordinate 1,233,856 of OX420948.1, forward strand.
CGCAAAGAGGGATGTGTGGTTTTACACGAATGGATAGAATCGGAAATGAGTGATTAAGAGGAAGTCTGAAAGTGGCACCCGAAACCGTGACAGCGGAAGAATGAGAAAAAAGTGGTGAGTAAAGTTTTGAATATAAATTTCGATGGTTATAAGAATAGGGGAAGACCAAAGAAACGATGGATGGACGGTGTGAATGATAATATGGTTAGAAAGGGGTGTAACTACAGAGCTGACGACTTATAGAAAAGTATGGAAGAAAAAGACATGTTAAGCCGACCCCACATAAATTGGAGTACGGGAAGGAGAGTGAATAATAGTATTCAATTATCTACTTTAATAAAACTTGAGAATTAAACATGACTGTTCACGTGTCGTTGTACGTACTGGATACACGTCTCCCTTCGGGAAAAAAGGGCATAATGTTATGTATTATTTCGTTGGTACGCATTCAAATGAACAATTACTATTGTTCAATAAATTTAACTTGCACGACCTTGAGACCATGCTAATTGAAATTAAATTAGGTTGAGTTTAAATGTATCATTTAAACAAAACAAAACAACACTTGCAAACTCTAAATGAGAAATATTTAATTATAATAACAGAATAGTGGTGAATAGAACATCTGAATTGTTAACTCGCCTATGGGACGAACAAAATAATGGCAATAATTATAATAACACCTATTGTCATTTGTTTTATCCTGAACTACCCTTATAATTTATTTGGTTCCTACTATCGTTTGGAATAAGGAGTAAGGTTTGTAGCGCCAACATGGCCAGAGAACGCACAAGACATAGTCTTGGATGGAAGAAGGGAGATTAATGCTCAGTAGTGGGACACAATATAGGTTATCAAAAAGGTGACAGATCGACGGAACCCCGTCAGGAACGCAGTTTCTTACGCTTTTTCTTAAATTCCGAATGTAACGTCATTTGCTCTAATACTTTGTTATGATCTCACTATTGCCTTCAGCACTCTCGAAAATCATGAAAACGACACCCATGATGAAATTTAATAATTTTCGCAGCAACCATCGTAGATTTTCATTTTGACCTCATTATCGGCTTCAGCACCCACGAAGACCACGAAAACTTTTTCACTCTCTCTGGTTTTTTTTTATACATATCAAAGTTGCGTGGAGGGGACATCAAACTTTTTCGTTACGTGACAATTTCTCTGATTTTACTCTACGTAGTTTGGTCCAAAAACTATCGCTTATTAAGTCAAATAAGAGGGGTAATTTCGTAATACACTATCAGTAGGAATCCCTTTCATTTTGACAGTTCCATAACATTCATGGCGTTGTTTACATTGCTAAGCAGACATTTTTTCGAACTTATGAAAGAATGTAATAGCAATAAGCTTCAAAATGATTCAGATTCTGATTAACAGTGTGTTACGTAAATAGGGTGAAGTATGTGAAAGATAAAACTATTGTTAAGAAATCGTATTAAAGAGGCATTTTTAGCAGTGCCAACAGAATTCCTTATGACACATTAGTTAATTTTCTGGAAAAACCTTTGAAGATCCTGAACTATTTTCTTACATCTGGGGCGGACATCTACAATGCCCCACATACTTCAAAAATCAACAAATGTGGAAAACACAAAAAGTGAAGTGGCGCCATCTACAATGCCATATGCGAACTACTTAAGACTTAACGTCACACCGCAACTACATCAGCTACATCGCGCAAGCAGAGTTTACCGCGTGATCTGCGTATATACAACCATCCCGACATCAATCGTCGGGCAGTTCCCACCAGACACAATTGTCTGGTTGGAGGATCCTCCCTTTTCCATAGAGTATGAGTGAACTTAACACCCTGTTCCTCATACCTCTATACATCAAATAAAAGCAGCAGTGAACAGGCAAGTACCTTAATAAATCCTCCTTTGTACATACGAAGAGGCAATTATCATGGCTCACGAAGCCATAGTCTTAGTATTCGTTTTACCTAAGATTTAACTTGAATTCTGTTTAGTTAAGCAAGGATTCCACGAGAACCTACTGCTGACAAATTGCTTTGCAATTTGGCAGATGTAATATTTAACGATTACATCGTATGCATGGATTAAATCAATTAAAAACTTGCCGTACAACGTAGAACCGTTTGCTGTAGAACAAACAGCTTAATTTTACACCAAGAAACTAATTTCCCATCGGCCAAAACTGATTATTTTCCTAATTCAGGCGTCTCCAGAAAAAGTCTCGAATGAAAATCCGAGCATGTCTAATGCATCTGTTATACTCGTCTCTTAAATACCGTCCCGAGCTTCGCGAGCAAAGTTCTAACTACTCGTACAAGTTTCAGACATTAAGTTGTGCCTGCTTTAACACCAAAATCTCGCCAACTAGAACTTCCTCCTTAATCGTAAGAAGAAAACTTTATTCGATTTCATTTCCCCTTTGTTTTCTCTAGGGAGCTGAAAGCGATATCATTTTGTTTGTGGAGAGGATGATGGCTATGCTAAGTGCCTGGTTCCTATTTCTCAGAACGGGTCGTTATTTCATTAATCGTACATGCGTAAATAAGCTCACGCCTTCTTTCTATAGGCAAAAACTACAGAAAGGAAACTCTATAAAGTGGAACTTTTTTAAACCAATGTATCACACTTACGGTCGGGTACTTGCTGGAGTGTCCTAAGTGCCTATTTACCTGCACCTCGAATGGCCTAAAAAATGCTACTGTTGCCGTAATCAACACCTTCTGGCTGAATCTATTTAAAAAGAAAAGAAGAGAACCATCGTCACGTAAAGATGAAGATGGTCGGGTACAGTATCTATAGTCTGTTTTATTTTTATCAAAATTAATTGTTTCAATAACATTATTAAATTAATTTAAATGAAATTGAGGTCATAAAATTAACCTCAAATGTCAAAATAGAAACAGCTTTAAGGTGGTTTATAATTACATTGCGAGTTTAATTATTAAAACAAAAAATCACTCATTGTGTAACTAAAAATTTGGCATCCACAGAAACGTTTTTTGATCCATGTGTACATATTCTCAATAGATCCAATTGAACCGACCATACCTACATAATACATATTTATACACCGCAGGAAAACAAAACACACATCAATTCCAAACACAAATCCTTATCTAAACCTCTCAAAGTGATCCCAAGAAAATACAAGATGAAAGCCTATATTACAAGAGACACAATGGCGGCAATACATATTCATATAACTCTTCAAACATTCAGTTCTAGTACCCTTGTCACACGCCACAAAGGTTTTGACGAGAAATATCAAATTCACGGATGGACTGGAATAATTTTGCCCTAAATAGCCTGCTTTGACATTGGTCTAGATACGGAGGTAATATTGAAGTTGATGTTACCGAAACCCTTATGTCAGTTACAAAAGAAATGGCTTGTTGAACTTTTTTATAAATCTATGTAACACTAAGGCCGCGTCCTAAGCAAAGCGATCGTTTTGACTCACAAACGCGACTTGATTAGTCTGTATCCTAATTACGTAACAAACTATCAATAACAATCTCAATATTATTGAAGCATATCGCAAAATCGTTGCTTCATATGTTCGAAAAAGCTGCCTGCTGAAATCCCTACTGGTAATGTGTATTCAATTACCTTTCTGATTCACTATGTCAAATTCATATGAAAGGGTTTTTATATTGTTCGGTGAACAAAAATGCGTGGTTGCTCTAACTTCGGTTTGCCAAACAAAATATGACATATATGAATGCGACGATCGCGTGTTCGCGCGACGATCACTTTGGTTAGGATGCAGGGTAAGTTCAGACCTACACAGCTAAGAGCTTTGGTTAGTGACTAGCGACGTCATCAAGTGCCAATGTGACCCTTGCAATGCAGTTCTTTTACAGCTAAACCCTGATTCTGCATCACGATCAAATCAAAATCACAGTGATCTTTATTCTCGTTGGAATAAGAGTGCTGCTGTCAAAGATAAAATAACTGTGACACGTTGTTCAGGATTTCAAAAAGTGGCACGATTCTATATGTATTTTTAATTATTATTTGGCAACATTATGTTCGCTGTCAATGTCATTGTGACGTTTTATTAGTTTATCTGTGAAAGTACTCTCCCACCCGAAGGAGAAGCCTTGTAAACCTGGTTGTCGTTAAAAAAAAATTGTAATACGTAAATTTCTGGTCTTTATTTATACTAGTATATCCCTAAAAGTGTAACACAAGTGTACTAAAATCAAGCGATATAGCACTACAGAGTTATAACACAAATCAATTATTAGCGAACTGTCGACCTACAAATTCCTCCTAATATTGTGATTTCGATCAAGCATGTTCTATCTATCATCTCTCCGCATACAAAAACAGAACGTAACATTTGTATAATGAATACGTATTTATTCGAGCAGAATTTAAACTCATTGATAGGTTAAACTGATTGCCGACTTGACACGATGACAATTTTATCAACGTCCAACACGTTATTTGTAGGGTAACTCTGACTTTTAAATACGTGAATATTGCCTGGGCAAAGTTGGTTTTTCCTTTGGGAACAATTCGGAAATATCAATGTGTTGAAAGGTTTTGCCCAGTTTCTGATGAGCGTATTTAATTAGGATGACTAAAAGTTACAGTTACAGCTATTCAACAGCGCTGACTGTCCCAATTAATCATCAAAAACGGTCTTATTACAAAACAAGGTTTTTCTTAGAAAAAACCGTGACTCGGAAACAGTTTTTTTTTTAAGCGTGTTTGAAGCCACTGAGCTAGAAAGCAAATAGTGGTCGAAATACAGTTCTTAATAAAAACTGTCAAGATAGTCTGGTACAAAATTGGTACTTTGTTTTTTGCTAATTTTGTTTTACTCTGCAGGGCAGGCAGTGTTGACGTTTTAGGTACGACGATGTTTTCGATTTGTGACACAATGTCTGCCCTAGCAGCTAAGCAGGCAGTACCTAAAGTGTTAACACTGCATGCTCTGCAGAAAAAAACAGTTACATAAAAGGCATAACCACATAGATAGATAGGTACGTAGAATATAACACATATAAAAATGAAGTAAAGTTAGATTTCTGAGTAAGAACAATCACTGGTTCGGAAAATCTAAGGAATCAATCAAGCGAAAACGCTTTCCTATATGAGAATGTTTTGCTAGCTCTACAGATATGAATTCAGACTAGGTTCGTGCCAGAACGTAAATTACTTTGACTGACTAGTTCTTGTTAGTCGAATGATTGCATGAAATTGCTGAAAGGTGAACGCAATCGGCGATTGTTAACCATTTTGAATTTCTTGGTTTTTACCGAAAAGATTTCTCATAGGTAAAATGTGGACCTTCTATATGAACCATATTAATTCCTTGTTTGTTTAAATAAAAGAAGGGGTCTTCTTTGTGGAGTTCATTTTTCAGTTTTCTTTCCTTAGTAGGGTGGTCCTTATTAATTATTTCATGCTTCTAAACCCAGCGCCTAAAATTTTTACTAAGCAGATGGATCAAATTCTTTAGGTTCATTATTGTGATCTGAGAGCTTTTCTCCCGCAGCGACATGATACTGTAATAAACATCGTCAATCGTTGATGAAACCTATCTAAAATGGACTCTATTGAACGGAAACCAATCGTTTCACTTATTTGGTAAGCAAAACGATTCGTAACATACGATAATGCTTAAATGCTCCATTGAAACCGTGAATGTTTCGATACATCGAAAGCGTAAAATACGGGATTACCATCATTATTCTTCCGCATTCGATTTCACACGCAGCTGCCTACAAAAACACGTACATTTGCGGACCTTTGCGAAATCTTTTCAATCCCACCCGACCAGGGTTACGCCAAAAAGCATAACCCAAAGCATAAATCCTGCGAAGGGATACGAAATAAGAGTCGAAATATATTTTGTTTTGAAAAATCGCTAACAATAAAGGTATCTGTATGTCCAATGAGGACGGACAAACGACAAATGGCTGAGGGATCCAGACCGTTTGTCATTTGGGGAAAAAACGTCGTGGGCTTATGCGAGGAGGGAAGGATGGCCAGATATAAAACATGCACGGGACAGTCTCGACGATAATTTATTTTCATCGTGTTTTTATTTCGTTGTTGATTTTTCTGGGAAAGGGTTTTCGGGTTAATTTTGTGCTTATGATAAAGTATGTTGGTGTTTCATATACCATTCCTATGAGAAAACAGTAAATTATAACAGTTCGCTAAGGATTTTTTTAACCGACTTCCAAACAAGGAGGAGGTTCTCAATTCGACTGTATGTTTTTTTATGTTTGTTACCTCAGAACTTTCGACTGGGTGAACCGATTTTGATTTGAAAGATTTTATTTGAAAGATAGTGCTTTCCGTGTGGCCCTATTTCCTTTTCAAATGATGATGCATTTCGAAGACAGACAACGGAACTCTTAAAAAAAAAACAGTAAATCACCCGCGGTTGCAGCTATCGCATAAATATGCACTGTTTTGACACCAAGGATGATGAAATTTCGAATTAGTATGGTTGGTACCATACCTAAAAAGTGAAAAATAAAAACTTTTTCAAAAAAAAAACAACCGACTTCCGAAAAACCACTACAAAGTGAAAATAACTTTAGTTTCGGAAAAAGGTGACTAACCTTAAAATACATATCCAAAGTCACCAACTTACGAAATTAAAGTTGTTTTTCACTTTGTAGTGATTTTTCAGAAGTCGGTTGTTTTATTTTCTCATCTCATCATTTGCCTGACACGTCTTTTTTCATACTTCTATATTAGTCGTCTTCTCGACAGTCTAGTCCTTTCTACCATATCATCTTTTATACAGTCCACCCTTCATTTCTTTGGTCTTCCTCTAGTCTTGGAGGTGCTCCGACTCATATACCAAGGCAAAGTTGATTGTTTTCTGGTCTTTTATAATCTTTAGCGTAGGCGTAAAATACCTATATTCTACTCATTTGAGAAAAAAAAAACTGATTCATTAAATTGAATAAAGTCGCCTCCTATATTTTTCCACTATTTCTGCGGTACTGTTATCTGATTTAAGTTACCGCCCGCGCTTTTGTTTTGATATTTAACGTTTTTGCAATAGCTTTGTTGAAGGTAGACTTAAAGCCTTAAGCATTTTCTAGTCTAGCAACCATAAGGATATTGAAGATCTTAGTGATATTAATTATATCTTCGTTATGACAGAGGCACGTCAATTAAGTAACACACTTCTTATGACAATACGAAAGATTTTGAAGATAATTCATAATGCATTACTTCATTTTATGTTTCAGAAATTCATCTGCTCAATAACGTAAATAGCGTAATGAATATTTTTGAATTTTCAAAATGAATGACATTGGGAATGTGAGTGTTTTACGGAATTGCCCGCTAATGTCCTACATAGTGACCTTATTGCTGATGTTCTCTAGGACGGTCAGGTGAGTACTACTCCCAACCAGCGTTCGTGTATGACCAGATTTTATGAACATATACAAAGCAAAAAGAGTAAGTAAGGATCGTAGCAGGTTGCGTTTTGTAGTTTCTGCCTACCCCATTGGAAGAAGTCGTGAGTTTATTTATATATGTATGTTCTATAAACATCTTTGATGAAGACGTGGCAGTAATGTGCTAGTGCAGGTTAGTAATATATTAGATTGACACAGTAATAACGTCAGTAATGACTGACCTCAACGCCTTCACGTCTTAATTGACAATGGACGGTAGGTACGACGTATTTATTAAAGTTTCTACAACATATTATTTAGTTATGAGCTAACTATGTTTGTGTTTGAGTGGCTAGTTATATTGTTATTATTGTTAAAATAGTCAGGAGTTTGTACGTGCCTTGCCTTTCATTTTACGGGGTACAAAATATGTTGTATAATTTCCAAGACATTATAAAAAAAAAAATTTCTTTAGTCTGTATATAAGATGTTAAGAAATTTATGTTTCGAATTTCGTGTACTTGCTCGGTATAAAAAAACTAGAATATTGAAAAAAAATGATCCCGATTTTATTTTTCCACATAAAAAACAATTTAGTAAAATATTTTACGTGCATTATACACAGGGCTGCGCACACGGCTCTGCGCGACCGCAGCGCGAATCCCGCTACGCCTTCGCGTCCGTTACAGTCGCGCGTAATCTGTCGCGCGGTAAGGGTGTGTCGCCCTGTGTCATTCGCAACTTAGGTGCACTCGCGCTGCTTCGTAAATTACGTACCACTACCCACCATAATGCCGTTAACGTATACAAATCGCGAGTATTTAGATATGATTGTGTGCTAACATCGTATCCAGTAAAAGTTTAGGTGCAGCACGTAACCGGTGCCGTGAAGTGTAAAAAGATAAAAGATAAAAGATCATTTATTTGTCAAACATGCGTTTACATAAACTGACTAATCAGACATGCAGGGTATTAAATTATTATGTTGTGAGCGTCCATGTTTTGCCAATAACGGCGTACAAATTTTGTAGTTATAAAAATTACATTTAATTGCGTTTACTTAAAAGTCATTTTAAATTTAATTACAAAATACACAAGAAATAAATAATAATTGAAGTCAAGATATTAAAGTATAAGTATATTATAGTCAAAAATAAATTAAATTATGTCCAGTATATTCATTATTATGCAGTCAAATAGTATCATTTAAAAGTCAATTGATTCAATATTCACATTATTAAATTATTATTTTTAACCATTTAAATTAGCAGTCGGAATAGAAAAGTCCTTTTCATTCAAAAAATCTAACACATTGTAATACACTTTATTAACTAAAAAAATTCTTAGCTTATTTTTGAAAAGTGACAAGGGCAGTTCTCTCCAACTTTTAGGCAATTTATTAAATATCGTAGGAGCCATACAGAAAACACTTTTGCGCATAAGGGATGTTCTCGCAGTATGAGAGCATATCCTACTGTACACCATAGCGTAGATGGGATTCTGTTAAACCATAGTAAGCTGTAAGCAATGCCTCCACACCTATTATAGACGACAATGTGTGCAGGGCATAGGCAGATTTACTGATTTTCTTGCATAAGGTTTCGATATGGGTTTTCCAATTCAGTTTTTTATCAATGTGGAGCCCTAAAAATTTTGTTGTATCTACCTCTTTTATAGGCTGGTCACCGTAGTGTATATTTAAATTACTCTTACTATTGATCCGTTGATTAAAATGTATTAATTTAGTTTTAGTTAGGTTAATTTTTAAGTTATTGTCATCTAGCCACTTTACCATTAAATTTATGGAATCATTTATGTCACTTTCATAAGTCTCAACACTTTTACAAGGTATCGTTATGGTGCTATCATCGGCAAATAGTGTCAGAGGTTGAGGGATGCCTTTCGGTAGATCATTTATGTATAATATAAATAAAGGAGGCCCCAAAACACTCCCCTGTGGCACACCAAACGAAACTATACGTTCTGAGGACTGAAATACAATTTCATGTTTAGTTTTCATATCAATTTGGTTTATATGTGTTATTTGAGTTCTGTTATGTAAGTAAGATTTAATTAGATTGTTGACATTTCCTCTAATTCCATATGCTTCTAGTTTATTTAAGAGTGTACCATAGTGCACATAGTCAAAGGCTTGAGTCATGTCACAAAATACGCCACAGACCGGTTTCCTCTTATCAACGTTATATGTAACGTTATATAAAAAATCATAAATGGCCATATTAATAGTTTTACCCATTCTGAATCCTTTCTGTTCCTCGCATATAATGTTATGTTTTTCTATAAATGAATTTAATTCCTTGTAAATGTATTTTTCAAATATTTTAGAAATTATGGGAATTAGTGATATAGGCCGATAGTTCTCCATTAACTCCCTATCTTCTTTCTTAAATAGTGGCTTGATTATAGAAACTTTTAGAGCATCAGGATAAACGCCTGCACTAATGCTGAGATTGATGACATGACTCAAGTGACCGCAGATTTCATCCGCAACATGTTTTAGTATATAAGTAGCAATACCGTCATATCCCACACTGCATGTATTATGCAATGACATTATTATCTTTTTAATATCCTCTGGTATACTAGGGGCCATAAACATAGTTTTATTATTGTAGTCTAATGTACACGCCCTAGGTCTACAGTTGACACCCAGTTTTGGCTGTATTTTATCAATAAAAAAAATATTAAATGCTTCTGCAATAGTCTTGTGATGAGATACGACGCAGCCACCTATTTTAATTTTATTTATGTTAGATTTAGGTACGATAAACTTTGCACGATTGATAATTTGCCACGCAGTTTTCGATTTGTTTTTAGATGTTTTTATATTGTAGTTGTTTTGTGCTTTTTGTGTTAAGTGGATAATTTTTTTGTACATTTTGGAATAATTATATAATATGGTTTTATTAATATTGATACGATTAAGTCTAAACTGCCATAGGAGTTTTCTTTTCTTTTTACTACATAGTTTGATCCCTTTTGACAACCACTTAGTTCTTCTTGTTGTATTTATTTTAACCAGTTTAAATGGAAAACACAGATCGTACAATAGCTTGAAAATCTCAATGAAATAATTATAGGCTACATTTGGGTCATCCGTGCCATAAAGTTCTGAAAAGGTAAGGTTCATGAGATGGTTTTTAAATTTTACTATATTTTCAATACTATAGTCCCTTCTAGTTGCGTACCAATATTTAATACAACATGTTTTTTGTACTGGACACTGAAGCAGCTGTGCTGTATGATCCGATAATGTATGGTGACCAACTGATGGTCGTACGAAAACCCACCAGCTGTGGTCCCTGACCATGTTCAGCAGCGGTTCTCAGTGAATGTGTGGGTGGGAGTCATTTGGCAGACACGGTACTCGGGCCCGTCTTCTTGGAACGCCTTAACGGCGAAACATATCTACAGTAGCTTGAGTCTATGCAAAAGATGCTGGACGATGTTGTTCTTGTAGAAATAAGGGACCACTACTTCCAACAAGATGGAGCGCCTGCACACTACAACCAAGAACCCCGTGCGTACCTGGATATTACCGATTCTAATCACTGGATAGGCCGTGGTGGGCCTATTGCATGGCCGCCTCGATCGCCCGACCTTACGCCGCTAGATTTTTATCTTTGGAGTCGTATAAAAGACTTCGTGTTTGAACATAGTGGCAATAATATTCTAAACTTGGACGAATTAAAAACCCGTATAATAAGTGCATTCGATGTGATTAAAAGTGACTGCTACGTCGGGCTAACTTAAGCATTGAACAAGGTGGTGGACATTTTCAACATCTTTTGTAAATAAGGAAAAATAAAGACTTATTTAAATAGCTAAATTATTGATAATAGGTTGATTTTTTTGTTTTTAAGCATACCAACTTATAAGCTTACTTTATTTAAAAACAGTAATTAAATAATAATTTGTAGGTAAGTTCGATAAATTGCCAGTCCAAAGTCTGCGAAATGTGTTAAGAAAATTAGAATCAGCTGTTTACGTAGGCATTGACCTCACGCGGCTGTCTGTGCCTACACGGTGTAGGTACGGTGCGCATGTGCATATTTAATAATAGTGCATGGGGAAAATATTGCATATCTTTGAAACGGATTGTTGTGTGTAACAATTTTTCCGTAATAATATTTTTAATATAATTTTATACAACTCCTTAAACCAAACGTTAATTTTTTAACACTTTATAAATTAAGTTTTAAGTTGTATCTAAAGCATTAAGCCGAGTTCCATCATTCGTGGATCTGTGACAGTCATTAAGGGTGTCAGAAGCCCGGAAGTCTCAATAACTAGGCTGTGAAAATCAGTTAGGCAATTGCTGGAAGCCGACCCCAAAATAGTTGGGAAAAAGCTAGCCAGATGATGAAGTTATAAAAAAATATGCAAAAAAAAACATAATTATGGTTGTGAAGGGTGGGTACTTTTACTAAAAGTTCTAAAGTGAAAATTAAACATTTTTTTTGTTGTTAAAAAGGTTTACTAGACCGTTCACAAAAGTTATCACTATGGTCACCCTTAAATCATAGTGTAAGGATATATTCATCTTTTTGGGATAATATTTAGAGCATTATTTTTTACCAAAAAGGTTCCTAGAAATTCTGTTTGTTAGGAGTAGACGACAGCGATCCCTTTAGGTTTTCTAAATATTTGTTTTTTCTCCTCCATATTATTATCCTACATATTTATCGGTTTGGACAATATTGGACGATACTACTTTGAATTCATGAAGGTAAACGTATTGGGACTTCATATTTTGTGTATAATGTGGTCATAATAATTAAAATCAAACAAAAATATCCTTGGTTTCTGAGTCTGTCGTCTAGTTCTTGTTGTAGACAATCTGTGCTGATTTTGTGCTTCACATGAATTTGACGGCACATAGTAAATCTTATCGATTTTAGCTCGAAGAAGATAGCAATAAATTAATATTTACTTTACATAATCAGCCTATCTTTGTATTCTTACTGTTTGGACGCAGGTTTCCCGTCTGCTAGAGACAGTGGGCCATAACTAACTACGCGGGCTCAGTGCGGGTTGGTGGATGTCACATGTCTGAGAATTCTCGGGTTTAGGACATGCCGGTTTCCTCACGATGTCTTCCTTCACCGTTTTGAGAGCTGTGGTGATGATATAAATTACGCAAAGTGTCTGCCTGGGTAAGTCGGGCTTTTACCACGAGAACACCTCTACTGCTTCATCCCTTATGTAGTTTACTCTAGAGTAATATTTAGCGCAGATTTTGTTTGGCATGGCAAAAAATATTGGAAGGTAAATATTTTACTTCGGACTACGCAGAATTTAGCTAACTCCACATAATAAAATGACCCTTTCACCGCTGAACTGGTTAAAAACTAACAGGAGCATAATTTAGTTACGAAAACAGTGCGTTGTTCATTTTACGTAATTTGCGAAATAAACACTGCCATTATTTACATCATTAACAATGAATACTAGTTCATTGTGATCACATTTTGGTATAATTTGTGGAATCATTTTAATTGCTCCCTTTTGCCAGCGACTCCGCCTGTGTGGAGGTCGAAAACCATCCCACGGAAACATAATATTGGGTTAAAAAGTATATTTTCTGGTGATGATTACTGACAAATGCGTGTACTGATTGGAGATGTCCTCTCAATCTGTGTGGTTCTTTCCTCGAAAGAACATTTCAAACATAAATCTACATGGTTTTCAAATGATTTGACCAAGATTATGTCAGGACTTTGTAAGCGACGACCTCTGAGTTTGTTTCGGCTAGGAAACGCCAACCTCATCTAGTTTTTAAAATATGATTGACGTGTAATGTATTTGTTAAAACCTACTTACAGAAATCAAATGTTTCGTCATTTAAATAATATCCTCACACTGTCCTCTCAATGAAACACAAATCTAACACAATATCGACTTCATAATCCAACATAAACGTACCATAAAAATTCCCACCGTGTGACACACCCTTATTTTCATCCCCATAACACACATCCGTTCACATTAACCTTTTGTTAACCAAAACAACAAAATACAATTTTAAATGTTATTCCATGAAAAGGTTAGGTTTTGTTTCGTCAGAGTTTTTAAAACGTTTTTAATGTTTCAAATTAAAAGTGTTTTAAAATCGCTTGAAAAGTGTGTTTTTTTTTAATCGGCCAGAGTGGGAGTGTGTTTTTTTAAAGGCTTACTATTAGGGGTTGACGGAATTACTTAATTTTAAATTTAGAGGAAGTATTAGAACATTATCCGGGTACACAAAGTGGATTAAAACGTATTATCGAAGCTAACGCAAAAACTACTCAAGCATAGTTAATAAAACTTATAAGATATCACCCCTCAGGCATACCATATCCATATTTTTTATTTTATTGGTCCACAATTGCCGGAGATATAGCGAAAAAACACAAACAAATTGAGAACCTCCTCCACTTTGAGGTCGGTTAAAAAAACTTAATGTTTGTTAAAAGCAGACTATTATTGTCAGAGGCCTCGATATGCAAAGAAAAGTCGAACATCCTTAGTTTGACCGTGGGAAACTTTACCTAAACTTGCCGGCCTATCCAATAACCCTTCAGCCACGAACCAATATGGCAGCCAAGTAATCAAATGGAACAAGAATCAAGTAATCAATTATTTTAACTTAAATTTAGATCAAGTTGTTCTTAAACTTTTGCTTTTTAATTGAAATTACATTTAGGAGGAGTTACTTAATTGAAATAATTTTAAGTGTGCCATGTCGGAAGTCTTGTTGTTTCAATAGTTGTTAATTTACTTGGATTTTAGATAGTGTTAATTGGACCCAGTTAAGCAGAAAAGATCCAACCCACAATTTTGTAAAATCGAGTTATCTACGTATCCATAATGTACTCATCAAGTTTCATATATGCACAAAAGATCCAGGCAGTTTGATCACATTAACCTAACAAAAGTTATACTGTGTCAAAGATACCATCCCCTAATCACCAATTTTGAAAAATGCAAAAAGTACCATGTTGCTTGGACACAGATATTAATAAGATTTAATTTTTTTTAAAGATTCATGTTGCATGGATCTATTTAAAACTTTTAAAAGTCTCAATAATTGTTGTTTACTTTTCATACCACGCAGTTTGGATCTTTTTGCATAATAGATACCTCACTTTATTTCAAAAACTTAAGGAGCCAATTTAATCTTCGCACCAAACCCCTAAATAAAGATACTTGTAACAAATGCGACTTTTACAAAAATAAAAAGAATTTGATTGCGGATGAAGAAGCTAAGAGAAAGATTATAGAGGAACATAATGCCCATCTTAAAACCGCAGATCTTAAAAAACGACTGAAAAGTGACATGGCTCTCGCAAAAACTGATCCTTACACAGAAACGATTACATATGATTTAGAGAAAACGTTGCCACTTCCACGCATTCCCACGAATATTGTATTTTATAAAAGGCAGGTATGGGTGTACAATATGGGGATACATACGGGATCAGATGATCAAGGGCACTGTAACATCTGGGTAGAAGGTGAAGCTGGGGGAGGCTCCCAGGAAGTAGGTTCTTGTCTTATTAAGCACCTGAAAGATTGAAAGAAGGAGTGACCAATCTTATTTTGTGGAGCGATTCCTGCGGCGGCCAAAATAGGAACATTAAGCTCACCCTTATGCTTAAAGCTTTTTTAAATGATCACCCAACATTACAACAAATTTGTATTAGATTTTTAGAGTCTGGACACAGCTTCTTGCCTAAGGACACCGATTTGGGAAATATAGAATGTGCTTTGAAACACCAACAAAGAGTTTACCTACCTGAAGATTATATGAACACAATGAGAACCTGCAAAAAAAATAAACCTCTTCAAGTGCACAGAATGGAAGCCAAAGATTTTCTTGGATCAGCAAATCTCGAGAGTACAATCACTAATAGAAAAAAATCTATTACTGGTGAGAAAATATCCTGGCTTAAAACTAAAGAAATTTTATTGAAAAAGGAAGCAATGTTTTCCTTGTTTATGCGACAAAGTTTAGAGGATGATTATGAAGAGGTGGATCTGAAAAAACGTCAACGTGGAAGACAACGCTTAATTTCCAGAGATATGATTAATATGCTTTGGCCAAATGGTAAACCTATAGCAGCTGCGAAATTGAGCGATATCAAAAGCTTTATGCATTTAATTCCACGAGATGCTCACACCTTCTACAAAAATCTAACGGGCGACAATAACGTAGCAGACGACATTGATGGATTTGGTGTCGAACCTGATTTTGAGGTAGATTTTGAAGCTGAGGAAAGCGATATTGCTTAAATATTTTTTTTTTCATCTCAAAGCAACAATTTGAATAAGTTTTTCTCATTAAACTGTTTTTATATAAGTACAGATTTTAATTTCCTTCCTTCTAAAATGAACCACACATTAAACCAATGTTTATTATTGTAATAGTGTAATTTGCATAAAAGATCCACGCATAGTTTTTCAGGAATTACAGACATTCTTCATATGAAAATGTACAATATACTACTTTCACAATATGTATATGTAATGGCCTACTACACTACTAACTTTCAAATAGGTACAGTATCATACGATTTTTTTATTCTCTGCCTAACTTTAAACTGCATTTACTCAAAAGTAATGAAACGTTGGCTGGATCTTTTCTGCTTAACTGGGTCCAATTAATGTTCTATTAAAAGTTTTGATTTTCAATAAAATTATGTAAACGTAACTGATCCTTGATAAGTTTGTTTATGTTTTGGAACCTAAGTTAAATAATCAGTTTGATTAGGTCTTTCTGCTGTTGGTTAGCAATAGTGGTCCAGTGGCAACTGCCGCAACTTACGAGTTGTGGGTCGTAGGTTCGAACTTAGACAGGTACTTTGCGTAAATTATTTCATCACCACTACTCTCAAAACGGTTAAAGAAATCATCGCGAGGAAACCAGCATTTCCTAGAAACAAAAATTCTAATTCATGATTGTGCCGCCATCCACCAATCCGCAGTTGGCCCACTTCTTCTCACAGAGAGAAGGCTTATCTCCTTCTCACAGAGAGGAGGCCTATCTCCTTCTTCTAACAGAAAGGAGGCCTAACTCCTTCTTCTTACAGAGAGGAGACCTATCTCCTTCTCACAGAGAGGAAGCCTGACTCCTTCTTTTTACAGAGAGGAGACCTATCTCCTTCTCACAGAGAGGAAGCCTGACTCCTTCTTTTTACAGAGAGGAGACCTGTCTCCTTCTTCCCACAGAGAGGAAGCCTATCTCTTTCTTCTTCCAAAGAGGAGGCCTATCTCCTTTTTACAGAGAGGAGGCCTATCTCCCAGTAGTGTGAACGTTATACGCTGATTATGCTTATACTTATGCACCATGCCAAATCCTACCACCACTTGTATTTTCCATTTGACCTGCCTGACAAACTTCCAACTTGCTAATGGAAACGAAATAAAGTTTAAAAGAAAAAGTAAGCAAGTTATCGCATAACGAGTTTCTTGTTCGAAGGCTTGCGTCTGTGTACAGCTCCCAGGCCTTTCGGGAAACTGTTTTTTTATTATTATTAAATTATTGTTTTCAAGGTTTAAGGGGATACAATAGTATCCACCTAGCCTTTTTGACTTATATCTGCGTAATCTGTTTCTATTTAGCTGAAGATTTTGTATAGTGGTTTGAACGCTCTAATATCTAGAACTATCAGTCGGATTCGAAAAATTTCGAATGCATTTTCTTGAGAAAACTTATAGACTATGTAACATCATGCTAGGACCCTTAGGAACCGAGCAAAAACGAAGTAATAGTACCAGTTGGGTTTGAAAATCTGACTGTTAGTTCCAAAGATGAGCGTGTTCAAACAAACAAAAATATTTCAGCTTTATCATTGTATTACTATAGATGTGTATAAAATTTAATGAAGGTAAACCACAGAAATCTCGATGTTTTGACATGTTGCCATTGGTCCCGTGCAAAGCAGGGGCCGCATGCTAGTAATACTTGTAATACAAAGTTTATACACAACAAACGACCCACCCGGGTTTCGCACGGATGTACAATGAATGCGACGGAAGTCGTGTAACTGCCTATACAAGCTAAACTAACTATAAAAGCCGAAAATTTCAAAGATATTTTTGATATTTTCGACTTTTCTCTACTATATTAGGCATGTTTTATACGTATAAACCTTCCGGAAGACCGTATCGAAACCATTGCGCGGCTTACAAGAAGTAAGCGGAGAAATAGACAAACGAAAACAGCGACTTTATATTATTTAGAGATACAACAACAAACGCTGCTCCAATCTACCCACATTCTATACGTGCCACAAGCCTGCACAAACTGTCACATGCAAATGTCTTGCACTCGACCATCCACCTGTTTTGCTCCGGAGAGTAGGCGCTTTATCATGTTAAGCGGCGCTGTAATTATAGGGTTTCTGTTTATACCGCAATGTGGGTGGGAAGAGTGGGAGGCTTTTGATTTTAATTATGTGGCATATGACTGTGATGATGGAGTTTAAACCTATTTAACTAGAAGATAAAATTAAAACCAATCCGAATACAAAAGTAACTATTGTCTGACTTAAAATAATAATAATATTATGTAAGTTCATGTATATAAAGAGAGCGACGAGAATCACAAAGCAGCCAAAATTTCATCCACATCGCTGTCAATAGGAAAACTATCCAACCACGTTATATGGCCAGCCCGTCACGTGAACAGGCGACCAATCACTTGGTGATGTCTCGAATAACCAAGTGAGCTCTCGGACATCATGGGCTATGAGATCCGAGTGCGAGTGAGATGGGTAGTGTTTCAACCCCGTGTGGGGGGCTCGAATTAAACGAGACCGAAAGTTATTGGAGTGGTGACCATGTACCGGAAGGTGTAGCGTTGGAAGGCCTCTCACATGATGGACCGATGATCTGGTGAAGGCCGCAGGGATCTGCTAGGTGCGAGAAGTACAGAACCGACTGAAGTGGCGGTTTTTGGGGAGGCCTATGTCTAGCAGTGGACGGTTATCATGACATTGATAACTGAAATAGCAATAAGCGAGGGTATCATCATTCAGGAAAAGTTACTACTCGTGTAAACTTCACTTGTTCCTGACACCTCTTTCTACTCACCCCACATTTTGAACCAATACTTTAAATATAAACAGAGCCCTATACATTACAATGTTCTACTTCAAAAATAAACGATTCCTTTCCACATCAAAGCAAAATGGAAATATGATCCGGCAGCGAGACAGCGACGCAGCGGTATTGAGGAAAAATTATGATAATTTACAAAAAGATGGCCGCTCATTATTATATTTTTATTTACGGTTTTCGAGGTTGTTTTAACTTTATGATGTTGTATTTATTGGTGAATAATTTCTATTGACAGAGAATGGTTGGAATAATGAAGAAGGCTGACGGAAAACGTGGTGTTGTCAACCTGAAGCGTTCAAAGATTTAAATAATTTACTTTTCACTAACAAAGAATTGGGATTGTTCCTTCCCATTCCTCCTTCAATATCAAAGAAATAGTTTATGAACTTAATAAAGAAACAAAGAAAACATGAATTTACACGATTCACAATTTAAACGCAGTCATAGGATTTAAAAAAGTAGACTAAATAAATGTGTCATGGCTGACCAAATAAGTAGAAGATATTTGGTTTATAATTTGTGGTTTATCTAGTGTATGGCATTGGTTTTCAAAGTCTAATAGGCCGGCAACCAGTCCTACTAAGGGGTATCGTGTTAACATTAACTGCGTTCTGGAGGTAAGATAGGCAGTCGCTCCATGTAAAATCCTGATACCTCAGCTGCACCCGCTTAGACTGGAAGCTGACTCTAACATAGCTGGAAAAACGCTAGGCCGATTGATTGATTCCAGTTCTTACTACATATGTCTATGCTAAAACTCTTAAACAAACACTTCCACCAAAGACGATAGAACAAAGAAAGCATCAATAATCCATAAATCTATACAGAACCCATAAAACCACACTATCCAATGCACTTACCTACTATGTGAACAGCTCATAAGAGTAAACAGCATAAAGATACACATCAGTTTATCTTCCTCGGTCGTTAAGACCATCTCGGGAGTCATAAAGTCGTAAAGACCAGCCAAACGGAAAGGGATAATGGTCTCATAAGTAATGGGCATACAGTACATCAGTGTTGCACCAAAATGTAGCTAAGGCGTTTGTGTTATGGGGCGCCGAAAATGTTAGTCTGAAATAGAATTTGTAATAAGACTTTACTGATTTGCTCTTGTCGTTTAAACGCCCATATAAACACAGGGAAATATTTTTTGGAGTAACAATTTTCGAAAGCATGTGCAGCGATTTTTGGAATGGAAAAATCGTGTGGATTTGCGTCAGTATACCAGTAGCTATAAGTATGACTAAAATTATGAAGGAACACTGTTATTTCACAGTTTTAAGTTCTCACTTCTGTCGCCAATCTTGTTTTTTTTTTATCAAATGACTGCTGGCTACCAACATAAATTGTCCGTTTATTCGTATATCTTTTATATTCTTTGAAAGTTGTCTGAAATGGCTATCTAACATGGAGTAATTGTTTATAAAATTGGCACATGTAGTGTGTTAATTTAGACAGCACGGTTGGCGCAGTGGTTAAGCGATTGACTGCTGTGCTGCGTGTAGCGGGTTCGATTCCCGCACGGAACAAATATTTGTATGACCTGCAAGTTGTTGTTCCGGGTCTGGCTGTTTGTATATGTGAATTTAAATGTTTGTAAACGCACCCACAATACAGGAGTAATTCCTAGTGTGGGGCAACGTTTTTTTAAAAAAAAAAAAAAAAAGAAAAAAAAAAAAAAAAATTTGATAATAAATTACCTTCCTGACTGAATTTACTTCAGAAGAAATATTTCAATGATTTTCAGTAGGTAGTAGACATTTAGACGTTCAGTAAAATGTCTCTAAAGACCTAGATTTCATCCTAAAGTAGTTATTTATGAGTCCTTTTCACAGGTTGATTATTCTGGTTTCCGAGAAATTGTGTTTTAATTTTATGCTTTGACGCTTTAGAAATTATACACCTTATAACTTCTCTTAAGAGTATGATCCAGAAACTAACGTGTTCTTTTCAGTTGTGTTAAAACAATCAAAAACTATTTGAACAACAAATCAACGTTTACGATGCAAAATGTCAATTGAACTCATCTTACTTTAACTGTCTTGTTGTTTCTATCTATCATCATCTGCCTAGCTTTTTCCAAACTGTTCAGGTCAGAAGGTTACATGGAGCGACTGGGACTGGAGGGACTGGGTAACACGATACCCCTTGGTAAGACTGGTTGTCAGACTTGGTCTACTGACTACCTGTAACGATTGTAAAAGATCTACGAATGACAGCCGGGACCAACGGCATGTCATACTTTTCAACAACCCTGTAACTGTATTACACGATACACTTTGTTGTATTCACCCATAACATTAGAAAAGAAAGAAAGAATCTAAATTTATTTATCACAGACTGAATGACACACAATAAACAGCAGAAAAAAGTAAATTCAATATAAAGTGTACGGTACGATGTCAGAAACTCACAACCGCGCCAAAAAGGACCAGTTCAGCAAAAATGCTAGACAACTAGTCCCTGACGCTCGATTTCAACTGGACCTGGCCATTATTATGCTACGTAATCCCAATAACTTAATCCTCAATTACTTATTTATTAAACTACCGGAACCAAATTCACATAATTGCGATGTCAAATGAGCTTGAGGAGGCTTATCATATCAATTTTGTAACCCGCTTAAGTCCGTAATACAATTTTGAATTGGAGATTACGCTTAGTCTGATGTGAAATTGGATTAGTTATTTATTTTAGTAATCACTGTAATTAATTGAATTAACATGCGGTGGTTTACTGGTGAATTATGTAGTGAGGATTAATCTGTTTATCTATTTATGAGCTATGATATGAATGTTATTACACATATTTATTAATGTAAGCAGCTCATTAAGGAGCATAGTCCTGATATGGTCTGACCAAGATTACGAATAGATAGATAAAATACTTTTTATTATGTACGTACACCATAAAAGTTACAGATATAAATGTACAAATTTTACATTGGGTGACACAATGGGCGGTTTTTTTTTTTTTTCTGGGTGGGAAATCATCAAATAACTTCTCCCGCTCTGGGTGGAGCGGGAGGGCGTGTCAGACTTTTACTGACTAAAACCCACCCGTGTTCCCTCAATTGCCTGTGTGCCAGGGGCGGCGGTATCTCTTTCGAACAACCCGCACCCCCGGCAGGCATCGGCCCTTGCGGGCCCCTCTGTTGCTGCTGACATCTCTTTGAGGCGCGCGTGGAACACAACGCGCCGTCGACCCGGGCTTGGTCCTTACCGGACAGCGAGGTACCCATTACTCGCCGTCCGCAAGCCCGTGCCTACGGTGGCCGGGAATCAGCCTGGGATTCCCGACGCCCAGGGCGTCTCCTGCGAAGGCCACGGCTGTGAGGGCGCATGTACTGCATCTCCCTGACGTGCGCCGCCTCCCTCTTTGCGAGCATTACTGCTTCGCTGAAGGAGGCGACTGCCAGCCATGCCCTCTCGCTCCGTACCATGGCCTGGACCAGGGTCGGACGCGAGAACACAATGGGCGGTAGTATCGCTAAAAGCGATCTTTTACATCTTTGGATGTATTAAAGGGAGAAGGAGAGCCGCTACTGCGCCTAGTCAGTGGTGTACCATTTACATAACAATCAATAAATATATACACACAAAAAACATATAATATACAACAAAAAACGTGAAACGAGAGCAAGGAACTTTTTAAAATAATGATGTTAAAGGAGAAAGAAAGGAGGAGAAGATTATACCTGGACTTAAAAGGGATCGTGAGCTTGTTTCGGTCTTTCCTCGCAGAGTAGTCAGATAGAAACCATCAAACTCATCTAGTTTTATAACATAACTAGCTTTTGCCAGAGGCTTCGTCCGTGTGGAGGTCGGAAATTACCCCGCAAGAACGTACTACCGAGATAAAACGACCCTATGTGTTAATCCAGGTTATAATCTATCTGTGTGACTAATTTTATCCAAATCCATTCAGTAGTTGTCACGTGAAAGAGTAACAAATATCCATCCATCACAAACCAAACGCAAAACTCATCTTGTTTTTAAATAACATAATCTATTTTTGACTTGTCAGAGTGTTTACTTTATATCATCACGATTTATCATCTTAAGTTATAGCTTACTATGTAGACGATACATCCTTAGTACAAAAACCTGACTCTTCTTTTCTTTGCGCAGGTATTTGCCGGCTGATGAGCGGTCATGATTTTGGTAAGTTATATTATATCAATTTATCTACTGTCTAAATTAAAACAGCGCAATAAACGAACATAATATTATTTTGACAGGTAAATACCGAATGCCTTTGGTAAATTGAAACTTTGACATGGGTACATTGTATTAATTCAATAGCTGATATTGTTGCTTACGTTACTTGGATTATGATTTGGTTACTTAGTTTTGGTATTATGCCCAGATTTATTTGCCTGCTGTGGCATAGGTTCATATATTAAGTAGATGTAACCGTCACATTTGCACCATCGAAGTAGTGGATATACAATGCAAACTCAAACTCAAAGCATTAATTTCAATTAAACCATTTACAAGCACTTTTGAACTGTCAAAAAGTCGATCAGTTGGAAATTTGAAGCTAGTTGCCCATTCCAAAACGTAAATCTCTATGGAGAAGAACGGGCAAGAAACTCCACGGACATTCTTTTAAAATCAAGTTGAATATTACAAAATCTTGGGAACATTATTCTTGTTGCTTCTGTATGTGAGAACAATGTAAAAAAAAAATTATAAACAATTCTAAATACAAGATAAAAATAAGCCCTGGAAGTTAGGAGATGACCAGTCTCAACCGACAGCGCCCGTTCACGAACTTGACGCGTGGATCAGCACCATATTGCATTAGCAGCAAGTATATTGTTGCTTCATGTTTAGGTTTCCGTACTTCAAAAGGAAATAACGAAACCCTTATACCATACTTATACTACATTGTCCGTGCATCCATCTGTCTGTAAGTCTGGCTAGACCCTTTTTCTCAGGAACGTGTGGAGATATCAAGTTAAGATTTAAAAAAAGACGTAGTTCTACTAACAGTCCCTTGGAGCTCTAAAAATCCAAGCTTCTTCATCAACACAAAAAAAATACCGGCCATATTATACGACACTGTTTTGACACTCGCAAATAAATCAAAACTTACAGTAGGAGAATTCCCGTTGACCCAGAATAATGAAAAGCAAAAAGTTAGGTCTCACAGCAGAAGTAACGGTGAAAGTCTGAGTATTTTTAATTTGTAGATGTATCACATAAAAAGCCAAATGTTTCTGCGATTACATTAACTTACATTTGCAGTAAAACAAATTGACCGTGACAGATATCGATGTATCCGAGAACATGCTTTCCAACCAAAATGTTAAGTTTGTCCTTGGGATCTTCATCCCAACTACGGTACCCTTCATTGTGCATGGTCCGCCACGCACTTGGCTGGTTATAGCGCTAATACTAGAAACAACGAAAAACCGACAAATTTTCAATGTTAGAGGGTCTAAAAGTGCTTATGTGCCAAATCCATGGTAACCGCGTCGATAGCCCTACCACTCTATATGATTTCTACAAAAAATTGCTCAATATTTTCTACCCCGTTAACAATGTTATTTTATTTATTTTGCTCACCAACAACTGAATACACTGATACAAAGATATGAGATACATCCAATGTACTTATAGACTAGTGTAACAATTTCTTACAAGTAAGCACATCATGCATTACTTAAGTGCTTAAAATTAGATGAATTCATATCACTCACCGAACATAATTGATAAAGGATTAATAAATAATAACGTTTTCGACCACATTCTAAATTGAAATCGGAATTAAAATTTAACTCATACAAAATCAAATCAAAAACAAAATAAAAATACAAAAACAATTAAAATCTAAATTGAAACCAAAATACAATTAACAATAAAGAATCAGGTCGAAGAAAATGCATGATGTTATCATTGCCACAAAAATAGTCTGCCGTGATAAAACACCAATTCATCTTTATCGCAGAACAAAGACGTGAGCCATTTTATTCAGAATAATATAGCATGTAGGAAATCTGTTCACGTAAACAAGGGTGCAACTGGTGATGTATCACCCCATGTCATTCCGACTGCATGGTAGACAGAGATTGATCTCCAAGATTTCTGCCTACCCTTTTTATTTTACTACAATTGTTATAAGTCTCCGTTTACTTCCAATTCCATTTATCAGTTTCATCATCTTATTCATAATACCAATATGTTACGCCAAAACAGCGCTTAAATACGAACCCTACTTAAATGGCTATAAAGGCTTTTATCCTTTAACGACTGCTTTTAATATTTGTAATCTAGAGTGTTTTTATAGACGCCCGTAAGATAGAATACCCTACCATTTGTGGGAAATTGCGAACATTTGTTAGGACAAAACTTTTTCTTTTTCAATTTTTATGTTTAGAGCTATTTAGGTGGTCGTAATTCATGTAAACCGCCTGAAGATTATGTTTTTATCCACCTTTTGTTCTTATTGATTAGAAGACTGGTTTTTATCTACTTGAATTAGTTTTACAGGTGTTTTCTCTTTGTTTGGCAACAGCTTTTATTTGTGTTCATTTTTGCTAAGTAAAAAATAAATATTTTTTATCTCAAATCAAGCAGAATAGATGATTTCCATTATTTTCACCTTAACTACTTTATAAACTATGGTGACCTCATCAGCTGCCTTATCTGCCCAGCCTTTTCTCAGCCATGTAGAGGTCAGCTGCCAGTCTAACCGGATGCAGCTGAATACCAGTATTTTACATGAAGTGTACTACTACTATCACTACCTACGAGTATATCCACAACCCAGTAACTGGTTATCATGATACCCTTGGTAAGACTGGTTGTCAGACTTTAGAGCTGCTGACGACCCGTAACGATTGTTAAAGATTCACGAACGCCAGCCGAGACCAATTGCTTAATGGTCTTAGTATATAAACATGTTCACGCATCCATGAATCAACCGCAGCAGGCGCAGCATAACCTGATCTATCGACCCGTACGGCTTTTATTACTTCGTCAAACGCCCCTCAGCTATTGTGACCTATCTGGCTCAATTAATAATAGGTACGTCTGCAGTTACTTTCCTGTAATTCCATATTCATATATTATGTTGCTACACGTATTGAGAAATTCCTTACAGTCTCCGCTCATATTAATATTAAAGACTCTTCGCCTCGGATTTTTCCGTCCAGTCCATTAAATAACCGAAATCGCTAAATTCATTCATCATTAAAATTCCTCAAACAACAGATATTCGAGCCAGGCGTGTCGGTACATAGCCATGATTTTAATTAAATCCGAGTCTTCTAAAACATTCCTTTTCTTTATTGTTTTTTAAACTAGGCACTCATTGGAAATCTCATCGGGCGACAAAAATAGAGTATGCAAACAAATAAATTTTAATCAAAGCCCAAATTGCTTCGGTGTTCAGTCCCCCATTGTTTTTCCTTTTCCTCGATCAATCTCGTTCAGTCTTTAACAAAATTTCGAAGTGAATTTTAATATCTCACTCGCTACGGTTCTTAATTAAATGTGCCCCTTTAAAGTTTATTTTAATTTGCTGAAACAAGTTTGTTTGGATTATTAAATTAAGAGGGTTTTTGGTGATGGGATTTTGACGTGAAAATTGGGTTAAGAGTTACTGATTAGACCACCATTTTGAAAATACCAGATCATAATTGTACTTGGTTATCTTGGTTGAGATCTTTTTCATCATTAGCCCTTCTAAAGAATGAAAACGTTTTTTTTCGCGGTAACGTATGACGCAAAGCAAAAAACACAAAAAAAAAATCAAGCTGCGGGGAAATATGCGTCACATTACGCCGCTGACTGCCGCAGTGGTGGCCCAGTGGTATCAGCCCGCTAGACGAATTGTAGGTCGTTAGTTCGACCCTAGACAGACACTTTACTTTGTGGATTAATTTAATTTCATCAACTCTGCTCTCGGGAAAATATCGTGAGGAAACCGGCTTGTCTTAGAGCCAAAAATTCTAAGACATTAGATATCCACCAACCCGAACTAGCCCCGCGTGTAAGATTCTGGCCTACTCCTTCTCCTAGAGAGGAGACCTGTATCCCAGCGGTGGGAACATTATATACTGATTATGTTATGCTAAAACACAAATCGCAGACGTCACCCAAAAAGCAGCCAAGCTCAAATGGGACTGGGCTGGACACGTTTGCCACATATCGGATGCATTGCGGGCTATGACCACCATAGCATGGGTCTCTAAAAACGTCCAACGGCATCGCGGAAGACCCAGGCGTAGATGGCGGGACGAACTTGACGTTTACATGAGGGAATCTGTCAATATTGGCCCAGGATTGAGTTGAGTGGGAAAAGAAAAGGGAGGCCTTTGCCCTACAGTCGGATAATACAGGCTGATTATTTATTTATGTTGTGCGTCACATCCACTTCCGTCTCATCATTAGCAGGCGTATTTGTGACAAAGGATACCTCTCCTCTCAAAGCCTTCTTGCATCTGAGTAAGTACCTAAAATTCCAAAAAAAATATTTTGTAAAAATTATATCAGAAAAAGATCGCAAGACACGGTCGTTAAAACTGTCACATCAATAAAAATATAATCGAATCACGGTAATTGAAAGCGTATTTCTTTAGCGTTTCTAGGTTAGCCGGTCACTACTATCACGCCAATGCACAAGCTATGTTTTCTTTCAAATGGTATCAATAAAAGTATCGATACCACCGGGAATACATCTCGCCTTGTGAGAGAAATCAACCTTTAAATAAAACAAGCGATTGAACAAAACCCGATATATTTCAGCACTAGCTGTTGCCTAAGACTTCCTCTTTGTATAGGTATTTTTTTTTCATCATTTTTAGTTTTCTTTAGTTTTTTAATTATACAAATAAAATACAGGATGAAAAGTAGCCCATATCATTCGTTTGGTTCCATGCGTATATGTTTTTTTAATGATCGTTTTAGTGATTTATTCGTAAAGTTAACATAGACAGAGTTACTTTTGTAGTTATTTCGCAATATCACTACTGAAACCAAGACAAGAACAAACAAATATTATAAAACAAAGTCCCCCTCACCGCAACTGTCTGTCTATCTGCACGCGATAAACTCAAAAACCACCGAACAAATTTTCATACAATTTTCAACAGTGCAGTGTATGGAGTGGCTTATGAAGAACATTTTGGTGTATAGTTCATTAGGGTTTTGTGTAAATTGGCTGAAATATGACGATGTTTGCTGAAGAAGTCGGATAAAATCATGCCGTCTGGGACCTTTACTGGCGTGCCCCGCGTAAACCAATAGAATTATATTAAAACCCCGATAAAAATCCCGTTAGACCCAGTAGGACATTCCTGTGGGATGTATTCCGACCACCACTCGGGCGAAACCGCGGCCTAAAGCTAAGTAGGTATAATATTATACAGGGTGTTTGGCAGAAAGTTGAACATACGAAAATGGTGGATAGGTGGTGGGGTCATCTGCTACTTACTCAGCCCTAATTTATTTGGCCCTGGTCAAAAAAATTATGAAATAACTCTTAAAGGTTTTTTTTTATAAAAGCAAATTACATACCATCAGAAAGGTCACACACTAGGGATACTTTGCTAGAATTGGAACTCCTCAGTAATTTTTTTTTTTAATGCAAGTTGAAATTGAGATATAAGTATTTTTTACATCTTTCTGTAAGTTTGAGGACTCATAACTTTTTTTCTAGCTAACATCTAACAAAAATATTGCCTGTTTTACCCATTTTTAATAAAAAATACACTTTAAAGTTAAGAAAGTGGTGAAACTAGAACAAAGCAAAAAAATTAACAAAATAAAATGTCCAGGGGGCCAGGCCCACATAAATTAGGGTTGAGTAAGTAGCAGATGACCCCACCTATCCACCATTTTTGTATGTTCAACGTTCTGTCAAACACCATGTATAACATTGGATTAGTATGGATTATTAGAACAAAGGTGGTGGCCGATATTGGTTAGAGCGCAGTTTGCATGATTTCAATAATGAAGTGAAATTCAAGCCTTTCTTATTCCATGGCGAAGTAATTATAAGATGGTTTGTTAATGTGCCAAGCTTTTACACAAGATCTTTATTATGATATCAGGTTTTTCGCTTGTCAAGGAAAACGCGATCGAGTACCGCACAAGGTCTTTGCGATATTTGATATTTTCAGATAATTCTAAATCTAAATGATGAATTGTTTACGATTTTGTGGCAGATTTCTGTCTTTGTGTTATGTGCTACGTTTTGATCTTTTTAAGATAAATCAGGTTTCAACTGTGTATTTGATGACGGAGTGTAACATTTTGAGGAAGCTAACTTCGCCATTTTGTGTGGAAATTATAAAACCGCCTGGCTTTTGCGATTACGAAATAGGTACTTAATCTAATTCTCATACAAGATCCTAGAAACTACGTTTTTTCACTTAGGTAAAACAGTTTTGCGACTTAGTAAGAACAGCCACACGGGTCGATCGATCAGGTTTACTACGCTTGCCGCGGTTGGTCCGTGGGGTTCATCTTTATAAAATCAAAAAATCAAAATCAAAATATTTTATTTCACATAAACCTGCTAGGGCACTTATGAAACGTCAGAAGCTAGGTGCACGGTTCCAATTTGTCGCTTCCTATGGAGAAGAGCCGGCAAGAAACTCCACGGTTACTCTTTTAAAATTATTGGCTTTTATAATGTTTTCAAATTACAGTGATATTAGGTATGGGAGGACAGTGCATGCCTGTCATTAAGTACCAGGTACTTAGAGGAATGAAAATAAAGAATAGAAACTGTAGGCCTACAACGTTCTCTCATTCACAATATGTAAAAGAATCTACATAAGTAAAATCAACCTATTTAAACCAAGTGATATGATTTCCATGAGAATCACTAATAAATAAACCTATAAATAACTAATATATACAAAGATCCCTCCGTGCCTTGAACAGCACGTGAAACCGTTGGTTCCGGCTGACATTATTGGATCTTTGACAGTCGTTACGGGTCGTCAGAAGCCTGAAAATCAAACAACCAGTCTTACCAAGGGGTATCGTATTACCCAGTCACCGGGCTTTTGAAGTCAGGTTAATTACCAGTATTCAGCTACATCCAATTAGACTGGAAGCCGACCCCAAAATAGTTGGGAAAAGTCTAGATAGACGATGAGTTTTAGCTGTATCCATGAAGAGACAAATGACTTTTATTAAAAATATCTGTGTTCGAATAAAAGGCATATCAAAATAGGATACCTGTTATTAAATAAGTTACAGCTAAAATATTCAACAATAAGGTCCACTTCAGTGGATTCCAAATTGAATTGTATTTTATCCTGTGTATCTTGTGTTTAAACTGATAAAGCAATCTAAAATTATAAAGAAATGCCTTATCAAAAAAAGAAATGAGTATTTTTTATTATAAAAGTAGGTTATAGTTATCCCACTCTAAAAATTCGAAGACTTTTGACGTCTACCAAGCTGCACAAGCCACACGCTGGCCCAATCCTTCTCAACGAGCCAAAGCCTGTGTCCCAACAGTGGGAACTAACGAAGAACTAACTAGAGGGAGCGTAAGGCGCTGTCAGTCAGGAGGAACATATTGATCCGTGGGTTTGCAAAGTGCTAAAGTGTGAAAACTACTCTGTTTAGGGCATACTGCCTATCAACAGTCATTTATTCAAACTACGCTGGTGACAGCACTTTTTGAACGCCAAAATTACATAAGACAGTCCTCCAAACCGCCCACCCTTCACCACTTCCTAGTGCTTTAGCTGGGAAGAAGAAGTGGCGCAACAAACTCCCCAGCAGCACAGCTGTCTGTTATGTAGAAGAACTTGATTCTATACAATAGGTACATAATTAACGTTACCAATCATAAAATTAAAATATTTGCAATATGTCAGCTAGCACAAGCCAATATACCAAAAAAAAAAACATTAAAAAAAATTTTTCATCCACAAATAAATAATAAAAACAAAAACATAAAACAGAACTTAAAAACCTAAATTAAAGCCTCCAGACATAAAGGGCGTGCCCGCTTACGTATGCAATGTGGCATTATGTTCACATAATTGTAGCTAAAAGTAACAAATGTTAAACTAGGACCTTCGGAGTAAAATAAACAGTTAAAAGTATTAACAATAACAAAACCATGGTCAGCAAGACGACCAGTGACCATAAGCAGCACCCGTTCACCAGCATAATGCAAAGATCAGCCATAAACCCCTCGCCATATTTTAACTCGCAGTCTATGAGTCGACTATACGCTAACAGCGCCTTACAAGTCTAGTACAACAACGCATTCAGGGTGCTGTTGGGGTTGTCACGATACTGTAGCGCATCAGGGATGTTTGCAGAGGCACGTATCTTACGCACGACTCTTACGCAATTATGCGAAAGCGTGTCGCCTCTCTGATACGGCGCATGCGGGGCAGCCCCAACAGCCTCTTGGCCACCGTGGCCAAAAGGGCGGAAGATATAATACTCGGGCACTGGACCAGTACACAAGTATTTTCTTCAAACCGTGACTTGAAATAATTTTGTTGCTTGGACCTATTACATTATTGATTATTTTGTATTTGTATTATTTTACTATTAGTGATTTTCACATTATTATGAATAATTTTGATATTATTATGAATGATTTTGACATCATTATTGATTATTTTGTATTTGTATTATTTTACTATTAGTGATTTTCACATTATTATGAATAATTTTGATATTATTATGAATGATTTTGACATCATTATTGATTATTTTGACATTATTAGTATTACCGACATTTTGCCAAATGTATGTACAAACGCCACTGTTTAAGATGTGTTATTAGTGTTTATTTTTTTATGAGGCAATAAAATCTAATGTGTTATTAACTACTAAAACTTTAGATTTTATAAACTGAAAAATAAATGATTTCATTTGATTTGACTAACTGTGACTAAAATCTTGACTGGTTCTGGAAGAAAATCACTTTACAAATCTATGCACGCGCATAGTTGCACACCTACAAGGGTCTAGCGTAGCAGATACTTCGTCCATTTTCGTTTGTTTTAACAATACAGTGGAGGTGTGGCTGTAATTAACGCAGTTTTATTATATTTGGGATAAAAAAATTACCTACATTTATTAAAAATAACAAAAATTGATGCAGTAAACGACTCTGCACACATTACTTTCATGATGTGAATTAATTCAGAGACACATTATAAATGAAATGTTGAACTAGGTACTGTAGTATTTATATTGTATTAATTTCATTAGAAGTAAATAATACAAAGGCCGTCAACAAGACAAAAGCACGACATTCGCGGCAATAGGGCGGAAATTTTGCTTTGTCCTCCATACAACCTGTTGGACAGTAGCAGGGTTCTGTAAAATAATTGAGAAAGAATGATATTAACTATTATGTAAGCTAAAGTGAATGTTACGTGTACGTTCCTGTTTGATATTTGTGAGTTTTGTAAAAAATACTAAAGATTGGTTCCAATGAAACATAAAAAATAGATTAGAAAGTTAGGCTACATATTGGCCCTGAAAAGTATCTCCACACATATGTGGCGGACATCTACAATGCCCCATATACGAAAACTTCAAAAATCAACAAATGTGGAAAACACAAAAAGTGAAGTGGCGCCATCTACAATGCCATATGCGTACTACTCAAGACTTAACGTCATACCGCAACCACATCAGTTACATCACGCAAGCAGAGCTACCGCGCGATCTGCATATATACAAACATCCCGACATCAATCGTCGGGCAATTGCCCATCAGACACAACACCCGTCTGGTCGGAGGATCCTTCTTTTTCCATAGAGTATGAGTGAACTTTACACCCTGTTCCTCATACCTCTATACATAAATACCCAAATACTATCTAACACTCAGACACAGCGAAGCAGTTATGCTCGCAAATAAGGAGACGGCGCACGTGAGGGAGATGCAGTACATGCGCCCTCACAGCCGCGGCCTTCGCAGGAGACGCCCTGGGTGCCGGGAATCCCAGGCTGATTCCCGGTCACCGTAGGCACGGGCTTGCGGACGGTGAGTAATAGGTAGTTGGCTGTCCGGGGACCAAGCCCGGGTCGACGGCGCATTGTGTTCCACGCGCCTCAAAGAGATGTCAGCTGCAACTGACGGGGCCCGCAAGGGCCCCGTCAGTTCTCCCCCCCGTCTGTTCAAGCTACATAATAAGCGAAGGTGATAAAAGAACAATATTCATAATATAAAGGTACATAATAACCAAGCAATGTCTTTTTCAATTACAAACCATGTTCTTTAATTATCATATCGGAAGCTTTTCGTGCATTCATCATGACTGTAGCTTCAATCATTCCGTGTGGAATAGTGGGCATAATACTGGCATCAGCCACACGTAACCTTTTGACTCCAAGAACTCGAAGCTTTGAGTCCAAAACCGTTCCCATAGCGCAAGTACCAACATAATAATGTGACGTATCTGAAGTTCCCAATGTGTAACATCTCCAATATTCCGTAGTCCCCCTTTCCATATCTTCACATGCCTTCATTTTTGGATCCACTAATTCAGCCTCCACCTTTTTGAAGTATGTTGTGTTCATAATACGATTGAAATCTGCTAAATAACTGGCATGTTTCTTTATGTCTATACTCTTAGTATAGTAACCCGGAAAGATTAATGGATTGTCAATTGGATTTGTACTTTGCAGAAAAATCTCTCCAGCCGATTCAGGACTTAGATATGTGATAAACACCATGAATACTTCTTTATTATCAAGGCCTCTGCCTAAGGTATTACAGAATTCTTCATCGTAGCTGAAGTAAAATGCACATAGTCCTAAAAATGTAATGCTATCGCCAAAGTGAACACCAATCGTTTGATAATCAGGATATCTCTGAGATTTGTTGAGAGCTACATAGCCATCAAATATAACATTCAACAAACACAACAATTATGAGGATCACCAAGATTACTTGCAAGCGATGCTTTTGTCATTTTATAAATCAAAATGCAGTTCACATGGTCTTGAAAATTCTTTCCCACAGGTAAGTTGGATATCACTTTAATACCTTTATTTTGTAAGTGGTCTTTTGGACCTATCCCCGAAAGCATAAGTAGCTGCGGTGACTTAATGGTTCCAGCTGTTACTATAACTTCCTTTGTTGCTTTAAAGGTCAGTTTTCTATTATCTTCTGTCAATACTTCTACTCCAATAGCAGTCTTGTTATCATCAAATATTATTTTAGTTGCCAATGTGTTCAACATGAGGTGCAATTTCTTATTATTTTTAAGAGGACTCATAAATTTCTTGGCCGTACTTTGGCGCATATTGTCACCTATACTGAACATAAAATTAGTGAAACCTAGTAGATGATCCTCTGGGTTTATATCCAGATGATATTCATAACCTATTTCTTCTAAAGCATCAAAAAAGTCTCGATTTCTTTTATAATATTGTTTGCGTATTTGAATTTTCCCTTTAGTTCCGTAACAATGTGATTCATTAGATTTAAGGATTTTTTCATCAATGAGCTTTTCGTTTTTACAGAAAATTGGTAATACTGACTTCCATGACCAGGAGGTATCATTAGTGATGGTTGCCCACTTATCATAATCGTAAGGGTAGCCTCGCACATAGCAACCAAAGCCTAAAGAACCAGAGCCTCCCAACACTTTACCTTGCGACATATGAATAACATTGTTTGTATGATACCTTGTGGTTAAACCTTCACAAGTTGAGGTGAAGTTCCAATCATATCTTGTTTTCAACATAAACGGAAATAATCCCGACATCTGAAAAATGGAAATCAATTTTCTTTTAGTCTTTATTTTTTAGTGTAGATAGTAGACTTACATTATTTAATACACCACACTCAATTTTTATCGATTACATTGGTCTTCTTTGCAAAGGTTCTAGTGCTTTAATTATACACCGTGACATTTTAGTCGTCTTACAATGGCAGCCTACTTCATGTATCCAATGAAACATTTATTTAAAAAAATATTTTCGAACATTTGCATATTTAAAAAAAAATGAAAATATAATTTACTAAAAATCAAAACCAAAAGTCATTTATTCAAACTAGGCTGAGAGTCAGCTCTTTTTGAACATCACAATTACATAAGACAGTCCCCCAAAAACGCCCGCCCTTCACCACTTCCAAGTGCTTTTGCTGGGAAGAAGAAGTGGCGCAACAAACTCCCCAGCAGCACAGCTGTCTGTTTAGTTAGAAAAACTTGATTCTATGCAAGAGTAGGTAATTGACATTACGAAACAAAAAACATTAAATTTGCCATATGTCAGCTATAGTTTGAAACACCCTGATATGGCGATGGAATTAATGATTTGAATGTAATATAGGTATCTTCTACCGTTTGATACGTAAACATTATTGACAGGGAGGGTTTTTCATCATTCTAAAGCATTTTTTTTGTACCTATTACCTTAATTAATGGTAACAATGTTTTAATCGCACCTAGAGGTATTTTATGACGACCACACGACGACATTAAGTAGACCACCTTTTTAAGACGACTAAAATGTGACGGTATATAAAATACTCACATCAGATTCTATGGGTGGTACAGTTCCCGCTTCAATAAGCAGTACTCTGGCATTCCTTTCCACCAGTCTACTTGCTATGAGACATCCGGCCGTCCCACCCCCTACTACTATGAAATCAAACTTTGCTCCATCTGAAAATCAAAAGATTTTTGGATCAGTATCTACATTATCCTTGCTTGACCCTATCTCTTTTGCTCCTAGTAATGAATTCAAGATATTTTTGGCTTATTAACATGACAGTGTTCGATCACCAGATTCTACAAGATGAAGTAAAAATAACACATTTCTTACTGTCTAGACCGTATGTTTTCTAGTGGTAGTGAAACAACCTTTCAATATTTAAGAAATCAGAAACTTACCATCAACACAAATTGGTTTTGGCCATTGATATGCAGTAAGATTGAGAATGGTCAGCATCTTCAAAATGTTCTCAACATTATTAAAATAAGACACAGCGTTGTCAGAATCCATAATAAAAAACAATGCTGTCCAGTTTTATACACAAGTGCTAATAAAATGTAATATTTTATTTATCAGTATTGATGTTTTTTTGTAAAATTTTTCCCGGTTGTCCAAATCCTACATGTCCAATTTTTCGCAAATAAGCAAAATGTTTTACATGTGACACAAAATATAGGAACTGAAACGATTTTAACATGTCCCCAATTATATTGGAGCTAAAATGCAAAAACTAACAATTGCATTATCATTTAGTACGGTTCATTAATTCTAATTCAATAATGATAAACAAAACTCTATACTAGGATAATGTTGAATTAAAACGTTGGTATTTATGGGAAGATAGCTTTTTGTTGATAAGTTAGAGCTTGTTACTCGCAATTTTGTATTTTTTTGATAGTTTAGTAACCTGTTGCAAAGTTATTATCATCATCATTCTAGCCGAACTATGTCCACTGCTGGAGATAGCCCCCAAGCACCGCCATGTCGACCAGTCCTGTGCTTTTCGCATCCAACGGAAGCCTGCGGCTTTCACCAGGGTGTCGTCCCACCTTGTGGGAGGCCTTCAAATGCTACGTCTTCCGGTACGCTGTCGCCACTCCAGAAGTTTTCGGCCCCATCGGCCATCATTGCAAAGTTGTTCACTATACAAATATTTCAAACTAAAATGAAATAAAATTCAAGTCAGGAATTTTCCATAATTATACTTTTTCTTTATCTAAATCTAGTCTAAACTGAGACTCATAAAAACGAAATGTTCACTTAAATTACGAATTTGAAATGTAAATTTTATTTTTGTTCGTCAATTAAGTAGTTGGGAACCATAAGATAAGCAGTGAGACAGTCAAATGGTTTCTTTTTATGGAATTGTTTGTAGATCAAGTATCCTGGCTCGCAAGGTTGTCACCATATGGGATATGGAAACAACAGTCATTGTGCTGGTCGTGACGGCCAATGGCATAATAGCCAAAAGCCTCAACCAACACCTAAGGACGCTCTCGTTACGCAGCTGGATCAAGGGTTTGACCAGAAAGCAGTACTTCTAGACACCGGTAGCTTGGACCCTGCTCCCAATTTTTTTTTTTCATATTCTAATATTTAAAAATATTATTTATATGTTCGAGTATATTCAAATGAATAAAGAATAGTAAGTACCTGAGAAAAAATGTCTGTAGCTGTTAGCGTTGCCTACTAATTAGTTCTAACAACAAACTCAAGATAATTCTGTAAGTTTTGTAGCAGGACGCGTTCTGTAATTTCTGCCAAGTAGGCAAAAGTTGCCCGTGGGAAAAGACGTAAATTTATGTATGTACATAAATTTTGAACAAGCTATTGCTGTGTTCTCAGACACGTTGTAGAGTAATTCACTTTTGCATTCAAATTCCAGTTTCTGAGAAATTACCAAAGTATTTAATTCCAGTAGCCAATACAACGACGGCTGCAAAAGTCTATACTCAATAAAATAGTAAAGCTGAAGAGTTTGTTTGCATTTTGTTTGAACGTGGAAATTTCTGGAACTACTGACTTTT
Source organism: Polymixis lichenea (assembly GCA_949091785.1). Taxonomy (NCBI): domain Eukaryota; kingdom Metazoa; phylum Arthropoda; class Insecta; order Lepidoptera; family Noctuidae; genus Polymixis; species Polymixis lichenea. Next base: position 1,270,842 of record OX420948.1, read on the forward strand.
CGCATTTTATACACCAGTTCTTGAGAAAGGTTGACATCACGCTACGACCATCAGGAGCCGAGCAAAATAGAAAGTTTGAAAGGACGCTATAAACCCCTCTGATTGTAATAGAAAATGTATTACACACTCTATTTCTGGTATCCCAATTCGCTTACACAAAAAATTTCATGCGTTACTTACAAGCCAATTTATGATCGATATCACTTAGAACATTGCATTTTGTAAAATAAAATACCTAAATACCTACCATCAAATCAAAATGAACAAGAATTTTCTTTTGTTGTCGCGTCATACCCAAGGCTTTGCTAGCAACGGTTAATGAAATAAAGTGAAACCAAGTTATAAGGTTTTTTTTTAAGGTTGGGTAATCGTCAAATAACTTCGCCTGCTCTGGGTGGAGCAGGAGGGCGTGTCAGATTTTTACTGACTAAAACCCACCCATGTTCCCTCAGTTGTCTGTATGCCAGGGTACACAGGTTGTCTGTATGCCAGGGTACACAGGTTGTCTGTATGCCAGAGTATACAGGCTACGGTATCTTTTTCGAACTACCCGCACCCTAGGCAGGCATCAGCTCTTGCGGGCCCTTTCAGTTGGTGCTGACATCTCTTTGAGGCGCACGTGGAATACAACGCGCCGTTGACCCGGGCTTAGTCCTTACCGGACAGCGAGCTACCCATTACTCGCCGTCCACAAGCCCGCACCTACGGTGGCCAGGAACCAGCCTGGGATTCCCGACGCCCAAGGCGTCTCCTGTGGAGACTAGAGCCGTGAGGGCGCATATACTGCCTCTCCCTCACGTGCGCCGCCTCCCTCTTCGCGAGTATCACTGCTTTGCTGAAGGAGGCGACGGCTACCCATGCACTCTCGCTCCGTACTGCCGATTGCCTCCACTAGGACACGGCGGTGCTGACCTAAGCCGGGTAGACCTCCACCGTGTCTTCAGGGCGATCTTTGCAGTGGAAACACCCGGGCATTTCCTCCTGCCTTATCCAAAACAGGAATCTCCCGAAACAACCGTGTTCGGTGAGGACCTCCGTCAGGCGGAAGGTGAGGATGCCGTGCCGCCCCTCAAGCCACTCCTCAAAGAGGGGATTTACCACCGTAATTTTGGCGTGCCCAGCACTGGGTTGCGACAATCACACTCTCCATGTCGCTATGAGATCCCGCCGGAGCTCTGTCCGCTATACGCGATTTCTCACGGCAGCCGAGTTACGCCCCGGCGTTTGGACTCCTCGCGCCACTCCCAAATGTACAAAGTTATAAGGTTAGGAAGATAATAAGGAGAGAGACACGGACCACGTATAGTCGACAATATTAACTCGTATCTACAATTCTATGGTCAAATGTACGGTTTGGCCGTTTTGCGGTCGTCGCTCAGACACTCCTATGGGCTTATGATATGAATTTTATCAAGCCACTGGTCTTTAATGTCGTGGCATGTATTATTTTATTTTAAAGGCCACGCCATAGCATAGTTTCTTCAGAGGGTGCAAGTTGCAAATTTCTTGAATTTGGTGGTTGTTCGTGGGCAAATCGAATTCGAAATCGTGGATACGAATTTCAGCGTTTTGGATCTCGGCCTGTAGAAAATTTATTTTATATACGTTTATATATCCGTACATTCCCCATAAGGTAAGGTGGGAGGTAGAAAAATACAGCTTTTTTATTTTTTGCTGTAGTTGTTTGTGAGCAATTCTTAGCCTGCATACAAATTTCAGCTTCCTAAGACTACGAGATGTGGTGACAGGTTTTGTTCAGTGGGTGATTCAGTCAGTGACGAAATCGACGTATTTTACGTGTTAATATAATCCTATGTATAAAAGCTAGACAAATGAAACTAAGTGTGCTGTAGTTAGGCTGACAAGGCGCTGCTTCAGATTATGTTCTTTTGTCACTGAATCGTGCTTATGTGTATGTATCTACTATTTCTTTCAAAACCTTGTGGTACGATTGCAATGTGAAACAAACCGGTAGTGGATAAACATTTATTTATTAAAACAGAGGTAAAGTGAAGACATAACAAAGTGAAAAGCTATTTGTCAGTTATTATTATTCCTGGAGGTAACTTAAAACATTACACTAAGTAAGATGTAGACTGTGTCATTGATGTAGTGGTCACTAGTGCTACTGCTGAGCATGAGGTTCTGGGTTCGATTCCCAGGTCGGGCAAAGTGTTATTTGGTTTTCCCATACTAGAATTTCTCAGTATCAGCTCGAAGTCTGAGTTTGTGCCTAATTGGTGGCAATAAGCTCGTTCCTTTTTTTTACATGAGACTTAAACATAAAATGGCACAATTGGTGTACTTAACTTCTACACACGATGCGAAGGAACAATAAAGTTACTTGTGGAAAGTGCACTCCGTCTTAATGTGGCTCGAGCCAATTGAGCAATATTGCCCCGGTTGTCTTCGCTAGGAGTGATCACGGCAATATTGAGGACATGAGCGTTCTACTTTAGATTTTAGTTTAGTGTAGCGTAGTTTATGTTAGACTGTAACGTTTATAGACAGATAAATCGTTTATTTGGTGCACACTAAAGACATATCATAAAATACAAAGGTACGCTGAAAAAATAACTTAGGAAATAAATTAAAAATCATTTGTTCAAATTAGGACTACTTTACAAAATAAATTCCCCCAAAACGCTCGCCCTTCACCACTTCCTAGTGCTTTGGCTTAGAAGAAGAAGAGGCGCAACAAACTCCTTAGCTGTGCAGCTATCCGTTAAGTTAGAAAAACTTGATTCTATACAATACTAAGTAATTAACATCACGAAACACAACACATTAAATTAAATTATTTGCCAAATATCAAATAATTAATAAAAACAAAAACGTAAACTAGCTTACACAAGGTGCAAAAGAAAAATAATGCCTAATAGTGATGATACTTTAAGCTATGACACTGAAACATCGTATTTCGCTTTGGCTAGCCCTTGATGTCTGCAGGTGGCACGCGTAGGTTTTTGCATTTGTTTCCAGTAATTTAATTTTTAATCTTATATTTAGAACTAGCGTTTGCCAGCGGCTTTGCATGCGTGATGGTCGAAAATTATCCTTCGTATGTGTTATTTTAGGTTATAAATTTGTGTGCCAAATTTCATCCAAATCCGTTCAGCCGTTTTTGCGTGATTGAATAAAAACCATCCAAACAACAAACTTTCACATTTATAATTTTAGTAAGATTGTTTATTTTATTTTTTTTATATTGTTCTCACATAAAGAAGCAACATGAATAATGTATTCAAGATTTTGTATTACCTATCTTGATTTAAAAGAGCGTCCTGTGTCCGACCAATTCATTGTCTTGTTGACAATTCAAAAGTGCCTGTTAATGGTTTAATTGAAATGAATGCTTTGAATTTGAGTTTTTCAGTTTAATTTTTGAAGTGTTTACTTATTTTATGTTTTCGAATGAATACTAACTAATTAAGAATAATTTCTAATGAAAACAAATTTTCTTTCTTTAGTACTTCATACTCAAGTATCCATATAAATAATGTGTAATTTCATATTTCCCTATTTATAGGGAACTGATTGCTGTATTCATTTATTTTAGTTTATTGGTCACAGAGTGGTTAACCGCAGAATATCATCCGGATGTTTTGATTTCGGTATAATACAATTAAAATTTTATCATACGGGCCAGTTTCAGATTTCCTATCCGAAACTGTATATTATGAAGCTCATAGTACAATAAAATACTTTTACAAAATAATAATAATTACCAACTTCCAAAAAAACCCCTATAGAATGGAAATTTACTTTAATTTTGGAAGTTAATGTCCTTGGTTGTGTATTTCGACTTCCGAAATTAAAGTCCCTTTTCACTTTGTAATAAAAAAAAAAAATACGTTTATTTGGACACAGTTCGAGAAAAACAAAATACAAATAACAAAACAAAAAGTGTAAATAATGTTTTAAAATAAGTAGTGTGTGCCTTACGGATGCGCCAAATAGGTTAATTTCATTTATAGGTTTTATTTTCTAAGAAGTTTTCTTTTTTTGTAAAAATATTTTTTACCTAAGTGGACACAAATCGTAACCACTTCTTTCTATGTAAATAACAGTTACAGAAAGTTATTATAACATCATAACGCACTAATTATTGTACATAACATTAAAATGTAAGCAATACCCAAGGGGAGGAGACCTGGTGTCCTGAAATACAGACTCACCTCTAGTTTAGGCAAGTCTCCCACAGTATAATTATTGCTGTTACGTATTTTGTATTCATACCTCTCTAATGTACCTGTATATCGTGGTGAGAAAATAAATCATTACTATTATTACTATCATCGATATACACTAAATGGAAAAATTACGTATTACTGAAGCTAACTCAAGAACTACCCAAGCGTAGTTACTAAAAAAATATGGAAAAATTCATTAGAACTTAAGTTTTGAAATCAATCCTCAATTGCCGCCATTATACAAAAAAAAAAACTTACTGAAAACTTCTTTCATTTTTGAAGTCTGTTGAGAACACATCGATCTTTTATGTATTTCATTACAAATATAATACAAAAAAAAAAACAAAAAAAACATTATCAATGAAATATTTATATAAAAATATAAATAAAACACGCCACAAGCAAGTATTAAAATGTGTCTCTGCTGGTGTTACTTATATTTTATGATGGAATAGGTATAATAATCACATTGTGTTGGGCTGTACTTGTTTTCTTAAAACTTAAGTAAGTGAAACTTAAAACAGAATATTATTATTGCAATTAGTGAACAAGATCATTTATTTCAAACAGTGTTTTTTAACAATCATATCGATAGCTTTTTGTGCAATCATTAAAACAGCTGCTTGTGTTGGAGATGCCACTATGGTTGGCATGATACTAGCATCCGCCACGCGGAGATTTTTAACTCCTTTTACAAGAAGTTTTGAGTCTACTACCCGACCCATAGCACAAGTGCCGGCGAAGTAATGTCCTGTGGTTACCATGCCTTTGGCATAACACCTCCAATACTCCGTGCTATCTTTATTAAAACAGGCGCATGATTTTAGTTTTGGATCAACGAGTTCAGCTCCAACGCTTTTAAAGTAGGTAGTATTTAATACTTTGTTGAAATCTAATAAAGTCTTCACATGCATTTCTAAATCTCTATCGTTGCTGTAGAACCCAAGATTAACAATTGGTTGGTCTGCCATATCTGTAGTGTTTGGAAGAACATGTCCCCGAGATTCAGGGTGGGCGAGAAGGTTAAAAACTAAATAGATTTGCTTTCCAGCCGCTCCTTTTAAAATATTGTCACAAATTTCCTTGGTAAAGCCACATGAAATCGCACAGATAACTAAAAACACTTCTGGATCGTCGAGTATAAGACTGAGGATTTCGTAGTCAGGATATTTCTGATATTTTTTCAAAGCAATGTAACCATCTATAGCTGGTATATTAATTTGAAGGGCGTCCCGAGGTCCGGTTTGGGATCTTGCTTCCCCCATTTTGTAAACTGTAACACACATTGGGTGATCCTGAAGATTTCTTCCGACGGGTAGATTTTTTATGACTTTAATTTTCTTCCTCTCTAAATCATATTTTGGTCCAATTCCAGAAACCATAAGCAACTGAGGCGTTTTAAAAACTCCTGCAGTAACTATGACTTCTAATTTTGTTTTCACACTAATTATTCTTCCGTGTTTAGTTTTGATTTTAACTCCTATAGCAGTGTTTTGATCGTTGAATATTATTTTAGTTACCAATGCATTAGTTAGGACATGAAAATTAGTTTTATCCTTTACAGGTCTTAAAAATGTAGCGGTACTCGATCTTTCATTACCGTAACTAAATAAAACTGTTGTAAAGCCGAGAGGATTTCTGAAATTAATATCCGGAACGATTTTATGACCCATTTCCTTAAAAGCTCTAAAATATTCTTCTGTAATGTTGTCGTAGTATTTAGTAAGCTTTAATGTGCCATTTAGACCGTGTAGAGCTCTGTCCTTTGGTGAGTTTAGAATGACTGGGTCAATTACACCTTCGCTTCGCTTGAATAGTGGAAGTACCGAATCGAAGGACCATGATGTGTCATTGGTGATGGTTGCCCAGTTATCATAGTCAGCAGGGTTGCCACGGATATAAGCCATGTAACTCAGACTGCTACAGCCTCCAAGCATTTTACCTTGTGTTATATCTGCAACACTATATTTATGGTACTGGAATATTTCATCCCGAGTGGAAGTGAAGTTCCAGTCATTTACTGAATGCTTCGGGTATGCGAAGAAAGCTGGAAACTGGAATATGACCAAAAAATAACATGAATAGAAAAACAAATAAACTGCTTTGCCTTTACACGCGTTGTCAATGTAAAGAAGCATGTTAGTTATTATTCAAGTCTTGACTCATACTGAAACTTAATTTAAGGCAGCTAAAGCCCCACTGATAAGCTAAACAATAACTGAGAAAGAGAGAGAGCCACAGATCTGTCTTTAAGTTTAAAGTTCCTTTACAGTTTATCTCTAAGTATGACATTTTATGAACTGTAAGGATGGCAATCAAATTATTCCGTATATTATTGTAACTAAATATTCTTACCATTGATTCCACAGGCGGATTTCCTCCAGCTTCGACGAGCAAAACCTTGACATTGTAGTTCGCAAGCGCACTAGCTATCACACATCCTGCCGTTCCTCCGCCGACTATGATGAAATCGTATTTAGCTTCATCTGAAAACAGTTTTAAATATACCTATACCAAATGGTAGTCGAGAAAAACAGTATACATGGTGAATTTTAAACCGTTTAAAAAAAAATGAAAGAAAGGAAAAGTATTTATTGGGACTCGCACAGGGATATCACAAACTAAACTAAACACACTCATAGAAACATACAATAAACAAAAGTAAAACTAAAATAAAAACACAAAGTTTTGTACCAAAGGCTCCTATTTCAGCATGGCACTGGGACATTTAAAAATAAGTCTTAGTGTCGCAGCGCTGGTATTCTCATAGGGTCCACTATGATGTCACAGACAGAAACAGAAATAAAATAAAAAAAATATAATTTAGACAGTATGTGAAGTAGCACAAAAAAAAAAATAATCTGCGTATTGATACTACTAATGATGTGTTTTATTAACCTGTATTTGTAGACGGTTATAAGTTCACCGTGAATTGGTGAAAGAGCTCGTCCAATGTAGTTACCAACTTTTCTATTTATGCCGCAAAGCAGCAGTACTGTATTGCATATATATGGAGCCGGAGTAATTACAGATACAATAAGCTTGTTATGTTTTTAGTTTCAGTGCTGGAATGCCATTGGTCTCTTACTGAAAATTCCAATTTCGGAATTCGATGGTAAAAAACGAAAATCCAAATTCAAACACATCGACTTCCGAAATTAAAACTATTTTTCAATTTATAGTTCTATTTTAAAAGTTTGTTAGGTATGAAGTCTTTTATATATTTTTAAACTCTTTAATAAATACCTGCAATAAATATAAATTTCATAAAATATTGTCAAAGTTACCTTCAACGTAAGCAAGCGGTGGCCACAGGTGTGAATATAACTGCAAAACATTTACCAAGCCAAATATATCTTGCACTTTCAAAAAATTGGTTACTGCTGATGCTGTGTCCATTTTAGAAATCAATCCAAGTTACCATTGGCGGTAGTCTAAAAAGAAACACAGGTAATAATATTACTAGAAAGTGATTTTATAAGTAAAATATTATGTTATTAAGTCAGGTTTTTAAGAAACAAATATAGACATGAACGGTAGGAAAGAATACAATTTATTATGTAATATAGGCAGTAAACAAAGAGTTATAACAACTTAAAAAAAATATGAATTTAAATTAAACCTGCTTAATGAATCAATCCGTCTCCTATTCAGTCTGATAAACGATTAAAAGCATAAGAACTTAGCTGTCGCAGTCGCTCTCTTGTATTAATAGTGTCTGCGCCAAACGCTACGATAAGATTTATATTGACACTTTACTAAAATATAAACGTTGTTATATTGGGTAAAATACGTCAATACAATTTGATAGCAACTAATTAGAGCATAATTTAGCATTCGCTAGGGGCCAACGAACGATACTCCCTACTAGAAATTCATTTAAAAAATATCTATATCTAGGTACTGTAAAGGTTGGTTGCTTACCGAATGTAACCTTTATGTACATACTGGCAGCCAACGAAAGGGCTTTGTCACATTTAAATTATCAGGGGGTCTAAAAAGGCCACTTTGGCAGAATCATAATATGATCATATGAATCATATTTAAAATCGTGAAATTGTCACAAACTGACAATTCATAATATTATCTGCGTTGACAGCACGCAATTCATGTATTTGACAGTTTTGTATGGAAATTCGGAAAATAGTCACCAAATTATGAATTGCTTTATTAAAGTAAAATGTCAAATAGCAGAATCATAGGGGAATTCAGGAAATGAATCACTTTTAGAGGAATTGCTTAATGTGGCCTTTTTAGACCCGCAGGAAGATCTAGATGAATTCTTCGAACAATTTAACAACAAGACATGTGTGTGTGTCCTTCAACTGAATAACGATAAAGTAAAAACATCGTCATAAACTTTGAACTTTCTTGTTTTGCTAAGAAGTAGACGTTTTTTGCTGTAATTTAATTATTTTTTTAGCAACCTATGCTTCTTACGGTGGTGATACATTTATTTGATAGAGAATAGCAACATTAAATCGAAAAGATTTGACACGAGCAAAAAACTCTTTTACATCTAGTCAGTATCAATACATAGTATACAACTAAGCCGCTTTTGGAGTCTGTCCTTGTGACCGCTTAGTACTTCTAAAATGCACAATGGATATTGACGCGGTTTTCACATTAATTTGGAGAATTTACTACGGAAGGATCATGAGTATTATTTATGATTAACTTAGAAGTAGCAAATATTTCTTTGATATGTCGCCAGTTTGCCACATCGGATTGCGCCCGTGGGGTTGCCAGTTTCCAATAAAGCTTACACGATTAGTTTTTTTTTTTTTTTTTTTTGTGGGTGGGAAATCATCAAATGACTTCTCCCGCTCTGGTTGGAGCAGGAGGGCGTGTCAGACTTTTACTGACTAAAACCCACCTATGTTCCTTCAGCTGCCCGTATGCCAGGGGCCGCGGTATCTCTTTCGAACAACCCGCACCCCTAGCAGGCATCGGCCCTTGCGGGCCCCACCAGCTGCTGCTGACGTCCTCCTGCGACGGGTCAGTACAGTGGCCCCGCCGCCAACCACTTTTCGGCCGCAGGGGATAGGGAGAGCGGCCAACGCTATACCGACACTCCTCTTCCCCTGCGGCCCCACCGCGTCCGCCATCAAACGGTGGCGGCCCCGTCCAGGCTACGGAAGGGAAGAGCGCTACTCAGAAGTACCGGCACTCCTCCTCCGCCGCAGCCTGTAACCCTCAGCCGCGATGCCTCCCATTCGACATCGCGGCCCGCCTCAGTTGCGATGCACCTCACCGCAACCTACTTTTTGGCCGCTACGTCGTCGGCTTGGAGGCACAAGCCCTGACGAGCGGCCCCACCTTGGGGTTCCTCTTCGCTTCACCGTGGGAGGTGGGACCACGGTTACTGAGCCCCCCCGCAACGACAATGCGGGAACCACTGGGGGGGTACACGATTAGTTTTGCGCACATTATTGTAGTGTATTCAGATAACTTGTGTTAGAGCTGTTTATAAGGAATAGGGATAACAAAAAAGGCTATAATGGCGATTATTTCAAAGTAATTTATTGAGAACAAAGATTGTAATGATTCACTATAATATCCGTGAGCTTCTGTGCGATGACCATAACTGTTCCTTGAATTGTAGACCCAATGATTGTAGGCATAACACTAGCGTCAGCTACCCGAAGGTTCGTTACTCCCTTCACTGCTAATTGAGAATCTACTACAGATCCCATAGCACAGGTACCAACATAGTTGTGTAAAGTAGTGGACATTCCTTGAGCATAACATTTCCAATAATCTCTGGAACGAAACTCTATTCCAGCACACGTTTCCAATTCAGGATCTACAAATTCTGCATTAATACTTTTATAATATGAGGTGTTTACTATAGCATCGTAATGCTCCAGGTATTCAGCATGGCGTTCCAAATCTTTTTCATTAGAATAGTATCGAGGATTGATTATTGGACAATCTTCCGGATTAGTGCTATTGAGAATAATATTACCTAGAGACTCAGAATACAAAAGATTATGGGTGATGAAATGTACTTGTCTATTATACATTTTTTTATACAAACGATCACAAAGTTTGTCTTTAAAGCTGAATACAAATCCACAGATTTCTAAAAAGTATATTGGGTCGGTAATGACTCCACTCAGAATTAGATAGGCCGCACGATTTTGGTTTTTACAGGTGGCCACCCGCCCCTCCATGACTTCGACGGGAAATTCATGAGGATTTTGTGGTGGCACAGGAGTTGCTTCTCCCATTTTGTGAAGCACAATATTTGTTGGATTATCTTGGAAGTTTTGTCCCACAGGAAGATCTGAAATCACTTCGATTCCTATGCTCTCCAAATGGTCTTTGGGTCCAACGCCAGAAAGCATAAGCAAGTGAGGTGATTTTATAGTCCCAGCAGTAACAATAACTTCTTTATTTGCATACACAGTTATTAATTTCTTATCTTTCGTAAGGACTTTCACTCCAATAGCGCGTTTGTTATCATCGAAAATAATCTTCGTTCCCAAAGAATTGTAAAGAACCTGTAAGTGTGGGTTATCTTTTTCAGGACTCAAAAATGAGTAGTCTGTACTATGTCGGCTCTGTTTACCGATAGTGAAATAAGCGTTGGTAAATCCAACAGTGTTATTAGGGTTTATATCGTTCAGAACTTTGTATCCCAATTCTTTGTACGAGTGGAAGAACCCGTCATTTATCTTGGAATGGTATTTCTTGATTTGGACTGCACCTTTCGTGCCATGGAAGAAAACGTCGGGAGAATTGAGAATTTGGTTATCAATTACTTTTTCAGTTCTTTTGATAAGAGGACAGAGTGCCTTGTAGGACCAACTCGAGTCATTTGTGATGTTTACCCATCCATCATAGTCTTTAGGGTGCCCCATACCATAGAGCATGAAGTTGACTTTCCCTGATCCTCCAAGTGCTTTGCCTTGCTGCATTTCTGTTACTTCTCCCTTGTGATATCGCATCGTGGTTTCATTTCGCACTGATGTGAAATTCCAATCGAAATCTGTGTTCTTTAAATATGGAAATAATCCTGCAAACTGAAAAATTACAGACATTTAAATATTTTTATTACATCAGCAGTAATCCAAGTTAACAAATTTCATTTTACTCAATTATTACATTTTATGAAGAGATCATTAAAACTTCGTTGGTTAAATATATTTTAAGCAAATACTAGGTATCTTAAAATAAGTGTTATTTTTGCAGAGACTGAGATATTTTAATGACTTCTTTTGACACTTATCAGATAGAGTTATCTGGAGCCTATTAAATAAAAGTAATAGGACAGATGGCAGGCGACAATCATGCAATTTCAGAAGATTGACTCCTAGTCTAGTCACATACCTCTATTGAACGTTTAAGTTTCAATTATAGCTTGAAAAACCTTTAACAAATGCATGCAAGTGGCTCGTATGCCATAGGACTATAACAACTTCTAATTTGTGAATGTCACAATGGCATGCAAGCTGCTTATTACATAGTTGTATGTGCAAGTGAAAGGCTTGTATTACGTGCTTTAAATTAGTCAATGTTAATTTAACTTCAGGACTCAGGTCTGATTTTTCTGCAGCCATACAACTTTAAAGTGAAAAAAAGAATGTTTCACATAATTATAAATAATGCAAAAACTGTCAAACCACAAAACTGATTCCTCAGAAATAAGTAATCGGACCATTGAAAAATCAGCAGTCAAAAAAATCATGAGTATAATCATTATTTGGTTCAATTAGGCAAACTTAAATAGTTACCTCAGTTTCAAAAGTAGGTTCAGCTCCCGCTTCTATAAGAAGGACCTTCATTTTTTGCTTAGCTAGATTACTAGCTATAATACAACCTGCCGTTCCGCCTCCTATTATAACAAAGTCAACGCTGCATCCATCTGGAATTTAATCATTTGCAGTTACTTAGTTAGTAGTAAATGCTAGAGGTCTATGTGGTCAGGTTGGTAATATCTATATCAACTAGGAGTATCGCAGTCCACTGCTTGACATAGGCTTCTTCAGAGCTGTGCCACAACACCCTGTCCTCCGCTATCCGCATCCAGTCTGGCCCAGCCACCATTTCAAGGTTGTCGGTCCATGTAGCTAAAGAGCGTCCCACACTACGCTTGCCAACACACGGTCTTCACTCCAAGAGTCGTCTGCTCCACACGCCATTGGTTCTTTGACAAATAAGGCCCTAATCACTATATTCAGTTGTATCCGCTTAGACTGAAAGCCGACTCCAAGCAAGGTCGGAAAACGCTAGCAAGATAATTATGAGATAGGAATACAGCGCCTTATTAGAGGGACGTTGTTTTTCAGACTGCGGTAAAATAACAGTCATAATGAATATTACAACATTGTCTTAAAGATTGAAATTTTGTGTGCAAATTCAAATACGTGGTGGTGACGAGGCGGCCGACCATGGAAGATAGAGGAAAAAAAATAACGCCCATGGTACTATAATTTTTATTCAAGGTAGGGTCTTAAGGGTTTTGCTTATAAATCACATTCCATTTGAACTGTTGGTCTGCTGGCCCATCCTAGTACATAAAATAAACTTCTTCAAAGTGGAATGAGTCATTTATTTATTTTATTTCACTTTAATAGCCGGGGAAACAGTGCGTGATGTTTATCACGCACTGTTTCCCCGGCTTGGGAAGAGGTTCCCTATAGTACACTCATGTCACCCACATTTCTCCAAAGACTCATGTGCGTGTCGCGTGTGAGCCTATTGGCACTAACAGGGTTCTTTCATCTTAACAAAAATTCATTAAAGGCAATAGTCACCTCGAGCAGAACATTTGCTTTAATTTTTGACGAGGCAATGCTGTAGTGTTTTTTTTTTCTTTACGCTCAAAAATAAACAATTCAATCAACTTTTTAAAATAAATCAAAAATACCTTTTACAATAGCTGGCTGAGGCCACAGAAACCCTGCTAGGTTCAGATACGTTAACAACTTCAGGATGTTCTGTCTTTTTATAATGTTCGCAAATATTCTCGAAGCCGTCTCCATATCGTTTTTGAATCTTTAAAACATTGGTGAAATCTGGAATAAAGATTTATTTGTTTTTTGGATCACTGATGCAGAAGTTTTCAGGTCAAATAAGCGATGAACCACTAAATACGCTTAGCGCAAAACATAACCTTAAACATCATTATGTCCCTTTCATCTTCAAACGACTGTCTGATCTAGAACATTGTTTTAGTAAACCCTCTATCGAGAAACGTTTTCGTTATTTGTAGGGCAATTGTGCCTAAAAATGGAACAGCTTGCTTATACTTAGTAGTAAACGCATGTATTTCTTTTATTTGAGATTTCACTAGGTAGGTAAAATAAAAAAAATAGAAGTGTATATCTCACATTAAGTTAAAACTGAGTATCAAAGGGTTTCATAAACATCATAGTTAAATAAGCCGTGACTTACCTGCGTGAGTTTGTAATTAAAATACTTCATTTTCATACATTTTCTGCTACTAATATACTGCATTTCAGTACCAATCAATATATTTTTAGAAAAATAAATTGCAAACAGATAAGATGAATTAATTTGAACGTTAAATAAAGTAGTTAAATAACTCATTTATTTTAGACACAATAAATAAAGCTAGGGTCACATTACGTCGAGAAGTGCGTAGGCGATAGAGGGGCAATGAGAAGGCGAAAAACAAAAGGACTTACAAGCCACACACGATGATTAAACAGACAAGGACCACAGTCAGGCTACTTTCCAAAGGTGCACCCCGGTGAATGTTAATTTCCTGAATATGATGATGGCAGGTACAATTCATGTTATCATCAATCGTCGTTTTTGTCTCTTTTCCTTCATAGAAAAAACGAGCATTGAGTACCACACCGAGGGTTGTGTTCTGTAAAGTTTTTATTGTCACCTAGCACCATTTCCTGTGTGTAATAGAACAGAGCATGGATGAGAACACCAATTGCGTCGTCTTTTCACGTCATAATTATTGTTATGCCTGACCAATGGGGTTAAATACTAATAGCTCGTCATAAACGGCAGTATAGTTCACCGTCTACAAATCGCCATTATTTTGTTGGTTTACTTTTGTGTCGATCTAAAATTAAATCAAAACTAGATAAATATGCATGAGACTTTGAGTGTAGCACTATTATAAGACTAACTAAGGAAAAGGGAACCACCTACCACTGGTAAAAAAATAGTAGGTAACAAAAAATCCTTGTAGTACTCTCTCTACTCATCTTTCATCACGTCAGGGGTTCGCTGTTGCAGGGAACGGCCACTGTCATAGATGTTTCATCAGGAAGTACCTTGCTGCAATGCTGTGTGATATTCATTTCAGTTAGTATATGTTATCTTCTAACAAGATTCAAGACAGTTTTTACGTTTCTTTAAATACACAAAGCGATATTTGACGAAGCATCTTGAGATCTTGCCTGGTTTATAAAACATTTTGATGACAATCACAAACATAATTTGTCGCACCTTCCCGCTTAAGCACATTGCTCGCTGTCGCCCAATTAAAGTAATCCCTGAGTCCGCAGCCTTACACAATTAGTATTCAAAGCTTAGATGACGTCAAACTGTAAGAAACCATTAGTAGGTGATGTTTTTCTTCGTTTACAGGCATCAAGAGCGATGACTTTTAGTGATATCAAGTTAAATAATACAAGTAAATAGCAGGTACATTTTCCACTTACCTAATTTAAATGGTAAGGTATTTTGTGGAGAATATTCTAAAAGTAGTAACGGCATGAAAGGAACAACAGATGTGATAGATTGAATTTATGTATTTTTCTGCTCCAATTTTGAGGTAAATGATCTAGTCTTAAGGAAATGGTCGCCGGATCGTTATTGGGTACAGTGCACGTTGGTGGTGGAGCGGAAAGTCCATACGAGGCCTGCTTAGTCTGTAGGCCAATTATCAAAATCTAGTCCCAATCTAATCTCATCGACGATCAATATGAAAAATGTAGTGAAAATAGAGGTATTTTGACATATCGAGACTGAATTTAGTGTAGACTGAGTCTACCTGCAACATATTTCCGAATATAATACTACAGTAATTTTTCTAATGTTTGTGAATGTTTATCGACCTGCAAAACATCATCATCTGCCTAGGATTTGCCCAACTATATTGGGGTTAGATTCCAGTCTAACCGGATGCAGCTGAATACTAGTATTTTACAAAGAACGACTACCTATTAGACCTCCACAACCTAATAACAGGGTAATACGATATACCATGATATGAATGGTCCCCTGAAAAACGTGAGATAAATATTTAATTTTACCTAAAGAACTTAGTATTCCTAAAAGTTTTATTGCAATTTTGACTAGATTAAATTAAATAAACAGGACACCATAAACACAATAAGATCGTTATCGTTCAAAATTAAACGTTACAAAATAAATCTTATGTACATAATAATAATCATTATTATTATGAAACCTGTTTCCATTACAATACATGGCTTAAGAATAATTAATGTTAACCTGTTTATATTAGTATTACTTCGTTAGTAAGTATTAGTAATTATTCCACTACAATAATTCCCACAAATCTGTATAACTTACATCAAGTTGGCTATATCAAACTAGGGTCATACGGAGGCCAACTTAGCGGTGGTGGAGTTGCAGACCTTGACCTCCGTGAGACCGAAGGTTAAGGAGATGGCAAAATAAAAAAAAATACAAATGCAGAAAAAAATCGACCTTTTGCCAAAATCAAGAAGGGCTATTTCACAATAAAAAATCTCTCGTGACTCTATGACCGTCTAGGCAATTTCTTAGTTGTTTAGTTCATAATTAAACCAGTCCTACAAAATAGTCGCTCACTTAGTAATGAGGCCGAAAGGTTCTATAGTGGCGGCCGCGCATTGGAAGCCGTAGCGTTGGAAGGCCTCCCACAAGGTGGACCGACTACCTTGTGAAGACCGCAGTAATTTGCTGGATGAGAGAAGTACTGAACCGATCGAAGTGCATAAATCCAGCAGTGGACGTCGTTCGGCTGCAATGATGATGGTGGCGTGGCGATAGCGGTGACATGGAAACAAAAACTAGAAACTCTCAGATATATCTCCAGCACATTGCTGGGTTTTCGCTTAGATGGAGCCAATTATCATTATTAGATCTCCGTTACAATTCCATTAAAACCTTGTGAAGGTGAATGCCTCTCTCTTTGCGAGCAGTACTGCTTCGCAGAAGGAGGTGACGGCTGCCCATGCACTCTCGCTCCGTACCATGGCCAGGACCAGGGCCGGACGCGAGAGATTGCCGCCGCCGATCGCCTCCACGAGGACATGGCGGTGCTCCGCCCAAGCCAAACAGACCTCCACCGTGTCTTCAGGGCGATCTTCGCAATAGGTATTAGGTGTTAGATTATAACTTCCCTCCTGATTGAGGCTTTGTTCATTAATCTTGTTTAAGAACTGACAGAACAAATTACGCATATGTTCTGTTCAAAACAACTCATTATACATACTTTCTTTAAGATCTGAAACATTACGTTCTAAGGACCTCGAACCTAATTAATTAATTTGAATTATCTGAACTCAGTTACTGGCTGACTACTAACAATGTTCAGGCACGTAATTTATAGACGTTAATACATTGCCAATTTAACTTAACTACTACGTAGCCACGCATGGGCAAAGGAAATAAGTTAAATTACAAGATAAGTACGGGAATCAAGTATTACTTTAAATTATCCTAGCTCACGACGCCACTTAAAAGTTAAGTGTTACACACAGGATATCACAGCATTAATATTTTAGGTTTACTAACCTGATTCTCTTGTTCTTGTTCCCCCCCCCCCGAAAGTAATAATAAAAATATAGTAAAAAAGAGATTTGGAATTGTAACACAGTACTCGTTACTTTTGTGAGTATCGTCGTGAATGACAGGCCACATAAGTTGAGTCTAGGGCCCTGAGACAAAACTCATTTCTGTTAGTGTTCACGCCAAACTCTACGCCAAAATATATGGGAGTGGCATTGCATTTAATAATAATAATTTATTTTTAATAATAATAATTTATTTTATAACAAATGTGGGTACAACTTATCTATCATAAACAAAAACACAATGTACATAGATTCAGGTATTAAAAGATAGAGTAAACGACGATGTCTGTACTAGTATTAACTGTGTGACAGACACCGGCGCCTTCCTCCTACAACCTTATGTAACAAGCTTAACCGAGACATGATGTTTTCATATACCTAGTAATATTGGAATGATACTTATATTTCTGGTACAAATTAATTTAGATTCCTTTAAGTTTAGATACTTAATAGAATACAAATTTAATTTAATTGAATATAATTTAGATTGAAAATAATTTATTCATTTTAATTTTAAGGCATGCAAGGAAATGTGTGTCTATGTGTGTGTGTATGTGTATGTGTGTGTGTGTATGTGTGTGTTGTGTGTTTTTACGCTTACTATTTATGAATCCCTGGCGAACAGTCTTTCAGTGTCGTCGTAAGTAAGACCCTGAAGGTATTGTTTTACTGCTGCCTTACACTTGAATTTTGGAAGGGGATATATGTTACATGTTTTGTTAATTGCATTATAAAGGCGGCCACTCAAGCTCAAATAGCCTCGACTTGCCAGGGCAGTTTTAGTTCTGACAGGACGCCAAACCAGGTCTTTACGTCGTTTATTTGTAAACAATTTTGGGTCAAAATTAAGGGAGGAATGCTTACGTAGGATTATATTGAGTGCACAGAGCTGCCTGCAAGTGAGAACAGACATATCCATATATAGTTGGGTTGTACAGTAACGATACGGTTTGTGTAGCATCACTTTCAAAACGGCCCTCTGCGCCCTCTCAAGGCGAAGCATAATGGTCTTAAAGGTGCCACCCCAAACTGAAATGCAGTAGGTTAGGAGTGGTAGCAAAATAAATAGTTTTCAACAGTGGCAAGACAACTACGTTTCTGAGCTTTTTCATTGGAAACATCAGCTTTCGAACACGAGACACTGTTACTTCTACATGTTTGTTCCAACTTAGTGTGCAATCAATGTGCACTCCTAGATACTTTACGCAAGATGTTCTATGAATAGGTGGGCAATTACAGGTGTTAAGGACAGGATAAGAGCATCTAAGAACCTCTATATCCGGAAGTGTAGGCTGAGAAGAAGAGTTCGCTGAGAAAGCAACATAGTGGGTTTTGGAGACATTTAATGTTAGTAGATTACAGGAAAGCCAATCCATCACCATACCAAGAGCAATTTCAGCCGAGCGGTGAGCAGAGGCCCAAGTATCTCCACTTATTATAAGTGCAGTGTCATCAGCGTAGACAAGAATTTTGCAGTCCGGTATAATGAGTTGGCATAGCCTGTTAACGAAAACAAGAAAGAGGGTAGGGCTCAACACACTGCCCTGCGGGACTCCGAAAGATAACTTCTCATCATCGCTGATATAGTTCTCTACTTTGACACGCTGACTACGATTAGTGAGATAGTCGCAAAAAATCCTCAGGGCGGTATCTCTTATTCCCAGTTTCTCCAATCCGTGTAAAAGGATGGGAGTAGAGACCGTATCAAAGGCTTTGGCCAAATCTAAGAACATGCCTATCGTTTTGGTCCTAGTGTCAAGATTCTGAATAATGTGATTTGATAGGTCTAGTACAGCATCCTCTGTTGATTTGCCTTTCCTGAAGCCGTATTGGTTTGGGGCAATTGCATTATTGTGCTCTAAGTAGTTCATTAGTCTCTTATTTATGATTTTTTCTAAGATTTTGGACAGGGTCGTAAGCACCGATATAGGCCTATAGTTTTCGACACTGTCTCCATCCCCACCCTTAAATATAGGTGAAACTAATGCCTTTTTGAAGGCATTTGGGAAGGTGCCATTTGACAGGCAAAGATTGCACACATGAGTGATTGAGGGAATGAGAACATGCCTAGCAGATTTAATGACTGAAGCAGGTATACCATCGTAGCCAATAGCACAGTTATGTTTTAAATCCGTGATTATGCCACTTACCTCAGCAAAGTCGGTCTCAAGCATAACCAATGAGTTTCCTTGCGAGTTGGATGAAGAATCAAAATCAAAGTTTGTCCTGCGTTGAGCCTGCTGTATATTCTGAGCAAGATTACGGCCAACATTTGCGAAGTAATTATTTATAGACCTGACAGGTAATGTCATTCCCGTACATATTGGCGTAGCGTTTGACGTGAACGCTAACAGAAATGTGTCTTGTCTAGGCCTGCTGAACTGTCAAGTTTGTGTCATCGATACGTCAATATTTCGATACATTTAGGTTCATAAAAGGAACTAACTCGGTATTTAATTAATTATATAATCAAGAAGAATTCGCATTGATATAAGTAAGGCGCAACTTTCTTAATGTTTTCTTTCTTAAGAGCCTTCTCCTGACAATTACAAACACAATGGTCCAACCGTACACGTATTGGTGATGCCGTGACCATGGGAAAAAGGGATTAATTTTATAATAGACTTATAATGATGTCGTAAAACCATATTATTGTGCGCTTACTAAGGAATTGATATTTAATAAAAGATCTGCAGAAAAATCCACACTGGTATATGTCTATCTATGTTCTAACAATAACCGACAGAAACTATTTTAAATTTTTACTTATTAGGTAGGTACTAAAAAAATTATGGGTTATTTACGAATACTATTTCACACACTATAGTAATAAGTAATCCGTATCCAATAAAATAAATAAGAAACGTTGTGCATTTATTTGAAATCAAAACTGCCCTTAACAGTACGTCATTAAAATGAATATCTTAGAAGATATCACAGGAATTTAGAATTATTAATTGCTCGCAGTGAAACGGGCGGTCGGCCCGTGCAAAACCGGAGCGGGTGTCGCTAGTTTAATTTATATATGTCGTCTTAACATAAACTAAACATGACGTAACGCCTAATTTTCGCGAAGGGTTGGGCAGAGGTGTTCTTATACCCACATTTCGCCAGTCATGTTTTAGTCCCATGTAGTAGGGGGGACCCTATTGCCATCAACCGGGCACAAATCCAGACTTTGGAATGCTACTGAGAAAGTCCAGTTAGAAAAACCCAATAACACTTTGCCCGACCTGGGAATCGAACCCAGGACCTCATGCTCAGCAGTAACGCTTGCGTCCACTACACCAACGAGACAGCGAATTTCAAATAATGCAGTATTATGGATTGATTGACCAAACAACCTAAATATAAGACCTCGTCCGGAGAAGTACAACCAGCACACCTATTTCTTAAGATTCATTGCCGTGTTCTGATTTGAGATAACAAAGTTTCTTTTTCAGTTACCAAAACAATGGTTCATTATTTAAAATATTCACATAAATAAAACAAGTTTTGTAATTCATTGAATGCAGTAAGAAGGCACACAATATTTTGATACGTAATTCGTTTTGTAATTTATTTTAAACTTATATCCTTGTCCATTTTTGAGGAACAATTTGTTCTATCTTGATAATGGCATTGACGTCAATATTTTAATAGTTACACACGGGGTTTATTTATAAACGTTGCTTAAGATAAGAGACGATTAAGCAAAAAAAAAATGTTTGGTTATACAGTCGCTAATCATTACTTTACTTTAGGCAACGGGTATACACCGTGACATTTTAGTCGTCTTACAACGGCAACCCACTTCATGTACCCAATGACTGCTATCTACAACCGTTCATTACTTTTTTTTTTTTTTTTTACATTTGCTTAGTCAAAAACATGAAAATATCACTAAGACGAATGACGTAGTTTGAAACACCCTGCTATGGAGATGGAATTAATGATGGAATGTAATGGTAGGTAGGTAGATATCTTCTACCGTTTGATACGTATACATTATTAACAGGGAAGGTGTTTCATAATCCTGAAGCATTCATTATTTTTCTTTGTATCTATTATCTTAATTAATGGTAACAATGTTTTAATCGCGCCTAGAGGTATGTTATGACGGATACATTGAGTGGACGATCTTTGTAAGACGACTAAAATGTCACGGTGTATATAAACCAGCATTGAAATATCAAATTGCATAATGCAGCTAAATTTTGTCTTTCTCTCCTGTCACCGTTAACTGACTTCGTGATTTGACAATGTCGGTTTAAGGTTCCGTACCCAAAAGGGGTCTAAAGGAACCCAACCCATTACCTAGACTGTCCGTCCATCCAACTCTCAGAGGGCTGTATCATTGTAACCGTAATAGGTAGACACTTGAAATATTTACAGAGTATGTACTTCTATGGCGACAAATAGTAGACATAAAATAAAGTTAAAACTTATAACCCAATATAAGAAACCTAATTAAATCAAATAATGATGGTTAATTTATTGATTGAACGATATTTTTGTCATTTACATTAAAAACTACATGGAACCCTAAGTTTTACTACGTAGATAGGTCCACGAGGTATAAATATTATTTTGCGACCGAGATTTGGTCCAGTCGTATGTCTGTGTTGGAAAAGATACCTGTTATTTATATATATTTTTTCACAATAGGTAGGTAAGTGAGAACCAAAATATCACAAAACAGTAATTGGTTGCGTAATGAAAAATTGAAAATAACGAAAGTTAAATAAAACGAACACAACAAAGGTAAGCTTTTTACTAGTTTTATTAAAGAAAAAAATATTATTTACCTGCGATTTAATACAAAAAAATAAAAACTTTTCAGAATATTTCCAAAACTCTGCTATAGGTTTGAGATGATGACGAAAATACCCTAAAAACTTTATCTATGACGAATATCTAAAAATAATAATAATTACATAGTTTATTTCTCTCATAAAGGTACATTATTACAAATGCATTGAATTTAATTGTTAAAAATGAACGCAACTACAGCAATACAAGGAATCCAGAACATTCAAAGGGCCTTCAATGTACTGTCTGCGTTACAGCTGACCGCGTTCTTATGGCCGCAGCAAGCAGACATTCAAGGTAACGTTCAAATTATCTAATTACTATAAACTAGTTTGATATGTTAAGAACCAGCACCCTAATTGCGTAACTCACGATTAATCATAATCTGTTTCATTTTGAAACAGATTGCTAAACCATTGCTTCATATGTTCGAAAAATGTGTGCGCTCAACAATGTAAATAACGCAATGAATATTGTTGAACTGTCAAAATGAAACAGATTATGTTTAATCGTAAGTTACGCAATTATGATATAAATCGTACTAAACATCTATATTAATATTATAAATGCGGCAGTAACTGCCCGTCTGTCTATGTGTAAACATTTTACGCCATAACGGGTGAATAGATTTCGATGATATTTGGCACACGGATATAACGTGACCTGGGTTACGAAATAGAGCTTTTTTTTATCACGGAATACATATTTTTATTAACGTGCAGCTTGCGAGGGAAGCCGAGGGTAAAGCTGTTGCAATTTTATGTAGATTTAATGGTACATATTTCTTGGGGTCACTTTCAGTCTGCAGACCACACTGTTGTAAATTATGTAACAGTATTTATTAAACTGTTATGCACTCATTAACTCTTGTAGTGTAAATGATGAAATACAATTAATTTATTTAAAGACTAATGCATTTTTTTGTTTCACGTTCGGACATTTCGGCAACAACAACTGACATTATTGTCAATAATTTAATTGCCAGGTGTATCAGCAATTCTAATTATGGTAATGACAGCACTCACCTTCGTCACTACATTGATTTATTTAATATCAGCTTTTGCCATGGCTTTGGCTTCACCCGTATGGAGGTCGAATATTATTCTACGGGAATGGACTATCAGGATAAAAAGTCCTTTAAGTTAGGTTATTTATCTGTTTGCCAAATGTCATCCAAATCTGTTCAGCTGTTGTTGCATGATTTAGTAACAAACATCCAAACATCTAAATATCCAAACATACAAACATTCACATTTATAATATTAGTAGGATTAGGACTAGCTACCGCCCGTGGCTTTGCCCGTCTAGCATGTAGAAAAGAAGTATACTTACGTCCTTCCCTAGGGTTAAATGTATCTCCATACAAAATTTTATAAATCGGTACAACCGTTGCGGAGATTACCCCTAAATACTAACAAATTTTACCGCTTAATTTATTTATTTACTAAAAGGTGTCATAAGGTATTTATAATATTACTAGTGCAGATAACTATTATAGCAACCATAACTACTATTTCATATTCCCGTTAACCTATTGATCTAATTACTTAATTAATTTTTGTAATTTACCTAGAAAATTAAGAAATAATAGTATTTAATATAAATTTACCAGATGGCGACAGTTTTGACTTCATAATTGTCGGTGCTGGGTCAGCAGGCAGTGTGATAGCCAATAGACTCACAGAGATTGCAGATGCTACAGTTTTACTTATAGAAGCAGGCGGAGATCCTCCAATAGAATCTGTGGTATGTGTTTAAATGTTGAGTTATTAACAATAATGAAATCAGTACTTATTATAATTAATTACGCAGACGTAGTAACCACAGAGCACGGAATTTATGAGCCCGTAGTGACAGTGCCGTGAGAAATAAAATTCTTGGCGTCGAAAGTGTGTTGAGTCAACTTCTGTCACAGACGCCATTTAAAGGTGTCAGTTTCTATACTTCATTTGAGTTGTAGCTATTGCAAAACGCGAACCACGAACACTGACGTCACGCAAAAATCCTGCATTGTGATTGCCAAGTTTACCACACAGCTAGCAAATATACAACGTCCCGACATCGACCGTCGGGTAGCTGCCCACCAGACACAACACTCGTGTGGTGATTGACTAAACTTTACACCCTGTTCCTAATACCTCTATAGAGTCGTAGTAACAGTAATCGGTAACACGCTTCATTTATAGGGCAATAGTGTTTACATTATTATATTAGACATCAGCATGAAAGTTGTCATCACTAATCAGATTATCAAGTGGTTTTCAAAAAGTTAAGCAAGATTATTATTTAGCTAATATATATTTTTTTGGGAAAATCCAATAGGCAGCAATCGAGAATTTTCAGATCTAAATTTCGAACACAGCGACTAACATTAAATATTCATGAACTTATATTTAATTAAGAATTTTGTAGGAACATTTCATTATCTTCAAGGTCGAAGATGGTTTGTTTTTTAACAATTATAAAGTAAGCTTATAGTCGTTATGTTATTCAAAAATGAAGTGTTTCTGTATACCAATAATGGCTGTATAGATTGTGGCGAACCTTTCCAGAACTAATATTAAGCTACGATTGGTCAATAACATAGGTTGTTTATTTTAATCGCTTCGAAATTACTGCCGGATATTGCTTCAGGTAAATCAAATACTTCAATATTTAGTAAATTAAATGTGGCAATCAAAATAAACTGTGATTATCAAAGCAATTTTAATCAAAAGTCTTCATCGTATTGTTTCTCTAGATTCCAGAGTTAATAACGTTTATGAAATACTCTAAAATCGATAGTATTTATGCAACAAAAGATGGTAGTTTAAAGTCAACAGTTCCATAAGAACTATGGTACTGAACTGTCCTAAGGAAAGATACTTGGAATTATAGTTCTATTAATTTTTTGGCTAACTCGAGAGGAAACCACTATGATTTCGACAACTGTGGTAAGTGAACTGTCGATGATTCTTGGAACTGTAAAAATGTTTTACCGTATATCATGAAAAGCGAGAAACCAGTCGATCTAATTCTACTAAACTTTGTTGAGAGTACTTTCCATGGAACTGAAGGGTATTTAAGAGTAACCAAGAACGGTAATAATGAAGCAATTACATAATATTTTAATGCTTTTGAAGAGCTTGGTAATAATATTGTTTCTGATACAAATGGTAATCCACGACTCAGCTATTCAGAATGTTTAATTACAATTTCTGGAGGTATAAGACAGAGTACTTTTTATTAATCTTAGCGTTGGATTAAAGACCGGCCAAACCTGTTCGTTTTTAAAATACAAAGTAACCAACTACCTTTTTGATAGCAATAGAAACGCCATTGGAGTAGAAACTCTGTTAGAAAACAGTAGTGTCTAAAATTAAATAAGGAAATAATTATCTGTAAACACTCCACAGCTATTAATGCTTTCAAGAATAGGTTATTTAGACCATTCACGGAGAGTGAACATTGAAGTATTTTTCCTGTAAGACGGAAATTACAAGACGACGTAATAAACTATTAAGAACTATTAAGTTACAATAGTACATAAAATGGGAACAGCAACGCCATACAAACCCTTCCATCCAGGAAAAATAAATGAATATAACTATATATCAGGCAAAATAGCCTTCCCACTAATTGCTAGGCATGCTACTGTAAATAAAAGTCAAGATTTCCCCGATTATCAAAATTTTAAATGAATTACGAACAAATCGTCATTACGGTTTTTAACACGCTTTTATTAGCTTCACCTGTATGTTTGTAAGCAACAGCAGCTGTATGTTTGTTTATAACCGACTCCTTTGGACTTGATTTTGATCCACTTCAAACGGTCAGATTTCAGTTAAACTTTGTAGACTTATCGAGGACCGATGACAAGTCAACAATTTAAAAAAATTGAAAAAAAAACTGAAAAATCACGCTTTTGTAGTTAGCAGAACTAAAAAATAGAAAATAAATAATAGTTTAAAAAACACGCTTTAAAAACCAAACTAAAAAGTAGAAAACAAATTAATTGTATTAAAAAGCTTTGATATTAATTGATTATAAAAATACCTCAAAAAGCAAGTTTGGTTTTTAAAGCGTGTTTTTTTAGTTTTGTTAACTATTATTTATTTCTACTTCTTCTTCAAAAATAAAATCCATTAAAGTATGTAGGTATCTACAATAAGAGCATTATGATGAGAATTTTTATTTACATTTCTAGTAATCCTATCCAGAATTACTCGGAATTGTGTCTACTAAGCTGCAAACAAACCTGTAGTACTTACTGGATATAATTCCAAAGATAAAGATTTGGATAGCCACGCAAAATATCCACAGGGTTAAAGTTCAAGAAACCGATAGCTATAGAAGTGTTGAAATCGAATTGCTTGTTCCTGAAATATGTGGTTGTGTAAAAATCGATATTATGTGAAGAATTTTGTAAATGCCACGTTTTCTGTTTTATGGTGTCAGGGTATCACCACGATGGAACTTGCCCTGTGGATTCTGTTGTAGATTCGAATATTCGTGTATTTGGAGTGTAAATACTAAGAGTTATCGATGCCAGTGTGACGACTACAATTATTGGCGCTAACACTAATGTAGCAACGATGATGGTAGATGAGCAAATTTTGGATATGATCAAGAATGAATACTATTACCCAAATACTTGTAGTGTTAGCAGATAAAAATATTTTTAAACAATCGCCATTTCACTTCAGATTAACAATGTCACTGTGTAAATGACGTCTCTTTTATTTATTTTTCTTCGTGGTATATTTATAATGGTTCTCACCACGAGTTCTCACGCGCTCTCTTTTTTCCTAACCCTATTCTTAAAAAAGCAAAAAAAAAATACCCAAATTTTCCAAGAGCTTATCACTATCATGCAAGTCTGTAACTTAATCATTTTCATACATTGCAGATACCAGCATTTATTCCGTTGTTAAAAAAGACATCAGTTGATTGGAACTACGAAACGGAAAATGATGGTTACAGCCAACAGTTTCACAAAAACAGTGGAGTAGAACTGACGAGAGGAAAAATGCTTGGGGGCTCAAGTTCTATTAACTTTATGGCTTACACGAGAGGAAATCATCATGATTTTGACAACTGGGCGGAAATGACTGGCGACGAGTCATGGAACTGGGAACACGTACTTCCATATTTTATAAAAAGTGAAAGGCTAGTCGACCCTATCCTTCATTATTCCGACGCAGGCGCTTTTCATGGCACTGATGGATATTTACGAACAACCAGATACTATAATGACGAGGTCCTTAAGTACTTTGAAGCATTTAAAGAAGCTGGTCATGATATTGTTTTAGACACGAATGGTGATACTCCTCTTGGGTATACTGAAAATATGTTTACGATTGCTGACGGTGTGAGACAAAGCACAGCTCAGTCATTTTTGCATCCTATAAAAAACCGACCCAATTTGTTTGTGCTTAAAAACACACTGGTATCGAAAATCCTCTTCGATGACGACAAAAACGCTATTGGTGTTGAAGCTATTTTAGAAAATAATAAAACTGCATATTATAAAGCTAAAAAAGAAGTTATAGTATCTGCAGGAGCTATTAACACCCCGCAACTGTTAATGCTGTCTGGAGTCGGTCCAGAAGATCATTTATTGAATCACAACATAAAAGTTATTTCTGACCTCTCTGTCGGTAAAGTATTACAAGACCATGTTATGGTTATTATGACACACACAATAGGAAAATCACCTTTTTCCAAGCCAGTAGATCCCACCAAATTTCCATATCCACTTATAATGGGGTTTGCAACATTAAACAAAAGTCAAGACAATACAGATTATCAAACCATTAGTTTCATACTGAACGAACCCACTGCTATGTTGCAGTTGTGTTCTTTCTTCTTTTCTTTTATAGATGAAATATGTAATGCTTTGTATAACGGTAGTATTGGAAAAGAAGTTTTATTTAGCTTAGTTATTTTAGTGTACCCGGAATCGCGTGGAAAAATCTTGTTGCGGAGCAGAAATCCTAAAGAACAGCCATTGATATACACTGGATATTATTCAAACGATGAAGATTTAGACAAGCATGCGATGTACCTACAAGATTTTTTGAAAGTTCAAAATACAGAGTTTTTTAAAAGTGCTCAAGCTGAACTAGTTATACCTGAAGCTTGTGGTTGTGGAGATTTGTATTCTACTCATGACTATTGGAAATGCTATGCGCTGTGTATGATGGTGTCAGGGTACCATTACTCTGCTTCCTGTTCTATAGGGGCTGTGGTAGATCCTCGCCTTAATGTGTTTGGGGTACAAAGACTAAGGATTGCAGATGCTAGTGTCATGCCAAAGATAACTGGAGCCAATATCAATGCACCAACTATTATGATAGCAGAAAGAGCGGCTGATTTTATCATAGACGATAATGACTTGTGGCGAAAAGTGTATGTTTAGATAATAGGTAGTTAAATTACCATTGAAATGATTGATATCAATTTATCAGAAGCATAACAAAACCATTTAAACAGACGCGAGATATAAACAGACAAGGAACAGATTTATACGTATAAAGGTGATCCTTATAACAAGACTACAAGAGTTATCAAAATTATAATGACTACTTGGACGACTGCACGTCAAGTTATTTTTAATTGTCATAATAGTCAGTAAAATGCTACTACATCAGCCAAAAATAATATTGAGATATTCGAAGACAAGTGCTTTGCAGCTAGTTGTCATGTTATTTAATGTTTCAACAGGAATGTAACAGGCCAATTTTTTTATAATTTCACTCTTTAAAGGGAATCCAGTCGCTGGCTCGAACTCACTGGTAGGCTTGGCTAAGAAGCACGCTGCCAGGCATCGTGTCCGACAGAGGTAGTATCAGCGATGAGCACTTATACGCAAGTCTACATGTAAAACGTTATTGAGTGAGATGCAGGATCATTTATAGTAAAACAGGCGCTGAAAAAATTAAGAAAAGTCCTTCGGCAGATCGGCTTTTATGAAAAAACCACTGCATAAATCAATGACCAATAAAGTTTATTGAACTTTTCGATATTTGAACTTTGTCGGTACTGTGGAAGCTCGGACGAGCCTCCAGGTACCGGGTGTGTAATGGATGTAAGAAAACCTTGTTTGTATTTGTCTCTTAATCGATAAAGCAAACTAGACGTCAAAGTTGACGGTGGTGACTTAAGGATTCCTAAGATAGCGTAAAAGAAACATTCTCGAGATTTTTATATTTTATGTTATTCTTTCATTGTTGTTAAGATATAAAAGACCTAAAATAAAGGCATTAAATGTTGTTTCTTTTGTTCTACAGGTAAGTTAATCTTTTGTTAGCAGATAAGTCATTTTAGTTTTAAATGTTGTACATACTTATGGTAAATAAATCTTTTGTTCTACAGAGAAACGCAATAAGTCTTTGTTTTATGATTACCAAATACTCAAGAGTATAATAATATTATAAAACAACATTTTCTGCAAATATTTTTCGAAAAATGGAAAAGTTAAGATTCGAATTTGCTGTGAAACCAACAGCTGATGGAAAATCAAACATAATATGTATAATCTCAATAGAAACACCTGATGGACAGATTTTTGGAATACCACCTGAATACCAACCTGTAAATCTACACCAGAAAATCACAAATACGCCCACCTATGCCAAGGTAAAAAAATCATTAAATAAAAGACATCAAACAAGGAAATTATGGATAACCTTGACAGATGATTTGTCAAAAATATATCTGGATGAAGAACAAAACGTACAGTTCAATGATTTTTATCTAGAAGAAATTTTGGAAAAAAATAATATAACTGAACCTAGTGGGTTAAACCAAACATTGGAGAAACTGTTAGAGAAGCTGCTTTATGATAAACAAACAAAATCTGAAACTCAAAATTTAAGTGAAATTGCAAAGGATTTCATGATTGGGAAATTCACTGGCAGAAACTCAAATGCTTACCAATGGATCAAAGATTTTAATAAAGAATGTGAACGTTTCCAAATCATCAAAGACAGGAAGAAAATAGAAATTCTAAAACATTTTTTGGAAAACTCCAGTGTAGATTGGTACAACTGCATGATAATGAAACATACAGTGGAATCGGAATGGAACAGATGGGAGAAAATATTTTGTGAGACGTTCGCAAATAAAGGATGGTCACCGATTAGATATGCTCTTGCTTTTAAATATCAAGCAGGTTCGTTACTTGAGTATGCTTTAAAAAAAGAAAAATTGTTATTGGAAGTACGAAAGTCAATTGATACTGGGACACTTATAGATCTTATAGCATTTGGGTTGCCTAATCACGTGGCTGATAAAATTGACAGAGCAACTTTAGAAGAAACGGAAGATCTGTACAATGAAATAGGAAAATTGGAACATCTAGTTGGGAAGAATAGATACAACAAAAAGGGTATTATTGACACTGACAAAAACAAAAATGAAGAAAAAAAGCCATGTCAAATTTGTATCAACGAGAAAAAAGGAAACCGTTACCATCCTGAGGAAAATTGCTGGTTTAAAGGGAAAAATCAAAAAGCAGTAGTGAAGACAGTAAATAACTCAGAATTGGAAATTGAACTGAATGAGAAGAATCCAAAAAACTAGAGGTCCCACCATTAATAGAAGTAAAGTTACTATTAAATGATACTTTAAAAGTTTCTGGAATATATGATTCAGGTTCGAATGTGTCATTAATAAATGCAAAATTATTGAAGATACGGCCAAAAGAAAATATAAGTGCTGTACAAATGGTAAACTTAAAAACTATTAATGGTGAGAAGAAAACAAAAGGTATGGTAACAATAAAAATAAAAATCCACAATATTGAAAGAATTATGGATATTTTTGTAGTAGATAATGAAAATTTTAATTACGATTTTTTAATTGGTTTGGATTGTATTAAAAAATTCAAGTTAATTCAAAATGAAGAACTAAATATCATACAATGCAACAATACAAAAGAAAAAAAAGATAATTCCGAAACAAATGTCATAATTCCTGATGAACTAGGTGACATAAATGAAGAAGGATGTTTTTTACACTCTAAGGTATTAAAACAAGAAACTAAACACTTAAACAAATGTGAAATAAATTTCAATAAATATATAACCCCGGATAGATTTGAAATGTTAGTAAACCATCTAGATTTATATCAACAATCAGAAATTAATAAGTTGATAGAAAAATACAAACTAGTCTTCGCTAAGGATAAATATGACATCGGTACTGTCCGAGATTATGAAGCTCATATTGACCTTATGGTGGATAAATACTGTTATAAACGTCCTTACAGATGCACAACAGAAGATAAAAAAGAAATAGAAAGTCAAATATCAAATCTATTAAAGAAGAATTTGATTGAGGAATCTTATAGCCCATTCGCTGCTCCAGTAACGCTGGCGTATAAAAAAGAAGATGGAAAAAAATCAAGGTTATGCATAGATTTCAGAGAATTGAACAAAATTGTTGTCCCTCAAGCACAACCTTTTCCGTTAATCGAAGACTTAATGAAACAAGAAAAAATATACGTCAATTCCTAGGAAAAATAAACTTTCATCATAAATTTATACCACACAGTGCAATTATCCTAGACCCGTTACACAATTTATTACGGAAAGATGTGAAATTCATATGGTCCCCAGAATGTCAAAAAGCATTTGATAAAACGAAAGCATTGCTATGTTCAAAACCAATTCTGAATATCTTTGATCCTGAACGACCACTAAGTATTTACACGGACGCCAGTATAAAAGGAGTTGGAGCAGTGTTGAAACAAGAAGATAAAAATGGAGAATATAAGCCAGTTGCTTATTTTTCAAAAAAACTAACTGAAGCTCAAAAAAAGAAGAAGGCAATATATCTTGAATGCCTAGCAATATCAGAAGCTGTGAAATATTGGCAGCACTGGCTTATGGGAAAAGAATTTGTGGTATATTCAGATCATAAACCATTAGAAAATATGAATATCAAGGCTAGAACTGATGAGGAACTAGGGGATATGATGTATTATTTATCCCAATATAATTTTACAGTAAAATATAACCCAGGAAAATCAAACCAAGAAGCAGACTGTTTAAGCAGGAACCCAGTTCTAGAACCATGTGATAATATTTACGATTTTTTAAAAGTAGTAAATCTAATAAAACTAGAAGACATAAAAAACGACCAACACACAAATTTAGATCCACAAAATGGAAATCTTATATTGGAGAATGAAATTTACTACAAAAAAAATAAAGGAAGAAATAAAATCATACTATCAGAAGAACTTAGTAAAGCTTTAATAAAAGATGTCCACGATACCTACTGTCACATTGGGAGAACTCAGATGGCAAATAAAATAACACCATTCTACACGGCAAAGAATATCATCGCAAACATTAAACAAATTTGTAATGAATGTGAAATTTGTATAAAAAACAAATCGAGAAGGAAGAAAAAATATGGCTTAATGTCTCATTTAGGTCCAGCAACGAGTCCATTTGAAATTATATCTATTGATACCATTGGAGGATTTGGAGGATCACGGTCAACAAAAAAATACTTGCATCTTCTAGTTGATCATTTCACAAGATATGCTTATATACTCACATCAAGAAACCAAAGCTCCAGTGATTTTATTAAATTAATAAAAAATGTGACACAAAGTTACAGTATTGGTATGGTATTAACGGACCAATACCCTGGCATAAATTCTAAAGAATTTAAAGAATTTCTCAAGAAGGAAAACATACAAATTGTTTTCACTGCTGTGGATGCACCATTTTCAAATGGGATTAATGAAAGGTTGAATCAGACTTTAGTTAATAAAATAAGATGCAAAATAAATGAAAGTGGAAAAAAAGCAGCATGGACTACTATTGCACAGAAATGTATAGAAAAATATAACGAAACAGAACATACAGTCACAAGGTTTTCCCCAAAGTACCTTTTGGAAGGCGAGAATGTGAATATTCTACCATTTGAGTTGAAATCAAGATGTACAAAAGAAGATTTGACGAGAGATAGGAAACTAGCTCTTGAAAACACATTAAAATCACACAGTTACAATAAAAAAATATTCGACCTGCATAGGGAAGAATATAAATTAGAAGTGGGAGACAGAGTCTACGTGGAAAATGGAAATCGACTTAATAGGAAGAAAATGGATGAATTGAGGATTGGACCATACAACATTCTGAAAAAGATTTCTAATTCAATATATGAAGTGGATACCGGACACAAGAAAGCGGAATCAAACCTCTACCATATAACAAAATTAACTCCAGTGTTTGTGAGTAAATGAAAAATTGCATACATTTAGGTACACTTGCAATTATTCCTTTCTAAGGGGGGGAGATGTAAGAAAACCTTGTTTGTATTTGTCTCTTAATCGATAAAGCAAACTAGACGTCAAAGTTGACGGTGGTGACTTAAGGATTCCTAAGATAGCGTAAAAGAAACATTCTCGAGATTTTTATATTTTATGTTATTCTTTCATTGTTGTTAAGATATAAAAGACCTAAAATAAAGGCATTAAATGTTGTTTCTTTTGTTCTACAGGTAAGTTAATCTTTTGTTAGCAGATAAGTCATTTTAGTTTTAAATGTTGTACATACTTATGGTAAATAAATCTTTTGTTCTACAGAGAAACGCAATAAGTCTTTGTTTTATGATTACCAAATACTCAAGAGTATAATAATATTATATGGATATAATAAAAACACCATGGGGCGTTTAAACTGTGGGTCTGCGCGTTTGTTTAAAGAGATTCAGGCATCTGTAAGCATTTACAAAGACGCACCTGTCATTAGAATCAAACCTCACGGAACAAAACCTATGTAAAATTATTTGACGTTCTGATTTTAGAACTCCCTTAATGTTCGAACATAGACACAGACCAATCATCGGCTGCCAGTACGTTTGTGAGGTTTTACAGTAAGTATATAACCTCTGCAGTACTGACTTGGTTTTGGAGATTTTACACGTCTTTTATTACTTAAACACGCCCAAAGTTAGGCTAAATTAGCAGGAAAAACGAATCTTTGTTGGCTCGTAACTTTTCAATGGCTTTTTATTTTAGTATTTTGTTTCTGCACAGACAATATTACTATTAAGACAAAACCATACCATGTTTAACTTTTGATGTACATTGTCGAACAGTGGAGTAAAACACTCCCGAAGTTTGTATGGAAAAAATGTTGACAAGATTCACCTTAATGTTAATTCTTATTAAGAAAAAAATACAATCATATGTCATTGTAAATTTCTATAGTAAATACATTTTACTTACAAATGCATGATACATAGGTTAAATAATAACTTACCGGATTAGTGTACGAATGCACACTCGCATAGAAATGTAACTGCTTCTGAAAGGATGGACACTGGTGTCCTGAAATATAGACCAGGGGCCCAAGTCTGCTATTTTTATAAATTCGTCATTCCAACACGATCCCATTGTCATTTTGCTAAAAGTTCGTAATCTGCTAAATTCATAATGGTCGATCATTGGTCGGTCAATGGTCTCGTAATAGAATTGTGTTATAATGAAATTTGAACATTTATTCATGCCCGATTTCATTTATATCTATTTTTACATATTACTTATTCGTTTATTAGTGTTAAACTTTAGCAGATTACCGCCTAAGTCAGTCATTCATTTGTTTTTATGTACGAGATTACCAATAAATGCCATTTCTTTCAATGGAGTGTCAGTGGCTGACCATTGGAAAGTCATAATGACGCCATTATATTAGTAGATTACCAAACTTGTCAAAATCAACAATTATGAAATCAATGATCGACCATTTTGACACTATTGTAATAGCAGACTTGAGGCCCTGTACGCTTAGCTTAGGCTCCTTAGGCTTATCAGTCTCCCATGGTATGACCAAAACGATTATCTAGCTTTTGTCAGCGGCCTTGCATGCGTGGAGGTCGGAAATTATCCTACGGGAACGTACCTTCCAGGATAAAAATATATGGTATCCTATGTGTTAATCCAGGCTATAGACTATCGGTGTGCCAAATTTCATACAAATCTGTTTAGCCGTTTCTGTGTGATTGAGTAACCAACATCCAAACATACAAACTTCCATATTTATAATATTATAAATATACTAGCTGACCCAGCAAACGTTGTTTTGCCTTATAAATTATTTAGGGGTGGACTACCCCTAACATTTAGGGGGATGAAAAATAGATGTTGGCCGATTCTCATAGATACTGGATAAGCACAAAAAAATTCATCAAAATCGGTCAAGCCGTTTCGGAGGAGTATGGCAACGAAAACTGTGACACGAGAATTTTATATATTAGAAATAAATAAGTAGGAGTATTCTTTATTGTGTATTTGAAAATGAACTATTCCTTATATTGTCATCATCATCATCATTTCAGCCGGAAGACGTCCACTGCTGGACATAGGCCTCCCCCAATTTGGGGGTCTTGCCATAATCGCCAGGCTTGGCAGACGGGTTGGCCTTATATTGTGATGAGGACTAAATCATAATCATATTTTATCTTATCTAATCTAATGTATCAGATTCGCAAGAGAAAGTCCTTTGAAGACCAATAAAATACGAGGAGTCCATGACACACAAGTCACAGACTGTATTAGAAAGCTATGCCCACAGGAACACTCAACGTTAACAGTTTATTTTCTTTATTTTCCCATTGTTTACCTTTTGTTAACGCTAAAAGGAGGAAGTCCGAGTTTTGAATGGATTTTTCTCTTTTGTGCTACCCCTCTGTACCACCATTGTTGTATAAAATAATAAATTTGAAAGAATTTTCGAAATACTTTCTAATAACACTCAGCTGGCAAACAAATTTACTAAAAGAAAACACAATCGCGGAAAAATTGCTGGGCAATTCAGAGAATGGATCTATTATTTTTCAATTTAGATTTTTTTTTTGCAAGTCATTTTATGGCCATTTGTTTTAAAGGATGCCTGTTGGAATGACAGCTTTAATTTATCTAATAACTTGTTGTAAATTTATCGTATTAAAATGTTATGATTTAATAAAAATCTAGATACTGGGTACCTTCCTGCTATAATAAAATAAATTGTGATGAGGAAAAGGTTGTGTTAATTTCAAGAGTTTTTTACTACTTTAGGATAATAGGTAGTTCTGTTCTTATTGCACAAGGAAAAAATTATCGAAATATTTATTTAATTACTCCAGAAGTAATTCCATTCAGTATTCTTAAAAAATATAACATTAGTGTGGTGTTCTTTTGGTATTCTATTTAATCTGAGTAATACAACAAAATTATTTTCGATTTTTTACAAAAAAAAAATACTCTGAGTACATCAGAAATTCTATCCCTATAAGGACACTGCTACCTCTAACGAAGTTTGGCCCAACAAAACTAATACCGACAAAAAATATGGCAGACAATAATAATCTTAAACAGTTATGACGCTAATCCAGGGTACCAGGGACGCATATTAACATGGAACTATTCTCATCACGTCTGTAAAAGGTTATTGGAGGAACACACAATGTCACACGCTCACAAACTTTCTGCTTTTTGTTTACTTGCAAACGCTTGAATACGGGCTTTGTTGTACAGGCGCGACCTAGTGCGGTATTAGTATTTTCATTGACTATGCATTTTGTGTAATGCTACAAAGTGTACTGTCGATAGCTACATTTAATTAAGTAAATAAAGAAATGCAGTTTCAGTAATAATGTGCTATATTTATTCCATACGATTTAATTGCATAATAAGATGTGAGAATCGTTGGTCGATTGAACTTAATTGTAACCAATTGCACTTTAACTCACAGGCAAATACTAATTGATTACGACAGGACAATATTAGCTGAATTAGGATTGAACTGCTACGTTAAAATAAAAATGTTGATCTATGGCATTTTAATGAATGCCTAAGTGTCATATAAACTACAATTTAGACAGACTAAAGAACTTCTAGAACCTCCATGGCAACGGCCATTCATTAAAAAAAATCTCATCATTTTATTTTATTGCTCAGAAGCAGCCTAGTGTCTAGATTTGTGCCTGTTTGATGG
Source organism: Polymixis lichenea (assembly GCA_949091785.1). Classification (NCBI taxonomy): domain Eukaryota; kingdom Metazoa; phylum Arthropoda; class Insecta; order Lepidoptera; family Noctuidae; genus Polymixis; species Polymixis lichenea. Next base: position 1,307,607 of record OX420948.1, read on the forward strand.
CAATAGGCTCGCCCTCTATTACAAGGGGCTTAAACATAACTGCGAAATGTGGGTGTACTATAGGTACATCTATGCCCAACCATTCGGGGAAACAAGGCGTGAAGTTATGTTTTGTTTTATTATTGATAGGCTCGCTTTTGACAACTATCTCAACTGATTTCTAGCGCATTCAAGAAAAAACGTAAGATGAAAATCGTATCTGTGTGTGGGCCTTAATAAAAACCAATTTTCCGTACCCTCTTCCCCTATTGTCGTTGCGTGTAGGCTCGTGTTGGTTTTCAAATGGTGTCGGGTGTTAAAAGTAACAAGTCTTGATTAAAAATTCCTGTTTAAGATGGGAAAACTCATGGTGTTACATAATATGTATATGTTTTTATTATTTTGTTCCTGAAATAGGAGTTCGCCGAAATGGTTCATGTTATTTTTGGATCAGGTAACATACCCAAATGTACAAATGATCTAATCAACTTGTTAACAAAAAAATAAGGTTCCCTTTTCTATACAGCATCGTACCTGTCTGGCAGCAATAACCATCGATCACTTGCAGTTCGTCCAAGAATCGTGTTATTATTTAAGCGGGAAATGGTATCAAGTGAAAAGGATGGGTTTAAAGGATTATGAAAACCGGATATATTTAACCAAAAATACATTGTTATCTTACACATTTATCAATCAATCAATCAACACGACTCAATCTATTGCTGGACATAGGCCCCGCCCATGCTGCACCACAACATCCTGCCCTTGTCTTTCCGCATCCAGTCTGTCCTAGCTACCTTATTGAGGTCGTCGGTCCATATATCGGGGGGGCGTACCAAACTTCGCTTGCCAATACGCGGTCTTCACCCTAGGACTCCACGCCAGCCCACTGTCACCTCAGCTTGCCTATTCTGCAAACTTTGTCGGTAACTCCAGTTCTCTTCCAGATAACCATAACTATTATACCTTCATCATATTTATGAAATATATAGAATATTTTCAATGATACTAGCTCCTCCATAATACCAGTACTTCAACCACAGTTTATGAATGGCTTACCAAATATGATTAGGTAACCTAAATTAAAAACTATATGCTCATCTAAATATTGATGACTATTTATAGGTAACCATTTCATCAACCCTGTTCCTGATGCTAATGGTTTGCTTATAATGTTGATATATACATTTTTTCTATAGCACTTGTGTGGGCACTATGTCCCTCTAACCAATTTTTTGTAACAATATTTAAAAGAGTGTCCATGGATTTCTTGCCCGTTCTTCTCCATAGGTACCTACTACGCTTTGGAATGGGCAACTAGCTTCATCTGTCTGACTGACCGAAGCTGCGACGCCTTGAAAGTTTAAAAGAACCTGTAATTAGTTTATTTGAAGTTGAGTATACTTATAATTATATAAAAACTTTTTCCAAAAAAAACCATCGACTTCCGGAAAAAACACTAAAAGTGAAAAATAACTTTAGTTTCGGAAGTCGGTGACTTTGGATATTTATTTTAATTTTTTGTTACCGCCTTTCAAAATTTTCACTTTGTGGTGTTTTTCCGGAAGTCGGTTGTTATTTTTTGTTGGAATTAGTTTTTATTTTTCCCTTTTAGTTATTTTATTTTATGAATTTTAAGAAAATTTACAGCTAATGCATTCGAGTAGTCAGAAGTAACACCTAGAAGAAAGCCAATTACAAGTTTCCACTTATATAAACTTATGTATAAAATTATCAAAACAGTACAAACAGCGTGAGAGTTAAACATAGACACAACTGAAGAGAATAAACAAAAATAAAAGAAATTACACAAAGTTAGAGTTCAAAGAATATAGATTTAACATTTCAATTTTCAATTTAAATTTTATTTATATTACCTACTCCACACTAATTCGAAATTTCATCATCCTTGTGGTCAAAACAATGCATATTTATGCGAAGCAGCAATCGCGGTTGATTTGGTGTAATTTTTCGAAGAGTTCCGTTGTCTGTCTCCGAAACTCATCAACAGATCTTTATGAAATTTAAATGAGACCATTTCGAAATAAACTCCTTTCGAACAACTAAAGAATTTTTCAAATCCGTCTTTAAATGACGGAGTTATGTCCGAACATCCATTTAAAAAAAAAAATATATAAACATGTCAAAACCTCCTCCTTTTTGAAGTCGATTGAAAATAACTATTTGTTTGTATGTTTGTATGTAGGGGATAATCTTTGGAACTCCCAGTCATATTTGAAAACAATATTTTTGCTTTTGATAGCCCTATTTTTGATCAAGATTTATAAACTATGTAAGATCACGCTGCAGCCCTTAGGAGCTTGAAATAACAAAAGTCGAAAAAAACGCTAAGTGAAAACGAAGATGTATCGACGGGGCGGGGACCAAATACGCGTGCGAAATCGCGGGCGAAGTGCTAGTTTAATTACATAATTGAATACTGATTTATGTCAGCGATGTGTCAGAGCAGATCATTAAGTTACCGACTTAGTTAGTTAGTTAAATAAATTACAATTAGAGAAGGAAAATTACGATCACATGTGACGTGATTGATACTTATTTAGGTAAATACTTGCTTCTACTCCCTTGCTCTTTCTTTATACGAAAGTTCATCCGAATTTGATGTTGCTCTTTGGAAAAGTAGCTAACTTTAACTAGGTTATAAAATTATAGATAAAACTTGCCTCATTTGTACTAGTCTGAGAAGTTGTACACAAAATTACCTGCAAGAAGATTTCACCCAAAGTTGTGACTAACATACAGAAAGTTCTTCTTGCAAGCGTAGCTAATGATTCTGTAGTAATAAAAACTGGCGGTGTTGCAAAGCAAGCGTTTCTTGCGGAAAGTTTATTTCCGACTATTGCTTTGGATACTAGAATTAAAGGATATACAGGGTGGCAGGGACGTCGACGAGCAACCTGTGACCATAGATTCAGTACATGATTCTGGGCAAATTTCTGAAATCTGGATCTGAAAAATTTCAATATAGGTGGTATTGAAATTTTTCGTCAGTTGTTTAAAAAAAAAAATGTTCTATATGGTTGCTGTTTGCCCAATGATATCCCTACCACCCTGTACGAACAAGTGAAAAGTCAGTTTCGAAAATCATTTTGTTTATGACAACTTTCAAGGATTTATTGATTTTCATGCAATAAGGAGGAATCTTAGATTGCTGATTGCCTTACGGCGGGTTAGCCTCTGAATGAAATTGGACTAGACCAAAAATCATGTAAAATTCACACGTCTCGCCGAATCCAATTCACATCGAAGGGTCGCTTCTCGAAGTTGTGAAGGAGACCTAGGGAAAATAATCCAGCTAGGTAGACACAACTTTGAGAAAGAAGCCGACAGAAGGATCCATTGGGTTGGGCAGCATTTGGAAAACTGCATTAAGTCTTCTCGTCGCCTATCCCGCAATACTTGAAAACTAAGGTCTTCCTGCCTATTATTACATACGGTGCCGAAACGAGGACACAGACATTGCAACTATTAATTATATTTTAATGTCATAAACTGTTTACTGCATAATATATTCTTTAATTTACTTTCATATGGCTTATACAAAGTCAAATTATTTTTATATTCGATTACGTAAGGAAACTCAATTATAATAAGAACAAATTCACAAAATAACTTACTACGTCGGTGAATTCAAACTACACACACTATTTAAGTGAAACAAAAGTTCAGAAACATAACTTTACTTATTGTATCACAAAGATGAGTAGTGACAGTTGGCGCTTCTGTTGTTAGGCCACGTTTTAACTTTTTGTGTTAAAGAGTCTCTCCAGTTTTTGCATCTCAGTAATGATCGAATTTAATCAAATCAGCTGCTCTTTCTGCTATCATAATAGTCGCAGCATTGGTATTGGCTCCAGTAATCTTTGGCATGACACTAGCATCTGCAATCCTTAGCCTCTGTACTCCAAACACATTGAGACAAGAGTCGACTACAACCCCCATAGGACTGGAACCAACGTAATGGTAACCTGGCATCATCAAACACAACGCATAGCATTTCCAATACTCATGGGTAGAATTGAACTCTCCACAACCACATATTTCGGGAACAACTAGTTCAGATTCAACACGGTTAAAAAACTCCGTATCTTGAACTCTTAGGAAATCTTGTAGATAGATCGCGTGCTTGTCTAAATCTTCATCGTTGGAATAATATCCAGTGTATATTAATGGCTGTTCTTTTGGATCTTTGCTTCGTAATAATATTTTCCCACGTGATTCTGGGTACACTAAGACTACAGAACTGAACAGAACTGATTTTCCAATGCTACCCTCATATAGAGCTTCACATAATTCATCTAAAAAAGAGTAGTAGAAAGCACAAAATTGCAACACACCTGTTGGTTCGTTCATGACAAAACTAACGCTTTGATAATCTGGATAATCCTGACTTTTATTTAATCTTGCGTATCCCGTTATGAGTGGGGATGGGAAATTAGTAATATCTACTGGCTTAGACGGAACAGCTGGTCCCATTGTTTGAGTCACACTAACAATAACGTGGTCTTGCAAGGCTTGACCAACAGGAAGGTCAGAAATCACCTCAATGTCTAGACTATTTAAGTGCTCCTTTGGACCTAACCCAGACAACATTAATAGTTGCGGGGTGTTAATAGCTCCTGCCGATACTATGACTTCTTTTTTAGCTTTGAATGAAACATTTTCATTGCTTTCTAAGATAGCTTCAACACCAATAGCATTCTTGTCATCATCGAAGAGAATCTTCGATACCAGTGTGTTTTTAAGCACAAACAAATTTGGTCGGTCCTTTATTGGATGCAAAAATGATTGAGCAGTGCTTTGCCTTAAATGGTCAGCAATATTAAACATACATTCGGTGTACCCAAGAGGAGTATCACCGTTTGTATCCAAAACAATGCCATGACCAACTTCTTCGAACGCTCCAAAATAATCAAGAACTTCTTTATTGTAGTTTCTCGTAGTTCCTAAATATCCATCTGTTCCATGAAAAGCACCTGAATCATATTCAAGAAGCACAGGGTCGACAAGCTTTTCACTTTTCTTAAAATATGGAAGTGTGTTTTCCCAATTCCATGAATTGTCACCAGTTATGTTTGCCCAGTTATCAAAATCATGGGGATTGCCTCTGGTGTAAAGTAAAAAGTTGATAGAACTAGAGCCTCCAAGCATTTTACCCCTTGTCAATTCAGCTCCATGATTTTTGTGAAACTGTTGGCTGTAACCGTCGTCTTCAGTTTTGTAGTTCCAATCAACTGACGTATTTTTCATGTATTGAATAAATCCTGGTAACTGAAATATAATAAATTCGCCCAGGATTAAAACTAGACAAGATAAGAGACAATAACTGGTTAGTTTGAAAAAGAAAGGATTTTTTCATCTAGACGTCGACGATGAAGGTGAATTTTTGCTATTGGGTGGGCCATTGAGTGGTGATTAGTTTCATGAAATCATGGATAAAATTATTATTCGGACGTATACTTAGACGCCTAAGTGTCCTTTTGTTTTTGTATTTATTTGTTTAGTTAGTTAGTGTAAAGTCAGTTGTTTATAAATAAAATAAAAAGTTACATTATGTAATTACAGAAAAAAAAAAGAAATTATTAGATGCGCTGAATAATACTGGTATCTGCCTATAGATCAGAAGGATATTGTCTTGAGTGTATCAAGTGATGTGTGTGTGTGTATGTGTTTTCTTTTCTTTGTTTTTAATTGTTGCGGCGGAAAAGTAAGCTTCAATAATTACGGGCGTAACAATAGCATCAACTACTCCTAGTGTTTTCAGTCTATAAATAAGATTTACAATCTACTACAAACACCAACAGGCACCATTTACTGAGGTAACACCATCATATACTTAGCATAGCATAAAGAAGATACACATAACATAATATCACGCCTTGTTTTCCTGAAGGGTAGGGCAGAGGTGTACCTGTAGTATACCTAAATTTTTATAGTTATGTTTAAGTCCTATGTAATAGGGGGCAATCCTGTTGCCATCAACTGAACACAACTCAAAGAACACCGGGCCGAGATTTTCTGTCAAATAAGCCAATTTAAAGTATTTTGTTTTTCAAAGTTGACCTAAGTAAATCTCAGTTAATCTTATTGAAAACTTTGATAGTCATTAATCATGTAAAAAGCTTTTTAACAGTATTTCATTATTTACTAAAATAATTATAATTGTCTAATAAATTGCATTAGGATTTAAAAAAAGTACTACTCTTACCACAGATTCTATTGGTGGATCTCCGCCTGCTTCTATAAGCAAAACTGTAGCATCTGCAATCTCTGTGAGTCTATTGGCTATGACACTGCCTGCTGACCCAGCACCCATAATTATGAAGTCAAAACAGTCGCCATCTGAAATACCGCACAAATTTTAATATAATTATTAGTGTTCATCTTAACAATGAGCTTGATTAGTGATTAAATTAAGTATTTGTCTTAACTTAGTTCGTGATTTTGTTGACATTCATTTTATTGTAGACTTAACAATCACAATGACTGAAATTCTTTATGAAATAAAAATAAACACTTGACGTGGAGTTGTGGACACTATACTATCGTTAGTTGTCTTTCTATATTTGTGTCTATAACTACTACACCACCATTTCGACTCTTCATAAGCATTCTAAATCGTTTTTTTTTTTTTATAAAAATTATTATATTATGCTGCCTGCCGGCAAACTAGAAGTTCCAGTCTTAGAGAGAACTTGGAGCATTACTAGGTTTACATGATCTGATATCAGTGACAAGACTGCGAGTTCAGAAGAATACGCTGATTTAGCAAAGATAGACAGTGTAAAATCTACGTCACTAACAGAAGAGTGAAGGCATAAATGTAATATTTACTATCTTTTTCGAAAAGTATGTATCTTCTTATAAGCCAAATAATTCATCATTATTGTCATTATCATTTTTGAGAGCTTTGTTCCACCCGCTCCTGGTCTTTGCAAATCAACTGGTTTCATCTTCTGCCTAGCCTTTTCCCAACTTTGTTAGGGTTGGGTTTCCGTCTAACCGGATGCAACTGAATATCAGTATTTTACATGGAGCGACTGTCTGTCTGACCTCCACAACCCAGTTATTGGGTAATATGATACCCCTTGGTAAGACTGCTTGTCAGACTTTCAGGCTTCTGACGACCCGTAACGACTGTCAAAGATCCACACATGACAGCCGGGACCAACAGCTTAACGTGTTTTCCGAGGCACGGAGGGGTCTTGGTATGTATAAAGATTGTCACCCATCCGATGGATGGACCAACCACGGTAAGTGTAGCTTAAACTGTTTGAAAGACCCGTGCGGCTAATATTACTAAGCGAAAAGCCCCTCAAATCAACTGGTTTATAAAAAAATAATTAATTAGAAGACGTTACCTTTCACTTTTGCCTGCTGTGGAAATAAAATCGAAGTCACTTGTAAGGCAGCCAGTATTTTGAAAGCTCCTTGTATTTGCTGGACTCCCAGTATCGCTGATGATGCATTCATTTTCAACGACTTGCTAAAGTTAATGACGTTTTGTCATCTCCTCAAGCAATAAGGAAATGTTGAAAATAATCTTAGAAAATCACATTCATTGATTTATTTAGAAAACATTCCATTCAAAAATGCAACTAAGTAATTAATTTGACAAAAATCTTTTCATTAATTTTGTAGATTTAATAAAACAACTGGTACCAGAACACTGAACTCGCGACTGGACCCAAATTCAATTGTAGAATTTGATGTATACGTTATAATATAAGTGATACGACAATACCGATTGTTGTGAAATTAAAATAAACTTAGGGTTCACTTGCCTAATCACGGAACTCTTAAACCTACTAATAATATAAATTTGAAAGTTCGTATGTTTAGATGTTTGGATATTTAGATGTTTAGATGTTAGGATGTTTGTTACCCAATCACGCAATAACGGCTGAATGGATTCGTATGAAATTTGGCAAACAGATAGTTTATAACCTGAATGTATACAAGACTTTTTCCCGGTAGTTCCCGTGGGATAATATCCGAGTACCACGCGGACGAAGCCGCTGGCAAGAACTAGTTAACTATCATTTAAGTTTTTTATTTGTTCAGCTTGTTCTGTCCCGCTGTTGGGCATATTAACATAAACCTTTAAAAACAAATACAAACAGAGAGAGTTTCAGAAATACGGAGGAATCATTTTATGAACCAACTTGAAAAACTAATCTACATTACTTCTTATAACATCAGCTATCTGCCAGTGAAAGCTCCGTCAAAATCAGTGCAGCCGTTTTGGAGATTCGCCAGAACAAACAGATAGACAGACAGATAGGCTTTAGAAACAAAAATCGCACCGTATACACTTTCATGTGCATTTAGTAAAAAGCTGTTATTTTGATATTATAAACAGACACTTCAAGTATGTAGGTATGTATGTTTGTATGTATGAATGTGCCTATATGTACATACTTCTAAGCTTTCCTTTTTTACTTACGTTACTGTAGAAACTGACCATAGATAAAGCGAAAAAGATTAAATGTTACACTTTTCTCGGTCTACCTCTCATCCGATAAGTTTCTAGAGAACATAACATAAATACATAACATCACGCCTGTAATCCCCTAAGGGGCCCTAAGACAAATGTGTGTGTATAGTGTATAAATAGTACACCCACATTTCGCTAGTTTTGTTTTTAGTCGCATGTACTAGGGGGCGATCCCATTGCCATCAATTGGCCAGAACCGGGATGCTACTAAGATTTTCCTAATTAGAAAAACCCAATACCACTTTTACCCCACCTGGGAATCGTAAACCCAGGACCTGCCCAGAATCATGCTCAGCGAATGCGACCACTAGTCCAAAGAAGCAGTCTTATGTGCACAGTATTGCGTGCAATAAACACCACCGTTCCAAAAAACTACAACTCCATGATTTGCAAATTACAGAATAGCGTCTACAAAGTTGGCTAATGTACAATTAAATATAAATAGTACTTAAGTATTAAAAATTAATATCAATTCGAACCATCCAAATTTTGTGAAACGAATTTTTGGCTTATTAAAATTCTCATAAATTAAGTCTCACATCCGTACCTACCTTGGAAAAACACTTAAAACAACAAAAGTAAAAATATATTAATTAATACCTCATAGTGTTGATACTTGCCTTCCACGTGGTACTGTCAAACACACCTTCTTAATAACAATTTGACTCAAGGCTTCTTCAAACAGGCGCGACGCGACATTGTAGAACAATTTGAGTTTTCATAGAAAATGTTCTACGTTAGTCGCGTCGCATCTGTTTGCAGGAGCCTTTAAACAGCACCGTTATTATGTCCCATTTATGGCAGTTTTCGTAGTTCAAATGTCATGTGGCCACACGTGGTTGACTGTACACGTCTTACCTATGACGTATACTTCTTATACAGAACATGTTTATTGTATGTACAACTGTCGCAACATTGATATTCAATTTCATTTTTACGAGCCGAAAAAAATAAGATAATTACCTATCTACCTATATAAATATTTTTCAACTTTGCGACTGATGTATCACCAAGTTGCAAGATGGTGAAAGATATAATACAGGCTGACGATTACTTGCATCCTTATTCTTAAAAAACTTTCCGAATGCAACTCATTTCGGATTCATTCATATTCAGGTTCTCAACCGGGTCTAAGAATGTCGAAACTAGCAATGTGTTCACACTCTGACGTATAGATATGCATCGTATTACAACTATGCGTTTACATAGAAAACATTAAACAGGTAGATGGTTCGAAAATTTCTCATCTGAGTTGAACTGCACGATTAGCGACAAATGTTTACACTGACTGGACAGGTCCACTCAATCTGTATGGTTCACTCTTTCCTCAAAAGATCTCTTTTTTTTTCTTTTTTTTTTTCTGGGTGTGAAATCATCAAATGACTTCTCCCGCTCTGGGTGGTACAGTAGGGCGTTTCAGATTTTTATTAACTAAAACCCACCCGTATTCCCTCAGTTGCCTGTGCGCCAGGGGCCGCGGTATCTCTTTCGAACAACCCGCACCCCTGGCAGGCATCGGCCCTTGCGGGCCCCATCAGTTGTCGCTGACATCTCTTTGAGGCGCGCGTGGAACACAACGCGCTGTCGACCCGGGCTTGGTCCTTACCGGACAGCGAGCTACCCATTACTCGCCGTCCACAAGCCCGTGCCTACGGTGGCCGGGAATCAGCCTGGGATTCGCCCAGGGCGTCTCCTGTGAAGGTCACGGCCGTGAGGGCGCATGTACTGTATCTCCCTCACGTGCGCCGCCTCCCTCTTTGCGAGCATCACTGCTTCGCTGAAGGAGGTGACTGCTAGCCATGCACTCTCACTCCATACGTGCGAGAGATCGCCGCCGCCGATCGCCTCCATGAGGACACGGCGGTTCTCCGCCCAAGCAGGGCAGACCTTCACCGTATGCTCCGCCGTCTGCTCAGGGCGATCTTCGCAATGGAAACACCCGAGCGTTTCCTCCCGCCTTATGCGAATCAGGAACCTCCCGAAACAGCCGTGTCCAGTGAGGACCTCTGTCAGGCGGAAGGTGAGGACGCCATGCTGCCTCCTCAAAAGACCTCTTCAGACACCAATCTACTTATTATGGTCTTTACATGATCTGACTAAGATTATGTCTAGACTTTAATAGAATCTGTGACCTCTGAGTTTTTTCGGCCTTTCTTTCGAGTTGTCAGATAGGTTTCATCTAGTTTTTAAATTATGACCGACGTGTAACAGTAGCAATCAAATCATTTATCAAATGAAACAAATCTTATAACTTGCTTTGTTGCTTTCGCACAGCGCGAAAGATAAGTAAGTTTTAAGACGGATATCAAGATACTTTGTTGTTGAGGGGCTTGTGGCTAAGTAATATTAGCCGCACGGATCGATCGATCAGGTTAAGCTACGCTTGCCGCGGCGCCGTGGATGGTAACCATTTTAACATACCAAGACCTCTTCGTGCCTCGGAAAGCACGTTAAGCCGTTTATCCCGGCTGTCATTTGTAGATCTTGGGCAGTCGTTACGGGTCGTCAGAAGCCCGAAAGTGTAACAACCAGTCTTACCAAGGGGTATCGTATTACCTAGTAACTGGGTTGTGGAGGTCAGATAGGCAGTCGCTCCATGTAAAATACTGGTAATCAGCTGCATCCGGTTAGACTGGAAGCCGACCCCAACATAGTTGAGAAAAGGCTTGGCAGATGATGATGATCAAGATACTTTGTTGTTAGCTGCGGTCGCACCGCCCAGAAACATATTTTATAGTTATATTAATTTTAGAAGTATGTATGTATGTTTGTATGTATGTAACCAGTAATTGTACAGTAATATTCTGGTATTCAGCTGCATCTGCTTTGACTGGAAGTTGACCCCAAAATACTTGCGAAAGATAGCTAGGATAGGTAAGATTTTTTTTTCTCACTTACCTACTTTCATATCAAAGGTACACTGGAAGAAGCATTACCTTTATACCAATTTTCTTGCTCGTTGCTTCTTGTCTATTTATATTAGTGCGTACATAAATGATTAAATTTTCTTACAAACAAATTGCTAATATTCATTAGAATCGTTTTGTATAGAGATTTGTCACGTTCACATTCGCACTGTTGCCTGTTTATGTCTCACATCATGTCTATTTTTTGTGTTTAGTGCAAAGATCTGTGTTTTCTAACTTCGATAGAACACATCAAAACATGTACTGGACCACATGTTGCAAGATTCATTATAGAATTTTTTTTTTTCAAAAATTTGGTTTGTAAAACACGTTTCGGACCAATAATTTATGAAATGAGGTAATAAATGTTTATTTCTGTACGTGGATCATAAGGCACTGCTCTGGATCGTTTTTTAATCGAAAATCAACTTTAGTCGTGCTTCGATTTTAACCATGATATTAATTTCTCGATCGTGACAGGCGACAGTAACAATCCCTAATATCGAGCAAATCTGAAACGACGCTAACTGATCTCATCGTCAACACGACATATCGAGCAACAATAACGATCGTCACTAATCGAGCCAATCTGTTGGCTTTTTTAGAAAGGGCTGCACAGTTTCTGCGTTTCTTCTCTCGTATCACCATGATTAATTCATACTGCACTTATAACCTAGCGTGTGTATGATAGTTTCAAGTTGCGGCCTTTTACTATGCCTGTGATTAACATGGGACCCAAACAACAAAATAAATAGTTAGTAGTGATAAAAAATTGATAGTAATTCTTTAATTATTTATTGTTTTGTCAGAATACAAAAAAGTACAAAGTATTTAAAAAAAAAACAATAATAGAAAAGACACTAGTTATACACCGTGACATTTTAGTCGTCTTACAAAGGTGGTCCACTCAATGTATCAGTCATAAGATACCTCTAGGTGCGATTAAAACATTGTTACCATTAATTAAGATAATAGGTACAAAGAAAAATAAATAATGCTTTAGTATTATGAAACACCCTTCCTATTAATAATGTTTACGTATCAAACGGTAGAAGATATCTACCTACTTACCATTACATTCCATCATTAATTCCATCTCCATAACAGGGTGTTTCAAGCTACGCCATGCGTCTTAGTGAATTATTTTTTATTTTTTTTAATTATGCAAATGTTCAAGAGTATCATTTTTTTTAAATAAATGATTAGTAGTCATTGGATACATGAAGTGGGCTGCCGTTGTAAGACGACTAAAAAGTCACGGTGTATTGTGTGAATGGTGTCTACACACTTAAGTTTTAGGCTTATCATTTGGCAATGATTAATGTTAGATAATTACTTGAACACTTAAAAATGCACGAATAAAACCAGTTAAATAATAATAAAGTGATTGATTTATTTCATTTTTACAGAAGCTTAACAATTGTTAATCATGGCCCACGTGATACACGACCTGACAGTGCCGTCTTCAAGCAGATGGACATAATCATAAACGCGGGTAGTACCTTAACAAGTTAAGGTGACCTGGACCTAGAATCTAAATGCAGAATGAGTGCTGCTTGGGCAGTGTTTGGAAGTCTACGGCAGAAGGTATTTTGCTAGCACCACCAAAACTACAAACGAAGGTCAACGTGGACATGGTCATTGGTTTACCAAACGTCCTGTACTCCTGTGACACGTGTTGCTTTTATAGGAAACAAATACGACCGATTCCCCCTTCAGTTCCTCCGCGAAACATTTAACATCATAATTATGCTCCGACCGTGTTAGAAACACGAATATCCTGTGAAAGGCTAATGTCTGCAGAATTGATTGCTATCTTGTTTTTGTATCTTCGCTGGTCTGGACATTTTATGAGGATACCTGACGAGCTGATAGCTAAACAAATCTTCTTTTCTGAGTTAAAGGCCGGCAAGTGGAAACTCTCGATGGGAAGAGTTGGCAACGGAAGGATAAACCTGTTGTGAGGCGTTTGGTAACAATAACTAAGTTTATAACTTTGAAGACAGGTGGACGAGAGATCTCGACAGCAGGCGAGATCACTTCAAGAGTCAATATACAATACTAACTAACTCTAACATACAATATTAACATTACCACAAAAGGTCTCCTTCAGCGAAGCAGTTATGCTCGCAAAGAGGGAGGCGGCGCACGTGAGGGAGATGCAGTACATGCGCCCTCACAGCCGTGGCCTTCGCAGGAGACGCCCTGGGCGTCGGGAATCCCAGGCTGATTCCCGGCCACCGTAGGCACGGGCTTGCGGACGGCGAGTAATGGGTACCTCGCTGTCCGGTAAGGACCAGGCCCGGGTCGACGGCGCGTTGTGTTCCACGCGCGCCTCAAAGAGATGTCAGCAGCAACAGAGGGGCCCGCAAGGGCCGATGCCTGCCGGGGGTGCGGGTTGTTCGAAAGAGATACCGCCGCCCCTGGCACACAGGCAACTGAGGGAACACGGGTGGGTTTTAGTCAGTAAAAGTCTGACACGCCCTCCCGCTCCACCCAGAGCGGGAGAAGTTATTTGATGATTTCCCACCCAGAAAAAAAAAAAAAAAAACCACAAAAGGTTACACAAGATTGGGTACATAAGCCACATCAGAGCACACGCCCGAAACCTACGTTGTCGGAAACAAAAGCAGCCACCTTGGCAGAAATCGGCATGAGATGTATGTGTAGGTATATATGTACACATGCAATCATAAAATTAGATCAAATTACCTGTTAATAGAGAAAATGTAATGAAATGCATGCGAAAAACAATTTACCAGCTAGGTGCCACAGTCACCTTAAGGGACGTTTTTTAAAGATATTGGTATTCTTACGGTGGTATCACAATTCATATTCGCTATCATTTTATATATTAGGCAAAATATAAACTTGTACTCTAAAAACAGTGATATTCACACCGTTACCTCTAGAAATAAGGACAAACTAGGTGCTCGCTTTCACCGGCTTCATAAGGTTCATAACTCATTTGTTGGGCTTGGTATAACTTTTAATAACAAGGTTACCTCTTCTTTGCTAGATTTGCCTTTTATTGCGTTTAAAGCTCAAGTAAAATCTATACTTTGTTTAAAGGCTTACCATTCCATCAATGACTGTTTAAATGACAAGAATAGTTGGTCGCTGTAATGAACTCAAGACAATGTTTATGTTCTTTCTCCAGAATTGGCGTACCTAGTGCCAGGTTACATGGGTTCATATGATTGTAAATATATTTTAAAAAAAATATTGACAGTCTAAGTACTTTTTTATTATTATCTATTATGTCATTAATTATTGACATGATCTACTCATAACAATATTTTTTATGATGAGTTGTTTCGTGCTTTATGTGGTTAGCTAGCGACCTCAACAGTTTTCATTTTATGTATCGGTCTACTGGCATGGCTAGCTGGCATTATGACTAATTATTTAATTAATGTTCTGTCTCGTAATGTTTATCACTTTGCCTATGTATGTAAAGAATCAAGTCTATCCGACTAAACAGGCAGCTGTGCTGCTGGGGAGTTTGTTGCGCTATTTCTTCTTCCCAGCTAAAGCACTAGGAAGTGGTGAAGGGCGGGCATTTTGGGGGACTGTCTTATGTTTTACGACGTTAGAAAAGTGCTGATTCTCAGCCTACTTTAAATAAATGACTTTTGATTTTGATTTTGAATGAAAATAAATTAGAGAAAATTAGATCAAGTTTACGAAACTTATTAAAACATCGAACGGAACAGACAAAATTATGCTCTCATGAATGTAATGATGATTATTATACATTATTTAGGTTATTTTTATAAAATTATAAACAGAACTTTTAAAAATAAGAAACCAATCGTTACATCGTTTCGGAAAATTATATTATCCTTTACAAACATACAGGATAAGTTTTTATCTAGTGCGCAAACTGTAACCATGAATTCAGGATATCATTTTAGATCCCCCAGCGCAGAAATTTTTCGCCGATTTTACAATAAAAAATCAGCTGTTCCATACATTTTGACCGCGTAAGTATTGCACTTTTCCATGAAACAGATTATTTTTCTTTTTGGAAAACTGACGTAAAATTTCTGCGCTAAAGGTCTAGAATGATATGCTGAATTCATGGTTACAGTTTGCGCACTGTATAAAAACTTATCCTGTGGGAGCATAAGCGTACAGACGGATGTTTTCAAGTCCCAAAATTAAAACTTGTAAACAAAATTCTATGGGCTCTAACGAATACCTTACACACTTAAGCAATGATCTTGTTTGATAAAATCAGCTGCTCTTTCTGCTATCATAATAGTTGGTGCATTGGTATTGGCTCCAGTAATCCTGGGCATGACACTAGCATCTACGATCCTTAGCCCCTTTACCCCGATCACGTTTAGACGGTTGTCTACTACAATGCCCATAGGACAAGAAGCAGCATAATGGTAGCCTGTCAACATCATACATAGTGCGTAGCATCTCCAATATTCATGGGAGGAATTGTTTTCTCCACAGCCACATTTTTCCGGAATAACCATTTCAGATTGAACACTTTTGAAGAATTCCGTATCCCGAACTTTCAAATAATCTTGTATATATTTCGCATGCTTGTCTAAATCGTCATCGTTAGAATAATATCCTGTGTATATAATTGGCTTTTCTTTGGGATCTTTGCTTCGCAATAAGATTTTCCCACGAGATTCTGGGTACAATAAATAGACCGCGTTCAATAAAACTGCTTTTCCAACACTGCCGTCATATAATTCATTACATATTTCATCCTTAAAAGAGAAAAAGGTACAAAATTGCAGCATGGCGGTCGGTCCGGCGGTCATTATAAAGTTAAATGTTTGGTAATCTGGATAATTTTGACTTTCATTTAAACGGCCATAACCTAAAACGAGTGGTACTGGAAATGCTGTGGGATCTACCGGCTTAGAAGTAGTATTTCCCATTGTATGAATCGTTAATACCATGACATGGTCTTCTAAAGCTTGACCGACAGGCAAATCAGAAATAACGTCTATGTCGTGTCTCTCTAAGTGTTCTTTAGGACCTATTCCAGACAACATCAAGATTTGCGGGGTATTAATAGCTCCACCCGAAACGATTACTTCTTTTTTAGCTTTAAAACTGACAGTTATATTATTTTCTAAGATTGCTTCAACACCAACAGCGTGGTTGTTGTCATCGAAGAGGATTTTTGATACCAGTGTATTTTTAAGCACAAACAAATTGGGTCGGTTTTTAATTGGACGTAAAAATGCCTGAGCGGTGCTCTGCCTTACACCGTTAGCAATGGTAAACATACATTCCGTATATCCGACTGGAGTGTTACCATTTGTGTCTATAACTATTTTATGACCAATTTCTTTGAAAGCTTTAAGGTACTTCCGACCCTCTTCAGTATAATATCTGAGTGTTCCTAAATATCCATCGATACCATGAAAAATACCAGCTTCAGAATCTTGAAGGACAGGGTCGACTAGCCTTTCACTTTTTATAAAATATGGAAGCGTGTTTTCCCAGTTCCATGACTCGTCACCAGTTATCTTCGCCCAGTTGTCAAAATCATGATGATTTCCTCTCGTGTACACCATAAAGTTAATAGAACTTGTGCCTCCAAGCATTTTCCCTCTCGTCCATTCGGTTCCGTTATTTTTATGAAACTGTTCGCTATAACCATCGTCTACAGTTACATAGTTCCAATCAACTGATGTATTTTTCATGTATTGAAACAGCACTGGTACCTAAAATGGAGTAAATATCAGAAAAAAAATTAGTACTCTTACTTATTTAAAAAGAAGTAAGAAAACATTAATTTGCATGTAAAATAAATGCTAGCTTTGATGTAAAATTACGATTAGTTACGTTTACGAGTTGGCTTAATAAGAATATTGTTAAACGATTATAAGATGTGCTTTGATATAATCTTTCATCAAAGATAGATCTTTTGTATTTTCTGTCAAAAGGGCTATACAGTTTTAAAATGTAATTATCTATTGATCACTTTTGATTATTTCGGCTCACGTGCCTATTACACTTTACATTTTCCACGTAAATTTTAATGCATCCACAGTTCATATCAATGAACTAAATAAATAGTAAACAATCATGTTGCCTCGATTTTCAAATACATTACTTACCACTGATTCTACCGGTGGATCTCCACCCGCTTCTATTAGTAAAACTGTAGTTTTCTCATTCTCTGTAAGTCTATTGGCGATCACACTGCCTGCTGAGCCAGCACCGCCTACGATGAAGTCGAAACAAGCGCCATCTGATATATTGAATACACACAAAACATTATCGTTAATGATTTCATCCATGCATTATTCTTTATCTATGAATTACATGCGAGTAAAAGTTATGTTGCATAATCAGCTTTTAATGTTCCCATTGCTGGGACACAAGTCTCCTCTCTGTAAGAAAGAGAAGGAAGTAATCCACTACTCAGGCCCAGTTGATGGTGATTGTCACACATTTTATAATTTTCGGTTCTAGGACATACCGTTTACCACACTTTATCGCCCTTTTGTGAGCAATAATTGTTTAAAAAATTACCCGAATTAAAGCGCCTGTCTGGGTTAGTTAGTAATGAATACAAAATTACTTGATTTAGATTTTTACCTACAACCTGTGACGTCTGTGGGAATAGGAATGCAGGCAGTTGTAAAACAGACAGAATGCTGAAGGCCCCTTTGATTGCCTGGATCCCAAGTATCGCTGTACTGGCATTCATTTTTGAACCTGAAACAGTATTATTTAGTTATTTTATGAAATCACAATAGCATCACTCTTTTGGCCTTTTCTGAACATTTTTGGAAATTATGAAAAAACTTAATAAACCCTACTTTGATCGGTAAGATACCGATTTAAAAAAAAATACTTTGTTTGATGATTGTTGTTTTTCTAAGACACGAATGTAAAATACTTAATTAACAAACAACGATTATTTACAGAAAATTAAATATTTATTGATTAAAATACATCAGGTTACTTACCTTATGTGTAAAACTGAAACACACACTACACGAAAACTCGATTGCATAATGTTATTTATACCATGTGATGTGAATTGACATTGGTATACACATTGATAAACAAAAACTTAGGGTTCCCTGCGTGATACAAAATAATAATATCTTAAAACTAGTTTCTACTCACGACTTCGTCCGTGTGAATTTTTTGTTTCAATATAAAAACATGCTATGACATTCTATAAACAGTTTGTTCTGCCCAAAATCGTCATTTTCGTCGTCAATCGTCTCGACACCATAGACGTATGGACAAATGAACGCTCGCGTAGGAGGCTCTATAGCTATGAGTTGCGAAGAGAGCCATGAAGCATTCCCTGCCTGGCATCGGGCTAATAGACCGAGTTCTAAACATCGAGATACTAAGTCGCACGAAAGTCTTCATATGGTAAATCGTGTTGTGGAACTCAAATAGAGTTGGGCAAGACACCTGGGCCTCAAGTCTGCTATTAAAATAGTGTCAGAATGGTCTATCATTGATTTCATAATTGTTGATTTTGACAAGTTTGGTAATCTACTAATATAATGGCGTCATTATGACTTTCCAATGGTCAGTCACTGACACTCCATTGAAAGAAATGGCATTTATTGGTAATCTCGTACATAAAAACAAATGAATGACTGACTTAGGCGGTAATCTGCTAAAGTTTAACACTAATAGACTAATGAATAATATGTAAAAATATATATAAATGAATTCGGGCATGAATAAATGTTCAAATTTAGTAGTCGTTTTTGGAAAAACATTTCTACTAACGGGTTTTATAATAATGGAAATACGACAATGCCATTATAACACAATTCTATTACGAGACCATTGACCGACCAATGGTCGACCATCCTCGTGGAGGTGATCGGCGGCGGCAATCTCTCGCGTCCGACCCTGGTCCAGGCCTTGGTACGGAGCGAGAGTGCATGGCTAGCAGTCGCCTCCTTCAGCGAAGCAGTTATGCTTGCAAAGAGGGAGGCGGCGCACGTGAGGGAGATGCAGTACATGCGCCCTCACGGCCGTGGCCTTCGCAGGAGACGCCCTGGGCGTCGGGAATCGCAGGCTGATTCCCGGCCACCGTAGGCACGGGCTTGCGGACGGCGAGTAATGGGTAGCTCGCCCTCCGGTAAGGACCAAGCCCGGGTAGACGGCGCGTTGTGTTCCACGCGCGCCTCACAGAGATGTCATCAGCAACTGATGGGGCCCGCAAGGGCCGATGCCTGCCAGGGGTGCGGGTTGTTCGAAAGAGATACCGCGGGCCCTGGCATACAGGCAACTGAGGGAACACGGGTGGGTTTTAGTCAGTAAAAGTCTGACACGCCCTCCCGCTCCGCCCAGAGCAGGAGAAGTTATTTGATGATTACCAACCCAAAAAAAAATAAAATGGTCGTCCATTATGAATTTAGGCGGTTACGAACTTTTAGCAAAATGTCAATGGGATCGTGTTGGAATGACGAATTTATAAAAATAGCAGACTTGGGCCCCTGGAAATGTGCAGTGGGAAATACACCTTACGGAGTATGGCAGTGACAGATTGGCTTCCAAGGACTGAACGACGAGATGTCGGTCATCCGGCGGCGGCGAGATAGGTGGATGACATTGCTGCTATCGCGGATAAAACCTGGATGAAATTTATTATTTCATTAGAAAAATGATTTTTGGAATCAAACGAGTCGTTGCAAAGATACAAACCTATCATAAAGCGCATGACACTTCGCTACGAATTGCCAATATAATTTGCGCTTAGCATCGCATTAGCTGTCACCTTCATGCGTTCCAAGAAACTCATAGTCAACTGGACGTCATGGATGGAGTAAGCCTTATGCAGATCTGCACCTGAGCTTACATTGCAGACGAGATAAGCATTATAAAAACGACACTATACACGATGACTTGACGATGGACTTGACCTATCCGATCGACTGCCGTACCGCAGAAAGGACGAAAAGGGAGAGATGCATCTCCAAGACATATTTCGCGTGTTTACGGAGACTCACCACGACGACATACCGTTCTTTGTAATAAAGAAGCTGCGGAAGATACACCCATCACTATTGACCAAGTCGACGTCACCAAGCTGCTGAGGGATATTGCAACTATAAAAACAAGCCTAGTCGAGAAGGAATTCAAGGTAGATAAGACAAAATACCAACAGTTAGTTGCGTGCCAATATGATTGACTTCCTTCGCGTTCACTTGGTCATCGGTTCACCTTGTGGGACGTCTTCCAACGCTATGCTTTCCAGTATGCGTTCGCTACTTCAGAATTTTTTGCCCCCCTGGCCATCTGTTTTACGAAAAGCACAGAAGCGGTCAAAGTGGCGGTGTTTGCATATGTCCAGCAGTGGACGTCTTTCGGCTGAAATGATGATGGTTGACTGTAGCGATTATGTATTAATATACCTTAGCTTGCATCAAAAGCAAACCCTTGTCGCGGTGCACTCAAAGAAATTGAACTCATCACCGGCAGCAGTTACTGCAAGCGATGCATTAGTGATCCTCGCTGATGCCGCTTCTACCTCCAGAGACGCGATGTTACAAACCTCGCTGAACTTACTCAGGTGCCGCTGCGCAACCTCCCATCCAAAAAAGAGCAGCAGCATAGTAAACTTTTTGCCAAAAGTTCAAAATCGACAGAGGGAGCGTCTAAGAGCCGCAATAGATCAGCCCCAGCTCTGAAAAAAGGGAGCCGAACTGAAGGAAGCCAACTTGCGGTAATTGATGTGGTACTACTCTGGCGGGATCAAATGTGTTGCTGCCTCCTGCAACATCGCCGACGCAGCTGCACGTATCCCGTTTTGAGCTTGCTGATAGACTTGCTACTCTCCTGAAGGAGGATTATTGCATCGTTGAGAATTCTACGATCGGAAAATCTTTCTAAGAGTGTAGCGGGTGGCTGCCAATTAGGGGATTGGGTTAGTTTGTAGCAGAGTCGAACAAACGCTTGGAAAGAAAGATGTTACATGAAATGCTGGGTATTCTGAGATCTAGATGATGATTCTCATTGCAGAAGTATAAGGGGGCTCCCATAACCGTTTTAACCGACTTCAAAAAGAACGAGGTTATCAATTCGACATGTTTATATATATTTTTTGCATGTATGCTTGGGCATAACTCTGTCATATATAGACGGATTTGCAAAATTATTTTTTTGTTGAAAGGAGTTTATTCCGAAATGGTCCCATTTAAATTTCATATAGACCTGATAATGCGTTTTGGAGACAGACAACGGAACTCTTCAAACCTTTAAAAAAAAAACCAACCGATTTCCAAAAAAAAAAACAGTACAAAGTGAAAAATAACTTTAATTTCGGAAGTCGGTGACTTTGGATAATTATGTATTTTTTTTTGTCACCGCCTTCCGAAATTAAAGTTATTTTTCACTTTGTAGTGTTTTTTTGGAAGTTGGTTGTTTTTTTTAAGTTTTGTTTTTTTAAGGACACGGTTTTAAACGGTCTGCATGCGGAGATTTTTTGTGACTGTTCTTATATAAACAATCTTTTGCTCGTTTCTTGGCTAAGAAAATCGTAGATAGCTGACTAGCTGTTTTCTTGATAGTGGGATAGATGCCGAAGGGTTTGTTTTGTGTCCCAAAAAATAGTAATCAGCCAATAGTGATAAGAAATATAGCCAGTACGATATGTGTAACATTTCAAACAATTATTTAAATAAAATCACTATCTCGCATCGTATACAACTATATGACATCAAGTTGGACTTTGATCTGTACTGCAAAACTGACGTATTTTATTTAACGAATACTATTATAAAATTATTACCTAAGTCAAAAGCCTTTTTTTGTTAAAAATATTATTTTGCAGGATTAATCTAACCTAACCCTATTAAAATAAATATAATAGATTTACAAAACCATAGTCGTCATAGATTTGGAACCTCAAAAACGATTACTTTATAAAAATCCACCTATAGTATTCCCACAGACCTTCTCTCGGTTAAAGGGAGTGTGCTGTAATCCACCACGCGGGCCCAGTGCGGATTGGTATATGTCACATGTCTTCGAATATTTGTTTCTAGGATATGCCAGTTTCCCCACGATGTTTTGTTCACCAGTTTGATAGTAGTTGTGATGTTAATAAATTATTACGAATTCGTATTTAAATATCAAAACTGGCTCCTCAAAGATATATCACAATTGGCTCATTTTAATTCAAGTGAATTGAGACTAAGTAAAAACAATTAAATAAACAGGTAAAACTTAAGAAAAATTAGTTTGTTCTTAACAGATGCTGTTATGGTCTTCCGTTGGGTTCAGTCAATTGCACTCAGTAGTAACCATTAGATTTGCGAATACCAACCGTATCGCTAACGAAATAAAAACGCTGTCAATATCGAACTCTTCCCATTGACATACGGTTCACTGTTATGCTCGTGTCATCATTCTCCTGCCCTTATCCCAATTTATTTGGGGTCGGCGCAACATATCTTTTCCTTCCACACTTCTCTATTAGTCGTCATCTCCGTAGTCACACCCTTCCTAACCATATCATCATTCACACAGTCCATCCATCGCTTCTTTGGTCTTCCCCTACTCTTATAGCCATCGACATTCATACTCAAAACTTTCTTCACGATGTTTTTCTCATTCCTCCTTAGCACATGCCCATACCATGATAAACGATTTCCACACAACTTTTCAGTTATCGGTGCTACTTTCAGGCTTCCTCTTATGTACTCATTTCTTATTCTATCCCTCCGTGTAACACCACACATCCCTCTTAACATTCTCATCTCGGCTACATGCAATTGCTTTTCATTCATCCCTTTTCTGGCCCAACATTCGGATGCATACAAGACGGCAGGTCTTACCATGGTTTTATATATCTTCCCTTTAAGTTTAAGGGGAATGTGGGAGTCGCAGATTGTTCCCGTAACCTGCCGCCATTTCATCCATCCAGTGTTAATTCTGTGCTTTACCGTCCGATCTACTTCGCCATCGCTTTGCACGAGTGAACCGAGATACTGAAAGTCGGAGCAGACTGGGAGAAGCGCGCCATCAAGCGCTATGGCTCCAGAGGTGGAGAGACCGCCGAAATCGCAGAACATATATTCAGTTTTGGTTCTGCTGATTTTCAAGCCAACATTCTCCAGCTTCTGTTGCCACTTCTCCAATCTGCTCTGGATCTCGGACACATCTTCACTGACTAGAACAATGTCGTCGGCAAACAGCATACACCAGGGTGCCTCTTCCTGTATGTCCGACGTCAGAGCGTCCATGATCAATTCGAAGAGGTAAGGACTTAAAGCCGATCCCTGGTGCAAGCCTACAGCCACATTGAACTCGTCGGTATTGCCAGCAGCCGACCGGACGTAGGTACGAGATTGACTGTACATGGCACGAATTAACTCTACATACTTCCCGGGCAACCCTTTCTCTTTCAAGGTCCACCACAACACGTCCCGAGGTACCCTATCATACGCTTTCTCCAGATCAATGAACACCATGTGCAAGTTCTTGTGTGCACGTCTGTACTTCTCGCATAATTGGCGGAGTGCAAAAGTGGCGTCCATTGTTCCTTGACCTGGCATAAACCCAAACTGGTTTGGGGTAATCTCACTCTCCTCTCGCAGTCTTTTCTCTATTACTTTCTCCCATACCTTCATACTATGTGACATGAGCTTTATCCCTCGATAGTTATTACAGTCCTGTACATGCCCTTTATTCTTGAAGATGGGCACTAGTGAACTATTGCACCATTCTTGTGCGATCCCTCCTTCATGCAACAACTTATTGAAGAATAAAGTCAGCCACATACATCCATCTTCTTTTAAACACTTCCATACTTCTACTGGTATATCATCTGGGCCCATAGCCTTTCCATTTTTCATACCATGAACTGCCTTTCTTACTTCATCCATGCTAATTTCCCTCACCAAACCCATATTTACTTGTACCTCTCTGAGCACACCATTCCATTCATTCTCTTCGTTCATTAGCTTTTCAAAATAAACTTTCCATCGTTCTTTTATTTCCTCATCTTTGGACAGAACATTTCCAGCGTCGTCTTTTATACATTTAATGTGAATGATATCTCTCGTTCTCCTTTCTCTTGCTTTTGTAATGCAGTAGAGCTCCTTTTGGCCTCTCGGGCTATCCAGTGAGTCGTACAACTTCTCCTGCGCCTTAGCCCTTGAAACTGCGACCACTTTTTTTGCCTTTCTCTTACACTCTTTATAAATCTTCATCTTATCTTCTTTCAGACTATCGTTCCCGTTTTCTACACCCTGCCATTCTTTAAACGCCATTTTCTTCTCTTTAAGCATATTTTGCACGTCTTCATTCCACCACCATGTATCTTTTCCTATCATACACATAAACACATCTTTTGCCACTTTCCTTATATAATCCGCCATCTCTATCCAACATTCATTCACGGATTTTCCTTTCATACCCTTCATTTCCATCATTTTGTTTACCACCAGACTCTTAAACTTACTGGCACATTCCTCTTTTTTTATCATACGCCATCTGGTTTTGGGTGGGGGTCGTTCCTTGTTTCTACTGGACGAAACACTGAATTTTACCTCCATTATTATGAGTCTATGTTGTGAGACTAAGTCTTCACCTGGGAGCACTTTACAGTTTTTGACACTTTTAAGGCTGTTCCGTTTTACTAGCCAGTAATCAATTTGTGTCACGTGGCGGCCACTTTTGTATGTTATAAGATGCTAATTTTTTTGTCAAACCACGTATTTGTTATTGCCAGGTCAAAGGCCGAAGCAGCTTGCAGCAGTGTTTCGCCATCAGAGTTACGGTCTCCGTATCCCCAACCACCATGCACTCTTTCATATCCATCCTTCTGTCTTCCTACATGCCCGTTAAAATCACCCCCCACATACACTTCTTCACTATCTTGCACATCCATCATCACACGATCGAAGTCCCTCCAAAACTTCTCTTTTACACTATCCTCACACCCTGACTGGGGTGCATATACACAAACTACATTAACCGCTAAACTTTTTACAATCAGTTTAACAGCTATCACCCTATCACTCACTCTTTTAACATCCACTACACATTCTTTCAACTGACTATCCAAAACTATACCCACACCATTTCGCTTGCCATCGCTTCCACAGTAATAAAACTTATATCCTTCTCCTATCTCTCTAGCCTTAGCACCCTTCCATTTCGTCTCTTGCAGACACGCTATGTTCAGTCTTCGCCTTTTTAAAACATCTGCTAGTTCCCTTCCTCTTCCAGTCATCGTACCTACATTCCAGCTCGCACACCTCAATCGAACTTCTCTCGCACTCCGAGCTTGCGTCTTACGTCGCACCCGCCCGTTCTGGTGCGACAACCCTTCTCCATTTCCCACAGGAGCCGGGTGCTGCCCCTGCGCGTCGGTACGCCCTAGCCCTATCGCGCATCATTTCATTTTCACTTATTGTTGCTTTGAGTTTTGGCTAGGTTTGACAGTCGGCCGCCAGCCTGACACCAACCCTCCTTGGGAATGCTATTGTTGGTGGTTTACCCGCCACCATGCGGGGGACCCAAGGTGCTACAATGGTATGCACTAGGCCTCTAGTTCCCTTAGTCGCCTCCTACGACACCCACGGGATTAAATGGGGTGGTCATATTCTCCAAGTCCGTGACCACACGGGACTGTTATGTTCGTGTATCATTTATTAAGATGGCTTTCCATGGTGCAAGTTTACTCGGTTGTGCACGCCCATTTTTAACCCGCTTTTATTAGCTTGCTACGTATGCAAAAAAAAATCGTGGCGTACTTGATATTAATTGATTATAAAAAATACATCAAAAAGCACCCCACACCTTTTAAATTAAAATTAATTATTTTAATAATCACTCTATCCTTATTTAATTAGGAATTATTTTCTACTTTTTAGTTTGATTTTCTAATAAGGTGTGTTACTTAGTTTTTTAACTAGTATTTTTACAAAAGAATAACACAAAAAAAAACATTGAAAATATTGGCTTTATTTCAATCAACATAAAGAGTTATAATAGGAAATAATAGAAGGATATGACTCAAAACCGAAATGCCAATAAACAACTGAAACGAAAAAATAAAGGTTCAAGGAAATACCTACAGTGAAAATCGAAAAGATTAACACCATACTTCCAAAAACATGTTGAGAATTTGCATCATCATGTGCAGCCTTGTTCCACGCACTGCTTTCAATAAGCCTGTTCCCTTTTGTTCCATGCTATCCTGTGAATCTGCATTCTCGTCTGTAACATCACGCACCGTGGAATACGACCTTAACAAAATATTTTTGTATATGCACAACTGACACTTTATTTTTCGGAAGATGGATACAATAAGTTATTGTCATGCAAATGCATAGTTTGCATTTCAGACAGATGCGTCATTAAGTGTAATGAGGAAGATAAAATATATAAACTTATGTTTTAAAGACAAGTAATAGTAATGATAAACATAGCATGACTTCTCAAATAAAAATATAACTACAATCAGCCTATTCCCAAATGTTCCCCCAATTATTCCCACAGCTGGGACTCAAGCCTACTATTTGTGAGAGGGAGTGGGCAATGCACCACGTGGGCTTAAAACTAGACAAGCTCAGATGTATGAAGAGACTTTCTGAGTTCATCTTTTTTTCTGAAAGAAAGAAGGAAAGAAAGCTATTTATTTGGGACACGCTCAGGAAATACAAACCGTAAAAAAGGAGCATTAAAACTAACAAAACCCACTTCAAACCTTCTCTGCATAAAATTTCATAAGTTCATGTCCAGTGTCCTAATTTTACATATTAATTAACCAGCTTATAAGTCTTAGAGTTTAGTATCTATCTAAATACATACACAATTTTAACCCATGTCCTTGAAATTGACCTCCGTCCTTGATATCATCAAATGACTTCTCTCGCTCTGGGTGGAGCGGGAGGGCGTGTCAGACTTTTACTGACTAAAACCCAACCGTGTTCCCTCAGTTGCCTGTGTGCCAGGGGCCGCAGTATCTCTTTCGAACAACCCGCACCCCTGGCAGGCATCGGCCCTTGCGACCCCATCAGTTGGTGTTGACATCTCTTTGAGGCGCGCGTAGAACACATCGCGCTGTCGACCCGGGCTTGGTCCTTACCGGACAGCGAGCTACCCATTACTCGCCGTCCACAAGCCCGCGCCTACGGTGGCCGGGAATCAGCCTGGAATTCCCGACACTCAGGGCGTCTCCTGCGAAGGCTACGGCCGTGAGGGCGCATGTACTGCATCTCCCTCACGTGCGCTGCCTCCCTCTTTGCGAGCATCACTGAAGAAGGTGACCGCTAACCATGCACTCTCGCTGCGTACCATGGCCTGGACCAGGGCCGGACGCGAGAGATCGCCGCCGCCGACCACCTCCACGAGGACACGGTGGTGCCCGGCCCAAGCCGGGCAGACCTCCACCGTATGCTCCACCGTGTCCTCAGGCCGATTTTCGCAATGGAAACACCCGGGCGTTTCCTCCCGTCCTATCCGAAACAGGAACCTCCCGAAACAGCCATGTCCGGTGAGTGAGAGACCTGTGTCAGGCGGAAGGTGAGGACGGCATGCCACCTCTCAAGCCACTCCTCAAAGACCCCTCTTTTTACCGCCGCAATCGTGGCGTGCCAAAAAAAAAAAAAACAGTGCGTTACATTTCTTTATGTTCTACATTATAATAGCTAAGTTTACATAAAGAAAAAGAATAAGACATAAAGGAAGCGTTTTGATTTTGAGCTCCACACTAGGTCGAGCCTATCTCATGGAGTCCATGGGTGGTATTACCATATAATGAAGTGCGCATTACATGAAAGATGAAAGTGATGGCTTGTTACATTCGAGAAGCAAATGAAAAAATGTTATTGTTTTAAAACAATTAAAACATTTAAACATTTTCTAAATTTAGAACAGTGAAATTAAAACAAATTAGTTTAGAAGAATAATTTGATAGCAATGTGCACTATGTGTAAGTGTTTGTGTAAGAGAGAGAGCGAGTATATGTGAGAGCGTGTGCGTGCGTACGTGTATAAGAGTGTGTATCTTCGAGTGTGTGTAGGTATGTGATGGTATGTTACGAAATTATCTTTAAAAGAGTTTCGATTTCGTCGTATGATTGGGCTAGCAGCCATTTGCGAACAATCTTTTTTACTTGGCTTGTACTAGAGTTACTCATGCTACACATTTTTACAGCTTTATTGTAAATATGTTCAAGCAAGAATTTTTGCATGCGTTGTGCGAAAGTTGTACGTGTCCAAATTGAAGCACACTTGAAAATTCGGCGTTTGAGAAGCTGCGAGTATTCCGGGGTCTTTGTTATAATTTTATGCTGTTTCAGTACCATTTTGGAGATATATAGCTGTCGGACATTGAATAATTCGGCTTCTTTATACAAAAGGGCTGTCGGGTATCTGAATGGTTTTTTGAGCATGACTTTCAAAACCGTTCTTTGTGCTCGTTCGCTTTGGATCATAGTGGTGATTTCTGCTCCACCCCATACTGTCATACAATAACACAGAATTGACTCACATAGTGCCACATATACCATGTTTAGGGTTGTTATTTTGGCAGAGTTCCGAAAGAGTTTCATCATGTGAACCAATTTTCTGGTGCGTTTGGCAACCAAGTCAATATGGGGCTGTCTTTTAGACAGCCGCTAGTCTATTAAAACCCCAGATATTTTATACATGCAACCTTTTTAATTTTCTGGCAGGTGCACAGGGGAGGATCACAGGTTGCATGGCGAATATTGATGCCTAATTGTAGTTTGGGTGCTAAGGCCTGGGTTTTGTGGAAGCACAAGTAGTTGGTTTTGTCAATATTTAAAGAGAGAAGATTGTTATCGAGCCATCGTTTGATACAGGTCAGATTATTTTGAGCTTTCTTATGCACTAATTCCCAGGATTTGCCTTGCAATAGAATGAACGTGTCGTCAGCATAGCATATAATATCTCCATTTTTATCTAATGTACGGTGTATGTCATTTATGTAGATGAGGAATAAGGTCAGACCGAGATCACTACCCTGTGGAACTCGAAATAACATTTTTTTTGACAACTGACGTTCTCACTCACATTCACACACTGGCGTCTGTTAGTGAGATAGTTAGAGTAGAGTAGATAGTGTTCCATCAGTAAGAGTGCCTTAATGTCTAATCCATCTCTTAGAAATTGATTAATCGCTCAAAATTGTAACTGATAAAATACGACACAACACGATTCGTCTAAAGAAGATAGTTTCTCATGTTTTCATTTAGAATATTATTAGCTTATAACGACTTTCGACTGGTAACAATTTATAGCCCATACTCATAAACAAAAAATCCTTAATTTCTGGCATATTCCCTTGAAGATGTCAAACTCGGTTCCTATAGGTACATAAATCGGATATTACAACACAGTTGAGTCATGACAGCCACTTAGTGACCATCAGTATGGATTAGTTTGATCACGATCAACAGGTACCAAACTGGGTCCATTTACTGAATTTTTAACCAGGGCTGTTTATTGTTGATGCTGGTCATCAGGCTGACATTATTTATACTCGGCTCAGCAGGGCCTTTCACAAGGTTTCCCTCAAAATTGTATCACTGGCAGCTTTCTCGAAAGGGTGATTTCATATTAAGTAGATAAATCTTTTTTGTCAGGGTAAGTGGTTATCAATCTATCGTATATAATAATCTATCTATCTATCGAATATAACATCGTGTATAATAAATATCTCCTCTGGAATCCTGCAAGGCCTGGGAGCAATTTTATTTAACTATATTTTAATTAATAATTTTCCCAGCTGTTTTCGGAACAACGATTTTTTTATGTATGTCTTATAGTTTCTCAGAGCAATTAAGCTTGTCAAAGCATCTTTACCCTCATACACAGGTGGATCTTTAATAGTCTGATTAAATGGTGTAAAACACTGGAATTAATTTGGACTCAAAGAAATGTTACTACGTTAAGTTCACAAAAAAATCTTATATGGACAGTGTGTTAGATTTTTGGCGACAAAGTTATTTAAATAGACATTGAACTCGTACGTGACCTGGGAGTCCTGTTTGACCAAATATTAACCTTTCCACCATACTAAGAAAGCATAACTAAAATGCGTCCAGGATGCTGGGTTTTGTGATAAGTCAGTGTAATGGTTTTCTTCTAAAGTAAAACAAAAATGTGTAGGATATATCTTACGAGTAATGCTAGAAGATTGAGTAAATCTAGGTTTACCCGAGATTTTATGGTAAAGTCCGAATAATCATTGAAATAAGTTTTAATTTGCACCTACCCGTACAAATCTAGGTCTACCCAATTCTGGCTGGGGAATATCAGGTGTCGTCTTGTCTCCTGAAAGAAGTTATTGACATTATTCACAATGAAGAAGAGCTCGAGTAAATATTGACTAGATTTAGGACCGGACCCGAATGTAGTGAAGAACCCCAAGAATAATTACTAAATATCGAGTTGGAATCACAGAATGGCAGCTTACAGAGCAAGGAGATAATAAAAGAAATAGAGATAATAAGTTTTAGATAGAAAAGAAGCTGATAGATAAATTTTACTGGAAAGTAGTGGTGATATAATTAAACTAGAAGTTGATACGGAAGAAACAGGACCAAGCATAAGATGAGGAAGAGGACTTTTTAGTCCTCAAAATAAAAATAAACCTCCATAAAAAAAATTATAGTAGTTCACCAACACTTTAGAAGAAGAAACTACGTAATGATTGTATGTAAAACTTTTAAAGGAATAATCGATATCCTTGAATTAAAAATTCTGCGTAGACCATAACCATAACAATGTTGAGATCGAACTTTCCATAAACTAAGTATTGTAATATTTGTAATAGTTATAGCGATGTAATCGATTTACACTTTGATTTCCTAACTAATCAAAAAGCTGAAATTCTTAACTCTTTAAGGAGAATACACGGACCTACTAACTAATAAGTCAGTTTCGATATACCTCTAAGGGGAACTGCCAGGGATGCGGGTTGTTAGAAAGAGATACCGTGGCCCCTGGCACACAGACAACTGAAGGAACACGGGTGGGTTTTAGTCAGTAAAAGTCTGACAAGCCCTCCCGCTCTGCCCAGAGCGGGAGAAGTTATTTGATGATATCAAACCCAAAAAAAAATGGAAACGTTTAGGTAATGTTATTACTGGTTGAGCTACATGTCGCCTGTAAGTCTAGATTCTCAATGCATCTCTGCTTTAGTTGGCATTATTGTAAAACAACTACATTTTTTAATAAAACACGTTAATTTTTTACTTTAAACTGATATAATTCTGTTAAACGATAAGATTATAACATGAATATATACTTGTTTAATGCACTTTGTTCTAGTAAAATGCTAAAATAGAAAATTCTACAATATAATGCAATAGCGTGTACGACCAAATAATGGATTCACTGTCAGTACTCCGAAGTTGCGAAGTTGATTGTGAAGTAGACGGTAGATGCACTAATAACACGACCTAATGCTACTTTGCATCATTTCCTTGGCTGTGTTTTGTTGCAACATTTATCTTTGGAATTTTTTGGGGTGAATAAACGGTATGATCGCTATAATCGGGCAGATACGTGGGTTATGAAATTATTGTGTCTAGACTTAGTACTTCTTTATAATCTACGATCAGCGCCTTTGGAAAGGTGACCTCGTATCCAAACATAGAAATCTGACTTTGATTGCTTGGTTACAATGTCAGCCACTTGTGCAGGAAGTACCGAATGAAATAACTACAATATGTGAATACCTAATGAATTGAGAAGATAATGAACTGAGTCATTACGTAGGTGCATAAGTTTACATCTTGTTTCCAATGTCAGCCACTTGTGCAGGAAGTACCGAATGAAATAACTGCAATATGTGAGTACCTAATGAATTGAGAAAATAATGAACTGAGTCATTACGTAGGTGCATAAGTTTGCATCTTGTTTGCTGCTTGCATAGCTTTATTAAAGTAGATGCATAAAGAGTCTAGAGCAGTGGTGGCCCAGTGGTAACGGCCGCGACTTATGAGATGTAGGTCGTAGGTTCGAACACAGGCAGACGCTTTACTTTGTGTACATTAGTTCACCGCCGTTGCTCTCAAAAAGGTGAAGGAAAACATCCTGAAGAATCCGGCATGGAACCAAAAATTCGAAGACATGTGATATCTACCATCCCGCACTAGGCCGCGTGGTGGATTATGGCCCGTTCCCTCTCACAGAGACGAGGCCTATGTCCCAGCAGTGGGAACATTGTAGGCTGATTATGATGAAAGAGTCTGATACAGCATTGTATCATCAAGCATGGCGTACAACTTACATGTACACACGAAGTACCCTGCCTACATTATCATCATCTGCCTAGCCTATTTCCCAACTATCTTAGAGTCAGCTTGCAGTCTTACTGGATGTAGCTTTGTACCGGGTTTACATGCAACGACTGCCTATCTAACCTCCACAACCCAGTAAAATATCCAGTAATACGATACCCCTTGGTAAGACTGGTTAACAGACTTTCGAGCTTCTGCCAAACCATAATGGCTGTCAAAGATCATTAATGATAGCCGGGACCAACAGCTTAACATGTTTTCCAAGGTATGGAGGGGTCTATGGGGGGGGTGCATGGACCAACCGCGGCAAGCGTAGCTTAAGCTGATCGATTGTCCCGTGCGGCTGTTATTATTTAGTTATATAATGTGTAACTAAACGATCTGTGTACATCACCTTAACAACACGGTAGCCATACTATGAATATGCGGATCAGTGCTAGTAAGATAACCAATGTGGATCAGCCACCCAGATCAATCAAGTGTATAAAGAACACTTTAACGTCTTGGCCCAAACCTGTGTTCACGATATAATGCGTCTTATATGACTAATTGTGTTTATCTTGTAAATTCTTTTTAATGGGTTCGATCACAATTTTCCATCAGTCTTTGTAGCAGCCTGGAATCTGGAAATAGCTTTTAAAATGACTATCAGAACTACCGCTACTAACTATTAATACCTAACTGCTAAAATGTGGGTGTATGTACTATAGCCTAGGTAACCTAACCCTTTGGGGAATACAGATGTGATGTTGTGTGATTGAGTATTTTTCTACACGCTCACCTGAACATATTACCTAAGTAACTACATGGAAATTGGTGCGGGTGGGGCCGGACTTGGCGGAGAGCCAGTTTGGTTTCCGCAGGGGGCGCTCCACGGTGGATGCAATCATGTGCGTGCGAGCCCTCACGACGGGGGATTCTGTGGCCCAGGGTGGGTTCGTCTTGGCGGTGTCTCTAGATATCGGTTCGGAGACTTTAATATTAACATTTTAGATGTTACTCCATTAAGTATTAGACTTTTCAACCTGTTTAGGTCTTTTAATTTAATTAACTTGTTTTTTGAACCTACTAGGATCACGGCATCTTCGTCAACATGTCTTGATAATATATTTAGTGACTGTGATGCCAAAAATAAATTAGTGTTAACTGACTTAACGTCCGACCACTGTGGCTTATTAGTTAGCTTCCCCATGCCATTACATAAAAAGCCGCATACACTTGAATGCAGGCCTTATACAGCTAGTCGTTGCAAAAGGTTTAAAAATAATATCACTCATAGAATTACACCATCTATAGCACAACACGAGAATCCGAATGAAATATATGAAGCCATTTTTGATGTTGTGCAAAAAGAGTACCATTCTACTTTCAAGACCAAAACCATTAACATTAATGGCACCTCCGTTGGCTTTAACCAATGGGCTACTCCAGGTATTTACAAAAGTAGAGCGAGACTGTGCGAGCTATATGGATTTAAAAAAATAAGGTTTGATACTACTTTTCTAGAGTATGTCAAAAATGATTCAAAATTATTTAAAAAGATTAGGGCTTTTGCAGAATCGAAATTTTTAAGGGACACAATTAAAAATTCTAAAAATAAAGTTAAAACCACTGGGAAAATAATTAACAGTGAAACGGGTAAGTCGGTCAAATAAGAGAAATCATTTGAGATTATGTTCGACGACAAATTAATTAGTAAACAAGCTGACGTAGCACAAGCATTTAATGAATTTTTGCCAACATACCTGTAACTATGACTCGCTCCTTAAATTCGTCCCCGTCTAAAGTTGAAAACCTTGTGCATAGCAGTGTGCCTAAATATAGTGACCTATTCAGTTTCGGAGATGTAACGCAACGTGATGTAGTTAATGTTTTTAAAGCACTTAAGTCTAAAAACACTGGTGATTTCTGGGGCATTTCCATTAAACTTTTAAGTAATATAATACATATCGTAGCCCCCTATCTAGCTGTCACTTTTAATAAATGTGTTGATTCAGGAACTTTTCCTGACTTCATGAAGAGTAGAAAAGTCAAACAATTATTTAAATCAGGTAATAAAAATGACGTTCGTAATTTCAGGCCTATTTCTATCTTACCTACATTTAACCTTAAGCAGTTGCTAAGACATTTTAATTCAAATAGCCTCCTTCATAATGAGCAATATGGCTTTACAAAAGGTCGTTCGGCTACAGATACGGGTGTTGCTCTGTTAAAACACATATTTAAAGCATGAGAGAACTCACAAAATGCTATTGGAGTTTTCTGTGATTTCTCCAAAGCCTTTGATTGCGAGCACCATGAAACGCTTTTGCGTAAACTACGTTATTACGGTGTCCATAACGAAGCTTTAAAAGTAATGAATTCTTATTTACAAAATAGGTTCCAATGTGTAGAAATTAATAGTGAAAAATCTTCCAGGCTACCAGTTCAGTTAGGTGTGCCTCAAGGCTCAATCCTCGGCCCATTCTTGTTTTCAGTGTATGTCAATGACTTACAATTCTATTTAAAGGGTATTTGTGATGTTGTACTGTTTGCAGATGATACTTCTCTTATTTTTAAAGTAGACCGAAATAGACAAGATTTTGACGACGTAAACAGTGCTATCTCAATGGTTACGGACTGGTTTACGGTAAATAACCTAGTTGTCAATGCCAAGAAAACAAAATATATAAAGTTCGCCTTACTGAATGTTAGAAATCTAGGTCCCAACATTGTCTTAGATAAAGAGGTGCTTGAAACCGTAGACTCGGCTATATTTCTGGGCATAACAGTAGATGCTTAACTTCAGTGGGGATCACACATATTAAGCCTAGCGAGGAGGTTCAGTTCAGCCGCCTACGCCGTTAGAAAAGTAAGACAATACACTGACGTCGACACAGCTTGGTTAGTCAACTTTAGTTATTTTCATAGCGTTATGTCCTACAGTATTCTGCTGTGGGGCAGAGCTGCAGATATTCAAAATATTTTTGTCCTTCAAAAACGAGCTGTTCGTGCAATTTACCAGCTAGGTGCCAGAGTTTCATTGAGGGACTTTTTTAAAGATGTTAGTATTCTCACGGTGGAATCACAATTCATATTCGCCAACATCATTCATATTAGGCAAAATTTACACTTGTATACTAAAAACAGTGGTATTCACACCGTTAACACAAGAAATAAGGACAAACGACGTGCTCCCTTTCACCGGCTTCATAAGGTTCATAACTCATTTGTTGGGCTTGGTACAACTTTTTATAACAAGCTTCCCCTCTTCTTTGCTGGATTTGACTTTTATTGCGTTTAAAGCTCAAGTAAAATCCATCTTTTGTTTAAAGGCTTACTATTCAGTCAATGAATCAGCACTTTTTGAACGTCAAAATTACATAAGACAGTCCCCCAAAACGCCCGCCCGTCACCACTTCCTACTGCTTTAGCTGGGAAGAAGAAGTGGGGCAACAAACTCCCCAGTAGCACAGCTGTCTGTTAAGTTGGAAGAACTTGATTTTATACTATAATAGCATATAATTAACATTCAACAACAAATAAAGGTTTTATTTTTTTTTATACATTTAATAAAATAAAAATAAAAAATTGTTTGTGCAGTCAAGTAAAATAAACAACGATATGAAGTAATTCATATGACCTGTCAGTAGTTAAGCTAATTCTGGTGATGGAACACAAACGTTGTCTTGAGTTAATAACAGCGACCAACAATTCTTATCGCTAAAGTAGTCGATGATAGAATAGTATGCCTTCGAACAAAGATTTGATTTTACTTTCGCTTTAAACGTATTACAATGTAAATCTAGCAAAGAAGAGGGAAACTTGTTATAAAAGGTTATACCAAGCCCAGCAAATGATTATTCAGGAGGCATGTCCTCATCAGGGAGGCACTCTGGTATCACCAGATGCTGACCTACCTCTGTCGTGTGGTCGAGGCCAATTTGACGGACATTACCGTCATCTACCCCGGTCATCTAGGAGAATGGAACCGGTGACAGATGTCGTGCGGTGTCCCACAGGGATCGATCCTGGGGCCGGATCTGTGGGACATCGGGTACGACTGGGTGCTGCGCGCCGACCTTCCTAGCGGCGGCAGCGTAGTTTGCTACGCTGAAGACACGCTGGTCCTGGCGCAAGGGGGGTCGTACCAGGCGGCGGCTGACTTAGTGACACACGGGGTTGCAACAATCGTCGATAGGATCCGGCAACTGGGTCTTGAGGTGGCCTTGCACAAGTTCGAGGCCAATCCGGCTCTTGCCCAATCTAGGGGGGCATGGCTATGGCCCTATAGGGGCACTGGTGTGGGTACCTACATTGAGGCGCCAACCAGCACGCCAGTTGAAGGAGGCCCATAGGGTCATGGCCACCCGGTTGGTACGGGGATACCGCACGATCTCCAGTGAGGCGGCAGGCCTCCTTGCCGGATTGCCGCCATGGAATCTGGAGGCAAAGGTCCTCGCGCACACTTGGGAGTGGCGTGAGGAGGTCAAACGCTGGGGCGTAACTCCGCTGCTGCGGGAAATCGTGGCACAGCGGACAGAGCTCCAGCGGGATCGCATGGCGACGTGGAGAGTGCGATTGTCGCAACCCAGTACTGGGCACGACACGATTGCGGCGGTAAGTCACCTCTTTGAGGAGCGACTTGAGAGGCGGCACGCAGTTTTCACCTTCCGCCTGACACAGGTCCTCACCGGACACGGTTGTATCAGGAGGTTCCTGTTTCGGACAAGGCGGGAGGAAACGCCCAAGTGTTTCCACTGCGAAAATCACGAGGGGCATATGGTAGAGGTCTGCCCGGCTTGGGCGGAGCACCACCGTATCCTCGTGGAGACGATCGGTTGCGGCGATCTCTCGCGTCCGGCCCTGGTCCAGGCCATGGTACGGAGCGAGAGTGCATGGTTATCCATCACCGCCTTCAGCTAAGCAGTTATGCTCGCAAAGAGGGAGGCGGCACACGTGAGGGAGACGCAGTACATGCGCCCTCACGGCCGTAGCCTTTGCAGGAGATGCCCTGGTCGTTGGGAATCCCAGGCTGATTTCCGGCCACCGTAGTCGCCGGCTTGCGGACGGCGAGTAATGGGTAGCTCGCTGTCCAGTAAGGACCAAGCCCGGATCGACGGCGCATTGTGTTCCCCGCGCGCCTCAAAGAGATGTCAGCACCAACTGGGGGCCCGCAAGGGCCGATGACTGCCAGGGGTGCGGGTGGTTCGAAAAGATACCGCGGCCCCTGGCACACAGGCAACTGACGGAACACAGGTGGGTTCTAGTCAGTAAAAGTCTGACACGCCCTCCCACTCCACCCAGAGCGGGAGCAGTTATTTGATGATATCCAACCCAAAAAAAAGTACTTCATAGAAATTGTAGTGTCTTTCTACATATAATCGGTTACTAATTGTCAAATATGACCGATCAGTTATCAGACTAATATCTACTTTTGTTCGACGATAAATTACTTAGATATCTCATAATCGGATCGCCTATATTGACATATCAGCTTCATTGTAATTATAAACTGTAATCAAAATATAAATCTGTATATTTATTTAAGAAGGTAGGTAGGTAACTAACATGGCTTATCATTCTATCGTATAACTACTGCATTGTAGGTGTCGCACATCGCGAATTAGTTTTAGTCCCACGTAATATGGAGGGGGGGGGGGGTTATTACCCCTAATTAATTAACGTAATTCTAGACTAACAGAATCCGGGTTGCAACTGACAAATAGTTGGGAGAAAAACCTAAACTTGGCGCAACTTGAATATTAAAACCGAAATTGAGGAATAAGGAAAATGCCTTGAGGAAACTTTTAAGTATGAATGTCGTTGGATATAAGAGTAGGCGAAGACTAATGAAACGATTGGAGGACTGTGTAAATCATGATATGGTAATAGAGAAGTATGGAAGAAAAACCCTTGCGATGTTGCACCGACCCCAAATAAATCGGGCAAGAGGATGACGCAGAGTATGGGCAGGAGAATGATGATCATGACCCTGGGCAGCAGTCAGCAGTCGTGCGTGTAACCACTTGACCCATATTTTGACAAATTAAATTTATTAATTAAAGCAACCAAAATAGATTGGCGTGATTTTAACACATGAAATACCTTGAACTTAGTAAAAAAAAATGCCAAGTGCGAGTCGGATACTTATACAAAGGGCTCCGTACCACCGTACAATATTTAACACTATGCTACTGTACACTACAGTATATTTAATAAAAATCACGTTTCATGTGGGGAGACATGGAGGTCTACAGACATGAAATATAATTTTTTATTTTATTTTATTTTATTTCTTGTTGTTATAGCAGCAATAAAAATTCACACAAAGTGTAACATGTCAACTGTCTACCTATTATGGTTCTTGACATACAGCCCCTAACAGACAGATCGATGGATGGACGGATGGATGGACGGATGGAGGGATGCAAAGCGGAGACTTAGTACAGGCAACCTTTGTGGATGGAACCCTAAAAACAATAATAGGTAAGATAATAGTTATCTTCTGTGTTTGATACTGTAGTTTTAGGCTTGTTGTTCGGCAATGATTATTAAATAATATTAGATAATTAAATTACTCATACAATGAAAAATTTGTTAAGGAAAACGATGAAGTAATAATAAAGTGATTGATTTGTTTAATGTCTACACAAGCTTAACAAAACAAGTAAACCTTGAATAGTCTTAAAAGATGCTAAGTGAACATGTTGTATTTTATTTATTCATGAATAAACAACTTATACTTGCACACCACGTACAATTTATCGGGTAATACTAGAAATTACTTACAAATCTCATTAAAATATAAACTAGTATGAAAATTTAAATATCAGAGAAACGTATTGAAAAAATAAAGAATAGACAAACTTAAATACTAACAGACAAGTAATATGATGTAATATACTAATATACTGATACAATATATTTCAGGTTATTTTCATAAAATTATAAACAGATTTTTTAAAGTAATTGTACAATCCCTAAAGCGATTTGGAATATTACTTAATCATTTACAACATGTTATCAAAAGCGTACATTAGATGTTTTCAACTCTCACTTACTTATTATTAATATTTAACAGAATCTATCCAGCTTACACATTTAAACGATAATCTTCTTTGATAAAATCGGCTGCTCTTTCTGCTATCATAATAGTCGGTGCATTGGTATTGGCTCCAGTAATCCTGGGCATGACACTAGCATCTACGATCCTTAGCCTCTTTACCCCGATCACGTTTAGACGGTTGTCTACTACAATGCCCATAGGACAAGAAGCAGCATAATGGTATCCTGATAACATCATGCATAGTGCATAGCATCTCCAATATTCATGGGTAGAATTGTTTTCTCCACAGCCGCATTTTTCCGGAATAACCATTTCAGATTGAACACTTTTGAAGAATTCCGTATCCCGAACTTTCAAATAATCTTGTATATATCTCGCATGCTTGTCTAAATCGTCATCGTCAGAATAATATCCTGTGTATATAATTGGCTTTTCTTTGGGATCTTTGCTTCGCAATAAGATTTTCCCACGAGATTCTGGGTACAATAAATAGACCGCGTTCAATAAAACTGCTTTTCCAACACTGCCGTCATATAATTCATTACATATTTCATCCTTAAAAGAGAAAAAGGTACAAAATTGCAGCATGGCGGTCGGTCCGGCGGTCATTATAAAGTTAAATGTTTGGTAATCTGGATAATTTTGACTTTCATTCAAGCGGCCGTAACCTAAAACGAGTGGTACCGGAAATTTTGTGGGATCCACCGGCTTGGAAGTAGTATTTCCCATTGTATGAATCGTTAATACCATGACATGATCTTGTAAAGCTTGACCGACAGGCAAATCAGAAATAACGTCTATATCGTGACTCTCTAAATGTTCTTTAGGACCTATTCCAGATAACATCAAGATTTGCGGGGTGTTAATAGCTCCACCCGAAACGATTACTTCTTTTTTAGCTTTGAAACTGACAGTTACGTTGTTTTCTAAGATAGCTTCAACACCAATAGCGTTTTTGCCATCATCGAAGAGGATTTTTGATACCAGTGTGTTTTTAAGCACAAACAAATTGGGTCGATTTTTGATTGGACGCAAAAATGCTTGAGCGGTGCTCTGCCTTACACCGTCAGCAATGGTAAACATACATTCCGTATATCCGACTGGAGTGTCACCATTTGTGTCTATAACTATTTTATGACCAATTTCTTTGAAAGCTTCAAGGTAAGTCCGACCCTGTTCAGTATAATATCTGAGTGTTCCTAAATATCCATCGGTACCATGAAAAATACCTGCATCAGAACCTTGAAGGACAGGATCGACTAGCCTTTCACTTTTGATAAAATATGGAAGCGTGTTTTCCCAGTTCCATGACTCGTCACCAGTTATCTCAGCCCACTTGTCAAAATCATGATAATTTCCTCTCGTGTAAACCATGAAGTTGATCGAACTTGTGCCTCCAAGCATTTTCCCTCTCGTCCATTCAGTTCCGTTGTTTTTATGGAACTGTTCGCTATAACCATCGTCTACAGTTATAAAGTTCCAATCAACTGATGTATTTTTCAGGTATGGAAACAGCACCGGCACCTAGAATAGAGTAAATACCACAACAATATAAAAAATGGGTACATTTGCTTACATAAAGGAGACAGAAAATATCAATTAGACATTTAACTTACATCTAATACGCTAATTTTAGTGCTTTATTTATTGTGGCCTCAATTTTAAAATACAATACTTACCACTGATTCTATCGGTGGATCTCCACCCGCTTCTATTAGTAAAACTGTAGTATTCTCATTTTCTGTAAGTCTGTTTGCCATCACACTGCCTGCTGAGCCAGCACCGATTACGATGAAGTCAAAACCAGCGCCATCTGATAAATTTAATACACATTAAATATTATTGTAAATTATTTTATTGATGCATTATTGTAAATCTATCAATTAGGTACATGCAGGCGAAAGTTATGTTGCATGATTATCCTTTAATGTGGGAATTAGGTCTCCTCTTTGTAAGAGGGAGATGGTTGTAATATACCACTTAGGCCTAGTGTGTTGATGGATGTCACATTTTTTATAATTTGTGGTTCTCGGACATACTGGTTTCCTTACGATACTTTCCATCGCCATTGAGAGCATTAATGATGAATGAAAATTTAGGAAATTAAACAAAATAAAGAGCCTGCCTGGGTTAGTTGGTATTCGATAAAAAAATAAGATTAAGATCACCTGGAACCTGTGACTGCTGTGGGAGTAAGAATGCAGTCAGTTGTAAGACAGACAGGACACTGAAGGCTCCTTTGATTGCCTGGATTCCAAGTATCGTTGTGGTAGCATTCATTTTTGAATATTTTGTTTTATTAGTTTATAATCGTCACCTGAAACAGTTTCACTAAATTATTTCATAAAATCACAATAGCAGCATCATCACTGTCCCAAAAAAGTAACAAAAATAATGAACCCTATTTTGATCGGTAAGAAACCGTTTTTATTAATTATTTAGTTACTATGTTTTATCTTAGACAAGAATGCAAAATAATTAGGTAATTGGCAAATAATTATCTAACAAAATATCTATTGATAAAAAACAACAGGTGACTTACCTTGTGTAACACTGAACCACGCAACTACACGAAAAATCGATAGCAAAATGTTATTTATACCAAGTGATGTGAATTGACATATCCACATTGATAAACAATACTTAGGGTTCCCTGTGGTTTGCTGCATGAAAGAAAATAATAGTATCTTATAATTAACTTCTGCCTACGACTTTGTACGCGTAAAATGTGTGGTTAAACTAATGTTTTTTCTTTAATTTAATAAATAGGTACCTATACATCACCTAGGTCGAAAATACTTTTGTTAGTGAAAAAACAATTTTTGGCACTAACCTAAACTAAACATAATAAAAACTAAATAACCGCTTTAATAAACCTATATCATCTGGTTTGAAGGATCAAAAGCATATTGGTATACGCGCAACTGTCACTTTATTGCAATTTTGCTAAATGAGAAAAATAATTTGTAGTGGTACAAACTTATTTTTTAAGGGACGTAAGTATATCCTTGACAATTCAAAAAGGCCTGTACAAGGTTACATTGAAATAAATGGTTTGAGATTGAGTGGTGTGCGATATGTGGTATCAGTCAATTTCATTATTCCTCTCTAAGTCACTCCCAAAAAGGTACCTTATATTTTCGTCCGTTGAAAGTAAATCAATACGTTACTGAGCACGTGTTCGTCGAATCCAATCAGCTGGGTGTTCCATCAGTCAGAGTGCTTAAATATCTAATCCATCACCTAGAAATTCATTAAGTCTTTCGTTGTACCCGGGGGCACAGATGAAACCGGAACTGATATAATACGACACGACACGATTCGTCTACAGGTGGTGTTTTCTTTTTGATAATTCAGAATGGGTATACTTATACACTCCTTGGTAATTTTGTAATTTTCGTGCATTATTTGCGACTACGTACGATTTTAACGTTAGTTATAAGCGTTTAATGTAAGTGTACAGGTACGCCTCTGCCCAACCAACAAGTTAAATAATGTTATAATGTATATTGATATTCACGCGGCCCTAATAATATCGCAGCGGGATTTTTTCGCGCACTGGATCTGCATTGCATGTAAAGTATACTCAAGCAGCAATAAATAATAAAAACAAAAACATAAACAGA
Organism: Polymixis lichenea; assembly: GCA_949091785.1. NCBI lineage: Eukaryota > Metazoa > Arthropoda > Insecta > Lepidoptera > Noctuidae > Polymixis > Polymixis lichenea. The sequence continues at coordinate 1,350,937 of OX420948.1, forward strand.
ACTTAATACCAAAATAAAAGCCTCCATACATAAAGGGCATGACCGCGTATATATTATTGTGTAATTCTGCATTATATTCAAAATAGCCATAACATTGTACCTACAATAACTATCAAGATCATTCCGTCGAAAGACTTGCACTGCTGGACCTAAGGCTTTCCTCAAAGATAGATCCCCGTTAACAATGCGAACAGATTATTTATATAGAATCAGATTTTACAAAAAATTATACCCACATATTCAGAATTTTATACCATTACAACATCTCTATAAGCCCTTAACTACACACAAGGGCGTTACGAAAGCGAAACGGAAGATATAAAAATATAATTTATATTCATGTTTTGTAACGTGCCTCGAGAGATGAAAAACAATGTAAAAATGCCTCTTGTATGTTGCTTGGTTGGTTACAGAAATCGTAAAATATACCGCGGATACCTATAGTAAAAATTTTATTAAAAAATCTGTAGTAGTAGGAACATTTTTTGTAGGAAAAATGTTGATATATTCTCTGTGGTTTGAGTGGTGCGGGTAGATGCAGCATTATGTCTTTTTTTACGTTCCTACAGTGGCATAGTTAACAAGTGGCAAAGAAAATCTCATAATGGTTTTGGCAAAAATTAGATGACATCCTGCTTTGACTATAACAAGGTATTATCCTATCTCCGATTTTCATAACTGTGCGGTTAAAAGTCGATTAATATAACTGTGCACTTGGGCTTGTCATTGTCCAAATATTGACATGATGGCTGCATTGGTACCACCAGCAGTTTAACAGTATTTTCAACGAAATAACAGTACAGACGACGTACTGGTAGGCGTCAGCGGTGATGCAGGAAGCCGGCTGTATAGTCGACTTCTCATCGCACTTATCAAAATTCTGTTTGAATACGGTTTGTGTTAGTTCTCAGATGCGGTTCGTCCAAGTGCAGTTGAAATCAATACTGTGAATGGAACACCTCGTCATATTTACTCAATAATACCTCTCCTCCATAGCGTTATCTATTTTTTTTACAAGTGAATACTTAGTAATATTTAAATTAAATTACAAAATCTGTAAAATCCGCTTAATTTACAAAACGTTCCCAGTATCGTTTCATTTGACCGTTTCCACAGAATGCTATTTCAGATCACTTTAAATATCAAAGTACTTACAGGAAATGATATAATTAAGTGCGGATACAAGGAAGGACAAATATGAAGTCCAGAGAGAAGTTTTTAATACAAATACTTGGAAATAAATGTCTGTCTGTTTGGTACAATTTTGCTTTTTCAGTGATCTGTTACAATGTATTTTATGGCCAACTTTGATGTTTGCGTGGCAGTAAAATTTAAGTTTATTGTGGATATAATGTTTGAAAATGTCAGATTTTAGCTGGTGGTTTTATAGATTTATTGACAACATATTTGTCCCATTGGTGGCCAAACATTCTACACACATCCAAAAAGTCTAAGCAACGGTTTCGAACTTTGAACGATTTTTACTATTGTAATATATTTATATTTCTTTTATAAATAATAACTGAGCATTTTTAAAGTATTTTTGACTAAAGCAACAAAATCCCTCAATTGTTCATTTAATCACAATAATTACCAATATGGGTACCGTAGAACACGTCTCTGGAGTATGTCCCATGCGTGTTCGATGGGATTGAGGTCTGGCGATTGTGCAGGCCACGGCAATACCTGGATGTTTACCATTGCCAAGTAATCGCTGGTCCTCCGAGTTGTGTGCGAACGCGCATTGTCATGCATCAGCGTGAAATCTGAGCCTATACTTTGTGCAAATGGGTGAACATAAGGCCCGAGGACATCTTCAACATAACTTTCAGCGTTTATATTGCCATCTACAAAAACGAGCTCAGTTCGTCTGTTCTTCATAATACCCGCCCATACCATCACTGTAGAGCCACTGTAAGGGTGCAGTTCCTGGACGACGATACACTCTTACCCTTCTCGTATCAGGCCTAAATCCAAACCGTGACTCAACGCAAAATAAAATTTAATTTTATTGCTCCTGGGTCCTTGTCAAGTGTTCTCTACACCATTTGTTTCGACAGGTGAGATTCCCATGGCGTATAGGTGGGCACTTAATTGTGCGTCGTGCTCGTAGGCCGTATTCATTCAGCCTATTTCTCACGGTTTGGTGGCTAACAACAATACCGCTTGAAAATTGTAGCTTTAAACCTATCTCCCGGGCGGTTAATATCGGCTGACGTCTTGCAGTCAGTTGTATTATCGGGCTTGTCGAGCAGTTGTACTACTTCGACGTCCTGGGCGCTGCTCAGCAAGATCCCCTGTATTAAGGTAACGCTAGCTAAGACGAAAAATCACGCTCCTATTGACACCAAAATGCCGAGATACCTGGGACTGATTGTTTCCCGCTTGTTGCTACAAGTGGGAAAAAATCAGTCCCAGGTATATACAGCTATCCTACAGCTCTTTGAATTTCATCAGCAGTCAAATGGCATCGCTCCATGACAAAAAATTACTCACCACAATTTTTTTTTTCCTGTATATCTCAAAATGATAAAAGTGAGATATATACCAAATGTATCAAGCAACGAAAACACACGAAATCGGGAAAAAATGATTAGCTTTTATTTTAATGAAAATAAAACACAATCGAAAAGTTTATATTTTAAAATCAGCCAGTATTTATGTTTCCGAGAACCAAAAGATTGTTTACCAAACTACTTTCTTAGGTAAAAAATAAAGTATCCAATAATAAAACATGCAGTTTCCGTAAATGATGCGTGTTGCTTAGACTTTTTTGGTGTATATTTTTCGTAAGCGCGAGCGTTACAGATTTTATTTTCGTTCTAATAAAAGTTAGAATGTTCTTAGAATAGGGCACAGTGTAGTCTATGCTGTTTTGTTGAATCATGTTCAGTGGAAATGTATTGGTCGGTTATGAAATATTTGTCTCCAATTGTATTTAAAACCTTTCGATCAATGGTACTACTATTGATCAAAGTTAAAACCACATAAAAGTATTTCTTTGTTTTTACGTTGTTTAAAGATAGCCGGTTATTTGTTAACTTACTCTTTTTACTGAATAATTCTAAGAGATAAGTCTTTTCTTCGTAAATCTTTCTTTAATTTTTTTTTTTTACAATACCATTTATGTTTTTCCTTCATAGTTAAGTCTAATTCGGCGTACTTACCTACTCGAAAATGATCATAATGTTCTCAAGTTATTTCATTTTTCAACTCCCTACTTGTGTTTTGCGATAAAAAAAATAAAATTGTGTAGCTAAGTTAATACACAAAATAAAGAATATTTAATATTCTTCACATGTTGAGCTTTAGCCCAATATTTGCCGAAGAAATGAAAAATATTTTTTATCAGCCTAAGTCGCAACACGTGTAAGCCCCGAACATATTACAACAATGTGTCACGATCCTTATTATTTATAAGTACAGAAAAACCCACGTCAAAGCAGTTGAAATACCGTTCAAATGGCTGACACTCAAAAAGGAACTCTTTCTATAGAATTCACATCGATATCAGTGTTACAATACCTACATACGATTTATTTGGACCTCATAAATCTCCGAACACTGCCGTTTCAACAGCCGGTCATAACCAAAGGATTCTGATATTTGGCATTTTCAGATTGTTCAAAATATTAAATGTCGGAATTTTGTGAAACAATGGGGCCCGAATAATTCCAAAATGTGTCAGGTGTAATAAAGAAGTGTCGATGTTACCACAGCTGAACCCATTATTTTCCAATGCGTATTCAAACAAACTCAAATGTGCTCTTAACAAGATTTTGTATTTAGATTTTCTAGTTTCGTTTTTTACAGTCCGTTCGCTATCTTACTACTTATCTATTTGATTTGTACAGTTGTAGCTGTCAAATATCTCTTACTAGCTTTTCCAGCGGCTTCGTCCGCGTTAACCAATTTAAACAAAACTTCAACAAATTATACATCTGAACCTTCTTCAGGAATCACTCTGTCTATTGGTGAAAACCACATGAAAATCCGTTCAGTAGTTTTTATGTTTATCGTGAACAGACAGACAGTCAGACGAGCGCGATGGGAGACTTTGTTTTATAATTTGTAGTGATGTAGTGATGATGGGGTTTTTTATAAACGTTTCATAAAGTTAAGAGACGCGTAAACGTCAAAAATGTATGGTTAAACAATCGCTATTTATTATTTAACTTTAAGAACGCTTATGAATAAAGGGGGCCTTCTTTTACAATATTTAATACAACGAACTATTATACTAGGTACGAAAATAACTAACTATAAGGATAAATACAAAAACAAAAGGGACACTTAGGCGTCGAATTACTCGTCCGCATCGCTCGTATCCGAAAACGTGCCAAGAAGACTGGCAGCATTGCTGATTGGCAATTCTTGGCATGCTAATTCATGGCCAAAGAACGTGCCAGCCCTCGGTCACGTTAAGTGTCGAGAAATTTCCTTAAAAAGGAGAAGTACAATTGGGCCCCATGACCACAGCATTTCGATTTCTAACGGCTCAAAACTGTAGTTACTCAAAACCGGTTACAATGTTTGCGCCACTTGAGCGCAAGTGGCGCAAATATTGTAACCGGCATGGCAACAGCAGCCGCAGCAGTGGCGCCAGCACAACCCGTCGATTGATAAAAATATTTTCCATCCTACATAATTACATTGCATTACGTACAAGTATATGTAGACGTAACGCATAATAAGCTAATTATTAAAATCTAATCTATTTAAATGCTACATGCAAATAATGCATGCAATAAGTTATAAAACAGGCACCAAAAGTCAAGAAATTTTATGAGTGACGTTTATAGTGTCAAGTAATTTCGTTTAGCCCATTCAACAAAAGAGCAACTGATTTTCGAAGAAGATAAATCGAAGCCAACGAGCGTTTTTCTAAATCCGTGAAGCTCGAAATAACGTATCGATAAAAGAATTCAAGGAAAGAATGAAAGTAACCTTATCCAAATCGGAACCTCAAGAAATATGAGCGAACGAAAATTCAACGAAATTTTATGTGAAATTCCGTTGCAATTGGGATTTTCAGACAAATCATTCGGTTAGTCAACCGAAACGGTCGCACTTTGGAATAAACGATCCATAAAGTACCCAAATATTATCTAACTTATCGGGGATAAAGGGAGAGATAGTGAATATAATTTGGTGTAGTAAAAACTTGTTCGATTTGAGTGCAAAGTTTGCGAGATCTACGATTGAATCAGACAATTGGAAAACTTTGTCCGGAGATGAACTTTGTCCGATTCTTTGTTACTTGCTTTAATTTCAATTAAAAGCAAATGAAAGACTTTTCTTGAAAGGTTATTAGCAGTCATCTGTAATTATAATTCGCTGTTTTTCTTATTGATACACGTCAGTCTTGAACACGCTGTCCGGAAAATAGCGGATCAGAATATTATTCGCCGTGGAAACATTTATTTACTTGAAGAAATTACTAGGACAGAAAACGTCATAAAAGTAACTCAAACAAAACAGCGACAAGTCCTTCATGAATATAGTTTATAACTGCCCCGAAAACCCATACAAAAATCCCATAAGCTAGCAACAAACCCCATGCCTTGTAGCTAGTGAACTCCAATTTATTACAATGAATAATGCAAGCCCAAACCGTCTTCCAAGCCGGCCCGGCAGCCATCTTCCTATTCCTTATTATTTTAAGAGATTTCCACAACGGCGAATCGGACCGGGTCTTATACGCCACTTTCCGCTGACACGGACCGAAGTGACGCAACTTATGTGGAACGACGGGATGTTCCAGTTATGGCCGTATTCGAAACATCGAGTTATGGATACCCGCTTGAGGGACATTCTGAAAAAGCAATGGCGTTTGCAAGATCAAGGAAGCTCTTGGGATTAATGAAGGCATAAGGAAGTTGATACCAGCAGATATTTTTGTAAAAAAAGTTAAGATGATGGCAGGTTTGGCTTATCTTTACACTCGTTTTTTTGTTATGAAGGAAGGAGATTTCCTGTACGATATACAAAGATATTTAATTTACAGGACTTGAAACACTGAGAAAGGATAGTGATTCCTACGTTGTTGGTTTAAAATAAATTATGGTCTTCTGACTACCTTTTAAAATGGTGTAATGACGACTCTTGCAAGATCTTCTTTGTGCTACAAAATTGTCTCGTCTTTTATTGACTGACTCAATTATGATGCTATTAATATTGCATCATAATTAAGTCAGTCACTACTTTGCTGACCCTAGTATTTAATTATACTAGGGTCAACAACAAATCCACCACGGATTACATGATCGGCCAAAATAGCTTTTAAGTACACACAACGACGCACATTTTGCGTCTGTTATTTGAAAAAAAAAAAATTAGTCAGCCATACATTCTGACCGCGAAGGTGCTTCACTTTTCTATGAAACAGCTGGTATTTTTTGGTTAGCCGACGAAAAACTTCTATGCTACGGGGGCTATAACCGTGTGCTGAATGCATGGATTCAGTTTGGGCGTCAATATCTTGCCACCGTGTTTGTTAGAAGCAATTAAATTTAAATAACTTCTGTTTTATGAAATCCGACGGCGGTATTGAGTGAAAATACAGACGAAAGGAGTTACAGCAATAATGGAGTGTACTTATTGCTGTAAACATGCAAACAGGACCTATCTGTGAAGTACTAAAATAATTCAAAAATACCATACTGCTTAGATTTTCATTCATCTCAGCTATCACTACATTGGAACAGCCATTTCGAGGCCAATAATGTCTTCCGAAGTTAATTACCTCGCAGACGACTTGAACAGTTAAATTGTTATTGCAACAACTAATTGCACAATAAACACAGGCGCAAGGTTATTACAAGATTGGCTTACGACTGCTGTTATAACGGCAGTCATAATTAACTGAGATTCGAAACATAATTATTTCCTTTATAGAGTTCAGCTGCTATGATGGACTTTGGCGGAATTGCTGGTTCTAGGTTATTCTGGAGTATTTTGCATCTGAGAAATATATTAAAGATAGATATATAGAACGATCGGTTCCGTGTGGTGCCGGACGTAAAAGAATAGCACCATCCCATTTCTTCCCGTGGGTGTCGTAGAACGCGACTAAGGGACTTACTAGAGAATGGGCAGCAGCGTTCTCTATGCACTTGACCACCATACTGCGATCGCCAACCCGCCTGCCAAGCGTGGCGATTATGGCAAATCCCCCCTTTTGGGGGAGGCTTATGTCCAGCAGTGGACGTCTTTCAGCTGAAACGATGATGAAATATATAGAAGAAGAAATTACGTTTTTGTCAGTAAAAAAACGCAGAGAAGGAACACAAAAAGAGTTTATCAAAAATTCAAAACAACCGACTTCCAAAAAAATTCAAAACAACCGACTTCCAAAAAAATTCAAAACAACCGACTTCCAAAAAAACACTATCTTCCCAACACAAATTCTTGTACCTTCACTCGCTAAGTAAATAACTGTGACTGGAAGTTATTATAATATCATCAACATACACGAATGCTACTGCTACATTGTCGCGCGCTCTCAGTTGTTCAGCGAGACTGCGACCGGTATGCGAGAAAGAACAAGCGAAGTGTAGTTCGCACTATCGCGACAGTGTAGCCGTAGCATTCGTAGAAAAAATACGTAATATTGAATCAAACTCAAAAACCACTAATCAGAACTTGAACAAATTTTTATGAGACCTCTCTATAAGTGTATCCTTTCAAACAACCTTTTAAAAAGACAACCGTATTGAGAACCTCCTCCTTCTTTTGAAATCGGTTAATAACAAGTTGGAGAAAAAAAAATATATGTCACACCCACGCAAAACGGAGCCCCACCGCTAGTTTTTAGCGGCTACCACACCTACATATTTCTGTCATCATGGAGAATAAATTTATCTGGCCCTTTTCGAGGGGTATGGGTGCCACTTTGCCTTTAACGTTGGCAATCCTCTTGGTGACCATCAGTTGGGCCCATTTTCATAAGCCAGAATTTATATTAGGGGTGGAGAACTATTTCTGCAGTGGATGCCTTTCGGCTCAATGAAGGTGATGTTGTTAACATAAAGAAATTGTGTCATTAATGTTCATCTTTTCTTCTTTCCAGGTTGAACAGACACCTAGACGACGCTAAAACATAAAAGGTAAGTCAAACCATTTATTTCGAATAGGCACATAAACGACACTTTTGAACAAATAGAATCGTTTATAGTTGCCCCATCAAAAAAGTAATTTTGTATGGAGAAGATTGGGCAAGAAACTTAACCGTTACTCTTAAATCATTTTGTATACCTACTTTATAATATGTGAAGACAATATACCTTGGTACTTATATGTAGATCAATTGCTATGCAACCTATTTTAAAATGCATTATAGTACTAAACTCACCATAAGCTTAATAAGCCTATCTATGACAGGGAGTGACCATAAAACAACCACGCGTGCTCAGTGTTGGTGGATGTCACATCTCCTCGATTGTTTTTTTTACGTTACGTTTTGAGAACAGTGGCGATGAAATTAAATACACAAAGTTAGTAACTGTAGGAAAATAGAAGTTGTACAACTCGTATATCGGGGCGATGCCACTGGGCCACCACTGCTTTCTCATCATACTCCTGGTCCTTATCACAATTTATTTGGGAATAGCGCAGCACATCTTCGTTTTTGACTTCAATATTATCTCTTTTAGCCGTCAGCTAAGAAGTCATCCGCATTATTATTTGACTATAGGTGTTATAATTAAGAACATTTTTCAAAGTCGCCGCCATTCAAAACTTAGCCTATCTCCGCAAATCCATGCAGTCTAAATTCTTTAAAAACTTTTCTCATTCCTTTCATCTTTCAGCACAGTTCGAAAGCCGTGATCTTCCATTAACGAAGGCTCAACGATCCTTGAACAATGTTCTAAGGCTTTAATGGTTCGAGAAATAAGTTCACGTATAATTGCTTCAGCCATTTTTGGCCTAAAACAATTTTGGGCTTCATGCCCCCGCGGAGAAAGCATTGGCTATCTGAAATTGTATCTCAGATGATTTATTTTTGGCTATTTTTTGTGGCCGTTAAGTAATTTTTCAGTTCAGCGACTTCTTATAAGCTGTAAATGCGATTTACACATTTGGTTCAAATGGCATTGTGTCATTTTGAAATGCACTACATTTGAGAGAATATCTTCGTATTAATGAATCAAAATTGTTCAACGTACTGTCTAAAAATAACTTCTAAATATAAATTGAAATAAGGAAAAAAACCTAAAACAAATTGTATTGACATCTGTATAACCTTTCAAATTCGAATCAACCTTGTGCAATGACCCGAGAACGACCATACGTCTCACCTGCTACCGTTTGCCTTTGACTTACAATACCGGTTGAACGGCCCCGAACGTTACGGCTAGAAATAGTTTTGATACATAATATAACATTACACCTACGTATATTCTCCAGAGGTTTAGGAAAAGGTTTATTCACATCACTCACATTTTGCCAGTGTTTTTGAAGTGTATTATTATAGGATGCAAAACTATTGCCATTACATAATGGGTGCTAATTAAGGCAGCTTCTTTAAAATGTCATTCTCGTCTTCAAATATATTTAGTTGTCTCGTGAATTAATAGGTCAGCGACGACCTTTTAGCGTCTAATAAATTCTTTTCAAGCGACCATATATGTATTGTTTAACAAGCTATTGTTAATGTGAGACTTGATGATTTGATGACTTGATTATTATACTTACCCTATCGAACGGGTGTGTAATTATGGCACAATAACAGATAGTTTAATATCGCTTGAAATAACGTTCACATGATATGATGAATTTTCATATGCAATACAAACAAATAACCTACTGTCATGTGATCTAATGTTATAATTTATATAACCTTCGTTTGCTCTAATAACATTTAGTATAACGTTCGTTTCATATAATTTTCAATTTGTATAATGCTCTTTTTATATAAAAAAAAAACAAAAGTCATTTATTCAAACTAGGCTGAGAGTCAGCACTTTTTGAACGTCAAAATTACATAAGACAGTCCCCCCAAAAAGCCCGCCCTTCACCACTTCCTAGTGCTTTAGCTGGGAAGAAGTGGCGCAACAAACTCCCCAGCAGCACATCTGTCTGTTATGTTGGAAGAACTTGATTCTGTACAATAATAGCATATAGCCATCATTCAACGATAAATGAAAATTTAATTAATAAAAAAAAAAAGAAAAAAGAAATGGTTTATGCAGTCAAGTTAAATAAACAATGATATGAAATAATTCATATGACCTGTCAGTAGTTAAGCTAATTCTGGTGAAAGAACATAAACGTTGTCTTGAGTTAATCACAGCGACCAACAATTCTTATCGTTTAAGTAGTCGTTGATAGAATAGTATGCCTTCAAACAAAGATTTGATTTTACTTTCGCTTTAAACGCATTAAAATGTAAATCTAGCAAAGAAGAGGGAAGCTTGTTATAGAAGGTTATACCAAGTCCAGCAAATGAGTTATGAACCCTATGAAGCCGGTGAAAGGGAGCACGTAGTTTGTCCTTATTTCTAGTATTAATATTATGAGTATCACTGTTTTAGAGTATAAGTGTATATTTTGTCTAATATATAAGATGTTAGCGAAGATGAATTGCGATGCCACCGTGAGAATACCAATATCTATAGAAGGTTCAGTTGACTTAATTTTAAAATTTTCTCACTTCTAGACAAAATTCTGTAATGAAAAAGTAAATATCAGGAAACATCATACTGTTATAATCTTATCTAACCCAAATGATTCACTACAAATAGAGGGAATCTGGCGCTTTGCTCGCTCACCTTCACGCGTTAATTGTCACTTATCTAACCAAACCTAACCCAAATGGTTAAAACCAATAATAGAGGGAATAACCTAACCTAAACCAAATGATTCACCGGCAATAGAGGGGATCTGGCGCTCGGCAGCCGCTACCGCAATACGAAAAGAGTGTATCATTTATTAGTTTAGTTGAATAAAAAAGTTTGATGACTACTTTTGAGGCTGGAATTAAATTACATCAGTAGACATGTTCAATCTCTTAAATGTATAAAGTTGCCCATTTACAACATAAGTAACTGAGTTATCAATTCGTAAGTTGATATATTTATCGGTAGCCATGAGTCATATTCATTTACTTTCGTAAAATGACGCTGGTTTTATGATATTCTGTTGGAATAGTAAAGACGATAAATTAATAATAATAGAAGCTGTTCTATTTACTCCTTGCCTACTTACAAAAAAAGACGTTAAGTTGCATGTGCTAAAGAAAACTTTTGTTGCTGCACTTATTTCCTTTACATAATTAACCAATAATGTTCCTACTACTAAACAGTTCTCCTCTTTTCGACAGAGAGTGGACTGTAATCCACCTCGCGGGCACAGTGCATATTGGTAGATGTCACAGTTATGTCTTCAATTTTTTTGGTTCTAGGTTAAGCTGGTTTCCTCACTATGTTTTCCTTCACCGTTGTGAGAGCAGTACTTTTTGTGATGAAATGATTTACACAAAGTCAAGCACAAGTTCGAACCTACGACCACACCTCGTAATTGACGGCCGTTACTACAGCGCGTTGCTCCGCTTGGGGATTAAGCACAGGACCCTTTATTCAGTAAGCGGGCTTGAAACCAAGCAGTCAGGCAGAGTTAGTGGATTTGTTCATTAGAAATTTTCCCAGAAGCAGTCCGGAGTCTAGACTCATGCCTGGTTGGTGGCTCTTAACTTGCAACCTATGACATGGGTCTTACACGTAACTAGCGAAATGTGGGCGTGAGGCTACGTCTACCCAAACCATCGGGAAATATAGGCGTGCCTGTAATATTTATCATTTATGTACTAACACCAATAAGTACAACATCTTCCAATGTCCCAAGATGATGTTATACACACATATTAAACTATTTATATCTATAAAATACACTTCAATATGAAATAATAATAAAAATTACAATTTCAAATATGTACGCCGTCTTCAATGCACATTTGTGCTTCTGATGCAAATTTCAGCAGGTCATCAAAAATACCCTTGACAAAGGGCCCCCAAAAAGGCCCTTGACAAAGGGGCAAACTTTAATAAATTTGTCATAGCCCATGGCACCTCTAACAAAGCGGGGTGGCGGTGCGCCTCCACATACCCGTCCGGGACACGCAGCCGCAGCGCCTCCAACACATCTGGGTGTTGCACCAGCCCGCGCAGCACCCTCGCCACGTACTTCACTAATGCGATGTCCCTCCTAACCGCCAGCCTAGTGTACCCGACCATGACCAACATAAACAGAGTCGGATACATCATTGGTTAGAATGGGTAAACCCCATATTGTTTTAAATATAAATACCTGGTAAATTTATTTAGATTTTTTTTCAACCATGAGACTATATTTGGCTTCATGCGGATTCCATATGATGGCACTTGTCTCGAGACGACTACGAACTAGAGCATTATAAAGTATTTCTACTACTGCTTATCTTTTAAAATCCGTACATTGTCTTAATATAAAACCCACATTTCTAAAGGATTTGCTACACAAATCTGTAAAATGGTTGCGAAACGTCAATTTGGCTAGCATATAAACCCCAAGATCCCGCATATGCGTGACTCGCGGCATCACCGAGCCGTCCATCTACGGCCGTTATCACGCAACATTTGTTCACATTGAAGACCAGTTTGTTTTCCTGGCTCCACTGTACCACCTTATCGAGATCCTACTGAAGTCGTTGACTGTCCCAGGCGCTCACTACCGAGATAAATATTTTCTCATAAGTTATGTTATAACTAAACTGCTGGTGAGATAAAACGTGCCACGATCGTTTCGCTCAAGTTTTGCATCTATCTCGGTAGTGCGTTTTATTGCACGTGCAATCATACTATCTGTTTTAAATTCAACTCACGTTACCACTTTGAAATCAGTGTATCTCTTACGATAGTTTCCCTTACCGGTATTTCCTTTTCCATCTACACTACATTTTATTGGTCAAATAGGCCTGTTATGTATGTTAACTTTTTGGTAATACACTTGTTAGATTACAACTTATTTCGATGTAAGTGTTTTTAATATGCACTCGTACACTATAGGTAGTTAAAAATAATGTAGATTCTTTAAAATAAACTAAAATGCATAATTAGAAAACAGTACCTAGCAGTAAGAATGAAAGAAGGGAATAATAAAATATTTAAGTACTTCCAATACTTGGTAAACGGAAATATTTAACTGCGTGTCAAAGAATTCGGACTTCAAACAATTAGGACCTTTTTTAAAGATCTTTTTACTACACGGTGCTATTAATTGAATTGATTTTGTTTCTGTTTTAGTTTTACCTATAAAAGTAGGCACCATCATTATCTCACAGTGTTCATATTATTAGCAGAAGTTGGATCAAATAGGTGAAATAGGTGCCCTAGTAAAATAGCAGATGAAAAACTAAGCAAGTCCTCAAACTCGCAGTTCACCAGCATCAAATTATTTTTAATACCTTAATCCCTAAATCTCTAGAAGATTCCAAAAACCACCTACAAAGGCTTAACGTGTTTCAATTAAAATTCGATCTCCCATCATGAGAATTAAAGCGATAATTACAAAAACTGATTCCACGACAGAACCTGGATGGTAACGTGATTTATCGAGTATCAGCAATTTTATAGTTGGATTATATTTCAGATACATGAATAATAACCCCTAGGGGAAATTGCTGTTGCATTTATAAAGAACATTGGTTTTATTTTATGTACTGGCCATTTGTTTTACATTCGCGATGACATGGAAATGGAAGAAGTAAAGTGTATGACGGTTATTGTTGTATTTTATTTGTTGCTGTTTCTCTTTCTCTCGTCCTAGTTTTTTGTTTCATGTCGGGGTCAGCGTTTCTTGTATTTTTTGTATGCTTCGCCCTGTTTTTGCTCGTAGACTTTGCATTTTATATATTGGAACTAACTGCTTATGCGATACTAGTTATATTGCTATAGATATAAAATTCCACCCAGAGATAGAGCAGTAACAACAGACTTTTGATCAAAAAGAAACTTAGTATCGGAGAAAAAAATCCATTTCTGCTATATAGAAATTGATTTCAAATGATTGATATTAGTTTCATTAGGTCTGTGTGGTGCTAGACGTAAAAGAATAGCACCATCCCATTTCTTCCCATGGGTTTCGTAGCAGGCGACTAAGAGGCTTACCAGAGAATGGGCAGCAGCGTTCTCTATGCAATTTACCACCATACTGCGATCGTCAACCCGCCTGCCAAACGTGGCGATTATGGCAATCCCCTCACTGTTTGGAGGAGACCTATGTCCAACAGTGGACTTCTTTCGGCTGAAATGATGATGAATGATGATTGACATTAACAAAACGGTGAAGGAAAACATCGTGGGAAAATGTTCTAGAACCAAAAAATCGAAACCATGGGACATCTATCAACCCGCACTGGGCCCGCATGGTAGATTACCTACCTTATCTCTCGCCTAAGTAAAACACGCTTTTAAAACCTGTATTTTCAAAGCTGTCATTAGAATGTAAAATTACTTTATAATACTATACAAATTATAATTAAATGGCACGAACAATGCCCTACAAACGTGAGACGTTGAGAGGAACAAGACCAAACAAACTCCTCGCACGAACTTTACAAACACTCTTAAACTATATGCCTAACAAGAAAATCCTGATATACTGGCAGACTTAACTGTACAATTTCTTCAAGAAGTAAGTTCAAACTCAGCTCATAATTAACATGTTCAAACAAGTGTGAATGTTTCCGTGTCTCTTATTTGGCAGAGCTGAAAAAACAAACACTGGAAATTATTTGAAAAGGAAAACAGCCTCTCCCAATATATATGTACGAGTATAAGTACATAAGCGTATATTTACTTTATGTATTGCAAGGGGGAACTGGCGTGAAACAGTTCCGTAAGGACATTATGGTGTTAGACAACCCTATGTTGTCTTATAAACGAAAATCTTATTTTATATATTTTAGGGAGATAAGGGACTTGATTTTATTACATACTTAAAATATTGCGTGGGATTTTTGGACGAGCATTTCCTTTGCTTCGAGCTCAATTTTCTCAACGAACGAGGGAAATAAAAGCCTTCGCTTGCCAATACAAGAATCAATTTTACTTTGGCGAATATTTCGCAATAGTGTCCGAAAAATAAAAACAATTTTTGCAGACTCTCATGACTGAGAATTTAGTCATTCTAAACATGATTTAGAATTTAGTCATTCTTAGTATAATTTGAATCTTCCACAAGCTTTTCCATTTCAAATTTTCAAACACTAATCTCAAAATATAATATTCTAGCCATTGGGACTTCAAAGTTGGTGCTCGGGATTTGGAAATTAACATTAGGACCTAGGGGTTTAAGACTTTGGGAACTAAATAACTAAGTTAGCTGTCCTGAAACAAGTTGTACAGTCTAGTAATGGTCTGGAACAGAAACATATAATGGATTTAACCAAATAACCAAACGTGTATGTGGAAATAACAATTATTCAAATGATTGGGAACAAGGTATTTTAATGAACAATGGAATGTAATAAAGAGTTCTTAATTTTGTTATACAGATTCTATTATGATTCCCACTGAAAAATACAGAGTGCCCAGTAAACAGTCACGAGTGTCAGACAAGGCCGTCTCAACGGGCTAGGCACACACAGTTATTCGATGTACCACACAGTAGTATAAACTACGCTCAAAACTCTGTCATTGGTAGGAAATTAAGAAATTGAACACAAAAAAAGTTGTATTCAGGAAACTTTTAATGACTTCTGTTTGCGACGATTTGACTCATAATTCTAAATAGAACTGAATAAAGTAATCCATGACCATACACTATTACTACTACTGCTCCTCACACACACTTCTACACACCCATGCACACTGCACACTTAGTTATACTTAGAGGGTGCTAGCATGACATCCTGTTTGTATCTGATGTATATAATAAGTGTAGTTATTAAATTGTAAATCCGTAATTGACTGTACAGTCTTTTTTGTTTTTAATCATTTTCAAGTTATTGAATCATAATTGGTCACACATTAACTTTTCTGAACTCATGCGGTTGGATTCTCAACTCTGCTTTAAATCAATCCAGAATTCAAGCTTAGAACTTTTTAATTGGCAGCATCATTAATAAAACCTACTAATGTTCATTTAGGAATCCTAGAAAATTCACGTAGCCAGTATTTTACGAGGTCAAGTATGTTTTATTTTATTTTTATACTCAACATTACGTGTTTGTAAAACTAAAACCTCTCTAATCAAGTCGCTAAATATTTTAGCATCATTTGAATAAAAAATAAGGGAAATCTTTGTTTCTTGCGTTTCTATATATCAGAGTTAATTCTTGGATCTAGTCGCACAGCACTGTTCAATTCATCAACATTAAGGTCTGACAGGCTGAGGTCTTCCCGCGAATTGTTATAAATTACTAGCAATGCGACTTAGGCGCCGCTTGCAGAATTTGCTTAAACATTTCCCTAAGGCTTTAGTTTGAGTCTTGCAATTTATTTTCAAGCTTTGGAATTGGTCAAGTTTGAGCTGCAAAAATGTTGAGGGTTTGTTCTTTATATTTAAAGTCGTGATTGGATTGATTGAGTCTTAGATATGTCGATTTTTTTTATATGGTGAAAAAAAAGCAGTTATGTATATGCAGAATGTGCAGTAAATAGTGCAGCATACTGCAAGGTTTTCCGATCAACAGAGCACAATTTAAGTTTCGCGTGTTGTCGAAACTACTGAGCTCTTCGGTTCGGGCTTCAAGATCAACATTATTGTGTAAAATATCGAATATTATATTATTATATATGTAGTGGATTGATGCCACCAAAGTATAGCGCAGCACTCAATCTTAACATCAGATCATTTAACGCGGTACTCTCAATGTTCCCACTACAGACATTTTAAAGAAAAAGCATGTCGAAAATCGTACATCTGTTCTCCAATGGTAATATATATTATGATGTTTGCATACTAGCAGATAATCCTCAGACTTGAAACCAGTGCGATAGTTAGTGTTATAGTTAATAAAGTGGTAGTGGTGGTTAGTGGTATATTTAATTAATTTGGATTGTAAAGATTCTATTTGCTGTATGTAAACTAAGTACCTAGTGAGGATTCCAGATATTATTTCAGTATTCTAAGATACTGCGTATTTACGCAAAATAAAGTATTTTGATGCAATTTATATCAGTAAATAATTTAAACGTACGCATAATACATCCGAGGTTTCTGTATGGCTTACCGATGATACAGGACACATGCTCCGTAAACAGAAATTTTGAGTCTAGGATGACACCAAGATCCCTAATAGCATTATAACGCACAATATTGCTACCACTGAGATTATAAATGTAGTTAATGAAATTTTGCTTCCTTGTAAAGGTTAAAGTCTGACATTTGCTTATGTTCACATTCATTCTATTGATATTATAATAATTAGAATATCTATTTAAGTCGTTTTGTAGCTTCTCACAATCGTGCTTTTTTTTTTCCAATAGTCATGTCATCTTGGTGTCGTCGGCATACATCAGAAACCTTGCGTCAAGAAATTGCGCTCTTATGTCGTATAGGTAGTAGGATGAGAGTGCGTAGGCAGAGTACAACAGAGGTGCCAAAATTGAGCCTTGTGGCACCCCAGATGGTGTGGTACACGGTTAGACCTTACTCCGCCCAACTTAACAATTTGAGATCGATTTTTAAGGTACGACTCAAACCATCTGAGCAAGTTGCCACGAATTCCAAGCTCTTGCAGCTGACGCAAGAGGATGACGTGATCCACACGGTCAAAAGCTTTTTAAAGTCCATGTAGATCACGTCAACCTGTCTCCCATCGTTCATATCACAGACAATATTTTCGAGAAATACTGCCAAATCTTTATATGGCACTTCTTTTGCAACTTTTTCTGTCGATCCCTTAATAAAGCGAAAGTCGCATAATCATAAGGATTTTCGTATTTTTTCCATTGCGTGTGCGCTTTAGACTTTTCCTTAATAACATTAATTACTGCTGGACTGTACCTCCTAGTGATTTTTGGCACATATTTGTCAATATTTGTATTAATTACTGAGTAGAACCATTCTATTACATGATCAATATGTATATCATCACTACAAACCAATACCCAATCGTTCTCGAAGTTGGCTTCATAATTCCCTTTCCTATAAACATGTTTTTTTAAATACCCTCAATTTCAGGGGAGGAATTAAGATATCTGTGGCGTTAACAATCATAGTAGGGTGAAACACGTCTTCCGGTATCCATTAACAGTTCTATTTTACAATAGTATTGGGGAAGTTGGCAAAAACCAAAAAGTTAAATTCATTCAAACCGCAGTACACCATTGTATTAACTAAGTGAGACGCAGAGTTTTGTACCTCAACGGCGCCTTTCTTTAGCACTACAGGCTGTTTACTTGTCCAGTCAATTCAGGGTAGGTTAAAATCGCCTACTATGAGAAAATAATCATTAGGGTTCTGATCAATTACCTCGGATAATATTCACTGCCAATTGCTCTCCACAAGAGGACATTTCACATTCATTGGCAATCCAAATCCCTAAGTTGTCATTTAAATAGTGTGAAGTAGGCTAAAAGCAGTATAATATTATGAAACTCCGAAATCAATATCTTTATCTACAAATTCAGAGGCAATAAGAATCGTTCTTCCTTATCTAACTGTCCTTTCGGACATTACGTTATGATAGTTATGACAGCCATCCTCAATAATTATATCGACAAACCGATTAGCGAGTATTAACGCTTCCCAAGTTTCTTTAACGTCGTAACGTAAAATTATATCCTCTTTTAGTGAGCGCTTCCTAGTTATTTTGTTCTCGCGAGACGCAAAAACTCTGGGAGAAAGGATTTCTAAAGTCAAGTAGAGTAGTTAAGGGATTTATTTGCGTTAATAGTGTTCAAGTTTTCAGATTTCATTTTATTTTCTTCAACAATACGCTTTAATTGTTCGACGGGGAACTATTCGGAAGAGTATTTTTTAGTTTGTTACAGCTAGTTTTGACCTTTTTTACTTTTGTATATATGCTAATGCATGCTTTGATTTTCATAGTTGTTTTCTCGTGCGCATTTCAGTGTGGCACTAGTTAGTGTTTTATTTGTAATAGTTTCAAAACTCAGTGTTTGAAATAACTTTAACCTACATAGTTTTTATTACTATGCTGACTTGGGCGACTGCGTTGGGTATTTGTAATTTTTACTTCAAAAACGAGTTTAGGTTTAGCAACTAAAACTGATATTAGAAAAAGTCATGAAGGCTCGAATGCTTAGTTAATAACTAAGAATTACTCGTCAGCCAAATATCTAATACCATTTCATCTCCGGAGGACACATCTGGCTGTTGGCTATATTCGTCTTCCTACAACTCCTGGTACACTTCCGTGCCATCGGAAAATCCAATAGACATGAGGAAGGTCTCCTCTAACCTCATTATGAGGTAAACTATTTACGTCGATCTGATTTGTCAAAGCTAAGGGTACATTTTGACATTTTTTGGGCTTCCAGGAAATATCTCTATGCTGTGGTTGAAAATAAATATGATGTATTTGTATAATATTTTCCTTATACAGGAAAAATAAGTTTTATGTAACGTTTTTGGTACAGGAAATACTTGGAATAACGGTACATCTTTCAAGATCTGTTAATTACACAGCTGTTGTGTAATGTATTTTAGACGTATCAATTTCTCGGGTATTATGTTATTTACACTCAACATCATATCAAGCTTGTATTTTCCGAAGGATTAGGCAGAGGCACACCTATAGTACACCCACATTTCGCCAGATATCTTTCAGTTCCATTGTTATAGGGGTGAGTTGTAACTGCCCCGTTAGTCCCGCGGTCGCAAGCGTGACTGCTGAGCGTGGGGTCCTGGGTTCAATTCCCGGGTCGGACAAAGTGATATTGGGTTATTCCATTTGGAATTTCTTAGTAACAGCCCGAAGTTTGGAAGCTGGCGGTGTGATACCCTCGTGCCTCGAAAAGCATGTTAAGCGGTTGGTCCTACGCCTGATCTCTCCGGTCGTGTCGGATTGCCGTCCCATCCGACTATGAGAGTGAGGAAAGAGAGAGTGCGCTTGTGTCTGCGCAAACACTTGTGCACTATAATATCTCCCGCACCGGCGGCTGGTCTCCGTTGAAATTGGCTGCCATGGCTGAAATACGGCCTGGAGGACTATATAGGGGTGAGCATATTTCCATCAACTAGGCACAAGTTCACACTGCGGGCTGCTACTGAGAATTTCCAGATGAAAAAACACAATATTCCTTTGTCCAACCTGGGAATCAAACCCAGGACGTTTCCAGCCCAGCGCTTGCAACCACTAGACCAACGAAACAGTAAATATTTAATTTTGTGATTTTATTTATTTTAGCGATAGTTTGATTACGCTTGGTTGAACTATTTGGATGCTTGCTATCAAATTCATGGCTCCTTATACAAAGCATAGGTATCTCTCTCACCCAAAGATATTTGGGGTACCAACACACCCAATTAATATGAGAATACAGGAAGACCTTAGCATAGCAAGCGTAGTTTACAATGTTGGTGCATCGCTCCGATCAAATTGAATCTCTGTGCTTGTTACAGATCATGTTATGTCGAATTGAATTACAAACGGATACACGGTATTGTCATTGGATATACGTTGCTTGAAGACAGTGCCTTGGGAGGAATTTGAGATGTTTTAATTTGGAAACACCGTTTTAGAAATTCAAGAGAGAAGTACCCCAACAGGAGGTAAATAGGGATTAAAACGTAGAATACTTTAAATGAAGTGAGTAACCTCAAAAGGTAAAACCAAAAACTAAAACCATCATTAATATAATCAGCCTTTGATATTCCTTCTGGGACACAGCAGACTCACCTACACAATTTCCCCAACACTGCTCTGCAAAATAAATTAGTTACTAAGTTTCAGAATCAAACTACTATCAGAAACAAAACACCCTATTAAATCTCACAACCAACCGTATAAACTGTAAATAAACTAGAACACAGTTTCATCCTAAACAATGGATAAGTAATATAACTGGAAAATCTAGCGACAATCTATTGGGACCCCTATTAGACCCAATAAACGAGTTCGGGGTGTCTACGCCCCAATCGATTCGAACAGAGTACATTTCATTGGTAGCTTAAAATATTTAGGACCCTTGTACCTTCACTGTACATAATGGAACGTTAAATCTGTGTTTATTCGCTTTTATCTTAAGAACTACTGAACCTGATTTTATGGTGACGGTTTTTGTTCTGCATGGTCGATGTTGAAATTCCATTGCTAAGGAAATGATTCTGAAATGAATATTCGATTTTGGCTTGTAATATACATACTAAATAACCATACATATCAATAGATAATCAGTTAGTTATTATTAGAGGAGATAAAGCATCTTTTCACAGCAGTGGAATAATTAAGACAAAAAAAAAACTAATAAAACATTTTTTTTTAAATCAGTTAATGGTTCATAAACACAAAAATATCCAAGTTAGAATTAATCACAATACAAACACTAGCGACAGAGTTATACAAACGCGAAAAGTTGAAAATCAAAACGACATTAATGTCCTCTCTAAAGCATTCACAGCTTCATTTTATACTCCCAGTTGACATTTAGGAGTAAACATTGAATGATGACTTCATGTCCGCGGCAGCTGCATAATTGATTGAGTGCCACCAGATTAAGTCAATTATGCAGTTTGCATAATATCTACAAACAATATTACCTCACAAACAAAGGATTTATATTCAACCGTGTTGCGATTCTCAAGTGATTTGGAATGGATGTAAAATTGTGAAATATGGAAAATAGCTGTTGTCGGGACTTCCAAGGGGCTTGTAGATAAATAATAACAATCGCACGAGTTGATGGAAGTAAAGCTACGCTTGTCGAGCTCGGTCCGTGGATGGGTGACCATCCATTACGTATCGAGACCTCGGAAAGCACGTTAAGCCATTGGTCCCAACTGTAATTTGTAGATCTTTGGCAATAGTTGACTGACTGTCTTTCCAAGGTGTATCTTCCTGAGTGAGCTGTGGATGTAAGTCGCTTCATGTAAAATATTGTCATTCAGGTGCATCCGGTTAGACTGGAAGCTGACCCCAACATGGTCAGGAAGCGCCTCAAAGAGATGTCAGCACTAACTGATGAGGCCCGCAACGGCCGATGCCTGCCAGGGGTGCTTGTTGTTCGAAAGAGATACCGCAGCCCCTGGCACACAAGCAACTTAGTCCCACACGGGTGGGTTTTAGTCAGTAAAAGTCTGACATCCCTCTCGCCCTCTTGCTCCACCCAGAGCGGGAAAAGTTATTTGATGATTTTCCACCCAAAAAAAAAACATGGTTAGGAAAAGTAAATCTTTTGGTTTCGTAGAACCTAGAATCTGTCCCAACATTGTTACATCAAAACAAAACCTACAAAAACTAAATGTCGATCTTGTTACGTCTTATGATAAGCGTAAACTTATTTTCGCAAACCCGTGACTAACCATGTATTGAAATAAAATAAAAAATCATTTATTAAAAAGAAGACTCCGCATCAGCACCTTTTAACTGTCAAAAATAACTTAAGGCACTTCCCTAAAAAATCATAGTCAATGTCAAATCATCTATTTCAATTGCACATAAACCAACTTTAGAATGTAAACATTTACAAGATAATAGAATTGATTCTAATTGCCCCTTCTTTCAGTCTTCGCTTAGCAAAAACTCCCGTCCTTCACTACCATGGTAGACCACAGAAATCAGCCTATAATTATGCCATAGCAATACTCACCATATCAATAAGTGTAACCGTGCTCATTATTTGCGCTTTCAACCGCCAAATATCGAGGATCATCGAGAGGATGGCACTCTAGAGGGTCGTCGAGTGCTCATTGCGTATGAGCACATACGTCATTAATTGTCTCTCATGTAACGTCGTTTCTGTGAGCATGTCATTTGGGAAAGTGAGACAAGAGATTATAACTGTTTAATAATCTTTTTGTAGGTCTTTTAATTGTATTCTGATCTCAAAATAATTTGACCTACATTAATAACATTTCTGATTCAAACGAAATATTTCTGGCATGAGATCCACTTGCTTCAATCGATTTGACTGGATTTAAAGCATGCATTGACAGGTTACCTGAAATAATTACTGATCAAATTTTATAACATCATCATTATCTGCCTAACCTTTTTCTAACTGTCTTGGGGACCTGGTTTCAGTCTAACCGAATGCTACTGAATACTAATAT
Organism: Polymixis lichenea; assembly: GCA_949091785.1. Taxonomy (NCBI): domain Eukaryota; kingdom Metazoa; phylum Arthropoda; class Insecta; order Lepidoptera; family Noctuidae; genus Polymixis; species Polymixis lichenea. The sequence continues at coordinate 1,374,157 of OX420948.1, forward strand.
TTTACATGGAGCTATTACCTCTGTATCCTCTTCAGTCCAGTTACTGGGAAAAACGATTTATCTCTTGCAAGACTGGTAGTGAATCTTCCAGGCTTGTGATTTCCCGTAACACCATATAGCTTGTGTGCACAAATAATTTTATTTGATTTGATGGAAGTATCAAAAGCTCATCTCGAGTCATTTTCATTGCACAATTTTAAGAAAATTGGCTACCGTAACACAAACTACGAATATCCAAACATATGGATTGTTTGTGTTACAGCTTTGAACCCCAATCATATTTACAAACTTTCCAACACCAATGTTGTGTGCTAACACCTTCTCTCGTACTACTACATCGGAAAGTTCAACACCAACACAAACTTATAATTTAATCTAAACTTAATTTCTTAAACAATGTACATATGCTTTACCAAGAAACGTTTCCATGTTTTGATTATTTAGTTATTATTAATTCAGAGTAACAAAAGGACAGGCAATATCATGTCTCCATACATAACATAGCCAATATTAATTATATTGTGAGTAATGTAAACAATGCATCGTGCATAGTAATCGGTGCATGATTCGGGATCAATATATTGGTCATAGACACTGCTTCAATGGAAGGAATATTTAGTAGATAGTCTTGATCGTTGCCACTTTTGTGCAATTGCATCATTCTTATCAGAATTGACAATGTTAGTGTTCACATGGTTTTATCTAAATGATGATCTATAAAGAGAGAACTTAATTATTTGAAAACCACCTTGACAATATCCACCACTCAAACAATCTGCCTAGCATTTTCCCATCTACATATTATGTTGAGGTCAGCTTCCAGTCTAATCGGATGCAGCTGAATACCAGTATAGAGGTATGAGGAACAGGGTGTAAAGAAGGGAGGATCTTCCGACCAGACGGGTGTTGTGTCTGGTGGGCAACTGCCCGACGATCCATGTCGGGATCTTGTATATATGTAGATCACGCGGTAACCTCTGCTTGCGTGATGTAGCTGCGGTGTGACGTCAAGTATTGAGTAGTTCCCATATGGCATTGTAGATGGCGCCACTTTACTTTTTGTGTTTTCCACATTTGTTGATTTGAAGTTTCGTATGTGGGGCATTGTAGATGTCCGCCACACCAGTATTTTACATGAAGCGACTGCCTATCTGACCTCCCCAACCCAGTAACTGGGTAACACGATACCATTTGTTAAGGCTTGTAAACAGACTTGTGGGCTTCTGACTACCCGTAAAGCCCACGAAATCCGTGCAAATACACCGCACTTTGATAATCTCCTTAATCTAAACTCAACTAGCGATATTTCTATGTTGCTGTTTGATAATCCGTTGCAACGAGCGCTTGAATTAGCATATCCCCGGCCAATAATATTGCACGACACACTATGTACGTGATATGCATCAGGTTAAACCGTAATTATACTGGCACAGCTATTGTGGGGCGTTCCACTGGTTTATGATCTGAGGAGACAAGGCTGGTTTATTACTGGTATTGAAGCTATTTGTGTGAAATATTTGAGATAGTGGTTTTGACTTTTTGATAGGTTTAGTTAGAGTTTAAAATAATATTAGCTTAACGTGATTAAAGATTAGGAATAGAGGAGGTTTATGTAAATATGGATGTTGGTATAAATGAGATTGATAAAGTCCACCACCCAATGACCGATCATCATTGAACTTAGCACATAATACCTGTATATTTTTTCATGCAGAAGATTTTTTCCGGCGTTCTCGCGGGTGAATCAAAAGCAAGTATAGTATAGTAAACGTACATATATTATACTCGTATATACATACAAGTATGTACATCTCAAAGGTGAATAAGGAAACATTGTTCGAAGCAAATTTCTTGTAAAATGGTCTTCAAATAGATGAAAACATGACATGAAAAATATATCTTATCGAGTTGATTATGTCAATATCAAAGAGATTTTAACTTGAAAAGATTTGATGGAATACCTTCAAGTCTTTTCAAGTGAAAGTAAATCCTTTGATATTGATGGATTACTCCTTTAGAGAATTAAAAATTACACGTGCTAAACAAGTATTTGAAAGGGGCTTGTGGCTAAGTAACAATAGCTGCACGGGTCGATCGATCAGGTTAAGCTACGCTTGCCGCGGTTGGTCCGTGGATGGGTGACCATCTTTACATACCAAGACCCCTCCGTGCCTCGGAAAGCACGTTAAGCCGTTGGTCCCGGCTGTCATTTGTGGATCTTTGACAGTCGTTACGGGTCGTCAGAAGCCCGATAGTCTGACAACCAGTCTTACCAAGGGGTATCGTATTACCCCAGTTACTGGGTTGTGGAGGTCAGATAGGCAGTCGCTCCATGTAAAATACTGGTATTCAGCTGCATCCGGTTAGACTGGAAGCCGACCCCAACGTAGTTGGGAAAAGGCTAGGCAGATGATGATGATGATGAAACAAGTATTTGAAATTTCTCACATACCTACTCGTTTTAAAATGTCCCGATAAAAATCTACCATGATGAAAATACCTGAAACACGTGCAACCAAAATAAAATTGTCGGTACTTAAACTTAAAGTTTCAGACGTCCCAAATTTTTTACCGAGTCCATTGAAGAAAAATCTCTTAAACGTTAGCAGTTCGTGTTTAACGTAGCGTGTACAACATGCCCCGACATGGCTCGTTTCCGGTCCCACTAAAAGTATAAACGGTAAGTGCTGAAAATGTTCTTTAGTACTGTACTGATATTTATTTGCGTAAATTAGGGAGGATTTTTTGTTGATCCTTGTGTTTTTTTCCGCTTTTCTGTCTTTTTAACCCACTTCAAAAAGGAGGAGGTTCTCAATTCGTCGGAACCTTTTTTTTACATTTTTTTTATGTATTTTCCCCGATTACTCGAAGATGGCTGGACTGATATGAATTTTTTTTTTGTTTGAAAGGGTATACTTCCCAGGTGGTCCCATGATCATCAAGTCAGGATCTGATGATGGGATCCTGGAGAAATACAGAGAACTCTTCAAATTTTATAGGCACACTTAAGCGATTTGGGTAGTTTTTGGAAGAGTACTTTCTCGGAGTAGTCCCATTTCAATTTGGTGAAGATCTGATGAAGAGCTTCGGAGATAGGCAACGGAACTTCTCAATAAATGGTAGCAAATGGACTGGAATTTCTGAAATCTCATGCCTGTCTATTGTTTACACCAGTTCGTAACATAACATCAGGCCGGGACGCTGTGAAGGGGTAACATGTGAAGCACTAAAAAGTGTAAAATATTTTTTTTTTTTTCAAAAAAATACAACTGACTTCCAAAAAAACACTAAAAAGTGAAAAATTACTTTAATTTCGGAAGGCGGTGACAAAAAATTAAAATACATATCCAAAGTCACCGACTTCCGAAATTAAAGTTATTTTTCACTTTTTTGTGTTTTTTTGGAAGTCGGCTGTTTTTTTTTTTTTTTTGAAAAAAGTTTTTTTGTTCTCTCTTGCAATCTGAGTTCAATCCTTTTGTAGAAGTCACGCCATCGCCTTCTGGGCCTACCGCGTTGCTGGTTCTATTTTTTTTTTGTTTAACCTGTACTATCCCACTGCTGCGCTAAAGCCTTCTTCAAGTATTTCCAGCAACTCTTTTCTCGTAACATTAAGTTTTTGATTGTCAATTTACCATACCAACAAGCCAAGCATGATGACTAAATTTATTAAAAACCAAAGAATATAGCGGTTCAGCGATGCGGGCGAATTTTCTGATGCCGTATGATTTTTTCTCGCTTGTGTTTATATGTGGGTTACTAATTTAAGACAGTTAGCTTGTAAATTATGCTGACATAAACACATATTTTAATGTACGGAAATATCATATTTCGCTGAGTTTATTTTATTTTTACTTGTTTTTTTTTTGTTTGTGTGGATCAATAGTAGGTACACCGATTTTTTTTTTGGATTTTCCGTTTTTATTAAGAGTGAATGTGTGGAAGGATCGTGATATTAATACAACGGTAGATTTTACCCTTTTGTAGATCTACATTAACGACTTTTGATTCGTAAAGTAATTGAATAGACCACCCTTGGGTTTACTGAACGATATTTCAAAAATACATAAATGTAATGCATTCATAAAAACCACATCGACCCAAAATACACTAAACGCTCTTTGATAAACAGATGAAACTAATTTATTATCCACCCTTACTATAAATACCACAATATAATGGATTGCAACAGAAACCAAAACACATTAATACATGTCAGTCCAGATCTTACCCAAAACATGTGTACAAGTGTCCTGAAGGACGGGGGACCTACGACAGACCCTTGAGGAACCCTTTCAGTGTCGTCGCAATAAATCAAGTCCTAATGACAGTCACGTTTTTTTCAGCCAAGAATACACTTAGAGGTAATCAGAAAACGGCTGAACAAAGTGAGCACCCCTTTGCAAAGGCACAAAATGTTGTCGACTTGTTTTTCTGTGTTCGAAGCAGTCAAATGCTTACGGTAGGCATTTCAGACGAGGGTGGTTTGGCATATTCGGGTCACGTTTTGACAAAAAATGAGATGATTATGTTAAGTTGCAGAAATTTTACTATTATTGCGAGTTGAAATGTTTGGTTCTTAAGGTTTTGGGAGCCAAAGAAATTGTTATATTTAGATGAGAAACATTTTATTATGATAATAGCGTTTATCTCGCTTCAAAATCTGTTACAATTGCGCCTAGAAAATAGTCAAGCAATCCAAAAGTAGGCACAAACATAAATGTGTCTACGAAATTATATTTGTCCCATTCTGAACACTTCTTACGCGAATTAAGTACTCAGATTCGTGAACCCTTTGCAAGGCAAACGAGCGTAAGACAAGTAAATATAAGTTAAGCAAATGAAAGAGATGGATGGATAGTTTCACGTATGGATTCTAGGCATGTTCATGTTCGGAGAGAATAAGATGATTATATTATTAAACTTTGGAAATTTTCAGCTTTCGAGTTAGTTAGCGACTAGGTTTTAATTTGATTTTAAGTGTAAGCTTTTGGGAGAATTTGTGGATGTTATTGTTTATTTTAATGCAGGTTTAAGGATGTGTTTACAGGTTATGCAAACTGCAAAATCGATGCGATTAGATTTCTACAGCGTGCCATCATTATGATAGTCTAATTTACGTACCTACCTATGTAAGTAGTGTTCCTAATTGATACCTATAGTAGCTAGTTAGTTATTGTCTTGTACTTGTTCCTTTTAAAACCTAAAAGTGCATCTCAAATTCTTTATATAAAAAAAGAATTTTCTAAGTTCTTCTCAAAACGACAATCAAAATTAACGATCTTCCTAAACAAAACAAAATTACCATCATCATTTACTCGACCCATAAAAAAAAAACTTAAAAGCATTATTAATCTCAACGTTACTTGCTTATTAAACTCCAGGGATCGCCCTCTTGCATACATAATATCCAATAAGTAAGCTAAGTTTCTTCATTAAGTTAGTAAAGGAGATATAAGAAATAATTACAAAAATAATCGTCTGCTTAACATACAAGGAGCATTGGGCCAACACGATCCCCGTAATATGCAATGTAGATTTCATTACACGTTGTGCATGATTTTATGAAAATGCAACTTAGCAACAACTTGGTTTATTAAAGAATTCAACTTCGAAGAAGTTTTCTTTTTAAGTTCAAAGAAAAAGGTTGTTTGGAATTTAAAACTTGTTTGTTAGTTTTAAGGCCTTTCAGGTGCTTTATTTTTATGCTAAGTGTGGGTGTGCCAGGAATTTACAAGAGATAAAGAATGAATAATAGATTAGAATATTTATTTAGCAATAGAAGTTAGAATATTTATTTTTTGTAGCCAGAAGTTTGAAGGTTTTACTCAAATATGCTTCTTATTTTTTATCTTATGGAATAAAAAATGTTTGGTCCATGACGTTGATATTTGTTATAAAATGTATTCTTCATCGAAAAATATTCTATGATATCTATTAGAAAACCCACAAATGGCAAACCATTTAAAAATAACGAGAAAAAGACCCGTAAGCCTCTTAATGGAAAATAAATGTACTATGACAACTAAAGATCAATAAGATACTAAAAGTCCTACGCAATATTCTTCGGACAAAATGGTAGAATTAATTCTTATACCGTTTCTTCTAACATTTCAAGACAAATTGCAAAATTTCCAGGCAGTTCATTCAAATGTTACAATTGTAATAATTTTCTGCTTGCTTTTAAGCATAAATTAGTAGGTATCTATGTATAAAATTTTTAAAAAAAAATTTTTAATGTTAAATTGCTTTATTATCTGGGGTTTAGTGGTGTAGGAAGAATGGCTACTGAAGTATATGATATTATGAAAAAGATTGGTAACTTTTAGTTTATGATCAGAGATCGGATATTCGGATGCATATTCACCTTAAATTGCGGTGTTGGCTAATATGGAACGCGCTTTTGTATCGAAAAAATCTTCATTTAATGTAAAAAAATGTTTTAACTAACACACACTATCCCTACTCTAATAGACTTTATACTCCCTACTTACACATATTTGCAACGCGATTAATTTTAAATAAATATGTGTCTGAATAGCTATGCAATCCTAATAATTTAGAAGTCGCTTCCATATTATACGCCTGACTAGTTATGCATTCCCAGTGCTCCTAGCATCCCGAGAATTTTTTATTAAAAATAAAATATTTTTTAAGCATTAATATTTTTCATACTTTCATAACTAAAAATTAACTTTAAGTAAATATGCATCCGATTATCCGATTTCTATGATCTTTAGTATAACTAGATATTAAGGGGAACCTAGTCACGGGCTCGAACTCAATGATGGGTCTGGCTAAAAAGCTACACAGACTGTCCGACAGAGGTAGTATCAATGATGAGCAGTTAAAAGCTAGTCTACGCATACAACATTATTGAGTGAGATGCAGGATCATTTATAGTACAACAGGTGCACTAAAAATTAAGAACAGTCCTTCGAAAGATCGGGTTTTATAAAAAAAAAGACTGCTTATATCACTAACAATGAAGTATATTATACTTTTCGATATTTGAGCTTTGTAGGTACCAGATTTCACATTTATTTTATTACTTAAACACGCCCAAAATTAGCAAGAAAAACTAATCTTTGTTGGTTCCTAACTTTTTAATGGCTTTTTATTTTAGTATTCTATTTCCGTACAGACAATATTAATAATGAGACAAAACCATACATGTTTAATTTTTAATGTACATTGTCGAACAGTGGAGTAATACACTCCCAAAGTGTGTATGGGAAAAATGTGGACTAGATTCACCTTAATAGTAAATATGACGCCATGTATTGAAAAGCATTCAATGATATAATTAGACACAAAATTAAAATAATCTTAATTTATTGTTTGATTTCGATTACTAACATCGAAATAGCTGTATTTTACAGATACAAAGCGCGATATTACTGTAGTTATATACCTGATAAAAGTTAAAGCACGAAAATAAAATTAACTGCGGTGCCAATTTTATTTGAACAATTACTAAAATATCATAATAAACTAATCCATACGAATTAATTGGTCCTGCAATGAAATATTTTTAATTATGTACGTCTATTTTCCTTCTGACGTAATCAAAAAAAGCGGCCAAGTGCTAGTTGGACTTGCATAGGAAAGGTTCCGTCCCAACATGCAATATTTAACACTACATATTTTCGTTTCTTGCATGGGCACCCCCTCTTTTACATTTACTATAATTTTATTATGTATTGTTAGCAGCAATAGTACCATACACTTTGATAAAATTATAAGTGTCTATACCGATTACGATTTAAAAAATGTAATAGACAGACCTATGACAGACGGACGGACAGACAGCGGAGCGTTAGTAATAGGGTCCCGATGGTACCTTTTGAGTACGATAACCAAGAAAATGTGTGTCAACTACTAATGAAAATGTAACAACCATTTTATGTTTCATAACATAAGCCAACAATAATTATTATTGAAGCTAAGACAATATGGTTGTTTAGCAACAAAGCCCTTAATAACAGTGCTATCTTGTACTGTATTAAATGTACTAAATCCAACCTGTCGCTTGGATTCAGTACATGATTCTGAACCAGGCGTTGAGATTTTTCGTTTTTAACCGTTTAGGGTTTTCTAAGTAACAGCTAATTTTTTTAAATAATCGACGTAATATTGTAAGCGGGGGCGATCCAGAACCATGTACCTACGGTCGTCTCCAGGGTAACAGATTGTGCGTCGATGCCGCTGCCACCTTGTGTAACATATTATTATTCGATTTTAGAAACAATAATCACTTGTAAGTTAGAAGTAATTCTTGTAACTCATTGTCTACAATGGCTCAGTTCGGCCGCTTACGCCGTCAGAAAAGTAAGACAATACACTGACGTTGATACAGCTCGGTTAGTCTATTTTAGTTATTTTCATAGCGTTATGTCCTACGGCATTCTGCTGTGGGGTAAAGCGGCTGACATTCAAAATATTTTTGTTCTTCAAAAACGAGCTGTTCGTGCAATTTACCAACTAGGTGCTAGAGTTTCTCTGAGAGAATTTTTTAAAGATATTGGTATTCTCACGGTGGCATCACAATTCATCTTCGCTAACATCTTATATATTAGGCAAAATATACACTTATACACTAAAAACAGTGATACTCATAATATTAATACTAGAAATAAGGACAAACTACGTGCTCCCTTTCACCTGCTTCATAGGGTTCATAACTCATTTGCTGGGCTTGGTATAACCTTCTATAACAAGCTTCCTTCTTCTTTGTTAGATTTACATTTTAATGCGTTTAAAGCCAAAGTAAAATCAAATCTTTGTTCGAAGGCATACTATTCTATCAACGACTACTTAAACGATAAGAATTGTTGGTCGCTGTGATTAACTCAAGACAACGTTTATGTTCTTTCACCAGAATTAGCTTGACTACTGACAGGTCATATGAATTACTTCATATCATTGTTTATTTAACTTGACTGCATAAACCATTTATTTTTTTATTTTTTATTAATTAAATTTTCATTTATCGTTGAATGATGGTTATATGCTATTATTGTATAGAATCAAGTTCTTCCAACATAACAGACAGCTGTGCTGCTGGGGAGTTTGTTGCGCCACTTCTTCTTCCCAGCTAAAGCACTAGGAAGTGGTGAAGGGCGGGCTTTTTGGGGGGACTGTCTTATGTAATTTTGACGTTCAAAAAGTGCTGACTCTCAGCCTAGTTTGAATAAATGACTTTTGATTTTGATTTGATTTTGATTTTGGTCTCGTGAGTTCAGCTTCTGTGTTTTGTAACTGACATATCATAATCAGCCTATAACGTTCCCACTGCTGGGACACAGGCCTCCTCTCTGTGGGAGAGAGTGGGCCGTAATCTACCACGCGGTCCAGTGCGGGTTGGTAGATGTCACATACCTTCGAATTTTTGGTTCTAAGACATGCCAGTTTCCTCATGATGTTTTCCTTCACCGTTTTGAGAGCAGTGGTGATGAAATAATTTACACAAAGTAAAGCGCCTTCTGTGTTCGAACCTACGACCTGCATCTCGTAAGTCGCGGCAGTTACCACTGGGCCACCTCTGCTCCCATTTGTAACTGTATTTTTTTCATAAATTAAACTCGCCTTTCATGTCTGTCTTTGTGAGCGTGTTTTAAATAAGAATAAATGTTATCTTAGGTCACATTTTGCCCTTTTTAGTTCATGTCACTCAGTTATTAATTGGAAAAAGAAATCCCATAACCTTCAAAATTAATGTAAAAAATACAGATTACCATTTTTAAATTGGTGATGTATTTATCGAAAGTTCTCTAACAATACCAATATTATCTTCGAACAAGAAACTTAGTTTCAACTCTTACTTGTTACCGAGATTCAAGACATTGTAATTAATTACTGTAAGGAAAGAGTTTGTTTAGCTTTTGGTTGTGTAGATATTATTATGTTCAAAATTAATTTTCGAAAATAAATTTCATACTGTTCTGAGTTTATACTGAGCAGCGGCTTGGCCCGCGTGGGGTCGGAAAATATCCCACGGGAACGTAATACCGGGAGAAAAAGTATTCTGTGTTAAACTAGGTTATAGACTATATTGTGGGCCAAATTTCATTCAAATCCGTTCAGCCAGTTCTGAAATGAAATGATATGTTTATTTATGTAAGTAGATCTTAAAAGACACTTTTACACGTCAATATTTTGTTGGTCAATATTTTTTAAAAATAGATGGCGCCGGCATTTCCTAGCTGACTGTTCCCTGAGAAGAAAAGCCGAAACAAACTCAGAGGTCATGGTCTCTTTTAAAGTCCAAACATTATATTATTTAAATTTTATGTGAGTCTAACAATGCAGGGCAATGTCTGGATTAAATAACAAACATCCAAATATCTAAATATCCTAACATTTATAATATTAGTAGGATTTGGGTTTTGAAATCGGCAGGATTTTTTTTAAATTTTACTCATTCACGTTTACAAAAAAAAACAACGCATCGCATTGCGAAAATCGGGCTACAGTGGGTGAGGGGTTAAAAAATGCTTTGCGCTGCGGCGCATTGTGGCTGTAATGCGCGCTTCACTTAATTGGTACCTACTTGAGAATTTGTTTTTTTTTTTGTAAAATGTTTTTGGGTTAATTTGCCATAAGATGTTTTAAATTAACTCAATATCTATCATTAACTTTAGATTTCACACATACACACAAAATTAAATTGAGTTACATGCGTACTTAAATTTAATAAGTTTGTGTGTCACGCACCACGCATCGTGCTGAAGTATAAAACTGATTTACATCCGTTACCTCACACTTCAGGTCCAGTTGAAAACCATCGTCAGGCACAAGTTGCCTGACATGTTTGCTGAACTGGGCACAGCCCTGAGGCGCACACTTTTTAACCGACTTCAAAAAAAGGAGGAGGTTCTCAATTCGTCTGTATGTATTTTTTTATGTTTGTTACCTTAGAACTTTCGACTGGGTGAACCGATTTTGATGATTCTCTTTTATTTGAAAGCTAGTGCTTTCCGTGTGGTTCCATTTCAATTTCATCTAGATCTGATGATGTGTTTCGGAGACAGACAACGGAACTCTTCAAAATATAACAGTAAATCAACCGCGAATGCTGCTATCGCGTAAATATGCATTGTTTTGGCCCCAAGTATGAAGAAATTTTGAGTTAGTGGGGTAGGTACTATAACTAAAACAGTGAAAAATAAAAACTTTTGCCAAAAAAAACAACCGACTCTCGAAAAAACACTACAAAGTGAAAAATAACTTTAATTTCGGAAGGTGACAAAAAATTAAAATACATATCCAAAGTCACCGACTTCCGAAATTAAAGTTATTTTTCACTTTGTAGTGTTTTTTCGGAAGTCGGTTGTTTTTTTTTGGTAAAAGTTTTTTTAAATAGCAGCTCATTTTTTATTTTTATTTTTATCTTCTGCACATTGTGTGCCTTTTTGTCTGTGCTAAATAAATGTATTTTTTTCTTTCTATCTTTCATTACATTGCTCTGAATAAATTACGGAGGATGTATATCGCAATGATCACGAAGCCAATTCTTTTTTATTGAAAAATCTTTTGTGTGCCTGTATCTTTTACAAAACTGTAGATACCTGTAGACCGAACTTAATGAGTCCTCCTTTTTACAGAGTCGAGAGTACCATCTGTGGTGTTATTAATTCCATGTGTGGCATAAACTACCAAGTTCTTAGCTACGAGTAACATTTCTACGCTTAGTATATAATACGTCTGGATTATCTGACACTTAACCGCTGTACTGTTCAAGTGGTACTGAGGTATTTTGTATTTGTACTGTTAACATTTACGTTGCTTACCTTGTCGGTAAATGTGGGTAGGTGGGTAGTGTAACGGTGTGTGTACACACCAGCTTTATCTCAGTTCGTGTTTGTATCTTTGTAATTAGAAACTAGTTGTGGTTCCTCTACCTTCCAGGTTCGAGTATACGTCCTACTCATTTTGTGATGAATCTGTTTATCCCAACCTGCACTCGGCTCACATGGTAGATTAAGGCTCCCACTCACCGCGTCCCATTATAGGCTCATCATGATCTATGTTTGTATTTTTTTCATAACACTTGAGATATTATTATCATCAACTTTGCTTTCACTCTAAGCTAATGCTGCTAAAATGTACCTAGTGTTATAAATGTCGAATAATTATGTCAATCCATCATAAATTAAGGGCAACCGTAATTAAAAGGTTGAACCTTAGTCTGTGTTTTCCGAGGCACGGAGACCTCTCGCCTTTTAAATAATTACTTGCATGGTGCAGCAAAAACACAGCTTGACTTTGTAATTTATTCAAAATCAAAAATCAAAATCAAAATATTTTATTTCACATAAACCTGCAAGGGCACTTATGAAACTTCAGAAGCTAGGTGCACGGTTCCAATTTGTCGCTTCCTATGGAGAGAGCCGGCAAGAAACTCCACGGTTAGTCTTTTAAAAATATTTGGGTTTTACAATGTTTTCAAATTACAGTGATAATAGGTATGGGAGGCCAGTGCAGACCTGTCAATAAGTACCAGGTACTTATTGATCTACGGCTCTTCTAATTTTAACCACAAGCCCCTCGCAGCCTTTCCCTGCCCTTTGAATATTTTTGACAAAACAACAAAACTAAGTGGACAACTGCCATAATACCAGCTGACTGACTTTCGGCGAAGTTATTACAAGTTTAAATGACCTCTTAAATGACCCGCGCGTTCCACACAAACCCATCTTGATGAGGGTCCCTTCCTAAACAAGTTCTTTAACTTCAAACTTTACCTATGACTAAAACACGACAAAATAAATGTAGATATTGCCGTTTTTTGTTTGATTTTTATAATTGCTAAAATTTTTAGTTACTGGAAAGTGATAACTCAAAGCAAAGCACCGTTCCAATTAATGTCTTTCTTTTTTTGACGTTTCAGATGATAAGGGTAAATTATTACTGGTCCTAATTTTTTGGAGTAGATACCAAGCAATTTTAGGTTTTCTTAGTTATGATTAGGTATAGATAAAAAACAACAAATAAAGAAGTCTTCAAATTGTCTGCCTTAATCGATTTATTTATGGATAAAAAGACCAGAAGAAATCCACAGTTCACGATAAAGCGAAGAAAAAAACAAAACATACAGCCTGTTACCCACTCCTAACTTTTAAATTGGAAAATTTAAAAGTGTACTAACAGCAACATTAATCCGCTTGCTCCCAGGCGCATCATTATTTACTCTGCAAATTTCTTTAGCAACGCCCTAAATTTCCCAGGATGGCAAACTATAATCTCTTGGCCAGTAGCCAAGGAGGTGAGATGCTAAAAGTTAAACGAGGGGCTGGAGCCAAGCAATAGAACTGGAGTTGGCTAAGGGGTTTCACCAGGTAGCAAATGCAATACCAATTTGAGGTGGTTTATGAATTTTGCATATATTTTTACTGTAGATAAAATTAATGGGACAAAGACTGAGCTGTGTTTACCAATCCTTAGAATGATAGGTCATTTTAAGGCTGAGGCAATTGCAGTCACAAAAATGAACCTTTAAGGGGGAAGCGCCAGTGTAGCCTTTGAAATTATAATTCTGTTACGTTTTTGAAATTGGCAGGTCAGTGATCGCCGGTATATTGAACAAAATTTGATTCGTATTTACAGTATTATAATAATTGAAATCAACAATAGAGGATTCCGGTGACTGGAACCATCCATGATTGAATATAAAAATCTATTGTTGAAGCCAAAAATAGTACAGTCAAACGAAAAAGTATTTAAAGTAATGATTCAGTCATTCATTGAACTCAGAGGGAGTTTATTGAATGACTATGTCATAAAAAAGTCGCTAAATGGGATTAAATGAACAGATGATTTTAATGCTTATGATTCTGTGAAGCCCTATTCGTTACGGTCATGAATCATATTTTAATCTACATACAATCTGACACACACTGAGCTGCACATTTCGCGAGCGACCTTAGCGCACCCAAGTTCACTTTACTTCAATTATGAATAACTGACAGAAATATAATCTTACTTCAGTCAGCATTTTTGCTTTCAACTATAGTAAGCGCGTTATCAACTGAGTCGTCGGGCCATAAATCATTTCCCTATGTCTATTTCGCTTGCACTTACGGACCTTATGGAGCCAATTAGTGAAGGGCGTAACAATAAAAGAAATATATCGATAAGTAACGTTTATTATCGTATCTTGTTCATAAACTTTAACAAGTTAACAAAGTTTTGATATTAAAGTATACGGGTTTTATGTGCGTTTAATTTAGTATGATATTAGTGACTACAAGACATATTACAAGGGCTAATATTGCCATGTATTTTCTTCAAATCAACGTAGAAAAAACTATCCATAGTGCGCAACGAGTGGTAACACATGAATGTATTTATTTAATTGCAGTAATCACATTTATAGCAAAAAAAACACGCACTGCAATTGCATTTGGTAACGAACAATTAGAAGCGTACAGATCATTAGTGACTCATCGACACCACGTGAGCAGGTAGCCGTTTACCGAAAACGGTCCCGGCGCTTTGCACATTCCTATCTCTATTGACATTTATGGCCTCACGACTCAGTTGATAACGCGCTGACTATAGATAACCCGGAAAAACAATTTAATAATTCCCAAAACATAATAATTTGGAACAAGCATTAATAATAACAATTTACCCCTTAGTAGAAAAAACACAGGCTTCTAAATGCATTATGGACAAAAATAAAATCTTACTTCAGTTCGCATTTTAGGTTTCACCTAGTTAACCCATAAAACCATTTAATAATTCCCAAAGCATAATAATCTGCGGCAAAGCATGTACCATTATCCTTTACCTCTTAGTAGAAATAACAGAGGCTCCTAAATTATTCCAAGTCTACAAGCGAGTGGAGTGGACCGGTGCGAGAAATGACATCCTTAATCCACTCTTGTCCATCCGTGCCCATGTGGCTTGGCCGTTGAAAGGTCCCCTGTGTGGACACTATAAACATGTTAATGCGGTGTCCAATGTTTGTCCCGAGGGCCACCAACTAATTCCAAACGGGCCTTGCCTTGATTAACATATAATGTTCTCGTGTGGTGTAGACTTGCTGTGTAGGCGTTTTGGAATTGCTGACGTCAGAAATGTCAGCTGTTGTTGAAAATTTAAATAAGAATGTTTACGGGAACATTGTATTGTTTAGAGTTGGGTTTTGAAGTGTTTTATAGCTTAATGTTCTTGTACTTGGATGATATGATATGTTTCAAAAGAACTAATATTTTTGTGTTTTGTTGGAATGGCACACATAATCTTTTCTTACTTATATAAACATTTATTGATTTCGTGATTCGTAGAATAAATACAAAAATGAATAAAATTAAGCTCCGGAAAATAAGTAAAGTGAAATAAACAGGTAGGCTATTGTGTTTTCACAGAAGCGAGTCAATATTATTATTTTAATAACGAACGGAAAATGTAAGTTATTTGTTGTTAATATTATGCTAAAATAAGCATGTGATATCAATAATATTTTATTTAGTAGCCATAGCATACCGTTGTGCTCATTAGTTCCTTTAGCAGTTTCTTTGAAGGAACTATTTGCACTCCGTACCTGGTTTTTTGGTATTAGAAACTAAGTGTTATGGACTTCGTTAGTAATTAGAATCTCATTACCTTTTGCGAACACAAACATCACCTTACCGGTACAGTTACCTTTGTTTTTATATTTACCAGCCCAAAAATCATAATAATACTTATTTTCCTTGACTTTTGTTCGGGACAAGTCAGAAGATGGAATCATGTTGACCGCAATCCAATTTCATGTAATACCTATCTATTTTTCCAGACAATGTATCACTCAAATATATTGAATGGAGCCTAGAACCAACGAAGAAAAACAACACAATTTTATCTTTTATTATCGAGAAAATTTCTTCGCCAACTATCAATGGTCGCAGTTATTGGTATTGACAGAATCATTTCTTTCTACTGGCTGTTAGATTTTAGCTTCTTCCTTTTTTGTTTTCGAGGAAGAATCATCCCAGATAATATAGTTACTACGTCTCCATTAAAATAATCCTTTCCTTTGTATCAAAAACCTCATGCTAATACAATCAGTAAACCACTTAGCAAGTCTTAGTGTGGTAATTACGACAGTATCCCTAGAGAATCGTTCATTGTAGCGGTCTCCGAGAAAGCGTTGCCACCGCTAAGTATTCACGAGTTGATTATCTTCAATTCTAGGGCTACTTCAGTGAACTACTTTCAGAATTACCGTTTCCAAGAATCGTGTAAGTATTATTGTGTTAACAGGATTCTTCAGAATGTATACTTCAATTGTTTTTGATTTCACATCCCAGTCGTGTTTGCTATTCATTAATTTACAACAAACTCTGTAGAAATATTGACTCTCTTTCGATCTTGTTTTTTTCATCAACCTTCATGTTATTTCTTTAATGTATTAGTTTTGTTTAAATAAGCTTTTTATTAGATATCTGATTCTGGAAGATATTTATCTTCATGTTATGCTCTATTTACATAAATTATTATGTTGACATTTTATTAATTTTGGTTTATGAACCACAAAAGAAGTCATAAATAAATATTAAAGTACCTACTCATACTTTAATTCGAAAGGATTTTTTTAAATAAAATATTGTCAGTCTTATTGGATTTTTCGACTAGAAATTTTCTTGTTCTTTGTAGCCGGTGCTCTTATAATGGAAATTGGATTGCTCACTACCACGTGGGAGCTATATCATAGATAAATAAGCATGTAGGTACCCTATTACATCTCTTTTTCTCTTCGGGGAATTCATTTCTAATGTTGCTCGTATCAGAAGATATTACATTACAGTTTATCCAAAAACTCCAGACTGAATATCATTTTTAACTACCGTAATACATAAATTACACACCTGACGAGCCATCCTCATTTGACCAACTTCAAAAAAGGAGAATGTTCTTAATTCGGTTAAATTTTTAATGCTTGTTTCCTCAGAACTTCGTCATTTATGAACCGATTCGAAAAAAACTTCTTTCATTTTATTTGGGAAAATTTGAATGGGTAACTACATATATTCACCAAGTGGTCCCATAACATTTGGTCAAGTTCTGATTATCGTTTTTTGAGTTAGCTTCAACTAAGTTTATATTGATGATGTTACAAATATTCCAGTCAATGTTATTTTACTTAGCAAGTGAAGTCAGACAAATTTGCACAGCTAAAAAGTTGAACTTGAAAAGCTTATTTAAAAAAATAATCGACTTCCAAAAAATCACAACAAAGTGAAAAATAACTTTAAATACAGAAGTCGGTGGCAAAAAAACGAAGATACAAAAAGTTCGCGTTGTAGTGTTTTTTTTTTAAGTTGCAACCAATTTATTATATTTTTATTCATTTACCTCTTCACCGGCATGAAATTTAAAATCGTACCCTCGCAAGCTACGCTTATAACATGCACCCCACATAAAAGGAAGGTGACAAGCCCGAACGTTTCACGTGTGCCTTTTGTTAAATACAATGTCCTACTTTATTTGCAGTCAGTTGTTTTAAGAGTATTATTTGTAATGGGAATGGTGACAAAACCCAAGGTTTTTTGGGCCCTGTTTTTGGAACAAAGGCTTCCATTTACATCAAATTGCGTGGTTCAGCAAATTCTTGTAATTTACTTTTTGATGTGAATAATATGTCTGGTTGTATTGTAGGTTTATTTTATCTATTGTGTGAGACACAGAGAGACTGTTATTATAGTGTTCGTTTTGTTATGAACGACCAGCTTCATGTTTTGAAGTGATGGGATTAAAACTGGAGGGTCATTGTCGGCAGAATTGTACATAAACGTACATAAACTCACGCCTTCTTCCGATGGGAGTAGGCATAAACTACAGAACACCACCTGCTACGATCGTTACCTACCACTGACTGTTTCATTTTTAAAGAATTTTGCTGTTTTATACATTCTAAAATGAGTGGAGATTGTTATAATATGATTATTCTTGAGAGTAAATAACTAGTTTAATTTCTATAGGGTTTTAAAACCTCGTATTACGAAAGGCACGAAAGAAAATGGATGATGCAAACATCCCCTAAACCTTAGCTAGAATCATTAATTCACATCTAATTTAAAATTCAGTACCACATCAGAAATTCTGTCCATTAAAATTTCCACAATGTCTCTATTTGAGATAAAACAGTTCTCTAAGAACTTAATGTTCTTTCCTAACACATTTATGGGCTCTCAAAATTTAACATAGAATAAATTTATCTTAATGAATTCTATGTTACTGTAAAGAAATAGAGATCTAGTTTGAATGACAATTGCGTAGTGAACATACTTTTTTCAGCCTAATAATTTTCAAGTATAAGTAAAGCAAAATTTAGACGTCTAAATAATGACAGAAGCGTAATTACGTTCTCAATTAATGACAGATATAATTTTGAGTACTTAATCTATATTAATTTTGTAGTCTTTAATGTAAATCGTTAATCATTTTCTGACTTAAAGTAATCCACTTTATCATATTATTATTCTGTTGTTCACCTGATTATGACACAGTTATTAATAGGGGCACGATTTTTATCAATCAATGTGCTCAGTTTTTTTGGCTTTTTGTCGAGGTCGGCTTCCAGTCTAACCGGATAAATCTGAATACCAATATTTTACATAGTGCGACTGCATATCTGACCTCCACAATACGGTAAGTAGGTAGCACGAAACCCCTTGGAAAGACTGTTTGTCAAACTTTTGACATTCTGACTACCCGTAACGACTGACAAAGATCTATGACTGGTAGACGGGGCCAGCGGTTCAACATGCTTTCCTAGGCTCGGAGGGGTTTTCTAATGTAATTGATGGTCACTCATTCACTAACTGACTGCTGACTGCACCTTTGATCGACGCGTGCGGCTGTGGGTACTCGTTTCGCCATGAGTTCCTCTAGGTTTTTATATGCCAACTAGGTTATGCCAGCGACTTCACCCGCGTGGAGGTCAAAAATTATCCCACGGGAAAGTACTACTGAGATAAAAGTATCTTTTGTATTAATCCAGCTTATAAACTACCTGTGTGTCAAGTTTCGTCTAAATCTGTTCATCGGTTTTTGCGTGACTGAGTTACAAATATTTAAAATTCATAATAGTAGTAGGATTATACGAACGTATTAACTAGCCCAAAGAAAATTGCTTAAATATTTTCTCGCCTGAATTTCAAAATTGACCGAACATTGTTCTAATTAAAAGATCAATCTACTCGTTATTAACAACAGCAAAAGTTACAAAATTAACCACTTATAATGTTACAGATAGAAGCAATCAAATATGAAACTTTTGTAATATTAATATTGATTGGTTCGTACTTGGAAATAGCGTATTTCGCTCACAAAGTTCAATTTACATTACATTCAGCTTGTTGTTGGGTATTGATGAAGTGTTGCTATATTTATACGCTATTTCATCAAAAAAGTTAGAAGGGTAGATGATGAAGATATTTCCATAGAATAATATTTAAAATAAATTAGGTCTTATAGTAGTGAAGCCAAGTAACGAGTCGTTGAGACATTAGCTGTTGATAAGTTTAGTAGTGGAGCGGCTGACTGTCCAGGGCGCGGTGCGCATACTTTAGTTCAAAAATTGAAGAGAAAGCTTAGATAAATCTTCAACAAGCTGTACGAAAATTGCTTGCTCCAGCAAGCATTCCAATAGTGAAAAGATACACAAGTCAGTAAAGTGTGTCTCAGAACTGCCCTGTGTTCCGGGTGAACATAAATCCGGAAGTCTAAATCATAATACAGAAGTGGAAACAAGCATAATCAATGTTGTTCAGAATACACCGTTCCCTTTATCAGGTGGTTGAACAAAAACAAAACACAATAACAAACTAGAACACAGCTCAAATACCGCCATTAATTTAATTCACGGTTCAAATGGTCAATTGTAACCAGGGGTTGTACCAGCCCGAAGTTATGGGTTATACCTTCTAAATGACAAAAGACATAATACAATCATTATAACAATAGTAGCTAGGTACAATTCTCCCCAGCTTCGTAATGTACATATGGAGAAAGAAACCGAACCGTAACTTCCAATTAGTGTTAAATAAGACCTCAACGTCTTGAACTCAGTTGATACACTGTTTCATTTTGTTTCAAGAGAAGCTGAAGTTAACTCCATGTAGATTGATTTGCATAGTACACAACTTTATTCGGAACATTGCTCTGGAATTTTGTAGTATACAACAATGAAGACTTTGCTGTTCAGTGTTTTTGTAGTACGCGAATTGCAAAAGAAAATTTGTGAGTGCAATATTTAGCGTCCATATTGTATTGTATAGGAACGTCAATTTAAATGAGAATGAGATTTTACAAAACAGGTTCATAAATACAAGATTTTGGTAAATACAAACGCTTTAGACAACTTTAATCAGAAGAATAGTGTAGCTGAACTACAGTAACGCTGTCAGACAAAGTGGTGGAAACATAAACATTCCAGACGGTAATATTGTGTCTGGAAAGGGTCAGAGACACAGGGACTTTATAATACATGCTACACAGTTGATAGTTCTTAATTTAGATTCAGAATTCGATCAACATTACAATTTCACACCGAAGTTGTAAGACAATTTAAATTTCGCGTGGGTAGGAGCGTAAATGGGCATGAACTTAAAACCAAACCGTTGCACTATTAACGTGAACCTAACCCACGCATATTTTTGTGTGGTTTGCGTAGAAGATTTATGCTAGTAATATGAAAAAGAGATGTTGCTAGTAGGTACCTATTAGTAGATAAAATACCTAACCATTATTATGGATTTAGTTGTGGTATTGTCTCTAGCCCTCTTACAAATTAACACATAATAAAGTTATTCCAAGTTTAAACCTACAAAATGTATAGTTATTCCTGGTATAACTTTTTACCTGTTTATCAGAGGGTATGCGTTTATGACGTTTTATAACTGTCTTGATTGTGGATATCACAATTAACTTTTACACCTACAGTTATTATATCCTTGAAGAGTATAACCTCAGTAAAAGTAAAATGCAACAACCCGTACTTACGTTTGATACCTTCTGACATCGTTGACCAATAAAAACAGACGATATTGTCTTCTTTCGCTATGAAAACCCAAGCAGCTGTGTTTTTATGGCGTGTGGTGTAATAGCGAAAAGAGTAATTTTCATACAAAGACTTGGAACGCAAAGACAATATTTTTAAGGTGTTATGTGATTACAAACTCGTTCTACGAGTTTTTAGTGTCTTCATTTTATTAAGTGTAGCTTGTGATCACAGAGTCACAATTTTTTATGGGTTGTTTTGTACAATGAAGTGTCTTGATTTCTTGAATCATTTCTTTGCATTAGGTATCGAACTGATTTGGAAATTATTATAAGATTTAATGGAAATTAATACAATACATCGGTTGGTGTAGTAACTGAACTATAATTATTTGGAATCCGCACTAAATGCCGCCTTGCCCGCCGCCCGGTTCAATTCCTAAAGGTAATTTATTGTTTTGCAAAAGGTGGTTGTTTCAGATCTTAACAATTTATTGCTAACAATCTGTTGAACAACAAACAATATTATACCAAGACCCTTCTTCAGTTACTCGTACACATTATTTTAGTAAAGGTTACGCTTACTTATTGTGGCTTCCCATTTTGGGGCCGCATTTGACTGACTTCGTCTACATTCGCTAGATCCACCCCTGTGGCCCACTCCGAAGCACTTGGATATAACCGCCGAGGAGCAATCTTTTCTAAGCGCTTATGATGGTACAAGGGATAGAGAGGAACGTTTGCTTTAATGCGTGTCGAAAGTTAGGGAGTGTGTATTGTCGTTTGTGGGCGAGGTTGTAATCGTGTGGCGTGACGGGATTTTTATGGTATTGTAACTTTTTAAATTATATATAACACATTAAAAAAATCAGTTACCCAATTTGAAAAAATCATACAATAATTACTTTACAAACACAATTAATATTTTACATGTAACAAAATGTAAGAAAGAAAATAAAATGTGTTTATGACTTTAGATTGACTGCTGGTTAAGCAAAATTTGGTTTTAGACAATCTTTCTTTCTTTTAATTTCTTTCACCATGATTCAATGTTGTCCACGTACCAAATAACGTTAGAAATTCCAATTGATTTCACACAATAACAGCCTTTGAACCAATCAACTGTAGAACGTTCTCTCTCTATCTGCTAATATATATAAGTCTATATGTATTTTACAATTTTCTATATCACTAGGTTCAATAATATACAACTACCTATTTACTAAACTTAAAATGACCGTCAAATTACTCAAAAACTGAAAAATTGTTCTGTACTGCACTGAATCCACTCTAAAATAAGTTCCTTTTTTCATATTCCACTCCCAATGGGGTAGAAAATGGTTACGGTGAAAACTTAACCTAATTTCAGCGGTAGGGCCCCTTTTATGTTATTTTGGGTCAGCAAAGGTATTAAGATATTTAGAGGAATTAATTAATCTGACTGAGAGAACAAAATTGTTTATATTTGTTGTTATTTATTTTCACAATTTGGCCATCTTGGCGTTTCTTATTTGTGGGTTCTGTTGTATTTTTTTTTTTTTTGTGAATACAGGTATTTTTAAGTGAAGTTATTATTTTAGTTAAAACTACAACCAATCATCATAAACTCGAATGATGTATGTCTACAATTGAAGCTAATAGAGTCTGAAGAGATTAATATGAACAAAGAATAATAATATAAGTCAAGGCAAAAATTTCAATAATAAAATCCATTACACAACAAGTTGTCTCAAATAACAATTCTAAAACTCTATTAGACATTACAACAACATTATACCAGTATTTTTTTAATACCATTACATAGTTTTTAAGGGCACTTTTTACTCCACTTTATCGTTAACTGTCAAACTTTTCATATTACGAAGAACGTCCACTTAAACCCAAGTCCGTTTAAGGGGTAGACCTTATAGAAACTTTTTCTTTTGCCCTCCCCAAAACAACTGGGACCCTAATCCTTTTCAATATTAAATGTGAATGGGCCTAAATTGCGAAAGTGTCATTAATTACCTTTTGAATATAAAACAAAACTTCTTTTGCTTCATGTTCAGGAAGTGTTCTGTGACCGTGTCAAACTGGGCCTTGTTATGACAAAGATTGTCCTTTTGAATTAAGTAGGTTTGTATATGCATCTATTATTAGCGGCACTGAATAAATCATGAAATTTTATTTTCAGTATTATGTACGGCACTTTTCATATTTGGAATTTATTATGAATGCGCCATTATTTTATTTTCCATGAAATTTAAAAAAAATCCTGTTAACAATTGTGACATACATTTTGCATCGTTTCATTTTGAAGTAACTTAAATAAAAACGTTTCGTTGTCAATAATTAAGGTTTTTATTACCATTCTAATTCATGACGGCTCTTAGTGATCCACTGGTTGGCCACTCTCTGGTATTATTCCATTTATGTCCGTCCTGTGCCAATAATTGTATTTTTCTTTTTATTGCAGGTAAAATGAAGTAAATGCTTTCCCCGAAAAACATCTGGTAACGTTTGTAAATTTAATTTAAAACTCAAAAGTTTTAGTTCTAATAACTAAAACCGTTTGGGGTTCTGTTTCTTATTCAAATATTAATTACGAAATAACTTCTAGACTCGTTAAAAGTTCTAGTTTGTGATCTAAGAGTGTTATTACTTATTCAGTAGATATAATTTTAAGGTTAAATTCGAATAACATTCATATTTCACTCAGCGACATTTAGCAACACCCTAATAGCCTTTCAGACATATTCTGAACACTTTTCTTATCACAAAGTCACACACATAATCAATAAAAAAGCGACCCCATGAATAAGCAAAAACCTAACAAGAGAAAACTTTCACATTTTCGTCCAATCATTCTATCTAATGCTTACGACAATGTCAACATGGGATGCCATCAATATTCTGGCCATTTGGGTCGGTTCTATCGTTGCCTACTGTAAAATTCGAAAATATTATGCGCCCAAACCCTACCAGAGGCTTACACACTCCATTAGGGTTTGATTTATTGGTACCCACTAAAAGGGTCCCTCAAGAAACTATCCTTAGACCCTTACTGTGTATCACTTACATTAGACGTATGGAAATTTTGTCCTGAAATATTATTTGCTTTGATCGTGGTATATGATACGCAGCCATCGATTTCCGTGATATACCAGATTTCGTTTGAGTGCCAATTTTTGGAAGGTCATTTGATAGTTTTATTAAATATCTTAGTAAAAGGCAATGGGGATTTTTTTTAAATCAATACGAGACCATATTCACTTCGCCACATAACAGCTAGAAAGAATTTATAGTTATAAATGCTTTTAGCTGTTAAAGGTTATTGAAAAGTACTAAGTAAGTAAAACTTAAAACTCGTTATCTATATCAAAGTCAGTTAAATGTTAACTTTAAAATATTTCATGCACTTCAAAGTAATGCCACATAACAGCTAGAAAGAATTTATAGTTATAAATGCTTTTAGCTGTTAAAGGTTATTGAAAAGTACTAAGTAAGTAAAACTTGAAACTCGTTATCTATATCAAAGTCAGTTAAATGTTAACTTTAAAATATTTCATGCACTTCAAAGTAATTGCGCATCTTCAAGCTTACTTGCGAAGTGTTAAGCAAAATCATCGCTGGAGAAGTACAAATTAACTATAGCTCAACTTACGGACATAGTGACGTGTAACGAATGAGGAACTTTGTAAACTTTTGGTGCACGAATAATATCTACTGTCGGATCTCTGTCCCGCTAAGGCCTTGTTTAGGGTGAGTCAGTTGCGCGCTCGCTAAGGCGGGTCCAGAAAATCAAACATATGAAATTGCCGTATGCGTCCTATACTTCAATGCTTTCGCCGCGGGAAAAAGCTAGTAGTTCTTTAAGCTAGTAGTAATATGGTAGGAACCTAGCTCGTCGTGACTAAGCGACCTATCTAGCGACCGAACGTCTATTGTTTTACGAGTACCCCGTGGAAACACTTTTACCGTCTACTGCCCGCTACAAACTCACGATGCTCTTTAATCACCGAATCGCTCCCGCCACCGCCCCTACTCATCACTGCGTATTCACTCTGGACGAGGTCTCAACGGATAATTTGTGAAGTTAACGTTTTGAAATGCAAGCAACCGTGGGTAAAACTTGAAATGTCGAGCATTTTGTTACTCGTACAAAGATTTTGAACCGTAAATTGTATTCTCCAGATTTCGTTACAGTGCATTCATTTCAAAGACATGGTAAATTAACAAAATAAATGTACTGTGAATGCACTGAACGAAGTAGTAGTAGAGGTCTTTGTGAAAGAATTCCTCCCGGAAAGCATTATGAAGCATAATTTTCTAACTAGCACATAACAATAATTTCATCGAGAAAAGCATTTAGTCGAGGCTTACAACGCACCTATAATGCATCTGTTTGCAGATAGTATTGTATCCAATAAAGAACTGTAAAACTTTAAAATTGATACTGTTTTTATTCTGTATAAGAATGATTGTTGCCAGAAGCAGACACACATGATCTTAACCTAATAAACCATCTTTTTTGCGGGTTCATCACTGAATTTCAGATAGTTCGTGCTTGCAAATAACTAGTTTATAAAATAGCTACATTACCCAACTATTACCCACACATCAAATACATTCAGCCATACTTTCTCCTCAGAATAATACCATCATCATTTGATGCGGCTACAAATCGGTGTAGTTTGGCAAATTGCTCTTTATCCAAGTTTTTTCAGTTCGCCAACTTTGTTGATGTTGGTTTATAGGAAGCTATTTAGTTAAACGTTTTTCTTCTTTTTATGTTAGACGAAGATTCGCTGTCGTTGGTTAGGCGCGTCTGATATGTGCTGGGGAAGTCTTGGTCGTTTTTGTGACTTTGAAATGGGTTCAGATTTCAGTTGGAATATACAGACTGGCAGGAAAATCGACGCACTAACTGAAACCATGATTTCATAACATGATTCTAGAACCCCTAGCGAAGAAATGTATCGTCGGTCATCAAACATAAATCTGGTGTTTCATAGAAAAATGTAATACCAATGCGGTCCAATTGCATGGCAAAGCTATTTATTTATTATAACCGGAGAAAAATTTCAACACGATTTCGGAATCATGTACTGATTTCACGGTAACAGCTTGTGTGTCAATGTCCCCCTACCACCTTATATTAAAGTAGTAATAATCATTAAACCGTTGAGTTTCAATGTTCAAGCCAAAGAAATGTCTAAATTGTGAACGACTATAATAACGTTAAATAGGGTTCATTACCACGTCTGTGTAAATAAGAATTTGATAATGAAAGTCATCTTTTGATGAAATATTTTAATAGAATGTTTTTCTTTCAATTCATTTAAATGACCAATAAAAGAAGATTCACAGACCAAATAATTGAATTTTTCCAATGAATGACCAAATATAACTCGAAAGCTTCTCAAAAAAATTCTACGCAGATCGACGAGACATCTTGCGTTTTCTTTTAAGATTGCAATAAAATAAGAATTCTGAAAAGGCGACTTTACGAAATTATTCAGCGTATCCACTATTGTCATTGTCCATAAATAATGTTTTCTTTTTATATTCATGCACTTTCTTTTGTACAATTTACTTATTTATTTTAAACTGTAAACTTTTAATGCTGCATAAATAACAGATGTTACCATTTAAGTGAAACATAGCTCATTTATTTCCCTTATTTAACATTCGATGATTCGACGATCTTAGATTTTCTCACGCTATTCAAATAGTTAAGCCACTCGAAAAAACAATTTCGCTGCAAGGCGCAGCTGTGCATCTTTTGAATAAACTCTATCTAAAACTTTTGAAAAGTCCACGTTATGAAAGTTGGAACACCATTTAAAACCTTCACGTCCACATTAAACTAAGGAGATAATAAAAAAAGTCTTGCAATTCTTAGAGTAAGTTAGACGTACTCAGTAGACACATCGCATTATGCGAACGCTTGTAATACCAGAGAAACTGCATAACCACGCCATAACTTGGGACTTTTAAAAATTATGGCTTATTTAATTTGAATATAGCTGATATATGTTTATTCTGGGGAAGTTTCGCCCGTGTGAAATATTTCAACGACGTAAGAGCATACGTTGGAGGAGTTTTTAAAGAAATGTGTGTTGGACGGAATTTCGCTAAAGGAAATTCGGTTGTGCGAGAGTGTAATGTGTATTTGTGTATCTTGGTAGAGGAGGAGAGTGTCTACAAATAGCGTGTATTATATATTTTGTGAATAATATTTTACACTCTTTTTGTTATCTCCTGACACACAATATGTTAGCTTGTTTTTATGACATTTGGCATCATTCGACGATAAACTAACGAAAAACTATCAAATTAAGTAATAAATACATAAACGAAGCCAAATGATCGTAGAAGATGACGTTCTGTAGTTTCTGCCTGCCCACGTGGAATTTGTGTGGTTTTATGTAGGATGTATGTATGTAACGAATTTTGAATGCTTTCGTTTTTCATCGCGCTTATATCAAATGACATGTTTAATATTCCATCTTTCTTCACACCCACCCCTCCACCCTATCAGAGAGGAAGTAAAAATTTTACGACCTTATTACGCACCAGTCCTCCACAGTTCATCATACTAGCTTCAAGCCTTTACTCAAACAGGTATAACCTCGTTGTTGCTTTAATACACGTTCATACAAACATGATGAGTTTGCTGAGCAAGTTATGACCTTAGCACGCCATCAAAGTACGGTTTAACGACATATTTATCACAGTTAGCAGCTTACCATTAAAAGCTAAGTCTTAGAAAATGGAGTTCGAGTAATGCTACAAACTATCGCCACTAGGACTAAATGTTGGGGGTGTAATGCAAATACGAATTGAAAGTACAAACAGGCGTCGGTTTCGACGTGTATTGATACTTTGATACGACTTCATTTAGGTCTTTATTGTTAAACACAGTTATATGATTGGCAATCTAGAATTGGTCTGTATTTGTTCTGATGTCATAATCGCTATCATTTTCAGTCTAACCTTCACCACTGACAAACTAGCCTACTTATATTGTTAGCATCTGGATTTCCTTTAAATATTTTCCATGTTTAAGTAATTTAAAGAGAATGCTAGAATGAAGAAGCTAGAAAAAAAATGCATGATAACTATTATCATTGGGACAGTACCGCCCGACAAGGTACAAATAGGTGTAAAATGCCACGTACAGACTGCCATTAGACTACCTCGTTGGTCTCGTGGTCGCAAACGCTACTGCTGAGCATGAGGTCCTGGGTTCGATTCCCAGGTCAAGCCAAGTGTTGTGGGTAATTCCATCTGGATTTTTTTAGTAGCAGCCCGAAGTCTACATTTGTACCTTATTTATGGTAATAGGCTTGCTATCTATTATATGGGACTTAGACATAATTGGCAAAATGTGAGTGTACTAAAAGTTCACCTGTGCCTCACCCTTCGGAGAGTACAGGCGTGATGTTATATTATGTTATTTCGCCATTAAATGGAAAGAAAGAAAGAAAAAGTATTTATTGGGCTTGCACAGGAATATCACAAACTTAACTACAACGCAATACAATTATCAAACACATTTCAAAAAACGAAAACACTACCACGCTACGCTACTTAATAAAATTAAAAAGAGATTTAAACAAAAAAAAGTAAACTAAAAAAAGTCATGTACGAAGCCAAAAGGCCACTATCTCAGCATGATGCTGTGACATTTATAAAGTGTCGCAGCACTGGTATTAAAGTAAAGTAAAGATAATAAGTACCTAAATAATGATCCTATTGACATTACATACATATCAACCACAAGGTACTGATAATTCCATACATTTAAACCAACACGATCGGCATCACACTTCGCTATCAAAATTTAAACTTCCTACATTTCGAGCACTCGCACAAAATCCAACGACAATGTTTGATCAAATCGGTTCGCTTCACATTTTATTTTTAACGTCAGCCATATTTTATTTCCATTTTACTAGTGACGTAGGTACCTTGGTCGGCGTAACAACACGTTTTATTCAAATCAGTTTTGCAGTTTAGTTTCGAAACCGGTGGCTTTAGTTCCAGCACGTTTGTTTTTCTGAATTTATAAACGCATCAACACTGGTGTTAGGCAAATCCAATGAGTCTTCTTTTGTTTTTTGGTGCGGACATTTAGTACCTACTGTTGTGTAGTTGAAAAGTTTTGAGAGAAGTACAGATAAATCAATAATACTTTTATTTTTTCCTTCAAAACACTAAGCATTGGTTGAAGATGCAGTCTAAGATTTCGCCATATATAAGAAGAATACTTTATTGGCCAAAGCTATTTACATTACTTAAAAACACAAACAATAAGTTAAGTGCAAGAAGGACAATAGAGACTCGACAGTCATACGCTAATTTTGCAATGCTCCAGACAATACATACCCAAATTACCTCGTCGTTAGCTGTGGTCTTATTCACGGTTATCAATGGTTACAGCGAGCGAGCTGGATTGGTCACTTGTCAAGTGTCAGTTCACAGTAGTCTTCAAAACTCAACAGCAAGCACATTGCTCCAATGCAATGTGTTTTTCATAACGTAATAAAATAACTGATTTGCTTTAAGAGGGCTGTTACAAAAAGAAAGTGCTCAGTTTTAGGTATTTTTGACGGCGCGCGGCAGCCAATGTGCGCGTGTGCGTCTAGTGAAGCACGCTACGCACACATGCAAACCGTTATACGCCGGACGCCAGGAACAAACCAACATGACCTTTTGCCACTTTGAATTCGAAATAAATTAAATTACTATTATTATAGTTCGTGAAATTTTGTTTGTACTGATGGAAGTTATCACCTAGAACGGCTAATTTAGTGAGTAGTGTCGCACAAAAAGTACTTGAATTTTAATTCGTGGTACTTATTTATAGAAATAAATGCATTGTGATATTGCTTCAACAGTTGTAATCAGTTTCGATAATAGTAGTATGAAATGTATACGATGAGTTAAAAAAGCAGCCAAGTGCGAGTCAGACTTCCGAGGTGTCCGTGGTACTAACTTTAGTCCGTAACTAAAGAAAGTACCACGGTAATATTATATACCGAAACAATTACGTTTCTTGTATGGGGGTTGTATGCCCTTTATTTTTAATGTAATTGTTTTATAGCGGTACCAAATAAATTTATATGAAATGTACACATTTAAAGAATTCACCGCGATTT
Organism: Polymixis lichenea; assembly: GCA_949091785.1. Classification (NCBI taxonomy): domain Eukaryota; kingdom Metazoa; phylum Arthropoda; class Insecta; order Lepidoptera; family Noctuidae; genus Polymixis; species Polymixis lichenea. The sequence goes on from OX420948.1 coordinate 1,404,291, forward strand.
TAAAGTGATGCAATCCTTAAATGTGTATCGTTCGAGATAGTATATAATTTTATAGATGGGCACAACGGGTGTAAAAAACCCAGACTGAGGAAATAAAGTATAATAATTGTAAAAATAAGTTAAAATAATATTTTCCGATGTGGCATAGACCTTGCTTTCCTCAAATCTATGATTTCGGGAAGAACACACTCCTCATAAAACTTAAGTAACTTTGGCAACATTTTCTGGTTCCAGAAATCATCGTCTTTATAAATTTAATATTTAAAAATTTTAGTGGGTATCCAGTACTAGTCCACACTGCAAATAAGCAAACATTTTTATTTGCAATGTGTAGTTGGCCTTGTATTTGATAATACTAAGTAATCGTGATTTTTACTAAAAATTACTTCGCCATTGTTATGGATTTTGAAGCATTTCAATTTCTTTTCTAAAATGGCAGTATCAGGATCCACCTCAAAAGCAGATATGGGGCACTTAATTTCAACAACACCGTCTTCAAATTCTCCATCAGGTGTAGCTCCTAAAAAGTAATGCTCTGTAGGTACTTATAAATAGGCCACACTTCTCTATTTGTAAATTTATTTGACAGCAAAGTTGAGTTAAAGGTCTTGACTCGTTCTCTTTTCTATGTTTGATGGAAGGCACATGGTCTAAATTGTAAGAGTACAGTAAACTTTTGACTAAAGGCGCAGAATCTATATACCTAACGTTGTACTAAATCTGAAAAATCTTTTTTCAAAAAAAATAAACAACCGACTTCCAAAAAAACACTAAAAAGTGAAAAATAACTTTAATTTCGGAAGTCGGTGACTATGAATATGTATTTTAATTTTTTGTCACCGCCTTCCGAAATTAAAGTTATTTTTCACTTTTTAGTGTTTTTTTGGAAGTCGGTTGTTTATTTTTTTTGAAAAAAGATTTTTATTTTTCACTTTTTAGTGGTTCACATGTGCTTACCCCTTCACAGCGTACCGGCGTGATGTTATGTTATTAACTGGTGTAAACAATTGACAGACATGAGATTTCAGCAATCCCTGTCCATTTGCTATCATTTATTGAGGAGTTCCGGTGCCTATCTCCGAAGTTCTTCATCAGATCTTCACCAAATTGAAATGGAACCACTCCGAGAAAGTACTCTTCCAAAAACTACACAAATTGCTTCAAGTGTGCCTATAAAATTTGAAGAGTTCTCTCTATTTCTCCAGGATCCCATCATCAGATCCTGACTTGATGATCATGGGACCACCTGGGAAGTATACCCTTTCAAACAAAAAAAAAAAAATCCAAATCGGTCCAGCCAGTCTTCGAGTAATCGGGGAAAATACATAAAAAAAAAAAAAAAGGTTCCGACGAATTGAGAACCTCCTTTTTGAAGTCGGTCAAAAATAACTTTTAAATTATTAAAATCTAGAACCTACTGATTGGGAGAAGTCGGTTAAAAATAATGAATTGAATTTAAATTTTAGATTACATTTTCTTTTAATATATTCGCTCTAGAATAATAAAGCAAAATGTGTAACAAAAAAAAATATAACTTGTATTAAGAAGTGTTGGTCACGCTATATTCTTGGCAAATTGGCGAGACTACGTACCGCACAAAGCGGCAACAGCGAGCGATACACCCTCCCTCAGGATTTCAGGAAGCGCTCGGCGCGGACTAAAGCTAAGGCCCGCGCGTCTCGAGATTTATATTGATTTATAGCATTGTATACAAAAATTGTTTAAAAATATTATTTTGCTTTAAAATTTACTGATTTTTTTTTTCAAGTAAGCTGACATAGTACCCTTAGTTATTACCTTACTTTTTGATTGAATTTCGATTAAACATACATAGATAAAAAATGTAATTTCAGACGAAAAATTATCATAAACTCTCTGTTTTACGGAATTATTTTTGGTGTATTACTGAATGAAACATAAAAAATTGCCTTGAGCATTCCAAATAACAAGGTACAGTCCTACCATAGACATTTTTATAAATTACTAAACTATTATATGTTCCATGTAACAAAGCATCAAAAGATGCCCGAAAGTAAAATTTTATGAAACATCCTTTGCCGAGACAAGGTTTTTACTGACTTATGTCAACAAATTGAAATATTTTTTTAGAGCGCTCCCTAGACAAATAATGAAATTTTGTAGGACATATTTTTTTAATTTTTTTTTGTTCATATTTAATCCATAATCACTCACCAAATCTCGAGTCAAACGCTCAAATTCGAGAAAAAATGTGACAGCGCCCTTAATGCAAAATTGCTCTATTAAATATAATAATTGTAACATTTACAATATTGCTACTTCTATGGATACAATGGCGGTCTTATCGCTGATAGCGATATGATTTACCGGACAATGTTTGGGTAGACTCGAACAAAAAAAATCAATACAAATCAATTCCGAACATAAACTTACCGTCTGAGCTCCAATTCCTAGAAGACAAAAAAAAGATTAATTTCCTTGTTTCAAATCAAGTTATCAAAAATAAAATCTATGAAAACAATAAGGGCGTCTATTAACAATTATGAACAAGTTATTAATTGAACAAATTCTAAAGGTCACACAGTAACGTGAATTAATGGCGTTTGTCGTAGGATAGCTTCCTTTGAACTGGTCCTGGGAACTAGAACTATAAAAAATCTGTCCAAACTTAATAATTGAATAAATAGACTATCACAAGCTTCGGAAAGCATCTCAACCATAAACAAAATCTCACAAGATGTTATTAAAATAATATTATTATAACCAGAACATTTATTATCAAGAATATTACAACGTCTTATTACAAGTTGGTATTTACAAGTAATACATAGTCTAGACATTATTTATTACCTAGCCCATAAGTCTATATATTATGCCGGTCTAACTTGTCTCGGGAAACATGTTTAATGTTTTCGTAAATCAGGGTTTAGGAAGACGGCCATGAATCTTTGGGCATTCAGGATGACCTACTAATCTTTTAGTGGTGTATGCTTTAGTATTTGTATCTAAACACATAAATATGTATGTAACGGTTGTAAGAGGAGAAGAACATGATAATATTAATCGATTGATTATTCCAATAGTAAAGGAAATATTGGACAGTTATTTAATAAGGAATGACCACAGAAACGATGTATGGATTAAGTGAAAGACGGCTGGAGAGGGTGTGAGTACTGAGATTATGGAGAGAAAATTAGACGCAACTACGATTACAGAGATATTAATATTGGATGGTTATTTAATAAGGGAAGTCCACAGAAACAATAAATGGATTGTGTGAAAACTGGCTGGAGGTAATAGTACTGAGATCATGGAGAGAGAGAGGGGGACGACGGTAATGACGGAGATAATATCATAATATTTTGAAGAAGAAGGCATACTGCACAGACACTCAATGAACGGGGGGTGATGATGATAATGATGATAACCAATATTTAAACCATTCCTATAGCTAGCTCAACAAATTATAACTATACCAGTAACGGAAAATAAGTAAACATTTATTCAAACAAATCTAAAGCGGGAGCATTTCAAGGTATCACTAATGTACTTCTAGGTTCCAACTATTTACGCTTATACTTATAAAGCCTGTGAGATTTATAAACCTTCCTTTTGATCACATTGAAGTCGAGTAAATAAAACTGCTCTTGAAGATTTCAATCTTCTTCTTCTTCGAACGTATTGAGAGTCGTGATTGTTCTATTCACACAGGCGATTAAATCTTGAGTACTAAGAATAGGAGGTTTATTTCAGGAGATTGCTGTAGCTAAAGAATTTGTACTTACACAGTCTAGGGTTACAATAATAAAACCTAATATCCAAAAAACATAGCTCGTATTTCTTGACATTGACGTGTTTGCACGTGTCGCCGATTTACAACGTTGTCAGTAGACTGTCAATTCGAGTTATTAAAATCATTATAAACTTATGTGTATCGCTAACAACTTTATTTAGAGAGCAATTATGGATAGACTTTATTGACACGTTTCCAATAATTGCGTTATTTTACAAGGCCACTGATTTGCTACAACACTTTGCAAGACACTTTACGATTAAATTTTTGAGTTTTAAGGTAACGCTGCTTACTGTTATAGACATCATTACTAAAGTTTCATTTGCAAAGCTCAGTCCAATTTCTACAATCAGCATTATATTCGGCCTATTCCGTTCCTAATACGTTCCCACTGCAGCTAGCCTGCAGGCTTACTCTCTGTGAGAGAGAGTCGGCAATAATCCACCACGCTGGTCCAGTGCCGGTTGGTCATGCGTTTCCTTTCGCCAGTTTGGTAGCAGCGGTAACGAAATAAATAAATGTGTCTGCCTTAATCTGAATCCACAACACGTAAGCAAAGAGAGCACTAAGCAGTGGTGGCCCAGTGGTAACGGAGGGGCCGTTTTGCTTTTTTACAATAACTCAACAGTATTTTGATCTGCTATTTAAGTACCAAAAGTGTCATTAACATTAGCACTAGCCTGTTTTCAAACGTACAACTCGAATTATTGATCCCTCACAACTTTCTCAACCAAATATTTAACAAGAAAATCATAAAGCTTTTAGGGCGCAAATTGCTATTGATATTGGCTGATCGCGACATGAAAGAAAACGTATCTCGTTGTTTGAATTATAATACCTGGGAATATTTTATATGCTAATACGCGTTTACTTATCTATACTTACATATTGTGGTAAAGAGGTCTGAAGTTTGTTTGTGAGTTTGTATGTAGGGAATTTCTGGAAGTACCAATCGGATTTGAAAAAAAAAAATTGCATTAAGCCCAATCTTTAAGGATATATTATTATTATTTATTTAACATCAGGCTACGATCCTTAAAAGCCGGGTAAAACGCCAAAAAAAAAATAATGCTTAGAGTAAACCAAGTAATATCGCGGACAGGTGATGCGATGCTTTCTTTTTTTTTTGAAGGTTTAATGTTAAAATAAGAAATTTTACGCGCACGAAGTCGCGGGCAGGAGCTAGTCTAATCTATACTTCTATAGTCATATATCAAGCTGTCTCGCTTGTAACCTTGTGAAAGTTAAGTGGATGTCCTATTGATATATTTGGTCTCATGTGGAGCCAGGTGTTGGTTCTTATTTAATTAAAATGTACTGTAAAAGAACTTATTGAATGTTTTATGTGCTATAGGATTTGAATGGAAGGATTGTCTTTCTTTTATAGAAATTCTAAATGGCGTCAACCAGACGCCATATTGTGAAAAAGAAAAAAGTGAAAGGCGACGAACAATAAAAGACTGCATGAGATTGCTTCAAATCAACCTCTTAAAGTAGAATTTTCTTGATTTCACTTTTTAAAATTTCACCTTTTACGCAGTTGGGTTTTTGATTATTTTAATTTACAATTTTTTTTGTTCGATATTTTAATCTGAAGACTCATTGCTCAGATTCGATAACAGGTAAAATTATTATTCACATACACTTAAAACCTCTGCTTAATATTTACTTACTTTTGATGGTAATTACGTTTGATTTTGTTTAATAAATATGTCTAAACTATTTAGTTTTGATTAATGTATAAATTATTTTGATTAGTTTCAAGCTCTATAACTAGTTTGGTTTGTAGTATGGTTGTGTTAGAAGTTGGGACAGCTGTATTAAATTAGATCACACCACAGAAGTAGATATAAATTATTATGTTGCGAACTTGAAGTGTAGAGGTATTAATTTATCTAAGTTATCTTAACTTGTTTATTTACTAATAAGCACAATAGGATTCCAGGAAAAGCTTGGTTGAAGTTCATAAATGTTATTTTGAGACAGTTTGTTAAGCTAGCTAGGTACTTGATTATAAAATGGAGGATAATGATTGGCAAACATATTAAATTCCTTCTGACATTTTGTATGTAGTGATATTATGTTATGACAAAGTATCAATACAACAAGATTTAATTGATATGTACTTTATTTCCAAACAAATTCAAGCGCATATTTTTAAACCAACTTCCTAACAGAAATCTTTCTTTTTTAAGCTATCGCTGCAATTCAATGTTTTGCCTGCAAAATTCACCTACCAATTTACCATCAAAAATGCAGCCATCCTTTTACTCACAAATATTTCACTTAAATCTAGATAGTGCAGGTATCTACCATAGTTTGTTGTCGTCCCACGGTTCAGCATTCACTTCAATTGATCACGAACGCCGCAAGCGAGTCGGTTCGCGTGTTATTCGATTTCTCTCTCCAATGCGGAGTGGTTGGTTTCTTAGTTCACAATAAGAAAAAGTGAATTTAATCGTGTTATTCGAAAACAGCTTGGTCTTGTAAATAGAGAGTAGTAAAGAATTTCTATTCGGCCGGTAATTGGTAGATTCATATCAAGAATGGAAATCGGTTGAAAAATAATTTTGGTTGTTAAGTTTACTTGGAAATTTATTTCTTTACCTCAGACATTTCAATCGTGTCTTGAGAGCGCTCGATTCCTATCATCATCTGCCTAGCATTTTCGTATTATGTTGGGGTCAGCTTCCAGTCTAACCGGATGCAGCTGAATACCAGTATTGTACATGAAGCGACTGACAATCTGACCTCTACTCACCAGTCACTGAGTAACACGATACCTTCGTAAGACTTGTTGTCAGACTTTCGGGCTTCTCACGACCCGTAATGACCTGTCAAAGATGTACGCCTTAACGTATGTAAAGATGGTCACCCATCCACGGACCAACTGTGGCAAGTGTAGCTTAACCTGATCGTGTGTGTGTGCGGCTGTTATTACTTATACGACACCTATCGCGACTGTTTATTCTTCTGAACTTTATCAATTCGTATCTAATAGAATAGAAGAATTAACAATATCAATATTTTGCTTGCTTGAATGAATTTATTCTAGCTATATTATGTTAGCATAAAGCTATATATTTTATCTATTTCATACCAGAATAATTCCATGTTTCATGACTTCAGACGGGCGAATAAATGACGTCACACTTACGGGTATTTTCGACTGCTCGTGTTTCTAACACAAACCCTTAGTTAGGTCTTACGATACCTCAGGGATTCATTCGTTACCTGACCCATAAAACATTATACTTTAGTAGTACCTACCCTGAAATTATGAAACGAGAGCAGCTAGATTTTCACTTTGCCTTTATTCGGTTTTTTCATCCTGATGCTAGCAGAAACTCTATCTCGTCTAGACCGAATGTTGGTAATGGATGTATAAAACTTTATTGAAGTTTGTACAACATGATTAATGGTAGTAAAATGTCGATGAGAGGAAAAACCATGTGGCAGTTTCTTATCGCAATAAGAGTCAGTTGAAGGTTGTGGATACTGGGTACAAGTTTGAAGACAAACTTCAGCAATTACGTACTTTCAAATAGTTTCTTTGTTAATGAGCATCTTTAAATTTTTCTTGAATATCCAACATGTATTGACACGTTACCGGCGTTTTAAATCATTATTAAGGCAAAAACAGTCATGTAGCATTATAGCCAGTTTTGAAAAATCTATTACATCAGTTGGGCCACAAAAACAAATCAACTAATTTACTAACCGACTTCAAAAAGGAGGACGTTTATTCAACCGTCCTTTTTTTGTATGTATGTTTTGCGACATCTCCGACAGTAATAGTGTGCATCGATTTCGATTTCTTTCGTTAGTGATATGGTATACCGTAGGGGTGGTCCCTTTTAAATTTTATTAACTTTGCGTGGGTAGTTTTTGCGTTAGCTTCGTTAATGCGTATTTAATCACTTTTTATATCTTGATAATGTTCTAATACTTCCTGTCACTGTTGTTTATATCGCAAGTAATAGGTGTGGGGAAGGTACCATTAAATGAAATGTTTAACATTTTTAAGATAAAAAAACAACCGATTAAAAAAAAAACATTACGAAGTGAATTCCAGAACGCATATAAAATCGCTTGTTATCGAATGTCATATTAACAAAATCAAACTTATCTTAAATCACAATAAATCTATTTTTAGATCAGTAAGGGCCGATTTTTCAATCCTCATATAAACAAATAGATAGGGTTTAACCGATAGATAGCAAAAAAACCTGTTGTTCAATCGTCAAATAGGCTTTATTCGTCGAATAATTCACTTATCTGAGGAATAAATCTATTTGCCTCTTTGACGGCAACAGATAATTGCTTATTCCATTGATATGTGACGTTGATGTTACTAAATTTGAGGTTAGTCTTCGTGTTTTACAAATTTAAATAATTAATAATATTTTCTTCCATGCGAATTCCTTATTTGTAATAGCGTCAGTCTTTTTATTTTTATTATATTATATGCTTAGGTGCACCTCTCGACTAAACTCACAAGTAATTGAACCTCAGCGTTATCAAAGTTTGCTGAACGCTTCCTCATTTTTTTTTCCATTATTTCAATCAATTTAAAAATAACAAATAAAACACCACACGGCCAAACTTACAACCTCGTAACGTATTAAAAGTGACATGACGCTGCCATCTATTTGAATGACATTGACAATAATCAAAGAAATAGTCCGTCCCGTTCTAACATTCATTTATTCTGTATATTTGATTCACCTCCCTGAAGTTAGCGTTTTCACAGGTGAGATATTTGGTCGGATAGTTATTCCTAGGATAAATATTATTTGAATAATTGACAACCAATTATCCGACGAATAGAGAATCTAATAACTTTATTCTTCAGGTAGCTATTGGTACTATTATCTGAGGATTTAAAAATCGGCTCTTAATAAAAAGACGATAAAGTTTTTCATGCAACTCCGCACATGTCGTCTCTTATAAACTCAATAGCAACCACACCTGATCGAGACGAAGATACAATCTATCAAATATTTGCAAAGCTACGCTATCTCTCAGCTTACCGTAGATATCCTATTGTGGAAGCATGGTGCCTGACAAGTCAATTGAAGTTCGTCTAGCTGAAATGCATAATTTTGCTAGGTCTCAGAAACTGGTGCGTTCAGTTATTGATGTATATCGATCGACAGTTCAAGGGAGTCCGTTCATGTCCGTCAGATGGACTAAGGTATCTGTTTTAGTGTTGACCTGTTGTTGGCAGTAAGTTCCTGTCTATTAGGTCTGTGCTAGATGTTGGAATGTCATTGTGTATTACGTATACCGATCATAACACGTATTGCATCAATTGTTAATATGGGCAATCTCAGTTCATTTTTGAAACGAGGAAATACGTTAGTTTTCTATTCATGCGACTGCGCGAGAGCAAAGACTAGACTATGTTTTTTTTTAATTTTTTGAGGAATATTCCCACAGTCAGGTAACATGACTACCTGTTAATGACAATTACATACAGTTTTCAATTTGGTACATGAGTAACTGGCAAAGTAGTTGCAATAAGACTGCATCAACGTCCATTCCATTTTAATCATTCCTTAAAACCGAAAGTACCTTTCCACCCTCAAAAATAGGTACAACAAAAGTATGTTTTCTTTTGACCAACGTTAATCTACGGCATGTTTGCCAGCTGACATTTATCTTTTTTTACGCCTAGATTTTATGTCGCTGTAAATTCTCCTTTATTTTCACTTTTTGTTCTCTCAAATTACGCCACTTGTATATATTTGAACAAAAACGTAAAGAGACCCTGTTCTTGAAAATGGGTCAGGATTTTTTAGAGTAAATACATACCTAGATGTCGAAAGTAAAAGCTCTCTTAGTTGAATCAACCTCATTTGAGAGTAACTTTTTTATCACATTTTATTTGAATGTGTGTCGTTGTGGTTTCAGTTTTTACTGTTTGAGTTGATCTTGCGATCCCTTCGAAGCAGAGGGAATTAATATTATGAGGACAAAAACATAAAAAGGAACACACTATACCTAGCTTTACATAAAAGTATGACGGAGACAGCTTTCGTCTTCATCGACCTTTTATCGTGTCAAGTATACAATGTCGTTTTCTTTGCTCTTAAATGCAGAGTTGTTGATAGATTGAGTTACTTTGTTGCTTATGAGCAACACTCTTAATCTCCTACTTGGCTCGTTAACGACTTACATTTTGTATCTGCAACAAATAGAGTAAATATTGTCTCTTTCTAGACTTCGCATAGTTGCTCAATAAGTAATATGCACTAACTATGTGTGATAATCGATAAGCTTTATTAGTTTATTGTACCGCACTGTCTACGAACTCAATCTGATTTATAATTTTAGCTTTTCTTATCTTTACTTCTACTTCATATTTTATTTACTATCTTCTAAGCGTATCGATAGCAAAAAGTTCAAAGATCTTTGGCCCAAACTTAAGATGCACGAAGTCCGCTTACTGACGCAGTCATAAGATCATCAAATGTACAGATTACAAGGGAACCGGGGATGGATGGGAGGATGTCATTGTCTGTAAGGAAGCGCCGCATTACATACTCATTGAAAATATATCAATAAATACAATTCCATTAATCCATATTCTAAAGGAAAAATATCTAAAGCAACCAAAACCTTCAGCAACAAAGACGATATTTTATTTACTCAACAACATAATACAAAAAATGGCCACAAACATCAAACATCTACCAGAGTATCATATCTCGGAGCTTTTAATCTCAAGAATGGTGGCACTAAACAAACGAAGAATAAATCCAAACTTCCCTTTTGTCCCGTTTATTGTCGTATTATGACAAATAGCGTTACACAGAATGGAAGATTACGGATTACTCACGAATTGAAGCTATGACGGAAATAACTTTGGGGGAAATTTTGTGGAGTCAATGTTAATGCCAGTGCAAGTAATAAAATGTTTATTAGTAGCTGTAAGTTTGAATGCAGTAGAGATTTTGGTTTTGATTTCCAGTTCCAACGTTTCAGAGTTCAGTTTTGAGAATGTTGCAGTTTCAAAGCGGATAATACAGTAAATAGTGCTCTTTGAATAATGGTTACTAGGAAACGAAAATTTTCCGGATCCTAATCCTAAATCTCCACATTATCTATTTTAACAAACTTTTGTACACGTTATAAATCGCACTTAGTGGTTCTATAACTTCTCCGCGCATATGTATGAGTGATTTCATTATGATAAGTCTATAATAATCACACCAAAACTTATTACTATTAATTACATGTACATACCTATCGTTCACTAGCAACATGAACAACTTAAGCATAAAGTAGCACATACTACCTATATTAAAAAAACTCGTAATTCCACAATATTTTAGTTTTACCACAGTCTATCAGGCAAATACCACATTACGTCTAATCGGGGCACTCATACCGTTCACATACCGATCGAGGTGATCACTATTCGAAGCCACCTGGCTATAAATAAAATCCCAGGCATGCCTCCTTTTTTTTTCTGACATAGCATCGTTAATACCCGGGTCCACATTATTCTCGTTTAAATCGGCTAACCCCATGAAATTATGGGGATAGTTATATTAGGTACGTGTTGGGTATCATAATATAGCAAGAATGATGATAGATCTCAGCAATGTATGGCCTCTCGAGTTGACTCGACTTGAAGAATGACTTACCGGAGGTCGTCAGACAGGGAACTTGTTTATTGTTTGCAGATGACCTGAAATTGCTGCTCGAGGTTAGGGATCACTCGGATTGTGAACGCCTGCAGGACGACATCAACCGAGTGGTCGAGTGGAGCATCGACAACAAACTTCTTTTTAATGTAGCCAAATGCTCGGTGATGTCTTTCACTCGTGCCTGGACTTCTTTGTATTATCAATACAAGGTAGAGGATGCACCGATGAAACGAGTGTCACAGGTACGAGACTTAGGGGTAATCTTCACTCAGGAACTACCTACCGTGAGCATATCAATAAGATATGTAAGAAGGCATACCGAAACCTGGGTTTCGTACTCAGACAGGCTCAGGGGTTTACCGACATCACGACACTCAAGGTGTTGTTTGACGCGCTAGTCAGGAGTCACCTTGAACATAGTGCAGTCATCTGGGCTCCTCATGAGGCGAAATATAGTGTCATGTTGGAACGTGTTCAAAATAAGTTCACTAGACACTTGTATTGCAAGCTGTATGGGGTATATGCATTTTACCCATTGATGTATCCTACACTATTTGTACTGGGTATGGCAGGGTACAACGCGTTAAAGGTGCGACGGGACAGTCGCAGCGTATGTAGTGAAGTTACTGCGTGGCGGGGTGCATAACCCGGGAGTGCTTGACCGGTACGTGTGGAGGCAGCGACACCCGCCCCTGCTTGCTGTGCCTGCAGCCAGAACCAGCCTACTTTACAGAACTCCTCTCACTAGAGCCATGCGTGTGGTGAACTCGGTTCACGAGAGGGTTGATGTATTGTGGTGCAACTTCAGTGAATTCGCAAAAGTTGCATTATATACAATGTATTATTTAGATGTAGGTTAAGATTTAGTATATAGTATGTATTTTTATAGGATGTAGATTAAGGATTAAGCATGTAAGGCCACTCTGTCGCATTGGATCGCAAATCTGTAATGGTAGTTGTAGGTAAGATTTTTTGTAAATAAATAAATAAATCTTTTTAAGGTGAAACCCTAATTGCTCTCACTGCCATTTTGTCGCTAGATGGCGACACATCCACAATTTCGAACATTTTCAATTTTTACACCTATCATAGAAATTTTTAATAAACAACTTTATTCTTAGCGAAACCTAGGGCATTAACTTGATTTTTTTAGACCATCACTGTGCTTGTTAACTGGTATCATACAAAGATTAGAACATAATAATGATTTAGCCGCATGAATTTACTCTTTACACACACATGCAAAATAAATAGTAGTAACTTCCGACTCCACTAGATGTCGTTTTATTCAAACATGGTTGGAAATTAAAATGTCCAGATGGCTTTAATATAAAGAAAGAGGACCAAATTATTTTTAAGATGAATATCCTTACATTATAGCAAAAACCGAAAACAAATATTAATTTACTAATTGAGCATACTTTAAATTACTAGAGGATTGTTATGTTCCAATCTACTTCTTAATAATATAATTATTGGGATATGCATACTTTTGTTTCTAGGCTCGTTATCAGATACCTTTTCACCATAACAAATTATTTTGGGTAATAAAGGTATATTGTACCTATATAGGTTGTTGTAATGTGACTGAACCTAAATAGTACCTAAGGTGTAAATAAATTGTGACCTATACTAAATAAATAAAAGATTATGTATTCAATTGTAAAGCGTTTTATTGTATCTTACTATAAATCAATAATATTTATCTATGGTTAATATTTTCATACAAATATCGTTTTATTTACTCTCACTGCATTTACCTAAATATTTTCTGGTTGGATTCAAACCATCGACTCGTACCACCACACAAAGATAACATACTTTTTTCAATATTATGATATTTACAATTATGATTCTGAATTTAGTATTAGAAAGAATTATGTACGTAGATTACAATTTATGTAACATCACACGTAAGTGTAAGTATCTTACACAACAACACACAAGTGGTTGCTAGCTAACCATAACATTTATGTTTCAAGGATACCCACTTATTATACAACTTTGAACAATAAATATTCTTTTACAATTGAATTGTTTGGCTGGTACCTAAATACATGAGTGAAACATATGTACACAGAAAAATCTTATAAACTAACAAATAACATAAACTATACATCGCTACGTACAAAAATAGCATAATAATTAGTCTATAATGTTCCCACTGCTGAGACTCAGGCCTCCTCTGAACAGTGGTGATGAAATAATTTACACAAAGCAAAGTGTCGGCTTGGATTCGAACCATCGACCACCATACAAAGATACATAAAAAATACTATAATAAAATATCTTCTCTTCTACACGCTACTTTTTGCTGCGCCGCCGTCGCCGCGCAGTATCAATCTTCTGCTTGTCACTTTTTACTTCCATTTATATCATTTCCGTGCGATCTGAATCAATTGCTGGGAGACACAGTTTTCGCTGCAACAAATGAATTTACACAGTTTTGTTAGACTATTCTTACTGAACCCACACCTCAGAAACCTGAGGAATAAGTTAGGAAATGAGTAAGACTTATATTTTTCATACCTTTTAATTCCTTGATGTCTAGACATTTAGCATTTTTCTCAACTCGTCTCAAAATAATTTCCGGCAGTACACATGTTTTGAAAAATGTTACCAACTTCGGCATCATAGCGTTGATAAATTCCTCATCCCGGTTAACTTCTATGACAGTCAATGGTTGGGTGACAGATATAAAGCAAATGAAGTAACATTTACTCATTTTGGTAATTCGCAATTGACCCTGGACCTAGAATCAAAATAATAATAGCTGAGAAACAATCCAAGAAATACATTATATTTATACATACATGAACCAAGAAATAATGATCTTTGTTACTTGCTTTTTGTTCATAACTAATTGATGTTCTTTCCACAGTTAGTTGATAAGCTTCAATCTGTGGATCGGGTTGCGGCCAATTAAAATCAACAGTCTCTACTTGCTCTGTAACAGATTCAACTCTATTAGAGCTAGAGCTGCAGGCTATGGCTTCGTAACGAATTTGTGGTATACCACGTGAATACGTTTTGGGCGTATCTTGAGCTGTGGAAGGGTTGGATAGCTGATCATGATCTTGAGTTGTATTTGGACTGAAATAAAAAATAAATAAATGAAATAGGTACAGTTATTAAAAACAATGTTGAGAGACAGAAAAATATTGATATGTCTGTACCTACCTAAACACAACAGGGCAGTCCGCGGTTTCTTCCACTACTTTTTTTTTCTTGTTACGCCATGCTTCCAGCCGGCTGCAATTTGATAAAACTTGCTCAATACACTACTTGAAACTAACCTTATCGAGCTAGCCGTTTCTTTTTTTCCTACTGTTATCGACGAGACACAATAGATAAACAATTGTCATAAATCTCCTGGAGGTATCGTAACAGACAAGGGTCTACAGAAGAAATGGCGGCAAACCAACGGCAAACCAACGGCAAACGAAGACATTACATCACGGGCCAACGAGTATCAAATACACTCATAGGTACATTCACGTAAATCTGATTCGAAATCTTATGGGAATCTGATTTACTCACTAAAAATCATTAGAAGAATTTCCATGATGTCTTTTCAATGTTGCTTGCACTTTTTTCCGTGATTTTCGCGGCCCTGAATACATATGTCGTATATAGGCAAGTTTATTAGTCGGATTCATCTTAGGCAGAGATGCAATTCAATCTGTAATCAAAAAGAATAATTAAACACAACAGCAAAAGTATCGTAATTATGAAATGCTTCAAGAAATTTGTATTAGTCAGAAATAACACCACCATTTGTCACCATCAATCAAGCTGTCATGCTGTCAAGCTGTGTGTGAAAATTTGTAAAACAAGTAACAACTGACAGAACATGAAAAGTTGAAAACAGACCAAATAGAGATGTCAATCTGAGATCGATTGAGCAAAGAATCGATTTTTTGGAACAAATAAAAACGTTTTTTCAAATCGATATCTAGTACTGAATCGATACAGGGAATCGATATTTCACCCTAGAACATCAGTTTTTGTTTGTTTGAATTGTTAAGAATTGTGGTTGCGGGAAAATTACGAAGCATATCCAGTGCAAATCCTTTTGCGTAAAAATACGGATTTTTTCCAGATATGAGACCAGGAATCGTTTTTTCGGTTTTTTTTTTCAAAACGACAAGGGGCACCAATTTTTTATGTAGGGGCACATTTACAGCAGATTAGGCACCAACTATACGTTCCACTCATATAACTATAGGAGACACTTTCTTGCTAGGGTAACGTACACCCCGTAAACCCCTACATTGCGAATTTCATCGAAAACGAATGATTGATTTTTGGAAAATCATTTCTTTATTTGTGAATCGATTTTTCATATTTCCTTTCGAATCAATTCAGTAACGGATCTTTTTCAGAGAGTTTTTTTTGGTTCCTTTCGTCCCTCTGGGACAGGCAAAGTGAGTTTTTAGAGAGAATTGACGTCCCTATTAGGGGGAAATATTTGAAATTTAGAGTAGGTAGGTATGTGATGTGATGACAATCAACGAGTGTTGCTAACGTTTGATTTTGTATTTCCTCTTCTAAATCTTACACTTTTTAAAGTTTTAAGGGTAATTACTATTATAATATAACTCTGTATCACCTTCAAGCAGAAAAGCATCCTTTGTACATAAAAATAACACTTACCGTCAATAAAACACAAAAACACTTCACTTTTAAATAAAAACTCTTTCACGGATGGCACTCGTATGAATGGTTCTCAGTAGTAGCCCCAGTCACCAATTCTAAACCTGAATGGTGCTTACTACTTACTTAGCTGTTCAGACGAGCGAAATTGGAACTACAGCTACCATTTTGAGAACGTCATTTCGCTGACAGTTAAAAACCCTGAAACCTTAAATGAATGATGTACAGCAGTGGTGGCTCTGACTTGTAAGTCAGAGCCACCACTGCTGTACCTATATCATTCATCGTTTTAAATATCAGAACATCCTACAACTTACTACTAAAATACTGCCCTATGTTTTATTTCCCCTTTTTCTTGGTAAACTTCTTAGATGGCAAGACCAATTTATCTCGACGCACTTTGACGTGTGCTAATAATACTAAAATGTGCAATTGTTATGAAAAATCAATGTAGTTTGTCTGTGTATTCACTTATCTTGCTGGTTTCACATAAATTAAATATGATTCAATCAATAGATGTAAGTAGTACCTACGTGTCACTATTGCGTAGGTAGGTAATTAGAAAAAAAATAGGTAAATTTGCCTACGCTGATCGCCTGATTTAGGTATACCCTAAGTTTACATGAACTTCTATTCTCTGATTTTATTCAACCCAAACCAATGAATTAGTACCTAACCGTGTCAGAAAATGTATTATCAGTACCTACTTACATACAGTAGAAAGATTTTTAAATCTTTAGGTACTTTATATTTAAAGTAGATATTACAATAATTACATTAGTATTGTATCTGTGTGAACCAAATGCAGATCGCAGATATTTTTTTTCACTTTCTAGCATTCTTTCTCATTCCCTAATAAAAAACATTTTAACAATCATAAAATGTAAAACCCGCGGGCAAACCCGCGCGCCGGCGCTAACTTTCTAGAAACACAATTTTGGAAACGATTCGCAAGTTGTCAAGACAATCACGCATGGACTGACTGGAGCGTTGCATCGAATCGTTCGAATTTTCGAACAGCGCCATCTATTATAAATGTTTACCGAACGTAAACTCGTAACACAACAGCAAATAGCTCTTTCTCGGTGGTTCTTAAAATTTCTGTTAGATGGCGCGATTCAGGTCACTCACACATGTAAAGATTTTTCGTTTTTTATTGGGTCTAATTCTCCTAGAAATACTGTTTTTTTTATAAAATTTTGGCGTTTGGCGAACATAATACATTATAAAGTCTCATTATACTTGCTTTTATTCTGCAGAAACCGTTTATTTACGGAGATTACAACCCCTGAAAAATGTATGGCGAGGCCTATCTAGGCATCGACCTTAATGTTCTTTTTACATACCCTAATTTCATGCTACATCTATTTAAACTTATTAGAACATATATAAAAAGTGATCTTTTTAAATTCTAATTCAGTGTTCACATGCCTAGATGATATTGTCATTTGTCTGTGTTGAAACGCAATTTGAATCAGAGGGTAGTTCTACGGTTATTTAATTTCGTTTTCTCATGTGTACCTACTTTATGCTTCAATGGAGTATCAGAATGAGTATACCCAAACATTGAAAATCCGACTGAAATGAAAATTGAATTATTTGGTCCGCATTTTCCGTGTGATAAAATTAACTTTTAATCGGATTTTCGAGTTGATTCGAGGATTAATGACGAATGTGAATCTCATTGGATGCCGTTTTTCCGTGCAAGCTGCTCTTCATATTAAAATATATTATCATCATTAGTACAGAAAATGTTTTTAATCAGTCAGAGAACGAGAATTTCCTGTGTCGTGTTCATCGCCATTGTCACCTAAAACTGGTTCTCCAACAACCATAAGCACGAACGTATTTCTCACAATAAAAAAGTGCTTATTAACATTTTTTCCTACAAAAAGACAGAATATCAGAAAGTCACATACATACGAAATACTTTAAATATCCTACTTTTCGAGAAGCTCAGCAAAAAGCATTTCTATCGCGTCGCATATCTAAGTGTAGGTTTACGAAAGTTACAATGTAATATAATACAAATATGATAAGAACGTGGGACAAATAAAATTTATAGTCTATTATGATCTGGAATATTTCTGGCAGCTCCTTGGCCTTTCGGCTGTGAAGTATTTGATTTGTGTGCCCTAAATTTTTGTTACAGATCTAAGCATTTCTAAAGTTGTAGGAGAACTTCAGTTTTGTTAGTTCTTTACGATCTTGCTAGTTTATTTGGTATTACGTTACTATACATTTTGTTGATTTACGTATTGTACAAGATCAGTTTAATTTTCAAATCAGCCTTTTCCATTCTCCTTGATGATGTTTTGTAGAAAATTACATTCAAATAAGCCCCTACTAAGCTCTTATATTCGATACTAAGCTGTCCCTTTTACTGTTAACTAGAAAATGTAACAAACCTCTAAGCCTATACCTTACGCTCCGTTCCCTATAAATGTAAAACCGTCAGAATACATACATATTCAACAAAAATAAATTAATTCTATGTTTGCATAGGCTCTGAGCGGTGTGAAAATTCTTCCCAGACTTAATTTGACATTTCTTCTACAAAGGTCTCGTGCCCTGTCCCTTTTTACGGTCTAAAACGTCTCCACTGAGTAAATATTGGAGGTCCAAAGCCGCATATTCAATATACAAATGTAAGGTAATTCAGTCTTCAGGGGATTCCATTTTGGGAAAGTGGAAATTCTTTAGTATATGTGTATTGGTAAGACAGAACTTTTCTGGGTTTTCAATGGATGAACTTTCAAACAGAAACGCATTTGCGCTTATTAAAAAGCACCTTTAAACATTTAAAATAATTTTATTCAAACTGACACTGAAATCAGCACTTTTGGTACACACACTGTTTAGTTAGAAGAACTTGCCAGCACACGCCAGAATGATTTCAAAATCGGAACAGCGCGCTTGAAGCTAAACGTATTAATTTGTGTTACTTAGCTAAAATACTCAATAGAACTTATTCTGTCCATCCAATATAAGTTTTTTGGTAGAAACTGTTGATTGCGATTAACCAACTTTGAACTTCTTTTATTTGGTGTGCAACATTGTACATATGTGGGGATTCTATGATCTATCTATGCTTTATCAAACTAGTGTCTGCAATGATGTGGCGAGCAGAGCATCAGTATTATAGCATCAGTACGAAGCATCGATAGTTTAGTACTATATCTAATTTAAATTCTAATGCATTATACTCATAAAAGATCTCGAATAAATTTCTAAAAGGATGGTGAAAACTGGAAGCAAATCTATTATGTAGTTTTGAAGCTCAAAGCGGTCACACAAATAGACATTAAATTGATTTTGATTACGCACTCAACCTAGAATTGTTCCCTTTCGATGCAATTATACATCAATAAAAATATTTTTATTATAACGAAGTGGAATCGGCATAATGAGATTCAAGGGCCTATCCCGCAATGCACTCGAGGGCCACTTCAATACATCGAGTTCCAACCGACTTTGTGAATAAACTCACCTAATTTGCTCCCATTTTAGAACCAATATTTCCATCCGCTTGGGGAACGATGTATATTTTTCAATTGAGCTCTTTGTTAGAAATAACATAGGAAGATAAAATTGGGAGGTTTATATGTAAAATGTTTTAAAATGGAATTACTAGATATAGGGATACTTAGCTAGTTTTATTACTAATAAAAAAGAATACCAGCCTATTACTGTCCCATTGCACGGCCTCTTCTCATACAGAGATGGCACGAGCATTGATCACCACGCTTGCTCAAAACAGGATGGTGATTTCAAAAACACATTGGCTAACTTATATTACGTCCAGGTTTCCTTACGATATTTGCTTTCACAGATATCAGAGAAAACGACAAACTCTTTGTGTGAGTAGTGACTTTGAATAGTGACGATGGTACCAAAAGCAGTTCTTTCTAATAGTGCTGATTGGCTAATTGCTTCACGATAACATGATTAAACTTTTTCTCTTATTATGCAGGATTACTCAAAAGAAGATTTTACCCATGCTTATTTGAGTAAACTTTTCTATAACCTACATGAAATGAACTAGTCTAGAAAGAAAATGATTTAAAGAATCCCTTTATACTCAGATCCGCATAGAAAATTACATTACTCGAACCCCACCGACTAATCTGCGGATTAAAAACCAAACACACAAAAGAAGGCAATCCGCATAATCCTTCAGGCTTACGATCGAGAGGAAAAAAGAAGGAAAGAAAGCATAGTTCTTAATGCCATTGACATTTCATTCCATTCCACGGAACCACAACAACTAAAACTAATTTATTTCCTCGGAGATAAAGATTCCGCTTGTCTGTTCAGGGAATCGAATCTCTGTACTCGTGATTGCATTCAGGCACTTGCGTTGCGATAGAAAAGCTAAATGGGGAATTTAATGTTACCCGCCAATTGGTTATTTTTATAAATATACGGATTAGTTTCAAGGCAGATTGTGGGAAACGAGTGATAATAAAGAGTCTTTGAAAATATGTTTGTGATAGTTCAATTTACAAAGTAAGACACTTGACGGCGCGTCTAAAGGTTCAACAACGCAAACTTACAGAGTTGATTTTAGAACGATTTTGACAGCTATCAACTTGACGTAACCCCAGGTAATGGGGAAATGATCCCCACCAAAATAAAATCGGGGAAGGAGATCGAAGCTGGCATTGATTCCGTGTTACACGGACTAAGTACAATTGACGAAATGTGGCTGTATGATATAGCTTAATTGAAACGCAATTATTTTGCAATGCATTTATTCATATAATAATATCCATTATGCAGATCTGCGCTATATTCGTTCACAACACAACATAATGTGTTATTAAGATAATGTTATTTATTTCGCACCAACGACTACCTAGAAATTGGGACGGTCAAATGAGTATGATTTACATTTTGAGTTTCTAGCCTCAATGAACAATATTACCTGGAGACTGAACGATAATACCTGAAATAAATTACAGAATTCTTCGAATATTTCATCGAAGTACCGACTGGGGATCTGAACACTTAAAGTAATAGCTCCTTTGAAGCTTACCGGCTTAAGCACTGGATTGTCGCTCGAGCGCCCAACATTAGTGGGAAGTCTGGTTGCTTGAACTAGGTAGGTACTTGAATTTTCCAATGGTACAATTTCTCTAAAATTGTTTGCCGTTTTAGAGTTGGTGTTTTGATTTTATGTTACGACTTAGATGGCTGTTGAAAAGGTTATAGTGAGATGACAACTAAAATTTTACGGTTAAATATCTTTTAATTATTTCACTGCAGGACAAAGGCCCCTGATCCTACGGAGACTAGCACGAGCATTGATCACCACGCTTGCTCAAGATGGGTAATATCCAATACAAACTCAGAAAGTACATTTGAATTGAAACTCAGAAAGACATACTGATACCAACTTGTCTAGATTTGAACCCACAACCTTGTGCACGAGAGGCGACTGGACCATCACAACACTACATTCTATTGGTATGGGACTCTGACAAAACAAATTCAGCAGAACTTTCCTCTTCGTATATTAGTATGACTAAACAAAGAAGGTACACTTAACAAAAGAAATAACTATTAAATCTGCCAACTGCAACTACTTTTAGCGCAGTCATATTGTGCCTGAATAGGGTAGTCAAGTCTTTGACATCGCTCGCTTAAGTGTGTCATATGCACAAAAAGTTATATGTATAGCGCGCCCTGATAAATTATAAACAGCGGCCTATATATAAATGACTTCATGATCACGTTAATGTCGAGGCAACCCCACTGCTTGACAACACTGAATTGGAGGGAAGACTAAAAAAGGTATAATCTTTTGAGTTAGTTTATTGCGTGTTAGTGAGATTAAATTGTAAAGAAAGACACACTTGATTCACGTGTTCTTTATAAATGTTTCTGACATTTCTAAAGAAGTTCCTTACCCTTAACTTGCAGTGAATAACAAAGACGTTATTCGATTATTTCTCAATTTTCATAGTAACTTAACAGTTCACATTTTATTTTTGTAACTTATTAGCTAATAGGATACATCGTAATGTAAATCAAGTAGTTATAACCAATTGTGATATTTCATAAAGGAACTAAAAAAATATATGTCCAGTCATTTACAAAAGATTTAAGAATCCAACACCATGAAACGATCGTGCGTATACTGCGTTATTACGGTATCTATAACGAAGCTTTAAACGTAATAAATTCTTATTTACACAGTAGGTTCCAATGTGTAGAAATTAATGGTGTAAAATCTTCCGGGCTAACAGTTCAGTTAGGTGTGCCTCAAGGCTCAATACTCTTTGAGGAGTGGCTTGATTTGAGGAGTGGCTTGAGAGGCGGCATGGCGTCCTCACCTTCCGCCTGACACAGGTCCTCACCGGACATGGCTGTTTTGGGAGGTTCCTGTTTCGGATAGGGCGGGAGGAAACGCCCGGGTGTTTCCATTGCGAAGATCGCCCTGAGGACACGGTGGAGCATACGGTGGAGGTCTGCCCGGCTTGGGCGGAGCACCGCCGTGTCCTCGTGGAGGTGATCGGCGGAGGCAATCTCTCGCGTCCGACCCTGGTCCAGGCCATGGTACGGAGCGAGAGGGCATGGCTGGCAGTCGCCTCTTTCAGCGAAGCAGTTATGCTCGCAAAGAGGGAGGCGGCGCACGTGAGGGAGATGCAGTACATGCGCCCTCACAGCCGTGGCCTTCGCAGGAGACGCCCTGGGCGTCGGGAATCCCAGGCTGATTCCCGGCCACCGTAGGCGCGGGCTTGCGGAAGGCGAGTAATGGGTAGCTCGCTGTCCGGTAAGGACAAAGCCCGGGTCGACGGCGCGTTGTGTTCCACGCGCGCCTCAAAGAGATGTCATCAGCAACTGATGGGGCCCGCAAGGGCCGATGCCTGCCAGGGGTACGGGTTGTTTGAAAGAGATACCGCGGCCCCTGGCACACAGGCAAGTGAGGGAACACGGGTGGGTTTTAGTCAGTAAAAGTCTGACGCGCCCTCCCGCTCCGCCCAGAGCGGGAGAAGTTATTTGATGATTTCCCACCCAAAAAAAAAAAAAAGGCTCAATACTCGGCCCATTCTTGTTTTTAGTGTATATCAAAGACTTACCATTCTATTTAAAGGGTATTTGTGATGTTGTACTGTTTGCAGGTATTTCAGGTATTTCTATTATTTTTGAAAGAGGCAGAAATAGACAAGATTTTGACGACATAAACAGTGCACTCTCAATGGTTACGGATTAGTTTACGGCAAATAACCTAGTACTCAATGTTAAGAAAACCAAATGTGTAAGGTTCGCCTTACCGAATGTTAGAAATGTAGGTCCAAACTAGTTTCCCTACTGACAGGTTATATGAGTTACTTCATTTAATTGTTTATTTTATTAGACTGTATGAATCATTTTTGTTTTGTTTTTAATGATGTTTTCTTTTATTGTTGACATAATCTACTCATTAAAATGTTTCTTAGTGAGATTGATTGCAACATGTGGTTACTTAGCGACCTCGATAATTATTCATATTATTCTTGCCTGAGCAACTTCTGGTTGCCAGTTCGTCATGCTCCCTTAGATCACCTGCGGTAGCGTCGGGGGTTGGGTTGCCTCCATCCCTCAAATATGGCTAGGTGGGCAATGGCTGATCTTTGCGTTATGCTCGTGAACTGATCAGCACCCATTGTGGTGACTGGTCGTCTTGCTGACCATGGTTTTGTCATCGTTATTAGTAATTAACTGTTTATTTATTTTACTCCGAAGGTCCTAGCTTACAATTTATAATTTCAAGTTAAATTTAAATGAACATAATGCAGCATTGCATATGTAAGCGGGTATACCCTTTACGCCTGGAGTCTTTTATGTGGGTTAAGTTGTTTACATTTATTGTTTTGTTTTTTTTTTTATCTGCTTGAGTTTAGTTACTATGTTTGGTTGGTATATTGACATGTGCTAGCTGACATATGGGAAATAATTTAATTTTATGTTTTTTGTTTAGTAATGTTAATTACGTACTTATTATTGTACAAAATCAAGTTCTTCTAACTCAACAGACAGCTGTACTGCTGGGTAGTTTGTTGCGCCACTTCTTCTTTCCAGCTAAAGCACTAGAAATTGGTGAAGGGCGGGCGTTTTGAGAGGACTGTCTTGTGTAATATTGATGTTCAAAAAGTGCTGACTCTCAGCCTAGTTTGAATAAATGACTTTAGATTTTTATTTATTTGGCAAATAAAGACGAAATATTTAAATATTGCACATCTAGTCGTCGTTTCCGGGAACGACCATTGCCAAATTCTTCGTGTATATTTTCACTGAACTGATGTTGGGACTCTTAAAGAGGCGATCATCGTATATTCATTGTTACGTGCTGAAGCATTATTTTAGATTAGCTGAGCATTATTCTCATGATGTATAAATAACACTAAGTATTTCTCATTTGACCTTTGAAAAGTAACATCGAAATTGACACGTGTCGACAGCTGTGGCATTTTCTTAAAGGCCACATTCGTCGATACGTGTATTTCTCTCATTACTATTGCACGCGATTGTTCAATAAAGACTAGAATGTCACAAAAGGGAATAATTCTTGGTGTTACTAAAAATAAATAATTCATTTAGTCAGAAAAACAATCTATATTTTCTTTTAGAGACTAGATTACTAGACTTAAATACAGGTAAACATAAATTAAATAATTATAAAGTACTGCGCTAACATGAATTAATTTTATTCCTTATTCCCGTTCACACATTTAAAGAAAAATAACATAATATCGTTCGATAAAAACAAATTCCAAATATAAAATAAACAAAACATATCCAGTAGCATAGAGGCAAGTAAATACAACCGAGCCAGCACAAAACCGATAGCTACGATCGCGTAGCAGCGTAGCCATGAATGTTATGCTACGACGTAGCTACGGCGTAGCCCAATTTATACGTAGCCGGCAAATTGTAGCTTCAACGTTGATAGATTTTGCGATATTGTTATGGCTGAAATAGTCGGAGTTATAGCAACTACAAGCGTGATATCAGAATATCTAGCTTGGTTTAAGAGAATACTTCATCCTATAAACCTTTTCAGACCAGCAAGACAATAAGTTTTATAAAGAAACACCTCAGCAATGACCTATTGCTTGATACAGAAATTGCTTGTATTTTATTTACAACCTTACCTAGTCAACTCACTCTATTAAATTATCTCCTTGTCACCCAAATTCAATTGAAAGTTCCTCAGTATTTACCCAATAAATTACCTCCAACTTTTTGTCCAACATTTGGGCCAAACATCTTATTTCTTTTCCCTTTGTGACGAAGTCCTCAATTTCAAACTTTGGTTACTGTTCGTTTCAAAGAACTGCAGCTGAGTTAGATTTTGAAGACAGTTGGAGACAAAGGGAACTTTCTAGTCTCGGTTATTTGGGGTTCCTTTCATGACATGTGGCTTCACATTCATGAAAGGAGCCCAAAATAACCGTGGTGTATTTCCTGAGCTCGGTATGTATGAGTTGTAACAGTTAAGTGAAAACTTAGGAGTATACAGGAATATACATATCTGAGTTTTCATCTAACTTTAAACGAAACGAGGTTGTTTGGTTATAAATTTGCTAGTTACAAATATGCTAGTTACAAATTGCTAGTTTAGGATTTCGCATATTGTAGTGAATGTTGTATTGTGTCGGGGGAATTTAATTATTGAATTAATATCATCATTTGGCATTGGAGCTTTGAGTCTCTGTACGGGATAGAATTTGGATGGAAGTGCCATCCAAATTCTATCCCTTAGGGAATCAAAGTTTCACATAGCTCATAGAATAACCAAGCTGAAGTGGTAATTCACCAGCCATCTTAGCCATAGAACCGATGACCATTAAGGTACACGTGTTTTTAACCTCCGACGCAAAAAGCGGGGTGTTATAAGTTTTACCACTATGTGTGTCTGTCTGTGGCACCGTAGCTCTTAAATGGGTGAACCGATTTGGGTGCGGTTTTTTTTAATTTATTTGTAGGTTTTCTAGCAATGGTTCTTATACATGTTTCATGAAAATCGGTACAACCGTTTGAAAATTATCAGCTCTTTTCTGGTTGATGTAGGAATTTGTGCATCTTCCACGGGTCTGATCGAGTCGAATTTTTTTATTCTATTACTTCAATGATATGAGACGAACAAAGTAACCTTGGACTGATGCTGGACCATCACCTGAACTTTCCAGGATAGCCAAGTAACTCACCAACAAACAGCAGAGTGTTTGGGCTTATTGAAAGGTCTCAGTGAATAATATAGGTTACTAGCTTTTGCCAGCGGGTTCGCCCGCGTGGAGGTCGAAAATTATCCCGATAGTTCCCGACTATCGGGATAAAAAGTATCCTATGTGTTATTCCAGGTTACAAACAGTTTTAGATCGATAAAAAATCACACAGCACCACGTGTAGTTGAAAAAGAAATTTCGAATTCAAACGTGGCGCCATCTATGAGAAGTCCATAATAGACGGTCCGTCAGTTTTCTGTAAAAAAAACGGATTTGAGGCGCCATCTGTTCGAGACTTATGAAGCTTACGATTAATAACAACAGTCAACATTGATAATCATTTTATTGTTAATCATAAACTATTAAGGCAAAAAAAAACCTAACCTAAATCTCAAGTTGGAACAAATTACACATAAATGCGTTTTCATCAAAATCGGTTGACTTGGTAAAGAGTCCACTGGGAACATACATCATGACACTAGATTTGAATATATTAAGATAGATAAATTGTGATGAGGACGAGGAATGAGGATAAATTAGTAACAAGCTTCACTTTGGGAAACACGTAAAGCTGCGCAGTTTTAAGCGTGACACGCTACGTACCGTGTTTACTATAACTATATTAAGTTTAAAAAGCAGGAAATAAAAGTTAAATTAAAAAAATTAAAAAACCCTGACCCAAAACAAAACCTCAAAAAAGTTAAAAAAAAACATTTATTGGCCTTTTAAGTTGTAGGTAATATTTTGGTCAAAGCATTGTCACATCGGGAGACGGCTAATGAAAGCGCCAAACAGACGATGCCCAGCAATAATGAATGTAACTACGCTATTGTAGAAAGGATAACACAAAATTTTAATCTTGTATAAAATGCATACTTTGCCGCCAAGCATATTATAAGTTGGGCGATTACATCGCATACAAGAATGCCTGGCTAAACACTGCTTGTCTTGCTCCACAAGGTCGCTAAAAACTAATTTGATCAGCATTCGAAAACATGGTTGGGCCTGCTGAAGATTGTAAAACTAGATATCTTTGCATTGTATAAACTCAATCTTTTATTATTGTGAGGCGGATTGTTCGAAAGAGAAAACGTGACCCCTGGCTAACAGGCAACTGAGGGAACACGGGTGGGTTTTAGTCAGTAAAAGTCTGACACGCCCTCCTGGTCCACCTAGAGCGGGAGAAGTTATTTGATGATTTCCCACCCAAAAAAAAAACAATCTTTTATTATGTATAACTGCATGGCACTTATAAGTTATTCTAGGTCTTGGTGTGAGTTTGTGGGGTAGAAATAAAGAACTTGACGTGTTTGAAGGGACCCCTATTCGTCGTATCCTAAAATGAGACTTAACTTTAGATGTTCATAAAAATGTTTTTGTCGTTACACTAGTAAAACCTTACAAGTGAAAGAGATAGTGTACAAAGATACTTCAATTAAGTTACACTCAAACGTCTTATCCTACTATCTTAGACTCCTATACTCCTAGTAATATTATAAATGTCAACGTTTGTATGTTTAGATGTTAAGATATTTTATTTCAATTTCGCAATAACGGTAAAAATGACTTGGATGAAATTTGGAACCTTATCTTACAATCTCCATTTACACTTAGGATACTTTTTATTCCGGTACTACGTTCCCGTGGGATAATTCCCGACATGCATGCGAGCGGAGTCGCTGGAAAAAGCTATTAGGACATAAATGTAATCCTAAATAGAGCAACGTTTATAAAAAGCCTGTATTCTTTATAGCAACAATACGGAAAAAACTAAATTATCTCCAACAGTATATGCTAAAATAGAAGCTGCTGCTCCATTTCCACCGCTCCGATCCCGAAATCAGCATGGAAAAAAACCAATTATTCAGTTCTTGTTGAACATTTATAAGCTTGATGCCTCCGTAATTGCGGTCTTGGATTCAATTTCAGGGGTCCAAACATATGTTGCCGGGCTTTTAAATACAAAATAGTCTCATATGTTATATACTGGTGCGATTTAGACGCAAAATACATGCTCTGGGTCACAAAAAACCTGTGCAAAAGGTTTTTAGTCCATGTAAGGGATCCTAGGATGTATTTGGAATTCTAGGACGACATCTGTAGCCGTCCAAACCTTTTATTAAGTCCGTCCCTAACATAAGTTTGGGAATAATGAGCAAGAAATATTTTGCAAATATTTTCATATTAACTTTCTTGGTATTAAAGAAATTTTGAACATTAAATACGGCCTTTATTACATTTGCATACGATTGGAGTGGTTGAGACTCGGTATTTTGAGGGCTATTTTTCGTGGAATCATTGTTATTTTTGCTAAGTGCTTGTAATTCCTTTAATAATTGAAATAACAAGAATTGGAATGATCTACCAATTTATTAATAACGTGTGTTTTGAGAGAAATCGTAACGATTAATTTAATCAGATTCATTTTGTTATCCATAATAAACATTGAAAAATGTTGCCATACGGGGCCAATCTCAGTGTTTTTTTGGCGCACCTACTTCCAAAGAGCCCTTTAATACTATTATTAATAAAGGCTTCTTCAAACAGCCGCGACGCGACAGCGCGACGAAGTAGAACAATTTCCATTAAGTTTTCATAGAAATTGTTCTACGAATGTCGCGACGCGACCGTCGCGTCGCGCTGTCGCGTCGCGCCTGTTTGAAGAAGCCTTAATATGCAGCGAACTAAAGTAACAGTTTAAAAAATCCTTGAATATCAGATGAAAACTCATTGAATCGGAAATTCCTGGAAGAACACGTATGAAAAACTTAAACAGCAGCAATCTTGAAATTGTTTCTCTGATCGATTGCCCCAAGTCACCGAAGCTCTTCTAGTTTACTTATACCTAGTTCACTTAATGAACTAACTCGAGGCACCCACTGCCCCCTTGGCTCACTCCCAACTTCAGACAGGAAGGAAAATAGTCGGGACCGAAGTCGGTCAAAGAGCTATCAAGTTTTAGTTGACCATTTTCTTTTTAAGAGTGACATATATTTATAATTAGTGATTGTATGACGATAATCATTCTGCCTTTTCTCATCTACGTTGGGGGGGTTGGCTTCCAGTCTAACCGGATGCAGCTGAATATCAGCATTTCATGAAGAGCGACTGAGTAGTTGTCAGATTTTTGGGTTTCGGACAGCCGGGACCAACAGCTTAGCGTACATTCCGAGGCACGAAGGAGAATTGATACGTAATGGATGGTCACCCATCCACGAACCGACTGCGGCAAGCGTAGATTAACCGTCGATCGACCCAAGAGGTTTTTATTATTCAGCCACAAACTTTTTTTTTGTTATTATGATGATATTGAAAGTTGAAATAGTAGTATTTTGTGGCGAAACTTAGGAGTTTGGTTCAAATCCTGCGTGAAACTGTTTAAAAACTAAAATGAAAAGTTTAAATGCATGCTCTAAATTAAATATTTGCAGTATCATTTTATTTTGTGGAGAAAAAAGTTAAGCAAAGTTTTACGACTAATTTTCTTGTTTTAGAACAGAAATTCTAATAGCAGTTGGAAATTTTCCGAAGGAAAATTACTTATTATAAAAGTTTGACTTTTCAGAAGTCATCGAAATGTACCTGCACGGCTGAAACTCTAAACTATCAGTATTCATTAATTTTTCATGATGATTCGTGGTCTTCGATGCCCAAACACGGTATAACCAAAGACTAAAATTCGGCGGTCAATCTCAACCATTTTCGCCCAAATGCTGCAGCCAATCCAGGCTAATAAGCCATACACATTTAACGCCAATACCAGTACGGTGACCATTAAATTCTCAATTTCAGCAACTCGACCCAAACATTTGGTTGGTTTATGTCCCTCTTTACATAATGACCTCGCTTAACGCCCATTGAAGTCTATTCCTATTGAATAAACTCATTAGAGTCCCCATTCACCCGTGGTACCCCGGACAGGTCCGATTTCAATGGCTTTATAAATAGGTACAGGAGGGGATCGATCATCAGATTATTTTTTGTGGGGACAAAACCTCATTTATGTTTTTGCAATAAAAATACACAAAGTATTAAGTTTTTTTCATCACCATAATATTATATTCGCTCTCTTCGACGGCGATCTTTCCTGTTTTCCTGCTTTTTGGTTTTCCCTTAATTATTATAATTACGTCATCGATCCATCATGCTATCCATCATGCTACGCCCACATTTGGGCATCCACAGTATACCAATATACTATTATTTATACTCAAACGTATCATCATCTGCCTATCCTTTCCAAACTATGTTAGGGTCAGTTTCCAGTCTAACCGGACGCAGCTGAATACCAGTATTTTACATGGAGTGACTGCCTATCTGGCTTCCACAACCCAGTTACTGGGTAATACGATGGTAACACCCCTTGGTAACACTTTGGTATCTACTGGTTGTCAGGCTTTCGAGCTTCTGACGACCCGTAACAAGTGCCAAAGATCCATGAATGACAGCCGGACCAAAAGCTTAACGTACTTTCCGCGACACGGAGGGGTCTTGATAGGTTAACCTGATCGATCGACCCGTGCAGCTGTATAAAATATTGTATTACTTATTTTGAAATATTTATGTTGAAGCCATTTCAGAGAATTATTGATATGAATATGAATAATTCATTTCGGTACATAAATGTTTTGAAGTATATGAAGGACTTACAAAATATGCATTATTAATTGCAAGATGTAGGAACAGTACGTTATTGTGTGAATCGCTGCTCTCCTAATAGTTATGATTTGAATATACGGACAATTTCAAGTTGGTGTTCTGTTGTTGATTAATTAGTTAAAATTACCCATTTATACCTGCCAAATTCACCAATAAAAGAAACATCGTCAAATCCCGATTTCAAAACGCTTGGTCCACATCACATCTACTATTCCAAATTAAATTAAACAGAACTAAACAGTTTGTGGTACCTATCAAACTTTCGTTACGACCAGTTATTTAAAGTGTATTTGCAGAATTTTGATCAAAATCAAAATCAAAAAATCAAAAGTCATTTATTCAAATTTTGCTGAGAATCAGCACTTTTCGAATGTTAAAATTACATAAGACAGTCCCCCAAAACGCCCGCCCTTCACCACTTCGTACTGCTTTAGCTGGGAAGAAGAAGTGGCGCAACAAACTCCCCAGCAGCACAGCTATCTGATAGTGTTGTATGACCAACAACATAATAACCATAGTTCTAATGCTAAGTGTTAGACAGATTAAAATTTCTGTATTTTTTTTTCTTTATTTTCGGAAGGCTTACAGACTAATAACATTATAATAATAATAATATAAAACTAAATTGCTAATAACAAGCCCCCACAGATAAATACAAAATTATTACTCCCTTGTAGTCAAAGCTTATAAGCAAATAAATGATTTCTATTATTTTTAGATAATCCCTCAAATTTGGTTAATTTCTTTCAATAGTTCGTTGTTAAAATTTGAAGCTAATTCGGACAGTAATTGTTCAAGTGCCGGCAGGTGCCTCTTGTACAAAAAATGGTTTTGCTAAGAGCTTCCTTAGTGTGCTTGCATTGGTGCAGAAAAGGTCAATGCCTTCTTCACAACAAATTTCGTTAAAACTACGACTGGCTCTGTGAAAGTATATTTACATCAAAGATAAAGCAAAACATACTGGTACTTCGTAAAAACTTAAAAATAAAACACGGATTGCGTGATACAGGTATACAACCTATTTACGAACTAAAAAAGTAATAACATGACTCGCATATTGTATTCATGTCATTCTCTAAACATTATCCTACCTCCGCCATACGCATAGGCACACTATTCCACCCACCCCAAACACATTGAAAAACCAACGGTAACTTTTATACAACAGAGTCTATAATCTATCACCGGTTTTTTTGTCACAGGTCAAGATAAAAATAGTCGTAGAGCGTATGTTAATAAGGTTTATTCTTGTTCGCAGGCTGCGGTGTATACAGGGTGTTTTGAGCCGTGAAAGTGGGATTATGCATGGACACGTGAACTAGCGATGTCTGCGGCTTTCCTCTTCGCGGCGCTCGGCGCTTTGGCACTCGTCAGCCGCACAGGTGAGAAGGGGCCTTTATTTATGTGAAACCACGAGGCATTAACACGGATAGTTAAGTCACTTTATACCATATCGACGGTTCCCCGGCTATTTGATCTAAGCGACATTTTTTTTGAAATATGTATGTAAATCAATTTCGCAAAAAAATGTCGCTTAGATCAAATAGCCGGGGAACCTTCGATATTGTTCCGTCATTTATGGCATGCCTTTTTTCATTTTGTTATTCGTTCTCAAACCAAATTAGTAGGTGCTGAAGTAAAAGCTGGATATAACTGTCGCCTATTGAAAGACTTGTGGGGAAAATTGTAAGTTGTAGTTGAACTACTAAATAGTTATCGGATTAGTCCTAAATTACAATCAATCAATGCTAGTGGTCGCAAGCGCTACTAATGAACACTAGGGCAGTGTTATGTGGACTTATGCAATCGCAGCCTGACTTTGTTCCCGGTTGATGGCAATATGCTCGGCCCCTATTACATGGGAATTAAACATAACTGGCGAAAAGTGGGTGTACAACAGGTTCACCTCTGCCTAACCTTTCGGGAAAGCAAGGCGTGTCATTTTGGTTTATATGTATGTTAAAATCAATTAATCTGCCTCGCCCCTCCCCAACTATATTGGGGTCAAGCGAGAGCGACTGCCTATGATCTCCAATATTACAATATCTAGGCAAAATTAAAATGGAAAGAAAGGTCTTAATATCTGTCCAAAAGCTTTTCTTCTCATTGTTCGCTGAAAGGCTTGACCCAAACGAAAGGCTTTTTGGCTATAACATTGATTGAAACGATGTTATTGCAAAGTAGTAAAATTTGTAAAACTAAAAACTCAACCAATATCAACCATTTTTTAATTTAAGGATTGAAAAATTTATTCAAACATTCTAAAAACAGTAATAAAATTGTCTCTGAAATAAATGTGAAACATAAATATTATTTAGTACCAAAATAAATAAATTGTTACAAACCTCACATTCCTGATTACAAATTGAATACAGATGAAACAAAATGAAATATAATAGTCATTTTATTTTACAGGCATTTTGATTGAAAGTGCTTTTATTCGTGTTGAGAGCCTTCTTTTAATAAATACGAATAAGTACTGTTCAATTCAATTTATTACATTTAAAAAACATAGCTACAAAATAACTACGGGTTGTTATATTTTTGCGGGTTTTAGTGGGTTGTATGTATTAAAACCATGCAAATATATTATTTTTAAGTACCTTCGTCTCAATTCATCTACAGTAACCTCTGTACAAACCAATGCAAGAACACCATGGCTATACAAGTATCTCGTGGCCAAAATCTAAACCAACGGCGCCATCTTGTTATTTCAGTGCAATAAACAATCCAAAAATAAAATAAGTCCGACCTAAAGATTTAACAACGTAGTACAATGGAGCGTAGTATTTTAGGTGTCAAATTGTCATACCATATTCGCAATACCACACTACGCTGCAAAACACAGATTCCTGAAGTTGCTCAAAAAGTCCCTCAGCTGAAGTGGGACGGGGCTAGCCCCGTCTACCGTATGCCCAATGACCTGTGAGCCAAAATAACCACTACTTGGAACCCTGACACAGCCAGAAGGCAACACGGCAGTCGTAAAAGGTGACGGGACGAGCTGGAGAAAACACACGAACAGTGGTCCACTTTAGCCCTGGGTCGAATCAGCTGGAGGTCACGGGTAGAAGCCTTTTCCCAACAGTTGGATGATGCGGGCTTACAGTAACAGTAAACAAATCCCCACGTTCTTGTGTCGGCTTCATCCAGATTTTGTCCGCGATAGCAACAATGTCGTCCGCCCATCTCACAGCCGGACAACCAACAAACGATGCGTGATTTTATTTCTGTAAGTAGGTTTGTACAAACACTTTGACATGTCAATCATGTTTCAAAAACTGGACGAGGTCGGCGTTTTCTATCTGAATAATGGTCTCTTTTAAAAGCCAGACGTAAACATATTCATATCATGTGAAGACTAGAATCAATTATATTTTAATGTAAATGTTGACGTTCAAAAGTGCTTTTCATGTGCCTATTTGAAATAAATGCTTTGACTTTGCCTTTGACTGAAATGGTCTTTTGAGGAAAGAACCACACAGATGTAGTGGACTTGTCCAGTCAGTGCACGCATTTGTCGACATCTTGTCTTCCAGTCTTGGGATACCACTCTGTCACAGCCTTACTCCATCTTCATCACTGCGTCATAGTTGTATACCACTCTCTAATGTCCCTACCATCCGCTAGCAGCGCCACTGTCTCACCATATTTCACTCACACTTAGTATATTACAAGGGAGCATTTAGTTGATTACACGAGCGTTTTAAATGGAGCTTACACCGTCCTGTGACGTAATACGCCGTCTAAGCCCACCCGAATTCTTTGACAGTCGTTAGCGGCATGAAATTGTCGTTTGCTTAAGCTGTTCCCTGCCTGACCTCGTTTAAAGCCTTCAATAAGAGAACCTTTGTTATTGAGACGAAATTCCCGGAAAACTGACATATTTTTTCGTCTCAAAAATCGTTTTCAATCCGAACAAATGATGTTTTATTAAACAAGGACAGTTGTTAATATGAAAAGGGGGATTAGGGAGCGTTTGGAGCTGACGGAGATAAGTGGTGAGCTATCAAACCTGATCGATTGATGGATGAAACTTTTTCTGCCCAAGTGACTCGATGGATAATGTTTTCGATTTAAGCTAGGCTCGCGAATTGAAAGCTCTCGGTGTGAATTGGAACAATTTTTTTTTTCTTTCAAGTGATAGCTTTTAATTCTGGTCTCATAATCAAGATCGACTTTCAATAAATAAATGGTGTTTGCCCTTTATCACTAAGACACTAATCTTTAACCTCTATATATTAATCTTAACCTTTTGTACCTGTAACACCTTTTTAACATGTATTATCCAAATAAATTATTTGATTTGATTTAAGTCGACAGAAGTGTAACCGTTTTATTACAAAACAGGGTTCCACTTCAGAATCATGTTTAAAACATGGAGCCAATTTCGAATTTCGAACTTTATTTCGACTATGGTGACGATCATAACTGTCAAGGGAGTATCGGACTGAGTTGTCAGTTTTGTATAAAGAACTGTATTTCAATTACAGTTACGTTCTTATTTCAACAACTCATTGGTTTTTAAACCATGTCAAAGATCATAAAAATCTGACAGCTGAGCATCGGTCTAAGTTGCCAGTTTTGTAAAAAGAACTGTAGGTATTTAAATTACAGTTACGTTCTTGTTTTAAAAAGTTGAAAGCTTAAACCATCTCAAAAGAAAACTATTTTTTTGTAAGGCCGGTAAATGTTTCAACCCACAACAGAATGTATCATAAAACTTCGCAAATTCAGGAGATTTCTACATTCCTCCCCTAAAGGTAAAACGGTCGCGAGCAACACCTACTAATACTATAAATAAATATACTTGCCGTACATAGAACTGTAGGTTAGAAAAGGGTCTGTACGCCGTTTCCGGGGGAGAGTGGGCATTTAGGGCGCTCACTTGAGGAGAAAGGGAGCGATTAGCCTAAGGGCTTAGGAAACGACACCTACATACTATACTTAGGGATTTGATTCACTACTGAACGCTGCGAAAATGTGAACACGAATAATGGTGTGGTTGTATTGAAATTGTTATTGAATAATACTAACTCGAAAAAGTTATGGATAACGGAATTTAAAGAAGTAAAATATAAAAGCATGAAGCTGTTGCTCTCGACTTCAGGATGAAA
The DNA here is from genome assembly GCA_949091785.1 of Polymixis lichenea. Classification (NCBI taxonomy): domain Eukaryota; kingdom Metazoa; phylum Arthropoda; class Insecta; order Lepidoptera; family Noctuidae; genus Polymixis; species Polymixis lichenea. The sequence continues at coordinate 1,440,367 of OX420948.1, forward strand.
AGTAGCCTATGTCCTTATCCAAGTCAGTACTAAATTTTATACAGATCCATTCAGCCGTTTTAGCGCAAAAACGTAACTAACACATAATGACATTTATATAATAGTTAAGATTAAGATTATTATACAAGGTTATTTTTTAGTCACCGTCCAAATTTTTCAGGGTGATAGTACCCGTGAAATTAAACAACTTTCTCCAAGGAACATGGATCGAAATATTAAAATAAAAATCCAACCTCCCATACACAATCGATCAGCTGACTATTGATTTTGTATGCGAGGTCCGATTTTCTTTTTCATATTTCGACCCATGTTTCTTGGAGAAAGTTGTTCAATTTCACGGGTACTATTACCCTGAAAAATTTGGACGGTGACTAAAAAATCAGCCTGTATACATGAGACTTAAATATAAATGGCTTAGTGTGGGTATACAATGGGAAACTTAAACCTCTATCCAACACATTGTGGGTTACAGGCGTGATATTATGTAATTACCAAATAAAATAATAGTTTTGGGCACATTTTTCTTGTCAGTATCTTATTAAACGTAACCGCCATCTTACAATCCAAAAAACTGTATACGTCAAACAAAAAGAAAACCGGACGAAATCACAAGATGAGCAGATGGAAGGATAACGCGACATTATTCGAAGAACCAAATTACATTTTGTCATGATCCATTTTAATCAAGACTCACTCCCATTAACGGACATTACAGAAGATTTCTCTTTACATTTGATGAAAAAAATAAAAAAGATGGTGGCCCAAACTTGAGCTAAATGTGCTAGAGACAATTGTGTTAGATTTCGTGATGGTTCGATTCGTTCGGATAGAGGGATCAAGGCGTCGGACATAACATTGTCAGATGGGAAAGTTAATTAAGGAAACTGTTATGAAGGTGCAATAAGCAATGGCATTATGTTGGGGCTACTAATTGGAAGCGAGACCCTTGGGAAGTGAGCATGCCTGGGAATTGTATCGGTCAACATTTTGGCCGAATTATTCCAATACATTTGGGATTTGGCCGTACTTTTTTCTTCCATTCATCTCATCTTCTCTTTTCTTTATTCAGCCAATTTTTGCCACATTCTAGAAAAAAATTGCAATTTAAAAGTGATGGACTACTAGATACTTTGAATTGTGGCAGAAAAAGGTGAGGCCTATATCTAGCCGTAGGTATTTACGAGATGAAATGATGATGTTGATCGATACTTTACCAATATTTTTATTGGTTTAATTTTGTTTGGTGCTAAAAGAGTGAGAAGTAAATTACTTGAGTGACATGTATCCAGAGATACAGTTTGATAACACAAGTATGATATTACAAAGTGTAAAATATGTCTTCCAAAAAATATCAACTGCAACCAGCTTCAAAACTTCCCCAGAAAATTAGTTCCATAACTCAAAACAAACAATAGTTGTCTTTGCCAGCCATAATGTCATAATGTTACGAAGACAAAACTGTTCGCCAGATAGCAGCACTGTCTTCGATATTAAACTTTGTACACGATATTTATCGCAACGCCCTGACAATGTTGGTTCCTATTGTATTTTTAGTATGTTACGCTGATATTGTAAAGTGAATTCTTGCTTTATTTACTGAATAGAATTTCGAAATGTTCGTAGAGAATGAAACGGTATATTTTTGTGGGTTTTTTTTTTATCGAATAAAAGTTATTATTAGAATAGTTAACATCGAATATTGTTTGTTATGAGCGTGTATCAGAAATATGTGACACATACACACCATCAAACAGAAGAACTTTCTCTGTGATAGCGAACAAAATTTAATAATCAGTTGTCCCGTACATTTGGGTCGAGTAGTTGTTGAAGTTTTGTATGGAACAGCTTAATATTTATTCACGATTACAATGTTGGTCCCTAGGCGAAACTTGTTCAGTTTGATGGTCTGTCAATCAATCAATCAATTCAGCCTATCGCAGTCCATTGCTGAACAAAGGGTTCTCCTAGTCTGCGCCACAACACCCTTTCCTTCGCCTTCCGCATATAGTCTGTGCCATACACTTTCTTAAGGTCACCGGCTCATCTAGCTGGGGGGCGTCCCACGCTATAGTTACCGATACACGGTCTCCACTCCAAAACTCGTCTGCTCCGCAAACCCTCGATAAACATGGCCAGGTTACTGCCACTTCAGTTTGCTTACTCTCTCGGTAACTCCGGTCTGTACTACACCCTTAAATATATACATAACATCACGCCATGTTTCCCCAAAGAGTTGTGCAGAGGTGAAGGTACCTATAGTACACCCAAGTTTTGCTAGTTATGTAAAGGGGGCGAGCCTATTGTCATCAACCGGCCACAAATCAAGACTCCGAGCAGCTACAGATAAATTCCAGATAAAAAAACCCAATAACACTTTGCCCGACCTGGAAATCGAATCCTAAATATAAATATGACCACACATTTCTGAAACAAGCTGTATACCTACAATGACCACTCTTGGTAAACGGATAAGTCATCGCATTAAGTAAGTTTAGTAGGTAGGTATACGCAAAAGTTAGATGCTGTTACTGCTTAGTCACTTATCTTGCTCTTACGGGTTGTTGGGAAGGTGATTCAGGGAAAAACACGGAACTCAATGAAACTAAGTGTACAAATATGAATAAATCTTGCTACGAAATAAATAAAACAGCTAGTCTAGACAGTTAGTTAGTAGACAGTTCCGCGACTGAATGTAAAAATAGGACATTTGAAATCTATACCAATATTTTAGAGAGTTAGAGTTCAAATTTGTTCGTATTTAGGGGGGTAATCTCTGGAAGTACCAAAGAAGTTTAAAAAAAAATTGCATCAGATAACCCAACTTTTGCGTAAGGTTATACGCTATTTAACATCTCGCTACAAACAATAAGGACCCAAGCAAAATGTAAGAAAGTCGGAAAGAAAGCTAAGAGAAAAATAAGTAATAGAGAGTAATAGCGCGCTATTGCGTGGGTAGGCGAAGGGATGCGACGCGGCGGGCGCTAGTGAACAAATAAAACGAAAAGTCAGTACAAAATTAAAGTATTTATTTATCTTGTGTCATCATTCTCCTGCTCTTATCCCAATTTATTTTGACTCGATGCAGCATGTTGGTTTCTTCCATATTTGTCTAATGGTCGTCGTCTCGCTTCTCACCCTAACCACCCTACTTTTAAGCAATATTAAGTGTCACATAGTAGATCCATCGTTTCTTCTTCTCTTTCTTGATTTTGAAACGTCGCCTTATAGTGGGTCACAGAAGGGACATAGAAAGACATCAATTACCGTGAGAACTGAATTAAAATATCTCTTGATTACTAAAAATTTGTTACAATTACTAGATTATTCAACTTCTGTGTCGTTTCGATATTAGATAGCGGTAACAGATTTTTAGTTATCGAGAGAAGTTTAAGTACAGTTCTCATTGGTAAAGTTGCTCATGGAAAGTAAAGATGCCACAGTTGTCTTTATTGTCTTTTTCGTAATAGTATTATTAATTGTAGGCTTGTGGCTTAGTTATAACAGCCGTATGGGTTGATAGATCAGGTTAAGCTACGCTTCTCGCAGTTGGTCCGTGGATGGGTGACCATCTTTACATACCAATACCCCTCCAGGCCTGAAAAAGCACGTTAAACGCTTGATCTCGGCTGTCATTCGTGAATCTGTAACAGTCGTTGCCGGTCGTCAGAAGCCTGAAAGTCTCACAACCAGTCTTACCAAGGAGTATCGTGTTGCCCAATAACTGGGTTGTGGAGGTCAGATAGGTAGTCGCTCCATGTAAAATACTGGAATTCAACTGTATCAGGTTAGACTGGAAGCCAACCCGAACATAGTTGGGAAAAGGCTAGGTTGATGAAATAATGTAGATGAAAATTCTTAGTGAACTGAAGTAAATGTCTTAATAGTCTTCTCCATAACTAACCCAGTCACCTAATTAGGTTCCAACTACGAGTTAAAGAAAGAGTTTGACTAAGTGCCACTAGGTACACTATCGGGCAACGTCGCTTCATTATAACGTCATTTCCATACTAAATACAAATTTTCTTTGTGTAAGAAACTAAGATTTAGAGTTGGGACGTGAGCGAGCACAAATAATTAGGTACTTACTTTCCAAGATCGAAAAAATACACTTTGTTATCCGAAGTGTAGTAGTGATGTGCTTTGAATTATATTTAGTCGGGTTTGAATTTAGAACCGTATGAGGAAATGAAGTATTTAGATATTTTCCGAGGGCGAATGAAATTGAAGAGGTTTATTTATATCAGCTTAATAAATGAATGGGTTTGGTTCTATTTGTATTTTCAATTTCCGCCTGTCATAAAGGGTAATTGAACTCTCCAGGCTATTGTTTTATCTATTCATACCCTGTCAGTAGTTATTATTATACTGCTGGTTAGACATGACCTTGGTATTTGTCTAAATAGGACAACAATATAGTAAATTGGAATTAAATATTTTTGGGTTAGTACTGCTTCCTCCCGTTCTTGTTTACACCCGAAAAGTAATATACTTTATAATCCCGTTATAAAACCCCCGTTACTGAATAAATACTGATCTATATGAGATCGTAAAATGAAGACTAGAGTTATTGCAGCTCGATGTCCATAAAACGATTTGCACTCATTATCACATCACTAAAACAAAACGGAGTGAACTTTGAACAAAGAGTGAGCAACTTCACGGCTTGTTCTGGTGACTTAAGTAGCTCCAACTTGACTTCCTGGTCGCAACCTCGCAACGTGATGAGTTTTATAAGTAACATACTTTTGCATTTAATTTTGTCACCCGAAGGAAAAATTTTACAGGCTTTTCACTTGCAAGTTTCGAGTCTTTGGGATTTGAAATCAATTATTATTGACAAGCCCTCTTTTTTTGTTTTATAAATTAGCAATTTTGTTCCCTGTAGGTACTCACCCGAGATGCAAAGGTGCTTTTTAATTTAAATATGTTTCTTGTATTTTTGCCCACAGGTTGCACGGATAACACAAACGGTCTGGGCACAGACGGCGTCCAAGAATTAGACTACACGGATGTAGATCTAGGGTTGACACAGCGGGGTCCTCGCTTCGATGTGCCACATTCCAAGAATGTCACAGCTTTAGTCGGGAAGACTGCACAACTCAACTGCAGGGTTCATGATCTTGGGAATAGAACTGTGAGTAATCTTCTTTTGAATCCAATTTTATCTATAAATAAATGTTGTTCTTTGGTAAACGCATCACATAAAAACGACTGGACGGATTTGGCTATTTTTTGTTTGAAAATATTCATAATAGTCTAAAGTAGTGTTTTATGGAAAGATAAATTGGAAAAGATGGTCGAAAAATAAGTCGTAATGGCGATAGGGCCGCCCATTGTATATTTTGTAATGTACCATGACTTTTGTTATGTACATTTGTGGTGCACAATAAAGGATAAAATTTTAACCAGTGCGCAAATTGTAACCATGAATTCAGTATATAATTCTAGAATAGAGCGTAGAATTTTATTGACGGTTATACAAAAAAATCAGCTGTTTCATGAACGCAGTCACAAGGTATGGACATAGTAATGTAATGAGCATATGAAAAACTCTCTATTACAAAATAGTCTCATTAATAATGTAGTGACATTATTTTGTTTTAATCGTCCGAGAATACTTTTCCTGCGGAGTATTGCGTAACGCACTAGGAGTAGGAATGGCTTTTATTTTGACAGTTGAACAATATTCATTGCGTTATTTACGTTAGATAAATTTTCGAACATACTAAGTAATTACTTAAATACTATGTAATTTTTAAATCTGATAGCCGACCATTTGTTGTAGTTAAGGTCACACAATGTGTAAATAATTTATTATTATTTAGACTTCTTTAGTTGACTGATTTATAATAATTATATATCACACAACTCTAACAGTGATGGCTTAGTGGTAATGGCAACGACTTACGAGTTGTCAGTCGTAGGTTTGAACTCAGTCAGCTTCACTTCGTGTTCATTATTTCATTACCACTGCTCGAAAACGGTGAAAGAAGACATGTCGTGATATCTACCAACCCTCGCACAGAGAGGAGGCCTGTGCCACAACTCGATATAAATAGTTGTTTTTTGGTTTGGTTTGTTTGACTCAGTGTCAGCCTGGAGTCTGCCTGCCTATTCCTCCGTCAAAAACTGGCATGATGTTGTATAATTTTGTCCAGCATTTTATATAAGAACACTGATTAGATAATGCCACTTGTGAACATGCTTATTTTTTTTTGGTTGGGAAATCATCAAATAACTTCTTCCGATCTGGGTGGAGCAGGAGGGCGTGTCAGACTTTTACTGACTAAAACCCACCAGTGTTCCCTCAGTTGCCTGTGTGCCAGGGGCCACGGTATCTCTTTCGAATAACCCGGACCCCTGGTAGAACATGCCTTGAGTTGAAATTGTTGCTTTGAAACAGCCAAGTAAAGAGAGATACAAATGAATTCGTTTAGTTTCAAGACAGACTTAATGCGTTTGTTTTTTTACGAATTCAAATCCTTTGACAATTTAATATCGTTAGGGATTATATAGCTTCATTTGTGTTATTTTGTTTTCGTTTGTAGGTATTTTCTTACATTATTCTTAAAATGGGCTTCGAAGCAATTTTTAATACATACCTGTATTAAAAATTGCTTCGAAGCAATTTAGAAGCTAACAAGGGTCACAGTGAACCGTCTGGAATTAAGAATTCTGTTTATTCTTCAGAAGAAATAACATCATTAAAATTTGGCACGGATTCTCTTTTAAAACGTTGTCTGTGAGGTGTCTTGTTTCTTATATTACGTACATTATAAACCATTCATACGTGTTATAAATTTAAGTCGGTTTTCGTGTCTGTCTGTGCGACAGAGTTGTGATGCGGTTTTCACCATCACTAAGATTGGGGTGTGACCACACGCCGACCGTGACCGACGACGTGGACGTAAATACGCGGGCGCGGTCTCGCGGCAATCACCAAGTGCGACGGAGGCAACGAATGTCATCCGTCATGACGTCACCGCACGCTGTCAGTAGCGTGTGACGTTTCAAAGAGACCGTTACCTAGAGATTTTATTCCGGAAGGTTTGCGTTGTGTAATACATATTGAAGTTACATAATAATAAAGAAATTCCGCTATTATTGCAAGTCATAAATACCATGCGAAGGATCCCCGCTCGCTAATTTATTATAATTTGAAATAATATATTTTAAAATTAAAATTTAAAATTATAGCCAGGTGCCCCCGTGCTACAGTATGTAGTTAACGTTAATTCGTTTATTTTGATTTGAAATCCAAACTTGTTTTTCAATTCTAAAATGTAAGATGAAATTAATCTGATATTTGGCATTAAGTTTTCAGGACGATAAGAGGTAGACTTAAATGAATGGAGAAATAGACGTAATATAATTTTGTCGCAAGCGCGATTGCTGAGCATGAGGTACCAATTTCGATTCCCGTATAAGGCCAAGCGGTATTGGGTTTTCCATCTTTTATTTCTCAGTTGTCCAGAGTCTGGTTTCTTGACTGGTTGATGGCAATAACCTTGCCTGCTATTACATGAGACTCCCACGTTTTATTGGTAAAACACACCTTCCTGTACATAAAGAAAATTATACTAACTTATTATTAAAATCCTTAGAACGACCTTTTCTTTGGCATACCTTAGTTACCCTTACAGAAAGTGAAATGTAGGTGTACTGTGATAGACTTCTGTCTATTCTTTGGAGAAATACAGGCGTGCTGCGTCATGTTATTTTCAATGGTATCTACCGATTTTACCTTCACTGACACTTGCACAGTATGTTGTTAGGGACAGAGCTTACAACAATTTGCAACAAGCCTTTGTCTTGAGCCAACGTTTAATCCATGCTTTAAAATAAAATCCATATTAAAATAAACACCACGTTTTGCACAATCAGAAACAAAATGAACACCATCATCTAAAAAGTCAGGTCAGAAAATAATCTAGGATCTAGCAATCAAAAACAATCCATAGCCTCACGAAAACGAGCAAAATAACCCATTTATGCATCCAATCCATACAAAAGGCAATGCCAAAGCGATATTCTGAACAAAAAAGTATCTAAAAAACGGATTACAGCGCAGTAAGCGGATGTTTTGTGAAAGAAAAAAATCGAAATTCTGTGCAATAAAAATAAAAAATGTGAGTTCGTAGAAGGCTTTTTGCTGATAACAATGATTAGCGAGACAGACAGACAGACTATCAAGTATGAAAACATATCTTGAAATTTATTTAACCCAGATAAAGGGATATCTAAAACGAGCAATTCATGTATATTTATATATAATCTGAATCTCGGAAACGGCTCCAACGATTTTCATGAAATTTATTATGCAGGGAGTTTCGGGGGCGATAAATCGATCTAACTAGGTTTCATTTTTATAAAAACGTCAAAACAGAAAAAAAAAACAAGAAAAGCTCGGTCATCCAGATATTTTGAATTATGTGTGTGATATTATAGATATTATTATGTGTTGATAGTATATTATCTTTTAAGGACTGATTAAAAATGGCAAGAAGTTTAACCTACCGATTAAATCTTCATCTAATTAAAATCTTATCCACACTATAACATAATTTTGTAAAAAATTGGAAGATACGAACATTCTTTTAAAATACGAGTCTACTCTAAACTGGTGCAATGAAAAACTTTTATGATTAAATTAAATTTACTCGTTAACAGTTTACATCGTGTTTGAAATAAAATAATACTACATACTAAAAAATACTCATAATATTGACAAACCACAGACACACAACACTTATGAGTTAGTAAACAAAGCACGATGATAATGAAACACCCCATGTTCTTTGCCTCGACTGTTTTCAACAAAAAAAAAATATGATCCGCGTATTGCAATGCATGTTCATATTCTAATCTAAGTTAGTCGTAATCTGTCAAAAAAATCCTCAACTACAACTCTTCATGATAGGCCATCAAACGGTGTAGATTGAAAAGTCCCAATTTTTTTTTTTTATGGCAAGGATAAAATTTTTGGTTTTGATTGTGACTGAGATTACATTGCGAGTTGACTTGGACGTTTTTTAAGTACCAGAATTGAATACATTTTTATTTAATTATTAATTTCCCCAGGTATCATGGATCCGACATCGTGACATCCACTTGCTGACGTCGGGGAGGATGACGTACACGTCAGACCAGAGATTCATCAGTGTACACAACCCTCATACAGAGGACTGGATACTGAAGGTGAGGTCATTACAGATAAACTACATCTTGGTAACTTATGCCCGTTTTCACTAACACTACGTGACACGTTAATAATCCGATAGCGAGTTTTATTTACGCATTAATTTAATCATCAGCAAAGGGGTTGTCAGGAGTCGTTGTCAATTGTGAGCAGTGATGGCCCTGTGGTACCGGCCGCAACTTGCAGGTCATGAGTTCGAACCCAGGGTTACGCAATTCATTGTCGCATAGTGTAAGTAAGAAAAGGGGCATTATATTTTGTTTTTTTCACTTGTCACAGTAACCCTCCGAATTCGAAGTACGTCGTTTCCTTGAACAAGTCCCCGACTTTAAGTCAAGGCTTAACGAAATGATTCTCAACTCAAGACTTTTTAAATGATATCCCTTTGATTTAATGATGTTCAGTAGAATGGAGAAAGAATGACACAAAAGATCAATATGAATATCACAGGCCAAACCCATTATAAGAATCTTTAAGCCATCCAAAATTGTAATCCATAATGACCAAATTTTGACATCAGTCAGGTACAGGTCACAAAAACACGAAATTATATTGACCGATAACTTGAATGTGTGGTACAAACTGTGGATTTAAAATTACGGTAGTCTATGAAATGAGTCATAGATAAGAATGAAGTATCTAATGTATAAATATACATAATTCGCTACTCCAATGGAGTAATTCACAATTACAGGCCTATACAATTTCCAATATAATACCAAGAATTCAATGTCTACCCAATTTTCAACACAATAATAACTAGGTGCCGGGTTTTAATTATAAGCTTTCGTTATAGTTTCCTAGAAACACGATAATCATATATTCGTATAATAACAGACAATCTGTGGACAAAATAATGCTTTACAAGGTCGTAGATGACGACACTCGCTTTGACGTCAGTATGTCGAAAATGGCAAAAATGTCGCCATCCCGCCCCCACGCGGCTTATCTCATGAAGTGAGGTTATGTCAAAATGTGCCGTCTCATATTACATTGTTTTTTGTACGATGACTCAGAATAAAGTCTGTTGGCGTTATTAGGAAAGATTCGGGACATGTACTGAACCACAATTATGTTTGATTTTAGTCAGAATTTCAATTCGTTCTACTTAATGGCATATATGTAGGGTTTTTAAAGAAGATGAAAGCTAAGCAATTATTGTATTAGTTTGTATATTCTTCCTCTCTCTTCTTGGCTATTGTCGTGAGTCAAAACCTAAGATGAAGCGAATGTAGGAAAATATACGCGTCGACTCTTGAGAACCATTCCGTTATTTTCGTCGATTAAAAATAATACCCATTCAACAAGGCGGATAGTTCTCTTAGGGTGCATCAAACAAATGAGAGGATTTTAACACACCAATGATGTATCAACAAGCTAAGTCTATAATTTAAAAAATAGAGTGAGAACTCAAAAATACAAGTCCGCACAAAACTGTGAAGCTTTATACAGAAAACACACTTATTCTTCTCCTAACTGAAGCTAAGACATTAATCATCTCAGCATATCGCAGTTTTCTGCAGCTTGCTCTAAAGCTACTCATCCTGACATAATAGCTTAGTCGCCTTTTACGACACCTATACCGGTAAAATATTAGCCAATTCTAGATTTAAAAAATGAAACTAGATAGGAAATTACTTCTGGCTAAGTAATAACTGTAGCACGGGTCGATCGATTAAGCTAATCTACGCTTGCCGCGGTTTTTTTTTAAATGGCTTCTCGCAGTTGACCTTAAGAGGCCGTGACTATTTAACCGGACTGTCCTGTGGTTGCCTTCAAAAAACTTAAAGCCTACAGCCAGAGGCGTAAAACTACCACTTATACTAAGCGACTGTACGCTGAGGGCACCCCCTGTGGGATACGGGCCTCGGTTCAGGACGTCCCTGGACTGCAAGTAGGGACAGGCTGAATAAAATCATTTTCATTATTATCATTAATCGGGGAATGTATCTCTACTGGCTCAGCTGCGGCGCGGGCTGGCACTTCAACGAGCAAGGGACGGCCGGGGCTTGCCGCGGTTGGCCCGTGGATATTTATATACCGAGACCCCTCCGCGCCTCGGAAAGCACGTTAAGCCATTGGTGCCGACTGTTTTTCATAGATCTTTGATAGTCGGTTTCAGGTCGTCAGAAGCCCGAAAGTCTGACAAACCAATCTTACCTAAAGGGTATCGTGTTACCCAGTAAACGGGTTGTGGAGATAGGCCCTCGCTTCATGTAAAATTCTGGTATTCAGTTACATCTGGTTAGACTGGAAGACTGCCTAGCTTTTTCCCTAATATGTTGTGGTCCAATATATTAGGGAAAAGGCATGGCAGGTTCATTGATGTAGGTAGGAAATTACTGCAGAGCGTAATATTCGATTTGATTCTCAGGTCAGGCAAAATGCTGAATGCAAAATGATTTTTTTATCAATAGGGGTTTCCTAATAGTAACCCGTAAGTATGGATTTCTGCCGTAGTAGGGGGGCTTGTGGCTAAGTAATATTAGCCGCACGGATCGATCGATCAGGTTAAGCCACGCTTGCCGCGGTTGGTCCGTGGATGGGTGACCATCTTTAACATACCAAGACCTCTCCGTGCCTCGGAAAGCACGTTAAGCCGTTGGTCCCGGCTGTCATTTGTAGATCTTTGACAGTCGTTACGGGTCGTCAGAAGCCCGAAAGTCTGACAACCAGTCTTTCCAAGAGGTATCGTATTACCCAGTAACTGGGTTGTGGAGGTCAGATAGGCAGTCGCTCCATGTAAAATACTGGTATTCAGCTGCATCCGGTTAGACTGGAAGCCGACCCCAACATAGTTGGGAAAAGGCTAGGCAGATGATGAAGTATGGATTTCTGCCCGGTTTATAGAAATAGCCCGCCCTCTATTAAATGGGACTGAAAGTAAAATGTTTGTACTGTAAAGTACACCTCCGCCTATCTGTTTGAGGAATACAAGCGTGATGTTATGTAAAACTACTAAACATTGTGTATTCTTTTGTTACAGATAAGGTTTCCGCAGCGTCGTGACTCTGGCATCTATGAGTGCCAAGTTGGTACCACGCCTCCCATTGGTCACAGGATGTACCTCTCCGTCGTTGGTAAGTTATTTTTAAACATTTTTTTTGTAACCATTAAAAAAACATTAAATGGACATACACAGTAGGAACCCAATGACCTGTGGACCAAAATAACCATTACGTGGAGCCCTGACACTGTTAAGGCGTCGCGGCAGACCTTGTAGAAGATGATGGAACTGGCTGGAGAAAACTCACGACCAGTGGTCCACTTTAGGCCTTGATCGAAAAAGTTCGAAATCATGGGAAAAGGCCTTTGCCCAGCCGTGAGATTTGCGGGCTAACAGTAACACAGTAGGGAGTGTCATTACGAGCCACTACAATACCTGTTCTAGAATGTCCTAAAGTAATTTCTCTTTAATTGTCTTATTTGGTAAGCAAAAACTGTACCGATATCTCGAGTTTTGTATCAATTTCCAAGTAAATTAAGTACTTCTAAAAACTAAGATTTCTTTTATCGCCCGCGTTTAAGGCCAAAACCATCCCACGGGAACGTACTACTGGGATAAAAAGGAATACTTTATGTTAATCTAGGTTATAAACTATCTGTGTACTGAATACTACAAATAACTGGGAAAATGTGGGTGTACTGTAGGTACACTTCTTGTTACACTGTTGGCACTCTGCGTGCCGAAATTCATCCAAATTTATTCAGCCATTTTTTGCATAATTGAGTAACAAACAGCAAATCTTCTAAACATATAAACTATACTATTATCTATAGAATCTCATTAGGTACCAACCATTTTGTAAACCAAATAAAGCAAGTAAAAAAAAAAACACTTTATCTCATGTTTGATGAAGCATAAAGGCTCCTTCAAAGAGGCGCGACGCGACAGTGCGACGCGACACTTGTAGAACAATTTCCATGAAGTTTTCACAGACAATTGTTCTACGAGTGTCGCGACGCGACCGTCGCGTCGAGCTAGTCTGCACGAGCCTTAAAGCATCAAATTATTATTATTAACATAAAGTGAACTTTTACTTCATAAATGCAAACATGCTAGAAATTTTCTGCTTAGTAAAGATTAAACAGTCACTTTAAGCGTTTTTGCATTTTTTTGTAAATGTGCAAAAATGCTCAGTGTATGAATAATGAATTATGCAATATTTGTACTCTGTGACTAACCTTGTATAAAATACTTTTTTAAATATTGTCCTTCAGTGCAGGATATTTAAATAAATTGCATAATGTATTAGCTCATAATAGTCATAATAATATAACTTTTTAGCATAGTAAAGTAACATTCATTACGGGAAATGAATTCATTATGTATTTACGTAGTCACAGTGATCGAAATCAAAGCAAGGAAGCTCTGCATGCACTCCAGTTTTTTGCCTTTTTTATTCTAGACTGAGCATTAAATAAGAGTGGACGTCGGAACGAATGCCAGTTAATTTATTCGCCTTACTGAGTTAATGGTCCTAAGAGAAGTCTTTTTTAGGAAAATAAAAAAATGTTGAATGTGAAAAAATCAACGGAATGGATCTTTTAAATTTTTATAAGGCGCTTCCAGTTCTTTTGGGTTTTGGTAATTTGTCTTTAGTTCATAGGTTGTGGTTCTATATCTCTACATAGTACAAAACGAAGTCGCTTTTCGTTTTTGTACGCTTAGATCTTTTAAACTCCGCAATAGATTTTAATGCGGGTTTGTTCAATAGATAGAGTGATTCAAGAGGAAGGTTTTTATGTATGATACATGCATACTATCGTAGAGAAAAGTCAAGAATTTCCAAGATTTGTAATGTGATGTCGTAAAAACATGTTTTTTTTGCACTTACTTACGAGATAGATCAAAATAATGTACTCCTAAGGATAACCCACAGTAAATATTTTTAATTTTTATTACAAAGAAAAATGATAACAATTTTTTTTTTCGAAGCATTTTAAACAATACAGTATTCGTTCTTATCCAATTAAATACGTTAAATATGTTGTGAATTTAATGTAGATTAAAATTGACATTTAGAGCATTTCATTAAAATTAATATCTTAATTAGAAGTTATCGCAAAAAAAACTAACGCGCGCGTATCCCTTTAATAAACGTACTTCATTTGACAGATTTTACAATTAGGTGATGACTGTAGGCATTTCCAACCTTTACGTGGGCGAAGCCACTGGCTAAATCTAGTTCATTTTATTTCTCAGCTTAAGTGTAATAATAACTTTTACATTTAAAAAAATATTACAGTAAAACACGAAATGCCTTTGATGTCCACTTTCATAATTATGGTCCAAGGCCAAAATCCGTGAAGTTTTCGGGGTTTAACTTTACACGAGATTAAAAATGAGGTCTATTAATGAAACTTTTGTTGAATTACTGCAGAGCGTAATATTCGATTTGATTCCCAGGTCAGGCAAAATGCTGAATGCAAAAGCGCGTAAGCATTATGAGGGCCATAACAGTGATCCAAAAACCAATCGAGATTTTTAGTAAAGTCTGTGTATTAAGTTAGAAAAACAAAAAGTTATACAATGGTAGGTTAGTAATTAACATTACGAAACGTAAAACATTACATTAAAATATTTGCCATATGTCAGCCATAAAACGCCAGTATACAAAAAAAAAAAAAAAGAATATTTATTTATTTATTTACTAGCTGACCCGGCTAACTTCGTACCGCTACTAAATTTATATTATCTCACCTTTTAAACCTTCCCTGGACTGCCACAAATATTTCAAAACCAAAATTAGCCAAATCCGTCCAGCCGTTCTCGAGTTTTAGCGAGACTAACGAACAGCAATTGATTTTTATATATATATATATATATAATATAATATAATTTATTTATTTATTTATCATTACAGGAAATTCCTAATGCGGTAGCGTGGTCCTAAATTAAAAACTTTACTTAGCTGGGAAGAAGTAGCGCAACAAAGTCCTCAGGAGCACAGTATTAAGTTAGAAGAACTTGATTCTATTTTATGATAGATAAGTAAACATTACGAAACACAAAACATTAAATTAAAATATTTGCCATATTATTATGTCAGCTAGCACACTCCAATTTATAAAAAAATAACATTAAAAACTTTACTCAAGCAGAAAAAAATAGTAAAAACAAAAACGTAAACAAAACTTAAAACTTAAATTAAAGCCTCCAGACATAAAGGGCGTGCCCGCGTACACATGCAATGCTGCGTTATGTTCTCACAGCTATAACTTGAAGTAACAAAGTCAGATAGGTCCAAAATATGACTGACGTCTAAAAGTGTTAATACAAACCTGTTTACAGAAATAAAATCAATAGCATTTACCTTCCATTTATGAAGAGGATTGAGAACCGAATTGTAATAAGCAAGATGATGCAATGACCTTCTTGATTTTATGTGTTTGTGGGTCGCTTCGGGGTCAGCGATATTTTATCACACAGGCTGTTCCACAAAGGCCATAAAATCGTTCAGTGAGTAAATCATTATTGATTACACGTTGGCAATGGTTTCATAATGCTCCTATGAGCTGATTATGAGTTTTATGATTGTGGACAGAAGAAGGACAAAAATAATGGCAGAAATCTCAGCAAATTTAGAAGCAAACAGCAAATAATGTTTTGTAGGGCTGATTTTAAGTGTGATTGTGTGAAGAATGCTGTGTGACGTTTGACAGCGGGGAATGGGAGAAGGAAACGTGATGGTGTCGACACCAAGTAACATGGGGCAAGGCAGGAAGAAGACGTTAAGTTAAAGTACGATCAATAGATGCCATAGATACCAATCAAGCCATTGATCCCGGTTATCATTCGTTGATCTTTAACAGTCGCTACGAGTCGTCAGAAGCTCGAAAGCGTCTGACAACTAGTCCTAAAGACCTGAAGACAGATAGACCGTCGCTCCATTTAAAATACTGGCATTCAGCCGTATTCGTTTAGGATGGAAGCAGACCCCGACATAGTTGTAAAAAGGCAGGTAGATGATGTATACATATTACTACTTGTAACAGTTTATAGATATTTCTGGGCACAACATATTCCAGTTATTCAAATAAATAAAACGAGTAACGAAAACATTAATGTTTCTCTTCAGACGTGCAAAAAGCCTAAAAGATTCGCCTAAAGGTTTACTAACAAAAATCACACAAAATCCGAAAGTATAAAAATAAAGGAATTTCCAACGGCACAGAATTAGGCATTATTTATGAGCCCGGCCTCGCTTGAGGCTTAGGCTTCGAGTACAAAAAAGCGTCTAATTTTTCTTCCACATAAAATAATCTGAGGACACCTTATTTATTTAACGTCAGGTACTTTCGCAATCTTTGGTTTTCATTAGTATTAGGATTAAGTGCATGATCACAAGGATGTGATTAGCCTTGGGTTTAAGAAGATAGGTAAAGGTCTTAATTTTGCAATGTAACAAAATGCAATTACTCTTTTTCTTCCTGTTGTAAAATCTTTTATCGTTGTTTTGTTTTTGGTTTTAAAAATTAGAAAGAAAATGCACTTTTTTACTTCCCGTTTGGATTTACCTAATCTCTTACATAAGCTACGGTTTCCTTAAAGAGCGGTGCCAGTAAGCTTCTGCAGTTTATCGAAGATTATCGTCACGTAAACGTACTATAATATTGTAGATGTAAAAGTTTGTATGTTTTTTAGTCGATCCCGGCCGGAATAACGGCAGATTAGGCTGAAATTTCAGGCACTCAGATAGTTATTAAACAGGATTAACATAAAGGGTACCTTTAGCCCTGTATATTTTTCGACACCACGCGGCCGATGCCGCTGGCAGAAGCTAGTATTTAAATATATCTTTATTTAGGTATCTAAAGGGTTAGTAGTACATGAGGGACATCAAAATTATGCACTATATGCTATATGGGACAAACTAAGATATTTTTGGAATGTGGGACAAAACTTCAGGACGAACGAAGAATAAATCATCATATCTTTTCATCGTTTGGTTATAGTAGTAATAGGGATTTTCACTTTTGGTAAATAATGGTTTGTAGAATGGAATGTTACGTTATGAAAGTAAATTGGTGAGGTTTAATAGCGAGCATTTTTTGACACCGTCGGGTCAATCGCCGCTGCCATCATTTTCATGATAGCTATCACTACGGCCGTTATGTAGCGGCCACCGCTCTTTTAGGAAAATTATACGATTGTGTGTGATTATTGAATCACCACTGATCTCAAAACGGTGAACGAAAACATCGTGAGAAAACCGATATATCCTAGAACAAAATTGTTCGATTGCGGCCCACACAGAATGGAGGCCTGTGTCCCAGCAGTAAAAACATTATAGGCTGATTATGAGACGATTGGGCATTCTGTATAATATAAGATATTTCACTTTCTTAAAAAAATCAAAATAAAAGCAGCTGATCTACATTAAATATCCATAGATCAGAAATGTAAATTTCACATTAGCATGAAGCCCTTAAAAAGTCGTTTCAAAAATATCTCGAGCAACATAATTTTAATCTTCGATCATCAAAGGGCGGAACATGAAATTTATTTACAGCCTCATCTTTATGAGTTGCGGGTAAATAACTTATATATTACTTCCTTTGATAGTCGAGACCTTGAAGTTGAAGAGGTGGAATTATATTATGTACGATGATACAACGAGCATTAGGCCCTGGATACTATAGATATGTACACACTAGTAACAAAGCTGAAGAGTTTGCTGTTTGATACTATAGAAACATCCACGCTAATAAGAGTTTGCTGTTTTTTTGTGTGTTTGAACACGTTAATCTCTGGAAATACCCGTCCAATTTGAGTAATATTTTTGCATTTGATTGGCCAATTTTTAAGTAAGGCTATTTATCGCTATGCTAGGACCCTTTGCATCCTGTAAAAAGGAAAAAGAAGCTAAGCGAACTCGAAGTAGTAGCGCGGACAGATGAAGAATCGGGTCAGGGGAACAAGAAATTACACACAGACGAAGTCACGGGCAGAAGTTAGTTATTTATAAACGCGCAGTAACCTCATGCCAAAATGTAACCCCTTAAAATTATGTTAGATTTTGAAGGTAAAACTTACTTACTCGTTTCAATGTATAAATTGTCTCGTTGGTGAAGTATTCTTAAGCACTTCTGCTGACAATGAGGTCCTCAGTTCAATTCCCGGGTTGAGAAAAGTGATATTGGATTTTGCCATCTGGAAATCTTAGTAGCAGTCCGGAGTCGGGATTTCTGCCTGATTGATGGCAATACCTGTAACTGCGCATCTGTGCCTCACCTTCGGGGAATACAGGCGTGATGTTACGTTGCTTTACGTCCTATCATCATCATCACCAGATCTACTTGAACCACTGCTGGAGCATAGGCCTCTCTTTTTTTTGCCAAACCCCACGCTCCTATTCCTCATCCAGGTTTTGCCCACGGTGGTAACAATGTTGTCCGCCCATCTCACCGTCCCGTAGGACCGACATCTCGTCTTCCAGTCCTTGGCCGCACTCTGTCACGGCCTTATGCCACTTATCATCACTGCACCTTGCCAGGTGTCCGTCCATTTTCCGTCGTATATCTAGTTATTGAAAAGAGTAGAACGGATAGTAAATTAAAATGGTTCTTCTCTGTGAATCGTACCTACATTGAGCAAACTGAATAACAGATATAACGACCTGCATCACAAAAAAAAAGAAGAAAACATCAAAGAGAACGATGAATAAAATAACTTCCTATATTCATGAAACGAAATTATTGTTCAGCAAAGTGAAAATAAAACTCAAAAATAACTTCGCTCCATGCTTGCCAGTCAATTCCATCGTAGTTACAATACATTGTTCCCGGAAACCATTATTACCAACACAGTGAAAGGAATCGTCAAAATATGCATCAAAATAAAACAGTCGATTTGAGCAGAACATTTCGGTGACTGTCAAACCACATTCCCAGTGGAGTTGAACCAGAAAATTCCGGAATATTCTCGTAGGAAGAAACGGGAACATGTTTATGAAATTGGTGACGTATTGGAGCTGTTTCTGACGATATTTTGGTACAATTTTGGTTTTCCTTGTACGGAAATATTTGTAGGGCATTTCTGGATATTTTGGTTTAATGGTACGTCGAAGTTTGATGCTCTCTTCTCTCTTATTCTTTGCTTCTCTTTATTTACGTCAATATTAGTTATTTACAATATAAGTAGGATAGTAGGATTTCATGTAATAAAAAAAATGTAGTTAGGTAGAATACTCTTTATTATGTACACCATAAAAACCAACCTACTTCCTAGTTTCTTTAGTTTTTCTTTCTTTGGTAATTGTATGGATTTACGTGAACATTGTGCTGTTTTTGGCTCAGGGTATTAATATAATTATGTATAACAGTATCTAATTTACCAAAAAAAAAAAAATTAAATCATTCATCGTTCATCCAAGTAACTCTCTTATTGATGGCAATTTAACAATAACGCCAAAATAACGCTGGATCATGACTTTTAACGTAAAAATAAATCCTTGAGAAAAATATAACGAACATTTAAATACACGGAAGCTCGTAAGCAATTAATGGAATAAAAGACTAAATGCTTAGTTCCCTTTTTCTCAAAATTATTTTCTTCGCAATCAAAACTGCTTGTAATGGCTTAATTGAAGAAAAAATTCGGTTTGAGTAATGACAGGCTATTTTGGCTTGGCCTTAAACTTTCACAGTGACTTTGCCTTTTTAGTCCATGGCGTGGGTATAATTTGAGGAAAACGAAAGGAGTTTTTAAGCATAAACCTAGTTGCTTTACGTTTTCGTTCAGCCCTGTTATTGGTTTGACCTTCAAGTTCTGATTTCACCAATAAAACTGACCAAGTTTAACACAAATCTGTACTGCATTCAGGAGCTGTCATTATCTATATTCCCTAACAAAGATGACACTGAATGCGGCTTAGAAGTGTTGATCGCGTTCAGTTTCATTAGTGAAACTGGCACTAAGACGTTTAAATCGAATAATTGCCGTGTCAATGCACAGGGGCAATTCTCGTCATTTTAAGAACAGTCTGATCTCAATCTGTCAAAAAATCCTCAAGATTCCGTATATTTTTAGAAGTTTTTGACATATTTTATTATCGCCGAGATGAGAACGCGACTAGATTAGGTACCTACCAACTGAAATTGCTCGTATATTCAAATCACACCTGTCAGTCTTTGACATGTTGTATAAAATATGTATACTACGTAGAATTTACGAAGGTTATCTGAAAACTGTCCCAACCACGTCATTACGACTAGACACCAAGTTGATGGCACAATCTAGTCTAAAAAATAGCGTCTGCTTTGCGAGTCTTATCTAAATATGCGCATCACCTACCCCAACGGTACCTACGTCCAGCACGTTTGCACTCCATCACAAAAGATTCGTTAGATAAGTCCGGACAGACCGTTCAACTTAGCATGTAGTGACGTGATTTCATATTCATACGAGCTACGAGAAAATATTCCGCATCGAGTTTCAAGTCATCGGTTTTGGCAGTGATAAATATGAGTTTCCTAAAGAATATTTTGTGGATTTCAAATATTTTGGATTGTGAGTTGGTTTTCCATTTTATCTATAGGTAGAAATGTATGAATTATTATCAGCCAGTCTACAAGACAAGCTGTTTTCATTACTGAATCATTTTTATGTTCCTATTGTGTTAAAAAATCTTTGAAAACGAGTTAACCTGGACGCATATTTTCCACGTACCGATTACCATGTGGAAAAATTAAAGAACTTTAGATTGAAACATACTAACAATTCATATTAACAAAAAAAAAATACATCTAAAAAGCAATAATACATATTTAAATATATTTCAAAACAAACAGTTACATCTTTAAGCCCACTTAGTAGCTTCTGAGAGGCTCATCTTGTTCTCGAAGTTTAGACTTTTGACTGTAAACAAATAATTCTGTTTACGGCTGAAGATTGATATCAAAGTGTCTTCCTTATTAACAACTTTCAGTTGCTACCTTTTCGATGAGGGTGCCAAGAAAAGGACAAATGAGTTTGATACTTTATTTGTTGTTAGTAAATACTTAGTGATTACTTTTAATTGATTCGAAGAGTTGTGTTAAGTCGGATATTAATGTCGTGTTAAGAGGGTGCATTCTGAATGTTGGCAACGTCGTAAATAAGTAACCGTCAAATAATTTGTCATTATTATTGAATGAAATTGCCATTGGTCCCTGATGTCATTCGTTGGTCTTTGAGAATCGTTACGGGTCATCGGAAGCCCGAACGTGTGATAACCAGTGTCACCAAGGGGTATCGTACTACCCAGTTACTGGGTTGTAGAGGTCTGCTCCATCCGGGTAGACTGGAAGCTGACTCCTAAATTGATGGGAAAAGGAGAAGCAGATTGATTTTTCAGAATGTATCCTCTTATTGCTACATTAATTACAAATGGATATTTTAAAATTATGCTAATGACCATAATAACATAATAAGAAACGTTAACAAATTATGAAACATTTTCATTTAATTTCCTTATCATCTAAAAGGGCAATTAGATCATGATGTTTCATAATTACAAAAGTAAGATTTTCAGATTCCTAAAACATTTTCGTCTTTAGCGTTTTGATTAAGTAATGTTAATTATAATTGTGTGTCTAAATGAATGGTGTGGATTTAACGCGTAGTAGGTACGGGGTGAGAAAATGAGATGTGGTCAGGCCTTAAGGGCCTTTCTGTACTAGTTTAGGTAAAATCAGTAAAATAAATTGTTATGTCAATTGACTTACATCTTAAATTGTGTATATATTCCAGCCACAACTGTCATAATCTGTCAGTTGAATGAAATGGTTATAATTATCCGAATATTCGATCTCTAGTTATGACACAGCCAGTTGGCGTACAATACAACGTTGACTGAACAATAAAACCTTTTTTTTAAACTTCACAATGTGTTACCCTGCATAACTTCATTAAGACTTTTCAACTATCTACCTAGAAACTGATTATCAACACTTATCCACTTTTTTCTCCATCTAGAGCCCCTGACGACGATCCTGGGTGGCCCGGAGCTGTTCATCAACACGGGGAGTACCATCAACCTGACGTGTGTGGTACAGCACTCCCCGGAGCCTCCACCAGCCATTAGATGGACTCATAATGATGAGGTAAGTGATACATTTTTGTTTAATACGATTGGTTGCAAAAGAAGCAGGCGGTCTAACTGATGGTTAGTTATCCGGCTGTTATCTGATCTGTGCCTATACGTAGGTACTGTGTTTCTCTGTAAGATTAAAGTCGCTTCAAGGCGTGTTTGGAATTTTTAATAATCAAGTCTGTCAATTATAGATCTATTGATAGTAGTTAAGGGTTGCCGTAAGCCTAAAAGTCTGACAACCAGTCTTACCAATTGACGTCGTTTCCCAGTTACTGGTTTGTGGAGGTCAGATAGGCAGTCGCTCCATGTAAAATACTGGTATTTAGCTGCAGCCGGTAAGACTAGAAACTGACCCCAACATAGTCGGGAAAAGGCTAGGCAGCGTAATTAAAGTCTAGGGTTTCATCAGAAAATTTTGCTCGAGCGAATGGTGTCCTGGAATAATTTACGAAACGATTAAACTTGAATACTTTTCTATGTGATTTGAAGTGGGCAAAAAGTTACATTTAAAAACTATCTGACATTAGGTATTATCGATTATACTTATTCGTTGTGTGGTAAAAAAATATTTGTATGGTTATGTAATGCAGCTGTAGTGTTCTAGTTTATTAGGTTATTACCCGTTAAATCTAGTTAATAATCACAGCACAGCTCACCAGTACCAGTCACAGTTCACCGTCCTAAAACACGACCAAATGCCAATACAATTCATTAGACGCGATCCCTTTGTCGTCACCAACAATACCCCTGAGTGGACCATTCAATGAGAACCACAAGAATTTATTTATAGCTGGAACTACCCAATTGTTTTTGACAAACAGTTGTTGCAACGAAACAATTTACATCTGTCCTCAATTTGCATAAATTCACCTCGGTACGGTATCAAATGATTGAATCAGGCAGTTTCGCTCTTGCAAATAAATTAGTTGGTATCGAAACTTTGTCGACGCAGAGATGTGCAAGCTGCCTTTGAGGGATGTTCATTTAGCTTCGTATGCGGTTCCTTTGTGTGAATTAGGAGCGAGTTAGTAAGACGTAGGTGTTGGTAGTCTAATTGTAGCAGCAGCTATTAACTGATAGTAAGTTACATAATATTGCCAATTAGAACTGCATCAGTTTGGGTATGAGGGAACATAGCACACCAGAATCCCACTAAAGGTTAAGTAGAGGTGTAACTATAGTATAGCCATATTTTGCCTATAGTTTTAGTCTCGTGTAATAGGGAGCGAGTCTATTGCCACTAACCGAGCACACATCCATACTTCAAAGTGCTACTAATAAATTCCAGATAGCAAAACTCAATAGCACTTTACCCAACCGGAGAATCGAACCCAGGTCCTCATGCTTATCAGTAGCACTTGCGACCACTACACCAACGAGGCATTCTTAAACGAGTATTAGGTAACGTTATCAGAACTGGTGGCTTATCCCAGTCGACTCGCACGAATTTACTTGCCATCGGGCGATTTGACATTTTTAAGTAATATATTATTTTCTTAATGCGACTGGCACGAAGTCAATTTATTTGTAGGCGTATCGACAACTCCGGAAGTATGTACTAGGCAATTGGCACGTTTTGAATTTTGTACACTTTTTTGCATGCACATTCTTGCAGTGACCTTTTTTTCATAACTTTATTGCCTAAAATTAAAACATGCTAGTTGCCTAAAACGTATTTCTGGAGTTGTCAATTCGTCCACAAAAAATATAAAAAAACTTTGTATAAGTCTCGTATATAATTTTTATTAAAAAGTATCGATTCACCCTGTTCGGACTAAATTCGTGCGAATCGACTAATAAGCCGAAATGTTAGGATAATAAATTACAATAGGCGTCACAGGGCCTTGCAGCAGACTATTATACGTAATAAATAAAATCGGAGTTTAGGTCATTAGCGAGTAGCGCCTTGAAAGATACGGTCGTATTCTTGTAAGACCCACAACTAGTGGCTAATAGGTTATGTCACTGAATGAGTTGGGACCTGAGAGCATGTGATTTATACAATGAATCGTAACTATTATCTAAAAGGTGATTTTCAATGTTCATTAAGAGCCTAATTATTGTTTGGCAGATCTTACTGAAACTTTCAAAGCTAAAGCATTTTTTTCAAATAGGCACATATAACTCAGTATATATTATATCAACATTAACATTAAAATAGAATTGATTCCAGTCGCCCCTTCCAAAAGGTAGCGCTGTTGACGATAGGTTCGTCCGAAGTCACAGCGTTTTGCTGAGCAACGACCTGAAGGGCAATTCTCGTAATTTTATGAACGTTCACAGTCTGATCTCAGTGTCAATCTGTCAAAAATACATCGATTTTTCATACATTTTTGACATTTGCTTGTCGCTGAGATGAGACTGCGACTAAATTTTGAACGTTTTTAATTACGGGAATTGGCCTTCTGTTCTTGTACAGATGCGATGCCCGGCTTAGTAAAAATTTTCTTATAATTGTGGTTTGTTTGTTGCAAAAGTAGTCACTAATGCACTCTGCAATCGGCATTGTGGTTTTTGTTGTTTGATTGTTATTAAATAATTGCCACTGTCGTAACGCATATCCTATCATAAACACATGTCATAACGTATTGTCTTTGGTCACTAGCCCTGACATTAACAAGCAATGGACAAAATTCTAAAACTTTTTCAACTTGAGTACGGGACTTTTGGCTACTTTGTAAGTGTGCATTTAATGTATTTTGTATAATGTGCGTTTTGTTTGTGCAGAATAAACAATTTTTATTTCTTTCTTACTTTCTGTATGCAAAAGAATGGGCAAGAAACTGCAATGGTTACTGTGGTAATATTCTTATTTCTGATTTGTGTTTATTTATGGGGCAGTCAAGTGAATTACCACCATCATTATCATTTCAGGCAAAAAACGTCCACTGCTTGATGTAGGTTTCTCCCAAGTAAAAGCGTGGATTTAATTAAAATCAATAAAAACCTGGCATAAACAGCTGTATATCCAAAAACGTGCCCTACTTCCAAGCCCAGCCGTTGGACCCTTAGCACAAGAATAATAATTACATTTATCAAACTGTCTACAAACGAGACTACGTGACATTGAGACCTTAAAATTCCACCATTTTGGAAGTCCCCCTCGCAAGGACCAAGCGTCAGCGAAATTATCTCTTCTGTCAACGGCCTGACAAGATATATAACGATGTTGTACAGAAGGCCGCACATCGGCAGTAACAGACCAGCGTAAGCTGTCCTCTTACTCCATTGAAATTCCGAACTAGGCTAGGCCTGCTCATGGTCGAAGTGTTAGCATCGACTTGCAGTCGGCTGTACCAAAAAAAATGGGCGTAGCTGACAGCGAAGATTTAGAAAAGAAAGCATTGGTGGTGTATTTTATGATAATGTAAAATTCGAAATAAATATTAAAAGTTAGTGAACGTGCCATAAGCACTTATGCTATGGCTAGGCAAGATGTTTTTCTTATTAAAATACAGTTTTATTTCGAATAGAGTTAACAGGGTAGGGTTTTGTACTGTCTACCTTAGGGCAGCTAAGCCTTTTCAAATTAAGTCGAACGCCACATGCGCTACGTGCTTAATTATTTTTCGATACTAAGATTGTTTTTTTTTACTATCTTAATAGATGTAAAGTCTAGATTGTTGATAACGATTCCTTTTATGTTTGAGCCTTTTTTTTCAGTTTTCAGTCTTGAAACTTGAATAATATTAACTTATAAACAGCCTAATGGAATTACAAATCACAATGACACTTTATATTCATCCATTAAGTCTTAGCCCCAATTATATTAGAAAAAGCCAAATAACATGTAAACTTCAAAATGCCACTTACAAAGACATATCTCTTAGTTTTAAGTCAAATGTTTCATGTCACGGTGTTTGTCGAGATGCCATCGCCAGTTTAACAAATGTAGCGACGTCCACCAAATTGAGGGATCCACGCCTCGTTGGCGCCTTGTTTCAACTTGACTCGCTTAATTTCACGAGGGCTTCAGCTTTGAGTGTACATTCGAAGTATTTTGAAACTATTTATGTCGGTTAAATGATTGACCCTCCTATTGCTGAATAAATGACGATCGGCTAATTTGTTGAGCAATGAGAAGCGATCGGCTTTTATTTTCAAAAATTTTGGTGTAGAAAGTCGCTGTTTTGTGGAAGGACACAACGTAACGCAAATATTGTGCTTATGGGTGCATCCAATGGTACAGAGGATGTGGAGGGTGTTTAATCAGTTATTTCATATAAAAACAGAAACCCAGAAAAAAAAATAACTTTGACCTTCAAAATGTACGTAACCTGAAGGTTCCAAGGAATCGTACAAGAAAATGATCGCAGTAACATGAAATTTATGTGAATCTCATTGACGTCTTTTTATACCCTTTGTTTCCGCGAGTGTAGGTAATCTTTACCAATCAAATTCTGGTTTGGTGATTGAGTATGAGATTAAGTAGGACGTGTCAATGACACGTTTTACTTAATCTTATATTTGATCAGATCAGAGAGCCAATATAATGATGGTTTCAGAGTTAGAGTTTAGCAGTTCCTCTCTAGAGCGAGTTCATTGTCAGGACACGCAAGATACGATGTGAGGTCTGGTGGGCTACAGTTTGCCTCACAAGACAGCTGAATTCTGACAACTGTACTAGGATACCTAAGCAGTTGTTTTAAATAAAATTTTGAGAATCAGTCACATGAACAGTTTATTAATTAAAGATTTCAAGGCACGTTTCTACCATAACATGGTAGAAACGTGCATTAAAGTTATTACCATCAAGATATTATCTAAGCATCGCTTTCTACATACATTTAGAAACAGCAAAGATTCATAATCCTGTATTAGATGTTTCACTATTTCTGAGAAAAGCTATTCCGTATATGACGTATATTCTTGGAACTTTCATATCTTGGCTTCATTAAGCATCTTAATTAGGAGTTCCCTAGTTTCACGTTAGTATGATTTTGTGTGCAAAACTAAATCTTAAGCTTACCATTTGATATAACGCAGTGAATCCTTCATCGAATAACCTGCTGATGAGTATTCAGCTGGGGCGCGGTACAAATGTGCGTCGTATTTGCACGAAATTGAGCGATCGTACGCCAGCGTTTTAACTTGCTTCTGTTATTTTATGAACGACACAGTTTAATTCAAGCTAAGCTGAAATACTCATGCTTAAGTGCTTTGAAGCGTCCTTAAGTATATGCCTGTTATTATTTAATGTGTTTGGAAAAGGTTCTGCAAAACAGAATTACATGGTATTTCCATAACTATTATTATTTTAATTAATACTTAAGCAACATTTTGTAGTATTATATTGTAAAAACTTAATATTGAAAAATTAACCAAGGAGGTTCTTACTCGATTCTTTCCAAAGAAATCTACACTTTAAAACGGGAACAGTTTCAACTTTTACACTATCAGAAAGTCTTTTAACTATTCAGAAGTTCCTATAAAGGACAATGAATTATTTCAACCTTAGAAAAGGAACGAGCTAGGATCACCATTCCCGCGTGCTGGAGATCTAAAAACTAGCTTCTTAATCACCACAGACCCAAGTGGGAAGATGTAACTCCAACCTGATAAAGTGGGGCTTCCTCGACGGAACCACAGCTTAATATGGATGTGGAGCTGTCAGAGCTGTGTCATAAACTATGCTTCATATTCTATACCGCTCTTTGTGCCCCAAAACATGCAGCTATATGACCTTGTGATGCCGCCGCATGGAAGTACAGGAATTGTGGGCCATCAAGATCTGAAATACTGTCATGCCAGCGACACGATAAAGGTCATTGTCAAAAAGTTGGAAAGTCACTTGGGTTTAGATCACAGGTCTGCACCTAAGTTACTTTATCAATGTCATCCAAATTAAATCTAAGTGGCCACATTGTTAGCTACCTTGAGAGTTGATGGACTGAAGTTAATAATATGAAGCCAAAAAGGAGAGAGAATACGTCTCTTCATACACGAAAATAAAGCCTTCACCCTTCATTACTGTTTAAGTTAGACTTAAGTAGGTACATTGTTTATACTAAGGCTGCCATTTTTCAACGTTACTAAGCAGGTGCTTGTGCCAGGGCTTGTGGCACAGTAATAACAGACGTTTTTGTCGATAGACCAGGTTAAGCTACGCTTGCCGGGGTCAGTCCGTGCCTCGGCAAGCACGTTAAACCGATGGTCCCGGCTATCATTCGTTGATCTCTGACTTTTGGTACGGGTCGTCTGAAGCCTGATAGTCTGACAACCAGTATTACCAAGGGGTATCGTATTACCCAATAACTGGGTTGTGGAGGTCAGATAGGCAGTCCCTCCATGCAAAATACTGACTGACTGGAAGCCCACTGCAACATAGTCGGGAAAAAGACCAAGCCGATGATAATATGAAGCATGTGTTTCAACTTAGACGTGTTCTCGTCTCTATCTTGCATTGACACATTAGACAGTAGTGTGACAAAGATAGGAATGACGCTTAGCGTAATAGTACGGGCTGTGGCGTCAGTTTGAACAAGTTATTTAATGCCGGTTGAAAATCGTAACAATATTAGTTCGTCTTTAGCGTATAAGAGATCTGAGCGTCAGCTGCTCCAGCCAAAGTTCAGAGTCCAACTTGTTGTAACTTGTATCCTTTGACCTTGTTGCCCTACTATAAACTATAGGTATAGTTTCGAATTTATTCCTGACTAGCTGGGACCACGATTTCACTCGCGTGCATAAGGCAAAGGCGCGGTCTGACAGTAGTTTTTCTTTTGCAACTTTCACGTGCTCTAACTGTGGGTGCGGCAATTGACTTTCATTTTGATGGTAAACAACTACTAGCAATGAAATTTATTTGGTATAAAATTAACCGTATAAATCGAGCAGTACCTCCCCTACTATAAGTACGTGCTAAGGAGCGTTTATAGATCTCAACCTTGTTAATTTGTCAATAATTTACCTAGTCTTTAGTATTCAATATGGGATCTGTATGAACCAAATGAAGTGACACAGACTCCATGGCGCCTCTTTATAAACAAGATGATTTGAATTCTTGCCAGTTTGCTCCGAGAGGATTGCCAAGATATGAGACGTCATTTGTTTCAATAGGATGTAGTTTGAAGTACTCGTATGTTGGTATTTTATCTATTGTATGACTGTGTATATATTTTTAGGCTCATTATATTCATGAATCGGAGTTAATGAAGGTTCTAGAAATGAAGTATTTTTAACACCTGTTAAAATACAAATTCAATAAAGATTTTGAAACTGAAACTTGTTTTAAAAAAACCGCGCGAGATGCTAGTTTTATGCTGTCCATCACGAAGGATTCTGTAGGAGTAATGATGCTGTAGTGGGTAGTCGTGCACCCTATACAGGGTGGTAGGGACATCAACGTGCAACCTGTTACCACGGATTCAGTACATTATTCAGAAGTCCACTGAATTTTTTGCCGGTTATTTAAAATATCGGCTGTTTACGCGATGATAAAGTCTATTCCATACATTTTCACCGCGTAAACAGCAACACAATCACAACAACAAGTAATGCTCCTTCTGCCAGGGGTGCGGGTTGTTTGAAAGAGATACCGCCGCCCCTGGCACACAGGCAACTGAGGGAACACGGGTGGGTTTTAGTCAGTAAAAGTCTGACACGCCCTCCCGCTCCACCCAGAGCGGGAGAAGTTATTTGATGATTTCCCACCCAAAAAAAAAAAAAAACACCAGTTTTTTTTTAACTGACCGAAGCAAATTTTAATGGAGTCTAAGGGGTCTAAAATCATGTGCACTGTCACATGCGCATCAATTGTAACCATTAATTTATTAGTGGTTACGATTTTCAAGTTTATGTCCCTGCCACACTGTTTAGTCACCTATCCTATTTTAAACCAAACCATGAGCTATTTTCTTCCAGCTCATACATCATAGTAGCTTATTTCCAAGCTAATCCTGAACCCATAAAAAAATACTTATGCAGAAAATTATGAAGCCGTAAATAGCAAGCTGTAGCCTGGTTACTGGCAGTCGTTAAAAAAACTACCTACAATATAAATTTATGGACCATTGCAATTTAGTCCAGACTAATTTATTGCTCTTACTTGAAACTGGGAAAGTATTTTTTATCGACTTTTAAGTAAGTGCAGGAATTATCTGTAATAAATGTTTACTGTGTAAGTTGGTAATAGTGCTATTTTTCTGTCGTTAATAGCTCAAGTAGTCAGCGTTTTGCATTTATTTTGAATACATAGTAACCATGTCACACAGTAGCTGGATTGTATAGTAGGAGGTCAGAGATAGGCAGTCGCTCCAGGTAACAAACTGGTTTTGCAGCTGCATCCAGTTAGATTGGAAGCTGAACCCACCATAAAAGGCTGAGTAGATTGACTGAACTATGTATCACGCTTGAATATTGGAAACTATGATAATGGCTGTAACTATGCTCTTTATGAAAAATATGGTAATTCTTGGATCAACAATAATACCAAGGAGATTAGAAAATGAGTTGCCGATCCCAGAAACACTTGTTTTTTTTTTTAATAATGCTGTAAGCACTAACCTCAGAAAAACGTTTACAGAAATCAAACATTACAAACACTGATTTAGTGGCTAAATAACCACATAATACATTATTTTGTAGTTAAAACCAAAACTATATCATCGTCTGCCTAGCCTTTTTCCAACGATGTTGGGGTTGGCGTCCAGTGTCACCTGCTGAACCCATTGACCTCCTCAACCCATTTACTGGGTAACTAAAACCAGAAGAAAAGACGTTTTTATAAAATAAACTAAACAATGTCGTACATTTTCAGAGCTTTGAAATGTAAAAAAACGTGAATGACACGAAAGCCTCATCCGATACATCACAATTAATTTGGAGCACAGTCCCGCCACGACACAACTTCTTTTAAAACTCCAAAGACGCCACGGATTTGTCGAACATCGGTGTATCCTGCAACGAATACGATTCGTTCCTTAAATTGGAACTCATTTATAGAAAGTGCACTGCGTTTGACATCTACTCTAACAATTGGAGTTTAGAAAATATAAAGTAACTGGCTACCATTGTGTTGTGACTTCGTTACTTTTAACACTAATGTAGTTTTGTGTAGGATCTGTTGTTCGGTTAAAAGTTTTAGTTCTGGCTGATAGTATATTGGTGTAGTGTTTTCGTATTTAATAAAAAAATACTGATGTTGATAACGCAAAACATAGATTGTATATTAAAATTTGTTACTTAACTATGTTGAACTGAACCAAACTATATGAGTTATTAAAAACATGGCCGGTATAATAAATATAACACCAAATACTTCATTGATTCAATAAACTCACAGTACACATATTAGCAAAACAAATTAACTAGGTAATTTATTAGTAAATACTTGATCGTGGCTTGCAAAATTGTTATAGGTTAACATTATGTTTTAAGCTTTGAGTAATAAACAAGGTATAATTTTAATCACCGTTAACCTCATATGGGGTCATTATACTCATCATTATGAACAATTTTTACTTTGGACCCAAACCTCAAATCGCGAAAATAAAATCAGCTGTTCCTTGCATTTTGACGAGTTATGCGAACATAAATGTAGGGAACAGCTGATTTTATTTGATTTTGTTTTTTTTTACACCTTGTATAGGTAGTTGAATCCTTGGACTCCCAAACTAGGCAAGGAATGCATGTATCTTGAGAGCCGATGTTTTCCTTCTTGTGTTACTTTTGCTTTACTACATAATTTAATTTATTTTCTAGTGGTCGTGCTGAGCATTAGGTCTGTGGTTCCATTCCTAGGTCAGGTAGTGTTTTTGTTTTTTTTTTTTTCTATCAGGAATTTGTTAGTAGCAGCCTGGGGTCTGAATTTGTGCCCGGTTGATGGCATGATCAGTAATATCCTTTACAAACATAATATTATAAACAGAGTACCTACTTTACCTTATAGAGGTATGAAGATCAGGATGTAAAGTTAACTCCCTCCATAGAAAAGGGATGGTCCTCCGACGAGACGAGTGTGGCGTCCGGTGAGCAACTGCCCGACGATTGATGTCGGGATGTTGTTTATAATATTCTAGTTGTGCGACAAACAATGCGTACGCGATGAAGGATTTTGCGTGACGTCAGTGTGACGTGTAGTACGCATGTGGCGATGTAGATGCCGCCACAACCTCTTTAAAATACCTATTAGTTTAGATAAACCTGTCAGATCTCATAACAGTTATTTTAGCAAAGACTTTCTAACAAGGCCATTATTCACAAATTATATTCATTGAACATTTACTCAGTAAAATATTATCTCTATTTCTTCAGAAAATCATTCGTTAATTAATCAAATTAATTTCCGAGTCACAATCACTGCTCGTTCACGCCTCTTTAATTTCTGGAGAGTAGCCAAATGAATAACTTAGTTGAAATCTTATTAGAACGAACATTATAGACAGTTTTACGATTTCTTTCGGACTATTAAGAAACTGAATTTGAATAGGTTGCTGATAAAGGCTATCGTTTTCCGTTTCACGAACGGACTCCCAAACCCCCCACCCCACAATTTAAAAATAAGAGTTCATTTTACATTTCAATAACTGGCTACGGTTTCCACCGGTTTCATATCATAGTAACCTTTTTTGTTAAGTTTCCAGAATACCTTTACGTTTCAAAATAGCGAGTCTGGATGCTTTAAAAGTATCTCGGCAAAGTCTAGTACAGCTCGCTACTGAATTAAAGGTATCTATCTCTGTTACTTTAAAGAATAGTGTGGTGGGTCTGAAAAATTTAAATTAATCATGTCGTAGAATGTACAACGCTCAAGCTAAAAATAGCTTTTTCTTGAGTACGCTCAGTGTGCAACCCTTATAAGTTACGCAAGATGCTCACACTTTCAAAGGGAAAACAAGTTATAAGATATTCAGTGAGACAAACAGAAAATATTTAATAAGCCCCTGCTTGTTTAAGGGTTTTGCATATGTTCCGTTAAAGAAGACTTAGTTTAAACGCACAACAAGTATTCCTGTCTGATTTTAAAAACCTTGTCTGATATATGATTTCCTAGATTCCCACCGGTTTTATCTGGATATTACTACCTTATACATAAGACCCACGAAAATAAAATCTACTTTTTTAATACAAGAATGAAAATGTACGTGCCATGTCATGAAAAATACGGATATATGGACGGCATCACTTTTGGCTTAATCGAATAGAAAGATCAAATAATAGCACGGACATGGAAAATAACTATACTTTTAACGATAGAATGGAATGATCCAGTGATAAAATGAATAACAAGTTGACGGCAAAATTCCTGGAAAAATTTTACGCGTAAAATGAAGAGAATTTGAAGCATTACATTTTGCACAGCTGTCCTTTTAGTTTTTCACATTCCAGCCTCCGTGAACTGCGATATTACTGTTCACTTTTTTATATTCACGTTTGACTTTCTTAAATTGTTTCACGCATTTTCAAGCACGTTTGATGAGTGATAAAAATGTATAACTTTAAAAAGATGGTTGCATCTGAAATCTGAATATCTTTATCATGAGTTGCTTGCATTGTATTGTATATTTTACGTTTCGTTTATTACACAAGGTTGGCACGGACGTGAAAACATCGCGCCGGGATTTTATCAAGCACTGGATTTTCAGCTCTCGGCGTTGAATCCGTACTGGATTCAACAGAGTGCATCCTAGTAAATTTTCAACTCTCGGCGCTGAGCAGTGCGTTGAAAATCCAGCGCGCAAAAAAATCCCGACGCGATGTGTTTACGTCTGTGCGAACGTAGACTTAACTCTTGTAAGGACTCCAACCCAACGAACAATTGTCCGTTGGGTTATAAAATATTATTTGCATCGGGACATCTAAATGTTTAACTGTGAAACTGGTTAATAACAAATCACCGGCCTGAACATCATAATTATAAAACAAAACTTTCGTAACTCACATGCCTGTTTATTCTTTTTACGGCTCAACTCACGTGCTCTATTTCAGCTACTACGTAGCCAAACATGTGATGAATTCAAGCCTTTATTCATATTAAACAAACATGAGATACTTATTACAATAAGTTATTTTGGTATTACGGACTGCCTCGTTGGCCTAGTTGTCGCAAGCGCTACTGCTAAGCACGAGGTCCTGGAATTGATTATCAGGCCGGCCAAAGTGTTATTGGTTATCTGGAATTTCTCAGTAGCAGTGGATTTGTGCCCGCCCGATGGAAATAGGCTCACCCCTACCCCCCTGACTTAAACATAACTGGCGAAATGTGGATGTACTATAAGTCCAACTCTATCCAACCCTTTGGTAAATCAACGCGTTATGTCATATGCAAAGTCTTAGGTACTGTTAGATGTCCATAATTATTTATGTATAAAGTTGAATACATCGTTTCCTGTTGGCCCTCATATACCTTTATCCTAAATGTGTAGGGATTGGGTCCCAGTGTAATCGGGTGCAACTGAATACTCATATCTTACATGGAGTAACTGTCTACCTGATCTCCACAACGCGGCAATTGGGTAGCAATTTACCCTTTGGTAAGACTGGTTGTCAGTATTTCGACTTTCAAAGATCTAAGATGACAGCCGGAACCAACTTGCTTTTCTTTTTGTCTTTTTTTTTTTTTTTTTCTGAGGCACGAAGTTGTCTCGGCAAAATAAAAATGACGATTCTTATGGTTCCCCAAAAAATAAACCATTACGTTTAAATTCATGTTTCTTTGTAGGAGATCAACTAC
The DNA here is from genome assembly GCA_949091785.1 of Polymixis lichenea. Lineage (NCBI taxonomy): Eukaryota > Metazoa > Arthropoda > Insecta > Lepidoptera > Noctuidae > Polymixis > Polymixis lichenea. The sequence continues at coordinate 1,475,318 of OX420948.1, forward strand.
GATTCCCCCCGCGGAGGGGTGTCAGTTATCACAGAGAAGGGGGAGACCACCACGTCGCACCTGCTGGTACAGAGGGCCAAAGCTCCTGACTCCGGCAGGTACACCTGTGCCCCAGCTAATGCAAATCCGAGATCTGTACTCGTCCATGTTCTGAGCGGTAAGTTAAGTCCTTCAGATATTATCACTTAGCCATAGCCCAGAGGGGTAATTGCGTAATACTCATTGTGACAATTCGACAGCATTCATTGCGTTATTTACTTTGGTGAACAGATAACTTTTTACGAACACATGAAAAATGGATAAGCAATATCCTTCAAAATGATTAAGATTCTAATTGACAGTGTATGCAGTGAGAGTGCTTTACGCAAGAAATATGTGTGTGTGTGTGTGTGCGAAAACGCAAATGCACTCTGTCTCTTCAATCTGAAAAAAGAAAAAAGTGTTCTTTGAATATATGAAATATATACAACGAGCACTTTTCTAGAAACCACAAATGTAAGTGAAGGTGTTGTTACATTCGACAAGACCAAATGGTAAAGCAACGCGACTCTAAATTAAAGCTCCTCATCTCATTCATAAGAAATGCAGTCAGTTATGCCTTTCAATTTATCAATTCTGCAATTTTCTAAGTATTACGACTAGTACGTAATTAGACTCTGCTTAGGAATCGTTAATTGTATATCGGGAGCATCAAATGTATCATTACTAACTTATGGCGTTTTCCAAATCTTAATACTTTTATTATGTGTATTTCGATATTCATAGTTTACCTCGATACTTGTACAAAAAATAGGCAGGTCTTTGCAGTCTTTCAGTGAAATCATTTGGATACTTACAGAATCAAAATACTTAACAAACTCTTCTTTCTCAGGTGAACACCCAGCTGCCATGCAGCATGGTGGCCAGCTCCGTCTCCAGTACCCACTGTCAGCAGCGCTGCTCAGCATCATTGTCACCCTCATGGGCTGCTAGTATCAATAGCTTCACAGTTTTGTATTATATACCTTGAATAAGTACGATGGTAGCATCAGCTACATATATCTACAGTATTTTGAGTAAATGGAGTATCTACGACTAACCACATTTATGGTCTTGGTGACGCATGATGTGATTCCTGTCTGTGATCAGCCATGTTGCTGTTCAGCAACTTAGATGGGGTTGATTTCTAGTCCAACCAGATCCAAATGGAGCATCATCTGACTTTGAAAACCCTATAACTAATATTTCAAGGTTAAATTATCTCGTTAGAGTTTATGATCAATGGCAGCTGACGCTTAGTTGCGATATTTTAAAGCCATACCATATGACCACTAGGACGCCATGACGGTAGCGAGATCTTGTCAACAATTAAATGTATGGTTGGTTGCGTATCAAAACGGACGCCAGGTGAGCCATCCACTATATCGTTCTAAACGTTTAGTTGGTAGCGCGGTCTGGTGACGTCGCCATAGCGTCCTGGTGAGGTATGGCTTTTAAACTCCATTTGCTCTCTACTCCATGTACAGTACGCGGTCGTTTATATGGCACATGGGGAATTATAAAACATTCGACTTTAGAAAATCGACTCTATCACTCATACTTATGGTTCAGTCTCTTTCTTAACCTCGATGTGTCATATGTACGCCTGGGTATTGCAGATACACTTCTGGAAGTATGAATAGTAGCGTCCTTTGGTCATCTTCGGGTTCATTGGACGGTAGTATAACTTGAAAACTTTGTATAATATACTTAAAAAGTATGATGGCTATTGATATATAAATATTATAATGTGTAATATCATTGATTGTAACAAACTACTCATGTGTAAATTCATGAGCTTACTTACGTTCATCATCTAAAACTTAATAGAAAATTGTTAACTTGATACTTGTAATAACTTGTCAATTTTGTATCAAAAGTCAAATACAACGAGAAAAGAAATGTATGACTGGACATGTATTTCTTATCAAAGAGATATATCAATAACTACCATTTTTTGTGCTAAACGAAAAGAATATTGTTGTATGGACATTCGTTATTATTATGAGCTCTTCTAATTTGATGATTCCTATCCACAATAATACAATTACCATATTCCACTTAATTAATCAACCAGAAACGCAACGTTCGGTACATAATAGAATAAAACTGACATACCGATTACGCACGGCTCATCAGAATGATTATTTTTTCATGGGCCCCGGAATTCTTCCAATAATCTCACTGTATTCTTGTCAGGTCTCCGAAACGAGGCTGATTCATAAATAATCAATTGACGATGTTACCCATGTTAAAAACGTCAAACGGGAATACATATAACATGAGACGTAATTTTCTTTTCGAAAACAGTTCGGTGACCTTTGCATTAGCGCGTAAACTATATCAGGGGTCGTGGCAAGATTGATAGAATTTTTGGTCAAAGTTATAGATAAAGGTTGCATTAGAAGTTTAACTTAATACATGATAGGGTCACGGCTTGCAGTCTTACTAAATGCAGTTGAATACCAATAATTTACATCGAATAAGTGCCTATTGACGTTCATAAACCATGACTGGGTAACACTGATCAGTTGGCAACAGATAAATCTTCGTAATTTCAAGTTTAAAAACATAGTTTTTGTGAATTACAAATGAAATTTTTTCCAATAATGTAATGAAATATTGCTCCAGGCTCGATGCTTACACAAAAACTTGTCCTAACAAAGACAATAGGTCTGTTCAGAAATTGGGATTCCTCTAAGTGCGTGATTACGTCACTTACAATGTGCGCCACTACAATGTGTGCGTCACTTTTAACGCACCCAAATGAACAAAATGTATAAAATGTATTTTCTTTATCTACAGGGTGTAACAGAAACCCTATTGCTATCCTTAAGCACTAAAGATAACAGCTCGTATAAAATCACTATACATAGTTTCAGCTCAAAATAAAATACTCTAAGAATTTATACCAAATTTTCGGTTTCATATGTTTCATAAATTCAAATCATAACAAACGTGTCACCGCACTACGTGGGTCAATAACTCGATAATATCACGATATCACGATAAATCTCTTCCGATTGATGTGTTTGTTTCAATTTGAAAAGTTTAAAGATAGAATTAAAAAACCCTTCCAGTATCGTTTGACATCATCCGAAGAAACAGTGCCCTTGGTATGTATATACTATTTCCGTTACATGTTATATATAAATGAATCCCTATTTCCCTTGGTCACGGCATCGCACGTGGACGACTGGACCAATTTTGCTAATTCTTTTTTTTATTGTGTTTGTTATTGTTAGAAATAGGAAAGAAAAAAGAAAAAATAAGAAAGATGCGCGTAACGTATAAAAATGCGAATTTTATATTCACAGTTAAGACAGGACGACGTCTGTCGGGGTTTTTTTTTTGAGGTTGGAAATCATCAAATAACTTATCCCGCTCTGGGAGAAGCAGGAGGGCGTGTCAGACTTTTATTGACTAAAACCCACCCGTTTTCCCTCAGTTGCGTGTGTGCCAGGGGCCACGGTATCTCTTTCGAACAACCCGCACCCCTGGCAGGCATTGGCCCTTGCGGACCCCAACAATTGGTGCTGACATCTCTTTGAGGCGCGCGTGGAACACAATGCGCCGTCAACCCGGGCTTGGTCCTTACCGGACAACGAGCTACCCATTTCTCGCCATCCGCAAGCCCACGCCTACGGTGGCTGGGAATCAGCCTGGAATTCCCGACGCCCAGACTGTTTCCTGCGACGGCTAGGGCCGTGAGGGCGCATATTCTGCCTCTCCCTCACGTACGCCGCCTCCCTCTTCACGAGCATCATTGCTTCGCAGAAGGATATGACGACTACCCATGAACTTTCGCTCCTTACCATGGCCTAGACCAGGGTCGGACGCGAGAGTTCGCCACCGCCGATCGCCTCCACGAGGACACGGTGGTGCTTCGCCCAAGCCGGGCGAATCTCCACCGTGTCCCCAGGGTGATCTCCGCAGTGGAAACACCCGGGCGTTTCCTCCCGCCTTATGCGAAATAGAAACCTCTCGAAACAGCCGTGTCTGGTGAGGACCTACGTCAGGCGGAAGGTGAGGATGCCATGGCGCCTTTCAATCCACCCTTCAAAGAGGGGACTTACCGCCGCAACAGTTTCGTGTCCAATGTCTGTCGAGTTAGCTAGTAATTAATAAAATGCATTTTCATTTAGTTTATCAGGTATAAAATCAGGTGTGTTTTCTGAAGTGGTAAATCAAGGGCTGGACCGGTGATTTGGCCAGATTTGTCAAGCTGTCACACAATAATTATAAAGCGTAGCATTATTATCACAAATACGTCCAATATTGAATTTAGCATTTCTTTGTATACGATTTCAACGACCTTTTCATTATTATGTATCTGTTTAGCAAAATTAATCTGATAATTTCGTACTTACTTAACTTGAAAAGTAATAACTCAACGAATTTCTGGCTTGTTAAATTAAGCTTCTTTCAAAGCAAAAACGGCGTTGACGAAAGTAATAATACTATTTTCCGATTGCCAAATATAGATCCAATAATTGAATTGGCAACTATCGAAAGTTCACGAGTTCATAAATAATAGGATATTTTTGTCCAAGGCCGTAATTGCTATTATGATATACAAGAAAAAAAAAGAAAGTAACCATTCTACTATTGGATAATTAAGGACGCATTTACAAAAATGTGAAGTCAGGGAAATTCTTTGTTAATTAAAATAACTACCAACATAAATTCGGTACTAGTCGGAAACAATTTTACACCATTTCTCTGACGTTTGTGTTCTATCATCATGTGGCCAGTCCGTCTCTACTTTAACTAGTCAATTCTGTACAGGACAGCGTGTGTCCTTTATTTTATAAAAAAGCATGGTGATCAGGCGGGCACGTAATCTGTTTATTATTTTGTAACATTACTTTCGTAGTCAGTAGGTACTATGCCATCCAAACAAAACTTTTTAAAATTTTCACTATCTCAACTTTGTAAGACTCTATAACGTTTTGTTAGCATCTTTCTTATAAGTTAAACTGGCCGTTTAAAGTTTTATCATATCAAAGTTTTATTACTTTGCCTAACGACCCGTGCAACAAACATGTTTGTCGAATAACTATTGTATATTATTTCGAGGCTTATCTTTACGACTCTTGTTGAAATTTACCCTTTGAATGTACTTTTAACGCCCATAGATTTAATAGAATAAGAATATCACAAACTAGGAACAGCTATGTAATTTCAAAATAATGTCATTGTAAACTCATACATTAAACTATTAAGCGGACCACAAAAATCTATCCCGTAAAAATGGCATTCGAACCACTTGCCGAATCTAAGATGTATAATACAAGGGTGATGTCGACTAAACGAAAAACCAATAAAAAGTCTGCTACCTACAGTCTCGCCACCTACACTGTTGTTTATCCAATGAGCGTTAAAAAGAAAATATCTGAGAAAGCAATTCAACTTGAAAATTGTCTTACAGAAATAATTTATTCAAGAGTTTCACTTGAAGACACGTCGTTTCAAGACAAGTCTCTTCAAAACGTACATCTTAATTTATCACTGAAGGGTGAAAGAGCCTTGTAATAAATTATTTGTTAAACAACCCCTGACGTGTACCAAGTACCAATAGATTGTCCATGTTCGTTAATTCTAAGTTGGCTTTTGACTCTGTGCTCATTTGCTCAACTCAGATTCGAAGAAGTTACATGCTTTGTATATTTAAGACGGGAACTTATGTTGCAACTTAACACAGACTCGGTAAGGTAATTAGTTGGGTATCAAACCTAACTTAGTTTTGGATATATGAAGGTCATAGTCTGAATTGACCTATAGGTGTCCCTCAGGGACATTACTTCGGCCCTATAATTTCGGGTTAAAATTATGAACGTCTTTTGACCTTATAGTGCTTGTTGAAATTGTTCGAAGAGTTTATATGACTATTAGATAATTTTCTGCCAAGAGTTGACACATCTAATGGCTTAATAACACAAAACAATGACTAGGCCAGAACGATTGAGTGTATTATAACTCTGCAATAATTGGATGACTGCTATGCGTTTTCAAACGCAATGTACATAGAACTGTTAGGAAATAAAAAACGTGTAAGTCCATACGAATGTAGTTATTGTTAAAAGAAGTTTGTAGCATTATTTATTGATAAATATTAAGTACTTATGCTATAGATTGCACTAATTTTATGTCATTCAGTACAATTGCTGAAAGAGATTTTGAAGGATGTCACCAAGACATCAAAAAATAATGCAACAAACTTAATAATATAAAATTACCAATTGTAAATAAGTATTGATAAAGTAGCTACATAAAACCAATTCGTTTCGTTGTGTTTATTTTGAGCATTTAATATAACTACTGGTTTAGAATACTTAAGTTAATATTTGATTAAAAAATGGATACTTATAAATAAATGAATACTTTTAAAAGGTATAAAATATTTGTTGTAAGATTAATATAAAGTTTTAGCTTAAGTTTATCTAATAAGTCATCCAAATCGGTGGCTTAGATTTTAAGGCTAATTTAAGTTCTATGAATATTGATTTTTTTATAGTCTATCGATGTAATACGGTTGTGTAAATACAGTATGATATAAGAAGTTATTTAAGAAAATAAATCTATTGATCGTCGGACTTGTTTTGTTTTATTTACTAATCAATACCCAAGACAACAAAACCTCCAGAAATGCGTGCTCGCTTGTAAATAGCACCTCAGTGAAAGAAGGAACGTAGCTGAAAGTAGTGTGGATCAACAAACAATTGAAAAGCAAGTACTTGACTTGCTGCTACGCTGCTGGTAATCGCAGTAAGTTTGTAGTGTGAATATAAGACATTTTAGATCACGTAATATTAGAATCCCAACTAGCAAGGTTGTAAGTAGGTTGACGTAGAAACTTTACAAACAATTCATGCGTGAGACATGCACACAAGCCACGTGGATGAAATAATATCATGGCGTGCTACTGCTGCGTGTGTGAAATGTCATGCTGTGCTACTCTGTCTATTCTACCTTATAACGCAGAAATGTACAAGTACTATTTATAATGTATAACTTACAAGCGGTATCAGGAGACCTTAGACTGGAGCGAATACAAAAGAGATTTCGACCTTTGACTGAGACCTTTTTAATGAGCCCAAACGCGATACTTCTGCTGATTTTTGGTGACGAAGTTGGGTATCCTGAAAATTCCAAATGATGCTCTAGCATCAGTTCTTCTTGTTTTGTTCGTCTTATATCATTGAAGTAATAGAATACCAAATTTCGTCGAGATCAAACCCGTGGGAGATGCTCAAATCCCTTCATCAATCAGAAAAGAGCTTCATAATCTTCTTCTTAATCTTCAAACAGCTGAACCGATTTTGATGAAACATATCTAAGAACCACCGCTAGAAAACCTTATATGAAATCAAATAAACTGCACCCAAATCGATTCACCCGTTCAAGCGCTACAGGGTTAAAAATGAAGCTAGTTGCCCATTTCAAAGGTAGTAAAATAATAGAGGAAGAATAGGCAAGAAACTTGACGGACACTCTTTTAAATCAAAATATTTAAACCGAAAATTGGTTACATCATTCATGTTGTTAATAAACACGTCAAAACGATGTAACAAGACGTGCCCGTTAGAAGCGTCCGAATTAAAAATACATACATTCAGGGTGAGTGACCAATTACGACACACACAAGTATAATTATTATCATTTCATACTTACGAACCTAATATTACACTCGTATAATATTAAGTATCTCCTTGATCTTACTGTATCAAAAAAGGTGTCCTAATCCGATCGAAGTCAAGTCAGGTCGAGCTGAGTCTCATCTTGCAACGTCCGTACCTCATTAGGCATACAAGGGAAACCACTCGAAGCTTGCCCGGGTTAGGGTCTTCTAATTACACTATATCAGGATTAGCGACCGAGTTTAAGGATGCTTATGCTTGACTAAATTTTGGAACAGACTGAGTTAAAGTGTTGTTTCGATGTCGCGTTTTGTCGTGGTGTATAATTTTAATTATTATGGAATCGTTAGGTAAAGGTATAACGAAGTAATTTTAAAGATTTGGAGAGTAGAAACATTTCTCTTAATTATCGTTTATTTCTGGGATGATACCCAAATGCATATTTATTTTATAAGAATATTTTTTTTAATTGATACAAATAAAAATTATTTGCCATAGTTTGAGTAACATTTCCCTTTTCGTTCCAGCTTAGCTTAGCTTAACTCAACAAAAAAAACCCGATACACGCTCTTAACTACTCAAAAACATTTAGAAACACATAGAATACAAACAACACGCCGAATTTAACCCCTTCAAAGCCGCACGTTTCTAAAACAACGCACAAACTACAAAAGAGACAGAAAAACGAAATTGACGACTGACTAAGCAACATTCAAACCACTCAGTCGTCGTTCAGTGTTGCTCCTCAATTTTCTCGAAATATATAAAAAGAGAGAGGATACTTTATTTATTGACTTTGAAAGCGTTCCCGCGGCACCCAATATCCGAAGAAACGGGAAAATGAGACTATTTACAGTCGTATTTCAAACTTGTGTTAGTTATGAATGAGTGATCATATTTCCATGATTTGTGCTTTAGGATGAGGAATTGTCACAATTTGGGAACGGAGATAATTTTTAAATGAGAACGCGAAATGGTTTTCGTCAGCTATCATAATATTGATGGGAACGTAATTTTAGTAAACTGCTATTTGTAAGTTTAGTACAAATAATATTATTTAAAACGTTATCATTAACATTTAGTTATTTAATATGACATTATTGGTGTGGAAACAAATTTTTGATGCAATAATTGATTGCAGATGTTCAAAATGTAATATTTTAGTGTGTATAGTCGACCTTATAATTGTTCTACCTCTTTAATAAGGCTGACGGGTTATGGGTGGAAGGTAGTACAGGCACATTTCGGAAAGTTCCATCCACACTTGGTGTGTGTTTAGTAAATTAATGTGGAAAGAATCCCTGAGTACGACTATTCTGGAAATTAACCAATAGAATTTACATTTAAAAATTAGCTATTATTTTAAATAAATATAACTGCATAGTTTTCAGTCGCATCCATGGAACCAATCCTTAACACCCGTTCGGATAATCATCCGACCGACATTTTCTGATCGTAACTACAAGTTATTTGCATTTGCGTAACATGCGTGTCTAATACACGCCTAGAGATCATTGTTAAACTATTATAATTAATATCTACCGAGCACTCGAAACTTCGTGTTATATTCATTTAAATAATCCCATTTAACTATGACGTAGTTTTAGAGAGGATTGGAATTAGGGTTTGTTATTATGAAGTATAATTTTCCCTTCAATGAAAATTTGTAACAATAGTTAAGTAAGGCCCGCGGTAGACGTCTTTTTTCTGAATACATGACTTTATAATTGTCTGGCGGTTTTGAGTACCTACTTTGTATTTGGCCTACGCAAATGTCCTGCAGGTCTGGTAGCGTCTTGTGACGGGTCGTTGCGTTTCGTAAAATAGGGTTGAACTACACGATGAGTGATGCACGTGTCAGAATATCGGTGGTATATAATATAACTGTATATATAAAATAAGTATCAAGCTTTGAATATCAGAATGGTTACTACTTATTTACTGTGTATATGAAGATTCTTATGAATAAGGTTTGTAGGGAAAGGATTTCATAAAGTAAAGCACAGAAAGACAAGACTAGACATTTATTTCAATTAGGCTTGTCAGTATTATAATCAGAAAGCTAGTCGTCCGTTCCAAAACTAGGTCTTCATGGAGAAGAAGGACAAGAAACTCCATGGAAACAGTATTGAAGTATTTCATCAACACATCTCTTACATTGCTATGAATTATCATTATTCTACATACATTTAACCTCTACCCTTGGACCATTGTCCAAGATTTCTCGGCATTATTAGAACTTAATAATAATAGCTAGAAATAGATTATGAATATTCCATTTATATAATTTAACATTAGCAATATTAACAATATTATAACTTATATAACAACATTGCTATAATAAGCAACAATTATGGTATAATATCAAATTACTTAACTTACATGACATCTGGTTGATCTATTCCACACAACAACAGCACTATAGGACTAACCAACAGAACATCTTTCGAGCAACTCACCCGATAACTTCATTACAATCCTTTTATATCCTACTAATGTCAATTTACGTGACATCTTCCGCCATTTTGAACAAGTTTCAGATCGTCACATATTTTGGCTTAATAACTTCTAACATAGATAATAATAAACAAAGATTATGTAGTAAAACCACTATAAAACATTTTATGGTAATTAAGGAATTGAATAAGAACTGATTTGCAATTTAAGACAATTAAAAGTATCAATATGAACTGACAATATTGTGCCAGTCATTTGAATCAGCCTATTATATTAAATAATAACAGCAAACCTAAAATATATGACAAGTATAATTAAATACTACGTAATCATTTATGGCAACAACATTTAAGTTATTTTCACAAGTCAAGACAGTTATTTTTGTAAACATGTAGTCAAATTAGGTACTTCTACATTTGTTCAAGGCTTAGTTAATGTGACAGATGACATTATCCACCAAACAATATTACACTATCAAAATGAACAATCTAACACACGCATGCCATCTGTTGGAACAGATCAGCTCAAAGCTGCAATGGTACTTTCTTCAAAAGGCCTTTCCAGACATGATCCTGCATGATAAGACATACATAAAGTCCTAATAATATAATGTTTGGACCTTAAAAGAGACCATGCCCAGTGATTTCGTTTCGGCATTTTTCTCAGAGACCTGTTAGCTAGGAACATTTCTCTCAGAGACCTGTCAGCTAGGAAATGCCAGCGTCATTTAGTTTTAAAACAATAAAACAAAAAAGATCTACTTTCGAAAATAAAAAAAATCATTTCGAATGGTGGTGATGTAGCGGATGTACCTAATTGTAAATGCAGTGAAAATCTTGTCTTTGCTTATGAGATGATCCTAAAAACCATGCAATCATTCATTTTTGTAAGGTTATCCTCATGCGTATAACGACATACGTATACGGGTCATGGCTAAATAATAACAGCCGCACGGGTCGATCGATCAGGTTAAGCTAAGCTAGTCGCGGCCAGTCCGTGGATGTGTGACTATCTTTACATACCGTGACCCGTCCGTGCCTAGGAAACCATGATAAGCCGTTGGTTCTGTCATTCGTGGATCTTTGAGGAGTAGATTGAGAGGCGCCACGGCCTCCTCACGTTTGTGTTGGGAGGTTCCTATTTCGGATAAGGCGGGAGGAAGCGCCCGGGTGATTCCACTGCGTAGATCGCCCTGAGGACACGGTGGAGCATACGGTGGAGGTCTGCCCGGCTTGGGCGGAGCATCGCCGTGTCCTTGTAAAGGCGATCGACGGCGGCAATGCCCTGGTCCAGGCCATGATTCGGAGCGAGAGTGCATGGGTAGCCGTCACCTCCTTCTGCAAAGCAGTAATGCTCGCGGAGAGGGAGACAGTATTTGCGCCGTCACGGCCCTAGTCGCCGCAGGAGACGCCCTGGGCGTCCGGAATTCCCGGCCACAGTACGCGCGGGCTTGCGGATGGCGAATAATGGGTAGCTCACTGTCCGGTAAGGACCAAACCCGAGTCGATGGTGCGTTGTGTTCCACGCGCTCCTCAAAGAGATGTTAGCATCAACTGTTGGAGTCCGCAAGGGCCGATGCCTGCCAGGGTGGCGGGTTGTTCTAAAGAGATACCGTGGCCCCTAGTATACAGGCAACTGAAGGGACACCAGTGGGTTTTAGTCAGCAAAAGTTTGACACACCCTCCCGCTCCGGAAGAAGTTATTTGATGATTTTCCATCCAAAAAAAAATCGTGTTTTCAGAAGCCCGAAAGTGTGACAACCAGTCTAAGTAAGGTCTTATTGTACTACCCAGTAACTGGGTTGTGGAGGTTACATAGGCAGTTGTTCTATGTAAAATACTGGTATTCAGCTGCATCTGGTTAGACTGGAAGCTGACCTCAACATACCTAGGAGAAGGCTCGGCAGATCTATTGATTCTCATACGTATATCCTACAAGAGAAAGTCAAGGATTATACCCGGTCCATTACCAGCAGAAATTAGCAAGGACCTCAGTACATGATTTTTGAATGCTAAAAATCTCTAATTAGTACATTTTTACACAAAAGATACTCACAAGAGTATCACTCTCTGGTCCATGAGAACGGAATTATTCATAACTGGCAGACCATTTGACACGCAATTTCACAGCAAATTAAAAATGAAATGGCCATGCAAAATCCGAGGTTAATAGCAGTGACATAACCTAACTCACCTCCATGAACAAGTTTCTAACACAATATACTATATACATAGGTACAGACAACAGTACTTATGCAAATATTATGTCCACATTAGAACATCCTTTACAGTACCTCGTTGATTTATAAACTCCTTTATAGTCCCTGAGGCCAGCCAGAGAACGTAGTTTCAAACTAGCTGTGGAACACGGGGAAATTAAATACAGGTACGTATGTATGAGAAGAATGTTTAAAATGTTTTATACGGGCGATTTACTTTTGTTTTGTCAACTTTCAGCGTGCTCTTAGAACTTTAGTAAATAATGCCGGCGTTTTAAGGTGATTTTAGAGGCACCGCATAAATGGAAATCTGGCTAGGCCGCAGGTGACTAAAATCACAACTTCTAAAGTTGAAACCTACTGTAGGTTTCAACTTTCGTCATGCGGCGACGGGTCGCATGCGGTGGGAGACTAAATTCGACCCTGAAAATGCTCAACAGCAGGCAATCGCCTACCACATGAAGGTCAACATTGTGGTGAACTGGTCACCTGCGATTTTTATCGATCTGTGTAAATGGGACTCGGCTTATGAGAAAATTTGACCAGCCGTACGGCCACAGAAATGGCTTCGGATCTATCAGAAGTAGAAATAAAACTAAAATCTGAAACTAATCAACTTCACATTGGCATAACATCACGCCAATATTTATTCCTTATGGGTTGGCAGTGCTGTATGGTACACTCTTATTTCGCCGTGAATACGGCGCGAGCGTAAATACATTAACCGGGCACACATACAGATCCTGCATCGTTACTGGAAAAATGTATAATATGGAGGTGGTTAACATAAACAAGTAAGTAGATAAATCGAAACCAAGGTAAGGTACATCCACCTGACTAGCGCATGAGAATTTAGCACACGCACATTTTGTTCTCTAAATTATCAAGTTCAGCAAAAGCTACCAAGGGAAAAACACATTACGATGTCGTTATGTAAATTCAGATGTTCGTGCTAAAAGTACCAGCCCACGGTACAGGCGAAAAGTTATCGTAAATGATTACTGTTCTACATAATGTAAGGATACGTTACTACAGAAGTGGAGAGAAGACATTGGTTGAAATCCTCATCTCATCTCTCAATTGCTTCAAGGATGTGATTGGATAGCATTGACTGCTTGGTAGAGCAGTGGTAGCCCAGTAGTAACGGTCCCAGCTGACATGAAGGTTGTGGGTTCGTACCCCAGCAGGCAATTTACTTTGAGCAATTTATTTCATCACCGCTGCCCTTAAAAAGGTGAAGAAAAACTTCGTGTAAAATTGGCATGTTCCTGAATAAAAAACAAACACATGTGGCATTCACGAACCCGGACTGGGCCCGCGTGGTGGATGAGGTCTCACACAGAGAGAAGGCCTGTTTCCTACCAGTGGAGGGTTAATAGTAGACTGATTATGAATGTGAATGGTCGATTTTGTGACATCTCCTCTCGCCTTAGTGAACATGCAGCCCATGTTAGTATCGAGCCTAATGAAGGAATATTCCTAGTAACGCTTTGACTACTACCCCAAAAAGTTACATAAATAAATCAACCCCTCATCTTACAATTCGACCACCTGATTCCCAACTACCCACATAAAATGATGAATAGCTCTATGATTACCCACAACGAGACACATCTGCGTGACGTCTCTAACTATAAGACAGCCTACACGTCTGTGTGTGACAGTTGTTTAAAGGACGCTCAAATTCTTGTTCCTGGTTGCGAATATTTAATGAATCATGGAAACGTCGTGAGTTGAAATGCGTGGGTTGAAAAAGGGTTTATATTTTTAGAACCATTTAAAGAAATTTCATTGGTTTATGAACTCGTATTTATTAACATTTGGTGTTCTTTTACGGATGATTGTCGAGAAACAAAAACCAATTACTGGACCCCGTTTCTAGGAAGCTATTGTTTTTGGAACGAAGTTCTATAAAACAGCTTGCAATAGGAGTAAAATTTTAAAAATTGTCACTGACTGGCAAAGAGTGAAATATTTAGTTGTCATGGTTTGCAAGGATGCTGCAGCCACATATGCACACACATTTCACCAGTTATATCCGATGAAATAGGGGGCCTATTTCCACCAACTGGGCACAAATTCAGACGCTGTGCTGCGATACTGCAAAACCAGTGTTTTTATTAGTACATATTACTAAAACACTAAGATCAAACTACCATAATAACAACAAAAAAGACACTCAAAACGGGAGAAGATTAACACTGTATTATATATACATACATACCTACAGTCATACAGCCATTGTGGTTCTAACAAGCGCCTCACTGAATATTATTATAATCATTCATCCACACAAACGCAATGACCGACGTCATTCGCACGACACCGCCGGCCATAGAGTAAGAATTGTTTTGTTAAAGAAGAGATCGCATAAATTATGATGTACGAGCTACAACAAGTACCTACACAAAAATTACAATATCGGTAGGATAAATAAATAAAATTCAAAGATACCAAAAATACTTTTCCTAAAACAATTTAACGTGGTACGCTTTTCCCAGTCTACACAAATATCATTACAACATATTTGCCTATTCTTACATAAAGTCATTAGAAAAAATGAAAAGAGACTTTAGAACCCATCGTCACCATCATCTGTCTAGTTTTTCCAACTATATTGGCGTTGGCTTCCAGTCTGTACCGGATACAGCTGAATACCAGTTTTTTAAAGTAAAAGAAAAGTACATTCATTCATTCAAAATAACAATATGGAAGTATCGGTGGTCACAAACTCAAACCGGGTACCATTAAATAGGTACAACTTTATGGTATTATTTTCAAATAAATAAAATTTGTAAAAGAAACTAGTCAACCGCCCATGTAACACCCCCTCTCATGATGATCGGAGGCGCTACACTCGAAGTTGTGGACGAGTACGTTTACCTAACTCCAACTGTCCAGTTAGGTAGGTCCAACTCCGAGAAAGAGGTCAATTGTCGAATCCGACTCGACTCGGCAGCGTTTGGAAGGCTTTGCAATATTTTCTCGTCCCAAATACCGCAGTGTCTCAAGACGAAAGTTTACGACCAGTGTGCGTTGCCAGTCATCACTGGTGACCACGTTTCTCTGCCATAGGTCTTTCGCCCTTTCTTTGGTATTGTTCGTCAAATCGTTGAGCTCCTCAAGTTCTGAGTTGAGCTGCATGATTACTGATAAATGCGTGGACTGATTGAACAGGTCCACTCAATCTGTGTGGTTCTTTTCTCAAAAGACCATTTCAGACACCAATCCACATGGTCTTCACATGATCTGACCAAGATTATTCTGGACTTTAAAAGAGACTGTGACCTCTGAGTTTGTTATGGCCTTTCTTCTCAGAGTAGTCAGATAGGAAACGCCGACCTCATCTAGTTTTAAAAATATGATTGACTTGTAAAAGTGTTTGTACAAACCTACTTACAGAAATAAAATCGTTTAACATTTATTATTATGATAATTTTTCATAAATTTTGAAATTGACAAGAATATTGACTTCATCGAGATTACAAAACTAAATGTCAAAGTCAAAGTCAAAGCATTTATTTCAAATAGGCACTTAAAAGGCACTTTTGAACGTCAACATTTACATTAAAATAGAATTGATTCTAGTCGCCCCTTCCAAAATGTAGTTTGGTATGGAGAAGAATGGGCAAGAAACTCCACCGTTACTCTTTTAAAATGATTTAACTACAATATTTAACATACATTCATTGTATAATTATGTGTGAAAAACGATGCATCCAGAACAAAATTACTGTACCAAAATAGGTAAAAATAATGAAATTGAAGCAATTACAGATAAATTAATTTTATGATAGATACATGGTGCCCACACATTTACGAACATTGTAAAAGTAAATATACAATTTTCCTAGAATATTAACAAGTATGTAATCAGTCAGTGTGTGAGTTAAAGTAATCACTGAGTGTAATCAATGTCATAGATATAATTAATTACATAATTCAATTAGCAACCAGTTTGATTTTGTCTAGACTCTAGATTGTCCTATGGAGCAGGACCAGCATGTTTCCAAGCATTCTTATCTTGGATATAATCCTCTAATTTGTAATATGCTTGTTTACAAAGTGTACTTTTCATATGAGTTTTAAATTTCCTTTCATTTCATTGCAATATATCACAAGGTATTTTGTTATAACATTTAACACAGTACCCCATAAAAGATGTATGTACTTTAGCTAATCTGGAAAATGGTTGATCTAATTTGTCTTTGTTTCTAGTATTAAAATTATGTCTATCACTTATTTTATGTACAATCTCATGAAATAATTAAGGAAATAATTTGACATGGATCGCTTCATATACTGCCTATCTGACCTCCACAACCCAGTCACTGCAATAATAGGGGTACAGATACTTACTATACACATTATCCGTCGATACAAAATCAATCATCTACTAAGTTGGTAATTTTTTACATAGTTAAATAGATTCAATAATATTTCTTTATATATAGACTCAATTAATCATGACACCCATTTTCTATAAACACATTTTTCTTTTCTTAATTTCATTCATTTGATTTTTCTGTCTGACTCTCGCAAAAGAAAAATAATTAATTATTTGTGATTGATTGTATTACAAAGGTTCTTGTAAAATATTGTAACGTGAAGGCACGAATTTCAATCTGAAGGTAAATCTGATCAATCTTATTGAGTTATTAGAGTATCTACACGTTGACATTAATTAAGAAATTTATTTTTGTGACCAGTAATGTTATATAAGACTCACAAAATGTCCTTGTATTTGCAGTCCTTACATAGCCCAGCTTTTGTTCCAATTTCTTTTTACCACTGCGTGCCCCTTACGCGGAGACAAAAGGTTATATTATTCAGTTATATTTCGCCAGATAGGATACAAGTGGTTTAAACCGAGTACAAAATGCAGACTCCCGGCTGCTGGACATAGGCCTCCTCCAAATTGGGCGGGTTGCCATAATCGCCACGTTTGGCAGGCGGGTTGGCGATTGCAGTATGGTGGTCGAATGCATAGAGAACACTGCTGGCCATTCTATAGTTAGAACTTTAGTCTTCTTTTACGAAACCCACGGAAAGAAATAGGATGGTGCTATGCTTTACGTCCGGTATCACACGGAAAATGCCACACTGCCATGATTTCCATAACAGATACATAGCTTTGCCGTGAACAAGAACCCAATAGCACTTATATCAATCCAAGAATTACTACCAGAACCGTTCAGCAGTCGTGTTACCACAACACCAACAACGCAGTCCAAACAGAGGTGAAAAGTATTTCCAATTTTAGTCAGTCACATTGTCCTCTGAGCGAAGGTAATCACTTAGGCATAAACACTGTTCAACAGAAACTTAAACTGCTCTACAATCTAACAAAACATGACTAAACGTGTTGTATTCCGGACTTTACTTGCTGGTAAGGTTCAAAATGGCCGTGTAATGGCCATAGTGCTAAACGCTGTCTAGTCATGAGAGTGTGATGAAATATTATTATGGTTTTAATTTTAGGTAGGATTTTAATTTTAGTTAAAATTGGTGATGATTTTGCTGTGATATGATCTATGCTGCGATTTTCACGGCTTACTTTATACAGACCAGATCTCGACAAGCCAGACCGACAGGGAATCGTCGCATCCGATGAGGCCTGCGGTGGCCTGTCGTATCCTTCGGGAGTCGGTAAGTTAACGGGCAGTTTAGGACCGCAGCTATAAAAAGCTTCGTGTATACCAAAATCCCTTAACTATATTATTCAATTTTATAAATACGGTTTGTTATTATTGCCTCTTAAGCCTGTGTCCCAGCAGTTTGAATATTATTGGCGAATTATATCTTTACATAGGTACTCGTAGTATTAAACTAAGTCACTTTTTGTGTCTGTACGCTAAGATCTTTTACTGAACTCCGCAATTCCAGATTTTAATGCAATTTTCACCAATAGACAGAGTGTTTCATGAGGAAGCTTTGTATGTGTATTACACCGACCTCCACGCTGGCGAAGCTGCTGGCAAAACCTAGTATATTATAAATGCGTGACGGAATGCTTGACGAAGGCAACCAACGTGACAAAAAAAGTTTATGCGCATAAAAGTAAAAGTGAAGCACAAAGCACAAACATGAGGTAGCTCTAAACTGCAGGTTAGAATAAGGTTGTACCAACTTTTACTTGGTAAGCACAATTTGTTTGTGGGTTACTTCCTTTTTTTATATATTTTTTATTACGGGGGGACATCCTCATGGATGTCCTCCGCCCCGGGGAGGGCGGAGGGGTCTGTCAGATTCTTACTGACTAAAACCAAGCCGGTGTTCCGTCTCACACTTGCACCGGGGATCACGGGAACTAGTGTGACTTCCGCGATCCCCGGCTAGCGCCGGCCCGCCTCTACGGGCCACCTCACGATAGGGGGGGGGCTAGGTTACTTCTTAATCTAAGATTGGTACCACTAATTTACAGTAATAGAAAACATCGTCATTCATGGTGAAACGTGGACTTGGCATAAGCCTTTCGGTAGTTTTATCGAATACATTATTACTTTTCCATCACTACTATCGCTGATAGAATACATTCTACTACTTCTTCTACTTTGTCTAGTCTGTGTACCTACGCATATATATGAACAGCTAGTTGACCCATTTTAGTTCTATACATGACGACACTTGCCCACTTACTCTTCCTCATTTACATTTTTACGTGATTGAGAAAGACCTTACTTAGCTTAGCCTACAGCCTACTGACTCAGTTAAATATTGATTACCTACTGCCGGGTTTTGTTACTCACTCTTTGTTAATACTGAAAATAAGAGAGGCTTTAGCTTTCTCAACTTAGTAGCTAGAATAGCTTATTCCATTTTGAAAATATGAGCCAAACAGAAAAAAAATGTATAGGACTGACTGCCCAAGTTACGCCAGAAGTACTACTACTACTTATCTAAATATCAACCACTCGTGGATGCCTTTCTAAAGTACCCTACCCTATGTCCTATTTAGTCAGAAATGTGATTATAGACATTGCATATCTCGTGCATATTCTCTTGAGATACACCCTGCACACACAAACTCATAAAACACATTCATGAACTGAAACATCTTACCCTAATGTTGTTGTTCCTACAACCAGGTTATATATTGGCCTTTGGTAGTCGGGGGACGGCTAATGAAAATGCTAGGCCACCTCTGTTTGGCGTTTTTATTAACCGTCCCCCAACTTGACAATGCCTTGATCAAAATATTACCTATACCAATAAAAATATTTTTTATAGTTTTTTTTTTGGGTTATTTAACTTTTATTTCCTGATTTTTAAACTTAATCTCTTGCTCAAATCTGCGCAGCGTTGCGTATGTTTTCCACAGTGAAATTTGTTCCTAATTTATCCTAATTTGTCGTCCTGATCACCATCTATCCATTACTTATTCATTGAGACCTTTTCAATGAGCCCAAACACGATGCTTCTGCTGTCTATTGGTGAGTAACTTGGGTATCCTGGAAATTCCAGGTGTTGCTCCAGCATCAAAGGTTACTTTGTTCGTTTAATATCATTGAAGTAATAGAATACCAAACTTCGACTTAATCAGACCCGTGAAAGATGCTCAAATCTCTTCATCAACCACAAAACAGCTGATAATCTTGAAACAGCAGAACCTATTGTGATAAAACATATAAGAACACTCCCGACTAATTCACCTTTCAAACAAAAAAAAACAAAATCAAAATCGTTTCATCGGTTCAGGAGCTACGATGCCTCAGACAGACACACACACACACACACAGACACGTCAAACTTATAACAACCCCGTCGTTTTTGCGTCGGGGGTTAAAAATAGGTGGCTCGTTTAGATGACAATGTATACGTTTTTATATTAAACTTCCTAGCCTCATTCAGGAACTAAGCCTAAATAAAGTCAAATCTTTTATAAATCGGGAACTATGCCAGAAAGCCTACTATACTGTCAAAGACTATATTGAGGATAAGAAGGCTTGGGTTCGAGCAACTCCATGTACACGGTTATTGTTGATGTTTTTACCAACGTTATTTTACTATTTCACTTAATTTTTTTACAATGACATGAATATTTACTGTATGTTTGAAAGGACATGGCTGGAGACAAAACTAAGATCAAGAAAGCGGCTAGCAATATCTACAAAAAATCAGAAACTGTTAGCTGCGAGAACTCAGAATATTACTACGAAAACAACAAAACAGAACATAGCGAAGCAACGGCATAGAAAAGAGCTAAGAAAACAATTGAACGTAGCCAACAAGCCCGACCTGAATCAACATGCCGGCGACGTCGTGAAAAGATGCCCTCCTATAAATAAATACCACCCGTCTCTCCACTAGTCCAATGCTTACTCAAGGATGCATATCCGGTAGGCTCGCAATCCTTTCCTATCCTATGGGCACGTCTACCTGACCATTACCGCGCCCCCCGGTCTACTTCTTGATATGCAATGGCCTCTGTAACACCATGAAGCATGAGGCTCCAGGGGCTAGTGCAAATCTTGGGGTTCATTCTATTTATCGAGTCTGGTCAAGCCACGCTGGGATCGGTGCATTTCATATTCATATTCATATTCATATGAAGTATTATACAATATTGTTACTTTAATTATTGTGAACGCGAGGACAATGTGGGGCATTGTTTAACTTTTGGTCATGGTCTGGCAGTTTCAGAAGTTACTGCGAGTAACCCAAATATCCTTGCCCGGCTTGGGCGGAGCACCGCCGTGTCTTTATGGAGGTGATTAGTGGCGGCGACCTCACGCGTCCGGCCGTGGTTCAGGCCATGGTTCGAAGCGAGAGTGCATGGGTAGCCGTCACCTCCTTCTCCGAACCAGTAATGCTCGTGAAGAGGGAGGCGGCGCACGTGAGGGAGAGGCAGTATATGTGCCCTCACGGCCCTAGTCGTCGCAGGAGACGCCCTAGGCGTCGGGAATCCCAGGCTGATTCCCAGCCGCAGTAGGCGCGGGCTTGTGGACGGCGAGTAATGGGTAGCTCCCTGTCCGGTAAGGACCAAGCCCGGGTCGATGGCGCGTTGTGTTCCACGCGCGGCTCAAAGAGAAGTCAGCAGCAACTGGTGGGATCTGCGAGGGCCGATGCCTGCCAGGGGTGCGGGTTGTTCGAAAAAGATAACGTGGCACCTGGCACGCAAGCAACTGAAGGAACACGGGTAGGTTTTAGTCAGTAAAAGTCTGACACTCCCTCCTGCTCTACCCAGAGCGGGAGAAGTTATTTGATGATTGCCCATTAAAAAAAAACAAATATCCTTTCTTTGGTATTGTTCGTCGAATCCTTGAGGTCCAAAAATTCTGAATTGAACAGCACGATTAGTGACAAATGCGTGCACTGACTGGACCAGGCCACTCAATCTGTGTGGTTCAGCCTCAAAAGACCATTTCAGATACCAGTCTACATGGTCTTCACATGATCTGACCAAGATAATGTCTGGACTTTAAAAGAAGGGACTGTGACCTCTGAGTTTGTATCAGCTTTTCTTCTCAGAGTAGTCAGATAGGAAACGCCGACCTCACCTCGTTAAAAAATATGATTGACGTGTAAAAGTGTTTGTATATACCTACTTACAGAAATAAAATCATTTATCATTCATTTATCATTTAATTTACTCGAATGTTTTTATAATTTGATAATGAAAATAATAGGCATTTAATGTAATGAACAATATTTTAGTTAAATATGTAGTTTATAATTTTACTTTATTCCATTACATTAGTGTTCTTTTTTGCATTTTTTTTGCTTTCATATTTTAAATGTTAGAACGCCGACGTCTCCGTCTCGGACGTGAGCGCCGATATCTGTTACACAGGTTTTTTTTAAACTAAAATATTAACTTGTTTTTCGTTCCAATCATTACTTGTTTTGATTTCATTCGTTATTAGGTACTTTCCATAAATAGCAAGTATTACGAACTTTGAATTGTATTTTAGATGACCAGTTTTCAAAACTGTAAATATCAGATTATGTCCTCGACATCACCTGAGTCTTACCACTGTCACCATAGAAATGCTGATAGCTAATTCTTCCTAAAATCTGGACAGACCACGGTTAACCAAAAATAAAGCCCTTTAACCTCCATTCAGTGACAAACACAGGCTAATCTAGATCACTGAAGACGTCTATTCACTGATGCCTCAATAGACCTGTACTAAATGATCGGGGTGTATTGATAACGCAGTGAATAGGAGGTTTATAGTACCTTAGCTATGTTGAACGCCAAGTTAAGGGTTATGTGTCTTAGATAGCGTATTGTTGGACTAACGGTTTACAAAATGGTGGAATTTGTTTACCTGGATAATGCCGGGAAAGAGTTCAGGTGTTACTAGGTGCACAATAGTAGTAAATTCTCGTGTTAGTAAAATCTTACCGATAAGCATACATGGTAATGTCGTTCCATTTAAAAAACTGGTATTCAGCAGCATCTGGTTAGGCTGGAAGCCGACCCCAACATAGTTGGGAAAAAGGCTAGGCAGATAATGAAGCATACATGGTAAGATGTCAATCATTATGATTTCTCCTGAATACTGGTTGCCTTTCAACCATGAATCTTGGAAGAAAGGCAAAAGCACCCATACCAGGTAAGGAAAAATATCTGGAAGTATCAGAAATAATATCTGTTCTATTCAGCAATCAAACCTTCGACCCATACTTCCCTTCCCTTTGCACACAAGATCACCCACTAAAACCACGATACCATCAGTTGAAACAAATATTTCTACATAATCATTACATTTAGAAGATGGATGGTCGATCGTCATTTATTTTTAATGTAAAACGGAAGAACGTCTTTCGACAGCATCCAACTCCATTATTATAATCAGTTACACCATTATATTAACTGCAGTTTATTTAATTCTTAATTAAGATAAACCGGAAGGGTGAGCGTAACGAATAGCTAGACCACAATCCTGTTGAGAGCTTTATTTGTTGAAGCAAGGATTATGTTATTCTCATGATGTTTGTCTAAATTAATGGAAGAGAACTGAGATTGTCAGTAAAGGAAATGAGTTTTAATGTATAATGGGCTATTCTTGGTTAATGTTTTCTTTAATTGTCGCACCGCACCGCATTATGTAAATAATTTTATAAGCAGATTTTTCACATTATATTTTTGTCAAGAAAAGCTACTGCGAGAAAAGCTAAGGTGGAAATTCACAGATGGCACCGTCCTGGAGTGCAAATGTGTGGGACACTTCTTAGTATCGTGTTGTGCGTATCCTGTTGCCTGCACGCCACAAGTACTAATGGACGCTACTGGTAGCGCCAAACTGGTAGCCAAACTCTGAGGCACCACACAATTTAACTTGCCATCCCACGCAAAAAAAAAAGATACCTCATGCCGATGCCGTGAGCAAAATTTACCAGTCAGAAAAATATAATTTACATTATAACCGTGACCTTAAGTCAAGGAATCTCTTTTAAACCTCCCACTGGCTATTTAACTAAATTTACAAAACAGGAAATGAAAATACTCATAAAACGGTTCAAAGTAAACAACGCTCCCAAACAATACAAATACTATTAATCTGTCCATTCCAAAATAATAACTATAAAATCGAATCACACCATTCAGGTTTATATTCATTTCGGGTTTATAGTAAAACGTATAACCCGAGTTTATAGTGAAACTGTAATCAAGGATTGCACCATTCCGTTAACCGTAGTTTACTTAACCCTGAATTAAGATTAACTGAAGGGGCGAGCGTAACGGATAGCGGTTACTGTGTTGAAAGCTTTACTCGAATTAGGATCATGTAGAGGGGATTTAAGGAATCCTTTTAAGGATAGGTCACTCAATTTCTTCCTGGTAGGATCGTAGGGACTATAGATTCGTTTATGTTTGACTCGTGGAAAGGCAAGATTGGCGGTGAACTATGACATCCGATTACTTTGGTGAATTTGTGATCCTGATTAGTTTTCTATTTATAGTCGATTTGATCAAAGCTGACTGACTAATTATGGGCACCGTTGGGACTGCCAGCTGTGGTGATTCATACACGTTGCATTAAGTTATGAGACGTTTAAACGTAAGAAATGTGTGGATAAACAGTCGCTAATCATTACTTAACTTTAATCAACGTTTATAATCCCTAAATGGAAGTTTTTAAAACATTTATTTCCCATAGATCATTAACAACACCAGTTACTTTAATTAAAAGCACTTATTAAAGCATGATTAATGCAAGACGGTACAAACATATCTACAAGGGTGGCTGCATACTCTTCGATCGTAAAACATTTAGTACTCCATACCTCCTTGAACAGCAACGCTAAAAGGTACAATCCTAATACATATTTACGCAATTAAAAGCAATAAACTAGCCTTAATCTCCTCTAAAATTACGCAAATTGGGTGCGTAGCGCGTAAGAACGGAGCTAAATTCTCATTTAACCTCAAATAGCAAGGTTGTTTAGTATAAATCCCATTAAAGTGTGGGTCGGGACCTTAGCTTTAGGGAAGTCTTGGGCTTATTAAGGGACTAATGGAATGGAAAAACTCGAGAAGGTGGAGACGGCTCGGATTGGAAATGGAAAAGATCTCGAAAGGGAAAGTACTAATTTTGGATGATAGTGGAACTGAATTGGGAAATCTTTCTCCATTGTTTTACAGTTCTAAATAAAAGTCCGCATATATGTACCTTTTATGTGAAAGCCATTGTACTGAAATTAATGAGGCGTAAATACATTTAAACTGGGCACTATTTAATTTTTTTAATGAAACATTTTAGAGTATTCACTTAATTCAACAACATAAAATAAAAACCTTTATGGATTTTGGTAATTAACGTAGATAAACTTTGTCTTTCATCATCATCGTCATCATTTCTGCCAAAAGACGTCCAGTGCTGGACATAGGCCTCCGCAAAAGGTGGGTTTTGCCATGATCGCCACGCTTGGCAGACGGGTTGGCGATCGCAGTATGGTGGTAAAATGCATTGACAACACTGCTGCCCGTTCTCTAGTAAGTCCCTTAGTCGCCTTCTACGACACCCACGGGAAGAAATGGGATGGTGCTATTCTTTTACGTCCGGCACTACACGGAACTTGTCTTTAACAATAAGTAATTTCTACGAATGGTTAACAAGTTATCACGATAAGATTGACCTGAGAGGAGCATTGATATGGATAGTCTGAAGCCGGGGGAAGGATATGTCCTTCCCCCGCTACTTTTTATCAACACACCACTCGGGCAAAGCCGCGGGTCGAAGCTAGTACGTCATATTTACAAGAATGGCTAAACACTTAATAAGTAACTGTCTCACCCATTTATGAACGTATAATAATTCTTTAGATTCACATTACAAAATCAACTGAGTACCAAAACAAACAGCAAACCACACTACAAAAGACGCAGCAACAATTAACTACTTCAAGAACATGCCTGAGAATAACACAAAGCTACGAAATAATTACTGTATAACAAGTACCTACACTCGAAATAATCCGGAGTTCGACCACAAGCTAGTTAATTCCTTACTATCAGACCGGTCCCTACTAAATAATCGAATTTACGTGAGAACCCTGTTTTCGTTCGGCGATAAACTAAAGGATTTTGTAGATATAACACTTGGGGTTATAGATGCTGGGATCAAGCATTTTTGTTCTGTTTTTACATTATATTTGGATTTAGTGTGTTTGTTTTCTGTTTTCTGTGGCAAATAAGCGTGGAATGGTGGTAGTTTATGTTTGGATTAGAGATAAAAATAGGACTACATCGTCGACTACGTCTGCTATCTTTAAGGACTACCATAAATATATCTCTTGAAATAATTTTAATTATACTCGTATACCTTGCTGCCGAAGTCACCACTGCTCTGAGAGTAGTGGTGGCGCAGTGGTATCGGCCGCAACTAACGAGTTGCAGGTCATAGGTTCGAACCCAGACAAGCGCTTTTCTTTATAAATTACTTCATCACCACTGCTATTGAACCGGTGCAGAAAACATCGCCAGAAACCGGCATGTCGTAGAGCCAAAAATTCGAAGACACCCCAACCCACACTGAGCCCACGTGGTAGACTACAGCTAACTCCTTCTCAAAGACAAGAGGCCTATGTCCTGTAGCCTATGAGTATTGGAAATATGCTAGGCTCATTATGCTGTCATAAGTAGGTACTACAAGGTTTTTATGTGGTATGAAAACTATTAACACATTTGCCAAGTATTATTGAGAATACTATCACACAACAAAATATAATACGTCCTACAAAGTCTTCATTTAAAGCCTATCCATCCATAGCTTCCTCAAGGACAAGTCCTAATGAAAAACTATAAATCACTCTCCTCATATCCATTGTCAAGTCTTTGATTAGTTTTCTAACGTTCTTTTATATATCCTTAATTCCTTTGACCTTCAGTAGCTTGATACCCTGGCAAGTGACAAGAAGATAAACCAATCGTTAAATTTTTCCCGCCCAGCTAGAAGCGTGGTGTAATTTCCTGTAAGGCTGGGTCGAGAGTTCAGATTAGCATGGGGATTGTTACACCGTAGTGTAACTTTGAAACTATTTTGTTCGTATTACAAAACAAAGTTTTTTCTTTATGGTTAATACCTTCAAGCCGTTTTTGAAAAAAGAACTAACCTTTTACAAAACTAACAAGTTATTCCGGTGCTAAGTTGTAATTTTTGCATGAAGAGCTTTGCCAAATTCGAAAAAAAGTTGGCAATTAAAACACTGGCTCAGAACTTTAGGCTTTAAATCGCATTTTGTATTATGACGGTTTGAGTTTTTTTTTTTGAAATGCAAGTGTCATATGCGTTTCCGCCCAAGGGACAGAGCTGAAATGTTTCATGTGCCTGTAATTACACCGGCAACCATATTTGTGTCTCTAGTAGTAAATGTATAGCGTGGTTATCGTTTATTTGCATAGAATTTTTTTTGGATTAGAACACATTAACTTAAGAGAAATCAGTTAGCGAAATTCATATTGTATTATTTTATAAACTGCTAAGATCAGGTTTTTAGCGGATCAATTCAATTTAACCACTCTAACGGCCGGCTCACGAGACCGTAAACGAAACCATGTAAAATATAAGGTAAAATCCACAACAAAGAGGACTGTAACTTCAAACAAGTTTTAAACCCATGTCTCATTACACAGTACCATGAATGCATTAATTTCAACCACTTTTCAGCTCACTCAAAGAGCTTTTTTTTTCTGTAAAACCACCCAATAAATTAAGTAATCTCATTTTATTTAATCCAATATACTTAATGCCATAAAAGCTGTCCACATAGCAATTACCTTTGATGTTCTCATTTACTAGAAAAAGTAATTGAACTTTTTATTTGCTACTAGAACTTCGAAAATTAAAGCGAGCTTTAAAGCTAATTTAATTTTTGAAGTAAAATTGTTTTAAGAACATGGTGGCTCGTATTTTCTTAAAGGCATTGATTGAAATTAGTGATCACGTTCGTCATCAATTTAACCAAAGACTGCTAGACACAGGCTTCCCTCAAGCACCGCCACTTCGACCGGTTCTGTGTTTCTCGTATTCAGTGGATTGTGGCCTTTCCTGGTCATCGGTCAACCTTATGGGAGGCCTTCCAACGCTACGCCTTCCAGTAAACGTCTTTACCATTCCTTTTCTGACTTTACACTGCAACGGGGTGGATACTAACTGAAATATTTTTTACATGATTGACTGTTTTCAATTGTGACATCATAAATTCAGTACAGAACAATATTGTCAGTAATATTATAAATGCTAATAATTACTTACTATTTACCTAGTATAATGAAACGTACAATAAATAAATATTTTTGGTTTCAGTCACTGCAAAAAATTCTAAAAACAAACATGTCCATTCGTTGCTTATTTATACTGGTAGCTAACAATAAATTGATTTTTAGAATCAGTTTGCAATGTAAATAAACACATTGGATGCACTGGCCGCATGACTAAATTTGGATAGGCGTTCAATTAATATAGCATATCTGCATTTGCCATTTATCACTTCATGTGTGTAGTTCGCTTCTAAACTAATAGACTTACTGATTGCCTACAAAGTTAACACTTAGTGAATGATATATTATTACCGACGGTTACGTTGGTTTGGATGGAATTAGTTAAGGAGTTCCACAAGGGTCAGTTCTAGGCCCTCAAGGAAATGTTCATTGTAGTCGATTATTCACGCCGGGGACACTTCGGGATACTTTTGAGAGGACCTTGCTAGTTCATGATGGCACATGTTTTTGCTGAAATCTATGCCACCGACATCAGTGGACAGAACAAAATCACTTCACGAAATGTCAAGGGATAGAAAATCTCCCAACTTGCAATGTTTGCAGCAGCATTTAAATAAATTTTATCAGCACAAACACTATGAAATAGAAGGAACAAATGTTAGACAACGGTGTGATAGCCTGCCGTGCCCTGTATTCATGAAACATAAAACCCCGAAGGGTGATATTCGAAGAACGTTATGTACCTTATGTTATTTTGTTGTAGCGACCTAATGTACCCATGTTTACCCCTTATGGGTAGTTTATGGATTCCTATAACATTTTATAGTAAAGATCCTGTATTGCAAATGACATGGATGTATTTGTTCATGGCCATATAAGAGGGAGAAGAATTTAGATTTCGATCACTTTTATGATGTAGGCATATATATTTCAGTACTGACGCATATTTAGCTCAAACATTTTATGGGCTAGTATTAGGCTTGTATTAAGGAGCTGGTCCATAAAACTTAATATATTATAACAAAGATTCTTTTGATAAAATGAGAGTAGATACTGTAATCTTTTTCTAACACACAGCGTCACAAAAGAACAAGGACGCTTTCACGACGCTGAAAAGCTGTCAAACAAGTGTTTCATGGCGAGAGACATTGACAGGCTAACTGGTACTAAAAAAATTACATCTGATTTATTTTGCTAGAAGGACAAAATAAAAATAAATGCTATAATAAATTCATCACTGAAAACCAAACTGACACAACCCTGGCAACTTTACGAATACTACAGATTATACCAACGTTGATGTTCAGATTGATGCATAGGTAACGGGCCTGTAAATCGAGACGTATTGAGAGGATACCGGCAAGTAATGTCCGGCCGCTTGTCTAATAAATCGTCGTTCAGACTCAGTCTGAAATTGGGGCATCTGTCTTCGTTCAGTAGTTCTGGTAAAGTTAAACTGAGCGGTTCTGAATATGTAAGGGAAAACTAATTGTGAAAAGTCATTAAATTGAGGTTCAAAATCTTTAGTACGAGCATAGACCTTTAAAAATAAACTTATCTAGAATAGTACTATTTTTGTCGCCAAGCAACATTTCTGTATAATATGCAATAGAGTGCCGATGGCTAGTGGGGGTAGTGCAAGGATCATAGCAGTCACCGCATGTAAAATATTGTTATTCAGCTGCATCCATTTAGACTGGAAGCCGATCCTCTCTTCTGCCGTCTGCCTAGCCTTTTCTGAACTATTTTGGGGTCGGCTTCCAGTCTAACCGGTAGCAGCTGAATAATAATTGTATAATACTAGCAGCCCGAACGGCTTCGTACGGGTAGCAGAGCATGCCTAGATATATTTCCTGACGTAGTGTTGTATCAGCTTGTTGGTTTACGCGGCGCACGAGGTAAAACGTCAATGAGGCTCCCAATCGGCACAATTTTTTCCAAAACCTTCAACAATCATTGCCATATCGTCCCCGTATTTGGAAAATTAAATAAGTCCGGTTTTGGCGATATTGACTTTTCCCTATTTTCAAAGCACCTAAAACATGCCGCATATTTGAGCCTTACAGGCTTTTTCGTATCTTATTCAGTGTCAAAAATATAGCCATTTTTGTCGGACAGATGGAATAATAAATATCTTCAGACTAACACTATTTTTTTGAAGGAAAAGTAAATAATTCAGTAAATAAATCAATAACTGTGGTCAATGATAAGTTGAATGTCAAATAAATTAAATAACATGAGTTGTTGAATTTTTCCTCAACTTAAAAATTCATTTACAAAACTAACTAAGTTCTAGGAAAACTAAATAACTCTATTTATTTAATTCTTCTATTCAGAATTCTAATATAAAGTACATTCATTTATAAATACTTGGTGTTATCTATTTCTTCTACAACTAAATAATGATTAAATACAAGATGCTAGGCAAATAAAATTAAATAAATTAAGTTGTTTATAATTGCCATAAAAGAAAATGTACGTGGGGAAAGTTATCTTTACATTATTAAGAGAATTTGGCGCGAAATATTGTAAGTACCTATCTAAGCAATGACTGATCGGGAACGACGGAGAGCGCGGGGGTGAGCGCGTGCGGTTCGATGCATCGCTCGCGTCTCGTGCGTTTTAGCGGTTTTGTACTGTAGAAAAAAATCAACCAGGAAATACTTAGAACCTAACTTATCAATATCAAAAATGTATGATTTGTATGTGCAGAAAATGAAAGAAAGCAATAAAGTGCCAGTAAAATTAAACATTTATAAGAAAGTGTTTGGTACAGAATACAATTTAGCGTTCTATCACCCCAAGAAGGATCAGTGTAGCATGTGTAACAATTACAAAAAAGATAAAACTAATATAAATATCCAAAATGAGTATATTCAACATATAGAGCGAAAAGAGGCATCTTATAGATCTAAAGAGCTGGATAAAAAGAAGTCGGAAGAAGATGAAACATATTTGTGTGTCTTGCAAAGTCTACTGCAGATTCCATCGACTGCGGATAGTCTAATGTATTATTCCAGAAAATTGAATTTATATAATTTATCTATTTATGAGTTTAAACCTCCACAGAACGACGCTCACTGTATGATCTGGACGGAAATAAATGGCAAAAGAGGCAGTGTTGAAATAGCATCTGCTATTTATTTATGGATTAAGAATCTCCCCGAGGTTTTAACGCACGTCACTATTTATTCCGACACGTGCTCGGGACAAAACCGAAATCAGTACATTGCAGCATTTCTATTGTACTTAGTACATACGCATGAGACCATCAAAGTATTAGAACAGAAGTATCTAGAAAGTGGTCATAGTTTTATGGAAGTAGATTCAATGCATAGTGCCATAGAAAAGGAAAAAAGGTACACAGAAACGTATTCTATAATAGATTGGAAGGGAATTATGCTACGGGCAAGATCAAAAAGACAAAATAAAAATGTAACTCCATATAATGTAACGGAATTGTCATATCAAGACATGATTGATGTAAAAGCACTTGCTTCTAAAATAATTAAAAACAAAACTATAGCGGAGAATGGGGAGAAAGTGTGCTGGTTGAAAATAAAATGTCTAAGATTTGAAAAGGAATTACCTGGTTTTATCAAATATAGATACGATTACGATGGGCCATTTAATTTACTAAATACTCTTTGTAAACCAGGGAGACCGACTAGGAGAACTCCAAACTCTGAAATGCCAACTATAAATACTGAGGAGGTTCCCCGGGCATATAAACAATGTCTTCCTATAACAAAACAAAAAAAGAAAGACCTTTTACACCTCTGTAAGAAAAATATAATTCCTAAATAGCTTCACGGCTGGTACGAAAGTTTACCATGTTTAAACGAAGACGGTACACTCCACTGATGCATCTGAAGTCGATGAGTAGGCTTATTTTAGTCCCCTGCTCTACATATTGGTGATTTTTTAAAACCTAACAACATGAGTAACACGATTTCACAATAGGGCTTTTACATAGTAAAATTAACGTGATGTTGATTTTTCAAGTCGTTTTTTATTAAATATGTAATCTAATTTTAAATTATACTGACGCTGTATTTGAATTAATGAGTATGTTTATGTCTTTTTTACTTTACATTTAAGTATTGTTTGGGTACAGTCATTTCAATTGTCTTTAATTTTAAATTATGTTTTATTTTGTTAGATGAAGGTATTTATGTTCTAAGTAAATTGATATTAGACGTTGTTGATTGGTGTTCTCAATGTACCTGATTAGTGTCATATTATTTTTTGAGTTTTGAGTTTTATTTAAGTTGGGTTTTACATACCTAATTACGAAATATTTTTAGTTGAATTGAGTCGTTTTAAAGTTTTATAATGATTGCTGTACCTTTGTTTTGTTGTTAATTTTTTAGTTGAGTACCTATGGCTTAGGTGCAAACAATTTTAATTTTTAGAGTTTTAACACAGAATAGGTTAATAGTACTGTTTTAATTATGTTTTGTTTTGATACAAACTTATATTTTTTGAGTTCTAATTGATGTTTGTCTTTTGTAATTAGGTATAATAATGTTATTTTTTGTGTTCAAATTATTTTGTTTTGATTTGAAACAATACTTTAAGTTAATTCGTTTCCACTTCTTACTTGGTGTACATTTGTTTATTTTTTTAAGTTTGTGGTAAGATAAGTATCTGATTACAATACACTTTTTCAAAATTTTGTTGTACTTTTACATTTCTTCCAAAATAAAACTTTATTAATATTATAATACAGCTTTTATTTTATATGAGACCAATAATAGTAAAAAAAATCAAAGTAATAGCAAAGTCACTAAATTTTACATTTAAAAATATTTCGAGTTTAATAAATTCAATAACTGCATTTATTTCACCAAATTTTACTCTACCAATTGGATTTAGCTTGTGGGAAAACTAAATAAATAGCCGAAATAAGTAGCTAATTGTAGTTACGTTATAAATAATAGTTGCGGCAAAATTAAACAATTTGATTTTTTATTGTTTTGTTTAGATATAGTTAAAGATAGAGTTGTTTGTTAAAGCATAATGTAAAAGGTAAGCAGGTCCACAAAATATAAAATTACCGACAGTAAAATTGTTTCACATTTTATAACAAATGTACATTAACTGAAAAAAAAACAGTAAATTGCGTTTATCTCGGAACTACAAAATCAGAGTTATTTAATTTTCCATCTACGGGGACGATATCTCAGCTAATTTATAACATGAATAACTTAATCAATTAGAGACAATCGAATGAAAGTATGTTCGGTTGTTTTTGAGTTTATTGAGTTCAGACAGACGCGGCGGGGTACTTTGTTTCATATTTATGTAGTGCTTTTTTAAATCTTTTGTGGATTTCAGGTAAATCTAATTTCTTCTCGTTCGTGCTCCTGACCTAAGTTATCATATGTTTACAAAAAGGAGTGCAGGGAGCCAGTCTATGCGCAGTCCTCAACGAGTCAACGACTATCCATAAAAATTCATGTACTGTCTATGAAACAAGGTAACAAATATCAATGTGTGCAGAAGATCTAATTATTTTGTAATTCCTAAACCAGTTTGATTGTGGCAGCTAAGTATGTCAATTAAAAGAAATTTATTAAATATGCTGAATATGATTTGAAAGATAGGTACTTTAGGAATTTTGCTAACATGTATGTGCTACGAATATTATCCTAATCTGTGTTATTTCCCACACATACTTGTGTAAAACTAGGTTTTCTCCCATTCTCACCATAACCTTGCCTGAACAACAGTCATACCTACCTAATTATCTTTTTCTAACGCCGATATTCAATTGAAACTCTTAGTCAGCAAATTGTAGTTTAATATCCTCTACCGAGACCAACGTGAGCATTATACTTGTTCCCCGCAGACCGATTAATTCTGCACGAACAAGTCACAACTTGTCCCTTTTTTAACGAGACCAGACCCACGTCACTGCTTGGCGTTATTCAATTACACCTTCATAATTTCCCAAATCTATGACGACTTTGTCCAGCCAGTCATTTTATTTGTCAATTCTATTGATTTATTTGTTGGCGTTAACATGGTGGTATTACGGTATTCTCCATATGGTACCGGACGTAAAGAATAGCATCACCCTATCTCTTCCCGTGGATGTCGTAGGAGGCAACTAAGGGACTTACTAGAGAATGGGCAGCAGCGTTCTCAATGCATTTCACCACCATACTGCGATCGCTAAACCGCCTGCCAAGCGTGGCGATTATGGCAAGCCCCCCAAATTGGGGAAGGCCTATGTCCAGCAGTGGACGTCTTGAAATGATGATGATGATTCCGGTATTACGAAGAAATTTTTAACTTCATAATAGCTGACATTTGGCAAATAGTTTTATTTAATATTTTGTGTCTTGTAATGTTTATACTACACTACTACTACCATTGTTTAGAATTTATTTCTTCGAACTGAACAGACAGCTGTGCTGCCAGGGAGTTGCACCACTTCTCTTTCCCAGCTACCACCAGGAAGGGGTGAAGGGCGGGCATTTCTGGGGGACTATCTGATGTAATTTTGATGTTCAAAAATTGCTGATTCTCAGCTTAATTTGAATCCCAAGCCAGTCGGTCGGTGATGCTGAATCGCGTATATTCGTCGCAGAATCGCATACTTATTTCGGCTCCCGTCATGGTTCTCACTTCTACCAATAGGCTAAGTATTGTTACGGAAGTACTTATGCATCAAAAGAAACAAAATATTAGAGTTTTTAACAAATGTATATAGTGCTATAAAACCCTTTATCAAAATCTCAGTAATGTCAGTCATTCGTTGATATTTTGTGGTCTTTGATAAGGGTTTATTTACCTTTGCATAGCTTTAAAGCCTAAAGCCTCACGAAGTGAGAAAATCGGGATATTTTAACATGTGGCATTTATTTATGCACAAAATTACTATTTATATAAAATCTGTCAACTCCATGGAGAAAAGGGAGTTAGTTTATGAAGTATTAATGAATCAATCCCTTTACTGAAACTTCGTTTGATATTGACATAATTAAAGTGACCTTATAAGTGATGTTTTTCAGTAAGGTCAGGCGCGTAGTACTCGCGACTGGCGTGCTTATATGGCCAGATATATAAACGTGAACGAAACAGAATGAGTATGTAAGGATCATATCAGGTGGCGTTCTGTAGTTTCTGCCTACCCGTAAAAATGTAATTACAATACATGCTAGAATTAATATAATATCCAATAACATAAAGTAATTAATCATATTCCTACGCAATTCTGTTAATTACACAAATAACAGATTGTAGAGTTTGTACCATCTGTACCAGATACTGTTTTAGTGAACGATGAGTTTCTAATTGCCTACGAAGGCAGTGCTGTACAACGTATCGTTATCAGTTGCTTTTAACTAGTCTTGCTAATCGTAATTTGTAGGAAACTATAATTGGCTGTTTGTAGGGCGATGAACTCTGTTCATGTCATAGACCTAAGTAAGAGAAAGTGCACCAAGAGTATATACGAGTGTTATTTGTCTAAAAAGTAATTTGTTTTTGGTGTAATTTTTTTGAACAAAGTGTGCTTCTAATTATTATTAAGCTTTTGCCAGCGGCTTCGTCGGCGTGGAGGTCGGAAATTATTCCACGGGAAAGTATTACCTGGATTAAAAGTATCCTATGTGCCAAATCCGACCTCCACCTTCCACAACAAGTCTATTCCAGCCGCCAGTATTTATAGTCGTCTAGTATATTTTAAACTAGCTGCTACCCGCAGCTTCGCCTGCGCGGACATCGGAAATCATCCCTCGTGAAGGTGCTGCTGGGACAAAAAATAGGCCTAAGCTACTCCTTATAATGTTACTTTCAGTGGTAGATAGCTACCTGCCAGTGAAAGTCCCGTCAAAACTATTCCAGCGGTTTCGAAGATTAGCGGGAACATACAGACGGAATTTTTTTAATTTGTGTTTTGTATAGGTATCGTATATACTTTCATATGCATTTAGTAAATGCTGTTAATTTAAATTTACAAACAGGCACTTCTGTTTTTTGTGCATCATTGAGATTATCAGGAAGATAACTTATAAATGAGTGAAGCTGTCACGATATTTAACAGGGTAGAATCGACGCAAGAAGAAACATATAGCTACATCGAAGTTTACTAAATAATAAATTAACTTGTAGTAGTCAACTCCTCAACTTATAGACGTTACAGGCTACTGTTTCAGGCATCAAATCAACGTTCACTTATTTATTATTCTGGCGGAAAACCTGTCATTCGTGATGGGCTGTCTTATTAAATATGTATGGCTTATTCCTTAAATATAACAAGATATATTTAGAGCAGTATTTTGCTTCATAAAAGCAGTTATTTAATAAGAACTAGACTCGGCCCGTAACGTTGTCCACGTGAAATTTCTTGTTTTTAAACGACTTCAAAAAGGAGGAGCTTCTCAATTCGTCTGTACGTTTTTTTTTGTATGTATGTTACCCGATTTCAAAAAATCTTCTTTTAATGGATAGGATATGCCTCTGGGTTACTCCCATTTAAATTTTTATTAACTTTGCTTGTTAACGAAATTCTTTAACGCAGCTTGCGGTAGGAGTAAAATTGTAGACATTGTAAAAATTGACGGAGCGATTATCGCGAAAACAAATTGATCACTAAATTCGAAACACACATCCACAACTCTAAATCCTACTTATTTATTACAAATGTGAAAGTTTGTATGTTCAGATATGTGGATGTTTGTCACTCAATCACGCAAAAACAGCCGAACGGATTTTGATGAAATTTAGTACACAGATAGTTTATAACCTGTATTAACACACAGCATATTATTATCCCGGTAGTACGTTCCCATGGGATAATTTCTGGATTACACGCGGGCAAAGCCGCTGGCGAAAGCTGGTTTGAAATAAATTTGGATTTGGAAAGCTAGTTTGAAATAAATTTGGATTTGGAAAGCTAGTTTGAAATAAATTTGGATTTGGAATTCCTAACCAAACGTAAGATATTTTAGATCTTTTTGGTATTTTACAGTTAGTTAATTTCCATCTTTTGTCATTGTGACGGCCAGTTAACGATTTGCGTACCCTGTCATTCTATTACGTTATAAATTAAACTCTAAATCGAAAATGTACTCTGCACCAAAGGATTAGAGAAGGTTTTCCTTTGGGAGATTTCTATGTTGTAAAAGGAATAATTTGTCACCAAAATAGAATACAAAACTTGAATTAAACATCGGAGGGTCAATATTAAAATGATGTTTTGAGCTCAACTCAACCCTTTGGAGGCTCGTTTTGTTTGACTGAGATTTATTTAGTTCATGCCCTTTATCTGTGAATGGGATCCTTTCGATTTTGATCACCTTGTTAGGCAAGTAAGTGGTTGTCAATATGAACTGAGTTCTTGTTTTATTTCTGTAATAAAATGCCCGATTGATTTAGTCATTTTACATTATCATTTTACTAACTCTTGCAGCCGAAACGTTCATGAGTGACGACCGCGAACCAGAACACGCGGTGGGACTATGTTCTTCACAAGGTGAAGTGATGACGGTTGCAGGTATTCATTGGATGTGAGAAGCACGGATCCTTAAAAGTGCGCATCACATTGACGGCGAGCAAAACCCTGCATCGAGCAAGCATAGTTTACAACACAACTAGCATACAATATGTAACAAAAACCCTGTTGTTCCTTTTAGGGACGTATACACTTACCTACAAGCACAACATTGGTGGAGTTATAATTTAAAAAAATAAGCATTGGCTAGTCGAGAGTTCAATATCAAATAACTATTAAAATCGACACATTCATAAAAATGTTTACAGTATCTGATTTTACAAGTATCCTTATTTCGCATAATAGACTACGAGCTCGGTGGCTTTCTTTGATTCAATCAAAATCAGTTAAACTTTACAAATATTCATAATTAAATATTTATTTTAATTATTTTTGCTGAACAGTTTTTATAAATAACTTGCTTTATTACGTATGTATACCGATTCCAAAAACGTGGGTAGAAGGAACAACAGGGTTTTTGTAACATGTTGTAGATATACAAGACACCCGGAGGATCCTCCCTTTTCTACGGAATTATATAGATATACATACTATATAAATTCTAAGGTGAATTTTATACCTTGTTCCTCATCACTACATAGTACAAAACAAAGTTGCTTTCTCTGTCCCTATATCCCTATGTATGCTTAAATCTTTAAAACTACGCAACGCATTTTGATGCGGGTTTTTTTAATAGATATAATAATTCAAGAGGAAGGTTTAAATGTATAATACACCGACCGCCACGCGGGCGAAGCCGCTGCAAAAAGCTAGTTCCTCTATAAACCGGTCGATGTGGCAATGCTTTAGAAGGCCTTTGAGCCGTTTTTTAGCAAAATGACTATGATGATCACTAACCCTAATTAAGTAAGTGGTTATTTCCTTAGTGGTAGTTAGAAAATAAACTTCAACTTCTTTAAGCCATAATCTTTCGCTGCTATACTACGAGTTTAATCCTTTACCGGTAAAACATTGTAATACCCATTTAATCTTACTCGAATCTCCAAGCAGTAACTTAGATGTTTTTCACCCAACTTCAAACCATTATTTGCGTCATAAAACTTTACATACTACAAAATTTTCCGTCTGCCAGTTTTACATTGTTATACTAGTAAGGGAGATAGCACTGCATATGAAAAAGTAATTCCATTAAGGATATCCTACTAATAATAAAAATGCGAAAATTTGTATAACGTTTAGATGCGTCAATGTTTGGATATTTATTACCCAACCATGCAAAAACGGTTAAATGGATTAGAATGAAATTTGACACACAGATAGTTTAAACCGGTATCAATCACTGGTCACTGATGAACTGGTGAAGGCCGCAGGGATCCGCTGGATGCGAGTAGCAGAGAACCGGTCAAAGTGGCGGTGCTTGGGGGAGGCCTATGTCCAGCAGTGGGCGTCTTTCCGCTGAAATTATGACGATGATCAACATGTAGGAGTCATATAATTTACGACTTCCACGCGGGTGAAGCCGCTGGTAAAAGCTAGTTAACAATAAAAAGGTATATAATAAACTCATGTCGACATCGGTCGATTCGGTTGAGGTAGAATTGAAGAATTGTTTATTCTCTAACCTACTAACCTTCTATAGTTTGACGACGTTCAAAGGTTCCATTTGTTAAAGTTTGGCAAACCAAATTGGACTGATTCAATAAGAGACAGACGGAATTCGAGTGTCAAGCTGTTAGGATTTAGGCGAGATTATAAATCTATTACTATTGTTCAAAATTCACATTTCAATAGCCAATTAAATGATTTTGCCGAAGATAAAACCTTTCAAATTCTGGTCAGTCCTTTCGGAGTCAAGGTCGTCCCGCCATCTTCGTCTCAGCCGCTGCGAATGCGTCGTGAGTTTAGTGGGACCCGATCAGTGGTTCTCTTAGTCCATTAGTCATCTGACATGTGGCAAACATCCAACACGTTTCCCGTTTGTCGTATGACAAATCCTAACTGAGCTGAGCAGCTTTCTGGATAACGTTGGTGACTTTTGTTTTGGCACGCAGTGTTGCGTTCATTATACGGTCTGAAATTTGGACCCCCATAAAACCGCGCTCCATTGTCCAACTATAGGTAAAAAAAAAACCGATCCGAGTACTTAATACAGAAAATGCAA
This sequence comes from Polymixis lichenea, assembly GCA_949091785.1. Classification (NCBI taxonomy): domain Eukaryota; kingdom Metazoa; phylum Arthropoda; class Insecta; order Lepidoptera; family Noctuidae; genus Polymixis; species Polymixis lichenea. Next base: position 1,514,951 of record OX420948.1, read on the forward strand.
CGTTACCTCCTGTACTATAAGACATTAAACATGGCCAAGTGGCGAAGTTTACTCACAGTTAACTACAAACACAGCGTAGAACCGCTTGGCTCCGTTTTTGTAACGAAATTAAATTCAAAATTGAGTTTTATGAGTTTCTTTGGAAACACCTTCAAAGAATTTATGTGTGGGAGACGAAGTATATGGAACAGGTTTCCACGAAATTTGTGGCTCGTGGAGTTTATAATTAATTAATTAATTAATTATGATAATAATTTACACATCTTACAATCTTTTGTGGTAGGGCTTTACACATATTGTGGGTATTATTGCTTAAAATCATTAGCCCCTGATGTATATTTATATTTCTCACGAAATAAATTTGAGATCTGTTTAAAGACCTTCCGGCCCATTGCCAATTGATGGCTATTTATGTTCAAAAGCTAGGCCAGTTCTTCGAATTTAGAGATTTTTGCAAATTTTAACTGAACCTTACGATAAACTAATGATTTTAATGAAGCTTAACACACAGTAGTAATGGCTCTCATTTTCATTGCGTTATTTACGTTGTTGAGACATATTTTTCGAAAATTTGAAGCAATTGATTAGCAATATTCTTCAAAATTTAGATTCTGATAGATATAAAATAATGATCTTAGTGAATTGACTACTCTGTTTAAGAGTCCCCGCAATAAGAGCAGCTTACTATGAAATATAAATTGTTACATGCTGCAGTTATTTAACTTTGGACCCTGGTTTTTTTTATCTGATGTATAAAATACCTAAAAATAATTCCCGTTAGCCTTTACAAGCCGGCAAAGAGTACTCTTTTAATATTGATACCTCACACATACGGGTGATGAAAAATTCACCGTCCCTTGTATAAAGGTAACGCAGCCCGCTGTTAATTTGTCACGTCCCGAAAAGAATAGCTGTTCATTATTTTGTTTTTTTATTTATAAAATAAATAATAACAATCTGTGTACACAAGTAGGTGTCTGCCGTTGATTTCATTTACTCAGTTTTGTATGTATGTTTTTAAACACCAAAATAATTAAAATAGTGTTCAGTTTTAAAATAGATTTGCATGAAAAATGTTTTTTTGAACGTTTCCTGCAGTAATATTACAATTTGTTTTTTTTTTTATGTTTGGCGATAACATGGCCCCATTATTCAATAAATTACATTCATGTACATACACTCACGCGATCTTCTCATGGGAGCTGGCAGAAACAACAAAACGCCATCTGCTACGTCCTCACATACTCATCTGACTACATCTGGTGCACGGTTTTTGATATTTATTATTATTATTCTTCAATATTTATTGTATTATTAATGGGATATATATTTTTTTAACCCCCGACGCAAAAAGAGGGGTGTTATAAGTTTGACCGCTATGTGTGTGTGTCTGTCTGTGGCACTGTAGCGCTTAAACGAGTGAACTGATTTGGGTACGATTTTTTTTATTTAAAAGTAGGTTTTCCAGCGGTGGTTTTTAGATTTGTTTCATCAAAATCAGTTCTGCCGTTTGAAGATTATCAGCTCTTTTCTGATTGATGAAGGGATTTGAGCATCTTCTACCGGTCTGATCGAGTCGAAATTTGGTATTCTATTACTTCAATGATATTAGACGAACAAAAAAACCTAGATCTGATGCTGGAACATCACCTGGAATTTCCAGGATACCCAATTTCATCATCAACAAACAGCAGAAGTATTGTGTTTGGGCTCATTAAAAAGGTCTCAATGATTTAGTTATACATAAATGGTGATCAGGGTCTGATGATGAAGGAGTAAAGAGGAATGACGATAAATTATTAACAAATTTCACTGTGGACAACACATGTGTCGATCGTAGCGTGTTTACTGACGCTATATTAAGTTTGAAAAGCAGGAAATAAAAGTTAAATTTAAAAAAAAAAACCCAACCCAATCAAAAACCTCTAAAAGTAAACAAATAAAATGTATTCGCCTTTTAAGTTTCATAAGAAGTTATAGGTAGTTTTTGATCAAAGCATTGTCATGTCAAGGGAGACATGCAGACAGACCCGAAAAGCGACTTTAATTCATAATGTGTATAGTTATAGAGCCTTAATAAATTACCTGCAGATGAAGCACAATTCATTGGTACTAATATTGATCAATTTCCCGTGTCACTGTGCCTATAATTGGAAAAAGCCACGTCTTTTCAACGTTGACAGACGTGTACCTATATACTTTTTGATAACTCTTAGAGTCTGTTTATCTAGTTAAAAATACTGATATTTTAACAATGTTTCTTTTTGTTTTACTATCTCTTTCTCTCTCTCTAATTTAATAGATAATAGTGCTTGTTGCTATGTAATAAAAACCGCACGCGGTTCGATCGATAAGGTTAATCTGCGTTTGCTACTGTTGTTCCGTAGATGGGTGACCATCTTTACAAATCAGGACCTCTCCGTGCCTCGGTAAGCAGGTTAAGCCGTTGGTCTCGGCTGTCATTCGTGGATCTTTCATTGTAGTTACGGGTCGTCAGAAGCCCGAAAGTCTGACAACCAGTGTTATCAAGGGGTATCATATTACTCAGTCACTGCATGCAGAAACTTACGCTGAGTCCTTATAGAATTACCCTTGATCTGCATGCAGGTGGCAATGGTTGGCGAGCGTTTGGCAGCGATTATACAGGCACAACAGCATTGGTTTCGCACTTTGTTTTTGTTTTTATTTTGTTCGTTGTTTGTCATTTGTGTAAATCGGAATTCTTACACTTTTCCTTATTTTCCTAAAACATTAGATAATCGTTATTTCTCTAATTGACGTAAATTCTATGACTTGTAAGACAGCCGTAATACTTATAAATATAAATCGTGATTTTCTATTGTTTTTGCCATAGTGTCGGCGCCTGCGTCTCATTACTTGTCACAGTGATGCCATAGTGTCATACACATTAAAGGCATAGACAAATAATAGATGTTACGTGATGTGCAGACACGCATCTGCATGTCTACCTACCTGCCGCCGCCTGCCGCCTGTCTGTCCTACTATAATTACTATTGAAGTACATTATTTTTTAGTTATTTTACACATATTTTCTAATTTTTTTTCTTTCTTTATTTTTGTATCTGTCCGTGACATTCACAGTGGGCCCTATCAGAATACCAGCGCTACGACAATTTTTTTTTAAATGTGCAGCATCATGCTGAGATAGGGGGGGGGGATATATATATGCCGTTTGCCCTTGTACGGGACTTTGTTTTTTTATTTTTCTCTTTGTTTTTCTATAATTTTAATTTATATTTTATTAAGCATATTCTGTAGTAAAGTTTGTGATATTCCTGTCCAAGTCTTATAAATACTTATTCTTTCTTCTTTATTTTTCTAATTAAGCCAGTTTAGTAGAAATTCGTATAATAATTCATTCAAATCAAATCAAATCAAAATATTTTATTTCACATAAACCTGCAAGGGCACTTATGAAACGTCAGAAGCTAGGTGCACGGTTCCAATTTGTCGCTTCCTATGGAGAAGAGCTGGCAAGAAACTCCACGGTTACTCTTTTAAAAATAATTGGGTTTTACAATGTTTTTAAATTACAGTGATAATAGGTATGGGAGGACAGTGCAGGCCTGTCAATAAGTACCAGGTACTTAGAGGAATGAAGATAAAGAATAGAAAATCGTCTGTAAATCTGTAGATTTATAGACGATTACGACGACTAACCTAGCTGTGGCTACATCAGTAAACTGCCTTATTTTTTTACTGCGTAAGCAGCTGAGCTTAATCTACATGAAAGAGCTTTAATGTGGGCACCCCATTGTAATTTTGAATCTAAAACAATTCCTAGAAATACAGTTTCCGACATAGCATCTAGTTTCTTGCTGTCAAGTTTTAAATTTAGCCCTACTTGGGGTACATTTGGTAATGAGAACTTAAGACATTTAGTTTTGTTCGCATTGATTAAAAAATTATTAGCCGCAAACCATTTCGAGAGAACAGCTAGACTATCGTTGACATGTAAGACATCCGTATCTTTTCTTTCCATTATTTTAATAAATTTCCTCTCGGATACCAGTTATCACGCGACCAAAAAATGCATAAAGGGAAAATACCTCTACCTGTTGAATGGTTAATTTCCTATGAAATTTGGAATTACACATGACATATTGCTTTGTAATAATGTATTGTATTATACCTTTTCAATCATATTGGCTTCTGTTGAAAGATATTACTCGGAGTTCTGCTTACCCGGCTTAGAACAAAACCCCCATGAGGGCCGAAATTAAATATATACATGCATATAATCATTGGCACAACGCTTATTGAGGACTAGCTTCCATGCACGGCTTCGCCCACGTGGTATGTTGATATAAAGCAGCCTATGGTCCTTCCCTAAGGTTGAAAGTGTCTTTTGTGTTATCAAATTCGAAAAATTCCTTTCCTGTTCCAGCGCCCCACGCTTTTACAATCAAATATTATAATTAAAAGCACATAGTTTAGACTTCAGCCTAGAAATAGAGACAACTTGAACGATCCATAATTTATTTTTTGTTTTACGTGCATTTATAAAAGCGTGTTTTTCTAGTGTTTTTTTAACAATTCAATTTTAATTTTCAATGAGCCTGCATCCTCTCCATCTCCGCCAGTGCGTCTGTATTGCATGGTGTTTTATCTGTCAGCTTAGAACAATCTAGCTCTTCAATCTGGAGACCACTAAGTGATTTTATTCTACTTTGAGCCACATACGCCTGTCCAGCCGCAAAAGTAAGGGACCCTAAGTACACCACTGCGTAGTCTACCGTACAGCCTTGCGTCTTGTGCACGGTAGATGCCCAACTTAAAAGCACCTATGTCAATATTTACACTATTCAATATACCTTTAATAGGTTTGTTATAACCTTGAAACCTGATCGTGTTCAAAGTTCATTACGTGGCCTTTCTCACAAGTGCAAACACGACTATGATACGATATTCCATCATGGAATTCCAGTGCCTATCTTCCGGCTTCATCATCAGACCTTGAAACCTAATCGTAGTCAAAGTTCATTACAAGGCTTTTCTAAGAAATCCAAAACAGCTATGATACGATTTTCCATCATGAAGTTCCAGTTCATATCTTCCGGCTCCATCATCAGATCAGTTCGACAGTACCATATTATTGTATTGTCATCAGAACTACATACAGCTGCCAATTTTCATTACGCTACGACCCTTGGAAGATGGTTAAATTAGTTACCTTAGATTCCATTACATAGTTAGTTACATACAGGTCGACCTAATAAAAGCGTGTTAATAAAATCGATATCTATGGTTAAGTAACTATATAATTGAGAGTCGTGTGTTTATAATGTACTGTTATTTTATTTCAGTGAAGACTGTTCGTTAGAAATTATCTGTAAGAACGCATCAGTCAGTGCATTAGTATTGCGCCATTCGGTAGTAGAGTCAATACACACACACTACACACGTACACGGCGCTACACTCGAAGTTGTGGACGAGTACGTTTACCTAGGACAAACTGTCCAGTTAGGTAGGTCCAACTTCGAGAAAGAGGTTAATCGTCGAATCCGACTCGGTTTATTTTTTTTTCTTTTAGGCAGCGTTCGGGAAGCTACGCAATATCTTCTCATCCTACATACCGCAGTGTCTCGAGACGAAAGTCTTTAACCAGTGCGTGTTGCCAGTGATGATATATGGAACCGAAACGTGGTCGCTCACAATGGGCGTCATAAGAAGGCTTAAAATCACCCAAAGGGCAATGAAGAGGTCTATGCTCGGAGTTTCCCTACGTGATCGAATCAGGAATGAAGAGATCCGCAGGAGAACCAAGGTAACCGACATAGCCCGAAAAATTGCCAAACTTAAGTGGCAGTGGGCAAGGGCACATTGCTCGCAGAACAGATGGCCGATGGGGCCGAAAGGTTCTGGAGTGGCGGCCGCATACCGGAAGAGGTAAAGTTGGAAGGCCTCCCTCCCACAAGGTTGACCGATGACCTTATGAGGGCCGCAGGAGTCCACTGGATGCGTGAAGCACAGAACCGGTCGAATTGGTGGAGCTTGGGGGAGGTCTATGTCCAGCAGTGGACGTCTTTCGGCTGATATGATGATGATGATGATGATTCGGTAGTATAGTATACAAGGAAGTTTTGTAACAATATTTCCATTATTTTAGTATATTGTCGTGTTATACGAATTCCACGCGAACGAAATTGCGGTTAGAAGCTTGTAATAAATAAATTGTTTATGCACGTAATTAAGTAATTAGTTTGGGTTGCTCATTATGTTACCTATTAGTTAAATAATATTGTCATTCGTACAGTTATTAACCTGACTACTATTAATAACACTAGGTTAATAAATAGAGAATTTCATGAATATCGTAGTTCAACAAAGAAGTATCTATGCTTTCATGAACAGTACTTATGAAGCCTGAAATAAAAAGGGCAATAAAATTCTGGTATTTAAAAACGTGCGTTTAAAAAAATCAAGTCTAATCTCAGTGGCAATCAATGTCAAAGACATGTAAAAAATGTTGATAATTAATTGCATTTGTGACAGATTGAGATACAGAATGCGAAATTCTTATATCTCAATCTGTCACAAATGTATTTTTTTAATTGCGTCCTTAAAAAATACAGGAATTGACATCTGAGCCTAAGTAATCAATAAATTCAATATTGCAGCAATTGGTAGATAAGCGTGTGGAAGACTTTGTGCAGCAAAGATACTAAAAAAATTGGGATTTTGCACTGAGAAAACTGACAATCATAAAAGAGGTGAATTCAGCTTAAAGTATGATGAATTCACTCAAAGGACGGAGCATAGTGATTCACCAAAAAGAACGATGATAATACTGATGTTGATGATAACAGTATTTAAGATGATGTGTCACCATGGATTTAGTTTTAGTTACCTACTATTTTTCGATGCCTTCCTCATATATCCAGTTATATCCTATTAGTTTTCCTACAATTTTTCGGTGACTTCCTCACATATTCAGTTATGTCATACAATTTTTCCAACTATTTTTCGGTGCCTTCCTTATATATCCAGTTATATCCTATTATTTTTCCTACTATTTTTCGGTGACTTCCTCACATATTCAGTTATGTCATACAATTTTTCCTACTATTTTTCGGTGCCTTCCTCATATATCCAGTTATATCCTATTATTTTTCCTACTATTTTTCGGTAACCTCCTCGTATTTTAGGTTAGGTCCTCTTACTTTTCCTACTATTTCCTCATATCTCTGGTTATAGCCTATTATCTTACGGAGGTCGCCCTCAATAGGAGGATTGTGTTTTTTAATAAACCAATTAATATCTCTATAATACACCAGTGATTAGTTGTAGTTCTACTCATTCTCCATCAGTAGGACTACAATTAAATACTGGTGGATTACACAGAAATTGTTTGGATTATTAGAAATCACAATCCTCCTATAATTGAGGGCGCCACTGGACTTACATGATCCCCTTATTTTAAGTATCCAATATTGGTTCTTTCCTTTTAAATATTATTAGGTGTGAGCTCAACATTAAAAAAAACTGAAGAACCCTAAACTTGAACCTTAAAAAAATGGAGAGTAAGTAAAAAAAATAGAAAAAAGTACCTTGGCAAGAATGGTAAGAAGGTGAAAAGGGATGTATGTATAAATTAAACAGAAAATTGAATGGTATTTTTATTTCCATAGTATGAATGAAAAATTATTATATACTCTAAACATTTATATTCAGTATAAAAGAAGACTGTTTTGTTTAGAAACATCCTCGCCTTAATGATTACAGTATCTATTTGTCGGTCATTATAAAGAATCATTATATACATTATGTTCAATAATTCTAGTTTTTACAAATTAAAATAAAGGTTGAGACGAGTAGAAATTTAATTTACAAAAAATAACAAACTTTACATTAATGTACCTATAACTAAAACATTTTTGCCCTTAAGGTGATTGCTTCAGGGTAGCCGTTTTTTGCAATTTGCAGGCCAGTGCTAGGTTGTATGTTAATTAAATGTTGCACGCGGGTGTAAGTACATAAGTTGTACTACATACGTCTTACACCCGCGTCTAACATTTCAATCAAAACCTAGCACTGGCCTGTAAATTGCAAAAAACGTAAGAAAATTTGAATTTCGCGGGCTACCCTGACGCTTTCACCTTAAAGCTGCATACAATAAATTGGTTATATTATTATAGTAAATATCTATTTTCAAGTAAAGTGCTACTATAAACACTCCGATGAGACTAATCTATCCCTCATACAAATACTTTACTTTAAAATCTATTACTAAAGGTGAACGCACACTTTTCAGAGCCGAAGGAGGCGAAAGAATCGAATTTTAGAATTACTTGTATGAAATCCTATGGAACCTCGCACACTTACCGAATCGGACGAATAAGGTCGTACGATTCGGTGCGGATAAGTGTGCGAAGTTACATTGGACTTCATTTAAGTAATTCTAAAATTTGATTCCTTCGCCTCCTTCGGCGGCAGTAGCATGAAATATTTTAAAAGTCACATCAACAGCCTCAGTTAGTGTTGTGAACTTGTAAAACGTATTGTCACATACTGTGAAGGAGACACCTGACTGGCGGCACCAAATTATAAATGGTTGGAGGCTAATACCTAGGTTTTGAAGCTTTTGGCGACGCTCCTCAATTACCACTTGCACGTCTGCGTCATCATCCACGATGGTCACAAATCCATCCAATATCTCCGCTCGTGAAGCTTGCCAGTCTTTTCTAGATCGACGGGCAGGAGGAATATTAAAGAGACAGCCGAGTAGCAATATCGCTGCTATTAATTTTGTCTCCGGTTGTTCATCTGGAAAGAAAATAATAATAGTATATTTGACACAACACATCATCATTAACTGAGCAAATAGGGAAAAGTATCAGAACAAAATAAAATCTATCTATATAAGTAAAAATGAATTGCCGAAATGTGTGTCCGCCCGCCCGTTACTTCTGAACGACTGCACCATGTTAGATAATTTTTAAATTCTTTTTTGTCTATATATTTTATAACGGGTTCACCGACCCAGGGAGGTCGAGCACCTAGAACTATATAATAGAATCATTTCCTTACCGTCACAAATTGCCAATGTATCAGCTATTTTTCGACGAAGAAACGAGTCCTTTGTGGTGTTAAGCTTCTGCTGAGCAGCTTTTAGTATGTTTTCCGATGAAGCATCCAAGGCGTCGAGGCCCCCGGATTTATCAGGGAACAGTGCTTCGTAGTCATGAGTCAGGAGTCGCCATCCATCACTTGACTTCAGGATAGGATACTTATTGAAGTACTCCTGTAATGTCCCTTCCTCGTAGTACAAGTACCGGAGGCGAGCTCGCACCGTCTCCCGCCACAGGGCACTGACCTCCTGCCACGGACCAGCTGAAGGACTTGACAGCTGCTCTAATGCTGACGCTACGTCCTCCACTTCACCTGCACACAAAAATTAAAACGATTAATAATTAGTACAATGACAATAACGGTTCTTAGATTCAGATATTTTGTAATTTGTAACGAAAATTTATACTAATTCAGATATTTTTCTCAATAATTTTGTTCTTGATAATTTAATTCAATCTGAAAACATAAAATTTCTTGAAAAGGAGTTACCTTCTTTAAGTCCGGTCAGGTCGATTCCAGCGAGTGGAGGGGTGTCTAGCCTAGGACTGGACTTGGAGCGAGAACGTGACTTGGGCTTTTCAATAAGGCCCAACGAAACTAAATGCTGCCGTCGAGCCCTTCTGGCGGTGACTAACCAGCCAGAGATATTGCGCTTAGCCTGGTAAGCATCAGCCGGCAGGTACGGCGCGTAGTATAGGGGTGGTGACTCCTCTTTAAATAATCTGCCAATGTCGTAGGATAGAGCAAGCAGCTGCGAATCTGTCAGAAGTACCGGGTTTTCGGCCGTAATGAGCTTCTCCATAAGCAGCTTGCATAAACGCCCACGCACGTTTGAGGGTAAGGTGCCCGTTTTCTGCCCAATTGCTATTATTTGTTTTCCCTCGACTGATGAATTCAGTATGGTATTCACCTGAAACACAAATAGTATAAGTATGGCATTACAAACTAAATATGCAAGGTAAAAGTTAAAAAAAATGTCACTAAAATGTTGAAAATACAGGTTTAATACCTACCTTCCATTCAGTATAATGATCAGTTGGAGTCGGTGCCAGTCTAGGCATCATGCATTTAGTTGTTAGTTATAGCTGTCACCAACTCCAAATATATTACTGATCTTTGTGACATATAGTATAGGTAGCTCCTAAACGGCCGTCCGTACACACATACAGGACAGGACAGGTACAGACGTTAAACTTATCTGTTTACGCCGGGGGTTAACAATATTGAATGTCAATTTAAATTCCTTATCAAAAGTACAGGATAATAGGCAATAACTTACTAAATTGCTCCCGGTGGACTCTTGTCTAACTGCTTCACCCACTGACGACGACGAGTCCAGTGGTATCACCAGTATGTCACCATCCTAAAATAATATTTACTTTGAGACAATGTTATAATAGTACATGTAACAAAAAGGTGTGATAATATGAGTATGTACGGTCAATTAACCTCAATAATCGTTGAAATAATCACTAAATGTGTCCGAGTGCGACCGTTAACTAACAGGCTATAGCTAGCCCTAGCCGGAGATAACTCAAGGGAAGTGTTATATTTTTTTACTAGTAATCGGTTCAGCATTGCAGGTGTGAACGGTCCTGCCCTCGTCCCTTGATCCGGCCCTGATAAAAACTAATCGATCAAGATCAGGACTGATCCTGGTCTCAAAGAATGTCTATACCAAATTTTGCATCGGTTCAGTGTCTTAGGTATGAAAATGTGAAAAGGTCCTGCCCCAGCCGACAGATAGACAGACAAACTTACTTTCGCATTTATAATATTAGTATGGATGTAATTACAAATTAATACATATTGCTCTTGAACCAAAAAACAGTAAGTACGAGTACTTTTCTACAATTTTGCAGAACTTACCAAATTTTCCTGGTTAAGTCCTGCTTCGCAGTCTTGGTTGAGGATTGAGCTTTGCAGTCCTTCACACGGTGGCAGAGGCTCTAAGTTACAAGGTAGACTAGTTAACAAGTCATTCCTCAGGACCTCTTCAAAGAGTGATGAATTGTAGGAGTTATCCTGAAATTTAACAAGAAATTTAAAAAGGTAATAATAATGTACTTAGTTGGTAAACTAACAAGACTGATGAAAAGTTATGATTTTATTCCACTTTTTAAATAAATACTGCACCGGTTAAATTGTTAGGTATCTTAAGAAGACTTTAAAATAATAAAAGTTAATAAGTAGGTACCTACCTACCTACATGCAAGTAGGAGAATGTGCATTTAAGCGACGCAGGGCATGTGTAAGCAAAAAGTTTAAAACAAAATTTACTTTTTTGAAATACAATTTAACATGAAAACAAACCATATCTTTTGGTTGGTCGCTTTTTAACATGGCCAGAGCTGCTTCAAACCGGAGTCTGTCCCCTATTTGAGGGAACATACTATGTATGTCTTGTTTACTAAGCATCTGCATTGTTGCGATATCAATTCTTTCAGCTGAAAAAAAAGGTAAATTTAACAGCGCCCTGATTGCAGCTGTGAAATGCACTACGTCGCATCGACTTTATAAAATGTAGGTTGGTAGAGCTCGTCTAAGCTGAAATGACGCGCCCCACTACTTAAATTTGTATACGTACACTACGGTAAATGCGGTAGTGGGGCGCGTCATTTTAGTTTAGACGCACTCTACCTATTTGTTTTTTTTTGGGTTGCAGTTGCACATCGAATCTAGTGTATAATATAAATATGAACGTATATCTAGTATAGTATCTGTTTATTACTGATACTGTACTTACACTTCTTATTCATTCATCCACATCATCATTGTTTTATTATCCTTTTACAACTTTCTTACATTATTATATTTCTCTCTTTGTTTTCTGTGCTAACACTCTGCGAATCGGTCTTAAACGATTCGTCTATATAGAATTACTTGATTTTACATTAGAATTTCTATATTTTTACATTTTAATATTCTTGTTATGACATTTAAGTCAAACACGTCAAACTGATGTCTACTTATTCTTTTAATTGTCTATGCAGTCTATTGAAGGAAGGTTGCATTACGATTGTAATTACCAAAAATCATTTTATATCGTTTTGGATAGCCTAAATTTGGTTTATCTATCTAACTACGTTGTCAACTAAATAACAAAATTCTAAATTATAATTATAAGATTCTTAAACGCACTCTGGGTTTATATGAAGGAGGTTTTATACGTCTTGGCCGACTAGACTGGCATATGAGAATATCTATGGCTGAAAAGAAAAAGCGGAGGAATTGAGAATGTCAGCGAAAAACAGTTGGTATTTGGAAAATGAATGAAATAAAGCAATAAAATGGAGTTACACATCTGCACTTAATGTCCGTTGTTCGTCTATGCCCAAAAATGAAATAGTCCAGGTGAGAAACAGACTTCATCTCGCACAACTGGGCAAAAAGCTGATGAAATGGACCGCCCTAGCTACTGGCAAAGAACTCGGAAGACTTTCCATAGACATGACGATAGCCATGAAAGATTACGGGGTGAAGATGAAGCCCGCGTTTATACTGCTGGCTCGTGCGCGGTATTTCGTCCCGGGCATGAATGGAACAGTTACTGAAACTATTCCTAAGCAAGCTTGTGTGACTGCTACTACAACTCCAAGAAGTGTTTCCGGAGTGAAAGTCAAAGATATGCATGTCAAGGAATTGGACTGCGATTATTACCAATAAATAGAGTGCAAAGGTACCTTTTTATAATTTATCTTGTATTTCTCTTATTAAATTTTAATTGTCTAGTCTATTTTCTACCCCTTTTATTTGTTAGGGATAGGTAGACACGACACTAGGTAGGTGGGTAGGTACCATACGACAAGACTATTCTTGGTTGGAGTGTACAGCGGCCAAAAAAGTGTTATTTTCGCAAATCGTTTATTTTCTCGATTCTATAGTATGTAACACCTAGAAAGGCTAAAAGTGTCTGGGTGTTTTTTGTCTCCGACCAACCGTTTGTCGTAAAAACGATGTCGAAGGGATCCATAGGTAAGGTTATGTTAGAACTGTGACCTTGAAATTGGTCGCGAATTTTTTTTAAGTATATTTTCATAGTGCCTCTAAGACGACACTCTGACCCTATTCTTGCTAGAAATTAGAATGTGTGAATGTAATGTGTGAGCTCATGCTAGCAACTTACTAGGTAGGTTTGTCAACTTACTTTCAAAACGATCGATGTAGCGTTCCAAATTCCACTTCTTCAAAAGATCACGCGTAGCCATATCCATTTTTGCACTGATCAAACACGTTCACTGGCACTAATGGAATTGTTATTGCTATTAATTAAACGAGTCGTGAGTCGTGACTTGCCGGCTGTAGCGGTGAAATACAAATGGCCGACCGAAATGGCGCGGCGGCGGAATGAAGTGAGAGAGGGAGACCTCATTATATAATGCCGTCACCTTAAATTTGTAGGACATCATTCAAATGCTACTCATAAATGGGTCTCTGTAATAATAATTTAGTAGGATACACATAAAATAATATGACTATATTATTGAACTTTGATGCTTACTCTAAAAATATGAGATTATTTAATCGTATTATCATAGGATTCACATAAAATAATATGACTGTAATATTAAAAAATGATGCTTACTTTAAAAATATAAGTTTAAAGCATTATAATTTAATATAGTACATTAGGGGGAGGTCATCGTATTTTTAGAGATACTTCTTCATATTAAACTATGAAATCTATTTATATTACGGTGACTGTCATTGTGTTTTTTAATTAGAATCTTATTTATAATTATCATACTAATTTATGGGACAGTGGACCATTTTCTATTACATTGTGTTATTATTTGAAGAAGACAATGTTATTTCATAATTACAAATTTTTACGATGACAAGTATAATATTAATATTGCATTATTTACCCAAAAAATTCGATTCCATCTTAACACATTTCAGTTCTAGCGTAATATTTACTTATTATCAACATATTATAAGACAACGCATCTATTTTAAACCAACGTCACGATATTTTAAGATTATGCCAAAATGACATTTTTCTCAGTGTATTGCTGACACAACGCAACCCAACACACACACAATCCAACATCTTTCAACTAACTTGACACGTCACAGAGCCCGTTGTAATTACCGGTTGCGGTATGTAAACGGACTTTAATCACGGATGTACGGGTTTGCCCAGATGCAATTAACCGTGGGCTACTCGGATGACAATTGAGCATCTCCTGCCTCCCTGTTTCTGAGGATAGCTGTTTGTATTGAGGTGTGTTTTCCTTGGAACTGAGTATTATTGTTAACGGAGACAGTTCTCTGCTGCGTTATGTAGGAAGATCTTCGCTGTCTTTGGATATTTAGGTAGGTACTGAGTTTGATAATCACATTCTATGACTAAACACTGGTCATAAAAGTGGTCCCCTATAATTCACGAGAATAAAGAAAATCATAGATGTGACATTGAATGCGCAAATCCTTGCCTACCTTGAAATCTGTACAAGATTCTGACCGTTGACTTTTTCGTCAGTAATTTTTTTTTAAGTCAGCTGTTTCACACATTTTGACTTTTGCATTGCATTTTTCTATGAGCCATCAGATTTTTTTTAATGATAACCGTTGAATAATTTCTACGCTAAGGGGTCCAGTCTAGAATGGTGTGCTTAATGGTTACAATGTGCGCGTCGATATGCCAACCTGTATAACTTAAGAGCTTCGAGCAATGATCTCAACACCAATGAAACAAAATATGACCCTGCTTTTCACACTTATTAAAAAATTGCATTTTATGTTGAATGGAAAAAAACTTAACCTATGTTTTTGTCGGTAAAATTGAGTTTCAGCAAACTAGTGTACAATTCCACAATCTGGCTGTAACAATTGTATTTAATAAGTCTTCAGGCAACCACATTCAAAATAGATATTAATTAGTCTATCTTAATTAAATCATTTACCGATTACAGACCTCACAGGTTTCATTGAAAGGCCACTGAACCAAAATAGGCAAGAATTTAACGCAACGCTTAATTTCAATCAAAATGAGATTGGAATCTGAAACTAATTAGTGAGGAATTCCTACGTTTCGTTTGCAAAGAACTCAAATAAATTAGGGTTTTCGTTATTGCTTTGTTCTGCAACGTTTTCTTCTTTTGTTTTTCAGTTTCGAGGAAAGAATAGCCTTGATTTCTTCATTGGCCTGCATACCAATGTTTGTGGGCTGAAATGTAAACTGAAAGCGATTGTATAACTTATATTATTGACTACTTGGGCTTATTAAAATTACTGACAGTGCGACATTTATGTAAAAAAAAAAATTGTTTAAAAAACTAACTTGGTTTTTAAAGCGTGTTTTTTTAGTTTTTTAAACTCTTATTTATTTACTATTTTTTAGTTCTGCTTGCTTGAAAAGCGTGATTTTTAATTTTTTTTTTTCTGTTTCATTTTTGTTTTTTTTTATTTTTATTTTGAATTGCCATCGGTCCTCGATAAGTCTACAAAGTTTCAATGAAATCTGACCGTTTGAAGTGGGTCAAAATAGCGTCCAAAGGAGTCGGTTACATACAAACATACAAACAATCATACAAGTGAAGCTAATATAAAGCGTGTAAAAAAAAAAATATCACATTTTTACGACGGAGGATTGAGGAAACTATCGTCTGAAAAGTTTTGAGAATGAATATCGACGGCTATAAGATCAAGGAAAGACAAACAAAGCAATGGATGGACTATGAGAAAGACGACATGGCTAGAATGGGGTAACTGTCGATATGATGACTAATAGAAGTATTGAAGGAAGAGACATGTTCCCGCTGTTGGGACACAGGCCTCATCTCTGTGAGAGAGAGTGGGCGAGCGAGCCAAGTTGTTAATTATTACATGAAGTAAAGCGCCTCCCTAGGTTCGACGTCAGGACCTGCAAACACTTGTAACACAGAGCCGTCATTGCTGCTCTTAGACATGTTTCGCCGACCCCAAATAATTTGGATAAGGCCAAGAGAATCATAATGTCACATTTTCACGACATGTTCTATTAAATAAAGCAGAAAAAAAAAAATCTGTTAAATTGTCGAATTGCCGCCTATCACCTATCGCTTGTCGGGTTTTATTAAATTGGTCCTGGTCTTTGTGAAATTTAATTTAATACAATTTCGCCAAAACTATGAAGAAAAATATAGTTAAGAAACTGGCATGTCCTTGTACCTAAAATACCACATACCCACACTGGGCCCACGTGCTGGGAGACTCCCACTTCTTGTCACAGAGGGCTGGCTTGAGTCCCAGCAGTGGGAACAGTAAAGGCTGATCATCATGGTCTAGCAGTCGTAAGCGTGTTTACTGAGAGGTCCAGAAAACGATCCACTTTGGACCTGTTTGGGACTTGCAACATAACTGGCAAAATTTGCTTGTATCACTTCTACTAACTCCTCCAGGAAATACAGACGTGATGTTTTGTTATTATCATAGCATTACATAATGACGCTATAACTGTGCGTGGGAAGTACATGATTACCTAGTATTCCCGTTCATTCCTCCAACGAGGCTAAGGCTAATTACCAGTAATGTGCTAGGAATGGGTAAGTATCAATAGTAGAGGGAAGGGAGGAGGGAATAGTGGAGAAGGGAGGGCGGGGAGTAGCCACATTTCAAGCTTACAGAAGTACTACTAATCATTTCAAATAGTCAATTTACCTACATAATAGACTTACTTCAAGGGCTTATTTTCATAGTAAGGAACTGGGAAGTCGATTTCGAATCGACGTTATCAATTGGATTCCGTTTCGATTCTAATCAATCAATACTAAAGAGTTTTCTAAGAGAATTTTATTCGAAACCTACGAATAGTAGGGACTAACGTTTATAATTTCAAAAATATCGCTGCGGAAACCTTTACCGGACTGGATTTGGAAAATGTAACGCAAAAACTATAAAAGGTAAAAAATTAAAAAAATTATAATTGTAAGTTGTACGAATAGCCAAAGCCATGGAAGTGCGGAGTCTCCTAACACAGGCGTCATCATGCTTAAAAGGAGGCTCCAATCATAAATGAATGTAAACGTGCTGGTACTGAAATAAACATTTTGTATTTTTGTTTTGTATTTTCAACGCAATGCTTAACGCCAAGAGATGAAAAAGTGTTTGTTTTCGCCGCACGCGCTGGGATGCACTCTGTTGAATTCATGATCCTCGGTTCAATACCCAGTGATGAAAAACAGTATGCGATAACCCGCCACGATATTTTAACGTCCGAACCAGCGTGGTCTTAGATCTTGTCTGCAAGTTATTAGTAGGGCACAGTCAATGAAAACATTAGCACTTCAGATTCTTCTTGGTAAAATTATTTAGCAAAATGTTTAATTAAAAATAAGAACTGAAGTAAGAAGAATATAAAATCATTAATTAAATAGGTACTGAATAATGTATCGAATTATTTTGGGTCGTATCTTCACGTTGAATGTACGTTTAATTGACGACTCTCGTAGTTATTTTTATTTTATTTTTTGTTACACCTTCACAATCGGGATGGACTACCAGTAGTTTATCGGACCTTCACAATCCAGTTACTGGGTAACACTATACCCTTTGTTAAGACTGGTTGTCACATTTGTGGGTTTTTGACTATAGTCATTACGATGTTAGAACAGTTGGGACCAACAGCTCAATGTGCTTTGCGAGGAACAGAGGGGTCTCGATATGTGGTGAAAAAAAGAAAGAAAGAAAAATAGATTTATTTGTCTCAGAAACACGTGCATATAGAAAGATGACGTAACATTAAAAAAAAACATGGTAACAAAACAGATATGTATACATAAGCATATAGAACATTAATAGTCGGCCGCTGCACGCCGTGACTGTGACAAGAAGGCTTCCATCAGCATGATGCCGTGCTATGGGACCCACAGCACAGCGCTGATTTTGAGTGGCCACCCGCAAACAACGTACGAAAATCAAGCCAGGAATGCATGGTACCCCATCTAAAACTGACTAGCTGAACCTTCGATTGAACCGTGCAGCTGTTATGATTTAGCCCCAAGCTCCTCTTAGATATAAGAACAGTTATAATCCTCGTTTTCCGTGACTATGTTTCACAGTTAACGATAACTTTACTGTCTCACTTTTAACTTGTTGGCCAAATTGAGCAAAAAGCCGTTAAAAGCAACACAAAGGTCGCGATACTAAAAACTTTATTTGCTTACCTAAACTAATGTAACGCCAACGAAAGAAAGTCTTACCAAGAGGTATCGTGTTCCCCAGTAACTGGGTTGTGGAGGTCGCAGTAGTAGGCAGTCGCTCCATATAAAATACTAATATGCAGCTACACCCGTCCTACAATATAGTTGGTAAATGACTAGGCAGGTGATGATGTTCAAATGTAACGCAAACGAGCGTTCCTCACCTTCCGCCTGACACAGGTCCTCACCGGACACGGTTGTTTCGGGAGGTTCCTGTTTCGGATAGGGCGGGAGGAAACGCCCGGGTGTTTCCATTGCGAAGATCGCCCTGAGGACACGGTGGAGCATACGGTGGAGGTCTGCCCAGCTTGGGCGGAGCATCGCCGTGTCCTCGTGGAGGTGATCGGCGGCGGCAATCTCTCGCGTCCGACCCTGGTCCAGGCCATGGTACGGAGCGAGAGGGCATGGCTAGCAGTCGCCTCCTTCAGCGAAGCAGTTATGCTCGCAAAGAGGGAGGCGGCGCACGTGAGGGAGATGCAGTACATGCGCCCTCACAGCCGTGGCCTTCGCAGGAGACGCCCTGGGCGTCGGGAATCCCAGGCTGATTCCCGGCCACCGTAGGCGCGGGCTTGCGGACGGCGAGTAATGGGTAGCTCGCTGTCCGGTAAGGACAAAGCCCGGGTTGACGGCGCGTTGTGTTCCACGCGCGCCTCAAAGAGATGTCATCAGCAACTGATGGGGCCCGCAAGGGCCGATGCCTGCCAGGGGTGTGCGGGTTGTTCGAAAGAGATACCGCCGCCCATGGCACACAGGCAACTGAGGGAACACGGGTGGGTTTTAGTCAGTAAAAGTCTGACACGCCCTCCCGCTCCACCCAGAGCGGGAGAAGTTATTTGATGATTTCCCACCCAAAAAAAAAAAAAAAAACGCAAACGAGCGTAGGTACCATCCTCATTGGAACGTAGAGCTGACAATAATTTTATTGAAAACTGACTGTGCCCGCGGTTCAGTTCGCGTGGATGCCGAGAATTATCCCACGGGAACGTGTTACGGTGACAGAAAGTAGTAAAGTTATATTACTCTTTGTAACATTAGCTGCCATTGAAAGTCCCGTCAAAATCGGTCCAGCCGTTTCGGATTGTTATTTTGTTATTATAAGTACCGTAGATACTTTCATATGCATTTTGTAAAACGCTATTTTTTTTATATTGCAAACAGACACTTCAAATTTATTTAGTTGTTATTATATAATGTACGTATAGACTAGCTGTGCCTACGGCTTCGCTCACGTGCTTTACGCTTTGGAAACTACATTACCACCTGACCAGGTACCTAATCTGGAAATTCCGGTTATTTAAATACGGTAGTTTTTACAGATCTGTATAAAAACAGTAAAGAATGAAATGGTAACTCATGTTCTACAAATGCACGTATGGGAATGAGTGAGGCTGACCATCATTCACGAATTAGTCTTGAAATTATTGATCTAGACTTAAATCACCAACGATACCTGTTTCGATCTTTCCTTATTCTATAAACATGCCATTAAATGCATCTGAAACCATCTAACAAAAAGTACCTACATATACGACACCCGTAACATTCAACCTTTTTGTTACAGCAACAAAAGAGAGAACCTAAAACATATGGCTGTAACAATACCGCACAAAAAGCACTTAATACTATACATTCAATGTTTTTCTTCCATCCCTACCCTTTCCTTTCCGTTCCCAAAATAGACATGTAATGTGCAACCCTTTGGCCTTCGCCGTTTCAAGGGTTACCCATTAATATAGAATAGTACCCACAGAAGGACAACTCCATACAAAGAGCGATCCACGTACACATAGACGCATAGCAACTACTGGAACACAAGTCTCCTCTCTGTGAGATGAAGTGGGCAAAACCACGCGGGCACATTGGGGGTTGTTAGATGTCACATGTGTTCTAATTGTTGGTCCTATGATCTATGAACGTCACGAGGTTGTCCTTTACCGTTTTGAAAGCAATAGTTTTACAACTGCCTTCGTTCGAACCCACGACCTACTACTATTCGTAAGTCGGGGCCACTACCACTGGGCCAGCACTGCTGTGCTATATAAACGCGTACGTACAGCGATCTTAAGCTCAAAACTGGCGCTTATTTTTTTGTTCCTTTTTCCTTTAATCTTAAATTGCCATCTTTCGGGAAAATGAATGAGATCTGCTCGTCTAACCGAGTTCAAGAGCTGTCACGGCCACCATTGTTTTTGAACGTTGACACTGACTGCTCTCGAACGCAGTTCAGATTGTGTTGATCGCGTTCAGTTTTTTTGGTGTTTTCGGCCTCACTCGAAGTAAAACGTTCTGACCACAAAATTAATCAAAAGTGAAACCTTAATTCATTAGTGAATCGATTCGATTTTTGATTTCGGCTGTCGACCTCTTTCTCTAGTGGCTCCGAATGGCGAAAAATGAAATGCATTTTGCAGATGAACGTTCATTTCTACATAATTTTAAAGCTTTCGTGTATACGTGGTATGTTTACTGTATTACATCAATGAAACAAAAATGTACATTCATTGAAGTAAAATGTTATAGTATAAATATCAACTTTATACTATAACAACCGTATACCAGTCGCGAGTGCGCTTGCACTTGCTGTAAATGGAGCGTGTCTATGTGTGCCTGCGTTTTCACTCAGTCCATGCATAGAGCTGACCTTCTGAACCTACCTACTATTCTGTGCTATTAATAATGGACTCACGTACGTTCTACAACGGTTTTGTTACAAATCAGGGCTCACTGTTCGGTATGTTTGATTAATTGACTTGTGATTTCTCTTTTTGTTTGAAATTGTGATGTTTTAGGAAGTGCCGAAGATAAGTGCATGGAGATGCTTCCGATCCGGAGTGTCCGATTTTATATCAGAAACGGCCAAAGTAGGATATTATTGGGCATCCTACTCCACCTTCGTTCCTTCGGCTCACTCCGTTCGCCTCGTCACTCTCGGTGGATAGAATGCCCAATAATATTAATATTTCTGATATCGATGGCTGACCTCGTGAGTCGATGGAACTGAAGGTGGAGTAGAATGTTCAATAATATTTCTGATATAGATGTCTTACCTCAAATTCAACTGTCGGATTCATTTCAATATACTCACCAGCTTAAAAACACCTACCCACCTGCTTTAAAACTTTACACGTTAACATAATCAGGTATATATCTGAACGAACCAGTAATCTAAAATTCAGGACAGATTGTCTCATGTCTCTTCACATACTCGGGGATGGTGCATTGTCGTTTAGTAACACACATACCCGTTTTCGTGATCAGATTGGCTCGAGGACATCTGAACTTTAGGATACCGCATACATTAAACTAAATTTAGGACAGATTGTCTCATGTCTCTCCACAAAAGTAAAATAGCGCGCACCCTTAGGTTCACACACATTTATTCTGTGACCAGATTGGGTCGAGGACATCTAAATTTAGTTTAACACATTACAGACGATACATACTTTTACATCAATACACCCATCTGCTTTAAAACTTTACACGTTAACATAATCAGGTCTATATCTGAACGAACCAGTAATCTAAAATTCAGGACAGATTGTCTCATGTCTCTCCACATACTTGGGGATGGTGCATTGTCGTTTAGTAACACACATACCCGTTTTCGTGACCAGATTGGCTCGAGGACATCTGAACTTTAGGATACCGCATACATTAAACTAAATTTAGGACAGATTGTCTCATGTCTCTCCACAAAAGTAAAATAGCGCGCACCCTTAGGTTCACACACATTTATTCTGTGACCAGATTGGGTCGAGGACATCCAAATTTAGTTTAACACATTACAGACGATACATACTTTTACATCAATACACCCATCTGCTTTAAAACTTTACACGTTAACATAATCAGGTCTATATCTGAACGAACCAGTAATCTAAAATTCAGGACAGATTGTCTCATGTCTCTCCACATACTTGGGGATGGTGCATTGTCGTTTAGTAACACACATACCCGTTTTCGTGACCAGATTGGCTCGAGGACATCTGAACTTTAGGATACCGCATACATTAAACT
Source organism: Polymixis lichenea (assembly GCA_949091785.1). Classification (NCBI taxonomy): domain Eukaryota; kingdom Metazoa; phylum Arthropoda; class Insecta; order Lepidoptera; family Noctuidae; genus Polymixis; species Polymixis lichenea. The sequence continues at coordinate 1,537,247 of OX420948.1, forward strand.
AAATTTAGGACAGATTGCCTCATGTCTCTCCACAAAAGTAAAATAGCGCGCACCCTTAGGTTTGCACACATTTATTCTGTGACCAGATTGGCTCGAGGACATCTAAATTTAGTTTAACACATTACAGACGATACATCCTGTTACATCAACACGTAAAAATCAAGTGGCAAGCGCGGTCCCACGGATAGTCGATCCTTGTCCAGTATGCATAAAGCTAAGGCGCTGATACACTTGACAACGGCAGCCGGATCAGAAACGCATCGACGGTTAACAATCATTAGTGCTTATATCAGTTTTTACGTAACACTATTGATTCATAACCGTCGATATCTCACATTGTTCAATCTGGTGTACAAACTGTGTGGATCCGCTGTTGTAGTCTGTTCCGTAGACGGTAACCGTACCCGGTGGTTGTCAGTTTTATGTATATAATCAGCTTTATGTATAAGTCAGCTTTATTAGTTCGAATCGGCACATTTCAATGACAATGGAATGCACGCTTCCCACGTTCACATAAATTGCATTCCATGCATTTATATTGTTAAGTAATGTGACCATCATGTTGTAAACACTAAATTAGTCTTTTATAGAACTTCCTACATATTATTTTCGTAAATTTTTAAAGTTTGTAATCGCTTCTAGTTTTAACGTGTTTCATTCTTCTACGTATTAAGATTATATATTTTTATTTATATGAATGATATATTTTGTATCAAGTACGATACGAATTATTGGTCGAACCATCTACCACTTGTTATTGAGTGTGATTTAAAATTAATCAAGAGACCTTGAAAAAAGAGAACACTGAGGTTATTAGGGATAATAAGAGTAAAGAATAAATGAATAAATACATTGGAGAAGCATTGAAATCCTAGAGTTAATGTTATTATAGATAAATTGGACAACTATAAAACCATAACTCAGTCACGTACTTCCGATTCCTACACGATACCTACAGTTTCTTGGTTTCTTTCATTGCAAGTGTAAGTGATTATTTAATAATACGAATGAAAATGTTATTAGTGAGTAAACTAACTTACTCTGCACTAGTTTTTATATGATGATAACAATTTCCGAGTTTAACTGCAACTTAAAATTACTTGGGATCGGGTTCACTTTGTCGGCTTTATTTTTCAATTCTCAATACTTATGACACAGTAAAAATAAAAGAAGCAGAAGTATGTCTCGGCAGTGACATTGAAAGAAATGCATTCAGGTGCCATTTAAGCGAATGCCTAATGTGGAATACGTCGAAATGCCGACTGAGTTGATAATGTAATAAATGATATTTCTGGTTTCAATATTGATGAATTCAAACACACAACACTGAATAATACAATTGATAATTTCGTGTCAAATTTCAAGTAACTAAATGTTGCACCCTCCGCGTATGTGCGTAACTATCACCCTCCGAGGCTGTTGCGTATTGTGCACACTGAAATTTCGAAGCGCGTCATCTCGACCGTTTTCTATGAAGTTAAACTACTGTAATTTTTTATTCTGTGTCAATTAACAAATTACAATTTAGCAAAATTGATATGCAATCAATACGGTTAAATATGACGTAAACGTCATTTTTTATATACAACTGTAAGACTTGTACTTAGAGTTTAAAATTGAAATTATCTATTTTTGTGCTGAAATTGTATTTTTTGTGTATATAAACGAATTAATTTCAATCATTAAATTACATTCGCTCCGGAATCTTCAAAGTGACAAGTAGTACTAGTGGTACTTTAATATCGACTTTCTAACATGTAAGTGAGTACTTATTAATTTTAAATTTGAAGTTATAATGCTCAGCTACGGACCTGGTTTTTGCCTGCCGGCTGTTGTAATTATCATGTCCTATTTATCCATCGTGACTGCTACTCAGCTACGTACCTGGCTTCTGCCTGCCGGCTGATGTAACTGTTAACGACCTGTCATAAATTGATAGATTTCTTATTTATTGTATTTCAAAAAAGACCTTGTAGGTTTTTGTTATGTTATATTAAACATGACTTTTTTTGTTGTACATTAGGTCTGACTCCGACGTTTCCCGTATGTCTGACTACATAAAGAGCCCGACAACTGATACAAAGGTCGTGTCGAGAAGGACCCTGCCTGCGAAAAAAACTACAAAGCGCAAAGCTTCGTCGGTCGTAGAATCAGGATCAAGGTAGTTTATCAATACTCTTTATCTGACTTATCCCTTTTCATTAGTCTCACTTATTATATTATAACATAGATCTCAATAGAGAACTTTTATTTGTAACAATAATTTTAAGTAAATATATACTTACTTATTTTATCATGCAACATAGTTTGAATCTAGAAAAGTGTTTCTTCTAAATTATTAAAATAAAATTTTAATTGTTTACAGTGACCAGAAACCGAGGAGCACCGACCTTTTCGGTTTGGAAGACTTTGATGGCCTTCCTCCGAAGTCGGACTTAGGATCATCCTTGCTGTCCCGCGTAGCCAACGGGAAGGTACGACGGACAGCAGATCTAAGCGGTGCCTTTTTTGTGGAACTGAAGGTATTCCATAAAGAAAATATCATCTCCATTGCTCCTGAGGAGCGTTGGAAGAAGGCAGAAGTTGCCTTGAAACTTCAACTGGAGAAAGGTAGCTCACAGTGGAACTCGCTACAAAAATTCATGCATAAGGCTCATGAGTTGTTCAATGACTCAGAGCCTGTATATTATAGTGATAAGATAAATTTTAAATCTAGTTAGGTAATCACTTAAAATTTAAATTGGGACACCTAAAATTAATGTTTATTTTTAAACTTAGTGGGTAGAATGTCTTAAATTCTTGTTCAAGGCTTAGGAGTTGATCAAAGACTCAGAGGCTGTATATTATAATGCTAAGATACATTTTAAATGTACTTAGGTAATTAATTTAAAATTAATATTTAGGACATCCTAAATAAATCTTTATTTTTAACTTAACCGGTAATTAATTACGCTAGAATGCCTTTCTGCACTGTTTGTAACACATCTGTTGAGCGCAGTCACTGGACAGGTCATCTACGCAGTACCAATCATAAAAATAAAAATATTTCATACGTTTGCGAAGGTGTTGAATTAATTAATTCTGCATTCCGAAATCGTATAGCTTCTTATAGAATTATTGACACTAGTGAAAATTATTCTTTAGATTCGTTTTTGAGTAATAATCAAGAAAAAATCAAAACATTAATCAACAAATCTCTGAAAGATCATGTATGTCTAAAAATTAATTTTGAATATTTTGCTTTGTTTTTGATGGTTAAAAATGATAGTCAGGAGATGAAATCATTTGCTACAAAGAATTATGTGGTACATCAGAATTATGAATATGATTTATTGACATCTCAGGTTAGAAACACGTTGAAAAAAAAATTAGAAGAATTTCAAGATCGTGACAGTGGCTGGACATTTATAAGTAGTTCGCATTTGGAAGTTAATGTTAACAAATATCAACCTTTCCGCGGCTCAAGCTTTATCGAGTTGCCGACCGTAGTTAAATCAAAAAAAGCATGTATTAATATTCGCAATAAAGATAATTATTGCTTTTTATGGTCAGTTGTTGCTGCTTTATATCCAGCAAAAACTCATCCTGAAAGAGTATCGTCTTACCCCAATTTTCAAAGTGTGTTAAACATAAAAGACATTCAATTTCCATTGAGTTTCTCAGATATTGCTCGATTCGAATTAAATAATCCTGATATTTGTATATATATTTATGGCTTAAAAAATAATACCGTGACTGGACCGCTTTATAAACCAAAATTTTTGAAGGAAAAAGTGATCCATTTACTTTACTTAGAAAAAGATGATTTATCACATTATTGTCTCATTACGGATTTACCGCGTCTTGTTAAAAATCAAATAACAAAGCACCACAGTAAATTATACTTTTGTGATGTTTGTTTAATGTTCTTTGATAGTTGTGATAATCTTACTTCACACAGTTGTGGAGGAGTTGCTACTGAACTACCTCCAAAAGGCTCTTTCATTCAGTTTGAAAATTATGGCAGAAAGCAATTTGTACCATTTGTTATATACGCCGATTTTGAAACAATGCTAGAGCGGTACGACTCCTGCGACCCTGACCCAACTCAGGCGAGCACCGTTACGAGACAGCGACATGTGCCCATCGCTTTCGCTTATCATATTACGTGCACTCTAGATGAAACCTACAATCGTTATGTCTCGTATCGTGGTTCGGATTGTGTTTCAAAATTTGTGAAGTCTATCTATAAAGATACCAAAAAAGTTTATAGAATTTTAAATAATACCATTCCCATGATTTACACGAATGAGAATGCTCTCGACTTTGAAAACTCTGATACATGTCATATTTGTGAGAATTTCTTGTTAGGTGATAGGGTACGCGATCATTGTCATTTGACTGGTAAATATCGTGGCGCAGCTCACAGTTACTGTAACCTGCAATATAAAATGCCTAAATTTCTACCTGTATTTTTTCATAACTTATCGGGTTATGATTGCCATCTTTTCATAAAAGAATTAGGTAACGCTCCGGGATCTATTAAAGTCATACCTAAAACAAAAGAAAATTATATTTCTTTCACGAAGTATATTCCGATTTCCGATAATGAAAGCATACAGGTACGATTTGTAGATTCATTCAAGTTTTTAGGAACTAGCTTAGAAAAGTTAGCAAGAACAATGAAAAAACAAGACTTCAAGCAATTAAAATCTTATTTTCCTGAAAAAACACAATTTGATCTACTTACCCGTAAAGGAGTGTATCCATACGATTACATGTCTCAATGGAAACATTACGAAGATATATGTCTACCATCTAAAAATCATTTTCATAACTCCTTGACTAATGAATCAATTAGCGATGAAGACTATAAACACGCTCAAACCATTTGGTCAGTATTTAATATTCAAAATATGGGTATGTACACAGATTTATATCTTAAAACCGACGTTCTTTTGTTAACAGACGTGTTTGAAAGTTTTCGAAAAACTTGTAAACAATACTATAATCTCGATCCCGCGTTTTATCTTACAGCACCAAGTCTATCATTCGATGCAATGCTTTTGAAAACTAGAATTAAATTAGAATTGATAAGTGATGTTCAAATTTTTAGAATGATACAAGAAGGTATTCGTGGAGGTGTTTGTATGTGTTCCAAAAGACATGCCAAAGCCAATCATAAATACTTGGATTCTTACGACTCGTCTCTGCCGAATTCATTTATTATTTATTTAGATTGCAACAATTTATATGGTCATAGCATGTGTCAATATTTGCCTTATTCGGATTTTAGATTCATGAGTAGACAGGAAATAGATGATTTGCAATTGAGCTTAACAGATATAAGCGATACCGCGGAAAACGGCTATATTCTTGAAGTTGATTTATTATATCCTAAAACATTGCACGATGAACATAACGACTTTCCATTTTGTCCAGAAAAATTTGTTGCACCGGGTGGTAAGAATAAAAAATTAATACCGAATTTGTATGACAAATACCACTATGTTATTCATTACGTTCATTTAAAAAAATGTTTACAACATGGATTGGTGTTACGAAGGATTCATCGTGCAATTGTTTTTAAGCAAAGCTGTTTTTTAAAACAGTACATCGATCTTAACACTCACCTACGACAAAAAGCAGAATCAACGTTTGAACAAGATTTTTTCAAATTATTAAATAATAGTATTTTTGGGAAGACTCTGGAAAATGTTGAACAAAGAGTAGATGTAAAATTAGTTAACAAATGGTGCGATTCAAACAATAAAACGAAAAAGACTATTTGTGCTGAGAAATTGATAGCCAGTCCATATTTTCATAGCGCTTCTGTGTTTTCTGATGATCTAGTAGCAATACAAATGAAGCCTTCGCGTGTTATACTTAATAAACCAATATATATAGGGTTCACAGTGTTAGAATTATCTAAGACCCATATGTACGATTTTCACTACTCTGTCATGAAACCTTTTTATGGTAAGCGAATTGAATTGTGCTATACTGACACAGATAGCTTAATTTATGATGTACAGAGTAATAACGTTTATAAAGATTTCAAGCTAAATTTTTTAAAATATTTTGATACCTCTAATTATGACATAAACAATGAATATCACTTGCCCATTAATAATAAGAAGATCCCAGGACTGTTTAAGGACGAAATGGGTGGTAAAGTTATTAAAGAATTCGTAGGACTGCGCTCAAAGCTTTATTGTATTAAAACCTTAAAAAAAACAATTAAAAAAGCCAAAGGTATAAAAAAATGTGTAACGAAACATTTAAACATGATTGATTATAAAAATGTTTTGTACAATTGCAATGTCATTCGTAAAAAAAATGTAATGTTTAGGTCAATAAAACATGAAATATTCACTCAGAACGTAAATAAAATAGCACTTTCAAGCAATGATGATAAACGGTTGCTATCATTTGATAAAGTATCTACTTTAGCTTGGGGTAATGCAAATATATTTATGTAATGTATTACCATACTTAAAAATGTAATTAGGAACCTACAATAGTGACATTTCTATCAAGTATTTTATTGATTGTAAAACATCCTAAATGGAAAGTCAGATAATTTTATAACGTACCTACTATCTTACTTACTAATTTAAAAAGTTTGTTAATCTTTAAATATGAAATATAATATTGTTCTGTAATTTAATTCAAATAGTATCGTCTGAAGTTACTTTTGAACCCAGCTATAATATTATAGCTGGTATTATATCTATGTAATTCTAAAATGTGTGTATTCTTGGTGTCCCTTGTAATTGTTGTTTTTATCTGTATGTACCTACTAAATATATACTTAAATAAATAATATTTTATGATTTTATCTCTGTTTCATTTCCATTCCTTATTGATGACAAAGCATACAGGGCTTACACCATGTTGTGCACGAGGATACAGGTTCCAACTGGATAAAACATGCAATGTTCATTTTTGATGACATAGCACTCATGGCTCGAAGTTCACACGCGCGGTGTAGAATATGACACCGAACAGGTGCTCGTGCACGAGCTCGAACGTGTTGAAACTTGAAATTGAATCACAGCGCTTTAAGGCTTTATGGAGTCTCATTACACATTATCCACGTTCCACAGTCGTATTATTGTGTAGAACATTCATTATTAGACAGTTAGCCGGAGCGGTCATATCACGTCGAATAAGAACGAAACGAATTGTAAGTATTGTAGAACTACCCATATATTTATAACGTTAATTCATCATGTTTTTATGTAATTATAATTAATTATTATTTCGGTTGTTTCAGATCATTGATAATGTGTGATTCACCAGATATTATCGACTTCTCGCAATACGCGCAAGGTTTTCCGACCCCGAGTTTAAGCTGGCATATCCCAGAACAACAAAGACCTGTTCACAAGGAGTCTAGAGCAAGACAAGACTGCGGACCTGTCAACAAGAAGCCTAGAACAAGACGGGAGTGTGTAAAACAGAAGTCAGCTCTGCCTACCTGTCAATCATTCGTCATAAACAATGAGAAGAAAAAAGGATTACGACTGATCCAGGTACAAGTGTTGGACATCAGTGAACAACAAGAATCTGCAAGTGACAATGATGATGTGGTAATTTTAAGTGCGCAGTATATAGTGACTGAATCGGTGGACCATGTAATGGAGGAGACGCAATCGTTAATTAATAAAATATCAAAAAAACTTTGTGGGGACAGTTGTTATTACTGATGAACTATTAACTGGTGTCATTATTTTGTAAGTATCTACTATATTGTTTAAGTTTTATAGTAATAAGCAATAATAAATTATGTAAGTAATATTATAGTTATCAGACTATATTATTATTAGGTATATATAACATTTATTTGCTTTCTTATTGTTTAGTGTTTAAACATTTGTGGTTTTTATGGTGTGTAAGTTTTGAATGTATACATTTTTAAAATAACAAACATGTAAGTTTTATTTTAATTAACTTTTGTATTTTATCCTGTACATACCTAGTCTAAAAAAATATAATAAAGTTAAATAAATATAAAAAGAAAAAAATATGTAATGTAGATTTCTTTGATTAATCTAGTTGGGCTACTGTTCAATCATCACAAGTTTTTTAAGTATGTAGGTAACATTAAATAAACTATGTGGGGACAGCTATTATTATTATTATTGGGTAGGTAGTTATAATTAGTTTGTAATAATTGTAAATAATGTAAAAAGTAAATAAATATAAAATGAAAAAATATGTACTTAATGTAGATTTCTTTGATGAATCTAGTTGGGCTACTGTTCAGTCATCACAAGTTTTTTAAGTTAAGTATGTAAGGTAACATTAAATAAACTATGTGGGAACAGCTATTATTATTATTATTGTGTAGGTAGTTAAAATTAATTTGTAATAATTGTAAATAATGTAAAAAGTAAATAAAAATATTTTGTAGTTTAAATTATGTTTTATTTTGTATTACTTATAAATACTCGAACTTTAAATTAGCTCTAGTGTAATGATATAAATATAGGTTATTTGCTTTCAGAATGTTTATTAGAATAATTCGTTTAGAATACAGTAAGTACCTATATTTGAAATAAAATTTATTAGGATTATCATTTTGCTGCAGCTAATTTAAAGTTTGTTATATGGGTCTGATTATATTAAATAAAACACTCTTGAGTACATAGACATTTTTAATTAACTGTTCAACACAATAATTATTAAATAAATAAATTAAATACAGACATATTATTATCAAAATACCATTTTCTAATACACACAGCATTATTCAATGCACAATTCAATTTATGGTTCACACAATTAAAATCAGTTTTATTTTTACAGAACTTTTTTTTTAATGTCGCAAAATTAGGACATCCCTTCTCACCTATGTCAATCACTTCACAGTTTGCACATAACTCTTTAATCCACGTAATCTTTTCCAAACCCTTTGTCATAATTTTTTTATTTTCTAAATATGGTAAAATAACACGTTTAAACTCTTTGTAGTCTATGTAGCCTTCACTCCAGTAAATTCCTCGATTTCTTTCTAACCATCTCACCTGCTTTTTTTCTTCTAGTGTTAGGTAATGGAATGAATATGGTGGTTTCACCAAGAACGTCTGTGTATGATCATGACTCGCAATGGCCAATTCTTTGACAATAAAATGATTTAAAGAATCTTTAAATCCTTGGAGTTCCACTATAAGGGTGTCCGACTTCATGATATCTTCTTAACAATGTTACTTAATGGTTTGTATTCAACAATGCAATCGTTCAGAATGAGACAATATGCTGAAGTTTGATCTGGTATCTCCGAATCACTTTCAATTTCTACTCTCACGTCCACAACTGGCCCTGTCTTTAGATTATCCGCTTGTCTAGAGCAATCAATGACAAACAGCGGTGCTAAATCTCTAAACTGTTTTTCGCTTAATATGGGTTCCGGTCGACGTCCGTAATACGACTGTTGAAATCTGGTGTATTGCTCGTATAATAAAGCGATTCTGTTATTAGCAAAACTCGTATTTAGGTTTTCATACGGAAAATAAGTTGAATTGAGATACACTCTAACGTCTCGAACATGACAGTGATCGAATTGAGACATGTCCGAACTTGCATTGCTTTTCCTATTTGTCTGTAACCCGATAATAATGTACCTTGGTTTTTCTATTTGAGATGAAGTTTTGATTGACCAGGTATGTTTTGTAGTTTTAGGCAAAGCTGGATATTCGTACAGATCCCAATTTCTGTATACCATTTGAAGTGATCTATCTTTTTCTAATAGTTTTAACAAAGTTATTTTTTCTTTGTCTGATACTTTAACATGCGGTACGCGCCATATAATTTTGTTGATCTGAACGTCGTCCACTATTTCGCCGGTGTTAAGTTTTACAGCGTTCAAATTAGTATTACTTCGTAACAATATCAGTTCATGTCTGCTGTTTATCACAACTTTTTTATAATCTTCAGCAAACCCGAGGATGTTACGTAGTGGAATAGAAACAGAAAATTTTCCACCATTAATATTTTTTATACCATCGATATTCCAGCCCCAAGCATTAGACATTTTTGATTCACTTTCATTCATTGATATTAATGATTTCATGGTTGTAGTTATACCTGCATTTTTTATTTTATCAATCTCCACTCCATTTAACTCATACCTAATATCTTGAAACAAATACAGTAGACCATTGTTTGTGAAATTGATACTAGTAGCTTTGTCTTTCGTATCTTTTTTGTTTACGATAACAGTGCCTTCTAAATAGAGTGTGCTAGCTGAAGGAAGTATGTACAAATCCTGTTGATTGATGGGAATGCGGATTTCATCGTTCCTGTTGAAACTCGTTACGTACGGCTTGTAGGAATGAAATTCGATTCCTTCTATAGTATTATCGTAAGTTGGAGCGGATAAAACGTCTAAGATATTCATTTTAACAATCCGATCGCTCTAAGGAACGCTTTATTGTCTTTAGTTAATTTTATTATCTTCTTAGAGAAAGGTCTTCTTCGATAGGTAGCTCGGGCAGAACTGATATTCTTTACTTGGTGAAACACATTTTTATTGTAGTCAATCATCTTTTTCTTCTAAGATGCAGATATACCTGCACTTCTTCACCACGTAAATTGATTAATCGTTTGTTTATATCTAACAGTCTGATATGTATGCAGCTTATGTTGTTTTGATTGATTGGAAAGTATATTGCGTTCTTCGGGATTTCTATGATCCTGTATCCTGGCGGCACATTAAGTGCAAATTCGTGAATAATATGACTTGGTTCACCGTTCACAAATGAACCGCTTACAATATCACATTCAATCCTGACTACGGTTGTAGGTAGAATGTTGACTGGAGACTGTGACACATGCCATTTATTTGCTGTTAAAATTTGTTTGTTAAACCCCAATAGTCTTCTAAAAGAGTCTCCTCTGATAAAATTAATGTCTTTTGTACAGAATATTGTAGTTTTTAAAGTATTATTATTGCACCGTAGTTTGATCGCTGCATCTTTTATTTCAGATTTTAAATAATCGCTAATATCTTGTAATTCATAAGTGCCTTCCGATACTTCAATAACTTCATTAATGCCATAATAGAACTTATTATTACTTTTGTCAATGTTTGGAATAGAATTAAATGTTGAAAAGTGCAATAAAGCACACTCATACTCTCCGTCTAGTTGTAAAGTATTAGGATAGTATGTAGTTAACACTGACGAGTCTCCAGTTATCGACAAAGTGAGTGACATCTTGCAAATGATTGATATAAAAGAAAAGCATTTATTTTATAATACATATTTATTCCAAAAAGTCAACAAATAATTTAAACATAAATGACCACAATTGACTGCGTTTAATTTTTGATATCCTGTGTAGTTATATAACACATCACAATTTTTGAAATATTGCATCAATTCCATTGGAGGTTTTAAATTTCCATAGCTATCAAAGTATTCACAGTGATTGTATACTTTAGCATAAGCTACCCAATGCGTTCCTTCGTTCTTAGAATCGTCTAAGTTAACGATACCACATTCAATGTCTTTCGGCTTCGAAGGTAGTCGATCCTTCATGTAGACCCCCCGAAAATATGGAATGTGTCTTGAATACTTTCGGATGTCTACATCAGTTAGAGGGCGATTGGGTAGCATATTTTTCAGTTTTTTGAAGATGTTATAAACAATCCTTTACCACTTTTATACGGTCTAATGTATAAACCCTTACCCAACACTAAAGCCTCCATAGCTTTATTATGTCGTTCTGTTTCTTGCAAATTTTGTTTGCTTGCTTTGTAATCATTAACGGTTTTTGCAATGCCAGCTGCACCACCAGCTAAAGTTCCTAAAGCCGATAAACCAGCGAAAATTGGAATTAAAGGTAGAACTCCTCCAGTCTTCGGTATGGGTATTACTCGGGGTACTCGAATTCGATGGTGAATGTTTGGAAATAACTTTTTTGCGGTTAAGTAAGCAGCTTTTATTAAAGTCTTATTATCTTTGTGTTTGAGTTTCTTAATTTTTGATTTTATTTTCGAAACTAAGCTTTTAAATGTTTTAATGCCTGATCCAGACTTTAGTTTCGCTTTCATAACTTTGCTCACCAACCAAGAGCTTAATTTTTCACCTTTCCCTGCATCTTTTGATTTAAGTCTTTGTTTAGCCATATCAAGTAGTTGTAAATCAGCTTTGTGACGATTTGATACGTCTGTATGGTTTGTATACGCAATGTCGTGTTGCAAGCAAGCTTCGTCTAGCTTATTTACACCTCGATCACCTCGCGCCAAGCGTTTATGAAGTTTGGTTCCTGGTCCACAATAATTGTATCCTGGCAAATGCACTTCGAATGGTAGATTATTAATTATGTTGTTAACTAGTCCACCCCCTTGCATTACTCAAATTAGAATGATATGATTTCGAATGAAAATGGTTTTATAATAGTTAGTTCATTAATGCAGCTTTTTCAATCCAACTGTTTTCTGCACTGCTTAGGCCTAACCATTTAACATACAATTTATTTCCTTTCTTTTTCAAAACCTTTTCTATCAAATACACATCAGGATAATTAGATCTTTGCAGTTCTTGTTCGTAAAAAGCTCCTAATATGTTTTGGTTTCGTTGATCTTCTATGTGATATGTCACTGGTAAGGTTTTATTTATCTTTTTTATAATAAATAATTCAGTTGACCAATTAGGAGTGTAACCTTTCTCAAAATTATGTTTGTATTTACTTATACGAACACAATCACCAACTTTGAATTTAGGCTTCCACTGAACCAAATCATGTTTGTTTATTTTTTCTATATTTTCTTTGATAACTTGTTCATTACATTTATTCACATCAACCGGTTTAAATTGAATAGTACGATGTTTGGTGTTGTTATATCTCTTCAATGTATCTTCCAATGGTAGACCTAGCCACTTATAGTTTCCATTGAGACTAAAATATTTATATAATTTATTTTTTAAAGTTCTTATCAGTCTCTCTACAATTGATGCTTTTTTAGTAGAAAACGATGAGTAATGGTTAATGTTGTGCTTTTTCATAAGCGTTTGAAAAGTGATGTTATAAAATTCGGTTCCCATATCAGTCTGTAAATTAACAGGATCATTACAACTACTAAGCAGTATATGTTCGAATGCACGAGTAACATCAAATTTATTTTTCGATTTTAACGGTTCAGCCCAGGCATACTTTGAGAAGCAGTCAATCACCACAAGGATGAAATTATAACCTTTGTTATATTTCCTCAGGTTTTGCATGTCCATCAAGTCTGCTTGCCATAAGTCATGGATTCCTTTCAGAATAACAGAACGACGAGGGAAATTTCTTCGTGTTGCTTTGTGTATTTCATTTACAATTTGCTGTTTTACCATTATGGAGTTTTCTGAAGTAATTTATCTACCTCTGCTTTAGTATAAAACTTATCTTGCAAATGAGTTGAAACCTCAGGTAACCTTGCTTTTAAAGTAGCTTGAACTGTACCCTTTGCATCTTTTATAATTTGAGTACGCAATGTAGCAATCAGATTATTAAATTCTTTAAACATATTAGCATTCAACCGATCTACATAATCCTTATTTACAGCCAGATTATTTAATTCTTTTAACGTGTTAGCATTCATTCGATCTACATAATCCTTGTTAACAGCATCGTTTGCATCTATTGGAGATGTAATTCCTGTCAGTCTTGATGTTTTTAAATCAAAATCTCCGTTTTCTGATTTTAACAATGCATTTTCATTAAAATCAAATAACTCTGATAAACGCATTCTTTTGTGAATGTAGTGTCCGAATTTATCTACGTTCATGTTTAAGGTGTATTTTATCGAGAGGCTGATGACAAAATAAACATATTTTTAAACATTTATTTATTTATAATCTTACATTCACGCAATTCTTCAATGATAGATATAATTTCATTATCTAATCCTGTGTTGCCAGCATCTCTAGATGCAATTAATAATTTCAACCTTTCCACTAGTTCATTAGGATTATCCCAGTACACTAAATCTACGTCTTTTCTCCACTTTTTTAGTAACGGTAGACCCTTTCCCTGAACTGCATTCTTCAGTTTAAAAAGAGGTTTAATAACTTGTAAATATTTTTGTCCTTTATTACTTTTTATTGGCTTACTGGGCTCAAAGTCTCGACGATGTGCATTTGTATCAAGTAGCATTAACTTATAATTTTGCATATCACTATCTGTAACCAAGCTTAAGTCTACATCTTTCTTAAGCAACAACTGTTTTAATCCAGGTGTATTTCGGTATTTACGTCCAGCCACGGTGATGTATTGATCGTTGATCGTTATGCAAGCAGAACCTAAAAGTAGTTTCCCACGGTCTGCTCTAACTCCAAATGGAATATCTACCAACGCTTCTGAAGACACTGACCAGGATGACGTATCATAATCTTGGTTACTTTCAACTACTGATTCATAAGAAGAGTCACTGGTGATATCGGATTCATATTTATCTTCACCGTCATTATTATCATTACTTCCTGCGCTATCAGTTCTTTGTTTCTGCAATTTTTCGTTAACAAACGGAACATCAGCAAAATCATCACTAACACGCAGGAGAGGACTTTGCTTACTAGCATTAGCAATTATGTTGAGAGGTTCTGTTACAGGTTTGAAAACAGATTCCAGTGCTTGTTTATTGTTAATCTCAGTATCTCTCATTTTTCGTACTTTTATCTTTACTGCTTCTGCTGCATCAACAATTTGACGTTTCAATGTTTTTTCCATATTGGTAAAACAGGTTGTAATTGATTAAGCGTCGTACGGTGAATAATACTGTCAGACAGGTTATAGCCTTATATAGGTATAAAGTCATGTTCTTAATCAAAGACTACAAACGTGTCAAATTTACTTCTATAACATCCTTTGTTTTTGGAACAATCTTTATTAATTACAACATAATTGAAAGGTATACTCCATATTTTTGAACACATTTCCCGAAATTCAATCCATGTCATGTCAGTGTTGACGTGTTCTTCATACACATGTCTCATATTTCTTTCATCTTGTTTAAAAAGTACGATTAGATTTGCGTTGTCTCTTACTAACTGCTTAGGGATTTTACTATACGTCTGATTTAGATAAAAACAATCGATGAACTTGTGTCTTCCCATAGCAAAATAATCACGCATACTATTTTGATTTTCACAAGCAACATCATCAAATACGATTACAGAATTTGGTTTTGCGGTCTGAACACTCAGAACTTGTTCATTTTCATGATATTTCTGAAATGAAATGCCTGGTACACGTTGCAAGACTTTTTCTAAAAACACGTACTTAGGTTGTTGCAAGGTTTTAGAATAAACATAAACATTTTGAAATCTTAAACCATTCTCATGTATAAGAAGACCAATTAATAAATTAGTTTTTCCGCAATTTGATGGCCCACAAATAATACATCGTACCGATTTAGGTAATAATTCTCCATGACGAAAACCAGTCTCCTGAGAATTAGCATAAAGTTTGTTTACATGTAACGATTGTGGTTGTTTTACAAATTTCATGATGACTGCTTGAAACGGTTAAATTAATAATGAGTCAATTGTTGTTTTACATTAACCTTTATAACTCATAATCGCTAACTGGAATGAATGTACGAGCAACCTGGCCATGGACGTCCTTCAATATAAAATAGTGAGTGTTATGGTAAAATAAGGAAAAGGTAATATTGAGTTTTAGAACTAAAATAGTGGAAAAGACGATGAACCATAACATTTCATTTATATTATTGGGCATTCTATCCACCGAGAGTGACGAGGCGAACGGAGTGAGCCGAAGGAACGAAGGTGGAGTAGGATGCCCAATAATATCCTACTGGCCAACATTTTGATGAAATTCGGCATACAAGATCTGGGTAAAGACATAGGTTACTTTTCATCCTGGATCGCAAACGAGGTCGCGGAAAATAGCTATTTTAGAAATAAATGGCAGTTCCTTTTGCTTTCCAAATAACGATTCTTTACAACGTTTATTCATTTTCGGCAACACTTTCATTCAGCAAACTCAAACTCAAAGCATTTATTTCAAATAAATCAATTACAGGCACTTTTGTGTTGTCAAGGTCGGTGAGTTAGAAACATGAAGCTAGTTGCCCATTCCAAAGTGCAGGTTCCTATAGAGAAGAACGGGCAAGAAACTCCATGGACACTCTTTTAAAAACGGTATTGTTACAAAGTTGGTTACATCATTATGTTGAAATTATCAATGTGAGAACGATGTAAAAAGACGTGCACATTAAAGCGTCCACAATAAAAATAAAAATAAAATAATTCAGAAATTATTGCTAAGACAATTATTAGATATCTCTAATCTTAATAACTTTAATTTTAGAAGTCAATCATTTCTAAGCTAAAGGTGTGTACAAATAAATACAAAAAAAAGGACACTTAGGCGTCGAAGTATTCGTCCGCATCGCTGTCATCAGGAAACGTGCCCAGAAGACTGGCAGCATTGCCAAGTTGAATGGCAATGCTAATTCTTTGGCCAAAGAACGACCCAGCCCTCTGGTCACGTGAAGCGTCGACTAGCCGGCGAGAAATTTCCTTAAAGAAGAGACGTGCACCCGGGCCCCATTCAGAAATTAAAATAAGCCGTGGGAGGTAAGAGATGACCTGTCCCTACTGGCGGTGCCCTTTCACGAACATGACGTATGGATCACCACCTGAACTAGTACTTGGAAGTATTTCTTTTGTAAGAATGATCGATTCGGGTCCTGGCTAAAGTAGTAGTAGTAATATTATCTCAAAAATTCATAATACATATCTGTATTGTGTTGGCGCAGCTGTTGTACTGACGTAACGACTACCTTTATTTAAAACCTAGGAAGCATAAAAGAATACGATTATGTCTTATAGCCGAGGGTTTGTAGCTACAGAACAGCAGCTGGTTATGTTAGGTCAGGCTGAATCTTTTTTTGTAAGATACGGCAACAAAAGAGGCCTCTATTAGTACCTAAATGTTCTGACTAGTAAACTATCTGCTGTACGTGGCTTTATTAGCGTGGATTTCGTAAGTCTATCTGTTTGCCCGCCTTAGTACTTATAAACTGCACAAAGGATTTTGATGCGGTTTTCACCATCATTTAGATCATTTATTACCGAAGGCATACAATTATTTTATTTCATTTATTTCCAAAATAACTTATCATGTAATTTCTAAAACTATTAATTACCAAGTCCCAAAAATCTTTATAATGTTTAAAAATCCGGTTTTATATTACAGACATCCGTCTTGTGGTCACGCCATTAGAAAAAGTAATTATTTGCGCTTTCTCCGAGAACTGCTCAATCGACAGCCGCAAAGAAATCGAGATTAATTGGAATTCTAATTAAAAGTACAACCAGCAAAGAGATCGGTCGAATGTTACAGATTTTCCCGAGGTAAGTGAATAATTATACTGTAGTTGGTAGTATCTTTTTAAATCTAGAGAATCTTTTAAAGCTACTGAGCCAAAAGGAGAGTGAGAAAAGGCTACGTAACGTGTATTTAACGTAATTTAATGCCATTTACTGCAGTTATAATTGAAAAAATAAATTAATGATTATTTTAACAATAAAAAGGTGTCATTAGAATTGTTTTAACCTAAAATCAACTAAAATTGTTCCTATTATTATTACCGTACGTTAACGTAGTTTCACTACCCTTTCGTATTCAATTTAATAGTTTATAATTTTTATTCGATATTTTATTTAATATATCTATCGTTTGTCTGAACAAATTTTATAATTTTTTTTTTTTTTGTATGTTTGTCTGTTATGCTTTCGCGCTAAAACACATGGGTAGACCATGACCTGGACTTAAGACACAACTTTTTATCCTGAAATCCCGATATTCCTCCAGGATCAAAACTGATGTGCGTGAAACCGCGGGGCGTAGCTAGTATTTGATAAAATAACTGATTGAAATAATGTTATACAGAGCGAAACTTTAATCAAACGTAATAATTAATCCCAATCTAGTAAGTACATAGTAAAACTATTAAGTAACAACGAATTATCATTAATTTTAATTATACGAACGATTTATCGTGTAACAGATCATTTAATTCAATATTATATTCTATTTTAGTTTAGTAGCTACAGTCTAGACCAAAATTTGGTGCGCCGCCACCATTCTATTGCGAATCGTTAATTATTTGTTAATGATATAGGTAGGTAGTTGTTATTGAGTGTTCATTGATAATAAATATTTTATTCGCCAATATTGGAGCAGGAGTTGAACAGTGCTGGCCCAATGGTATTGGCCCTGCCAGGGGCGCGGGTTGTTCGAAAGAGATATCGTGGCCCCTGGCACACAGGCCACTGAGAGAACACGTGTGGGTTTTAGTCAGTAAAAATCTGACACTTCCCACTCCGCTCAGAACGGGAGAAGTTATTTGATGTCTTCCCACCCAAAAAAAAAAAAAAAAAAATGTTACTGGCCCCGATGATTGGGTTTGTAGGTCGTGAAGTTCAAATCCAGACAGGCATTTTACTTTATGTATACAGGATAAGTTTTTATCCAGTGCGCAAACTGTAACCATGAATTCAGCATATCATTCTAGACACCCCAGCGCAGAAATGTTTCGTCAGTTATACAAAAAAAAATCAGCTGTTTCATAGAAAATTGCGACACCTACCCGGTCAAATGTATGGAACAGCTGATTTTTTTATACAGGATAAAAAAATATCCTGTATAAATTCATCCCCACTGCAGTCAAAGCGGAAAAGAAAAGCATCGTGAGAGAACTGGCATGAGCCAAAAAAAATCGAAGACGGTCATGTGACATCCACCAACCGGCACTGGACGTGCGCGATGAATTACAGCGCAGCCGTGGAGCAGAAGATGAGCAGGCTGATTTTGCTAATCTTATAGTAAGTACATGATAATATTAATTAGAAACTAAGGTCATATAGGGACAAGCGATATTATCGCTAAAAGCAATATTTTACAGAGAGACTTTTTACGGTTATCTTATGGATTAATTGAAACGATCGACTGTATGAAAAGCTAATACTACGTAAACTAACTAAGGCTGTTATCGTAATACACTGTAACATTTTAGTCGTCTTACAAAATGATCCACTCAATATATCCGTCATAAAATACCTCTAGGCGCGATTAAAACATTGTTACCATTATTTATGATAATAGGTACAAAGAAAAATAAATAATGCTTTACAATTATGAAACACCCTCCCTGTTAATAATGTTTACGTATCAAACGGTAGAAGATATCTACCTACCTACCATTACATTCCATCATTAATTCCATCTCCATAACAGGGTGTTTCAAACTACGTCATTCGTCTTAGTGAATTATATTTTCTTTTTTTAAAGTATGCGTATGTCCAAAAATATCTTTTTTTTTTTATAAATGATTAGCAGTCATTGGGTATATGAAGTGGGCTGCCGTTGTAAGACGACTAAAATGTCACGGTGTATATTTAGTATATACGTAGATACCTATGTTTCTCTGTATGTCTTGTAAAATGAGGTATTATGACAAATAGTTCAAAATACTAAATTAGACATCCTATTAAAGCAATAAATGTGAAAGTTGGGGTGTTAGGATTTTGTAACTCAATCTCACTAAAACGGCTGACAACTTTACTTAGATCCGGCTATAATATCCGGTGACGGAATGCGACTGTATTTTTTAAAATTTGAATTCGAACTTCAGAAGACTTCAAATTAATAAATGGATACGAATCATTTTTGAAAACAATTAAGCATCGTTGAATGGAATTCAAATGAAACGATTTGTCAACGACATGAATTTGCATGTACTGCGAAAATACAGTTACGTGGTATCTACCTCCATCATATTAATGAAATAAAATATTGCAATAAAGCTGGAACAAGGACGCTACGTCAAACAATACGCATGACTGAATGTAATTAAATACGAGTACGTTCAGTTTTAAATTATTTGCCTGAAATTGACGCAATAAGTTTACTAATTTCATTATTTCAGCCGAAAGGTGTCCACTGCTGGACATAGGCCATAGGGTTTTAGCCATAATCGCCACGCTTGGCAGGCGGATTTGCGATCGCAGTATGGTTGTAAAAATGCATAGAGAACGCTGCTGCCCATTCTCTAGTTAGTCCCTTAGTCGCGTTCTACGACACCCACGGGAAGAAATGGGATGGTGCTATTATTTTACGTCCGGCACCACACGGAACAACACAGTTATTAATTTAATGTCCTTTTATTGGTTACTTTCTGACGTGTCATTATCTACCTATGTTGAGGTCGGCTTTCAATTAATTTTATTGCCTACACCTAAACTGGTAAAGGAAGGCCCTAACAGCCAGATCTCGTTTTCTCACCCTGCTACGCGTTTAATCCATTCACAATTATAATTAACAACATTGCATTACTTGATCAAAACGCTAAACACGACAATGTTTTAGGAAACTGAAAATGGTACCTACTTTTCTTATTATAAAACATCTTGATGTAATTGCTTTTTAGATGGTAAAGAAATTAAATTAAAAGACTTCAGAATTCGTTTAATTTTATTTATTATGTTTGGTGAGAATAGTTTTGAGTTTAAATGTGGATGGCTATAAAAGCTGTAGGAGAAGAGCAAAGAAATTATGGATGAACTATGTGTTAAATGATAGGGTTAGAAACGGTTTGACTTGGAATATGAAGACTAATAAAGAAACAGTAGAAATACATCCCTATATATTTATACTCTTGTATATTGACTTGTATGCATCTATTTGAGCAGAGAGGCTTGTGGCTAAGCAACAATAGCTGCACGGGTCGATCAATGACTCAGGTTAAGCTACGCTTGCCGTGGTTATTCCGTGGATGGGTGACCATCTTTACGTACCAAGACCCCTGTCGTGCGTCGGAAAGCACGTTAAGCTGTTGGTCCCGGCTGTCATTTGTGGATCGTTGACAGTCGTAACGGGTCGTCAGAACCCCGAAAGTCTGACAACCAGTATTACCAAGGGTATTACTTGGTAATGCGATACGCATTACCAAGTAACTGGGTTGTAGAGGTCATATAGTCAGTCACTCCATGTAAAGTACTGGTATTTAGCTGCATCTGGTTAGACTGGAAGCCAACCTCAACATAGTTGGGAAAAGGCTAGGCAGATGATATTGATGAGGCAGATGATGATTCATCTATTTCAATGTTTATCTTCGTACGGGATACGGGTAGTCAGAAGCCCAAAAGTCTGCCAGCCATTCCTTTTTTTTTTTTGTGGGAAACCATCAAATAACTTCTCCCGCTCTGGGTGGAGCAGGAGGGCGTGTCAGACTTTCACTGACTAAAACCCACCCGTGTTCCCTCAGCTGCCGTCGTCGGCTTGGAGGCACAAGCCCTGACGAGCGGCCCCACCTTGGGGTTCCTCTTCGCTTCACCGTGTACATGACCACTGTTACTGAGCCCCCCGCAACGATAATGCCCCACTGGGGGAGAGCCAGTCTTCTTTGGTATTAGGTCGCGCTAGTATTCAGCTGTATCCATTTTGATGCAGCTGAATACCAGTATTTTACACGGAGCGACTGCCTATCCGACTTCCACAACCCAGTTACTGGGTAATACGATACCCCTTGGTAAGACTGGTTGTCAGACTTTCGGGCTTCTGGCGATAACGACTATCTGTGATGGCCCGTAACGACTGTCAAAGATCCACGAATGACCGCAAGGACCATCGGCTTAACGTGCTTTCCGAGACACGGATGGGTGCTGGTATGTAAAGATAGATACCCATTCACGGACTGACACGGCAACCCTAGCTTAACCTGATCGATCAATCCGTACGGCCGTTATTACTTAGCAACAAGCCTCTTTTTACTTTCTGACGTGTCTTGTCTTTTAATAAAGCCTGACCCACTTAGATATAAACTTCTTAACGCACTTAGTTGAAGTTGAAGTCTTATATCAGATAATTTGATTTATATGAAAATAAAAAAGACAAGAAGTTTTTACGAAGTCCATCAATGTAAAATTTTAATATTGTTAATTCACTCCTAGTAAAAAAAAAAATAGCGTCCCTACATTAATAAAAATGCAACGATTTCAAACATAAAGGTCGTACATCATCGTCAAATCCTTAACTTCAACATCATCATCATTTCAGCCGAAAGACGTCCACTGCTGGACATAGGCCTCCCCCAAGCTCCGCCAGTTCAACCGGTTCTGTGCTTCTCGCATCCAGCGGATTCTACGTCTTCCAGTACGCGGTCGCCAATTCAGAGGGCCCATTAGCCATCTGCTTCGTTTGGCAATTCTTCGGGCCATGTCGGTTACCGTGGTTCTCCTACGGATATCTTCATTTCTGATTCGATCGCGCAACTCTAAGCACAGCCCTCTCTATTGCTATTTGGATGAATTCCAGCCTTCTTATGAGGCCCATTGTGAGCGACCACGTCCCAGCGCCAGGTCATCATTGCCATTAACTTACTATTTGACAAAAACCAACCTTAATTAATGTTTGAATAAGGTTGATTTTTGTCAAATAGCAATTTTAAAATCTGGTTAAATTCAGAAGCGGAATTTTAAAAAGCATGTTTTAACCAATTTTCACACATTACCATACGATTCTTTGCGAAAACACAGCGTACACTGGAAGCTGGTAGAAGGTATAACAAGAGCAATCTGCATAAAAGTGCTCCGTACTAAAATTACTGATGCATACGGGTCAGTAATAATCGGGCAAACGCATCCGTTATTTTATACTTAGCCTGGAAAATATTCTACCTAAGCTTTAACCGTTTGGCTTGCTTTCACTTTTTTATGACCGGTGGCCGTTGGAACTGATACGTCCGCAAATCGGTTAGCATAACGTCTAACCCGATGCTAGATGGCCCTACCCGATTCAATAGGCTGTTGGAACAGAATGGTAGGGGAATTCGGAAAACCAGGTGTTATGGTATTTGGTACACATTATGGCTACTTAGAACATTTATCATAAATTGCACATAGATTTATTAGACAACAGTACGGGAAATATTTTTTTAAGCAAATTGGTTATGGACTTAACTTATTAGTATATTCAAATCATAAATGCCATTCTTTGACATTTATATTAAATGGCTGTGTAACAGCAAAAAGACGTAGTGTGTCAAATTTCATAATAATTAATGAATTTCCCTTATTATAGGTACCTACGTACCTACAATACAAATGCTAATAAGGTTCAAAACTTTTGTAAAGATCCGAGATCCGATCTGTTGTTCCATTATAATCTCATTAAATATTGATGCTTAAAATTCGCTGCAAAACAATCTCTCTCCACCCATTGTTTCCTTGGCTAAATAAACGTCAAAACATTTTAAAAATCCCTTGTTTTCATACATTTTTGGATCGCTAACAAAAGCTGAACCATTGTTTCATGCTGCTATTACTAACATTTGCATACGTATAGTTCTATTGTCGCTTGAATATAATAAGCTGTACAGGGATGCTGAAAATTTTGTCTTTATGAAGGCTACGTAGTTAGAGTGTTACAAAACATAACATAGCATAATTGGCCTATAATGTTCCAACTGATAAGTCTCAAGCCTCTTTCGACTGGCCGAAATCCACCCCGCAAGCCCAGTGCGGGGTGGTAACAGCATAACTTTGTGAGTCTATTAACTGCTTCCAAATTAGAATGTTAATTTTTATTATTTTTTATTTTTTACACTTTCTGACATATTCTCGTCATTGTTGACATTATACATCGCTTCAAATATCAACAATTTATTAGTGATTCTCATGAAAATCATGTCACTTTGTTTAAATAGGTTGATCTTACTAATGTAGATTCTTTTACATATTGTGAATGGGAGAACATTGTAGGCCTTACAGACTAGATTTATAGACGATTTTCTATTCTTTATTTTCATTCCTCTAAGTACTTGGTACTTATTGACAGGCCTGCACTGTCCTCCCATACCTATTATCACTGTAATTTGAAAACATTGTAAAACCCAATTATTTTTAAAAGAGTAACCGTGGCGTTTCTTGCCGGCTCTTCTCCATAGGAAGCAACAAATTGGAACCGTGCACCTAGCTTCTGACGTTTCATAAGTGCCCTTGCAGGTTTATGTGAAATAAAATATTTTGATTTGATTTGATTTGAGACGTCACATGTTTTCGGTTTTTTGGTCCTAAAACATGCCAGTTTTCTCACAATGTTTTCCTTCGCCGTTTTCAGAGCAGTGGTAATAAAATAATTTAAATGAAGTAAAGCGCCTGTCCGGTTTCGACTATCCTACGTGGAACCAATAAGTCAGAACCGTTACCACTGGGCTACCACTGCTCTATTATAAATTTGTGAAAGTGTAACAGAAATAATTGTATTGATAAAACAAAATGCCGGAGTTAGTTTCTATTTTGGACACGCAACGAAAGAACCTTGTAGCGTTGTATGAGTATATATGGCAAAGACGTTCACTGCTATACACCGTGACGTTTTAGTCGTCATACAAAGGTGGTCCACTCAATGTATCCGTCATAAAAAACCTCTAGGCGCTATTAAAACATTGTTACCAATAAGTTAGATAACAGGTACAAAGAAAAATAAATAATGGTTTAGAATTATGAATACCCTTCCTTTTAATAATGTTTACGTATCAAACGGTAGCAGTTAACTAGCTACCTACTATTATATTTCATCATTAATTCCATCTCCATAACAGGGTGTTTCAATCTACGTCATGCGGCTTAGTGAATGTTTTTTTTTTAAATTATGCTTATGTTCAAAAATATCATCTTATATATAAAATTTCCATGTCACAATGTTAGTTACCGTACTCCTCCAAAACGGCTTTACCGATTTTTACCAAATTTTATATGCGTATTTAGTAGGTCTGAGAATCAGCTACTATTTATTTTTCATACCCCTAAGTGATAAGGGTTGTTCACCCTAAATAATTTATAATGCAAAACAACGTTTGCTGGGTCAGCTAGTTTTTTTATATAAATGATTAGTAGTCATTGGATACATGAAGTGGGCTGCCGTTGTAAGACGACTAAAATGTCACGGTGTATACTCTGAAAGGTTAGACAATGGTAGGTACACCCATATTCCCTCTAGTACACCCATATTTCGCCAGCTATGAATAAGTCCCAAACTCAAACTCAAAGCATTTATTTCAAATAAACCAATTACAGGAACTTTTGAATTTTCAAGGTCGGTGAGTTAGAAAGATGAAGCTATTTGCCCTTCCAAAGCGTAGGCACCTATGGAGAAGAACGGGCAAGAAACTCCATGGTCACTCTTTTAAAATCATGGTATTGTTACAAAACGTTGGTTAAATTATTATGTTGAAATTATCTATGTGAGAACGATATAAAAAGACATGCACATTAAAGCGTCCGTAATTAAAAGAAAAATAAAAATAACAATTTAGTAATTAAAATAAGCCGTGGGAGCTAAGAGATGACCAGTCCCTACTGGCGGCGCTTGTTCACGAACATGACGTGTGGATCAGCACAATTCAGCTCAACCATTTTGAAGGGAACTTAATGATCCAACACACACGCCACCACCAGCGAGACATTTGAGTGAGCATGACATACTCTCAGCTGCCAGGGCACATTCAAGTCAATGAAAGACGTACCCTGTGAATGTTAGCTTTATAGTAGGAATATAGTGCTCACACATGTAATAGGGATAGTCGATGGCAATAGTCCCAACCTATTGCCATCCACAGAACACAAATTCAGACTCTGGGCTGCTGCTGAGAGATTCTAGATAGAAAAAGCCAACCCGGGAAATCTAATCACAGAAATCAAACCCCACGCTCAGCAGTAGCGCCTGCGACCATTAGAACAAAATAAATTACGTATCACTCTTAACAAAGAAAACTATGGCCAACTAAAAACAAAAACAAGATCTATTAGCATCGTTTATCTGCTCTCAAATAAGATATTGTTTGCAATTGCAATTAAATTAAAGGAAATTTTAAACTCATATTAAAATTTAACTTTTTAAACAAGCATATTACAAACTGGAGGATTATATCCAAGATAAGTATGCTTAGAAACATGCTGGTCCTGCTCCATAAAACAATCTATAGTCTAGACAAAATCAAACTGGTTGCTAATTGAATATTGTATAGTTTTATTATAATTATTTATGACATTGATTTACACTCAGTGATTACTTTAACTCACACACTGACCTAATACTTTTAATATTCTAGGAAAATCGTATATTTACTTTTACAATGTTTTTAAATATGTGAGCACCATGTACAGTCGCCAGCACGCTAAACCCTATACATAACTATAACTACGACGCGCCATGTAGTGTTAGAAAGAAAGTATCCTTCACAGGATTGGTTGAGTTTTCAAAGTTTCTAAAATTGCCCAATTGCTGCACATACCAATATTTGGGAGCCAATTATCGTGTTTTACTAGGAATAAGCCACGCCCCTGCGCATACGTCACCGCTCCCGAGTTGCACTCATCACATCGTTCATTTATCCTTTACGTCAGGTCGTCAGTCATTAAAAATTCGTGGAGTCGTGCTGTGTCGTATTGTGCGTGTTATTAGTAACTCTATTATATTATTATGGCGATTAGCGCCTCAGTTGACGCAAGTTGAAAGAGAATGGATCATAGTGCTTCAATTGAGTGGGTGCTGAGTGACAAAGATTTGCCGACAGACGCCGCCGGGCATTACGGTGAGTACTGAGTAATATTTTTTTAGTTAAAATAAACAAATGTGTAAATGGTGTTTTTCTATACAATATTCGAAATAAGTTAACAGAAGCGTTAAGTAGGTAGGTATCGTCTTTGTGTTCTTTCATAATGAGTTTCTGATATGATCTGAGTAACCGTGAAAGCGTTAGAGAGATATACTTATGTAGACGATGAACTATTGTTTTTGATTCCATTTAGTCATTAACTATTCTAAACGAAAGTTAATCCAGTAGGTAGTGATTGGATTTTAAAGTGAATATGGTAAATATACGCAATCACGCACTTTCTTTTTGTCAAGAAACATTGCTGGGTCAAGCGTGTTCTCGTAGAAGAACACGCGGCTCCAAGTTTAGTTACAATCTAGCTACCACGAAATCGGATTGGGTGTAACCCTGTAATGGTAGCGATGTTTGTGTGTAAATAAATAATGTAATAATTATTAGTTAGCTATTACTGTAGGGGCTTGTGGCTAAGTAATAACAGCCACACGGGTCGATCGATCGGGTTAAGCTACGCTTGATGCGGTTGGTCCGTGGATGGATGACCATCTTTACATAACACTCTTCCATACCTCGGAAAGCACGTTAAGCCGTTGGTCCCGGCGTTATTTGTGCATCTTTGACAGTCCTTAAGGATCGTCAGAAGCCCGAAAGTCTGACAACCAGTCTTACAAAGGATTATTGAATTTACCAGAAACTGGGTTGTGGAGGACAGATAGGCAGTCGCGCTATGTGAAATACTGGTATTCAGCGGCATCCGGTTAGATTGGAAGCCGACCCCAACATAGTTGGGAAAAGGCTAGGCAGATTATATTATTGTAGGGAATCATGTATAAGTTTTAATACATGTTTGCTTAGAGTAATAAACTGAGTAATAATGTGCAAATAAACTATAGCTATTTGTTTCGTTCCAGAAAACACTGTTTACTTCTGGCTTCGGCGGTGGAAAGAAAGTGGGCTTCTAGGGCTCACCACCACCAACGCGCAAGAGCCACGAGACGAATATGGTCAACAGACGATCCGGATATGGTCACTGCCATTTCTTTTTTGAGCACACAACGTAACCTCAACTTCGTACAGCGTGAGTTCATATAGCTTGTAATCACTCTTGTCACTTTAACTTATTCATCATTTACATTAGAGTGAATAACAAAATAGATTAAAACAGGGAATACCTACTACATAATAGACGTGTAGTTGTAACATAAAA
Organism: Polymixis lichenea; assembly: GCA_949091785.1. Taxonomy (NCBI): domain Eukaryota; kingdom Metazoa; phylum Arthropoda; class Insecta; order Lepidoptera; family Noctuidae; genus Polymixis; species Polymixis lichenea. The sequence continues at coordinate 1,565,071 of OX420948.1, forward strand.
GGGCGCTCGGCGCTCACTCAAACCGGTTTTACGCGCGCTGCACGGAAATACTTAGTAAAAAATATTACTATTAGATAAATGTTCGGTTTGCAACCCACCTAAACAAAGGTGGAAGTTCTCAGTACAACAGATTATTTATTATAATTATTTTGATGAATAATATTTTTAACCGTCCCATACCCATTTAGTTAAGTTAGCCCGTCCCGTACCTACAATTTGTCATAATAAAGAATCTTATGTATTGAAATTGACAACATTTTCTTTGTAGATTTCAATAAACATCGTCAGGAGGCGCCTGAAAGAAATGCCGCCACCCTGCCAAGAAGATTTTAATGACCCAGGGAGGCACACTGTGCCGGACACTGAATAAAGCCAACTTTAGATGACGAACTCCGATTCGAGAGCACTAGTAATTATTGCACTTTATTCACCCGGGTTTCCGTAGGAACCAATCCTATGTGTTAATACGGCCATGGTCTGTTTAAGTGCTAAGTTTCACTGTTTTACAATACTTATGTAGTAATTTAATATTGTAATTATTTTATTTATCAAAATAAAGGTATTAAGCTATTTCCAACCATTGTTTCTCAAACGCTTATTCTTCCATTGCTCGATTTGGGAAAGACGCCAGACATGTCGTTCGTTAATGTTCTGTCTTAATAAACTAGCTAGGTATTTTTACTTCTTTTCGCATAATTGTTTTTTCCTTTGCTATTGTTGGTGATAATTTAAATTAGCGCCATCACCCACTCGCGGCATGAAACGACAAGGGCTTTTAGTAAGCGCATATGATCTGAGACCTTATTTTATGGAAGTTAAGGTTCACAATTTGGGATGCCACGGCATGCCAGAACGTGCCGTAGCGCCAGTGGGTGCCGGGCCATAGACAGCCCAGTCAAATTCTACTAATCTATACTCCGTTTGAAATAAGATTAGACAATTAAATAAAACTTTTTTTACAGTCCGTTCAACTGATTTTGAACTCTATTACGTTGGCATCATGATAAATGGTACCTGCAGAAACACAGTTGTTATTGTAACCACTTTCTTGCTTTTAATGCTATTCTTATGCCTACGGAATAGAAGTCAGAATCGGTTGAATCGACTGTAAAAAAGGTTTGTTATGTCTAATCTTACTTTAAAAGGAGTAGGTATAGGTAACATTTTACATTTGTTTCGCGCCAGCATTTAATGTTGCTTGGCAGTCATTAGAGACTGTTTATTTAATCTGTTACAAATCAATAAAAATATAAGCTTGTATAAAAAAAAATCAACTTGTTTTTAATCTATTGTATACCTACTTACTCGTAAAGTTTGGTTTTATAAATTTTGTTGTAAGTATGTTTTAATTTAGAGTAGGTGTAGGATTTGTTTTTAAGTTTCAAATTATATTAATGTTTGAAAATAAAAAGATTAAGATTGTTATTCCTCATTTTATTTTTATACTTTTCCCGCGGTTTCACAGACGTTTCCGTAAAAACCTATCCTTTGTCGTTTTCTGATAGGTAGGTTGGATATCACCGAGAGGAGGCATGTGTCCCAGCATTGGGAACATTAAAGGCTGATTATGATGATAGGTAGGTATGCAAAATTTCATAATGACCGGTGGTGTAGTTAAGGCGCCAGAAGCAGGGGGGTATCGCCGCATCGATTTTACGGGACCCCGACGGTATATTCATTTACTTAAAAAAACGTAACCGTCCTTTTTGCCAAAAGCCCCGCCAAGATATTTTTATAATATGGGGCCCAATTTTATGTGGCTACACCTGAGGTCTCATAGGAATAGGTATTCTCATGAGAATTCGGGTGTAGTCGAATAGGAACCTCCTATGGGACCCCATGTCCTTCATGATGATGCGTAACAAACAAAGAAACTCATATTCTCATTTACTTATAAAATATTTAGAATGTAATGAAGTGACGATAATAATACATAGATTCGAATTTTATTTGAAAATTCATAACCCTAGAAATCGTATCTTATTCCTTGCGCAATAAGTTTGAACTTGCATGTAAAAGCAAACTTCGTTAGGTATAGATAATTCCGTTAAGTTAACTAAGTTCAACCTTATTGTTTTGGTGATAACATCGTGTCACGGACTAAACGTTAATCTCAAACACAGCGGACTGACAAGAGGCTTTTTGTAGGTATACTTGATTAAAACTTCACACTAGTATTATATTATCTGTGGTGATGGGGTAGGTTCTCAATTCCAAGTACTTTTTTTCGAAATTTCAAGCGGACCATCCGCTCATGGTCATGGGTTTTCAGCATTCAATTTCGTAAAAAGTACTTAGAATTGAAGAGCTAGGCACGCACGAAAACGGGTGATGCCCAACAGCGCCAGCCCACCAGTAAGTAAGTAACAAAACCCGGAAAAGGTAATTAAAAACTGCGTGAAATAAAATAAAAAGTGTTTTTCTCACATCAGATTACCTACCTGTTTACTAAACATTATTCATCGAGAGCGTGAAATTTCGCTACCTACCTGTTTAAATATATGAGTAACTAACACCTACTAAATACTTACCTACAGGTAATATCCAACAAATATGTAAAAATGAAGAAATTAAATAAAAAAACATGATTATAAACTTTCATAGATAGGTAGTTTAGGCATTGAGCCGGCCGTGAGCGGGCCGCTTCTTTTTATTACCATGCCATTATTTAGATTCCATTCAAGTCAACCGCTACGCTAATTTTCTTATCGCATATTATCCTATTCTACACCACGACGCGCATACGCATACACCCTCATGTAAGCCCTGCAGCAAGAACTATTACAAGTAAGAACGGACAAAAAGCTATATATCTCTTTCACACGATTCTCGCTGTTGTTGCTCATAACGCGTTCAAGGTCAAAGTGGGGTAACTTGATGTGCTGGCGACTGTACCTATCATAAAATTAATTTATCTGTAATTGCTTCACTTTCATTCTTTTTACATATTTTGGTATGGTAATTTTATTCTGATTGCACCGTTTTCACACATAATTATATAATGGATGTATATTAAATATTGTACTTAAATCATTTTAAAAGAGTAACGGTGGAGTTTCTTGCCCATTCTTCTCCATACGAAACTACATTTTGGAAGGGGCGACTAGAATCAATTCTATTTTAATGTAAATGTTGACGTTCAAAAGTTCCTTTTAAGTGCCTATTTGAAATAGATGGTTTGACTTTGATAAAAAAAATTAAACATTTTGTCAAAACCTCAAGCGGCGAAAGTATAAACAACCTAATTGGTAATTATATTTTCGAGCCGTTTGGGGTTGAAACCCTCAGGCCGTAGGGTCCAAGTGCTCATGGTCTCTTCAAGGAAATTTCGAAAAGGCTGGTTGACACTACGTGTCCCAAGGGCTGGTTTGTACCTTGGCCAGCGGCTAAGTATTGCCATACAACGTGGTAATGCTGCCAGTCTCTTGGGAATATTACCAGTCGACAGCGATGTGGATGAATTTTTTGACGCCATTTTTTAACTTGTGAATAGGAATTTTTAAAACGAATAAATTTCTACACTAAGAAAAAAGTATATAAAGGTTCGTTAATTAAAAAAATGAAAGCTTTTTTAAATTTAATAAAAACAAATTGCAATGAAAGCTTTTTAAAAGTAATGAATTACTACCTACGGTTTTAATTACTATTATCTATGTCCGAAATTTTCTATCGAGTGCTACCCATGCCATGCGTTTGCGATTTGCCATCCCTGAGCTTTTTAAAAAGTCAAGATTCTAGGATCTAATAAAAAGTACTGTACGTTTATATTCATATATAAATGATAAGACAGTAATAAAATGCACATTCCTTTGAACGGTTTTCATAATATTTTATAAAAAGAGAAAATATGTGATCGTAGTGTAGTATTCTTTTAAAATATAGCTTTATTGGTAGATGATATTTATTTATGAGATGAGTCTGCGACAATGTAACATTTGTAAGCAACATTTTTTTTTGTTGTAAATGAGTAGATTTGAAACTATGAACATATTAAACAAAAAAATACTACCTTCCGATTTTTTTACAGATTATAAATTATTGCTTGATTTTTGCTGGATTAAATTGACTGTTTTTTTAAAGTAAAGTAGATACACAAAACAGGTATGTAATTAGGTATTATTTACAAAAATTTAACCACTTGCCTGGGTTGGACCTAGCGACGCGTTGTACGTCGCGATGTATAACTCGTACTTCGGGGCCGTTACCACTGATTGCAAAATATGTTTTATAATTATAAAAACATATTTTTTCAACCTAAGTCACACCTGAACACAATAGTTATTGAACTACGGGTGTGGTATATAGATGACCAAACTGAAAAACTTTCTACATGGGCCTAACATCTTTTCATAAAAGTCATACTTAGTTATATTTTTGCGATTAGGACGGGGGTCTCATGGAGCAACTTGATCACTCCACACCCTTAAATGTGACCACAGTTTATGCTCTCGATAAATGAAAAACGTCATTATCATCACTTATAATTATCTGCCCGCCATAACATGGAAGTCATTTACAATAAAATTTAATGCTTCGGCGAAAATCAGTAATTTTATCATTTATACATTGGCCACAATTAATTTGTTTTAATTATTATCAGCATGAATTCAAAAGTAATGAGCGTAGTATTTATTAAAATTGGTTACTGCGCATAACTTCTCGTTTGTAATGAAATCTGCTGTGTTTCAGGTTTTGGTAAAATGAGAGAAACGGGTAAACAGGTAAATACATGTCATATTATCCGGAAAAGGACTACCACCGTACTAATTTTTGCAGCCAAGTAGCGTTCTCATGTTTTTTTTTGTATCTAGGAAAAAGAAAAAAAAAAGTTCCGTGTGGTTCCGGACGTAAAAGAATAGTACCATCCCATTTCTTCCCGTGGGTGTCGTGGAAGGCGACTAAGGGACTTACTAGAGAATGGGCAGCAGCGTTCTCTATGCATTTTACCACCGTACTGCGATCGCCAACTCGCCTGCCAAGCGTGGCGATTATGGCCAACCCCCCCTTTTCGGGGGGGGGGGGGGGGTATGTCCAGCAGTGAACGTCTGTCGGCTGAAATTATGATCTAGGAAAATGATGTCTCGTGCTCCTGAAACTACAGGATATTTTTCCTGGGATACGTAACGCAACTACGATGTTTCATGTGTTGCAGATGACCAGATGTATGGTGTTGCAGATGTCCAGCGGCGAAAACAACTGAGGTACCATCAGGTATACCACCTGCTCGTTTTCCAACCAATCATGATCATTATCTTTCTGCCCATGTCCCATATTACCTACCACGGCTATCTGGAATGGCAAATGATTTAATTTAATGACTTATGTCTCGTAATGTTAATTACTTTGTATACGTATAGAATCAAGTTTATCTATCTGAACAGACAGCTGTACTGCTGGGGAGTTTGTTGCGCCACTTCTTCTTCCCAGCTAAAACACTGCTAGGAAGTCTCGAAGGGCGGGTTTTGGGAATGAGGTTACGAAATTTTGACGTTCGAAAAGTGTTGAGTTTCAGCATTATTTGAATAAATGGCCTTTGATTTTGTTTCCTTCTTCCGCTGCAAACCAATAACACTAAAAAATCTCTGGCGTTCCAAACAAACACTAGGTCTCAAAAACCACAACAATTTGGAGACCCATTTTACACGAACATATTCAGTTTTATTAAAATAATGTTTTGATACTTGTAATAAATATGAATAACGCAACGGAAGCAACTTAACGACTTTGTGTGCTTTATGAATTTAACTATTTTAACATGCTTAACAGCACCATTTTGTAACGAGTTGCCATTTGCATAAAAGTGAGGATTTATCGTTATTAAATTCATACTTCCGTGTTCTGGGGATTGGAGGCCGTGGTTTATAATATTCCGCGGTTGGTTGGTTTGTTTATATTTTAGGTTAGGTAATATATGTTGAAAAGCACGCGAGTGGACTGGAGTCATGAGTGCTGCTGAGCTGCTCCAGCTCGCAAAGAACAAGGATAAATATTCAGAGTTGATGGCCAACCTTCAGTAAGAGAGACCTCAGCTTTATATACTATTTTCATATACATTTATTACAATTTCCAAATCAGACACGTTATCACCACCCAAAAACCAAATAAAATCCACCACCAACAAAATTTTGATGTTTTTAATCTCTCATATTTTTTACTAACAGGGTTGAAATTTTATTGGAGAATATTGTAAGCTAGGAGTTAGTGAGTATGCCTATGAAAAAATCAATTAGGATTAGTCCTTAGAGCCTTTGCGCGCCATTACCTAAGTACCTAAAACTTTATCTTTTCGCACACACAGTATGACAATATTTTTTAATGGCTATGGTAAAGCATCCATTCAAGCCAAACTTAGAATGTGGAAATGTGAAATTGTGAAAATCTCTTTTAGGTAATATTAAGGTTTCCAAAACGCAAAAAATGGGTCACTCAATCGTTGCATACGTGGACGATTCTTGTCAATTGTTTTTTTGTAATTTGACAATAAGTTGCGAACGCTATATAGCGGCCATCGCAGTCTTAGGAATCTGCAAAGTCACCGTCTTCGATCCTCGAATGTCGAATCGCTAACCTGATAAACTGGTGTTATTCCTAGCGTTCTAGACGCTAAGAATGAAATCAGTTCACACAGAAGAATATAATGATCCAAACAATAAAAATAAGCAAGTCATTGTTGTCGACTACAATAAAAGTATGAAACCTACAATATTTTCTTTATGTAGCTCATTACTTTTCTTATTGTGAGTATAAAGGCAGAATGCTTATCTAAGGGAACTTTTCTCTGTGGCAATGAGTAATACTAATGACCTACTTTTAACATAATATACAAGTACATTTTATTCACATTTATTTGAATTTACAAAACAAAACATTACGCCTGTACCTATCCCGCGAAAGTTTTGGCAGAAGTGTGTACACCAATCTTCCACAAATTATGATAAAATCATTTAATTGGGAGCCACCCAAATCTATTACATACTGCTGCTGCTGAAACATTCCTACTTACCATAGTCGGCCTATAATTTTCCCACTGCTGGTAAACCGGCCTTCATTCGGTCAGTCAAAGTCAAAGTCAAAGTCAAAGCATTTATTTCAAATAGGCACATATAAGGCACTTTTGAACGTCAACATTTACATTAAAATAGAATTGATTCTAGTCGCCCCTTCCAAAATGTAGTTTCGTATGGAGAAGAATGGGCAAGAAACTCCACCGTTACTCTTTTAAAATGATATAACTACAATATTTAACATACATTCATTGTATAATTATGTGTGAAAACGATGTATCCAGAACAAAATTACTACCAAAATAGGTAAAAATAATGAAATTGAAGCAATTACAAATAAATTAATTTTATGATAGATACATGGTGCCCACACATTTACAAACATTGTAAAAGTAAATATACAATATTCCTAGAATATTAACAAGTATGTAATCAGTCAGTGTGTGAGTTAAAGTAATCACTGAGTGTAATCAATGTCATAGATATAATTAATTACATAATTCAATTAGCAACCAGTTTGATTTTGTCTAGACTCTAGATTGTCCTATGGAGCAGGACCAGCATGTTTCCAAGCATTCTTATCTTGGATATAATCCTCTAATTTGTAATATGCTTGTTTACAAAGTGTACTTTTCATATGAGTTTTAAATTTCCTTTCATTTAATTGCAATATATCACAAGGTATTTTGTTATAACATTTAACACAGTACCCCGTCAGAGAGAGCGGGCCGCTTTACACCAGTGCGGGTAGGCAGACGTTACTAATATTTTCGATTTTTTTGTTCTAAGACAAGCCGGTTTCCTTCAGAGTTTTGCGAGCAGTAGTAATAAAATAATTTTCACAAAGTATGTGGGTTCGAACCTAAAACCTACAAATTGTGAGTCGGGGAAGTTACCTCTAAGCCACCTCTGCCCTCCAAAAAATCCCTATTTATAAAGTACTTTCACCGACTTATTGAATCAAGAATCCCATGTTCAACAGTCATTCTTTACAACACTAGACCAACATGGCACGTGTACGCAATTCCCAATCTACGTTGTCAAACAGATAACATTCATTCGGCTGCCATTTCTAAGGGATTGGGGTTAGCTAATTGGATGACTATCCCGTCAACTGCTGGGCGTTGGAGCGTTGTTCTCGGTGCACCGCATACAATTGAGGTGAGCTTTAATTGGTGGAACTGCACAGAGGTATTTTCAGGTTTATTGTAAGAGTCGCCGTCGCAAAAAAATGTAAAAAGTTTTAGGCCAGAATTTATGAATGAAAATTGCCAATTATTATTATTTGTTTGTGTTCCTCACAATCGCCCGTGTCGCTCACAATGGGCCTCATAAGAAGGCTTAAAGTCATCGAAAGGGCAATGGAGAGGGATATGCTTGTAGTTTCCCTGCGTGATCGAATCAGGAATGAATAGATCCGCAGGAGAACCAAGGTAACCGACATAGCCCGAAGAATTGCCAAACTTAAGTGGCAGAGGGTAGGGCACATTGCTCGCAGAACAGATGGCCGATGATAAGATTGGTTGCCAGAATTTAGATTTTTATGTAGAACATTATTCAAACCAGAAAAAACTTCTATATTCAGTCAGACGTTTATAGACATAAAATGATGATGGGATATAATCACCATAACATAACTCCCCACGCAAGTTATACGCACAGATGTAAAATTTTATGACATCACTGTCGCACGCATGGCTCGGCCTATTTGCGTGCAAAGCGTGACTCAGTCAAGGCTGAAAAGAAGGAAGTGTATTGGAGAAAAATTCATAGCAATTTTTCCTTATCAAACCACGAATTACTGTATACAAAAATTATTATAAGTTTCAGTACAAGAGTTACTTACGATGATGAAAATGTCCAAAGAATTAATTGGATTCATAAAGGCTACCTAAAGGCTTATATCAATCCTGTTGAAAGTCTTTGTGGGAATTCGAAACGCTTTTAAAGCGATTGTCATTTGTCAAGGGACTTGTGATAGTCAGTCAGTTTGCTAACCTATTATCCTTAGTGGGGTAGAAGGACCCATATTTAATAATTATTAATGGTATTCCATTAATGAGATATGGACAGACTTAACAAATGCAGGAGTAAGAGTGAACGAGACTGAAATATATTTTCTCTGTCTCCTTAGCATCGCCATCATCTGCTTAGCCTTTTCCCAACTATGTTGTTGTCGGCTTCCAGTCTAACCCGATGCAGCTAAATACCAGCATTTTACGGAGCAACTGTCTATTAGACCTCCAGTTCCCAGTTAATGGTTAAAACGATATCCCTTTGTAAGACTGGTTGTTAGACATTGATTCATGCGGCTGATATTATTTAGCCACTCTCCTTGGCATATGCCAAGTTTTTGTCTAACCCCAGTTATTATGGGCACGCCTCGGCGGTAAGTCCCCTCTTCGAGAAGAGAATTGAGAGGTGCCATGGCGTCTTCACCTTCCGCCTGACGCAAGTCCTCACCGGACACGGCTGTTTCGGGAGGTTCCTGTTTCATATAAAGCGGGAGGAAACGCCTGAGTTTTCCACTGCGTAGATAGCCCTGAGGACACGGTGAAGCATTAGTGGAGGTCTGCCCGGCTTGGGCGGAACACCATCGTGTCCTAGTGGAGGCGATCGGAGGCGGCAATCTCACGCCTTCGACCCTATTCCAGCATCCAGCCATGGTACTGAGCGAGAGTGCATGGGTAGCCGTCACCTCCTGGGAAGCAGTAATGCTTGCGAAAAGGGAGGCGGCGCACGTGATGGAGAGGCAGTATATACGCCCTCACGGCCCTAGTTGCCGCAGGAGACGCCCTGGGCGTCGGAATTCCCAGGCTGATTCCCGGCCACCCTAGGCGCGCGCTTGTGGATGACGAGTAATGGGTAGCTCGCTGTCCGGTAAAGACCAAGCCCGGGTCGACGGCACGTTGTGTTCCACGAACTTTTTGACACATCGTATACCTACAATGGATCAGAAAATTAGTACGGGCGGAGGCGGATTAAATGTCTACAGCGCCCTAGGCTAGCACCTTATCAACGCCCCTCTACTTGTCATCTTACGAATATTATAAGCGCGAAAGTTTCCGAGGGTAAAGGGATGCATTTTTGTTTCGCTTTCACGCAAAAACAACTTACCAGATTATGAAGAACTTTGTATGAAGGTAGCTTGTTCATTGAATTATCACATAGGATAATTTTATTGCGGGAAAGTCTCATGTCATGCCAGTGAATCCGTTAAAAAACTGAATCGGCACTGAAACGTCGGGATTCGGCCTGGGATTCCCAGCGCCTAGGCATCTCGTGCGGCGGCTAGAGCCGCGAGGGCGGATATACTGTCTCTCCCTCACGTGCGCCGCCACCCTCTTTGCGAGCAGCATTACTTCGCAGAAGGAGGTGACGGCTACCCATGCACTTTCGCTCCGTACCATGGCCTGAACCAGGGCCGGACGCGAGGGATCGCCTCCACCGACCGCCTCCATGAGGATACGGTGGTGCTCCGCCCAAGCCGAGCAGACCTCCACCGTATGCTCCGCCGTGTCCTCCGGGCGATCTACGCAATGGAAACACCCGGGTGTTTCCTCCCGCCTTATACAAAACAGGAACCTCCCGAAACAACCGTGTCCGGTGAGGACCTGCGTCAGGCGGAAGGTGAGGACGCCATGGCACCTCTCAATTCTCTCCTCGAAGAGGGGACTTACCGCCGCAATCAAATCTCCTTGTCAATGTTTTTATTCAATTTTCCTTTTTTTTGGCAAACATTTATTTAACAAATTTCCTTTAACTCCCAATTATATCAACTGTAGGTAATTTTTTTAGAATTCTATATCTTGGTGATATTACTTTTACATTGTCCTTTTTTCAATTAAAGTTTTAATTTTTTTTTTATTAATTAATAAAATTTTGATAGGCTTATGAAGTTATGAGTCATTGAAAACTTTTAAAAGGTGGGTTACACTCTCTGAGAATTTAGGCTTAAACTATTAACTTTTAATTAAGCCTAAAACTCTAACAATGATTGAATTAGAACCTGATATTTTTAAACTTACTATCCCAAAAATATCTGTATCTCAAAAAAAAAATTATAATATAATTATTGTAATGGCAAATTTCTCGTTAGTATTTTATAACTTTCAGTAAATAAAAATTATAAATAAAACATAATGATCTGATATCAAGATAATAATTTGTTTAGCCAGGTTAATATTCACTCGCTCCGGTACCTACATCTATTTATTCTAAAATAGTCATGGCAAGTTCGACTTGTTGCTTAAGGCTGCTTTGAGTAGGTACCTACATTTGTTTACTAAATTTATGTGATTGTCATTTACCTGCTTGTTTTTTTGCTATGAACTCTGTTCCAGATAAGTACTGCGACCAATGCGACCAAACCGAACTTGCTATTATTTTCTGAAATAAAAATAAGTAGTTTTCATTTTGTTATGTTTATTGATAATATTCTTCTTATTTTTTCTTCGTTTAAAAATTTCCACGCGCGCCCTTTTGGAACCTCGCGCCCCTAGGCTCGTGCCTAGTTTGCCTTATGGATAACCGGCCTCTGAGTACGGGCCTATACTTGTTTAAGGATAGCAAGCTAATCCCAATAACCAGGCATACCCTGCCCACGTGAGATTTCAAAGGTCACTTTTAACGAGTTTCAAAAAGTTTTTATAATAATAAAGTTTCCTACGCTATGACATTTTTACAACAGTGCGTGCTGTTGGGTGTGATAAGCTTTATATCCGTTTCTGCAGAGGCAAAATGAATTATTGTTTATTAAATTACACGAGTTAATTTTTACTCCTTGCGCAATTGACGTGAACGATTGAACACACTCAAAAGCATATAATAAATCAAAATCAAAATCAAAATATTTTATTTCACATAAACCTGCAAGGGCACTTATGAAACGTCAGAAGCTAGGTGCACGGTTCAAATTTGTCGCTTCCTATGGAGAAGAGCCGGCAAGAAACTCCACGGTTACTCTTTTAAAAATAATCGGCTTTTATAATGTATTCAAATCACAGTGATATTAGGTATGGGAGGACAGTGCAGGCCTGTCAATAAGTACCAGGTACTTGGAGGAATGAAAATAAAGAATAGAAACTGTAGGCCTACAACGTTCTCTCATTCACAATATGTAAAAGAATCTACGTAAGTAAAATCAACCTATTTAAACCTAGTGATATGATTTAATGGTTGAATATGGTTCACTTCGAGTAACAAAAATCCGAGTATGGTACAACCCACATATTATTTAAGTTCAAATAAAATATGAGTACCTAAATGCACGGACGTGTATTTGCTTATCTCAGTTGGGTCACTTGTACTTCATATGACACCTGTAGTTCCCTACCGCTGGCGAGGAAACGACTAGCTATCAACGATGTCCTCGCTACAGAAACGTGCTAAATATTGTAAATGTAAGTGAAAGCGGTATACTTATTAGTTGATCGAAGACTGTTAACCATACCTGATGGAAAGCGATGAATGAGGTCTATGGTGGAACGAGCGTGCCTAGAAGGTGCCGTCATACTTAATTTAAAGATAAAGACAGTTTAAATGTGGAAGGAAACACAGAAGCTGGCAGAGAGTCCCACGTTCTGGCTGTGCGCTTAACAAATGTGGCGGAGAAGTGCTGAGTACGACTGGTCCGGATTTCAACCACCTCCCGCACTCAAAACTCATTGCCAACTCGTACTTAGTTGCTATGTAGCTCTACTGTTTTCTCGATTTTTGCTGGCGGTGTGAAAGGTGCCTAACACAACACGATGTGTGTGGTCTGTGTGACAGTTCCAGGAGTTTTATAATTAATTCCTGGGATTTGCTGTTGAAGGTGTTAAAACAAGCAAGTAGGTGGTACGAGGTCGAAGATACTTCAGGAACAGCTCAAACAAATAAACTAAACCATCCGTAAAGACTTCAACAAACCCCGTTCAACCGAACGCGTCGATCGGGATAACAAGCAGACAAAATTAATAGCTAGGCCAAAACTGAACAATAAATCAGGCAAGTTGGGACAAGATGCGGGTCGCTATCAAAGTAGGGACGAAACTCAACTAAATTCCCTCTAGAGGTGACTTGCGAAATGATAACACACACTTGTTCTGTATGTACCTTTGAGGGTTTTATTAATTGGGTTTATTGTGTGGAAGTATTTGGGATATTGGTGGTTATTTTAAGTTTTACTATTTATTTGAAGCCTGAAAGAGGTGGCGGGATAAACTGTACTCACTTTTAAATTCAAATTCTTTAACTCGAGCGAAGACTCATACAAGTTTAGTAACATTGTATAACGCCGCCGAGGTAGGCTACGGCGAAGGTGAAGTGAAGATCTGACAAGGTTTGCAGGGCCAAGATGCCCAGGGAACATACAAGACAGGAAGGTTTGGAAGGAAAATTAAAAAAAAATACGACTTTAAATCCAAGTGTTAGTAAACAACAGGATACGATGATACATGGTAACCGACAGCTGTGAATTATATACGGCCATTTAGTGCTGACCACAACTCAATCTATCGATGCGCGCGTGCTCATTATGGTGTAAAAATAATCTACATGCGCCGCCAACGGAACAACCATCCCTGACGCACTGCATCGCCATTAACTTTCTGAACGCGTTATAAAACTGGGCACGAAGGGCTTACGACCCCTGTTTATAGTTCTCCCACCAGCTACATGTGTAGAAGGTAGACATACAACTATATTTTTAGTCTTACGGGCCATACCTACGTTTCCAGTCGCCCAACGTCAGCCGTTGCCCCAATTGATCCATAATAATTGGCCAAAATTGGGAATGTCTCGACTTAATCAAAAAACCCTAGGCACTGTGCGCAGTATGGCCCAGTGAACTCAGCGAGTCGATTCACGGAGCTCTTTTATTGGCTACGTATGTGATTGGCGTAACAACTCGGCTTGTTTATGGCCAGGCCTTCATTGAGTAACTAGCTTGCTACACTTTGTTTAAGGTATAACTGTTGAATTCACTTGGATGATTGAGTTTGGATATTAGACTGTTTAGTAGGTTGGTTTGAAGTTTAGTTCATTAATTGTAAATTATTTGAATTTTAAGATAATACGCTTTCACAAAAAACGCCTAAAAATCTAATGAAAATAACAAACTCTCACAGTAGGATAGCATAAAATAACACACATACATAAGCCCAAAAGTCTGACAACCAGTCTTACCAAGGGGTATCGTATTACCCAGTTACTAGGTTGTGGAGGTCAGATAGGCAGTCGCTCCATGTAAAAAAAAAAAAACATTTCCTGTATGTTTTTTTTTTTTTCAGCTGAATCCGGTTAGACTGGAAGCCGACCCTAACATAGTTGGGAAAAGGCTAGGCAGATGATGATACATAATCAGTCTATAATGTTCCCACTGCTAGGATAGGGAGTGGGCCGTAATCCACCACGAGGGCCAAATGCGGGTTCGTCACATGTCTTCGAATTTTTTGTAAGGACATTCCGGTTTCTTCACGAATTTTTCCTTCACCGTTTCGAGCGCAGTGGTGATGAAATGAATTACTTGGCAATTTATTATGGAGTAATAGCAATAAGCTCGCCCCTATTACATGAAACTTAAACGTATTTGGCAAAATGTAGTTGTCGGTTCTATAATTCTACCTAATATGGAAAAGAGGCATGATTATGTTAACAACTTATAATTAGCTCGTTTCATGTTTCAGTTTTTTCTTACAATTTATTAGCTTTAGTTTGTAAGCGATTGAAAACTACTACCGTCTAAAATGTATTCTTAAAATTTTAGTATTAAGACATGGCGGACACCTGAAAAACTCGTAACAAAGCATCCGAAGTGGCCTCGTTCTCAACAAAGTTGCCGAAAAAGTACCAGCACTGATGGAAGCAGCGACTTTATCTTGTTTTCAGGGTACCGTAGCGTTGACATGCAAACGGCAGCACAGAAATACAGGTGAGCATTGAAATCGCATTAGTTTACTAATTCGTAAATTTATCAATTCCCAGGCTTAATCGACTTACCTCGCCCGAACCGGGCGAATCGTCACTTTCAAATAATACAATATTTTCTATGAGCGAATCGCCTGAAGTTAGTTTATTTGTGGGCGTATGGATAATTCCAGAAATGCATATGCGTATCCTGAGTATGAAGAAGAAGAATGCGAAACGTAGCAAGCAGTGGTATTGTGATGCGAATTGGAACGCCTATGTTCAGCTGTAGAATGTAACAGGCCGAGTTAATTGATTGATTGATTATATTTAAATTGTACCAACCCCGGAATACTTAAACGGCCATTGGTGAATTCGTTATTTACACCCACCCTATCTATCACCCGCAACTTCGTCCACGTAGAAGTCAGACTACCAATTGGACATAGTTACGCAAAAAGGATCCAATCAACACTTTTCCGAAATTCAGTTAAATATACCAAAACACATCTTCAGGGTGATATCCTTAATATCAAAAAGATTCATGTGACAAAATACAATTTTAAACATATCTACAACTACTAGATACCAAGCCACATCATGGACTATATCAAATATCTTTCATCAATACAAATCCAAAGCGCATGAACAAACGAACTTCATGTGGATTGGATACTTTTTGTGTAACTACGACCAAATTATAATTGTCAAATGAGTCCTTTAATTACGCCAACATTATCATCAATAAATCCGCAACTAGGAGTCAAACATGGCTGTCACGATCCTTGAAGCTTTCAAACAAAACAGTGATGGAAACAGTGGTACCACCTACATTTAATACCAAATACCTATTCAATTCGCCAAAGAAACATAATCGAAAACAAGTAAACAGAAACCAACAATTTATTTAACAATACACGGAACCCGGGTTCACGAAAACTTGCACCTGACTCAACAAAGCCGGGCGGGGCCAAAACTTTGTGTTTTCATTAAATTTAATACTGCTTAGAAGCTATCTCTTTGAATCCACATTTTGTTTTTAACTATAGAAAAGTAGGAACATGCTTTTTGGTGAGTTTGACCTCTTAAAAGATCAGGTAGGTGTTTTTGTTAGACTCAGACAATCGATCAGATCAGCCTACCGACAATTCCCGAAGAATTGCCAAACTTAAGTGGCAGTGGGCAGGGCACATTGCTCGCAGAACAGATGGCCGATGAGGCCGAAAGGTTCTGGAGTAGCCACCGCGTACCGGAAGACGTAGCGTTGAAAGGCCTAACTAGGTGGACCGATGACCTTGTGAAGGCCGCAGGAATCCGCTGGATGAGGGAAGTTGGAGCTGGAGGAGCTTGGGGGAGGCCTATGTCCAGCAGTGGACGTCTTTCGGCGGAAATGGTGGTGATGATGATGAATCAGCCTATAGTCCTGCCACTGCTGGGACACAGGCCTCCTCTCAGTGAGAGAGAGTGGGCCGTAATCCACCACGCGGGCCTAATGCAGGCGGATGTCACATGTCTTAGGATTTTTGGTTCTAAGATATGCTGGTTTCCTCACAATGAAGGAAACACCGTTTACTGTTTGGAGAGCACAGGTGATGAAATAGTTTACACAAATTAAAGCGCCTTCTGGGTTCGAACCTACGACCTACAACTCGTAAGTCGAGGTAGTTTCCACTGGGCCACCAGTGCTTTCAGTGCTCTCAGACAATGATGTAAGACAATAAAAATACGTGGACAGGTTACCTGCGTCACATTTGATTTTCAAGATCGGTACACTAACAAAATGTTGTAATGTCACACTTTTTAAGATGACACATGGATGTAGGACAGAATATCGTTGTATATTATGTTTATTTATACATTGAGAACTAAGGGTCAGTTCACACCGAGACGCGACGCTGCGCGCACTTTTTAAGATAGGAACAGAATAACTAACTTATTTACAACACGAAAAGATATCATTTCACTACGAGCGCGAAAGCGTGTCGAAGAACACTGCGATGCACCGCATTGTGCAGCCCGTATACCTTATTGTAAAGTAAATAAAATTTATTTCTGCCAGGGGTGCGGGTTGTTCGAAAGACATACCGCGGCCCCTGGCACACAGGCAAGTGAGGGAACACGGGTGGGTTTTATTCAGTAGAAGTCTGACACGCCCTCCTGCTCCACCCAGAGTGGGAGAAGTTATTTGATGATTTCCCACCCAAAAAAAAAGATCTATTTTGTATCGTGATCTTAAAAAAAACGTTAATTTAAAAAACTAAAAAAACCCAACTGGTTTTCTGAGTATTCATGGAAAAGCCCTAAAACAAGAAAGTCGTTGTACCCGATGGCACTTAACTTAAGAATCGCCAGTTGCTAAAGCGATGCTTATAAGCAGATAAATTGTAGCAGTCGAGACCCATTCTAGAAAGTCAGCCGTCTAGTCAGTAGATTGGAGTAATCTGCAATGTAATATAGGTATGTGCTCTCAATTCACTAAGCCTCCATTTCTATAAAATATAAAATCCTTCGAGCCGTTCAGGCCGCAGAGCGTGCCAAACATTTGAATTTGGTGCCGGAATTATACATACATAGGTACATACATTCTCAGACTCTCGAAAAACATAACCCTCCTTCTGGCGCAGTCGGGTAAAAAGAGCGCACAGCATCGCATCGCGTTGCGTCTTTGTGTGAACTGACCCTAATAGTATATTTATTTAGTTTTGTTATATTTATCATATCGTATGCTGCATGCGGATGCGGTCATAATATCAACGCCGGTCGCTGAAAACCTGCTTTGAGGCTCTGTCTTGTATAGAGTCGTAGCATTATGTTGAATGAGTAAGAAGGGACGAGTTTATGTATGAATGTATATGTACTGTGTTAAAACGTCAGTCCAAAATTGACAGTTAATCATTATAAAATACCATATTTACACATCAAGAAACTAAACTAGATACTTTACTAATGCAAATGTAAATAACTCATAAACGATCGCACGCCTTAACTTAACCGCCACATAACTGGTATCAAATCATAAATAACTACCCTCAAAAGATAACAAAACTTCCCCAGGGCATTAATCCAAATGACGGATTATCTAAAGTGTCCGTGGCATACCATCTGATTTATGGGCTGGTAAGCTCTTTGTCCAGTTGCGTACAGCGGAGCGGATATCCTCAAAAATGTTTGCTGTAACATTAAAGTGTGTTATTGCTGGAAGCTGCTGGAGGTATACGAGAACATATAGTGATCTAAAATTAGTATGTAGCAATTATGGTTCTTATAACAAATGGGCAGCTGGCGTTAATCTATGCATTCATTTGTTTTATAGTTTGAAAAAGCATACCTCTGCAAATTTCTTTGGATTCTCCAAAGAGATCGAGAGTGTGAGGTTATATTATTTTGTACTCACAAAACTAATATGCCCATGAACTTTAAAATATTAACGTATAACAATGAACATTATTATATTTATTCAATATCCTACACTATAATAACCGTAGGGCTTCTTGTAGATACGTTCCTATAAAATTCGACAAAAAGGAACTAAAAACTTTCGAAAGTCTGATGAAAATTTTATTACATTTGCATCTGAAACTCAGTTAAACATGATTAAGAGTATTCCGATCTATTCTTTTCTGAATACAGTTAAAAATAACATTACGGTTTTAAATATTTAAAATGAAATATGCCACTCATTCATCCACAAGACTCAGTGACCCATCCGATTCCAATCCACCACAACAGGAGCTTAACTTCGACTGATCGTAATCTGAAACCTCTCAGCAGAGAGTAATAAAGAAAGATATTCCGTATGTATGGAGCGATCAACTATTCACGACGTTAACATAGGACGTAAAGTGACAGGATTTAACTATTTTTTTAAATGTCATCGTCCATAGTAAAAAATGGGGGTTGTGGCTAAGTCACAGCCAGACAGGTTGATCGATCAGGGTAAATAATGAGTTGACATAATTTTATTCGATCAGTACTTTGTCTATCGATGTTTTACGATGATTATAGTGCACGCTAGAAGTGACTTCAGACCCAAACTTAAACTCTTCAGATGAATGCTATTCAGAAACAAACCCTTATAATTGAATTTTATTAAAAAAATCTGAACTCGAAATATTTAAGTTTAAGATAAATATTTCAAGCTCAGAACCTTAGAATCAGAAATAAGAAAAACTGCCGTGGCATTATCATACCAATATCACAAATAAATCTACATAAACACAATGGGTTATGAACCTGACCGCGATCAGTTATAATGGCCAATGCCTGGCTGTAGACTCTTATAAATGCTGATGATAACTAAATGTTAAGCGGTGAATATTCAAATCTCCATCGCGGGCAATGTCTAATATACGTAACACTATACAAAATCAAGACAAAAGAAAACAGCATTAATAATTCAAACTAAATTAAACGCGAGCGCAGTCGGGTAGCCTGTTAGTACCAGCAAAAAGTTCTAAAAGAAAAGATTCCATTCAATAGCTTTGGCTTTGTTCACCTCATTATTAAACATTTCATTGTTTCTTTTTAATAAAGCAAGCGCTAGAGAAAATAAAGTTTTCAATTCAGTATTAAATAATCTTAGTAGGGTACCTAGCTATTCTGACCTCAGTATATAATTTGTATGCACGATAACAGTAAAGGCATTAAAAAAGTTAGGTGGAGAATTGATAGCTAAACAACCTTGTATTTACATAATTTATTTTTTTGCTAAATACAATTTAACATAATAATCACGCCTGTTTTTTCCTCCGTGGGTTTAGCAGAGATGTAACAAAAAGAGTTCCCTTGTCTGTATCCGAAACGCATCATCAGATCTATATGAAAATGGAACCATTTTGGAATAAACTCCTTTCGAAAAAAAAAATAGTTTTGCTAATTCGTCTATATATGACGGAGTTATGCCCGAATAAACATATAAAAAATATATATAAACATGTCTCTTTCTTTTTGAAGTCGTTTAAAAAGTAAATAACACTATGCCTGACTTGGGAATCCAGGACCTCAGACTCAGCAGTAATGCTTGTGACCGTAGACCATCGAAGTAGTAATTCATTTTTATTAGATATTCAGATTTTTATTGAATGAAAAAAAAATACTTTCTAGGGCCAATTGTTATGAAATGAAATGAAATGTTTATTTATGTGAGTAGATCTTAAAAGACACTTTTACACGTCAATATTTTGTTGGTCAATATTTTAAAAACTAGATGGCGCCGGCATTTCCTAGCTGACTGTTCCCTGAGAAGAAAAGCCGAAACAAACTCAGAGGTCATGGTCTCTTTTAAAGTCAAATTATTATATTATTTGAATTTTATGTGAGTCTAACAATGCAGGGATGTCTGGAAGGGCCCTTTGAAGAAAGAGCCATTGCAGCTTTGAGCTGACCTGACCTGTCCCAACAGACGGCATGTATGTAGCAGTCACCGTGTAGCTCAACCCTATTTTAGGGAGCTCAACGACCCGTCACAAGACGCTACCAGATTTGCAGGATATTTGCATAGGACATTTACAAGATACTCAAAACCACCAGACGAGTTATAAAGTCATGTGTTCAATCTAGCCTGTATGAATGTATGGTTCCCCCTAAGTCTTATTAGCCAAATTTACGTACATTTTGAATGAACAGTGGTGGTCCAGTGGTAGCGGCCGCGACTTACGAATTGTAGATCATAGCTTTTGTATAAATTATTTGCTCACCATTGCTCTCAAAACTGTGAAGCAAACCGGCCATAGAATCAAAAATTCGAAGACATGCGATATCTACCAAATCGCATGGAGGCCGTGTGGTGGATCGAGCCCCACTCCCTTTCACTGAGAGGCGGCCTTTGTCCTCACAGTCAGAGCATTATATACACCGTGAAATTGTAATGGTTGTTTTCCCGTAGCGAAATGGTTTTGTTTTGGTAATCTAATCGTTTATAAACAAATAAAATATTAGAAACAAAAATTGGCAGATTAACCATTGTGAAAAATCACCACGTGCGAGAGTTTATTTTGTTAAACATTTATGCATCGCTGTTCCCTTTGTCGGGTCACGTGCAATTCGAGTAGTACCCACAAGTTACCTCTACTGTTACTATTGAGTAGTGTTTTATCGAGTTGATGAATATTTTTTAAATTATTTTAAACAAAAAAATCTTTTTTTTTTTTACTCTGTGCTTCGAAAGTACACCTTATGGTAAGTTGATCTGCCGCGGAAAAACAACCATTAAAATTTCACGGTGTATATAGCTAAGATGATGGTGACATACATTTTATGACTAGGGAACTGGTGGATAATGGGGACTGCAGGTAGCCCAGTTAACTGCTACTGGATTCTAATTTGAAGAGAAAATAAACGCTTACTATGGTATACTGAGGGCCCTAACCTAATCATAACCATCCATCATTGTTGCCTTCATCTGTTGTATGTGAATAAATAAATCACAGGCGAAATGTGGCTGCACTATAACCTTCTGTGCGCTCTTTAGATGAATACTAGCGAAATGTAAGTTAAGCTATAATCTTAATCTTTTGCTCGTAAAAAACTGGCCATTTGCTAATCAGACCCGCACTCAAAGGGTTCCGTACCACAAAGCAAAAAACACCGAAAAAAAAACACGTTTTTTGTATGGCGAACCTTTTAATTTCTAACTTTATTATTTGTTGTTAAATCGACAACGGAAATAAATACTCTGCAAAAATTGCTAACGTCTACCTATTACAGTCCACTAGATACAGCCCGCTGACAGACAAACAGACGGATGCAAAGATGGACAGCGGAGGCTTAGTATTGGGTACGAAAATCTCAGTCGAGATGTGCAGGGTTACGTGTTATTTTCCATGTTTTATTGCATTCAGCTGACTTGAGAGAGTTCACAATCGCTGCATTTATATCGCGATCGAATCCTCGTGCGTGCTGAGTAGGGTTGCCAAGCGCTTGAATTCAATAAAAGTGAAATACATAAGGATATAAAGGGAGAGAATGTTTGTGAAAGTAGTTACTTTGTTTATAAGGCTTTACAATGACGCGCGATGGGTTAAAATAGCATTCACGAGTACATATACCTAAAGTTAAAAATGTACAAGAAATGTGTTTTTCTTTAAATATTTATTGTTTAATACTGTACAAAGGCATGAAGCCCTTCCTGCGCGAGTCCGACTCGCCCTTGGTCAGTATTTTTTTTTATTTTGACGTGAAAACCACTTTTTGCTCGGAGTACTGGTGGTAAGTTCATTTTTCTGACCGCCAAAAACATGTAAATTTTCAAACGCTAATAACTACGAGAGTACTAGAGTAATGATTGAGCATTTAAAAGATAGGTCATATTTGTAACAATTTTTAAGTCGGACATAATTTGCCTATGATGTCATGCTACGTGTGCATGCGCATGTGCGCGACCCTCTATTTTTCACAATGAGTCGAAATTCCAATTCGTATAACGCAAAAATGTCTTTAGTTAGAACACTGATTCTGGAGTCGTCAAGATTTAACAAAGCACAACTAGGGCACGGAGAGAAACAACAAAAATTGGCTAAAATATGGTTAAAATTTAATTTGAAGTTGACCATAGTAAAATAACTCAATAAATTGTGTCATAAAGTTTGCAGCAAAACAAATTCAATGAGTCTAAAATATCTACTACCGAGCAAACACAATACCTGTGGCAGTGCCTGAAACCTTAAGAAAATCTATTGCAAATAGCAAAATAGATTAAGATGTCGTCTAATAATGGCTGTGGTTCTGCTCAAAACTGAAAAAAATCATAACCTGTGAAACCTTACTTCATAAAAATGCAATGAGCCTACTAAATCTAGTATCAAGCGGATACAACGGCTATAGCTGTATCGGGAATCACAGGAACATTTATTACCAACCCTAATTAAAAACATCTTGTATAACGTTTTCACGAAAACAAACGGCGCGGACTAGAATTGCGCCTGCTTAATTTTTTTGGTAAGATGTTAAAGTTAGTTATTATCTTTCATATTTGCTGTGAGTACACCACATATTGTTTTCTTTCCTATCATATCATCTTGCAAACAATTCATTCACCCTTTCTTTGGTCATACCCAAAACCATCACCATCCACGATCATACACAAAACTTTTCTCACTCGCTCCTATCGCATGTCAAACCCACGGCCACCATTTCCCACACAATTTCTCGGTCAGCACCACACACTACAAGTAAGATTGTGTACCAACGTAACTCCGCCATCCCTGATGTCCTAGGATCACAAATATGTGGGTTTGGAACGTACATCGCTTTCAGTCGCGCACACTCGGTGTATGCCAAATATTTACAAGCTATGAGATATTTCATATGTATATTCATTTTGTTAAATTTTTCGGTTGCCGCACTTTTATTCAGAAATATGGACAGATGATATTCGTGCTGGGTTTCGAAGATTGCTCATAATTGTGGTAATTCTTATAATAATCGATATAATGACATTAAAATTTAATTTCACAACGACCTAATACGTTCCATAATAATTATCTTTAATATTTTTTACTTCACTTTCTGAAAGATTTAATCGACTTAGTTCTCTACCTATCCCCTTGAGAGATTCGTTTCGAGATAAAGTAATATTATAATTTGCTTTTAAGTTAAAAACTGTATTAAATTTTTGATCAAAACGTAATCCGGTAAGTTCTACAAAAAATGTAGATTAATCCGTAGCAACTTCGTAGAGGTGCTACGAGTTTCGTAGCGCCTACGAAATACTACGTCGATCGCGTAACAAAATGTAGGCATTCCTTTTAAAAACTTCTTGTTTAGTTAACAAGTTCGGCTTGACAAGAGCTTAGGGAGTTAACCTACTTTTTGTTTGATTAAAAAACAATATTATTTTTTAATTTCTCTTTCTTTCTTCGTACTGAAATATTCAAACAATTCAGGTTCTGACCAAAAGTTATTGCTGCTGGTAGATTTATTATTCAGCCGTGACTAGTCCAACGCCGATGTCAAATCATTGAGTGAACTGTGTTGCTAGAATTATGCCCATAAATCTTCTAAATTAAAATAATTTTTGCGCTCAAAATTACCTTACACTTAATTTAAAATATTTTAAGATTTATTATTCAGATTGTACGTAAATATTTCAAAAGTTTATGATGAAATTCAATTAGAGGCTCTAATGAAAGCATACCAGAATAAATGTTTGCTACTTATTACCATTTTACATTACATAACTAAATGTAATTCAGCCTTCGTCTCTGTTTGACTTACTATTTAAATTAATAAAATAAACAGATGCAATTAATATTACTACATCGTTGATCTAGTGGTGGCAAGTTCAGTAAACCTTTATATTTGTGACTCTGACTGTACTATCACCGTATCGATAGGAAAAAAATATAAGTTACACCGTTTTGTCTATGGGACAGCGCTACTGCTGAACATGAGGTCCTGGGTTCGATTCCTAGGTCGGGCAAAGTGGTATTGTATTTTGCCATCAGAAACTTCTTAGTAGCAGACGGGAGTTTGGATGTGTGCCCAGTTGATGGCAATAAGCTCGCCCTCTATTACATGGGACTTAAAAATAACTGGCGAAATTTGGGTGTACTATTAAGTCCGCCTTTGCCCAACCCTTCGGGTTTCCCCAAAGGCGTGAAGTCATGTAGATGCAATTAATCTGCTTGGCTTTTTCCCAACTTTGTTGGGGTTCCCTTCCAGTCTAACTGGATCCAGCTAAATAATAGTATTTACATGGAGTGTACACGCGCACTGACACACATTGTACATTTAGTGTTTTATCTATCTGTCACATTACTGCCGGTCATTCGGACGAGAGCTGTGGTCGAGTGCGCGTGTCTTTTTTGTTCTCGCTCGGCTATTTATATATTTCATTAACAAAGTATTAATGTAAAGTTTTGCGACGGTTTCAATCATTTTCCAACATGGAGTGACTGCTATCTGACAACGACAACCCAGTTACTGGGTAACACGATAACCCTTACTTAGGCTGATTGTCAGACTTTAGGGTTTCTGACATCCTTAAGTAAGTGCGTACTTCATTTCGATTTAATAATGAGAAGTATGAGTGTAGTTTGAGTTGACTCAAATATTAGGAAATCTTAACAATCCCTTCCTATTATCTCTTTAACTTCATTTAATCTTTCTGAAACCTTTTTGACTATTTTGAAATTTGATTGCTATCCTAATTTATTTAATTCAATATTCTATCTAACAAACTAACCAAAATTATTAATATAATAAGATTATTTTGTGTATTTATATATGGGCCTTAGTTGCCCTGTAATAAAACGATTATTACAATTATTATAATTAACCTATAATGTTTGTTCCCACTGCTGCGATACAGGCCTCCTCTCTGTGAGAGGGAGTGGGCCATAATCCACTACAAGGGCCCAGTACGGGTTGGCGGTTGTCTGGGCTCGAAACAATGACCTATAAGTCGTAAGTCACGACCGTTACAACTGGGCCACCACTGCTCTCTGAAATCATGTCAAATTTTTCATTAAATGTTTTTCTCGAATCTGACACAAGCCAGAAACTGCCTCCAGCTTCGTGCTTTTAAAACTTGACTGGAATTGAGTATAGCAAAAATCGCTATTACTTGTAAAGTATTACTTTACTTGCATAAGTAGGTCCTGACTTTATAGCTTGTACAGCGTTTGCAGGTAATGTTGTTAATTATCAATTTATTTAATTACTTTCTGGTCGTGGTTTGAACTAGGATCGATACGTTTTCAATTTGAAGCAAAGTTCTCTGTAGCTGGATACTTAGTTAGCGCAACGTAACATACTTAATTCTAGGAACATCGTAGGTACTCACGTTTATAAATAATGGATATATGGTATTCTAAAACATTTTAAAAGAGCAATTATGGAGTTGCTTCCTCATTCAATATGGAGAAACATACGAAACTACCTTTGGAAGAACCAGAAACAGTTCTAACTTCATGTAAATTTTGACATTCAAAAGTGCGTTTTAATGTCCTGCTTGAAATAAATAATTTGACTTTGACATGTTATAGGTACATGAACACTTTTTTAGCTGTATCACTTTTTTAGTAGGATAAACACACGGGGACTGCATGTGACAAGATGCATCGATACTTGTACATCAAACTCAACCACTCAACACTACGAAACTTTGCAAAAGAATTTGAAAATAGAATTGAAGTATCCATAGAACGTTACAGAAAACCGTTAAACTAAAGTAAACTACTCTCCTTCTAGAGGATTGACGATATCGCAAGATAAAAGAAATCTGTCTCTCAAAGATGGATCTTCCCTGACATTCCTAAATAGAATCAGTGATAAAGTCAAGCATTTTTATATCCTTTAACTCCAATTATTTTCGGCATCAAAAACTTTATACTTCGCTGAATTTGATACTCTCCAAATAAAACTTGGGAGCGACAGTTTTATCATTTTATTACTTAGATGCTGAACTTTTACCCTGGATCCAGAAGAAATGTGTGTGGACATAAATTCGACAAATCTTTAGTCAGATCAAGCCAAGTTGGCGGGGCCCCAGGGGAACAAATAGCCAGAATTTGTTTGGCCGCTTGTTTGCTCAACAATTTCATTCACCCTTTTGCATCCAGGTGAAATATTCGGAGAAAATCCAGGAATATGAATCGTTTGGAGTTTTATTTTTAGGCTGTCAGGCGCGGGCTTTTGTGGTTTTCAGTGTGGAGTTGGCTGTTTGTTAGTAGCGCGTTTATTGGTGAGCGGTTTTGTGGGCTGATAGTGATAGGGGAAAAAAGATTAAAATTTTGTGGGCTGATAGTGATAGGGGAAAAAAGATTAAAATTTTTCAACATACTCTCTCTTTTTTTTTTCTTGCTACATCTTAATATTATATTTTCTTTCTCATTCTTTATTTATTATTATTATCAACGAGGCTGCGTTTTTTTTTTCTATTTGTTTGAATGATCATGTGAAACGTCTGTTTTTAACCAACTTCAAAAAGGAGGAGGTTCTCAATTCGTTGGAACCTTTTTCTTTTTCTTTTTTTTATGTATGTTCCCCGATTACTCGAAGATGGCTGGTTTGAAAGGGTTTACTTCCCAGGTGGTCCCATGATCATCAAGTCAGGATCGGATGATGGGATCCTGGCGAAATAAAGAGAACTCTTCAAATTTTATAGTCACACTTGAAGCGATTTGGATAGTTTTTGGAAGAGTACTTTCTCGGAGTAGTTCCATTTCCATTTGGTGAAGATCTGATGAAGAGCTTCGGAGATAGGCAACGGAACTCAATAAATGATAGCAAATGGACTGGAATTGCTGAAATCTCTTGTCGGTCTATTGTTTACACTAGTTCATAACATAACATCACGCCGGTACGCTGTGAAGGGGTAAGCACATGTGAACCGCTAAAAAGTAAAAAATTAAAACTTAAAAAAAAACAACCGACTTCCAAAAAAAACACTAAAAGTGAAAAATAACTTTAATTTCGGAAGGTGGTAACAAAAAATTAAAATACATATCCAAAGTCACCGCCTTCCGAAATTAAAGTTATTTTTCACTTTTAGTGCTTTTTTTTGGAAGACAGTTGTTTTTTTTTTTTTTAAAGTTTTTATTCTTATTTAATACCAATCTTTAATAGTATCCTAACACGACCCCTTTAGTTAAGTTAAAATTATTCACGAATGATTATTGATTTTATTTCTGAAAGTAGGTTTGTACACACACTTTTACACTTCAATCATAGTTTTAAAACTAGATGAGGTCGAGATTTCCTATCAGACTATGAGAAGAAAGGCCGAAAAAACCTATTTTAAACAAGAACAAGTCTCTTTTAAAGTTCAGATATATTCTTGGTTAGATCATGTTAACATCATGTAGATTGGTGTTTGAAATCTACATACATGGTGTAATTTCAGGAAATACTAACCACAAAGATTAAGTGGACCTGTCCAGTCAGTGCACGCACGCATTTGTCAGTAATCGAGCAGCGCAACTCAGCGAAAAGAATTATTATTATTAAAGCCCCGATCACCATTTTATTAAGCCCACCTAACACAAAAGTTTTGTTTAACTCTTTTTAATTATAAAAGGAAATCCTACATTATAATCTGTAACATACATTTTAAACCATGATCAACAAAATTAAAAGCAGGTTGTACGCAGCGAGCGAAAATCTCATTAAGTATTGAAGTTTTATTACGTCGTCGCTCTGGTGCGTAGGGTTGGCAGCTGTCTCGATATTATAGGGAAAATAATTGTCAGGTTGATCTATCATTAGATATTATGGAAGGTTTGAATGTATCACGTCATGATATTTTGATCACTGGTGTTACAACAAATTTACTGTAATACTGTAAGCAATTTATGGCATAAACAAGTCGTTTTTATATTGGCCAAATTGATTGATTATACTGGCATGGTATAATTGTAAAATAATAGATAACTATGCCACAGATCTCATACATTTTTGCGCATCAATCATCATCAAATTAATGTAAAGACATCACATTATTGCTTATTCACGTTTCTAGTTAAAAATCGTCGATCATTTTGCATATTTATAGCGTTCTATTTAAAAAGTGTTGGAACAAATGAAAAGTATTAAAAAGAGGAATCTGCGATGTGAGAATTTTCTTCACAGGTGATGGTCATATAGTCTACAAAAATATGTTTAGGGTGGGTTTTATGTTTTCCAGAACAACATTTCCTACCTAATACAGCCGTGCAGTTTTGCAATGCATCTAACACTACTCATTGCTCCCAAAAGTCCTTTAAATTACATACATTTGTTAATATGAACTGTGAAATAGGCCATCCCTAGTCGACTGTTATAACTTCTGGGTAGGTACGATACCATCACACGAAATATACCTGTGTTGCAGTAAAATGGATAAAACATTTCGTCGTAAAATCACTGGGAAATTGATCAAAAGTGTTGATACGTTCTAGATTTTTTTCTGTTGTTGATTTACTGAAGTTGGTTTTCAATTGAAAGCCAGTAAATCCCGAATCCTGGTATTATTCCAGATGGATTATACTATTTAAATACAATTTAGGATATTTGGTACCGCTGTTATTAAAATCGATGTTCCAGAAGAATAAAACACAAGCTGACGATTGAAGATTTTTAGGGTGCGAAATCATCAAATAACTTCTCCCGCTCTGGGTGGAGCGGGAGGGCGTGTCAGACTTCTACTGACTAAAACCCACCCATGTTCCCTCAGTTGCCTGGGTGCCAGGGGCCACGATATCTCTTCGAACAACCCACACCCCTGGCAGGCATCGGCCCTTGCGAGCCCCACCAGCTGGTGCTGACATCTTTTTGAGGCACGCGTGGAACACAACGCACCGTCGACCCGGGCTTGGTCGTTACCGGACAGCGAGCTACCCATTACTCGCCGTCCGCAAGCCTGCGCCTGCGGTGGCCGGGTATCAGCCTGGGATTACTGACGCCCAAGGCATCTTCTGCGAAGGCTACGGCCGTGAGGGCGTATGTACTGCCTCTCCCTCACGTGCGCCGCCTCCCTCTTTGCGAGCATCACTGCTTCGCTGAAGGAGGTGACGGCTAACCATGCACTCTCGCTCCGTACCATGGCCTACACCAGAGCCGGACGCGAGAGATCGCCGCCACCGATCGCCTCCACGAGGACACGGCGGTGCTCCGCCCAAGCCGGGCAGAAATCCACCGTGTCCTCAGGGCGATCTTTGCAGTGGAAGCACTCGGGCGTTTCCTCCCGCCTTATCCGAAACAGGAACCTCCCGAAACAACCGTGTCCGGTAAGGACCTGTGTCGGGCGGAAGGTGAGGACGCCATGCCGCCTCTCAAGCCACTCCTCAAAGAGGGGACTTCGCGCGGCAATCGTGGCGTGCCCAAAGATACGCTTATTAAGGTCGGTTCGTGAATGCGTGAGCATCCATTACATATCGTGCCTCGGAAAGCGCGTAAAGCCGTTGGCTTTCATTTATAGTTCTTTGATAATCGTTACGGGTAATAGTCAGACGCTCGAAAGTCTGACAGCCAGTCTTAACAAAAGGTAAACTGATTTGTGGAGGTCAGATAGGCAGTCACTCCATGTAAAATACAGGTACTAAGTTGCATCTGGTTAGACTGGAAGCTGACACCTACATAGTTAAGAAAAAGCTAGGCTAGGCGGATGTATCCGCTTTCGCAGTTTTACGGCAACACCAGCACCTCATTACGAGTTCACGTTAAAGTTTTCGACTATGTCGACTGAAGAAGGCATGTTTTTGATGTACTGTTACAATCTTATTTCGACTTACTCAAGTTCAGGCAGAATCAAGGCAAAGTGAATTAAAATAATTTTAATTATCATGAAGGAGTGTTGAGAATATAATTATACAAATTTAATTATCATTGGCAAACCCAATGATAATGAAATTTGTATTATTATTTTTGGTTGCAGTAGAGAATATCTGTGAGTAAAGTATTATTTTATTTTATTCAATCTGTGTAATTGTATAGATAATTAAAAAAAAGATAAAATACTCCATTTGTTAACGCCAAAAAGAGAAAAAGTTATTTTAAATGGTAAGCAGTAATAACGTTCCACTGCTGGGACACTGCCTCATGGCGCACATCCTCCCACAGGCCTCCTGTAAGCGACATAATCCACCACGCGCACCCGTTGCGATTTGGGGTTATGGCTGATCTTTGCGTTATGCTCGTGAACGGATGCTGCGTGTGGTGACTGGTCGGCTTGCTGACCATGATTTTGTTATTGCTTGCCAATAATTACCTTTATTTATTTTACGCCCATGGTCCTAGGTTATCATTTGTAAACATAATCCAACATTGCATATGTAAGCTCACACGCCATTTGTACCAGGAGGCTTTTATTTTGGTATATGCTTTGTTTACTTTTTCTTTTTGTGCTTGAATTAAGTTTTCATTTTATTTGTTGGTATAATAGCATGGCTAGCTGACATATGACAATTTTTTAAGTTTTGTGTCTCGTAATGTTTGGCTACCTATGTATAGAATCTAATTTATCTAACTAAACAGACAGCTGTGCTGCTGGGGAGTTTGTTGCGCCACTTTTTCTTCTCAGCTGGCGGGCGTTTTGGGGGACTGTCTAATGTAATTTTGACATTCGAAAAGTGCTGATTCTCAGCCTAATTTGAATAAAATGACTTTTGATTTTGATCTGAAATTTTTTGTTCTAGAACCTGCCGGTTTCCTCACGATGTTTTCCTTCACCGTTTTGAGAGCAGTAGTGACGAAATAAATTACACGAAGTAAAACACCTGGTTTCGAACCACGACCTACAACTCGTAAGTCGGGGCCGCTACAACTGAGCCACCACTGCACTCGTGCTTGGTACATGAAGTATCCCAGCGTACTCGCTACTCATTACTCGCCAACTCGTTTTTTGTTGCCAGCTCTACTCCCTTCTCGTGGATCTCCGGCGGTGGGACAGGTGCCTTAGTAGATCATCATCATCTGCCTATTCAAAACTATGTTAGGGTCGGCTTCCAGTCTAACCGGATGCAGCTGAATACCAGTATTTTACATGGAGCGATTTCCTTTCTGACCCCCACAACCCAGTTAGCTGCCTTAAATTGAGGTACCTACGTAACTGAGCAAATCGGCACTTTCCCACCTGGAAATTACTTATCATAAACTTCATCACGAAAAATATATACCCCAGACGGATCTGCAAAGAAAACTTAATGACATATCTAACGATGTCTACTCTTTAGTAGGCCACTTCTAAAGTTCTAGTTTCTTAAATTCTGTATCTTTTTCTATTATTATTATGACAGTAGAAAACTCTTTATAATACTTTTCTCGTTAATAAGTTTCAAAGTAAGAAAAGTTCTTTATTAGTGCTAACATGTCTGGCCTGTGTGTCTGGCATTTTGACATACTTACTGACTTATAAAAACTTGCTTTCTTTCAAATAGAATACTTCTAGACTTTTGCTCGAGTATTAAACCCAATAAGATTGAATATTTTTTATGTTATTGGTTACTGGCTTTTGCCCGTGACTTCGCCCTCGTGGATGTCGGAAAATATCCCACGGTAACTTACTACCGGGATCAAAATATGTTAATACAGGTTATAAACTATCTGTGTGCCAAATGTCATCCAAATGTGTTCAGCCGTTTTTGCGTCAATTCAGAACATACAAAAAGACAAACAGACAATAATTCTAAAACGAATTTTATCGGGATCAGACTCGTTCCTACAACCGGTGGAAATCGTTACTTTTTTTTTTCAAGAATAATTAATGTACAGTTTTGAGTGAATTGTGTGTTCGGTGGAATTTCTCAGTAGTTGCCCGGGGTCTGGATTATTTCCCATTTGATGACAATAGGTTCGCCCCCTATTACATGGGACTATGTTTACATAACTGGCGAAATGTGGGTGAAATAGCTACACCTCTGCGTAACCTCTACCATTCGGGGCAACAAGGCGTGACGTTACGTTGTTGTTATAACTAAAAATCGCTTCTGATATCTGTCTTCGCAACCGTGTTGTTTTTCTAAACTACGCAACGAATTTTTATGCATTTTTCACCATCATTTATTAACTTAGGAAAACATTGTGAAGAACCAAAGATTATAAGACATGTGACTTCTACCCACCCGCTCTGGGCCCTCGTGATGGATTACAGCGTACTCCCTCTTGATGAGAAGAGGCCATGTGGCCCAGCAGAAGTCTTTATGTTTTGTAAAGTTATAAAACCCGTGTGAATCAAGCGCAGGTCGCTACTATTATAATAGCAATGTTAAAAATCGCTCTAGTTTTTAACAAAATGTAAAACTTTTCACATTTTCAGTATATAGAATGGAGCAAAATCCAAACTAAGCGGTAAGCCTGTAACCATTAAAACCGGATTAAATAGGGTTTACATGCTGTTACGAGCACGGATTTATATTCGTTTGTCCTTCAATCATTGAAATTATTATTTTATGATCACAGGATCAAAATCGATTGTACAATGTTACCCAGTTACTGGATTATAGAGATCAAATAGGCAGTCTCTCCATGTAAAAAGCATCTATGCAATGATTAAGAATATGAAAATTATAATCCTGAAGAATATATTTCTGAATGATTCTGACTGATCATCTGCATGGCCTTTTTTCAACTGTACATCCACCTACCGGACTCTTTAAAAAGTAAAAAAGAAGTGTCCGAGTACCATCAACAAGAAAAGAAGAAGAAGATGGGTTGCTCTAACCGAACATTTATTTTACGTCGATGGTCCTCGGTTATCATTTGTAAACATAATCCAGCATTGCTTATGTAAGCTATCACGCCATTTATACCAAGAGACTTTTAATTTGGTATATGCTTTGTTTACTTTTTATTTTTTGTGCTTGAGTTAATATTTCATTTTATTTGTTGGTATATTGGCATGGCTAGCTGACATAAATGACAAATTTTTAAGTTCTGTGTCTCGTAATGTTGATTACTTTGCCTATGTATATATAGAATCAAGTCTATCCGACTAAACAGACAGCTGTGCTGCTGGGGAGTTTGTTGCGCCACTTCTTCTTCCCAGCTAAAGCACTAGGAAGTGGTGAAGGGTGGGCGTTTTGGGGGACTGTCTCATGTACTTTGACGTTCGAAAAGTGCTGATTCGCACCCTAATTTGAATAAATGACTTTTGATTTTGATTTTGATTTCGAATGCAGCTAAATATCAGTATTCTATATGGAGCGACTGCCTATCGGACCTTTGCAGCCCAGTTCAATCAACTCAGCCTATCGCAGTCCACTGCTGGACATAGGCCTCTCCCAGGCTGCGCCACAACATTCTATCCAACAGCCCAGTTACTGGGTAATATTTGGTAAGAGTGGTTGTCAGATTTTCGGGCTTCTGACTACCCGTAACGACTGTCAGAGGTCCACCAATGACACATGGGACCAACGACTTAACGTGCTTTCCGGGCCAACCGCAGAAAGCGTAGGTTAACCTGATCGGTCGGCCGTGCGGAACAAAAATAAACTCGAAAAACGCGAGTCACTCTGCAGAAAATCCTAACATCTGATTTTCAACCCACAACATACCGTTAACGCCAGCTACCATTACACACAATAAAACCCTATGATTACCCGACTGACAGAAATTCAGCCGTTATACGCCACCCCCTATCAATCTTTCAACATCTTTCTTTCCTGACCTATTTCCCTAACATGCCCGATAAAATGCGAGCCCAAAACCATCAATGAAAGAATGCATAAATCACTTAACAAACAATATTCATAGGAAAAAGGCCACTCGGACGTTCTGATACGAGAACTATTCGAAATCTATTCATACATTTATTCATGAATTGTCTCGATTGGTACTATTGTCATCCACAACTACAATATTTTGAATACGATCGCAACATTCGCTACGTCCTAGTTTTAAGGTTGATTTTTGATTAATGTAGTGGTAAAAGTAAAGTTGTCAATCGTAAACAACTTACAAACCCATTTGCAGTTAAACTAAATTGTAGCGCGAAGGTTTAGAGGGCAGAATTGAGTTTGGCGGCCGTAGATATAAGTTTGTATTATAGAAACGGAGTAACAAGTACTTTTCAGTGGATTTTGGGTGCTGATCCTCAACTTTTATAGCAAATGCTCGGCACCTAACGACAAAATATGCTTGCTTGTTTTTATTGTATAATATTTCGGTATTTATATTATCGAAAGAAAGGTAGCCCAAAATGTGGCCAGGTGTGGTTCAAGTTAAGAAAGACTGATGTGTTTTCTTTATTTTTAAAACGTCTGTTGATATGCATACCTACAACTCCCAATGATCGCTACAGAATAGCTGCCAATATTATTTTATAGGAACCGTACCATATATATCACCAGTGGCCCAGTTAAGAGCGGTGGCCCAGTCAGCAACGGTAGCCCAGTGAGGAGCGCTGGCCCAGTGAGGAGCGGTGGCCCAGTGAGGAGCGGTGACCCAGTGAGGAGCGGTAACCCAGGGAGGAGCGGTGGTCCAGTGAGGACCGGTAACCCAGGGAGGAGCGGTGGCCCAGTTAGGAGGAGACCTGAGTAGTAGTAGGGAGTAGTAGGCTGAATATGCACATTATGCACTAACGGATTGGTGACATAATGTGCCCATTCTGTGGTGTAATCACAAAAATTAAGAAAGCAAAAAATTGGCTTTTTACCATCTGGATCAACAGTTTTAATAGTGTTATTAAGACAATCTTTTCAAGCTAAGTTAATCTGATTATAGCAAAAAAGCTTCTTTCTGGTTTAACGATTAGTATTTTATTATGCAGAAACTTTCGAATTGTTCTTCTACAAAATAAATACGTCGTCACTCACTTCTTATGTCTTATAACATACTCCCTGGATGAAAACGTAACAGCACATTACTATATTTAACAAATATTATCAGTACAGTGAACAGAATACTGAACGATAGATTTTTGTACCAAAGTATCAAACGAAAACAAAACTTCTTGCCTAATTTGACATCCATTGCGCCATTTACAGTACAATACCTG
Organism: Polymixis lichenea; assembly: GCA_949091785.1. NCBI lineage: Eukaryota > Metazoa > Arthropoda > Insecta > Lepidoptera > Noctuidae > Polymixis > Polymixis lichenea. The sequence goes on from OX420948.1 coordinate 1,600,372, forward strand.
AGTCAGAACTTTGTATGGTGGTATACAAAATGCAATGTATTTGAAACAGTATGTTATTTTCTTTTGTGATGGTATGATGAAAATTTTGTTCGCATTTCTACATCTCAATTTTGTCTGACTTCTGGGTATTTTGGCGTTGACTAATTAATTCACTGTTTATACCTACCCGTATATTTATTTTATTTAGACTGGATTGTCTTATAACGGATCAGTTTGAATTGATTTATGTATACTTTTTTTAAAGCCGTTGTTTGTTTGTTCAAACGCGCTTAGATAAGAATCTTCTTTGATAAAAATCTTTTTGCATTTGATAGCCTATTCCTGGAGAATGCTCTAAGCTACTTTACATCACGCTAGGGTCCTTAGGAGCCGCGTAAAAACAAAAGTCACGAGGTAATAACGCGGCCAGGCGATGCTATGCTACGGAATGGGTCGGGGAATAAGAGATTACACGCGGACGAAGTCGCGGTCAGAAGTAGCGAAACAATGCAAAATCTCTCTTGCTTTTTAACCACCAGACACAGTTGCTGTGTTCAGCGCCCTAATTGCGTAACTCACTTTCAATCACAATCTGATTCATTTTGCAGGATATAACTATAGGAAACCAGAACGGAATGGGACAAGAAAACTTTACTTTACACGGAAGTAACTTTAAAATTCACTGACATGTCCTTTTAAACCACTTTGCATCTAAAAATAGCAAATAGGTGGCGTGCTAAGCAACTTTCGGAAATAAAATATATAATATTATTTTAATCAAGTTTGCAACCGACTCCCGTTCACTAACCAGAGACAGTAATTTTAGCACCGAAAGTCAGTTGCAGAGATTCGTAACTAATTAAACAAAAACATTTACAAACTAATATGCACCTAATCAACAAGATTTAGTTACATTAAAAACAAAAGCTAACATTACTAAAGGATTGCTTCATATGTTCGAAAAAATCGTCTGCTCAGCAACGTAAATAACGCAATGAATGTTGTTGAACTGTCAAAATGAAAGCCTTATACAATAACCTTCGTAGAATAGTCATTAAAAAATTATATTCTATGCTATACAAGCTTCTGCCCACAGCCTGGCCCGAGTGGATGCTGGAAATGATAGCGCAGGTAGGTGCTATCGGACTGAAAAGTAGCCTATGTCCTTCCCCAAGACGCCATCTATTTCCTCGCCAAATTTGATCGAAAGCCGTTCAGCTTCTGCGTGTAAAAGTAACGTATTTACAGAATTACTTTCGAATTTATAATATTAAAGTATGGATTTTTTCATAGTAATGGTGCCTTATAGACCCTTATCAAGAGGCAGATTACACTGTTCAAAAGAAAAAAATCTTCGAAAAACATCTGTTCTTTGTTTGATGGAATATTTCCATGAAACTTGATTCAATCAATTATGTCTTTTATCTACGACATAGTTTTTCTTTTTGTTGGTCGTTGGTTAGCCGGCTGAAATATAATCCGTATGGTAACGAAACCACAAAGTAAAAAGCCACTATGGTGGAAGTAAAAGAATAATAAGTACCTAGTAGCCTTAGTAATAGCTGAAGGTCGTGGGTAAGAACCCAGGCATGCACTCTCATTTGCGTATGTTATATCATAACCTCCATGTGGTACCATACGTCTTTACGTCTAGTTGCTTTCAACTCAAACAAAGCAACACAGCTAGCACCATCTCATTTCTTCCCGTGGGTGTCGTAAAGGCGACTAAAGGACTTACTACGGAATGGGCAGCAGCGTTTCATATACATTTTACCACCATACTGCAATCGGAAGTACGACCTGCCAAACGTCCTCCCGCTCCCCGTTTTTGGAGAAGGCCTATGTGCAGCAGTGGACGTCTTGCGGCTGAAATTATGACGATGATATGATCAACTCTGCTCTCCAAACGGTGACGGAAAACATCGTAAGGGCCCCAACATGCCCTAGAACCATAAATTCGTAGACATCAACTATCCCGCATAGGGCCCGTACGATGAATTATGACCCACTCCCTCCCAAAGAGAGAAAGCCTGTGTCCCAGCGGTAGGCACAGTTATAGGGTTATTTTTAATGTATGTTGAGTACCAAACTCAAGCAAGCATATTGGTAGTTGTAGTTTCTGAAATAGCCACCTTACTGTTATGTTAATACTCGAATCTATATTTTTCAAATGGTACTGAAAAGCTCTGCTCACAAAAATTCTAATATTGTTAAATGCTTAACTAGCCAAATCCTACTTTCTATTGTATAGTATTATATATGTGAATGTTTCGTTGGATGTTTGTTACTTAATCACGAAACAATGGCAGAATTGATTTGGATGAAATTTGGCATACATATAGTTTGTAACCCACAATAATACATAGGATACTTTTAACCCCGATAGTACTGTCCACGAACGTACGTTCCCGTGGGATAATTTTCGCCCTCTACGCGGGCAAAAACGAGAAGCTAGTTGTAAAATAAAATAAATAACCAATCAAAAAGCTCTGTGATTATGTTAGCTGTGGAAGTAGAAAACAGATAAAAGCTACCAGAATGTGTTTTAAATACCAACTTAATTTTCTGGACGCCATACAATTGAAAATCTAGCAGTCATTTCTTAACTTTAAATAACAACTAAATAAACCACTGCAACCTATAAAGTTATGACCTAATAAAAGCGATCGCCCCACGGATTCGCGATCGCCGCAATTAGTGACAAATTAACGAGACAATCGTGTTTATGTGCAACTATCGCTTATTTGAGGACACGAGGTAAATGTTATAAAACACTTTAAATTTTCACTTTTTCCTTTAAATGCTGCTGATACCCTCCTCCTGCCTCTTCATTTGAATCGTAAAGGATCTCGAACTCCAGGCGCGCCGGAACTACAAAATAAATATCATTCAATCTTCGTTCAAAGTTCATTCCAAGTCGGAAGTTGTGTTCCTGGGCCGCTGAAATAACACATAATATATCTTTATTTATATGTTACCTTAGTACGGCGGAGCGAAGTTGACGTTTCGTTTTGAAGATACTATGTGTGTGTTTTGCTGTCACATTTTGGGAAACCGCGTTGTAATAGCATTAATAAAAAAGATATTATGTAGGTATGTGAGTCTACGAGTAATATATACAACTACCTACATAACACAGAAATAAATGAAACCTAAAATTATTGCCGAATGAGTTGGTATAAAAAAACTGGTTTCAATATTGATGATGAATTCGAACATTCATACACTGGACAATACAGTCGATATCTTTCTTCCATATTTCAAGTAAATAAAACGGGATCCCATCTTTTCGTACGATCTTTTTATTTTACTAATATATTTTGCCATAACTGTTTTTTTTTTGGTATAATATTTTTTTGCCATTGTTATTTCTGGCTTACAGAAATTTCTTGGCATAATTTTCTTGTTGGATAATTTGTTTTAGGCTTAATTTCAATTTGCATAGTAATAATTGGAGTAATGACTATTAGAATAATAGTGTTAAGGCATACAACATTTTGGGAATAACGGTAACCAATTTTATTGGTTAATACGCGTCTTCTGATGGGATAAACCACACCAATTGCATGCAGTAATGCAGTATAAGGCTAAATCTAAGAAGGTCGGACGACCTATTTCATATGGAACGACAACCCAAAATAGGACATGAAATACTTCGACATAGGAATAACGTTTTGGAAGGACATGGCTGGAGACAGAAACACGATCAAGAATGCGGCTAGCGGTATCGATAAAAAACCAGAAACTGGTAACAGAGAGAACTCTGAAGACGATTATGAAAACAACAACTCAGAACATAGCGAAGCAACGGCATAGAAAAGAGCTAAGAAAACAGTTGAACCTACCCAAGAAGCTCGATCTGAATCAACATGCCAAGATGCCCGCCCTCCTATAAATAAATACCACCGTCTCTCCACTAGTCCAATGCTTACTCAAGGATGCATATCCGGTAGGCCCGCAATCCTTTCCTATCCTATGGGCAGGGCACCCGACCATTACCGCGCCCCCCGGTCTACTTCTTGATATGCAATGGCCTCTGTAACACCATGAGGGATGAGGCTCCAGAAGCTAGTGTAAATCTTGGGATTCATTCCATTAATCGAGTCTGGTCAAGCCACGCTGGGATCGGTGCATTTCATTTCAATTCGTTAATTTCATTTCATTTGTAATCAAATGTAGTGTATCAATAGGTGGTACGGCGCACCTGGTTTGGCTGCCACTCGCCAGATCCCTTTTATTGTAGGTAAATCGGTTAGGTTAGAACAGTGACCATTAATGCGCGAAGGTGCGTTAAAGTCTGCGTCGGAGCGTAACTGTTGCGAGCTGGTGTACACTGAGAATTCGAAGCGCGTCATTTCGGCCGTTTTGTGTGAAGCCGTAATACTGTTACTTTATTATACTGTGACTCAGCCTCTAACAAAAAACACAAACAACACTGCAATATTGTAACATAATCCGTCTTTATTTGTCACTGGCCAAGTGATCTATGGCTGGCGTTGAGAACGTTATTAAGTTAATGCAAAGAGGTTCCATTTTCTGGATGTGGCTACGGTATTGTTCTATCGTGTTGTGGTGACAACTATACCGTCTAAACTGACGTATCCTTACAACTGGATTTCAGGGTTTTCCGCTCTATTAACATCCAGAAACCCGAAAATATACTAGAACTCGACATTATCCATCGGGCAGTAGCCCTTCAGACAAAATATCCGTCTCGTCAGAGAATGCTCCCTTGTACACATGTATTCACCGAAGGGTTTGTCAGAGCGGTACCATTACTGTGTTATTCCGTAAAAACTTACTACCTATGTAGGTAAATAATACTTAGGTTTTTCTTGCAACAAATTAAGATTTTCTTATTATTTACAAAAGCCGTGCATACCTTTTGTGTCAAAAGACACAAAAACTCCGGTGTGCACCAAAAAAATTACGTCAATTTGCCCTGAACCAAATAAAGCAATTCAATACCACGTCAGACATAAAACTAGATCCAGGCCAGACTAGCGTAATTAACGAACCACGTAACATAACTTTACTCTGAATTTATTTACTTTGCTTTGGCAAAGGACTCAGTTGCTTCGTAATTTTAACATTAAAATTTAAAGCATCAAATTACCACAGGTAGGTACGTACAATAAAATCTGCTATTAATTAATAGAAGATTTTGTTGTTTAATTTTACTTTTAACTTATTTGCTTTAACTTTGTTTTGTTTTTTTTTTATAATAATTTGGGTATAATAATACATTAGCCTTTGCCAGCAGCTCGTCCACATGGAGGTCCATAAATATCCCACAGGGACGTACTACCGGGATAAAAAGTTACAGATGGGTGCAAAATTTCATCCAAATCCATCCAGCCAATTTAGCGCGTAATAATTTTATAATGTAATTAATATTATAATAAAATATTATTACCCGCTAAATCGGTAAAAGTAGGATATCCAATGATTGTACATAAGTTAAGTTTAATATAAATCAGCATTGCAAAATGTCGACACACGCTATTTCAACCCATCTGTAACTGTAGAGTTTCTTAATTAAAATATTCTATGAAACAGTATCTATTTGGCAGGAATACATACATACATTAACGCTTACTTCCCATGTGGTACGCAGAAACTACAGTACGCCACCTGCTGCGATTCTTACATACACCTTTTTCATACAGCTGGAATATTTCGACTAAAGCTTTAATTTGGTAGAACAACGGGAAAGCAATGGGAATTAGTTTAAAACACAAAATCGGACTAAAATCTTATTTCCTGCAATACTGCTGATCAAATTATTCCAACACGATTAGAATGTTGAAACATATTTTTAGCCATGCATTTTCCTTGAATTTGTGATGCATACGGACAATATAATATTGATAAACTGATTTTTCTAGTTATTTCACCGCATGGAGTTCGGATTTAAACTGACCAGTGGCTTTTTATTCCTATTTGCAATGCGACTATTTTTTTTGGATTTTTTTATAACGGCTTAAGCAGAAATTAATATTCAACTGTGTACTCAATAATTTCTAGGTTATAAACAGATATAAGCGGTTCTAAGCTACAGCTAGTCACAACTAATAGTAATACGCTCATTCATGATTGCGATTTACACGAAAGTAATTTATAAAATATCTCAACAGTTGAATATTGAAGCAGTTTATCAAGAAGATACATAACCGGCAATGTTTCATAACAGACTAATAAGTATTTTATTTAAGGTACCTAGTGGGTGTGTGCCGTCTGGTGTCAGACTAAAAGAATAGCACCACCGCTTTCTTACCCTGGGTGTCGTAGGAGGAAACTATGGGAACTAATAGAGAATGGGCAGCAGCGTTCTCTATACATTTTCAAAACCATACTGCGATCGCCAACCCGCCTGCCAAGCGTGGCGATTATGGCAAACTCCCCTCAAAATGACAAGCACCAAAAATAAATGGCTCCTAGTGCCCGGCGGCCCACCTACCCTTGGCTATGGTAGCGGTCAAGGCCACGGTAAGGCAAGGGGTGCAAAGAATCCCCGAAAGAGATCCGGCTACGAAGTCTACTACTACTACGCTCCGTCCTGCACGGATTCAAGTCCAAAACCCCGAGACTTTTCAACTCGAACTTCAGAATTGTTCCGACTGTCTAGGGAGCTCTGTGGACGATTTTAACTATGGGTTTGTGGAAACTGTCCATACGGTCGGGTCTAAATTTTTCAAGACACGTCGTATCAGTAAAAATAAGAGACGTTCCGATCCTACTTTGCAGCTCAAGAAGGAGAGGCACGAGATGATCCTGCAATGTCCAGGCGATGCACTCAAGTACTGGCAGCTTAATAGACAGATCTCTAAGTCCTTGAAAAGCGACCTCCGCTTAGCATGACTCTGAAGCAGTTCAAAAACAACAAGGCGCCGGGTGATGACGGAATCACGGCGGAACTCCTAAAGGCCGGCAGGAAACCCGTTCTTAAGGCCCTCCAGAAGCTAGTTGATTCCGTCATTCAAGAGAGCAAAACGCCACAGGCATGGAACAGAGGTGTGGTGGTACTTTTCTTCAAGAAGGGTGATAATGCCCTTCTTAAGAATTATAGGCCCATCTCACTTCTGAGCCATGTCTACAAGCTGTTTTCCAGAGTCATCACGAACCGTCTAGCGTGCAAGTTTGAGGACTTCCAGCCTCCCGAACAAGCTGGGTCTCATAATGGCTTTAGCATAGTAGACCACATACATACGCTGCGGCAGGTTATACAGAAGAAATAGTTCAACGAAGAGGATAGCGTTTGTGGACAACGAAAAAGCCTTCGATTCGACCGAGACCTGGGCTGTACTGCAGTCCCTCCAACGGTGCCAGATTGACTACCAGTACATCAAGGTGTTGAAGTGTCTGTATAAAAACGCCACTATGTCAGGCTAGGACCAGACCTCAAAACCTATCCTTCTGCGGCGAGGTGTTAGACAGGGAGACGTTATCTCTCTGAAACTGTTCACCGCTGCACTGGAGGATGTCTTCAAGATTCTGGACTGAAAATGGGGTGGCATTAACATCAAGGCGAGTACATCACTCACTTTCGGTTTGCCGATGATATAGTAGTCATGGCTGAGACTATGGACAACCTCAGTACAATGCTCGATGACCTCAGTAGAGCTTCCAAAAGAGTGGGTCTAAAAATGAACATGGACAAGACAAAGGTCATGTCAAATGCCCTTGTAACACCCACTTTCATAACAGAGACGCTGCACTCAAAGTTGTGGATGAGTACGTTTACCTAGGACAAACTGTCCCATTAGGAAGGTCCAACTTGGAGAAAGAGGTCAATTGTCGAATCCGACTCGGTTGGGCAGCGTTCGGGAAGCTACGCAATATCTTCTCGTCCTGCATACGGCAGCGTCTCAAGACGAAAGTCTTTGACCAGTGCGTGTTGCCAGTGACGACATATGGAACCGAAACGTGGTCGCTCACAATGGGCCTCATAAGAAGGCTTAAAGTCACACAAAGGGCAATGAAGAGGGCTATGCTAGGAGTTTCCCTACGTGATCCAATCACGAATAAAGATATCCGTAGGAGAACCAAGGTAACCGACATAGCCCGAAAAATTATCAAACTTAAGTGGGCAGTGGGCAGGGCACATTACCCGCAGGCCGATGGGACTGGAAGGTTCTGGAGTGGCGACCGCGTACCGGAAGACGTACCTAATGTTGGAAGGCCCGACGACCGATGACGACAACCGACGACGACACAAGGTGGACCGATGACCTTGTGAGGGCCGCAAGAGTCCGCCGGATGCGAGACGCACAGAACCGGTCAAAGTGTGTGTGTTAGCTTGGAGATGCCTATGTCCAGCAGTGGACGTCTTTCGTCTAAAATTATGATTGATTATGATGACCTATGTTTTACAGTAGCTTCTGCCTGTGACTGTGTCCACGTGACAAGGCCCCCGACGCGCAATGCGGCGGGTGTTGCATCCCATCGCCTGCCCGCGCTATTCACTTTTTTTCACTTAGTGTTCTTTCTGACACTTTTATTCTTGGCTTCTAAGAGTCGCAGCATAACTTTTTCATAATTGAGCTATCAAATCCAAAAAATTTTTTTTTAAAATCTCACCTAGAGGTATACATACAGGATAAGTTATTATCCAGTGCGCAAAGTGTAACCATTAATTCAGCATATTATTCTAGAGCCCCCACCGCAGAATTTTTTTGTCGGTAATACAAAAAAAAAATCAGCTGTTCCATATATTTTGACCGAGTAGGTATTGCACTTTTCTATGAAACAGCTGATTTCTTTTTGTAAATTAACGTAAAATTTCTGCGCAGGGGTCTAGAATTATATGCTGAATTCATGGTTACAGTTCGCGAACTGGATAAAAACTTATCCTGTATAGAATTTTATAAGGTATGTGTTTATCAGTATTGTAAAACAGTATTGTATGGCTAATAATAGGTTTTGCTGTATAACTAGGTTAAGTATAAAACATGCGAATGGACTACAGACTAAGAAATATTTAAAAACAAAAGGTTCGATTTTGTGCTTTTTACTTATAATTACGTTTAAATTCCAGGGGAAAATAAAGATAATAAAAAAAAAGAATGTTATGAAATTAGTCGCTTATGATTTTTTTGGCTACATTTACGGTTTTAATGATTTGTTTTTTTACCGTAGATTTATTACAGTTAAATACATTACATAAAATATCCATTATCACCTTCAATGTTACAAGTAACAAACTTGGATTATTTCCATTTAATAAACTTACTTAGACTAGCTGATTCGCAATAACGCCACTGTAATTTTGACGAGCATGTAATAATAAAACCTTACCACTGACCAAAAGCTCTAGCACGTGGTAAAGGTAAATACGCTCAAAGGCACAGCCCTAAAAACCCGAGCCAAACAGACGAGCTGCGGTTGCTAACACGGTTACCTAGCTAGGCGCATCGCCGCAGTTTAGTTAGGATGCGTGCGTACATTGACCTTTTAGAAAGAGTTACAGGTTGGTTGTTATTATCACAGGTAGAATTAGTAAGTTGCGTAATTAAGACAATTCAGCAACATTCATGGCGTTATAAACATTGTCGAGCAAACGAATTATTTAAACTTTTTAACCAATGGTAAAATCATATTAATTGATTTTGATTTGACACTAAAGGATGCTGCTCCTAATCCACTTGAAAATATGCTAGCCCTAGAATGACACATAACCACGAGCCACAGGTATGCCTGTGGCTCGTGGTAGTGAAATACGTTATATGATAATGGCTGCGGAGAAAAAAAAAAGAAATGGTTAAGCTCGTGTCACTGACTTACGGACAACGGACGGAAAGTCACGCGCGTGTTGCTTAATGCAAGTCGCATCGTTAAAGGCCGAAAAAGGGAGCCTAACAGACGTTGCTACCAATCCGCTAGAAAAACATGCTTGACTTTAAACAACATTATAACAGACTACCTTTAGCAAGCGCAAAATGATCCCACGAAAACGTACTACCGAGATAAAAATCTTATGTGTTAATCCAGGTTATAAACAAGACCCCAAATTTCATCTCCATCCGTTCAGTAGTTTTTGCGTGAAAGAGTAAAAACATCCATCCATCCTCGCAAACTTCATATTTATAATATTAGTATATTAGTACTAGTAATTATAAGTAATAGGATAGGATAGCATGAGACTATTCTTAGAACAAACAACCACAATAAGAAGCAATTTTCATGTAAGGACAAGCCTGCCACAATTCTGGACACCACAACCACCAGAATAGCAAGGCGATGAAGCTTGACAAGTCTCGGAAAAATTAGCGTCTTTTTATAATGAGTGCATCGAGGCAGGCCTATTCCCTGATTAGTTTAAAATCGTTCGTGTGCTTCCAATCTTTATGAAAGGTTCCAAAATAGATCTTTTAACTGCCCTGTAGGCAACGAAAAAGTGAGACATAACGTAGTTTCACTTCATGATGCAATTATTTTTACTGAGCATAACGAAGCGGGCTTTCAAGCAAAACAAAGCCTGTAGCTTGAACCCTACACGGATTACTCAGATTAACCGTCTCGCAAACAAGAAATAAAAACCGTAAAACCATAAACTCACTTACCATATAAAGTTCTGCAATGAGTATAAATTGCAAACGCTTTTTCCTTCCCAGGAATTCCCTTGTGGTTGTATAGACGTCCAATATACTTCGTGGTGCCTTGAGCTATTTATAGCAATAGTAGTATCGGTTGAAAGTTGTGCTAGTGACAAGTTGGTGGCTTATTGCGTGGCTTATAGGATTTATGGCTCGGTTACAAATAGATTAGGCCAACAGGTGCGGTTAAAAGTTGTAGTGAGAAGATCGGTTTCTTATTGAGCGAAATGATGTTCGACAAGTGACGATACTTGGGTAATACGTCCGGCTAAATTCAGGAAGTCACCATCTTTTCACCATGCCACGGGTGGCTTGTTTAAAATATTATATTTTCAAAGTCAAGGACAGAGTACAAGGTCAAATGTCGCACAGGTAGTTGGTTGAATGACTCAATAGATAGATGGCCCTACTCGATTGTAAGAGCCTTACCTGTTATACATGACATCCGAGTACATTATCGACAAACACTAAGGACACACGCTGTCTCTATCAACTCAGCCTATCGCAGTCCACTGCTGGACATAAGCCTCTCCTAGGCTGCGCCACAACACTCTATCCTCCGTCTTCCGCATTCAGTCAGACCCAGCCACCTTTTAAAGGTCGTCGGTCCATCTAATTAGTAGATAATAATAAATTCTCACCATGTATAATGTATAGGCCCAAACCTCACTCCCTCATTTACTTACACCCACTACTCACATACACATTCACCACCAATACCTCCACACCATCTCCACATATAACACATACATTCCAGCGGGCGTTTAGATGTTTTATTTTCATTCTTTTGTTATCTTTTTGGTATAAGTTTATATAATTCATTTGTTCAGGCTAAATAACTTAATATCAATTAGATAACCTGGGGAAGGGCGGAGCATCAGCAGCATTGTAACTAGCATAATTTATTTAAGTTGATGCAATAAACATTTTTTTTTATCTAGCTAGGGGGCGTCCCACGCTACATTTGTCGATACGCGGTCTCCACTCAAGGACTAGTCTGCTCCACCGTCCATTGGTCCTTCAACAAACGTGGCCAGTCCATTGCCACTTCAGTTTGCTTACTCTACAAGCTACGTTGGTGACTCCGGTTCTTTTCCGGATAATTTCATTCCTGATTTTATTCTTCAAAGAAACTCCGAGCATAGCCCGCTCCATAGCGCGCTGAGCGACCTAAAATTTGTGGATCAGCCCAACCGTCAGTGTCCACGTTTCGGCACGGTATGTCATCACGGACAGGACGCACTGGTTGAAGACCTTAGACTTCAAGCATTGCGGAATAGGCGACGAAAAGAATTGACGTAGTTTCCCAAACGCTGCCCAACACAACCGGATCCTTCTGTCGGCTTCTTTCTCAAAGTTGTGTCTACCGAGCTGGATGACTTGCCCTAGGAAGACATACTCCTTCACAACTTCGAGAAGCGACCCTTCGACGTGGATTGGACTCGGCAATACGTGAGAATCGCACATGACTTTCGTCTTGTCCAAATTTATCCGTCGAGGCTAACCCACCGCGAGGCTCCGTTTAAGCTATGCAGCATCTGATCTAACCGTTCCAGTGTCTCTGCTATTATGACGTTGTCATCGGGAAACCGAAGTTGTGAGTTGCATTCGCTGTTAATATTGATGGGCTGTCCAGTCCTGTCCAACGTCTTAAAGACGTCCTCCAACGCATTGGTGAACAGTTTCGGGGATATAAAATCCCCTCGTCGCACCCCTCTGAGCAGTTGGATGGGGCTTGTTTCCTTATCCTAGAACTGGACAGCCATCTTAGCAGTACCATACAAACATCTCTACAGTTCGATATAGCGCCAGTCAATTCGACATCGTTGCAGAGAGGCCAGAACTGCCCATATTTCGATCGAATCGAAGCTTTCCCGTAGTCCACAAATGCCATGCAAAGCGGGTGGTTGTATTCTTCAGTTTTCTGTACAATTTGCCTAACAGTGTAGATGTGGTCTACGGTACTGAAGCCTTTTCGAAAATCGGATTGTTCTGGCGGCTGGAACTCGTCCAGTCTTCTGGCGAAACGATTTGTGACGACCCCCGAGAACAGCTTGTATACGTGGCTCAGAACTGAGATGGGTCTATAGTTCTTCAACAACGTTTTGTCACCTTTTTTGAAGAACTAAACTACCGCACTTCTGCTCCACACTTCGAGCGTTGCACCCTCTTGGATGTCAGAGTTAAAAAGACTTGCTAGCTCTCTTAGGACTGGAGCACCACCCGTTTTAAGGAGCTCTGTCGTTATTCCATCATCACCCGGTACCTTGTTGTTTATTAGCTGCTCGAAGGCCACCCTAATGTCGCACTGGTCGACATCTGGGATGTCGTCCGTGTAATGGCGCGTTAACTCGGCTCGGTGGTCATCTGCACTATGTTCCGCTGGTTTTGCCGTCCGCTTTGAGTAAAGGTGTCCTAATTGCTGAGTAAACACTTTCGACCCTCGGTTTTGCTCAATCGCGACCTTAATGTCGCGGGTGTTGGAGCACCGAAGGTCGCAAGCCTTCTTAGTTTTAGGTTTAAGGCCCTCTTCTCTGACGAAGATGGCTGCATGGATACCAATTTTCGTCTTTCCCTCATAAGTCCGAGAGTCTCCGAGGAATGTTTGGATACCTTACTTTTTCGCTGTGACGGGAAACATCTGCGGGATACGTCACGTAGTGGTTTGACCACCTCGTCGGCTTTCTCGTCAAAAGTGTCTTTGGTTTTCAGCAGGGCGAATCAATTTTGAAGTTCCAGTTGGAACTTTTCGGATCCTAGAGCAGTTTGGAGCTGCGTAGATCGGAGGGTAGGCCTCATCATGTGGATTCTCTTAGCTCGGAAATTGATATTTAGAGTGCCTCAGACAAGCCTGTGATCGCCTCCGGTATTGAACCTGCTGATCACGGAGACATTTCTATGCTTATATGCTTATCATATGTGCTTCTTATCCGACATGATGAAGTCGATCTCGTTCCTGGTCACATTATCGGGGCTCTGCCAGGTCCACTTCCTTTGGGGTTTCTTTCAAAGAACGAATTCATCCAAAAGAGAACCTGCGACTCTAAGAAGTTGACCAGCATTTGCCCTCTGTGATTCCTGCGCCTCAAACTGAACGGTGACATTCGATTCGCCGCGTTCTGCGCGTTCACCCTGTCTACACTATTTGATTGTGCCCCAAAAAAATAATCCTTGGCCTTTGAAATTGTATTTCATCATAAGAGACAGTAGTTCCGCTTAGTGACAGAAAGAGGTTTGATGTAGGTACTTCTCCATGCCAACACTTTCCGTAGAAGCTCTCAGAAGAATTGAAAATGTAAAAAGTTTATTATTTAGATAGAAAACTGGCCATTTTACTAAATCACTGGAGCAATATTGTATATATGTAGGTACCGTCCGTATCTGTTTAGTGTTTACCTTTCTAAACTACACTACAGCATTTACGTCAGAAAAGTACACAGTGCACTGCAAACAGTGTATTTCAGTGAAGAGTCATTAGCTGCGGTGTTCAGAGAGCAAGGTGTGGTCCCAGTCGGATTCGTGCGGTCTCGTATGGTCTCATGCGGAAACTTTTCTGAACATTTCACGTTGAAAACTGTTTTATTTGAGTGCGGATGCGGACGGACTGAGTGCTACCTGCTGGGGTTTTTCCGACCAACGATTTAAGTTGTAAAATTGCTGTATAAAACAATAAACTATCCAAATATACTTGATGTATTCAAACTACTAATTAAAACTACATAGATACTCAAATATTAATCTAGGTATCATGATATTTCTTTATTTTGAGAAATAAATACACGTTAATAGTTGGATTATAAGCACATGAGGTTTTTCAACGGCATTTTAGACCTGTCTTGCTTTCAATAAACTTTGTGTTAAATGTTTCTATTATTATTTAAGTTCTCCTACATTATATTACATTGTACAATACCTTATATATAAAATTTCCATGTCACAATGTTAGTTTCCGTACTCCTCCGAAACGGCTTTACCGATTTTTACCAAATTTTATATGCGTATTCAATAGGTCTGAGAATCGGCTACTATTTATTTTTCATACCCCCTAAGTGATAAGGGTTGTTCACCCTAAATAATTTATAAGGCAAAACAACGTTTGCTGGGTCAGCTAGTAATAATTATATTATTTAAAATCTAACAGTCTTAAAATAATAATAGTAATATGCACAAGTATATAAAATGGAATTGTATATTCTTTAGGGTGTACTGTACATAGCGGTGGGTTTGGCAACACTTGTAACGAAAATAAAATAAACAAACTGGTATCAAAAACCTGCAGTAATTAATGACAGTCAGGTTGTTTTACAGTTTTAAAAGTAGGCTTTAAATTAAGGTTTATGAAGTGCATGTTTTAAATTGTTGAAACTCCGAAGCTGGAAAATAGGCAATTTTCGCAAAACAGTATCGCAAAACTTTCGTTTTTCGGTATAAGCCCAGCGCATTAGAATGTTATGTAGACTAGACGCCATATTGGTGGCGCGTCCACAAGACCTCAAAATGTTTTATGCATCGGCCTAGTGCTTTAAAGCGGATTGCAAGCCGTTATTTTATATGTTCAAGCGATTTTTGCGCTTGTTTTACTTGATTAGGATAAATTACTGTAGGTATTGGAAATGTATTCCTTAAGATATACACGGATGCATGGTTTCTTCCACAGTGTCTTTTTGAGCGAAATAAGAATAGTTTATGCCACGAAGGAAATGTAGGCTACTCTACAAGGTTAACAGAATGTGCAAGGTTGGTTACTGATAACTTTAGAAGTGTGAGTTACACAGTTATTTAACAAAATTGGAAATGAAACAACTTGATGGGGAACGAACGGCCATGAAGGCTTCAAAGAAAAAATAGGCCAATTACTATGAGACAGAAACGTTTCGACACCGGCACTGTTAGAGATCGCACACACATTTTATTTTTAAAGAACTCCATTACAGGAATCTGTAATGGTCTTCTTAAAAAAAAAGTCGCCGGAGAGTGATGTCGTGGTGAAGTGGTAGATCAGATTTCAGTATTCGTACCTAGTTTCAAGTGAATCGTCATAATTTGTAGTTCTTATGATAAAAAATTAATATTTCAACAGACAAGACAACCCTGCTGCTCGGAGCCCCATATACGATGGAAGCTCTTTACCTGTGGCATACATCTCAACTTTATGATTTTCTAACGTTAATTAGAAAACCAGCATCAGACAGCATCTGTCTTGCATTCATGCTGAAATGAACCTTTTTGACGCAACCGTGACGCACACATTATTGTTCTTAAAATATTACCTTCACTTTTTATTAAGTTTTTTTCGTATTTTGTGTTTCATGATCTGTGTCTAAATAAACTTTATTGTTTCTTTTATTTTCTCCTTAAGGTATAGGCATGTGTACGTATACAGACTGTGCCTTTGATTAAACAGTTTTAATTAAAGTGAATAAATACAGTAAAACTGACTTAACAAATGACTTTGTTGTTATTTTTTCGTATTTTGTGTTTCATGATCTGTGTCTAAATAAACTTTATTGTTTCTTTTATTTTCTCCTTAAGGTATAGGCATGTGTACGTATACAGACTGTGCCTTTGATTAAACAGTTTTAATTAAAGTGAATAAATACAGTAAAACTGACTTAACAAATGACTTTGTTGTTATTTTTTCGTATTTTGTGTTTCATGATCTGTGTCTAAATAAACTTTATTGTTTCTTTTATTTTCTCCTTAAGGTATAGGCATGTGTACGTATACAGACTGTGCCTTTGATTAAACAGTTTTAATTAAAGTGAATAAATACAGTAAAACTGACTTAACAAATGACTTTGTTGTTATTTTTTCGTATTTTGTGTTTCATGATCTGTGTCTAAATAAACTTTATTGTTTCTTTTATTTTCTCCTTAAGGTATAGGCATGTGTACGTATACAGACTGTGCCTTTGATTAAACAGTTTTAATTAAAGTGAATAAATACAGTAAAACTGACTTAACAAATGACTTTGTTGTTATTTCAACTTATGGTATGCCTCAAGCTATTAAATCACAGCGTGTAAATCAGGCTTTATGTTATAACCTGTAAAATAAAGATTATCATATTACATCGGCCGGTCACGTCTTTATGAGCTTCCTCAATAGAACCTCACCATCTTTTGGGGATAATGCCATAATTGACGATAATGGTACTCGGATTATAGGCGTCGCAAGATACCTTTGGAGATACTGATAATTACCTTATTTAAAATGGTAGGTTCGTGTGAAAAGGCTCTTTTGGGGAAGTAGGTACTTTGAAATGTACCAATTTGCAAAGCTCAGTAGCATTGCTTCTTTTGTTGTTTAGATGGAGACATTTAACAGTGAAAATCTTTTTAGGATACAAGGAAAAAATATGTGTGTCCAATTAGATTTCCCATTTGCAAAAATGACGAGCTTTCATACAAACTTTCATTCCCTATTTGACTCCTTTAAGGGATGAATTTTCAAAATCCTTCCTTGTGCTTACTTTAGTTATTAAAAAATCTCTCGAGTTTTAAGACCCAGCGGGCTAGGCTGTTAATGTCAGGTATTCATAATAAGTTTAAATAAAACTTCTCTCTCTGATCGATAATAGTGAAGTTGTCAAGTGTGAGTTTAGGGTATCGTGAATTTGACCTACGTCATACCATTGTTAAGTTTTACAATATTATATTGTTAAGAAAATAAAACATTGTTCAATAATACAACATTTTATTTTTACTCATAAACCGACAAAGTACGCGTAGCAAATTGATTCCTGGCTACGACAGCGTAGCTGACGTCAGCTACGGCGTAGCTCGCTCGTAGACAGTTTATAGGGCAACTTACCTTATAAAATATCTGTAGTAAATAAAGTACATACGTACCTATTCGTTTACATAATTATGTACTTTAGTTGCCTTGTAAGTTTTACATTGTTGTGACGCACATACGACGTAGAAAATAGATTGCAGCAAGCAATCTATTTTCTACGTCGTATGTGCGACTGTGTAGATAGGCGTAGTGATGACATCAGCTACACCGTAGGACCCGTTTTTTTTTTTTTTTGGTTGGGAATCATCAAATATCTTCTCCCGCTCTGGGTGGAGCGGGAGGACGTGTCAGACTTTTACTGACTAAAACCCACCCGTGTTCCCTCAGTTGCCTGTGTGTCAGGGGCCGCGGTATCTCTTTCGAACAACCCGCACCCCTGGCGGGCATCGGCCCTTGTGGGCTCCATCAGTTGCTGCTGACATCTCTTTGAGGCGCGCATGGAACACAACGCGCCGTCGACCCGGGCTTGGTCCTTACCGGACAGCGAGCTACCCATTACTCGGCATCCGCAAGCCCGTGCCTACGGTGGCCGGGAATCAACCTGGGATTCCCGACGTCCAGGGCGGCTCCTGCGAAGGCCATGGCTGTGAGGGCGCATGTACTGCATCTCTCTCACGTGCGCCGCCTCCCTCTTTGCGAGCATAACTGCTTCGCTGAAGGAGGCGACTGCTAGCTATGCGCTCTCGCTCCGTACCATGGCCTGGACCAGGGTCGGACGCGAGATATCGCCGCCGCCGATCACCTCCACGAGGACACGGTGGTGCTCCGCCCAAGCCGGGCAGACCTCCACCGTATGCTCCACCGTGTCCTCAGGCCGATCTTCGCAATGGAAACACCCGGGCGTTTCCTCCCGCCATATCCGAAACAGGAACCTCCCGAAACAACCCGGTCCGGTGAGCCGTGAACCGTAGGACCCATTAGACTCTTTGAGGGTATATTCCACTAATGACACAACGCGATCAGGACATCTAAACCGCTTTCATGAGTTATTAATCTTCGTTTTCCATGACAAAGATGACACTGACAGCTCTTAATGCGGCATAGATGTGCTGGTCGTGTTCAATTTCATTATTGATATTGAGACTTAGCATAACACAAACTTCTATTAAGAAAACAAAATCTTCACACATCAAACGTTATATACTACGAGGAATCCCGTAGCGATATAATATGTACTACATGGGTCATAAATATTTATGGGTATAGTATGACCCATGTACTACATTATAAGGTACTAAATAATAAACTCAGCGGTGCTACTGACTAAAAACCCGATAACACTGCTCATTAAAGGTATAAACAAAGAATTATATACTTAAGTTTCTTAGACAGAGCCCCACGCCAAACACCTGTACAAAACCTATTTAAAACTCAATCCAAAGTATTTTACAGAAAAACAAAAAAAAAGTTTGAAAGCTTAACTTGTCTTTAAAAGTAAGTTATAGGATTGTTAGTCGAAAACGGCTCTCTTAGGCTGTTAAAAGATAAATTCTGTGAGAATTGTGTTTCATTGTCTTAAATTGCAATTGTTTTTAAGTTTATTTCGGGAGTTACTGAAGAATGTTTGTGTTCTGATGTGGACTTAGGAATGTTTGTTTTATAGATGGATGAGTTGAATACGTCTTCATAGTAGTACTTAAGGTGCACAATGTGATGAGCTTTGAAATAGGTCGCAGACCGGTCTATCAGAATCAGACCGTTCCAGCACTGGGACAATTAAATGTTGCAGCTTGACTCGTTCTAAAACGGTACTTTTTAGAATTCTGGTTAGCTCTTCAATTTTTGTCAGTTACCTATGTTTTTAAATTCTATGTTACAGTGACGGACAAGATAAATGTTTATTCATAGCTTTAACAGCTGGTTCTCGAATGAACTTAGTCAGCCATTCTGTCACCACACTGACTTCCTAGAATATTGTCACCTCTAGTATGAGTTTTTATCAGACAGGTTAGCAGGAACATCGACGCGCTACCTGCTACCATGGATTTAGTATATGATTCTTGACGCACCCTGCGTTGAAATTTTTCGTCGGTTATTAAATACAAAACTTTTTTCAAAAAAATAAACAACCGACTTCCAAAAAAAACACTAAAAAGTGAAAAATAACTTTAATTTCGGAAGTCGGTAACTTTGGATATGTATTTTAATTTTTTGTCACCGCCTTCCGAAATTAAAGTTATTTTTCACTTTTTAGTGTTTTTTTTTTGGAAGTCGGTTGCTTATTTTTTATATAAATTAAGGTTTATGAAGTGCATGTTTTAAATTGTTGAAACTCCGAAGCTGGAAAATAGGCAACTTTTTACAAAACAGTATCGCAAAACTTTCGTTTTTCGGTATAAGCCCAGCGCATTAGAATGTTATGTAGACTAGACGCCATATTGGTGGCGCGTCCACAAGACCTCAAAATGTTTTATGCATCGGCCTAGTGCTTTAAAGCGGATTGCAAGCCGTTATTTTATGTGTTCAAGCGATTTTTGCGCTTGTTTTACTTGATTAGGATAAATTACTGTAGGTATTGGAAATGTATTCCTTAAGATATACACGGATGCATGGTTTCTTCCATCGTGTCTTTTTGAGCGAAATAAGAATAGTTTATGCCACGAAGGAAATGTAGGCTACTCTACAAGGTTAACAGAATGTGCAAGGTTGGTTACTGATAACTTTAGAAGTGTGAGTTATACAGTTATTTAACAAAATTGGAAATGAAACAACTTGATGGGGAACGAACGGCCATGAAGGAACATCGACGCGCTACCTGCTACCATGGATTTAGTATATGATTCTTGACGCACCCTGCGTTGAAATTTTTCGTCGGTTATTAAATACAAAACTTTTTTCAAAAAAATAAACAACCGACTTCCAAAAAAAACACTAAAAAGTGAAAAATA
Source organism: Polymixis lichenea (assembly GCA_949091785.1). Lineage (NCBI taxonomy): Eukaryota > Metazoa > Arthropoda > Insecta > Lepidoptera > Noctuidae > Polymixis > Polymixis lichenea. Next base: position 1,620,631 of record OX420948.1, read on the forward strand.
ACTTTAATTTCGGAAGTCGGTAACTTTGGATATGTATTTTAATTTTTTGTCACCGCCTTCCGAAATTAAAGTTATTTTTCACTTTTTAGTGTTTTTTTTTTGGAAGTCGGTTGCTTATTTTTTTATTTAAGTTTTTTATTTTTCACTTTTTAGTGGTTCACATGTGCTTACCCCTTCACAGCGTACCGGCGTGATGTTATGTTATTAACTGGTGTAAACAATTGACAGACATGAGATTTCAGCAATCCCTGTCCATTTGCTATCATTTATTGAGGAGTTCCGTTGCCTATCTCCGAAGTTCTTTATTAGATCTTCACCAAATTGAAATGGAACCACTCCGAGAAAGTACTCTTCCAAAAACTACACAAATTGCTTCAAGTGTGCCTATAAAATTTGAAGAGTTCTCTCTATTTCTCCAGGATCCCATCATCAGATCCTGACTTGATGATCATGGGACCACCTGGGAAGTATACCCGTTCGAACAAAAAAAAAATATCCAAATCGGTCCAGCCATCTTCGAGTAATCGGGGAACATACATAAAAAAAAAATAAAAAGGTTCCGACGAATTGAGAACCTCCTCCTTTTGGAAGTCGGTTAAAAAAGGATGTTGTGCATTTTGACTGCGTAGGCATTGAACTTCAAAAAATGTTTAGCTGATTCATACATTGTGATCGCGTCCGTATTGCACTTTTCTATGACACAGCAGATTTTTTTTAGAAAACCGAAATAATATATCTACGCTAGGGGGCATCATGTGATAAATTAATGGTAACAGTTTGCACGTCGATGTCCCTAATACCCTGTATAATTTCTTTTTGAAGTTTGTTTTAATTGGAGAAGAAAGAAAACCCCTCAATTTGAGAACTTACAATGGAAATCAGACACGGAAACAACACTATTTCCAAGTTTATAATGCAGCGACATTAGATAATAGGCATATAATGGTCAATCTGCTGGGACACAGGCCTCCTCTCGGTGAGAGGGTATCGGCCGTAATTCACCACGTGAGACCAGTGCGGATTGGTAGATGTCACATATCTTCGATTTTTGGTTCATGCCAATTTCCTCACGATGTTTAATTTTCACAAATTATAGCGCTTGTCCCGCGCATGTTCCGTGTGGTACCGGACGTAAAAGAATAGCAACATCCCATTTCTTCCCGCGGGTATCGTAGAAGCCAACTAAGGGACTTACTAGAGAATGGCAGCAGCGTTCTCTATGCATTTGACCACTATACTGTGATCGCCAATCCGTCTGCCAAGCGTGGCAATTATGGCAAATCTGCCCTTTTGGGGAGGCTTATGTCCAGCAGTGGATGTCTTTCAGCTGATATGATTTGATAGCGTCTGTCTGGAACTCGTAAGTCACGCCTGTTTCCACTATGCCACCACTGCTCAATCAGAGACCCAAGAATCACCACAACGAGACCATTCAGTTTCCAAGAATTTTCTCACAAGACGCAAAACAGAAACAAAAGGAATCTTTGACAGCTTTCAAGTACAAACAAAGGCATTCTCTGACAGCTGTCACCCACAATCTTGAAAGCAAGTCAAAGTCAAAAGACTAATCACTTAAGAATAATTAAGTTTGTCCTTGAAACATGATATTTTAGATAATATTGAAAGTTTTTGGCATAAGATCAAAGAGTACTTAAATACCTAAGTAGCTGTTAAGGCTACTTTAAGGAACGTTTAGTAAAAGTGATATCTCGGTTGTTTAAGGCACTTCTAAAGATGTTGTGTTTGCTTAAAAGTTTTTGTTTTGAAGTTGGTGTGATACTAAAGGGAATAGTGTAAGTAAGCAGAGATGTCACTGTAAGCTGCGTATAAGCACGAAATTATAAAAATAGTTTTCAAGTTTTTTGCGCTTTGTTCGCGTGGAATTCGGAATTCTCTACAATTTACTAAAATAACATTTTTTTTAATAAAATTGTAAGATTGCTCATCCCCCATTGCAGATAGATTGATAATTAATACTTTACAGACTGACCAGACATTGGAAATATCTATGCAAATTTCAAACAATATCTATCTTTTAGTTTTTGCGTGATACTGGATCATAAATTCCGACAAACAGATAAACGAACGAAGGTACAAAGAATTTAAAAATTATATAAAAAAACGTATTAGAAATTATTACTTTAAAAAATACAATGTACAGTTTTGACTTCGTTATGACGTTATTATAATACCTGTTAATACCAGAGAGATAATACCAGCCGTTTGCTGTCCCACTGCAAGGCGAAGGAATCTTCTCAAACAGAGAAGGCACGAGCATTGATCACCACGCTTAGTCAAGACATCGCCAACCCTCGATTTAAAACTTATTTTAACTATAAATGCAGGTTTCTTCACCATTTTTTCCTGCATTGATATCAGTAATGTCCAAGATGACGGTCTAGATAGTACATATGATTTTAAAATGTCGATACTTGTCCTGATTTGAACCCGTAACCTTGAACAGTTCTTGCTATGAGAAACATATTAACTAACCAGAATTGCCAGGGAGGAGTGGAGGTTACTTCAATGAGCCTTGTTTAATTGAAAATAACCTCAACTTTAACGAAACAATTGGAAACATAATATCTTGCCATCGGTACATAAATATCAAGCCCTAGCAAAATTAGTCCTGGCATGGCTATAAAATCTAATAAACTAAGACAGTACTATAAACCTTTCCAACGTGTTTGATTTCAAGCTAGACAGCTTAAAGAGATCTTTACGATTCAATTAAAATGTTGAACTTTGACCTTCTGAGAAACCATGCTTTGCCTTTGAAGTAACCTTGACTCAGGGTCACTATGACGACAGTCCTATTATTTTTGAGAAACTTAATCTATACTATATATAATATTATGTATTATTATATTATATATTATAATATTTATAATATATTGTCTATACTTATACTTATTAGTTATTTACTTATTTACTTATCTATATACTAATAATAAAGCTGAAGAGTTTGTTTGTTTGTTTGCTTGAACGCGCTAATCTCAGGAACTACTGATCCGATGTGAAAAAATCTTTCAGTGTTAGATAGCCTATTTTTCGAGGAAGGCTACAAGTTATATAACATCACGCTAAAACCCTTAGGAGCCGAGCAAAAAGAAAAAAGTCTCAAATACGAATTAATCGCACGGGCAGGTGAGACGAGCGACGGGGTGGGTCCCGGAGCAAGAAATTTTTCGCGAACGAAGGCGCGGGCAGAAGATAGTGTAAGAATAAGTTTTGTAAATAACTTGAAAGGTTACGAAAAAGGAAATAAGTAGCTATTTCCCGCTAATATAATGTTTAAAAAAACCTTTCATCATACTAATTTACAGTTTTACCTTTTAGGATATTACTAATATAGTGTGGCTCACGGCTCGATGGAGTAGTCGCCTCGTTAGCGTAGGCTAGGCATACGCTAACCGTTAACATAAGTTTATAGATTTTCATTGAATATTTAATTCATTAGCAACACTTCACAGACTAATCAGGTATCAGAACATAATTGGCTGATTATAATGTACCATATTTGTCAACTTTCACGAGTAAATTTTATAACCCTGATAAATTATATAGCAAACGAAAACTTAAATTCAAATATTTATTATTGTCTATTATTAGATTGTTAGAAACCTTTTAACATCAACCTAACCTTAATTAAGCAGAATTTGTAATACAACAACGAAAAGATAAGTTTTACAACTTAACATAGTTAAAAGTAATTAGATATCGATACTTCAATGCGGTTTCTATACCTACACAATAATAATCTTTAGATTAACTTTGAGTAGGTAGAAATGTGCACAATATTATTTTAATCAAAAGTTTTCTATTAATTTACAGTTACATAACAGAGTAAAATGAGCAGAAGTTACACTCAAATCAACATTCGAAACTTTTGACAAGCGAAAATAAGATTGGTGAAGTTGCTATGGCCGTAATTCACCGCACGGGCCCAGTGTATAATGATAGATGTCACATGACTTCGAATTTTCGGTTCTAGGACATGCTAGTTTCCTTATGATGTTTCCCTTTACCGTTTTGAGAGCAGTGGTGATAAAATTATGTACACAAAGTAAAGTATCTGCCTGGGTTCAAACCCACGAACTCGTAAGTCGGGGTCGTTACCACTGGGCCAGTAATGCTCCAATAAAAGTATCCCATGTGTTAATACAGGTTATAAACTATATGTGTACTACCAAATTTCATAATCCGTTCGGCCGTTTTTGACTGATTGAGTAACAAACACACAAAATTTTCATATTTATAATATTAGTGGGAAGTAGGATTTACTGGCACTGTGGTGTCACACACCAATATGCAACATTGGAACTCATCTGTAGGTTCAGGTGTCTTTAGAAGTGAACTTCTCCACGTTCTTTAGCAGGTGTACCCCCACATTATCTCGAATGTATATAAAGGGGTAGTTAGGGGCGGCGGTGTCGATTGCGAACTCTTTGATCTATGTTGATTAAGTTAGAGTGACGGTTTAAATTGGGGTGCCTTTCGAGCTTTGCTTGACTTAGAAATAATGAAGTCAAAGTTTTTTATTGATCACTAGGTTTCTTTACAGTTTTTACCCGATTTAAAAAATAAAGGAAAAATTTTTGCTTATTCTATGCATATGATTTGTAGTAAAATAAGAACACCATGTGGCTTAATGATAGCAGCAGCACAGATCGATCTTCAAGGTTAAGTAACGCTTGCCGAGGTCGGTGCGCGGATAGGTGACTTACCTCTCCGTGCCTCGAAAATACGTTAAGCAGTTGGTCCTTGCTTTCATTCGTAAGTCTTTGACAATCCTTACGGGTAAGAAGCCCGAGAGTGACTCTTGCCAAGAGGATAAGTAGGTCAGTAAGGCAATTGCTCCATTTTAAATGCAGCTGTAACCGGTTGGACTGGTAGCCAACACCATGGTACGTCTGTAGTGTTTGGAGTGTGTAACGTATAAAATGGTCCCTATTTCATTGATCCTGTATGTTTCTTTTGAACATCTTATAATAAAGTTTGACCAAGGTTGCGGTTTCAAAAGTCAAGCTTCAAGTGAAACTATTGAGAAGCGCCCGCATACGATTGCAAACAGTTCCATGAAAGACTTGAAAAGTTTACCCTTATTTTTTCCACATACCTAATGACTTTCCTATCTAAATACAAAATGTCTGGGCTTTGAAACTTAGTGACAAACCGGCTTATTAGTCGACTCGCACGTATTTACTCGCCTAAATGGAACGAAACGTCACTTTTAGATAAATAATATTTTCTATAGGCGACTCGCACGATGTATGTATGTATATACACAATAATATTTTTTTGTGGGTGAATCAAAAATTTCAGAAATACGTATTAGGCAATCGGCACGTTTTGAATAAAACGCTAAGGAACCTTTATTACACAAAGAGGCGAGTTAACTCGTGCGAGTCGACTGATAAGCCGATTAACCTTACACCTTAGTATTGCATTTTCATTGCAGCTATACATATAACATCGGATGCCAGAATAACTTTGGAAATGACGCAATTAGAAAACACCGACATCAAAGAATGTTACCAACTTTAAAAAAAAGATCATTTGTCATATATCCCACCGCATCCTCCGTGCACTGGCGGTGACCACAGATGCTGCGGTAGCAAACCGAATTACGGAAACCACAAAAATTGTTTTTAATTTCATTTATAAATTCCACTGGAGTTGTGAACAGGCATTATCTAACTTTCTATATGTATATTTTTAACCTTAAAAGCATTTATTACAACCTTTTTGTGCGTATGTCATATAGAGGGGTGAGGAACAGTTTGTAAAGTTCACTTAAGGCTTCTTCAAACAGCCGCGACGCGACAGCGCGACGCGACACTTGTAGAACAATTTCCATTAAGTTTTCATAGAAATTGTTCCACGAGTGTCGCGACGCGACCGTCGCGTCGCGCTAGTCTGCACGAGCCTTTATCCTCCATAGAATACCACTGCGTAGATCACCCAGAGGACACGGTGACGCATATGGTGGAGGTCTGCCCGGCTCGGGCGGAGCACCGCCGTGTCCTCATGGAGGTAATCTCTTGCGTCCGACCCTGGTTCGGGCCATGGAGACGACCCTAGTTGCCGCAGAAGACGCCCTGGGCGACGACAATCTCAGGCCATTTTCCGGCCACCGTAGGCGCGAGCTTGCGGACGACGGATAATGGGTAGCTCGCTTTCCGGTAAGGACCAAGCCCGGGTTGACGGCACGTTGTGTTCCACGCGCGCCTCAAAGAGAAGTTAGCACCAACTGGTGGGGTCCGTAAGGGCCGATGCCTGCCAGGGGTGCGGGTTGTTTGAAAAATATACCGTGGCCCTCACCGTATCCACCGTATCCACCCACCACACGTGGCACACAGGTAACTGAAGGAACACGGGTGGGTTTTAGTCAGTAAAAGTCTGACACTCCCTCCTACTCCACCCAGAGCGGGAAAAGTTATTTGATGGTTCCCACCCTCAAAAAAAAATCCTCTATAGAAAAGGGAGGACTCTCCGTGTGTTGTGTCTGATGGACAACAGCCTGACGATTGATTTCGGGACGTTGTACATAATTATGCTAGTGGCGCGGTAAAATCTGCTTGCGCGATGCAGGATTTTTCTGGACGTCAATGTTATGCATAATTCGCATGTGGCAGTATAGTTACATGCCGCTACAATTATAACCTGTAACTAATTGGCAGATATCAGATAGAAACCTTTATTTACATCATCAAGAACTCATACAGTAAATTCGCTGTTTATTATAATTATTATGTGTTTACACGGGTTATTTTCCTCCAGCTGAGCCTTCTTTATACATAACGATGTACATACACAACACAAATCAGCTAATACAGGGTTGGTAAACCTTGGAACGCGACCACAACACATGGGATAATATTGAGCACCATAAATAAAGGAGGCACAATTTAGATAGATAGAATGAGTTATTTTTCCTACAAAGTTGTCTTTATAGTTAGGCTTTAAGTGGCTTTAACTAAATATTTTAACTAGTGGTCGTCCAGTGGTCGAAATCAAACCATAATTCCTTTAAATCAAAAATATTAGCTTTATGCACTCCTTTTCCATATAAACTTTTACTGTGGTAAATTTCATACGTCTCCGTCCGTGTAATTTTCGTAAAAAGGGATACAAAGTTTTTGCTTGACGTATTTATATATTTAGATATTTAAAATTAGTACTAATGTAATATGCGACTTGCTTGTATAGGCCATATTATAATACAATATGTTTAGTTTAACGTAGATTTAATACATATTTACAACCCCTGCCTTACATAACATAGACGCAATAACGCACAACCTGCCGATACAACCAGTAGGGAAGCAAATAATAATTATAATAATAGACGTTTCACGAACAGCGTTTAATTAAAACCTTGGGAACGAACCTCTGCCAAACAATATCAGTTCTCAGAAATCTTGTGTAAAACTTTTAAGGAAAATTAAATTAATTTCTAATAAAAAACGGCGTACGAGTCAATGTTTCAACATTTAAAACAATTTATATAGAAATTTTATTTTATGAATTTCGATAACTTTAGTAAAAATTATTTGTACGGAAGCCTAAACACAAATTGATAGAGTTTTTTGTGTTAAGGAAAAAAGTGCTAGTCTAACATATACATACACATTGATCCAATGTTTTTCATTTGACAGTTTCAATTTATTTTATAACATCAATTTTCGGAGATGCTTTTTCAATTACCTACAATTTAGTGATGTCACTTACTCAAGCAATAATTTTACGGAAAATTGGTGAGATGTAAGTCGAAACCTTCTTAACTCAGACGAATGTGTGACTAATTCCCTTTAGTAAGTACACGGTTTGTTTACACTTGTATCACATACTTTTGGAATAGGCTATATTTATTATTTTTGCCGCTAAGCAGCATATCTATAAATTAGGGTACCTATGGGTGTGAACATAAAAATTCAACCTCTTCGGTCAAATGTTGCGCTAATTGTTGCGAAATCCTAGGCTAGATCCACAGTCTCGATGCGTAGGTCCGGCCGTGGTTCAAAATTAAAATGAATTTGAAGACAGAACCAGCACTTTTCGAATGTCAAAATTTCATAAAACATTCACCCAGAACTTAATACCTAAATAAAAGCTTCCAGGCTTATTACTGTATGGCAGGCAGGCATGTATCTCGGTTTTCCATCGTGTTGGTCAACCGTTCTCATCTTCATCTATCACGAAATGCCAGCGTGATGTTAAGTTTACCTATATGAAAAATATCCCACATCAGAAACCTCACAAAAGTATTTTCGTTCAGCTTAACTTTTTCACACTAATTCCGTCAGACGGCTCAGACTAATCTCTTGCTAAATAAAATAGCGAAACATTCTTTGTACAAAGTACTTATGTTATTAGAAGACTGTCAGCTCATCGCCTTAGGGCAAACAAATAACGCCCTTACATAAGTTTGTTAATATATAGCTGGAGGGTGTACTAATAGAAAATGGCGCCTAGGACACGCATTATATTTGCCCCTTCGTAAGTTATATAAACCGATACAATGAATAAAACAGTCAAAAATGTAATCTATAAACATACAAAATTTATTTTCTCTTCATAACGAAAGTAAGTCTGTAAAATATTTATATTTACAATTGCACCTTCCTGGGGACTTATTCTTGAAACGAATTTTAATTCCAATCTAAAGTCAACATAATTCCAATGTCAATTTTGTAGTCACGTGATTCGGTACTCTTGAAAACAATAGTGTCAACATTGGATTGAAATTAGGATTGCATCGCGATTATTTTGTTACACATGAAGGTAGCTATGTTACGGGCCGCAATAGTGTTGTTCGACTCATTACGATAAACCGGTAATAGGGAATTAAAATTCTTTATCCTTTAAATAACACGGCTAATAAATAAAAATTACATAAATAGTTGTTTAATTGAGTAATTGTAACGTATTCAATTAATTTGGGCGTAAGAAAATGACTAAAATCATAAAATTTAGCAAGACTTTGGCTGCATGCGTCAGGATCGTTGCCTAGCCCTACATTACTAATAAAAAAGACGGCGTAGAAGTTCTCGAATTTCTAAATTAAAATCAAATGGTTTTAGGAAGTGAACTCGGAATGAAATAGCAACATTAATTGTGTCTAATATCAATACAAATTTTCTAGAACCAAAACATTAAAAATGTAGTGTGGTACATTTTCCATTCCATAAAATCTTGAATATCTGTGGAACCCATGGTACGATTTACCTAATTCTAACTGGAAAAATGGTTTTATACATAGATCTATCGTTTATAGTCAAAATAATTAAAAAACGTACGTAAAAAATAAATCTCATTTTCAACTTATGTAATTATACGACTACCTTACACTATTTTCAAATATTCCTTATAAATTTACTCAAATCTGTCTAACTGGATTCTGATGAAAACTGTACGTAATAAGATCAAGTTCATTTAATACAATAAGTAAAATAAGGAAATAAATCAAATGTTTTAACTAATACCTACCACAATTTAAATCTAAAAAACCCTTATACTTTGGTGATATGTCACTCCTTCTCTTAAGAGTTATTTTAAAGGACTTTATGTTGTTAGAAGTTTCCTCAAACAAATGCTTGTTCACTATATAATTGGCTTTAAATTCGTCTTCATTCACAGAAAACGGGTTTTCCGTATAACGCATCATCAGACGCTCATCTCGTCTTTGTTTCCATTGTTTTTTTTTATGGGAATTACGTAAAACACTGTATATTACTGCTAATCGTGCCATATTATGTTCCTATTACTTACTGAAAATCACTTAAAACGTTACACTTTTGTTATTGGAAAAACCACTATCTACAAACAATCCCACCGTAATATTGACGCAGTTATCAAATAAAATCAAGAGTAGCGTTTACCACCCGCCAAACCCGATCTCGATTCCACTTAGTTATTCAAAAAGACACGCAATTTAAACACAATTTGGCGCTAGCATCAAACTCAAGAGTACGAAATGTCAAAATTCCAATGTCAATCGATCGGAATTAAAATCAAGAGGAAGCACGCAGGCCTTCTGCGACGCAAACATATCGATGATGTTTTTGAAATCAGTTTTATCAGTCTCTTCTCGCTCTACGCTGAGCAAAGCTATGTCACATAACCTTTCTTGACCCGTAGTCCTCAAATACGAAAGTATTAATTTCAGTTTACTAAAAGATCGCTCACAACTTGCTCTGGATACTGCAATTGTAAGAAAAATTTGAATAGCAATACGCAAATTTGGGAATACGCTTTCATCCCCGTACTGCACAATAAATTCAAGCAGCTCTTCAGATGTTTTTAGGTTGACGTTTTTTCGTGTAGAAATTAGCATTCGAACATCCAGTATTTCTTCATGTAACCGTTCTCCGTTAACATCACAACTATAAAAATGACCAAACTTTAAACATTTATTTTTAAATCGTCGCAGTCGTCAGTGCCGTAACACAGTGTTCTTACATCTAAAAGAAATCCATATTTGGCATCAGTTTCATGTAAACGAGTAAACCTTTGACCTATTTCACACATAATTCGATTCAGCGATCCCTTCATTACTCGTTCCATTTCTTCTTTAGCGGTCAACCCAGCGTCCGACATACTCTCTCCAGCCATACATTTTTCCGCCATCGACGCCTTTCCGTGGCTACATCCCATTCCTGGCAAAGATTCAATCCTCTTTTTAAAGCCACTGTAACTAAACTCTCTCTTTCATTAAAAAAATAGTCTCGGAGGGCTTTTATGTCCAAGGCAGCATTATGGAAATTCATACTTGGGTCCTGGAGTCGCTTTTGGACACGGTCAATCGAAACCAGTACATCGTTCCAAAATCGTAACAACGTCAGAAAATCCTTGGATAACATACGATTATGAAGAAGTCTGGCTTGACTTCCTGTTTCAGCGGTATTATTGCTTTCCTTTTTATTTTGGAGAAAGTTCAGCACATCTTCAAGGTATTTCAAGGTATCTTCAAGGTATTTGTAAATTGGCATTACTGCTTCAACCCTTGCACTCCATCTTGTTTCGGACTCTGATTTCACAACCACAGGCACGCATTGTTTGAGTTTTTCCCAGCGTAGAGTAGAATGGGCAAGAAACACGTAAAGAGATTCAATCGTTCCGAAATACGTGACCATTATAGTGTCCTGCTTGACTGAATGTACACCAACCAATTTGAGTGAATGACTGTCGCAATTTACAAATATTGCTAGATTATTCTTTTTACTTATTCTTTGGCGAACTCCAGTCCGTTGCCCAGCCATCACAGCATCGTTATCATAGCATTGTGAACGATAATCCTGTAGATCCACAACGTCTTTTCCCAGCTGTTTAAGTATATCATCAACTAAATTTCCAGCGTCCTTTTGACTTATCTGGATGAAACCAAGAAAAGACTCTATCGCACACTGATTTTCCAACATCTACATATCTCACTACTTGTGACATCTGCTCACGATGAGCTTGATCAGGAATCGAGTGAAACATGAGACCGTAGTATTTTGATTTGCGAATGCTTCGCAATAAACTTTGGCGAACTGTGGTCGCCATCAAATGAATGAACTCATTTTGAACCTGAGGTGAAAAGTAAGATGTGGTTCCAGGATTATTTTTAACACGAGTGAGATTCATGACGGGGTCGAATGTGGCCAAGAGTTTTGTTAATCCAAGAAAATTACCAACATTGCCAGATTCAGTTTCATGGCATGTAGTGAGTGACTCCCTGTGACCTCGTAATGCAAGATTTTGAGAAGCATGAAATTTTATACAGTGAAAAATTATTTTTAATACGTTACGCCATTTTTGTTTTTCCGTCTCGATCTGGGTTTGAAATTCAGCGTCAATGATTCCTTTATTAGATGCAAAATTTCTTTCCATTTCCTTCCACTGGGTAAAACACTTACGATGGTTCTTCGCATTTTCATGTAAAGCGAGCCTTTCAGGGACTTTCCAGTGGGTAAATGCATCTTTGTGCTGTAGTGCAGATTGATTTTCTAATCGTGAAAAGTTATGACAGCAGATGCAAAATGCCGATTTCTTTGTCAGGGAATAAGCTAGCCATGAGCGATTCACTTCTTCACCGCGATTGCCTAATTTATTCTTGTACGAAGTTTTGTTCATACAACGACTATTTGTTGACAGGAAAGGACCGTCAGTATTTTGAAAATATTTTGAACCCAATTGAATAGTTTCTGTCACTCTTATTGAACTCAAGAAGGCCAATACGTATCATGCTGTTTTATAATTTCTGGGATGACATTTATAGGAGTTTCCACATCGTTCACGCTATCGCCTTCATTAACTTTTTCTCCTACTGAAATACTAATGTTTTCTACAAAATCTTCCGTAACCTTAGAAACTCATAGCCACACAGCTCAATATGTCGTTACACTCTAAATAAACTAAATTGATATCTTTCTCGTCTATTGCTGAGTTTGTCTGAGATTCTTTGGATTCCTCAGAATTTATCAAACACCCTGTAGTGGAATTTTCTAGGTACTTCTTGAAGTACTTACTGGATTTCTGGGTTGCTTCCTCCTGCAATTTTCGTCTTTCGTATCATCATCATTTCGGATCATTATTCGTATCTCATTGTGTTATTGAAATAGCCTGAAAATAATATCAATAAAAATAAAAATTATTAAACTAGAAAATCAATATTTTCACTGTCACAAATTGCGAAACGCGAGTCAGGTCATTGAATTTTTTCGAGAAAACGTATGTTAGATACTCTTACCTAATTTTTAATCTGTATTTGTGAATCTAACAAAAATGCATGTTACTAAAAGTGATAAATCCATTAGTTAGTTTAAAGATAGCTAAGTTTGCGCCTTGTAAAGACAGTGACGCCGCACCGCCGATTGGCACCAAACGGCACTCGGAAATAAAATTCAATCTAATTCTTCTTCCTTCTTCTAATTCTAGAAATGATAGAAACCAACACTCCATACACGTATTTCGTGTATGAAGTGTTTGTTTTTGTCATTTCTATCTAGTAGATACATTAGAAAACAAAATTGTGGTAAATCAATCGTACATCTATATAAATAAAAAGTCCTGACTGACTGACTGACTCATCAACGCCCAGCCCAAACGCTTCGACCTAGAAAGCTAAAATTTTGCACAGAGGTTCCCTTTATAAAGTAGACTTTATAAAGGACTAAGAAAGGATTTTTTGAAATTCAACCCTAAAAGAGTTAAATAGTCGATGAAAGTTTGTATGGAAAATCGTCATTTTTGTAGTTTATACCATGAAAATTGGTGTTTATCATTATGAAAAAAAATTTACGTATTTCAGTGTTTTTGGAAAATCAGCTCCTGAGGGCTTAAAATAGGGGATGAAAGTGTAAATAGGAAACCCGTTAGTTTTGTAGTTCAAACCATGAAAATTTGTATGTAGCCTTTTGGATGGTAATTAGTAATTAATTTATCAGCGTTTTTGAAAAATCATCCCAGAAGAGGGTAAAATAGGGGATGAAAAATTTGTATAGGAAACCCGTAAATTTTAAAGCTAACCCATCAAATCCCGGTAATACGTTCCCGTGGGATATTTTCCGAATCACAAATCACATAAAATCAAAATTAACAAATGCACGCGTGTCGTATTTGAATGAGCAAGTGCATTTGAACGAGCAAGTGTACCACCGCCATTGTGCTGCCGGCGCGGCGGCGCTGCGCACATCGCATCCCTCATTCATTCTCGCTCATTCGCGAAACACAGGAATCGCAAACGTCATTTTTTATATTAAATCACCACAGAATAATAAAAACAGGAAAAAGAAACAGTATGAACTAGTTTAGAGTAGTATATTTTCATTTTAAAATTAAATAATTGGTGACTTTTTGCCAGTTTTTGCGCCCCTCTTCGATCGAAGCCCAGGGCACAAGCCCTAGCTGCCTATCCTAGTTACGCTCCTGGCTGGATCACTTGCAGACCGTTAGAATTGTTAGTAACTTCCATTACATTTTATTAGGTACTTACTACATTCGTGGTGAAATTAAAAAAAATATGCTATGACACAAGCACACAATATACAACGTGTAACAGAAAGGGTATATAAGTACATACCAAGGGCACGGCTTCTTTGGATGATATCAAACGATATTGGAAGGGTTTTGAATCCTATCTCTACATGTTCGGAAGTTATGAGAATTTTTAATACACTGATACCAGAACAAATTGAAACAAACACATCACTCAGAAGAGATTTATCGTGATATTGACAAGTAATGTGGAAAGTTATTGACATATGCAGTGCGGTGACACGTTTGTTATGATTTGAATTTAAGAAACATATATGAAACCGAAAATTTGGTGTCAATTCTTAGAGTATTTTATTTTGAGCTGAAACTATGTATAGTGATTCTATACCAGCTATTATCTTTAGTGCTTAAGGATAGCAATATGGTTTCTGTTACACTCTGTATACCCGAGCAGAAATAAAGCTTCATACTAACGCCGCGCACCGTGCATAAGTACACTACTACACGCACAGCTATGTGTGCGTGACGTGTCAACGGTTTGAACTAGCTCAGTAAGAGGACGGCTGCTAGCGGCAGTGATACGACGCGGGCATTTATAATAGTTTTTTTAATTGTTGTTCAATATGCCAAGCAATATACTGTGTGCAAAAACAATGGGAGGAAAGCCAAGGAGATTTCTTATTTTGTGTATCCAAAGGATCTTGTCAGGTAAATTAAGTAATGGGTAAGTATTTAGTAACGAGATAGGTAGTAGGTATCCAAAATAATTAAGATGGCGATAATTTTTTCGCACAAGAATGATTATTTATTATTCTTATGGTTTACTTACCACCTACATACATTTGCGTATTATTGTTCGTCGCCAACTTATTTGTTTCGTATTTTTGTTTTAGTATGTGTGTAGGCCGTCTTAGCAAGATTCCGTTTGACTTTTTGTATTAGATACCTCTTACGTTCGTGAAATAGTAAAAGAAGAAAGGTAGGGAAGATTTCCTTCCTTACGGCCTAGCCACAACGTTGCTGCTATCAGCGAAAGCCTAGCGCGTACGATTCATTGAATTAATGGACAAAATATCGATCATTTTTTTTATATTAGGTCCTTATGAAACACATACACAACTTATGAAATTGATGTTTTATATGGAAAAAGCAAAACTATTTTTTTTTTTAATTTTTCATTTAATCAATAAAAGTAGGTACCGTTGTGATCTATGCACTTTTGCTATTTTAGAGGGAGTTCATTGATTCCTTTGCTGAAAAAATTGCGGAAGCGAGAATTAACAAAATCTTTGAAAGTGTTTTGGACTGCCTCATCTGAATTTTTTTTTTCCAATTATGAAATTATCCAAATTCTGAAAAAAAGTGATAATCGGTTGGAGAAAGGTCTGGGGAGTATGGTGGGTGACGGAGACATTCTAATCCTAGCTCCTCTAGTTTCGCCACCGTCTGTTGTGCAGTGTGTGGTCTAGCGTTGTCCTGAAGCAGCAGTGGGCTAGAGCGGTTGACCAATCTCGGCTGTTTAACAGCTAGGTTTTCCATCATGGTTTCCAATTGTCGGCAATACAGATCTGCCGTAATCATCTGACCAGATCTTAGGAAGCTGTAGTGGATGACACCAACGCTGGTCCACCAGACACTAACCAGTACCTTTTTTTAAGTCAACTTTCGCTTGGGGCAGGATTTAGCCGGTTCTCCTGGATTTAACCACAGTGATGAGCGATTCCGATTATCGAAGTTGATCCATTTTCATCACAAGTAATGATACGATTCAAAATCCCCTCGTTATTGTGACGGTTGAGTAACGTGACGCAGCAGTCGACGCGTGTTTGTTGGTTTGCTTCACTTAGTTCATGCGGTACCCATTTTTCAACCTTTTTCACTTTTCCAATTTGTTACAAATGATTCAAAATGGTTTTATCACTCACACCAAAGCCTGCAGCTAACTCTGACGTGGTTTAAGATGGATCCGCTTCCACGATCACCTTCAATTCCTCATTGACTACTAGGGTCTCCGGCCGTCGATGAGGTTTGTTCTGGAGGTCAAAATTTCCAGAACGAAAGCGTTGAAACCAAAAACGTACTGTGTTTTCTTTTACAATGGCTTCTCCGTACACATTATTAATCCTTCGAACTGTTTCTGCAGCGCTATTGCCGCGATGGAATTCGTGTTCGAAAATAATGCGATGTTTTATGTTTTCCATATTGAACAGAACGATGTCAAAGCAAAATTAAATGGCGCGAGAACAAATGAATTTTACATTCGAAACACAAATAGACAAGCTTAAAATTGAAATAAATTTGAATTTGGAATTTTTAACCAATGCTTTTTCAGATCAAAGTGGCCAGTTCTATAAAACATCAATTTCATATGTAAGGACCTAATATTAACCAGCAAATTAAAAATGATGTACAAGAAATCCTAAAGCATATAGATGATTGTACTTTTGAAATGCCGTGTCCCTGTTTTCCAATAGATTATTATTTAAATTAGTTATTTAATCGGTTTAGAATTCATCTTACGATCAAAGAAATTATAAGTTACTAAAAAACCAAGCAAAAACGGAACAAAAAAATACAGGGAGTTGGAAATTTGTAGAGATATTAGATTCTTACTTACTTTTGAATAAAACGTTTTCTTTTTTTTTTTTCGTTTCTAACAATGAAATGTACTTAGCATACTTTGGTACTGTACCTACTTAATTTTAAACAAACTGTCCATTATTAAACCATATCGTTTTTCAAAGCTATACTATTTTTTATGTTCCTCGTTCGTTTATGACAAAACTGGAAAACCAAATTCTTATGGGATCACCTCATTCACAGCGTCTGTCCGTCTGTCCGTTCTTTTTGATGAATCTAGACACGCACTTGCCCGGATTTTTTTTGCACCAAAAACAGCAGTGACAGCCCTATAATAGTAGGTAAGAATTTTGGACTCTGTTATGAAGCTTTCATTCTGCTCGGGTATATACTCTGTGGCACAATTCGTTAATAGTCTTTCTACTCCCGTTACAATTCCTTTTATTTATTACTTACTTTTGTAAGCGGCTTCGCCCATATGTAGGTCAAAATTATCTCATAGGAACGTACTACCGGGATAAAAAGTATCCTTTGTTTTAGTCCAGGTCTTAAACTATCTAAGTGCTTAATTTTATCCCAATCTATTCAGTCGTTTGAGTAACAAACATCGAAACATTTACATTTATAATAGGTAGTAGTAGGATAGTAGAATTGGTAACGTTCTTCCGAAAGGTCAGGTGTGTAATACTCCCAAATGGCGCCCCTTGAATGAACGTTAACAAAGCAAAAATTATGGATAACCTTGAAACTGTCGATCGGCCAAATTATTATCTATCATTTACCCCACTTATATTGCCATATGCCCATGGATGATTTTTTTTCCATACAGGGGCCCAAAATTGCATAATTCCTAAGAAAAAATGTTAAAATTTGAGAATTAGTATTTTTGCAATGTTATCTTAGAATGTAATAAAAAATCTTGATACTGATCTCATAATACAAATATTCGGGAGTGACGTAAAAAACAAAACGAGAAAAAATCACCAATTGTAGAAATGGCAGCTGATTTTGTAAGAGTATATCAAAAATATCAATAATTTGGTCATCCATGGGCATATGGCGACATAATTGAGGTAAATGATAGATGATAATCTGGCCAATCGACAGTTTCAGGATTATCCATTATTTACGCCACATTCTATATAAGGATCGTAGCGGGTGGCGTTCTGTAGTTTCTTGTATCTGTTCTGTTTTTACCAACCCCGTGGGAAGACGGCGTATGTATGTTTATTTACTTTAGCTAATACACTGCTCCTCACATGCAAAACAAATACATTGAATAACGACAAAACAATCCTACTCACCAAAGTCGACCCTTTACCAAACTACCCGAAAACACCAGAAAATATATGAAAATGATCCCTCCACCTAATTGAATCGTCTCCCCATAAATCTGCAGCTAACCGGCCAGAGTTTAATAAAGCCTCAGTTTTAGAAGATTCCATATATATGGAGTTTTATCGTGGTCTAACAAACGGGTGGATTACTATAGATTTCTCAAACTGATTTACTGTTCACTCGGTTCGACTTCGGGATGCCCGATGATACTTTATGATAGTTCGGCTGATAATTTTGGTGTCGATAGAATAGATTTATGGGTGCTGGGTGGCTCTGGTTTGTGTATCTTTTGTTTCTGGACCGTAATTAGTGTTTGTATGTACATGATAGTGTCTTGAAAGGGGAAGTTTCGGTTCGTTCAGAGTTTATAGTTGACTGGGGTGGTGGGTGAAGCCGAGTTGGTGAGTTAGTGGCTTACAAGACGAAGTCGATTGGTCAATACATGTTTAAGCGGCTATGGTTATCTGATTGACCCACTAACCCTGGTTCTGAACCAAAAGTGACTGTCGTGTCGCGCAAATAAGCTATTGCGCGATCGTTGAATTTGATTCAACTATCGCGCAATAGCTTATTTTTGTGTCACCAGAATAATCGCAAGTCCGGAAAGCAGTTTGTTCATAATTGACTGCTGAATCAATTTCGGTAATAGTTAACATAGGTTTTTTTTTTGCAAAGAGGATGTGTTTAGTCATACCAACGAAAATTCAATCTTATTTCAAAGCAATAGGACTCAATTTTAAATGCATAACGTAATGCTGGGTCAATACTATTTTCTTAAACCAGTTAGCTTTAAATAATATGTTTTAGTCTTTGTATTATGCTTCTATCTCAATACTCTTATTGGGATGTATGAAGTCTTACATTCATTATGTTACTCATTACATAAATTATGACGTCCAAACTTCATTGATCGAACGAGGACTTCATATTTATATAAAAGAGCGCGATGATCGCAAACTCACGCGATTTTCGTTATCGGTTATGATATAGCCTTAACCTGTGAAATCAAAATTATAAGCAAAAGTAAACACAATAAATAAATAATATATTTAAGTTTTCTTATAATTGTATACCGAGAAAAAACAGAATATCAAACAGATTAAAACCCATCAACATCAACCATTCAGTACTTAAAATCGAAAAATATTTTTTCACACAAAATTATTTTTCATCCCACTTTTCCAACTGCCTCGTTCTAAAAATAATCCTTCAACCAACCACGAACTCTTTTAAAGATAAAGCTCTCTTCAAAATAACTTAAACTTAAGGTGCGCGAATAATTCCACCGTCAAATTAAGACAACGCTAAAATTTTTAATTAGTTTCCGAACGGGGGTGCGATCCAAAGATTTTTTATCTAACAAAGGCCCAAATTAGTAAGCAAGAGAGGTACAGAGGAAATTACATAAATTTCTATAGCAGAGTTGAGAACTTAGGAGCAAGTTCACTTCGCTCCTGGCTTTGTGCGTAAAATAGATAGGTAGAGAAGGTCACCTCCATACAAACAGCGAAAACGCACGCACACTTGTGTGTGCGTGCGTTTTTCACCAAATGACAATATTCTCAAATACATGAGCGTCATGTTAGTGACGACAGGGACAACTGCAGCCATCGACACTCGTCGGCGGCAGTCATTGACGCGTCGACGGCAACGTGGCGCTGGTGTATTTGAGTACGTCATGTTCATATACACGAGTAGCACGTTACCAATGGCTAGAGCACCTGCGGCCGCCGACGCGTCGACTGCTTTTTTTTTTTGGGAAGGGCATCTCGTAGTTGGCCTTGAGAGGCCGTGACTACTTAACCGGGCTTTCCTGTGGGGACTAATAGTTTTTAGGCTAAGAGCCTCCAGCCAGGGCTTACAAACTAACAATTAAACCTACAGCAACTGCGCACTGAGGGCACCCCCTGCGGGGTACGAGCCTCAGCTCAGGGAGTCACTTTCAGGGCCCTCCCTGAAATTGACTCCCTGAGCCGAGGCTCGTACCCCGTAGCAAGTGGGGACAGGCTGGATCAATAATTTCTTTATTATTAGATCATGGGGATTTTAACTCTACTTGCTGAGCTTCGGCGCGGGCTGGCACTTCTGCGGGCAAGGGACAGTTGGGGAGGCGTCGACTGCAATGTGTCGCTCGTATATATTAGAACGAGTTCATATACACGAATTACACTTTGCCAACGGCAGTGGCAACTGCAACCGGTGGCAGTCAACAGTCGCACGGCGACGGCGAGTCAATCACTGACACCGACGAGTCGCAGGTCGCCTCGTCAGTTGCAGTGATTGACTCGCCGCTCTGTAACGTGCTGCTTGTGTATAATAGCACATAGACAGGGCTCACGTAGAGTAAACGCACTTGCAACTGTCATTTGATTGAGATCGCCGTACGTAAGCATCTGTTTGCGTTCCTTCGATCAATAATGGTGCGTTCGCTTGTTTTCGCCCGTTGTACGGAGCCGGCCTTCTGTATCACCTATATATTCCGTGCTTTGAACAGGTGAAGAAATTGAACTGTAAGATTTTTTCTTTTCCTACCTTGTTCACAAGATTTGTTATTTGCAACTGATGAGGTTTCGAGTTATCAAACTGGAATTGGATTTGGGATTATCTAGAAATTGGATCTTTTGATGATCTATTTTCGTGTTCTTTAAGTTGTTGTGTCATTGAGTCGAGTAGGTTTCGATGTTTGTAGCTTCATAAAAATATTGATGAAAGTTGATACCTAAATATTTGGTAACCCCTTGATACCCTCGAGGGCTGGGGTACCGGCGGCGGCCGACGAAATTAGGGTCACTGAGCCGCTCAAGTCCTCCACCCAGTCATGCTTGGGTGGGACAAAGTACGGCTCAGCGACCACGGCGATGTTAATCGACCACTGCACCATGCTCTGGAGCAACAGATCCTGAGCGGTGGCGTAGTGGTTGATGTTCGCCTGGAGGAGGCGTAATGGGGCCGTTATTGTCATTCCATATCAGCCCCCTCCGGAGCCTCCTAAGAGGTCCTCCTTGCCGTGGTCGAAACGGTGGTCGTGGCGACGGCTGCGGCGGTGACGGTGGTAGCGGAGGGCTTACCCCTGCCCTGGCTCCTGGTTTGGGTGGATGGAGCTCAAGTCTTGCTCCCAGCCCGGTGTTCGGCCGGCTTGCCAGCTGCCGCACATAGATAACAGTGCGGCGTGGCATTTCACGAGCCGGCCTAGTGACCAGGCTGACCGCAGCGGAAGCAGTGACCGCTGCGGTCCATCTCCGAGGTGCATTACACACCCACGTGGTGCCCCACTTGGCAGCGGAAGCACCTCAGAGGTCTGGGTTCCAGTAGCTTCACCTGCTCGGAAACCCAACCTACCAGGAGCCTTCGGCCCTCGCAGTTGATTTTTTGGGCCGCCGCCGACACGGGGCAACTCACCGCGATGGTTCGCATCCCCGTGTTGTCAGTAAGAATGGTGCCTGCCCTCACCTATTGATGAGAGCTCCCCCCAGTCCTGACGATAGCGGTCACCACCTCACCATCCGTCATGGAGTCGTCCAGGCCCAAGATGCGCATGTCAGCGCACTTGGTGGGCCTGGACACTCGGGCCTCATCCGCACTTAGAGACGTTCTTAGCCTTTCGGCAAGAGCGTCAGCGGTCGGCCACAGGCCGCACCGGGGACCTCCAGCATCAGCTAAGCAGATACAGCTGAATACCAATATTTTACATGGAGCGACCGCCTATCTAACCTCCACAACCCAGTAACTGGGTAATACAATACCCTTTGGTAAGACAAGCTGACAGATTTTCGGGCTTCCGACGACCCGTAACACCTGTCAAAGATCCACAAAAGACAGCCGGGACCAACGGCTTAACGTGCTTTCCAAGGCACGGAAGGGTCTTGGTATGTAAAGATAGTCACCCATCCACGGACCAACCGCAGCAAGCGTAGCTTAACCTGATCGATCATCCCATGTGGCTAATATTACTTAGCCATAAGCTATTATATTAGTATAACCCGTAATGCCATAGCATCATTTGCCTACCTTCATAAAAGTCTGGTAAAAATAAACCACTTAATACTTCAAAACAATGAACTACCATACAATTATTTACACATCTACATTAACGCTTTAAAACAGAAGTTTAAGCACCGTAAGCGTAAGTAACTAAGCAGTGATAAGTTGCTAAGTAAGTACTAACTTATTACCTCCGAACATCATTAAATTGCCATCTGTGTGGGACGTAATCTATAGGTGCTTTAAGTTATTATTACTTTTGTAGGGGAAGTCAAATTCTCTACACGGAGAATAAGGCTGCCTGCACATTGACCACCTGCAAAGGCTACACTCAGGGTTTTTATAGATAGAGCTGTGTGTTCAAATCTAGTATGTAGCATACGTCTTAACATAGTAGCTAAGTATTATGTCTACACCACATTAATAACTCATAACTCAAACATTCAATTAATAGATTTGTACTTTTGAATTGTCAAGGAGTCGATTAATGTGAAAAACGAAGCTTGTTGCCAATTCCAAAGCATACTAAGTACCGATAAAGAAGAACAGGCAAGAACCTCCATGGACACTTTTAAATTACATTTGTACAAAAATATTAGTATATACCTACTTAAACACACACCCGCAGGGTGTATCTGTATACACCCTGAGCGGTTTTCGTTGTGTTGCTAAAATCACTTGTGGAATAGGTTAAGTGTTTTGGAAATAAATAAATAATAATAATGTGATAATGATGTTAAAAAGAATTACCTACACCATTAAAACGGCCAGAGTACACCAATAGAAACAAACAAAAATATCCGTGGCAGCTAAGAGATGAGCAGTCCCAACTGACGGCGCCCGTTCACGAACATGACGCATGGATCAGATCAATTAACACTGGCTAGATTTTGTCAACTTTTACAAAGTAAAATTTTCGTAAGATCATAATTTTTTAAAGTACTGTACTTGTTTGGGTTAACTCCCAGACATTCTTTGTTAACGAAAACAACTTAAAAAAAAACAGTTTCAGATGTTTTTTAAAGATACGCAAGAAAAACGAAACAAATAATGAGATAAACGGTAAAATATAAGTTCGAACAAAAATAAAAGATTTTCCTGTCGGAGGTAGCAAGCACATCACTAAAAGGCTCTGAAAAGTAGATTACAAATACATTTTTAATCTACTTTAAGTAAACTAATGGGTACCTTTTAAAAGCCTTTTGCGAATAAACTTTACTTTTCCATTATCATCTGCCTAGCCTTGTCCCAACTATGTTGAGGTCATCCTCCAGTCTAACTGGATGCAGCTGAGTACCCGTATTTTACATGGAGCGACTGCCTATCTGACCTGAACAACCCATTTGCTAGGTAACACGATACTCCATGGCTAGACTGGAGTCAGAAGCCCGAAAGTCTGACTTGCGGGCTTCTGACTACCCGTAACAAGTGTCAAAGATCTATGAATGACAGTTTGAACCAACTGCTTAACCAGCTTTCCGATACACGGAAAGGTCTTGGTAGGCAAGCGCTACTGGCGAGCATGAGTTCCACGGTTCGATTCCCCCGGTCAGGCAAATTGTTATTGGGTTTTTCTTTCTGGAATTTCTAAGAACCAGCCTAGAGTCTGGATTTGTTCTGCCCAACCTTTCAGGGAAACAAGGCGCGATGTTATGTTATGTGAGCTATAAAGATGATAATATATGTAAATCTAGAGCTAACACGATAGTAGGAAGAACATGTTTTATAATTCCAAACAAAGCGAAACACCAAGTAACCATGAATACTTAATAAACCATGGTAAAGTTTGATAAACTCCGAGATACGGAAGAGCCACACCACAAGTCTCAGTATTGCTGAAGCATACCGCATTGGGTTAGCAGCTCTTAAGAGAATAATTTTTCATATTACCAAGATTTGACGATACATCAAAATGTGTGTAGGTTAACGATAAAAGATGCAAAATATTTTGTACTTGTTTTTTTCGATTTCTGAATCTTTGGCAAACATCGAACGTCTGCATTAACAGCAAAGTAATTCTACTTTCTAGTAATATTATAAATGTGTCAGTTTGTATTTTTAGATGTTTGGATGTTTGTTACTCGAATTACGCTAAAACGGCTGAACAGATTTGGATTAAATATGGCAAATAGATAGTTTATAACCTGGATTAACACATAGGATACTTTTTATCCCGGTAGTACGTTCCCGTAGGATAATTTCCGACACCCCACAGTGGAACGAATGTATGGGAGCGGTTGGACGTAGACATGTCCGAAAAATAAGAGTAAAATTATGACAAACTAATGATGCCATCTTATTCGATTACTTAATGCCTTCATAAATTGTGGTGATGAATTTCTTCATAACTCCCATATTTCGGGAGTAATTTGAGAAAATGTGAAATTTTACTATGAAAATGAGTGTATCGAGCTCTCTCCCTCCTGATTCCGGGCTTGTTTCAAGTAGCGGTCTCTAATATCGTAATGCTATTACTAAGAGCTATATTTAATACTAAGACACATAGTGCGCCAAATGTGCACTTTCTGGGATAAAGGAAATGAAAATTTAAAAAAAAAAACGTTTTTTCCCCATTTGTATTTACTTTAAACCGCAGACAGACTTATTAAGAGGTCTATAAATATATTATATATATATACAGAAATATATATTAACAAAAATATTCACAAGAACTGATGAGAGTATGACTTTTAAGTAAGTTGATAATAAATTACCTAGTTTCATTAAAAGTACAATAAATAATTAAGATGTAAGCTCTAATTTACTAAGTTACACATTTTAAAACAATAACATCATTTAATTATCTTCGTCATCATCATCATCATCAATTAATTCAAATTCAGAATCGATGTCCGCTAAATCATTTATGTTAACAAATTCGATATCACTTTTCTCAGAATCCGTAAGCTCATAAAATTCCTTAAAAGAAGATTTTTTTACAAACTTATTTCCTTTTGGACGGATACTTGTAACAAGTGGATCAGAAGACAGTAAAAGATTGTGCATAATATCTTCATTGCATGAGATACTGCTATGCTTTCGAGAATGCCCCTCTCTATATTTTCTAAAATCTTTATTTCTAGCCTCAGATGCCTCTTCGGATAGAAAACCAATGGGCACAATTGACATGTTCTGAACTATGTCTGGCCCATGCATTAAAATTTTATGAAGTGAAGAAGGCATATAATACCATGGGTATAACTCCACGTAAAGCTTAGCAGTATCAAAGCAGAACTCTCGGAATTTAGTTACGTTGATCTTCTCTCCTGATGAAATACACTGCAAGATCACACAGATTTTTCTTAAAAGCATAGCATCTATTCCGGTCAGTTCAGCAGATTTAGTGTAGTTTTCAAAAAATCTCCTTGCCGAGTTGCCATTGTTGGTGGATCCACTGCCTTGTTTCACAACATCGAGAAGTAAGCCCGTTTCTCTTCTTACAGCCTCTTGAACTCTTTTCTTCCTGTCATCAACTTGCCTTTTTGCTATATCACCCCTTACTTGCCATGATTTTATGTCTAATTTGTAGGAAATGTGTAATAAGCATTCCATTGAGCGAATCCAAGCGTGAAGGGTGCTTAAGCTATATTTATACATGTCCTCGTTTGCGTGTTTATCTTTGATTAACTCTAAATTATTCATTTCTTTAGGACAAGCCTTGCATATGTCACACACTGAAGCTGCTGTATTGGATATAATGGAATGAATTTTACCATCAATCATTGTCAACAGCAGTTGGTGTTTGACACTAATTCCATCAGTGATGGTGGATGGAGTTAAGGCTTCAATCTCTGCTTCGATTTCAGCCATCTCTCTCTGCACATTTTCTTTGGTTTCCTTTATAAACTTAAACAATATTGGCCGGCAAAATGAAGTGGAAGATGGTCGCTCGTTTTCCCAAATTGTTACACCTTTTGAGACGAGCCGCAGTGGTACAAGACTAATCATAAAATTACTAGCAAGATCGATTTGCTCATCTTCACTCGTCCTTTGATGATAAATGCTTTGGCTAGATGATCCGTCAAAACCCCATTTGCTGGTCAATACGAGCTGTTGATTGGGATCAACAGGGGTTTCTAACGACCTAATAAGTCTTCTTGAGGTTAAATCCATCAAGGCTTGTAATTTGATTTTTGCAGAGCTCTCTGTAACTGTGAGATCTTCTTTGGCCGGATAGCACTTAATTTTTTCTTTAACCAACATGTAGTAACTCGGGTATTGAAGAGCTCCTTCTTGAGTGTTGAAATCCCGAAGAGTGTTATAGCGCCATTTCGATAAGTTCATCGATACATAAAGAGCCAATGCCTTCAAAGGGGATATTTCCCGTACCTGAATTGATTTACCTTCAATGAAGGCTTTGATTTTTGAGGCCTCTTCTGGATTCTCCGTCAAGTATTTCATAACATAAGCTGTATCGCTTTGTCCTGCCTTTTGAAGCGCCCTTTCGGCCGAAAACATAATTTCAGCGCTGCTACTGCTGCATGAAAGACTATCTTCAGTGCGTCTTCTTTTTTGCCGGTTACTAAGGTCCTCAAAAGATTTACGAGGACTAGGATGTGTACAAGTTGAAGCATCAGATTTAGCAGGAGAAATTATGGGCTCGATGACGTCACTTATATTTTCTGTAGAAGGTTCCATATTTTCATTCTGTAATTCCGGCCATTGAATTGCAGCCTGTAGCCAAATCTCATGTTTCTTCCGAAACTTATCTGTGCTTCTTCCAGACTGTGTCCATTTTGCATAAATGCGGTAGCAAAATCGACGACACCAGTCTTTTAAACTTGTTTCAGCACTTTCACATAACTGAACACAACTGTTATCTTTTAAAACACTGAACAAATAGTTAAAGTCGCGTAAATCTTTATGTGCGCGTGCGCATAAAGCAACGTGAATATCAAGATTTGTATTAAAATTTGGAAAATACATTGCGAGATTAGCTTGGATACAACGAGGTGTAAATCAACACTGATTTTAAAGTTACTAATAGTGACCTATTTATATAAAATCCAGGTATCCCAGGTATCCTTTGTTAAATATTGCAAGGTAATTAGTTATTGTGATAATTAGTAAATGATGCATGCTAAATTAGTGTATTAAGAGCCATTTAGTAATTAAATAATAGCAATGTTCTTATCAGTAATCATTAGTGCATCAGTTTTATATGTAAACCTTAAGTCCCTAATTATATATCCTAATTAGCTTATATCTTCTCTAATTGGCTGCTCAGAAATGTTATTGTAATAAGGTAAACCTTTAGAAAAACGGTTTTAATCAACAAAATAAACAAAAAATAAAAAAATTGTGTTATAAAATAAACATCACTCTTTATCCCAGAAAGTGCACATTTGGCGCACTATGTGTCTTAGTATTAAATATAGCTCTTAGTATTAGCATTATGATATTAGAGACCGCTACTTGAAACAAGCCCGGAATCAGGAGGGAGAGAGCTCGATACACTCATTTTCATAGTAAAATTTCACATTTTCTCAAATTACTCCCGAAATATGGGAGTTATGAAGAAATTCATCACCACAAGTTATGAAGGCATTAAGTAATCGAATAAGATGGCATCATTAGTTTGGCATAATTTTACTCTTTTTTTTCGGACATGTCTACGTCCAACCGCTCCCATACATTCGTTCCACTGTGCACCCACGCGAGCGAAGCCGCTGGCAAAAGCTAGTGATGCATAAAAATAATAAAAATGGAGCGAACAAAGGAACCTTTAGAAGTACTTTTTCCATATTGAACCGAAACAGATGCAAGAAACGTAGAAACTTCAGAGCTATTACAAAGACGGTCCCTTAAAAATAAAGACAGGACTCAGACACACTATAAATACCTGCTCCGCGTCTCCAAACTGCAATCCGATTAAAAAGCGCCAAACTAGCATAAACTCACACCAAACCAACTGAAACTCTATCTCCACTCCCCGAAGGTTCCTAATTGTTTGTTGCATCGAACTGTCATTTTAACACTTTAGTTTGAATCCAAAGAACAATGGCACTCCGGAACGCGGCGAAATTCAATTTTAGATTCACAGAAAGTTTTGAGTCCAAATCTCATTTTGATATTTTAAATGTGCATTTACGTCGTACTGGGAATTTGTTGGATGAAAATGAGAAGTATTTTCCTGTGATTCATTCAGATGTGTTGTGTCGCAGCTGGGGATCTACTATCTCTTATAATAATACCTGTCATAATTATTAAATAGCTGTGCGCGCGGATTCGCCCGCGTGGATGTCTGAAATTATTCCACAGGAACTTGCTATGGGGATAAAAAGCTTATGATACTCCTTATAACATCAGTTATCTGGCTATGGAAGTTCCGTCAAAATCTGTCCCAAACAGACAAACGAAAATTGTTAAAAATATTTTTTTTTTTGTTATAATTAGTAAGGAAAAAAAAGAAAGAAAAAATGTATTTTTCACAGAAACACGTGCACACAAAAAGATGAGCTCACATTTAAAAAAACGCGGTGACAACACAGATATTTATACATCATAGAATTTACAAAGTCGGCAGCTGCACGCCGTGACTGCGACAAGAAGGTTTCCACTTAGCATGAAGCTGTACTATGGGACCCACAGCATAGCGCTGATTTTCAGTGGTAAACAGTATAAAACAACACCCGAAAAAAGTAAGTACTACTACAAGTAGTAGTAGGTTACAACTTTCATTCTAATCTATACAAATAAATAAAATCAAAGTGTCCGTTTGTAACACAAAACAACAGAAGAAAAAAGTGTTAAGAGCGTTCATCCAACGCGGGCTGGCAACAACGCATTTATAGTGGTTTTTCGTGATTATTTCATTAAATACAAACAAAAGTAATTTTTTTTTCAGGCAAGCACTAAATCGTTGTTATTTATAATTATTTTTAACATTTTCTCTTTAATAAAAACATTTAATCGTACTAAGTAATGCAAATAGAAAATAGTTGACGGTATGTAAATTTTTATATGTAAATGTAAGGAAATGGCATACAAGCTTGTAACTCCAACGATCTAGTACTTGGCTGATTTTTTTTTAAATTTTGTTTGTATTTACTGAAATAATCACGAAAATCCGCCGTTGCCAGCCCCCGTGGGATGAACGCTCTCAATCCAAATGAAAACGTTATCCGAACTCACACACGTTTTATAACTAAATAGGTTGGTAGGTTACTTATTTTCTTTTACAGTACATACTTTACTATCTCTCAAGCAAGACACCAAACCAATACTTCAAACTAACATCGTAATGAAAGACACGGGACACGGGTTTTAAAAATCGTCAAGCCCTTATCTAATAGGTACAGTCGCCCAGAGATATGTAACCAGGGTCGTTGGACATAGTGGAAGTTTAGCAAGAAGCCGATGATGTTTCTGAATTAAATTTAATTTGATGAATAAATTGTTTGTTTTCTATTAATTAAATTACATTTTATTTGTAACCATCCATCAGTTTCTTACTAAAATTCAACTAAATTGGACACCTCTGGCTACTTATCTATTTTGGTAGGTACCCGTACAATAAACAATTGCTAAACTAAAAACATCTGTTCCGTTTTTTTTTCAGCAAAATCAAATCTGTACCTAGAGGCACGAGACAGATTTAACAAAAGGAATCTGAAATAAAAAATACCAGACCGTCTGGCCGTGGTCACGTTGCGTTAAATCTCAGTCTAAATAAATATTTATTTATACAATTCGCCTCATTGTTGACGATCACGACTAGGGTTGAGGTTCTGCTTTGGTTTCTGAGGGTTGAATTTTTTTATTATTTTTCTGTTGTTATTTTCTTGATACAAATTATGGTTTAAGAAAATTAGAAAAGCGACTGATGATTGTTAGGTTATAACAATATAATCCTATTAGTATTTTAGTGTAGTGATCGCAAGTGCTACTGTTGAGCATGAGGTCCTGGGTTCGATGACCAAGTCGGGCAAAGTGTTTATTTATCACAGTAAAATACATAGAGATACAACATAATTATAATTAGACTACAAGGCAACTGCTTCTTTCTTAAGAAATTTCGTCCAACAGGTTTGCGAAAGGAGAAATGAAAAATAAAAATAAATCTTGACAATATTGTGTGAGAAGTAGGTAGAAGAAAAAACATAAATATTTGAGTCTTAAACTAAAATATACCTACACGTATAATGCAAGAGATTAACATATATGCACTTATATAAATACATTATGCTAAAATTTATAAATACCTAAATACTATATTTATTTAAAGGACGTGTGGTGCCGGACATCAAAGAATAGCACCATCCTATTTCTTCCCGTGGGTGTCGTAGAAGGCGACTAAGGGACTTACTATAAAATGGGCAGCAGCGTTCTCTATGGTATTTACCACCATACTGCGATCGCCAACCCGCCTGCCAAGCGTGGCGATTATGGCCCCCCTAAAACCCCTTTGGGGGGAGGCCTATGTCCAGCAGTGGACGTCTTTCGGCTGAAATGATGATGATGGTGATGATATACAGGACACATTTTAAACCAGTGCGCAAACTGTAACCATGTATTCAGCATATGATTCCAAAGTGCAGAAATTTTTCATCGGTTATAAATAAAATCAGCTGTTTCATATATTTTGACCGCGTAGGTATTGCACTTTTCTATGAACCAACACATTTTTTTTTTATATCCGACAAAAAAAATCTACGCCACGGGGTTCAAAAGCATCTGCTGAATTCACGGTTACAATTTGCGCACTGGTAAAAAAATTATCCTGTATACCTACAGTTCTTGGGTTTTCCATACGGAATTTCTCAGTATTTAACCGAAATCTGGATTTGTGCGTCTTAACATGGGAATTAAGCGTAACTCCAATTATATGGATAGATACCACCCACCCTTCACCACCCTTGGATGACTGGTAGAGAATGCCTAAGGCATTAAGTCCGCCTTTATACCTTTTTATGTGCGAGAAGTTTAAATAAATAAATACCATAGGTCTTACTTCTGCCTAACCTTTCGGGGAGTACAAGCGTGATGTTGTGTTATGTGTGAGTGTGCGAAGTGCGAAAAAGAAAAAAGCTTTTTCCATATCTACGCCGCCGCTGGTAGAACTGTTACTTTTGTTGCGAATGAATCGTTTATTATTTTTACATTCTTTCTTTTACTTATTGATTCTTTGAGTTGTCTTTCCCGCATCCTTTGAAATGAAAATCGTCTAATTGGATAGTTCTGGCGAATGTAGAAAGCATTTCATCAAATAATGTAGCAACTACTATATATTATATGAGAACGATATAAATTTCATAGCCTGCCGTAAGAATTGGGCCATTAAATCCAAAAATAAAAACTCAAATCCGGCTGGTAGTTCCAGATTTTACTCCATACACACAAATTACAAAGAAAAAATGTTTACCTTTTATAATATTAGTATAGAAAAAACAAACTATCGAAATAAATGACAAGAATGAACATTTCATTTTCGCAGAACTACACGGAAGCTCTAAAAACAATACTTGTAACATTGAATGAAAGTAGAACTAACTGAAACCTGTAGTGTTACCAACTACTTCCAAAGATCCATTGAAGGATAAGAGAGGAATAAGTGGGGCGAGAGAACCGGACCAAATGTACGGAGATAATGCAGGATTTGAAGTGGGCATTGTGTTTTGTGTTTGAAACTAGTTGCGCCCACGGTTTCGGTTCTGCGGAGTTATAAACATGAAGGCCTGCTTGCGCCACTTATCACTTAAAATCAAAATACGTTCACTTAATACGTTCAGCGCTCATTTAAAACAGCGTTGTCCAACCAGCGTGGCGCCAATCGTTTGAATTTGAACATGACACAGACATAATGATGCTGTAAATATAGTGATATAGTGGCAAGCGGGCCTAAAACCTAAAAAAAGAATATCTATGAACTAGCTTTTGCCCGCAGCTTCGCCCGCGTAGAGGTCAGAAATTATCCCAAGGGACCGCACTACCGGGATAAAAAATCCTATCCTATGTGCGAATTCAGACTATATGTGTGCGCGTATGTGCTAACTATGTGCCAAATTTCATGCAAATTCGCTTAACCGCTTTTGCGTGATTGTATGTTTGTTACTCAATCAAGCAAAGGCGGTTGAACGGATTTGCGTGAAATTTGGCACACGGTTTATCACAAAGATACTTTTATCCTTTTAGCTTTTTTTTAGTAGGTACGTTCCCGTGGGATAATTTTCAACTTCCACGTGGGCAAAGCCGCTGGAAAATGCTAGGTTATAATTTTAGTAGGAAGTAGGACAGTAGGATTAAAAAAAAAACAAAAATCATGTATATCAGATAGTTTTCGAGTTATGAGCGCACTGCACAGAAATGTAAGTAAGTAAAGTGATATGGCATTTGGATAAACATTTACTTTAGAAAAATGTAACCGATCTTCGGCACGAATGGTGCTGGAGAACAATGGTAGTCGATCAACAAAAAATCATGATCTACAATAACAACAATTTGCCTTTAAATAGAACTCTTAAACGAAAAGTGAAGATTTATAGAAATAAAAAAGAACGTGAATCATAAGACGGAGAAATAAAATAACAAATCGATCTATGTTCTTATGAGGTGCTAAGTAATTGGTACGCGCAAACAATCAAAAATAAATCCCTTTGAGTAAGTATTGTAAATGACTTGTTTTAAAAATGAAAAGCACTCAAATCACGACCATTATTTAATTGAAACGGGACAATGTTTTGTTTTTTCCTACTTATTTCGCTCTTGACTGCCTCTTGAGATGTCGCTTTTGATTTTGTAGCAATTAAACAGCCTAGAATGTTGTTTTGAAATAAATTCACGAATGTTTATAAAGCTCGCCCCCTGTTACATGCGACTGACGAAATATTATGAGAAAAACTACAACTAATAACTGCCGACATGTGGGTCTACTTCTTGCGTGTTGATGGCAAATAATAACAAAAAAATAAACAAGGTGTAACAAAATAGAAGCAAGCTCTGTAAGTAGATTGATTAGTGAATCGATTACAGTCATTTTAAGTAGGTATCGGTTTTTTTTTTATGTGTCTGTTTTTCCATACCTACCGCCGATTGAGCCAAAGAATCAATTTTAACTTATTACAATGCAATTAGACTTAATTTTAAATGCGTATAGTAATGTTGATTTTCTTAATAACAACAGTTGGCGTAAAAAAATAAAGTTTTGTTAATTGTAATTATGCTTTTAACTCAAAACTCTAATTGTGAGGTGTCTTGCGTTGATAATGTTACACGTTGTAGGTAAGTATATAGTTTTTTTTTAAATGGTTCGGCCCCGAAGATTTCCGATTCCCGGAGATTCTTAACCACAAAACACTCGTAACACTTATATAATCAATTATTTGGTAACGTTTAATTGGAGGAAACCGTCACAGTCTAAGTGGGTAGTCCAAATAATTTTCAAGAGAGGTATCGTGTGCCACAAAAATCTCTCTTAGTCTCAATAAATTGAAGTTAAGTTTAAAAAGTTTTGCATAGCAATCTAGTGCTTTCTCCAGCGATAATTATAATAGCACATGTTTGGGATTTAACTTCGTAATTAGTTCATTCTAAACATCATTATTATAAATAGGACATCAGTAGATATTTAATGATTGAGCACGTGCCAATTCAAAGGATATCAAATATTCATCGACGTATGAATATTGGATATTCCTATTTCGCTGTATGCGTTTTGCGAGGTGGTCCAAGTTAAGAGCTTTCGGACAAAAAATAATTATGCAAAAGAAAATACCTCTCACATCAAGTAACAATAAAGAAACTATTCAACTCATGAACATCATTAATTTGACTTTGATGCAGTTCGAAAAGATAATTATATATTTAGGTATTGCAGTTGAATCTAATCAAAAGCAACGTATGATTTACATGCAGACAACGTTACATACAAAGTTGATGAGCAGTGTTGGCCCAGTGGTATCGGCCCCAGCTTACCGGTTGTTGGTCGTGATTTCAAACTCAGGTAAACAGTTTACTTTGTGTTTCTAATTTCGTCACCACTGCTCTCTAAAAAGGTGCAGGAAAACATCGTGACAAAAACGGCATATCCTAAACTTGGACTCATAATCGTACGCAGTAACTTGACTGCTCGAAAAAAAAAAATGTTACCATACTAAAACTAATAGTGTTGGGGTAGTAAACGATTCTGCGTAAAGAACGAATGATAAAAATGGTTTAATTTTAATTTCGTTATTAAACTTTAAAAATTAGTTTGTAACATGTGGAATATAAGAACATATAACAAATTCTTCTATTTTTAATAGTGCATCATGTTTTTGAGACAAGTTATTACATTTTTTTTTTTGCATGTAAGTACGTTATCTTAAGTTTATTCAATTTCATTCATTCTTACACCACCTCATTACCTTTTTTTTCGTAATCTGGTAACCCTTCAACTGTCAAGTTACTGAATACGATTATGAGTCCGAGTCTATCCAAAACTGTCTTATCTGTTAGATGCAGAATCCACTTAGGTTTTTGTTGCACTCCTGTGTTTTTACATAAAATCCATGTCCGCGATTCGTCGCTCTACGAGTGCGGATTGAAGGAAGGCACCCTTGACCACATATCTTTCAAATGTTCCAATAACGTCCCACCTCTAGATTTTTACAACCGTCTCACCAAATTTAAGATCCCTTTTCCGATAAATTTCCCCTCTCTTTTGACTCATTCCTCTCCTGAAATGCTCGTGGCGCTGATGATTTTCATCCGTTACAATAATATAAAATTATGATTTGTTCCCCCAATCTGTGTTTATGTTGTCTATATATAATGTATTTTTAATATTCTTACAATTTTATTATAAGTATGTAATTTACATATTCTTCGTTTGATTCAGTCCAGTACTACCCCACAAGATCAACAGTTAAGCCCTACTGTATCATCGAAGATTATTATCCTTTTTTTTTGTAATAATGCACCATGCTTTTCCAATTCTGCAGAATAGTCGACATCGGCTTTGCTTGCCATATTGTAAAAATAGAATAGAGTCCAAGTGTAGAAACAAAATTTGAAGACGTGTGTGTTATCCAACAACCCGCATTGGGGCCACGTGGTAGATTCAGGCTCACTCCTTCTCACACAGAGATGCCTGTGTACCAACAGCTGCCGCAGCTGGCTAATTGTGTTACATCCAATTCTGTATACATCAATCGAATACATAAATCAGAAACATTTTCATAATAAAATATTCCGTGTAGTTAATTATTACTTTGGGAATAAACTGTTTTGAGGCAGCTGGCTGTCAATCCGTGTCGAAGTAATCAAAGGATAGCATGAATATTAATTAAAACTGTGTCCTCGTAGGTAGTTTAATAGGATTTTAGAGGGACAAATTGTAAGTAATATAATAGAGTCAATATTTCGTGATGACGTTGTAGGAAATTTCAACACAAAAGTAATAATCGCACGGATCGATTGATCGGGTTAAACTACGCTTGCCGCTGTTGGTCCATGGATGGGTTGGACGGGGTACCATCTTTATAAGACCCTTCCGTGCCCTGAAAGCACGCTAAGCCATAGGTCCCGGCTATCATTCTCAATGTCTCCATGTCATTCATCTTTGACAGTTGTCAGGGGTAATCTTTAGCCCGAAAGTCTGAGAAGAGGTATCGTATTGCTTAACCTGGGTTGTGGAGGCCAAAGACTCGCTTCATGAAACATACTGGTATTCAGCTGCATCCGGTTAGACTGGAAGCTGACCCCAACATAGTTGGATAAACGCTAAGCAGACGATGACGGTATTATTTACGAGATTATAAATAAATGAATTATGTGAAATAATCTCTTCGTTCCCATCCGAAAAGCAAATTCCGAAACTTGGCCATAATTCAACCGTTCTGAAACTCGTATCTTCTAAACGCCCATCATTCGTTACTTGGACCAAACACAAACTGTAGGAATTCGGGACAGTGTCGGAATACCCTAGGTTCTATCTATGCAATATGCAAAAATCCTCACAACGCCTCTTTAAGGATATTATTAAAATATTTTGCGAGTATGATCGCGACTCAGGCGTTGCAACAGATTCTTGGCGATATATTTTTCAAATATTGGAAGCTTTTATTGTTTTTAGCTCAGGCGCGAAAATACTGGCCACTTGTATCGGGAAACCGATTTACGTTCACTTTTTGAAATGTGCGTTTCGATGTTGTAAAGTTAGGCCGGTTGCACGTTTTTTGCTGTGAAAAACGACAGTTGATTCGCCGTGTGTAGGCACGGTCGTCAGTGTTGTATGGATTACTGTGAAATTTGTTGACAGACACGACGCGTACGCCCGTAGTGCCGTCATGACGTTAACTCTGACTTTGCATCGTTTTCAAAATCACAGTGATCTTTATTGTTATAAGAATTAAGTTACTACCATTGACGAGCTTGTGAGCTTGTCAAAATCACAGTGATCCTTATTCTCGTTACAACAAGGTTGCTATTGGGTAACTGCTGTTAGAAATAAAATAACTGTGCCAAGACTGTATATTTTTCAAGGGACATTATTTGCGCTTGTTTACTTTACTTTACTGCCTTTACCGATGTGTATGTTTCGAAATTGTTCATTTCGGGTTAAGTTTCACAAATATTAACTTCACTTCAGTGACAAATTGTCCATTTATTAATGAACTTCTTAAAAACCCTCTTTTTAATTTATTTCAGCTCGAAATACAAATCCCCGTCTAGCCTAGTAGAGAATAAGACCGCAAGTAAATAGCATGATACAAAAGCAAAGGTGATCTTACACCGGCAATTTTTTGAGCTATTATTGCTCGGCAACACTAATGGATCAACCTAGATCAATTACGAAGAGCAATCTGGATCAACAACATTAAATTTCCGATGTGTTTCGGCAATATTGTTTTGATTGCTCCATATATTTCATGAGTTGTCGAATATCCAATCGGTTTAGAAATTTTTAGTCAATTTTCTTTCTATCCCGTTTGTACGTATAATTACGTTTCGTTTTTGCGAGAGGAACCGGCCGGTGGCGGAGCCGGCGGGGGAGGCGCATTGCCTAGTTTTTTAAGTTGCTCCATATGGCTCCATATTGTGTGGCCGTATGTCTGGCAACAGGTAGCTACATGTTGCCATTGGACTAAATTGCTGGATGTAGTCGTGACGTCATAGTTAACGAGAATTGCCCAAGATGGAGCAATTTTAGTTGCTCGTATAAGCGCACCTTAAGCCAGATTAACATACTGCACTCCAGTATAAAGTTGGTGACACACGAGTAGGTATTACACGTCTTGTCAATACGATCTGAGAGCGTTACCAACTCAAAGTCACAGTGGCAATAACGTTTGAGGATTACCACTAAACCTGACTAAAAGGCTTTTGTGTACCCACGTAGGTATGTATGGATTCTGTATGCACTGAGCTTTATTGAACTATGACTGGAAACAAGAATTGACTTGGCTAAAGGTTTTGGGTATGGCAAAAATGCTATACAGGCTAGCCGGAACTATCAACGCGCTAATAATAGTAATAATAATAATAAAATTTATTTCAGACCATATTAAATCCATAATTAAAAAACATTTCAATTTTACATACATACATACACAAAACAAAAGGATACGCACACAAAAGATACACACACATACACACTTAAATAAAATAAAAATGCAAAGAACACTCATTTCACATAAGAAAATGACGCACGATGAGTGGTCATCCAGTGCCACATCATTGGACTGTCCATTTTACTGGCAACGATAGCCACCAAGCTGTTGGAGCTATCGCGCACTCGCTGCATCAGGGATGCTATTCGCGTCCGCTTAAGTGCATAAAAATCATAGATTTAGTAACCAATTCTCAATTCTTCATTGCGTACCATAGTGTATAAAGTTGGTAGGGAAATAATATTAGTCACAATTATGGACTTTGTCGGGCACAGCATATATTACATGGTAATGAAACCCCATCATCTGTCTAGCCTTTTCCTATGTTGAGATCGGCTTCCAATCAAACCAGATGCAGATGAATACCAGTATTTTACATGGAGCGACTGCCTATCTGACCTCCACAACTCAGTTGCTGGTACTGTAATACGATACTCCTTGGTAAGACTGGTTACAAGACTTTTGGGCTTCTGACGACCTGTAACGACTGCCAAAGTTCGACTGTGCTTTCCGAGGCAAAGAGGGTCTTGGTATGTAAAGATAGTCACCCATCCACAGACCAACCGCGGCAACCGTAACTTAACCTGTTCGATCGACCCGTGCGGCTGTTGTTACTTTTATGTTGAAATTTTCGTCTGTTATTTTAAAAAAAGTATCTGTTTTATAAGTTTTTACCTCTGCTTTGAAAATCTATGCTGGGGCAAGAATCATGTGCCGCTTTCATAGTTTCAGTTTGCGCATCTACGCTGTAGAGTCAGATATTTTTTTTTTTTGCTGTCTAATAGCAGACTGATAAACCTCTTAAATATTAATATTAAAATATCTACGTACCTATTTCAATCTATCCGAAACGTGATGATCCGGCAGAGAAGCAAACTTGTCGATATAGCTCACAGTAAGCAAGCTGTAGTGATAATGGGCCGGTCATATTAGCTATAAAACTGATGACCGTTCGGGGAGACCGCAAATCGGCAAACGTAAGGTTGGTCGCCTTCAAGCTAGGTGGAGCGACAATCTTCGCAGAGTGCCTGGTAACAGCTAAATTAGAGATCCCGAAA
The DNA here is from genome assembly GCA_949091785.1 of Polymixis lichenea. Classification (NCBI taxonomy): domain Eukaryota; kingdom Metazoa; phylum Arthropoda; class Insecta; order Lepidoptera; family Noctuidae; genus Polymixis; species Polymixis lichenea. Next base: position 1,659,161 of record OX420948.1, read on the forward strand.
ATGAACAGTTGAACGGCGTGCAATGGAGAGGGCCATATCCAGCAGTGGACTGCTGTAGGCTGGTGATGATGATTACGATCTCTTGGCCTCTCTTTTATTAAAGGACACATGACTTGAGTTAGTTACTGCTAGGACACATGACTTGAGTTAGTTACTGCTAGGACACATGACTTGAGTTAGTTACTGCTAGGACACATGACTTGAGTTAGTTACTGCTAGGACACTTGACTTGAGTTAGTTACTGCTAGGACACTTGACTTGAGTTAGTTACTGCTAGGACACTTGACTTGAGTAAGTTACTGCTAGGACACATGACTCTAGTTAGTTACTGCTAGGACACTTGACTTGAGTTAGTTACTGCTAGGACACTTGACTTGAGTTAGTTACTGCTAGGACACTTGACTTGAGTTAGTTACTGCTAGGACACTTGACTTGAGTTAGTTACTGCTAGGACACTTGACTTGAGTTAGTTACTGCTAGGACACTTGACTTGAGTAAGTTACTGCTAGGACACATGACTCTAGTTAGTTACTGCTAGGACATATGACTTGAGTTAGTTACTGCTAGGACACTTGACTTGAGTTAGTTACTGCTAGGACACATAACTCTAGTTAGTTACTGCTAGGACACTTGACTTGAGTTAGTTACTGCTAGGACACTTGACTTGAGTTAGTTACTGCTAGGACACTTGACTTGAGTTAGTTACTGCTAGGACACTTGACTTGAGTTAGTTACTGCTAGGACACATGACTCTAGTTAGTTACTGCTAGGACACTTGACTTGAGTTAGTTACTGCTAGGACACTTGACTTGAGTTAGTTACTGCTAGGACACTTGACTTGAGTTAGTTACTGCTAGGACACTTGACTTGAGTAAGTTACTGCTAGGACACATGACTCTAGTTAGTTACTGCTAGGACACTTGACTTGAGTTAGTTACTGCTAGGACACTTGACTTGAGTTAGTTACTGCTAGGGCACTTGACTTGAGTTAGTTACTGCTAGGACATATGACTTGAGTTAGTTACTGCTAGGACACTTGACTTAAGTTAGTTACTGCTAGGACACATGACTCTAGTTAGTTACTGCTAGGACACTTGACTTGAGTTAGTTACTGCTAGGACACATGACTTGAGTTAGTTACTGCTAGGACACTTGACTTGAGTTAGTTACTGCTAGGACACATGACTCTAGTTAGTTACTGCTAGGAGACTTGACTTGAGTTAGTTACTGCTAGGACACTTGACTTGAGTTAGTTACTGCTAGGACACATGACTTGAGTTAGTTACTGCTAGGACACATGACTTGAGTTAGTTACTGCTAGGACACATGACTTGAGTTAGTTACTGCTAGGACACTTGACTTGAGTTAGTTACTGCTAGGACACTTGACTTGAGTTAGTTACTGCTAGGACACTTGACTTGAGTTAGTTACTGCTAGGACACATGACTTGAGTTAGTTACTGCTAGGACACTTGACTTGAGTTAGTTACTGCTAGGACACTTGACTTGAGTTAGTTACTGCTAGGACACATGACTTGAGTTAGTTACTGCTAGGACACTTGATTTGAGTTAGTTACTGCTAGGACACATGACTTGAGTTAGTTACTGCTAGGACACATGACTTGAGTTAGTTACTGCTAGGACACTTGACTTGAGTTAGTTACTGCTAGGACACTTGACTTGAGTTAGTTACTGCTAGGACACTTGACTTGAGTTAGTTACTGCTAGGACACTTGACTTGAGTTAGTTACTGCTAGGACACATGACTTGAGTTAGTTACTGCTAGGACACTTGACTTGAGTTAGTTACTGCTAGGACACTTGACTTGAGTTAGTTACTGCTAGGACACATGACTTGAGTTAGTTACTGCTAGGACACTTGACTTGAGTTAGTTACTGCTAGGACACTTGACTTGAGTTAGTTACTGCTAGGACACATGAATAAAAGCACCAAATTTAGTACGTGACTAGTATATCTGTCGCAGCCATCTGGTTAAACTAGCCAGCTAATTGGACGCTTAGGCGGTTCATTAAATGCCGGCATCCAATTAAATAGCTGAAGGACAACTAGTCAAGTCATTGAGCGCAAAGTTTAACCACTTTACTGAATGTCGTGTAGTCATTTAGTTAAATTGGTTATTGATGAATTTGTGATGTTTGGTTTGGGTGACTATGAGTTCACAAATTATGTACGACTACTTTCTAATACCTACCACTAAGTAACTAATAATAGTGAAATGTTGGTTCACAACAAAGTAAATAACACGAATATTACTCAGTAATAATTAAGTCAGCCAGTAAGTTCAGTCAGTTTAGACTCAAATATTTCGTGAAAACTTGCACAAGACGTAGTATTATTTGGCACCTCCAATGTTTTAAAAGTATTTTGACAATACACAATGACAATAACACTTTCATTTCACTAAAATTGCATACAAGAACGGAAAATACCATTCACGGTTTGCGCTATTGACGCCATATTTGTTTTGGTAACTACTAGCGCCGCAGTGAAAAAAAAACTAAAATAAATTTGAATCACTTGGCTGAGTCTTGGTCAATCATCATCAAAGGGCTGACTTTCAATACGCCAAGTTGTTAAACGTTGAATGATTGTAGTTCAATGAACTATCGGCCTAGGCATCCAATTGGAAGCCGGCGTTTAATGAACGGCCTAGGCATCCAATTAGCTGACTAATTTTACCACGTAGCTGCGACATATCAATCAGTACACATTAAGTAATTTAAAAAAGTTTAACTATTTTATCAACATTTGCCTAGCCTTTTCCCAGCGATGTTGAGGTTGGCCTGGAGTCAAACCAGATGCAGCTGAGTACCCGTATTTTACATGGAGGACAGCCTATTAGAACGCCACAACCCAGTTACTGGGTAATATGGTAAGCCTTGGTAAGACTTGTAGTCAGACTTTAGGATTCTGACAAGCGGTAACGATTGTCAAAGATCCACGAATGACAGCCGGGGTCAACAACTTAACATGCTGTCCGAGTCACGGAAGGGTCTTGGTATGTAAAAAAGGTCACCCTTCCATGGAACAACCGCGTTGAGTGGTTAGTCCGTAGCTTAACCTGAGGCCTTAGGCCCTGGCCACAGCTTCTGGCGTTGCGGCGCGCGGTGCGACAGGAGGCGGGGCGGGCGGCGCGATTTGCGGTGGTATGCCACAGCTCGACTAGTTGCGACTGCGGCGGCGTCAGCAGTGGACGTATTTAGATTAAAAAGGCCCTATCAAAAATGTATTTTTCTTTACCACCTCCTAAGTCAGCTTTAAATAACTAAATTTTTTTACAAGTACTACTACCAGGAAATTGTGGTTTTATTTCGACCCACAATTTTTTTTTAACATGCCTATATTTATGATTTGGATGTTTTTACATCCACATTGCTGGTCTACTCAGTATTTCACTAATACATTGTTCCGTATCCATTATTTATATAAGCTCAACGCGCGATAAAAACAAAATTATTTGTTTCGGTCGCGCCATCCGAATGCGTCCACCGATGCCACCGCAGGCGCTGCTCTGAGCATATATAGTAGTCTATGCTCTGAGCCGTGGCCATTTCGATACTCGCTAGTACATTTGTTTCACTCACACGCCGCGGAGCCCGTCGCCGCCGCGTGCCGCGCCGCTCTCGCCGTCGCGTCGACGGTAGCTGTGGCATACATACTTCATATGTTGTCTACCATTTGTTTCGCCGCTCACCGCTTGCCATGCTGCTCGCCGCGCCGCAATACTGGCTGTGGCCAGGGGGTTAGTGTGATTTTCATTAAAAATCTCGATGAAACGCATCGAGCGCGTTTCGCGCTCCGATTGGACCTGAATTGGTGAAAGATCACACATGGTGGCATGGTGGCATTGTGGCTTGACGACATTGGTGGCTTGGTGGTGGTGATTGGTGATTGGTGAAATAAAACTAACACTAGGGCCACTTCTAGGGGGGCCAAACGCCTCCTGCCGGAGGCTCTACGCGGGCGTCGTGCGGGCTATGGCCCTATAAGGGGCACCGGTGTGGGCGTCTACATTAAGGCGCCAACCAGCACGCTGGTTGAAGGCGGCCCATAGGGTCATGGCCATCCGGATGGTACGGGGATACCGCACGATCTCCGGTGAGGCTGCGGGCCTCCTTGCCGGATTGCCGCCATGGGATCTGGAGACAAAGGTCCTCGCGCACACTTGGGAGTGGCGTGGCGCGAGAAGGCCAAACGCCGAGGCGTAACTCCGCTGCCGCCGTAAATCGGTGAATGATTATGTGTATTATATCTATATGACCTAGTCAAAACGGGGTGAAAAGGTAAGCAGTGGTGAATCAGAACGAAACTTTAAAAGGTATTTTAATATTTAAATAATATAGTTTGTGGCCAAGTGTTGACTGACTCGAAATATATCTAACGTAGAGTTCCACCGTGTTACCACGTCTTGTTTGACTTTTAGCTGTTTCTAGCTGCTTTTGCATGGCTGTTAGGCGCTCACTAGCCAAAACTCTCCTTCGGAAAAGTTCCACTATAGTTTTGACTTTATTTTGAATTTCCTTTATTTCGGATAACCCTGCTTGAACAATTAAGTTTAAAGTGTGAGCAAAACACGGTATCTACTTGCTTGTATTTTAATAACGAAATGGCATCTTGAATGTTTTTATCAGCATTGTCAGAAGTAACTGACACTATTTTTTCGATGATATTCCATTCGGTGCATTTATTTTTTTATTATATCAGCTAAGTTTTGTGTGGTATGTCGTGCGTCTGGGATACATTTTAACATTACTGCCTTAATGTTGCTGTTTTCAATAAAATGTGCTGATACTGCAACATACTGTTGATGAGAAGCAAACCGCTTGATCTAGAGACTTGAAATTTTGTACAAAGATATCGTATATAACTTAGGCATCCACTGCGGAAGGATTATGGAAATTCCACCCCTTAGGGGTAAAATAGGGGATGAAAGCGCAGGTTAACCAGCATTCTTAGAAATAGGTGATAGCAAATAAATAAACATTATAAAACTAGAGGCTTTAAAATTTGGAAATGACTGCAAAATAATTCTTATACTTATGATTCATACCAGAAAGGAAAATAATATTCTAAAACGAATAAATATTGCAATTTTGCCTACTTACTTAGTACTAAGACATAAACAATATAAAATGATATAAAAATGAAACCATAATGGAAAGTATAGGTTCCAGGTGCAGTCAGGAAAATTAATTATAATGTAAATTTACACCTTACGTCAATTTGCTACTTCATACAACTGCTAAAGCATAGCGACAGCTGTAATTTAACTGGGTTGTCAATTTTCTTCACAATAAACCTTCACTTTAAAACAAATAATGACTCGGAAGAAAAAGAAAAGACAGAGAATGATAGATAAAGAGTTTACAAATACACTACCGGTTTAACCCTAAAATGGTCATCTATAAAACGTACAAACTACCAAATGGTGGACTACCGGATCTTATCATTAAAGAAATCCGCTTCCCACAGTTTTTGGCTCATAAATTACGTATCAGCACATCCTGCCCCCTATTCTAATAAATCTCGGCGGTTCCTTCCCCGGGGTCCGGGAAAAATCCCAGGAATAGTGCGGCGATAATCTCCGGGATGAAGGATCCAATGACGTAATACAATAGTCGTAAGATTAGGTGAAAGGTTTTAAATTAGAAAACGATACTGCCGGGTGGATAACGGGTTCAAAAGATTTCAAAGAGATGGAAAACCACAGTGTCTACCTTCTGCCTTTGGCATAGGACATGGGAACACAGTTATTCTAATATCGTTAGTTTGAAATCAATATGTTTAAGGTGAATGCGCTAAGGGCAGCCTGCGAAACTATTTCATTAAAAAGCAATAGGATTAAGAGGGTTGTATTGATGATTTTAAAATAATGATAATTCTGTATAACCTACCTACCAAGTACCTACGTACATGACACTGACCTGCAAACTGCGAAAAACGTAAGAAAAATTTGTTTCACGTCGCAACTCAGTGCTGGGCACGCCACGATTGTGGCGGTTAGTCTCCTCTTTGAGAAATGGATTGAGAGGCACCACAACGCCTTCAATTTTCGCATGACGCAGGTCCTCACCGGACACGGTTGTTTCGGGAGGTTCTTGTTTCTTATAAGTTGGGAGGAAATGCCCGGGTGTTGCCACTACGTAGATTGCCCTGAGGATACCGTGGAGCATACGGTGGATGTCTGCACGGCTTGGGCGGAGCATCGCCGTGTCCTCGTGGAGGCGATCGGCGGCGACGTTGTCTCGCGTCCGGCCCTGGTCCAGGCGATGGTACGGAGCGAGAGTGCATGGGTAGCCGTCACCTTCTTCTGCGAAGCAGTAATGCTCGCAAAGAGGCGTACATGCGCCCCCACAGCCGTAGCCTTCGCAAGAGACGCCCTGGGCATTGGGAATCCCAGTCGGATTCCCGGCCACCGCAGGCGTGAGCTTGCGGACGCTCAGTAATAGGTAGCTCGCTGTCCGGTAAGGACCAAGCCCAGGTCGAAGGCGCGTTGTGTTCCACACGCGCTTCAAAGAGATGTTAGCACCAACTGGAGGGGTCTGCAAGGGCCGATGCCTGCCAGGGGTGCGGGTTGCTCGAAAAAGATACCGTGACCCTTGGCACACAGACAACTGAAGGAACACGGTTGGGTTTTAGTCAGTAAAAGTCTGACACGCCCTCCTGCTCGACCCAGAGTGGGAGAATTTATTTGATGATTTCCCACCCTCAAAAAAAAGTGATAAAAACAACCTTCCGTAATATTGCGTGCGTATATATTACGTGTTGTGGGATAAGCTCCGGAGGGAAACCAGCACACCCAGTGGAATTATAAATATATTAAGATATTGGTATGGCAACCAAACCAATAGTGTTATGTGGGCGGGCTCATGTTCATCAGAGTGTAGGTTGGAGTGTGGAGTGAGACAGGGAGGCCTGACTTCACCACGGCTCTTCAACTTGTACGTGAATGGGCTGGTAGGTGAGCTCAACGGGGCTGGTATCGGCTGTTCAGTGGATGGTGTGTGTATGAACAACATTAGTTATGCCGACGACATGGTCCTGCTGAACCCATCTGTCAGAGCTCTAAACATCCTCATTGGGATCTGTGAGATGTACGTGGGGTCACATGGCCTCAGGTATAACAGTAAGAAGAGTGAACTACTTATTTTGAAGGCGGGTAGTAAGTGTCCGAAAACCGTTCCACCAGTCACACTTGGAGGAATGCCTATAAGTAGGGTCACTAAATTCAAGTACCTGGGGCACTGGGTCACCGAGGACCTCTTAGATGATTTGGATATAGAGCGGGAACGTAGGGCGTTGGCGGTGAGATGCAATATGCTAGCGCGCAGGTTTGCACGGTATTCACGAGACGTGAAAATTGCGCTTTTTAAGGTTTTTTTTTATTTGAAAGGGCATCTCGTAGTTGGCCTTGAGAGGCCGTAACTACTTAACCGGGCTTTCCTGTGGGGACTAATAGTTTTTAGACTAAGAGCCTCCAGCCAGGGCTTACAAACTAACACTTAAACCTATAGCGACTGCGCACTGAGGGCCCCCCCGGCGGGGTACGAGCCTCGGCTCAGAGAGTCTCTGTCAGGGAGGGCAGCAAGTGGGGACAGGCTGGATCAAATAATTTCTTTATTATTAGATCAGGGGGATTTTAACTCTACTTGCTCAGCTTCGGCGCGGGTTGGCACTTCTGCTGACGGTTGGGGGGGATTTCATTTACTCGGGGTCTTCGCGGGGCGCGAGGACCTCGGCGGCGAGGTCGGAAGGACGATTTTTTGTTTCTGTATGCTGTGCTGGTGGCCCTGATACTTTCTTGAAGGAGAGTGATGGGGTCATCAGGGTCGAAGAGGACTTGTCTCGGCCGGTGGATTCTACTGACTCTACTGGGGACATAACTAGCGGCCTTCGCAATCAGTGGATTGCGGTGTTGCGCGGCGGATTCAAAGAAACGCTTTGAATTACGTTTAAGGAACTGCGCTATCGTGGGGATTTTAAGGTCGAGATGGAGGATCTCGTTCCTAACATACCAGGGCTCTTTTTAAGGCTTACTGCCAGTCATTTTATACCTGCACCCTGTGGGTCCGGTATACGCGTGGATCTTTCAATGCCCTACGGGTCCTATACTCGTACAATAATGGTTATCAGGATGCTGATGGGGTTGCCTCGCTTTTGCAGTGCATCAGGTATGTTTGCTAAGGCCAAAACGGATTGCTTTAGGGCGATTGTACGTAAGAGAGTGGCCTCCCTGATGCGCCGCGTGCGGGGCAGCACCAACAGCCTTCTGAATACCATATTGGAAAGGGTTGATTGCTCAGTTGTGAAGCACTGGAATACAGTTCACGGCTCGGGTGCGTGTATTCCCGTTCGTCCCCCTCGGGGGACGAAGTCGAGGGGAATTTACTAAAATAATATTTAATTTGTTCCCGATCGTCCCAATCCTAATTCAAGAGAGGACGAATGGGAATATGTTCTTCGATTAGTGCCATTCGTCCCACTAAAAAGATTTGTGCAGAAAATATGTTTATTCGATGTTTCGTAGTTTACTTTTAAATTAGTTTCTTCGTTAGATTTAATCATTATTTTACAAAATTCTTCTCTATTTTTTTATGAATTATAAAACGTATGCTAAGTTTATCATTGTTTCATTATGTTTACCTACACTAAATATAGCAACTCTGACGGGAAGCGCCGGCGATTCTGGTAGTTAACAAAAGAGTGCCGATAACATTGTGTTATTTGCGTAAATCCTATTGGTTTACCTGACATTCTCTCCCTTTCCTATCCTTAAATTAGACCGGTCGGGTTAGTGTTGACAAAACAATGAAAGTGCACGGGTGTTAATGTAATAATATATATTCGACACGAGTTCTGCGGAAAACTACTGATGTAAGTACCTACATTTTTGTAAGTTACAAATATTATTAGATTGTTTATAGTCAATACTATATTGTCTCATGTCTTATTAATTTATGCTAATAATGTACGGTATCAATATTTGTATTCAATTTTAGTATTTAATTTTATATATTAAATATCATTCTAAATTATATTAATAAGTGTGTAATTGTTGTCTCCTGTTTTTTAGAGCTTAACAATGTCACAAGAAGCGCATCCTGGTCCCTCTGGTAGTACAGGAAGCTGTTTGCAGTATATACAAAGGAAAGGTGGAATCGTGCTTCTGCGTGCTGGATACCAATTTTAAGGAAAAGGCAAAACAAAAGTGGAGCTGTTGTATGGGAATGTCATCTTAGAAGAAAGAATAAGTGCAGTGGGACCTTAACCATAAAAGTAAGTACCTACTTTTTTGACTTCTTTTTTCATGCAAAACCAGACAATGGGTAAATAAATTATGCACGTTTATTGCAGAATGATCAAATTTTGAAAGAAACCACACACACATCCTGTACACCGGACTTCAATAAAAACATAATAGACATTCATATCGATGAATGCAAGAAAAATATAACTTCTGATGATGTACCTTGCGTACCAGCCGCCTTTAATTCAACAATTTCGAAAATTTTGGACGAAGGACTTGATAAAGTAACTTTACCCAAAGATATTCCTAAGTTTGCAAACATCAAAAGCACTTTGTATCGCCATCGAAATAGCACTTATAATATGAGTAAAATCACTTTCAATGACGTTAAAACGGTTGAGGTTCCTCAAAAATTTCAATCATTTTTGTTAGCAGATTACTGTTACGGTAACACACGCTTACTCATTTTTTGTTCCCAAGAAGCTAAAGAAAAATTGATAGTTTTAAAAAATATATTTGGTGACGGTACATTTAAGAGTTGTCCACCTCCATTCCAACAGCTCTACACCGTTCATGGTGATTTAGGAAGTAATAATCAAAGCACAGCTATGACGCCATTATTTTACGCTTTAATGTCAAACCGTAAAAAAGAAACATACGAGATACTTTTCAGACTTGTTAAATCTCAAATCAACGATTGGAATCCTACATCATTTACCAGTGATTTTGAAGAAGCAGCTATGTCTGCTATGCGTACAATTTTTCCAGAGATAAGTATCCACGGCTGTTATTACCATTTTAATAATGCTATTTGGAGGAAAGGCCGTGAATTAAATCTAACAAAAAATAAAACTTTAAGACGTCAAGTAGCCCTAAGTGCGGTGCTTCCATTATTACCAGAGGAACGTATTTTTGAAGGCTGGTTTTATATCGCTAGCGAAAGCCCCGGTGATAGCCAAAGTGAAAAATTTCGGCAATACATGCTATCGCAGTGGCTTCAATCGAATTTCGTAAAAGTGTGGTGCAGTTTTGGAAAACGACACCGTACTAATAACTTTGCCGAAGGGTGGCATTTTAAATTAAATAGTGCCATAGGCAAAAAAAAACCTAATATTTTAAAATTGCTTACGGTGTTACATCAAGACTCTAACTTATACAGCGTGAAAGCAAAACAAAATCCAAAACGGCGTAAGCTACATTCAATCTTGACAGACCAATATATTATGGATTGCCAAATGCAACTTCTTAATTCAGAAATAACTGTAGGACATTTTTTAGAAAAACTTACGTAGGTATTAATCATAATAAGTAAAGTGCTCGATGGTTGTGTACGTTGATGTAATCTCTAGGCTTTGTGTGCAATAATTATTACTGCCTACTGTTATGACCTCGACTACTTTCTTCAATACTTGTGAATTTTTTATTGTTGTTACCCTCTATGATGTTTTGTGTTCATGTTTTTTCACTTTGATTTTGTATATGTTTTTTATTTTGATTTTGAAATTGTGCTAATTTATTGACGCTATTTATATGTAAAATTAATGTGTAACCTGTTCTGATTCCTTATACAATATGTAACACAAAAATGTGACACCGTATACCTATACATATAAGCAAATGTGACTTTTTAAAAATTAGTACGATAAGTTTTTTTTTGTTATTTTTATCTTGATTTCGTGATATTTTAGGTATTTTATTTAATTTTGCTTTTGAAAGTGTGATAATTTACTGACCCTATTTATGTGTTAAAATAATGAGTAAACTTTTCTAATCACTTACATAACGTAAAACGTAAAATCTTGCCACCATACATATAAGCAACTCTACGAAAAATAGTGACTTATATTTCAAAAGGAAACAACCTGAATGGTAAAAAGTCTGTTTGTAGTGTTTAATTGTAATATAATACAGACTTTTTTTATTGTAATCTGTATACACAGATTTTTAAATCATAATTTTTAGTTATAAGGAGAATTTTATTCATAATTAAAAAAATATTACATATAAAAATATTGCGAGTTATCGCAAAGTTGATTCTGTGATTTTTACTGTGACTTTTATTCCTTAATAAATGACTGATTTTTATTTCAATTTTGTTTTTTTACCAATTAAAACCACCAGTCTTATATTATTTAGTGGGAGCAATAGACCCAAAAAAGAATTAATAAATTATTCCCATTCGTCCCCCCAAAAAATTTTGAGGGATCATCGGGAAAATAAATAACGAATTCCCGTTCGTCCCCCTCGGGGGACGAAGTCGAGGGGACGAACGGGAATACACGCTCGGGTGGGGCTCTCTATAATGTAAAGTAGCTCAATTTTTTTATAATGTTAAATCTAACAGCTCAGTTTTTTACAATAATTAATAATATTACTAACATAGTTTTAAGTATTTTTACTAACAAGTTATGGAATGTTAATGATTTCTGATTGAAATGATTAAATAAATGTTTTTTTTTTTCAAAATGATGGTGAAAACCGCATGAAAATCCATTGCGAAGCTTGAAAGACCCATACGGCCATACAAACAGATGCAAAAACCGTCTTTATTTTAAGATTAATAATAACGTATTCAATTATGAATTATCTCAAAGACAAAGACATAGATATTGCTCAAGATGTGTGCATCTCTATTGTAGTGTAATGAGTCAAGAAACAAATGAACTCGTTTAATATCAAGCGTTCTATTATTACTGTACATCACTAACATCCCTATGATCTTCCAAGCAAGTCTAATATGGCTGAATGATTATGAACTCGATCGGAGTTTGTTATACCTTATATTACAGGAGTTGCCTGAACCTAAAAGCTAGTGGCAAACCAAGAGCTAAGCTAACTAGGATAATCAGTCTATAACGATCCCACTGCTGGGACTAAGGCCTCCTCTCTTCGAGGCCTCCTCTTTTCCTCCCTTCGGGCACAGTATGGGTCGGTAGCTGTCACAAGTTTTCGATCTTTTGGTTCTAGAATATGCCGGTTTCCTATATCTTAAATATTATTGATACTTTATTTTATTTTATTTTATTTTATTTTATTTTATTTTATTTTATCAAACATACTTGTGTGTAGACCGCAAACAATGAACACAACTATCAAAAATCTCCTCAGCTAAGCGAGCTTTGCTAAACTAACTCAACTTAAGCTGAAATATGTCGATTATGGGAAAAATTATGAGAACATAATTTTTTTAAATGACGATAATAAAAGGCGAATAATGCGTAAACACAATAAAACTGTTCCGAGCTGCGGGTTTTTAGCTAGATATCAGAAATCCAAGAATAGGCAAGCAGAACATTACTGTCATCGAACCGTTAAACTTGATAAAGTTTCAAGATAATTGTGTACCAACTTATTCGCAAGTTTTATAATAGGAATTTTGTGCTGTACTCACGATTTCACTGTGGTTGCTTGGGTCCGCGTCATCAGCTTACGAAGCCGTGCCTAAAAATAATATTTTTTAATATCTCAGAGATTTGGAGAAAAGAAGAGAAACCATCCAACCATACATTAAATTTCTACATAACTTGATTAAAACTATCAAGTAGCCACTCAATCTGCCTAGCTTTTTCCCAATTAGTTTAGGGTCGGCTTCCAGTCTAACAGGATCGACCTGAATAGCAGTATTTTACAGCCTATCCGACCTCCATAACCCGTTACTACGATACCCGTTGGTATGACTGGTTGTCAGAGTTTAGGGCTTCTGACTTTAGGGACTGTCAAAAGATACACAAATGACAGGCGGGACCAACGGCTTAAAGTGCTTTCCGAGGCACGTAGGGGTTTTGGTAAGTAACATCACACCATCACTATTATTAACCACTACGCGAATAAAATTCCCTTCCTTATTCACACACATACAGCATCGATCCATCAAACGCTGTCCTTGAATCAGACCGCCCAAAACAAAACAAATTCAACAAGCACCCATAAATCATACGTAGACCCTACGTACCCGAACAAAGCCAGTGGAACAATACGAGTTAAAATAAAAGAAACAAATGTTATATTTTTCTATATAAGCGGGCCGATACCACGCCGGTCACGTAAGGGACGTATAAACGGTATACAGTAGTATGGACATGTGTTCTGTAAGTCTGTAGGGATATGACACCACCAGTTGAAGGTTAAGGGTTTTTAAAGAGTTAGAAGAGACGAAGAGGTATTTGCTCATTAGCCTCAAAATCAAGTGTAGTCGTAGGAGCCCCACGACGCGGGGCTCCATCGGCTACACCTTATTATTATTGCTTGGAAGCAAATTTCAACCCGCCACGTGATCGTCGCCACCTACAATACTCTCATTAACCCACCAATTCCGAAATAGGTTTTGGGGTTTTCAAAAATATACAAAAAAAAAAACATTTCGACTATGAAAAATCGGTAGTCCTTAAACTACTGTGCTTTCATGCTGACTTTAAATACGCATTCTACAATAAATGTTCAGAACTAGTGCAGAACAAAAGACCAGTGGTCCACAAAATAGCACTGGATCGCAAGCACTGAAAGCCATGGGGAGAGGCACTTTTCCAGCAGTGGGATGATACTAGAGGTGGTCGTTGAATCAATGAACAGTTTTATAACAACTTTTCATTCGTCAATGAGATAACTGTCAATCATCAATGAAAAAACAGGTTGAAAATATTAGCTATTAATTTACGTCAACGCACATGACGCATTAGTTCAATAGTCATTATTTTATTCAGTTCCAAATAAAACCAGTTTAAAAATAAAATGCTGATAATTTACGTCAACGGCTCAATGGATTATTTCACTATAGGTAATATTATTAATTTCTGAGAATCAACTGTATGTATTGTAAATGTAAATACTATTTGATTTTAATGTATATAAAATGAATTGATCTTTTAAGTACCTACGCCTGGATACTATTTGTACCCAGCCAGTCCTAAGCCTGGAAAGAGTACGAAGGGAATGGCATTATATATTTTTTTAATTCTTATCCAATTAATTATTTGCAACAAATTGTCAATGATTGAAAACGTTGACATAAATTGACGCTAAACGCTACCGATTGAACATTCAAAACATGCTAATAATTTAACAGCTTTTTTAACCTGTTGACCATTGATGATGAACAGTTAAATTACATTAACCAAAAAACCGTCAATAACCCTAGATGATGCAGGCTAACAGTAACAGCAACCTTATGTTATAAATAAATACATATTATTTTCGTTTAGGTAGGTACTCACCTTTATGTCCCTGTAGGAACTTGAATCAAATAAAACAAAATTCTTAGCTTGTGATATTTCAAACCAACTAATAACTGTACTTACCAACATAGAAACTTACAGACAGTCAATAACACAGACTTTGACATAAACACTCATAAAACTTCTTAAAAGCAAACTAACGAGATATAATAACGCAAGAAAAAGTTTAACATCTGTAAAAACAACGCCATAATAAATATTTGACAAGACAACTTTCATCCACATTACAAAGGTAAGGCAAAGGTCGAAAGTTATACAGCCTAATGCGTCGGAAGGAACATTCTTTTTCTTTTTATTAATTTTGCTAGTGTAATTGTCAGATTTTAGGTAGGTATGTGGAAACATATATGTGAGTATAATATGATTTCTGCCGATTGAGTCCTAATAAAATTCGCTCAAAATACAAAATTGGACTATTCATTATAAGATTTTTTCTTTATCCCTTTTCTTTATAGTAAATTGGATCTTTCACTGTAATTTATGCCCAATAGTAGAAAAAAAATACCCTAAACTACCAACAGTAGGTACCCAATTCTTCGGGGAATAATAGTGTTTGTATGTTCTGTTAAAAAAAATAACTCATTTCTTTTTGTTACTCAACATAAACATTGAAATATAGTTACCAAAATGAAATGCTTGTTATTTCCTTGTGTTTGGCAGGACCGATGTCAATTGAAAATAAAAGAAGTGGGATCACAACAATTCGTTTTATTCTAAAATAACACAAAATAAAAAAAAAAACTAAATGAGCAAAATCTGAAGTTCCTTACATTCGCTTATTCGCTTTACAATTTACAAAAAAGGAACGGAAACAAATCCAATACGGTAGTCGTACCTTTTGACACATTTTTAACAATAGTTGTTTGTGACAACTAGGTACCCACAAAAATGTAATTTCTTTCACATTTCCGCAGTAAAGTGGCAACCCTGACGTGGGAATGACGTATGATTGGCGGATGTTTATACTTGTATATAGAGTAAATCACTTTGTTTATTTGGGGGACCGCTACAAAGCGGAGCTGACGAATATGTGTTTGAAATAGGAAATCAAATACTCCCGAGTTTTTTCTTAAGAGAGAATTTTATTAAAAAGGCACGAACATTTTTTTGAAATTATTAATATACATATTACCTAAATCTTTCACAAGAATTATATACACGGTATGTCAAATGACACCAAAAATAACATTGCTTAGTAACATAATGAAGGGAGAAAACGAATACTTGTTTAAATATTTCCCCCTTTATGTACAGTAAGAAGTCAGAAGTGCACTGGCATACTAAGGGTTATATTGCTATAAAACTCGCGGTCCAGGCCGTACCTACAGCTGTGTGTATAAGTGATGTATCAACACAGAACGCATACCTTAGAACTCACACACTGGCGTCGAATGAAACAAAAAACATAACGTCGCACAGAGTACGTAATTACATATGACCTTGGTCGGTTCATACCATTGCTAAAATTTACGTTCTCTTAGGAAGTTCCGATAGTTCGTAGCGTATCGTCTTGGATTAAGGTTCTCATAGGTCGGGGTTCAAATCTCGCGATGAGACATTTATTTTTCTTTTCAACAGTAATCTTCGTCTGTTCTTTTATTATTCGATAAATTATTAAACGAGAATAATAATGTAATAATATTTTTTTAATACTTATATTGTTATTTAAATAAAGGATTAAGAATCAAATGTTTAAGAAGTGATTACAAAATATTTATTCGTTATAAATTTATGAAGTATAAATTTATTTTTTCATAAAGAACAATTTACTGAAGTAAAGTAGTTGATTGGTGAACTACGTTAATCAATCAGGCTTAAAATATTGTACCTTACTACTATATATATATTTACCCACTTAGATATAACAAATGCAGACGCATAGTCACAATACAATTAAATGACTCAATAATACTACTTTTATTCTACTTTCAGTGAGTTCGTTCTTCTCAAACTTCAAAGTTAAATTGTATTTAATTGGACTTATTGAGGTTATAGCTTAAGTATTCATTTTAGTTATGAAAAGAAGATTGAAACTAAACATCAAAATAATCCATATTACGGGTATGACACAATATTATATGAATATTACTAAAATCAACTAATATTTGTAATGTTTTTCCATTAAATATGTTTTTGAGCTGGTTTTCGATGATGCAAACCTTCTGCGTGGAGTGCACGGCGCACGGTTCGTAAAGACGTGTTGAAAAAATCGGCAAAATGTCTTGTCGTTATGAAACCACTTGTTTCATATTCACTGAACATGTGTTGTCGCTGCGGCTCTTTCATGAGCTGGGGTCTTCCACTTTGCTTTCGACAGGCAAGGTTAACCTCTTCCACATAATATCTTTTCACCCACCGACTCACAGTATTTCACTAAAACAAAAAGGGGTACTGTTAGGCTACTAAGCAAAATACATACTAATATGTATTACTAATTAGAATCGAAATGATTTAAAATAGAAATTTCACATAAATAATGTATTACGTAAGTATAATGTTATTTTCATAGTTCAATAATCTAGAAAATAAATTTACTTTGAAATGTTATATTTTTCTTCTATTTAGACCTTATGATATTTATAAAACGTTTAAACAAATAACAACAAGGATCAGCAGTTATACTTTAATTAGGTAAATGTTTAATAAAAGAATTAAATCATAATACTCACACTCAGTCCGGTTTCATCAGATATTTGTGATATATTAACCGGTCCAGCACAGCGCGTGCCATATGTGGAATGATACAATAGAAAATCAATTGTGTCTCTTTAGCGGTAGTTGACTAGTCCGCTTTTATGCAGCGCAATAACATTCGCTTTCATTTCTATATTTAAATTTGATTATATTTTAAAATGAACTAGAACACCACTAAAAGATTAAATACACGTGTATTTAACTTACGACTGATTCACCGCGACTAACGGTGTTGATTGATATTGTGTGCTAGTGACGTCACTAGCAGACAATATCATCATCGTAAGTTAACTGCACCTTAATATCATTTAAATTTATTTAGGTTTCTGTGGGTATAATCATAAAGTTTTACGAGTTTAGTGAACAAGACGAACAAAACAACAAACTATAGTCAAAAGCGATTTTTAAAACAATAAAGACTATCACTGCGCGTGGAATTTGAACCCGCGACTCACTACGCACAAACGCGCTAAGCTATCATGCCATTTACTTTAACGGTTGATTTTATGAAATACAATCATTTGTAAACTTATGGGAGTGTGGGTGTCTATAGTATAGAAATATCTTATTATAAGAAGGTCGTAAGTTAAACCAAAGTGTCAATTTATTGCTTATTGAGATTGGTAATCCACCTCTGACCGCTACTGTACACACATAATATAAACAGACAAGAACAGAAACATAGCTCCAGAGGTGATGCTTATTCTTAAAGAAATAAATTCCAGCATACCAGTGTGTGTAAGACTAAAAGAGAAAATAAAATACAAATACTCAATTAAAAACAATACTGCTCGTCCAGCTTTTATCCCAATTTACAACGCTTTTCACAATTTAAAACGCGTTCTTTTTCCATACCTGTCTATTAGTCGTCATGTCGGGATCAGTCGTCCCCTTTCTAGCCATATCATCTATCTCACAGTCCATCCATCGTCACTTTGATCTTTCCCTAACCTCATAGCATTGACATACATACTCAACTTTCCGCACGATATTTTCCTCATTCCTCTGCATCACAACATGTTCATACCGATTTACACACAACATTTCATTTACCGGTGCCACTTTAAGACTCCCTCGTATGTATAATTTTTTATTACATCAATTAGTGTAACACCACATATTCCTTTTAGTATTCTCAATGCATGCAATTCCCTTTCAGTATCCCCTTGTGTGGCCCAACATTCTGATGCATAGGTACACGACAGCCAGGTCTAACCAAAGAAGAGATTAAGCTGTTTAGTAAAAGAAGGAAGGACATCCTTCACGGTTAACGGACCGTGGGGCCGCGGGGTTACATGGGACTTAAACACTGGCAAAATTCGGATGTGTCTGCCCAACCTTGCTGGAAAACAAAGCGTTATGTTATAAGCTATTCTCACTTAACACCGATTCCTCAAAAAAGAAACCAACAACATTTAAAGTGAAGCAGCTGAACGCAACACAATCAAGCGGACTTTGCTACATTGTACGTAAATATTCATCACAGAATCTGAAGCCGCGCGTCGCAACATGACCCCACAAATTGAGTAGAAACACGGCCTGCATTGAATGGGAACTAGATGTTGGTTTTCTTGCCACGTACATATTGTGCGCAGGCTGCGAACTACAAACACGATATCTGAACTGCAATTCCGTTGCAAAGATATTGAATATAATAACGTTTGGCTTGAGACTTGAACTACGAGTATGTCTCGAGTTAACGAACAGCTGTAGTTTTGCAATGATTCTCTGTAGACATGAAATTCAATACGGACTACATGAAAGAAAGTTGATCTTAATTTGATGCATTTGACTTTGTATTTAAATTGGGTACTTATTACCAACGCGGGTTGCGGAACGAAATTCGGTTGTATGTTTTTTTTTTGTGTTTGTTATCTAAGAACTCCGTCATTTATACACAGATTTGAAAAATTCATCCTTTTTAAATGGGTATGCTAATAGCACTAAAAAAATACATTTGAACTGAGAACCTCCTTCTTTTATTGAAGTCGGTTATAAAACGAAAAAGCAGTATCCTTCTCATTGATAAACAATAGTAATAATAATAGTAGTAGTAGTAATTTTGATGTCAACGATGAGAAATGGCAGACTTTGAAATAAATTTTGAAAGTCCAGCACAATACACCATTATCCATCACAATCTGAATCATTTTGAGGGAGCAAAGAGCAAATCCATCGTTTCATATGTTCGAAAAATTGATCAGCTCAGCAGAGTAAATAATGCAATGAATGTTGTGGAACCATCAAAATAACAGCCATCCCTACTGCTAGTGTATTACGTAATTCAAAATCAAAAGTTATTTATTCAAACTAGGCTGATAGTCAGGATTTTTTGAACGTAAAAATTACATAAGACGGTCCCGCAAAAATGCCCGCCCTTCATCACCACTTCCTAGTGATTTAGCTGGGAAGAAGTGGCGCATCAAGCTCCCCAGCAGCATAGCTGTCTGTTAAGTTATAAGAACTTGATTGTATACGATAGTAGGTAAGTAATTAACATTACGAAACACAAAAAAAAACATTAAATTTGCCATATATGTCAGCTAGCACACGCCAATATACCGACAAGACATTGAAAACTATAGTTACTCAAGCAGAAATAAATAATAAAAAAATACTCCGCTTATTCAGGCTCTTGGCCTTGATAGTATGGCTTTTACAAAATTTTAAACATATTAGCGAGATACAAGTCCTGTTAAAATGGTTTTTTTTAATATTACCTACCTATTTCATAACACCAGTTGAATACAATAGTTCAAATAATACAAATTCTCGGAGGAAACACACGACGGATGCATCAGTTTTCTTGCCAAGTTCCTACGGTTGTACTCACTCTACAATCAAACATGATATCTGTACGAGTTTGTGCAATTTCTATAAATTGTTATGTGGTATGTTCAAGATGATAATGCTTTGTAGGGGGGACAGAACTATTTGGTAGGTAAGGGTTAAAGGGCAGAAGGCTTTCGCTGTTTGAGAGAATAAAACACCAACTTTACTTGTGTAAATCACAAAAATTCTATAGCTTAAAATGAAATCAAGGCTAATATTTTAGCCACAAAGCATTTTTTGTAACGTAAACCAAAATACTTAATTGTTGATGATACCATCATTAACCCATGCATCGAAACTATTTTTATTTATGCCTGTGACTAACAATGACAGGAAATAGGTACTTTTCTATTCGTTTGGAAACAACCAGGGCAGTAACCTTTTTACTCTCTGAGCTGTAAATCGCCTGTGAAAAATTACAGGTAAGTAATTGATTTGTCGATCAAAGTTACAAGACAAACATAATTAAGTATTTCATTTATTTATTTGTGTACAATCAAATCTTAAGTATACTGTTGAAATTACAATATACTGGGTCAAAATAAATTAGTTGGCAATACTTTACCGACATATTGGGTAGGTATCGTTATCGTATGACATAAAAAAAATATATTCATTTCAAAGTTCAAAACTTTAAATGACACTGACATGTACATAAGGGAACCAAACGACTGTTAGGTCCTGTTTTTGGAAATTCGTTAAAAATATCTATGTTCGACGGAAAATTTTAAAATCAGCTGATCGATTCGGGGCATTGATCGTCGGCAATCGAATGATGAAAAATTGAATATTTCTTAAATTTGTATTTTTTTTCGTTACCAACACGTCGGTAAATTAATGCCAGCTAATTTAATTTGACCCTGTATAAGGAATTTAATTGAAAATTCACGGGACATCAAAGAGCTACAATGGATAATTTTGTTATTATTCAGATTTGGTCAGGCCACGCCATATTGCAAAATTCCTACAATTTGTATGGACCATTGTACACTACAGGCGGGCCCCGCACCGCGTTTATTTTTTTGTATAAAATACGCTGCAACCTGAAGCATCTGTAATGTGCGCTTAGCTTTAGGCTACGTTCAGATTGAAAATGGATTGACGTGCATTCACGCAAAATGAAGAAAACCGGTTCAGACAACGGAATTGCTTGCCATCAGTTCGTCGTCACGTCAGTTAGTGTCAATGGGACTGAAAATCTTATATCAAGGATCAAAACCAATTCTTGGAAAGTCCGTTCTATTAAAGTTTTGATTTGATGGATTTTAGAAAGTATGCAAACTTACATTTTTGATCGATTCAGATTAATGCCAATGTATATCTAATATGTAAAAGATCAATCTTGTAAGACATTTAATAGCAGAGTTATTGATCCTGTATTCAGCTTACAAAAAAATAAGAACAATATTCGAAGAAATTATGTCAAATCGCCATGGAATCGTGAACTTTGCTGGACAATACACGGTCATTAAACAAGGAAAAAATAATATTGCCAAAGTGATGGTAATCACGCGTTGTCCCGCGCTTAGAAAGATGTTTATCTTTCTAAGCGCGGGACAACGCGCGATTACCATCACTTTGACAGTATTATTTTTTCCTGAACGGAACGATAATGTAGGCGAAGCACAATAAAAAGAGCTATTTTTTATGGTTGTAATCATTTATTTAGTGTAGTAATTATCGATGTACGTTACCTGTAATACCTTACCTATTTGTTGTAACCAATTACGATAATATGATACAAGTAGGTCCTAAATCAACATAAAAAATGTTATGTAGTTCAAACTCCATGGTACAAGTAGCATACATTGCGCCCGGCTAACGATATCACTAATCCAGTAACAATAATTCAACCTTGGATATTCCTTACACGTGTCGACCCCAGATCGACAAGTCGAAACCTGCTCCCCGAGGAGGCCATGGTTTCTCGGTTCGGGTTGGTAGATTAGCCGGGAACGGGTAGTTACACATGCTACTTGTACTATGGAGAAAAGGTGATATTAGGACCGAAGATTCGGAATTATGTTCAGAGTTCTACAGTTTTCCAATTATCAACATGTTATAAGTATTGTTTGTGAAGTAGTGACTCCGCTGTTCACTACTAGTCGCGATGTACCCTATACCTAGCTAGCCAGTCTTCCAGTATTTTAGCATAGGATTCTATTGTAATGTAACATTTATGTGCCGTGTTTACACCTATGCAGGTGCAACTATTGACTGATTTCTATTTGTTGTTTTGTGTGATTCGTGTTTAATATAACTCATTTTTCGTAACATCTGACTGGTTTATTTTACTCCTTCGTCACGGGAACACCGTCACCCCCGCCTACAACACCTGACTCACGCTGTAATTAACATTTTGGTCCTATCGAGCCGGATCAGGTTCAACTAGAAGGAATAAACCAGTCAGAACATGAGTCACAGAAGTGAAATCACCACACGTAGTAAGCAAAGAAGACTGGCAGAAGAAATGAGTACGCGACGAACAGAGGACATCGTCTCTGACTCGGGCTTACCATCCGAGAGGGCACCAGGTTCTCCGTCCATAGCACCGACAATGGCATCGACATCTGCTCGTAATATCCCTCTGACAGGCGGTCGATTAATCGACCACAGTAAAGAGCAGTCAGAAGGGCTGCAAGAAGGGCAGACAGCCGCTAAGGGTCGTCATATATCGCCGCGAAGCAAAGTTTCATCAAGAAATAGCCGCAGGAGCGTCGATTACTTAAGAAAAAGAATCGAGTACGAAGCCGAGCGCGAGTTAGTGCAGCTTAAAGAGAACCTCGTGAGAGACAAGGAAAACCTTGTTAAGAAACGGATGGAAGCAGAAATAGCCGAGATAGAGGCGGCTGCTGAAAGCGATGACTCTCACTCAGATGTGAGTACGACACAGCGCGTCGAAGAATGGGTCAAGAAAACCCCCCAAGTGTCCCAAATGAATGCTGTATTGAGTACACCGGCTGTGTCAGGCGCACCTATTGAAGTGGTTGCGCCCCGTGAAACATCTGAGATCCATGTAAGTACAGTGAATCGTGACTGTGATAACAACCGTGTGTCGTCAGTGCCGCGTGAAAATGTGTTGCAAGTACCTAGGGCATCTGCGTCTGTACCGTTACCTAACATATCGGTACCAAATACGCCAAGGTACCTGCCAGTGTCGTCAGAAGGAGTAAAATTCCGTCTGCCCAATTATTATCCCGTCTTTACCACTCCGGCCGCAAGTGTACCTCGAGTAGTACCACTCGAGTCGGATACACGGCGGCAGATGCAGTACGGAGCGGATGAAAGAGAAAGACGGCGAGAATTCTCGGGGGACAGAGACCGGAAAATTGACCAGCTGGCAGATGCAATCACAAGCCTGGCACGACCACGACCGGTACCAAGACAGGCATATGAATTGCCATATTTTAATGGTGACCCAGCCGACTGGATATCCTATCGGAATATGTACTGGGAAACATCACAGTTATACAGTTTCAAGACACATGAAAACCTAGCACGATTAAAAACCTCACTACAGGGCGACGCAAAGAGATCAGTAGAGGATCTGCTGCGAACATCAACGGACCCAGCAGAAATAATGCGTGCGCTCGAGGAAGAGTTCGGTCACCCGACCCTAGTGCTACAATACGCCATACAGAAGGTGAGAGATTTACCCAGAGTGACGGAGAGTTGCCGGGAGCTGAGGAAATTCTCATCAACGGTTCGAAACTGTGTATCATTACTTAAAAACATCCATGCAGAGGGCTATATAAATAACCCACAGCTGGTAAGCGACCTGCTGAGTAAGCTGACACCAGTACAACGTGCGCAATACGGTGACTTCGCGATGGGACTAGATAACACACAGGGGGTGGACTTAAGAGTGTCTCCAAACCTAGAAATATTATCGCATTTCCTGATACACTTGACACGCTCAACATCATACTACGTTCAAGCGAACATGTTCGAGTCAGGTCCATCAAAACCCCCTGCCAAGCCGCAACAGAAGTATGGCGGCGCCAGTCAGTCCCGACCAATGAACACCGCGCGCTCAGCCGGCAGCAGGCCTCCGTTGACACAACGAGTAAACACGCAAAGCGATGAGTCTACCGTACCTGAAGAATGCGTGATATGTCAACAGAAGCACGACATTGAAGAATGCGAGCAATTTAAGAAACTTACCATCCAACAACGGTGGGAAACAATCAAAGAAAAGAATACGTGCTTCAAGTGTCTCGTAAGGAAGCACCCCAAGAGGTTCTGTCGTGCCAACAGATGCAAGAAATGCGGTTACGGGCACCATCTACTATTACACGCGGATAAACAACAAAGAGAGAAAGAGGATAAACCTCAAAATAACACAACGGAAAGTGTTACGAACATAGGAGAATGGCGGGCTACTGCGCTGCTAAAAATCATGCCAGTAACAATCAGTGACGAAATAGGTGACGACAAACAGTGCTATGCGTTATTGGACGATGGTGCGACCGTGTCACTCATTGATAGTTCGCTCGCCACCAAACTAATGGGTCCGTGTGTTCCTTTCATTAAAAACCGCGGGTGGCCACGGAGTAGTGGTGAGCGTTGAATGAACGAACTGGTTTTTTAGACTGTTTATTCGACCTGAACTGTTCGACTAGTTTACTGTCCACAGATAAACCAGTTTATTCGTGAACGACATTTTACGCATACGACCGGCGGTGGCGACAACTTGATTTCGCCGTACACGTAGTCGACGCTCGACGGAACGGAACGAGTGAACACGAACACTGCCGAAGGCCGTTTGTTATTGATTCTATCTCTCTCATGCAGAAACGAACGTTCATCTCACTGAGCGAACGCTGTTAAATGAAAATAGACTCTATAACAAAACGATAGATACAGATCTCTATTTATTTCGTTGAATTAGTTTATCATACATACAAGTTTATTAGTCAGCCTGCCAGTCCTAACCCTGGAAAAAGTATGAAGTTCATTTAGATTCCCAAGTACAGTTCATCTATCCGTCGATTAGTAAACTAGTTTCAACTAAACGACCTAATCTGATCGTACAATAAACGGTGGATAAACTCCGTGAACATAAATTCGTTTATATGCTGTTCAGTCTATTATGTAAACTAGTCGAAAATTAAACTGTTTTATCAACTAGTTTATTGTATGCGGTAAACCAGTTTCGTTTCGTCGACGGTAAATACGTGAACGACCCACTCCTACCACGGAGTAACAGACTTAACCTCACGAGTAGTGCAAGTGCGCGTGAAAGGTCCTAATGGACAGTGCCATAACATTAAATGTCGTACAATGGTAGACGTAAACCTACCAACGCAATCAGTGTCCGCCTCAATAATACATGACAACGCGCACCTAAGCGACTTGGGTTGCGTGGAAATGAGGGGAGCCAAGCCGATGCTGTTACTGGGACAGGACAACTGGGAGCTGCTAGTCAGTCAGGACATCCGCCAAGGAAGATCCGGTAAGCCAGTTGCCTCACTTACCAAGCTAGGTTGGGTCATCCATGGACCATTCAATAATAATAAAAGTAAAGACAGTGTCAGTTGCATAACTGTTTCTCTTCCTGATTTGCATGACCTAGTAAAGTCACAATTTGAGTTAGAATCAATAGGCATTTCAGAGAACTTTCGTAAACATAAAGATGTCGAAAGGGCTGTAGCTGTGTTAGACAGCACCAGCCATCGTACCCCCGACCGTTCACAGTGGGAGGTGGGTTTGTTATGGAAACATGACAATATTCAGTTGCCTGATAATTACCATCAGGCCCGGCAAAGGCTATACGGCATAGAGAAGCGTATGCGCAAGGACGCTAGTTTTGCCGAGGCATATTCTGCCCAAATAGGTAGGTTAGTAGACGAAGGTTACGCCCGTAAAGTAACAGGCAACATAGACGATTTGCCGGTTTGGTACTTACCGCACTTCGGGGTCGTTAACCCGAACAAACCGGGCAAGCTGCGCTTAGTGTTTGACGCGGCCGCCACGTCTCATGGGACGTGTCTAAATGATAATCTACTAACCGGACCTGACCTACTGAATTCATTGCTCGGCATATTGTTAAAATTCAGGATAGGCCCCATAGCGTTTTCAGGGGATATCGCGGACATGTTCCTAAGAATAAGAATAAGGTCACAAGATCAAGGCGCGCAATTATTTTTATGGAGAGGCGCGGATCTCAACAAGGAACCAGATACATACGCGATGAATTCCATGATATTCGGTGCAGCCTCATCACCTACCACGGCAATATATATACTCAATAAAAATACCGATGAGTTTGTCGATGTTTACCCTGAGGCTGTTGAAGCAATAAAATCCAGGCATTATATGGATGATTATCTAGATAGTGCTTGGACCGAGGAGAAGGCCAACAGCCTGATAGAGGAAGTAACCAGAATACACGCTTCCGGCGGGTTCATAATCCGGGGGTGGGTTACTAACTCATCAGAACTAAGGGAAAAGTTAAAAATAGATATGCCTAACAAAGTAGCCCTTGAAAAGGGAGCAGGCTCAGTTGAAAGGACCCTAGGTTTAATATGGTCACCTAAAGACGACGAGTTAGGTTTCGATCTATCGTTTAAAAGACTTCCCCCTGAAATAATAAATGGTAGTCTAGTGCCCACTAAGAGACAGTTTCTGAGCATGATAATGTCTATTTATGACCCGCTTGGTTTCCTTTATCCCTGTGTTATTCAGTCACGCATTTTGATGCAACGAATATGGAAATCAGGAATACAGTGGGACGAGCCATTACAGGAAAAAGACGCCAAAACATGGTTTAATTGGCTCCACAATTTACATCAATTAAACGATTTAAAAATACCGCGGTGGTACGGTTTAAACCTCGAGAAGTTAGAACTACATGTTTTCGGGGACGCCAGCGAGCTGGCTTACGCCGCGGTCGCGTACCTAGTAGGTTATAACACTGACGGTAAAAGGGAAACCGTTATGCTGTTAGGTAAAGCGCGAGTAGCTCCGCAAAAAGTAATCTCTATTCCTAGACTAGAGTTACAAGCAGCAGTATTAGCATGCCGATTAGCGGACACTGCCCACAAAGAATTGGGTTTACAAATTAACCAGAAATTCTTTTGGACCGACAGTAAGACAGTTCTGAAGTGGATAAACTCTGACGCCCAGGAATTTCAAAGTTTCGTCTCTCACAGATTAGCCGAAATAGATAGGCTGTCAGACAGAGGCAACTGGCGCTGGGTGCCCTCACAGTATAACCCAGCTGATAAAGCTACTAGGTTGTGCTGGCCCGATAACCACGCAGAGTGGCTCTCGGGCCCCTTGTTTTTATGTGACCCACAGGAGCAGTGGCCGGCGTGTCCCGAGGCAGAGGCGTCGGAAGCGGACCTTGAGCGCATTCAGCGGGTCCACGTCACAGCAGCGCCTGTGGCGCCTCTCCTCGACTACAAGCGCTACTCTTCATGGACGCGCCTACAACGCGTGATGACGCACGTACTAATCTTCATCGGCCGATGTCGCAAACGTCGGTCGAACACCGTAATAAGTCTGCGAGACCTGGAGGAGGCTCACAACTGCCTTATAAAGTTGTGTCAAGAAGACAGCTTCAAGGACGAGCGGGCCGCTATGTTAAAAGGCTTGCCCGTACCAAATAGCAGCAACATTAAGGCTCTCGACCCCATGATAGCCGACGACGGATTGCTACGAGTAAGAGGTCGTCTAAGTGCCTGTGAGGTACTCACATTCAGTGAAAGGCACCCTATAATTTTGGAAGGTCGTCACCCTTTAACAAAAAAGCTAATCGCACACTACCATGCGATGGCTTTGCATGCAAACCACGAGACCGTCGTCAACAATCTGCGTGAAAAGTATTGGATTACCAAAGTTAGAACTTCAGTAAAAACAGTAGTCGCAAATTGCCAACTCTGTCGAATTTGCAGAGCTCAACCCACCCCACCGAAGATGGGCGATCTACCACTGGCTAGAGTAGAACCATCACGAAGAGCCTTTATACGAGTGGGGGTGGACTACTTCGGCCCGATGGAAGTAGCAATCGGGCGACGACGCGAGAAGAGGTGGGGTGCCCTATTTACCTGCCTCACCACACGCGCCGTCCACCTAGAGTTGGCCGCTTCCCTAAGCGCCAACTCCGCCATACTAGCCTTGCGGCGCCTCATAGCGCGCCGCGGGCAACCAGCGCATCTGTACTCTGATCAGGGTACCAACTTCATCGGAGCTAATACCGAGCTTCGAGCCGCCCTGAAAGACCTTAACCAACGTCAGATAAGGGACGATGCGGTTAACCGTGGCATCGAGTGGCACTTCAACCCCCCGGCGGCCCCACATATGGGTGGCTGCTGGGAGCGCCTGGTGAGATCAGTGAAGAATGCACTCCGTAGCACGCTCAAAGAACGTGCCCCCCGCGAGGAGGTCCTCTACACCCTCCTCACGGAAGCCGAGCTAATCGTAAACAGCCGGCCACTAAGCTACGTGTACGACGACCACAACCAGCCCGTGGTCCTGACGCCGAACCATCTGCTCCTGGGCACTGCGTCCGGGAGCACACCGTTTGCACCGAGCGACACCGAAGACGTCGACTCCCGCAGGCAGTGGCGGCGCGTGAACGCGCTCGCTGACATGTTCTGGCGACGCTGGCTGCGGGAATACCTACCTACGCTTCAACGTCGTGAAAAGTGGGCAAACAATGTGCCAAACGTGCGTGTCAGTGACGTAGTGATAATTGTGGACAATAATAGACCGCGAAGTGCGTGGACAAAAGGTGTGATTAAAACCATGTATTACGGACATGATGGTATTATCCGTGTGGTGGACGTTAGAACCGTCAACGGAGTTCTACGTCGACCTGTAGCAAAAATTATTGTGCTTCCCACAGACCAAGAAATGTAAGACGGTTGAACCCTTTTACAGGGGGTGGAATGTAGGCGAAGCACAATAAAAAGAGCTATTTTTTATGGTTGTAATCATTTATTTAGTGTAGTAATTATCGATGTACGTTACCTGTAATACCTTACCTATTTGTTGTAACCAATTACGATAATATGATACAAGTAGGTCCTAAATCAACATAAAAAATGTTATGTAGTTCAAACTCCATGGTACAAGTAGCATACATTGCGCCCGGCTAACGATATCACTAATCCAGTAACAATAATTCAACCTTGGATATTCCTTACACGTGTCGACCCCAGATCGACAAGTCGAAACCTGCTCCCCGAGGAGGCCATGGTTTCTCGGTTCGGGTTGGTAGATTAGCCGGGAACGGGTAGTTACACATGCTACTTGTACTATAGAGAAAAGGTGATATTAGGACCGAAGATTCGGAATTATGTTCACCCGCGATCACTCTCGCGACCGCCATCCCGACCGCGCCCACGTTTGCGCCCGCGACCTACTCTAGGTCTCCATCTCCAGCCGCCCCGGCTTGCCCTCCCTCTCCGGCCTTCTCGGAAGAGCCCGCCGAAGAAATGGACGCCGAAGACGCGCCCTCCGATACCGACACCCTCACGGGTGATTCGGATTCTAATTCTGACCAAGCAGCAGTCTCTGCTTCCGTTTCTTCCCCCTCGTCCACAGAAGAGAGTGGCTTCACCACTGTCGAGGGCAAGGGGAAGAAACGCAAGAAGAAGACTTGCGGAAATTCCCAAGCTGCGAAGATCGCGCTGACGGACGTCTCGGCGTCCCTTCTCTCGCGCCCCCCCACCCCGCCGTCGCCGACCCCCGCCGCGGCCCCCACCCCGATCGCATCCCCGCCCGCGTCTGCACCCACCGTCGCGCCCCGCACCGCTGCGGGGAAAAAGGTGCCCCCGCCGCCCCCGGTGTTCATCCAGGACAAGGGGAAGTGGACCGATGTGTCCAAATGGTGTTCGGAGGCTCGCATAGCCTACACCAGCGCCCGATCGACCCTTCAGGGTATCAAAGTGACGGTCCCTACGTCGCGTGACTACAGGGACCTCACAAAAATGTTAAGGTATAGAGGTGTGTCCTTTCACACCTATGCATTACCAGAGGACAGGCAATTGCGGGTTGTCATTAAACGCATTCCAACCGAAATTGCGACCGAGGAGATCAAGGCCGACCTTGAGCTCCAAGGAGTCCCTATATTAGAGGTGCACCGCATGCACCGAGCCCGTCGTGGAGTGCCCTTCGACATGGTGCTCGTAGTGTGCCCTCCTTCTGAGGGACACAACCCGATCTTCCAGATCAAGACGGTTTGCCACTTGTCTGGACTAAAAATCGAAAAACCGCGTAAATCCGGGATTATCGGGCAATGTCACCGTTGCCAGCTGTACGGTCACGCACAGTCACACTGTAACGCGAAACCCAGGTGCGTCAAGTGCCTAGGGGATCACGGCACAGCCGACTGTGCCCGGCCAAAGGACCGTGCCCTCTGCACGGAACCTCCGGCGTGCGTTCTTTGTGGTGAATCCGGTCACCCCGCGAACTACAGAGGGTGCTCGAAAGCACCCAAATCCTCTTCTCCCAAACTGGCGAAGCGTGCCGACGCCCGCCAGCAGAGGGAAGCCCCTTCGTCCAAACTCCCGGACAGGCTCAGCCCTCAGAGGCCGAGTCCCTGGAACCAGCTTAACCATCAGCAGGCATTCCCTGCGATGGCATCCGCTAGGCCCACTCCCGCCCCCATCCCTCCGCTCAGGGACCCGCGTACCGGCGCCCCCGCGCCCTCTACCTCGCCCCCCCGCGTTTCCGTACCCGCCGCCGTCGCGACCCCCGCGACGCTCCCAGCCGCGCTCCCCGCAGCCGCAGTTGGGCAAACCGCTGGCCCCGCGACCAGCATAAACGGCGCCTCAGTGTTCAACACACTGAACAGCATTTTTCTCCGTTTCTGTACCCCCCGTGCCTACCGCATGGCACAGGAGGTACAAGCAGCCGTTAACGAAAAAGACATCGCGAAGGTCTTTTTCATCTACGAAGCGTATCCCGATGTTACGCAAGCCCTCGTCCAATTTAATAACGCAAAATGAATAATACGGCCCCCGCGAGACTAAAACCCCGATCCCTAAAGCTAGGAACTTTTAACGCCAACGGTTTACTAACCCAACGTGATGAGATCGCCCAGTTCCTCCGCGACCATCAAATTGACATATTATTAGTACAAGAGTCATTCTTAAAACCCTACAACCGCGACCCGAAAATTGCAAACTATCGTATAGTGCGCAACGACAGGTCGCGTTGTCATAAGGGTGGAACACTCATCTACTATAAAAGGTCATTACACTGCATCCCTATGGATCCCCCCACCCTCAACCGATTAGAAGTTTCAGTCTGTCGACTGGGCCTGACGGGTCATCAACCCGTCACGATAGTCTCAGCCTACCTTCCTCCCACTCCCCAACCGGAAGATTTCAGTCAAATCTCCGATGACATTTCCGCCCTGTTAGGCATGAGTGACTCTGTTATCATAGCAGGCGATCTCAATGCAAAACACCCCGCTTGGAATAGTTCCAGACAAACGACTAGAGGAAAACGCCTGTATGACCTCTGTTCCTCCTTAGTCTTTGACGTCGTCGCCCCGATGACTCCAACTCACTTTCCCCACGATGTAAATCACAGGCCCGATGTACTCGACATTGCCATTCTGAAGCGAATCAACTTAAGGTTGGATTCCATAGAAGCAATAAACGAGCTCACCTCTGACCATCGTCCGGTTGTCTTGCATCTGGCCCCGCGAACGGGTCTCCCAGATACAGACCAACTCCCCCGCACCAAAGTGGTAACGGACTGGAGGCGAGTAAGCGATTCGCTGAAAACCAACACATCCCCCCACTTGAATTCCATACCCGATCATTTCGACTCTGTCGCCGACACAACGGCTGCGATCGACTCATTCACGGGTCACGTACAATCTGTCCTGAACGATTGTTCAAGGGAAATTCCTGAGGTGGAAGACCACCGATGGAAGTTGCCGGACGATGTACGCGAACTGCTAAATGAGAAGAACGCAGCTGTTCGTGCCTACAGCAATTTTCCTTGCGATGCGAACAAGGCTCACATGCGCTATTTGCAGAGGTCTGTGAAGACGCGCATGAAAGAGCTTCGTGACGCTGGCTGGGACAAAATGCTGAGCGAGTTAGAGCCGACTCATCTAGCCTTCTGGCAACTTCAGAGGAATCTCAAATCCCGAGAAGTCTCCTCCATGCCCCCCCTGACCAGGCCTGACGGCACAGTCGCATTCGACGACATCGACAAGGCCGAATGCCTTGCCGAGAGCCTCGAAGCCCAGTGCACGCCCAGTTCTCTGCCAGTAGACCAAGCACACCTCGATGAGGTGGACGCCGAAGTTGAACGCAGAGCCTCCCTCCCGCCCGTCGAAGACCCTGATGATCCAATACCTCTCGTCACCCCGGACGAAGTTCACGAGATCATCAAAGGTCTGAAACCCCGCAAGGCCCCCGGCGCTGACGGAATCACCAATAGGGTGCTCCAGATGCTGCCCGCTCACATGATCATGCTCTTGACCACCATCTTCAATGGTGCCCTGAGCAACAACATCTTCCCGCAGGCGTGGAAGCAAGCCACGGTCATCGGCATTCCAAAACTTGGCAAGCCCAAGTCCGAGCCCACGAGCTACCGCCCCATCAGTTTACTGAATTCGCTCGGTAAAATCTACGAGAGACTTATTTATAAGCGACTCAGAAATTTTGCCGAGACGAAAGGCCTCATTCCCGACGAGCAGTTTGGTTTTAGAACCCAACACTCGTGCGTGCAACAGGTCCACCGCATCGTAGAAGACATAAGCGCTGGATTCCAGCGCGGCTCTATGACCGGTGCAGTATTCTTCGATATAGCGAAAGCTTTCGACAAAGTCTGGCACAACGGCTTATTATATAAGCTGTACAAACTCGGCGTGCCTGACCGTCTCGTACTCATCCTTCGAGACTTTTTGTCGAACCGCACCTTTCGCTATCGCATAGAGGGAGCGATTTCCTCCCCCCACCCCATACGCGCCGGCGTCCCTCAAGGCGCCGTGCTTTCCCCTCTCATTTTCACGCTATTTACTAGCGATATCCCCAAGCGTAGACTGGCAAAGTTGGCACTGTTCGCAGACGACACAGCCATTTACTACGCTGGGGTCAGTCAGGATGCGATATCCACCAGACTCCAGACCGCAGTCAATGTTCTTGGCGCGTGGTTTAGAAAATGGAGGATTGAAGTAAACCCAGACAAAAGTCAAGCGGTTCTCTTCTCGAAACCGCGACACAGACCCGACCCCCCCCGGCCCATCTCCATGTTTGGCAAGCCTATCCCTTGGGAGAAGCAAGCCAAATATCTAGGAGTGATCATGGATCAGCACCTCTCCTTCTATAAGCACATTATGAAGGCGCGCTCACGCGCCGCCTTCGCTCTTGGAAGGCTGCATTCTGTTCTGAACGCACGTAGCAAGTTGTCACTCAAGTGCAAGTTGCGAATATACACGACGTGCATAAGGCCAATCATGACTTACGCTAGTGCAGTCTTTGCACACACGAAGCCCCGATACATCCATAGGATGCAGGCACTACAAAACCGTTTCCTCCGTCAAGCCACAGGCTCGCCCTGGTATGTTAGGAACGAGATCCTCCATCTCGACCTTAAAATCCCCACTGTAGCCCAATTCTTAAAACGAAATTCAAAGCGTTTCTTTGAATCCGCCGCGCAACACCGCAATCCATTGATTGCGAAGGCCGCTAGTTATGTCCCCAGTAAAATCAGTCGTATTCGCCGGCCGCGACATGTCCTCTCCGACCCTGATGACCCCATCACTCTTCTTCAAGAAAGCAGTAGGGCCACCAGCACAGCACACAAAAACAGACCGTGTTTCCGACCTCGCCGCCGAGGTCCTCGCGCCTCGCGAAGACCCCGAGTAAACGATTCCTCCCCCAACCGTCCCTTGCCCGCAGAAGTGCCAGCCCGCGCCGAAGCTGAGCAAGTAGAGTTAAAATCCCCATGATTAATAATAAAGAAATTATTGATCCAGCCTGTCCCCACTTGCTGCCCTCCCTAAAAGTGACTCCCTGAGCCGAGGCTCGTACCCCGCAGGGGGTGCCCTCAGTGCGCAGTTGCTGTAGGTTTTAGTAAATTAGTTTGTAAGCCCTGGCTGGAGGCTCTTAGCCTAAAAACTAAAAGTCCCCGCAGGAAAGCCCGGTTAAGTAGTTACGGCCTCTCAAGGTCAACTACGAGATGCCCTTACCAAAAAAAAAAAAAAAAAAAAAAAAAAAAAAAGAATTATGTTCAGAGTTCTACAGTTTTCCAATTATCAACATGTTATAAGTATTGTTTGTGAAGTAGTGGCTCCGCTGTTCACTACTAGTCGCGATGTACCCTATACCTAGCTAGCCAGTCTTCCAGTATTTTAGCATAGGATTCTATTGTAATGTAACATTTATGTGCCGTGTTTACACCTATGCAGGTGCAACTATTGACTGATTTCTATTTGTTGTTTTGTGTGATTCGTGTTTAATATAACTCATTTTTCGTAACATCTGACTGGTTTATTTTACTCCTTCGTCACGGGAACACCGTCACCCCCGCCTACAACACCTGACTCACGCTGTAATTAACAGATAATGTACGCTACCCTGCGTTAACGCGTGTTTATATTGCGAAAATTTAAAATGAAATATATAAAGACACGCGAATGCAGAACGCGCAGCTGTATGAAGATAGCCTCAAAATTCTTCATAAACAAAGATGACATGCAATTTTCTTATGATTCCTATTCGTTAATTTTGTTTCTAAACTATTTTGTGCATGTTCGTTGATGTGAAACTTACAATAATACTTTCTAGGGTTTCGTAGCCAAAGTATGCCCACGGGGCCTTACTTACTAAGCCTCTGCTGTCCGTCCGTACGTCCACTCCTCCATCCGCCCGTCTGTTTGTCATCGGCCTGTATCTCACGAACCTTAATTGGTAGATAGTTGAAATTTTCAAAGAGTGTATACTTTTATTGCGGCTATAATGCACTCTTTGAAAATTTCCAATTACGATTTACGTTAGTACGGTACCTCATTGACGTGTTTAAAGTTATACAGGTAAATGAGGTATATTACAAGAAAACAGTACAAAATAAATCGGCCAAGTGCGAGTCGGACTCACTCGCTAACATACATAAATTCAAATCTTTCCTATTTATAATATTATATAGTGTAGAAGTGTAGAAGTGTAGATGTAGATTTACTATTACAGATTTATTATTAGAAAATAATGGTTCACGGTTTATGCATACGGTTTATGTTTATGAAATTAAATGTTTTTTTTTAATTTTTATATTTGAGTTGATTGAATGAAAGGTAAATTGCGGTTAACGATTTATGACGTTTTAAAAAAGAAACTACTTACTAGATCTCATTCAAACCAATTTTCGGTGGAAGTTTACTTGGTAATATACATCATATTTTTTTTAGTTTTATCATTCTCTTATTTTAGAAGTTACAGGGCAACACAGGACACACATTTTACCAATTTGGAAGGGTCTCTCGCACAAACTATGCAGTTTAGAAAGAAAATGATATTAGAAACCTTAATATCATTTTTAAAGACCTCTCTGTAGATACCCCACACGTATGGGTTTGATGAAAAACAAATTTTGAATTTCAGTTCTATGTGTGGGAACCCCCAAATTTTTTTTTTTTTTTACTTTTTTTTTTCACTTTTTAGTTACAGTACCTACCACACGCAATTCGAAATTTCATCATCCTTGGGGTCAATACAATGCATATTTATGCAATAGCAGCAATAGCGGTTTGTTTGCTGTCATTTTTTGAGGAGGTCCGTTGTCTGTCTCCGAAACGCATCATCAGAACTATATGAAATTTTTATGGGACCATTTCGGTAAAAACCCCTTTCGAACAAAACAAAAATAGCAAATCCGTCTGTATATGATGGAGTTATGCCCGAACATACATAAAAATATATATATATATTCGAATTGATAACCTCCTTGTTTTTGAAGGCGGTTAAAAATCGTTAAGCGCGTTAAATATAATTATTTGTAGTGCACATGGACCTCAAACATAATACATTATAGGCGCAAAAATGAGCTACAAATACAACATTGTACACAGAGGTCAATATTTTCATTGATAATAGTCGTTTCATCTGATTATTTTGCATATACATACGACAGGAGGTTAAAATATCAGATAGATATAAGCCGGGTGAAAAGTTTCTACTAGCACGAACACAGTGTGAAGGATTGTGTTTTGTTTTCGTCGTGTATGAAAAGAGGGGCAGGGAACGAGGCACGGGTCAAACTTGTTTTTTTTTGGCATACTCATTACTGGCATAGACTCCCTTAACGCCAATATTTAAATTTGTTCAGTTTACCGTTATTGTAAATATATTCTGATGACTAAAACATATTTGTTATGCGCTTTTAAGAAGCTCATTTTTTAGTATTCATTTATGAAAGTAAACATAAATAAAAATAATTTTAATGCCATTTGCGATTAAATGGTTTATTTTTATTAACGGTTCAATAGGTTGAAACAAAAATAATAGGTAGAGATACGTTACATTGGTTCTTGCATTTTATTATTTTCAGACGCTGCGAACGATTAGTCACACATTGTCTAATTGAGCAGAAACAAATCAATTTGTCACAACGCTTATAAAAGAATCCAACAATATCTTTTTTGGAATTTTATTGAATTATTATTTATATAGCAAAGACAGGAGACATAATAGAAACAAAACAGTTTTGTTAATGTGTAAAAATTAACGAGCATAAACGGACATACGAATTGTATGGTACTGAAACGTGGTCGCTCACAGTTGGCCACATTAGAAGCTTCAAGATTCTAGTGAGAGACTATTTGAGTCACCCAAAGGCCCATGGAGAGGATTATGCTTGGAATTTTCCTACGTAATCGAATCAGAAATGAACAGATTCGAAGGAAAACCAAGGTAATCAACATAATCCGAAGCATTGCCAAACTTATGTGGCAGTGGGCAGGCCACATTTTTTCATTACGCAAAAACATGGCTTATGGGGCCGAAAGATTCTGGAGTGACGACCGCGTGCTGGAAGACGTGGCGTTGGAAGACGTCCCAGAAGGTGGACCGATAACCTTGTGAAGACTGCAGGAATCCGATTAATGTGAGAGGCACAAAGGTGGTCGAAGTGGCGATGCTTAAGCTTATCCAGTCCAGCAGTGGACATGTTTCGGCTGAAATGATGAATTCCATGATCAAAACTCTATAACTATTTAGTTTCTACGCGAGCTTTCATCTGCTTGGAAGAACAATATCCTATAAAACTCGGCAATAGTGTGAGTTTCATTAGAATATTAGTAATAAGATCACTACTTCCAAATATTACTTCTTAGAAACAAACAATTTAAGTACCCGTTCATAAAATAGTTAAAATAATTATATTATTTTCACAACGTTGAGGTTGAGACTAGCGTCTAGCTAGTGTGAAAAATTCATTCATTATTTTCATAGAGCTCAAATGTGTAATATATAGCATATACGAGGACTAACATAACATCACAGAAGAATTACCCGCACCCCTGGCAGGTATCGGCCCTTGCGGGCCCCACCAGTTGGTGCTGACATCTCTTTGAGGCAAGCGTGGAATACAACACGCCGTCGACCCGGGCTTGGTCCTTACCGGACAGCAAGCTACCCGTTACTCGATGTCCGCAAGCCCGCGCCTACGGTGGCCGGGAATCAGCCTGGGATTCCCGACGCCCAGGGCGTCTCCTGCGAAGGCTACGGCCGTAAGGGCGCATATACTGCCTCTCCCTCACGTGCGCCGCCTCCTTCTTTGCGAGCATCACTGCTTCGCTGAAGGAGGTGACGGCTAACCATGCACTCTCCATGGCCTGGACCAGGGTCGGACGCGTGAGATTGCCGCCGCCGATCGCCTCCACGAGGACACGGCGGTGCTCCGCCCAAGCCGGGCAGACCTCCACCGTATGCTCCACCGTGTCCTCAGGGCGATCTTCGCAATGGTAACACTCGTCTTATCCAAAACAGGAACCTCCCGAAACACCCGTGTCCGGTGAGGACCAGTGTCAGGCGGAAGGCGAGGACGCCATGCCGCCTCTCAAGCCACTCCTCAAAGAGGGGACTTACCGCCGCAATCGTGGTGTGCCCAGCACTGGGTTGCGACAATCGCACTCTCCACGTTGCCATGAGATCCCGCAAGAGCTCTGTCCACTCTGCCGCGATTTCTCGCGGCAGCGGAATTACGCCCCAGCGTTTGGCCTCCTCGCGCCACTCCCAAGTGTGCGCGAGGCAGCAATCCGGCAAGGAGGCCCGCCGCCTCGCCGGAGATCGTGTGGTATCCCCGTACCATACGGATGGCCATGACCCTATTGGCCGCCTTCAGCCGGCGATGGTAAGGCGTGAGACGAACCTATAGTAAACCCACATTTCGCAAGTTATGTTTAAGTCTCATTTTATTGGAGGTGAGACTACTACTACCGACCGGGCACAAAGACAGACTACGGGGTGCTACTGATAAAATTCCTGATGCAAAAACCCAATAAAATTTTGCCCGACCTGAGAATCAAACCCAGGACCTCATGCTCAACTGTAGCACTTGCTACCACTACTAGATCAACGAGGTAACCAGCCTGGGTTTACACGAAATGTTTTAGATAACATTATTCAGTACATTCAATATTGATGGAAAATGTACTCAATAATGTAATCCGAGCATCCTTCCTCCGTTGGCAACTAATCTGAAGCAAACCTAGACAGCTGAACAAAAACTATTCGATTATAAATCTCCTCTAAGCCCCACGTCTAACTACAAAACACGTTCTTCTATCTGGACATAATCTTAATATGAAAAGCAGTGTATTTATTAAAAAAACTGGGTAAGAACAAGTCGGAGCTACGGTGTGCTGGTTCTGTTCCAAGCGGGTGGCAAGAGTGTCGTGAGTGTCTTTGTGTGTTCGTTTTTTTTTGCGTCGTGTTCTTGCGTCACGTTTGTGTGTTGTTAAGCTAACACACTTGTATTTTTGAGATCTTTAACTTTTAAGGGATTTGTAAATCAAAATAACTTGTATTTTTTACCCGACTGCGTCAGAAGGAGGTATGTATGTATGTATATTTATATCGCACGCTCTGTAGCCTAAACGACTTGATCGATTTCGGTTCGTCTTAATTGTGAGAGTGACAGTGGGTATATCAAAATTGAAAAAAGAATGGACGATTTTTGGCGCCATATTTTGTGTTCAAAAATGTTTTTTTTTTCTCAAAACCTATTGAATGAGGAATGAAAATATAGGGTTTCATAAATAGGTCTCATTAACGACAAAAACAATTACATTTACTAAAATCAAAAAAATATTTACTAAATCAAAAAATAACCCGAATGCCTAAAAAGTGAACTTTAGTTAAAAAAGATAGAAACAAGAAACTTGTTTTAATTAAAAGGATGACTATTAGACTGAATGGTATTGGTGCCGATTCTGTTGTACACCGAACTAAACTAACTAAACTATCACTAAAATTCCTTACTTTTGGCTATGAGAATCTTAAAGCTATTCTGAAAAAAAATATCTCTAAATTTAAAAATAATTTTGACACAACTAAAATCGAATTTGACAAACGCGACTCCACGTTTGCCCTACCCCGTGATCTTTTTTAGAGCCGGAATCGCGCAGGGGGGGCAGCCTCAACGTGTTTTAAATGGATTTTTTTACTTTTTGTATCGAAAACATGAAAAATTTATATCTACATGTTGAGTTTTAGAGGTGTATGGGGTCTTATAAAGGGGGTCGAAATTTTCATTATTTTTACGATAGGACACACCAATTTCGAGATATAAGCAAAAGAAAAGAAAAAAAAGATACAGTACTGCATTTGCGCCCGAAGTCGAGGTGTCAGTGTGAATTTTAGTTCTTGACAACTAATTTTATTCCACACCTTTTTAATCGCGATTAAAAATAGTCAGATTTAGTTAGACAATCGAAATTTTATATTGAATAGAATAATGAATTTGACAACAACAGAATAGCAAAATTACCATTTTCACTAAATTAAAAACTCAGTACAATCTTAGTGCTGTCAAACTAAAATATAGATAAGTTGTGTCACTTTAGTCAGTTTCAGAATGGGAAATCGTCGTTTGACAGGAATAAACTAAATTTTAGTGATTTTTAGTTTAGTTTAGAGAATCTTGTGACAAGAGAATCGGCACCATTGTCTTGTTTTCCATAAAATAATTTGTACTATTAGTGTTTTCCATAATCGTCCACTCTCATAATATTTACTTGCACTATTATCAATGTATATATATATATATATATATATATTTGGGTTTTTTTTAAATCATTTATACTAATAACGCTTATCATATCAACTTATTAGTCATAACTTTAATTTGCCATAAAATAAGTTTCCATAATAACAAGTGTTATAATCATTAGTTTCAATAAGTAACACATTACATAATCGATACTTGACATAAGCAACATTTAATATGATTTTAACACGTTTATTGTTTACATATAATCTAAGTATTGTATATAATGTGTATTATTCCGAATGTTCATTTATAATAAAATTGTTAGTCTTAAAAAATTTGCTAAAAATTAGTAGTTTTAGTGACAGAAACGAATCGCTGTTAATCCGACTCCACGCAGTCTTGTCTGCCCTACCCCCAGAGTGTAATTTAGAATCGCGTAGGCGCGGAGGGGCGAGGCGGCCCGCGAGCTGAGGATAGCAGGTGGTTGGAACACTCGCCGCCATGGCTCAGGCTGGCTGGCCTAGCCTGCCAGCAAAACGAAGCTGCGGTGATGAGTGTTAAACCATCTGCGACGATAAGCTCGCGAGGGACCGCCGGAGCTCCGCAGCGCCGGAGCCGTGACAGAAACCATGCCTGCTGCATGCATGGTGTATGCTGCATGCTTGCTCCATGCATGGTGTAAGCTTGCTTGCATGCTGCATGCTTGCTTGCATGCTACATGTTGTATGCTCGCTTGCATGCTACATGCTTGCTTGTTTGCATGCATGATGTATGCTTGTGGGCATGCTTCTTACAGGGAACTACACAACAAGTGAACTATCTCAAAACAAGTCGGTAGAAGAAAACACATTGCCCGTGTGTCTGACATACCTAACTTGTATTTACTTTAGACAATAAACAGTTGGTCAAATGCGAAACGGCTAGGTTAGGTTAGGTTAGAACTGTGACCACACAACGCTAGATTTCCTCTTTTGCAAAGCAAGCATGCGTGGTAGATTAGGTTTATTTTTAGGTGGGCAAATGAATATTATGGTGAATAAATGTTACGGAAAACGGCATTATTGAAAATGAAAAATATAACAAATAAATTTATGGATTAAAAATAATATGACACTCTGATCGATTATGACCAATGAACTAAGTTAAAATGATTTTATGTAATTTCACGATTATGGCAACTGAAGCGTTATTTCTAATAAAATTATGGCAAATACAAGTATGGTATATAAAATTATTACATTTTAAATTATGGGAAACATTAGTAAACTAGACTAAATACCCACTATAAGCAATCTCATGCAGTCGTAGGCAATAAAGGTCTTTATTGTTAAATTTAAAAAGATGCCTCCGGCTGCATGAGATTGCTTATTATAGCATTCAGTCTAATAGTCATCCTTTTAAAACAAGTTTCATGTTTCCATCTTTTTTAACTTATTTTACTTTTAAGGCAGTCGGGTTTTTTTCTAGAGTAACTTTAAGAATAACGCAACTTTAGACTTTTACATGCCTTATTATGTTTATCTTTGAACGTACTAAAAAGCTACCTCTTCGAATGATTTGAGTCCCAATACACACCAAATGTGGATAGAAGAACATTTGGTGTAACAGATGGCTCCTTTCAGACAAGATATCATACTAATGTTAGATGAGAGACAGACGGACACAATAGTTCCCTAATTCCATTTTGCGGTACGGACCCCCAAAAACAGTAATATAGCACAACTAGGATGTAATCCTTCAACACAGGTTTCCATCATGCGCCGATTTGTATCTAGTCTGAGATTAATTCAGGCAGGAATAGAATCCGCTACCGACGCTATTTGTTGGTGCAAGTAAGCTTTGCAATTTTGAACTGTACACGTTTGGGTTTCTGTACCTACTTAAGTTCTGTTGGTGGATGTGTTTTAAGAAGTATGAGTGCATTTAGGCTTATAGCAGGATTTTGTTTGTACCTTTGAAAGTTTGAAGACAATACCGTCCTAATATAGTGTCAATATTTGTTAATATTAGTAGCCCAGTGGTATCGACTCCGTCTTACGAGGCTTTTTTCTTTGTGTATTTAATTTCATCACCAGTGCTCTTAAAACGGTGAAGGAAAAAAAATTGAGGATCCCGGTATGTTCTAGAACCAAAAACTCGAAGACATGTGCCATCAACCAACCCACACTGGGCAAGCGTGGTGGATTATGGCCCACTCCCTCACACAGAGAGGATGCTTGTCCCAGGAGTGGGAACACTAGATTTGAAAATAATGTAATCCTATAGAATCATTTCTTCTCGCCAATTCAACGTTTTATGTATTTTTGTATGGACGCGCCAAAATTATGTAGGTATTACAAATACAGAAAAACTAACTTTTTTACCCATTCAACATCTAAAAATGTCCCCTAATCACCACATTACAAAACATAATGATCTGCCTTCCCCTATAGCGTCCCCCAATTCTTTTTGATCCCCCAAACGATAATGCGGTGACAGGGGGCAAGGAAATACTCGCGCATGGCCTGACAGCTCGGGAGATTATGCAGATTTCGATATTACAACCGAGATGTGGATGAGTTGAGAAGGTTCACTGTACGAAAAAAAACATAGCAAAATGAAAAATAACTTTAATTTCGGAAGTCGGTGTCTTTGATTTTGTATTTTCGTTTTTCATTGCCATTGACGTACTTCCGAAATTATATTTATTTTTCACTTTGTGGTGTAATTTTTTTAAAGTTGTATTTTTTTAGGAACGTTTTATTTTTATTTTGTGGGTCCTACACAAATTCAAATACCTTCTCTTGTTAAGTAAATAACAGTGACCGGAAGTAGTTATAACATCATCAACATACACTAAGTCGAAAAAATACGTATTATTGAAGTTCATCCAAAAACCACCTATCAGAATTCGACCAAATCTACACTGTGAAATTTTTATGGCTGTTTTCCCGCG
Source organism: Polymixis lichenea (assembly GCA_949091785.1). Classification (NCBI taxonomy): domain Eukaryota; kingdom Metazoa; phylum Arthropoda; class Insecta; order Lepidoptera; family Noctuidae; genus Polymixis; species Polymixis lichenea. The sequence goes on from OX420948.1 coordinate 1,702,301, forward strand.
GCAGAACAACTTGCCATAAGGAGTAATTTCGAAGCATAGAGTAAAAGTAAAAAAATAAAGTTTTTTTGTTTTAAAATAATAATAAAAATATTCATCAACTCAGTAAAACACTACTCCATAGTAACACTAGAGGTAACTTGTAGGAGTACCTAGTACTACCTATTCGAGTAGTAACTCGAATCGCACGCACCGCCGGCAAAGGGAACAGCGGTGCATAAATGTTCAGAGCAAAATAAACTCTCGCACGTGGTGATTTTTCACAATGGTTAATCAGCCATTTTTTGTTTCTAATATTTTATTTGTTTATGAAACGATTGTTTTACCAAGACAAAACCATTTCGCTACAGGAAAACAACCGTGTATATGGGACCACTTTTGAAGTATACCCTTTTAAACCAAAGAAGGTTATTTTAGAACCTCCTCCGTTTTTTGAAGTCAGTTAAAAAATGAGTAGGTATATCGAGTACAACGCGGATGCGATAAGGTGGTCTGTACTGTAACCAGCAGGATAACTGTGTAACACAATATTAGTAGCAATGGCCTTCATAAAATAAATAAATAAAATATTGATAGTTCAACAACATTCATTGGGTAATTTACAATTTTTATGCAGATGATTTTTTCGAACATAATGAAGCATTCGATTAACCTGTACCTATATTTAAAAATGATTCAGATTGTGATTAATAGTTATACGGGTTATAGATAGTTATTAGGGTATTGTTGAAATCTAGCAACGTCCAAAAGTTCGTCGATGCGCTGCAGACTTTTGAACCAACGCTGAAATTTCTCATCTCTTTCTGCTGCCTCTTTGCCCCAGATAAAGCACTAGTAAGTGAAGAAGGTCGGGCGTTTTGGGGGACGGCTTTTTAAGTAATTTGGCGTTCAAAAAGTGCCGATTCTCACCCTCGTTTGAATAAATGACTTTTGATTGTGGTTTTATCTGTAATGCTGTCTGTCATAACATTCAAGTCAACAATACTTTGAGTTAAGATGACAAATTTCTTCTATCTCATCTCTAGTATGAATAGAACGTTTACAGACCATTAAGTTAGTGTCAATATAAGAATCAACATCGGACAAATTAGCATTTTGATTGGCTTCCGAAAACTCATCATCTATCTAGGCTTTTCCCAGCTATGTTGAAGTTGGTCTGCAGTCTAACTGGATGCCACTGAATACGAGCAACTGCATATCTGACTTCTACAATCCAGTTACTGGGTCACACGATACCCCTTGGTAAGACTGGTTGCCAGACTTTCGGGCTTCTGACGACCCGTAACGACTGGCAAAGATCCACGAATGACAGCCCGGTACTAACGGCTTAACATGCTTTCTGAAGCACGGAGGAGTTTTGGTATCCCATCACCCATCCATGGACCAACCGCGGCAAGTATAGCTTAACCTGATCGATCGAACTATGCGGCTGTTTTTACCTAACCACGAACCCCTCAAAAATAAGGAAGAAAAGTTTTTTCACTCTTTTTATTGCAAGCTGAGTTTACCTTCTGTACCTCTCTATGGGGTAATACAACCCTATGGAGTTAGGGGTATGGGGATGTTTTATCACGATCGCATGCTCCTGATACACACAGTTTTATATATATACGCAGGTAGTATACAGGATTAATATTAAAGGGTTATTTCGCAGTGAATTCGGGTGTAAAGCTTAATGCTTTAAAATATTATTGATCGGGTACAAGTACACGATAGTTAAATGTTACTTAGTCATACTGAATCATGCAATCTGCTTCAGGAGCAGATTGAATCTTTAAATCTTATCCTCCCTGGTATGTTTGTGTACTAAATGGGACCTTTATACTTTGTCACGTTTATCGCGATTTATTTTCTGTTTGTTTACCTAGCTTAAAAGATCGAGTAGTCAAGAAGTAACAAAGATCGAGTAGTCAATAAGCCAGTCAGCCAACAGCATTCTGAAAGTAATAGCAGCCTGGTTAGACGGTCCTTTTATTAGACACTAGATTGCACTCCACGTGTCTAATTGATTTCTATCTTTCTTTGTATTGTGGTTTTACTTAGTTCTTAGCTACTAACACAAATATAGATAACTGAATGATCCGTGTGATGCCGGACGTAAAGAATAGCACCATCCCATCTCTTCCCGTGGGTGTCGTAGGATACGACTAAGGGACTTTCTAGAGAATGGGCAGCAGCGTTCTCTATGCATTTTACCACCATACTGCGATCGCCAACCTGCCTGCCGGCGTGGCGATTATGGCAAGCCCGCCCAAATTGGGGGAGGCCTGTGTCCAGCAGTGAACTTCTTCCGGCTGAAGTGATGAATGATCCGAAATAAAATGATGATTATTATTATATTAATAAGGCTGCTTTCCCAACAGTGGGCTCAATGTACCCGTGAGCCTACATTGTTCCAATATTCCGGGTGACAACCACATTTCACACTGCCGACATGCACTTACTATAACTTTAAATTCTTAACATTATTAATAAAAGAATCGATTTCATTTTTTGTATGTTTGTTTGTTACGCTTTCACCATAAAACAGCTGAACGGATTTTAATGATACTTGGTAAATGGGTAGAATATGACCTGGAGTAGGACATTAAATAGTTTTTATGCCGATTTTCCTACAGGATCGAGACTTATGCGGGTGAAACCACAAGGTGCAGTATTATATAAAGTTGTATTTCCTAAGATATTTACGGCTGCAAAGTAAAACAGTGCAAACATTCTTTAGGATCCCGTTCCCAGCTTGTAGACAGGTTACCTAGAGAAAATTATATAAAGCTTTTCCGGAACACCTTTTTAAACAAGCTACTTTGAAATTCTATCGCCTTTAGTGTTTAATCAATAGATTTTTTACTGAAACAGGAATTTTATAAAAACAACACTCTTTAGCTTTTTGCATTCTTTGTTAGAGATATAGAAGAAAATATATAGGTAGGTAGATCATGAGAGTTCTTAAAAAAACTAGCTTAGTATTATTTTGGGAGTTAGTAGTCGAAAGAAAACGTATGGAGTCAGAGAGACCCCCGTCAGGAATAAAGTTCCTTACGCTTTAAAGATACGCAAACGCCGTTACGTTTATACATCATTATGGTACCAACACAAAATTTATTTTGACCCTTCAAAATTTTCCCAAGTTAAAAAATTTTAAAGCAGCCATCTTGGATTTTCATTTTGACCTTACTATTGGCTTCAACATCCATATAGTAAATCGTTGCATGGAGGGGCCAACGCTTATTCAGTAAATAACTTTTTTTTTTTCGTTACGTGATGATTTCTACAATTTGACTCCTACTGCAAGCTGCGGTACAGAACTTCGTTCCAAAAATAGTAAGTGGTGTAGCAGGTGGCGTTTTGTAGTTTCTGCCAACCCCATGGGAGGAAGCTGTGAGCTGATGTATTTACTTGTATTAGAAATGGTGGCAGCTTTAAGTTTACTAAGGGCCGAAAAGGGCAATACGATTGTCAATTATTATACCTATTTGGAAAAGTTCAAAGGTTGTACGAACAAATGGTTTAGTATTCTTTGCACGACTGCCTCATATTGGCCAGTCATGACCCCGTGGCATTGTCAGACATCAATTTCTAGTATATTTACCTTTGTGATTTATATTAGTATTAAACAAGAATCCTGAGTAAATGGAGTGTGTGGAAACCATTACAGAATGCTGTGTGGCGGTGCTTGGAGAAGCTAAAGTATGGCCAGTGGTGGATATTTACAGTTGAAGCTGCATTCGTGGGTATTTTGTGACAGCTAGTCAGTACTATGGTGTTAATAAGACATGATGCAAGCGCTACTACTGCACAGCATGAGGTTTTGGGTTTAATTTCCCGGTCAAACAAAGTGTTTTTGTGTTTTACATCTAGTTCAGTAGCATATTATATGCGATTTATAAACCATCATAGATATCTACCTGAATTCCCGTTAATACATTAGTCAATGCGTGTTAGCCCACACCAATGCTCTCAACTAGTTCCGTAGGCTGGAAGTACAAATACCAGCTACCGTTACCAGTACATCCTTTACACCAAGAACGTAATACCACAAGCCATTAGTTCCCTTTCTGATTCTCTAATAGGATTCACCGTGCCTCTAATATGCCGGCGACTAGTGATACCTGGTCTTCACACCTGATTTCACCTGCGTCTGTCGAGCCTTTCGTGTTCGTAGGACAAAGAGGTGCGGGAGGTCAGGTTCAGTTGGTTTGTAAAGTGCTTGTTTGTTGCTTATAATCCGGAGCCAATTTTAAGAGCCCGCATTTGGGTGCGTGTGAAGTATTTTATTTAGACATGGTAATGTAAGCAGTGTTACACTAGAGGTACGGCTAAAGGCGATTTTAGCGGCAAGTGTGTCATAATTAAGTTGTTTCGCATTTTTAATATTAGTAGGATGTCAATATAAACTCGCTTTAAAGTTTATGATTCGAATTTTATGTTATAAAAGTAGATAAAAGTCTCAACTGCACAACCATTATTTAAACCGCTTCAACACTTGTCAATAAAACTGAACATAATGGCTAACGTTAATTTTATGATTCATAAATCGTATATTGGATCGGTCTATAGGGATGACATATTCTATAATAAATAGGTAATTGATGTCTTCTCAGTGTTATTAATATTGGTTTGTTAGCCACGATGACCACATGATGTTGGCAGGTATTCAATGTTTGGCCAATGTTGCGTCCAACATTCGGGGCGAGTTTGAGATTGTTCCTTGATTGACTAAACTATATTATCTGAAAATTTGTGAGTAGGTTATCATTAGAAATCCTTTGCTGAGCACGAGTATGCAAATAGGCCAATAGTCTTGATATTAAAAAAAATCAAAGGAGGTTTTCAGCAACACAACATGGTGCAGTGGTGTTTAAATGCAGTAGGTAAATATACTATGCTTCAATTGTGTGTAGAACATGTTAATTACTGGCAGAAAAATATTCAAGGTGCGCGTAGACGAGCTCAAAAAATAATTCTAAAATAACGCTCACAACAATGTTATTATGCAAGGTTTTTTTTTTGGATCGGATGTCATCAAATAACTTCTCCCGCTCTGGGCGGAGCGGGAAGGCGTGTCAGACTTTTACTGATTAAAACCCACCCGTGTTCCTTCAGTCGCATGTGTGCCAGGGGCCACGGTATCTCTTTCGAACAACCCGCACCTCTGGCAGGCCTTCGCGGAACCCACTAGTTGGTGTTGACATCTCTTTGAGGCGCGCGTGGAACACAACGCGTCGTCGACCCGGGCTTGGTCTTATTGTATTGTATTATACAGGGTGCGGGGACATGGAGTCAACAGTTTAGAATCAAGTACTGAATCCATGGTAACAGAATGTGCGTCAATGGCCCTGCGACCCTGTGAATAACATACTAATTCCATGGTAGTGGTAAAACGAACTACTGAAAAGTCAATCCCGGAGACTATTTATTTATCAAGAGAAGACCAACGTTTAAGTCCAACCAAACCTTTTCCTATTTCTATTTAAAAGTAAACGCCGCGCCGGCGCCGTTCACGTAGAAATGTTAATCCTGCTAGCTTAACAAATTACGTAAATGTATGGATACCGCGACTTAAAGATTGCAAAGCGTGCATAAGTAATGACATTATGAATTATTCGTTAGGGTGGCCGCTCTGCGAGATCAGGCAACTATTTCCTTGTTTAAGTATTGGATTTAATTATTACAAAGGAGGAGTTAAAATGTTGTATTTATTTCAACCGTTGTTTTTAAAGAATTTCGAGATTGATTGATTTATTTTGTACAGTTCATCTAAGGACCTCTCAATCTGCAAGCAAGCACTAAACAGTCATACAGTTGATTTTGGGCTAGTGTATGATTGCCCCCAGCGCCTCAACCAGGTGGGTAGTCTCAATAACATAACCATTTAATGATTCTAAGGACATAGCGGTTCGCTAGGTAACGATGCAGCCCGCAAACTTGCCAGAAGGGAGTCGAGAATGGTAACAGTGGAACTTCAGCCCATCGCGCCACTCCCATTAGGGTATTTCCACATTCTGGTAAGGAAACGTGCCAGGGGCTAACATCACAAACTATTGGTGGCCCAAGGTGAGTGCAGGCAGGCCAAGGAAGAACTCTCTACAATTGATGGCCACCTCACAAAACAGCTTTTTAAACTAACTACACAACAGCTGTTTGCTATAGGTATTATTGACAGCCCGCTATGCAGAACCTGAATGGAGGACGACGACACAGCAGCACATGTGCTTCTAAACTGCCCGGTAGTCGTGACATTGATGATGGCAACCATCATGGGGAGACCTGGCCCCCAATTCTGTATGGTTACAATGATTCCCCACGGAATCTTACTACGTTACTACGTAAAGAATCAAAATATCATATTCTGTATTATAGACCTACCTGAAATGGGTTTTTTTTTTGGGTGGGAAATCATCAAATAACTTCTCCCGCTCTGGGTGGAGCGGGAGGGCGTGTCAGCCTTTTACTGACTAAAACCCACCCGTGTTCCCTCAGTTGCCTGTGTCCCAGGGGCGGCCGTATCTCTTTCAAACAACCCGCACCCCTGGCAGGAATCGGCCCTTGCGGGCCCCATCAGTTGCTGCTGACATCTCTTTGAGGCGCGCGTGGAACACAACGCGCCGTTGACCCGGGTTTGGTCCTTGCCGGACAGCAAGCTACCCATTACTCGCCGTCCGCAAGCCCGTGCCTACGGTGGCCGGGAATCAGCCTCGGATTCCCGACGCCCAGGGCGTCTTCTGCGAAGACCACGGCTGTGAGGGCGCATGTACAGCATCTCCCTCACGTGCGCCGCCTCCCTCTTTGCGAGCATGACTGCTTCGCTGAAGAAGGCGACTGCTAGCCATGCACTCTCGCTCCGTATCATGGCCTGGACCAGGGTCGGACGCTAGAGATCGCCGCCGCCGATCACCTCCACGAGGACACGGCGGTGCTCCGCCCAAGCACCTGAAATGTGTTACAACACATTTCCGAAGTTACGAGTTACTTATTTCACGCCCGGGTGGGCGTTACGTACTGGTCTCAGAAGAGTTTCTGAGACCAGTAAATCTGGACTTGTCAATATAAGTGTGAAATTGCCAAGTCATTGTAAGCAAGCGAGGTGATAAATCCTCAAGCCTTCTCTGTATAAGAAGAGGACTTTGTCTTGCAGTGAAGCAGTAATGGCCTGGTTTTTTTACTAGTGCAGTTCCATACAAACTTATACAAAAAGCTTGTATTTTTTTAAAAGCTAAATTAAATTCATCCACGGCACAAGATATCTTTCCAGAAGCTTTCCAGGGATGCGGGTTGTTTGAAAGAGATGCCGCGGCCCCTGCACAGAGGCAACTGAGGGAACACGAGTGGGTTTTAGTCAGTAAAAGTCTGACACGCCCTCCTGCTCCACCCAGAGCGGGAGAAGTTATTTGATGATTTCTCAGCCGAAAAAAAAAGTTACCTGCTTTTATTCACTCTTATAAATAGCATATGAACGTTGAACGTGTCGCTTGATGCAGAAGTAAACAAGATTTGCATTGTTTATAGAAACGTGTGCTGGTTTTACCAGCATTTTCATTTCAAAAGCTTGGCTGAAAAACGCCAGCTTTTATATTGCTGTAGTGATTTGAATAATCACTTAGGAACTGTGAAAATATTTTTAGAATTGCCACAAATGGAAGGAGAACGTCAACAAGTTTAGCCGAGCATATCATGACCCTCAGCAATGACAAACAACTGCAAGGGGAAATTTTTAATCAGTTTTCCAGCTGTCACAGAGTTGAAAATAAGGCAAAACATTAACCTCCATATTCATAAACGATGACTAAAGTTAAATGGTATTTAAACGTCAAAAATGTATGGTTAAACAGACGCTAATCATCATATAACTTTAATCATCGTTTATGAATAAGGGGGTTAGTAATGAAGATTTTGACAGCGGTGTACCTATAGTACACCAACAGTTCGCCAGTTATGTTTAAGTCCCATATAATAGTGGGCGAGCTTATTGCCAGCAACCGGGCACAAATCCAGACTACGGGCTGCTACTGAGAAATTCCAGATAGAAACCCAATAACACATCTGACACACTTCACTTCTACTTTTGTTTTCTTGTACTTCCGTCCACCATTTTTCTAGTACTTACAATGTAGTGGCCAGTGAAATAACTCCTCATACATCAGTGTGATCACTACTCCCAGTAGGCTAAGTAAATCACATATAGCCCCCATTCAAAGCAACACTAGTATACATTAGGTAGTGTACAATCGTAAAACCGATAATCTTGTACAGACATCCGCGACTCACGTTCCATAAAACGCTACATACCCCTTACAAGAGCAAATTAAAAACAACATACATACGATATACTACACTGTAAAGTAAAATGCAGAAGGTTTTTGAAAACACATAATACCAATCTCCTTCACCATGATTATCGTCCACTACGGCGATTGACAATGACGATAACCAAGAAGAAGTGAATACTTTTTTGTGGAAATTGCACTTGGTAATGTGAAAGAGTGCATTCAAAGTGGGTAAAAGAGTATCTCTGTATTGAGCTTCGCCGCAGTCAGTTAGCAGTATTTGCCATGATTATGTAAAATTTTGATGAATAGGAATTATGACGTTCAGCTTCTGTATAATTAAGAAGTTTACCTGCTTTAACTATTTGAACGTTTTAGCTCAACCTATTGTAATAAAAATCCTAAGGTAAGTGTCAACCTACCTATGGAGTTATTGTCTAATAATAGTATTTATATGAAGTCACTACAGTGTATGAATTACGCTAAGCCAAATATCTTTACAACTCGTCTACAATCAATCAGCAACAATCATTATTTAGAACAAGGTTGCTTTAGTTTGTCCGACCCGTAGCTCGCCCCAAAACCAGATGAACTAATTGACTGCTGGATCGCGCCTTCTTTGACAACTTGTCTTACGTCACTGCTTGGTGTTCCACATAATAATAATAATAATTGGCTTGCGAGGTTGTCGACATTGGCTCGCGAGGTTGTCGACATGTGGGATGTGGACTCAGCGATCATTGTACCGATAGTCGTTATAGCCAATGACTTGATAGCCAAGAGCCTCGACAAAACCTAAGGAAGCTCTCGTTGGGCAGCTGGATCAAGGGCTTGATCCAGATAACAGTACTCCTGGACACGGCTCGCACTCTTAGGAGGTTCCTCTCTCTGGCCCCTGATCACCGGTAGCTTGGACACTGTTCCCGATACCGGTGGGCTACTATTTTTTTATAATTTTTAATGTTTTCATAAATTTTCTATTCGAGTATTTAAAAATATAATTTATATGTATGTTTCAACGAATTACAGGAGATAACAATAATGAAGCCCTTTATTCCGAAAAAATATGTATAATAATGGTTACAACAAAAATTACAAAATGTCTCGTTTTTCGGTGTGCCTCATGGTACTCGTATAGGCCTCCTCCAACAATTTCCACTGTCGTCTGTCGCGAGGTACCCTCCTACAGTTTGGACCTGCTGTCAGCTTTATTTATTCCTCCCATCGAGTGTTCCCACATAATCATTCTTAATAATCGGTATGCTTGGTGATTCTATTTAAACAATATGTGAACCTGTTGCCCTATAAGTGTTTATATTAAAAATAATTATTTTTCAAATTTATTGCACCTACCGCTGCTTGTCTCTGCATCACCCAAAGGTTGAGTGGTACAAAATGCCTGTGGCATTAACATATGTGTGCTTAAATTGTTAAATAAATAAACAAATATTATTAAAATACCCTTGATTTTTGTTGCATTTCTCAATTATTTAGTAGCAAGTCTAATACTCTATTTCCATCCGGTGCAACAGAATCAGTTTCATTTTGCAAATACAAAGTAGTACTTCTGCATCCATCTATTCCATATAGTAACTGTCAACGATCACCATTTTAATCTAGGAAACGTGTTCCGAGCAGTACACATTTTTATTGACCCTATTACGTATTGCACTCAAAGGCAACCGATTCCCAACATATCAGTTAAAGACGGTATTTGCTTTGGATCCGAAGCTCGTTCAGCGATGTGATAATACAGTAAATATTCCCCAATTCTGCTGATTACTATTTTGTTAGAAATTGGTAAACCTTTAGAAGGTAAGGTAAATAACGGGGTTCCGTGAAATGGAAATTAGGTATGAGTTGTTTGTGTATCTGATTGGTTTGATGGGATTAGTTATTGATCATGAATTTCGTAATAATTTTGATGGCTTCGTGTTTGCCAATGAAAGATTAAAATTTCGTCTTAGCAAATAAAAAACTATAAAAGTACTTACAAAAATAAATAAGGCTTTAGCTTAAAATAACAACAACAGCTTAAACTAACAAAACATTACAAGAGCAGATTTCTTGTAATTTTTTGTGAGCACTTTGTTATTTAAAATTTGTTTTTAAACAAAGTAACCCATTACCTCTTTTAAAAAGCTGACGGCTGCGGCAGCAGCAAACATTAATACAAAAAAATAACAAATTGATTACATTTCAAATCCCTATCATCCATTAATATCCATGACAGTTTTTTATTTATTGGGATTGCGGTGCTAGGTTAGGAGCTGGTTTTATAAAGATAAATGTCGGAAAAACATGCATTTTGTCCTTGTGTCGTATGTGTGATACCATTGCAAAGCACTGCGATATTCAACATTTTAATTTTAAGTAACATAATAATAACCCATAAACACTTATGTGAAGTAGACAATTGCAGTAGCAGCAGTAACTAAAAATAACCGAAACACTAAAATGTGATGACATTTCAAATCTCTATCGACCATCAATGTCCATGACACGAGTTCCCATCAATGTGTAGGACTAGCTAGTACATCAGCACATTATACGCTGCGCTTGACACCGCACACAATGCAAGTTGCTCCTTTTATCTGCTGGCATATTTTTTATTTAAAAATTACGCCGGAATCAACCTCCATTGTTAGGCCCTGTTCCATGTTTAACGTGCTTTGTTTCTGATAAACTTGTGTGAAGACTTGTGAAATGTGGTGGGGAAAATGTGGAAGTTAAAAACTGCGGGGCTAGGTAAAGTTGATTCAATAAAATACTAGCGACTCGCCCACTTTGCATGGTTTTTGCGATTCGGCAAAACATGTAGATATCTTTATGATTTGTAAGTTTATTATTAATATATTTTAGATTTAATCTTTCGGAATAAATTATCTGAACGATGGTGAAAACCGCATCAAAATCCGTTTCGATGTTTATAAGAACGACGCTAATATTTAACGATAATATTTAAAGATATAGAAGAACAGTGATACAATATGAGTTCTTTTTGTTGATTCGAGTTCATTTCATGTCATTCAAAAAGTTTTCATCTATCGAAGTTGCTGGTAGCCAATTAGATACTTTGGTGGCCAATCCTCATTGAAAATCTTAGCCACTGCAGATTTTCTCATATCAACACTGTTGTTATTGGATATTAATACATCTTCAAAGTAGAATAAGATACTGTACATTATCCTAAATCGTTGGCATCTTGGAATTTTTTTTTGGGTGCGAAATCATCAAATAACTTCTCCCGCTCTGGGTAGAGCGGGAGGGCGTGTCAGACTTTTACTGACTAAAACCCACCCGTGTTCGCTCAGTTGCCTGTATGCCAGGGGCCGCGGTATCTCTTTCGAACAACCCGCACCCCTGGCAGGTATGCTGCTGACATCTCTTTGAGGCGCGCGTGGAACACAACACGCCGTCGACCCGGGCTTGGTCCTTACCGGACAGCGAGCTACCCATTACTCGCCGTCCGCAAGTCCGTGCCTACGGTGGCCGGGAATCAGCCTGGGATTCCCGACGCCCAGGGCGTCTCCTGCGAAGGCCACGGCTGTGAGGGAGCATGTACTGCATCTCCCTCACGTTTGCCACCTCCCTCTTTGCGAGCATAACTGCTTCACCGAAGGAGGCGACTGCTAGCCATGCACTCTCGCTCCGTACCATGGCCTGGACCAGGGTCAGACGCGAGAGATCACCGCCGCCGATCACCTCCACGAGGACACGGCGGTGCTCCGCCCAAGCCAGGCAGACCTCCACCGTATGCTCCACCGTGTCCTCTGTGCGATCTTCGCAATGGAAACACCCGGGCGTTTCCTCCCGCCCTATCCGAAACAGGAACCTCCCGAAACAGCCATGTCCGGTGAGGACCTGTGTCAGGCGGAAGGTGAGGACGCCATGCCGCCTCTCAAGCCACTACTCAAAGAGGGGACTTACCGCCGCAATCGTGGCGCGCCCAGCACTGGGTTGCGACAATCGCACTCTCCACGTCGCCATGAGATCCTGCCGGAGCTCTGTCCGCCGTGCCACGATTTCCCGCGGCATCTTGGATATTTTCAACTTAACGATTTGACAAAACTGAATATTTTAAAGTATTTCAGCAAAATAACCCACATTAACACTACGCCTTATTTCGGGGGCGAGCCTATTGCCATCAGCCGGGCACAAATCCACACTCCGGGCTACAACTGAAGCGAAATTTCACAATGAAAAACCCAATAGCACTTAGATCGACCAAATTTACATTACTTTTAATATTGATCTCTTAAGTCATTAACTTTCTTTCCTGTTAGTATGATTTTCATGTTGTTTTTTTTTTAATATTTTAAAATTGTCTAACTTAATGTACTTACCTGGATTACAAGTAAATGATGTGTTCTTCTATAATTGGAAGCGCACACTGTATTTACTCTGCCTCAAAGTAAACTTGCATGTAATTGTGTAGCCTCTGTTGGAGATCCAATAAATAAATAAAATAAAATAAAAAATTTACTATACGAGTGTTGTACTAATATTAGAAATGTGAAAGTTCGTATGTTTGGATATTTGTTCCTCAATCATGGTAAAACGGCAAAACAAATTTGAATGAAATTTGGCACACAGATAGTTTATATCCTGACTAAAACCACATAGGATACATTTTATCCTGGTAGTACGTTGGGATAATTTCTGCTAATTTTGCAACTAATTTTAATTTGTTTTTTCCATAAACACTTTACAATCTATCAATACGCAAATAGGTAAACAGTTTACATCCTTCTAAACTCGATCATTATCTAGCTAACCAATTCAACGCAGAACGACCAAATTGAAAGCTAAATCATGTAAGTGTATGAATCTAATTTGATGACGTTATTTCTCTGTTAATTGAATCTGTAATGGATCGAATCGTAATGAAGCGCTGTGATTGGACGCCATGCTAGGCGCCATATTAATTTTACAGTCTGTGGTATCCGATACACGTGGGGTAATTATGGTTAATTTGTTTATATGGAAGTAGAACTCGAAGGGTTCGTTAGTGTATTTTGAAAGCATTTTTAATCCATCTTGATTTGTATCGTTAGTTCTACTTGCAAAATTTGAAGACTGACAGACTGGAGCCAAGTATAACCGTTTTAGCGTCACCGACCCGACTGTGACGGTGGACTTTTGCATTTCACTATTCATAAAGAGCTCAAAGTGCGACAAAAATCTTCAAGAAGCATCAATTAAATATAGACTTCAGAATAAGATAAGCCGAAGCAAAGAAAATCTGCTCATTCAAAGATGACTCCGCCATGGAGTGTACTTAAATGTAGTGAGTGATGTCACTGGTGGGTCTGGATAAAAAGCACGCTGTCTCACCAGGCATCATGACCGATACGAGGTAGTATCGGTGATGAGCAGTTAGACGCTACTTAGTCTACACGCACAACGTTATTGAGTGAGATGCAGGATCATTTACAGTAAAGCAGGCGCGTAAAAAATTAAGAAAAGCCCTTTGGAAGATCAGGTTTTATGAAAAAACCAATGACCAATAAAGTTTATTGAATTTTTTGATATTAGAGCTTTGTCGATACCGACTTGGTTTTGGAGATTTTATACTTCTTTTGTTACTTAAACACGCCCAAAATTAGGTTAAATTAGCAAGAAAAACAAATCTTTATTGGCTGCTATCGTCTTAATGGTTTTTTAAATTTAGTATTCTGTTTCCGCTAAATTTTTTATGTACATTGTCAAACAGTGGAGTAATAAATACACTCCCGCAGTTTGTATGGAAAAAAATGTCGACTAGATTCACCTTAATATTATGTCCAACGTGTTATGTTGGCGGCACGCTACAGGGGTTTATGGACGCTGCCGAAGGTGTTAAAGCTCGTAGGCAAATTTTGGGCTCAGTTATACACGTCCCGGGAAAAAGGCACACCACCATGTACCCAATTAAAATATTATGTTATCATCTTATGACAAAATTCAGTGCATGTTTTATTACATGCACTGAATTTTTACTAAACATCATTGTTTGTTCATTTAAATAAACAATTACTTGCGGCTAAATTACAATAGCTGCACGGGTCGATCGATCAGATTAAGCTTTGCTTGTGGCGGCTGTTCCATGGATGGGTGACCATCTTTACATACCAAGACCCCTCCGTGCCTCGAAAAGCATGTTAAGCCGTTGGTCCCGGCTGTCATTTGTAGATCCTTGACAGTCGTTACGAGTAGTCATAAGCCCGAAAGTCGGACAACCAGTCTTACCAAGGGATATCGTATTACCCAGTGACTGGGTTGTGGGGGTCAGATAGGCAGTCGCTCCATGTAAAATACTGGTATTCTGCTGCATCCGGTTAGACTGGAAGCCGACCCCTACAAAGTTGGGAAAAGGCTAGGCAGGTGATGATGATGAAAATGATCACTGTTTATATATTTATTTAGTTGTACTGTTTGTGGGAGAAAAACTTGGCCACATTACAAATCTACGCACACACATTGGCGCATACATATAAGGGTCAAACATAGCAGGTACTTTGTCTAATTTGATTTGTTCTGACTGTGAATATAACTGTAATTTAGATTATTTTTGGTATAAAAACTTACCTATTTAAAAAATTACAGAAATCGATTTAGTAAACAATTTTGAACAAAATACTTTCTTTTTGGGCATTAGTTCAGTTATACATTCTATAGATTTCCATCGACACGTTAAGAAGAAGAATCAAATGTACAAATTCAAAAAAAACCTCGCTACCAAAGTCTCAACAAAACAATGCTCAACTTCCGTCTTTATTTTTAGAACATTTCCAACAGTATTTTGCTTTTAAGACGTGGCATCTTGAAAATGTTCTAATGTAATTACTTACTTATTCCTAATTTTGTGTATTTTCTCGAAATTTACGCCATCTTTATAATAAGCTTAAGACCAACATTCTTCGTGTTTAAGACATTTTTTGCTGAAACGTTTTGTCATTTTGTATAAAAAGATGCAGTAATTATATTCATTACGGGATTATCTTCTTCGTCTGGCTTTTTTGTCTTCTTGCATAACTAATGCGAGATAACAAAATAAATCCGTATTTTGAAGAATGTCTGCATTCTAATCTCAGTCTCAATCATCATAATGTTCCCACTGCTGGGACACAGGCATCCAGTCTGTGAGAGAGAGTGGACTAAAATCCACCATGCGAGACCAATTTCGGTTTGGTGGATCACATGTCTTCGAATGTTTTGGCTCTAGGACATGCTGGTT
The DNA here is from genome assembly GCA_949091785.1 of Polymixis lichenea. Lineage (NCBI taxonomy): Eukaryota > Metazoa > Arthropoda > Insecta > Lepidoptera > Noctuidae > Polymixis > Polymixis lichenea. Next base: position 1,717,781 of record OX420948.1, read on the forward strand.
TCCTCACGATGTTTTCCTTCTTAGTTTTGAGAGCACTGGTAATGAAATTAAAAACACAACGTAAAGGTTAAGATTATGGCCCACTCCCTTTCGCAGGAGGTCTGTGTTTCAGCAATGGCAACCATATGCTGATGGCTGATAATGCTTATTACACATATAAATGAAAGACTTAATTATTATAAAGCTAAAGATCGCAATGAACACTCTAATGATCCAATATCATGTATAACTCCCAAAACAATCCAATTTAAACCAAAGTTCTGCTAATACTCACTTCATTTAATTACAAAACAGGAAACTCGCGAAAATATCACAATGATAAAACGACTCTTTGAACTTTACCGCCGTAACCAAATATCCGTTGAAACGGTTAATTAAATAACTAATTCTATTAGAAGGTCGGTTAAATTGCAGTTAACACTGAACTGTTTTTAAATTAATTTGTAAATAGCTCCGTAGTTCTGTGCTTAAGCTAAAGGCAGACAAGAGCTTGTACAATTCTTGCGTATTTTTTTTGCCTTTTAAAAACAAACTTTATATATTCGCTAAATCGTGTTAAGATGGAAAGTTTTATCGCAACGACATTATTACAAAAGAGGGATTATTTTTAGGGCCCATGTTTAAAACATCAAGCCGTTTTTTAATTCCGAAAGGTATTCCGACAAAATAACAGGTCTGAGCACAAAAAAATACGTACGTACGTGTACAGACGCCAGCACATCGAGCTACCCCAATCCGTAAAATTTCTTTAATAGGTTTTCAACTTTGTAGTGGAAGCATAAGGTTCATGTTCAATTAAGAAAATTTGACAGTTTGGGGTAATTTGAAGAGCTGGCGTCTGTACGTTAATCCCGAGTCTTAGTTATTTACATACATAAACTCACACATTCTTCTGTTGGAGGTCTTTTGAGAGCTTTCCGTTTGTTGGAATACAGTTCAAAATACAACAACTACCTCCAAGGTCTGGGCTTGGAGTGACGCTATGACTTATTTTGTAATGAGACAGAAAAAAATATTAAAATAGGTAAAAGTTAGGACTTTTATTGAAGTTCTTTAACTAATCACGAATAAAAATAGTATGTTAAGAAAAACAATTTTTTGTTATAAAAATGTTGGCTCTATCTAGACTTTAGTCTGGCGTCCCTATTACCTTTGACGCTCAATTTAACAAATTACTTGATTAGCGAAAAAAATCTTTGTCAATAAAGAGTTTTTTGTGAGTTGGCAATCACGCAGACTAATAAAATCATGCCATGAGCATTACAGTTTCAAGAAAATCTTTCAGAATGTTCACTATAAAACATCTGTAAACTTTATAGTGTATTATCATCAAACATTTCTTCATATTTTCGTCTAAATGTTTTATTGGGTATTTGCGTAGGTACCATAACCCAGTGCCTTGCCTTGGATGTTTAACAGTTGCGTGAAAGTTTTATTGTTACAAAACCTTTAAAACATCATCATCATCATCTTCGCGCGTCCGGTCCTGGTCCAGGCAATGGTACGGAGCGAGAGTGCATTGGTAGCCGTCACCTCCTTCTGCGAAGCAGTAATGCTCGTGATGAGGGAGGCGGCGCACGTGCGGGAGAGGCAGTATATGCACCCTCACGGCCCTAGTCACCGCAGGAGACGCCCTGGGTGTCGGGAATCCCAGGCGCATTCCCGGCCACCGTAGGCGCGGGTTTGTGGACGGCGAGTAATGGGTAGCTCGCTGTCTGGTAAGGACCAAGCCCAGGTCGACGGCGCATTGTGTTCCACGCGCGCCTCAAAGAGATGTCAGCACCAACTGGTGAGGTCCGCAAGGGTCGATGACCAGGGGTGCGGGTTATTCGAAAGAGATGCCGGGCCCCTGGCACACAGGCAACGAAAGGAACATGGGTGAGTGTTGCTCAGTAAAAGTCTGAGACTCCTCCTGCTCCACCCAGAGTGGGAGAAGTTATTTGATGATTTCCCACCGTCAAAAAAAAGCCTTCACTTCGGACGGTCTCCTGCATCCCCTAATGGTGAGTCCTTTGGTAAAATTAAAACCGTTTAAACGTACCATAGAAAAGTTACTTACTTGGAAGGTGCTAGTGGCTAAGTAATAGTAACAATCGCACGGGTCGATCGATCAGGTTAAGCTATGCTTGCGCAGTTGTTCCAAAGATGGGTAATCATATTTACGTACCTTCCCTACCCCTTCGTGCCTCGAAAAGCACGTTAAGCTGTCGGTCGCGGCTGTCATTTGTGGATCTTTGACAGGTCGTTAGAAGCCCGACAGTCTGACAACTAGTCTTGCCAAGGGGTATCGTATTACGTAGTAACTGGTTTGTGGATGTCAGATAAGCAGTAGGTCTATGTAAAATACTGGTATTTAAGTTAGACTGGAAGCCGACCTGAACATTCTGAAATTTTTTTTTTCTTTATTTCTTTTTTTTGGGCATTTTTCCATAGAAAATTAGCCCCTAATATTGAAATTGGGGCTATTTGACCTCAAACTATGGTTGGTAAAAGAGGCAGATGATGAGAAAAGCTACTTAGTGTCAGAAATAGGTTTGGTGGTAGTCGTTTTCTAGACGAGCTTCTTCACAAAGAGATCTACTTAATTACTATGTGATCATAATCAGCCTGTGGTTCCGTGTGGTGCCGGACGTAAAAGAATAGCACTATCCCATTTCTTCCCGTGGGTGTCGTAGAAGGCGACTAAGGGATTTAAGAACTAGAGAATGGGCAGCAGCGTTCACTATACATTTGACCGCCATACTGCGATCGCCAACCCGCCGCCAAGCGTGGCGATGATGGCAAAACCCCCTTTTGGGTGAGGCCTATGTCCAGCAGTGGACGTCTTTCGACTGAAATGATGATGATGATGATGATAATCAGCCTATAATATAAGATGCAAGACAAGTCGGGGCCGTTACCACTAGGCCACCATTACTCTCAAAGTGTGTAACCGCTGTAAAAACAGCTTAATTAACCTTGTTACAAAGCTAAACACAAGCAACAGGATATCAAAGCCCAGCTCAGATTTCCGCAGAGCAGTAGCTACACTTCTAAACATAAATAGCGGCGAGTGTTTTGCATAAATGGGCGGCGCATTAACCACACCAGTTTAACATGAGAGAACAGTGCTCAGTTTCGCGTTAGTTGTCGTAAACTAGTCTTACTAATGTTTTCTGCAATGTGGTGCAAATTATAAGAGATAGTTCAAAATGTATCACTGGAACGTTTTGTCAGCAAAAAGTTAGTATATTTCGAAGTGTAGAAGGGTATAGTAGTGATCTGTTGATTATGTTCTTCAGAATTGTGAGGTGCGTAGTACTCGTAATCGGCGTGCAGCTATGACTAAATGCATGGACGTAAACTAATTAAAACGAGTATGTAAGGATTTTAGCAGGTGGAATTCTGTAGTTTCTGATAATCTCCATGGGAAGAAGGTGTAAGTTTATGCATATATGTGTTTCCGAGAAAATGACTAAAAGTTCTTCTAAATAGTCAGTGCAGATGTATTGACTGTATACGTGTCATGGCCTAAACAATAGACACAACGTTTACAATTGGAGTCAACTCGCTCTCTGCTCATTCTTTGCTCCTCCTCATCAGTTACGCCGTGCAGTGCAGAGCTCGTCGATATATCAGCGGGCAGCGTGATGGACGGAGCCACTATACCTGCCCAACATTACAGTTGCTGTTTAGAGTATTTTAGAGAAAATGTGATTAATAACAAGTTTGAGGTTTATCTTGTCAAGTATTGAGGCTAAAGGAAAATATGAAAAATACTTCCAACGAGTTAAATGCTGTGCCACGAAGTACATATAGAGGGTGATGCTGTCTCGTGATGACCGATGTCTGAATTTACAAACACTACGTCACGAGAATAAAAAAAGTTATATTTTGGGTTACTTTTACGTGGTAATCTCTCGACCACTGTTATGTACACATAAGAGGCAGAGCTGCAGTAAAGCTACAGAAACAACAAATGATGAAATTTGTACATTTAGTGGATGTTGTACATCAACAAGTTCTAAGTTTGGCACTTTATTTGAAAGTAGCGTTGACAACAAGACGATAGGAGATGAATGTAGAACAATCGAAAATGTTAATATATTAACATGCTTGCATACAATAGTCTTGTCTCGCCGCGTCGTGTCGTCTGTTTCTCCTATCGCTAAGTCTCCTGAGAATAATGCGCTTAGAATATAATTTATTATTTATTTATTTATTTATTTATTTATTTATTCATTTACACATACAATTATTTTTACTGGCAGAACCCAAGGTAATAAAAGTAGTCATACAATACGACACCCAGACACCGACCCCACCCACCCATCCACCCACCTATCACCCATCACCCATCACCCATCACCCATCTTAACTATATGTTCATCTGTCTAGCCTTTTCCCAATCAATCTTAACTATGTATACAATAATATCAATTACAGAGTGGCTTGTGGTTAAGTAATAACACCCGCACGCCGAACGTTCAGGACAATCTCGGTTGGCTCGTGGATGAATGTGACCATCTTAGCATACCAAAGAGGGGGTCTTGTAAAGGTAAGGTACTGCGGAAAGCACGTTATGTTGTTGGTCCCGGCTGTGGGACCGATGGAGAGTTTATTTCGCCACTTCTTCTTCCCAGCTAAAGCACTAGGAAGTGGTGAAGGGCGGGCGTTTTGGGGGACTGTCTTACGTAATTTTGACGTTCCAAAAATGCTGACTCTCAGCCTAGTTTGAATAAATGACTTTGATTTTTTCATTCGTGTATCTTTGACAGTCGTTACCGGTCGTCAGAAGACCGAATATCTGACAACTAGTCTCACCAAGAAGTATCGTATTACCCGGTAACTGGCTTGTGGACGTCAGATACGCATCGTTTCATGTCAAATACGGGTATTCAGCTGCATTCAGATAGACAACAAGGCGACCCCAACATGTTTCGGAAAAGGCTGACCAGATGATGATGATTTTTACGAATTACAGATATAAATGTTATAATTTCACATAGGGAGACACAATGGGTTGTATTATCGCTAAAAACGATAATTTAAAGACAATCTATGGATGGAGAGACAATACTGCAGGTAGTGTGTGTGGTGTACAATTTTTATTTAAATAAATACTTAAAGCTTTCAGACTAGACCAAAATGTTGCCTATATACTGAACCGATATGTAATACATTATGTATGGTACTAGCTCATATAATATGTATGTCGTAACGATAGTAGTCAAAGAAACTAAGTGGCCAGACTCTAGTGTATGTATATTTAAATAGATATTAATGTAAGCATTCTAAAACTTAATGAAACATTATGTTTTATTGACGTCTCTAATATGTCGCGTGGTACTGGAGCACTTCGCTCATATTATTAATTGCATTTTTTTTCTCGTCGCATGTAATGGCATCAGGCACTGGAGTCTGAACGATGTTATGCGTTTTTTTTTTCATATCTCCAATCTAAAAGAGACAAGCTATCAACAGAGACAAGTGTAATAAGACACTTTATAAACAGCGACTCATGATATCCAACTTCACTTTAAATTTCGGATAGTGTGCGGATGTGCAAAAGTGCAATTTTATCGAGGATTTTACTTTAGAATTAAGTAAATTCTTTTCTTAGTCATGAGGGAAGTTTAATGAAAACCTTACAGAATAACACCACTGAGCCGCATAGATCACACAAAAAGTTATTCGTAATAATTTATAGAGGTATGAAGAACAGGGTATAAAGTTCACTCCTTCTCCATAAAAAGGGAGCATCTTTCGACCAGAGGGATGATGTGTCTGGTGGGCAACTGCCCGACGATTGATGTCGGGCAGTTGTATATATGCTAGTTATACTCTGTTTGCGCGTTGAAAAATTTTGAGTGACGTCAGTGTGACGCGGTACGTATGTGTCGATGTATATGCCAGTAGTAGGTTCATGGTTATATGTTAGGGAATTTTCCCACTTTCTAAACAGTCGCCAACAGAAACCACCCCGATAAAAAAAATGGTGTCACAAAAATAATTTTCCGAACTCAAAACGCTGTCATAATATTGGTTTTACAAATTAATTACGCACAATCGATTTAGAGATCAAATAGAAAATATGAACGGATAAAAATAAAATGTTACGACTTTTAAAACAAAACGGGCATAGTAACGAATTTTTCTATTGTTCGTAGCATGAAATTGGTTCAAACTGCATAAAATGATTGCTGCGTAAAACAATCTATTATTATGAAAGCCTGACTGTACTGTGTGACAGTTAGGTGGAGGGTTTGGTGTTAAATAAAAGTTTAGATAGATTGACAGGTAGATAGATTTTGCCCAACATATTAGGGTTGGCTGCCCGTCTAGCCGGATGCAGGTGAATAATCCATGTAAAATCCACAACCCAGTTATTGGATCATAATGCCAGTCTGATCTGTCTAGACTACCCGTAACGACTGTAAATGATCTATGAACGATAGCCGGGAAGTTCCGGTATAAAATGGATCAAAGTGCTAGTAACCCATCCGCCGGTTGCCCTCGGGAAGAACAATTTAACCATGATCGACCTTTACGACTTCTATTACTAAGTCATAAGCCACCATTCCTGATAATAAAAATGCCTTGCCAGTAATGCGGACCCCTGAACCTCGTGCCAAAAACCTCTGGGCCACCACGACCTGACCAAGTTGTTGGCAAAAATTATATCGAAAATTAGGTCAGAATTTAATATACACGTTCCATGACTCGCCTGATTTATTGCTCAGCACCATATTTGAGCTATAAATCAGGGGATTAAAAATAATGCTGCCCTGTGTTTACGCTGATTTCATCAGAATTCATGGTATTATGAGGTAACCAGGGGCTTTGGGAGGTTATAGAATTACAATGCTGTTCCAATTTAGGTGGTTAACTGGCTGGATCTACCAGGTAGTGAACATGGTTAACAGTCTCTTCTCAATCAGAGAAAGAACAAGTATTATGCGTAACTTGCTTTTTCTGAAATGGATAAATATGAGTATGGTATTATTTTCATAACAGTCGGTCTGTACGTAGCGGTGCGATTGAGTAAAAAAAAAAATTTGTCCTTACGTATTATATTGGCTTTTTGTCAAACTGACCACTTATTATAGATCTCAAATATCTGGCGTTTCGTTAGAAATTCCAAATTCAAATATAATTTAAACTTAGGCTTGTGTGTTTTTGTTTCGAATTTGGTGATTAACTTGTTTTCGCGCCATTTGCTTTTTTTGTTCACAATATGGAAAAGTAAAAATATTATGTTATTTACGAATACAAGTTCCACCCTCGCACCAGCGCTGCTGATTCAGACTGAAGGATTAACGATGTGTATGGGGAAGCTACTGTAACGGTTTTGGTTTCAATGTTTTCGTTCTGGAAATTTTGAACTACAGAACAAACACCGTGGACGGCTGGAGACTAGTTCAAAATGAAGAATTAAAAAGTGATTGTGCAAGCGGATTCATCGCAAACTACATTCTAATATTAGCAAGCTACAACATGAAAAGGCGTTAAATCGGTACTTACATAGTAGTTATCTCTTCGTAATTCTACAAATGCAGCTGCAAGTTCGATTTTCATTTAATTTAATCATAATAAACAAATCTTTTTATATGACTAACAATTACGTTGGAAGAAGAAAATGAGAGAAATAGGGCTGATGTTGCACATAGTAATTAACCCAGTACATAAACTAACAGCACAGTGTACTACCCGGTAAGATGCTATCGCTAAGCTAAGCGAGCTCGGTATTAACACCACAAGATCGTTTAGGTGCGGTATATGAGACAAGTAGTATTTCAAGACAACGGCTGCTCGTTGTGTCGCCATCCTAATCCTAATGTTAACTGTTGGACATGAGATCTTAGCATAAAGGGAGGAAGTATGCCCATGTTTATTGTGTACTCGTTAGTTGGTAGACGAAGTTACCCGGAAGAGAGCTATAAGAGCGTGTCATGCCTATTTCTGCCACCGAGACAATCAGTAATGTTACTTATAATCTACATCTATCTATAATATCAGTATATAGGTATATAAATAAAGAAAAATTAAACGGAAGAGTTTGTTCGTTTGTTTGAACGCGCTAATCTCTGGAACTTAGTGTTGGATTTTAAAAAATCTTTTTAAATTTGAAATATTTTATATCATTTCGAATAATAGGAGACAAGCAAAAATAAAAGAAAGAGCGCAAAGCGTAAACGAATTATCAGCGCTAACGCCGGATGCGATGCGGCGGGTTGAGACGGGGGAACAAGGAATTTCCCGTGACAACGGGCAGATGACAGCAAACAATATAACTAGTAGCCCTAGTGTCCACGGGTGATTTTTTATCGCGCACTGCATTTTCTACGAACTGCTTAGCGTCAAAAATTGGAAAACCAACAGTTTGTTTTATGATTCCTTATTTTTCAGTAAAACCATATGAGCCACATTGTTAAGTAACAATGTGGCTTTTTTTAAAGACCAGGCAAGTGCCTGGTCTTTTAAAAAAGCTTTAAGCTAGTAAAAAAAATTTCATTTCTTGATTCCGTCTACAACATATCTCCGAATGAAAAGCTCCACAAAGTAAAAATAGGTCAATAGACTACAGACGTATACATCGTCGACACCCCTAAATATAGGGCTGCCAACGCTCGCCGTCAAAGTGCATGGAAATTAGCAATTTCCGCCATCGCCATTCACCCTATCTTTGAACTTTTCGTGTAGGTGTCTTCCCTGACAAGCCAGTCTATTTAAATAAAAAGAAAGTTTGAAGGATGAGGTTTTGTGTAAAAAAAGTACTGGCTGCTTAATTTTGCATATAGTTTAATAGCATCTAGCTTTCATTCTTACTTGTTCAGTAGAATACGGTATCATTGGTAATGATTGAATGTTTTGATGTCTTCGCAACGGGTAGCTAATGACATCCCTGTTATTTTTTTAACAAATAAAAGAAATACCTGCACTACACCAAAAATTCTCGAAAAAAGCTGGAAATGTCTGTGCTAGTAATACATTAACGTCTATCATCTAAAATGTGGATTTATATTCACATTCATTCATTTTTTTTTTTTTTTACACTATGACCTTTCTTTCTCTAGGTGCTCGCCTACACTAGACCTTTTCGAGTATTGCCACTTTCAAAATTGCTGTGAAAGTGACAGATTCGTTGTTCCAGAAGACTGAACACAGATTCGCATCTTTGAATCTAGAATACATACAGGTGTTCTTTTTAAACTGTTCTGCTTGTCAGTCAATGTTATTTTCGTAAAGGAATCGATTCGAGCAAGTAAACGCACCCACAAACATTGCTATAGGATTTAGCAATGCTACTAAGCTTCAGAACGATATCTAGTAGATCTAGGTAGATAGTGGTTAGAGGTGGCGTGGGGCTTTAACCTATTATCGATCGCTGAATGCTTTGGTTGTCAAGGGATGTCCTTTAATTACCACCTGTAGTCAAGAAATAGCAATCAAAATATATGCCATTGTCACCGGAGATGGGTGTGAACCTTCACGGATCATTATAATAAATAGTCTTTATTTATAATTCAGTACACAAAAAGATAGGAGTGCAGTGCTGGGCCAGTGATCAGGGCCCCCACTTACGAGTTGTGTATGAGTTTAAGTGAGAGTGTATGTAACAGTGTATGTGAGAATAGAATAGAATAGAATAGGTCTTTATTTGCTTAGAATGTAGGTACATAAAAAATTAGTTGTTAAATTATATAATAGGATCCATGTACATTCTGCCTTAATATAGCATGCAAATTTAATACAACGTAGAGGCTACATATATTACAAAAAATCATCATTTAAGAAATCCTGCACAGAATAATAACATTTATCTACAAGAAATTCTGTAAAACGTTTTTTAAATTTGTGCAACGGTAATTTTTTAATTTGGTCAGGTATTTTATTATAGACTACAGGAGCCATACAAATCACATTTTTATTATTAAGCTAGTTTTAAACACGCCCGTGCATAATAGATTCTGGTATTGAGATCTCATAGCTGTAGGGGAAAGGTGTACGAGATGATTCACTTAAGGGAGAATGCTTGTAGTTTTTTTTTTTTTTTTTTTGGGTGGGAAATCATCAAATAACTTCTCCCGCTCTGGGTGGAGCGGGAGGGCGTGTCAGACTTTTACTGACTAAAACCCACCCGTGTTCCCTCAGTTGCCTGTGTGCCAGGGGCGGCGGTATCTCTTTCGAACAACCCGCACCCCCGGCAGGCATCGGCCCTTGCGGGCCCCTCTGTTGCTGCTGACATCTCTAGAGGCGCGCGTGGAACACAACGCGCCGTCGACCCGGGCTTGGTCCTTACCGGACAGCGAGGTACCCATTACTCGCCGTCCGCAAGCCCGTGCCTACGGTGGCCGGGAATCAGCCTGGGATTCCCGACGCCCAGGGCGTCTCCTGCGAAGGCCACGGCTGTGAGGGCGCATGTACTGCATCTCCCTCACGTGCGCCGCCTCCCTCTTTGCGAGCATAACTGCTTCGCTGAAGGAGGAGAATGCTTGTAGTTTAAACGATATTCAACTTAACGCAAATGTAAAAGGGCTTGTTTATAGTAAATTTATCTGTCTACCTGTTGTCATACTCAAAATGTTAGTTTTCGTATCTATTATTATTATAATTCACATTTTTTAAACACTTCACAAAGAATCATCTTGTACACCCCGGTGTCCAACATGATCCCTACGGTAGGGGCAAGATGACCCTGGGGATCATGTTGCCCCTACTTTCGAAATGTCCTAAGTTTTATTAGAAATATATTAAAAATAACTTATCAGACTTAAATATGTCTTTAATTGCGATATCAATTATCTTACAGACCTTGACCTAGGTAGAATGAGCCAGTCTTATGAATTAATAGTCAGTCAAAATCAACATTAAACAGCTACAGAAAATCTTAAAAAATAGTAATGGACTTGCAAAGAAATACCTAACATTTCTTATAATCTTTACCAATTAAACACAGTCAAAATGAAACTCAAAAAATAAATCTTTTATAGTTCTAAACGTCGCTTTCCTGGAGCTGGTGTTCACAAATCGCATGTGAATTCATCACCATCATCGCTATCTATCCCTGCACAAGCCTCATGACCCCTTGCCATCTTTGGTATACACAACACTTTATCCATCCCTTGCCCCTGTTATATTTGGAAAATGTTTCCGTGCAGGATAGACATTCTGCGTCTTCTTCTTCTTCTTCGGATGATTCCGACAGAATATCAATAGTTTTCTTCCTTTTATTTGACATCCCTTTGCCTACTCCTTTCCCTATTCTTTTTGTGTTTTTCTATTTTCTTTATCGGTCTTTTTATTCTTTTCTTCCTGTGAATATATTTTGTATGGCGTGCTAATTAGTACCTATGAACGTGTCCATGCGTTCTCCTGTTCTGTCATAACAACTGTTTTTTTTCCACCTAAATATTTGATTGCACCAACAGCCACTTTATTTATGCCTCTAGCCCGTCTTTTTAGTGATTTAACAGGTATTGCATATTGTTTACTTGCTGTTCTATATGGAACACCATTTTTACAGAATCCAGCGCTTTGATCATGAAGTCTTCCGACCATTTACCGCGATTGGTTTTTCTTTTATAATTACGAGGCATAGTCTAAAACATGATAAAGTACTTTTTGTTATTAATTGAAATCGATATCATGAACGAATACAAGTCCACTAGGTACTGTTTTTCCATAATGCCTGCATTGTGGAGAACCAGTACCTAGTAGACTATGTAATAAGATACTGTACCAAGATGATCCGCACGGATCATCTTGTACACCAGTAACATAATCATCTTGCCCCAACATAAATGGTTTTATTTAATGTTCGTTAACTTATCCTCTATGTTTTCAAATGCTACCATGCAATTAAAAGAACAAAATAGAGCAATAAACAAAGGTACTAATACAACAGCTTTTACAATAGACTACCTAGAACACATTTGACATAAACTTAAAGTCAACCTTACCTTAGATCAATGTAACGTAATTTTTGTTTTTTTCCACAAAAAAGTTGGTTGTCACTCACGACGCCATTGTGATTGACTGTGGCAGGGGAATATCGGGGACTACGTTTTACCAATGAAAACAACTAGATGTCGCCAATAGTTCTGTTGGAATAAAAAAGGATCATCTAACCTCAACGGATCATCTCGTACACCTTTCCCCTACTTCGTTTTCTAGTTTCTATTAAAGTTGCAAATAGACTTCGATTAGTTATTACAAATATTGAGAACACTCAATATACTCTGTTTGTGAGCAATGTATCTACATATAATGCTAAAACACTTACATTTGGTACGGTTTTGGCAGTCAGCCCTGCTACCTAACCCTTGCTTACCAGCTAATCGGTTCACTATGCTATGTTTAGGCTTCTATCGGAAGGATCACACAAACCAAAATCCCAATGCAGGACAAAGTGCTCTTTTCCTTCGCTTTATTCTAACTTCTATGAAAAACATTAAAGTAATAAGTACTCACTCAAACTATCAAAAACAGCTAAGTACCCCCTAATAATAGTTTTCTACTCAACGAAGGATGGGAAGCAAGCAAAATGATTGTAATGAAAACAAGCCCACAGGTTATGAGGAACAAAAACTGTCCAAAGTTGTGTGTCTGCAGTTCACGTGGCTTTTAGCTAAGTGTACGCCAGATTTTGCAAGTGAAGCGACGTTGTATGTGTGTGGTTCCACTTCGAGCGACACTTGACAATACATTTTTATAAAGTACTAGCTGACCCAGCAAACGTTGTTTTGCCTTATAAATTATTTAGGGGTGGACTACCCCTAACATTTAGGGGGATGAAAAATAGATGTTGGCCGATTCTCATAGATACCGGATAAGCACAAAAAATTTCATCAAAATCGGTCAAGCCGTTTCGGAGGAGTATGGCAACGAAAACTGTGACACGAGAATTTTATATATTAGATGGTAAAGCAACATAACATCACGCCTTGTTTCTCCGAAGGGTTGTACAGAGGTGTACCTATAGTACACCTACATTTGACCAGTTATATTTAAGTCCCATGTAACAGAGGGCGCGCCTATTGCCAGCAACCGGGCACAAATCCAGACTACGGGCTGCTACTGAGAAATTCCAGATGGAAAATCCCAATAACACTTTGCCCGACCTAGGACTCGAACCCAGGATCTTATGCTCAGCAGTCATGCTTACAACCACTAGACCAACGAGGCAGTAAAGCAAAAGCATTTTTTTGTACCCTTTATTTAAAAAAAAACCCGCTTTTTAATAATTCATTACAATCTAGTCTATATGACCAATAAGCAATTTTTATCTAACTTAATTTAATACATGATGATTATTTTAAAACTTAGAACTTTACACAAGTCCGTTCCACTTTCTTAGAGTCTAATATGATGAAATTATAAACACTTTATTCAAAAGCAATTATTGAAAAAATTACAGTACTCTTCAGGTTGGTTGAATGAAACGGGGATCTGAACGATTTAAATGCCATTACTAAAGCCTCAATCACACATACCATAAGTTGAAGCAACAATAAAAGTTGATCCGTCTGAACAGAGTTTAGAAGATTCAAGTCATTTTATTGCATCAATTTTATTGTATGCCACGGGCACGAAACTGTAGAGTTTCTTGCCGGCTCTTCTTCATAGGAAAGGACCAACTGAAACCGTGCACCAGGCTTCTGACGTTTCACAAGTGCCCATTGAGGTTTATGCGAAATAAAATAGGCTTAGACCAATATGCAGCGACTTTACGCACTTTTTATGTCAAGAAAGCACGACGCTGCAATTATTACATATTACCTGCTTGTTTAAAAACCAATAGTAGGTACCTACAACATAGTACAACGTAGGTACAATATCATTTAACCCACCATCGCCTCTGCATGTTCAATCCAAGAACACGAAAGGCATGCAATTCTGACAATGCAGTACGTTCCACCTTTTAAGTAGGTACAGATAGGTAAGCGAGTCATTTCGCAAATGCGTTTCGTTTCGGTACGAGAATGGAATTACAGCAGTCTAACATAACAGTCAAACATAAGCACTATTAGTCTTTTATGTTCCCCCAGCTAGGAGACAGGCCTATTCTCTGTGAGAGAAAGCGCGCCATAAAAGCGCCCCGCGGGCCATGGATTGGTAGATTTCATGTCGTTATATTTTTTATTATATGTCATGCCAGTTTCCTTACGATAATTTCCTAAGCTGTTTTTGAAAGCAGTGGTAAGGAAATAAATTACACGAATAAAAGTGCCTGCCTGGACCACCACTTCTCACCAAAGGGTGTATGAAGAAAAAGAGAGGTTGACCAAAATTGTGCTGAAATTTTATCTTATAGTTTATTCATCGCTACTACTGCTACTGCACCTTACGGACGTTAATAGACAAGCAAGTGATTACAGTCTTAATTTTACCGTAACAGTGTTCATAATATTGATCCTAACTATAAAGCTTTAGAAAAATCTTTATACATTACGGAACGTAACAAATAAACTTAACTTAAATACTCAATACTCAACACTTTATTGCATTCCACAATGTATATGCTTAGGTGGTAAACATTAGCTTTATGACACAATCGTGGACCCTGTCGGGCACAGCAAAAGAAATTTAGAAGGTAGACATGAGGACCTAATAGTTTATCTTATAATCTAACTTATACTAAATACAATAAAAAATAACAATAGAAAGAAATGTTTATATATTCTAAATTAGTTTTAGGGATTTATCATTTAAATATTCGTAGACACTATAATAACATTTATTTATTAAACAGATTTTTAAATTTGTTAATAAATAGATGGAGTTTTTTTCTTTTCTAATTGATTTTGATAAATTATTATATATTTTTATAAATTTTATGTATTTTAAATTCATTCATCGTTGCCACTACTAATGCATCTTACGAACGTTAAAAGATATGCAAGTAGGTCAACCAGTGGGCATGACAAATAGTGTCGGTGTATTGCGCGGAGCACGCGTGTTGCAGCATGACATACTGAAGGTATGACGTCCACCACTAAATATTGTAGAACATCTTAATACAAATTCAACCGTTAACATAACAACAAGAGTTTAGCAAAAGTTTACTTATAGTACACACACGGCACTACGTACGCACGCGAACACGCGCGTGTCTTTACCGCACTTATCGTCAGTTATGTTTAAGTCCCATATTATAAGGGGCGAATCAATTGCCATCAACCAGGCTCACATCCAAACTCCGGGCTGCTACTGAAAAGTTCCTGATAGAAAAATCCAATACCACTTTGCCCGACCTGGGAATTAAACTAAAAGCTGAGCACGAGGTCCTAGGACCTCGTGCTCAGCTGCTGCACTGCTGTGCTCGCGATCACTAGACCAACTACCAACCAAATTTAAACTCAAAGCATACATTTCAATTAAACCACTCACAAGAACTTTTTAATTGATACAGAAGAAGTCGGAAACATGAAGTTTGTTTATTTATTTATTTATTATTATTAAGACACATCAACAATATAAACACAAACATTGACAGACAACAAAAAAGAGATACAGACTAGTGTTTACATCAATTAAAGACGTGCACAACTCTCGAAAGTATTAATAATATGAACAAAAAGCAAAATACTGTATCCACAAAAAACACAAAGCAAGAACAAGAACAAAAAAATATTAAATTATTAAGGTTTTAATTGCCATTGCTAAAACCTAAATCAGGGAGTTGGAGTGGTCTAGATCCCTTCAGTGGAGCTTCAGTGCATTATAAGAAAAAAAAAAACACTTTAAACCGATATTAAACCGCTAAGTGTGGTTTCAAACAAAAAAGACGGTATACAAAATTCATTTTGCATTTATTGTCACAGCCACATGGTTTTTATTTTATTTTTGGTAAAGTGTCTGTAAAGGGTAAATAATGTACTAAACTATGTATTTTTTCCGAAATGAAGCGTTGTTGTGTCCCGATATTAAAGGTATTGGTTCCAGTAAAAAATGCAAGAAATACATACTCCCGAGCCACCGAACAGGTGCAGGCTTCATTACTTATGACGTAATCTCCTTTCTCCTAAGACACCTACAAAATGAAAGAAGCTAGTCAACTTTTTTACTCCTACAAAGCCATGAAGAATATCACAGTCTTTTGTCCCCCATTATATCCCTCTTACTTAACACAGCTCTAGATTTGAATACCATCCTTTTATTTTACAATTTTCTTTACACGAAACTGACAACTGAACTTTTAAAAACAAGGCAACTATGAAAAAGAATCCTGTGAAACTTCAGTGTTCAGCTTGGGAATTTCCTTACCAACGCCAGATGTTGGAACGAAATATTACAGCTTACTTCGCCGTTGGGGCTGTGAAAACAGCGGTGTTTTTCCCGTAATTATTTTAATTTAATATGATTATTTAGCTTGAGTCCCTCTGCAGGACAGAAAAGGCCTCATTCTGTATTACTTAGTGGCAAACATTGTTGAAAAGTAATTGTTCTGTATGTTGCGTTTATCTACTGAACAAAATACAAAGTGTTTTACATTGCAACATGATGCTTCCAATTCTGACAATTAATATAAAAAGAATAAAAATATAAGCAAAAAAGCACATATAAAAAAATAGTTTTCATAGTACATCATCAGTGTAATTGAAAACCGTACAGCTGTTTTTGAAACAAAGAGGTGGTGAGTTCTAGCCCTGCTCAAGTGCTCATGTTTATACTGTGTGAAGGAAACTTTGTGAAACTAACTTTAGCTAAGTCAGGAAATACTATACCTACTAGTTTAGGATAGTCGGGAAGCGGAATACTAGTTATAATTTGCAACACACGTACAACAAATTAATTGCAAGAAATTAGTATGACAACAGTAAACTTCATCATCAGCCTAGCATTTTCCTAACCATGTTGGGGTCAACTTCCACCTTATCCAGACAGCTAAAATTTACATGGAGTGACTGCTTATGTCTCCCACAACATGATTACTGGGTAATACGATACCCCATGATATCATTTTTGCTGGGGATTTTGATGCGCCTCTTCTTTTCCCCAACACTAGAAAGTCGTGAAGGGCGTCTCTTATAAATGATTTTAGATTTAAATTTAAGGCTGTTCACGAAATCCCCCACAGTGGGGTTCCCGCATTGTCGTTGCGGGGGGCTCAGTAACCGTGGTCACCCTCCCACGGTGAAGCGAAGAGGAACCCCAAGGTGGGGCCGCTCGTCATGGCTTGTGCCTCCAAGCCGACGACGTAGCGGCCAAAAAGTAGGTTGCGGTAAGGTGCATCGCAGCTGAGGCGGGCCGCGATGTCGAATGGGAGGCATCGCGACTGAGGGTTACAGGCTGCGGCGGAGGAGGAGTGCCGGTACTTCTGAGTAGCGCTCTTCCCTTCCGTGGCCTGGACGGGGCCGCCACCGTTTGATGGCGGACGCGGTGGGGCCGCAGGGCAAGAGGAGTGTCGGTATAGCGTTGGCCGCTCTCCCTATCCCCTGCGGCCGAAAAGTGGTAGGCGGCGGGGCCACTGCTGACCCGTCGCAGGGGGACGTCAGCAGCAGCTAGTGGGGCTCGCAAGGGCCGATGCCTGCCAGGGGTGCGGGTTGTTCGAAAGAGATACTGCGGCCCCTGGCACACGGGCAGGTGAGAGAACATGGGTGGGTTTTAGTCAGTAAAAGTCTGACACGCCCTCCTGCTCCACCCAGAGCGGGAGAAGTCATTTGATGATTTCCCAGCCTAAAAAAAAAAAAAAAAAAGGGCTGTTCACGAATCGCTCCGCTTCAACAATAACTTCAAAACGTTACTCCTATGGCGTCAACATAAAAATACTTTATATCCAGTGATAGCTAGTTTGTTTACCCGTGTTCGCATCTGTTTTTTGTATTTTATTTTATTGTTTAACAACGCAGTTTATGACTGCTAACTTCAAGTTAATGTTTTACAAAAGCACTTTTTAAATAAAAGTCTCCTTTGTTTGTAAAAAAGGTAGGAAGATGATAGTTTTATTACGTTTAATTGCCTTCTTCTTTCTAGCAATTAAAATTTTACAAGGAATAAAATTTTTATTAAACTTTCATGAAAATTTCATGGAATAAAAAATCAAATATTCTTTATCCTTACATTGTTTTCACCAAAAATAACATTTTATCAAGTGCCAGTTTCCAAACGTTTCAATTCAAGCAAGGATGCAGCGTGCAAGCAAGCATGCAGCATGCAAGCAAGCATGCAACATGCAGCATGCAAACAAACTTGCAACATGCAGCAGGCATGGTTTCTGTCACGGCTCCGGCGGTCCCATGCGAGCTTATCCTCGCACCGCTGCGGGGGCGAGCGTTCAAACCACTTGCTCCTCAGCTCGCGGGCCGCCTCGGCCCTCTGCGCGGATTTAAATTACACTCTAGGGGTAGAGCAGACGAGACTACATGGAGTCGGTTTTGCAGCGATTCGTTTCTGTCATTAACATAATAAAATACCATGGAAAAATACACCGAACAAACAGTGTTTGATAAGTTTGCTAAACAAAAAAGGTGATAAAAATTCATTGAATTGTTTGTGTGAAATATGATTAATTCAGGTAAATAGCCTTTGAAACAATGATATTCGAAATAAAATACAATGACCAAATATTATATGAAACATTTCCTGGGAAACGAAATTCTATGAAATTTCTGTCTGCGAAACAAGGGGACACCAAAAGAAAGGTATACCTCGTCCACTTTCGACCCCTAGTTCGGTAAGTATCTAAAATTAAAATTTTGGTGCAGTAAGGAACATACTACTTTGGGGGTCGAGAGGAAATTAAAACGTGGCTGGAAAAATCCACTCTCGACCCCAGAGGTCGAGAATAAACTATAGCTAGGGGTCCAGGGGACATATTATTTATTGGGGGTTGAGAGGCCGAGAGTGGACTAAACGAAAATTACGACCCCCGACCGATGGGTCAGGGGGCGAAATCCCATCACCCGGCCGTGCTATTAATTAAGTAACAGATTACGCCAACTTACACATACCAAACCTGATAAAGCACTGAGACCAGCTTAGTGTTGTCCTCCACGAAGGGACAGAATTATGAGCATTTACGGAGTGCATGTGCAAGAACACGTGCTTTTTGTGAATCACCTCCGTAAGAAGAAGGGACAAGCCTGTAGCCGTGAACCGGACACGTCATGGGTCACATATTCCACAGATAATGTTTTAATATAAAAAGCCAATAACAAAATGCCCAAAATCGGGGTTTGAACTCAGAACACCAAACTCAGCAGTCACAATCAACTCACCGTCTCATGTGTACGATTACGCCAAATTACACACGATAAAGCACACAAAACACTGAGACTCGCTTAGTGTAGCACGATACCGCACAGAATTATGAGCAACAGCACATGGACTTCGTAAATCGTCTCAGTTTGTGTTCTTAGGCGAGACGATGTTCGTTCTAGCTATTATAATCTGTGTGACAATGTGTTTTGTTTCCTTGTATCGTTGTTGTGTGAGATATCGTTTGTCAAATAATTTTATCCGAATTTAGAGGATTCGGTTAGGAAATTCTTGGGATGTTAGATAGGTAGTCGCTCTATCTAAAATACAGGTATTCAGCTGCATCCGGTTAGACTGGAAGCCGACCCCAACTTAGTCTAAAAAAGGTGGCAGATGATGATATTGATGATGATGATATTTGAACTGTTTTTTTTACATTATTTTATTCCAGAATGTTCGCTATAATGTCTGATGATAGTAATTTTCGAAATAAATAGGTGTTAACTTAAATTTTATTTGAACAAAATCTACCAACCCGAACTGAACCCGCGTGTTGGATTACGGGCGCTCTCTCACCGAGAGGAGGTCTGTGTCCAAGCGGTGGAAAAAATGTAGGCTATTTATGTATGTAAACAGAAAGGGCTGTTTTCGATAGATGTGTATTGTTATGCGTATCGGCAAGCATAGTGTGGGACGCCTTTCAGCTAGATGGACCGACGTCCATAATAAAGGGGCTGGGATAGACTGGATGCAGAAGGCAGAGGATAGAGTATTGTGATGCAGCCTGGGAGAGGCCTATGTCCAGCATTGGACTCTGCTAGGCTCCGTTCATTGTTTAACGTGTGCCTTTTTACAAAAATCAGCCGACAAGACAAGGCTTTCCCAAATTAATTCAAGAGAAACCCAGATATATTTATTTTAGTACCTTAATTTGTGTTGTGTCCCGCTGCCGGAAAAGCCTACCCTGTTTCTACAAATCCTTTATCTTGTGCAATAAAGTGGTATAAACATTGCAAATTATGTCTTTCCCCCACTTCCAAGATCCCAATTAAAACAGTAACACAACCATTACCCCTCTTTACCCCCATTTACCCCCATAAAAAGCATGACACGAACAAATTACAGTACTCTTAACGTGTCGACAACCACTTATGCCATTACGATGGTTGTAACAAAATATTTTCCATACAAAATGGGTTGTCATGGCGGAATAAACTTATTAAGTAAAGTAAGTAATGAAGCCTTGCCACGCCATCTTGTTTATTTTGAACTTTCAAAATATTTATAGGTGGGTATTTTTAGATTGGGGTAATTTAGGGTAGTTTAACCGACTGTGAGATCAAAAGGAAGGTTTCTTATGTTAACGGGGACAGATAATAGATCTCTTTGATTGTCTATCAGAGTAGGTGATTAAAGGCCAACGAGATAGTTTTCTTATGTGCTAGTAGGTACTAGGTAGTATAAAGTTATAGAATGATTTCATGCCCAGCGAGTAGAAAATGTAACTTAATTTTTTTATCCTCAGAAAAATGGAGTCTATTTCAAGACAGCAATTTTTTTTTAAACTAAATTTTAAACTGACTACTTTAAAACAGAGAGAAGTGTAAAGAGAGTGGGAGCCTATACCCTGCGTTTGGACATGACAGGCTTGTAATAAATAATTTATTAAATAAAATGGTAATGGTGTGCACGTGCCTACGCTTATGTATGGAAGTGAACGTTGGGTGTCACAAAACAACCATGAAAGTAGAATAAATGCTGAGGAAACGCGTTCCTGGCGAAGCATATGTGGTGTGACTATGAATGTGTCATAGGCTGAGGATGATAACGCAACGGTAAATTTTAAATTAAGATGTAGTGACGAAAAATTTAAGAGTATTCTTAGATCGTTTAGTCATGTTGAGACGATGAATGAAAGGCGACTAACAAAAAGTATTAACAAGGCAGATGTGAGTGGAAACGCCGGGAGGAGACGCCCTCGGAGGACAATATAGTGACCTCATTGGTGACGTTCTTCAGAAAACTCAGATGCGTAGTAGATACTCGCATCCGGCGTGCATGTATGACGACATGTGTGAACGTGAACGCGGCGACAGGAGTATGTAAGGATGCTCGCAGGTGCTGTTTTGTAGGTGCTGCCTACTCCCATGGTAAGAAGATGTGAGTTTTTGTATGCAGGTAATATTATTTCTTTGTAGCGTGGGTGGATCATAGTTTGCCCTCTTCTATAAAAAAGGACGTTATGAAATAGTTAGGTAGCAGTTTTTTTTTATACCTCCATACAAACTGTTATATTTTGATTAAACTGACTTTGGCTACACTAGCGTGAAGACTACCATGTACAGCCTCAGGCAAAACATAAAGTAGGTACCTAAAAATGTTTTATGTACATCAAATATATGGAATTTCCCGAGGCGTTGACGACAACCTTTAGTTGGGGCCATGAAAAAGCGGGCGGAATTAGCGTGAGAGGGTATGTGAAACATGTGACATGATGAGCGTTTTTTCTTTAAAAATATTATTTATGAAAGTGTTCAAATCATTTTAAAGAATGAAAGTGTTTCCAAAGTATAATCCTTTACGAAAAAACCCAAAGTTTCAGTCTATTACCAAACGGTGAGTAAATATGGAAACCAGGTATCCGTAAGCATTCTGCTAAATATAAGCTTTAATGAGATACTTAAAATGTTATTTGTAATTGTTTTGTGAGAACTTTTTATGCCTTTTGACCTTTCATATGGGTTGGATTCATAAATACGTAACGCTTTCACACTCTTACTTAATCCGACACCTTGGTACCTTAAAAACAGTTTATTTTGAAGTACTTACCTTTTGGAAGTAACGAGCAAAAATGTTTATTAGAGGAACGATGGAAAAAATATCAATAGCAGAACACATTTCATCATCATCATCATCATCATATCAGCCGAAAGACGTCCACTGTTGGACATAAGCCTCCCCCAAAAAGGGGGGATTTGCCATAATCACCACGCTTGGCAGGCGGGTTGGCGGACACATTTACTTGAGCAAAATCTGAACCTAAACCCTTCCTTTTAAATAAAACCTGCCTCCCAATTTATCAATCAATCAACTCAGCCTATCGCAGTCCACTGCTGGACATAGGCCTCTCCCAGGCAGCGCCACAACACTCTATCCTCCGCTTTCCGCATCCAGTCTGACCCAGCCACCTTTTTAAGTTAGTCGGTCCATCTAGATGGGGGGCATCCCACACTATGCTTGCCACTATGTTTGAAGACTAAGGTCTTCAACGTCATACGTCTTGCTTGTTATGATATACGTTGACAAAAGGTGGACACTGACCGTCAGTCTGGACCATAAATTTAAGGTCGCTCAGCGCGCTATGCTCTGAGTTTCTTTTCAGAAATGATCGGGAAAAGAACCGGGGTTACTGACATAGCTTGCAGTGAAGTGGCAGTGGGCTGGTCATTAATGTTGAAGGACCGATGGTGAAACAGACAAGTTCTGGAGTGGAGACCGCGTACCTCCCAATGCTGGACAAAAACCTTGAGGAAGACCAATAGTCAGCAGTATTCGTTATATATCGCAAATAAAAATAATACACATAGCTCAAGCGATCTCATTCACAAGTCACAAGCAAACTTAATAGAGTAACCACTTATTTTAGATGATCTATGAACTATATACCCTCCTATATCTCCATATTTTACATTTGTTTCCCGACCTCATACTTGCCCTATATTTATTTAGGCACTCATCCTGAGTTAACATTGACACAACAATTTTCATGATAGAGTTCTTGTTCCTCGTTCAATAAAAATGGGAGCAGCGTTAGATAAATATTGCAGATTTATTTTATTCAGAATATACCAACATAACCCACTCTGAGGTCAGTGACCTGCAAATTCAATCATCATCTGCCTAGCCTTTTCCCAACTATGTTGGGGTCGGCTTTCAATCTAACCGGATGCAGCTGAATACCAGTATTTTACATGGAGTGACTGCCTATCTGACCTCCAAAACCCAGTCACTGGGTAATACGATACCCCTTGGTAAGACTGGTTGTCAGACTTTCGGGCTTCTGACGACCCGTAACGACTGTCAAAGATCCACAAATGACAGCCGGGACCAACGGCTTAACGTGCATTCCGAGGCACGGAGGGGTCTTGGTATGTAAAGATGGTCACCCATCCACGGACCAACCGCGGCAAGCGTAGCTTAACCTGATCGATCGACCCGTGCAGCTATTGTTACTTAGCCACAAGCCCCTTAGACCTGCAAATTCAAAACCAGTGTCAAAATCTAGTTTGACAGTTGCTTTTTTTAAACCACGTGTTTTTAAATGTCAACTTTTACTGAATCAATCTAAGAAAGCGTTCGTTTTATTATTTATCACACAAACTTATATGGGCATTTATATAACGTCAAAACCTAGCACGGTTCCAATTGGTGAAGAGCTGGCAAAAAATTCCATTGACTTTATCTCAAAGGAGAGAAATATATTTCAACACGTGAATCAATATATCGATCGAAGTCGAAAATTTATCAAATTCAATTCTGCTGTTAAGGCGTCCAACGTATGTTTACAGGCAGGACACCGTGAAGAGCGCTCAGTTTATGGTCGCATATTTAGGCGAATTTATACATTACAAGCCTACAATTTTATTTTGTGTAGGTTATTGTCAATTGTTAAAAGAATAGACTTATTCAACAATATATCGTAAAAACAAATTATTATCATGATAAAGTTATCGTACAACAGAGCTCATAATTCTTAACACCAAATATGCAAATCATTCGCAATATCTAAAAATAGTCCACAGACGTGCATTTTATTTTTATTTAATTTCAACTACAAAATTACTCTAAATTTGGTGGTCATCAAATTCATCGCTATATTGAACCTTATTTTTTACCGCGATGCGCTATTGTCAAAAATCCAAATATTTGCTTCTTACCGCGCTTTAAGATGTGAAATTAACATTGTCAAACAGATTGTCAGTTTGAATTTTCGTTTCAGAATGCTACAGTGCTAGTTGCACATACCTGTTAACCTCTCCAACAAAACCAATAATATGCTATTGCTAGTATTGACTTCATGTCAGTACTGACTATTAGTTTCGCAATCGCTCAGGGCTAGTTGTCACCTGAGCTTTAGATTATTCAATCAAATCAATCAATCAATTAAGTCTACAGCCGGACATAGACGTCTCCGAAGTTAAGCTACAACAGGTTATTACTGCTTCATATTATTGGGGATTGTACCGAATTTACACGATGTATGTTTCTAGCCTGTGCCTATAATGTTCTCACTGTTGGGATACAAGCCTCATCGGTGGGAGAGAGTGCGGCGTAATCCACCACGAGGGCCCGGTTCGGGTTGGTAGATGACGCATGTCTTCGACTTTTTTGGTTCTAAAAAATGCTGGTTTCCTCACGACGTTTTCATTCACCGTTTTGAGAGCTGATGAAATAATTTACACAAAGTATAGAGCCTGTTTGGATTTGAACCACTTTTCCTGACTCGGGACCGGAACCCAGGACCTCGAAGAAGAAGAAGAAAGAAAGTAATTTTATTATTTCAGTTTATTGTTAATGTCAGTAATTTTATATCTATTCAGCACATAATTTGTTGAGTACAAAATGTTCAACGCCTGAAACAATTCTTTACTCGCCCACCTTAGAGCTTCACAGTACAGTACGAAGTTAAATCTAAAAATATTCTAACATCGTATCGAGAACATGTTTGTCACACTCATATAGGTAAATATAAATATCATATGAATCTTTTTTACCCGACTACACATACTTAAGGCAGGGTCATGTGTTTTTACATGAACTAAGTGACGGCCGGCGTAAGATATGTTTGTTGAGAATAAACCCTTTTATTTTCTGCAAACAAAAAGTTTTTTTACGAATCCAAAGGTTTTGTTTATACTTACATTACAGAGGCAGGTACTTTTTAGGCCTAAAGCGTTGTGACACTTAATACGTAACGTGACCTTAACATTTCTAGTCCGTTTTATATTTGCATAGCAAAAAATGCTTTCTAAAATGTTCCATGTCACAAACATAGTTGTAAATA
The DNA here is from genome assembly GCA_949091785.1 of Polymixis lichenea. Lineage (NCBI taxonomy): Eukaryota > Metazoa > Arthropoda > Insecta > Lepidoptera > Noctuidae > Polymixis > Polymixis lichenea. The sequence continues at coordinate 1,743,027 of OX420948.1, forward strand.
AAGCGTTGTAATGTTAGCAACGGGGTAAAAAATCCAAGATTTTCTTTAGGACTTGGTACTCCCTGTGTATAAATCGGAGCATGTCGTGAGGTTTTTTTATTAATGCTTCAATCTACATTAAATGTTTTTCTTTCTTTTAGGAAATCAAATTTAATTAGTATCTCAAATAGATTGCAAACTATAATTTTGTATAATTCAGAAGCATTTTGTTTAAATTTTGTAAATGTGAGTACCATGCATCCGTTTATTGTGTTGTTATGATGTACGTTGACTTGAAAAAGCATGGCAGTTGAGAGTATGTCATGCTCACATAAATGTCTCACTGATGGTGGCGCGTGTGTTGGATCATTCGGTTCCCTACAAAATGGTTGAGCTGGATGGTGCTGATCCATGCGTCAAGTTCGTGAACGGGCGCTGTCGGTATAGACTGGTCATCTACTAACTTCCGGGGCTTGTTTTTATCTTGTATTTAGAATTGTTTATTACATTTTTTTTAAATTGTTCTCACATACAGAAGCAACAAGAATAATGTTCCCAAGATTTTGTAGTATTTCAACTTGATTTTAAAAGAGTGTCCGTGGAGTTTTTTGCCCGTTCTTCTCCATAGAGATCTACGTTTTGGAATGGGCAACTAGCTTCAACTTTCCAACTGATCGATTTTTGACAATTCAAAAGTGCCTGTAAATGGTTTAATTGAAATAAATGCTTTGAGTTTGAGTATTATTCGAAGTCATTTCGCTAACGACAAATGGCATCATGCAGTAAATTATGAAAACAGTTTCATTGAAAATTTCAAAACATGAACCTTCAAACTCAAAACCAAAGTGTTTTGAGTTTTTTAGTAATTAGACAACATTTAATACAGTCAATATTCTTTTTGGGAGTTATTATAGATCATTGTAACAAGTTCATTCACGAAAACCGAATTCTAAAACAATAATTTTGACAATGAATATTGTTGCATAGTTAAAATGAAAACGATTGTTATTTGGGATGCCCCTAAGCAATTAGAGTGCACGCCGTCTATCTTTCTTTCGTCACGACATGGTCAGAACTGACCTGAATTATACTTTACAGCTCAGTTTTCATCGCTACAGCTGCTATATTTTCATAGCCCAATAGATGTGGGACCGTCGTAATTTTGAATAAAACGTGGCATTTTATTACCAACTAAATTCCAAGTTTTGGTAGATCTTAGTTTTATCGCTTTATGGTCACGTAATGTTGTTTTAAAGGAAAGTTGGGTGATATTGTTTCGAAGGGGAATTAATTGGAAGAAAGTAGTTCAGTTTGAAGCGAAGTGGGTCATATTTTGAAGGAGTGGCGACCGAATTTAGAAGGTGAAGATAATAGGAGCCAATTCAGTATAGATAGGCATATCGAATATACACCGTGACATTTTAGTCGTCTTACAAAGCTGGTCCACTCAATGTATACGTCATAAAATACCTCAAGGCGCAATTAAAACATTGTTACTATTAATTAAGATATTATGTACAAAGAAAAATACATAATGGTTTAGAATTATGAAACACCCTCCCTGTTAATAATGTTTACGTATCAAACGGTAGAAGATATCTGTATACCTACCATTACATTCCATAATTAATTCCATCTCCATAACAGGGTGTTTCAAACTACGTCATGCGTCTTAGTGAATGATATACATTTTTTTTTAAATTAAGCATATGTTCAAAAATATCATTTTTTAAAGAGATTATTAGTAGTCATTGGATACATGAAGTGGGCTGCCGTTGTAAGACAACAAAAATGTCACGGTGTATAGCAATAGTTGACGAAATTGTTTTTAGTTGCGAAAAGAGAGTTTGGTTTGACCTTAAAGTTTTGGAGATTAGTTTCTAAGTTTTTTTTTTTGTACACGACACGTAGCATTACGGACAACATACATGACACGTAGTATTACGCCTACTATTCCTGAAAGGTTAGGTAGAGGCAAAGCATGAATATGAATGGTCATCTTCTCGGTCATCATCATCTGCATGGCCTATTCTCAACTACGCTGGGGTCGGCTTCTAACCTAAGCGGATACAGCTGAATACCAGTAATTTACATGAAGGGACTCCCTTTCTGACCTCTACAGCTCAGTTACTGGGTCATACAATACCCCTTGGTAAAACTGGCTGTCAGTTTATGGGGCTTCTGGCGACCCATAACGACTGTCAAAGATCCACGAGTGGCGGCCAGGACCAACAGCTTTCCGTGGCACGGAGGAGTTTTGTATGTTGAAGATACAAAACTCCACCCACCCACATCACCCACATCTCCACCCATTCACAGCCCTATGGCAGAAAATGCTTTTGTTACTTAGTCATCATTTAAAGAATCTTCATTTTATTGAACTGAAAAACTAAGCAAAAATTCAACGAAAGCTACTCTCACTACCTAGAAAATGATAAGATCTCATAAAACACTTCTTCCCCACACTATCCAAAAAACGACCTTAAAAAAAGTATAACTCAGCAGCGCCATCTAGGTAATACAATTAAACTAATTACAGTAAGATTTATTTGGCTACTAAACTCGCTTTAAATTCCTCCTAATGAGAGTGTCTTGAGATTATCTCGGTTGTATCTCTCCGCGGATTGGCGGAATTTACGAACTTACTTCTTTTCGGTGAGTCGAAGGCTTTTCCGCAAGATTTTCTTTGCGAATAATGGGTTTTCAGAGTGATTATTATAGCTCATTCTAGTGGGTTACAGAAAATTTATGGAAACGTTTTTATGTAGTTAGTTAATGATTATTTTCGATTTTGTAAACTTATGTCTATAATCCTGAAGACATACTTTGAGATAAATTTGGTGTAATTGAATTATGTATTTTATGTAACTTGGAGTCCGAATAACAACCCATGCAACGCCATGAGCAGCTACAGAGGAACACCTAATCAATTACATTTGGTTAGTTCAATCAGTTAAAAACTCAACAAGTTCAAGATTAAGGCTCTCGCAGCCAGGCGCGACCTGACGGCGCAACCTGACTCAGGTAAAACAATTTCCATGAAGTCTTCATTGATATTAAAATATAATAGTTTATTTAATAGTTTGGATAAATATTTAAAAAAGTCTCAGATTCGTGACATGGAATGTGGGGGCACATTCCATGTCACGAATCTGAGACTTTTTTGGTGTCGAGCCGAATCGGTTTTATTAATGAGAGTTAAAGCTATTGAATATTATTTTTCCGTTACTTTTATAACGAAAAAAAAAATTCAATAGCTTTTATTATCATTAATGAAACCGATTCAGGTCGACACCAAAAAAGTCTGTAAAATCCTATTTCCTACTTGGAATTTTCCTATGTGGTAGTTTGTATGTTTAGATGTCTGTTACTCAATCCCGCAAATTTGGGGAGGGTTGTGCGTTTACAATTTTATGTTTTGGCTTTCAACAACATGCTTCGCTTGCTTACCTGCTTGGCTTGGTTTTGTAGACGCAGACCTACCTTGCCTCCTCCCTCAGAGGCGGTAAGGTGGCGTGGCCTTGAGGGAGAGCGCAACGGTCGTGCAGATCCTCAAGGCAAGTCTGGTGATGTTCCTTCTCGAGGTTGCCGCCCCGTTTTTGGTCTAATTCCATATGAACTAGACGTAACAGAAATCACCGGGCGATTTACCTCAGGGGTGGCGAGGTCATGTCCCTGGGTGTCCACCGTCAAACAAAAGCAGATGATGGACAGCAATGACCTCCCGCGTGTTTGTGCCGTGCGCGGGGACCCGTACGGAGGGATGAAGGAATCCTGGTGGTTGAGTGGAGCAGATTGCACACAACACACTACTTTGGCCTGGATTTCCTCCTACACGGGAGGTCGTAGGGTAGCTACCTACGATCAACCGGCTGGGGCATCCCATAAGCGGGATGTCAAGCGAGGGTCGGCTTAGTGGGGGAGGGCAGCCGGCGCGGCGTGGGGTCTCGGGATGGGTTGCGGCATAGTCTCGTGTCGTATACAGTCCCGTGATCTTCCGTTGCGTGCGGGCTCGTCAATTTCCTACTAGGTTGACCCTATACCGAAGGAGTAGCTCTGGCGTTCGCTCGTTGAACGGGCGACGTCCCCGACTGAGGGCTCCGTGGCGGGTGGAGAGCTCCAACGGTGAATTTTCAACATCCAAACCCATGGATCAAGAGACTTCGACGATAAAAACACACAAGCTGCGTCCCGCTCGTCGGATGCGCTTATAATAACCAACGCACCAAAGGCCGCGTCTTCAGATGCGCCTTTCGTTACACACACAAGGGTTGCGTCTCAAGATGCGCCTAAGCGGCAACCGTCTAAGGCTGCGTCCACAGATGCACCCGACACAGGCAAACGCTCGGCTGCGTCCAAGGATGCGATGAGGAAGGCAACCGCAAAGGGTGCGCCACAATAGGCTGCGTCCCGAGCGATCCCAACCTCATCTGCGTCCATGGATGCGCCCCCTAACACAACCCTGACCGAAAGGCCAAGAACAGATCTCGCTCGTGGCGACTCGAGGAGCACTGCAAATGTGGATGCGCCCAAAACACGGGTTGCGTCAACGGCTGCGGTATCTGAGAGGGACCCGACGAGTCTGGCCAAAGCCCCACTGGTAGGAGGGTCAAACTGGCAAACAGTGCCGAACAAGAAGACGTCCCGCAAGGCGGTGTTGGCAACGGCCGTGACGCCAAAAGGCGAGGCTGCCACCGACACTAAGCGCAAGCGCAGCTCGAGGCCAAGGGGACGTAAAAAACATAAAAACCCTAATGTGGTACCGCCGGCCCGGGCGCAGAAGCGTACGCGTCCCGAAGATTCCGTCACACCAACGGGGATCAGCAAGAAGAGCAAGCCTGCCCGCTCCCGTATGGTTGACGGAACTTTAGTGAGCTACGCCGAAGCGGCCGCGTCGTTCAAAAGTAACGAGCTGTGTGTCGCCGTCATGACCGAGCCTTTCTCGGACATGACGCAGGAGCAAGCGGAGGGGATCCGTCAGCAGATAGAGAACCAGCTCCGGGCTCTGCTGATGGCAGCTCCTGAACAAACGGACACTAATACCGCGATCCACTTCAGAGGCCGGGCCCACTTCGCTGAAGGCGTCCTCAAAACCTGGTGCGAGGACGACTTCACGCTGGCTTGGCTCAAGGGGGTCGCAAAAAACATACCATCCCCGCTACCGGGGACTAAGCTCACCGTTCGGCCCCAAGCCGACATACCTAAAAAGGCCTTGTGCATGCTCTACGTCCCGGAGACCACCGAGGACACACAAGGTCTGCTCAGGATGCTGGCGAGGCAGAACCCGAACCTGAGGATTAACACCTGGACTCTGACACACGAAAGGGTTAGACAGGAGCCCCCGGGTACCTGTCTCTTCTTTCGTGTGCCGGAGTCCATGGTAAAAACCATAAAAGACCAGCAGCGGCGTGAATACTACCTTATGGGTAGTCTATACATCCGCTTCCTGAAGGAGGGTGGAACCAGGGAAGCCGCTGCTGCGACTACATCTGGGACGGCCTCGAGTGCGCCGGGGGGGTGCTTGGGTCGCCGCTGCCTGGACGTTCCCCATCGCCTCCCGCGATGGGGACCGTTGGGGAGGCGGTGGAGCTGGCAACTTCCCTGGCAGCATTGGAGGTTGTCTCAACAGCGGGATCGACGAGAGAACCACCCTCGTCCGGTCTAATGTCGGACGAGGATTGCTTTCCGCCAGGGGAGAGAAGTGAGGGCGAGGACAGCAGCCTCTGCTCCTCTCCTCTGCGGGACTAACATCCTGCAAACCAACCTCCAGCACAGCCAATCTGCGTCGGCCACCTTGCGCAGAGTGCTGGAGAAAAACCAACATCAACATGGCAACACCATCGCCCTCATCCAAGAGCCGTGGATCAGGGGTGGCAAAATATGCGGTCTTGGTAACATCGGAGGTAAGTTGCTGCTGGACACCTCCGTAAGTAATCCGCGCACTTGCATTTTTGTCCCAAAACATGTACTAACCTAACCTAACCTAACCTTTTAATTAACGAATTCTGTTCAAGGGACCTGACAGCAATCAGGCTTTTCAGAACCGAACAGGAACTCCCGGACATCGTACTAGCCTCGGCATACCTGCCAGGCGACGAGGACGTGCCTCTGCCAGAGCTCGCGTCATTGGTTGAGTACTGTGAAAAGGAGAAACTGGAACTAATCATCGCGACAGACTCCAATGCGCATCACACGCTCTGGGGTAATGTCAAAACTAACAACCGAGGTGAGGTAATGCTTGATTTTATTCTTAGTAATAACCTTGTTTTACTCAACAAGGGCTCTGAACCTACCTTCATAAACGCGAGATCGCAAACAATAATAGACTTAACTATAACAACCATAGGTATCTCCAACTGCATACAGGACTGGCATGTATCCAACGAGATATCATGCTCGGACCACAGATGGATACGCTATACCATCAACTTCAACCTAACCAAACCACAGCCGAGAAGGGTTCCTCGCAACACAGACCAAGCCAAGTTTATTAAACTCGTCGAGGCTGAACTGGGTAGATTACCCATTCTTCCGGCTGAAATACCAGTAACTAATTTAGATGAACATGTAAACAACATCACATCTATCCTTCTATCTAGCTATGAACAGTCGTGCCCCCTCACGGTACCTAGGCAGGGAGCTCGCCATTCCTGGTGGAGTCCTGAGCTGGAAAGACACCGACGCAAGCTGAGAAGACTGTTCAACAGAGCTAGGAACACACGGTCGCCAATAGATTGGGACCGCTATACAACAGCTCGTAAAACATACAAAAAACTGATACGCCTCAGAAGGAAGAATGGTTGGAGGCGATTCTGTACTAACATCGAAAGCAACAACCAGGCAATGAGAGTCAAAACTTGTCTTGCTCAAGAGACAGACCACTCAATAGGAAGCCTGAAAAAACCAGATAACACCTACACTACAAACGACGCTGAAACAAGCGAGCTACTTCTAACCACCCACTTCCCAGGATGTCAGACTGACACCCAGCAAAGCTGGGAACCACATGGGGAGAGGGTCACTAGTAGCTTGGATTGGGAGGTGGCGTTAGAAGTAATTGACAAAGACAAATTAACATGGGCAATCAACACCTTCTTACCTTTCAAGGCAGCAGGGCTGGACGGTATTTTCCCAGCTCTGCTCAGGTGGAGTCAGGATCTACTGGCTGATCACCTCGTTAAGGTGTTTCGGGCCTGCCTGGCCCACCGTTACATCCCCTTGAACTGGCGAGAGGTGAAAATAATCTTCATACCGAAACCAGGTAGGGGTGACTACACCCAACCCAAGTCCTTTAGACCCATAAGCCTCTCCTCGTTCTTCCTGAAGACACTGGAGAGGCTGGGGGATAGGAAGATTAGGTCCCAAATTTCGGTACAAAGACCCTTACATCCTAATCAACACGCCTACTGTGCAGGCAAATCAACTGAATCAGCACTCCATAGCGTAGTATCACGCATAGGAAATGCTCTTAAAGCTAAAACCCCAACCCTAGGCGCCTTCATTGATATAGAAGGTGCTTTTGACAAAACTAACTTCGTCAGCATCGAGCAGGCACTTGCCACGCACGGTGTTGCGCGAACACTCATAGAATGGATTAATAACATGTTAAAATACCGTGCTATTCAATTTACCGTGAACACCACCACACGAGGTATCGTGAGTAGAGGCTGCCCACAGGGTGGGGTGCTGTCACCACTACTGTGGAATTTAGTCGTAAATGAGCTCATCGCAGAGCTCAACGCTAGCAGTCTGTACTCGGTGGGATACGCGGATGACTTAGCAATTTTAATCTCGGGGAAATTTGAGGGCATCTTGTGCGATCTCATGAGAAGAGCCTTCAAAATAATCGAGAGTTGGTGCACGAAACACGAACTATCGGTTAACCCCTTGAAAACAGAACTTATAATGTTCACCAACAAAAGAACCATGGGACCCCATAGGCTTCCAAAACTTTTCAACACAGAATTAACACTTACAGACGAAGTCAAGTACTTGGGGGTGATCCTTGACAGCAAACTGCTCTGGAATAAGCATCTTGACTACAAACTGAATAAAAGCACAATTGCACTATACCAATGTAAAAAAATGCTAGGAAAAACTTGGGGGCTCTCTCCGAAGATTACTCTGTGGCTATACAAACTGGTGATCAGGCCAATGTTGGCGTATGGCGCTCTGGTTTGGTGGACGAGGACTGAGCTCTCGACCACCATCGCTAGACTGCAACGCTTCCAACGACTGGCCTGCTCAGCCACCACTGGCTGCATGAGAACCACCCCAACAGCAGCCATGGAGGTAGCCCTTCAATTAACTCCCCTTGACCTGTACATACAGCAGGAGGCGGCTTTGGCTGCCATCAGATTAATGCATCTGGGCATATGGGGCAAGAATTTAACCAGTCCACACGCTAACATCCTGGATCGGGCGATTGAGTACCAGCCGCTCATCGTTGCCCCGTGTGATAGAACACCAAACCAACCTATGTTCAACAAAAACTATACCATACAAATAATAGAGGAGAAGAGGGATCAGTCAGGAGCCAAGGAAGTGCGCATCTATACAGACGGCTCAAAAACACAAACCGGTTCAGGTGCTGGCGCACATTCCCTTGACCTCAACATTAACTTTCACATACCGCTAGGCACACACAGCTCAATCTTTCAATGCGAATGTGTTGCCTTAACACAAGCCGCAGCAGCAGTAAAGCGCTTAGGCATCCGGAATTACGGCGTTAAATTCGTATCCGACAGCCTATCTGTGCTCAAAGCTCTAGCAAACAAACAAACCAATAACAAACTAATCTTTGAGTGCCATCAAGCTCTGGAGAGTTTATCGACGTCCAATCGTATTACACTCCAGTGGATCAAGGGGCATAGTGAATCCTTAGGTAATGATGCCGCCGATGAACTTGCGAAGAGAGGCTCCGATATGAAAGTGCTAGGCCCGTACCCACTTCTCCCCCTGCCTTTCTCACAACTTCGTGCGTGGATTCGCCAAAGATCAACCGAACTTCATAACAACAGATGGTCACGGGCAACAGACTGTAGACAGTCAAAATTGGCTTTACCAACTGTAAACCCGCGATTAACCAAAAAACTTCTTAGCCTGAGCAGAAATAACCTTAGAATAATCATAGGAACAATTACGGGCCACAACCACCTTAACAAACATCTTTATAACATAGGCGCCACAGACAGCCCGCTTTGCAGGGGCTGCCTGGACGCCGAGGAATCAGCCACCCACGTCATCCTGGACTGCGAGGCTGTGGCTACTCAACGTGAAGAAATCCTCGGAACAGTGAGGTCGCTCCGCGAAGCCTGCGAAGCTCCCAGGAAACTTCTGAGCTTCTGGGCGGAGCTAGGCTGGCTCTGTTAGCCAGAATCCCCACGCACAACGGACCGAGTGGGAGTCTACGTGCGGAAAAGGGAGTCCAATCATCATCATCATCATCATCAATCCCGCAAAAATGGGTAAACGGATTTTGATGAAATTTGGCACTCAAATAGATTATAGCCTGGTGCATAGGATACTTGTATCTCGGTAGTACGTTCTCGTGGGATAATTTTCGACTTCAACGCGGGCGAAGTCGCTGACAAAAGCTAGTACAGAATAAAATTAAGATTTCCTGAAAATATACATCATCGAGATATGCAAAACTGAATTTGCTCATTAACAAAATTGCTGCAGATATTTATTTTTAATCTAGAGCCCAAAAAGTGCTAGTGTTGATGGATTGATCAATCTAGGTGATGTATGGTCTTCGACAGCCAATTTATAGGCCATGGAGGCTGGATTATTAATATTTACCGTCGTCCTGTTCAGTTGATAAATGGAAATAAAAATACCTGAGCTCCATAGGGCACCAGGGCAGTTAATAATTAAATCGTAAACATAACAGGCTAAATGTGAGTGTACTATCGATACGCTTCAGCTTTGCCCTTCAGGGAATACAGGCGTGATGTTATATAAATACGCTAGGCATATAAAATCGAACTTGATTCGAATTTATTGTCAAATTGGCAAGAATTTATTTCAAATGACTGTAAAATGTACTTTAATTACAGTACAATTCGATTCAATTTCACCGAACAATGACCAAGGTAAACAAACAGAAGGGTAATTCTCTTAATTAAAAACGACCAAAATTTAGTTGCTATCTCATTTCAGCTACAATCAAATTCAAGGTCAAAATGTTGTCAAATATTTGGAACAAACTAAGGTATTTGCGACACAATGATTTTGAGACTAGAATGTTGACGTTCTCAAAAACATGTGAATTTATCTATATAATAATCATCTTAAATCCAAGCGAAGGTACTTAATACATTCACCATGAATTATGATGTCTGCATAGCCGATTCCGACACGATAAATAACTGTTTCTAAGCCAGTGTACATACATTAAAATGGCGTTAATCTATTTGCATCGTGTTAATGTTTAATTAGTAAATTTATTTAATTTTATGTTTCACCTAGTTTCAAAATACTTAACTGAAGGCAATAAACCAAAAGTCCAGAAAACTATTACAATAAGAGGCATTAAAATGTTTTGCCCACCGTTATCTCGGCTTTGCATAACACCATCAGTTCGTTGGCCTACACCATAAAGCCTTACACTCTAATTTGCACCTTCTTTCAACCTTTACAAAGTCGGAGTTAGCAGATTGTTTAATATAAAATTAATTTCATTAAATCACATCCGCCAACACTCAAAACTTAACTTTACCTTTTTACTAATAAAGCACAAAATGGTTTGCATAGCTTCATCCGTGATACAGTCACATAGAAAACCGATAAGGTTACAGGAAATAAAGATTATTCAAAGAAAGCACGCGATATGTTGTCCAATATAAGATGACCTCTCAGTAATTAGAATTTCTTCGCCAGAGAGGGTCAAACCGCGATAATGGCCGACCTATGTAGGTTTTAGTAAATGCATTCGTTTGTTGAATAATAATATATTCGGGAATGTTTGAGGGTAGCGATTTCAATAGCCACAAAGAGCGATAGCGGTAATAAAAATCATTCATTGAATATTTATTAGAATTAGAGTAGATATGTGGCAATTCCGAGTATGTACTTGGGCAAATAATTATGTGTAACCGGACGTTAGAAGAGATTTATTATGCAATGACTGTTATACTTAATTTATGAACACTCATGAATTGAGATTTCGAAACGATTGGCTTGTTCGATTTTTAATACAAGTAGACATATAGGTTTTTTTTTTTGTATGGTAAATCATCAAATAACTTCTCCCGCTCTGAGTCGAGCAGGAGGGCGTGTCAGACTTTTACTGACTAAAACCCACCCGTGTTCCTTCAGTTGCCTGTGTGCCAGGGGCCGCGGTATCTCTTTCGAACAACCCGCACCCCTGACAGTAGACATATAGGTCCACTAACTAAACAGTTTTGTTTTATAGATACTACTACTACATATAATATGAACAGACAAGAATGAAATAACAAAAAATACGTATGCTTATTTCTAAAGAAATCTATTTTAGCACATCTGCAATAGGAAAATAAAAAGAGAGCTAATCAATGTGTGTAAGAGTAAAAGAAAAAATATAATAAAAAGAATCAACATATTTTAATAATACTAATAATATGAGAATATACCTTCATACATACATATTTAATTTAAAATATCAACACATATCCATTGCTGTTAAATCCTTGCTTTCATAATTACAAACGCAAGAACCGCAGAATTAAAATTTAATAACACAACTACCAAAACTTGAACGCCCTAAATCTCCCACAGAGGCCACAGCCTAAAAAAATTACACCCTATAAAAAATTACGTCGCATTAACTCACTTCATAAAACGGAAAATTTTAATTAACTGTATACGTTAAGCGACTAATTGGTTATTTCAAGTGGTAATTGTTTAACTGAACGCGACCGCCTGTAACTAGGCTTTGGAATTAAATCGTCGGGTTGACATTCGTATGTTTGTGTTTTGTTTTTATTAAAGGTGATTCAACCGGTTTTAGGAAAACTCTTTTACAAAATTCATTGAAGCTATTAAACACAAGAATGCTTCGTGGGTTTAGTGGTCACAAGTGCTACTGCTGAGCATGAAGTACTAGATCCAATTTGTGTCGGACAAAGTATTCTTGGGTTTTTCATCTGAATTTATTCAGTAACAGCTCGGAGTCCAAATTTGTGTCCGGTTGATGGCGATAAGCTCGCACCCTGTTTCATGGAATTCCAACATCATTAATGAAAATCAAAATAAAAATAAACAAACACAACTTACAGCTAACTTGAGACTAATTGACAGTTGAATTTTGGACCGGAAACTTCCAAATCTTCGGATCGGGCTGACAAAAACCAAGGCGGTAATGGTTTTATGATATGCCGATGATCAGAATTAATTAAGTGACGTTGTTTATAGACTATTTTTAGATTTATTTAATAATGTTCATGTTTCGTAGTGACGATAATTTATCAATCAAAATATTTTTCTCCGTCATTGTGAAATGCGAAAAAAAGTTTGTTCGAATTTAGAAGCGTTCTGCCTTGCAATAAAGAATGTGAGACTATTTAGTGCTTCTGGAGGGTTTTCTAAAGTCGTTCCTAACCTAAAAACTACATTTTCTTTTTTTTATAGGGATCAGAAACCACACGCACGTTTTCAAAAAGTTTGAACTTGCGTATGTTTTTCTACGTTTAAAACATACCAAACACACACTAACAACTACACAATTACACCAAAATAATTATCTAGTACACACTAAAACGCGTCAACATTTTGAGGTAGGTACATGGAAATTTAATGGTTATGTTTCTCCACTGACAGACCTGTCATACCAGCTATAACCGATATTAATCTAGAGCTGTTCGTCTATCATGACGTGACAATCATGTCCGCGCCGTGAAATGCGTCCCTCGTTTTATGGGGCGTCGTGTGGATGGACATATGGACAGTCCGGACACATGAGCACCATGCGTGATAATACGAATACTGAAATAATAAAATTAAAAATCACGGCTGTATCATTTATTATTTATTTGAAATTGCTCGTAGAATCCCTAGCGAAAATACTTTCAATTTTAACAATATTCACGAATATTCTGTTTTCTATTTTATATTCCGCCTGATCTGTCTAGAAATAAAACACCACAGCATAAGAAAATGCAGTATATCAGCCCAGCAAACTGTTGCCAGTGTTCCATTATGTAGAAAGACAATAGGTATCAATCCGGCGGAGTATAATGGCATTGTCGGTTCATCGTCAATCATGGGACGACACCGCTGCAAATGATTCCCGTTATATCCTGTTGTTTAGTTTACTAGGTGTTTTTACTGTCTTAGTTTTTTTTTATGCTATGACGTACTATCAATTTTGGGGCTTGTGGGTAAGTAATAACAGCCACACTAATCGATCAGTCAGGCTAAGTTACGTCTGCCACGGTTTTTTTTTTGTTTGGGAAATCATCAAATTGGAGTGGGAGGGCGTTTCAGACTTTTACTGACTAAAACCCACCCGTCTTCCCTCAGTTGCCTGTGTACCAGGGGCCGTGGTATCTCTCTCGAACAACCCGCGCCCCAGGCAGTAGCTTGCCACGGTTGTTCCGTGAATATGTGACGATCTTTACATTCCAAGACCCGTTTTTGATAGTCGTTTCGGGTCGTCAGAAGGTATTCATCTGCATACGGTTAGACTGGGGGCCGACCCTAACATAGTTGGGAAAGGCTAGGCAGATGAAGATAGGTACTATCATTTAACCCATTTCGTTAATATAGTTCCATATTCAAATATTACATAGGTAGTTGAAAGTGTAGAAACCTTTATGGCCGTCAATAGAACTTAGAAAAAATACGGATGTCTTACATGTCAACGATAGTCTAGCTGTTCTTTCGAAATGGTTTGTGGCTAATGATCTTTTACTCAATGCGAAAAAAACTAAATGTCTTAAGTTCTCGTTACCAAATCTACCCCAAGTAGGTCTAAATTTAAAACTTGATTGCAAGAAAATAGATGCTATTTTGGAAACTGTTTTTCTCAGAATTACTTTAGATTCAAAATAGCCATGGGGTGCCCACATTAGAGCTCTTTCAAGTAGATTAAGCTCAGATGCTTACGCAGTAAGCAAAAACAGGCAGTTGACTGATGCAGCCACAGCTAGGTACTTTACTTATTTTCACAGTATTATGTCTTATGGCGTTCTGCTGTGGGGATAGGCAGAACGCCAGCTGACGTAGATTCAATTTTCATTTTACAAAAACACGCGCACTCTATAAAATGGGGCCTCTCGAGTCTCTTAAAAATAAATTCAATGAAATTGATATACTAATACCTTCTCTTTATAACCTAGAAAATATATTGTAAGTTCGCAAAAACTTAGGTGTTTTCAAAAAAAAAGATGCGATTTCCATAACCTAAGTACACGTAGTAAAGATGAAATTGTGATTCCAAAATTTAGATTAACTAAAACTAGCAAGTCATTTCTAATAAACAGTATCCGCTTCTACGCCTTAACGATGCGATAGGATTTTCTACGTTGAAGACAGGGTAGCTTGGCATTAATATCTTCTGCACATGTGGCTTCCCTGTTACTTCATTAACGGCATAATTATGTGAAATTCTGTTAACTGCTCCCAAAGTACAATGCTAATATTCATTATTTTATGTTATGCAATGTCTGACATTTTCTCGTCATTATTGTTATATTATCATATGATTGTCATGGAAATCGTGTCACTTGGTCTGAATCTACATAAATAAAACTAAAAAAAAAACAACCGACGGCAGTGACAAAGAATTAAAATACATATCAAAAGTCACCGACTTCCAAAATTAAAGTTATTTTTCACTTTTTAGTGTTTTTTTTTTTGCAAGTCGGTTGTTTTTATTTTCACTTTTTAGTGGTTCACATGTGCTTACTCCTTCACAGCGCCCCGGCGTGATGTTATAAAATGGGACCTCGCGAGTCTCTTAGAAACAAATTCAATGAAATTGATATACTAACTCTGCCTTCTCTTTATATCCTAGAAAATATTTTGTATGTTCTCAAAAACTTAGGTCTTTTCAAAAAAAGACGCGACTTCCATAATCTAAATACACGTAGTAAAGATGAAATTGTGATTCCAAAATTTAGATTAACTAAAACTAGCAAGTCATTTCTAATAAACAGCATCCGCTTCTATAACAAGTTGCCAAAGTCGGTTACAGAACTTAGCGATGGAAAGTTTAAAATTCACATCAAACGTGTCCTTATAAAAAAAGCAAATCATAAGATAAAAGACTACGTTGAAGACAGGGAAGTTTGGCATTAATTCCTTCTGCACATGTGGCTTCCCTGGTATCTCATTAACAGCATAACTTTGTGAGAGTCTATTAACTGCTCCCAAATTACAATGTTAATTTTTATTCTTTTTATTTTTTACACTTTCTGACATATTCTCGTCATTTTTTGACACTATACATCACTTCTAATATCAACTATTTATTAGTGATTCTCATGAAAATCATGTCACTTGGTTTAAATAGATTGATCTTACTAATTTAGATTATTTTACATATTGTGAATGGGAGAACATTGTAGGCCTTACAGACTAGATCTATAGACGATTTTCTATTCTTTTTTTTCATTCCTCTAAGTACCTGGTACTTATTGACAGACCTGCACTGTCCTCTCATACCTATTATCACTGTAATTTGAAAACTTTGTGCAACCCAATTATTTTAAAAGAGTAACCACGGTAACTCTTTACACGGTTACGCTTCCACGCACGCGTACGCTTCCTAAGGAGAAGAGCCGGCAAGAAACTCCACGGAGTTTCTTGCCGGCTCTTCTCCTTAGGAAGCGACAAATTGGAACCATACACCTAGCTTCTGACGTTTCATAAGTGCCCTTGCAGGTTTATGTGAAATAAAATATTTCGAATTTGATTTTGATTTTGATATAGTATGAACTGGTGTAATTAATAGACAGACATGAGATTTCTGCAATTCCAGCCCATTTGCTATCATTTATTGAGGAGTTCCGTTGTCTATCTCCAAAGTTCTTCATCAGATCAGCACCAAATTTAAATGAGACCAGTCCGAAAATATACTCTTTCAAAAACTATCCAAATCGCTTCAAGTGTGCCTATACAATTTGAAGAGTTCTCTCTATTTCTCCAGGATCCCATGATCAGATCCTGATTTGATGATCATGGAACCACCTGGGAAATCTACTCTTTCAAACAAAAAAAAATCCAAATCGGTCCAGCCATCTTCGAGTAATCGCGGAAAATACATTAAAAAAAAAAAAAAAAAAAAAGGTTCCGATGAATTGAGAACCTCCTCCTTTTAGAAGTCGGTTAAAAATGAACCTATTTAAAGGTTCATTTTATTTATGTAGATTCTTTTAAATATTGTGAATGAGAGAACTTTGTAGGCCTTGCAGACTGTAGATTTGTAGACGATTTTCTATTATTTATTTTCATTTCTATAAGTACCTGGTACTTATTTATGGACAGGCCTACACTGTCCTCCCATACCAATTATTTTTAAGAGTCACCGTGGAGTTTCTTGCCGGCTTTTCTCCATAGGAAGCGACCAATTGGAACCGTGCACCTAGCTTCTGACGTTTCATATGTGCCCTTGCAGGTTTATGTGAAATATAATATTTTGAATACTTTTTTGTTTCACTATTGCTACGCCGCAGCAAACCTGATGACGTCACAGCTACGGCAGCTACACTTTCGTAGCCGACTTGCTACTTAACGAACTATTACAATTTTATTATTATTTTAATGAGGTCGTTACTGATGTTGAGATTATGTAGCGTTTCCTAGTACCAATAAGTCCTGTCAAGCATAATAATATCAGTTAAGATCTTTTCAATACATGTCTATAAATGTATCTTAAAGGTCGAAGGCATGTTTATTCCTAGAAAATCTTTTCATACTTGAACTAACATCAGATACTAGTTTGGGAAGAAAATAAATAATATAGATAAAATTTTGTGAATCGAATATTTCTCTAGATGTTTTGAGCGTTTCAACTTGCTAGAAATAGCCCTTTCTGCGAAAATGTGACAGTAGGCAAGTTATAGAAATGTTCTTCAGTTCTAAGAACGTGGCATTCTTCGTATACCAGTCGGTACTCTAAACAGCGAATAAGGGATTATATTTATAAATTAACTCATAAACAAGTACCGAATTTTATTACCAAACGTGCAAGCATTTCACCTTTCCAACCGCTTTCCTCCTTTTCATCTACAGAAGAGTTGAAACTATACGTCATCTCATCTCAATAAGGCAACTGTTCGTTAAACGTGTCGCTGAAACTGATGGATGCGCGGATTGTGCGCTGCTCCAGTAGTGACGTCATTAGGATTGGATGGCGTAAGTTAGAGAAGGCAGCGATTTTTAAGATAGGTTACTCGTACATACTCTACGTTGTACATTGTCCGTGTATCCTCTGATAAGAAGAACTGACAACTACTCACGCTCCCGCAGTAGTTTTTAGGACAGTAATCCAGAGGGACTAGAAATCAAATTAACTAGTTTATTTTGTAAACAGTAGAAATCAATTTTAAACGTCATCATATATAAATTTAAATGCAGTCGACGTTTCCTATCTGACTACTGACTAGACAAAATTACATTCTGTGAATGATAACGATGATGTAAATTAAATAACGTATTGGATTGATAAAAGCTACCGAAAAGCTTATGTCTAGCCTGTTGAAAGTAATTGCAGAAATATGCAAAAGCTTTGAAAGTCATTATTATTTATCGTAAATAACTGGTCTCCGAAATAAACACTGCAGAACTAGAACAAAGATTCATAATCATCGCTACAAGGAATCTTCATAACTTAAGTACCTTAAAAATTTTAGTCATACGTATTTACCCGTTTTGCCAGCGGCTCCGCCCGCGTAGTGGTCTGAAATTACCCCACGAGAATGTACTACCGGGATGAAATTAACCCACGGGAACGTACTACCGGGATGAAATTAACCCACGGGAACGTACTACCGGGATGATGAAACGTATATAGGATACTTTCTATCCCGGTAGTACGTTCAGGTTATCTTTACATAGTATAAAACAAAGTCGCTTTTCGTGTCTGTGCGCTTAGATCTTTTAAACTACGCAACAGATTTTAATGTAATTTTCATCAATGGACAGAGTGATTCAAGAGGAAGGTTTATATGTATAACTAGCTGTGCCCGCGACTTCGTCCGCGCGGAATAGTTTTTTTACTATTATTTATATACCTATCAATAAAAACAAAAAAAAAAAACAAAAAAAAAAGTAGCTTAAATTACTCCTTATTACATCAGCTATCTGCCAGTGAAAGTCCCGTCAAAAACGGTCCAGCCATTTCAGAGATTAGCGGGAACAAACAAACAGACAGACAGACAGACAGGCAGACCAACTGACAGACAAAAATGGTAAAAAATATATATTATATGTAGAGATGTATAGATGTATAGATAAACTGACTACCACGCGGGCGAAGCCGCTGACAAAAGCTAGTTATCTACAAGTGTGCCGATATCATCCAAATCCATTCAGTAGTTTTTGCGTGAAAGAGTTACATACATCCATCAATCCTCACAAACTTTAATATTTATTATTAGTAGGATTTGTTAGATGTATTTTGTAAATAAACTAAGCTTCAACAGAGTAGTGGTGACCCAGCGGTAATGGCCGTGACTTATGAGTTGTATGTCGTGGGATCAAATCCAAGCAGGCACATTATGTACTTTTTGTAAATTATTTCATAACCACTGCTCTCAAAACGGTCATAAGTCATTTATTTCATGAAAAAATACATTGTGTTGAAATTGATTTCATTAAAATAAAATAAAATATAGAAACATTAAGTACAAGAGAGAAAGAGAAAGAGAACCTCATGAGAATACAACCTGCAGGTCAGCCATGTCCTAGAACCAAAAATTCGAAGACATGTGACTTCCGCACTTGGCCCGTGTGGTGGATTATAGCCCACTCCCCGAGCCCCCCAGTTTGAGTCATACGTCTCAAGTATGCCTTGCGCTGTTGCTCGCAGCATTATATTCGTTTTGGCGATTGTTGTTATAATTGACGGCACGGTTGGTGCAGCGGTTAAACGATTGACTGCTGCGCTGCGTGTCGCGGGTTCAATTCCCGCACGGAACAAATATTGATATGACCTACAAATAGTTGTTCCGGGTCTGGCTGTTTGTGTATGTGAGTTTAAATGTTTGTAAACGCACCCACAATACAGGAGTAATACCTAGTGTGGAGCAACTTAAAAAAAAAAAAAAAAACTTGTTTCCAATACATTATATTTATACCAGCTCCTTTACAAAGTTGGTCGAATGGATCCTCTGATTGCAGTTACTTGAGCATTATGTCCATTGTTCACTTGGACATAACTTCCTTTGACAAATATTCCTCAAAAAATAATATCAATGAGGTTTCCATTTAGCCCTGTTAAACTCTCATCTTGAGCCACACACAGAAGTATCCAAAGTTTTGTCATGCCAGTACGGAACTTGTTGCTCTGAGGGCATTTTCCGCACAAGAGGAACCTCCACGTTCCGTTTCATTGCTCGCTAACTTTCTTTACAAGGAAAAAGTTCGATCAATTAACACGTCACTAGAACTATAGGTATTTTTATATCGGAAAGTTTGCCGCTTTGGAAAACAATCGATATCGGGTAAAACGGTTCTGCGATTGACTGGTTGGCAGGCAAACGCGCAATTTTGTTTTCGAAAGTCAACTCTTGAGGTGTTGTAATAGGGGTTGAGATGCAAAATATTGTAAGAGTGTTAAGTTGTAATAGGTACCTGTTCTCTAGGAGGCACAGTTCAATTTGGGTCCATTACAGGAGTTTCTGCCAGTAAGAAATTTGCCGCACCCAAACAATTGCCACTGTTTTAACTTTACAGCGGTAAATCATACTGGCTAGGAATACATTCACTTTAAAACGTGAAATCACATCAAAATCAAAAGTCATTTATTCAAAACAGGCTGAGAGTCGGCTCTTTTTGAACGTCAAAATGACATAACCCCCCAAAACGTCCGCCCTTAGCCACTTCCTAGTGCTGTGAGTGAATAATACAGGTCTTATAAATCATACATTATAGAGGAAAAAGTAAAGATTGACCCCTTAAGAATAATAATAATAATTGTATTCAATCAAATAATAATGTTAACATTAATAGTAAACATATATGGGTACATTGACTTTTGCTAGTTAACAGACAGGTAGGTGTTTCAACCAGCACCCTTACTAAGTTATTTAATCATTTGTATTAAGGGCAGTGGTATATACAACCCATATATATAGAATTATCACAATAAGCTCGTATTTTAAAAATTCTGATAAGCTGTAATAACATTTGGAAGATTTTTTTAGCTGTGCGTTAAATAGTCTACTGGGCAAGTGCTTATTGGTTTTGGGTATCTAATAAAAAAATATTGGCGCCAAATAGAAAAAAGCTGATAGATATCAATACCGTGCTCGATCTAACTATCCAGGTCCATAACATTTGACATATACACCGTGAAATTTAAATGGTTGTTTTCCCGCGGCAGAACAACTTGCCATAAGGAGTACTTTCGAAACATAGAGTAAAAGTAAAAAAATTAAGATTTTTTGTTTTAAAATAATAATCTGCCATTTTTTGTGTCTAATATTTTATTTGTTTATAAAACGATTGTATTACCAAGACAAAACCATTACGCTGCGGGAAAACAACCATTAAAATTTCACGGTGTATATGTCAAATGTTATGGTAACGACAATTGCGGCTTGTGATATTTGCGACGTCTAATATTTTGTTAAATAACGTAAGTTTAGTTTGTACCGAAATTGTATTATTTCATATTATATAAATACCAAAATCATGACAGTGAAATAGATCGACTTATATCTACTTTTGTTGATGAGTCATTAGAACGGACTTTGTTCAGAGGCTCGACGAAAATTGTCCATGGATTTTAATTAGAAAAAAATACCAGAATTAACTCATACATTGACGACCACTGTTTGTGAACAAAGCTTATGTAAATCCTTCTTACCCACGAAAACCGAAATTTATCGTTTTGACATTTAATGACACCCACACAAAAGTTCATAAAGTGGCCTATTCTTAGTTAACATGAAAGATTCTCAAGCTTTATTTTCTTGATTTTCATCCTCAAAATATCCTTAATTAAACTGAACTATAGGCTTCCTAAACGGATGAAGTAGAAAACGAAAATACCAAATTAATCTAATCCTGAAAGTATAATTTAATACAACTCTGTGCTCCCTACAAAATTAGTTTTAATTTCCAAGATCTAAAGCGTTCATAACTCTCCTTTGGCCCGGTTCCTATTCAAGAAACATAACAAAAATTAGTCACAGACATTGTATAGCACGACACAAATTAAACGTTCCAATGTGCGCTTTTATGTTTTCAAACGTGACGAAATGATCTTGCACATCCACGACAGGGAAGTAAAATGTATGGTGGACATAACATCACGCCTTATTACGCCGAAGGGTTAGTCACAGGTTTACCTATAGTATGTAAGGGTAGGTACCACAGCTAAAAAGTGCAAAATAAAAGTAAAAAATAAATAAAAAAATGTACCATCTCTTTGATCTAGTGATAACAAGCGCGACTGCTGAACATAATAATAAATATGGTTCTGGATCGAAATTACTATTAGGTATTAGATTCCCTCAGCAGAAGCAGCTGACTTACGCTCGGTTAATCATTTCATTTTATTTTATTGTCAGGCAACTAAGGCCCATAGATAAAATACACAAAATAATCTTAAAAAAATACAACAAACTAATATATATTAAGGACCTTATTAAAACTATAACTATACACGTAAAGTTGCCGGCGTCGTATTTCGCTACGAGGTGTCGCGTAACCGTCATCGGAAACGTCGATATACGACACCTTTTGGCCAAAGTCTTCTTTCATGCAGTGCTGGAGATGGTGGGTTGGAACTAGTACCAACCTTTCGATCCTCAGAGTTCAGTTGGTCTTCACTTTCAAGTACTGCACGACTTCCTCAATCTTCGTGGAATGATGCAGACGTGAAATGTACAGCTGCGTCGTAGTCACAGCAGGGCGCAGCAGCATGCTGGGTCCACTCGGTGCGGTACCGCTCAAGTTACGAGAGCAGGGCTTCTTCTTCTTCTTCTTTTCTACCTTAGTGAAACCCTCCTCATCAACTAGGCCCATTCTTGGCAAGGAGCTACGGACTGAAGTCAAGGCAGGTTGACCCTTTTTTAGTTTGTACGCTTTTCCAGTTTGTCGCTTAGGTTGCGACGCATCAGATTTGTCGGTGGCGACAGTAATAATGATAACAAGCTCCCATCGGAGTAAATAGGAGTAAACTTGTGAAAATCATCATGTAACAAAAAAGCGTTATTGCTCCTCCATGACTTTTTATTGTATAATATTAGAAAGCTACAGAGATACATAGATAAACGGTTTTAAAGGATTTCGGGGGCGTTGAAGCCGATATTGAGGTCAAAATTGAAATGGTGGCTGCGAATATTATTTATTTTTTCATCATGGGTGACGTTTTGTATAGCTGATAGTGAAGTCAAGCAAGTTTGAGTATTTTTAAGATAGAGTAGAATAATAAATAACGTTACATTTAGATTTGTAGAAAAAAGTAAGTAGCTTCGTTCTTGAGGTTTATTTTACCGACACCACACATTTCTTGTTACCCTACGGAGTATACTATACATGCGTGATTTATGTAATGGTAGTCTATTGTGACTTGAGTTTTAAACGAACTCAGACAGTAAATGATAGTCTCGATTAGGCTCATCAATGAAACCTTCATATTGAGTCGTACTATACTTTGGTTTTTAATGAATTTCGGTCCGTTCAACCGTTGTTCATCTTAAATACTTTATCTATTATATTTAAGTGGTTCTGGAAGTTTCAAAACTTATAAATAAAAGGCTCAGCCGCCATTTTAAATCAACGTTTCGGTATTTGAATTTGTGTTGCTCCTTTGTTTTGTTCCTATTCATTAGTACCTATGTAGGTAGTCGTATTAATTTTGATGTTGGTTCTTTATTTTAATATATTTCACTGAACTACTGTATCTGTGTGACTTCAACAGGCAAAGTACCTATCACACAATTGGAGATCATTCGCTAGCTAAACGGCGATTTAAATACTGTTCACCGCTCTTCTAATACAGGGTGGCCCTTCACTGTTGTCCAAAACCACACATTAGAAGTCTCCTGCATTTAAAAAGTTCCCATATATGTTTAGAGAATATTCGTAGTTTAGAAGAAACGAACCTCGATGGGAACATATTGTTCAGCAAAATTCGTTTCAAAATTTAAAAAAAACGCCGGAACCAATGGCTTAACGTGCTTAGCTCCGAGAGAGACATCGAGAGGTCTTGGTATGAAAAGATCACCCATCCTCGGACCAACCTCGACAAGGGTGCGGCGGTTATTACCAAGCCACAAGCTGTCGTTGGAGAGTTATACGGCAATAATAATATTTTAATAACTCGTGACAAATTTAGTAACTCGAGACAAAAAACAGCACATACGAGAGTACCTCTTCATACATAAAACGTGTTGACGACGCGTAAAACCACTTAAAACATTAACTTTCTGACATAACATAAGTTCCATTATATACCGATCTAAACTACACAAAATCACTATGAAAATGCTATTGTTTTATTTCAGAAAAAATCGAATCAGATCTCACGGTATTTCAATTGAAAAAACTAGCTAAACATTTTACTTAATCAAAGCACAAACTAAAACGATATTCACGAAAACTAAAACTAAAATCGTTAAAGTTTTAACAAGACAGCGTCTAAGAGAGTGCACCTAACATCACGTTAGTTAAGTAGAAACACTTAAGCCATTAACTTAACGATGTCCCAAGTTGCACCTCAAAAACACTTAGTTTCAATTTTAAGTTATTTCTCATAGAATACTGTAAGACAGAAATTTTACGTTAAAAATTCAGACTTAAAAGCTTACCGGATGAAATAAAAGCTTTTGAACTAAAGTCGGACAGGTTAATATCCTGTCGTAGCACGTCTACGGCGTAGCGGCGTAGCAGAATACTACGAATTTGCTACGACATTTGTATGAAAAATATTCGCCGTGTGAATACTAATCAGGTTTTCAGTTGATGTAAATCCTACCTAATGTTGGAACATTGTTCAATTTGTACTCAGGTCGTGATTTCTAAGAATAGATTCGTCTTCCCACGTAGGTTTTGATAAACAAACTTACGATTACAGAATAACAATCGTTATCATTATTCGAAGCCACATTTATACTTAACCATTCATAACTCTGAGAATAATTTGAACAAATGTAAAAGTATCAAAAAGTACAAAGGAAATGTTTTATCGTGATATCATTGAAAAAATAATAAAATGGAAAACAATAAAACCGCTTTATGTCTGGTTACCATGACCAAACAGTATCGTACATCGAAATAAATCGTTTAATGATGAATTCTATAATTTGATACCTACAAAAGCTACAGAAATTGAAGGACACAAGATTAATAAGCTATGTTTATATAGTGGCTAAGTAGGTGGCCCAGTGGTAACGGCCGCGACTCACGAGCTGTATGTCGTAGGTTCGGACCCAGATGGGCGTTCTACTTTGAGTACATTTTTCCAGCATCACTGTTCGCAAAACGATGAAGGAAAACATCGTGAGGAAACCAGCCTGTCCTCGGACAAAAAGTTTGAAGACATGTGACATTGACCAACCGCACTGGGCCCGCGTGGTGGTATACGGCCCACTCCACACCGAGACGAGGCCTGTGTCCCAACAGTGGGAACGTTGAGTTTGCTAAGCTTCAATACTTACGACAGTAAAAGAGATTTGTTTAGTTATTTGAAACTGCAGCACCACATCATATAGTACATAATCATAAGTACCTACGCTGGATATTGAAAAAAACAAAGAATAAAAAAGCAAAAACAAGAACAAATAAAACACAATAACCACATAAGGAACAGGAATCCTAAAATAACAATTTTGCAGTACATAAAACTGGAAGAAAATGTACGAAGGCGTGAGCCAAGATGTTTATATCTTTGAAAAATAAAACGACTTCCATTGTGTGGGGCATAATAGAATTTCGAATAGGTGTACTAACACGGTGCGGGCATGAAACGATTCCGCGACGTGTACAATTATAGATTGTAAAGGGGACTCGAGATTATCATTGTTGGTAGGTGCCTATAGGACTGGTGTGTACTTTTATTGTTATTCGATTCGTTTTAACGTGTGATAAAGTGAAGGAGAAGCTTTTATTTAGAAGTTTATATTCATACTGCCTCGTTGGTGGGCCTCATGCTTAGTAGTGGCGCTTGTGACCCTAGCGGTCAATGTGAGCATGAGGTCTGGGGTTCGATTTACATGGCGGCGAAATTGTTATTAGAATTTTCTATAGGTACTCCTCTGACCAACTCTTCGGGGAAACAAGGCATGATGATATATATGTGTGTGTTTATATTCTCGTATTTATGTATGTGTACAAAAGAATAATGAATATAAATGTGGATGGAAGGAGAAGGTGACGAAGGCCAAAAAAAAGATGGATGGATTGTGTGAGGAATGATATGAAAGAGAAGGGAATGATAGCGTGAGGGGTGACACGGAATGGGAGAAGAAAACGCTCACATCAAGTTTCATTATACAACGGCAGGAAGATGATGGAAGCCAAGAAGAAGCTGTTCTAAGCGCTTTTAATGGATGAGGTGTCGTTTGTTTTATGTCGATGGATTGATTTAGAACGACAACATAGAAGACTCAATATGGCGGACGTAAGATGTTACTGTGTTTTAAACGAGGTATGCAGTATTTTTTCCGTGGTGAGTTTTATTGTTCTTGTTGCTATTCTGTAAACTAAGTAATACATACTGTATTTGTGCCGCATAATATTTTCCACTGCTTGGGAAGAGTGATATAGAATTATTTAGTACGTGACAAAATAAAAGAGTCAGTAAGGTTGATCGTCCCAGATCCGGATTGGTCCAGGCAGGCGCTTATGTAGATACCACTCCTCTCAAACTGGTGACGGAAAACATCATGACGATACCAGCATGTCCTAAGAACTAAAAATTCGAAGACTTGACATCCAAAAACCCGCACTGGGCCCGCGTGGTGGATTACGACCACTCCCTCTTACAGAGAGGATGCCTGTGTCCCAGCTGTGGGACGATTATAGGCTGCTATGTTAAGCTAGGTTAGTAGTGGCACTGACTGTACAGACGGCCATTTAATCTTATTTACATTAGTGATGTAGCGATTCAGGTCACGACAGCTATAAATGTCTACCTTATTAAAATTATCCTTATCAATGTCGAATAAATTTTAATTGTACAGCCTCTTAAAAAATATGGAGGGTAGTGCTTATCTCAATCTGCATAATATAAGAGTCAGCGAAGGGAAATAATTAGGTGCTTTAGCCGACAGAGGATAGGCAGAATTTATTATTTATTATGTTTAAGTTTATGTGTTAGCATACAGTAGGATGTTTTATTAGGACCTTTGCTTATCTCGGTATTCATTTTAGTTAATTAGCGTAATATTTTGCAGGTTTTTGGAGCGTGAGCGTGTTGTTTTAAGGCGAACACGTGTAACTTTTGGTTTATAACTTTCATTAACATATGTGTTTTTTGCTGTTTCTGACAAATCAACAGTTAACTAAAATCAAATATCGATAACGTCTTTATACAATGTGTAACTGATTAATCCTGATGGTAAAAGTAGTTTGTTCGAATCGTTTACTAAATCGATTTCTGTCACTTTTAGTGTAGGTTTTTTTTGTCAAAAATACTACATTAGACCCTTATACTTATGCAACTGTGTGCGTGCGTAGATTTGTACTGTTTTTGTACATTTTGTCCCACAATCAGTGTAAATCCCCACTAATATCATAAATGCGAAAGTAACTCTGTCTGTCTGTGTTACGCTTTCACGCCTAAACCGCTGAATCCATCGTCATGATATTTGGCAAAGATATAGCCTGGGATATGGAGAAGGATATAGGCTACTTACGTGATAACCAACATCCACTCGGGCAGAGCCGCGGTCAAAAGCTAGTCATTTAGTAAATGAACAATGATTTATATATGATTTTTATAACAGTAAAAAATCTGTGTACGTATTATGATTTTAAAATTATATTCTAAATGGGGTGTTTGGTGGTTAATTCCAGGACACGTTGTATAATTGTGTTTTGACGTGATTGCAACCGATAGTATCAAAAATAATGAATGCCATGCTGTGTTGCTTTGACCGTAGAAGCCTGCCAAAAAAAAACAAACCAAATCTTTGTGAAGGCTTATCCTAAAAGATCAACTACGGTATATTTTCGAAGAGGCCAATTTCCAGCAGTGACTAAAATGATGATAAAGACAGCTATTTTTCTCCTTTTGTTTGTCTCTATATGTACTGTTAAAAAAGCAGTAGTAGCAAAATTTTACTTGTTAGACACTTTATGTCAGCACAGTTGACCAAATACATAATGTTCAAAACAAATAGCACTTCCCCTAGCCTCATTATTCAGGGCACATACTTAGGGCGAGGGTAAACCTGTCGACGCGCAATTTTTTAAGCTGACATCCTTATTTATTGGGTACATACCACAACAAATTGCTCGGACGGGAAGGAATCCTGATCAGTACTTACTTTGCTGGTTGTTGTTTTTTTTTCTCAGTGACTTTATTACTACAACGTTTGTTACAATAGTGCTTATAAATGATCTTGTTCTATTTGTACACAGATCGTGATCGTGAATTTTGTTACATAGGCAATATTTCGCCTTTACAAACATTCAAACATTTTCCTGTTAACCTATTTTGCGTCGACACGAAATAACTTAATGATTTATTTATTTAATTATGGCACTCCAACGACTATTTGCCCTCTCTTTTAACTCATTCCTCTCCTGAACTGCTTGTGGCGCTGATGATTTTCATCCGTCACAATAATATAAAATTATGATTTGTTCCCCCAATCTGTGTTTATGTTGTATGTAATGTATTTTTAATGTTCTAACAATTTTTATTATAAGTATGTAATTTATTTATCCTTTGTTTGTTTCAGTCCAGTACTAACCCCACAAGATCAACAGTTAAGCCCAACTGTTTAATCGAAGATTAATATCGGTATTTTTTATTTTTATAACGCACACATGCTTTTCCAATTCACTTTCGACATTGGCAGAATAGTCGACATCGGCTTTGCTTGCCATATTTAAAAATAGAATAGAATAGACTTATTCACCAATACATTTTTGTGGTACTGATACAATTAAACTTAAAATCTAGGGTGAATTTGTCACTTACAGGTGTGCACAGCACTTACATTTTTTATGTTTTTATAACATTACTTATAGGCTAAAAACTAAACAAAGTACATGAAAACAAAATGTATTTATAAGCAACGTTTCATTTGCTTGTAAACTGCGGTCACTACGTCGCGGCCAGCGTAGTCTATCAAAACGTCTGGAACGTTCGGAATAGCTGGGCGGCAAAATTTTATATGTAGATCTATGTCCGAGAAGTAACTGATCGATTTAGCTCAAATCGTGCCGAACCGTACCGAACATGATTAAGCGAGGGCAGACGCTGAATGAAGTTTACCGATCGGCACAAACCAAATGAAAGTTTTATGCCTATTTGGATTTGTTGATCACCAAATATTTTCCAACCGAATGATTTTAGCATTCTTACTTGTAACCAAACAAACTCTTCATGTAGGTACAACCAATCTGAATATTTATAAGAAATATTGAAAAGGTATTACAGATTTTCGGAAACTAAAATATAATTTTACATGAAACTCACTTCGTCGGCAATATTTCTAGTATACCGGGTAATGTACCGGTTATTGTGTTAGAATACTAAAATGTAAATAATATATTCCATCTTAGTTATTACAAAGGATTATCTCGAAGTAAACTACAATACCCCTTGGAGTTGTAGTTTATTTATAAATAATCATGAATTTTCTACAAAGTATTATTGAAATTTATTTTATCGAGCCACAATATTTTTTTGAGGATTTTGCTTCTAAGTTGTACACCTACTACATATTGAAAATTGTTTCTCAATAAACAGAAAGAGCTCTTTCTAGAAAAAAAGTCTACAATTCTGTAAGCTGAAATGGTTTATGTTTGAACGCGCTAATCTCTGGAGCTACATCCTTGAAAGTCATGAAAACGACACCCCATCATCATATCTGCCTAGCCTAATCCCAACTACGTTGGGGTCGGCTTCCAGGCTAACCGGATGCAGCTGAATACCAGTATTTTACATGAAGCTACTGCCTATGTGACCTCCACAACCTAGTAACTGGGTAATACGATACCCCTTGGTAAGACTGGCTGTCAGACTTTCGGGTTTCCGATGACCCGTAACGGCTGTCAAAGATTAACGTGTTTTCCGAGGCACGGAGGGGGATCTTGGTATGTAAAGATTGTCACCCATCCACGGACCGACCGCGGCAAGCGTAGCTTAACCTGATTGATCGATCCGTGCGGCTAATATTACTTAACCACAAAAGCCCCAAAAATGACACCCATTGAAAAAAAAAAAGTGCTTTTTCAATTTGTTACGATTTCTACCAGTTTACTCCTACCGCAAGCCGCGTTAAAAACTTCGTTCTAAAAGTCAGAAAGAACGCTAAGTCGACTAGAAAAAATATCGTGGGCAGACGATGCGATGCGACGCAGTAGGTTGAGGGATGACATTTCACGTGGAGAAAGTCGCGGGTGGAAGCTAGAAATCAATTTTCATTTGAAAATACCAATGTTGGCGACTGGCTGTGGTGCGACCTTTTTTGTAGATACGAGGGTCATTCAATAAATACTTAGCCTACAAAAAGTAAACGAAAATTTTGGAAAAGTGGGAATTTATTTTTCAACATAGTCTCCTTTTAGTTCGATACACTTAGCCCAGCGATGCTCCAACTTTTTTAATCCGTCCGAAAAATAGTTTTTGTCAAACTCTGCAAAATAGGCCTCCGTGGCGGCGATGACCTCCTCATTCGATCCATATCTATTCCCGGCGAGTGATTTTTTCAGATTAGGAAACAGAAAGAAGTCACAAGGGGCCAAATCTGGAGAATACGGTGGATGGGGCAGCAATTCGTAGCGTAATTCGACCAATTTGGCCATGGCAACGGCAGACGTGTGAACCGGTGCGTTGTCGTGGTGAAACAGCACTTTTTTCTTCGCCAGATGGGGTCGTTTTTTCTTTAATTCGGCGTCGAATCGGCCCAATAAATCGGCATAGTAAAGCCCTATAATTGTTTTACCCTTCTCGAGGTAATCGATGTAGATCACACCTTGTGAATCCCAGAAAACGGTGGCCATAACTTTTCCGGCCGATTTTACAGTTTTCGCCTTCTTTGGAGCACGTTCCCCGGTCTGGATCCATTGTTTTGATTGCTCCTTGGTGTCTGGTGTGTACCAGTGGATCCAGGTTTCATCGACGGTCACAAAACGACGCAAAAACTCCGCTGGATTCCGCTTAAACAGCGCCAAACACGTCTCCGATGTGGTCTCACGGTTGCGCTTGTTTTCTGGTGTGAGTAAACGCGGCACCCATCGCGCCGACAGCTTTCTCATGCCGAGTTCCTCGTGAACAATATGATGCACTGTTCCTTCTGAAATGCCTACAGTCTCAGCTAGCTCCCGAACCTTCAATCGGCGATCTGCCAATACGAGATCATGGATTTTTTTAATGTTTTCCTCCGTAGCAGCTGTTTTCGGTGCACCTGGACGTGGTTCATCAAAAACCGACGTACGGCCACGTGCAAACTCGTTGAACCAATTCTTGACGGTGGCCATCGATGGAGAAGAGTCACCGTACACAGCATCCAAGCGCTCTTTGATTTCGATGCGCGTTTTCCCTTCCAAAAATAGGAATCGAATCACCGAACGATATTGCTCTTTTTCCATTTTTGTAAAACCGATCGACACGTTCGCTTCCATAAGTTGTCAAATTAAAACAAATGAAGGGATTGGAAAGAAAATTTGAAAAAAGAATTAAAAAAGAATGTGCTACACTGTGGTAAAACTCTTTTGAAACTACAGCGCCCTCTGGCGATGAGGCTAGGTACTTAATGAATGCACCTCGTAAATGTCATATATTTAAAAGATAGTGTTGTTCTTTTGTTACGTCTGAGCGGCAGTCAGGTTCTGTTTGTCATTAGAGCATTGACTTAATATTTTAATAAATGTACAATATTGCTATTATACGTGTTTCTATTATCATTTCATCTCTACAGTCCACTAACTAATCCAATCCGCTAGCTATCAACATTTCATATCTATTATCATTTCATCTCTACAGTCCACTAACTAATCCAATCCGCTAGCTATCAACCAAGTTGCATGTTATGCATTAAGATTGCAAATCTATAAACAAAAAGTCATAAAAAATATTCCTCCGCATCACTACCCAGTAATCCTATTCATTTTAAACACAGACAGCCAACGTAAATATATATTTTTACATTGAAGCCGTCGAGAACCTAGGTAGGATTTAATTATACTCCTCACTGGAAATACTGAGGGATTCAATTTTAAAATTTAATATGCAAAAGTTTTTCTATTTCTCAGTTTTCGTTCATTCGGAAGATTAAAACATTATTTATTTTTTGTGAACGTTTGACTGTAGTTAGTAGTAGGTATTTATGATATATTTTTGTAAGTTATCGAAACTTAATACTGTGGTCACTTGCATAGATCTGGAATGCGACGAACCTTTATTATTTTAAACGGCATGTCCTAATCAGTTAATTAAGCTAAACATTGGACATACCTACCACTTTTACAGGTTTATTTTGAAATAATCAAATACGTTTGGTTATGGTTTGACAGCTTTTGCATGAAAAATAATTGTGTCAAACCACAGTGTCATTTCTCAAATAAAAGTTATCCGAATATCGTATAATAGACCCTAAATCTTACTGATTTTTTTGAGGTCAACTTCGAAATGGAGGAGGTTCTCAATTCGTCTGTAGTTCTTTTTTTTGTATGTTCCGTGATATTTCGGGCAATTGTGTCTCGAAATCGAAAATAACTTTTTTATGGATGTATGCTCCTAGGTATATTTAATCCGATTTTGAGTAGCTTGATGCTGTTCTAATATTTCCTGCTACATAGCATTCAATGATATTTTCACGACCTTTTCATAAAAGATCCAATTGTCATTCATTACAATTATTTGTAAAGATGACAGCGATCACTGAAAAATTTCCCTGTCGCCATTTAAAAGAAAAAATGGGTACAAGCCTTTAAAATACACATTCACGAACCCTTCTAATCCCAAGGAAGGTAACAGTACAGAAATTCTTTTAACACACATTTAATAAATTAATAACAAAACAAAAACAATATTTTAAGCTGTTTCTCGCGAGCCCTTAATTACGGTCTTCAGAGCCCTTCTATTTGTTACAAGTGTTAGTTAAAAAGGGATATAAATAATTAATCACCTGTCCGCAGTTTACTGTGAAAGATGACCAAGGGGTTTTTTCCAAAGTATTTTTTTTCGGTAAAGTCGGTGTCCAGGGGAATTTTTTTATAGCAATTTTTGGTGAAGTTCGTTGGAAATGGGAAGTGATGGCGGTTTTGATTAATTAGGGAGCTGGGGTTCTATGGTGTATTTACTTTTATATAACGCGGAAATATATTTGTTTATTTATCCTGGTTCTAAGTATATAATGATCGACACGTGTAGATACAGATTATGACAACCAACACATTGTGGGAACAGACATTTGTGTCGTTATTTCATGGCAGGGTACGTGTATTGTTACACGTGTACTATGTCAAAAACTTAATCTTCTGGTAGTAGGAAGGTATCGACCTAGCCTTTCTCCAATTATGTTTTCGTCGGCTGCCAGTCTAACTAGATCAGCTGAATACCAGTATTTAACATGGAGCGACGGCCTATCTGACGTCCACAGCCCAGTTATTCAGTAACACGATATCTCTCAGTAACAATGGTTGACAGACCATAACTGTGCACCTTAAATACATACATGTATGTAACATAACATCACGCCCGCTTTCCTCAAAAGGATAGGTTAGCCTACCTACATAGTCTATCCACATTTCGTCAGTTATGTTTAAGTCCCTAGTAATTGGGGCGAGCCTATTGTTATGCACCGGATACAAATCCACACTCCAGGTTGCTACTGAGCAATTTCAGATTGAAAAAACTTTTACCAAAAAAAAACAACCGACTTCCGAAAAAACACTACAAAGTGAAAAATAACTTTAATTTCGGAAGGCGGTGACAAAAAATTAAAATACATATCCAAAGTCACCGACTTCCGAAATTAAAGTTATTTTTCACTTTGTAGTGTTTTGTCGGAAGTCAGTTGTTTTTTTTTGGTAAAAGTGTTTATTTTTCACTTTTTTAGTTTTAGTACCTACCCCACTAATTCGAAATTTCTTCATCCTTGGGGTCAAAACAATGCATATTTACGAGATAGCAGCATTCGCGGTTGATTTACTGTTACATTTTGAAGAGTTCCGTTGTCTGTCTCCGAAACGCATCATCAGATCTAGATGAAATTCAAATGGAACCACACGTGAAGCACTAGCTTTCAAATAAAAAATAATCATCAAAATCGGTTCACCCAGTCGAAAGTATTGAGGTAACAAACATTAAAAAAAAAACATACAGACGAATCGAGAACCTCCTCCTTTTTTTGAAGTCGGTGAAAAACCGAATAACTCTTTGCCTGATCCGCGACTCAAACCAGGACCTCTTGCTCAGCAGAAGAGCTTGCGATTACTGTATTGACAGGGCGCTTTAATACATAATCAGCATATTACAGTCCCACTGCTGAGACAGTGGGCAGTAATCTACCATGCGGGTTGGTAGATATCTCACGTCCTTCTAGGACATGCCTCACGATGTTTTCCTTCGCAATTACTTAAATATTCACTTTTATTAACATAACCCAGCCTTCTTAGTCCACACCTACCTAGAGTGCCTCAATTCCATTAGGCTTATGACGAAGTGCTCGCATTACGGTGCCCATAAGCCTAACTATCGCAAATTCACTAGGATTATCTGACCACAACGCGGTGGTCAAATAGGTCGGGTCTAACCACTGCCTTCCGATTGGGAATCTAATTTCTATTTGTTGGAAATTGTAAGTAGGATTATTTATATGTAGGAATGGTTAGGTAGGTTAATTTGATTTGGATTATTGAGTTATTTATAAAAGAATAATTATTCTGAAAAATCCCCTGTATTTCTTTTTGGTTTGTTGCGCTGTTTGTCAGTTTTCTTTCTAAATTGATCCAGAACATTAAAATATTCTATAATCTAATTTATTGTTTTAATATCACTGCTGTTTTGAACCTATAGTTTCAGTTTTTTTATTTCTTTATATCAGGATGGAAACCACTCGTTTACCTTATAAATTGAAGGCACGTGAACATATTTGTCAGAAGTAGACCGAAACATCCCAGCGCTGATTTGCTAAATGCGTTTTCTCATCTACCGATCGTTATTTCTCCTGAAAAAGTTTATTTTGTTTATACATATGTATTTATCTATGTATTAATAGTATCTAGATACCTATTTATCCTTGTATTTTAAAGTTATTTCCAAGCTATCTATCCCGTATGTTGCATCTGACAGGTTTTGTACCAGCACCACCTTAAGACTGACTGGTAAAAATACGTCAGGCATTAATTCCCCCTTTGTACAGTACTTATTTTGTTTTTTCATTTGTGCATATCTTTTTAATAAATAAACCCTTTGCCATGTGCTTCTCGAATGCAACAATTCATCAGTATAAATTGAATGTACTGCACACTTTAAGTTATTTTCTTGTATGTTACTAACACTTTATGGATATTTGTGTCCGAAATAAAAGTTATTCTATTCTATTCTATTACAATTTGGTAATACCATCCCATCCACCCATGGAGTTCGTAAGCAAAATGCTTCCTTTGCGTCTATTTTTTATGTTATCCTTGATATTAATATGGACTATTAGGAAATGTAGCGCACTGTTCTTGTCAAATAAACACTATCTATCTTATAAGTAATAACAGCCGCACGGGTCAATCGATCAGGTTAAGCTACGCTTGACGCGATTTGTCTGTGGATATTTACCCACCAAAACCCCTCCATGCCTCGGAAAGCACGATAAGCCGTTGGTCCCGGCTGTCCTTTGTGCATCTTTGACAGTCATTACGGGTCGTCAGAAGACTGACAACCAGTCTTACCGAGGGGTATCGTATTACCCACTACTGGGTTGTGTTGGTCAGAGAGGTAGTCACTCCATGACTATCAAATACTGGTATTCAGCTGCATCCGGTTAGACTGGAAGCTGATCCAAACTTAGTTGAGAAAAGGCTAGGCAGATGATGATGATGATATAACAAAATAAAAGCACCGATTTCTAAAAGTGTTTCACACTTAAAACACTCTAGGTGCGTACCACCTTGGTATTACCCCCGTCAAGATGAGTGCAGAGGTAAACCCTTTTCTCGAAGCAAGTTAAGGACCTTTTAAGCTCCTTTGTCTGCACTAGACTTAGCTTGCGACTTCGTTCACATACGACATTTTTATCCACCGTAAGAGCATCGAAAAATCGGAATGTTTCGACACTTTGCAAGGTCCCTAAATAGGCATTTATGTACAGTCAAACAAAACAAACACATATAGATGTGTTATACTTAACATTTCTCGTGAAACAATGTTTGTAACTTTGAAATAACACCTATTTCATCTTAGCAGATATGGATTCGAAAATACTTTGTTCGTAATACCTTAAAAAAAAAAATTTAATATAAACTAACTGTTGGATTTTACTAATAGTTTTTTAATTAGCTAATGACTGACCAGATATTTTCCGATCACCCAGTGATCCACGCAACTCCACCAGATTTAATATTTTTACAATTTTGCAATCATTATCAACCTATAAAGTTCCCACTGCTGGGACTCAGGCCTCCTCTTGAAGAGGGGAGTGGGCCATATTCTGCCACGCGGGCCCAGTGTGGGTTGGTGTCTTTGGAATTAACATGTAGGTTTCCTCACGATGTTTTCCTTCACCGTTTTGGGAGCAGTGGTAATAATGATAATCTTAAATGATTTTATTCCTGTAAGTAGGTTTGTACAAACACTTTTACACGTCAATCACATTTTTTTAAACTAGATGAGGTCGGCGTTTCCTATCTCACTACTCTGAGAAGAAAGGCCGAAACAAACTCATAGGTCACAGTCTCTTTTAAAGTCCAGACATAATCTTGGTCAGATCATGTGAAGACCATGTGGATCGGTGTCTGAAATGGTCTTTTGAAGAAAGAACCACACAGATTGAGTGGACCTGTCCATTCAGTGCACGCATTTGTCAGTAATCATACAGCTCAACTCAGAACTTGAGGAGCTCAACGCTTTGACCAACAATACCAAAGACAGGACATTTGGGTAGGCCGCATAAAATACTCAAACTGCCAGATTAATATTAAAACTAGCTGAGAAAGAGATGAAACACAAAACAAACAAAATATGACCCAAAATGAAATCGAATACTCAAATTACCTTCCTGGGTTCGAACTCACGACCAACAACTCGTTAGTCGGGGCAACTTTACAATCACGAAGAAAATATAATACCCACATATTATACAGCGTAGGTACTGCTTTACATCCAGGGTACAGAATTAGGTCATCTACAAACTTAATAAGGACATATTCCACCCGGTCTGTTATGAGCACGAGTCTCGAGATTGTCAGCAGATTACCCGGTTCGATTACCCGGTTGACAAAGAAGCAACCAATTAGTCGGTTGAACCGGGTAAATATAGCGGAGGGTTACAAGAATGTTATAGTCGCTCGTATAGTGAAGTAGGGTGACTGTGTTCGCGACAAATATAACTTTTTATTTGCGAAAAGTGTTCCATATTTTATATAAAAAAACTGAATCAGGAAAAAAGTTCAAATGATTAATGCATTTATTTCTGTGAGTATATAATCAACGTCAATTATATTTTAAAAACTAAATGAGGTCGTCGTTTCCTATCTGACTACTAAGAGAAGAAAGGCCGAAACAATCTCGGAGGTCACAGTCTCTTTTAAAGTCCAGACATAATCTTGGTCAGATCATGTGAAAACCATGTGGATCGGTATCTGAAATAGACTTTTGAGGAAAGATCCACACAAATTGAGAGGACCTGTCCAGTCAGTGTACGCATTTATTAGTAATCATGCAGCTCAACTCAGCATGTTTATCTGTAACAGCTCTGTATATCTGTAACAATGTATTCATTTAATTCTTAAACTAGGGTACTTTTTTGGTTGCTATAGTTTTGTTCATTTTGAACCGACTTCAAAGAAGAAACTGCTGTATTTGGCCTGTATGTCTGGTTACTATTTGTATGTAAATGGAAGAACTAGTTTGTATAACTGTGTAGCGGCATCTACACCACCACAAATGGACTACGCATTATACTGACCTCACGCAAAATCCTGCATCGCGCATTAGGAGTTTACCGCGCAATTACCATCTAAGTATACAAATTCCGGACATCAATCTTCGGGTAGTTGCCCACCAGACCCAACAGCCGTATTGCCGGAGGATCCTCCTGTTCTATAGAGTATGAGTGAACTTTAAACTGTTCCTCATACCTTCAAAACTGTGTCGATAAATAACGTTTCGATAATTTCCCTACGGGCGCAGCTACAAGGCAAGTGGATGAAAAATAGATTACGAAATGGTTCTTTGCGTCAAAACTTGCCATGAACCAAAGTAAGTGATTGACACTGAATGAAACGGTATTTGCCTAAAATTGTCTGTTTATAGCGAGGAGTGGTGGCCCAGTGGTACTGGCCTCGACTTACGAGTCAAGCTCAGGAAGGCACTTTACTTTGTGTAATTAACTTTATCAGCACTGCTCACATAAGGGTGACGAAAAATATCGTGAGGAAACCGGCAGGTTCTAAAACCAACAATTCAAAGACATGTGACATCCATCAACCTGCACTCGGCCTGCGTGGCGCATTATGCCCACTCTCTCTCACAGGAAGCCTGTGTCTCAGCTGTGGGGACCTTGTACCTGCCCTGATTATGAATATTACGTCTGTTGTTGCGTTGAATACGATGGTACATTTGTCTTGCTATTGGCAATATTCATGTTGTCTTCTTACCCATTCCTTCCCTTTACATCACTCTCATGTACCTAGTCAGTTTTTTTTATGACGCTTTCACAATGTACTACGTTATAATTTGTGAAAATATCCCAATATTTCATAAGATTTCAATGTCACAATACTCACCTTTCCATCTAGAATCTACAAAGGATTCCTTACCCTTGTGCTATGTGCGCAATTTTTTGTATTATTTACATGAAATACACTGAATCTCAAGAGTTCTCAACGTCTACAAACACGAAACGAATATTTCAAGATAAAAAGAAATTAAAATGAAAATAATGAGAGAGAGAGAGATTACCATAATTAAAATCAAAATCAATCATGATTATATTGCCACAGGTTCTCTTTTCTCATAGCATATTCCGTTGCTAGAGCAGTGATAACGATCGTGACTTACGACGTAATGTTATTAGTTGTAGGTTCGACCCCAGACAGGTGCTTTAGTTTGAGCAAAATATTTTATTACCAATGCTCTCAAAACGGTGAAAGAAAACATCATGAGGACACTGGCATATCCCAGAACGAAAAATTCGAAAACATTATATGTCAGATCTACTAGCCCCTGCACTGGGCCCGCGTGGTGATTACGGTATACTCCCTCTCATCGAGAGGAGGCCTGTGATCCAGCAGTGGGAGTCAGCAGCGGTCTACATAATCAGCCTAAGGGATTATGTAGACTATTGCTTGAAATTATCGCCCCTTAAGATGTATATGTCACCGTAAAATTGTAAATACCGTTAGATTGTAAACTATCCAGCGAGATTGTGAACTGTCGACAAATTGTAAAACTGCACCATACTGCTTACCGACCGAATAGGTTAGCTTAGGTTAAAATTGCGACTAAACGCGCGCGAGCCGAGCGAGCTAAGCGAGCGGTACCGCGGAAGCGGCCGGCGAGCGCTACTTCCAAGTTCTAGTTCATAGTGGCAGTTACTTGACTATTTAGTAATAGCGCAAGGTACTATCCGTCTTGATAACAGTTCACAATTTGACGGTTTCACTTCGAAAGCTTATAATCTACCGAAAAATAATGCATTAAATTGTAAGACAGTTTAAAATCTCGCGAGATAGATTATAACCTAACGATATTTACAATTTTACGGTGACATATATATTTTGACGATCAGCAAGAAGAACAATGAACTTAGAATTTTAAATCGCGTACAGAAGCAAGCAAGCGAGGTAAGGAAAGCTCAGTGGGGTGTATTTTAGCCTCCACGTGTCACGATACTTAATTGGATGTACGTTGCCTTCTGGGCAGTCATCTCTATGACCATGACTAGCCAATATTTTTACGATGACATTGGACTAGTCTCTAGACTAGATATTATGATGATGATCTGACCTTCGCTGTTTTACTAACGGACTATCAGACGTACTGCAGGGTATCAATCCTGCTTGATTGATATCACAACCTGTACACTGCGCTTCTCTTCTCTATTTAACCCTTTGCCTTCAAAGCAAGAGTGAACAGGCATCTTCTATATGTTTTTTACATCAGGCGTAATCGAGGTCAATGGCAGGCCCATTCAGCAATAACAAAGGCCATTGCCTTGCAATGAGACAATAACAGGCTTCCGGCCATACTCATTGTTTCTCTAACTCAATTTATAATATCTACATACATAGGCACATACAGCACACACTACCAACAATACACATTACAAACAAAACTAAAAGTACATTCGTCTGTTATTAATAAGCCATGTTTCAAGTAAATTAAACAGAAGGTGTTAAACTAGAGCCCCACAATATGTACCCACCGACAAAGGTCAGGTACTAAGGGTCCAAGAATCCAGAATATTCACACAATTACAGTACCCGTGTTATAGAGCCCCTGCTAAATTATTTACATGTTATATCCAGGCTACATACGGTTTCAGACTTTGGTATGTGAGAGGTGGGTTTAAAGTTGAATGAAGAATGGATGACAAAATTTTGGTGTTAAAAAAACGAGGTTTTTGTGTGTAAGGATTTGTTTTTGTTTAGTAGTGATATTTTATACTCTGTTTAGTAACTGTTTATAACTTATGTTAAATCTTTTAATGTTAATTCATCACGTGTAGTTTTACACTTAATTGTTCTAACAAAATGTAGACATCTAATAGCGAAGCAATAGTGATCAAAAGATGGTGCGGGTTGTTCGAAAGAGGTACTGTGGTCCCTGGCACACAGGCAACTGAGGGAACACGGGTAGGTTTTAGTCAGTAAGTCTGACACGCCCTCCTGCTCCACCTAGAGCGAGGGAAGTTATTTGAGGATTTCCAACCTTCAAAAAAAATCAAAATACACGAAGCCTAGGTCGTCAATTATCGTCATTAACGTGTTTGCAAAATACTGCTACTTTTATAAATTTATGGAGATATTATGTCTGTGAAGTAATGATATTATTATTTTACGGAGATATTATCACTGTTCTCCCAAACCTATTAACACTGTAATATGAAAACATTGTAAAATCCAACTATTTTTAAAAGAGTAACCGTGGAGTTTCTTGCCGGCTCTTTTCCATAGGCAACGACAATTGAAACCGTGCACTTAGCTTCTGACGTTTCATCATTGCCCATGTAGGTTTATGTGAAATAAAATATTTTGATATTGTCTTCAGTAAAAAATCTACCTAAATGTAAATAACATAAAATAAAAATATTTGTTTGACACTTAAAAATGCACGTTACAGGCTTGTAACGTGCATTTTTAGGTGTCAAACAAATATTGTGGCAATACATGCGTGTGCAATTTTACTATGACTGGCTAGTCATAGTAAAATTGCACACGCATGTATTGCCACAAATCTGATCCTAACCCCCAAACTAAGCCTGGACCTGTATTTTAGGGGTCAACGTTCAGCCATGTTGCTGCCATGTTGCTGGGGGAGGCCTGTGTCCAACAGTGGACGTCCTTCAGCTAAAATAATGATGATGATGATGATGATGTTCAGCCATAGGTTCTATTTTCAATCTAGAAGTTGACAGCCAAGGTTGTTGCCATTTGGTAACAAGTTTATGTACACAAGGTGTAATTTTAATCACCGTTAACCTCGTAAGGGGTCATTGTACTTATCATTAAGAACAACTTTTACTATAGGCCCAAATCTGAAATCGCGAAAATAAAATCAGCTGTTCGACGTTCCATTTGACGAGTTATGCGAACATAAATGTAGGGAACAGCTGATTTTATTTTCGCGATTTCAAGTTTGGGCCCATAGTAAAAGTTGTTCATAATGATAAGTACAATGACCCCTTACGAGGTTAACGGTGATTAAAACTACACCTTGTATAACAGTACGTCTTTCCGTTACTGAAATTAATAATTCGCTAATATAAAAATTATCTCCTCTCATAAAAACTTCACACCATAACACTGCATCATTAAAACCCACATTAACAATAAAACATTTGGCTTATATCCATAATTCCGTCCTCATATGAGGACAAAAAAAAACTTGTCCTCTTCAGTGACATCACGCAGCAGATTGTCGCCACTAAGCTATTATTTCATGGAGACTGGCACCATACACACACGCAAATGAGTTTGCACTCAATGCTTATAGCGGTGGGTATTTGGGACACTATGTCGGTAAGTCAGATTTCCGCATTCCGTGAAGGCTGTAGTTTTTCTAGAACTATTTGTATGACGGAGCTGGTAGATAGGTCAGAATGTTATATATCACGATGTAATTGGTTACATATTATCACGTATGGAACAGTTACTTCTAAACAGGGACATAGAAGCACAACCTTCGTATATCATCATCATGATCAGCCTGTTAATGTTCCTTCTGCTGGGACACAGGCCTCCTCTCTGTGAGAGGGAGTGGGCCGTAATCCACCATGCGGGCCCAGTGCGGGTTGGTAGCCGACGCACAACCATGGATTTATTTCATGATACTGCACCCCCACTGGATAAAATATTTCATCGGCTATTCAAAAAATATATGTTCCATACATATTGAACGCATAGGTATTGCACTCTTGTAGCTGATTCTTTTTTAAATAACCGACCAAAGATTTATAATACAAATAAATACAATGCATATGGTAAAATAAAGCTGCCATTTGCGTTTGTCTGTGTGACAACGTTGTGCTTCTAAACTACGCAATGGATATTGATGCGTTTCATCATTATTTAGAAAATTTATTTTGGAAAGTACATATGTATAATTAATAAAGAAATACTGATGTTTTGTCAAGTATTAAAAACCGTGCGAAGGACGCGCGGGTCACTAGCAATGAAATAATTAAAACTTTGAGTATAAACTAAAATTTCAAAACTTTATAAAAGGAGGATATTTCAAAATCGCTAGATTATAGTATAGGAAATCAGAATGGATTAGAACCAGAAAACGTGCAGCATAACGTTATAGCGCTTTATTTTACCCGCAACTTGCATTATAATGCTCTAAAATTTGCTTTAAACCTTTTTACATCTAAAAACGACAAATAGGTACGCCACCTAAGTTAAGCAACTACCGGAAATAAAATATTATTTTAATCCATTTTGCAATTGACTTCGGTTTACTAAGCAGAGACGTTATTTGTAGCACCGGAACTCGGTTCCAGAGTCACAAATAATTAAAGAAAACAAAATAATTTGCACCCAATCAATAAGATTTATTTACATAAAAAACAAAAGCTTACAGTAGATACTTAAAATTTGGGTACATAGTGCATCAAAGTTGAAAATCCCCACCGAAATATTCGGTACCACTAAAAGAAGGAAAGGAACAAAAATGTATCAAATCCAGTTCCTGCCAAAAGTCACAGTACATGTGACCTGCGTAGTGCGGCTTAAGATTAACTAAACACAGACCATCCTAAAATAGAACAAAAGAAACAAAACGTTGGCACATGTCATAAAATAACAACAGCTAACATTTACTTTATGTTAGCGTCCATCATATTGGATGACCTCCGTGGGTAGCAAGATGTAGGGAATTACATCAATCCAATTTGAGGAACGGCTCACATTACGAACATTCCGTGATCTAGAAATTAGGTAGGGGTGTGGGTGACAGGCGGTAGCGGAGCAATAAGAGGAGCGGTGTATGACATCATTTATGGCATCAGAAGCCAGTCGCCGCGCAACTGTCGATACAACGCTCTGCTGGAGCGATTGTCACCAGCCAGTGTCACTCTTAACCGACTTTTTCGGTGATTCCACTAATTTCGTTACAGAACTAGATGGCGCTACTTGTCGGTGAAATATAATATCTGTTTATATAAAATATACTATTGTTGACAGTCATTATGGGTAGTTAGAAGCGTAAAAGTCTATGGCAACGTTACAAAAGGGTATCATACTACCCAGGAGGTTAGATAGGCAGTCGCTCCATGTAAAATACTGGCATTCAATTGTATCCATTTAGAATG
Source organism: Polymixis lichenea (assembly GCA_949091785.1). Classification (NCBI taxonomy): domain Eukaryota; kingdom Metazoa; phylum Arthropoda; class Insecta; order Lepidoptera; family Noctuidae; genus Polymixis; species Polymixis lichenea. The sequence continues at coordinate 1,786,535 of OX420948.1, forward strand.
GAAGCTGATCCTAATATAATTGGGAAACAGTTAGATTGATTGATCGAGGACATACAGGTGCAGAAGTTCATTTGTCAATTTTGTTGTATTTGAGTTTTGTGGGCTCAATACATCACGCCAGTAAGCTTTAGGGATTACAAAAAAAATGTCAGACAAAGACTGTGCGTTCGAATATTGATAATTATAACATTATGAAAACATTTTAGAGTATCGAAGTCTATTTATGTTTTAAAAGCAATATTCGCAGTCCATCATTCGTGAATTAAACATTTACCTATGTTTATTATGTGCTTGGACGGCCACTTCAATGTATCCCACGCTTTTCCCGAATAGAAGACGGAAATCTTTAGGGATTTCTACTGCCAAACAGTATCTTACATATAAACCGCTGTCGGCTTACAACATACACGGTTCTTCAAAACATTGAGCCGTCGGAATAAAAATGAAATGTTACGCAGTAAAATCTAAGATGGCGGCCTATAGTCCGCGAGCGGTGACAATGCGCGCCCCTCACATAAAATTGAGACATTCCGGCTCTTCTACTGCTTCATACCGATTGGGATTTTGAAAACAATCTGGAGTTACAAGAGTATGTTTGACTTTGTTATCATCATGAGCCTTTAAAGATTTACTGCCGGATATATAAAACGTGGACAACGATACGACGATAAACGAAAATACTTTAAAATTAATTAAATTACGGTAATACTACTTGTACATAAATACTGTGCAATTATCCGATAATAGCAGATTGGCGCGACGCGAATCTAGTAGAACAATTTCAAACTTCATCGAAATTGTTCTACCAAAATCGCGTCGCACCATGGCGTCACGCCTGTCTGCGGGAACCTTAAATGTTAACATCGATTTGGAGAATTGCTTCAAACTAAATTGCGGGCCGACTATGGGTTCTGCCTATCTTTGACTAAATTATTGGATGTTTCTGATTAAATTTTGCATGCATAATGGAATCGACATTATATTAGAAATACAAAGTTTCAATGCGGATTTCCATAGTACGCTTACAACCAATACACTCGATTTAGTCAGTACGTAAGTTCAGACTGAAAGGTGTACCCAAAATAGGACACTTAATTATCATCATTTTAACAGAAAAGCCTTGCACATTGCTACCACAGATGCGCGGTTTCGGTAAAGCCAAAAGAGTCTCGAGTGATAACCGCAAACCGGAAGACACAGCGTGGTTAAGCCCCACAAAGTAAACTGACGACTCGGAGAAGATAGCTCATTAAATATCGGAAACTAAGGAGGAGGAATGAAATTTGGTACACAGATAGTTCATAACTTGGATTGCCACATAGGATACTTATTAACCCGGTAGTATGTTCCCGTGCGATAATTTCTGGCAAAAGCTAATTCATTATAATATTAGCCTATTACTGCCCTACTATACTTACAAATGCCTCTTCTCATTCAGAGCAAGCGTCATCAATGTTCGTGGCATGTATCACCACGGGTTGGCGATTTACATTAACTTTAAGTCCAGGTTTTGTCACGATGTTCTCCTTCACCGATATCAGTAATGTCCAAAATAAACTCAGACACTACATGTGAATTGAAAACACACATTGATCTTATTTGATCCGCTGGGACCTCGCTACATACCACTACTACCTGGATACTAATCTAGAATTTAATAAGTAATCTTTTGTGGGTCAAACAGGCTGTATAATAATTTAATTTTAAAGTTTTGTACACGAAATTAGAATGCTCTTAAGAGCCTCTTCACGTGAAATTAGTCTCATAAACGAGGCGCTTATAACTTGCTTATTGAGAGGTAAAACTTCTTTGTTCTTGTTTTGTCAAGGTTCTCTTTGTGCTGAGTACTTCATGAATTTAGGTTCCACGCTTAAGAATATGTACCTACCTAAGTATTATTGGATTGAAGCCCTGCTATTAAGGTGATGTCATACTTAGCTGAATTCATTTTACTTACCGTCTTATTACAAAACGCGATCTTACCTTAGTTCTAGCCTCAAGCTCTAAGCCAGTTTTTGCATTTCAAACTTAATTTCGGTATGGGTAATGTTCTTAATGAAAAAATGACAACTTAACCGCGGACTAAGTTGTCAGTTTTTTTAAAAAGAACTGTATTTTAATTTCTGTTAGAGTCTAATTTCAGATAGCATCTCGATGTGTACAATAGGTACCTAAAGAAAAACCTTGTTTTGTAATAAGACCGTTAGAGTTTGATAAAAAATATGCTTAGTGATCATACATTCTGTTATTCAAATCCACTAATTCGATCTCATTATCAGTAAATGTTTATTCGATACGTACAGCATGCATACGATCTTGTAAACTGTTTCTGTTTCATCAATGTTCAAAGTCATAGTCACACACCAGAAGTCGTGGCACATGAGCATCAGTGCATGCATCGGTGCTTGGAAATCTGTGCCTGTAAGCCAATTGAAAATGCTAAAGAACTTGGATATCTAGGTCTTAAGATTGATCATAAATTTAACTGGGGCCCGCATGTGGACTCTGTATGCACTAAGCTTAGAGCTATCATGTCAAAATTGCGCATATTGAAGCACAAATTGCCTTACAGGACCTTGCGATTGTTGTACATGGCATTGGCAGACGCTATTATCAATTATGGTATAACCAGTTATGGAAGAACCTGTAAAACTTACCTCCAGAAAATATATAATATACAAACACGATTACTAAAGATAGTGGTCCCATATAAAATTAAACTGTAATATAAAACCGATTATGATAAGTTATTCCAATATTGTAGAGTCTTAAATGTATTTGATAAAGTGAAATTAGCTGTTGTCTCTGATTACTGTGAACACAATGTGAGTAAGTTACAGAAAATAAGTAGACCTAATTTTGTTCGTAACCTGTCGTACTTGCCTCTGTATTAACTGTCGAAAGTAAACAATGTATACGGTAAAAGGATCTGGACGTGTACTCTTCCAAGCATTCTGAATAAATTGCCGAAGGAAATAGTAAAAAAATTGGAAAACAAAAAACCTCGACAAATGAAAAACATCTTGAAAACCTACTTTACCGTTGAAAAGTTTGCCCAGCTTGGGCGGAGCAACGCCGTGTCCTCGTGGAGGTGATCGGCGGAGGCGATCTCTCGCGTCCGACCCTGGTCTAGGCCATGGTACGGAGCGAGAGGGCATGGCTGGCAGTCGCCTCCTTCAGCGAAGCAGTTATGCTCGCAAAGAGGGAGGCGGCGCACGTGAGGGAGATGCAGTACATGCGCCCTCACAGCCGTGGCCTTCGCAGGAGACGCCCTGGGTGTCGGGAATCCCAGGCTGATTCCCGGCCACCGTAGGCACGGGCTTGCGGACGGCGAGTAATGGGTAGCTCGCTGTCCGGTAAGGACCAAGCCCGGGTCGACGGCGCGTTGTGTTCCACGCGCGCCTCAAAGAGATGTCAGCAGCAACAGATGGGGCCCGCAAGGGCCGATGCCTGCCGGGGGTGCGGGTTGTTCGAAAGAGATACCGCCGCCCCTGGCACACAGGCAAGTGAGGGAACACGGGTGGGTTTTAGTCAGTAAAAGTCTGACACGCCCTCCCGCTCCACCCAGAGCGGGAGAAGTTATTTGATGATTTCCCACCCAGAAAAAAAAAAAAAAAAACCGTTGAAAAGTTTAGAATGCGGGAGGTGCCTACGTGTGGGTCCACCAAACAAAGACCTGTGTAAGCGAGCTAACCCAAATTTGATCGATAACGCACATAATCTTGCCTCTAAAAGATTGAAAATAAAAATAAATAGTTTGATTTTTTTTTTTTACTAAGCATCAGTAACTGTATATTCATAAAACAAAAAACCATGAAACCAAAACCTTCCAAAAGAAGCTACCACCAGTCCTACTCACCCCATAAGCGAAAAAGAACGCGATAAAAAAGAAAATCTTGGACAATAGTCAGCAATAAAAGAGAATTGAAACATCTCCTTAATTCCTTCAACGTTAACAGGCCCTTGTAGACTGAAGGCATAGAAATTGATACTGTAAATTTAAACATTCCTTTTGTTTTAAAGGAAAAAGGGCCAAGTTACTAAGATTAAGTTCGGATGATATTAGCTTTTTAGATAGGAAATTGGAATTGGCCGTTTGTAAGGACTTTAGAGCCCAAGGCCTGTCGTCCACGACGCTACTCACTGGTAAAGGTCTACACATATTGGGCATGGATGATATCTGACTGATAAATGATTTTATTGCTTTCAGAAGGTTTGTACAAACACTTATAAACGTTAATCGTATTTTTAACCGATTTCAAAAAAAGGAGGAGGTTCTCAATTCGTCTGTATGTTTTTTTTATGTTTGTTACCTCAGAACTTCCGACTGGGTGAACCGATTTTGATGATTCTTTTTTTATTTGCAATTTCATTTAGATCTGATGATGCGTTTTGGAGACAGACAACGGAACTCTTCAAAAAATAACAGTAAATCAACCGCGATTGCTGCTATCGCTTAAATATGCATTGTTTTGACCCCAAGGATGAAGAAATTATGAATTAGTGGGGTAGGTACTATAACTAAAAAGTGACAAATAAAAACTTTTACCAAAAAAAACAACCGACTTCCGAAAAAACACTACAAAGTGAAAAATAACTTTAATTCCGAAATTAAAGTTATTTTTCATTTTGTAGTGTTTTTTCGGAAGTCGGTTGTTTTTTTTGGTAAAAGTTTTTTTTTTTTAACTAGATGAGGTCGGCGATTCTTACCTGACTACTCTGGTCCAGACATAATCTTGGTCAGATCATGCGAAGATCATGTAGATTGGTGTCTGAAATAGTCTTTTGAGGAAAGAACCTCATAGATTAAGAGGACCTATCCAGTCAGTGCAAGCATTTATCAGTATTCATGCAACTCAACTCAGAAACTTAAGAGTTCAACGATTCGACGGACAATACCAAAAAAAGAACATTTGTGTAGACCGCACTAATTTCTCAAACTACCAGACCCTGATTAAAACTAAATGAGAAAATTGAACTAAAAAAAAGACCCAGATAGTCTTCATATTCACAATAACATAAAATGTAGGTACATACATTGTTATAATTACCGATATTGTTGTGTATAGAACTTAATAAGTAACAAACAAAAATAATTAATGAGTAGCTAGATTACCACAGTATTTCAATGGTAGTCCATACACGACGCGACTTATTAACGCGTTATTAACTCATTGATGATTGGCTGCGTCGTGTACAGACGGCCATTGAAAAACTGTGACGTTCTTGCTACTCTTTTGTGATTTGTTTTTATATATAACTGGATACTTCTGAATAGCGACGTGGTGTCGTGGACGTCGGGCCTTATTATGAACGATTTTGGAAAAAGGAATGGACCAAAATGAAATGGTAAGTGCTGCTTTGTGGGTATTTTGCTATATTGCTGCTTGAAATGTTTCTTTTCGTAGAAATATTGGCTCCTTGTAAAAGAGTTTACCGGGAAAATTTACAACACTATACGTCTTTTTTCTACCTTGCAATATTGTTGTATTTCAGTAATGCCGCGGTTCAACGGTCCATTAACTGACGGCCGCGTCAGGCTTTGCTACGCTTCTCGAGGCCTGTCGCGGCCCGTGCCGAGCATTCCCATATAAACAAAGCAAAAAGAAACGCACCCGTACAGGCAGTGACTGGCGCCCCCGCGCCGCACCACGCCGCGCCTTTGTACTTGCCTAGTTGCTGACTCCCGACGACACTGATGGGTGGCAACGGGCGTCAGTACCTACGGCCTGTCACGTCAGTGCCTACGCCTGGTCTGGCGCGGCATGGCCTATGAGCGGGCCGTCGGAACGCGACATAAGATGGGCAATCGTGCCTATAAAATTACAGGCACTGGGGATATTTCGACATTCTTTTCTTAATTCAACAACGCTTCACAAACTCTTTGATAATCGTGACGAGACTGCAAATAGTTACTTACCGTATAAAAATATTTTCAGTTTCAAAGCTTAAACGGTATTGCGTTACATACTGTTAGTAACAGTTGAAAATGTAGGTGAACAGTAGTAGTTTCGAAAATACAACCGAACGGACGATATGTGTATCTATCACACCGCTCTATCTTTAAAATCATAATTAGTTAGATTATAGATAATTACGTTGTTATTTTTATGGTGAATAGTTTGTATGCCTGTAATAAGTACATACAAAAATACTTCCTTAGTGCTCACTGGCGTTATACAAATAAGTCTTGTGCAAAATATCATGTTTCTAGACTTATAAGTTCTAGACGTAGCGGTTTTGGTTAATAAACAATGGTTTGGTTACTAAAATAACCAAAAAAATGATTTTTTAATTATGAGAATACGTAAAATCCCCAGTAAAAGGAACGAGCGCGCGCGCGTTTTTTGCTCGACGTTATACAAAAAATGTCAAGACCACAGCTCAGCTTAGAAGCTTAGAACAAAATCGTTCACTGCGCGGGTACCGGAGCTACAAAAGCGTTGTATTTTTGTGAGGTCTGAATCGTTTTAGTCCATTCGTTCAGTGTCGTGTCTAATGGATTGTGAGTGGAGGCGCTCGCGTGTGCGGATCTGTCTGTATTTCTGATTTTGGTACAAGTTAGGAGAATTTAATGATTAACAACAAGTAATAAATTAATTTAAATGTGCACACGATCATAATGACAATCAGAGGTTTTTGAAGGAAATTTCTTATAAAATTCTTCAAAGGTTCCGAAAAATACGTCTGCTCAGCAGCATAAATAACGCAATGACCGTGGCTGAACTGGTAAAATCAAAAGGCATTGCCATCGTAATTCTGCTACGCAATTATTCCGCTGATGAGGCCATTCTCACATAGAGAAAGAATGTCACAGAAACACATGCATACAAAAAGATAAGCTCACATAAAAATACCTGAAAACAAGACAGATTTTTTACCTACAGAAAGATAAATAGTCGGCAGCTGCACGCCGTGACTGTGACGAGAAGACTTCCACTCAGTAAAATGCTGAGATCTGTATTGTAATAGAGAGACACGAATAAAACCTGTTTGATTTACTATTTAATCATTTACATGCCTACTCGACAAATTGATTTTTCTAGAGAAAATATATGAATATTGTATGGGAGCCTTACATATAAACAAACATACATAAACTCACGCCTTTTTCCCAACGCCACCTGCTACAATCCTTACACACGCTTTTTACATCGTTTACGTTAATACGCGCTTGGAGTTTCTAAAGAACATCACTAATATGGTCGCTAGGTCCACTCACACCTGCCTTACCTTTTGTCAGCCACCCTTCATTCGTCCTCACAACGCGACCAAACCATCTAAGCATACTCTTTTCAATTTTTGTCACTTCATCTTCTTTAAACCCGCCCCTTTGTCTTATCACATCATTCCTCAGCCTTCGGCGCGCACGCCGCGCGCTCGCGCCGAACATACAGGACACCGTGCGGAATTAATTCAACAACATTGTGCTGTGATGTGATTATTCGTTGTATTTTTGTAAGATTTTTATTTAATTTAATGTAGATGTTTTTATTGTTTAGGTCTTTTTATTGTAAATAATATTTAAGCCGTGTTATCTATCAAATATACATTCATTCATATTCATACGTCAACAAGAGTTTTCTTCAACCTTCTGATACATCTTAAGTCCCAAAGGAACGCATGTCCGCATTTTTTTCTACTTTCATGCTACTTTTGTCACACCCATCACTCACTACCACACATAAGCGTAGGCACCAGCAGACTATTATGAACAGCCGTTGAGAGGGGAGGAGAGACTTGTAGAAATGTTTTCCTTAAAATCATTATAATGATTTAAAAGTTCACTATCACGTAGCATGTCCAGCATTTGTGTGGTTGTTATTAGCTGTGAGTTCATTTTTGAATCGCTATAAAACTACGGAGAAAATCTTCACACGTTCCAGGAAATAGTTAACCTTTGCCAAGTTTAATAAAATTGCAATCAAAACTTTAAACACAAAACACCATGACACGCTCCTTCTCATCCCTTAAATCGCACTACTAAGTTCGCAATGCCCTACTAAACACTTGCCAACTTTTACGAGCACTAAGCTCAATCTCTATCACAACAGTGCAGATACTATTTTCGCTTAACCCAGAGTCAAATGCAGTTTGTAATCGCTGCATTATCTAGTTCTTAAATACGATGAAAATGCCTTGTTGGGAACAAAATTCCGTTGGGAAAACTAACAAGCTGACTCAGCGTTTTATATAAATAAGGAATATGCTTTTCAAGCAGGAAAATGTTGGTATGATTTTTTGTAGGTAAAGTATTAATGAACTACAGTTATGGTTACGTGTACAGAAAAAGGGATTAACTGCCTCATAAAATAACATAACATCATACCTGTATTTTGCTATAAGGTTTGGCAGAGGACCACCTATAGTACGGTTAACGATTTAAAACAACTAACATATCCGGGACAATAGCTTTTATACCTACTACTGCCATTCTGACTGGCTATATTTTTCGATGACATAATCTAGGTAAACATATTTTTTTAGTTTTTCTTAATAGACGATAAACGAAAAGTAATGTGTGCAATAAAATCAAAAGACAATCCATTTTTTTTTATAAAATCTACTATAGTCTCTATTATTGCAGGTATCCGCTCCAACACATGTAACGGGTTCTACTTTTGCGTGACAAGTATATTTATTTACAAGTTATAACTAGGTTGATTTTACTTATGTAGATTCTTTTACATATTGTGAATGAGAGAACGTTGTAGCCCTACAGTTTTTATTCTTTATTTTCATTCCTCTAAGTACCTGGTACTTATTGACAGGCCTGCACTGTCCTCCCATTCCTATTATCACTGTAATTTGAAAACATTATAAAAGCCAATTATTTTTAAAAGGGTATCCGTGGAGTTTCTTGCCGACTCTTCTCCATAGGAAGCGACAAATTGGAACCGTGCACCTAGTTTCTGACGTTTCATAAGTGCCCTTGCAGGTTTATGTGAAATAAAATATTTTGATTTTGATTAAACATTTAATATACTTGTCTACAAATACTGCCTCGTTGATCTAGCGATTACAAGCACTCCTGCTGAGCATCAGGTCCTCGGTCCGATTCCCATGCAGGGCCCTAATTCTGTATGGTTATAATGACTCCCCGCGGAATCTTAACACGTTCAAATTACGTCAATATCGTATTTTGTAAAAAACTAATGTAGCGGTAAGGAATCGAAATGTCAAATTCTGTATGTTCCAAGACAATTTGTCGACAATTAGCAGATGTCGTGTGTGATCTAATTAATTGACGTGGTTTCGAAGTAAGGAATCGTTAAGCGGTCATAGTGAATTAGGCCCCAGGTCAGACAAACTGTTATTGGGTTTTTCCATCAGGAATTTCTCAATAGCAGCTTGCAGTGGCGTCTAAATTTGTGCCTAGTTGATGGCGATTGGCTCACCGCCGATGACATGGGACTTAAACATTACTGGCAGAATATAGGGTGTTACCATAGTTACACCTCTGCCTAACCCTTCGGGGAATACAGGCGTGATGTTATGCTAAGTTATATCTACAGATACATGGTTCGTTCCCTTTTTTCATACAAAAGAGTGTTTTTTGTATGAAAAAAGGGAAACGAACCATTTCGGTTGAAATTAAAGTTTATTATCATTAGCATAACCTAAGAACAGAGCCAAAATTGCCCATAAAATATCCTTTTTATTTTTACAACCTTTCTTTTTTCGCGCCTGCAAATATAAAAATGGAAGCAAGTAATGTAAAACCTACTTTATTTAAAAGATGCTCTGGGTTTTCCTTGATCCCTACCTTGTCGGACTACTTGAAGTTAAAGGTTTTGATATTTCTCATTGAACTTATAAACGGTAACTGACACCGCGACTCACGAGTTGTAAGTCGTAGGTTCAAACGCGCTTTAAAATGTGTAAATTGTTTGATCATCATAACGGTGAAGGAAAATATCGTGAATAAACCCGGCATGTCCCGCACTAACCCGCACTGGGCCTACGTTGTGGACGATGGCCCAATCCCTTTCACTGAGAGAAGACTTATGTCACAGCAGTAGGCATATTATAATTTGATTATGAATAAGATGATCGAACTTGTAATGCTGGCACCGTAGAAACTCAACTAACTTCTAAATAGCTGTCCGGCTAGGACCAAGCCCGGGGTCAACGGCGCGTTGTGTTCCACGCGCGCCTCACAGAGATGTCAGCACCAACTGGTGGGATCCGCAAGGGCCAATGCCTGCTAGGCGTGCGGGTTGTTCGAGAGAGATACCGTGGTCCCTGATACACATGCAACTGACCGATACGGGTGGGTTTTAGTCAGTAAAAGTCTGACATAAACGGCCCTCCTGCTCCACCCAGAGCGGGAGACGTTATTTGATGATTTCCCACCCACAAAAAAAACCCCTATGCCATAGAAATTCACTCCACATACTAAGCTACTAGCACTGCACCCACGACTTCGTCCGCGTAAAATGTATGAGTCATGTTACTCCGGAATAATGTAGCTTTCCATAGGTGAAAGGAATTTTAAAATCGGTTAAGGTGTTTTTGAGTTTATCTATTACAAACGACTGTACAAACAATTAAACCTTTCCTCTTTATAAATATTAGTCTAGATTTTGTGCAGAAAAGTTCTTAGATGGTTTTCGAGAATAGGTACATTTGGCCCCTCCTTTTCGAAACCTTCTTAAAAAAATAAAGATTCACAAAACTCTGCACCAACTAAGTCTAAAATCACAAACCTAAGCTATCTTTCAACTAAAAACTGTTCAATCAATTCAGATCACCCCACTGCATTTGGCAAACGCAGTCTGTCTGTGTGAAGACATTGTGTAAAGAAACTTTGAGGTTGGTGTCCTCGGGTCGTGGAGGTCAGAACCCGCTGGTATTCTGTTTCTTTTTTTCTAGTAATTACTAGGAGTGCTAATGAATATAGCAGATAAATAGATGCAGTAGGTTCAGTTTAAAAGATGCTTGGCAAAAAAAAAAAATAGGCGAAAAGCGCAGCTAACTTTTTCTTACGAATTGGTGCCTATTGGAACAGAAAAATAGGTACAGAGGTGATGCTTATTTCTAAAACAATCACTTCCAGCATACCTGTGGTAGGAGAGAAGATAAAGAGATGTATACAGCGTGTGTAAGAGTAAAAGGGAAAATAAACTACATTTATAATGAAAAACACTGCATTAATTTAACAAATAATATGGGAATACATTAATACCATAATTTCAAACTTACATACATACGTAAATAAATATCACTAAAATATTAATAACAATAATGTAATCTGCTTCAGGGAGGGCAACACTCGCCCTCGAGTGATGCGCTTTGTGAGACGGGCGTTCTCGGGGACTGATATCAGTCCTCAAGACTATATGTCCTGTGTCACAGAGCGCATTGACTTCCTGAAGCAGAAAGTGTGTGCATGGGCGAACCGTATTCGTAGGTACAAGCGGCGAGTAGACCGATACTCCCAGAACCGCACTTTCCAAAGTGATGAAAGGTGGGTATATAGAGCTTGGGAGCGACCGGACCAAGGTGTGGCTGACACGCGCCTACCAGATGATGATGCTATGTGTTCTTTTTGGCGTAGTATCTGGTCGGTGCCTGTCAGTCACACCGAAGGTGATTGGGCTCGGGAAGTCGAGCGAGCCTGCGATCCAATACCAGAAATGGGGGCTATTACCATCTGCCCCCAAGATGTAGCTCGTGCAGTCCGTCCATTGCCGAACTGGAAATCTCCAGGGCCGGACGGGCCCTTTTCTTGATTAAATGGCTCAAAAGGTCGCACGCTCGCTTGGCGGCTCAGTACTAGGTTGCTTTAGAGTCTGGTTCGCTACCCCAGTTTCTAACGACAGGAATAACCCACCTGCTCCATAAATCAGGTAGTACCGCGGAACCCAAAAATTATAGACCGATCACGTGTTTACCGACGGTCTATAAAGTTCTTACATCCATTTTGAGAGCTAAGATTTACAATCATATAGACAGTAACTCCATCATGTCTGTCTCTCAAAATGGATGTCGGAATGGGTCCCGCGGTACTAAGGAGCTGCTCCTCATTGATATGGCCATTAGCCAACAGGTTCGTCGTTCCCGAAAGGATCTTTCGACATGTTGGATAGATTACAAGAAGGCCTATGACTCGGTGCCACATACATGGCTCATGAGGGTGCTGGAGCTGTATAAAGTAGATACAACTCTCCGCACCTTCCTGATGTCATGTATGGGGCAATGGAGGACGGTTCTTCGATTTCCAGGATGTCGAAATATCCATGGGTGGCATATTTCAGGGTGACAGTTTGAGTCCGCTTTGGTTCTGTCTAGCCCTGAATCCTCTAAGCACACTGCTGGAGGATTCAGGTATAGGCTATCGGCTGAAGAGAGGTGGTCAGGTTATATCTCACCTCCTTTATATGGATGACCTAAAACTCTTTGCCCCCAACAATTTACAACTGATGGAGCTACTGAAAGTAACGGAAACCTTCAGTAGCGCCATCAGGATGGATTTTGGTGTGGACAAATGTGCGGTCATGCATGTAAAGCGAGGGAAGATTGTGGAATCCGTGGGAACCCAACTCTCGGATTCCATAAACCTTCGAGCCCTCTCTGCAGCCGAAACCTATAAGTATTTGGGTATGTCGGAAGCGTTGGGCATCAATGTTACTGACATGAAGCAATCGTTGAAGGAGCGCTTCTTTGGCCGCCTGAAGAAAGTATTCAATAGTCTTTTATCAGGCGGAAACAAGGTGCGCGCCTTCAACGGTTGGGTCATGCCGGTTTTGATGTACTCTTTCGGCATACTCAAATGGACTCAGACCGAACTCGACGCCCTGGATAGGAGGGTCCGTACGCTGCTGACTGCATATCGAATGCATCACCCACGGTCATCGGTAATGAGACTGTATATCCCGCGAAAGTGTGGAAGTCGAGGGTTCTTAAACGCTAAGACCCTCCACAATCGCGAGATATGCAGTCTCAGGGAATATTTCCTGGGAACCGACGTGGGGATGCATCGAGATGTGGTTGCGGTGGACAAGGGCCTCACCCCGCTCTCCTTGGCTAAAGAGAACTGGCGCAAGCCAGTAGTACTTGACACTAAAGATCGCATGGAAGTATGGCAGAGTAAGGAGCTTCACGGACGCTTTTTCCGGGTCCTACATGGATCCGATGTAGACCTACTAGCGTCCGTAGCCTGGCTACGTTTCGGTGACCTCTTTGGAGAAACCGAAGGTTTTGTCTGTGCAATTATGGACGAAGTTATGATGACGAACAACTACCGGAGATTTATTGTGAAAGACGGCACGGTTGACATCTGTCGGGCATGCCACCGTCCGGGTGAATCAATCAGACATATTATCTCCGGGTGTTCTCGTCTAGCTAACGAGGAATACTTGCATAGACACAACCTTGTTGCCAGGATTATCCACCAGCAACTGGCTCTGAAATACAGCCTTGTGGAATCAGAAGTGCCGTACTACAGGTATGTGCCCGACCCAGTTCTCGAAAATGGACATGTCACACTGTACTGGGATCGACCCATCATCACTGACAGGACTATTGTTGCCAATAAGCCTGATATAGTGGTGGTGGATCGACTACAGCGGCGTGCAATGATCGTTGATATAACGGTCCCGCATGACGAGAACCTCGTGAAAGCCGAGAAAGATAAACAAATCAAGTATCTTGACTTGGCTCGCGAGGTTGTCGACATGTGGGATGTGGACTCAGCGATCATTGTACCGATAGTCGTCACAGCCAATGGCTTGATAGCCAAGAGCCTCGACCAACACCTGAGGAGGCTCTCGTTGGGCAGCTGGGTCAAGGGCTTGATCCAGAAAGCGGTACTCCTGGACACGGCTCGCATTGTTAGGAGGTTCCTCTCTCTGGAGCCCTGACCGCCGGTAGCTTGGACCCTGTTCCCGATACCGGTGGGCTACTATTTTTTATATTTTTAAATGTTTTTATATGTTTTATATTCTAATATTTAAAATATAATTTATATGTGTTTAAGTTGAAATAAAGGAGATAATAATGTAAATAAAATAATACATACACAACTATGACGATGTGGACAGATAGTGTTCATTCACTCTTCTTTTAAAAACTGCAACAGTTTGGCAGTCCCTAATGTCGGGCGGAAGTGCATTCCACAACCGCACTGAGTGCACAGTGAAGGAGTAGGAGTAGAAGTCAGCGGAGTGGGGAGGAGACTTAGGGAGGTTTCGAAGATGCGACCTGCAAGGCGCATCTGAAGGACAGGCGTAGGAAAAGCGGTCCCGCAGATAGGAAGGGGTTTTAGGATTGTGAAGAAGGTTCAACAGCAGACACAGTATCCGAGAGTTCCTGCGAAGGCGAATGGGGAGCCATTTGAGTGTCTTGCAAAGTTAAAAACATGATCATACTTCTTAAGATTAAAAACAAAACGAATACAGATGTTCTGTAAACGCTCAAGTTTATTTAAAAGCTCTTCGGTGGCATCCAAATAACAGGCATCGCCGTAAATCGGTCGTAATCGGCGTTTTCTTGAACCCAGATGCGTGCAAAAAAAAACTAGTACTTGTTAAACATCATCTGGGGGCACGGTAGTGCCCCCGCCAACACAAGCCAAGCGGAGCGCAAGGGCACTAGCTACCTTTTCTCGAAGCGCTTCGTCGTTTTTTTGAACCATTATAACTTAGGTTTGGATTATACCAGATAAACAAAATTCTCGGGATATTTTGCCAATAGCGGACTTATTAAACTTTTGACGTTTGGTTACTATAAGAACTATTATATAAGAGAAAAGTAATGAACAGTGGACAAATTTTTCACCTTACGCCCATGTGAATATAGCGAAATGGTCAAGCCACATATTCTGACTAAGGTGTAGAGTTTGTGAAGTTAGGTCTTGTAGAGTTAGGGCGTGTAGAGTTCTAACTCTACACGCCCTAACTCTACAAGACCTAACTTCATAGACTCTACATGAGATCTGATAACTTTTTAACAGTGCGACTCATATGGTCTCGTTTTGACAACATTTTACATGCAAATGTATTTGATGAGATTGTGTTTTTCTTAATAAGCTTTCGCCCGCGGCTTTGCCCGCATGGATGTCGGAAAATATCCTACAGGAAAATACTATCGGGATTAAAGGACGCTAGAGAAATAATTCCGTGATACATTATTTCTACATAAATTTATTGGTTTACGCGGCGTACGAGAGTAAAATTCCCGCTAAGCATGATTTTTTCCGAAATCTTCAACAATCATTGTAATATTTCAGCCAATTTACACAGTGAATGAATTACATACCAACACCTTTGTCGTGAATCACTCCGTCGATTGGTGAACACCGTAAGAAAATCCAGTCGGTGGTTTTTGAGTTTATCGCATTCAAACAGACAGACGTAGCGGGCCCACCCAACCGCGTTTTTTTTTTCTTTTTCGTGTCGCATGCCAGAATTTTTTTTGTCCGAATAAACTTTTCGACGTCTTCAACAATCATTGATAGATTTCAGCAAAAAAACCTTAATTATACACCTAAACATTCCTCATTAATCATTCCGTCCATTGGTCAGAACCGTATGAAAAAAACAAGAATCATTCGGTCGTTTTTGAGATTATAGGCGGCAGTAACCTCATATTTTTTCGACTGATTTACAAATAATTTATTCAACAGCACATGGAGAAAACCTTTCGTCAAAAAATGTTGACCTACTGATGATTATTTTGTACTGTAGAAAAATTCATGTATTTTTTTTCTGTTGAATTCCTAGCCGTATTAGTATTGGGAAAATATTTTATTTTTTTGTTGGAAAACAATTATTTTTCTTTGTTATCTCTCACTGCATTACCAATCTAGCTGTCTAGTCACAAATTGGTCTCATATGTTTTCTTACGTCTAGTAAATATGCTTTGAGGCAAATATATCTTGAAAATGTTGAACTTAAAGAGATTAAGGGTGAGTATTTTTGGCTTACAATATTTAGAATGACGTTGCTAAATAAATTAGTGTAAGTATCAATAAAGTAAACAGGTTAATATTATAAGATTGTTCAAATAATAGGTATGTTTTTTCTCTACGGCGCTACAATAAAGACAAGGTTATGTTTATTCCCAAATTATTATAATTACGGCATTGTTAGTCTTCTTCAAGCTTTTTACTTACGCATTTTTGGAACGAAGTTCTTTAACGTTGCTTGTGATATTAGTAAACTGCTAGAAATCTTCACGTTACGAAAAAGAGCTATGCCTCCTCTGTGCGAGTTTTTTTCTCTCTCTCTGTCTGTTTATTTTAGGTAAGGTAGAGAAAGACAGACAGAAAGATATAGTTTTCATAGTTCCCGGTGGTTTGAAGCCAATAGTGAGGTCAAAATGAAAACCAAGCTATTAAAACTTTCAAAAGTTTCGACATGGGTGTCGTTTTTATGGTTTTTGAGGGTGCTAAAGCCGACAAAATAAAAATCATAGATGGCAACAACTTTATAAGAACTTCTAAAAACGCATACTTACTAGTTGGCTGTATTGAAAACGCATATTAAATTCACACTTTTTCGCTCTCTTTGTATTTTATTTTTACGAGTGTATGTGCGTACTATCGCGTAACGAACGAACTTCGTTCCTGACGGTGGTCCCCCGACTGCAATTTTTTGGGAGTTATTATATTGGGGAGATATTTTTTTAATGGGAGTTATTACACCAGTACCTACATGTCACTGTTTAATAAAGCCAATACCAGAGGGGCAGTCCCCATATTTAAAAAAAACGGCTGCATTCTAACCCCTGAGTCAGTCTGTCGAAAATAAATCTAATTTACCTACATTTTTAACAAGCATTGAGATTGATTGTTACTGATGTATAAAATTAGATTTTGGACTTGTTCAAATACAGAAAACGACCTAGTGGTGCCTACTTATATACCTCTGCGCCACGACGATTTTCATTATCATACCAGCTAGATAACTGTAACAGATGATAATAATAATCCGCTGTTACGAAAACCGCTTAACGCTAAACCTGAATGCTAAACATAACACCGAGTAAACCGTGCAAAAGATTACTTTAATCTCAGCCGAAAATACCTTTTCACCCAGATTTTTATACCTAAAATTCGGATCCAACCCCTATTTAGTACCTCCTCAACACAAAATATTGTGGTCCAGAAGGTCGGCTCCAAACAACAAGCGAAAACGCGCGCACACATAGACACGCTTCACGTACAGTGAGTGCATGCGCACTCGCGACTGGCTCTTGTTTGAGATCACCATACGTACGCGTCTGTGTGCGTGAGCCTGTTTCGGCTCTTTGAATGAAGCCAGCCTTCTGTTTCTCTCTATTTAATGTTAGTACCACCCCTACTTAGGCGACGCCTTATCACCGGTTTCCGGTACAGTGAGCATTTCGTAATTAGCAGTATAATTATTTACCGTTGGAAATATACGGTCTAAACGTTTGGAAAAAGTGTATCTTTAGTAGTGGTGGATAAAAATTTGCTTTGGCTGAGTTTGAATGGAAATGCTTTTGCTTTTGAGAAAAATCAAGAGAGCGATGTCAATGTAATGTATTTTTTTCTGAGATACAGGGTAAATTTTTTACCAGTGCGCAAACTATAACCATGAATTCAGCATATCATTCTAGAACCACTAGTTTGGAAATTTTACGTCGGTTATACAAAACAAAATCAGCTGTTTTATAGAAAAGTGCAGTACCTACGCTGTCAAAATATATGAAACAGCTGATTATTATTTTTTGTATAACCGACGAAAACTTTCTACGCTGGGGAGTCTAGAATGATATGCTGAATTCATGGTTACAGTTTGCGCACTGGTCAAAAATGTATCCTGTATAATATTTTCTTACTATCTTTATATTTTTATTTCTGAATGAGCCTACTTTTAATCTGGATCGATGGAAAGCGATGGATTAAGTCTATAATGGAACGAGCGTGCCCAAGATGCTTGTTCACTCTAGCTTTGAAGCCAGACGGGTTAAATGTGTGCGCATAATGAATGCAGTGAAATGAGAAGAAGCGCTGAGTACGACTAGTCAGGATATCAACCAAGTGTGGGTGGTACTCTGTAGTACGTCTGGTAGTCCGGTAGTAAAAGAGCGATGATGGGAACTGTTCGTGGAGCTCCTGCGTACACTCTCCGGATACTATGTAAAGTTGTAGTGTTATTCTAGAAGAAGGCATCAAATATTTCAGTCTGTAGCTTCGACTTAGCTTCTTGCATAAGTGATAGTTCATAGACAGACTTAATGCCTGAGGCATTCGGTATAATATAATGAAGGCAAATTTTCCAGCAGTTGTTTATATTATAATAATGACGAATAATTTCGGGCCAGAATTGAGTTTATACGTAATGATTAGAATATTAAGGCTTAATAAGTTTTGGTGGCTTGAACTCTTCATGCCTCTGAATTTCAAATTATCCACGTAGTGGTGGGACCCAAACAGGTATACGATATTATCTATTTCCATAACTTTACAAACTCACATTCACATCACAATTGCTCCGACACACGAAAGTGATACAAATACATAAATATAATAGTAGATATAATGTGAATCAAATCGAATCGAATCGAATTTTCATTAGTATCGAAAATCGTTCGAATACACTCGTCTCTCTCGATTCAATCTCGTGCGTTTCGACTGCTATTGGTTGGTTCTGATTGGGTCCAAGGTTTGTTAGCTGTTCGATTAAAGTTAATTGGTTTTGAGGCAATTAAGAGAGTGTCTAAGGGTCTATCTTAAACATTTTCTTAAATACTGAGTGTCAAAGAACGTTAATTTTCATCTGTATTTAGATTTTTTTTTGAGGATGGGAAATCATCAAATAACTTCTCCCGCTCTGGATGGAGCAAGAGGGCGTGTCAGAGTTTTACTGACTAAAAGCCACCCCTGTTCTTTTAGTTACCTGTGTGCCAGGGGCCACGGTATCTCTTTCGAACAACCCGCACCCCTGCAGGCATCGGCCCTTGCGGACCTCACCAGTTGGTGCTGACATCTCTTTGAGGCGCGCGTGGAACACAACGCGCCGTCGTTCCGGGCTTGGTCCTTACCGGACAGCGAGCTACCTATTACTTGCCGTCCGATCAGTATTTAGATTAATATTCTATTGATGAAAATATATTATTTTAGACATTATTGGTGAAAACTACCATGAACATACATGCATATAAATATAAACTCGTTAAAAATAACTAACATCGTAAAAAACCAGTTTGCTTTATGAAATGAAAGACTTTATCTTATAACGATTTGATATCAGAGCTTTTTTTCTGACGCCACGAGTTTGTTCATGCAATTTTTGGGTCAGTTAATGCTACTCGATTTATTTACTGCATCACATAAAAAGGCAGTATTTTTCCCCCACAGGTAGAGAAGACCCAAGCAGAACCTAGCAGGCATCTATCAGGTAATTAATTAATTTGCGACTCGACATCTGACCGGCCACAATTGCTTTCGAATGACCGTTCATCATTATCGATCATGATGAAATTCAATGCATTTGTAAGTTTGTACAATTTGCTCATTTTCGAAGTCCTTGTGATTCTGCCAATGATGTGGCTGTTTTGTTGCTTTATTGGCGAAATTGTGCTGATATACACCGTGACATTTTAGTCGTCTTACAAAGATGGTCCACTCAATGTATCCGTCATAACATACCTCTAGGCGCGATTAAAACATTGTTACTATTAATTAAGATAATAGATACAAAGAAAAATAATGAATGCTTCAGAATTATGAAACACCCTCCCTGTTAATAATGTATACGTATCAAATGGTAGAAGATATCTACCTACCTACCATTACATTCCATCATTAATTCCATCTCCATAACAGGATGTTTCAAACTACGTCATTCGTCTTAGTGATATTTTCATGTTTTTGATTATGCAAAAGTTAAAAATATTTTTTTTTATGGATGGTAGTAGATAGCAGTCATTGGGTACATGAAGTGGGCTGCCGTTGTAAGACAACTAAAATGTCACGGTGTATTTTGAGCAAAAAATTTGGTAAATGATAAAGGATAGCGGGAGGTGATCTCTCATTAATGCAATAAGCAGAAGCCATGCTCGTAAATTAACTTGCCATAAAGTAGTTATAAATAAATGGACCTTTCTAAATTATCAACGTTTTACAAAAGAACAACATTCAAAACTTTCTTAAATGTGCTCCTTTTTTGTTTCTCGAACATCATCAGCCTGGGCCATTGCACGATAATCGAGCTCAATGGAGCTCGATTCTCGGCAATTCCCATACAGCTACTACTAGCCACCCTATGAAGATCATCGCTCCACCTAGCCTGGGGGCTACCTTACCTTTGCCAATTCGCGGTCTTCACTTAAGAACACGGCCACCCTAACGGTCATCGGTTCTACACCTAATATGGCCGGTCCATTGGCACTTCAGCTTGCTTATTCTAAGAGCTATGTCGTTAACTTTGGTTCTCTGCCGAATCGAAGAGACTTGGAAGTTTGTTCCATAGCTTGCCAAGCAACGTTGAATTTATGGACCAGCTGTTCCGTGTCCAGCTGTACACATTTTGGCTCCGTAGGTCATCTTCGCACAAACTGATTGAAGACCTTAGTCTTCAGGCTCTGCATGATACGCGACGAGAAGACTTAACAAAGCTTCCCAAAAGTTGTGCAGCCCAGCTGAATTCTTCTGTTAGTCCCTCCTCTTCCTTCTCAAAGTTGTTCTTGCCAACCTGCAGTTTGCCCAAGATAAACGTACGATAACGTTCTCGAACAACAACGTTTTTGTTTCGCTTAAATTGATTACAAGCATAATGTCCAGAGATTTCGATATAACACTTAGAAATTAATCATTCTACTGAACATAGTAAGTCATGCAAAAAATAAACCCCATTTTCCTTTGGTTGTCACAATCTTCGACTAAGTCCGTACATCTTACGATGTCTTCCGTACATTGGAACTTTGCCCCGGAGCTACGAATATTATTACTTTGTATTAAACACCAATAATGTAATAATATATAATGGTGTATTTCTTATTAAAGACTAGCGACTTTGCTACGTACAGATCTTACAACTTTAGAAAATATCAAGATTTTTTTATAGTAGAAACGTTAATTATTAAAGTTTTCCGCAATAAATTCTTCAAATCATGGTGAAAACCGCCACAAAATCCGTTGGGTTGATTGGAAGAACAACGCGTCCACCCAGACAGACACTATAAGTGACTCCATTTTATATACCTACGTTTAAACAGATAGAATAGTTATGCTATCGTCACGTCGTTAGTTACTTGTTGATGCAAAAATAGATTTTTTATAGTAAGAAGATTTAGAGTAGGCAGCCTAGGTAAAGGCTGACCGTTTTTTGACAGTGCCTTACCTGACCTTAATTGTGTCTTCATTCTATACAGCTTTTGTTTGTACAAAATGTCAACAATAGGTATAGCTTTTTGCGAAACTATGCTAGGGTTGGTTTTTAGTTCGAAAAAATATCTCTTTGAAAGCATTTACGGAACAAATTGAAAATACACAAAAACCTATTAAATTGTAGAATATTTAGCTGCCCAGAACCAATATTTTCACAGTATAAAATAATGCTTGAAACTGTTCCAGCAATATTTTACCTTAAAAATATTGGATTCACTGGTCTTGAAAAAATAACTTTAAAATTAGACTTCTATAAAAGTTCAAAGGTCAAAATAACGTAGGTGTAAAATATTTCAAAAGTGTTAACGTCAGAAACAAAAAAGAACCAAGTAATCATCTGGACTTAACTTTTAAATAAATAATTTTGTAAGTTAAGGTGACATTTTATTTTCATAATTTAAAAACGACTAGTCATAAAATAATAATATGTACATGTGTATAAAAAAATAAAATAATGATCAGGCATCAGAAAATACAGACCGCATCGTCGTCAATGGGAAAAGTGCCCAAAAGGCTGGCAGCATTGCCACGTTTTATGGCAATGCCGAAAAATAGGCCAGCACTTTGGTCACGTAAAGAGTTGACCATTGTTGTAAGTTGTACAAACAGCCAAAGCTATGGAAATGCGGAGTCTCCTAACACAGGCGCCGTCATGCTTTAAAGGAGGCTCCAAATCATAAACTGATGTAAACTAGTTGGTACATAAATAAACATTTTGTATTTTGTATTTAATGCGAACAAAGTTGCTGGTAAAACCTACTAAAACTTATTACCATATCCATCCAACATATCCATAGCTGCCTGGTTCTGTCCACTAGCCAGACACATTAATCCAATGCTGTTTGCATTGTGCCTTTATTATGCGAGCGGCGTCTGTCCGTCTAGTAATACAAGTAAGACCATAATAATATGCCGATGGAGATTTATTCTTTTTAGTTTGTTTACTGGGAAGATTATGTGGAGTGTAGGGTTGAGAGTTTTGGACACAAGGGTTCTGAGATACTTGAAGGAAACTCTTTGTATTGATAGCATATAAGATTATTAATGAACAACGTATTTAACCCGCACTGGATCCGCTTGATACGTGGTGGTATTACCGTATCTTTAACAATAAAAAGGTGTTGCCAAGTTTGTTTCGTGTCAAGAATGGTCCCATCCTCGGTCACAGTGTCAGGCATAGTTTTAGGTTTTCGCAATATAATATTCTCAGTGGAGTCCATTTTTGTATCCGTTTAATGGCATTTGGATAGTTAGGTATTTAACATAACTGCGAAATTCTATGAGGAATTGTAATGTTTTATTATAAGTAATGGTCGCCCAGTGGCCGAAATTTGGCTTATTATTACAAACTTACCATATAGTCGTACTCCTCCGTCCGCGTAATTTTCGTAAAAATGGGTAGATAGTTTTGCTACACGTATTATTTTTTAGATTTTATTTTTTATTAGATTATCTTATATTACATTACATTATATTATATGCAAGTGGTAATCTATAATGTCATTTCGATTAATTTATACCCTACTAGCTTTTGCCCGCGGCTTCGCCCGCGTGGAGGTCGAAAATTATCCCACGGGAGCGTACTACCGAGGTAAAAAGAATTCAATGTCTCTCTCGGTTATACACTATCTGTGTGCTAAATTTCAACCAAATCCGTTCAGCCTTTTTTGCGTGACTAAGTAACAAACATCTAAAGTACTACTACTTACACATTTATAATTTATTAGTAGGATTAAATGGAAATTATTAAATAACCGGAATGAATACATTTTATCTGCCATGCCTTCTAAATCCAGACTTGGTGTTATTTTACTTAACATGGTACAAATGTTACTTAAATGTTCCATCTATTCAAAATGGCTGAGAAGGGAGTTCCGATTCATGAAACCATTTTCCCCCATAAAAGAGAGCACCAAATAAACGGAAGCAAATAGAAACAAGTGCCAAATTTCGTCTTTAAGGGGCATCGTACACCATAGACTATTTGTGCGACTGAGCTTGCCACAAACAAAAACAAAAATTTCTGTGAGCCTGCGACAAACAAAAACAAAAATTTAACTTTGTGTGACGAGCATTTGTCCCGTAGCATGTGTTGGTTTATTTAATTCCATAATGTCTATACATCCAAGCTTTTATAACATAGCATAGACATAGGTGCACCTTCAGTCCACCCACATTTTGCTAGGCATGCTTCCCAAGCAACGGTAGGGCTGATTGTCACCATGGGGCACAAATCTGAACTCTGGACTGCTGTTAAGAGATTCTAGACGTCATTTAACTTTAAAAGGTTATTTTAAAAGCCTCTTTACTATATAAAACACCTGAAAATCATAGTAGAGACACACGACTTTATACGGCGACTAAAAATTTATTTGCGTTTAAAGATATGACCGTCAGTCTGCGCTCGTCACTGAAACTACCATAAAGAATATGCGTTCACACATAAATTCATCACACTGCAATACACCAAATATTGGGCCAAGGTCGATGGTGTTTGCCAAATGCTGGTTACACATAAAATATGTGAGTCTGTATCAAAAATGTTACTTATTCCTTAACATTTTCCTGTTAGCATAAACTTTGTGTGCAAACAACTTTTGTAATGACAGCCATGATGTATTCTAGTTTTTTTCTTCTTTGAAGACGACTTGTTTTATGTATTGTTTATGTTTTTCTTGAGTTGAGGAAAATTCGTAAATGATGGAGTGAAGTTTGTAGGGTAAACAGGGATAGTTCCGAAAAAAAGTAGTTTTTGTGAACTGGGTCATTCTATATAAATAATGGTTGATAATATGACACATGGTAAATGTTTATTTTATTTACCGTTGCAGGCAATGTATTTCTTAAAAGGTAGTTTTTAACCGACTTCAAAAAAAGGAGGAGGTTCTCAATTCGTCTGTATGTTTTTTTTGAATTTTTTATGTTTGTTACCTCATAACTTTCGACTGGGTGAACCGATTTTGATGATTTTTTTTTTATTTGAAAGCTCGTGCTTCACATGTGGTCCCATTTCATATAGATCTGATGATGCATTTCGGAGACAGACAACGGAACTCTTCAAAAAATAACAGTAAATAAACCGCGATTGCTGCTATCGCATAGATATGCATTGTTTTGACCCCAAGGATGATGACATTTCGAATTAATGGGGTAGGTAACTAAAAAGTGAAAAATAAAAACTTTTTCCAAAAAAAAACAACCGATTTCCGAAAAAACACTACAAAGTGAAAAATAACTTTAATTTCGGAAGGCGGTGACAAAAAATTTAAATACATATCCAAAGTCACCGCCTTCCGAAATTAAAGTTATTTTTCACTTTGTAGTGTTTTTTCGGAAGTCGGTTGTTTTTTAAATATCATATTATCATTTCATTATTATTTTTTTTTTTCATATTAAGTCCATTTATTGAGATTTTATTAAAAAAATACTAGGTATGTTGCAGCCTTTTCTATAATTTATTTACCGTAACGAAGCTTGTATTGTCATGTTGTTACGTCATTACTTTTTTCCAAGCTTTCCTTAACCATTATTTCTTTAGGTATGCTGCCGAAATAGTAGCGAAGTAAAAATGAAAATGTGAAACCAAATGTTTATTTTTATTTATGTAGATATTTTAAGGGGACACTAGTCACGGGCTCAAACTCACGGCCTAGCTAAAAAGAACGCTGTTTCAGCCGGCATCGTGTCCGACAGAGACAGTATCAGTGATGAGCAGTTACACGCTTGTCTACATGCACAACATTATTGAGTGAGACGCAGGAACATTTACAGTAAAACGGGCGCGTTAAAAATAAAGAAAAGTCCTCCGGAAGATCGAGTTTTATGAAAAAACCACTGCGTAAATCAATGATCAATAAAGTTCATTGAAATTTTCGACATTTGAGCTTTTTTACACTTCTTATATTACTTAAACACGCCCAAAATTAGCATGCAAAACGAATCTTTCCTGGCTCATAACTTTTTAATGGCTTTTTATTTTAGTATTCTGTTTCCACACAGACAATATTAATAATAAGACAAAACCATACTACGTTTGATTTTTTATGTACATTGTCG
This sequence comes from Polymixis lichenea, assembly GCA_949091785.1. Taxonomy (NCBI): domain Eukaryota; kingdom Metazoa; phylum Arthropoda; class Insecta; order Lepidoptera; family Noctuidae; genus Polymixis; species Polymixis lichenea. The sequence goes on from OX420948.1 coordinate 1,811,952, forward strand.
AACAGTGGAGTAATACACTCCCGAAGTTTGTATGGAAAAATGTCGACTAGATTCACCTTCAGACACTTTTAACGTCAACATTTTAAAACTAGATTGCTCCGTGTAGCTAGATAAAGGACTAATAACTAGCTCTGCGGAATAAGTACGAAAGACTTAAAAATATAGTGCTATCTAGGAGCCCTGTCATGTCTAGATTAAATGGGCCAATGTCGTTGCAATTTCATTACAACAACGCTGAAAATGAGGTCCCTACTCGCATTAGGTTATTCGCATTGTATACCTACTGTTTTACCCAGCGATCCGCCCCTGCTTTGCACTGGTGCGAGGCGCAACTAAATTAAATATTAACGACACAAACCTTCAATTCTTAATAATGGTGAAAACCACATCAAAAGTCGTTGTGTAGTTGAAGATCTAACCGGTATTTTAGACAATGTAAGCCCAAAAATGCCTTACATCTACCAATTCCGATTTCGTGTGGTGCCGGGCGTAAATAATATCACCATCCCATCTCTTCCCGTTGGTGTTGTAGGAGGCGACTAAGGGACTTACTAGAGAGTGGGCAGCAGCGTTCTCTATGCATTTTACCACCATACTGCGATCGCCAACCCGCCTGCCAAGCGTGGCGATTATGGCAAGCCCCCGCCCCCAAATTGGGGAAGGGCTATGTCCTCATGTGGACGTATTCCAGCTGAAATGATGATAATAATCTACCAATTCTGTCGGTAGCCAATGTGTCGCTTCCAATACATTTATGTATTTGAGTCTAGTGCTGTATGGAGCTCTGCTTACCATAATACATATTTAATGTTGTGTTGACTGAGTGTGGACATATTTTCTTCTGGCCCGTATTTCACAGTTTATTTTAGATAAACATTAAATTTTGGTATATTGTGTAGTTCCTGATTCCATAGCGCTCTAGCAAATTAGAATGACGATGTAGTTATTTTGATAAAGGAAATTGATGTGCAAGAAATTACATTAAATAGAAACGGAAGTTAGCCAATTTAAAATCTTCTGTCGTGTCGCGACAAACAATTAATTGAAAAGCTAGGTGTTAGCAGAATTGACTGCCTAGGGTAGATCTGGTGTATTTTAATGCACACAATTAAAGTAACTTCACTAGCCTACTTTCGATTTCTAATCAAATACACGCAGCATCTAACGCCCCAGCCTTCACAAAACTACCAACAACAAAAAGAGACAGTATCTTATCTCGACAATAAAAACAAAATTCCGCTGCGAGTCTCTCGCTGAATGCAAATCGAGTATCCAGCGTTAGAACCCGGCTTTATATATAAACTTATTGCATATTTTTGCATATACGCTACAATGTATTAAATTATATTAAAGTTCTTTGAAGAAAATGGGTCAGGGAAGCAAATTTGATGCTAAAACGCGGCTTGGGAAGATCGCAGCGCGACAGAGATATACGGTTGAGGTTGAATTATGGTGATGCAAAGTGGTTTATACTTAGTACTGGTTAAATCTGCGGTCTAAATATATTTAAACAACATTAATAACACGGTATTATGCCTGTATTTCTCGAAAGGGTATGCAGAGGCATAATATTTTCCACATACGTAATAGGGTGAGCCTGTTGCCGCTGGCTAGGCATAAATTATGCGGACTTTGGGTTGCTCTCAAAATTTTCTGGCGGAAACGGCCAATATCAGTTTTGGATTCAACCCTGAACCCTCAGCCACTCTTACTTGCGAGTACTAAGAACAAAGAGGCAGTCAACAAAAAAAAAACCTTCCCCCGCTACACATATTGTCCGAAAAAGGTATGTTACGTGGCATGAGTTAATGAGAAAATTACACTTAAAGTTAAAACCAAAGGCATATAATGCTCCAAAAATATAATAATCAGAACCTCAAACCCTCATTTTACAACTTAAAAGCAAGTGCAGACCCTCCTCACGATGTATTTCAATTTCAAACGCAATCAAGGATAATATAAAAGAGCTGGATCACAAACGACACTTAATTACTTTCAACAAGGTCCCCGCTATAAGTGCGTAATTGTGTTTAATATTGTACCCGTCGTTGGCCGTAAAATAGATAGGTACAGAAGGTAAGCTGCCCAACAGGGTGTAAGGGACATCGTCACGCAGACGGGTACCACGTATTTAGTACATGATTTTGAGCCCGCCAGCTGCAGTGTTGAAACTTTTCGTCTGATATTAAAAGAAACACTTTTACAACATATTTCGCACTGCACAGCACGTTTTCTTCGATTCTCCCCGCTCAACCGTCACGATATCAATCACCTCATCTTTCATTTTCATCCCGCACACAATCTTCATCTTTGGTCTTCCTCTCCCTCTCCATTTCTTTGTCATATACGTTCCATCCTTCTGATGCCCATAACAAGATAAGCGATTCCCTTTGAACTTTTCTGTCAGTGGCGCCACTCTCAAAGTTCCTCTTATATACTCATTTCTTACTTTACGGTACGGACCGGTATTTTTGGAAGCCAGTACCATTGGCCTTGGCGGATACCGGTAGAGTAGTACCTGTACTATTGGTATTTCTAACCAGTATCGGTACTAACGTGGTACCATAAAAATATTTCCGTAAGTTAGAGTAAGAAAACAGATAAAGAAAGTAAAAAGTATGGTAAATAGGCATTAGAAAAATAGCTTTAAGATTGCCAACCGCACGAGGTAGCTACTTGTTAGATGGAGTACCGGTATCCGGAATAAACCGGTCCCCAGGTACCGAAACGACAAGAACCGCTACTTACCGGTACAGAACCTTTACTTTTGGTACCAGTTGCAAACCCAGCTTCACACAAATCTACAGCTTAGGGACGGCTCCTATGCAGCGAGCGAAAACATAGACACACATACACACGTGTATAACATGCACAAGCGCAGTCGTAACTGGCATTCGATTGACATTGCTGGACGTAGGTAGAATCTATGCGCCTGTTTTTGCTTGATGTATCTTTGAAGCCGGCCTTCTGATCATTTTGTGTTCTGGCTTTGAAAAAGAGTCTAAGACGTTTTCAGCAAAATTGTTCTATCTAGTGCTCATTCTAAGAACAATGTCTGCCTTTAAAATAATCATCTTTAGTAGCTCTTCAGTTATAAGAAAGTTATTTGAAATTTCGCTTATTTCATAACCAACTTCAATTTTCTTAATGTCATAGTAACTAGGTTATTTATAGAAGTACTTGATTTCTAGGTCAAGCTGGAAAGAGTTTCTATAGTAGGACGAAATAAATGTTATTTTTATTTTGAATCATTATTCACAAGATTTAATATAAGTCCGACATCCGCAACCCCTCTTGACCAAGTATCTTGGCCAGTAATATTTACTATCTTCAAAGGAGTAAAACGTTTGTTAAGATTTAAAGTAGAAATGCGCAAAATGTGTCAGTAAAAATAAATGAATGAAGTATATCTTTTCGCATAACGAAGTAGTCCATTCATTTACTTCAGTACTGCATTTAGTTCAGCTAATTAGAACGAGTCTTTAACATATATGATACCAACAGTGATTGACAAGTTACGACAAATGATGCACTTCACTAGTTCAGTTTTGTAAGTATGTCGATTTTTCTTCATACTTTAAACAGGTTTAGGACTGACAACCTAGAAATATGAATTTAAGCAAAACTATTTTTGACGTGACAACGTCTTATAATTCGATGGAGTCGGCTGTACGCACGAAAAACCATGACTCATGCGGCGTTACCTCGCTCTGAGGCGTTCCATTTAAGGCTTGAAGTGCAAGCGAGAGCGCGGAACGAGCGACAAAGAGGCACAATCGGCCTCCGCGTTCGGCAGCGTTCGACATCTGTCTCTCTCCTACTTGAGTGAGCGTTGCGTCCGCGTGGACAGCTGCTATACAATAATACATTTACATGGTTTCGTTTAGTATGAAGTGCAGTGTAAAGTGAATGTGGTGTCAATTGTTTATAGCAACGATAATTGCGGCGATAAAGGTAATGATTCTTTCGATATTAAATATATGTTCAGTGATATATTGTCGAATATTCGTGCTTGTTTAAAAGTTGTAAGTAAATAAAAGTTGTAAAACAATTGCTCAACGCACATTCATACTTGTAAAAACTATGTACATTGTAAAAAAAAAAAAAATATTGACATAATTGTATTTATGTGTACAAATAAATGTAACTTGATCAATTCAATTGCGATTTCCATTTACCTACTTCTCTTTATCCGTACAAAATATCTATCAAACAAATAAAATTGAAATTTTCTTTTGAAAAATGCAACCATTCCATCAGTATTTTCCGATAATCCGACTTTACAGACAAGCGATTTTTTATTAAGTAAGTAGTATGTTTTGTTTTTTTGTAGTTAGAAATGTTTGTCTAGGCCGGCCGGCGTATTTAAAAATTGAAATCGCGAAAAGGAAGACTGAACTAAGTGAAGTAGAGACACATTTGAATGACTACTGATTGAATGATAAGTTAATTTCGTGCTATGAAGCAGTTAATTTCCTTCAATCGATCGCGAACTACCCATGTCTAATGTAAAGCTAGTGTCTAACATACTAATAATGTTTGGAAAAAAGACAAACGGGGATCTATCCGACTTGTGAAAAAAAGGTTCTCAGTTCGTCAAAATCTTTTTCTTACGCATAATAAAAATCTATTTGCATGCTTATTTCCTGGAAGATTTCTACTATAGGGAAGACCGAGGTTTGTCTGATTTCAAGAATTAGAAGAGGGTTCTTTGATAATCGTTATCATCATAATCAACCTGTCATGTTCCCACTCTCTGTGAGAGGGTTTTTTCTTGGGTGGGAAATCATTAAATAACTTCTACCGCTCTGGGTGGAGCAGGAGGGCGTGTCAGACTTTTACTGACTAAAACCCACCCGTGTTCCTTCAGTTGCCTGTGTGCTCGGGGCCGCGGTATCTCTTTCAAACAACCTGCCCCCCTGGCAAGCATCGGCCCTTGCGGGCCTCATCAGTTGGTGCTGACATGTCTTTGAGGCGCGCGTAGAACACAACGCGCTGTCGACCCGGGCTTGGTCCTTACCGGACAGCGCGCTACCCATTACTCACCGTCCGCAAGCCCGCGCCTACGGTGACCGGGAATCAGCCTGGGATTCGCAACGACCAAGGCGTCTCCTGCGGAGGCTACGGCCGTGAGGGCGCATGTACTGCCTCTCCCTCTCGTGCGCCGCCTCCCTCTTTGCGAGCATTACTGCTTCGCTGAAGGAAGCGACGGCTACCCATGCACTCTCGCTCCGTACCATGGCCTGAACCAGGGCCGGACGCAAGAGATCGCCGCCACCGATCGCCTCTACGAGGACACGGCGGTACTTCGCCCAAGCCGGGCAGACCTCCGCCGTATGCTCCACCATGTTCTCAGGGCGATCTTCGCAATGGAAAGACCCGGGCGTTTCCTCCCGCCTTATCCGAAACAGGAACCTACCGAAACAACCGTGTCCTGGTGAGGACTGCGTCAGGCGGAAGGTGATGACGCCGTGCCGCCTCTCAAGCCACTCCTCAAAGAGGGCACTTACCCCCGCAATCGTGGCGTGCCCATCTGTGAGAGGGGTTGGGTCATAATAAATCACGCAGACCCAATACAGTTTGGCAGTTGTCACATGTCTTCGATTTTTTGGTACTGGGACATGCCTGTTTCCACATGATGTTTTCTTTCACCGTTTTGTGACCAGTGATAATGATATTAAATGCATAAAGTAAAATGTTTGCTTGGGTTATGACTACAACACGACCTACAACTTTTAAGTCGGATATTCATAAGAATGTCCAAATTGTGTTAACAGTCGTACTATTCTAAGACCAGCTAGTGGCCAGTCTACCGTCTATAACTCTAAAAAGACTTATTCCTTCTAGTTAAGTAGCTACTAACTCTAAGTACAGTGATTACTGAGAGTAGCCAGTCTTTTATATTGTCTCTTTTAGAGCCTAAAAGATAGACAATAAACGAAAAACTTTCACAGGCCTGGCAATGCTAATTTGATCATAAAAACTTCATGAATTTTGTGATCAAGTTATCATAATTATTTCTATATAAAATCAAAAGGATCACGCACGCACGGCCATACGATAAAAAAAAAACGCTGTGGAATGTTGATATTATTTTGTAAACAACCAAATCGTCGGGGCGGATACTCTCCGAAACTACACATTAAAGATGCTTTCCGAATCGTGCTATAGTCGATTTCAGCGTGCTTACACCCGTTCTGAATTAGCCTTAGCGCGATAACTATGCCCCACGAATTGTTATAAATGACATCATGACATGGGACATCTTGCAATAACGCTAACCATGCCCTAAATCATATCATATCGTGAGCGCTGTCAATTAACACACGTGGCATTTTCAAAATAATAATTGTTCTCTAACTACAGTCGCCACCTAACCATGGAAGAAGTATTTAAGAATATAAGAATATAACTATTTCATCGGTATCTATGATGCTGACATTAGTAGACACTAATAAATCTATCAGCTATTTTCTCGCCTTTGTTCTTTGTGGTGTAAACAAGTTATTTATGTTTATAGGCTTTGACGTTGAGCGAACACAGTGAGCGCATTCACGGCCGTTCGGAATTGTTGACAGCTCTCAGTTGTCTTAATCTTGATATCTAAATCAAATTACTGATGTGAACGCTGTATACGGAATGTAAGCATCCTAGGAGTTCCGCTTTTATGCAATTTATTGGCTAAAGTGCATGTCATGTAGTTACTAGTATGCATTTTCAATGCATTTTAAACCTAAGGGCGGCATTTCCACTTAACGGCAGAAATAGACGCCGATTTTCTAAAGTAAACCATAAATCCAACTATCCTATCCAAGCTCACTTGGTTTCTAATAATACACCCTGTATATAAAGTCTGGTTCTAACATAGGATACCCGATTTGCATACCATACTTAGCAAGATTAATGCCACTATTTCGCTCTATTCTCTACATTACAATGGTCAGAATACGAGTACTATGGCCGTGTCCATGCATTTTATTCTTTGTGTTAAGTGATCTCGTGTCGACACGAGTAGCATGAGAATTGCTCATTGTGATAAAAGATTAGTCGGTCAGTAAAGTGGGTAGCCCCTGACGACCAGGTAAATAGGTATACATCTACTTAAGTATCATTACATGTCGAGAATTTTTCACTACACCGATGCGGTTTTTGAGTTAAATTTATTGATATACAGGGTGTAAGGGAAGCACTTCCGAAGCCAGAACGTAGGTTATATACAACCTAAATTTAAAAGGATACCAAAAACCTTTCGCCGTAAATTGATTATTTTTCATCAATTTAAAACGTTTGACGATTCTGTAATGTTTCTACTTATTTTATTTTGGCGGCGCTTTACAAAGGATGCCTAAACCTAAAGTCGCCGCTTGCTGCGACAAAATGTTAAAAAAAAATAGATAAAAATTGTAAAATTTAAAAATCTAAATTTTTTTTATGGTACTGTATCGAGAATCACTAGTCCTATCACCTGTCTTCGTTTTTGGGAGCGTTTCCCTCACAACCTGTATAATATACAGTGGCCAATGGGCAATATTGTGTGTTAATGTTGACATCGCATAACATCGCTCACCCGCGGTATTACTTCTATATCGTTTCTCGTTATTTCTGTCTGTTTATCTTTTTGCTCGGTTCTTAAGCGCCGTAGAATAACTTTTAAGCTTCCTCAAGAAGTGGGCTATCACATTATGCAAAAATAATGTTTCCAAACCTTTCCTAATTCCCGAGATTAGCGTGAATGATATGAAATGATAAGAAAGGCAAATAATGCTTGATTAGGATTTATTTAATGGACTAAGTAACAGCTAAAACAATGACAACATGACACGAACCCTTGGCGAGAGAGCGCCTGACGTTTCTATGAAGCGTGAACTAGCGCTGCTTCAGATTGCCATCAACTTTTGAGCAGGCGTCCATACTTTCATCAGTATCAGATAAACAAAAACAGATTTAATTACGGTTATATACACGGATACGGTAAAATCTATATAATTACGGTTAAAGAGGCTTTCTCTTCAACCATAAATATATAGATTATGCGCACTTCTATTTTAATCACAACATGTAAATAACGCCAAACGAATTTAAAACATCATTCTATTCCTGTCAATGGTCTAAAGATGACATAGACAAAATTATGTTTAGGTACGTTTACCGTTTTAGGCATTTAGTGATTTGTGCTGTAAGGATACTTAAGACAGTTATTATCTTCCTGCCTCATTCATATCATTCCTCAAAAATCTACTTAGCCTTTTCCCAACTATGTTAGTTCGGCTTCTAGTCTCAGTTCAATTCAATTCAAGCAACTGAATACAGTAATGTACATACATCGGACCTCCACAACCCAATAACTGGGTTACACGCTTGATAAGACTGGTTGTCAGACTTTCGGGATTCTGACGACCCGTACATAAAGATTTATGAATGACAGCCGGGACTAACGGCATAACATGCTTTTTGGTCTTGGTATGTAAAGATGGTCACCCATCCACGGACCAACCACGGGAAAATAGCTTAACCTGAACGATTGAACCGTACGGCTGTCATTAGGTACTTCTTAGCCACACGCCCCACGCCCCAAAATTCAAAAATTCCTTTCTTATACATTGAAAAAAAAAACCGACTGCCTAAAAAGTGAAATATAATTTAAAAAGATGGAAACAAGAAACTTGTTTTAAAAGGATGACTATTAGACTGAATACTATAAGCAATCTCATGCAGTCGGAGGCATCTTCTTAAATTTCACAATAAAGACCAGACTATTATTAATCCTTTTAAAACAAGTTTCTTGTTTCCATCTTTTTTAACTATAGTTAGGCACTTTTTAGGCAGTCGGGTTTTTTGATTTTGTAAATTATTATTTTTTCACAGTTTTTAGTAAACATAATTATTTAAGACGTTAATGAGATCTATTTACGAAACCCTTTATTTCGATACCCCACTCAATAGGATTTGACAAAAAAATAATTTCGAAGACAATATGGCGCCAAAAGTCGGCTATTTTTTTTTCAATTTTGATATACCCAGTGTCACTCTCACAATTAAGACGAATATAACGGAACCTCTGAAGTTGAAATCGATCAAGCTGATTAGGTTACAGAGCGTCCAAAGAAATATACATACACTCGGAAAACATAGGTAACCCTCCTTCTGGCGCAGTCTGGTTAAAAGAGAACCCCAAACGCCCATCAAATACATTTCATTAGACTGTGTCACCTTATCACACCGAAGGCAACAACGTCAACAAACAATTTCAGCACATAATCGTTTTAGCCGACACCGCTGGCGTTAAAAAGCCACCACAATCGACGTTCACGCGCCGGCGAACTCTTTACGTCGGGTCTTAACGAGTCCCCGCGAGAATTATTCCTTTCCTTATATATCTTTTGGCTTCTTAGGGTGGTGTCAGATGGCAGTCTGCAAAACGCTGCGTTTGAATTTCACTTTGTATTGGCTGTCCGTTAACGTTTGACGTTGCTTTAATTAACTTCACACTTGTTTTAACAAATTACTAAGTATCTAGCTGACTGACTGTATTACAGGTATTTTTACCTATCGCAGGAATCAGAGCTTGACTTTGCTAGTACACTTTTTATGTCAATAAATAATTATTTATTACATTTTTTTTATGACTGTCGAACCTTGAAAATTATTATTTTCCATTGACTTCAGTTTAACATAGTGTTCTTGTAGTTCTAACAGTAAAGCCAATACTGTTATAGTATATATCAGAGTTTCTGCTGTAATAACATAGTCAAAAACGCCATATTTGACCACTGGACATAATATATCTTATAGCGTTTCGATATTCTTTTGGCGCTTGGCCAATATTGAAACGAACGCCGCCATATTGTTTTTTGAATTTACCTCACAAAACAATTGCACAATATACCCCTCTATCAACGTGATTTGAACGCTAAAAGATCTTTTGCGACTCTAATAAAAAATGTAAACTAAAAGGCACAATAGCCTTAATAACATAAAGGACTACATAAAAACGCGAGTGAATTTTAGATTTCAGGCAATCTAGTTAGATACATATCGATTACCCATAACCGTAGTAGGAGCATGGCAATTTGGAAGCGGAGTCATTATGGTTAAAGATAGGATCCCTTGTATTAGATAGTAGTAACTATGTCTGATCAGAATTACTCGGGAATTGTTCGGGAATTGCTACGTCGAGTGTCTTGTTTGAGTCTAGGGAACAAGCGCGGTGAGAGGTTGAATGTTAATGTGGGAATTACGAAGAAAAGGTAGTGCTTTGTAGAAGGAGTTTATAAAAAAGAAAGTATTCTGTTTCATGTTTATAAACGTGAGCGCGTTAGGTATAGCTATAATACAGTTAGAATTAGTTTAGTTTAAAATATAACAAAGATCAAGTTAGCTGTCATGTCTCATGTAGCTTGGTGATTAGGATTAATCACCGCAAATTAACTTATCTAGGATGGAGATTCATAGATTTATTTCACTTTTAAAAAAATAATCCAGACGGGTGTTTTATTTCTTAAGGACATTTTCTAAGCTTGCAAAGCCTTTTGTTTTTCTGACGACCCTTGAAAAAATAAAAGACATTATACTTCAAGTAGCTTTACCATTCCTCTTTTATTTTTCACAAAAAAAAAAAAATATACGACCATAAAACGCACATAAAGTTCGTGTGAAATATCTCTTACAGCGTCGCGGGTCTTATCAACATTTTCTTCTCTGGATGAATGAAGACAATGGTTGGATTTCATGAATAATTACATTTAGAGATTTGTTATAGTCTCTGGATGACTGCCTGTTAATTATTAAGCTACGTTTTGTTTATACTTAAGCTGATTTGAGATGTTCATTGTGTAAGGCACTTGAATTGAAATTAGTGCAGTTTTTATGTCAGGACATCTCATCAAGTTTCTGGCAGAAAGGCACGAGGATTTTTTTTACATGAGGAAATATATGATCTTTTTTTGGTTGAATGTTTACTTATTGAATTTTATGTCAAACCTTCATATTGATAATTTAGGAAAAAGATTTTTGACGACTAAAAAATCAACTCATATTAAATGAATTGATTAATGAGTTATGTAGAAATACACTCCTTTATTCATTATTATAAAAGACTGGAAACGTCAGGACGGGGCGCGCTAGAAGGACGTAGTCAGAGTCACCTTATTGGTGATGTTCCTCAGCAAGGCCAGTTGCGTAGAACTCGCAACTGGCATCCTTGTATGACCGTGTATGACCAAAACTGATGCAAATGAGTAAATAAAGTTCGTAGCAGGTAGCTTTCTGTAGTTTCTACTTACCTCCATGTGTGAAAAAGGCGTGAGTTAATGTATGTCATAGTCGATCTTCGACTTCTTGCTCGTAATTAGAGATGCGTAAAATGTGTCAGTAAAAAGAAATGAGTTAAGTATATCTTTTCGCTTAACGAAGTAGTCCACTCATTTACTTCAGAGGCCCTAGTGTGAGTTTCATTTAAGGGTCAGCACTAGGAAATCGTGTTATGGGATTTCGATAAGTTTATATAGAAAACTTAAAGTAATTGCCACGAAAAAATATATCTGGCTAGCTCAAGAGTTGTACTATACCGTGAAACAATCGGATTGGGGATAAACTTTGTAGATGATTGTTAAAAAAATATTGAAAATCACGAAAAACGTGTAAAAAGCACTGCCGTATTTTGATAACTTAAGGCTTAAGTAAGAAGGCACCTATTTAATTTATACTTAAAAATAAAAACAACATAAAACAATAACATAACAAAAACCCAATACATCTTTCAGTTTTCCATAATATTACTTCTGTTTTGCGTAAAAAATTCGCAAACTTTCTCAATTTTGATGCCCGAAATCTCCATACAATTTACTATGGCGACGCGTATTACCCGCTATATGACATAGTTCGAATCGCGGAGCTCAGTCGACCGCACGTCTTTAAGGTGGGAGCACGTCGCTCTTCAAGTAAAAAATACGCGGCAAATAGTGGCCTGTGCGTACACGAGATTCCCCGCACAGTGGTCGGAACTCCCGGAGTCAGAACAATAATTTATACAAGGTAAATACTAAAATTTAAGATTTTTACGCTCGAATCTTTTTGCACGTATTTTTTATATTGTGTCATTTATTATTTGTTTGTTATTATTTTTACGTCTCTTATTATTACAAGCTTGCTTCGTTCGCAGGTAGGTATCTTTCCGATTCATAATTGTAATCTTATTTTCAAGTACTTGGTGTGACATAATTTGTTCTAGGTGGTGAAAAAGACCTAGATGGTGTCCAGGGTCTGATGATGAAGCCATCCGGTGGCCATAGGATCTCTTTAACTACACAACATAGCCCAGTCGCGTTTGGGCTCGTAAGATTTGTCTCGACAAGTACTATATATCTGGAATAATATCCAGGGTCTGATGATGGAGCCAACCGGTAGCCATAGGAACTCTTTAAGCATACAACATAACCTCGTCGTGTCTGGGCTCGTTAGATTTGTCTTTACAAGTACTATAGATCTAGATGGTGTCCAGGGTCTGATGATGAAGTCGAAAGGTGGCCATAGAAACTCTTTAAGTATACAACACAACCTCGTCCTGTTTAGGCTCGTAAGATTTGTCTGACAAGTACTACAGATCTAGACGGTGTCCAGGATCTGACGATGCAGCCTGAAGATAGCCATAGGCCACCCCGAACTCGAAACGTATGGCGCCTGGCACCTATGGCGAAAAATTTGAAAATTTTTCGCCATAGGTGTCGATTTCATAGTTTTCGAGAGTGCTAAAGCCTATAGTGGGGTCAAAATTAAAATCTAATATGTCGGCTGATAGAATTTTGTATATGGATTTTAAACCATATGATACGTGAGAAGGAATCTTGTTCCTGACAGGTCTCCCGACCGCACAGGTTTTTTTATTAGGTGCATGCATGTTGTGTGCTCGTAATCGTAAACAATTATATACCTTATAAAAATAATTATTGTTTCTGTAATAGTGAAGTAACATTGGATTTTTTATAGAAAAATATGAGTACGGCCAAAAGCACAAAATACAAGAGCTTTTTTGCCAGCCAGAAACGCGTGCATTGGAGTAAAAAACGAAAAAGGTGAAGAGTGTGAGAACCTACCTAACGAAGAGCGTTCCCACTAAATTTTCAGTAGCTGCCGGCCGGTTTTTTTTATAAATTGTTAGCTATTGTACTATATACCTACTTATGTTTTTTGTCAGTAACGGGTATAAAATTGTATCTTATTTGTTTCAGGGCTGCATTTGGCGAAATCCAAAATGTTGATAATAATTGTAATACAGAAGTTAGCACCTATTTACGTTTAGTTTGAAACAGTGAGCGAATTGGAAGGCGAGTAAGTGGATGAATGCTTGAGCGAGTAATACAAGTGAGTGGAGAAATAAATAAGAGAAAGAAATTAGTCTTGACTTTGTTTTTTAAAATCATAATATAACAGCTAATTGATACCTACATAGAAAACTGTGCAATAAACCACCCCCTCTCCCATCCTTCCTTACTAAGTATAAATGCAATGAAAAGAACAAAATAGTACCCTCTTATATTTTAAATATTGTCTTCACGCTTCCCGCCGTTCGAACCACTATGTAAGCATTTATGTGTGCGTAAGCGGGGCGCACGCGTCTATTGTTGTGTGAGTAGCGCTTCAATACCTAATTTTCTCTCGCGCTCGCGGTGTATACGGCCCTTAACCATCTACACCAAACGCAGTGAGCGCGTTTGGCGCTCCGATTGGTCCATCACCAATCCAGGGCCAATCGGAACGCCGAACGCGCTAAGTAAGTCACACTAGGGCCTCAGTACTTTATTTAGTTCAGCAAATCAGAACGAGTCCTTAACATAAGATAACGACAGTGATTGAGAAGTTACGACAAATGATGCACTTCACTAGTTCAGTTTTATACGTATGTCGATGTTCCTTCATACTTTATACAGGCTTAGGACTGTCAACCTAGAAATATGAATTTAAGAAAAACTATTTTTATTAGGTAAGTAGTATGTTTTGTTTTTTTTTACAGATAGTTGTAAATTTTTTTCTAGGTTGGTGTATTTAAAATCGAATTCGCGAAAAGAAAGACTGAACTAAGTGAAGTAGAGACACATTTGAATGACTACTGATTGAATTATACGTTTATTTTGTGATATCAAGCAGTTCATTTCCTTCAATCGTTCGCGAACTACCCATGTCTACTCCGTAATTCAGCCCCGTAAACTGTAGAGAAACAGATGCTTGTAAATATCAATTTGACTACCTAAACTCTGTAACTAAAAAGTCATAATAATCAACAACATTAAAGTAGTCATCATTTAAATGTTTTGATTCTTCACACCTAAAGAGATGGAAAGTATCTGGATAACTAAATTAAATACAGTTTAAACAGGATCCAACTAAGTGAAACAAATCTTTGACAAACAATAGTATAATGAATCGTTCCTTTATTAAAAGCAGTCTTTCTAATTAGATTATTTCACACTGTGCCAATGTTGGTTCAAAAGTGTGACTGTGATTTTAATAATTTGGTAAACGAATTTATTTGTTTCGTCATAATTATTAGCTTTTGAATACGAGTCTATGCTTTTATTTTCGGTATAACTCGAGTCTACGAATATACACATTTCTTTTTTTTTTGTAAAGAGTGTACTCTGAAAGTACGCGACACGTGTCAAGAGCTATCAAGTATTTCGCTGTTTAAATCAATAAACGATAATAATTAGAATAAATGAAATTATGAAATATCGCCAAAAAAAGTCTGCCTTGCCTTTTCCTAAAGATTTTGGGGTTGGCTTCCAGTCTAACCGGACGCAGTGCAATACCAGTATTTGACATGAAGCGACTGCCTATCTGCCCTCACAACCCAGTTACTGGATAGTACGGTCCCTTGGTACAACTGGTTGGCAGACTTACGGGCTTCTGACTGCCCGTAACGAGTGTCAGAGATGCACGACTGACAGCCGGGACCCCAACATAGTTGGGGCTAGGCTAGAAACATTGATTTTGACATTACATTAGAAGCATTCACCACAAGGGGCCTTTATTTTTCCCAAACACTTCTGAATATATTACAACTGACATAAAACATCCGATACGTACCGTTCTTGCGACAATTATCGTCAATCACAAGCTCCTTAATTAAATAGATTAATTTAATTACTCGGATCTGAGATTACGGCTCTCCTTCGTCATTCAGCCTTCGTCTTTCGTCCTTCGTCATTCGTCCTTCAGATATCATCGTGTTGTTTCCTCAATTTTTTGGAAAATTAATTACGAGTACGTAATGTTGTGATGGATTAGTTGATGTTACTTAGATTGATTGATGGTATTGTATATTAGGCTTGAATTATTGAATGCATGAGATAGTAGAATTTTGCTAGATTTCGGAAACGATATTGTCAAAATGCATGAGATAGTAGAAAAGGTGGTTAAAAGCTGCGTACCACGCTTACTATTCTGACTGTTAGTATGGTATGCTACGCGTACGCGTATTCTATGGTACGTATCGCGGAACAACAGTCAGAATAACTTACTATTCTGACTGTTACTATGGTATGCTACGCGTACGCGTATTCTATGGTACGTATCGCGGAACAACAGTCAGAATAGCTTACTATTCTGACTGTTAGTATGGTATGCTACGCGTGCGCGTATTCTATGGTACGTATCGCGGAACAACAGTCAGAATAGCTTACTATTCTGACTGTTAGTATGGTACGCAGCTTTAAACCACCTTTTCTACTATGTCATGCATTTGGACAGTTCAACAATATTCATTGCGCTAATAACCATGTTGAGCAAACAAATCTTTCAAATATATGAAGCAATGGATTGGCAATATCCTTCAAAATAATACAGATTGTAATTAATAATTTGTTACGCAATTAGGGTGCTGGATGTATTTGATAGGAACACAATGAAATACTGTTCATGAATAAGAAAGCCCTAGAAGGATATACGAGTATACTGACCTTATTAAAGAAGAACGCCACCATTTTTCAGAAAAGTTACGCTATTTATTTATTTATGCAATTTACACGACCTAAGAAACCAATTACATAAATCATAGTATGTAATAAGTTTCGTTTAAAAGAGAAAAGTAACCAGGATCAACAATTTTTTTTTTTCAGGATGGGAAATCATCAAATAACTGCTCCCGCTCTGGGTGGAGCAGGAGGGCGTGTCAGACTTTTACTGACTAAACCCACCCGTGTTCCCTCAGTTGCCTGTGTGCCAGGGACGACGGTATCTCTTTCGAACAACCCGCACGCCTGGCAAACCAGGGTCAATAGTTGAAGTTTTCAAATAAAATTTAATTTAATTAATAGAAAACAAGCAGTTCATAATTATTATGACAAATTACATTCAAAAACAGCCATCGGTTTCTTATTAAGCTTCAACTATATCTGACGACCCTAGTTGCCTATTTCTTTTGGTGACTGTACTTTTTGATCGGCGCGGCGCCTGCGTGCGTGTACTATGATCAGCGTGTAGTACTGACGTACACGAAGCAGAACAAGTATGTAAGGATCGTTGCAAATGGCGTTCTGTTATTTCTGCCTCCTCATGTGAAAAAAAAACGAGAGAAAATGTTTATGTACGTACATACTATAATCAACCTATAATGTTCCCACTGCTGAGACACAGACGTCCTGTCGGTAAGAGAGAGTGGGCCGTAATCGACACACATGGAGCTAGTGCAGTTTGGTGGATGTCACATATATTCGAATGTTTGGTTTTACAACATGCCAGAATCCTCACGATGTTTTCCTAAACCGTTTTGATAGCACTGGTAATAAAATAATTTCCAAAATCAAAAGCGCCTGTCTGGATTCTGAACCTACGACTCGTAGTTCGCTGCCGTTACCACTGGGCCACCACTGCTACCACTGTTGTATACACATGTGTAGAAATGATGTTGTCGGCTAATGGAAATAAGTTAACAAAAACACTTAAACAAAAGTGATAAAGAATAAGCACAAAATGTAACCCACAACACTTTCACAAAGCGACCTTTCCAAACGCTTTATTACTTCTTCAAACATCGCACGAAATTAAGGACACGTTGTCGGTAAAATTGTATAGCGTCTGAATTGCCTCTAAACATGGCAGGTACGTACAGGTATCTGGCAGGTACGTACAGGTATCTGGCAGGTTGCCAGTCTATTGGACGCCTAACATTATTACAAGGGAACAGCAAATTGGTTTCAAAACACGGCTCGCGTTTAAAGACAAACAATTTGTACTTGTAAATTTTGCTGTGTTGATTTAATGTTTTTTGGGTCGTGGCAGCTTGGAGGTGGTGGGTTACCCTTAGGTTTTTCAATAGTCCCATTTGCACCTTAGTACAACGGGATTATTGAAATGTAAGTAGGTGCTAAAAGTAACTTTTAGGTTAATTTAAGCAGTCTAGTGACTCTCACGCAAAGAAAAACACCACGATTGAACGCACCAAACTTCGGGTCTGGCTCGAATGGGTGGACCGCGCGGTACTTTGGTTTTTCCTTCATATCATTAAAACAAATATACATTAAAAAAATATTAAATGTATTCGTTATAGATAACTTTTAAGTAATTTTTTTTATTATTAAAAATTGATGACCTTCCGTTAAGTTAGGTATTTAGGGTTAGGGTTAGGGTTAGTAAGGTACTAAGGATTTTTTCTTTGTTCATTGGAAATAATCTTGGATGTTTTTTATCGAGTAAACTACAAGTAAACGTGTTAATAAAGTGTGTGATTTCGATTTAAAGAAATTTATTTCTCAAAAGACCACGTATGTTCTTTTGAGAAATATTTTTTTTTTCACTTAAATATGCGAAACTTAACAAAATATCTTAAGTAAACATAGCATCGTTCAATCTATCGAGTTCGTACAGCGGTTAAGCGATTCATTGTTGGTTTGCTAAATACAACTTTAACCTCTTTAAAAAAATATTCAATGATTTATAATCTCTGATCTCTTTCGGTAATTTATTATAAAGCTGCGCTTCCTCAAACTGGATAGTTCTTCTTCCGTACAAGGTCCTAACTGAAGGCAGTTCTATACTATCTCTGTTTCTAGTGTTGTAGTGGCGAGTTTTGTGCTTGAAAGTGATTTGCGAGCGGATTTTGTTTGTTAAAATTGGCTTTATTAGTATGCATGTGTGATAAATACTAAATAGTTCAGTTTTAGCGTAAATTTCTTTCGTAGGTGTTAAGAGATTGTAATTAAATATAACTTTAATTGCTTTGTTTTGTGTTACTTGTAGGTCATTTATAAAGCGAAACCTTAAATTTAATATCAATTGCAGTAGGTGATCAAACGAATTCAATTATTTTGCAAAAACGCATCGTTACCTCGGTACGCCCTTAATTAACGGCTGCTTCGAAAAGTGTTGAAAGCACGTTGGGTCAAAGTTACATGAAAACCGTGGATTGGGGCCACGCGGGTACATAGAGAATAGCAAAAAGTAAACTAAGCATATACCGTACAGTGAGTAATTCATAACTATAATTACGATGAGGTTTGTGACTTTCCTTTCTGCACAAGGAGCAACTTTACTAGAACAAAGAAAAGAAAGAGTAATACATTTATTTGTCAAAGAAACACGTGCGTTCAAAAAGAAAAGATCACTCGAATAAAAAAACATAAAAACTAAACAGACAAGGTAAGTCACCGTGAGTGTGACAGGAGGGATTCCACTCAGCATGATGCTGTGCTATGGGACCCGAACGCTGATGTTCAGTAGTCACCCCACATAATATTATTTTGTAAAGACATCGTCTTCTATCAACATGGTCCAGTGTACACTGCTACCTATCCTCTTGAATCATCACTAAGTCGCCTAAAGCAAGCAAGGGGATATTTGTTTTAGCTCAATCCCAGACCGCACGGACAATATACGCCTACGACCACGCTTGAATACTAGGCTAGCTAGGTTAGGTCGTATTTCTACAGGTTCTATCTACACAATAGCTATGCTGCAATAGCTGCGGTAGCTGTGCATGCATATATAGGCTGTGCCTGAAGTCGTGTGATTCCTTTCAACTAAGTAAACTGCAGGCTTATTACATAAAATTTATGGAACAAAAAAAAACTTTTCCAAAAAAAACCGACTCCCGGAAAAACACTACAAAGTGACAAATAACTTTAATTTCAGAAATCGGTGACATTGGATATGTATTATAGTTTTTTGTCACTGCCTTTCGAAATTAAAGTTATTTTGCACTTTGTAGTGTTTTTTTCCGGAAGTAAGTTGTTTCTTTTTTGGATTTTTTTTTATTTTTCAGTTTTAATTTATAGTATCTACCCCACACCAATTCGAAATTTGATCATCCTTAAGGTCAAAACAATGCATATCTATGCGATAGCAACAATCGCCATTGATTTGCTGTCATTTTTTGAAGACTCCGTTGTATGTTTCCTAAACGCATCATCAGATCTACATGAAATTTAAAAGGGACCATTTCGAAATAAACCGCTTTCAAACAAAAAAAAATTGCAAATCCGTCTATATATGACGGAATGATGCCTGAACATACATAAAAAATATATAAACATATTGAAGTGATTATCTCCCTCTTTTTGAAGTGGGTTAAAAAAACAGATTGCATCATTCGATGGCTGAAGGTAATTGAACAGCTGATGGTATTGTAATTTTTCGTGGAACATAGATCTTTTTAACGTTCTGTTGCCTCAATGTACATGTCAGTGTCATTTATTTAAAGTATTGAATAAAACGGATTTTTTTACTTTTTATATGTCATAAATTTTTAATACCGATACCCAACACGTGGGTAAAATATTGCCAGCTAATTTAATTTAACTCTGTAGAATGGATGCACGGGATTCAATTAAAATCAACTGAAAGTAGCGCTGGTGACTGTAAGGTGTGCAAATGGCCCAGTAGTAATGGCCCCGACTTACGATTTGAAGGTCGTGGGTCTAACTGGGGCAGGTGCTTTTTTGTGTACATAAATTCATCACCACTGCTCTAAAAATGGTAGAAGAAATCATCATGAGGAAACCGGCATGTCCTAGAGCAAAAAAATTGAAGCCATGTGACATCCAACAACCCGCACTGGATGGGCCTGCGTGTTAGATTACAGTCCACTGACTCTCGAAGAAAGGAGCCCTGTGTTTGGACTCAGGCCTTCGGAGTGAGAACATTATAGGCTATTTATGATGGTATAAGCACGATAGGAAGTAAAGAACATATTGTCGTTAGCAATGTTTTAAGTGTGAATATCTTCATTGATGAATATGTCGATAGATTGTAATTCAAATTAATTTATATACGTGTGAGAAAATAAAAATGCCGTACAGGTTTAATTATACATCGGCCTAGAGTAGTACACCAGTATGTATATACATCGGTGCGTATTGAGGCTGCACCAGTGGTCGAGAACCAAATATTAGTGTCTAAACCTGACACCAATATGGAATACAACAAAGGAAGATGTACGTCGGTATGAGAGAATATTTGCTGTCTATAAAATACTCTACTGGAAATACAAGAATGGGAAAATAAAAGCGTTAAACTTTCAAATCCCGGCTAATGAGACACAATTAATTTTCTATTGTAATGACCCCTATAGGGGCCGCGCGGAAACGATTAATATCTCATTATTACATTGTAAAAATAACTCTCAATCTAGTGCTTGAAAGCAAAATACCAGCGTTTTAATAAAAGCTGACATTTGCAGTAAAATGATTCCAACTACCGGACAAATGCCTCTTCTCATACAGAGAAGGTAGCTGCAGTAGCATGCTACTTCCAACTCTGTGGAATATTTTTTAACTACCACAGACAGAAGCCTTAATGACATACTATTTGTATTTAAAACTTTGTTACCAACCTACGCTACAAACATGCTATAATGCAGGAACAAAATTTGAATATTCAAATAAATGTAATATATTTTAATTCAAAGGGACACATTCAGAGTTGTATTACAGTTACAAGTTCCGGCACTCGTATAGTTTCCAACTCGTTCTATTAGTAATGTTATAATTGGTAAAGTTTTGGCATATGAACTCTTTTTGGGTAGAATTAGAAGGCTTTGTAGGATTATATCCTGTCCTAACTTTATGATATTGATGTATGGTGTGCCTGGGAAGTTATATAAGGGTTTTTGATTGGGTACTGTACTTAACTGTATGAGCGATATCTATTTCATTTTGTTTGTCAAATGCCTCCACGCGCTTATTGCGTGTATTGTTTTAATTATTGTGTAGGTTTATACATATACACCGTGACATTTTAGTCGTCTTACAACGGCAGCCCACTTCATGTACCCAATGACTGCTATCTACTACCATTCATAAATAAAATTCTTTTTTGAACATTTGCATAATCAAAAACATGAAAATATCACTAAGACGTATGACGTAGTTTGAAACACCCTGTTATGGAGATGGAATTATTGATGGAATGTAATGGTAGGTAGGTAGATATCTTCTACCGTTTGATACGTAAACATTATTAACAGGGAGGGTGTTTCATAATTCTAAAGCATTCATTATTTTTCTTTGTATCTATTATCTTAATTAATGGTAACAATGTTTTAATCGCGCCTAGAGGTATGTTATGACGGATACATTGAGTGGACCATCTTTGTAAGACAACTAAAATGTCACGGTGTATACAGGGTGGAATTGAAGTCATGGGCATTATTTTAAAATAAGACTCTATTCATGATACTATTTGCATTAGGGCTACTATTACACAAATCAAAAATGTTATTATTGCATGTATCGAAAACCTTAAAAACTTGGAAGTCTTATTGCAAAAGGCTGTTATTGCAAATTAACATAAAAAAATATTTTAATAAATACTTCATAAACGCCAATAAGTCTTAAAATATCAAAATCTTAAAAGCGCAGTAAAGCGCGAAACGAATAATAAACAAACGTCAAATAATACTTCTTTAGAAGTAGTAATAACAATAGGCTGAGGAAAGCCGCCTGCGCATTCTCTCCATCACGCTCTCTCTCATTAGCAAAAATATGAATATCACCCCCGTCCGGGGGGGCGGGGCGGCCTCCCAAACCAGTGTCATAAGGACTGCACAGGTGTAGTAACGCATATTGTTTTCTGCGATTTATCCAGTGACGTAATCGTCGCATGCGCCTTTCTGCGCACGTATTTACATACCCTTGGATTGCAGTGCATTAAGTGTTAGTGGACTAATTGTGATGGCGATAGCTCGACCGCACAATGTGCAAGCTAGGTACACAAATCAAAAATTTTAACCATAACATTTGGTGAAGTGATGAAGCCACAATCACCAGAATTGGACTATTCAACAGTCATAACCCCGAAGCACCATCGTGGCGGCGGTGCCCCGGCGAAGATCGTGCCTCGCTTACCGAAACTTTTGGCGAGCAATGGGCCCGTGCAGTGGCCGATGAAGTCACCTGACTTAACATCTCTGGACTTTTTCGTATGGGGTGAAATTTAAAGGATTGCGAATGAGCGAGAAAGTGAGTCGAGAGACGATGTAAAAAACAAAATTACAATCGCATTTGAAATAGTGAAATCACAGGCTAGAGTGAAAGACAATCCCAGACGTTGGGCACAGCTGTGCCTTATTCAGGCGGTGACATTAGAACATCTTTAAAACACGTGTAAGTGTTGGTTAGTAAATTAGTAAAATTATTGAATCGTGATTTCTGACCAATTATTGTAAATACTATGATTGCATCTTTGTAAATACACCAATACTACACAGAAATTAATTTATCGTACGTATATTTTTTTGTTTTATTATATTTACAAAGTTTGTTTTATTGTGTGATGCACTTTATTTAGAACGTCCTCGGAAAAAATATGATGAGATGGATTATGGCTCCCAGACTGGAGCGGGCCGAGGGTGCCTTGAAGCGGCTCCTGCCCAATCTAAGGGGCCAAACGCCTCCTGCCGGAGGCAGGCCATGGCCCTATACGGGGCACCGGTGTGGGCGCCTACATTGAGGCGCCGACCAGCACGCCGGTTAAAGGCGGCCCATAGGGTAATGGCCATCCGGATGGTACGGGGATATCTCACGATCTCCGGTGAGGCGGCATGCCTCCTTGCTGGGTTGCCGCCATGGGATCTGGAGGCAAAGGTCCTCGCGCACACTTGGGAGTGGCGCGAGGAGGCCAAACGCCGGGGCGTAACTCCGCTGCCGCGGGATATCGCAGCATGGCGGACAGAGCTCCGGCAGGATCTCATGGCGTCGTGGAAAGTGCGATGGTCGCAACCCAGTGCTGGGCACGTCACGATTGCGGCGGTAAGTCCCCTCTTTGAGGAGTGGATTGAGAGGCGGCATGGCGTCCTCTGCTTCCGCCTGACATAGGTCCTCACCGGACATGGCTGTTTCGGGAGGTTCATGTTTTGGATAGGGCGGGAGGAAACGCCCCGGGCGTTTCCTCCCGCCGGGTGTTTCCGTTGCAAAGATCGCCCTGAGGACACGGTGGAGCATACGGTGGGGATCTGCCCGGCTTGGGCGGGGCACCGCCGTGTCCTCGTGGAGGCGACCGGCGGCGGCAATCTCTCGCGTCCTGCCCTGGTCCAGGCCATGGTACGGAGCGAGAGTGCATGGGTAGCCGTCGCTTCCTTCAGCGAAGCAGTGATGCTCGCAAAGAGGGAGGCGGTGCACGTGAGGGAGAGGCAGTACATGCGCCCGCACGGCCGTGGCCTTCGCAGGAGACGCCCTGGGCGTCAGGAATTCCAGGCCACCGTAGGCGCGGGCTTGCGGACGGTGAGTAATGGATAGCTCGCTGTCCGGTAAGGACCAAGCCCGGTCGACGGCGCGTTGTTTTCCACACGCGCCTCAAAGAGATGTCAGCACCAACTGATGGGGCCCGGAAGGGCCGATGCCTGCCAGGGGTGCGGGTTGTTCGAAAGAGATTACCGCGACCCCTGGCACACAGGCAACTGAGGGAACACGCGTGGGTTTTTAAAAAGTCTGTCACGCCTTCCTGCTCCACCCAGAGCGGGAGAAGTTATTTGATGATTTCCCACACAAAAAAAAGCAAGTACCTATGTCACGTGAGTCGGGCGGGTTCAAAGAGTTCAGGCGCAAGAACGCTTACGACGGAGTCTACCTACAGCAGTATTCGCTATCGCGATGTGCATGTTGATACGTTTTAAGACTTACTACATTGTTATGGTTTTCCATACTTGCATTAATAATGTTTTTGATTTAAGTAATAGTAACCCTAACGTAAATAGTGTTATGAGTAGTCTTAGTTTAAAATAATGCCCATGACTTCAATTGCTCCTTTTATAGTACTTACTAATACTAATCTATGGTGTAGGCAGACTTATCCTGTATTCGCGTCGAAATTGAAAACTAAATTGGAATGCATAGAATTTGACAGATTTTCGTCATGTTCTGTTTATAAGCATAATTATTATTTTAGTGTATGTAAATGCTCATTTTAGATGAAAGTCCAGCTTTGCGTCTTTATTGTGTGGAGCCTATTTATAAATAGTAAAAACAACCGACTTCCAAAAAAACACTACAAAGTGAAAAATAACTTTAATTTCGGAAGGCGGTGACAAAAAAATTAAATATATATCCAAAGTCACCGACTTCCGAAATTAAAGTTATTTTTCACTTTGTAGTGTTTTTTTGAAGTCGGTTGTTTATTTTTTTGAAAAAAGTTTTTTATTTTTTACTTTTTAGTGGTTCACATGTGCTTACCCCTTCACAGCGTACCGGCGTGATGTTATGTTATTAACTGGTGTAAACAATAGACAGACATAAGATTTCAGCAATCCCAGTCCATCTGCTATCATTTATTGAGGAGTTCCGTTGCCTATCTCCGAAGTTCTTCATCAGATCTTCACCAAATTGAACTGACACCATTTCGAGAAAGTATTCTTCCAAAAACTACACAACTTGCTTCAAGTGTGCCTATAAAATTTGAAGAGTTCTCTCTATTTCTCCAGGATCTCATCATCAGATCCTGACTTGATGATCATGGCACCACCTGAGAAGTATACCCTTTCTAACAAAAAATAAAATATATCTAAATCGGTCCAGCCATCTTCGAGTAATCGGGGAACATACATAAAAAAAGGTTCCGACGAATTGAGGACCTCGTCCTTTTGGAAGTCGGTTAAAAAAATACTTGTAATTATAAAAACCAACTACTGAAGTGTACGTTATCAAATAACCGTCAAAGCAAGGATGACAAAGGTGTATTCTTTGTAAAAGATTCGCAAATAATTACAGGATTTCTTTCATTTTCCGCTTTACGTCGCTTTAGCAAAAGGACTGCAACGGTTTTGTAAGCTGAGTGCACTTCTAACTGGTTCGATTCGTACAGTCGTGTATTTTTTGAAGAAATACAAGAAGACTAATTGCATTATCGTGCTTAAAAAAGTGCACTTATGAAGTCAGTTGACTGAACATTTATAGAACGTGTATGTAATGGACGTTTTCTCTGAAATTATTATAAAACAAAGATAGAACGCTAAGATAGAAAGCTATTTCAAGGGGTCAGTATCTATAGAATCCTAACCTATGGCGCTCAAACATCGTCCATTGTCTTGGACCGAGTCTCAAAAGTCCAAACTCAAGATTTGCCAAAAGGCGATGCAGCGTAGCGTAACGTATATTGGGTATTAAACTCAGAGGCCGAATACGTAATACCACGACACTCTCCAAAACAGGAATCGCTGAAGCAGGCAATAAGTCTAGATACCTACTATGCTGAAATTACCTTAAATGTATTTAGCATCGAGACAGATGGAGCAGAGTCAACATGCACTGGGTGCCAATAGACGGGAGTCGTCGCCGAGGGAGGCCAAGGAAACGCTGGCATGATATTTCAGGTACATTTAAGGAAGATTGGACGGGGAAAGCAACGCACAAAGAACAATGGAAAGCTATGGGGACACCTTTTCCCAGCAGTGAGTCAATAGTAGTTGAAAAATAAATAAGGAAAATTTTAAATATAATTATATTAGATGGGTACGTTGTAACACTTTGACCTGGAGCTGGCTTAGTCATCATCCGCCTAGCCTTTTTCCAACTATGTTGGGATCGGTCTCCAGTCTTACCAAATGCAGCTGATTATCAGTATATTACATAGAGCCACTGCCTATCTGACCTGCACAACCCAGTTAAATACGATACCCCTTGGTAAGACTGGCTTCTGGGCTTACGACGACCCGTAACGATTGTAAAAGATCTACGAATGACCGTGCTTTCCGACGCACGGGGCAGGCTCAGTACGGAATTTCAATAGATTATGTAGAAAGCTTTAACGGGCTTTTTTAACAAAAACGTGCGTTCAACTGAACTATGACAGATTTTTTTTGTAGTACCTACCTGCAATCGATAATAGTTACTGAGAAAGTAATCTGTTTCACGAACATTCAGCAAAATAAACAAATGTGCTACATTTAACCTACTTTCAGACACAAAAGGAGGTACATAAAGCGAAAAAATATTTAATCTGTATACTTACCTGCCTTAAAAACAACGCGTAGCAAAGACGCGTCCCCTTACAGATTATATAATAAAATAAATGTTCGTACCAGCTTAGAGAGCCATGATAGGGTCGCATTAGCATTCTGATTACATACATAATCTACAACCCTTATATATTTAGAGTACACCTTGATAACGATGAGTTAAGGGTGGTATTATTTTTGTTTAGTGGTTGGTAAGTCCTTTTGCAAATGAAGCTATTTTTTTTAATGTAAGGTGGTTTTTTGTTAACTTGGGTAAGGTTTTCAGAGAATATACAGGAACTAGTGAAAATTTTTGTTTCGATTTTGAGATTCTTTTACATATTGTGAATGAGAGAACGTTGTAGGCCTACAGTTTGTATTCTTTATTTTCATTCCTCTAAGTACCTGGTACTTATTGACAGGCTTGCACTGTCCTCCCATACCTAATATCACTGTAATTTGAAAACATTATAAAATCCAATTATTTTTAAAAGAGTAACCGTGGAGTTTCTTGCGGGCTCTTCTCCATAGGAAGCGACAAATTGGAACCGTGCACCTAGCTTCTGACGTTTCATAAGTGCCCTTGCAGGTTTATGTGAAATAAAATATTTTGATTTTGTTTTTTTTGATTTTTTGCTAGTCTTAAGAGAAAATTAGACACAGTGCATGTGGACGAACTGATATACATATATTCCACGAACCGTGACCGTCTTTACATACAGCGACCCTTCCGTCCCTCAGAAACCACGTTTAGCGGTTGGTCCCGGCTATCATTCGGGGATCTTTGACAGTCGTTACAGGTCATGAGAAGCCCGAAAATCTGACAACCAGTCTTACCAAGAGGTATCGTGTTACCCAATAAATGGATTGTGGAGGTCAGATAGGCAGTCACTCCATGTAAAAAATTAAAAGAAACGCCCGACCCAAAAAAAGTCTAAAAAGTAAAAAGATAATACTTATTAGCCTTTTAAGTTGTAGGTAATATTTTTATCAAGGTATTGTCTAGTCGGGGGACGGCTAACGAAAATGCTAGGCCACCTCTGTTTGGCGTTTTCATTGACCGTCCCCCGACTTGATAATGTCGTGATCAAAATATTACCTACAACTTAAATGGCCAATAAATATTTTTTTTTTACTTTTAATATTTTTTATTGGGTCGGGGGTTTTTTAATTTTGATTTCCTGCTTTTTAAACTTAATGTCTCGCTTAAATCAACGCAGCATTGTGTATGTTTGCCACAGTGAAGTATGTTACTAATTTATCCTCATTCCTCGTCCTGATCACCATTTATCCATAACCTATTCATTGAGACCTTTTCAATGAACCCAAACACGATCCTTCTGCTGTTTGTTGGTGAGTAACTTGGATATCCTGGAAATTCCAGGTGTTGCTCCAGCATCAGTTCAAGGTTAGTTTGTTCGTCTAATATCATTCAAGTAATAGAATACCAAATTTTGACTTGATCAGACCCCTGAAAGATACTCAAATCAACCAGAAAAGAGCTAATAACCTTCAAACGGTTTAACCGATTTTGATTAAACATATCTAAGAACACTCCCAACTAATTCACCTTACAAACAAAATCAAATTCATCCGTTCGGGAGCTACGATGCCTCAGACGCACGCACACACATACACACACACACACATACACACACACACACACACACGGCTGTTATTAGTTAGCCACAAGCCCCTCATTAATAAAAAGAAATAAATTGAATAGGGACTGTTGATAGAAACATATTTTCAAGGAAAAGTACAAAACGTCCCGTTGTTGGGAAGAACTGGAATTCTATTGTCACGGGTATTACCTACCGCTTCACATATTTATAGAATCCATTTATTTGTACTTTCACGACTTTTCATACGTTATGTCTGATGTTGAACAGCAGATTTTGATGTTGTCGATTCTATTTCTGCATAGGGTCAAAAAAAAAGTAGGTACAGAATCGTATTGCTAAAACTGTACGTTTGGGTGATAATGCGTAATTTCAATATAGTGAAAAGTTACCTACTTAGTAGTTAGTTGTGTTAATACTTCAAATACAAATACTAACAAGTTCTAATAAGTATAAGACGGCGAAGGATGCTGGCTCAAACCTGAGAAAGCAAACCGCGGTTTTGGCATGTCCGTAGTATCTCTATGTAGTCTGTGGGCATGTCCTAGGACGAAAAATTCGAAGACATGTGACAGCTACCGACCCACGTAGCGGATACCGGCCTGCTTCCCCTCACACTAAAGAGGCCCTGTTTCTCAGCAGTGAATATTATAGGCTAATTATGCATGTTATGCAAGTATAAAATAAATTTCATATAATATTAAATAATATAGGGTTTCAAAAATTAAGTAGGTTTTGATATAAAACATTAAGCTTATCTTTCTAAATCCTCTTCAACTAAATGGTTTTTAAAAAGAATATATGTACATCTAAAATCTAATCACTCCTAGACCACCTTGAAAAATATTACATTTTAATATTAAACTTACAAATCTAAAGCACCTTAGCACTAAGCCTAATCCAGCTACATCCAAGCCGATATTAAAAAAAGCTCTACACTAAATCTTTGAGCAGACAATCTAGAATTTCAAAAAGTCTTACCTACTACTTCTAACATAATTCATAGTGGCGTAGATCACAAAAATCCACTTTAACAAGCTCTCACTTTAATGAAGTGCCCTCCAGAGAATAACTTTACTTCGGAGAGAAGATTTGGATTTTCGAAATTATAGTGCGAAGATAGTGTTAGAAAATTAATCTGCGAATTGAAGTGTTAAGCCGATTGTTCGGTTGTGAGATTAATTAATTTTTTTTTTTGCATGTTTGTTGTGCTTTTATAATTTATTTTATGTTCGTTATCATTTATTGAGTTTATTGTCTTGTCAAAAATTTAGAGAACAGGTGCTGTTCACTAAGAAATGGCAGGTTTGAACGAATAAAGTGAGGCGACAGTGCAATATTGCTTTATGTTTAAACACGTCTTTAACAAATTCACAACGCAATATGTCTGTTAAACTAAAAAATAAATATTTTAGTGTATTCTAACATAAAATTTTAACACACTTAGGCACGTATTATGATTAGTTGGATTTTCAGTGTAACATTAATTACAATGTAATCTTAAAGTTCATTTTGGCTAGGTTTATCTTAATGCGTGTTCAGTCTAGATTAATCCTAAAAGCTGCGTAAACACCCATTTGCATTTAAAATATTAATGCTTTAAAAAATGGTTACCTTCACTTAAAAGTACATAGCTTTTATCTTACTTTAGTTTTTTTAAATAGTTTCTATTTTTATTAATCATTTTAACACCTCACTCCCCTCCCCCCTGTCGCGAGGTGGCCCGCAGAGGCGGGCCGGCACTAGCCGGGGATCGCGGAAGTCACACTTGTTCCCGTGATCCCCGGTGCAAGTGAGAGACGAAACACCGGGATGGTTTAAGTCAGTAAGAGTCTGACAGACCCCTCCGCCCTCCCCGAGGCGGAGGACATCCATGAGGATTTTAATTCAGAATTCATTATTATATTCCATAACTTGTTAGTATAATACTTAAAACTGTGTTAGTAAAATTATTAATTATTGTAAAAACTGAGCTATTAAATTTAACATTATAAAAAATTTAGCTACTTTTAGTATGCAGTGCAGTCGTGATTTCTCATAACTTGTTAAGCTATGAAATAGGGTATGATTATTGTCTAATCTGAATTAATTTGACTTTAACTAATGGCCGGCAGCAATTTTATGGCATATAAGTATGTATTTTACTCCTTTACTCTCCTCTTACTCCTTTTACTTCTTTTTTTTTACTGGGGCCGCGGTATGTCTTTCGAACAACCCGCACCCCTGGCAAGCATCGGCCCTTGCGGGCCCCATCAGTTGTTGATGACATCTCTTTGAGGCGAGCGTGGAACACAACGCGCCGTCGACCCGCGCTTGGTCCTTACCGGACAGCGAGCTACCCATTACTCGCTGTCCGCAAGCCCGCGCCTACGGTGGCTGAGAATCAGCCTGGGATTCCCGTCGCCCAGGGCGTTTCCTGCGAAGGCTACGGCCGTGAGGGCGCATGTACTGCCTCTCCCTCACGTGCGCCGCCTCCCTCTTTGCGAGCATCACTGCTTCACTGAAGGAAGCGACTGCTAGCCATGCACTCTCGTTCCGTACCATGGCCTGGACCAGGGGGCCTACTCCCTAAGCGAAATCCGTAGTATCGGCCGTCGTTACGAGCGCTTCGCTCTCTGTCTAACTTACGATATGTCCGTAAGTGAGACGGCGAACGAAGCGCCCGTAACGATGGCCGATACTACGGATTTCGCTTAGGGAGTAGGCCCCCAGGGCCGGACGCGAAAATTCGCCGCCGCCGATCGCCTCCATGAGGACACGGCGGTGCACCGCCCAAGCCGGGCAGACCTCCACCGTATGCTCCACCGTGTCCCTCAGGGCGATCTTCGCAATGGAAACACCCGGGCGTTTCCTCCCGCCTTATAATGTATTTTATTTTAAGAATAACTTCCGTAATTGACCATTGTAATCTACTCTATCAATCATGGCACAATGATCCAATTCCCTTTTCCCAAAATGATCTCTCTTCCTTTAAATTTCTTATCAATAATTTCTAGCAAATTTTTATTGGCCCAAAATCTTTTCATGTTGTCAAGAAAGAGTAATTAATATAATCTCAATCTTTTATCTTAGGGCACAGATGTTGCTGTGAATGGGCCCGTTTTAGTAATTAGAAGAGCGTGAATAAGATTTGGTTATGAATGGGCCCCAGGCCCCGAGATATCGTAATTTGTTTTGGTAATGGTAAATTAGATATATTTTTGGTGTAAGGAAAATTGTTTTTAATATTATTATCTGCCTTGTCATGCTCTGATACAAGTGAATTTAGGTACATATCTACTTTGTGATGCTATAGAACTGCGTAAATGTTTGTTTTCCTGGTTTATTAAAGTGCTGGAAGATTCAACTTATAAGAAAATAATAACTTCACAGTGTTATCCGAGATCTGTAAGCAGCCCACATCCGGCCATCCGGCTCATCCGGGGATACCGCACGGTCTCCGGTGAGGCAGCGGTGCTCCTTGCCGGATTGCCGCCATGGGATATAGAGGCAAAGGCCCTCGCGCACACATGGGAGTGGCGCGAGGAGGCAAAACGCCGGAACCTAACTCGCGGCACAGCGGACAGAGCTCCGGCGGAATCTCATGGCGAGTGCGATTGACGCAACACAGTGCTGGGCACGCCACAATAGCGGCGGTAAGTCCATTCTTTGAGGAGTGGATTGAGAGGCGCCACGGCGTCCTCCTTTTCCGCCTGACGCAGGTCCTCACCTGACACGGTTGTTTCGGGAGGTTCCTGTTTCAAATAAGGCGGGAGGAACCGCCTGGGTGTTACCGCTGTGTAGATCGCCTGGAGGACACGGTGGAGAATACGGAGGAGGTCGCCCCGGCTTGGGCGGAGCACCACCGTGGTACGGAGCGAGAGTGCAGGGGATTAAGGGCAATTAATGTTGATGAACTGTCAAAACAAAAGCCATTCCTACGGTTAAGTGTTCCTCCTTCTGCGAAGCAGTAATACTCGCGAAGAGGGAGGCGGCGCACGTGAGGGAGAGGCAGTACATGCGCCCGCACGGCCGTAGTCGCCGCAAGAGACGCCCTGGGCGTCGGGAATCAAAGGCTGATTCCTGGCCACCGTAAGCGCGGGCTTGCGGACGGCGAGTAATGGGTAGCTTGTCGTCCAGTAAGGACCAAGCCCGGGCGACGACGGCGCGTTGTGTTCCACGCGCGCCTCAAAGAGATGTCAGCACCAACAGGTGGGGTCCGCAAGGGCCGATGCCTGCCAGGGGTGCGGGTTGTTCGAAACAGATATCGTGGCTTCTGGCACACAGGCAACTGAGGGAACACGGATGGGTTATAGTCAGTAAAAATTTAAACCACTCCGCCCAACGCGGGAGAAGTTATTTGATGATTTCCCATACTCAATAAAAAACCATGTAGCTTGTCCCTTAACAGACTATAAATCAGTTTTTGAAATAAAATGCTAGGAAATGTAGGTCAATGACCGCTACTAACATGCTAAAACGTGACAACTAAGACTTCGAAACATTGAAGTTATCGTCTACGCAGAACCATTATCTACAAAGAGATTTCCGCTTACCAAACTCATCAAATACAAAAACTAATGTCTCGGCAATTGAATTCGATTCACTGAACCACAAACAAATAAACAACACACTATTTCTTTATTTCACATCTGCATATAAATGAATGCTCGAATCTGTATGCGATAAATTGTGACAATACTCACAAATTGTCACAATAGTCACAAATTAACAATAACGTGCCTACAGTATCTCTCCCTTAGTTGTTTACGAATCGTACGTGATAGAAATTGTTAACAATTTATTACTATTCGTTTGAATAGAATGGGATTTAGATGCTGATGTGAATAGTGGACGTGATTATCATTAATTTCATGGACATTTCTTTTTTTATTTAATAAGGGGCGAGCCTATGACCACAAAGCCAAACACTGGGCTGCTACTGAGAAATTTTTAACTGGAAAACCTAATAAAAAAGAAAGGAAAATAGATTTATCTGTCACAGAAACACGTAACACTTTGCTCAACCTTAGGAGCGAACCCAGCACCTGGTTATTGCCTCCTTACGCCGTATTTAAAAACCAATTGACGAATTCGAATCACAAACCACAACCAAATCAATTGGTCGACTTCCAATCTTATCGGATGCATCTGAATACCAGTTTTTACATGGAGCGACTGCCAATATGACCTTCACAAACCAGTTACTAGATAGCACGATACCACTTGGTGAAACTGGTTGTCAGACTTTCGGACTTCTGATGACCCGTAACGACTGTCAAAGATACACGAATGCCAGCCGGGATCCACAGCTTAATGTGCTTCCCGAGTCACGGAGGTATCTTTGTATGTAAAGATGGTAAACCCTCCGTGGACCAACCGCGGCAAGCGTAGCCCATGCAGCTGTTTTTAGTATTACTAAGCCACAACTCGATTGACGAAAATAAGTTTCCTATTTTCCACATACATTGAATATGCGTCTACTCTCGTCGTGTCGCCAGTGCACGCCAACACTTTAATTTAATTCAACAAAACTTTTAACTCTAAACTTTTTTAACAAAATAAAGAGACAACATTTAACTGGGCAACTGCAGCATCCACACTAACGTTATAATGCTGCAACGATAAAAAGAATTCACGCATTTGCAACTCAATTTTGAAGTTAAACAAAAATGGAGAGATCCAGTTTCAACAAACTGGAGCATTTGCGTAGTAAAAACACATGTTAACGAAAAACTATTCGCTTTTAATGCAGTATATAGCAACAGGTCGCCGGTTAGATACGAATATAACACTATTTCATTTAAATTGGCCCATTCGTTACAATTGAGTAAATTGTACTATGCATGTGTGTAAAGAATTCTGGGAAGCTAATGCTAGGTATACTAGGTATTCTTGCCCGTTCTTCTTGTCTTGTTCTTTCTTGCCCGTTCTTCTCCATAGATACTTACGCTTTAGAATGGGCAACTAGTTTCATCTTTCTAACTCACCGACCTTGACAATTCAAAAGTGCCTGTAATTCGTTTATTTGAAATAAATGCTTTGAGTTTGAGTTTGAGTATAAAGTTAGTTCTCAATTTTCAACATTGAAAAGCATGCTATTTATTTTCTAGATTCAAAGTCATTGTTCAGCCAATGTTTACAAGTATTTTCGTACATGCGGGAAATCGTCTATCTATGTAGGTATCCGTTAGATGTGTCCGATAGTGAGCCTCTTGGAGACAAGTTCTTGTTTATGTTTGGGTCACCTTCAAGAACTTGTGGCTAAGTAATAACAGCCATACAGGTCAATATATCAGATTAAGTTACGCTTGCAGCGGTTGGTCCATGGATGGGTCACCATCTATACATACCGAGACCCCTCTATGCCTAGGAGAGCACGGTAAACTGTTGGTACCGGCTGTCATTCGTGGATCTTTGACAGTCGTTACGGGTCGTCAGAAACCCGAAAGTATGACTACCTGGACTTACCAAGCGGTATCGTATTACCCAGATAAGCAGTTGCTTCGTCTAAAATACTGGTATTCAGCTGCATTCGATTAGACTGGAAGCGGATTCTAACACAATTTGGAAAAGACTAGGCAGATGGATTCCAGATAGTTACACAGATTGATTCCGGATAGTTACCCAGATTAAAAAAATTAAAAAAAAAAACGCTAGATGGCGCTGATAAATAAACATTGCATTGAGTCGTGCTCCTACTATAACAAGATTAAATAAATAGTTATGTTTATCAACGGACAGTGTAACACATATTTTAGTGAAACTGAACACATAAACTAACTGTGCCAGTGTTATCGACGGTTATAGTGTACTGATAACTAAAATAATGGTGATTGTAGTTAACCCTAACAGTGACTTGCTTATTTATGGAACTGGACATTCGTAAGTTATTTGTGTACGTACTATAAAATAACGTGACATTCTGACTCAATACTAAGACGTAGACTTCAATTACTTTTGTCATATACACGGACTTAGTGATTTGTAAAATTTCACACGAAAAATCTCGTTTTTTATTTGAAACTATACGATGACTACGCCATCTTAAGGCAGACTCACGAACCAATTCAAATGTTACCATTCTCCAAACAATGTTGCTTGAGCAGATAATAAATAAAAATTAAGTACAGAGACATCTTTTGACTGTAAAATAACTCAAATCAAATAGTAATTACCATGTCCTACGGTCACAATACGACCACAAAATTCATCATTACCGAAGAGTACGATCTGACCTAGCGGCGCGACAACCTACCTGCATCGAGAAACGACGAGACTCGAGTTCGAATCTCACAGAGCGAAATTATTTTTGAGTTAAGTAATAAACTTTAAAAAATGAATTTCTTGGAGAATATTACATTCCGGCGGACACGCACACAGTCGGAGCCAAATGATGATGAAAGCGATATTGTTTCACAAACTTTGAACTGTACGACGAGTAGTTTGCCAGATATATCCGAAGACGAAGACGTCCCTCAAATAAAAATATTAAAAGATGAGATTGCCAAGCTAACATTTCAATTAACTAGCGCACGTAAAGAAATTGAATTATTGTCAATAGAAAACAGTACCCTTAAGACAAGAAATGAAGAATTTAACAAAAACAATGATATCCATATAAAAAGTGTAAGCAATCCAGTCAAAATTAAAGCAAAAACTCGAATAATGTCACCCAAACAAAATAAGAAATCAAAACAAACACAGACAATGAAAACTGTTGAGAAAGACCAATCTTCACCTATGAATAAAATAAAACTAGAAGCAGAGGCAGCAACGTCAGCTCATCTAACACAGCTCAATACGCACGATACACAACAGCTGCAGTACAACCCTCAATAACACACAAAATATGCCTTATAAGCAGTGAAACTTCTAATAGATTATTTACAATTGCTGAAAGAACTAATTTATGTAATTATGAAATCTGTCATTATCGTAAACCAGCATGTGGATTGCGGCAAATTCTTGATAAAATTGAACGAAAAGTGCTGGACTTTACGCACACAGACTATTGTATTATTTATATTGGCGAGAAAGATTTTCGGACAACACATAATTATATCGAACTTGTTATTTTTATTAGAGAAAAATTGGAAAAATTGAATCACACAAACTTTATAATTTGTTTACCAACTTTTAAATATATGACAGATGCCAACATAATGTTTAACAGCCGCATAGAAAATTTTAATAACCTTCTTTATTTGGATATAAAAACATTTAACTATGCGTACTTACTAGACTCAAATCTTAATCTATCCTATGAATATGATACGTATAGCAAATATTATGGAAACTTGAATAACTGTGGTTTGAAGATTGTTGTTTCAGATTTGCAAGAATTAATTTTTAGTCTAAGCGACCTAAACGCTACGCACTCAGAAATTGACTGCCACCCTCAAAATCAAAGTCAAAACAAACTGTCCACCGTTTCAGAACAGATCAGTTCTCAGTTTTTTCTTTAACTACCTTAACATTCTACATCAAAACATTGCAGGACTAATGAATAAATCAGATACACTAACTATAAAACTAGTAGAATTATTCGAAAAAGGAACTACTATAGATGTTATTTGTATTACTGAACATTTCATACAAACGGGTTACGAGGATTTATTACACATCTCAAATTTTTGTCCAGCTGCTTTCTTTTCTAGAAATACAAAGAGAGGAGGAACATGTATTTACGTTAGAGTAGGACTGCAGTTTAGAGAAATATCGGACATAGCAAAACAATCTGTCTCAGGCATCTTTGAATGCTGCGCTGTTGAGATAACAGCTTACAATCTTATTATTATTTGTATATATAGGATTCCTAAACATAATTACGAAGTGTTTTATGAAAAATTAAATTACATTTTAACTAAAGTTAACTTATCTTCAAATAAGAAAATCGTCTTGTGTGGGGATTTTAATATTGATGTTTTGAAAAGAAACAAAACTACATTGGAACTGGAATATTTTCTTATGAATCACAATTTAAAACTAGCGCTTTATACGCCCACTAGGTTAAGTAGTCACACCTGTATTGACAATTTTGCGCACAACTATCGGAAGGATTGTAAAGCTCAAGTTGTAGATCTAGTCCTTTCAGATCATATATCTCAGATACTTAAAGTTCCTATTAACAAAACTTGCAAAATTAAATATTGGAAAACTAAAAAGCCGGACATATGTATGGCAAATATGATTACTTTTAAAAAGCATCTAAGCTGCCTATCTTTTATGAAAGTACATGATGCCACGGACGCAAACGAAGCTTTTGACAATTTTATGGACGATTTTTCTCTTTTATTCAGATTATGTTTTCCAGAAAAAATTAGAACTATAAATACAAGCATGAGAACAAATTGGATATCTCATGGAATAAAAATATGTAGTAGGAAGCAAAGGCAGTTACTCTGGGCGCATAGATTAAATCCTGACTCAAAAAGTAAAATAGTTTTTAAAAAATACACCAAACTTTATAGAAAAATTATGAAACTGACACAAAAAGCTCAAAATAATAATTTCATAAATACTGCCCAAAATAAATCAAAAGCTACCTGGCAAATAATAAATACATCTAAGATGTGTTTGCCGCAGGAACCTATTATGTGCATAAAGAGAGATAATTTATCGTTTACTCACCCCTCGGACATAGCAAATGAATTTAACAATTATTTTATTGATACAATTGAAAGTAATGTAAAAACTGACATCACGTTGAATAATATTAATATAAAAAATCAGACATCAAATTCACTATTCATGCAACCTGTAACCATTGACGACATATTAAAAATAATAACCAGCCTAAAAAACACAAATACTGTTGGATATGATGGCATTTCTACAAAAGTAATAAAATTTGCCAAATAAGTAATAGCAGTACCACTAGCTCATATAATAAACCTGTGTATTGCTGATGGTATATTTCCAAACAATCTCAAAAAAGTCATAGTAAAACCTTTACATAAAAGAGATGACAAAACAGACCTAAAAAATTACAGACCTATTGCAAAAATCCCAATTTTTTCAAAAATTTTTGAGAAAGTGATCTATCATTCTTTATATGCCTATTTCGACAAGTATAAATTATTTTGTACAGAACAAAAGGGATTTCGTAAGAATACGACGATCAATATGGCACTATTTGATCTTTTAGCTAATATCATGCCATCTGTAGATAAGAGAAATCCTGTGTGTGCAATTTATACTGACATGACCAAGGCTTTTGATTATGTGGACCATAAGATTCTGTTACAAAAATTACAGAGTTATGGTATAAGAGGGAACGTCCTACAGCTAATTGAATCGTATGTAAGTAATAGGCTTCAATGTACAGAAATTTCTAGAATGTGTTCAAAAACTAAATTAGAAACCATCTATTTATCAAAACCGAGGCACGTAAAATATGGTGTCCCGCAGGGTAGCGTACTAGGGCCGCCACTTTTTTTAATATATATTAACGATCTCCCGAAAGTAACATCAAACAAAATAGTTCTCTTCGCAGATGACAGTACAGCTGTAATAAAGTGTACAAATAATAATAATTATGAGAATGACATCAATACTTGTTTACGTGACATTATAAATTGGCTGCATAATAATAATTTAGTAATAAACCTAGGTAAGACAAAAGTTATGCACTTTCACCAACGCTGCAAACACCCAAACGTTCGTATTGCCTACCAAGGCTGTGATATTGAGGAAGCAAATAACGCTAAGTTCTTAGGTATAATAATGGACAATAAACTCACATGGAAACCTCACGTTAAAGATGTATGTAAAAAACTCTGTAAATCCGCTTATGCCCTCTTTCAACTTTCAAAGAAAGTCAACAGTCAGGCTCTTTTAACGGCATACCATGGACTAGTTGCCTCTGTTTTGCGGTATGGTGTAATTTTTTGGGGGCAGTCTACTGATAAGGGGCTTGTATTTAGGATGCAAAAGCGATGCATAAGATCTATGTGCGGTCTTAAAACCACAGATAGCTGTCTTCCTTATTTTAAATCATTAAAAATACTAACGTTTCCGTCGTTATATATATTGGAAACAGCTTTATTTGTAAAAAAGAATCCACATTTATTTCAAAAATTGTCTGCAGTCAGAAGGAATCCTGTACGGACTCAATATATAAATCAATTGTGCCAAGTTAAATGTAAAACAGCACAAATGCAAAAAAGTTTTTTTGGCATTGCCCCACGCATTTTTAATAAAGTACCTAATATTATTAAAACTATGACAATTTTCAAATTTAAAAGGGCACTAAACGAAATATTGATTAAAAAAAGTTATTACACAATTGACGACTTCCTTAATGATGAATCACTGACTGATTGATATGTTATTATTCCTTTTTTACATTTTATTTAAATTTGATTAATGTATCCTTAGTGACCTTTGACATTTTTTTTATTTTTTATTTTCTTTGTATTACTGTAACATGGTTGACATTTGACATTTTCGTATTATTGTAACATTTTTACTGTAATTCAAACGATTTGACATGAATTTGTATCTTGTATTTATTACATTTTTCTTACTGTTAATGTAAAGATAAAACATCCTAAATTTGTATAAATTCAATATCTAATATTACATGATTTGCATGCCCATGTGACGGTAGAACATGGAGGACTCATAAAATAACACATCTATGCACTATACTACCCATGTTTGCAAACCAATAAATGAATTATGAATTATGAATTAATTCCGGATAGTTACACAGATTGATTCCGGATAGTTACCCAGATTGATTCCGGATAGTTACCCAGATTAATTCTGGATAGTTACCCAGATTGATTCCGGAGAGTTACTTACATTGATTCCGGAGAGTTACTCAGATTGATTCCGGATAGTTACCCAGACTAATTCCGGAGAGTTACTCAGATTGATTCCGGATAGTTACCCAGATTGATTCCGAATAGTTACCCGGATTGATTCCGGAGAGTTACTCAGATTGATTCCAGATAGTTACCCAGATTTGGGTGTACTGGCTATACGTATTTAGAACTCTGACCCATAAACCACTTTTTTACTCCCTTCAGCTTACAGAGAATAAAACAAAGTTATAAGGAAGGTTTTTTTGGCCCAAACATACCTTTTCGAGTAACCCCAATCTGTTGAAAGTTTTTTCTGTCTGTGCATACCATCCTTTTAGCTACCAAATTCCGTTTGGAATTAAAAAATTGTTTCCTTCAAGTGAACACTAAATATTTGGATGTAAAAGACTTTTATATAGCCGAGAGCAATAAACCGGTTTAAAATATTCTGGAAACGATCGACATAAAAATAGGTATTTCGTACACTGATCGGGTGAATACCACTTATTCGAAATTGAGCTAGATCTTTTTATATGCGAAGTTTTTTCTGTTTTTTGTCTATAATAGCTTTTGCTCGCCATTTCGCCCAAGTGAAGATCGCAAATCGTCCATCGGAAACAAATTACTGTTGAGATAAAAGTATCAGAGGTACTCATCCTCATGGTATATCTGTGTGCCAGTTCATACAAATTCGGTCTGGTGTAAAAAGATAACAGACACGCAGACAGGATAACTTTTGCGTTAACCATTGAACAAATTTAGAGCACTATTATTTTTAAGGCAAATTAACAGTTAATATCCTACACTATTCTGGCTAATTATTTTAGAAAAGCAACCCGGAACAAAATATTTTGTCCATTAGTGGATATTTCCGTTTAAATGACAAAAATATTAATCTCGATGAACGAGCATCGTGCTTTGAGACTAACATACCAACAACAACCAGCATAATATAGTCCGTATTATCTCACCCCAATATCTACGGCCGTAATCCTATATCCTACTATCCTACTAATATTATAAATGTGAAAGTTTGTGAAGATATTTATTTATTTATTTTTATTTTTCAAATTCAAGTACAATATAAATAACAAATCTTAAATGAGCATATCTTAAACAGAAATTCGACAAGACATCTGTGTCTGAACTAGATAAATAAATATCTGTATCTCAGGCAACACCGCTCTTTCTTAGAATGTACGAGTACATTTAAAGCTTACATATAAAAACATCTAAAAATAAATCGAAAATTGCGTGCCAAATTATCAATCGTGCAAAGTATAACGTTCCTAAATCTAACATAAATAAAATTAAAATGGGTGGCTGCGTCGTATCTCATCACAAGACTATTGCAGAAGCATTTAAAAAATTTTTTATTGATAAAATACAGCCAAAACTGGGTGACAACTGTAGACCTAGGGCGTGTACATTAGACTACAATAATAAAACTATGTTTATGGCCCCTAGTATACCAGAGGATATTAAAAAGATAATAATGTCCTTGCATAATACAAGCAGTGTGGGATATGACGGTATTGCTACTTATATACTAAAACATGTTGCGGATGAAATCTGCGGTCACTTGAGTCATGTCATCAATCTCAGCATTAGTGCAGGCGTTTATCCTGATTCTCTAAAAGTTTCTATAGTCAAGCCACTATTTAAGAAAGAAGATAGGGAGTTAATGGAGAACTATCGGCCTATATCACTAATTCCCATAATTTCTAAAATATTTGAAAAATACATTTACAAGGAATTAAATTCATTTATAGAAAAACATAACATTATATGCGAGGAACAGAAAGGATTCAGAATGGGTAAAACTATTAATATGGCCATTTATGATTTTTATATAATGTTACATATAACGTTGATAAGAGGAAACCGGTCTGTGGCGTATTTTGTGACATGACTCAAGCCTTTGACTATGTGCACTATGGTACACTCTTAAATAAACTTGAAGCATATGGAATTAGACGAAATGTCAACAATCTAATTAAATCTTATTTACATAACAGAACTCAAATAACACATATAAACCAAATTGATATGACAACTAAACATGAAATTGTATTTCAGTCCTCCTCAGAACGTATAGTTTCGTTTGGTGTGCCGCAGGGGAGTGTTTTGGGGCCTCCTTTACTTATATTATACATAAATGATCTACCGAAAGGCATCCCTCAACCTCTGACACTATTTGCCGATGATAGCACCATAACGATACCTTGTAAAAGTGTTGATACTTATGAAAGTGACATAAATGATTCCATAAATTTAATGGTAAAGTGGCTAGATGACAATAACTTAAAAATTAACCTAACTAAAACTAAATTAATACATTTTAATCAACGGATCAATAGTGAGAGTAATTTAAATATACACTACGATGACCAGCCTATAAAAGAGGTAGATACAACAAAATTTTTAGGGCTCCACATTGATAAAAAACTGAATTGGAAAACCCATATTTAAACCTTATGCAAGAAAATCAGTAAATCTGCCTATGCCCTGCACACATTGTCGTCTATAATAGGTGTGGAGGCATTGCTTACAGCTTACTATGGTTTAACAGAATCCCATCTACGCTATGGTGTCATTTTTTGGGGCAACTCAACAAAAAAAGACATGGTGTTCAAGGCTCAAAAGAGATGCGTTCGTTCAATATTTAAAATTAAACCTACTGATAGTTGCGTGCCTTACTTTAAAAAATATGAAATGCTTACTTTGCCATGTCTGTACATTTTAGAGGTAGCCGTATTTCTCAAAACAAATCCACACCGATTTAAACGATTAGATGAAGTAGTCCCACGTAACAGGCGCGACAACAGTAGGATATGCTCTCATACTGCAAGAACATCCCTTATGCGCAAAAGTGTTTTCTGTATGGCTCCTACGATATTTAATAAATTGCCTAAAAGTTGGAGAGAACTGCCCTTGTCACTTTTCAAAAATAAACTAAGATTTTTTTTAGCTAATAAAGTGTATTACAATGTTTTCGATTTTTTTAATGAAAAGGACTTTTCTATTCCGACTTCTAATTTAAATGGTTAAAAATAATAATTTAATAATGTGAATATTAAATCAATTGACTTTTAAATGATACTATTTGACTGCATAATAATGAATATACTGGACATAATTTAATTTATTTTTGACTATAATATACTTATACTTTAATATCTTGACTTCAATTATTATTTATTTCTTGTGCATTTTGTAATTAACTTTAAAATGACTTAAGTAAACGCAATTAAATGTAATTTTTATAACTACAAAATTTGTACGCCGTTATTGGCAAAACATGGACGCTCACAACATATTAATTTAATACCCTGCATGTCTGATTAGTCAGTTTATGTAAACGCATGTTTGACAAATAAATGATCTTTTATCTTTTATCTTACATTTTCCGTTATTTTTAGATCAACGAATACAATAAAAATACAAATAAAGTGAAATGAAGAAAATTGGAGTGGAGACCTCCTTTTGTGTCGAATGTAGATGAGTGACCGTATGTAGGAGGGTGTGTATGTAAAACTTAGTGTGGTAAATTTAAGAGGTTTTCAGTTTCGTCATAGGTCAGCTTATGAATGTACTCAAACACTTCAATCTTACAATTTCTGCTATTTAAGACAAGTATGTCGACATTTATATTAATCTTGCAATAAAGGTCAGACGGACCTAAGAAGCAAAAATACCTATTGGCGAATGGGTGTTTAAACATGGATTTGTCGGTACTGGGTACCGACAAATCCATGCGGTAATCAATTGCTGGTTTGCGTCACCTGGAAGATATAGCAGGTTTTTCAAAGTTCGGATGTTTAACATAATCACGGAAATACGGCTGAACGCAATTGGATGAAATTTGGCACATAGATAGTTTATAACCCGGATTAACATAGAATACTTTTATCCCGGTAGTACGTTCCTGTAGAATAATTTCCGAACTGCACCCGGGCGAAGCCACTGGCAACAGTTAGTATACTTATAATACAGGGTGGCAGAGACATTGGCAAGCACTTTGTTACCATAGATTGAGTACATAATTCTGAACCCCCAAGCATTTTTTTTAGGGTGTGAGATCATCAAATAACTTCTCCCGCATTACGCGGCGCGGGCGGGCGGCGTGTCAGACTTTTACTGACTATAACACACCCGTGTTCCTTCAGTTGCCTGTGTGCCAGGGGCCGCGGTATCTCTTTCGAACAACCCGCACCCCTGGCAGAACCCTCCAGCATTGAATATGTATTCAGAATCATGTGCACATGCATATTTTTTGTTTTTATAATCTACGTATCTACGAAAGTAACATAAAGAATTGTTATAGCACATGTATAGACATTTGGACACTTCTCTATGAAATAGGTTTTTCTTTGAAAACCGACGATGTTTGGTGGT
This sequence comes from Polymixis lichenea, assembly GCA_949091785.1. Classification (NCBI taxonomy): domain Eukaryota; kingdom Metazoa; phylum Arthropoda; class Insecta; order Lepidoptera; family Noctuidae; genus Polymixis; species Polymixis lichenea. Next base: position 1,856,180 of record OX420948.1, read on the forward strand.
CTAGAATCATGTGTTGATTTCAGGTTTACAGTTTGCGCGTCGATGTCAAGCCTCTATATACATCGTGACGTAGTAGGTTTCAACGGTCTATTTAGGGTGCGGTATCTCGGTGGAATGCCCTGAATTCAAATCCACTCCAGCTGAATTATTGCGGCTCCCACATTTAGGTGAAAGAGTTCGTAGGGGATTGAGTATATACACGTAGGTGATATTATTGTAGTACTTAATTCTAATATAGTAAACACATTAGGAGCTCATAACCTTACCATTAATTGCACAGAATATGGAAATATAAAAATCATAAAAGATGAGACGAATTTTGACTTACCTACTTACTGGTCTCCACTTCCTCTTTCAAATAGCATTTATCACCAATCTTAAAACTAGTTTTCCAATTTATTTAAATTAAAGAAAGAGACGTCAGAAATCTGCTAATAGCTTTGCTCTTTATTATAGGTCTCCCCCGGGCGTTTCGATATCTCACGGTCTTGAGTTTTTCTCAAGAATGGTACTGAATACATTGCAAAATAGCTTTTACATTCAAGTTGTGAGAAAGACAACTACTATCAAACAACACACACTATTATCAAAAAAAATTGAAAAAATAAATACTAAGTAAGTAAAGAGTATCAAAGCTGCGACACCTAATATAAATAAGGTTAATTATAGGTAGGTCCAAGTTCATTGGTACTCCAGTGGCAACGGTCGCGACTTACGAGATGTAGTTTCGAACACATACTGTCGCTTTACTTTGTGTAATTTATTTCGCTGCTCTCAAAACGGTGAGGAAACACATCGTGAGAAAACCAGCGTGTGTTAGAACCAAAATTTCGTAGACATATGACATCTAACAATCCACACTGGACCCGCGTGGTGTATTACGGTTCCCACTCACAGAAACGTGAGACGTGAGTGTTGTCGTCTCTCAACACTGCTTGAAGGTACTTGATAGTACTATATACAAACAAACGGTTCATTAACACACCTCAGCGCAAACCTTTACCTAACACAAGTTACAGTTAAATTATATCATGTTTCTACTGAAACTATTTAAGACATCAAGTCGGTACTTACTGTGTGTAGGTAGGTCTTACCTATTCACAGTAAAGATAAACAAATGAATTCAGGGGTCGGCAAAATCTTGTAGATAAGTAAACTGGAGTGGAATTACTGCAAGTTGTGCTGACTGTACTGCTAATGTTTGAGTTAGCATCCACTTTAAGATAGATGGAGCCAGCACCTTTTGGTTGGAAAAGCAAAGATTTGGCTATATTGCATAAGTTTTTGGCTCAATTTAGTGCATTAAGTTTGAGTTCATAAGTATAGTTAGCTTTAAGGGGAACCTAGTCGCGGGCTCGAACTCACTGATGGGCCTGGCTAAAAAGCACGCTGTCTCACCAAGCATCGTGTCAGACAGAGGTAGTATCAGTGATGAGCAGTTAGAAGCTAGTCTACACGCACAACATTATTGAGTGAGATGCAGGATCATTTATAGAACATCAGGCGCGTAAAAAATTAAGAGCAGTCCTTCGGAAGATCGGATTTTATGAAAAATTCACTGCATAAATCCAATGACCAATAGAGTATATTGAACTTTTCGATATTTGAGCTTTGTCGTTACCGACTTGGTTTTTTAGATTTTAAACTTCTTTTATTACTTAACACGCTCAAAGTTAGGTTAAATTAGCAAGAAAAACGAATCTTTGTTGGCTCCTAACTTTTTAACGGCTTTTTATTTTAGTATTCTGTTTCCGTACAGACAATATTAATAATGAGGCAAAACTATACCATGTTAAATTTTTGTTGTACATTGTCAAACAGTGGAATAATACACTTCCGAAGTTTGTATGGGAAAAATGTGGACTAGATTCACCTTAAGCACTTGAATTTGTTTTCATATGCAAAGTTGAGGAGCTGCTAAGTTAAATAGATAAGTAATGAAATTGTTATTTGAAACCAAGTTCGAAAATTTAATTAAAATAACGCCTACCCTATGTTTTGAGAGGATTTGGCTTAATAATCATACATTTTCACGGACCTATTATTTAGTTTGAATTTGGCTGACTTAGGTACTACACGATATTATTATAGGCACCTAATGCTGGCTGGAATAGAATCCAAAGTAATAATGAATTTATTTCAATTAAAATTCTAATTCGAATTTACTTGCAATATAATCCTTTGTATCTAACTTATCTCCTTTCATAGCTCATAGCTTCGATAGCTTCATAAGTTCTGTTCATATCTTTATGTATGTGCAACAATTCCTTTATATCGATTCTACTGATAAATACCTGTAACCTGTGTAGAGTGGCTTGTGGTTAAGTTTTTTTTTTTTTTATGGGCCAGCTCTTGACCTCGATCACGCCAGATGGAAAGCGATTGATGAGGTCTATGATAGATCGAGCGTACCCAGAAAATGCCTGTTCACTCTTGTTTTGAAGGTAGACGGGTTTAATGTGGAAGGGAACACAGACGCAGGCAGAGAGTTCCACACTTTGGCTGTGCGCATAATAAATGTGGAGGAGTATCGCTGAGTACGACTGGTCGGAATATCAACCAAGTGCGGATGGTACCCTGCAGTGCGTCTGGTAGTCCGGTAGTAAAGCGATGGTGGGATCAGATCGTGGAGCTCTTCCGCACACTCTCCGAAGTACAGTCTATAGAAGACTGACCGGCCAGCAACATTACGCCTATGAGTCAAGCTGTGAAGCCCAGCCACCAACGTTTCGTCACCTATGAGCCCTTTTGCTCTGCGTTCCACCGAGCCAAAGGCAGCAAGCTGTTATTTTGCTGAGCCATCCCGTAAGTGGCTGCAAAACTCCACACAAGAACGCAGTTGAGCCTTATATAGGCTCAAAAGCCGTCCAGGTGTGAAGTATCGCCTCACCTTATTTAGGATGCCCAGCTTCTTGGCTGCAGTCTGAGCTTTAGACTCGATGGTTGAGCCGAAGTTGAGATCGGACGTCAACTCCATGCCCAAAAGCGTTAGGCGGTCGGTAACGGGTACAGATGCACCTCGGAAAGTTGGGGATAACCGGAACCGGCTCCTTTTGGCAGTAAAATGACACGCCTGTGTAATCTGAGCATTAAATTTGACCATATTATCGTCACCCCACTGGGAAACAAAATTTAAGAGCAAATTCAAACGCTCCGCTATGTCCTCTCCAAGAGCAGTTGTTTCATCTCTGCTGGCTCTTGCACTGGATAGGTATCTATCTGAAACTGTGTCATCTGCGTACCCGATAGCACCAAGCTGTGGCAGGTCGTTAATATGCAGCAGAAATTGAGTCGCAGAAAGAACAAACCCCTGTAGAACACCGGTATCAATAGCCTTATGAACCGATGAGCAACCATCTATGACCACTTTGATAGAACGATCACGCAGGAAGTCCGAAATTTAGTTGCAAAAGTCAGCAGGGATGCCGAATGCGGAAAGCTTACTCAACAGACTAGCATGCCAGACCAATCAAAGGCCTTTGAGATATCAAACGACACAGCAATACTACAGCAATACACAGTAATACCATCGATTGATCAGGTTTAAGCTAAGATTGCAGCCGTCGGTCCCGGCTGTCATTACGGGATCTTTGACAGTCGTTACGAGTCGGCAGAGCCCCGAATGTCTATCCAGTCTTACCAAGAGGTTTCGTATTTCCCGAAAACTGAGTTGTGAAGTTCAGCAGTCGATTCATGTAAAATACTGGTACTCACCTGCATCCGGTTAGACTGGAAGCAGACGCCAACATAGTTGGGAAAAGACTAAGCAGATGCTATCGATATCTGTAACCTATGTCAAAATAATAAAATAATTAGTTGTTCTGTCATTAGTAAAAAACAACATGAACTAAATAACGTAAAATAGTAAAAAGTCCAACTAGCGAGCTGGAGATCGAAAGTAGAATTTTGGGAACTTCTTGTTTTTTAAATGGATTAAGTATCCATTCACTGGTAGACGAACGTGTCTTACGTGCTCATTGGGTATAACTTCATAGCACGCTTCCTTTTGTTAAGGTTAGCACAGGAGCCAAAGAAGCATATCATTAATTGTGTCTATATTTTAATATGTCGTCGCACTAAAACAGAGTGTCCATGTAGTTTCTTCGGTTGTTGTTCGGTCTTCGACAAAGGAACCTACAACAGGCAGCTGCTAGCTTCATCTTTTTTAACTACGCTACTCTTTGGCAGTGCAAAAGTACCTATCAATGTTTTAATAGATTGAATTAAATGCTTACAGTTTGAGTTTGACTTAAAACCAAGAGAAAGAAACACCAAATTCATGTTCCATCCAAAAAGCAAATAAGAAATTCAAATTTATTTACCGCCATCTGTGCACAAACTTCCGAGTTTACTTCACATGATGAATAAGAGATGGCGTTACAAATTCATAAGCTCCTCTCATGTTTTATTCAAAAATAAATAAGTAAATAAAGTTTGTTTAAACTCATCCGGCGTTTAAACGACGGAGACGGCAGTTAAGTATGCGAAACTAAGACAAAACTATTCGTTTATCAGCTCACAACTTGGTTGGGCTGAAATTCAGTTATGAACTTTTTGTTTTATGAAAATTTTGCATTTTGTGAAAGAAGTTGAGTTGTAACTTCTCTCAATGACTCTTAACGATGTTATTGTTAATATCATAAAAGTTACTATTCTTGGCAAACGAATGAGTATCAGTTTTTTATTTTTTGGGTGGGAAATCATCAAACTCGAATCGAATCGAATTCTCCCGCTTTGGCTGGAGTCAGTGTCAGACTTTTACTGACTAAAACGAACTAAACGAACACGGGTGGGCCCGTGTTCGTTCAGTTGCCTGTGTGTCAGGGGCCACGGTATATCTTTCGAACAACCCGCACCCCTGGCAGGCATCGGCCCTTGCGGGCTCCTTCAGTTGGTGCTGACTCTGAGGCGCGCGTGGAACACAACACGCCGTCAATCCGGGCTTGGACCTTATCGGACATCGAGCTACCCATTACTCGCCGTCCACAAGCCCGCGCCTACGGTGGCCGGGAATCGGCCTGGGATTGCCGACGCCCAGGGCGTCTTCGGCGGTGACTAGGGCCGTGAGGGCGCCTATACTGCCTCTCCCTTACGTGCGTCGCCTCCCTCTTCGCGAGCATTACTACTTCGCAGAAGGAGGAATACTTAACTGTAGGAATGGTTTTTGTTTTAACAGTTCAACAACATTAATTGCGTTATTTATGTTGTTGAGCAGACGATTTTTCGACATACAATGGATTGGCAATATCTTATTTCATTACTTTGTAGTATGCTTTAAATGGATACTTCGTTTTTTCCACGCTTTCGTGTTCACAGCACAGCGCCTGCCATGCCAGTCTTTCTTTCCGAAACAAAAAACCTATGCTACATTTGAAGACTTATTCTAAATCAGCTTGACAGGTTGAATGCGACTAAAGTAAATTTATAGTCAGCCTGTGCAACGTAAGGTCGTCTTGAGTAAACGACATTAACAGTACCCTTCTTTGATGTTTTATATTGTTTGAGCCCAGAAGGTAGCCGCGGCATCAGTGGCCTTCTTTAGGTCATCCAGAGTGCAGGTCAACGGGCACTTAGGGCACTCCAGCAAGTGGAGCATGGTCTAATTAGAGGATCCACACTCGTACTGGATATTGGATGGGTCAGTAAACCCCCACTTCGACAAATTGTGTATTGTGGGCACGCAATCAATTGAGAGCTTTCCATATAGGCCACTACAGACACGGCTGGAAGGCAAATGTTTCTGGGGTTAAACGAAATCGAGAGGTGGATGCTTGTCTTCACACAACTTGCTGCTCTCATTTTTTTTTTTGGGTGGGAAATCATCAAATAACTTCTCCCGCTCTGGGCGGAGCGGGTGGGCGTGTCAGACTTTTACTGACTAAAACCCACCCGTGTTCGCTCAGTTGCTTGTGTGCCAGGGGCCGCGGTATCTCTTTGTTCGAAAGAGATACCGCGGCCGCACCCCTGGCAGGCATCGGCCCTTGCGGGCCCCATCAGGGGCTGCTGACATCTCTTTGAGGCGCGCGTGGAACACAAGGCGCCGTCGACCCGGGCTTGGTCCTTACCGGACAGCGAGCAACCCATTACTCGCCGTCCGCAAGCCCGTGCCTACGGTGGCCGGGAATCAGCCTGGGATTCCCAACGCCCAGGGCGTCTCCTGCGAAGGCCACGGCTGTGAGGGCGCATGTACTGCATCTCCCTCACGTGCGCCGCCTCCCTCTTTGCAAGCATAACTGCTTCGCTGAAGGAGGCGACTGCTAGCCATGCACTCTCGCTCCGTACCATGGCCTGGACCAGGGTCGGACGCGAGAGATCGCCGCCGCCTATCACCTCCACGAGGACACGGTGGTGCTCCGCCCAAGCCGGGTAGGCCTCCACCGTATGCTCCACCGTGTCCTCAGGGCGATCTTCGCAATGGAAACACCCGGGCGTTTCCTCCCGCCCTATCCGAAACAGGAACCTCCCGAAACAACCGTGTCCAGTGAGGACCTGTGTCAGGCGGAAGGTGAGGACCCCATGCTGCCTCTCAAACCACTCCTCAAAGAGGGGACTTACCGCCGCAATCGTGGCGTGCCCATTGCTGCTCTCATTAGGTGGTATGTCGACTGTAGTGCGTCTCAGATATTCGCTGATGCGCAAACTGATGATTATTTCGATATCATGTGCATGAAAGTGGCATCAATATTCCGCAGAGTGACAGGAAGCAATAGTAGTATTCTGAAAGTTTAGAAGTGCCTACAATGGATTTAGTTTATCAAGCTGCATTTCAGACATGGGGCTTGACGAACCTTCCTGTAATTGCATGCTTTGTTTTTATAATGTATTGATATTGTATTTGTGTGCATAATTTATTACTTACATCGTTTTTAAGTTACTTATTAAGGTAACAGGAAGGCCATACCAACAGGCTATGGACCTACGATGCCTGCAAATATTTTTTTAAAATTTATTATGTCCTGGATGTGCTGGAGTGGCAACCACGTTGGAAGGCCCCGCACAAGATGGACCGATTACCTGGTGAAGGCCGCTGTCGCCGAAGTCAGCTGAAATGATGATGATGTTGCCCGTGTATTCCCCGTCGAGTTGAATAAACGGATCATTTAAATTAGTAGTAAATTTGCTTAAGAGTTAATTATCCTGACATTAGCTACACTGAAATCCTTAGAAGCTTGTGCCTTGCGCCACATCCGCAGCAGAATTTTTAGCAGCAACTTGGTTAGTTTACCCGGTTGATGGAAGTAGAATGAAGTGCATCAGTGTTTACAAAAGAGGCTTAAAACTTTATTTCATTAAAATATTTGTGATAGCTTGAAGTTTCAGGAGATTTTCTTGGTGAGAAATCTTGCAGTCTGGGGGGAAGTCTCTGGGAAAATGATTTTTGAATTTTGAGACTGGTATTTGCATTTTACTATAGATAGGGTCGGTAGGTGCTCGTTGTTGTCATGATTGGTGCAGTGGTTGAGCTTTCTGCGTTTTGGATCGTAGGCACGTTCCCCGCATGGAAGAAATAATTGTTTATGGACTACAGATAATTACTTGAAGATTGAGACTGAAACTGAAGAGATATTGACGGCTTGCAGCTTTCTAAAACCATAGTGTCTTCAACAGAACAATCCATACGATATCAATCTCATTGACTCATTCTTTATGATACTTAATATACAAATTTCAAGTATTCCGTACGTCCGAATGATAAACACGGAACCCTAATAGGATCACTTGTGTGTCTGTGTCTGTCTGTCTGACAAAGCCAATTTTCTCCGAATGAAAATTGACCACACCCTTATCTCCGAAACAACGGAGGCGAACATTTTGAAAAAATACAGAAAATAGTTCTCTTCATACCATTTTGCACTACAGAAAAACCTTTAAAAAGTCTATGGTCTTAAAATACCTTAGTAAATTTCTCAATGAATATTGTTCGTTCAAACTTAAATTAATTTGCAGTTGGAATGTATGGGGGAACATGTTTTGCAACAGCAATGCTAAGCCGCATACGATTTTTTTCTAATACATAATTATAAAATCGTGTACAATTCAAGCGAGTCTAACTATCGACCGACCAACGACGTAGCTAAGTTTTCCACCATAATAAATTAGGAACCATCGACACGACAAAAAACGACTTCTTTACTATTCCAATAACAAAAGTAAAATACGACGTGCGAACTTGCAATTACTTAATAAAACAAGTTTTATAAGAGTAGCTCTCAGCTGATTATATCTCCCTCTACAACTCGGAAACCGCTGAGACAATAATTAAGTTTCAGAACTAAAACTCTCTCACGGAAAATAAACTTTTGTATAGACTACCTGTATTTCTGTAGTTATGTAGTGTATTGGTGGTTTTTGTGTTATATGGAACTTTAAAATCCAATTGGATTTTTTTTCTGGCTTAAGAAGCATATGTATTTGATACTTACATTTGATACTCAGGTAATGACACACACACAACAGAGAAATCAACCTGCGCACCAAGTCTCATGCTAATTCATTCAGTTATTTTAAAGTGGAGCATCTGCAATTAACAAGAAAATACGATCTCGTTTACTATGCGGGAAAGACGTTATTTTGCTTTTCTGAGATCACAGAATGCAGAGATATACCTACTTTAGCTGCGGGTGCATTAAATCCCCGATCTGTCCTATCCTTTTACCTTGGGATGGGCTTCCAGTCGACCCGGATGCAGCTCCTCACCAGTATTTTACATAAAGCGACTGCCAATTTGCCCTTGTGAGGCTGGTTGGCATACTTTTGGGCTTCTGACGACCCCTAACGACTTACAAAGATCCACGAATGACAGCTGGAACCAACAGCTTAACGTATTTTCTGAGGCATGAACGGGTCAAAATAATACGGTAATTGAGGGTCACCTATCCACAAACTGTCCACGGAAAGCGTAACCTTAAATAGACCCATGCGGCTACTATTTAGCCACTACTTATTATCCCCGAGCCAGTATGTCCTAAATAACACTATAATACTTCCTCTTAACTTTCTAACAAGATTTAGCACAACACGCCACAATATCAGGTATATAGGTCATCCCGTAGCTTCTAGCAAAATTTATCGCAAGAATTGATCGAAACGTTTTGAAATAACTGAATTATTCATGAAAGGTGGTGGTTAATTTTCGTCAGACTTTGTAACTAGCATGCTCTAGGGATCTATAGTTCGGCATTTGGTACTTATACTGTAATCTGATTTGCTAGTGACGCCTTCTGCTTGTTTTCTGAGAGATGGGTTGATGTACTTGTGGAGAACACATAGAACATAATGTCCCTAACGGTTGGACAGCGGTATAGTACCTACAACCACGTTAAGCCAGGTATGATTAAACCCCATACCTAAATTATACCTACCCAGTAGTGGGTGAGCTTTTCTCCATCAACGGGACACAAACCCAATCACTTCTGGTACCCATCCTTGATTATGCTGATGCCAGCTATCTTGACGTTACCCAAGACCAACTCGATAAACTTGAGCGGCTTCAAAACGTCTGTATAAGGTTCATATTCGGATTGCGCAAATATGACCATGTTTCTGAATTTCGTGTGAAGCTCAAGTGGTTACCAATTCGCCTTCGCCGGAACGCCCACAATCTTTCTCTTTTGTTTAATGTGCTCTTTTCCCTTAACACTCCTCTCTATCTTAAGAAACGTTTCCAGTATCTTTGCGACTCCCACACGAAATTGTTAAGGTCATCAGACAACTTAAAGCTTAAAATGCCAATGCATTCCACGACTTTCTTCGACAAACGCTTTTCTGTTCAGGCGTGGTTCAGGCCGCTCGTTTGTGAAATGCATTGCCAGTTTAAATAAAACGCACGCAATCGTTACCTATACTCAAGAGACTGGTAAAGGAGCATTACTTGTTGTTGTGATTTTGTTGTAGCTGTTATAATCTGTAGTCATCATTTATTTTCTTTGCTTATGTAGTAGTATGCATGTATATAAGTATCTAATAAACAGCATATATATGAATATTTCTATGTATCTATAATAGTATAGTGTATCTATATTTTGCACCAATGACAACCCCATTTTTATATCCACGCAATCACTGTCCATTCCAAGGTTGCCTGGAAGAGATCGCGGAAAGCGATGCGGCCGCCTATTGTATGTTTTTATTGTTTTATTTTTTATTTTTGACGTGTATTTTCTGGTGTACAATAAAGCATAAATAAATAAGCCCAAACGCAGGGTAGATCTTTGCCTGTCCTGAGGACAAGCCCAGGAACATTTGTCCAATAGTCCTGCTTGCAAATACTAGACCATCGAGGCAGGCCAATAATTATTTCTATCAACGCCATGTTGGAGTTTCTCGGCCAAAGTAGGATATGCTAGTTATATGAGAGCACATGAGCAGAGTGAGTAGCACATCTAAGGTCTCAAACATGAAATACTGCCTTTTTTTTATTACGGGGGGAAATCCTCATGGATGTCCTCCGCCTCGGGGAGGGCAGAGGGATCTGTCAGACTCTTACTGACTAAAACCACCCCGGTGTTCCGTCTCTCACTTGCACTGGGGACCACGGGAACTAGTGTGACTTCCGCGATCCCCGGCTAGTACGAAATAGTGCCTTTTTCTTTTTTTTTTTTCGGGGGGAAATCCTCATGGATGTCCTCCGCCCCGGGGAGGGCGGAGGGGTCTGTCAAACTCTTACTGACTAAAACCACCCCGGTGTTCCGTCTCTCACTTGTACTGGGGACCACGGGAACTAGTGTGACTTCCGCGATCCCCGGCTAGTGCTGGCCACCTCGCGACAGGGGGGGAGTGAGGCGTAAAACTCCCCCCTTACTTCATAGAGAGGCGCGCGTGGAACACTACGCGCCGCCATCTCGGGTCCTAACAAGTAGAGGGTGACAGATTTCCCCGGATCTGTCGCCCCTGGACCCATTTAAGGGGGCTGGAAGAGGGCGTTGTCCGCCCTCCGCCGACGCCCGGTGCGTCTGCTGCGGATCGGGTTAGCGGAAGCAATCTCCCGCTCCCTCTCCGCAGCCTCCTTCTGCGACATGACTGTTTCGCAGAAGGATACCACCGCGTCCCAGGACTCCTCGCTGCTGACCATCGAGTCGACAACGGCCGGCAGTGACAGGTCACTGCCGACTCCTGAGATGAGGGCACGGCGCGGCTCCTCCCAAGCGGCACACTCTGCCAGCGTGTGCCACGCCGTGTCCTCCCGACAGTCGACGCAGTGGTGACACCGAGCGTCCGGCTCCCTGTTTATGCGACACAGGTAATCCCCGAAGCAACCATGCCCCGAGAGCACCTGTGTCACCCGAAACGACAGGGAGCCGTGCCTCCTCCCGAGCCGCTCGAGTACCGGCCGGACCGCCCCGACGGTAGAACGGTGACGGGGCCGGCGGTAGGGCATGAGAGCCTGACGAAATACTGCCTAGTTTAACATAACATCATGCCAGACAGAGGTGTACCTATATTATGCACCCATAGTACACCAGTTATACATAAATAGATTGGTAGCTAAATATCCTCACTTACTATAGCTATTATCAAAACGCACGTACTTACAAGAAACTGTGCGACTAAAGTTTTAGCATTAATTGCTCTCAAATTGCACCTATGCATACGAAAGTACTAATTGTAACGGGGGAAATGCGAACTGCGAACTGCGTGAAGTTTCTTAGTAAAACAATTTTACTTCTTAAAAATTCTGTGATCAAAAATATGTTTTCCCCAACTTGTGAAAATGGCTTGTTTTAACATTATATTGCTTGAAACTGAATGCATACATTTACCAAAAAGCTTTTACAGACTTCTGAAACACAAAAGTGTTTCAGTAAAGTCTATAACCAGGAGGTTCCTGTTTTAGGCTTGGTTATAACTATTAATTTATTTGTTTTATTTCTTAAATATAAATGTACACAAGAGTATGAATGTCGATGGTTACAAGTGTAGGAGAAGACCAAAGAAACGATGGATGGACTGTGTGAATAGTTAGAAAGGGTGTGACTACTTAATTTTTTTATGTTGGAAGGTTAGGAAATTTCTATAAAATAAATGTAGACTAGATTATGAAGCTTACTATGTAGGCCAAAAACTCAGCAATATTGAAACGATGTATCTTCTTAACACCAAAAGCTAAAACTTTCAAGACCAAAATTAAACCACCGAAAAAACTGAAAAACAAAACTTAAAAACCTTTTTTGTTTAACCTTATTATCTAAGTTCGGAAGTCGGTGACTTTGGATATGTATTTTAATTATATGTTATCCAACCCTAAAGTGTTGGATTTTTTCCAGATTTATATGAGACCAACTTCGGGGTACACCCTTTTCAATAAAAAAGAATTATTTAAATTGAACTACTCTGTAAAAATTTATGCGTGGTACATTAAAAAAATATACGTATTGAAAACCTCCTCCGTTTTTTCGTCGGTTAAAAATTCACATTAGACGTCGATCCTATAGATATCAACATCATTTTAACTCCGCTGGAAAACAAGAAACAAAAGCGGTAATGTGTTGTACTAACGTCTTTTTTAAGCGCTGAAAGCGATGTACGGTCAGCATCGTTAGAACTGCTCGCAAAAAATATATATTTTTAAGCTTTATACAATTTTGTTGAATCGCTCTGGGAATAAAGAATTGTAGATTGTTACTGGTCAGTGCTTGCGATTAAGCTTTCCTGCATCCTCTAGGGTATCATTAGTGGTAATTACGGTATAATACTGGGGAAAGGGAGAATGTGTAAAAATAAGTCCTTTTTCAAAGCACCAAGTGGTAAGAATGAGATTACGGTAAGTTGAACTGTTATTTTTTGTCTCTGCGGTACTTAAGTCTCATCATAAAAGCTAGTTTTTGGTCCTTGGACTTAGGAAATTTGCTCTTAAAAAACCTTAGAGCGTTCAAAATTTAAATCATAATTTAAGTAGCATCCGTCAAGTTTTATTTTCTTTTTGAAATTATTATCTATTTTCCAACATTGTTTTCTAGCAAGTTGATAAATTTTGATTACCTACTGAAGAAGTAACACAATGACTTCTCATGTTACCTAATGAAAGAAGAAAAAAAAAACAGACATGAAAAATTCCACGAGCAGAACACAACGTCACGGTATACGCAAAAATAAATAAAATAAAAAAATTACAACAACGGAAAAAAAACTCGAACGATATTCAATTACACAAACATTTTTCCGTGCCATTTACTTCGTTGGATATATGAGAGCAAAAAACGGTCAAGCGCGAGTCGGGTACGAACAAAGCGGGGATATGGTGTGCATCGAGAGTTCTTTTTTTTGTAACTGGCAAGCGACACTTCGCGTGACGTAAAGCTCCAGCCGCTTCATTAGGTTTAAAAATGGAATAGGTGTTGAGATGAGGAAACGCACACTTTGATCAGTACGCTGGAAAATAATCACGTAGGTGACAGTAGGCGGGAATGATGAGAAAAAATTGCAAAGAACTTGAACCGTTATTAAAGGACGCATGTGTACTTGTTGACTTGTAATTGTAACGCCAATATGTGCTGGTGATATCGCATATTGGATTTGTAATAAAAGTGAAAAAATAATCTATTTTCACTTTAATTACAAATCTAAAATTTTAGGCTTTCGAAATAACTGAGACCGTGCTGCAGTCATGAGTCGGTGTTGACTTATTTCTATATAAATAAATACCGATTGCTAATTGCTACCAAGATTGAAAAAGAAAAGGCACAAGAGAAGGCACGGTCGAAATTACCCTGATACTCTTTTTCATCATGTCATAACGAAATTAGCAGCATGTTTACGAAGTTGTTTTGTTTAAAATGTTTAAGTACTTATGGTCCTTCGAGCCAGATAGTGAGCACCTTTATAGCTCTCTTTTTACCCATAAAAAATTAGGTCGTTTCTTGTTCAATGAAATCGAGAAAAACATAATTATTTTAGCTTTGACAACCCCAAAATTATTTCACCCAGATTTTCGCCCCACATTTTTATTGTAACCCCTACTATCCTAGAACATGTTTTGAGCGCTTTTGTCCCGTCATAAATCTGGCACATGTCCTCGCTGGCCGCTCGAAAATAACACACTATAAAACATTAATGCTCCGATGCCACTACGGACCCTAGACTATGGAGGGAATTCACGGATTTTCGATAGGAATAAAAGCGTGACCGTTGGCGTATAGTGGTTCCAATTTGATTTTGTTTAATGTTATAAAATATTTACGTTGGGTTTTATTTTTGTTTTTGTGGAAAGATATTTGGGCAATATAGACCTAAAACTTTGCGGTATTTATTTCTGTATGTGGTAGGTATCTCATATAATTATGGCCTGACCAAGATTATGATCGGCCCATCGTGCTGCTCGACGAGGTGGGCAAGCTCTTTAAAAGAGTCATTGCAGACCGCCTCGTCGGGCGGCTGGTGCGGGTGGGGCCGGATTTGGCGGAGAGCCAGTTCGGTTTCCGCAGGGGGCGCTCCACGGTGGACGCCATCATGCGCGTGCGAGCCCTCACGACGGGGGATGCTGTGGCCCGGGGTGGGGTCGTCTTGGCGGTGTCTCCGGACATCGCCAATGCCTTCAACACCCTGCCCTGGAGTTGCATAAGGGAGGCACTCCGGTATCACCGGATGCCGACCTACCTCTGTCGTGTGGTCGAGGCCTACTTGACGGACAGGGCCGTCATCTACCCCGGTCACCTAGGAGAGTGGAACCGGCGAGAGATGTCGTGCGGTGTGCCACAGGGATCGGTCCTGGGGCCGCATCTGTGGGACATCGGATACGACTGGGTGCTGCGCGCCGACCTCCCTAGTGGCGTCAGCGTAGTTTGCTACGCTGACGACACGCTGGTCCTGGCGCAAGGGAGGTCGTACCAGGCGGCGGTTGACTTAGCGACACACGGAGTTGCGATAATCGTCGATAGGATCCGGCAACTGGGACTTGAGGTGGCCTTGCACAAGTCCGAGGCCATGTGGTTTCATGGTCTTCGGAATGCGCCACTGACGGGTTCCCAGATAACGGTGGGAGGGGTTCACATCGGCGTCGGTTCGACGATGAAGTACCTAGGACTCGTCCTCGACAGCCGGTGGAACTTCGCGGAGCACTTCCGACGTTTGGCTCCCAGATTGGAGCGGGCCGGGGCTGCCTTGAAGCGGCTCCTGCCCAATCTAGGGGGGCCAAACGCCTCCTGCCGGAGGCTCTACGCGGGGGTCGTGCGGGCCATGGCCCTATACGGGGTGCCGGTGTGGGCGCCTACATTGAGGCGCCAACCAGCACGCCGGTTGAAGGCGGCCCATAGGGTCATGGCCATCCGGATGATCCGGGGATACCGCACGATCTCCGGTGAGGCGGCGGGCCTCCTTGCCGGATTACCGCCATGGGATCTGGAGGCAAACGTCCTCGCGCTCACTTGGGAGTGGCGCGAGGAGGCCAAACGCCGGGGCTTAACTCCGCTGCCGCGGGAAATCGCGGCACGGCGGACAGAGCTCCGGCAGGATCTCATGGCGACGTGGAAAGTGCGATTGTCGCAACCCAGTGCTGGGCACGCCACGATTGCGGCGGTAAGTTCCCTCTTTGAGGAGTGGTTTGAGAGGCGGCATGGCGTCCTCACCTTCCGCCTGACACAGGTCCTCACCGGACATGGCTGTTTCGGGAGGTTCCTGTTTCGGATAGGGCGGGAGGAAACGCCCGGGTGTTTCCATTGCGAAGATCGCCCAGAGGACACGGTGGAGCATACGGTGGAGGTCTGCCCAGCTTGGGCGGAGCACCGCCGTGTCCTCGTGGAGGTGATCGGCGGCGGCGATCTCTCGCGTCCGACCCTGGTCCAGGCCATGGTACGGAGCGAGAGGGCATGGCTGGCAGTCGTCCCCTTCAGCGAAGCAGTTATGCTCGCAAAGAGGGAGGCGGCGCACGTGAGGGAGATGCAGTACATGCGCCCTCACAGCCGTGGCCTTCGCAGGAGACGCCCTGGGCGTCGGGAATCCCAGGCTGATTCCCGGCCACCGTAGGCACGGGCTTGCGGACGGCGAGTTATGGGTAGCTCGCTGTCCAGTAAGGACCAAGCCCGGGTCGACGGCGCGTTGTGTTCCACGCGCGCCTCAAAGAGATGTCAGCAGCAACAGATAGGGCCCGCAAGGGCCGATGCCTGCCGGGGGTGCGGGTTGTTCGAAAGAGATACCGCCGCCCCTGGCACACAGGCAACTGAGGGAACACGGGTGGGTTTTAGTCAGTAAAAGTCTGACACGCCCTCCCGCTCCACCCAGAGCGGGAGAAGTTATTTGATGATTTCCCACCCAAAAAAAAAAAAAAAAACCAAGATTATGATTTCAAAAGAGACTGGTTTCTGAGTTTGATAGGGTATTTCTTTTCAGTGTAGTCGGTTAGAAAACACCGATCTCATCAATTTTTCAAACATAATTTATTTTTGACTTGTAAACCTGTTTTTTTTTTCTTAACAATTTACAGAAATAAATATCATTTACTAAAGCTATTGGGCAGTGCGAACATAAATTGAACTTCACGATGAAATACAAATGCCTTTGGTGTTTGTTTCGTAGTTTTTGTGGGACTGTAATTGAATTTCAACAGTTATGTAGGATTAGGGCTATATTGAAGATAAATCTATTTTTCTTTCTTCTTTCTTTCTTTAATGCGGTTTGTTATTAGTTTGATGGCCGAATGAAAGTGTTTTTGATTTTAGTACCTATCAGTAAACACAACTCCATTGATCAAAAAACCAAAGCAATAGTATGATTTGAATTTTCATTAATCAAAGAACCATCAATGTCCGTAGAGGCTTGTGGTTAAATAATAACAGTTGCTCAGGTTAAGCTACGCTTGCCGCGGCTGGTCCCTGGATGGGTGACCATCTTTGTATACTAAAAGTCGTCCGTGCCTTGCTAAGCTAAGCCATTGGTCCCGACTGCTGTCATTCGTGGCTCTTTGACAGTCGTTACAGGTCGTCAGAAGCCAGAAAGTCTGACAACTAGTCTTACCAAGGGGCATCCTTATTACCTAGTAACTGGATTGTGTCAGACAAGTAGTTGCTTCATGTAAAATACTAGTACTCAGCTGCATCCGGTTAGACTGGAAGCCGACCCCAACATAATTTGGAAGAAGCTTAGGCAAATGATAATAATAATACTAGCGGCCAACCATTGACATTTCAGCAGGTATTATTTGTATGTTTAATAATAATGTATTAATAATAATTAGCTGAGCAAGATAAGAAAATCAAGTATCTTGACTTAGCTCGCGAGATTGTCGACATGTGGGACGTAGACTCAGCAATCATTGTACCGATAATTGTTACAGTAAATGGCCTAATAGCGAAGAGCCTCGGCCAACACTTCAGGAGGCTCTCATTACGCGGCTGGATCAAGGGCTTGATTCAGAAAGCAGTACTCCTAGACACAGCACGCATACTCAGAAGGTTCCTTTCTCTAGAGCCCTGACTACCGATACCTTGGATCCTGCTCCTGATGCCGATGGGCCACAATTTTTATATTTGAAAATGTTTTTGTATGATTTTTGTAAAAATATACTTAATATGTACGAAAGAAAGTAAATAAATTATAAATGTATTTTACCTACATAAAAACCTTCCAGAATAAATTGATGATGGCAAAAACTGCATCAAAATCTATTGCATAGTTTAAAAAAGCATTACGGTCACACAGACTTAATCGCGACTTAATGTAAATCCAGTTAAGTAGGGGAAGAATAAAAAACGATTGATAAACTGTGTGAAAGATGATAAGTACCTATACATATTTACTTTTTTGAGGGTGGGAAATAATCAAATAGCTTCTTTCTGGGTGGAGCGGGAGGGTGTGTCAGACTTTTACTGACTAAAACACACCCGTGTTTCCTCAGTTGCCTGTGTGCCAGGGGCCGTGGTATGCTATGGGTGGAAAGAAATCAGTGACAACGGATCAATACGTTTAGTTATAAGCGAGCTTGTAGGTAATACATTTATACTGAGATTAAATCCACCATTCGAAACATGAATTTTTATTTGAACTCTACATAACATAATATCACGCCATGGTTCCTTGAAGGGTTGAGCTGGGGTGTATCTATAGAATACCCACATTTCACCAGTTATATTCAAGCCCTATGTAATAGGGAGCGAGCCTGTTAACTCTATGTCCAAAAAAATCTAATTCAAACTAGTATATTGATATATAACAAAACAAATAATCCAAATTCAAAACATTGTACATAAGTAAGAATCAACTGAAGCATAACTATGAGACAAACACACAGAGGTTCAACACAAACAAACTAAGAACTTTGTTTAAACACACCTGTATGGCATTTCTGTTAACATCTGTACTGTTACAATAATATTCTGTGGTTTTGCTTACGCTTTGTGCTTTTCAAATACACACCATTACGCCTGAATTCCCCGAAAGGTCAGGCAGAGTACACCCACACCCAGATTTCACTAGTTTTGTTTACGTCCGAAGTAATAGTGGACGAGCCCATTGTCATCTACCGGGCAAAGGTCTCCCAGCTACTGCTGAGAAATTCTACATAGTAAAACCCAATAACACTTTGCCTGATCCGGGACTCGAACCTACAACCTTATACGGTCTGAATTCGAAACCCCACGATACTGCGCTCTATGGGTCGCTGGGAAACCGCGAGCTTTAACAGAGTATATTTCCACCTCATACAACTTAAATTGACGATGTCGAATAAAGAGGTATAATTTTTTGTTCACAATCCTTTGCCTTATAGGTCGTCGTAATTCCAAATGGCGGACGCTAGACGTCGCAATGTGAAAGTTAATTCTTTCCAGTTTATTAGTTCCATTGTGATTCTTTTTGTTTTTATTTTACTTGCTTAAAGAACTGCAGAAGCATAACTTGTAATGTTATTTTTAGTACATTAATAGTACAGGTTTTCTTTAGTATGAATGGTCAGTCTTTAAATGCATTTTTTAACTAATTTCGTATGTTTTTTCGTATTTCTATTAAGATCCTGTTTACACTAAAATCACCGCATGCTTGGGGTAGTTCCGCGATATCTCCGGCAATAATTGTTGATCGATTTCGAAAATTATTTTTTAATGAATACGGTATACCTCAGGGGTAGTTCCAAGTGAATTTTATTATCTTTGATTGGATTAGATATTTGTAAGTTTAATAATAGTGTATTAATATTAATTAGCTGAGCAAGATAAGAAAATCAAGTATCTTGACTTAGCTCGCGAGGTTGTCGACATGTGGGACGTAGACTCAGCAATCATTGTACTGATAATTGTTACAGTAAATGGCCTAATAGCGAAGAGCCTCGACCAACACCTCAGGAGGCTCTCATTGCGTGGCTGGATCAAGGGCTTGATTCAGAAAGCAGTACTCCTAGACACGGCACGCATAGTCAGTAGGTTCCTTTCTCTAGAGCCCTGACCACCGACATCTTGGATCCTGCTCCTGATGCCGATGGGCCACAATTTTTTATATTTTTAAATGTTTTTGTGTATTTAAAAACATACTTATTATTTACGAAAGAAAGTAAATAAATTATATGTGTATTTTACCTACATAAAACCCTTCCAGAATAAATTGATGATGGCAAAAACTGCATCAAAATCTGTTGCGTAGTTTAAAAAAGCATTACGGTCACACAGACTTAATCGCGACTTAATGTAAATCCAGTTAAGTAGGGGAAGAATAAAAAACGATTGATAAACTGTGTGAAAGATGATAAGTACCTATACATATTTACTTTTTTGAGGGTGGGAAATAATCAAATAGCTTCTTTCTGGGTGGAGCGGGAGGGCGTGTCAGACTTTTACTGACTAAAACACACCCGTGTTTCCTCAGTTGCCTGTGTGCCAGGGGCCGTGGTATGCTATGGGTGGAAAGAAATCAGTGACAACGGATCAATACGTTTAGTTATAAGCGAGCTTGTAGGTAATACATTTATACTGAGATTAAATCCACCATTCGAAACATGAATTTTTATTTGAACTCTACATAACATAATATCACGCCATGGTTCCTTGAAGGGTTGAGCTGGGGTGTATCTATAGAATACCCACATTTCACCAGTTATATTCAAGCCCTATGTAATAGGGAGCGAGCCTGTTAACTCTAAATGTCCAAAAAAAATCTAATTCAAACTAGTGTATTGATATATAACAAAACAAATAATCCAAATTCAAAACATTATACATAAGTAAGAATCAACTGAAGCATAACTATGAGACAAACACACAGAAGGTCAACACAAACAAACTAAGAACTTTGTTTAAACACACCTGTATGGCATTTCTGTTAACATCTGTACTGTTACAATAATATTCTGTGGTTTTGCTTACGCTTTGTGCTTTTCAAATACACACCATTACGCCTGTATTCCCCGAAAGGTCAGGCAGAGTACACCCACAATCAGATTTCACTAGTTTTGTTTACGTCCGAATTAATAGCGGACGAGCCCATTGTCATCTACCGGGCAAAAGGTCTCCCAGCTACTGCTGAGAAATTCTAGATAGTAAAACCCAATAACACTTTTCCTGATCCGGGAATCGAACGCACAACCTTATACGGTCTGAAATTCGAAACCCCACGATACTGCGCTCTATGGTTCGCTGGGATACCGCGTGCTTTAACAGAGTATATTTCCACCTCATACAACTTAAATTGACGATGTCGAATAAAGAGGTATAATTTTTTGTTCACAATCCTTTGCCATAAAGGCTTCTTCAAACAGCCGCGACGCGACAGCGCGACGCGACACTTGTAGAACAATTTTCATTAAGTTTTCATAGAAATTGTTCTACGAGTGTCGCGACGCGACCGTCGCGTCGCGCTAGTCTGCACGAGCCTTTAAGGTCGTCGTAATTCAAAATGGCGGACGCTAGACGTCGCAATGTGAAAGTTAATTCTTTCCAGTTTATTAGTTCCATTGTGATTCTTTTTGTTTTTATTTTACTGAAGAACTGCAGAAGCATAACTTGTAATGTTGTTTTTAGTACATTAATAGTACAGGTATTCTTTAATATGAATGCTCAGTCTTTAAATGCATTTTTTTTACTCATTTCGTATTTCTAATAAGATCCTGTTTACACCAAAATCACCGCATGCTTGTAACATGCTGTAATCTTCTATAACTGAACGAGCACACGTAAAATAACCTATTGTATGATTGTAATTTCTGTTGTATCTGTGTATTCCTTGCTGGAGATCTGAAATAAATAAATACACTGCAAAACAAACCCGAGGAATATAAATTAATGCAATGTATGCGGTGATCAAGTGAAATTACCCATAAGTACGAATTCAGAGGGTTACCTTGCAGTAGTTAGGTACATTTTCTGCAATGGTTTCATTAACAACTGATTTTATTTGTGAGTTAATTAATGATTTTCTTCTGTTGTGGATATTCTTATAGTTCCGCGATATCTCCGGCAATCATTGTTGATCGATTTCGAAAATTATTTTTAATGAATACGGTGTACTTCAAGGGTAGTTCCAAGTGATTTTTATTTTTCTTTGCTTGGATAGTTCTTAGTTTTTAATGCACTTTGTGTATCTTGATAATGTTCTAATACCTCTTGTCACTGTGGTTTACATAGCATGTAGTGGTATACAAACTGGTGTTGGGTTGGTACCATAACTGAAAAATTAAAAACTTTAATGTTGTAAATAAGTACCAAGTGTTTTTAGGAAGTTGGTTGTGTATTATATGTACAGGGTTTATACTGGGGTATTACTGGTAGGTAATTAGTGACCGATATTTAAACACATGATTGTATTCATCATCATAACAAACAACTTTCTCAGAGAAATATTTTTTTTTAATTTAACTAGCGCATGTCCCCAATCACCCCAATAACTATCAGCTGTGAGTCACTTGACCCCGCGCGCGGGCGCATGGTCCGTACGGTGGTTAAATTAACGACAAAAGAATAATGCAAGGTAAAAGTGGATGTTTTTGGTTATAGGTAACTAAATTAAATTACAGCTGATGGTGTATTATTCTTGTTAGGTACTCAATATTTGATTGAGGTAATACAATTGGGATCAACAAGGTAGATAAATAAAAAAAATCGTTTCTTTGGGAAAGTTGTTTGTTATGATGAATACAATCATGTGTTTAAATAAGTATCGGTCACTAATTACCAGTCACCCTGTATATATAAAACACAACCAACTTCCTGAAAAACAGTTAGTATCTAGTTATTTACAACACTAAAGTTTTTCATTTTTCAGTTATGGTACCAACTCAACACCAGTTTGTATACCACTACATACTATGTAAACCACAGTGACAAGAAGTATTAGAACATTATCAAGATACACAAAGTGAATTAAAAACTAAGATCTATCCAAGCAAAGATAATAAAATTCACTTGGAATTGGAACTACCCCTGAGGTATACCGTATTCATTAAAAAATAATTTTCGAAATCGATCAACAATTATTGCCGGAGATATCGCGGAACATACCTTCACACAACACGCGAAGGGAAAGACAATTAATGCGAGAGGAAATGCTTCATGCTCGAAGAAACGGATTATTTGCAATGATCAAAAACAATCAATTGTTTATAGAAGGACAAAAAGTTAACCAGAACAACGAAACATATAGAACGACACAAACAAATGACACGAAGGAAACCGCATACAACTACAATGTAAACCGAATATGCGACCTACCTACCACCAACGAAGACCCAAAGAATCACTCCTTTCGAAAGCATAGACCAACCCTGTAAAATTCTCTTCCAAAACATGCAAAGCATATCCAACAAGCTACACATTATAGAAGCATTTTTAACAGAAAACCCTATCTATCAAGCTATGTGCATATCTGAGTCCTGGCTATCCGAAGACAAAATTTCCCTTATCCAAATCACTGGCTATAATATTGCATCATCATACTGCCGGAAAACTCGAGGAGGAGGCGGCGTATGCATCCTCTTACATAGAATAATTAAAAAACTCCTTCTTTTTGAAGTCACTTAAAAATGGTCCTTAGACCCCAAGATCTAAGGACTTCAAACTACGGTGGAACCTACAAATCCTACAATACTATCTCATTCCCGAGTCCAGTAGGTACACATAATAGATAGATACCTATTTGTTTTCGACAACCTCCTAGCCTTTTAAATTCAAAATACGCCTCAACGACAGACAGAATAATTTGACGTATTTCTTGTTAAAAACTTGGTAACAGTAGTTGACGTTGTAAGCCGTTTACGTCAGAAACAAACTCCCGCCCGCAGGCTTTACTTGACATATTTATTATTTACGAACTCGGCAGTTTTGTACTTTATTTCTATTTGATCAGGGAAAGGAAATGTTCTGTTAGTACCTATTTATTCGACAAAGTACTGTTTTACTTAGTGTCTGGGAGACGAGTTTTTATCTAAGTAAGTAGGTACTAAACTGACTGTAAAAGTGACTGACCCGTGAGTTTGTTTTACCATTTTCTTCTCAGAGGTAGTCATTTAAGGAATGTTGTCTCTGTGCAGTTTATTTTTTATACGACGTTTGTTTACAGCAAAGCGATTCCGATATCCTATTTACAGAATCAATAACATGATTTGATTTAATTTCCTATCTACTATCAATCTATCTAGACAGAATGTAAAGGACATCCAAAGACAATCTGTTAATGTTAACAGGCGTGACGCGATCGACGCGATACAACTCTGATAGATAAGTTTCCATGAACTTCATGGGAATTGTTCTGCCAGAATCGCATCCCACCGTCGCGTCGTGCCAATCTGCGGGAGCCTTTACCATGATACACATACAGTTCCATTACAGAAAGTTACTCTTTTATATTTAATACTAGCTTCTGCGCTTCCCGCAACTTCTTATTTTACATAAAATATCCTATGGCAATCGGCAAAACTGTAGCTTCCTATTAGTGAAAGAATTTTTGGAATCCGATCAAAAGTTCAAAAGTCTACCCCTACATACGACAACCAAATTTAACCTATTTATAATGTATTACCTGGTATAGGTTTCCTATTGATCCAATAATGTGTAATGACACAAAAAGTTGGAGCAAATATTAGTTGACCAGAAAACTCCACCAAGTACAATACCATAAATAAATAACACCAAAATAGATTTGTAAGTCGACTTGTTTCGTCAACGCAAACTTGTTCCTTCACAATAATAGTCTAATTACCTACTTAGTAAAATAAACTCGACGGAGAAAGAAAAAAGAAGTCCAAAATAAACTTATTTGTATTTTTTCTTAATTTCGTCGTTTTATTCATTAGCTTTGCTTCTTGGGGTCGGATGAATGAATAGGTACTTTTACAATGATTGGAGTAAACGACCTCTGAATTCCAAAAATAGTCTTTAATATATTGTGAAATGTTGTCTTCAGTAGTATTGTCGGTTGTGGTGAATTTCGGCAACCGACCATGTTGACTAACATGAGGATTTAATAAAAAATAAAAATCGGACCTGGTTGATGGCAATAGTCTCGCCCTCTGGGACTTATATTTAACTGGCGAAATGCGGGTGTACTATTGGTGCAGCTCTGCCCTACCCTTTGAGGAAACAAGGCGTGACATACATACATACATTCATACATACTCAGCCTATAACGTGCCCACTGCTGGGACACAGGCCTCCCTCGGTGAGAGGGAGTGGGCCGTAAAACCCCACGCGGGCCAGTGCGGGTTGGTAGATGTCACATGTCTTCGAATTGTTAATTCAAGGACATGCCGGTTTCCTCACGATGTTTTCCTTCATCTTTTGAGATCAGTGGTAATTAAATAATTTACACAAAGTAAAGCACCTGCCTGGGATCGTACCTACGACCTACATCTCGTCAGTCGCCGCCGTTATCACTGAGCCACCACTGCTCTCCGTGATGTTATGTCTAAGTATATTTTTTCGGTCTCCCCGAAAGAAATGATGGATGGACTGTGTGAATGATGATATGATTTGAAAGGGGGATGAATACCAAGATGACGACTAGTAGAGAAGTGTGGATGAAAAAGACATGTTGCGCTGACCTCAAATAAATTGGGATAAGGACAGGAGAATGATGATGTTCCTGTGGGACATTTTCCGGAACATACAGGCGGGTGAAGCCGCGACTAGTCTCCAATAAGCAGAATAACACGGCCCTAGTCGGCGCAGGAGACGCCCGAGAATTCCAAGCCCGGCCTCCGTAGGCGCA
Organism: Polymixis lichenea; assembly: GCA_949091785.1. Classification (NCBI taxonomy): domain Eukaryota; kingdom Metazoa; phylum Arthropoda; class Insecta; order Lepidoptera; family Noctuidae; genus Polymixis; species Polymixis lichenea. The sequence goes on from OX420948.1 coordinate 1,881,293, forward strand.
GGTTTGCGGACAGCGAGTACTGGTTAGCTCGCCGTCCGGCAAGGATCAAGCCCGGGTCGACGGCGCGTTGTGTTCCACGCGCGCCTCAAAAAGATGTCAGCATCAACTGAGGGGGCCCGGAAGTGCCGATGCCTGCCAGGGGTGCGGGTTGTTCGAAAGAGATACCGCGGCCCCTGGCACCTAGGCAACTGAAGAAACACGGGTGAGTTTTAGTCAGTAAAAGTCTAACAGCCCTCCCGCTCCGCTTAGAGTGCGAGAAGTTATTTGATGATTTCCCATCCTCAATAAAACAACCGTGTATTGCAGCAGTTTACCCCACTCATCAGTTAATTTAATTCGCCAGTTTTGCGGATTAGTCAGTTGCGTCAACCTGATAGTTGCTAAGACAGTTTCCCTTAATTCGTCAGTTAAGCACACTCAAAGCAAAATATTTATTTACCTGTAAACAAAGAAAATGGTAAAATGTAAATAAAACCTAATCCAATTTAAACCAAACTTTATGTTGTGTTCTTAACATCAAAATATTTTAAGATTAAAAAAAAACATCAATGAGCACTCACTGAAACGGACTATTAACGAAATTGAGGAATTGAATTAACTGACCAGTGATATGCGGACATTGATGGAATGCCGGAAATTCATAGTCAGATAGTTAATTTAACACGTGTCTACTTATGCCCATCACAGTATATTATAACTTTTTATCAGCCATCAATTTCTGTACCCAAAAACACATAGGCCGAAACAAACATTTGAAAAATCATGTACTTTACAGTGTTATTATAATAACTAGTACACAAGATAAACTCGTACTAGCCCAGTCCTCTATACTGAAACTCTCACGAAGATGGGACGGTAATTATCTACCTCTTGTTGTGCCACACAAGTTTCAGACAAAGGGCTATTTTAGTACTCCTGAATTTAGCCAATTAAGTCTCACCACCTCACCTTAAGTTCTGGTGTTATTCAGTTATGTTACCTACACTGATCCATAGTTCCGTGCTAATCACTACATAGTATAAAACAAAGTCGCTTACTCTGTCCCTATATCCCTATGTATGCTTAAATCTTTAAAACTACGCAACGGATTTTGATGCGGGTTTTTTTAATAGATAGAGTGATTCAAGAGGAAGGTTTATATGTATAATACACCGACCTCCACGCGGGCGAAGCCGCTGGCAAAAGCTAGTACATACTATTATAAATGCGTAAGTAAGTCTGTCTAGTGTCTGCCTGTCTATCTGACTCTTACTTTTTTGTCGGTTGAGCGCATTTCGACTCACATTTAGACGTGGGTTAGGATCAGGTCTAAATGTGTGAAAATTAATACCTGGATAAAAAGTATTTATTTGAATATACTTTACTAGCTTTTTCCAGCGGCTTTCCCGCGTGGAGGCCGGTGTATCATACATATGAACCGGCCTCTTGAATAATTCTGTATATTGATGAAAACCGCATTAAAATCCGATGCGTACTTTAAAAGATCTAAACGTACAAACATGAAAAGCGAATTTGTTTTACACTATGTAGATTGAACGCCACAAAAATACCTATATAACAAACGCTACAAAATATACAATGGGCGGCCTTATCGCTTTCTGCGATCTCTTGCAGGTAACCTTGGATGCCAGTATCTTATGTCCTAACTCAAGATACTTTTTATCCTGGTAGTAGGTTCGTTCCCGTAGGATAATTGCCTGCCACCACCTCGATCTGTTATCTATTTTTATCTTAAATTTTCACATATCTTGCATGCTGACACCGTGTGTTGCATGTATTGTACTCGTATTAAGACAAATAAATATATAGCTTTATCTCATAACTTACTATGCGGACAAACCCGCGGGCAAAAGCATAAAACAACGTTATAGAACAAGCCGTGGAGAGCTATGCAGAAGTGTATAGTGCAACTTCGTTTTGCTAGTTACGTTTGATTCCCCTACCACCAAGAAACTGTTAATAAAAAACTCAATAACAGGCCACCTAACTCTGCCCTAGTCATGTGACCTAGATTAGGTTTGATAGGGAGAGGAATTTGCGTTTAAACATCCACCAATTAACACGCCGATCTACTGCAATGATTTCTGAATTAAGCCGACCCAGGACCGTAGGATTCTAGCTTTCGTAAGGGCGTCTCCTGACTGTCAGGAGACGTCCTTACGAAAACTAGAACGAGTTAGTCAATGCATGAAATATGTTTCGGATTAGGCCCAAATACACCGCATTGTCAACATAACCATTTCAGCTGAAAGACGTCCACTGTTGGACGTAGGCTTCCTCCAAGCACTGGCACTTCGACCGCCTGTGTGCTTCCCGCATCCAGCGGATTCCTGAGGCATAAACGGCTTATTCCCAGGCGCTATTTTTGTATTTTACTAAAGCGTTTTCAGCCTTTGAGGGAATGCGTTCCTGACACCTGTTAGTTGGACATGATTAGGAACGAATAAAGTTAAAATTCGTTAAACACGTCCTACTCTTTTGTACTCACCGTTTTCATCAAATCAAAAATTACTTCTTTGTTGTGTCTGCTATAAGGTTGCTGTCAAATGCAAAATAACGGTGAAAAGATGCCCCACGTTCGAGGTGTACCTACTTACCGTTATTTTTATTTTAATATGAATTCTATATACTTTTTGAAGTTCGTAACTAGATTTTCCGGGATTTGTAAATTACACACAATGAATTAATGAACACACAATAGTTAAATAATCATAAAATAACAACACCTTGTTTCCCCGGAGGGTTTTGCAAACGTGTACCTATAGTACACCTGCATTTTGGCAAGCATGTGAAAGTGTAATAAAGGCGAGTCTATATTGCCATCAACCTGGCCCAAATCTAGGATCCGGTCTGCTACTGAGTAATTTCAGAAAAAAAACCCAATAACACTTTGCCTGATATAGGAATCGAAACCAGGAGCAGTAACGCTTGCGACCATTACACCAACGAGGCAGTAAACACAATCGCAGTGCAATTATTATATAAAAAACTGGACAGTCAAAGCGATAAAGTTCTCGCACAGAACCATCATGGCATCATAAGCCCGACTTGCAATTTAAGACCAGCTTTCCTTGTTTCGAACTACATCCGTCAAAGAAAGTCGTCTACGTTATACGACCGTCTGAAATTCGATCCCATTGAAAACAGGAAGTCGTATAAAGACTCGAGAAAGTCGACGAGTCGTAGAAATTTAATTTGGGCTTGGAATGGAAATGGTAATTTTATAACATTGTCCTCTGAGTTTATAAGTCAGATGGTGATTTAACTTTAAGAAAATCGTGCGTCAATCTTAAGACAATCAGCATTCTCAAATAAATCTTGAAAAAAAATACGTGATCTCCAGAGTGGTGTTAGCAGAATCATGAGAAGCAAACAACAACAAAAATATAATAGAATCTCTTACAAGACGATGCCGATATTGAACGGGAATGCAGGACTTGGCGGTGCGGGCGAATATGCAGGCCCGTAGGTTCGCGCTATGTACAGATGCGGTCAAAGTCACGCTTTTTAAAGCATTACTGCACATCCCTGTACTCGAATGCGCTGTGGAGCAACTGTACTAAACGTGCCGCCAATACAACAACGCTTTGAGGACGCTGTTGCGGCTGCCACGTTATTGCAGTGCATCTGCAATGTTTGCTCGAGCCAGAGTAGATAGCTTCTCAGCTGTAATGCGGAAAAAGAATGCTTCTCTTCTCACCAGATTGCGGGACAGTAGCAACAGCCTCCTGAAAGGTATTGCTGATGGGACTGATGAAAGCCCCATATGATGGCATCTTATTAAAACCTCCCTGTCGGTATTAGAATTTAATTACTAACATAGCAAATAAGTTAAATTGTTACTAACATCTAGAATTGTAAGTATTTTTGTTGTATTCAAATTATATTGGACCTAGTTGTCTGCTAAATAAATAAATAATTATAATAAACTAGCTGACCCAGCAAACGTTGTTTTGCCTTATAAATTATTTAGGGGTGGACTACCCCTAACATTTAGGGGGATGAAAAATAGATGTTGGCCGATTCTCATAGATACCGGATAAGCACAAAAAATTTCATCAAAATCGGTCAAGCCGTTTCGGAGGAGTATGGCAACGAAAACTGTGACACGAGAATTTTATATATTAGAAGATGTCGATTGTAATATAAAAGTAAACTTTAAACAAATAGATGCTTTAAGTGGAGTCCACCTCTTTATACAGTCGAGTGATTGGACACGAAGTTAATTCATAGAACTTGCTGCAGCCCCCGCATTCCCCTCATAAGTATCTACGTACCTACTCCAAGTCATGGTGTACCTACTCGTAAGTGTTAAATTTAACAAACAAATACATAAAAATCAAGTTTTTACTCTTCATTAACGCATGAAGGTCGAAAATTATCCTACGGAAATGTACTACAGGAATAATAAAATCCCATGTGGTAATCAAAGTTACAAACTATCTTTGTGCCCAATCACAAGAAAATCTGTTGAGCCGTTTTTACGTGATTGGGTTACAAACATCTCAACAGAACCGTTCACTTTTATACATAGTATTATTAGTAGGATTGTTTATTTAACAAAATACCTACTTTTTATTGTACACCATATAAATATCTAACAATAAAATAATTATTATAGTTATACTATTTATAATTATTATGGTGCTGATCCACGCGTCAAGTTCGTGAACGGGCGTTGTCGGTTTGGACTGGTCATCTCCTAACTTCCAGGACTTATTTTTATCTTGTATTTAGAATTGTTTATAATTACATTTTTTACATTGTTCTCACATACAGAAGCAACAAGAATAATGTTCCCAAGATTTTGTATTATTTCAACTTGATTTTAAAAGAGTGTCCGTGGAGTTTCTTGCCCGTTCTTCTCCATAGAGATCTACGTTTTGGAATGGGCAACTAGCTTCAACTTTCCAACTGATCGACTTTTTGACAATTCAAAAGTGCCTGTAAATGGTTTAATGGAAATAAATGCTTTGAATTTGAGTTTGAGTTTGACTAACTGTGTAATACACAGGGTGCTACCATATCAATAGGCGGTCGTATCGCTAAAAGCGATCTTTTAAAGACGACCAAAAAAAAACTGATTTATTGTGACTCAATTTCTAATGGCGCATTTAACCTCATACGTTTTCTAGATAAAATATAACCCGTAAATCTCACTCAATATTATTGTTTTCCTTAACCATCATCACTACGAAGCAAAAACATAAAAAAATGCTACCTATACCAACCAAACAGTCGTATTTTTTATCACTCAAAGTTGGAGCTAACACGGTATTGTAATTTCCCATGGGATCCTCTCGTTATGATGACGTCAGTAATGGCCCAGCCTCATGATTTAAGTAATTTATAGCTAAGGGTATTGATGTTGAGTAAGTAAGGATATTATGACGGCAGTCCGGTTTTCGCAATTTTCTTTAATAGGGACATAATGTATTTTTTTTGTTGTATTTTTTTTCGTTTTGAAAAAGTTTTTAAATTGGTGTTATCGTCTTTTATTTTTCTTGGTATAGCTTTATGAAACAGGCTTTTAATTTAAAAAGTAGTGGAAATATGGGCAAATAGATACTCTTTCCATTATTTTGTGAATGATCACCAAAGGTTTGGTAGTTGCAACTACGTACAGATAGATAGCTGCTTGTAACCGCAACAAACATTGTTACGTCAAACCCAAGGGATTCGCCAACGCTTTGCTTACCTTTAATGAAATTGCAATATCTCATTAACCGAAAATTAATTATGCCGAGATAGGACACTTGACCTCGCAGCTTTGATTCAAAAGTCTTTGTTTTAATCTGTTTTATATTTTAATTAAAAAAAATACCTCCACCTTTTTGAAGTCGGTTAAAAATACTTGAAAATGCACTGTATAGTCAAGGAAAAATATTAATAAAAAATATTTAATATGATGTTGACTTCGTTAGTTTTAAATGCACCTTTTTTATTTTTTGTATTTTCAGTGCGTATCACGAGAAAAATATTTTTCTTTCTTTATTTTGTTTCATCCGACTCTAATTTTACTCGTACCCGTTCCTCGCAGCAATATTGCTTGCCAAGGGAAATATGTAAGAAATATTTAATCAAATAATTCCCTTGCTAAAATCGATTCAAAGGCTACAATCAGTCGCCTCCTTCTGCGAAGCAGTGATGCTCGCGAAGAGGGAGGCAGCGCACGTGAGAGAGAGGAGTATATGCGCCCTCACGGCTCTAGCCTCCGCAGGAGTCGCCCTGGGCGTCGGGAATCCCGGGCTGAATCCCGGCCACCGTAGGCGCGGGCTTGCGGACGGCGGGTAATTATGGGTAGCTCGCTGTCCGGTAAGGACCAAGCCCGGGTCGACGGTGCGTTGTGCTCCACGCGCGCCTCAAAGAGATGTCATGTCTGAATATCAAAAGTATATACGTCCTTCACCACTTCCTAGTGGAAAGAAGAAGTGGCGCAACAAAATCTCCAGCATCAGCACCCAAAAAGGCAGAAGATGATCATTTATTAATTAGCCATGTAAATCATAATATTTTCCTAGACGTTTTCATTCATGGCTGTTTTAAATAGACAACTGCGTTGTGTTCCACGCGCGCCTCAAAGAGATGTCAGCACCAACTGGTGGGGCCTACAAGGGCCACTGCCTGCCAGGGGTGCGGGTTGTTCGAAAGAGACACCGCGGCCCCTGGCACACAGGCAACTGAGGGAACACGGGTGGGTTTTAGTCAGTAAAAGTCTGACACGCCCTCCTGCTCCGCCCAGAGCGGGAGAAGTTATTTGATGATTTCCCACACAAAAAGAAAAAAATTAAAGCTACACTCGAGAGAAAAATCTACCTTAATTTTTTTAAACCGTCTGTATCTAAAAGCTCGCCAGTCAGTACTGGCGAGCTGTTAAATACAGACGGTTTAGGGATGTAGATACAGAGCTATGTTTAGCGCAGTCCGTAAACATGGCTGCTCTATTTACATCCCAAAAAGCAAAACATTTATAGAAGTCGTGCCATGGAACAGGACAATCCTGTCCCCATTCCAACGATAATTGCGCTTTTTGCTCTCAAACCCATTTGTAGAGCCTGAAAACATATTCCCCTGAAAATGCAAAGCACTGAAATAGCATGAATAAAATTTGCTCCAATTGTAAGTTTATACTCCAAAAATGAGGCTTAAAAAGGAAAAACGATTTCGGAATGGAGATTACAATGTAAGAAGTTATTCGTGTTGGGCTGTGGAACAAGCGGGTGATTTGGCGTGATTTATTTCGATTAAGTTTTTAATGTACCCCCGCTGTTTCCTTACTTTCGTTTCGGCCCGAGATGTATGAGAGATATAAAATGGGAAGGTTGCTGTAGTTGATAGTCTAAAGCAAAGTTGTCCTCATAATTTCTTTAACACCCTAAAGTTGAATTTCACTTGCACTAAAACGTTAAGGCGAACGGGTAAGGATTGTAAAGGTGCGCTTACACGAGTAACTAAAATTGCTCAATCCTGGTCAATTCTGATAAACTATGACGTCACGACTACATTCAGCAATTTAGGGCGTTGGCAACATGTAGCAACCTGTTGCAGAGATACGGCCTCACAATACCATGCAGTACAGTTCCTCTCGCAAAAACGAGACGTAGTTATACGTACAAAAGAGATAGAAAGAAAATTGACTAAAAATTTCCAAACCGATTGGATATTCGGCAACTCATATTGGCGACATTGAGAAATGTGAAATATATGGAGCAATCAGAAGCAATATTCCCGAAATAATTTCCGCATTTTATTGTTGTTGCTCCAGATTGATCCATTAGTGTTACCGAGCAAAAATTGCTCAAAAAATTGACCGTGTCGAGTCGCGAATCATAATTTAATCAACATAAAACCTGACACTGACCTGTAAGTTCACAAAACCTTAAAATTGAATTTCGCGGGTTACTTAAGCACATCCTCCTTAAGGTCTATTTTTGCATTGTGATAGACCGTCACTACTTAAAGCTACGGTTTCCTGGAAAATCGGTGGCCGCCACGTAGCGAAAGCAGTGACGACTGTTATGAAAATTCTTACAGCGGGATTTGACTTCTTGGTGTCAAAAAACTAAAGGAAATCACAATTCACACCGACTGACTTTCATAAATAACGTTTCGAGGAAATTGTAGCTTAGATAAAGTTTCAATTGACTGAAAGTTCTGTGAAAAGTGGTAAAGCATAACGAAGCTAGGTATACATCGAACAACTTTAAATTACGTAAAAATCATTACGTAAAACAGACACTGGTAAAGCAACGGCACGGTACGGCACGGTACGGCACGGTTGGCGCAGCGGTTAAGCGATTGATTGGTGCACTGCGTGTCGCGAGTACGATTCCCGCACGGAACAAATATTGGTATGACCTACAAGTAGTTGTTTCGGGTCTGACTGTTTGTGTATGTATTTTTAAATGTTTGTAAACGCACCCACAATACAGGAGCAATTCCTAGTGTGGGGTAAAGTTTTTTTTCTAAGTAAAAAAGAAAAAAAATAGCAGGGTTATAGATACTACAATCGAACCGCTGAAATTAAATTGATTTAAAAGGTGCTTAGAGCTTAGTACGAGTTCCTACCGAGCACATTTGCAAAAAGTTGGCAGTATCATTCATCACTACAACGGTAGTTTTTTCTCATTTGTTTTTAGTAAATTCGTTTATTTAAGTATATAATTTATATGAGCTTATACTTATAAACAGTTAGGTATAAATATTATATTTATAGTTTAAATAGTTTTATCCACCTAAATTCTAATTTATTGCACCTACCACTGTTTGTCTCTGCATTACCCAAAGGTCGACTGGTAGAAAATGCCTATGGCATTAAGTTAGCCTCTGGACATGTGTGTGATTAAAGTATTAAATAAATAAATAAATAAATAATCACCTCCGGTTTTCCACCAACTTACCCGCGACCTATGGAGAAAGAACCCTTCAATAAGATAGTGTTATGCCTACATCCCTACTAATATTTTAAATGCGAAAGTAACTCTGTCTATTACGCTTTCACGTCTAAACCGCTGAACCAATCGTCATGAAATTTGGGATATAGCCTGGGATATGGAGAAGGACATTGGCTTTTTTACGCGATAATCGACATGCACGCGGGCGCGGGCAAAAGCTAGTACCTACTATTATTTAGTTTCAAGTACTTCTAACCTAACAGACTACTGTACTATTGGGGAGTTTGTTGCGCAACTTTTTCTTCCCAGCTAAAGCACTAGTAAGTGATGAAGGGTGGGCGTTTTGGCGTTCAAAAAGTGCTGATTCTCAGCCTAGTTTGAATAAATGATTTTTAATTTTGGTTTTGAAATTTTCCGCTAATTTCCTAGCCACCTCTATGCAAAACAAGTATGATTTTATCTCGTATTTATATGAACTGGCACATTGCCCGGTGTTGTGGGGCTGCTGCATCAAAGCCTGTGCCATATGTTACGTTATACGTATCAAGTATAATAAGCATATTAAGGCTATTCCGGGGAGATTGAAGGAGTGGGAAGAAGATAGGTGTAGCTAAGATAACAGATCTGTGGTTTGGACTTATAGGAAAGTGGATAAGCACAAAAATACGACGACCATTAGTAACAAGGGCTCACTGGTTTGCTTTTGCAGACTTTTTGGGAACTACACAGTTAATTTTCAAATTGAAATTAAAAATACAAATAAGAGTAAACCTAGTGCCGTACAGGCACTTATGACATTTCAACTTTGTCTCCGAGATGGCCAGTACAGTACAGTAAAGTTGGCACTGAAAGAGGGCTGTGCACCTGCAATGTCTCTGGAGTCTACACTAATATTATAAAGAGGTAAAATTCACGCAAATGTCCATTCGCGCGAAAGCCCGGTTGTGCAAAACTCCTTTCGCGGAAAAGGCTTTTCGCGTTAGTGGGTTCGCGCAATTGTTTTTCGCGTAACTATCCCAGATCCCAAACCTAACTACTTGTGAGTTTGCATATCTCCTATTTATATTTAATCTACGTAACGAAAAATCAAATTCAGAAAATTCTGTTGCTAATAGGAAGCTACAGTATTGCCGAGTATTATAGGATATGTTTTATTATACACCGTGATATTTTAGTCGTCTTACAAAGGTGGTCTATTCAATGTATCCGTCATAAAAGGTTACAAAGTGGCTATCGACATTAAATTATGATAAGACTGAAGATTTACTACGCATATCAATCGCTTAACCAAATGCAGTTAATAAGGTCATATATTTGAAATTATATATAAATACAATATAGACTTAACATATATTCAATTTTTCACCATATTTATCTCCCTCTCAATCACATAAACATACCCCATACATAGGTACTTTGATAGGCCACATCATAGTTGCGTTTATTAGTAAATAGATATCTTAATAATAATAATATATTGTGCTTGTCTCACAACTACTGATATAAGTTCAATAATTGCGAGGACGCTGGCACCCTAAACACAAGTTAAATCTTACATTGGGTGCCAGAATTCATTGAAAACACTCTTTCCGTTTAGTTGTAACGATGCATAGTGTTTATATTAGTGTTTTTGTACAACTGAAGGTAATAAAAAAAAAAAAAAAATTTAAATACCTCTAGGCGCGGTTAAAACATTGCTACCATTAATTAAGATAATGGGTACAAAAAAAAAATGCTTTAGAATTACTAAACACCCTCCCTGTTAATAATGTTTACGTATCAAGCGGTAGAAGATATCTACCTACCTACCATTACACTATATCATTAATTTCATCTCCATAACAGTGTGTTTTAAACTACGTCATGCGTCTTAGTGAATGATATTTTCATTTTTTTAATTATGCAAATGTTCAAAAATATCTTTTTTTTTTATAAATGATTAGTAGTCATTGTATACATGAAGTGGGCTGCCGTTGTAAGACGACTAAAATGACACGGTGTATATAAAACTATGAATTTCTCGCGGACAAAGTTGCGGACAGAAGCTAGTTAAATATATGCGGTGGTGGCTAGTAACCCTAAGGTGAACCGTCTGTTTACAGTCCGCTCCTAAAAATATTTCAAAAGATGAGAAAGATGCGAGGCTTTCGTCAGATGTTATTTTTAGAACTCATGTATATCCCGACAAGTCTAAGACAACAAACTTTGCCCTCTATTATATTCAAAACACCGATGAAATACTTTCACCAACTTACATCACATAAGCCGCCTTGATCTCCAAGTTTCTACGTAATTATATTAACCGGATTCCGCCGGGTTTCAGCGGTTCTCTCTGGTAAGCTCCAGTTTATATAGTCTCTAGAGTTTTGTGGCTATATTTGTTTTAATTTTATGACTAACGCAAGGTTGACGAGATGGATGTTTTTACGTGTTTTGTAGAATTTTTTGAATAAAATGGTTGTTATCGTTAACGTTCATACATCTGGTCATACACGCAGGACGGTTGCGAATACTAGGTACGCCGTAGAAGGTGGCGTTTTGTAGCTGCTGCCTATCCCATCGGAAGAATTTGACACATAAAAGGCAAGGGGGGGGCGGGAACTTAAGATAAGCATTTCCGTGAAAAATAATATAAATTGATTAATGAAAGATTGTTTGTAAAAATGTCCTTAATGGACATTCTATATTTATCACGTGGCAGAATTAATGTACTATATTTATAGGTATACCTCCGGAAAATTGGACAGATTCTATTCCCAGCGAGAATTCATAACTTAGTGACGTCATAGACTTTTTTTGTTTTCCGTTACTTTAAAAATAACAAAGGTACAATTAATGCCTTTGAATATTTTTGACAAGCTGGCCGATCGGATTACATAACGGCAAAAATGACGAACGTCGAGACAAAATTTGAATTTTCGAGTACCTATCTTTCTTTATTGCTCAAATTCGTTACAAAAGCAACCCACATACAAAATTTCATGCTTCTAGACGTTGCTATGCGCTGTGTGTTGGTGGATTATTAATAATAACAAATAATAATCTGCCAGTATCGTGTTGTTTTTTTTTTGATGGTGGGAAATCATCAAATACTTTTTCCCGCTCTGGGTGGAGCAGGAGGGCGTGTCAGACATTTACTGACTAAACCCGTGTTCCCTCAGTTGCCTGTGTACCAGGGGCCACGGTATCTCTTTCGAACAACCCGCACCCCTGGCAGGCATCGGTCCTTGCGGACCCCAACAGTTGGTGCTGACATCTCTTTGAGGCGCTCGTGGAACACAACGCGCTGTCGACCCGGGCTTAGCACTTACCGGACAGCGAGCTACCTATTACTCTCCGTCCCCAAGGCCACGCCTACGGTGACCTGGAATCAGCCTGAGATCCCCAACGCCCAGGGCGTCTCCTGCAGTGGGTAGGGCCGTGAGGGCGCATATACTGCCTCTCCTTCACGTGCGCCACCTCCCTCTTGCCGAACATTACTGCTTCGCAGAAGGAGGTGATGGCATGCACTCTCACTCCGAACCATGGCCTGGACCAGGGTCGGACGCAAGAGGTGTTTCCACCGCGATCTTCGCAGTGGAAACATCCGGGCGTTTCCTCCCGCCTTATTCGAAACAGGAACCTCCCGAAACAACCGTGTCCAGTGAGGACCTGCGTCACGCGGAAGGTCAAGACGCCGTGGTGCTTCTCAAGCCACTCCCCAAAGAAGGAACTTACCACCGCAATCGCGGCGTGCCCAGCACTGGGTTGCGACAATCGTATTCTCCATGTCGCCATGAGATTTCTCGCGGCAGCGGAGTTACGCCCTGGCGGTTTGCCCTTTGCCTCTAGAGTCCATGTTGGCAATCCGGCAAGGAGGCCCGCCGCCTCACTGGAGATCGTGCGGTATCCCCGGACCATCCGGCTGGCCATGACCCTATGGGAGACGTTCAACCGGCGAGCTGGTCGGTGCCTCAGTGAATGCGCTTACACCGATGCCCCGTATAGGGCTATGGACCGCGCGAACCCCGCATAGAGACTACAGCAGAAGGCGTTTGGACCCCCTAAATTGGGCAGGAGCCGCTTCAAAGCAGCCCGGTCCGCTCCAGTCTGGGAGCCAAACGTCGGAAATGCTCCACGAAGTTCCACCGGCTGTCGAGGTCGAGTCCCAGGTACTTTATCGTCAACTTGACGCCGATGGGAACCCCTCCTACCGTTATCTGCACGAGCTGGGGCTGGAGACTCTGCGTCAGCGGGGGATCTCACGTGCGGATTTTATCCATCACCGTTTTGTACGGGCGCCCCCACGGGTCTTTGTTCAGAGTCCCCAGCGGACACACTGCAGGTCAAAGGCCTTTCTTTCCTTTTTTCCACTCAACTCAATCCTGAGCAATATAGACCAATCCCTCATATTGGCGTCAAGTTCGTCCCGTCTGGGTCTCCTCGAATGATTGAATGTTAGATTTTTAAAGTACATTCTAAACTAAAAATTGAGTTATAAATGGGAATCTATTGGTGGACACAGCTGAGTATAACTATTTTGACAACTTTATAAGGCTGTCGTCTCTTTCACCCTTTGCGTGATAGAGAAAGTAAACACTCTTATTTTGACCTTAGCAAGCGATTTTTCTATCCGTTATAATAATTATCGTGAGTTTCCAGTTCAACGCTAACTAATTAACCGTTTAGATTCTGCACCCCTGGATAATATTACGTAGTTTTATTATTCCTGGAATACTGGTCAGATGATAAGGTTTACGATGCAATTCACAGAGCACGTGATTAAAATTTGTGGCGCTGAAGGGGCACTGAGCGCACATCTTGTGTCACGGAAGCTATTCAAAGCTGTCAGTATCTTTATGACGATTGAGCCGTAGTGCGAGTAAACGAAGAACTCGTGATTTTCAAAATATAAGGCAACTGTTTCGTGAGATGCAATTCAGAACTTTAAATACAACACTAAATCAAATGAAAATATTTTATTTCACATAAACCTACATGGGCACTTATAACGTCAGCAGCTAGAGAAAAACTAGCAAGAAACTCCAAGGTTACCTTCTCTTATAAAATAATTGGCTTTTATAATGTTTTCTTATAACAGTGTTAATAGGTATGGTAGGACAGTCGCCTCTCAACAAGTACCAGGTACTTAATAAAATGAAAATTAAATCTACAGTCTACACGGCCTAACTAGATATGAATTTCAAATCATTTATTCTTTGCACAATATCATTTGTGAACAACGTTAATTTATAATCTATCTCGCGAGATTATAAACTAACGATAAATTGTGAACTGAACCATACTGCATACCGACCGAATATGTTAGGCTAGGTTAGAATTGCGACCAAAAGCGCGCAAGCCGAGCGAGCGAAGCGAGCGGTGCCGCGGCAGTGGCCGGCGAGCGCTACTTCCAAGTTAGTGGTAGTTACTTGACTTACTATTTAGTAATAGCGCAAGGTATTTTCCGTTACCAGTTCACAATTTGACGGTTTCACTTCGATAGATTATAATCTACCAAAAAATAATGCGTTAAATTGTAAGCAGTACATATGTTACGGTTCCCAATCTTTCAACAGTTCACAATCTCGCGAGATAGATTATAATCTATCGGTATTTACAATTTTACGGTGACAGATACATTATTTCTCAAAACAAACTCCACCAAACTAAGCTAGCTGCTAGTACCTGTTTGCACATGTTGTCTCTATAAACTAGAGTAGACAAATGTACTTGTATTATCCGGATTCTGTCGGATAAAGGATATAACCGAATTTCGGTCTATATATGAAGACGGAACTGATTTATTCTACGACAATAAGCTTTCGACACGTATTTGTTTGTGCAGAATATTGTAGTCACTGCAAAGTAACGTTGTAGATAGTCCTTCTGTGCAATGTGTCGTGGTTTTTATTATAGATATGTCAGAAATACAGTCACTCGTTTGATTAATGTGGACAGATTCTACAACATAACGCTCGACCAGAGTTAAGTTCAGTCTTTCGGTGGTAATTAAGCAGTGAACACGTTTAGAAACTGTTGAGTGTCTCGTTTAGTTCTGTCATGTACTTACAGTGTGTGGTGATAACGAGAGAGACGTACCTTCTCCGTCATTTATAAATGAACCGTTCACATTCAGTGTGTTAATTAACGAAGGGCGTTCCCTAACCGGTAATCTCATAGTATCCACGATACTTAAAAACTTAAAAAAGAGAATCTATTGATCTACCGTTAATTACCGGACTAGCGCCCATAGCAAAATTGTTTTTTTAATGTGTACAACTTCTACACGCGACTTCATTCGCACGGGAGTCGTGAGACACCATAATATACTATAATAACAGCCACAGTTTTATAATACTTACCTGTATACTATGCTTCATATTCGCGCAACAATAGATACACTGAGTAATGCATTCTTACGGATTATTCCTGACGACAACTATCACACACACGGGATTTCTCATTGACAGTCACCAAACCATAGATGTTTATTTTTATTATAACCATAGATGACAGAAGAGTCCTAACCTTCATGTTTTTCTGTATATGTTCAAACTTTACAAAATGAATAGATTATATATTCTATTAAATTTTTTAAGTTTTATATGTCATAATTAACTATATGTTGTGTACGTGATGTTTTACTGTTGTCAAGCAATTCCTTTTTTCAAAAACCTTCAATATACAGACTTCGCTACGATTTAATTATACGCTTACGTCTATGCAAATACTGACAAACTACGACAAACACTGTAAACATAGGTAATTAACAAAGGGCGAAGGAATTTATATCCTTCGACCTTGCGTGTTGGTGATATCTCGCTCGTGAGGCTATGGAAGTGTGAATCCCTTACACTCAGTATTTGTAGAGACATTTTGAGACTATACAGGGATATTTTTAATTCGCCAGTAAACTTCGCACACGCGATGGGTATCGAACTATCGATATCTCAAAATGATTGTGGTGTCTTGGTTTAGGTTATGTTAAAGTATGTGCAGTAAAATTGCTTCCACTATTGCTGCATCAGGGATGTTGTCGCTATGGTTGCTCGGACACAACTGCGAGTGCAGCGCATCGTCCCGCACTCCCACTACCGCGTAACCCCCACAGCACTGGGCACGTCACGATTGCGGTGGTAAGTCTCCTCTTTGAGGAGTTAATTGAGAGGCGTCACGGCGTCCTCACCTTCCGCTTGACCCAGGTCCTCACCAGACGCGGTTGTTTCGGGAGGTTCCTGTTTCAGATAAGGCGAGAGGAAACGCCTGGGTGTTTCTACTGCGTAGATCGCCCTGAGGATACGGTAGAGCATACCGTGGAGGTCTGCCCGGCTTGGGTGGAACACCGACGTGTCCTTGTGGAGGCGACCGGCGGCGGCGATCTCTTGCGTCCGGCAACGGTCCAGGCCATGGTTCGGAGCGAGAGTGCATGGGTAGCCATCACCTCCTTCTGCGAAGCAGTACTGCTCGCGAAGAAGGAGGCAGCGAACATGAGGGAGAGGAAGTATATGCGCCCTCATGGCCCTAGTCGCCGCAGGAGACGCCCTGGGCGTCGGGAATCTCGGCTGATTCCCGGCCACCATAGGCGCGGGCTTAGGGATGGTTAGTAATGGGTAGCTCGCTATCCGGTAAGGACCAAGCCCGGGTCGACGACGCGTTTTGTTCCACGCGCGCCTCGAGATCCTCGAGATGTCAGCATAAAATGATGGAGTCCGCAAGGGTCGATGCCTGCAAGGGTGCGGGTTGTTCGAAAGACATACCGGCACACACAAAAAGTCTGACACACCCTCCTGCTCACCCAGAGCGGGAGACGTTATTCGATGATTTCCCACCGTCCAAAAAAAACCCACAACACGCATAACTTATGAATTAAACGTCACAATGGTAAAACAAAAAAAAAACTTAATTTGATAATTGCACAACTGCATGGCGACATAATTGTGCGAGGCGAGATCAATGTCATGTTATCCCAAAAACTCCAAATTAGATGGTTACACGAAATTTATACTAATATTATAAAGAGAGAGAGCGTATTTTGTAAGTTTGTGTGTATTCGTGGAGAATAATCTCTAGAACCTTTGCTCCTATTTGCAAAATTCTTTCACCATTTGAAAGGTACATTATTCCAGATATGCTATATATTATGTTAATTTAAACAAAATAAAAGAGAAGTTCTTAATAATACTAATGAAATACTACAATGAATAAAATGCCAAGTCATTACATGAGTTGGCATTAAATTGCTTTACAAAATGTGACATGGATGGCGATGGAATTATTTTCATTATGGAAGAACATAATAATTGAATAATAAATTTGATGAACGAAACGACGCAAAAGGTATAATATATGTAAAGATCATAGCAGGTGGCGTTACTTATGTAATTTCTGCCTACCCGCATGGTAAGAAGTCGTGAGTGTATGTGGCTGTTACTTTGATTAAATAATATAAATATGCATGACGTAAAGCCAGTGGTGTAGAGGTGGATATGTAAGTGGTAATATTCTATAAAGTACCACTATAGAATAGTAGATATAGTACCACCATTATAGCAAGCAGACTTTACCAAGTCTACCAAGGTTTTTTTTTATTGGGTGGGAAATCATCAAATAACTTCTCCCGCTCTGGGTGGAGCGGGAGGCCATATCAGACTTTTACTGACTAAAACCCACCCGTGTTCCCTCAGTTGCCTGTGTGCCAGGGGCCGCGGTTTCTCTTTCGAACAACTCGCACCCCTGGCAGGCATCGGCCCTTGTAGGCCCCACCAGTTGCTGCTGACATCTCTTTGAGGCGCGCGTGGAACACAACGCAGTTGTCTATTTAAAACAGCCATGAATGAAAACGTCTAGGAAAATATTATGATTTACGGGCTAATTAATAAATTATCATCTTCTGCCTTTTTGGGTGCTGATGCTGGGGAGTTTGTTGCGCCACTTCTTCTTTCCACTGAGAAGTGGTGAAGGACGTATATACTTTTGATATTCAGAAAGCCTATTTTAGTAAAATTATTTTTTTATTTCATTTTATTTTCTGCCCACTTTAAGGCATGAGCCACCTTTCGACGTCACTCTTTTCTACTTTGCGTCATTCTTTTCTAATGATCCATAATTAAAGTATAGTCAGGCTTGAAAATTATTTTTTGAAAATTAAGTAACGAGAATTATGAAAATAATATCAGTAATCTACAAACTAAGCATTTTCATTTTCTTGAGGATATATTATTAACATTGACATCAATTCCTGAATTAAAATAATACACGCACACCTATACCTATCTTGAATCGACAGCTAAGTTATTGGTAGTATTTCAACAGTATTATTAGAACCTTTGAACAAAACGGTACCAACTACGTAGACCAAACGAACAAAATTAAACGGACAAAACAATTAATTGAACGACTATAAGTAATCAAGCTGATATTTCAAAGTGCTGACAATATTGACCCTTTAACTGTAAAATTAATCCTATTTGGCGTCCAGGAGCCATTTAACATTGACCTATCAAAAAGAGACAAAATGAAAATTAAAGTAACGAGTAATAGTAAAAAGACGAAGGATACCTTCTACACCATGGTGCCTCTAAATTGGTTGTTACGTTTTTTCAATTTATCATGCATCTACCGCCAAGGCAGTGAACTGAAAGTGTCATGGTCTCTGACCAGGTGTATCATCTGCGTTTTGACCTTTGGATTTTTGAATTTCTTCTTCTTACTCAACAAGATTGAAAGGTTGGATATCATCAGAAACAATACGAATTTTACATTTTCTGACGCCATTCAAATGTCTTATTTGATCGGATATTTTGAATATACTATCGACTTAATATATGTTTACAAATTTGGAAGAGATGTCTTCTTGAAGTATTTCATACGCTTTGAACATGTCGATCAGATTTTGGGCATGACTTACTATGATGACATTCGAGGGATTATCTTAAGAACTGTTGCATTTTCTATGGTTGTTTTTATTGTTACTTCTATTATTGACTATGCAAGCTGGATCGAAGGCTTTGGCTGGATTGCTCCGACGTTGTACTCTTTGGATTATTTTTATTTCTTTTTGAATATGTTGACGGTGCTTGACGGGATGTCTCATGTTATACAATTGGAATATCGTCTAAAAATTATAAAAGATCTTCTTCAGGTGAGTATTTTATTTAAATTGTTTTCGTCGTTTACCAGTATTTATTTAACCGACTTTTTTTTAATAATGTCTAATGTGAATGTTTTTAAATGATAAATGATTTTATTTCAATATGTAGGTTTGTCAAACATTTTTACACGTCAATCATATTTAAAAGCTAGACGAGGTCGGCATTTCTTATCTGACTACTCTGAGAAGAAAGGCCGAAACAAACTCGGACGTCACAGTCCCTTTTAAAGTCCAGACATAATCTTGGTCAGATCATATGAATCTATGTTCATGTGGATTGATTACCAATCTATGCTTTTATTTGGTTGGACAGAGTCTATCTTAGATAGAACTGGGTATTCTCTAATCTATATTTCTATATTTTCTTTTGACATTGAACCTTTGTCTAAAGATAAAACTGTCTCTAAAGCAAACCAGCTAAACAACTTCAATTAAAACACCTTTTTTCTTGACAGGGTTACTACACCTCGCCCAATGCTACGATATCCATTTCTGATGATGATCAAAAATCCTGGGCTTTGAGAACAGAGACTGGAAACATACGTTTAGAGTCTTTGAAAACCCTCAGTCATGGCCGGTTCATTGAATTCATTGGATTCAATCGATGCTACCTACTTCTGCTTGAGCAAAACGATTACATTAACTCTAAGTTTGGCTTTCGGGTGAGCAATATTGTGTCAATGATTGAGTTTTGGTTCAAACTTATCATTAGTAATAATATCAGGTTACCTACAACGCAAGAACAGTAAATATTTTTAGTGCACTGTTTTATAGCATAAACTATATGTTAACAATCTTATCAATACTCGTTCTCATTTTGCAGCTTTTAATATATTGCATAAATCTTCTCGTCAATATGATATACTTGTTAAACGTGGCCATCAGATTGATTACTGGATCAATGGTATGTTTTACTCTTTTTTTTTATTTATAATGATAAAAAATATTATCCTCTGTATGAGCTTCGCCGTAGACGACTAAAAAAGGCAGAAATTGCGTATTTTTCAAAGGAATCAGTTCCATAGTATTAATGCTATATACCCACTTGTGCAGGTAACACCAAATGGCGTGTGCCGCTTACCATCAATATCCAGCCTAATCAGATTGATGAATTGGGCAATGGTGGCTGTCATCATGTTGTATCGGTGTGAGAGTACATACAGGCAGAGTGAGAGGATTCTGGAGCTCATTGATCTTGTGCTTGTTACTAAGAATAACTGTGAGTATTATTGTGATGCAGTGTTGATAACTATAACTATGATGAGAATATACATTTGCTTTACAAAACGTACAATCATATTTTCGTTCGTTTAAAGTAACTGATTGTAGCGCTTTATTATCTATATTTTTTTGATCTACCTCATCTCTTTTTTTCTCAAGCATATCAAGAGGTTTTAGTTATTATAATTATTTATTTATTTATTTAATCTTACCTACTACTACCATTACAGATCTGCGATCCAATGCGACAGAGTGGCCTTACATGCTAATCCTTAATCTACATCTTATAAAAATATATAGTACATCGTAAATCTTAACCTACATCGAAATAACATATTATATATAATGCAACTTTTGCGAATTCACTCAAGCTGCAACACAATACATCAAGCCTCTCGTGAACCTTGTTCACCACACGCATGGCTCTAGTGAGAGGAGTCCTCTCCAGTAGGTTGGTTCTGGCTGCAGGCACAGCAAGTAGGGGCGGGTGTCGCCGCCTCCACACGTACCGGTCGGCCGGCACGCAAAGTTCCAGGTTATGCGCCCCGCCACGCAGTAGCTTCACTACATACGCTGCGAGTGCAAATTCCCGTCGCACCTTTAACGCGTTGTACCCTATCGCACCCAGTACAAAGAGTGTAGGGTACATCAATGGGTAAAATGGACCCCATACAGCTTGAAATACAAGTGTCTAGTGAACTTATTTTCAACACGTTCCAATATGACACTATATTTCGCCTCATGAGGAGCCCATATGACTGCACTATGTTCAAGGTGACTCCTGACTAGCGCGTCATACAACACCTTGAGTGTCGTGATGTTGGTAAACCCCTGAGCCTGCCTGAGTACGAAACCTAGGTTTCGGTATGCCTTCTTACATATCCTAATGATATGCTCACGGAAGGTTAGTTCCTGAGTGAAGACTACCCCTAAGTCTCGTACCTGTGACACCCGTTGCATCGGCACATCTTCTATCTTGTATTGATAATACAAAGGAACCCGGGCGCGAGTGAAAGACATCACCGAGGATTTGGCTACATTAAACTGAAGTTTGTTGCCAATGCTCCACTCGACCACTCGGTTGATGTCGTCCTGATTATATTATAAAATATTTGCCTTTCTCCCTTCAGCTTTGACCTTACCTTCTTGCTTGTAATTTAAATGGTTTCGCACCAAATTGGCCCCTCTTTCCTTTGGTCTCCATTCATCATATTCATCAGTAACCACTCCCTTATTCATGTCTTCAACAAACGAATGAACAGTAAGAGTACATTGTTCACCAAGGGGAGAAAGTGACCGATTACTAACGAGGGTGTTATTTGAGGCCCAATGCTCAGCCGAGAGCCACAAGTTGAGAATCGCACTTTCTTCGAGTGATACATAGTGCTTATAAACTATACCTACGAGGAAAATAAACAACAATTTCATTCTTCACTATCACTACTAGACGCCATTTCAAGTAGTTCGTGAACATAAATTGTAAATTCGGATAAATAAAACAAAAGAAAGATATCCGCGCGATTTTCAATAGTTCTTTTTTTATGTTGTTATTTTGTTTACAGCTGCCAACTTGACGATCAGCCTGGTTTACTTCCGCAACCTGCTAATCACCAGGCCGATCAAGTTTCACGCTATGCGTTTCTTCACCTTTGAGTATACCTTTCTGGTTTCTCTAACCTCTGCTGTGGTCACTTACACCATTATTATGCTGCAGAGCATGAAATGATGGAAAATATTTGTATTTTTATTATTGGTGTAGATCTGTTTCCTGTAGGAAAATAATCACGAAAAGAGGCAGAGCAAAGAGAAGATGGATGGATTAAGTGTAGGCTTTTTTTTTTGAGGGTGGGATATCTTCAAATAACTTCTCCCGCTCTGGTTGGACCAGGAGGGCGTGTCAGACTTTTACTGACTAAAACCCACCCGTGTTCCCTCAGTTGTCTGTGTGCCAGGAACCACAGTATCTCTTTCTAAAAACCTGCACCCCAGGCAGGCATCGGCCCTTGCGGACCCCAGTTAGTGCTGACATATCTTTGAGGCGTGCGTGGAACATAACGCGCCGTCATCCCGGGCTTGGTCCGTACCGGACTGCGAGCTACCTATTACTCGCCGTCCGCAATTCCGCGCCTACGGTGGCTATTTGACTAGAAGGGAAGCTAATAAAAAAAGCGAAGAATGATATTGTTTGGAAGAAAATGACGTGCTGCATTGAACTCAAATATATTGAAATCAGAGCAAGAAGATGATGAGTTTCAATATCATCCCTCACACAATTTCCATCCATATTTTCTTCGAACTCCCTTTCCTCCTCCATCCATCAGCACGACATATTCATAATCTAACAATCTTATTCATTTCTTCAACCCACGATTAAACAATTAAGAAATAGACCACCTACTCACGAATAATTCTTATCTTGTTCACAGCTGCCACCTTGACGACCACCCTGGTTAACTTCCGCAACCTGCTGGTCACCAGACCTATCAAATTTCACGCCATCCATTTCTTTACCATTGAGTATTCCTTCCTGGTTTCTGTAGCATCTACTGTGGTCACTTATACTATTATTATGCTGCAGAGCATGAAATGATGGTTGACGCGAAAAACTATTTCTGTGGTGTGATAAGACTAAACAGCATAAACACGCGTTTCTTGTAACGACGTTCCTTATACTAAATATATTACTACTTTTATGATACTTGGCTTGGAATCAAATCAAATCAAACCAAAAGTTATTTATTTAAACTAGGCTGAGAGTAAGCACTTTTTAAACGTCAAAATTACATAAAGACAGTCCACCAAAACGCCCGCCATTCACCAGTTCCTAGAGCTTTAGCTGGGAAGAAGTGGCGCAACAAACTCCCCAGCAGCACAGCTGTCCGTTAAGTTGGAAGAACTTGATTCCATACAATAAATAAGTAAGTAATTAACATTCAACAATAACTGTTTTTTTTTATGGTTTATTCAGTCAAATACAATAAATGAAGTAACTCATACGACCTGTCAGTAGGTAAGCTAATTCTGGTGAAAGAACACAGACGTTGTCTTGAGTTAATCACAGCGACCAACAATTCTTATCGTTTAAGTAGTCGTTGATAGATTAGTATGCCTTAGAAGAAAGGTTTTGGATTTTACTTTTGCTTTAAACGCATTAAAATGTAAATCTAGCAAAGAAGAGGGAAGCTTGTTATTAAAGGTTATACCAAGCTCAACAAATGAGTTATGAACTTTATAAAGCCGGTGAAGAGAACGTAGTTTGTCCTTATTTCTAGTATTAATATTGGGTTAAAATCATTTAAAATGACCATTTTGATTGCAAAATTTGTCCATACCCGATATTTTATGATACAGTTATTTTTACTATGTAAAAACTACCTATTAGTACTCTGATGTATATTATCTAACTATATAACACACACATCTATATCTGTTGAGCATAATAAATTCTTTATATTGCTTTGTTCTCATCAAAGTCGGATAATCTCCATACAAAATAATTTGTCCTCTTCACGGGCTACGTTACAAAAATCATCTGAATAAATTTATTAGCTACAGTATTTACTTATTCATGAACTTTTTGCCAAATCGTTGTTGATAGCCCTTGATTACGGTTAAAAATATTTTTTATTAATTACTTAAAATATTTAAATTTTGGGTTCAAAATAGTGTCCATTATTTTGATCATTTTTGTTATTCATTTTTGTAACGCCCAATTTGGTAATATATAGAATTTGTAAAATGGCAACACTCAAACTATAACGAGCCAATCACATGCCAGAATCTAATATGAGTCGGCCATTTTGTCCTCGAGTGAAAATAGTGAATGACGTGTGTTTTTTTGTCGGCGAGAAAAATTCCAATTATAAATTATCTGTTTTGTTTTGTTTCTAACAACGCAGGTAAGTGAACACTTATATTATTAAATTAAGCAATTAGGTACTTTATTGTTGACATTTATTGAAATGCTAGGTGGTTGTAACTCATTGCGATTTCTGTTTGGCTTAACGTATTTGAAATTACTTTCAAAGTACAGCAGTTTTTCATTTTTGTTATGATTTAATTACGTTACAAAAATGAAATAACAAAAGTGAAATAAAGACGCAATCACATTGCTGATAAAATGTTATTAATAGCGCGTGATTTTAATGTTGTATAAAATATGTGAGTGAATTTTCGGTGTATATAATATGGGTCCGTATGTCTTTCTTTTTGTTATGTACAATGTCATTTGTTAGCCCTTATTTATTTTATATTGCACACGAATATTTATATTTCCGTGTTAGAAGCGCCCGTAGTCTTCTTTTTCGTAGTGGTAATCCTCGTGGATGTCTTCCGCCTTGTCCGTCATGTTCTCTGCCCTGAAGTGGGCGGAGGGGTCTGTCAAATTCGTACCCACAAACAGGTCTTCACAGGTGCACACTAACGTCGACAGCTGCGGGTTGTAGTATGACTTCCGCTTTCTTGGACTAGTGTTGACTTCCGTATACGTATAAGAGAGGTGCGTTGAGATGGCTAATCCGTCGACTCTGGAACTACATCCGTAGCCTAGTGCAACTAAAAGTGGCTTCGGTGACTGATGAATTAGGGATTTTATCGGTGCGACATCTATAGGTGGGTTTCTTCAAATTTCTCATTTGACCTTCGTCTCATTTGATAAAAAGCGATGACAAGGTTAATGCTGTAGCTCACTTAGAACATGTCTTTGAACCGACTTCAAAAAGGAAAGGTTCTCAAATCGATTGTATATTTTTATGTATGATTTATATGTTTATAAATCAATTCTGATAATTTATTATTAGATATTTTAAAGTTTAGGGTAGTTCTCGAAGGTGTTTTTTGACGTTTGAAATCATCCTATGACTTCTCCCGCTCTAGCGTGTAGCGGGGGCGTGGCAGATTCTTACTGACGGAAACCACACCTGTGTCCATCAGTTGCCTTTTATGTCCTAGGACCACAGGTTTCTAGAGGGCATCGGCCCTACTGGGCCCCTACGTTTTTCCTGACATCGTTTTGAGGCGTGCGAAGAACACTATGCGCCGTTGACTACTCGGATTAAACCTTACTGGACGGGCGGACGGCGAGCTACCCATTGCTTATCGCCGCAAGCCTGCGTCTACGGTAGCCGAAGATCGCTCTATGACTTCCAACTTTTGCTGCGTTTTGAAATCGGTTCTTATTATTTTTCAATCTTTTCTAGGGTTTTCTTGTCTATCTATTTAATTGTCTGCTTTCGGTTTTATTATTCTTCCGTCATCAAGTTCGCTTGCTTGTCTATTTAACTTCTATCCGTCGGTTAGCCTTTCATATGCTTGCCGTCAATCATCGCCTTAATTTGTCTAGCTTCTTGTTTGTTTATTCATTTATGCATCTTTTTATATTTGTTTGTTTGACTCTCCGTCTCTTTGTGCTTACGATATATATTTTTTTAGGATGCCAATGACAGCAGCTGAACGTCAACGGCTATATAGGCAACGCCTTAAAGAATCAAATCCAGAGAAGTATGAAGAAATACGATTGAAAAATTTGACCAGAATTAAGAAGAAATATGTGCCAGTTTCTAAAATATCAGAAAACCAAAAGTCGATAAGAAGAAGGAACTGGAGAAAGCTTAAGAAAAATCAAGAGAGAAAACATAAGACACAAATAAAAAATATAAATAGTTCAAAAGAATACCAACGATACTATAAAAGGCTAAAGAAAGAAAATGAAAAACAAAGAAACACTATAAATAAACAAAGAAAACAAATACAAGCGCTAAAAAAGAAAATCTATCGACAAAAAATCCTACTTAATTGTCAGATGACTGTTTCAGAGCAAGCAGAAGCAAATCTCGTAATACATGAAGAGCCGCAAACACCAAATTCAAAATCAGAATTATTTATCAAAACTATGACCACTCCCTCAAACCAAGATAAAATGAAAATTAAAAAAGTCCAACTAGAAAATTTCGTTTTGACTGAAGCAATAGGGCAGGAATACGTGAACAACAAAAAAGCAAAGAAGGTTTTACGGAATATTTTTACGTCCTCAATTGTTAAAAAGTATAGATTGCACTCGCGGTTGAGATGGGTGGTCGGTTTAAAAAGCAGAATCCGTAATCATGCAAAATTGGGCTCCAGGAGAAACAGTGAATTGGCGAAAAAAATTCGTCACTTTTACCTGCGCGATGACGTAAGCCGTGCTACGGCGGGGAAAAAAGAAACCAAGACTTTTAAAAAACAAAAATGTCAAAAACGATATCTTCTCGACAGTTTGACGAATTTACGTAAAAAATTTAGGGAAAACACTGGTATTAATGTATCCATTGCCACTTTTCGCAGGCACCGACCTTTTTATGTAGTCAAACCTCGACTGTCCAACCGTGAAACTTGTGTTTGCAAAATTCATGCAAATATTGAGTTTAAATTTATGGCGCTAAAAAAACTGACGATTTTTGAATCAGGTACAAAATTAATAAATATATTGGAAGAGATAGTGTGCGATGCAAAATCGAAAGAATGCATGTATTCTCAATGTAATATTTGCAATACGATGTCTCCAACCTACAATTTCACTAAAGCTAAAAAACATGATGTCGTTACCTGGTTAGAGTGGACCACGAAAGATGTCGAATACCAAAAAAATGAAGAGACTAAGAAAACTAAAAAAGTATTAACTGAATCTAAAACGGGAAATCTGGAAAACCTTATAAGCCTTTTTGAACAGGAACTTACAAAGTTTAAAGAGCACTATTTTAATATTTGGCACCAATACAACGTATATAGAATTCTCAAAAGCAGTCTTCTAGAAGACGAGGTTATGATTCACTGCGACTTTTCCGAAAATTACAATTGTAAAATGCATCGGCAAATTCAATCTGCCCACTTCGGGTCACAAAATCAAATTTCTTTACATACAAGCGTCATATACATTAAAGGTTTGAAACCTCAAGCATATTGCACGCTATCTGACTCAACAGATCATTCACCTCCAGCAATATGGGCACATTTGAGACCAATTCTGATTGACATCAAAAGAAAATTTCCTCAAATTAATATTGTGCACGTATTTTCGGATGGCCCCGCCACCCAATACAAGCAGAAAAAGAATTTTTATCTCTATAAATTATATCTTGAAGACTTGAATTTCGAAAGAGGGACTTGGAACTTTTCAGAGTCGTATCATGGGAAGGGTGCTGCAGATGGTGTAGGAGGTGCTATAAAGCGACTTTTAGATGCTAGAGTATTACATGGAATGGATGTTTTAGACACTTCAGCAGCGTACTCTCTTCTGAAAGAAGACACTACAGTTAACCTCTTCTGTGTTGATGAGTCTGATATCAACGAGGTTATAAGCAAAAACCAAACAGCTCTCGAAGTTTTAGTGCCTGTTCCTAAAACTATGAAAGTTCACCAAATACAAGTCGAATCAGAAAACAACTGTAATGAAATTAACTACCGAGTTTTAAGTTGTTTTTGTAACAGCTCAAACATTAGAGGCTTCTGCGACTGTTTCGATATTAAAAGACATTGCCTGCTAAAACCTCGCCCCAGAAAACGAACTCGGTTAACATCCGATTCAGATGACTGCCTGCCCTCACCATTTGATAGACAAACCCATAATATGAATACATTGACTGATATCACGAATTGCGAAAGCAAAACAATACTGGTATCTTCAAAAAATAGCCCCAATGTTGAAGAAGATACATTAAATACTGGTTACGGTGATTTAGACTCTTTTGATATTTTTGATTTGTCACCTAGTGTTGATAATACTGAATCATCTAAAGATAAAGTGAAAAGCAACCTAACGCAAATTAAAACCCATGTGGATGCAGACCATACTTTTGCCGCGGCCGCCATGACAAATAAAGAAAATGTTGATCATCGGAATGAAATAAAAAATAAAAATGTGGCACCTGTGACTATTCTGTCTAATGTTCGAGTAAATTATTCACTAAGTGATTTAAAGAAAATGACTAGCAACACAAAGAGACAAAATGTATCTTCTTTTAATCTTAAAGCAGATTTTCCTGAATTTCTTGGTAGTTCATCTTCTAATTATGTATCATCAAAGAAAAAGTCATTTTTTTCTATTTCTAGTTCAAGTGAAAGTGAGTAATATCTGACGTTGTTTTTTTTAATGACAATGTTTTTATTGTTAAGTTCATTATTATTTTATAACAAATGTCGTGTTTTTCATTGTGTTCATACAGTAGGATATTTTAAACTTACTGTAATTAAGTTTTGGGTTTTCATACCAATTTTTTTAAAGTTATCATTAAGTATTTATTTTGATGACCTACATCAAAATAAATACTTAATGATAACCTGGCTCAGAACGGACTTTATAAAAAATAATGATGCAGCGTACGATTGTGTTAGAAAATATAGAAGTTTTTTTATTTTGCCCTTTTTTCAAGTGTTATGTTTATGTTATTAATGAATATTGTTGACAAGAATGTCCATTTATTTTTGCATTGTTGATTTATTTTAGATTGATAACTTTATATCTGAGAATAATATTCTCAATATGACTATTCTTAAACTGATAAGATAGGCAACTCATATAACGTTGATCTCTTTTTATTGTCGCCAAAGGAAAAAAAAATGTTTTTAAGAGATTCTAATTTCCTTATAGATTCCTCATAATTAATTAATAAAACAAATGATAAAAAAGAAATAAACAGTGTTTTATTGCGAAACACCATATGATAAATCAATAAAATAAATAACAGTCAGATAATAATGTGTATTGTAACCGAGCCCTAATATTTCATTTTTGTTATTTTTTGTTACGCGTTTCATTTTTGTTACATTTCCATTTTTGTTTCATTTTTGTCACAATGGTCATTTTAAATGATTTTCACCCTATTATGAATATCACTGTTTTTGGTGTATATGTGTATATTTTTCCTAATATATAAGATATTAGAGAAGATGAATTACGATGCCACCGTGAGAATAGCTTTATATATCTTTTAAAAAAATCTCAGAGAAACTCTAGCACTTAGTTGGTAAATTGCACGAACAGCTCGTTTTTTTTTCAAAACAAAAATATTTTGAATGTCAGGGGCTTTGCCCAACACCAGAATGCCGTAGGACATAACGCTATGAAAATAACTAAAATAGACTAACCCAGCTGTATCAAGGTCAGTGTATTGTCTTACTTTCCTGACGGCGTAGGCGGCCGAACTGGACCTTCCCGCTAGGCTTGATATATGCTATCCCCACTGAAGTTTGGCATCTACTGTGCGAATGAATGAGTGTGAATAAGTGTTAGACCAGAAAAAGTGATTTTAGACCATCAAGGCACTTGCTATATTAGTTTACAAACCTATTAACTACTGTAGTATAAACGTGCGGGATGCGCCAAAGTCATTGTGCCTGTTATTTAATACATAATATACAGCAAAGTGTTTGGTGACGGAAGTAAAAGAATAGCACCATCCCATTTTTTCCCATGGGTGTTGTATGAGGGTCCTAAGAGACTTACTAGAGAATGGGCAGCAGTGTTCTCTATGCATTTGACCACCATGCTGCGATCGCCAACCCGACTGCCAAGCGTGGCGATTGTGGCAAATCTCCCACTCGTTCTACTTCGTTCCAAACGGGTGTCCCACGACGACGTCTCTCAACTTTTTTTCTATGAGTGAGTGCTGTGTTCCCACTCTATGTCAAAGTACCTTTTTGCATCTTACACTTGCTCGTTTATGCACCTAATTATTATGTGATAGATTTAGTATGGATGTTTTAGAATTTATATGAGACTCTTATATCTTCTGTGAGTTATGAAATAAAATAAATGTTGTCTTATTTTTGTTTTACTATAGCTACCTAGTTTTACCTTTATCAAGTAACTGTTTCTTGTGCTGCATATTTTTGTAACAAAACGATATGATAGATATTCCACTTAGTCTGTGAGTATAACTATTTCTATCGTCATTTGCCAAAACACATTACACTCACAAATTTTACCAAATAAAATCAATTTGCCTAGCCTTTACCCAATTTTG
The DNA here is from genome assembly GCA_949091785.1 of Polymixis lichenea. Classification (NCBI taxonomy): domain Eukaryota; kingdom Metazoa; phylum Arthropoda; class Insecta; order Lepidoptera; family Noctuidae; genus Polymixis; species Polymixis lichenea. The sequence goes on from OX420948.1 coordinate 1,911,538, forward strand.
GTGTCCATTCTAACCATGTGTACATGAAAATCAGTCTTTTAGACGCGACTGTTCATCTGACGTCCACAACCCAGTTATCGAATAACACGATGCCCCTTGTGGTAAGACTGGTTTCCAGACTTTTGGGCTTCTGACTACCAGTAACTACCATCAAAGATCTACGAATGACAGCTGGGACCAACGGTTTAACGTGCTTCTGAGGCACGGAGGAGTCTCGATAATAATGGCACCCGGATGAAAATATGTCACAACATATTTTACCGACACCGAAATTAAAAGTTGTCAAACATAGCCCGAGGTATAAGTCTGTATTTTTATACAACAAGTTCCCTATAGAATTCAAAACCCTATACAGGGTTAACTTATTTAAAAACAAATTGAGGACCTATTTATTGGGAAAAGGCTATTACAGCATCAATGAATTCCTAGATGACATTATGACATTGTAACTTATGATTTATTTTATTACTTTGACATTTATTATTTATGACCTTGTATTCTTAATTGAATGATAATGTTTTTATTGACTTTTCTACATGTATTTGATGAATTTTATTCTAATTGCAATTGTAATATAATGTTTTTTTAACACAATGTACCTATATTGTTATGAAATAAATTACTTATGACTTACAAAGAGACTCGTTTTGCTATATTATAGTCACCGGAGTAGGTACTGTGAGAACCTCAGGTGGATCTCAGGAGCTCCCTGTACCAGGTCGAACAATGAAATACGTTTGTTCACTAAATTAAGTAAGTATTCTATATATGAGCATTCTACGAATACTTTTTAATATTCTTCCTTCAGCTTCTCAGCCCAATCTCGAGCCTACTGTTTTTTCTGCTATTTTCCTTCTAAATTAACTGGACAGTTCGAACGTGATTAATGTTATATATACATATCACCAGCTTAAACATCGTAAGGTCATCTTTTGCAACTTTTCCAGTAGTGTGGTTACTGTTTATCATTATTCATAGGTACGCCTGCGCTCTGTTATTGTTTTGATAACTCTTTGTCTTATTTATGTAAAATTATTCCCCGTTTCAATTCTCATTAAATGACGATCCTTTTATTTATAAACCTTGTTGGAATGCTTTGAATCTCAAAGCATCCGTTGTTGGTGAAATATTTTCATGAATTGCGGTTATAACAAAATGATCATGATAATCCTGCTATAATTTGAAGTTAAATTGGTATATATTTTAGTCTATGAAAGTTTTTATGGCCTGGTCATTACATTGTTCGCGCCTGATGGAACGTGATGGATAAGAGATTAAGGCCATTGAATTAAAGGTGGAGGAAACACAGACGCTGATATCAGGATCTAGAGGGTGTCTTTCACACCATATAAAGATATGAAAATGCCCATCATCTAGATAATACATAATCCTACTATATAATATTATAAACATGAAAGTTTTTAAGTTCGGGCTGATTGGATTAACACATAGGATATTTATTGTTCCGTTCTGCCGGTCCCACGAGTACGTACTTAAGTACGTCCCCTTAAAGTGGATCTTGTTGACATTTTTTCCATACAAACTTCGGGAGTGTATTACTCGACTCTTCGACAATGTACATTAAAATTTAAACATGGTATAGTTTTGTCTTATTATTAATATTGTCTGTACGGAAACAGAATACTAAAATAAAAAGCCATTAAAAAGTTATTAGCCAACAAAGATACGTTTTTCTTGCTAATTTAACCTAACTTTGGGCGTGTTTAAGTAATAAAAGATGTGTGAAACCTCCAAAACCAAGTCAGTACCGACAAAGCTCAAATATCGAGAAGTTCAATAAACTTTATTAGTCATTGATTTATGCATTGGTTTTGTCATAAAATCCGATCTTCCGAAGGACTTTTCTTAATTTTTTAGGCGCTTGTTTTACTATAACTGATCCTACATCTCACTCAATAACGTTGTGCATGTAGGCTAGCGTCTAACTGCTCATCACGGATACTACCTCTGTCGGACACGATGCCTGGTGAGACAGAGTGGTTTTTAGCCAGGCCCACCAGTGAGTTCGAGCCCGCGACTAGATTCCCGTTAAGGGACAATTTCCGAACTCCACGAAGCCGTTGGTAATACCTAGTTGAATATAAAATCGACTAACTATTTTTAACAATATCTAAACATCCGTTTCAGCAGCAACGTTACAAAGCTTCGATCGTTAGTAACAAACATTAATTACTTTCGCAATAAAGGAACTAATTTAAAGGAAATTAACGAGACTTTGTTCAAATAACAATTAATTTTATATGCAAGTAAATTGAGAAGAGATAGCGATCACCTGACAATGCGTGCTATAGAGTTATTAATGACTTGCCACACATTACTGTAGTGGATGCGACAGAAGATAGAGGTTACGTCCAAACTTTAAACTTACTATTATTATAAAGGGGTGAAATTTGTTTGTAAGTGCATGTGTAATCTCCGGAACTACCAGTCGGATATACACTGGCGTTTGTCAGTGGTTTCACCTGCGTGTAAGTCGGGAATTATCTCTTAGGAACCTCCTACCGGGATAAAAAGTCCTATCCTATGTGTTAATCCAGGTTATAAACTATCTGAATCTGAATGCGTTTTGGAGTGATTGAGTAACAGATATCCAAACATCTAAACATCCGAATTTTAACATCTATATTATTAGTAGAAATTGTAGGAATTAGTAGGATTAATAGGATTGGATAGCGCAGTTCTGTAGGAAAGTTATAGGCTATTAAAAATCACGCTACAACCCAAAGGACCGAGTAAAAAGAAAAAATACAGAAAATGTTGGTCTCCTATCCGCACAACATCATGCTGATGGAAGCCTTCTTATCACAGTCACGACGTGCAGCTGCTATTTCTATTGCGGCTCGTGAATACTCATGATTATAGATCTGTTTTGTTTTTTATTTGAATAAAGTAAGGTAGGTACCTAATTACTTATCATTTTTTAAGCACGTGTCGTGAAAATTAAAATTTCGCGTCGGTTAAAGGTTTATTTGTCAGAACAAATAAACCTATTTTTAACCGACGCGAAATTTTCTGTTTCATTCTTTATATTACCGAATTGTAGGTTTTTCATTGCAAATTCATTTGTCAAATATCTAATCTTTTTACTAACTCAATTTTTTTTGGCTGCTGGGTAAAAGTCTATTAATAACTATACTATCTATATTTAGATCATAATTATATGATTTGTTCCTAGTAAAAATCAACCACGCGATAAACCGATTGTTCAGTCACCGCTCCGACATTAAGAGTTAAAAAATAGGGAAATCATCAAATAACTTCTCCGGCTCTGGGTGGAGCAGGAGGGTGTGTCAAACTTTTACTGACTAAAACCCACCCGTGTTCCCTCAGTTGCCTGTGTGCCAGGGGCCGTGGTTTGTCTTTCGAACAACCCGCACCCATAACAGGTATCGGCCCTTGTGGGCCCCATCAGTTGGTGCTGACATCTCTTTGAGACGCGCGTGGAATACAACGCGCCGTCATCCCGGGCTTGGTCCGTACCGGACAGCGAGCTACCTATTACTCGCCGTCCGCAAGTCCGCGCCGACTAGAAGGGAAGCTAATAAAAAAGCGAACAATGATATTGTTTGGAAGAAAATGACGTGCTGCATTGAACTCAAATATATTGAAATCAGAACAACAAGATGATGAGATTCAATATCATCCCTCATACAATTTCCATCCATATTTTCTTCGAACTCCCTTTCCCCTCCGTCCATCAGCACGACATATTCATAATCCAACAATCTTATTCATTTCGTCAACCCACAATTAAACAATTAAGAAATAGACCACCTAATCACGAATAATCCTTATCTTGTTGACAGCTGCCACCTTGACGACCACCCTGGTTAACTTCCGCAACCTGCTGGTCACCAGACCTATCAAATTTCACGCCATCCATTTCTTGGATCGACCCGGGCTTGATCCTTACCAGACTACGAGCTACACATTACTCGCCGTCCACAAGACCGCGCCTACGGTGGCCCGGAATCACCCTGGGATTCCCGACGCCCAGGGCGTCTCCTGCGGAGGCTAGGCTGCCTCTCCCTCACGTGTGACGCCTCCCTCTTCGCACGCATCACTGCTTCGCAAAGTATTTAATTACATCAGCGACCTAGGGATAAGTGACTTACGACTTGTTGGTAGTGACGGCACATTTCTTTGTGTAAATCATTACATCACCACTGCTCGCATAACGGAAGGAAAACATCGTGAGGATACCGGCATGTCCTAAAACCAGAAATTCGAATGTGACACCTACCAACCGTCACTGGGCCCGCGTGGTGGATTACGGCCCACTCCGCTCCTCTCACAAAGAGGAAGCCTGTGTCTCAGCAGTGGTCACATTTTAGGCTATTTATGCTAAGTAGGTACATGTGGAAAAATGATGGCAACAGCCATCATTAAATTAATAACATTTTCCTAACCATGTATAATGTGTAGGCCCAAACCTCACTCCCACACTTACTTACACCCACTACTCACGTACACATTCACCACCAGTACCTCCACACTATCTCCACACATAACACACATTCCACCGCGCTTTTTGATGTTTTTCTTTTCATTCTTTTGTTATTATTTGTTTTTATTGTTTTATTGGTATAAGTTTATATAGTCAATTTGTTCAGGCTAAATAACTTAAATGAAATTAGATAACCTGGGGAAGGGCGGAGTATCCTAACACAAGCAAACTGTTTGTTTAACAGGATTCTCCCCATTGTAACTAGCATAAGTTATTTAAGTTGATGCAATAAACATTTCTATTTATTTTTATAACAACCATTTTTATTCAATACTCTGAACAACTTATATTATTGTTACAGACACATAGTTAAAGTCACTCCAGTACCTACCTATTGTGAATATGTAATCGCCACACAACAAAATTCCGAAGCAACCTCTACATCCCGTCTAACTCGTTATTGTAACCCTCATTTGGCTAGTGCATCGTCACCATCATACAGAGTGCAATTCTCATTAATATTGCATTAGTAGATACGTTGTACAACACTGGATTATCTTTATGTACCTTGGGGGATCTCTTTGTATCTACCTATGTATCTGTTATTTATGCTCGTGATTCTACGTTCACAAGGACGTAAAAATTTCGCGGTGGGATTTTTTTCGCGCACTGGATTTTCACCGCACTGCTTAAAGGTGCGTTTACACGGGCAACTATAATTGCTCCATCCTGGTCAATTCTCAAGAACTATGACGTCACCACTGCATCCAGTCATTTAGAGCAATGGCAACATGTAGCAACCTGTTGCCAGAGATACGGCCATACAATACCATGCAATATGGAGCAACTTAAAAAAATTGGCAACCCGCCACCAGCCGGCTCCTCTCGCAAAAACGAGACGTAGTTATACGTACAAACGAGATAGAAAGAAAATTTACTAAAAATTCCCAAACTGATTGAATATTCGGCAACTCATTTTGGCGACATTGAGAAATGTGAAATATATACCGTATGATTTTTTTTACCGTCTGGAAAAAAATAGGGCATAATAGGTGAACGGAGTAGAAGCCTATGGCATAGAAATTTCACTTCTTTTTTTTTTAAATCCTAACATGAAATGAACCTATCAATAAATACTATTACTTATTTGTAGTAAACTTTTCATACTAAAATTTAAAAAATAATAAAAATAGAAAAGAGTAAAAATATCGGCAAATAATATCAAAACCCAACTTATAGGCACCCTACTCTACGCGCAGAAATTATCAATGAATTCGTAGCGACATTCAATCCTTTGATTGAAGCCGGCCGGGGATAGGTAACTACTATCGCAAAATATCTTTCCTTAGGCGTACCGCTCACGTGTCACCGCATGCGCATCCCCTCCCGCCCGCGCGCCCTTCAAACCGAGTACCGCGTCTCGTGCTCTCTCTCTAGTCACCTGCGATTAGCCATAGCGTGACGTCGATCGCTGTTTTTTTACGTTTGAACCGTGTGTGCTTCGACCGGCCAGTGATTGTTTTCATAATGACGTACGCATACTCCAACTCCACCCGCAGGCGAACATTCTATGGAGCGACGAGTCCATATTTACCCGCACTGGTATCTACAACGTACCTACACAACGAGCAATGGTGGAGTTTCAAAACTCACTTAAAATAAACGAACACGCTCATCAAGTTCTATTCAGTGTCAATGTTTGGGCCGGGATAATACACGTTGGCATAATGGGTCCAGTTTGTATCGAAGGTCGATTGACAGGGATAATGTATCGTGAAATTATACAGTCCGTTATCGACACAATGTTGGAAGACGTTCCTCTGGACTATCTGCCGGACATGTACTTTCAGCACGACGGGTGTCCAGCTCACTACGAGCGATCTGTGCTCGCGTATTTAGATAGTGAATTCCGTGATAAGTGGATAGGTCCCGGTGGACCTGTGAACTGGCCGGCGAGATCACCAGACCTAACGCCATTAGACTTTTATTTGTGGGTTGAACTAAAACGCTTAGTGTACACCGAAGAAGCTCGTAGTGTAAATGAGTTAAAACAGCGAATAATAGACGTTTTTAATATTCTGAAAAGTGACAGAGACACGCTTAGGAGTCTAACAACCAATTTGCAAAAACGTGGGAGTTTGTGTTTAGAAAGAAACGGTGGACATTTAGAACAAATATTGCAATATCGTTGAAAAGGTACTTTTTCTTGTAAATAATAACTCATTTTCTGTAATTTTGTAAAAATTAATCAGTATTATTATTTGTAAATAAGTTGATTACGATCTTTAAATACGCCTAGTAAGTTGTAGTATCCGATTTGGATTAAACAACCTTGTTGGAATCCTTTTTTATTACACATCACGTTAAAACCTTCGAAATACATATGAATGTGAGTGATTGTTATAAGTATTTAACATCAGCGGTTTGTTTACATTTCTATCAAAGCTTTACCGATCTTACGAGACGTAATTTATTTGGTTTACGGTTTCAAGACACGCGTCACTCAGTGTATCAAATTATAAGCCTACTACAACTACATACAGCACGGTGACGTATGTAGGTACACGCGCAAATGTGTGCGTGAGTGTGTAGGGATCAGGCGGTATCGTCCTGTGCGCAGGAGAGCGAAGTTAATGCTAGCGTCTCGCTCACACTTCCATCATGCTTCATTCATGTGCAATCGCAGCTGACGCCGTTTACTATTACCTATTTTGGATAATATTAGTTTTACGCGAGTGCCGTAGGATGTATTCTTTTTCATGTATTTTAAGGATATTCTGAACTTTTATTAAATAAATGGTACCAGGTAAATATTAGGGTATATGAGTTCTATTCTACTTACACAAAACGTCATATTGTTGTCCAGACGCTAAAAAATGTCAGCCGGTATATGGAGCTATCAGAAGCAATATTCCCGAAACAATTTCCGCATTTTATTGTTGTTGCTCCAGATTGCTCCACTTAATTGATCCAGATCGATCCATTAGTGTTGCCGAGCAATAATTGCTCAAAAAATTGCACGTGCACCTTAAGGCCGAGAGTTCAAAATTGAACAATGTGTTTTATCGATGCATCCCAGATGCACTCTATTGGATTATTATCAATGCTTAGTTCAACACTAAGAGTTGAAAATCCAGGGCACGATCAAATCCCGCCGCGATATTCTTACATCCGAACGAAAGTGGAAATTGCAGAGGTATTTTCATAACTGATAGCGTAAGGTCATCTCAACATTTCTTTCCTTTGGAAATGTAAATATTTATACATACTAGCTGACCCGACAGATGTTGTCCTGTCTTAAGGGGAACCTAGTCGCGGGCTCTAACTCATTAATGAGCCTGGCTAAAAAGCACGCTGTCTCACCCGGCATCGTGTCCGACAGAGTAGTATCAGTGATGAGCAGTTAGAAGCTAGTCTACACGCACAACATTACTGAGTGAGATGCAGGATCATTTATAGTACAACAGGTGCGTAAAAAATTAAGAAAAGTCCTTTGGAAGATCGGGTTGAATGAAAAAACCACTGCATAAACCAATGACCAATAAAGTTTATTGAACTTTTAGATATTTGACCTTTGTCGGTACCGAGTTGGTTTTTCAGATTTTACACTACTTTTTTTACTTAAACACGCCCAAAGTTAGGTTAAATTAGCAAGAAAAACGAATATTTGTTGGCTCCTAACTTTTTATTTTAGTATTCTGTTTCCGTACAGACAATATTAATAATGGGACAAAACCATACCATGTTTAATTTTTGATGTACATTGTCGAACAGTGGAGTAATACACTCCTGAAGTTTGTATGGGAAAAATGTGGACTAGATTCAACTTAGCTATGAATATTGAATTCGCAATATATATCTACAGCTATATAAATGTTACGCGCAACTTTTTCATAAGAACCTTCTCCCGACAATAACCAACGCATCAAAAAAATAATTAGTTAAATGGATCCAGCCGTTCACGTGTGATGCCGTGACCTAGGGAAATAGGGATTCATTTTTATATAATATTTTATAGAATATAGATTTTAAGTACATATTATAGTAGAGATGTATGCATGGATGTGTGTTATAAGTTTATAATCTATTTATGTACCAATCTTATTTATTATTCATTATGATAATTGATCATAGCTGATCAAAAATCGCTTAGGTAATATTGATGACATTGGTCTTATTACTTTAACCTGGGGTCAATCTTGATTATTGGACTGGGTCTGAGTTCGATCCTCAGGTTTTGTATTAGACGTTTCTCAGTAGGTATCTAATAACAGCGAGATTTTGTAGCCAGATCATAAACTCAAACGTTACTCCCTATAACTAGAGTTGTTTAGCCCCTCGGGAATAAGATATTAAATAAAATTCCCCTCGGTATGAACACGTTCAAAAGTGTCTGTTAAGTGCCTATTTGAAATAAATGCTTTAACTTTGATGGTGTTAAAAACGCTCTAAAAACACACCATATTATCATAACATTTCAGTGACATCTTTCGAAGGTACAGACGCCAGCACATCAAGCTACCCCAAACTGTATTTTTTTTCCAATTGGACATGAACCTTATGGGTATGTTATAAAGTTGAAAATCTATCAACGAAATTTGTGGAGATGTGCTGGCGTCTGTACATAGCAGACGCTATGTGACGGCCACCGATCTTCAAAGGAACCGTAGCTTAAGTAAGTAATTTAGCATATTTTTTCCAACGGCAAAGAAGAAAAATAATTGGCCTTTTAAAATTCATCCACAAGAATAGATCTGCTCATCCTACTAATAAATGTGCAAGTTTGGATGTTTGGATGTTTGTTACCCAAACACGCAAAAACGGCTGAACGGAATTGAATGAAATCTGGCACACAGATAGTTTATAACTTGCGAAAATAGGAATGTGAAAGATTGGATGTTTGTCACTTGATCACGCGAACTCGGCTGAACGGATTTGCATGAAATTTGGCAAACATGTGACACACTTTTTATCCCGGTAGTACATTCCAGTGGGATTATTTCCACCATCCACGCGAGCGAAGTCGCGGGCCAAAACTAGTTTAACGATAAATACTGTACAAATGGAGTCTTGAATGATACTCGTGGATTAGAGAGACTCTGTCCTTTGCCGTTCCGTTTTCGTTTCCAGGAACGCCTGTTTGTTGCCTTTGTTCAGTTTCAATCCCTATAGGAACAGACACATGAATGGTGTTGTTGTTTCTTCTTTATTTAGTTTTTTTTTTTCTCTAAATAAGTACAAAATGGAATATTAAACTGGTGAAATGTTTCATATATAGATTCCTACTTATGTAGATATTAACACTTCGGGGAAAACAGTTGATGTTATGTTATGTTAACAAAGTGCTATTTTTAGATAATACCTTTTCTGTGAGGTTTTTACGTACTATAAATTAAAATTTATTTTATTTCTATAGTTAAAGGTAGGTAAAGATTTTGTACAAACCTACTTTTTGTACAAAAGCTTTAACACGTCAGTCATATTTTAAAAAACTAGATGAGGTCGTTGTTTCCTATCTTTAGAAGAAAGGCCGAAACAAACTCAGAGGTCAGTCTCATTCAAAGTCCAGACAAGCTTGGTCAGAATGTCAGATCATGTAGATTGGTGTCTGAAATGGTATTTTAAGGGAAGAGCCACACAGATTGCGTCGACCTGTCCAGTCACTGCACGCATTTGTCAGTAATCATTTAGCTTAACCCAACTCAGATCTACTCGACGCATCATCATCATCTCAGCCGAAAGAAGTCCACTGCTGGACATAGGCCTCGCCCAAGCTCCGCGACTTGGACCGGTTCTGTGCTTCCCACATCCAGCGGACTCCTGCCCTCACAAAGTCATCGGTCCACCTTGTGGGAGGCCTTCCATCTTCACATCTTCCGGTAGGCGGTCGCCACTCCAGAACTTTTCGGCTCCATCGACCATCTGTTCTGCGAGCAATGTGCCCTGCCCACTGCCACTTATGCCACTGCAACTCGACTAGTTCATCCTAATCGTGAATGTTGTAAATCGCTTAACTTTATCAAAATAAACAAGGTGAAAAAGTTACGACAAGAGAATAATATTAACATTCTCTTACTAAAAAACAGAAATTATCAATCTGTCTGCCTATAGTGCCTTTGCGGACCTCACACAAGACGCTCCAAGTGACGGGGCGCGGGAAACGAAGCTAAATATCCCGCGCAGAAACGCATTTTTATCCAATTCATATGTCGAAATCACGTTTAGTCTGCGCTATTCTTTTCAGCCTTCCTTTGTTTTTAGAGTTCTATGTTTAGTCTGTTAATGATATCATGCCTGTTAAAGATGTTTGACAGAAAGTCTTATTGTAATAAATTAACTTGTATTAATACTAGTAAAGTTATGCGAAAAGATCACTGCAAGTAAATGCAATAAAGTGCATAAAATTCAAAATTTGGCAATTGCCTAAAACGTAAGTATTTCTGAACTTGTCGATTTGCCCACATATAAATTAACTTGTGTCAATCGCGTAAATTGGTGAGTATCGACTAATAAGCCTTGTTTTTTGCTCGTTATTTTCATTAAGTAGATGTACACGCGTCATTTATACCGACATATGATCACCGACCGTATTTCATTAAAGGTACCGTGAGCATTGTTCATTAAATCGGTAAACAGAAAATTTTAACAATGTATGCTAACAAGAGCAGAATTTCGAGCAAATAAGATGATGATATAACACGAGAACGAGCAGTGATCGAGCGCCGCCTGATATAACCAGTGATTTTGTTTGATGAAGCTCAGAACATCGTAACTATACCTACGTGAAATTTTGTTAATAGGCTCAACAATAATTAACAATGTAAGAATATAATTACTGTATGTATGTCGCCTCCAATAGTAAAAGCGAGTAATTATAAACTATCTTCTGCTCGCGACTTCTTTCGCGTAGAAGTCGTAAGACACCACAATATTAAAAAAATACAGCCCAGGTTACACGTTGATAATGTAGCCATATGAGTTAATTATTTTTTCTAATCGGTTAAGTATTTTTTTACCTATACCCATTACAAACAGAAATACAAAAATACTTCTCAAAATACATCTGTATTTGGCGACTACACTGTCGAAGGTGTTACATATTTTAGCTGAATGAGTTTATTTATTTTTGAGAGTAACTATATAATGTAGTCCAATGTTTAGCTAACTAAGTGAGACTTAAAAAATAATAATTGCGTAGGCACCACACACAATTAAAACATATTACATAATAGAAGCTTTTTTTATACACGCAATGCGATAGACCAGCACTTTACTTGATTATAAACAACAATTCCATACTAATATAAAATTACATTTTCACTTTCGGCAGATAGGTACTTACCACGTTATCCTCTATAGAAAGCGCGATCGCGTCGGACGTGGAAACCGATTTAAAAATGGAATTTCCAAAGTAAGCTTATCTATGCTCATACATAGATGGATAACATACATAGGAACCTAGGAATTGGCTATAATGACCTTTTTCTATTTTTTTTTTTTGGTTTCTGAAGTAGCAGGAAAAATATGTACCTAAGTAAATGTGTAGGTAACTTTTTTGGTAGGTAGTGTTAGAAACTCTTTCTTCGATAGTCGGATTTCCGGAATCGATTTATCATTAGATATTTAATTTGATTAGGACATTCATTATGTTTAAATTGTTATCTGTATTTAAATTTAAATACTGTTTACATTAATATTAAAATTAAGTGTTATCGCACGCACTACTTCCGATTGTAAAACCACGGTTTATTATAAATGTCAACCTAGGCTATTTCCGGTAAAAAAATAACACGTGGTGGGAAGTAGTGCGCACGATAGTTAGGCAGTCGACGTCGAACAGTTGAAGTGTACACAAGTGTAAAGTGATTTTGTAGAAAACGTAATAAATATTGTGTGATATCCTGACAAATTGTTTAATTTCCCTGGACTTTCATAGTTCAGAAGTTGAATATAATCGGGATAGCGATCAATAATCGCCCTCGGTGAAGGACTGAACGCCCATAAAAGGTACGTACAATGTTATAACTAAATTAGATATATCCAAAATTATTCAGCTGGTGAATGAGTGATTAATAGCTGAACTAGTGATATATTCACTTATTTTTTTTTTCCCTCTCTCTTATTTTGTCTAATATTTAAAGATAATTGAAATATTACAAACATTGTTAGGATTATTTTATTTAAATATTAAATTAAAGAAACATTAACTTTTTGTAATTTATGTATTTCTAGCGATCATGACTCGCAAAAGAAAGTCTCGACAACATACAAGGGAGTCATACGACTCTTCACCAAGTGGCTCTGAGTCTGCCGTGCGTAAACGTCTCAAAACTCGCCACAACCGTGACGAGTCGAGTGAATCGAGAGCTAGCGAGTCGAGAGATCGTAATGCACCTTGCAGCAGTCGTGGTCCAAGACGCCGTGGTGCGAAGCGTGATGCAACGCGTCATGCGGCGCGTGAAGCTACGCGTCATGAATCGCGTGATGCAGCGCGTGATGCGTTGCAATCGCGTGATACGTCACGGTCGCGTGATGCGTCGCGGGTGCGCGAGGCGTCGCGATCGCGCCATGCATCGCGATCGCGCCATGCTTCGCAGATGCGTGATGCGACGCGACCTGCAGCACGTGATGGGGCGCATGGCGTGTCGCGGTCGCGCGATGTGTCACAGGTGCGTGATGCGCCGCTTGATAGAACGCGTGATGCGTCACGGGTGCGCGAGGCGTCGCGATCGCGTGATGCGTCACGGGCGCTTGATGCGTCGCGATCGCGCCATGCTTTGCAGATGCGTGATGCGACGCGAGCTGCAGCACGTGATGGAGCGCATGGCGTGTCGCGGTCGCGCGATGCGTCACAGGCACGTGATGCGTCGCGATCGCGCCATGCTTCGCGGATGCGTGATACGACGCGAGCTGAGGCGCGTGATGGGGTGCCTGATGGGGTGCCTGATGGGGCGCATGGGACGTCGCAGTCGCGCGATGCGTCACGGGTGCGTGATGCGGTGCGTGGTGAGGCGTATGACGCGTCGCGATCGCGTGAGGCTTCACGGATGCGTGATGCGCCGCAGTTATGCGATGTGTCGCCAGGTCGGGAGGTGGCTCATGGTCGCGACGCATCGTACAATCTTGACATGCAGCGAAGACATAGTCAAGATATAGCGAAAGCATCGCGTTCGGACACTCCAGCAGCAGCAGTAGTGAGTTCTTTTGATTCTATAAAAGTCGCAGATACTAATACTAATATTTTAGTTTCGGTTTTTAAAGAGTTCATGCAGACCATGAAAGCAGACGGGGGTAGTGAACGTTTTCCGGTTCTGAATGTGATACCAGAATTTGATCCCAGTAAACGAACTCAAACAATAGAAACATGGATCAGCAAAGTTAACGAATGTGCTCAGATTTATAATTGGACCGAAAGGCAGACTGTTCACTATGCTCTTCCTAAATTAGTGGGATTGGCTCAGAAATGGTATCAGGGCTTACCTAGCCTTCTGTTTTCATGGGCTGAATGGCAGAGCAAATTAAAAATGGCATTTCCAAGCGACCAGAACTATGGTCAGCTATTAACGGAAATGCTTGCCTGTAGGGCTGATTTTGGCGAGTCTTTAGAAGAATATTTTTACCAAAAGGTTGTTTTATTAAATCGCTGTAATATACATGGTAAAAATGCTATAGATTGTATCTTGTTTGGAATTGAGGACAGGTCTGTCAGAACAAGTGCAGAAGCCACACAGTTCACGGAACCTGATAAATTATTAGTTTATCTCAGAAATATAAGAATTACAAAGAAGTTTATCAAGCCAAATTCATCCCTGCGGGCAGGGAACGCTGATGGTAAACAATCTAAGACATTAAAAGGGGCTCAAAATGATCATGATAATAGAAACAATAGGAACTATAGGCTTACAAAATGCTATAATTGTGGTGAAGAGGGGCACCCATATTTCAAATGCAAACTACCAATCAAGCGTTGTGATAAATGTCATCAAGTAGGGCATTTAACTGATAGTTGTCCAGGCACCAAAGAATCTACTAATAAAAAAACTGTTTTAAGAATTTCAAATGAACCGGATAGTGACTCCAAATATTTCAAAACCGCCGTCGTGAATGGTCTGAATTTTGATTGTTTCATAGACTTCGGGAGTCAATGTTCTATGCTGCAAGAATCTGCGGCTAAGAAATTGGTTAACTCGTGGTCGGTATCCGAACTACCTGTATTGAGAGGCTTTGGGGACAGCATTGTCAATTGCTTAGGTAAATGCAGTGTTGAGTTAAAAGTAGATTCAGCCACTGCTACGGTAGAAACTCTTATCGTTCCTGATAAATTATTACAAGTTCCTTTATTACTAGGACAGACATTCACAGAACAAGAACATATTGTGGTTCTTAAAACTAATAACCAGCTTAAGATAACCACGAATATAACTAAAAACGTATTGGTGTACGTTGATAACTCGCTTATTATACATGGGTATACCCCAGTCAGTATTTATACTAAACCAAGATATTCAGGTGAATTATTTGTTGAACTTAGTTTTTGTCAGGATGCTCATAAACAATATGAGATTATTCAAAGTGTAGTGCAAGTAAGTAACGGACAGGGAACGATCGTTGTTAAGGGCTTAAACTCGGGGTTTGAATTGATGAAAGACACTTTACTGCTCCGGGCCCTTCCTTTAAGTGAATTACAGACACTAAATATTTGCAGAATAGAACATTGTCCAGATAATACAGTAACACCCCAAATTAAAGCTTGCATGATACAGGTGGATGACAATATTGGATCTGATCATAGAACCAAATTAACTGAGTTGCTAAATGAGTTTAGGAACTGTTTTGCCTTTTCGGTTAAAGAGTTAGGGTGTATAAATGATACAGAAATGAACATAAATGTTAGTGATACCACGCCTGTGGTGTACAGACCTTATCGATTATCCCATTCAGAAAGGCACGTAGTTCGCGAAATGATAAAAGACTTGACTGAGTCGGGAATAATTAGACAGTCGTCATCAAATTACGCATCCCCAATCGTTTTAGTACGCAAAAAGACCGGTGACTATCGTCTTTGCATTGACTTTAGGGCACTAAACAAAAAGACCGTCAAAGAACACTATCCGCTACCCCGTATAGATGATCAGTTAGATAATCTGTCAGGTCATAAA
This sequence comes from Polymixis lichenea, assembly GCA_949091785.1. Classification (NCBI taxonomy): domain Eukaryota; kingdom Metazoa; phylum Arthropoda; class Insecta; order Lepidoptera; family Noctuidae; genus Polymixis; species Polymixis lichenea. The sequence continues at coordinate 1,927,165 of OX420948.1, forward strand.
TATTTTACTTCCCTCGATCTCGCATCCGGTTACTATCAGATTCCAGTGGCAGAATCGGCAAAGCATTTGACAGCTTTTGTGACCCCAGATGGTCATTATGAATTTAACCGCATGCCATTTGGGTTAGTTAATGCGCCGTCAACATTTCAAAGAGCTGTTAATAGTGTTTTGGGGAACGCGAGATTCAAGGAGGCGTTTGCTTACATGGATGACGTAATTATACCATCCAAAACAATAGAAGAAGGGTTGCAAAGGCTACATGATATATTAAACCTTTTCCGATCTTCCGGCATCACACTAAATTTATCAAAATGTAATTTTCTGAAACAATCCATAGATTATTTGGGTTTTGAAGTTAGCGAGTCCGGTGTAAAACCAGGCAAAAGGAAAACCGAAGCCGTGGACCAATTTCCTAGACCAACAGACCAACATAAGATTAGGCAGTTCGTGGGTTTGGCGAGTTTCTTTCGAAAATTTATAAGAGGTTTTTCAATTATTGCGAAACCACTAACACAACTTTTGAAAAAGGACTCTAAATGGTGTTGGGGAGACGCAGAAGAATCTGCATTTTTAAACCTAAAAACAGAACTTGTTAAACGACCCATTCTCTCATTTTATAATCCCGAATTCGAAACACAGTTGCACACAGACGCGTCTAAAGTCGGGGTTGCCGGAATCTTGATGCAGAGACCAAATAAAGAGGTTCCTTTTAGTGCCATAGCATTTTACAGTAGACAGACATCCCCTGAAGAAGCCAAATTCCCATCTTATGACTTAGAAACGCTGGCTGTAGTAACGTCGCTTCAGAGATTTAGAGTATATTTGTTAGGGATTCATTTCACAATTGTTACCGATTGCAATTCTCTCCGTGCAACCTTTGAAAAGAGGGACATACTACCAAGAGTTGCAAGATGGTGGAGCATCATACAAGAATTCGACTTTCAAATAATTTATAAACCAGGCATAGGTATGGCTCATGTAGATGCTCTGAGCCGAAATCCCGTTTTATCAGAAATAATAGAGTTACAAGTAAGACGAATTGATACAGATTGGGTAGCTACGGTACAACAAAACGATCCTGAGTTACAAAGAATTATTGCCATATTAAATGATCAAGAAAATGACAATATTATAGAAATTAAAAATAATTTTGTTGTTAAAAAAGGACTGTTATACAGGAAAACAGATACTGGTGATCGTTGGGTTGTACCGAAAGGCGTTCGATGGCAAATTTTGAAGTCAAACCATGATGAAATTGGACATTTCGGTCTTGATAAAACATTAGAAATAATTAAAAATAATTACTGGTTTGCTAAGATGAGACGATTCACTAAAAAGTATGTTCAGTCGTGTTTAGAATGTGCCCACTCTAAAATACCAACTGGGAAAAAGTCAGGCAAATTGCATCCCATTGAGAAGGTTGTACAACCATTCCATACTATACATATTGATCATTTAGGTCCTTTTGTTCGAAGTAAGCACAAAAATGCATACTTGTTATTAATTATTGACGCTTTTACGAAGTTTGTGATAATTGTTCCCGTCAAAAGTACTAAGTCTGTCCATTCCATCAGAGCAATGAAAAACTATTTTCACACATTTAGTGTTCCAAAACGTGTTATTTCCGATAGAGGTACGTCATTCACTTCTAAAAGTTTTCAAGATTACTTAAGTTCATTAGGTATTAAACATGTAATGAACGCTGTAGCGACTCCGCGGGCCAATGGCCAAGTCGAGCGATACAATCGAACTGTTTTATCAGCATTGACAGCTACTAATTATGGCAAATCCGAAAATGAATGGGATGAACATATTTCAGAAATTCAGTGGGGTCTTAATAATACACTAAACAAAGGTACCGGGAAAAGCCCGGCTCAGGCACTGTTTGGTCTTAATTTAGTGGGTACCTCAAATGCGTTATTACAGCTTAACGTTACAAATGACACAGAAAGTTCGGCCACTTCGTTAGAGAATACTAGAAAAGAAATTTCAGAACATATTAAAGCAAATCAAGACATACAAAAAGAACGTTTCGATAAAGCTAGGAAAGAAGTCAATTATAAGATAGGACAACTTGTAAGGGTAGAAAGAGATGTCCCATCAATAGGAAAAAGTAGAAAATTAGTTCCTAAACTAAGAGGACCGTATCGTATTGCAGAAGTTCTTGATAACGACCGATACGTAATTGAAGATACACCACTATCTAAAAAGGGAAATAGAAAGTTTAGCGGTATATTTTCAGTAGATAAAATTCACCCCTGGGTAGTTTTTAATAGATCGGACTCCGAGTCTGAAGTGCCAGAAAATGACAACACAGACTAACAATTTAAGATCGATTGGTAATGATGCTATTATATTAAAGTTAAGTCTAATAACTTATCTGAGAATTTGTCTGAGGTCTCAGCTAAGACAGATGTTAAGGATATGTCTGAGGCCTTAACATCTTAAGTTAAGTGGCTTATCTGAGAATAAGTATCTGTCTCAGCTAAATTAGGTGTTAAGGATATGTTGAGGCCGTAATATCTCAATTATAGTCTAAAGTTTAGGTAGATTGAAGAAAATACACAAATAAGCTGAGTATATTTTACGATCATTCACATTTTTTTGTTTTTTTTTTGTTTTTGAGAAATAATTAATTTTCCCGGGACGGGTAATGTATCAGGAAAGGCCGACTGTTAGAAACTCTTTCTTCGATAGTCGGATTTCCGGAATCGATTTATCATTAGATATTTAATTTGATTAGGACATTCATTATGTTTAAATTGTTATCTGTATTTAAATTTAAATACTGTTTACATTAATATTAAAATTAAGTGTTATCGCACGCACTACTTCCGATTGTAAAACCACGGTTTATTATAAATGTCAACCTAGGCTATTTCCGGTAAAAAAATAACACGTGGTGGGAAGTAGTGCGCACGATAGTTAGGCAGTCGACGTCGAACAGTTGAAGTGTACACAAGTGTAAAGTGATTTTGTAGAAAACGTAATAAATATTGTGTGATATCCTGACAAATTGTTTAATTTCCCTGGACTTTCATAGTAGGTATGCAGAGGAACCAATTATTGAACCTATCAGTGGGCTTTTGACACTTTTTCAAGATTTTGCAAAAACATTTCTGGGAGCCACAGTCTGTTGCGTTTGTTTGCGGTCGGATTTTATCGTGCACTGGATTGTCAACTTTCGGTGTTAAGTCGAGCTTTGAGAATCTAAAAAGGGTGCACCCTAGCGCGTCAAAAAACACACTGTTCGACTTTCAACTCTGTGGCGGCCATCTACAATGCCACATACGAAACTTCAAATCAACAAATGTGGAAAACACAAAAGGTAAAGTGGCGCCATCTACAATGTCATATGCGAACTACTCAAGACTTGACGTCACACCGCAGCTACATCACGCAAGCAGAGTTTACCACGCAATCTACATATATACAATATACCGACAACAATCGTCGGGCAGTAGCCCACCAGACACAACACCCGTCTGGTCGGAGGAACCTTCCTTTACCATAGAGTATGAGTGAACTGTACACCCTGTTCCTCATACCTCTAAAGTTCTAGGGCGTAAACCAGTGCGTCGAAGATTTAGTGAACGAAAAAAAATTGCCGCGATGTTCTCACGTCTGTGCGAACATGGGCTAAGACCAAACCTAATTGGTAATGAAAACCTTGGCCAGTGATAATAGGTAGGTAAAATTATACTTCGTAATTGCTTTATCACTTTCAATATAAACGCAACGCACCCAGAGCCGAAGAAGGCAAAAGAGAAAGAAAGAGGGCAGAAATATTCGAATTCCAGAATTACTTCTATGAACTCCTTGGAAGCCTCGCAACTTATCACCGCCGCATCGGAGAAATCGCTGGAAGAATTCGAAAGGTTTTCTTTAGGTCGGCGCGGACAAGTGTGCGTTTGAAAACGTGGGTGCGTTGAATGGTAACTTCACTAAGGTGGAAACTATCTGTCACATAGACAAATATACCCAGGGAGCTTAAATAGTAACTACTAATTTCATGAATAAACCTTCTCGTTGTATGACGTGGAAATGATAAAATCAATCTTAGGGTAGGTTATTACCGAAGCAGCAGTTACGATTTTGACTATATATCGTACCAGATTTTCCAGCAAAACTCCATAACTGGAGGTCTACTCCCTAAGCACGAAATAGTAGTTTCGGTCTAAGATACGGGTGATGCCTACTAGGTATCCTACGGACATTGTACGATCAGTTTGTGGCGTGACCAAATAATTACGCAAACAGCTGAGCGGTCTACTTATTGTTAGCTAATTTAATTTAACCCTGTATACGACAAAATATTCCAAATATAACCCTTACGTACAGCGCCTATAATCTTCTACCCCATATTGTTTGGCCGAAGTAATCACACAAAGCCTCTTTACCTAATAATACGTAAAACAAAGTTCCTTCTTCGGGGCTCGGCGTCAAGTGTCAATCTGTTTGATTAGGATTGAGGATAATGGTCAGTGTGTATTGTTTCGTTTAAGTAAAGGCTGATTAAAACCTATGTTTTTGTGGTGAGAGCCTGTGCGACTGGCGGTATGTACAGACAAGGAGATTTTTTTTTTCATATTTACTACCTGCTTGAAGTGCCCGTAGCGTAAATGATAAATGATTATATTTCTGTGAGCAGGTTTGTACAAGCACTTTTACATGTCAATCATATTTTTTTAAACTAGATGAGGTCGGCGTTTCCTATCTGACTACTCTGAGAAGAAAGGCCGAAACAAACTCAGAGGTCACAGTCTCTTTCAAAGTCCAGACATAATCTTGGTCAGATCATATGAAGACCATGTGGATCGGTGTCTGAAATGGTCTTTTGAAGAAAGAACACGTAGTAATCAGTCTATAGTGTTCTTACTGCCACGAGGCTTCCTTTGCGTAAGGAAGCGAGTCGTAATCCACCACGCGGGCTCAGTGCTGGTTGGTAGATGTCACATATCTTCGAATTTTAGGATTTAAAACATGCCAGTTTCCTCAAGTTGTTTTCCTTCACCGTTTTAACAGCAGAGGTGATGAAATAATTTACACAAAGTAAAAGCACCTGTCTGGGTTCGAACCTGCGACCTACAACTCTTAAGTCACAGTCATAACCACTGAGCCACCACTGCTCTTTACTTTCCTGAGTAAGTAAGTAACTTTTTTTTTTAAACGTTGCCCCACACTAGGAATTACTCCTGTATTGTGGGTGCGTTTACAAACATTTAAACTCACATACACAAACAGCCAGACCCGGAACAACTACTTGTAGGTCATACAAATATTTGTTCCGTGCGGGAATCGAACCCGCTACACGCAGCACAGCAGTCAATCGCTTAACCACTGCGCCAACCGTGCTGTCAATTAAAATCAGACACCAACCAACAAACTTATTATTGTAACAAAATCGTAGGTAGAAGAAGTACCAGTACCAAAATCCGTTCCATTTGATACTAAACCACTACATGGGCTTCATCCTATGTCCGGCGAAGCGTTCACAATACCGTTATAACCTAGTCTAACAAGTGTATAGCAAAGAGGGTGTGATTTCAAAAACGTTGCGGGATTTACAGATTCCATACATCGGATGTCCAATCGAGATGCGAACGTGGCTGTAGTAGCGAGCTTTGAAAAAGTATAGGATGAAATTCTAAGCTTGAAAGGATTTTTATTGAAATGGTGCTAGATATAAAGGGATTTCCTACCAGCTCACAGCTTTGCCCGCGTGGATGTCGTAATCGACCTCACTGTTACGTACTGCCGGGATAAAAAGTATCCTATGTCCTAACTTGGTCTACCTGTGTCGCGTGAAAAGGTAACAAACAGATGACAAAGTTTTATTCGCATTTATGTATGGATTAATTTCTGGTATGTGATGTTCCATGTTGTACCGGACGTAAAAGAATAGCACCATCCCATTTCTTCCCGTGGGTGTCGTAGAAGCCGACTAAGGGACTTACTAGAGAATGGGCAGCAGCGTCCTCTATATATTTTACCACTATACTGCGATCGCCAACCCGCCTGCCGAGCGTGGCGATTATGGCAAAACCCCCCTTTTGGGGGAGGCCTATGTCCAGCAGTGAACGTTTTTCAAAATGTGTGTATGTATTCTACTGTCAAATCGGAATTCAAAGAATAAGATGTGCTTTTAGAAGCCAACCTATTCCTAAAACGAGTTTTCTTCTTTTATTTGATAGTTCAATTAATGCCTACTGTGTAATTGTCTTATACCATTGCAAGGAGCATTTTTGCTAGTTTGTAGGTATTAATTACCTACATCGCGACTTACGAGCTGTAGGTCGTAGCTTTGAAACTAGACAGGCGCAGTACTTTGTGTAAATTATTTAAATACCATCTCTCTCAAAACGGTGAAGGAAAACTTCATGAGAAAAGAGCATGTCCTCGAACCACAAATTTGAAGACATGTGACACCCATCTACCAACCCGCACTGGGCCCGCGTGGAGGATGACGACCCACTTCCCTCTCAACGGCCTGTGTCCCATCAATTAGAACATTGTAGGATAATTATGCTTGTACCAAAACAGCCATTCAAAAGACAACACGCTCACAAAAAAATAAACCTTTATATCTCATTATTCATTTCCGAACAACTGAAAGTTCTAGTAAGTTCATAAAGAACCAATATCTTTTATCTTCCGTACATTCGAATTAAGCCCCGCTAAGAACAATAGAGGGATCAAAACAAAGTACAATAATTCATTCTGTTGTTTGTCTTAGCAAAAACTAGGACGCAGATATCAACTAGAGTGACTGTAGTTCAATATTTTATTAGGATAGTTTCTTGGTTTCAGCTTTTAACCGGAATATGGCTGTGAGCCAAAAAAAAGGAAAAGAATTGTCTAAGGAAAGATTTTTGGTGAAGTTTGATTGCTGGTAAATTCCTGACTGGTAAAAAGGAGACAGAAGATAGATAGAATATGCTGGATGCCAAAATTAAACGTAGCAGAAACCATGGAACATAAATTAATTTCAACTTGCTCAGGCACGTATTAGGTACCTAGGCTTAGTTAACTTTATGCCTGCTTAAGCCAGCTTTATTTAAAAAAAATATATATTTTCCAAAAGACGAAAATCAAAGTAGTTATAGCACAGTTATAGGTAGCGAATATGAAAAAAATCTGCCCCTAAAAACTTGTTAAGGCGCGGTAAGAAGCAATTTTTTGGTATTTGACAGTTTAGCACACAAAGCTATAAGGTTCAAAATAGCGATGCGTTGATGTGAGTTGAATCGAATGGCCACCAAAAATAAAGTAATTTTGCAGTTTATATTAATTACAAAAAATGCACGGCTGTGTGGAATCCTTTTTTTTTGGTATTTATTTAGTTGATTGAATTCCCTTTATTATCATTACATAGTATATGATAACGCTTAATTCTATTCTATTTTTTATTATGGCAAGCAAAACCGATATCGACGATTCTGCCAATATTTAAAGTGAATTGGAAAAGAATCTGTACGTTAAAAAAAAGAAGAACGATCTTCGATGGTACAGTTGGGCTTAATGTTAACTGAGCGTTTTACGGTGTCCTAAGTTTGGGCAGAGCCTTAAGAGGCCGTATACGATTTTTTTACGTTTTCGCTGATTTACGTGATTTTACAATTAAAATACGGCATTTCTATAATTTTTTATATACCATATGAATGAGCTATTTCATTATTTATTATTGTTTGATTTTGATTAATCGACCTCAAACCGGCGACTGTTTTGTGAATTTTGCTTCAAGAGGTTTAGAATGTCACATTTCTACGGATCGTTTTAACGTCTACACGGTATGACAATTACAATTGTATTGTTGTTAAAGTCATCTATACAATGTATTAGTAGTATTCACGTTTTACCACTTTCACATCAAAAAACATAGTAAAAAACATTTTACTTAGTAAAGTTTTAGAGAAAATGGGCAATGAAGTGGTTTTGATTTCAACTACTCTAAACCTCTGTCATAATATTAAAACAACAGTAATAAACTTCAGTTCACGAAAAATCCAACTCCCGATTGTTTTTTAAGTAATAGGTAGATGGTACTTAATCTTTCAAAATAACTAAAATTTTGAAAAATTATAAAACGAGCTCATTCATTCGTAGATAATAACTGAATCGCTCATTCATATTATGCATTAAAACATATGAAAATACAGTATTTTAATTGTAAAAGCACGTCTGTAAAATCAAGTAAATCAGCGAAATCGAAAAAATCTCGTAAGCGGCCTCTTAATACCCCGTGTGGTTTTTCAATTAATCATGTTTTATTAAACATTGAGGTGGTTTACGATAAAAGCTTCCCTTAATTTTATACCTACACTAACCTTTTTATGTTCTAAAAGTGAATTATATTCTTCTATCTAAGTAATGAAATATCTTTAACCAAATTTCACTTAATACAAAATACCTCTCACCTTTACAAATTCACAACCACCCTACAAATATTACCTGTTTACTCATTCATAAAATAATTCTATTGAGAGTCCACAAACTTTACTAATTAATTATATTTTATGGCGTTGCTAACGGCACTTTAATTAGGTCGCTACTGCGTGGCAAGAACGTGAAAAATTGCACGCCACACCTTATCTGCTGTCTGTATTCGTTTGGCTGGACTTTTAATAAATTGACTTTGTTAATATCTGTGATTTGGATCTAGGTATTTTCTTATTAGAGCGTGTCTGTGCAGTGATGCGATACTTATTTAATTGATTGAGGACTTAACATCATCATCATTTTGGCAAATGTGACTAGCATAGGCATATTTTTAGGGTTCCGTATTACTAACCCTCCGCTGTCTGTCGGTCTGTCACCGGGCTGTATCTCAATAATCGTAGACAATAGGTAGACAGCTGAAATTTTCACAGAGTGTGTAGTTTTATTGCCGCTATAGCAACACAAATCATACGAGATATAGTAAAAGTTTAAAATGTAAGGAGTCCCCATACAAGAAACGTATTTATTTAATATGTAATGTTAAATACGGAACAAGTGTGCGGGTCTAGTTTAGTCTAGCGTTGCCTAGCATATCACATTTTCACTTTACAGCAGAAATGACAGGAGACTAAACACAACAGTGTCAAGACCAGATCCAGTTAGATTTCTGACTTTACTAGCTTTTTAAAAACATTAATATTCCAGCTTAATTATTTTACAAAATCAAGCTCATGGTTCCTTTGACCACTTTCATTTTTCATCTCCTCATAATTACAAATCTCGAAAATTTACACAGTAAATGAGTAACGATAAGTTACACCAAGTTCATCACATTCGTACTTACTGTTGATACACAGAGAGAATCAACATTAATACACAAAAACGTTTACTCCACGAACGATAAACCTTTCCCGTAATGACTAAAACAACTTACTTGGAAAGATTCATGAAATACGGAAAAAGAGTGGCCCGAACATAACACATGTTCGTATGAAACACGGATAGAAAATTGCTAGCTTAGTGCTTTTATCACTTCCAGCTTTTCCGGTGTAAGTCTTGCCTAGAACCCTGTAACTTACCACTGGTTTCTGAAACCATTAAGTGCCAGTTTCACAACATACCCCTTGGGGTACTTTTTTGTTTCGGGGGGAAGCTTCTGCATATATGGAAGGAACCGTCACCTTTCAAAAGACCGATCCGAAACCCCCTTTGTGCATCGCCTGTTAGGGCACATCTCTGGGGAGACTGTGACGAGGTCTCGACGAAACCTAACTCTGCAGCACGTAATCACTATGCGCCCTCTTCTAAAGCGCGTTCAAGAGCTGTCAGTGTCATCAATGTTGTTAAATATTGACAATGACAGCTCCTGAACGCGGTTTAGATGTGCTGATTGCGTTCAGTTTTATTAGGTGTAGGCACATCCAAGGGGGGAGGGGGGTGACCGCGTACTGGAAGACGTAAAGTTGGAAGGCCTCCCACAAGGTGGACCGCTGACCTTGTGAGGGCCGCAGGAGTCCGCTGGATGCGGGAAGCACAGAACCGGTCGGAGTGGCGGAGCTTAGGTGAAGCCTATGTCCAGCAGTGGACGTCTTTCGGCTGAAATGATGATGATGATGATGACACCCAAGGGGTATAATGTTAGTTATACTTTTCATAATCCTCACTAATATTATAAATTGGAAAGTAACTCTGTATGTTACCTTTTGACGCCTAAACAACTGAACGGATTTCGAGAAAATTTGGCAAGAGTCTACTTTTGTCCCGGTAGCGCGTTTTCTTGGGATACTTTCCGATTACCACGCGGGCGAAGCCGCGGGCAGAAGCTAGTTTTAAGCAACAATGATTATATTGTGTCTTTCAATTTGTGGGATCCACTTTTCAACCCAAATTTAGCAGCCCGAAGTCTGGATTTCTCGCCTCCTGTTACTTGGGACTTGAATATAACAGGCGAAATGTGAATCTACATAAGTTACACCTCTGCACAACCCTCCGGAGAAACGAGGAGTGCTGTTATTTTATAATTTTCTACATTTCTAAATAGTTTGGTATTAGCAACAATAAATAATATTATTTTCTATTTTTGTCCTTGAATTTGTCGATATACGCCGTGAAATTTTAGTCGTCTGGCAGCCCACTTCATGTATCCAATGACTACTAATCATTTGAACATTTTCATAATTTAAAAAATGAAAATATCATTCACTATGACGTAGTTTGAAACACCCTATTATGGAGATGGAATGAATTATGGAATGTAATGGTAGGTAGGTAGATATCTTCGACCGTTTGATACGTAAACATTATTAACAGGGAGGGTGTTTCATAATTCTATAGCATTATTTATTTGTCTTTGTACCTATTATCTTAATTAATGGTAACAATGTTTTAATCGCGCCTTGAGGTATTTTATGTCGGATACGTTGAGTGGACCACCTTTGTAAGACGACTAAAATGTCACGGTGTATAAACAGTTACCCGCTATTTCTACTAACCAAAGATAACATAAAGACTGGTATCTTCTATTACCACGAAACCACGATGCAAACTGTTTCAGTTATCCTTTTTATCATAGAAAAACAAGTTTTTCCTTATTATTTCAGACTTTTCTTCCACTTGACCGCTTCCAGCGCGAGAGCTGAATTCACAAAGTAATTAATTTATATTTTTGCTGTTTTATCAAAGCGGGGTATTAAAACCGACTGCAATTAGTTTTATTACTGTTGTAGGTTTTATGGGAACAAGAAAATTTGTATAGTAACAGACAGACCTTTCTAGATACCTATAGGAGTTTAATGTTAACTTTAAAAGTCGGGTTTTCAATAGAAGCAGTTAATGCGAACTTTTAAGCCAGATTTACCTACACTGTGCAATTTAATTGGCTGAGAAATACCAAAAGTTGAAACAACATGAACAGTTGCAACGTTTATACAGTGTTTATACGATGCAAGACAAATGATGTCGTCATCTGCCTAGCCTTTTCCCAACTATGTTGGGGTCGGCTTCCAGCCTAACCGGATGCTGCTGAATATCTGTATTTTACATGGAGCGACTGCATATCTGACCTCCACAACCCAGTAACTGGGTAATACGATAACTGTTGGTAAGACTGGTTGTCAGACTTTCGGGTTTCTGACGACCCGTAACGACTGTCAAAGATCCACATAACAGCTGGGACCAACGGCTTAACGTGCTTTCCGAGGCACGGAGGGGTCTTGGTATGTAAAGATGGTCACCCATCCACGAAACCACAGCGGAAAGCGTAGCTTAACCTGATCGATCGACCCGTGCAGCTATTGTTACATAGCCACAAGCCAAATGCAAGACAAATGTTGTATCAATTTTATTGTTTGCACGAAACTTCATGTTAATGGGCAATCTGAGAAGTCGTGAGTTCAAGAAAATTTGTTATGATGAAACCACTATTGTTTTTATACAACAAGGTGGCAGGGCCTGAGGGTAGCCGTGAATTCAGCACATGATTCAAGACCCCCTAACGTAGAAATTTTTCGTCAGATACCAAAAAAAATTGCCGCTTCATAGAAAAGTGCAATACCTACCTACGCTGTTAAAATGTACTATACAGCATTTTTTTTATAACCGGCGTTGTATTTCAACGCCCCATGCGTTTCAGAATAATGTATTGAATCCATGGTGATGTGCGTGGATGCCACCCGGTATAATACACAAGTATTCTTAGCCCGAATCCTAACTCCCGGTCCACAGCTATCTCATCTCATCATAGACCATCCCTAATTGATTCCAGTCAGCCTTACGTAATTCATCTTATAACAAATTGTATTCCCTCGAAGGGTCAGTCCCTTACTATTCTCTGCCTAAGACATATGTTAACGTCATTATATTACTGCCAATTGAGCTGACGAAATCAAGGAACGTTCTGGATTTCATTTTATGAGAAAATATTTATCGTAATTTGATTTGTAAGGGATGTTTCAGTATTTTTATTGCCAACCTTTTCTCCCGTAACTCGTTGTGGCCTGGAGGTATTTGGGTCCCAATTTGTTAACTTGCAAACGGGCATAATATATTATTTGGATAAGGAAAGGACTTACTTATTCAATTAATGTCATGTGGTATGATACTAGTACTTGAAGGCCTTGTGGCTAAGAAAATAGCAGCACGGTTCGATCGATGAGGTTTGCCGCAAAGGCTGTTGCAAAGCACGTTGAACGTTGGTCCCAGCTGTCATTCGTGTGTCTTTGACAGTCGTTAGTGGTCGTCAGAAGCCTGAAACTTTGGCAAACAAGGAGTAACTGAGTTGTGATGGTAAGATATGCAGTCGCTCCATTTAAAATACTGGTATAGATAGAAACGGCTAGATAGTTGATGATGGCTTGATACTTGTCATGTCGCTATTAAAGACACATAACATCTGATTGTTCCGTGTGATGCCGAACGTAAAAGAATAGCACCATCCCATTTCTTCCCGTGGGGGTCGTAGAAGGCGACTAAGGGACTTATTAGAGAATGGGCAGCAGCGTTCTGTATGCATTTGACCACCATACTGCGATCGCCAATCCGCCTGCCAAGCGTGGCGATTATGGCAAATCCCCCACATTTGGGGGAGGCTTACATATGTCCAGAAGTGGACGTCTTTCAGCTGATATGATGAACATCTGATTAATGATGAAGAAAAACTTATAGAAATCGACTATCGGGCTGAAATCGTCCACTCGCAGAGACCACGCGTGCTGAGTATTGGTACTCCGTTTTCCAGCTTTAATTATTCAGGTGGACAAATACCATTGAATTGTTAAAGTTGATTAGAAATGCCGAACGAACCAATTTAACGAATAGCCCAGGTAATATTTCGAAGAATTTCATTAATTTTACTAGACCTTTGCGTAGCTAACATTTTGTAAGTAGAACTAATATTTCAGATACCATTAACACCCTGATACCTAGAGATCTAAAAATCGACCATAATCATCAGATTCATCTGGTATCATATCTTTACAAAACCTACCATCTAAGTTCAAATGTGGAAACAATATATGATTTGAGTATTAGCTTCTGCCTGTTGAAAGAGCTAGTCGAAGTCATGTAAATAATAATTTGCCCAGCAGTGGGATGACGCAGGCGAAAAGTAGTAGTAGCAGCTTCTACCAGCGGCTTCGCCCACGTGGTTATCGAAAATTATTCCACAGGAATGTTCTACCGGTACAAAAAGTCCTAGCCCATGTCCTTCCCCAGGATGTCACCTATCTCCTAGCAAAATTTTACCGAATTCCGTTCAGCGGTGTAGGCGTAAAAAGGTAACCTAGGCTACAGACCTACAGACAGAGTTACTTTCGAATTTAAAATATTTTAGTATGGATTGAGTATTGAGTACGATTCTCAAGATGCTTTGTAACAGACGGCGTAGGGTCCAGTTAACACCCTTTGGTTAACCAAAGGGTGTCAACTGGACCCTATTTTTACCCAACACCTAAGTTAGTAAGATATCAAATACATCTAATATTGGAAATCAACATAGATCGAGATACCCCTCTTAATCCCAGCTCTACTCGTCCCTAATGCAATTTTCTCGAATACACCTCATTACCTTTTACAAATACAGCCACGGAATGAGTAGAAAAACGTTCAATTTAACAGACTTCGTTATTGAAATCCCCGTCCAATTATAGTAATTATGATAATCCATAAAGCGAGCCTATCTTCTAATATTGGACGAAATAATCGCATAACACATTTTTCCTCGTCATTTTTGGGTTTAGGAATCGTCCACATTGGTAAACTTGATTTTTACGCTATCGATGTGTTTATTTTTTTTTAAGAGTATGTTCTTCCTATTTCTAATAGTCTTCGGTATTTACTTTTTTTGGGTTATGCATTTAAAATGAAAAGGAATAAAATTGGAGCAGCTTCTAGGTGGACACAACGTAATATTGATATCTATCAATGCGGCCCGTATATTGTTTGTTGCAGAGTTATGAAGCCATCGTATTATTTAAAAAGTGGACAAGTAGTTCCTTCTTTTAAGCACTTGCAAACAAAACTATACCTAACACAAGTTGGGTAGGTACTCATCTGCTAATTAAAATGGGACGCTCATTGTCTCAATGGGACTCACAGTTTTAGAATAAAATGTAAAACTGCATATATTACAAAAGAGAGTAACAGATTTCAACAAGAAATACGTATTCAACCCATGCCCTGCTTCAAACAAATAAAAAACAATCAAACTCATTCCAACCCACCTCCTCGTAAAATTTCAATTTCCCCCGTATGTGTGTAGCCTAAGAACACGTTCGTACTACTTATAATGAAGACGCTTGGAATCAATTAGTGAGGCCTTTGAGATAAGTGTCAGTAGCCGTTACGGAGGTATGTGTGGTGCATGGGGGAATATCTGTGTTATGAAGATGTTAGAGTGTGGACGTGAGTATAGACTTCAGTGGCGAGGAGTATTTTTTTTTAAAGAGAGAATCCGAAGCGAAGTTGGCTTTAACTTACTAACTTATTAATAAAGAAGACTTACTACCATTCTGAAATTAATATGAGAATGTTAAGAATTAAATACAATAAAATTTAACAGCTGATAACCAAATAAAATGTGCAATTTTCCTCCATCTCGTTCTTGCTGACGCATTTTTCTATATCTTTGTCTGGCATAACCCATTGTAACGCAGCTTGCTCTCGTCCATATCAAGCGGTGCCAAGTGACTTAAACGTAACATCATTACGGGATCACTGTTGTATGAATTTTTAGTTCCCGATTGTGACGTTTTGGCGTCGGGTTAATTTACAACATTTTTTGTTGTAATACAGTGCTAAATATAACCGTTTTTGTTGTTTGAATGTTATGGGGAATTCAATACCCGTAGTGCAACTATATTTTTTGACAATAGTAGCTACGTGCCATTAGCTGCAGATGCGAATTCCCGAAGGGAAGCCGGTTGGAACAGTGTTATATGGTGCTTTCACCACTGACTATAAATGTTGACACTATAGGTTTTTTGTTGACTTGAAAATCTAACAGTGTGTTTTGTCGACGCGCTGCTGGGACTCACTCTGTCGGATCCTTAATGCTCGGTTCAACACCGAGGGTCGAAAATCAAGCCTGTCCCTGGGCTACAGCTTACTGGGTAAGTTTTTTTTTTGGAGTTTGGAAAACATCAAGTAATTTCTCCCGCTCTGGGTGGAGCGGGAGGGCGTGTCAGACTTTCACTGACTAAAACCCACCCGTGTTCCCTCAGTTGCCTGTGTGTCAGGGGCCGCGGTATCTCTTTCGAACAACTTTAACGTGGATTCGCTAAAGCATCCCGCGAAATGCAAATGTTCTTAAGTATGTTTTTTTTGCAATTTGCAGGTCAGGGTTAGGTTCATCATCATCATATCAGCCGAAAGACGTCCACTGCTGGACATTTCCCGTAATCGCCACGCTTGGCAGGCAGGTTGGCGATCGCAGTATGGTGGTCAAAGCATAGAGAACGCTGCTGCCCATTCTCTAGTAAGTCCCTTAGTCTACGACACCCATGGGAAGAAATGGAAAAGAATAGCACCCCTGTGCTAGTGTTAAGTTATTTCAGGACTATTTAATGAAATAGTCATTCACGCGGGTTGTTCGAAATAGATACCGCGGCCCCTGGCACACAGGCAACTGAGGGAACACGGGTGGGTTTTAGTCAGTAAACGTCTGACACGCCCTCCTGCTCCACCCAGAGCGGGAGAAATTATTTGATGTTTTCCAAACTCCAAAAAAAAAACTTACCCCGTAAGCTGTACCCCACTATTTAGGTAGGTACAGGGACGGGCTTGATTATCGACCCTCGGTGTTGAACCGAGCATTAAGGATCCGATAGAGTGCATCCTAGCAGCGCGTCGACAAAACACACTGTTCGATTTTCAAGTCTCAGCACTAAACAGCGCGTTGCGCGTAAAAATCCCACCGCGATATGGTTATGTCTGTGCAAACGTGGACCTGGGTTCACGTCCCACAAAAAGCAAGTAAGTACCAACCTCTTTTTAACCGACTTCCAAAAAAGGAGGAGGTTCTCAATTCGACTGTATGTTTTTTTAAATGTTTGTTACCCCAGAACTTTCGACTGGGTGAACCAATTTTGATGATTCTTTTTTTATTTGAAAGCTGGTGCTGTCCGTGTGGTCCCATTTCAATTTCTGATGATGCGTTTCGGAGACATACAACGGAACTCTTCAAAAAATAACAGTAAATCACCCCTGCAGCTATCGCATAAATATGCATTGTTTTGATCCCAAAGATGATGAAAATTCTAATTAGTGGGGTAGGTACTATAACTAAAAAGTTTCGAAAATCGAAAAAAACTTAAAAAAAACAACCGACTTCCCAAAAACCACTACAAAGTGAAAAATAACTTTAATTTCAGAAGGCGGTGACAAAACATTAAAATACATCTCTAAAGTCACCGACTTCCGAAATTAAAATTATTTTTCACTTTGTAGAGGTTTTGCGGAAGTCGGTTGTTTTTTTTTTGAAAAAGTTTTTTCATATTATCCGATTTTCGTGAAAATTGTTAATTACGAAACACCAATTCCCTCAAGGCCTCTTGTAACACATAAGGTGTGTGAGAGGAACCCTATCGAGCACTTTCTGTGGATACTCCAAGAGGAAGGAGTTTGGAATCAATTAGCAGAACCTGTTGACTGCAAAGTGAAGTGTCTTTATCCTATGAGGAAACTTAATATAGGAATGTATTCTGTTTCATTCCAACAGTAGGTATGCAGGTACTTAGCTAAAGTTATCTGTAGATATTTGAAAATAATTAATGTAGATAATAGTATGAATTTTAAATAAATGAGGATAGACTCCTAATTTCATACCTAACTAGCAGCAATCCGCGTAGTTCCCGATCCCGTAGGAATACGGGGTTAAAATATAGCCTATGTTACTCGTTAAAGATGTAGCTTTCTAACGGTGAACAAAAATACAAATCTTTCCTCTTTCAAATATTAGTGTAGAGGTGTCATTTTGTTTATGTTTTTCACCGTTCACGTTTATCTATCTGTGTATCTATGTTTTAGGTTTTATATATATAAAATCAAAATGGCGGATTTGAGACGATATTCCGTCTAGAAAAATTTTTCTACTACTACTACTAAGTACTTATTAATTTTTTAAATACTTAAGGAATGAGTGAGGAGACGGTCAGTGGGTCGTCTTAGGGGCGTCGTAGGTCCTTTTGAGAATGACAACCTAAATAGTTTATTTCCATGGTCAAGGACTCAAGGTCAACCCGATACAATAAAATTGGAACATTTCTGAAAAAAAAAAACGAATACTTTTCTAAGTCCTCGGTCGTGAAGACGATTAAAAAATGTTAACTACACCAAAAAACACACTTAAAAAAACCGCAATGAAAAAAACAACCTAAATAGATTTACTTAGAGATAGGAGAACTATTCTAGCACTTACCGAAACGGCATGATGATGCATCTGGTAGGTACAGCTACGTTTTCACCTTGCACTCAACACTTCCCACTTTTCGATGATCATGATCACACACGCGAGGACGACGATTGTAAACTGTGAAGAAATCTTCAATAAAAATATTCTAGAAATAGTATCACGAACTGTTCAAAGCTTTGCACATTGCTCAACTGGCCATAGGTCCTAGTTGCAGGAATTCTTTATTCAAAAATGTAGACAAAAGTTTCCGAAGATCTATTCTATTCTATTTTTAAATATGGCAAGCAAAGCCGATGTCGACTATTCTGCCAATGTCGAAAGTGAATTGGAAAAGCATGTGTGCATTATAAAAAAAAAACCGATATTAATCTTCGATTATACAGTTGGGCTTAACTGTTGATCTTGTGGGGTTAGTACTGGACTGAAACAAATTTCCGAAGGTCTCTACTCGAACATAAAGATCGTAGCACGTTTGCGATATTGTATGTCATCGGAAATTTTTTTAAAATCTATCCATAGCTACTCGTATAAAATAGTAGTGGAGTCATTGACTCATATAATTAATACGAGCTACTTTATTGTTCAGTAATTTTTCCGAGGTGTGGGTCGTTCTCAGACTCAGGGATCGATTCTTGTGCCAATAAACTATCACCCTATTTACTTTGAGGGATGAACAATATAACATGACACGGCGGGAAACCTAATCCACGCCGTTTCTGATGTTTCAGCAGGCTTAGCACGAGAACCATAGACAAGCGTTTTATCGTCGGAAGAGTAGACAAAAATGACGTTTCCGTATAGACCAGTGATGGGCAAAGTATGGCCCGCGGGACAGCTCTGGCCCGCGAAAGCATTTAATCCGGCCCGCCGACGGTCCTTCGACATGAATAGCATATGGCCCGCGATAATTATATTTTGACGGTCCAGAAGTACAAAGTAGATTCTACTTATTAGTAGAATAATAGACGTAGTAAAGGAGCCAGCTAGACTAGCCTTTTCGCGCTACTGAAAGTTACTTCGGCACAGCTCGAAGCTGCATTGGATAATGTTATGGCAAATCAAAAGCAATTTCATATCTCACACGCCTACCATGGCAGGGCCTTCGAATAAAAGTGAAATTGTAATTTTTTTACATTTGTGCAAGTGTGTAATGCTGTAATGTTTTTTTAAGATTCAAAATTTCAACACAA
Organism: Polymixis lichenea; assembly: GCA_949091785.1. NCBI lineage: Eukaryota > Metazoa > Arthropoda > Insecta > Lepidoptera > Noctuidae > Polymixis > Polymixis lichenea. The sequence goes on from OX420948.1 coordinate 1,946,200, forward strand.
AATGCATTTATCCTGTAATTCTGGCCCTCTGATTTTTTTTTAACTTTCTGGCCCCCCATTAAGAAAGTTTGCCCACCACTGGTATAGACAGTTGACAGTTTTTCACCGAAAAATGTAGACAAGCGATTTCTATTTTACAGTAGAGTATCTATAAATTAGAAAGCGTCATGCTAAGCCTGCTAATTGGTAGTCGGTTTTCAATCACACACAACATATTATATTAGATTATGTAATAATCTTAACGGTAGACGCTTTTGCGTTCGTATTACCTATTCTCCGCAACTTGTTAAAAGACGCACCTAACCTATGGCGCGTTGGGCACGCCACGATTGCGGCGGTAAGTCCCCTCTTTGAGGAGTGGCTTGAGAGGCGGCATGGCGTCCTCACCTTCCGCCTGACACAGGTCCTCACCGGACACGGTTGTTTCGGGAGGTTCCTGTTTCGAATAAGGCGGGAGGAAACGCCCGGGTGTTACCATTGCGAAGATCGCCCTGAGGACACGGTGGAGGTCTGCCCGGCTTGGGTGGAGCACCACCGTGTCCTCGTGGAGGCGATCGGCGGCGGCGATCCCTCGCGTCCGGCCCTGGTCCAGGCCATGGTACGGAGCGAGAATGCATGGTTAGCCGTCACCTCCTTCAACGAAGCAGTGATGCTCGCAAAGAGGGAGGCGGCGCACGTGAGGGAGAAGCAGTACATGCGCCCTCACGGCCGCAGCCTGCGCAGGAGACGCCCTAGGCGTCAGGAATCCCAGGCTGATTCCCGGCCACCGTAGGCACGGGCTTGCGGACGGCGAGTAATGGGTAGCTCGCTGTCCGGAAAGGCGGCTTTGGGTCGACGGCGCCTTGTTCCACGCGCGCCTCAAAGAGATGTCAGCGGTGGTGGGGCCCGCAAGGGCTGATGCCTGCCAGGGGTGCGGGTTGTTCGAAAGAAATACCGTGGCCCCTGGCACACAGGCAACTGAGGGAACACGGGTGGGTTTTAGTCAGTAAAAGTCTGACACGCCGTCCTGCTCCACCCAGAGCGGGAGAAGTAATTTGATGATTTACCACCCAAAAAAAAATAACCTATGGCGCGTCAAAAAAAGTTCCCGAATCTACCTACAGTGCGTAGAAAATGAGAAAGACCTGTAGCTTGTAGCCTTGTAGCTTTGTAGCCTCCTTGTAGCTTTGTAGCCTCCTTGTAGCCCCGGACTTGAAGAATATGGCCACCCCATTTCATCCCGTGGGTGTCGTAGGAAGCGGCTAAGGGAACTAGGGGTGCATACCATTGTAGCACCTTAGGTCGCCCGCGGGGTGGCGGGTAAACCACCAACAATAGGCATCCCAAGGAGGGTTGGTGTCAGGTTGGCGGCCGACTGTTAAACTTCGCCAAAATCTAAAGCAACAATGAGTGAAAATGACATGATGCGCGATAGGGCTAAGGCGTATCCCACAGGCGACGCGTAGGGGCAGCACCCGGCTCCTGTGGGAAATGGACAAGGGTGGCTGCATTAGAACGGGCAGGTGCGACGAAAGATGTGCTACTGGGGAGTTTGTTGCGACACTTCTTCCCAGCTAAAGCACTAGGAAGTAGTGAAGGGTGGGCGTTTTGGGGGATTGTCTTATGTATTTTGATGTTCGAAATATGCTGATTCTCACCCTAATTTGAATAAATGACTTGATTTTGATGCAAGCTCAGAGTGGGAGAGACATTCGCTTGAGGTGTGCGAGCTGGAATGTAGGCACGATACCTGGAAGAGGAAGGGAACGAGCAATGTTTAAAGGCGAAGACTCAATTTAGCGTGTCTGCGAGAGACGAAATGGATGGGCGTAAGGGTAGAGAGATAGTAGAAGGTTATAAGTTTTATTACTTTGGAAGCGATGGCAAGAGAAATGGTGTATGGTTTTGGATGGTCAGTTGAAAGGATGTGTGGTGGATGTTAAAAGCGTGAGTGATAGCTGTTAAACTGATTTTGGATAGTTCAGAAGCAAGTATAGTAGAAAATAAATTTTGGATGGATTGTTTGAGGAATGACAAGAAAGAGAAGGGAAAGACTGATAGCGTGACAGTTGACAGAGGAGAATGGAAGAAGAAAACTTGTTACGCCGACACCAAGCAATATGGGGCAAGGGCAGGAGAATGATGATAGAGCTAAATAGAAACAACAGTAGAAAAATTCATAATCTTTATTGGGGCTTAAAACACTCACAGAACTCAAACGCTCCTTAGCACGGTATTACAAAAAGAAACATAATTCTGTCACAAAAATGAATTAAGCAAATAAAAATCTAAAATGTAGGGAAAGACTGATAGCGTGACAGTTGACAGAGGAGAATGGAAGAAGAAAACTTGTTACGCCGACACCAAGCAATATGGGGCAAGGGCAGGAGAATGATGATAGAGCTAAATAGAAACAACAGTAGAAAAATTCATAATCTTTATTGGGGCTTAAAACAATCACAGAACTCAAACGCTCCTTAGCACGGTATTACAAAAAGAAACATAATTCTGTCACAAAAATGAATTAAGCAAATAAAAATCTAAAATGTCACGTAACTGTTATGAATAGAATTTGGTTTAGTAAGAATCACATTTCATTACATGGGGCTTGATCGTATCTAGCAAAATGTGGATTTGTAGTGTACTAGTAGTAGTGTTTGTGTGGTACTATAGGTAAAACTTTGCCCAATCCTTCGGGCAAACAACGCGTAAAGTTTGTTATTTGTTACATTACATTCTACTTAATAAAAATCTTCAATGCATTCCATTAATTCACTGACAGGACGAACAGCGTAGGCTGCTTGCTGATTTTGATTTAAGTGTCCATGGAGTTTCTTGCCCGTTCTCCTCCTTTTGTACTACTACGATATGAAATGGGCAACTAGTTTCGTCTTTCCGACTGACCGACCTCTTGTCCAAGGGTGCGGGTTGTTCGAAAGAGATACCGCGGCCCCCGGCACACAGGCAATTGAGGGAACACGGATGAGTTTTAGTCAGTACAAGTCTGACAGGCCCTCCTCCTCCACCCAGACCGGGAGAAGTTATTTGATGATTCCCCATCCTCAAAAAAGAAACTAAAAACCGACCCCTTGTCAATTCAATAGTGCCTGTAACTGGTTTATTTGAAATAAATACTTTCCCGTCGCCGTCATATCACGAAACCCGATCTAACTTTAGTTGTAGCCTAAACCTCTGGCAAGTTTTTGCATTTCCAGCTTTATTTCGATTTGAGTAAAGTTCTTAATACAGAAATAACAACTTAGGACCGGACTAAGTTGTCAGTTTCGTAAAAAGAACTGCATTTCTTCACGTGGTGGGTTCTTAATAAAAAAAACTGGCTTGGTGTTTTAAACCTTTTAAAAGAAATCTTGTTTTGTTATAAGGTGGTAAGTACGAGTTTGCTGGGTCTAGAAACATAACATTTTTCACAAGAGTTCCATTTATAACGTAAGTGAGCACTAAAGATCTTCTAAAATTCGTCCCTTACTGGGGGTAATTTAGCATGGAAGTTCGTCATTTTTCCCAACAGAAAATCCCATTCACAGCTTGTTTCCTAGCAAATTAAGGTTTTTATAATCTCCCGCTCTGGGTGGAGCGGGAGGGCGTATTAGACTTTTACTAACTAAAATCCACCCGTGTTCCCTCAGTTGCCTGTGTGCCAGGAGCCGCGGTATATCTTTCGAACAACCCGCACCTGTGGCAGGCATCGGCCCTTGTAGGCCCCACCAGTTGGTAGCAAATTAAGGTGGGACAGGGACTAATTCGTATTCCCTAAACAACCTAGACATGATACTACTGAGATGCCCTTTCCAACTGAGCTCTGCGGGGTAAAATAAATAGAATTATTCCATTTAAAATTCTAATTTTTTATTTATTTTCATGGCAGATAGCCATAACACCCAGCTTTATAATTAGTCTTAACTTTGACCAAAGTCTGATCACCTTAAGTTACGTGACAACTTTATCGATACTAGAAATAAGTGGAGAAAATAATGAGTACATAACAACTTAATACAGTATAATTATTACATAAAATATAAACTACAGCGCATTGAAAATTACTTTGTTCAAATTGTTGTTTAATTTCAACTAATCCAAGGTCGATATTTGTTTGGCAGTAAATAAAGCGATGCAATTCGATAAGTCTGTGCCGGCTTAGAAAAGTACGAAACATTCTGTTTGACTTCATATTCTTAAAGCTGTTCTTGCCCCGTAAAAGATAATGGGGTGCATTTATGACAAGAAGTGCATTATAAAATAATCAATGAATCTTAGTGGTCGAAAAAAAAAACTATATTTCTTTTTAACTATTGGACTGACCCTCGACAAAGGCTTGCTGTACTGACTAAAATTTTGCATAAGAAAAGACAGAAGAAAATATGTCATTGAAATATGTTTTCGACAAGCATGTATTTGAGTGTCGCTTCAACTTTTCATTTTACTCGGCTCCATAATTTATTTATAGTCAATTAACACGGTACAGTACCAATTACATTAATTAACATATTACTGCTTAAATACGCGGAAGCGAGACAAATGTTTGCATTGAATTGACTAATCAAATAGGTATTGAGTATATTAAAGACTATTAATTCCACTTGTTTCTAGCACCAAGCCTTATATTGAACCGTGTATGCGCTCGAGAAATTACATATTTTTCTAATAAGTTTATTATTCATTACTATAATATTAATTAACTTCTGGCCACGGCTTCGCCCGCGTGGATGTTGAAATTATTCAGATGCATTTAGTAATAAGCTTGGTAAGGCAGACACTCCATACTGGTATTCAGACTGGTAATCAGCTGTATCTTATATTTCTATAGATGCGTTTAAATTACAAGACAGTTTTGCAGCGTATTCGTTGCATACACTATAAAATGAACCCTAAAGTTAAAGAAAAACGGTTAGACTTAGGCTGCCATAAGTCTTGGAATATTTTGCCAAACTTTACAATAAAGATGTTCAAACGTATTGCTGTCTCGCTCGCACAGTCACGAACAACGTTCATGTGCGAGCGATACGAATTTTATTTTAGTACGTTTCTTTTACAAAAATATGTAATTTCACAACGGCCATGTCTTTTAAACCGAAGTATATTCGTAATAGAACTAATCAACTAACTATAATAAATGATGTGTTGAGTTTAAAGTTCATATTTGTTCTTCAGGTCAGCGATGACATCATCGCTGCAGTTCTCAGCCACCTTGCAGTGCTCGAGCAGTTTCGTTAGCACTGGAAGTGAAAGATTAACAATAACTAGTTATTTTGTAATTTATTGCAAACAATACAGGGTAGGCAGGGACATCGACGCGCAAGATGTCACCATGAATTCAATAAATACGTAGTACATGATTCTACAAATGTTCAAGCAATTGAAATTACTTCAGCCATGTCAAAGTTAATGCTATATTTTCTTGCATGATGTAACGTTCTGCATGACGTGTGGAAATGAATAAACATGGTTTCCTTAAAGTAGGTAAACTTTCATTATCTTTACGCGCCAAATTTTCCTACGTTTTTTGTCAATACGACCCTCAAAGTTCATATATAATCCCATACTTAGACTACTCACACTTATTCAGCTCTGTATCTTAATCAATCAATTACTAACTTAGATTAGATTATGGTTCCGATATTAGCCACGCGCCAACAGATCCTTGTGCAGTTATATTTCTGAATAAATCGTTCCATTTTGTACTTACTCTCCTTATCAGTATGTGAGAGGAACATAGCAAGCGCAGAGAACCTCTGCACCTTGCTGATAGCCGTGAGGTAGGGCGCGATGGTGCCCGTGAACTTGTCGGTGTTGTCGTGGAGGATGCGGATCACGTCGGAGACCACGTGGCTTTCTAGAGCGTTCGCGAAGATGGACGGGATCTTAGAAGGGTCTATTATCTAGAAAATATAAGGGAATATTATTAGTAACATACAAAAATCAGTTATGCACTGGTTTCGCTATATGAAAAGTTGTGTAATCTCTAGAACAAATTTGTTTATTTTTAATAATAATAAGTAAAGTTTGCCAAAACATAAGTATTATGGTCATACATTTATTCTTGGCGTGGTAAGTCGTCAGGACCTCCTATAGACGTTTTTAATGCCATTCTACTTAATATTGGTTATTACAGGTTAATCCAGAAAATAGCTGACATATCTCATATGCGTGTAAACACACTGGCACCCTTACCCTTCAAACCAGGACACAGCTACACTGCTTAGCAGTAGCAATAGATATAGTATTAATCAAAATAATGTCATTTTAGCGTACTCACCCTCCAATATTCACACTTGGCATCCCACTGGCCCTGCAAATACTTCCACTCCGCCATAAACTGAACACTACTGACGGGTGGCACAAAGGTCTTCACTTCCTTCTCGGTAATAATAGCATCAGTGATCAACTTCACTGACTCTGGACTAGCTAGCACTTTATCTCCCCCTCCCTTGACTTCCTCCATTTCTGAAGTAATATCACCTATTTTACCAGAGTCATTGTTGTTGGAATCTCCTTGGGACATGTTGTCTTCTATTTCAATGATTTTGAGACGAGTTGGCGGCTTTTCTGGTGTTGTGTTACCGAGTAAGACTTCTTGGATTGGTATGGATTTGAGTGGTCTCTGTAAATAAAATAATTTGTTATGGAAAATAATATTATTAGAGTCTGGCTAACGAAAGCGTGATCTGGGGTATTTTCAAAGTTTTAATATGGCAACATTATTAAGCTGTCAAAGGTACTTCAAAGTCTGTGATTGTGTTTGTTATTATTTTGTAAAGACATTTATTTTTCAAAAATATCTGCTTTATTATGGGTAAAACAATCAAAAGTAACGTGCGAAAGCTGCTACATGTTATGATCAGTAAGTTCAAACCTAAACAAAAGGAGGAAGAAGTTGTTTACCAAGAAAAACAACAATGTTTAGGTGCGATGTCGGATTTTTTGGGTTAGTATGGCTTGGTACTCTTGATACATGTTGGCTGATTAGTATATATTTACGATTTAATGATATCTTTTCTTATATTTATAGATAAGCTGAAAGATATTCAAGGAGTCTACGAAATTAAAGTCATTCTTGAAAAGTTAAGGAGCTGTGAATGTTAAGTAGGTTAATATTTATGTACATAGTAATAAATAAATTTACACACTCGTTTTTTAACTGACATCCATGACAGTCAAGGCCCCCGTTACACTACACCAAACGGAGCCATTAAAACAAAAAATAAATTAGAATAAATATAAAGAATACTCTAGTATCAAAACATTTAGCTAAAGGTATAGTTGGTGATACCACATTAAGATTTTTTGAATTTGCCGCGGTTTTCAGATCACGCTTTCGTTGGCCAGACTCTATCAACTAGCCCGAAAGTCTGACAACCAGTCTTACAGGGTTATCATAGTACTTGTTACTGGGTTGTGGAGGCCAACGTAATTTGAAGAAGGCTAGCCAGGTGATCAGGGTGATCAGGGTGATCAGGGTGATCAGGGTGATCAGGGTGATCAGGGTGATCAGGGTGATCAGGGTGATCAGGGTGATCAGGGTGATCAGGGTGATCAGGGTGATCAGGATGATCAGGATGATCAACTAGCTGTGTCTTGCGACTTTGTTACATAAAAAGAACCCAGTTTCGAAAACCGATTCATAATGTGCTTAGAATTAGAAACATTAGTAATTATGATTATTTATTTCTTACAGTTTTTTAGTTGTTCTGCTGCGTCATGTCGATATTGGGACAAAATAAACGGGGAGAGTTGGCTTATGCCGTGGTAAGATAACATTTCCCTCCTTTTGGCTTTTCCGCAATCGGGTAAATATAAGCCAACCAGTAACTGACTTTCACAGCTTTAACTGGCCACAGGTGATTTAATAAACACTTTTTGTCTTAGGAGTCACAGCTAGTCCACTGTGCTAGTACTTCTAAGCAAGGCGTTGCTAACCTTCCTCAAGTAGCTAAGGGTTTTTTATTTTTTGAGGGTGTGAAATCATCAAATAACTTTTCCCGATCTGGGTGGAGTGGAAGGGCGTGTCAAACTTTTACTGGATAAAACCCACCCGTGTTCCCTCAGTTGCCTGTGTGCCAGGGGCCACGGTATCTCTTTTGAACAACCCGCACCCCTGGCAGGCATCGGCCCTTGCGGACCCCACCAGTTGCTGCTGACATCTCTTTTGAACTAACCGCACCAAGTAGATGGGGGGGAGCGAATAATCGATTTTCCCTCACGTACACAAATACGCACATGGACATGGAGTTGTGGACCCGCAGCCTGTACCACCTATTACCTAACAGACTTCCAAGGATACACTAAACGTAAATTTAAGTATAGCCACTCGTGAAGACTATTCTTAAGGGGAATCTAGTCGCGAGCTCGAACTCACAGGTGGGCCTGGCTAATAATCACGCTGTCTCACCAGGCTTCGTGTCCGTCAGAGATAGTATCAGTGATGAGCAGTTAGAAGCTAGTCTACACGCACAACGTTATTGAGTGAGATGTAGGATCATTTATAGTAAAACATTCGGGTAAAAAATTAAGAAAAGTCCTTTGGAAGATCGGGTTTTATGAAAAAACCACTGCATAAATCAATTACCAATAAAGTTTATTGAACTTTTCGATAATTGAACTTTGTCGGTACCGACTTGGTTTTGGAGATTTTACACTTCTTTTGTTTCTTAAACACGCCCAAATTTATGTTAAATTAGCAAGAAAAACTAATTTTTGTTGGCTCCTTACTTTTTAATGGGTTTTATTTTAGTATTCTGTTTCCGTATAGACAGTGTTAATAATGAGGCAAAACCATACCATGTTTAATTTCTGATATAAATTGTCGAATAGTGGAGTGGATACACTCCCGAAGTTTCTATGGAACATATGTCGACAAGATTCACCTTAATGTGATACAGAACTGTTCTGCTCCATACAAATCAAGATAATGATTTTCTTCTTACCTTGGACCTCAAATGAGGTGGTTTCTTCACAGGTTTGATGACCATAACATTCTCTCCAACGCCATTCCTCCAGTTACATGAAGCAACTTCGTTGACTACGGGCTCTGGTGGTAATTCCACTATCTTTGGCTGTACTTTTGGTTTCACTATTGGTTTGCTTTCAATTGTTGGTGTTGTGGATGGTGAGGATTTTGATTTTGTCTGTAAATGTTAAAAGAAAATTATTAATACACAATATTATTAATTGTTTGGCTTAAAATTATTTCTGTAATTTCCACTATATGTTGGGAAGAGGAACTTCGTCAAGTCTTCTCGTCGCCTATCCAGCAATGTCTGAAGACTAAGGCCTTCAACCAGTGCGTCCTGCCCGTAATGACATGCGGTACCGAAACGTGGACACTGACAGCTGGGCTGTTCCACAGTTCAAGGTCGCTCAGCGCACTATGGCGCGGACTATGCTCGGAGTTTCTTTGAAGGATAAAACCAACTATGAAATTCCAGAAAAGAACTGGAGTTACCATTATATCTTACAGAGTAAGCCACCAACGGCTTAACGCGCTGTTCGAGGAACGGGGGGTCAAGACATATAGGGGATGGTCACAACTTCACAACCAACCGCGGCAAGCATATCTTAAATTTACGATTGACCCATGCGACAGTTATTATTTAGCCACCAGCCCCTCCATCGGGTTATTTAATATTTCTAATAATATTTTATTTTTGCTATAAATGGATCAAAATAATTGTCACATTTTTTCAAGAGGTTTACCTATAACTTAGTGCAGTGCTTTATAAATAAAATATTTTTTTTTGTTATTCCACTTACCCCTTTAGTCCCCATCCTAGCTTTAATAGCATCCAACTGTTTTCTAGCCGCAGCGTTATGCGGTTCCAGCCTGAGCACTTCATTGAGATCATGGGACGCTGCCCGGAGTGAACCAAGCCGTTCCCTGGCAGTGGCCCTGCGTTGAAATGCTTTTACGTACGTTGGGTCGAGGCGTAGGGCTTCTGTGCAGTCAGATTCTGCTTGGTGGAGGCTGGAAGGAAAGAAGTAGTGTTAGAAAATGTCAGTTGTTACCTAGCATGGGCTAGACCTCCTTTATACCATTCAAGGGTTTTTGTCTGTCTGTCTGTCTGTTTGTTCCCACTAATCTCTGAAATGGCTGGACCGTTTAAGACGGGACTTTCACTGGCAGGTAGCTGATGTAATAAGGAGTAACTTAGGCTACTTTTATTTTCGATTTTTTTCATGAATATATGCTTTTTTGTTAAATTCCACGCGGACGAAGTCGCGGCCACAGCTAGTCTAAAATAAAAGAAGCCTAAGTTACTCCTTATTACATCAGCTACCTGCCAGTGAAAGTCCCGTCAAAAACGGTCTAGCCATTTCAGAGATTAGCGGGAACAAGCTGACAGACAGACAAAAATTGTAAAAAATGTTATTTTGGTATATGTACCGTATTTATATTCGTACGCAAGTAGCAAAAAGCGGTTATTTTAATATTACAAACAGACACCCCAATTTTATTTATATGTACAGATGTATAGACGAATTGTTTGCTTATAAGTATCAAATAATTTCATTTATTAACCTGTCTTTCTTGAGGTAGCACAGTCCTCTGTTGGCAAAGTAGATAGCATCATCCTTCACCAAGTCTATAGCTCTGTTGTAACATGATATTGCCTCGTCCCATTTCTCCTTTTTCACGAATGAGTTGCCCTGGAAACCAAGATAATGTATGATCAATATTCAAGTTGTTATCATGTAGCAATGGTTACTAAATGCAGTTTATAGCTGAAAGATAAATTAAAAACTTTTATCTAAAGTAAAAACAAAAACCGATGATGGCGTTACTTCTATAAGAATAAAAGCAATATTCTGTAATATTTAAAACAATAAAGAGCCTAATGTTTTGAATGTTTTGTTACATTAGATAGATCATTTACCTAACATGCTGGCACTCACTGACAAAGATCTCACACACTGGACACAAAACCAACCTTTATTATTACAGTAGCCAGCCAAAACATTTATAATTACAATAATTTGTAATGTAGGCAATATCTTATGCTGTTCTACCAATTACACTGGCCGGCAAAAAAAAAAATGCAAAAAAATGCTTGCTATGTGATTCTTATCGGCTTTGGTTTACTGAGTCCAAATCTGTACACAGATTTATGTTACCATGTAAGGATTTTGAGATATCCTAACTTGAAAGAGCAAAATGCACCGTTTTTGCTCATTTTTGAGGTTACGTAGCCCGCTAGATCCTTTTTCCTCAATGAATTTTTAACTTCAAAAATGAGCAAATATGGTGGTTTTTGTTCTTCCAGGTTAGGATATCTCAAAATGCTGACGTAGAGCAGTTCTGCAGTCATATTCGGATTCAACACATAAAAATACTTCAGAAATGTATAGACTGGTATCTGGGTAATATAATTTGCCGACCAGTGTTATTGGTACTCAACATACAAACGAATCAAAGAAGCAATGAACTTATCTTACCCTCTTTCTCATACTGTACTTCTTCATACAGTTTATTTCTTGTATTGGCTTTTTTTATCTTTGTTAGTAAATGAATGAAATAATAATAGAAATAAGTAATCCTACCCTCTCCTTCTAATACTGGGCTCCTTCTTATAGTTTATTTCCTGTATTTATTTATTATTTATTATTGAATTAATGTAATAATAATAGAATAAGTAAGCTTACCCTCTCCTTCTCATACTGGGCTTCTTCCTTTAGTTTCTCCAGCTTGGCTTCCTGACTCTTTTTGCCGTCCAATGAAGTAGGTCCAACGTCTGCCATGTCTACGTCTTCACAAGCCTTGTCCTGGAGTACAACAAGAAACTAATCAATAATGTTTTTAATCTACTTAATTACATTGAGGACGAGCAAAAATACAAATTATTTGATAATGATTGCTAGGTATCATTTTGCCTTCAGGGGAAGCACCAGGGTAGCCTGCAAAAATAAAATATTCTTACATTTTTACAATTTGTAGTTCAGTGTCAGGTTGTATGTCGCAAAAGATATTATCCACAACCATAACAAGGATGTAGGTATTTACAGAATTAAAATCATCAAGAGAACTCCCTAAGTTCAGATAATCCCATTAAATGACTATTTCATGAAATAGTCAGTCAGACTGACACCAAAACATAAGGAACCCAGTGACTATTTTGAATAAATGTAGGTTTAAAAATAGGATCTTTGTGGGACCTTTTGAAAAATAAAATAATAAGGTAAGTAAAGAAAGTATAACCTGCTGCTATAACAGATCTGATCAGAACTGTTGATAACCCTGTAGCTTCATTGTCACATAAAAGACAAGTAATATAGTAAAAAGCATTGAAAAAGGCGATTATTTATGAAATAAGGGGTGTGGCAGGATCCACAACTCCACATGCAAACTATGCTTCAATGATCTGATGTCACACAAATCCTGCATCACGCAATCAGAGTTCACCGCACGGCAGTAGCCCACCAAACAGAACACCCGACGCTTTTCCATAAAGTATGAGTGAAATTTACACCGTGTTCCTCATAAGTACCTCTTTACCTCTTTAGAGTTAAGATAATAAAAACAAATGAAATTATTACTCACAACATCATACTTGTCCCATGCTTTATAATCAGATCCCTGGATCTTTTTCTCTGGTTTCTTTTTCGGTACCACCGGCTTCTCTTTCTTTATCTTGCTGCGAACTGGGGGCAATTTCTAACCTCGAAAACAAACAAAAACAAATTTGAAACTGCTCCAACTTGATAGTGGCTTACTATTTACAAGCAATCGCGTTATGTATGCAAACCTACACTGCACAGGAAACTAATACTGTACAAGAATCATACTTTTTTACTTTCTTTGTGAACGAAAAAGCGTACATAACCTAACAAACTACATGACATCTTTCATACAACATTTTTCAACATTACCACAACGATTCGTACACAAATTAAAGTTATTATTCAAACATACAGTCTAAGTACAACATAAAATCGGTAATAGGTCTAAACCTGTTCGAATTCACCGTTCAAAGCAGCCTCTTTGCGTTTCATCTCGGCTTCCCAATTCTGCAAGTCTGTCATGTAAGTTTGTAACGCTTTAGCATTGTCTCGAGCTTGTTTCTGTATTTCAAAGGCTTTTTCCATGATTCTAAACGGGTTTAGCACATTAAATCGTTAACGTTACCTGTTGGATCAATAATTTATTTGCAGTTGCACTCAACGTAAACTTGTCAAACAAATTTTGATTGTCATGGCAATCCGGGTTCCAGAACTTCCAGAATGGCGAGTCGCGAGTAGCGTTCGGAAATGAACGATTTGCCGAGTTAATTTTTGTTTTGTTTTGCTGATTTGATTTTAGTATTTCATCGACTTGTACTTATATATTATTATAATAAATAACAAAACTGTACCTAATTATTACAACATTAACTCATAGCATGATAAAACTCGATTAGGCTTTTGGGTCGAGTAACAAAGCGTTTTTACGTTTCGTTGTTCTCAATTATTAGTAGGTATTGCTATATCTTCGCTTCGTAATAGTCTGTTAGCGAAATAATCACTGTAAATAATAGGTATCAAGCACCCATCAGAATAATCATAACGTCTACATTCAAATAAATTTGGACCATTCCATGCATGCAGATAATCTGACAGTCTCTACCTCCTGAAGAAACAACACGAACATCTAAATGTTTTGTACATAGGAATAAAATAATTTATTTAAGTACCTAATTACATCTTACTCTGTAGCAAATTAAGAGGCGAATAAAGGATGGCCCACGGCACGCAAACTTAGAACAAAAAATGTACACCGTATACTCTATGGTTGGAAGAAACGAACAAGACAGGCCTCCTCACCCCCTTCTATCATTCTTCACCCCTCTTTCGCCAGGTGCCAAAACCATAGACCATTTACAAATTTCACTGTCAAATTTAAGCGGTTTTCGAATATGTTTTCAGTTTTCCGCTTCTGCTATTTATTTACCGCCATTACAGTTTTGTTGTCGATCGAGTGAAGTTTGCGTTGATTAATTTCCGTACTGTCTTATCCTCTCAGTGATTAAACTGTAATATTTTGCATTGGTGGCAAATGAATACATATAACACTGTCCAGCTAAAAATAACATTTCCATAATAATAAAAAGCCAAATTAAGTCTAAGTACTCATTTGGCTTTCTTTCTTGTGAAACACATAAAAAATAAATTAAAAAAGCCTTCCTTGACCATGTGTTAAAATTAGTAATTTTCAAATGGTGTTGTGTAATAAATAAAATAATAAAAGGCACAGATATATCCCGATTAATAGGAAAATCTCTTCCGAGAATGCAACCTAAGGCATATAATAAATATAAAACGAAATTAAAAAATAAAAATCTTAACAAGTATTTGTTGTTTCATTTACATATTTCTCAGTAGTTCCCTGTAATTTATAAGTTTTACATTATTGGATTAGAGCTACGAACAAAAAAAAAAGATCTGAAAACAGTACCTACAATAGGGTAATTGAGGCTTTCTATGTGAGCCTTTGCCTAAAACTCAACAACTAAATTTAAAAAAAAACGAACTGTCATGTTTTAAACTTCTAACTTTTGACAACTCTACTGACCATTTTTTCTCTATGGGAGTGGGTCGTCTGATACGTAGTATCTCTAAGTAGTCTGTGGGATGGCCTTGTAATAATATCACACCACTCCAGTATTTGTAATCCTGACGTCAATCAATGTCGCGTTGACGTGCCCCACAGTGCCCGCGCACGATTAGAAAGTTATGAAACTGTAAAAGGGTACCTAGGTAGGTAGAAGTTCTAGGTATGTATATATGAGAGAGTTCAGTAAGTAAATTATCTACCTAGTTAATATCTACTAAATACCCTACCTCTCTAGTACTTTTATAAAACGTAGGTACCAGACCAACTAAGTGAAAGCTGGTTCTAGCATTGACCACCGCGGAAAATACCTACATAGGTCGTAGGTAGGTACTAGACGAGAAGTTCACAGATTTTTGGCATAATAGGTACTCAAAATAAAAGTCCAAAAAGTTTGCATTGCCTAGGTATGTAAACTTTTTGATGAAAATCTTTGAGTAATAACTATTTTACACAGGAACAAAAAAACTGTTTTATGGCATTTCCACAGGGCATTTCTAATCTCTTTTTGTACAAGTGTACCCACAGAGTACATTTTACGTAGGGAGATAGAGACGTCACTCGAACATTTTATAGCGCCCTCTACCAACAAGTAAAAACAACAATCCATGAAGCAATATACGTATAGCTAGCTTCAAATCTATCCTATTTTCTTCCCTTCTAAAAAACTACTACCTAACGGCAAAACCATGTCGGCAATTTTTCTCCGCTCAATTAGTGGAAGAATGTGAAACTTCCTGCAGCGGCTGTAATAATTAGGAAAATAAAAATAAAACTAGTTTCCGGAAAAACACTACAAAGTGAAAAGTAACTTTAATTTCGGCAGGCGGTGACATAAAATTTAATTACATATCCGTAGTTACCAGTGTACCTACCTACTATCCTAGTGAATTCATGAAAATAATTTTGCATTAAATTGAAACAAAATATTCTATTCATTCTAAAAAGTCAGCAGCAATAGCTCTGGATCCAGCTACTCAGCCTATAGTGTTCCCACTGCTGGGACACAGGCCTCTTCTATGAGAGGGAGTGGACCATAATCCACCACGCGGGCCCAGTACCTACGGGATGAAGGAAGTCACATGTTTTCGAATTTTTGGATCACACAACATGCCGGTTCCATAATATTTGAAAAATGGTGAGGGAAGTTCACCGTTTTGAGAGCAGCGGTGATGATAATAAATACTCAAAGTAAAGTGCTTGCCTGGGTTCGAAATCACTACCTACAACACCTAAGGCGGACCGATACTACTGGACCACCACTGCTCGCTCTGGATCCAGGCTCCAACAAAACCGGCAGAACGACTTGTGCGTAAGTGGGTAAAAGTTTTCATATCTTAGGGCAGCAAAATAGTCGAGCTTAGTTTTTATTGGTTGATTATTTTTCATATTCATTCACGATTCATACATAGTTAGTACTTACCTAAGGTTGTCCTTATACCATTGCAATAAATGGGCAGGGAGGTAGAGGTACTTTAATTCCAATAATAAATTAATTCAAAACCCATCACAGTGTAACACAGTAAACTAGTAAGCCAATCATATTTTATAACGAATGCGTGCTTTCGATAAATGACTTGATTCGGTTCATGATGTCAAGGCTATTTTCATGACGATATTCTGTGATAAGTCGTGATTATGTAGGTACTACCTACCTACATAAAATTTTCTCGTGATGACATGGCGAATTTATGATAAACTTGAGTAATAGGCTTCATTGAATGATTGGTCTAAAGGTTGCAAGTGC
Source organism: Polymixis lichenea (assembly GCA_949091785.1). Classification (NCBI taxonomy): domain Eukaryota; kingdom Metazoa; phylum Arthropoda; class Insecta; order Lepidoptera; family Noctuidae; genus Polymixis; species Polymixis lichenea. The sequence continues at coordinate 1,962,522 of OX420948.1, forward strand.
TACTTCTGAGCACGAGGTCCCCGTGTTCGATTCCCATGCAAGTCGAGCCAAGTGGGTTTTCTATCAGGAATTTCTCAGTAGCAGCCCGGAGTCTGGATTTGTGCCTGATTTTTTTTTCTTTTTTTTTGATGGTGGGCCCAATCATCAAATAACTTCTTCCGCTCTGTGTGGAGCGTGTATAGTGTGTCCCTGGTGTTTCCCTTTTCGTTTGGAGTAAGTACTTTCTTACCTATTTAGTCCCGCCTATTTAGTCTGTGACTGCTCCGTTGGTCTCGTCGCAAGCGCGACGGCTACGTTGGCCAGTTCGGGCAAAGTTTTATTGGGTGTTTCCATTAGGAATTTCTTAGTACCAGCCCGGAGTTTGGAAACCTAAACCGTTGGTCCTACGTCTGAACTCTCTCCGGTTGTGTCAGATTGCCGTCCCATCTGACTAGGAGAGTGAGGGAAGAGAGAGTGCAGTGGACCTGAGTCTGTGCACACACTTGTGCACTATAATATCTACAGGGCTTTTTTTTAACCCATCCGTGTTCCTTCAGTTGCCTGTGTGCCAGGGGCCACGGTATCTCTTTCGAACAACCCGCACCTCTGGCAGCCCGCACCCCTGGCAGATATCTACAGCGCTGAAGGCTACTCTCCGTTGAGAAAGGCCGCCATGGCCAAAATACGGTCTGGAGGACTATATAAGAAAAAGTCAGGCAGTGGAATAGACGGTTGTAATGATGATTTTAATTAATTATGATTATTTAAAGCCATCCTTGTCACGGTAAGATAATTGGAATTTCGCGGGTTACCTTGGAGGTTCCACCATATGGCATACTATTGTTCTTTAAAGTTATAGTTATACGATACCTACGAGTCGTATTGTCCTGTGTGTAGGTATTGGGTCAGCAAGGTTGGTAGTGGGATTGACTGGCAATACCATGATGCCATTTTTCTTCAGCAGGCACTCCGCTAATGGTACGTACCTACTGTCTGTGTATGGTAAGCTATGGGCCCAATCAAATTTTCATTAGATGTTTTTCGACATTTTGATAGACATACTTAGGCGCAAAAGTCGAAAAAAAGATGAAGGCCGGTACAAAAAAATAACACTTTTGATTGGGTTCTTTTTCGTGTTTAAAAATCTTTAATTCCAATCAATTAAACGGATGTTTTGATAGATAGCTTATTATTATTGTTGCATAAAAACACTCTTGTTAACAAGGCAATTATTAACGTGTTTAATAAAAAACACCTCGTGCCGATGTCTCACAGAAACAGAAAAGGGTTCTGTACAGTAATAAGTTAAAAAAATCAAATCAAATAATTTATTTGCTTGTGTACGGATAGGTACTTGAGGTGATATCTACAAAAAAAAAAAGAATAAATAAATCTAAGCTATCAAAAATGTTGATCGTGGCTAAATTTACTGCATAATTATGTCTGCTACAGGTCTGAAGCTGCAACACCTGCGACATTGGATTATAGAGTACACACTCAACAGGAAGGGATGTGAAGCAGCGGTAAATTCTTTTGGGTATAAGTACAGGGTAAGTTTTTATCCAGTGCGCAAACTGTAACTATGAATTCAGCATATCGATCTAGACCCCCGAGCGCAGCATTTTACGTCGGTTTTACAAAAAAACAGCTGTTTCATAGAAAAGTGCAATACCTACGCGGTCAAAATGTATGGAACAGCTGATTTTTTTGTATTTTATTTATATATTTCTGCGCTGGGGGGTCTAGAATGATACGCTAAATTCATGGTTACAGTTTGCGTACTGGATAAAAACCTATCCTGTATATATAGTAATAAGCTGTGGGTATGAGTGAGGGTGAGGGTGTAAAACTCCGCTCCGGAGACCAGAGCTCGATAGTGATAATGCGTTGCTTGCCCGGGCAGTAGAGATTTCACTTAGTCGCAATAAGGTGTCGCATAGTTCACGGTGAATCGGTTCACCTGAGGTTTGTTGGGATCGGTACACATCCATCTCTGCAATGCCACAGACTACATCAACAAATTGGCATATAATGGATTCGGGGATAAAGGAGTTGAGGGACCTGGGATGTCAGGAGGATAGGGGGAAATATTTACATCCATATTGGATAATACGTGTATAAAATAAGACCATCGCAATGCAAACCTGGTAAAGGACCCAAAGACTTAAAAAACAACACTTAAAAAAACAAGTCACAAAATAATCAACATTAGCTCAAAAACAGCAAAAAATTCTACACACACGTGGCCGCACTAGCTGCTAGCCAAGAACACTGTGGCTAGAATCTTTCAGCAGAGAAAGATATAAAATGTGATGTTTTGTCATTATGTTGATAGTTAGTTGGTAAATATGCAGTACCTACTTACTTTGAAATAGATTGAGTGGCATGAGAATGAGAAATTTTGACTTTGTCGGCAATCATTATAGGGATACATAGACAACGGTGGAGAGCAGGTGGTCCAGTGGTAACAGCCGCGACTTACAAGTTGGAGGTAGTAGGTTCAAACACAGAGTGGCGCATTACTTTGTGTAAACTGCTTCATTCACACCTCTGAAAACGGCCTTGGTTCCCGTTCAGTCACACCATGTTGTGTTACACTGTTACCTAATGGGAAAAATTTTCCCGATAAGTAACACTGTAACTCAATGCCACGTTTTTTTCCCTCTGAGTAACACTGTAACTCAACAGACCGCTGTGTTCCCGTTAAGTAGCACCTTTTCGCTTATTTTTCTGTGTACACCTAGCTGTACTCCTGGTGGTACAGCGGAAGATCAGTTTAACCGCCGTACTCTGGGCCGTGAAACCCGATCAAATTAAAGGACCAGGTGTCATTATTTTTTTATACCGATGCCTTCGAAGTACCAGGTCGTCATAACTTATTAGGAGCTCACCTAACTCAAATGCGACGGCTAGAAAACGCTTTATGCCTTCGAACTACCAGGTTGTCATAACTTGGCCAGGGTGGTGGTTTACAGCCCTATTCCTCTCGAAGAGAGGCCTGTGGCCCAGCAGTGGGAACGTTATAGGCACGTTATTTATGTGTTATGTCCATGCCGCGGTAGGTAACCACTTTCCATCTTGTAGGCCATCTCTGTTTGCCAACTGCCATAAATAAAAACTGAACAAGCTCATCACGATTTTATTAAAATCTTAATTGATTAGGTAATTAAAAACTAACAAACTAAGGCTGCTGTGCAATACCATGCGAAAACGTGACTTCTAATGTAAGAGGCGTAGAGCATAAACATTTTTTCAAGCCAAAAATTTCATAACCTCTTTATGTTTTTTTAGGTTGTGTTTAGGTATTTGTTATTCATCTAAAGATTATGATTTAATTACGTTATTGGATATCATAAGTGATTGCATTATAATTAGTTACAATGTTTAACGATCTTGAACTTTTCTTAATAAATCTAATAAATATAAGGCCAGATCATTAATCAGTCTATCTATAGTCTAGCTTAGACTGAGCAGAAACTCAACACACTTGCTTAGATTCTAAATTTAACATACACGAAATAAATAAAGTTGGTTTTTGGTGAATTACTGGCGAATAATTGTGTAAAAAGTGGACAGTAGTGTCAGTTCCTAGCATCAGGTGGTATGATACTGAATGGAAAATTCAGATTCTTGAATGAGTCTAATTATGTTATAACAATACAAATAAGTTTTATAGTAAGCTACTAGTTTTGGATGCAAGGGTCCAAGGCTCTTTCTAAGGAACCCTAAACATTAATATCCTGATCATCTAATTGGCAGTTATATCATTTTGATAAAATTATATTAAGATAGATATAGCAAAAAATATGTTCATACTACTTATTGGTCAGCCTCAGCGTCCTTCATAATATTTAAAGAATAAAAACTCAGGCCAAACCGCAGAAAACCGTGTCATTTTCATTGTCATTTTACGAATAGGCTCAACATTGTAAAAGTTATATGCGAGGGTAGAAGGCGAAAAATAATGATTTTATGCAAAACTTTAGACTGACCATTGGAACTAGCTCGACAATTATTCTACAGCATTTCTGTTTAAAATACGCCCAGCACAATAAGTCGGTGGCACCCACATAAAAAAAGAAAACACGATAAAACGACAGTGGTTGGAGCAAGGCTTGCCAGGCCTAAAGCTAGCCTGCTCAGATATGCTACCTGCTTGGTTAATTGCGGCCGTGGGCGGTTCATCACCCCTGCTGTTAAAACTGTGAAGGACAACATCGCATCCTGAGGAAACCGGGGCATGTTTTAGAAACAAAATTCCGAAGGCATGTGACTTCTACCAACCCGCACCGAGCCCACATGGTGGATTTTGGCCCAACCCCTCTCACCGAGAGGAATATGTTTTTATCGAGCGTACTCGCTAGGCTGATTAGCTTCCGCACGTTGAGAATAATGAGAACAGCTGCTGCTAAAGACATGTTAAAAAAACTTTTTTCAAAAAATTAAACAACCGACTTCCAAAAAAACACTACAAAGTGAAAAATAACTTTAATTTCGGAAGTCGGTGACTTTGGAAATATATTTTATTGTTTTGTCACCGCATTCCGAAATTAAAGTTATTTTTCACTTTGTAGTGTTTTCTTGGAAGTCGGTTGTTTACTTTTTTGAAAAAAGTTTTTTATTTTTCACTTTTTAGTGGTTCACATGTGCTTACCCCTTCACAGCGTACCGGCGTGATGTTATGTTACTAACTGGTGTAAACAATTGACAGACATGAGATTTCAGCAATCCCTGTCCATTTGCTATCATTTATTGAGGAGTTCCGTTGGCTATCTCCGAAGTTCTTCATCAGATCTTCAACAAATTGAAATGGAACCACTCCGAGAAAGTATTCTTCCAAAAACTACACAAATTGCTTCAAGTGTGCCTATAAAATTTGAAGAGTTCTCTCTATTTCTCCAGGATCTCATCATCAGATCCTGACTTGATGATCATGGGACCACCTGGGAAGTATAACCTTTCAAACAAAAAACAATTTATCCAAATCGGTCCAGCCATCTTCGAGTAATCGGGAAACATACATAAAAAAAAAGGTTCCGACGAATTGAGAACCTCCTCCTTTTGGAAGTCGGTTAAAAACTATCCACAAGTATGCTCTGTGCGTAACTGACCGCCCAAGCTACGCCGTAGTAGATTTATGTATAGCAGAGCATAATGAGCCAATTATCTTCCCTCTGCTGGGACACAGACCACTACGCAGGCCGATTGCTGGTTGGTAAATGTCACATGTGTTTGGAGTTTTAGTTCTAGGACAGTTTCCTCACGATGTTTTCCTTCTCCGTTTTAAAAGCGGTGGTGCTTAAATAATTTAACGCAAAATAAAGCAAGACAGGTGCTTTAATGGTCTTGGGTTGGAATCTACGACGACGTGGAACTTCTAAGTGGCGGCCGTTACCACTGGGTTACCACAGCTCAAACGCTAGATTATGATATTGAACGAAATGATTGTGTTTTTTTAAAGCACCGGTGTCTAAAGTTGCGTGGAAGTCCGTGGTCAGGTAATATTTTGGAGTGCTGGAAATGTGAGGAAAGTTATTGTGGATGGCTTTAAGAGTGAGACAAGATTAAAGACACGACGGATGGACTGCGTAAAAGATGATATGACTAGAAGCGGGGTGACTACCGAGATGACGACTAATAGAGAAGCATGAAAGAATAAGACAGGCGGTGCGACGACCACAAGTAAATTGGTATAAGGGCAGAAACATGATGACATTTCGTGCAAATGAATGATATGTGTGAAGTTGACTCTGACACGACACTTAATTACACCAATCAAAGTACCAATTTACGCTTTATACAATCAGACCGTAGATATACAACGTGTAACGGAAAGGGTATATACATACCAAGGGCACGGCACGGCTTCTTTGGATGATATCAAACGATATCGGAAGGGTTTTTTAATCCTATCTCTACATGTTCGGAAATTATAGAATTTTTAATACATTGATACCAGAAACCGAACTATTCAAATTGAAATAAACACATCACTCGGAAGAGATATAACGTAATATTGGCAGGTAACGTGGAAAGTTATTGACGTAGTAGGTAGTGCGGTGACACGTTTGTTATGATTTGAATTTAAGAAACTTATGAAACCGAAAATTTTGTATCAATTCTTGGAGTATTTTATTTTAAGCTGAACTATACCAGCTGTTATCTTTAGTGCTTAAGAGGTAATAGGGTTTCTGCTACACCCCGTATATAATACTGAGCAAGAAAAACGTTCCCACGATTAAAATTTGCATGCATAAACAATCTTAACTTATAGCTTTAATGAGCGGAGGACGTGATTCCAATCTCATTGCGAACTGAGATGGTTGTGTCATTGCCTTATTTACTTGATGTTTACTAGGACTTATATACATGAGGATTGAAGGTCGAGGATTTTGTGAAAGTTTGAATTTTTCGCGCTTACAAATGTCTTCCAATTAAACAGAAATGCCCTGATGTGAGTGCATTGTATTCATCAGTGGACATATGTAATACCAGAAGCATTTTCAGTGCGGTGCCATTCCAGCGACAATGTCTCATGCTGTGACTGACATACGATGCTAAGACATGGACGCTCATGCTGGAGGCTGAGAGCCACACAGAGAGCCATGGAGCGTTCCATGCTTAGCATCAGACTAATAGACGGAGTTCCAAACGTCGAGATACGAAGACGTACGAATGTCTTCGATATCGGAGAGCGTGTCACGGGAGAGTTGGGCAGGACACCTGGCAAGGCGCAGTGATGACAGGTGGACTAATGCTTTGACAGAGTGCCGTCCAAGGATGGGAAGACGAGAAAGGCGGACGACATTGTTAACATCGTTGACAACACCTACATGATGCTGGCACAGGAGCGTGGGGATTGGCACAAGAAAAGGGAGGCCCATGTCCAACAGTGGGTGAAGTCAGGCTGTAGGTGATGATGATGTGATTGTTAAAACACTGACACTACTTCTTTAAACGATAGTATGAGCTCATGCGTATCAATCAATCAATCAATCAATCAATCAATCAATCATTTATTTGCAACGAATGTAGGTAGGTTACATTTAAATACAGGTGGAGTAGATAAGAGAGTGCCATGTACATTCTGCCTGGAAAAAGGCACGTAAAAATTATAAAAAGAAGCTAATTACAAATTAAAATGTCAAAGTTAGAATTATTACAATTATACATAGGTACATTCATTAATATTGTAACAAAGTCAAATTACAATGTTGCTATAGATATAAAATAAAATTAATAATAAATGTATATTAGGTCCATATTTTCAAGATAACATTAATTATATTTATTATACACATCGCTGATTAAAAAAATTTGTCCATTAAAAAATAATTTATATAATTAATCGAATGATAACATTTTTCTATTAGGAAGGCCACCAATTTCTTTTTAAAGTTTTTAATTGTATCATTTTTTATTACATCTGGCAATTTATTGTGTTTATTAGGACCCATACAAATAACGCTTTTTCTCAATGGCGCTGTGTTACAGGATTCGATTTTTAATAAATTTTTGTATTGGTTAGATACAGGCGTAGATACAGGCTTGGTTTTTTCTTCTCCAGGCGAGGACCTTGGCGAAGGTGTTGCGTTATGTTCGGTACTTACCTAAAGCCTGTTTATAACGCGACTCTGACTAGTTCCCAAACAAAGCTGTCTGACTTTTAAAATCGCGGATAGCTATTCTTTTGACATCATCATCTTTATCGCCGCACCCATGGGATTACCCAACTTCATAAGGAAAAAAAAAGACAATCCTATGAGATGAGCTATGATAAAAACTCGATTAGATCATTATGGTCAAAAATCCGGTATTAATACCCACTTTATTTGCAAAAGGTTTCTTCATAATATTCGACATGGCTGTTCTTCAAGGACCGCCTTGTTGCTATCGTGGTCGCAAGCGCTAGGTACTGCATGAGGTCCTGGGTTCGGTGCTCGGGTCGGGTTACTTGTTACTGGGTTTTTCTATCTGGAATTTCTCAGTAGCCACCCGGACTCTGGATTTGTGGCCGGTTGATGTCAATAAGCTCGCCCCCTATTACATGGGACTTAAACATAACTGGCGTATGTGGGTGTACTATAAGGTACACCTCTGCCTTATCCTTCGGGGAATATAAGCGTTATGTTATGTTAATCCCCAAGGAATTCCTTTTATCATCTGAAGGCCAATTCTCGTAATTAAAAACTTTCAAAATCTAGTCACAGTCTCATCTCGGCGACAAACAAACGTCCAAAACTTGTCAAAAATGTATGAAAACTAGAAGTATTTTTGACAGATTGAGACTGAGTTCAGACTGTGAACGTTCTTAAGATTACGAGAATTGCCCCCTCTGTCCTAGAACCTTACTCGATGCTAAATCTACGGTTCTCATCTAATTTAAGGCTGGCGGTTTAGCCACTTGTGACATGTTTATAGCTTCCGCCCAAAAGGTTGCCTTTAATGGTACTTAATTCATGACTACATAGAAAACCCGACCTTTCCATATTATTAATAGACGTTTTAAGCGGATAAACCTTTTTTTTTCTAAAACTTTTTTCAAAACGAAAATATAACTAGTCGTCTCGCCGCCTTTTCCAGCATCCTAATTGCGCAACAAACTATCAATCATGATCAGAATTTTCTTGAAGGATATTTCTTATTCATTGCTTCATATGTTCGAGAAAATTGTCTGCTCAACAACGTAAATAACGCAATGAATATTATTATTTAGCATTTTAGAATATAATTAAGACACTTTAAAAAAATGGGTGTAATAATAATAATTATTTATAATAATTTTAATAAAACGTATACAAAAAGAGTATTTGGTCAACAGTAGTAAATTTCCCATACAATTATAGTTCCTAAAAATAAACTATTTCTAAAATATTTTCATTACAAATGCAAGTGATACTGTTTCGGAATTAGAATGTTAGCGACCAACCCGATCTAGGTTTATTCAAACCTGTGTTTCGGGCCATCACTATATTTCAATTAATATTGTTGAACCGTCAAAATGAAAGTCATTGCTAATGTTAGTTACCCAATTACCCCTCTGGTCTGGCCTCTACGGCACTGCCACCGTTTGTCTTACTTAGTAACAGCGCAAAAAGGGAGTACCGACTAATAAAAAAAAAAAAAATGGTTTACGACCACCCAGCAAGCGTTAATCGCGCTAATCCTATGATCACGGATAACACAGCAAAAAATTAATTCGATAAATTCTATTAATCGTATAATCAGCTCAAATTACATACATACACAATGATTATGAAGTGTTTACCATACATTACGGAAGTACGCTGAGTCAAGGTGATGTCAATGACCTCTGACCCACAACGTTACCGCCGCTACCTACTGTAGATTATCTAGTGAGTTACTTGTAAGAGCGATGTACTTCCACTGCTTTTGCTTTCGTTAGTATTTTACTGTTGAGATTTATTGAGAATTACTACGCCTCTATTGTCTATGGGTTGTATTATCGTCTTGTTAGTCTAGTGATCGCAAGCGCAAATGGTGGTGGTCCTCAGTTTGTTTCCAAGGTCGGACAACGACAAGTGTTCTTAGGTTTTTCTACAAAGATTTTTTTTTTAATTAGAGCCTTGGTTTTTGGCTATATAGGCTCACCCGTTATTACATGTGAATTAAACTTACCTGAAACACAAATATGGCTGGTACTATGTAGCTACTCCTCTGCTTAACGCTACGGGAAACACAGGCGTATGACGTGCATCAGCATTATCAACTAATAGTTTAAAATTCCCTCTGTCGGGACACAAGCCTCCTCTCAGTGAGAGGATATGGGTCGTAATCCACCACACGGGCCCGGGTTGGTGCATGTCACATTGTCATCGTATTTTTGATTTTTAGGCAATGCTGGTTTTCACGATGATTTTCCTTCACCGTTTTGAGAGCCGTGGTGATTAAATTAGGGTGTCCCAACAAGAGAGATTTAAATTTGCCGCCATTTTGTTAATACGAGTGATGGTGATTTTTTTTCGTACAGACAACGCGATTTAATAATATGGAGAAGTATTCAAACCAACAACGTTTAATTATTGTAAAAACATATTACAAAAATGGTGAAAGTTTTGCGAAAACAGTTCGCCAATTCGTTTGTTTTTCTTTGGGGCTATGTGAAGGAAAATGTGGATGCGAATAAGCCTGAAACAGTTGAATATCTTAAAGAGGAATACGGCGCGTTATTGGTAAAATATAGTCACATTTATGCGAAAACGTTAGCTATTCAAAATTTCAACAAAAGAATAACCTGTGCCGGAGGTTTCGTGGTGGCCATTTGCCTGATGTTGTATTTCACGTTTAGTCAAAACTATTTTTCTTTATGTTGAAATAAAAATGTTTGCTTAATTCAAAAATAAATGTGTTTTTCTTTAAAATTAAATCCTTTCCTTTATACAATACAGGATGTGACAAAAACCGTATTGCCAAGTGATGTGTTTGTTTCAATTTGTTCTGGTGTAGTGGTATTAAAAAAAATTCATAACTTCCGAACATGTAGATATAGGATTAAAAAACCCTTCCAATATCGTTTGATATCATCCAAAGAAGCCGTGCCCTTGGTATGTATATACCCTTTCCGTTACACGTTGTAGATGCAAAAAGTACCTGTCTGGGTACGATCTCACGACCTACAAGTCGTAAGTCAGGCCCGATACCACTGAGCCACCACTGCTTCCCTGTGACGTGACGTCATAACACTTCCACAAAACTTACATAAACTTAGCACCTACTTAAAATCGAGCCTACATTTAAAGTACACTCCGCACTCATTCTGGTACCACGAATGACATCAAACTGCCACCTAGCGAAGCGCCAAACACGCAAGATAAGTCGCCGTCGTTAATAATGATGTTAAAATAATTAACTGTTTTAGTACTTGTTACTCTACCATAGTACTAACTCGCAAAGTAAGTCGTTTATAGGTGCGTCAGTTATTGGTACACAAAGTGCATGCACTGATTCTGATAACCGCAATGAAGAGCGAGCCGATACCAAAATTTACAATCGTAAATTTGTTTTTAATATTTCTAAACTTAAGTAAGTAGATTTAAAATAAAAACATTTTGTGTAACCACGTGACATTTCAAAACTTTTTGTGAAACAGAGAGATAAAATAACAACATTTTCTCGATAGAAAAACACCACGAAGTATAAGCTGATTTCGCATTGTACAGGATTTCCGTGCAGTGCGAGATCAGCGTAAACTGGAAATGTATAGCTTGATGTGTAGCCGTGTGTACTTATTTGGCTAATGAGTTTTAGGATACAAAAATAAACAATTATATACCACCTCACCTGCAATAGTTAGGTATTTTGTAAGTGTTTCAAAAATCTTTGTTCCTCAGTTTCAGAATGCAAGATCATTTTTACGAAAGCAGCTCTGACCAAAACATACTAGTTAGGTTAGCCACAACAGAACCTCTTCACCTGCCTAGCCTTTTCCAAACTATATTAGGATCGGCTTGCAATCTAACTGAATGCAGCTAAATAGCAGTATTTAACATGAAGCGACTGCATATCTGACCTCCACAACCCAGTTACTGGGTAATACGATACCCCTTGGTAAGACTGGTTGTCAGACTTTTGGGCTTATGTCGACCCGTAACGACTATCAAAGATCCATGAATGAGAGCCGGGACCATCGGCTTAACGTGCTTTCCGGGGCACGGAAGAGTCTTGGTATGTACAGAAGATCACCCATCCACTGAATGAAGAAGAAGAAGAAGTGAACAGACTGCATGCTTTCAGTTTTTTCCCGCTTAGTGCTTATAAGGCTTTTAAGATTTGTGTTATCTTCATCAACCAGAAACGGCCATTGACTCTATATAATAATAACCAAGTATCTATCAATTTGACATTATCTTTAGATCCCGTTATTTTAAAGTCACTTGTCTGCCCACTACCCATTAATTCAAGCTATATGAAAATTGATACCTGACAATGTGATAAACATCTCTATCATTTCGTTGATTAAGTCCAACCTCTTTTGTTTTTAATTACGGATGTGACCGTTGATTGTTACGAATGTTGTAATGTAAAACTAGCTATAGTCTTTCTTTAATGTAACACTACTCCTTCCTGTCAGTATCTGACAGGAACCAAAATGCATATATAGGTCTACTACGTTTCATAGGTGCCTTGCGAATGGAACAACCAAACAACAAGAGGAAAGAAGTTAACACTTAGGTAGCAGATTATCATGTCCGTTTTCTCCTCTGCGCAGGATCAGGATATAACTAAAAGAAAGTCTAATCCTACTTCTTACTAATATTGTAAATGTGATGGTGGATGTATGTAACTCAATGCACGCAAAATACGGTTGATCAGATTTGAATGAAATTTGGCAAACAGATAAATTATTACCTGGATGTAATAACATTGCAAACTCGTTTTTTGGGCAGTCTTGTAAAAAATGTGACGAACCAACAAAATATATATAGTAAGTTCTCTTCAGCGTAAAATATCCTATCTAGAAATTACGTTATTTTTTATTTCGAAGATCTAATTTCGGAATTGGTTTTAAACATGGTTTTCACATATTTTTTGCCCAAAATTAAGTTGAGTTTAACAGGCATGATAGATGCCCCGACGTGACCCAAGGAAACATGTAACATATTTCCACATGACGTATGACGTCAGCACACGTGTTGCCTGTCATTCAACATCAGCGTATGTGAAAAACTGACATAACTATTAATTGTTTATTATTCCGCTTCCCAGTGAGTTCTTAAAGCACTATTTTATTTCACTTCCGTAATCTTCTTAAGACGGTCGTTACTGGTCGTCAGAAGCCCGAAAGTCTGACAAACATTCTTACCGAGGGTTCGTTTTACCCAGTTACTGGGTTGTGGAGGTCAGATAGGCAGTCGCTCCATGTAAAATCCTGGTGCTCAGCTGCATCTGTTTAGACTGGAAGCCCAACAAAGTTGTGGAAAATATCGTATGTAGATTGATTGAATATTCTACAAGTTGAAAGAGCATTCAGAATAGGGCCACCGCGCCATTCCCAAGAAACATGTTTACTGTCTGCACTATTTTATTAGTTGCTCTTTGACTGCCTAATCTATACCTGTTAAGAATGCTCCAATGACGAAACTAAATGAAATTATGCACTTTCCGTTTCTGCATGCTGGGAAAGATTTATTGTACAACTAATACTTTCCGGCAAGGTTAGGTTTCTAATTAAAATAATAAGAATTATAATCTTCTTTGTTTTCTTTTCGCTCTTATCTGCATCTTACATCTTCACCTAAAAAGTAGGTACTTTTAAATAATATAGTTATAATGATCTGCAATATCACGAAGTAAATTCTCGAATTCGAAATGCATATTATCAATGCATCTTTTTTAACTTTGAAGATCATCTGATTTGAAAACAAAAGAGCGCGATTGTCCAAGGTCCGAACTCTGAACATCACGTACCTATGCTAATTGCCAAAACAACAGTAGCAAAAACAATACTAGCGATGTTTATTTCATTGCAGGGAGCCATTAATCAATTGCCACCAAGTTTTATTTTCCAATCAGCTGTATCAATCAATCATTAGGATGATGTATCATCGGATGGTAATACAAAATAGTATATGTAGACATGTTTTTCTATAAAGGTGAATTTGTTTACTGGTCTTTGAAAGAGATTTTGTGATTCAACGATTAATACGCATTTATCTGGAAATGAGTTCATCATCATTTCAGACGAAAGACGTCCACTGCTGGACATTTATCGCCACTTCAGGGCCAGAAGTCTGCCGCGGGAAATCGCGGCTCGGCGGACAGAGCTCCGGCAGGATCTCATGGAAGTCTCGACGTGGAAAGTGCGATTGTCGCAACCCAGTGCTGGGCACGCCATGACTGCGGCGGTAAGTCCCCTCTTTGAGGAGTGGCTTGAGAGGCGGCATGGTGTCCTCACCTTCCGCCTGACACAGGTCCTCACCGGACATGGCTGTTTCGGGAGGTTCCTGTTTCGGATAGGGCGGGAGGAAACGCCCGGGTGTTTCCATTGCAAAGATCGCCCTGAGGAAACGATGGAGCTTACGGTGGAGGTCTGCCCGGCTTGGGCGGAGCACCGCCGTGTCCTCGTGGAGGTGATCGGCGGCGGCGATCTCTCGCATCCGACCCTGGTCCTGGCCATGGTACGGAGCGAGAGTGCATGGCTAGCAGTCGCCTCCTTCAGCGAAGCAGTTATGCTCGTAAAGAGGGAGGCGGCCCACGTGAGGGAGATGCAGTACATGCGCCTCACAGCCGTGGCCTTCGCAGGAGACGCCCTGGGCGTCGGGAATCCCAGGCTGATTCCTGGCCACCGTAGGCACGGGCTTGCGGATGGCGAGTAATGGGTAGCTCGCTGTCCGGTAAGGACCAAGTCCGGGTCGACGGCGCGTTGTGTTCCACGCGCGCCTCAAAGAGATATCAGCAGCAACTGACGGGGCCCGCAAGGGCCGATGCCTGCCAGGGGTGCGGGTTGTTCGAAAGAGATACCGTGGCCCCTGGCACACAGGCAACTGACACGCCCTCCCGCTCCACCCAGAGCGGGAGAAGTTATTTGATGATTTGACACCCAAAAAAAAAAGGGCCTTAAGTCTGCTATTACAATAGTGTCAGAAACTCAGAATAGTCTATCATTTATTTCATAATTGTTGATTGTGACAAGTTTGGTAATCTACTAATATAATGGCGTCATTATGACTTTCCAATGGTCAGCCACTGACACTCCATTGAAAGAAATGGCATTTATTGGTAATCTCGTATGAATTTAGCAGATTACGAACTTTTTGCAAAATTACAATGGAATCGTGTTGGAATGACGAATTTATAAAAATGGCAGACTTGGGCCCCTGGTTGTGTTTCCCGCATCCAGCAGAATGACTGCTCACGACTTGCTATTAATTTGAATTTGACTCATAGATAATTATATTGGTAATCATCATCTGCCCAGCCTTTCCACAACTATGTTCAGATCGGCTTCCAGTCTAACCAGAAGCAGCTGAATACCAGTATCTTATCTGGAGTGACTGCCTATCTGACCTCCACTACCTAGTAGATAACTGAGTACCTATACGATACCCGTTGGTAAGTCTGGTTGGACCCGTAACGACTGTCAAAGATCTACAAAAAGGTGGTGGGATTTCATTAATCTTTGAACAAAATATATCAATGATGAATTTGCATGTACAATATTTGAAAGATATAGTTTTGTATGAAATCATCTCGAAGAACATCAGAATCTCCAAAAACTGATGGGAACTAATTTTTTCACATGTTAACAGCATGATTCTAATTGTGATTAATTGAAGAATCATACTGATTAATGTTCGATTGATTTGCATTGATTAATGATATTGTTAGTAACATTAAATGATGCGTAGGTCAAGTTGTGCGTTATTGTGGTGTCAATGTCAATAAAGTTAAATGTAGGACTCGTCAGTTTTAATTGAACATTGATCCCACTTTTATTCAACTTCAAAAAGGAACGGAGGAGGTTCTCAATTCGTCTGTATTTATTGTTTGTACGTATTTTATATTTCCGCCAATTGTAGGGTCGGTTTAGTAATTTGTTTTTTAATGGATACGGTATGCTACAGTGAAAGTAGTAGGGGTAGTTTTTGCTTTATCTTCGATAATACGTATTTAATCCACTTTGGGTATCGTGATGATATTTTATTCATTCCTGTCACTGTAGTTTACCTGGCCAGTTGTGGTATACGAATTGGTGGGGTAGGTACCATAACTAAAAAGTGAAAATTAAAAAAAAAATGTTTTTTATTTTGCCTAGAAAAACGGTCTAGACATTTTATGATTTGTCAAAAGATAATATTGATTAATATCTCAATACTCAATACTCAAATTTTATTTGCATTCCACAATGTGTACTTAGGTGGTAAATTAAAAAATAGTGATCATTATGGACCCTGTCGGGCACAGCAAAAAATAGTAGGAGAGAGGAAGCTTTAAATAAGTAGTTAAACTTACATCTAAACTAAATCCAATAATACCACAATTTGGGGTTCTGTATACCTACAAGCTATATGCTGTAAAAGCACCGTAATTTTACTGAGAAAATCATGAGCTCTTAATTTTGAATTTACATGTTAAATGATTTAAATTATAATTTTATTTTATTTTGTTAATTCTAATTTATCGATCTAATTATACATTATACATTATAACTATTATTTTTAAATAATTATATCAATCTAAAGCTAATTTTATTATTATGTTGTTTTTATTTTTAGTTTTAAGGTATTATCCATGACTATATTGTTAGTTTAAGTTATTTGTCGAAATGCTATTGAGGGCAATGTAACTTACATGTAGTTTTTTTTTTATATTGTTGCATGTCATCTACAATATTTTAGAGGTTTTCACCATTTCATAAAGAATTTATAACTGCAATAGCTATTCGTTTCTTGAATTGTTATTCAAAGTCAAAGTTCAATAAAGGGCAAAAAAATTAACACTCCATAAAGAATCCTATCTTTTTTACAAAACAATCAGTAATAAATGTTTATTCTATGTTACTATTATTAAAGTGTCCGTCTATGAAACCACAGTACACGCCTTATTTTAATAATGTTCTGACAACACGGCGGTTTCTTTTTGCATGATATGCAAATCGTTATCAAGGAAGTTCAATTGATATTGAAATATACTAATGATTGAATGAACTCAATCATTTTACAATTATAATCAGTTTTGTGCTTAATGCCATAATAAGTACATAAAGGATGACGGTCAAAATAGGCATAAGTCCAACTGAATTGAAATATATCTCAAATTATAGCATATAATTAGTACTATATTTCATACTATGGCAAAAATGATCAAAGTCACCGAAGAACAGAGATAGAACCAATTTAAAAAAATAAATCTTTATAAATATCGAAGAATTGACTACATCTATCACGTTTAAAAAAAAATTTACCTGCCTGTCAGGAAGAAGGACCATTGGTACTACCTGTGCACAAATAGTTTCTATAATATGGTAGAAAAAAAAAGAAACAAATACCTTGGTTTGGGACGAAAGGAGCCACTTATCGCCCCCGCGCGTCATTTGTTAGATGTTGTCATAGACTGAAATAGAGGGAGGTGGAGGGGAGGAGGAAATTTACTTTGGGACTTTATTTTGATTTGAATGTGTTCTTTTTATTGAATACAAAAAACAATAAGCCACAATAAGAACAAAATAATTCGTATTTATTATTCACGCCAACATCGGAAACGTTTGAGTCCGCCATTTTGTGTTCAACGGATCCTCGTAATGGTCGACCTTTGTTTCGTCCTGCTTTGTACAATCACGTTAAATTGTATGAATAATGCAGAATGAGTAAATTATTATAATAGTTTTCTCTTTTGTAATCAACATGCTTTTCGTTCAAAACCGTTCAAATACATTTTTTTTAATTAAATTATATCCCTCTTATTAATTACGTATCGTTGTATTGTTTTATTAACAATAAAACGATACGTAATTATTAAATTTCGTGTTCTATTTCATTTTTTTAATACAATATTGTCACGTAAACCCGGTGGATATGGCTAGGGTAATTTATATAATTACGACTTTGGCATTGGGTCCCAACAATTAGCACCAGTTGCTGTTCTATTGGTCTTACGTCAAGGTTACATGCAAATTTTCCAATCATTCTTTAACTCCCAATTGTAGTTCTTTTTATCAATTAAAGTTAGTTCACCATCATTGTCCGAAGTTGCTAAATCTGGAAATCGAACTAAGTTTTTCTTTGGTACCTCTTTTACCAAAATCTGTGGGCTATATGCGTAATACACTCGCAATTCGAAAGCTACAGTAGAGCTTCCGAAAGACTGGGTCTTAAAATGAACATGGACAAGACAAAGGTCAAGTCAAATGCCCATGTAACACCCACTTTCATGACGATTGGAGGCGCTACGCTCGAAGTTGTGGACGAGCAGTTTACCTGGGACAAACTGTCCAGTTAGGTAGGTCCAACTTCGATAAAGAGGTCAATCGTCAAATCCGAGTCAGCTGGGCAGCGTTCGGGAGGCTTTGCAATATCTTATTGTCCCGAATACCACAGTATCTCAAGACCAAAGTCTTTGACCAGTGCCTGTTGCCAGTACCTATGGCACAGAGACGTGGTCGCTTACAATGGGCGTTATCAGAAGGCTTAAAGTCACCCAAAGGGCAATGGAGATGAGAATGGCTATGCTCGGAGTTTCCCTACGTGATCAAAGCAGGAATGAAGAAATATACAGGAGAACCAAAGCAACCGATAGCCCGAAGAATTGCCAAACTTAAGTGGCAGTGGGCAGGGAACATTGCTCGCAGAACTGGTGACCGATGGGGCTGAAAGGTTCTGGAGTAGCGACCACGTACCGGAAGACGTGGAGTGGGAAGGCCTCCCACAAGGTGAACCGATGACCGTGTGAAGGCCGCGGGAATCCGCTAGATGTGGGAAGCACAAGACCGGTCGGAGTGGAGGAGCTTGGGGGAGGCCTATCTCCAGCAGTGAACATCTTTCGGCTGAAATGATGACTCGCAATCCCAATGTTAATTGTTTTGACAGTTAAACATTTTTTTAAACGTTTTTCACAACGTCGAGCAGACGAGTTTTTCGAGCTTATACAGTAATGGATTTAGAATTTCATTTCATTCCAAATTCTTCCCATTATGATAGACAATTGGTTACTTACATTGGGGTGCAGGTAAATTGCTGCCATCAAGCATACTGTCATACCAAAAAACGACTAATAAAACTCTGAAAATTGTTTCTTCTATCCGTATCAATGAACCACAGACTTAGCTTTTTAAATAATTTTACGTAAATTATCTAAATAATTATTACAAAATTGATTTTACCAACATAATAAACCTTATCACTTCTACAAAGGATGTACTTTTGTTCAGCACCTCATCACTTTCTTGAATTCAAATGGCCAATGCGTCCACGCAGCCTTCCCTGTCAATAAAATCACGATATCTCTTTCAAATGCACTAAGGAGGTGTTAGTTATAAAAGCAAATACCTAAAGCACATACCTGAGGCGGAGTCACGAAATACATAGAATAGATGAATAAAGATACTTTTTCAATAATCTAGGTCACTCATTTGAGTTTTGTGATTACATTTTTTATTTTATTGGATCGCTTAGTTCAACCTGGGAGGTTGTCGGCTGCATAACCAGGCAAGCCTGTGGCTGCCTTAATAAATTAAGGCCTCCGACTAGGGCTTAGAAACTGTAAACTAAGCAACTATACGCTAAGGGTACCCTACATAGCTCGCTGTCCGGTAAGGACCAAGCCCGGGTCAACGGCGTGTTGTGTTCCACGCGTGCCTCAAAGAGATGTCAGCACCAAATGATGGGGCCCACAAGGGCCGATGCCTGCCAGGAGTGCGGGTTGTTCGAAAGAGATACCGCGGCCCCTAGCACACAGGCAAGTGAGGGAACACGGGTAGGTTTTAGTCAGTAAAAGTCTGACACGCCCTCCCGCTCCACCCGGAGCAGGAGAAGTTATTTGATGATTTCCCAACCAAAAAAAAAAAGGGTACCCTACATAGTTGGGAAAATTGGGAAAAAGCAGGTAGATAGAGATGTTTGGTTCAGCATCATTATCATTGCTGAGAAACATCCACGGCAGTACCTAGTAGTAGCGGTACTTGGTTAGGGGAGCCCAAGTACCGCCATTTCATTGATTGGTTGTCAAGATAAAAACAAGCATAATCAATCCATAAAGAGGGAAAGAACCAAAATCCACCACGAAGGCCCAGTGCGGGTCGGTAGATGTCGCTTGTCTAAATAAACCTAGCAGTGGTTCTATAGATTAGACCAAGTTTGTTAGTGGAATTAGGCACACTGACAACCGACTAGTAAGAAGAATAGAGAATACCAATTTCTGAAAAGTGTACCGACTTTAATTATATATGTGAACGACCCATCAACGTTCTCCTTCATCTCAAGTTGTTTCCAGAAAAATTGATCCTTGAAAGGAGCCTTGTAAAACTATTTATTCAATGGATTGGATTTGGAGAGGTTTTTAGTTTGGCAATTAGGATTTTAATGTGATTTTTTCTCTCTTGTATCATAACCTCGGTTAATAAATATGTCACCAAGTAAATAATTAATGAATACCTAACATTAGAATCATTCACGCCTGTTAACATCCATTGCTTGCTTAGTATTCAAAATAGCGACAAAGCTTGACCTAATGAAGTAATCGAAAACTTTCAAAGGTGTGACCGACCAAGCAAACTAATGATGATTTAACGATATTATGTCTATGATTAATGAAAAGAAACAAGTTTTTACGTGTTTTACGATCGTTTAGTGATCATAAAAGCTTAGTGATGACGTCATTATACATTAGATTATGACGTAGGAAAATATAAATCATGACATTTATTTGTTTTTGTAACAAATTTCTGAAGTCATCGACTGGTCACGTGGTGTTTAATTGAATAATTAAGTTGTTCTAACACGGATACAGGGGGGGCATAACTTATGCCATCAATAAATGCTGGCCTGGCCGGCCAGAAAGATGAAGCTGCAGTGATGAGCGTTAAACCATCTGCGACGATAAGCTCGCGTGGGACCGCCGGAGCTTTGCAGCGCCGGAGTCGTGATGCTGCATGCTTGCTTGCGAGAACTACACAACAAGTGAACTATCTCAAAACAAGTCGGTAGAAGAAAAAAATTGCCCGTGTGTCTGACATACCTAACTTGTATCTACTTTAGACAATAAACAGTTTATCAAATGCGGAACGGCTAGGTTAGGTTAGCTTAGAACTGTGACCACACAACGCTAGATTGCCTTTTTTGCAAAGCAAGCATGCATGGTAGATTAGGTTTATTTTTAGGTGGGCAAATGAATATTATGGTGAATAAATGTTATGGAAAACGACATTATTGAAAATGAAAAATATAGCATATAAATTTACAGATTAAAATTAATGTGACACTTGATCGATTATGACCAATGAAATTAATGAAAATGATTTTATGTAATTTCACGATTATGGCAACTGTAGCGTTATTTCTAATGAAATTATGGCAAATACAAGTATGTTATATAAAATTATTGCATTTTGAATTATGGCAAACATTAGTAAACCGGGACACAGGCCTCCTCTCTGTGAGATGAGAGGGGAGTAGGCAGTAATCCACCACGCGGGTCCAGTGCCGGTTGGTAGATTCCATATATCTTCGAATTTTAGAAAGAAAGAATAAATGCAACTGCTATATAAACGCAAAGTTGTAGCTTAAACGCCATCGAGTGCCCTTGATGGCGTTTAAGCCACAACTTGGGTGGCCCAAACGAAGAGCTTGAGAAGATCTTAACTTTCAATTTTCAATTCAGAAACCGGGTGGTATACTATAATTTGGGTTTGGATTAATTGAAAAAAAAAGCATTCTTATAATAATCTTGATAACATTGCATGATAGATTACAAGTGGCTCCTACCATCTATAGGAATTCTTATTACTTAAAGGTAATACCGAAGTAACTACATAGCTACCTAATTGGATAATCTGTAATCAAACGACACGTCACAAATACAACGATGAATATAATTTCTATGAATATTTATTTAAAGACCGGTTCGATTAATGGTGAGGTGAGGTTAATAGCCGTGAAATTATTAGTTCAAGCAGATTGTCACTGGTCGGTGAAAAATATAACTTGTTGGGTATTTTTGGTATCGCAAATATATAGGGCTTATTTCGATTTTACAAAAATTTCCAAGAATTCCAACCTAATCTAAAAGAAACCACCGGAAAAACAAGAAAAAATATGGATAGGAATAAAAATAGTGACCAACGTGAGCTTAAGATTTAAAAAAAAATATGTAGGTAAAAAAAGTATAACATGTGAAAGCCTCATAAATCCTTTGAGTAACGAAGGCGTATTGTCGACGTAATAGCGTCTTTTTACGAAGTTTGGCTGCTGCAACCAAATTGCACGGTGATTCACAGAAAATCTCATTGCTGTGAGTTTTACTAACGACAAATTAAAGAAGATTTCTGGCTGTTCAATTTTTACACGCTTTATATTAGCTTCACTTGTATGTTTGTATGTTTGTTTGTATGTAACCGACTCCTTTGGACGCTATTTTGACCCACTTTAAACGGTCAGATTTCATTTAAACTTTGTAGACTTATCGAGGACCTATGACAATCCAATAATAAAAAATAAAAAATAGAAAAAAACACGCTTTTGTAGTTAGCAAAACTAAAAAAATAGAAAATAAATAATAATTTTAAAAAACACGCTTTAAAAACCAAACTAAAAAGTAGAAAATAATTTAATTCTATTAAAAAGCGTGGGGTGCTTGATATTAATTGATTATAAAAATACCTCAAAAACAAAGACAAATAAATGAAGATTTCTGGCTGTTCAATTTTTTCTCCGGTTTTCTAGTGAATAGTGCCTCGACAACCTACACAAGGAGGTATACGCGTTGTCGGTCTCGGCTACCACAGGGATCGCTTTCATTTTGACAGTTACACAACATTCATGGTGTTATTTACGAAGCCAACAATTTTTTCGAAACTAAATATGTAAGAATGGATTATCAAAAACCTTCAAAATGATTCGAATTGTTATTAATTGTTCGTTAAATAAATTATAAATGATTTTATTTCTGTAAGTATGTTTGTACAAACACTTTTACACGTCAATCAAATTTTTTAAACTAGATGAGGTCGGCGTTTCCTATCTGACTACTCTGAGAAGAAAGGCTGAAACAAACTCAGAGGTCACAGTCTCCTTTAAAGTCCAGACATAATCTTGGTCAGATCATGTGAAGACCATGTGGATCGATGTCTGAAATACGCAATTACGGTGCAGAACTGACATAAAAATAAATAATTTCCAAAATCAAAGCCCAGACAACACCGACATGGTAAATAAATAAATAATTGAACAGAATCGTATAGAGCTTACAGAGGGCAAAGTTTCCGTAGCTATGCCGCCGACGCGTGCGCTCATTGGCGGCAGGTAATTATGCTTTTCGACGCGTGTTACACGGTTACACTACAATTGGCTACATTATCGCATAAACTGGTTTATGGTAAGCCTACCATAAACCAGTTTATGCGATGATAATGGTGAGGTGTAGTTATGGGATAGATTGTTAATTGTTAATGTTATACCTATTATGGGACTAATGATTCGAGTTTATGGGATGAAATTAGATTGTAGTTTCTTATTGAATTCTCTATTTTGTGTAGAAATTATTAGCCGTAGGTTTTTGAATTGATAACTATAACGATTTTACAAACGAAGTTATCCGGAAAAGAAGTGGAGTTGTCGACATAGCTTGCGGAGTAAACAAGTTGAAGTGGCAGTGGGCTGGCCATGAAGACCGATGAACGGTGGAGCAGACGAGTCCTGGAATGGGGACCGCGTATCGATACCTAAGCGTTATGTGGTTCGCCCCACAGCAAGATGGACCGACGACCTCGAAAGAGATACAGGGTGTTGTGGCGCAGCCTGGCAGGGGCATGTTCACCAGTGGACTGTGATAGGCCGTGTTGATTGAACTATAATGATTTGTCATTATTAGGAATGGACGCTCGGAGACACAACATAATGGTCAGAACCATGAAATGTTTAGAATTATGACCATCTATTTTAATTTGTCTAAATGCAGCGAACATACTAAATGAACGAACGATGCGCGTTTCTTCTTTCTTTGTAAGAAACAAGACAGGTATAATTATTCATCACTCAAGTTAAGATCTTATTCTCATTAAGGATCTTAAAATATATTGCAGCACTATTTTTTGTAACCAGCTCTCATTGATTCCAGTATAGCCACACAAAAGCTCCTGAATTTTAGCATACAATGTTCTAATTGTGCTAAGATAAAGATTAATTAATATATATTCTGTATTCGTTTTGTTTTCAATCTTAAAAAGTATGATCATGTTTCCAACTTTCGCAAGACACTCAAATGGCTCCCCATTCGATTTCGCAGGAACTCTCGGATACTGTGTCTGCTGTTCAACCTTCTTCACAATCCGAAAACCCCTTCCTATCTGCGGGACCGTTTTTCCTACGCCCGTCCTTCAGATGCGCCTTGCAGGTCGCATCTTCGAAACCTCCTTAAGTCCCCTCCCCACTCCACTGACTTCTACTCCTACTCCTTCACTGTGCACGCGGTGCGGTTGTGGAATGCACTTCCGCCCGACATTAGGGACTGCCAAACTGTTGCAGTTTTTAAAAGAAAAGTGAAAGAACACTATCTGTCCACATCGTCATAGTTGTGTATATATTATTTTATTTACATTATTATTATTAATATTTTAGTGATATTTATTTTAGAAATATGTATGTATGTATGTAATTATGTATGTAAGTATATTCCCATATTAGTTGTTTAATTTGTTTAGTGTATTATTGTTTTTGATCGTAAATCAATGTAGTTTATTTTCTTATTTACCCTTTCACACGCTGTCTACATCTCTTTATCTTCTCTCCTATCGCAGGTATGCTGGAAGAGATTTCTTTAGAAATAAGCATCACCTCTGTACCTATTTTTCTGTTCTAATCTTCTTGTCTGTTTATATATGTGTGTACATAAATGGTTAAATAAATAAATAAATAAATTAATACAAAAAAAATATGACGTTAACAACACATTATCCAATCAAACGCGTTTTCTGACATCTCTCTATATATAAAAGAAAGTCGTGTTAGTTACACTATTTATAACTCAAGAACGGCTAAACCGATTTGGCTGAAAATTGGTGGGAGGTAGCTTAGAACTAGGAGACGGACATAGGATTTTTTATCCCGTTTCCGTGGAACGTGACACAAACCGTGGTGTAACAAAACGCAACTGACATGGAATATGTGAAAGCTAGAAGAACACTTTATTCGTTCGAAGTACCAGGTTGTCATAATCATAACTTAGTAGGAGCTCATCTGTATCAGATAGAAAACGCTTTATGCCTTCAAAGTACCAGGTTATCATAACTTGGTAGGAGCACACATAACACAGGTATATATTATATAGTTGGCGTCCGATCTCAACTTCGGGTCAACCATTGAGTCAGAAGCACAGACAAGAAGCTGGGCATCCTAAATAGGGTGAGGCGATACCTCACGCCAGGACCGATTTTGAGCCTGTATAAAGCTTCAAGTCCCATCTTGCATGGAATATTGCAGCCACTTATGGAACGTCGCAGCAAAATATCAGCTTGCCGCCCTCGGTGGAACGCAGAGCAAAAGGCTCTTAGGCGACGAAACTTTGGTGGCTAAGCTTGACAGCCAGCACATCGGCGTAATATTGCTTGCCTGTTGGTCTTCTACAGACTGTACTTCGGAGAGTGTGCGCAGGAGCTCCACGAACTAATCCCACCATCGCTCTTTTACTACCGGAATACCAAACGCACTGCAGGGTACCATCCGCACTCGGTTGATATCCCGACCAGTCGTACTAAGCGCTTCTCCTCCACATTTATTATGCCGAAGCCAAAGTGTGAAACTCTCTGCCTGCGTCTTTGTTCCCTTCCACATTTAACCCGTCTTCCTTCGAAACAAGAGTGAAGCCTATCTTCTGGGCACGCTCAATCCATCATAGACCTCGTCAATCGCTCCCCATCAGGCGTGATCGAGGTCGAGAGCAGGCAGGCCAATGTAGTTATAAAAAAACATATAAAAAAAAGGTGTGACAATTGCTACAAAACGTTTTATGTGTTCGAAATAGTAAGTTGCCAAAACTAGGTAGAAGCTCACGTAACACAGGGTGTTTCAGCTAGAAAATGCTTTATTTATGCCTTCGAAGTATCAGGTTGTCATAACTTAGTAGGAGCCACAGTACATTTTATATGGTAGGAGCTCACCTAATAAAATTATGTAGGTGTTGTCGGCTAAAAATCGCTTTTTGCCTTCGAAATACCAGGTTGTCATAACTTGGTAGGAGATCACGCGCAATGACTCAAGATATTTTGCTATATCTTAACAAAACATTTATTAATTCTGAGGCGGTAAGAAGTTCGCCGGGGCAGCTAGTAATTATAATAATTTTAATACAATTATACTAATTTGATGATATTTGTTCCATACTCAAAGGAACACACGCATGGTTTAATTCTAATAACAGGTTAAGGCAGTAATTCTTCTGAAATCATTATTATTATTATTGACAGCCATAACCAAGCTGCTAAGTATCTAATACGCCTCAGTATCCTTTACAACTACGATGGCCAAACGTTCAGAGGATCGTCCTGAACGTCATTTTTCGGACGTAATTACAGTCACCGATCTGGTCACAATATTATTAGCTCGAATGCTTCGTCGATGTAGTGGTTGCAAGCGCTACTGTTGAGCATGAGGTACTGAGTTCAATTCCAAGGTCGGGCAAAGTGTTACTGGGTTTTTCTATGTGGGATTCCTCAGTAGCAGTACGGAGGCTAGTTTTTTGCCCGGTTAACGGCAATAGGATCGCCCCCAATTACATGGGAATTAAACATAACTGTCGAAATGCGG
This sequence comes from Polymixis lichenea, assembly GCA_949091785.1. NCBI lineage: Eukaryota > Metazoa > Arthropoda > Insecta > Lepidoptera > Noctuidae > Polymixis > Polymixis lichenea. The sequence goes on from OX420948.1 coordinate 1,988,972, forward strand.
ATGTATTATAGGCACACCTTTGAACAGCCCTTAAATCAGGCGAGAAACAAGGCGTGATGTTATGTTATATCTCTTATTAGCTGGTTTTGGCTCAAAAACCTCTCTACACAGTTTGCCTGTGTCGTTTTGATGTGGAACCTAGTTAGATGAGCTGGTAGGTATGTGACGACTATGAGACCTGTTTCTATATTCACAATACAGGAGCTGTTACGAGGAGCTTTTGATTGGTTAGCGGAGTTTTATTACATTAGTAATAAAATTTTGTTATAAATTATATTTTAACTCCTGTCATATCCCTACTGTTTTATGGTCTGATAGCAATAAACTACCATAAGTAGATACCTACTGTTATAGAATAAGACTACAAAATAATATCGTACCGTTTTTTTTTTTTGAGGGTGGGAAATCATCAAAACTTCTCCGGCTCTGGGTGGAGCAGGAGCCGTGTCAGACTTTTACTGACTGAAACCCACCCGTGTTCCTTCAGTTGCCTGTGTGCCAGGGGCCGTGGTATCTCTTTCGAACAACCCGCACCCCTGGCAGGCATCGGCCCTTGCGGATTCCACCTGTTGGTGCTGACATCTCTTTGAGGCGCGCGTGGAACACAACGCGCCGTCGACCCGGGCTTGGTCCTTAGCGGACAACGAGCTACCCATTACTTGCCATCCGCAAGCCTGCACCTACAGTGGCCGGGAATCAACCTGGGATTCCCGACTCCCAGGGCGTCCCCTGCGGCGGCTAGCTGTAATTCTAGTCATCTAGTGTAGATCAACATCTGCCTAGTCTTTCCAAATAATTTTTCGGGTCGGCTTCCAGTCTAACCAGATGCAGCTGAATACCAGTATTTTACGACTGCCTGACTTCTACAACCCAGTTACTGGGTAACACGATAGCCTTTGGTAAGACTGGTTGTCAGATTTTCGGACTTCTGACGTCCCATAACGACTGTCAAAAATCCACGAATGATAGCCGGGACCAACGGCTTAACGTGCTTCATTAGACACGGAGGGGTCTTGGTATGTAAAGATGGTCACCCATCCACGAACCAACCGCGGCAAGTGTAGCTTAACCTGATCAATTGACTCGTGCGGCTGTTACTTCTTAGCTACGCGGCCCTCATCAGTTGTAATCATCTAGTACCTACCTACATATAATATTCGAAAATTAAAAAACCTTGTCCAAAATCACCTATAGACCAGAGATGGCATATTTTTTCAACGAAAGAGCTTACAAAACTTTGCAACTCTGCACACCCGATTTGAAATAACTGTTTCATGTTCTATGTCATCAATGTCTTATTAGGATCACCTTTTCAGGGCACGGAGACGTGCATTGTGAATGAAACATAAGTCTCTGCATTGCTATTGGACATAGTTATAAAAGCTTTTTTTTCTACTTTGACACGGTACCATAGTAAGGCTTTGAAAGTCTATGTTGTCGTGCTAAATTATTTATAAGTTGTAAACTAACAAATAAGTTCCTGCAGTCCTTGAGTCAACGCCCGTCACAATTGATTTATGCATATTTTTGTGATTATTCAAACCGAAATATTTGTGGTATCGAGTTTGTTGTCGAGACAAGTGGTGAGTCGTCATAAACATTAGAACTACTGGAACTTGAAAAATTAGAGCTTTACTAAAAAAATTGTCTGAATTTAGCATAGACGTAATGATTTTAAATCTGTGTAAGGAACTTGTAAGTTTTGGATTACATATTAAAAATTTTAAATGTATTTTTTTTAGATTTTGAAATGCTGGAGGCTCGGAAATATCTATCCGTCAAATGACAATCAGTGCAGCGTAATCGTTTCATTCAGAAAGTAGACGAGCCTAACACTACAATGTAATTCATTCATTTCTAGCCTATTCACAAATCTAGACATTGTCTTAGATTTCTGGGAACCTAGTACCATAGTCAATGATTAATGAAATCATTAGAAACGTCTGAAAGATATAGACAGTACGTTTCGTCATGCCGTATTGTCTTGCGAGTCCTTTTGACACATCGTATAACGGTGAATTGACACGACAAACGAGGAGAACCAGAATTCAACTAATAGGATATCGATATTTTTGTTTAAATTATAAATTATGCGAGTCGTATTTTAAATATCGTTTCCGATGTAAAGGCTATTATAGAGCTATTCGATTTCAAATTGGCAGTGAAAAATAAATTGACAAATGAACATCATTTTTATTCTATCGTCATAGATACGATCAGTATGTTTTTTTGGAGATACAGTTTAAACCTCAATTTTAGTCAAATTACTTCCTTTTTGTTCAATATATTTGGAACTAGCTTTTTCCAGCGGCTTTGCCCGCTTCGAGGTCGAAAATCATCATACGGAACCATACTATCGGGATAGAAAGTATCCTATGTGTTAATTCAGGTTACAAACTCTTTGTCTGTCAAATTTTAATAAACATCCAAACATCTAAACATCCAAACATACAAACTTTGACATTTATATTAGGATTCCATGCCGTTTAAGATTTTTCACTGTATTACCGAATCAAAAGCCTTTGTAGAATCCAAGCAAATGAAAACAGACATAAACACCACATCTAAACAATACTGTCTCTGAACACTACCCAATAATGGCGTCAGAGGTCACTTTCAAAGCCAAATCCATCTAAATCCCTATTAATAGTATGAAATGATTTAAAACACTGCAAACGGCCCCATATAAATAATTGTTTATGACCTGTAAGAAATTAAAACAATGATATAGGTGCGTAAACCACATATTCGTTGCCACTTGAACTTGGAACCTAGCGCATCTTCACAACTTTATCCTTACCGTCATCAAAATTATTATCAAAGAAGTTTCAGCTCTATGACGATGGCAAAAGAGTCACAAGAATCTAAGTAAGTGTTAGGAAGTGGCAAAGTTATCTCGGCAGAATCATATAAGCACGTTTTTTAGAAGACTTTTCAAACGCTATAAAAAGCAAAAGTTGCTTCATTGTGCCACCAGTTTAAGTGGGTTCCGCTGCGCATACACATCCCTCAGAGGGATATAGGACGATGATTTTGGTAATACTTTCTTTTGTGTTATTGTGGTGTGAATAAGTGTCTTATTGTCTAGTTGTGCAAGAGTAATTAGAAATTGGATTTTGAATTACAACATTTTTGGCGGCAGTTTCTTGTGGTGATATTTTGAAAACCCTGTTGTGTCATCTGTAGCATTTTATTGATCATTTCTTTTTTTTTTGCATATCAACAAAGTTCCTTTTTTCTATTAGTATATTTTTGTTACTGCACATTAAACTAAGATGCTTTATTTAGACTCTTTCAACATTAAAAAAAAAGCTGAAAAAGTAACGTTTGACCAGACTGTAACTAAGCTTAGACTTTAACGACAAACAAACAAACTATCTACAAGCACTTTTAAGTTAGTAAAATTTAAATATTTTGTCTAAAATAAAACAAACCAAGCTCGCTAAATCTTAGCTTAAACTTACATGGAAAGCCGTTACGTTTGAATCGTCTTAAATCCAATTACATTGATAATTTTGTTACAACTTATTTCTTTACTTACAACTAGTTTCTAGGGGAAACCATCCCTTTTGGAATCCCAAGTTTTTCCTTAATAAGTGTTCTTCAACATGGAACTCAACTGATAACTCAATCATTCTTTCGTAGTAGTTTCATTGACAATACTTACTAGGCAGTGCCAAATCGTCAATGACTAAATCTATCGAAATTATCTGCTTTTAATATTTTAAGCTCGGAGTCTGAATTTGTGCCTGATTGATGGCAATAAGCTCGCCCCCTATTATATGGGACTTAAACATAACTGGCGAAATATGGGTGTACTGTAGGTACACCTCTGCCCAACCCTTCGGGAAACAAGGCGTGATGTTATGTTGTGTTATGTTAATATTTTAATTTATCGGACAGTAATTTAATAAAATCAGCAGAATATTATGTTGAATTCTTTACAGTGATTTTAAAATCCACACTGACATTCAAATATTTTTTATAAATTTGCATTTATCAAAATACCAGACTGTATTTTTTTTTAGCTGATCAGAAAAAAAATCGTGTTGAATTCATTACAGTAACATTAATTTGCATAATTCAAATAATTTACATTAATCAATTATTTTTGAGAAAAACATTTTTCAAAAATAATTTTCCCTAATAACAAATCAAGTTTTTAATCATATTAAATTAAAAATAGCAGTATTATCTGATGACTTTTTCGACTGATGTTCCGTCGTCGTTTATAGTAATAAAAAATAATGTTAAATCCTACGCTTGAACAAGTTATATCCGCATAGCTGTTACTGTGGTTTGCGTGATCAAAAATAACAGACTGCAGTAAATGAACATTACTGTAAAGAAAGCAGTGAAAACTTGTGTGATTCGATTTGTTGATTTTGCAAAATGGCGGAACGAATTCGGTAACAAATTCGAATTTAGAAAGAAATCATTTGGGTTCAAAGACCTTCACCGCCAAGAATCATTTTCAAAAACGATAGTTTATTTTCTAAATGTCCGTAATAAAGAGAGTTTGTACCTAATAAAATATTTGAACATCGTAATCACATAACTTCAAATGTTCGTGACACCACCTTATAAAATTATAATCTCGTTTTTAGGGTTCCGTAACCAAAGGTGTCAACGGAATCCTATTACTAAACCTCCGCTGTCCGCCCGTCCATTCATGTCTGTCACAAGGCTGTATCTTTTGAACGGTAATAAGTAAGCAATTGAAATTTTCAGAGTGTGTACTACTCTGAGCGCTATAATAACAAATAATAAATAAAAGTTTAAATTAAAGGGAACCCTTCTTGTGCGAGTTCGACTCGCACTTAATTGGTTTTTGAACAGAGTTTTTTATTTTGTTTGAAGTCGTTCACAAGATTAGTTACCGAAAAAATCCATTATTTTCACAAATTATAATACATTGTGCGCTTAAAACATGACTAGACACGTTAATTAGGTATACAAAGCTTGATACCGCCTGCTTTTTTTATTGACAAATATCTATGTTGTACAAAAGTGGCAAAACAGGACTGTATTTGGTACCTCATTAACATTTTTATTACAAGCCGCTAACATGTGAACTTTTGACCTCTAAGTTTTAAGCTGATTTTTCTTACTGTTCGCATCCTGTCTTTAAGATAGTCGATCTCCGAAAACTGGACAATTCGAGGTTAACTTGAAACCTTTTTATGAATTCTAGAATTTTACTTTAAACTACAGAAATGATGGATTTATTTCTTGTTGTCTGATGCCATCAAGTAAATTCAAACGCAGTAGGATCTGACACATGATGTCTTTGAAAACATCCTAATCCTCCAGCATACCTGATTTTTTCAACTTGTTTGTATCGTAAGCACCTGATTCGAAGTACGTCTTCTTTTACAGGTTATATTAACCGCTTTAGCGGCGGTGTGTGGAGCAGGAAAGCTCGACCTGCAGCCAGTATCAGCTAGAACTGCTGAGGGAAGTGCTGGTGCCTCACTAACTTCTTTAGATGGATCTAACCAAGGCTTGCCCACTGGCAGCTTCACGAATGACGTCCAAGGAGTGGTTGTGGACGCAGTCAACCCAGGAACTAGGACGTCTGGCCTTGAACCAACTGGTCTAGGAGGACCAAGAGCCTCATACGGCTCAGCAGACTCCAAAGTTGGAGATGCCGCTTTCGGCGGTTCTGGCTTGGGAAGCGTAGGACCCAATACTAGAATAGCACCTGGATTTGGTTCATTTGTAGAATCAGATGATGCTCAAGGTCATAAAGCTAGCGGGAATAACTTGAAGTTCACCAGTGATGTAGGATTAGATAACTATAGCTACGGATTTGACACTGATAATGGGATATCTGTTGGTGAAAATGGTGAAGCTGCTGACGGTGTGAAAGCTCAGGGTGGATATTCCTACAAGGGAGATGATGGAAAGACATACAGTGTATCGTATACTGCTGATGAAGGAGGCTACAAGCCACAGGGACAGCACCTGCCGACGCCACCACCTATTCCTAATGAGATATTGATATCATTAGAGAAGAATGCCAAGGAAGAAGCTGCAGGCCATGTCGATAATGGTGAGTATTTATTTCATTACTCAAAATAATAATAAAAATATCTTGCATGATTATTAATTCAATTGCGGATGGCAACGCAAAGAATTATCATTACTTCTTATATAAATACTAGCTTCTGCCCGCAACTTCGTTCGCGTCAAATTTCTTGCTCCCCGACCCACCCCGTCGCTCGCCTCACCTGCCCGTGCGAGTACTTTGTATTCGTGACTATTTCCTCTTTGTTCGGCTCCTAAGGGTCTTAGCGTGATACTATATAACTTATAGCCTTCCTCGATAAATGGGCTATCTAAAACTAAAAGAATATTCCAATTCGAATCAGTAGTTCCTGAGATTAGCGCGTTCAACCAAACAAACAAACCAACTCTTCAGTTTTATAATATCACATTATTTTGCTGTGATGCTATTTGAAAACTGCGATAGATCTTAAGATATTCATTGAAATCGAATGATGTAAAGGGCAATTTTGTTTTAAATTATATGGTTGTGATGAATGACGTATTTATTTAGATATGGATTAATATCATGTTTATAAAAACACCTTCGCAAATAATGCATTATTTTAGAACAAATTTGGTTAGCATAAAAAAGGTTATAGTGAGCCAACCTTAAAAGATAGACATGCTGTCGCGGTTTTTTTTTTGAACTTTTAAAGGGGAATAATTCTGTCATACATATTTTTGCGAAACTTTAACCGTTTAGGCAGCGCACGCAGCGGAAGCTCTCAAAAAGAAAAAAAACCCGATTTTGAAACATTCTTCATTGGTGCTCCGCTCCTATTGGTCTCAGTGAATTTTTCAAATCGGACCAGTAGTTCCTGAGATTAGCGCGTTCAAGCAAACAAACAAACTCTTCAGCTTTATTATTAGTGGTATAGATAATAAAATCCCACCAGATTGATTTTGGATCCATAAAATATTTAAACTATAGATGGCTCATCGAATTGATTAATTTTAATTTAATGTCTTAGGTAACCAATCTTAATTTTTTTATTTAGCCACGCCCCTAAAATCAGGAAAGAATTTCATCACGTTTGAATACTGCCTAATCTACTGCTTATTTAAATAACATACCTCGTCATCATTGTCTTTCTGCCCTTGTCCCAAGTTATTTTGGGTCGGCACAACACGGCCTGTTTTTCCATTCTTCCCTGCCAACACAATCAATCCATGTTTTCTTTGGCCTTCCTCTCCATCTCAATCCATCAAAATTTATATTCATCAGTCTTTTAGTCACATGCGTTTCCTCTCTCCTCATCTCATGCTTAGCTTATGACCAAGTCTCACCATGGAATTAACGCTGGCGCCTCTTTTAAATTTCTCCTTAAATATTAACTCATTTTCCTACTATTATCATAGTTATGGCGTTCTATCGCAAAACCCAAAAAAAAGTAAAACTGTATCGAATAAAACTAACAATAACAGTTAACCTAAACTGTATGGTAATATAACATAAATACATAATCTTTATACTCTAAAAGTCGTGACTTGCCAATAAAAGTCCGGTCTAGACTATTACATCTTTAGCTACACGATATCTTGCATAACAGTTCGATTTTGTACCGGCGCGGCATTAGCACCTATTGAAAAATGTGTCTCTATTTAAATTATTTTTTGATTGGAAAATCTTTATTTTGTTTCAAATTAAACACGACAACTAATACTTGTATATAGTAAGTGGTTTTGAATTCAATTTTCATAGATCAAATCTTGCCTCTTGAAAACGAATTTTCAAATTAAAGTACCTAGTTGTTCTCTTACAACATGATCGTTTTAAGAACACTTTTGCAAAGAGTTTATCTGGACTGCCGATGCCGGTGGCTCTGACTATGGACGTTGTCTATAGGTCAATGAAACTGTGTAACATAACATTTTACTGTAAATAGCAACTGCATAATATAAACCTTCCTGTACGGAAATCACTGCGGAAAAAGACTAGAATAGAACATTTAGCATTTTTAACATTGGCATTTTATATTAATTTGATTCACAAAATTGCATAGGAACTAGTGAGTAATTTTTTCCTTACCGCATCATTTAATATTAATCATAAAATAGAGGTTTACGATTATTGCAATTTGAATGGCTGTTTTCCTGATGCAAATTGAGTGTCAGCATTAACATTGCTATTGATAAATTGTAATAAACGATCATAAATTTCTGATGTTCTTTTTAGTCCTAGTTTTTTTAAAATGATGGTTACAGGTACTGTCCAGTACATATGGACTACTAAAACGCGTGTCAAATGAGTCCTCAAAATGTTCACTTCAAATATTAAAGAGACGATTAATCAAACTGTCAATGCAGATGATGCTCACCAAAAAACATTTCATTCACAAATTCGGTAACTTTTCATTCAAACCTTAAAGGCTTTTGTATGCCTTGACAAATGTACCTTTAACACAGGTATCAGACATTGACAAATTGCTAACAACTTTCGTTTTTGTTTACAGGCTCATACGACGCGCAGAAATACAATGATGAAGGCGATTACTCGAGCAATGGCGCGGGTAATAACAATGGCAAACCGACAATAGGCGGCGGAGTTGCAACGTCTGGTGGTTCTTACGTGAGTCAAAGCAGTAACAGACCTACTTCAGGAGTTCTCGTTGGGACATACAGCCCTGGTACAGTTGTAAGCCAGTCGTTACAAGGACACAGTGCTCAAAGCTTTAGTCAAGGTTCCGGTAACGAGCAATCTGCAGGTAGCTCTACTATTGGAGGACAATTTGGACAGGCTGGTTCAAAGCATAGCAATTCTTTAAGTCATGGTAGTAGTTCTGAAGGTACTCTGTCAGATTTTTTTTCGCAGTCAACTGAGAGTAGATTCGGCGTACAATCTACAAAGTCTGAGGGCAATCACGCTCATGCCCAGGCTTCAGTAGGTGGCTCTCCAGTCAGATCACCAAGCATCCATAACGGTGCATCTGCCTACAGTTCAGCGATTACCACAGGATCTGGTAGTGCCAGCGCTTTCGCTTCCAGTGGTCCCTTAATTTCTGGATTTAACAATGATAACTTACCGACATTGAACTCTTTCGGATCAGCTGGCCAGCACACACATGGTTCGAAATATGGATTGGACTCATCAGCTGGTGCATCGTTCCCTGCTCCATCTACAGCTTCGGCATCAGCTTCTGTGTCAGGAAGTCCTGGCTCCCACGCACACAATCACTCACCAAACTTGCCATCAAGTGCCTCTGCGTCTGCTTCCGTATCTGGAAACCAACATACCATAACTAATAATGGGCAATCAAATCAGCAAGTCCCAAACAGATTTGGACAAGGACAGCAAGCTGGAAACTCCGCTACAAATGGCGATTATCTCCCACCTGTAAATAAAATTGAATCAACAGGCAAACCAGGTTTCGATTCATCAGCTGCATCTACAGCTAATGTCCAACCTTTGAGTCAGCACAGTTCACAGTCTCAGTTCGTTAACCACCAGTCATCAAACCAGGCTTCACATTCTTTTGGGTCTTCGCCAACTCCAGCCACTTCCGTGTCATCCACTCATACCGGAGCCGTCGATGCTACTTATGCGTCCAGCACTCAAAAGCCTCTTATTATTCAACAGCAGGGCATTGACAACTCATACTTTTACAAACATCCATCCAAGCCTTTTGTTACCCCATCTGTAAGCCCTGGTAGTCAGTACAGTAAACAGCCAATCGTCCCAATTAGTTCTATATCTCAACAAGGATCGGAAAAGCCCAGTACTGCCACTTCATTGGCCACTGGACAATATCAAGGCACCAGCTCTTCCTCTTACAACGGTGTTACCCAGGCGGCCATTTCTCCGTTCACAACCTCGTCATCGTCTTCCCAATCTAGTCAATTTGGTTCAAAACCGTCAACACAGATTGGCCAATTTGGTCAGCAAACTTCTTCCCAATTTGGATCTACTGAAACTCATTCTGGCCATAAACCAACTGTCCAGAGTCAGACACAGTTTGGCCAATCTGGTCAGCATTTAACTTCTACTCAATTCGGATCAACTGAAACTCATTCTGGGCATAAACCAGTTCTTCAGGGTCAGACACAGTTTGGCCAATCTGTTCAGCAAACTTCTACTCCATTTGTATCTACTGAAACGCATTCTGGCCATAAACCAATTGTCCAGAGTCAGACACAGTTTGGCCAATCTGGTCAACATTTAACTTCTACTCAATTCGGATCTACTCAAACTCACTCTGGCCATAAACCTATTGTCCAGAGTCAGACACAGTTTGGCCAGTCATCGACCAGCCAGACCTCTGATAGCTCTCAGTCACCAACCCAACAATACCAGGGCACTATTTACCAGTACAACAAGCCGACTACGACTCTGCCTGCACAAGGACACAAGGATTCTTCTTCTAGCTTTACCCAAGCGACGTTTTCACAAACAAATTTGCAAGCTAAGCCAGGTCAAATTGAGATTGAGACCGATTCCAGGTTTGGAACTCAGCAAGGAACAGCTCAATTTGGCAGTCAGTCTACCTCCCAGCAGACACAGACAGGTTCTAATGCACCAACGCCTCAATTTGGTCAAAAACCTATCGTTAGCTCTCAAGTAATCGGTTCAAATTATCAGTTTGGCAGTTCTGGATCGCAATTTGGATCAAAGCCACTGACGACTCAAGGTTCCGTTATTTCTTCGAATACTAATACACAAAGTCAAACTTCATTTGGCCAGAAACCCGTTGGTAGCTCACAGGTGACAACGCAATTTGGGTCTTCTGGTTCACAGTTCGGTTCAAAACCACAAACAACTCAAGGTTCCAGTTTCACTTACACTCAAAGCCAAACTTCCCAGTTTGAAAAGAAACCCGTTGCAACTCAAACTAGTTCCCAGTTCGGTCAGAATTCTCAGTCAACCTCTCAAACATCGTTTGGAATAAAACCTGTTTACCAGCAGACACAGTTTGGCCAAACCTCTCAGTTTGAAAAGAAACCCGTCAGTACAACTCAAACTGGCGCTACATCACAACAGACTCAATTTGGATCATCTGGCTTCCAGTTTGGTCAGAATTCTCTATCTACTCAAGGCTCAGGTACGGTTTCAACACCTACTAAACCATCATACGGCCAAAAACCTTTAGGTTCCACCTATCAACAAACTCAGGTCGGATCCGCCGGTTCTCAGTTTGGGTCAAAGCCAACTCAAGCAACTCAAGGATCTAGTTTTTCGTACTCTCAAGCCACAAGCCAGACATCCCAATTTGGCAAGAAACCTGTTAGTTCAACCAACACTGGCGTAACATCACAACAGAACCAATTTGGATCAACTGGTTCCCAGTTTGGTCAAAATTCTCAAACGACTGCCGGTTCAGTTTCAACAACCACTAAACCATCATACGGCCAGAAACCTTTTGGTTCCTCGTATCAACAGACACAGTTTGGGTTATCAGGTTCTCAGTTCGGTTCAAAGCCACAAACCACTCTAGGATCTAGTTCTACTTACTCTCAGGCCTCAAGCCAAACATCTCAGTTTGGAAAGAAACCTGTTAGCATAGGTCAAACTGGTGTAACATCACAACAGACTCAATTTGGATCATCGGGTTCCCAGTTTGGTCAAAATTCTCAGTCCACTTTTGGTTCTGGTTCAGTTTCGACTACCACTAAGCCATCATTCAACCAAAAACCATTGGGTTCGTCTTACCAACAAACGCAGTATGGTTCAGCTGGATCTCAGTTTAGCCAGAATGCTCAGTCTTCTTTGAGCGCTGGTTCAGTTTCAACTACAGCTAAACCGTCATTTGGTTCCTCATATCAACAAACGCAGTTTGGGTCATCAGGTTCTCAATTTGGTTCAAAGCCACAAACAACTCAAGGCTCCAGTATTGCTAACACTCAAAGCCAAACTTCCCAGTTTGGAAAGAAACCCGTTACAACTCAAACTATTTCCCAGTTCGGTCAGAATTCCCAGTCGTCCTATGGTACAGGATTCACATCCCCTACCTCTCAAACGTCGTTTGGAATAAAACCTGTTTACCAGCAGACACAGTTTGGCCAAACCTCTCAGTTTGAAAAGAAACCCGTCAGTACAACTCAAACTGGCGCTACATCACAACAGACTCAATTTGGATCATCTGGCTTCCAGTTCGGTCAGAATTCTCAATCTACTCAAGGTTCAGGTACGGTTTCAATAACTACTAAACCATCATACGGCCAAAAACCTTTAGGTTCCACCTATCAACAAAATCAGTTCGGATCCGCCGGTTCTCAGTTTGGGTCAAAGCCAACTCAAGCAACTCAAGGATCTAGTTTTTCGTACTCTCAAGCCACAAGCCAGACATCCCAATTTGGCAAGAAACCTGTTAGTTCAACCAACACTGGCGTAACATCACAACAGAATCAATTTGGATCAACTGGTTCCCAGTTTGGTCAAAATTCTCAAACGACTGCCGGTTCAGTTTCAACAACCACTAAACCATCATACGGCCAGAAACCTTTAGGTTCCTCGTATCAACAGACACAGTTTGGGTTATCAGGTTCTCAGTTCGGTTCAAAGCCACAAACCACTCTAGGATCTAGTTCTACTTACTCTCAGGCCTCAAACCAAACATCTCAGTTTGGAAAGAAACCTGTTAGCATAAGTCAAACTGGTGTAACATCACAACAGACTCAATTTGGATCATCGGGTTCCCAGTTCGGTCAAAATTCTCAGTCCACTTTTGGTTCTGGTTCAGTTTCGACTACCACTAAGCCACCATTCAACCAAAAACCATTGGGTTCGTCTTACCAACAAACGCAGTATGGTTCAGCTGGATCTCAGTTTAGCCAGAATGCTCAGTCTTCTTTGGGCGCTGGTTCAGTTTCAACTACAGCTAAACCGTCATTCGGTTCCTCATATCAACAAACGCAGTTTGGTTCAAAGCCACAAATAACTCAAGGTTCAAGTTTCACTTACTCCCAAAGCCAAAATTCGCAGTACGGAAAGAAACCTGTTATTGGCATAGCTCAAACTGGCACACAACAGACTCAATTCGGATCAACTGGTACCCAGTTTGCATCAACCGGAACCCAGTATGGTCAGAATTCCCAGCCAAATCAAGCTTCTGGTTTAGCTTTAACGACGTCTAAACCATCTTACGGCCAAAAACCTTTTGGATCTTCGTATCAACAAACACAATCTGGATCAACTGGCGTTGGCTCCCAATTCGGTCAGAATTCCCAGTCAATCCAAGGTGTGGGTTCTACATCCACTACCTCTCAAACATCGTTTGGAATAAAACCCGTTTACCAGCAGGCACAGTTTGGATCAACTGGTTCTCAGTACTCTCAGGGCCAAACATCTCAGTTTGGAAAGAAACCAGTTAGCACAACTCAAACTGTAGTAACAACACAACAGAATCAATTTGGATCATCTGGTTCCCAGATCGGTCAGAATTCTCAATTTGGTTCATCTGGTTCCCAGTTTGGTCAGAATTCTCAATCTACTGTAGGTGCTGGTTTGGCTTTGACTACCGCTAAGCCATCATTCAGCCAAAAACCTTTCGGTTCAACATATCAACAGACACAGTTTGGTTCAAAACCTCAAACAACTCAAGGATCTAGTTTTACCTACTCTCAAGCCACAAGTCAAACATCTCAATTCGGCAAGAAACCTGTTAGCACGACTCAAACTGGCGCAACATCACAACAAACTCAATTTGGATTAACTGGTAACCTGTACGGTCAGAATTCCCAGACAAACCAAGGTTCTGTTGTGGCTGTATCAACTTCTAAACCATTATACGGCCAAAAACCTTTTGGTTCCTCGTATCAACAGACACAGTTTGGATCAAGTGGTTCCCAATTTGGTCAGAATTCTCAGTCATCCCAAGGTTCAGGTTTGGTTTCAACAACACCTAAACCTGTGCTTGGACAAACATCTTTCGGATCCTCTTCTCAACAGACACAGTTTGGTTCACAATTTGGCCAAAAGCCACAATCGACTCAAGGTTCTAGTCTTACTTCGAACACTTACTCTCAAAGCCAAACATCCCAGTTTGGTAAGAAACCTGAAACTTCACAAACTGGTTCAGCATTCCAGCAGAATCAATTTGGATCAACTGGCTCCCAGTTCGGTCAAAAACCGCTTACAACTACAGTTACTGGTGTAACTTCAACTATTGGTCAAGCCTCATTTGGTCAAAAGCCTTCCACCACAGCACAAGGCGGTTCCTTCTACCAACAGTCACAATTTGGATCTACTGGTTCTCAATTCGGTCAAAAACCACAGGCTGCAAGTCAAGGTTCCTCTTACGCAACAAGTACAGGGTCAAAAGGACAGGTCGCGCAAACGTCCCAGTTTGGGGTACTAGGTTCATCCCAGAATGTAGGCTCTCAGAGTACACAATACGGTTCTGCATCTGCCTCTGGCAACAAACTTTCTGGTTCATCATCAGCTTCAGGATCCAGCTTCCAGCAAACTCAGTTTGCCAGCTCTTCTGGAACCCAGTTTGGCCAGACAAACCAAGGAATCGTTTCTCAAGCCCAACCGGTACAGACTACCCAATATGGTATTAAACCTTTTGGCAGCTCGCAAAACACACAGGGATCTACACAATTTGGTTTAACTCCAACTCGATTTGGCGAGTCATCTCAAACGAATGTTCCAACCATAACCACAATTTCACAAACTGTACAACCTACACAGTTTGGTCAAAAGCCTTTCCAAACCCAATTTGGTTCTACAGCTGGACACTTTGGCCAAAAGCCACAGGCACAAGCAAGCGCATTTGCTACCAGCTCGGGCTCTAATGTAGTACCATTTGGCAGTACGCAAACAGTTTCAAAATATCAGCAAAATTCTCAATTCGGTTCGCAAAATCAAGGTGTTGTTATATCTACGCAAAAACCATTAGTTAGTTCCCTGTCACAGACTAACCAACAGTTCCAATACACACAAACTGCCGACAAGTCCGGAAGTCAGCCACAGTTTGGTCAGGCTTCACAATCCAATGTAGGCACTGGACAGATTGGTCAGACCACATTTGGTGCTCAGTCACAAAAACCTTTTAGCTCTCAATCAACTCAAACTACCTACCAACAGACGCAGTATACTCAGAGTCAAAAGCCTCTTGGTAATTCCCAAGGTTCTAGTTTCCAGATTGGTCAATCAACTGGAGACCAACCTACCCAAGGAACCGTTCAAACAACAAGTGTCGCTGGCTACAACTATCTGAAACCGCAACCAGTTATCACCACCCAATATGGAGTCCAAGGAAATGGTCCCCAGGACCAAAAAGTACAGCAAACTCAATCAAACTTTAACTCTGCAGTATCCACCTCGCAGACACCGATAAACGGCCAACCCCTCAAGCCTTTTGGGATCTCATCTTCTCAGGGTACTTTCCAACAAACTCAATCTACTGTGACTTCATCTCAGTTTGGTGCGCAACCAGCTAAACCAACGGAATTCAGCGGTCCGGTTATTCAGACATCTTATAATAAGTTCAGTGGGCAGCCCTTCCAACCTGCAAGTACTGCATTCACGCAAGGTTCTAATGTCCAGAGCCAGTCTTCAGCTGTCTCCACTTCTCAGTTCGGTCTCCAACCGACTCAGCCAGCTGCAATAACACATTTCAGTGGACAGCCGTTCGGATCGTCCTCAACGCATGGATCTAGCTTTGGAAGCCAAACAGTGGTAGGTTCTACACCCGAATATAGTGTCCACCCTTCGCATGGCGTTGTTATAAGTAATCAGAAACCTAGTCACTTTAGTGTTGAGCCCTACAACCCGAGTGTTTTCAGCAGTAGTCAAGCCTTTAGCGTCCCTTCAAGAGTAGGTTCTAGTGAGGGCCTTGTCGTATCTACTGTTCAGGCGCCAATTATACCTGTTCCTGGCTACGAAATAGTTACTTCCAATCATGGAGCTGGTCATGGATTCGTAGGAGTAGGAGAAGAGTTTGGAGGTCCCAGAGATCCTCCTAGGTTCGATGACAAAACTGGATATCATTACTGAACAGTGCCATATAGACTGGATAAAAAATAATGTAAAATGATAAGTGAAGACATAGACGTGAAAATGTGAATGGACTGCAAGAAACTGACGGAACAATTATTTTCTTTAAATAATGACAGATTTAAAATGCTGTCACACCTACTGAGGTTTTTATTGCCTAGGTTTGCAAAATATTTTGACAGTTTTTAGCAGTTCATAGCTTAGTTTTAGAAAACTAGTATTTTTTGTACAAGTAGTGATAAATCGTAATAAAATGAATTAAGAATTCCGCATTTTAAATGTGAAACAAATGTTTTAATAAATTATTAAAATTGTAAATAAGTATTATAAAATATCTTTGTGGTTTAATTTTCATAAAAAACCTCTTCTTACGTAATAAGATCCAATTTGGGCACGCCACGATTGCGGCGGTAAGTCGGGTCTTTGAGGAGTGGCTTGAGAGGCGGCATGGCATCCTCACCTTCCGCCTGACACAGGTCCTCACCGGACATGGCTGTTTCGAGAGGTTCCTGTTTCGGATAGGGCGGGAGGAAACGCCC
This sequence comes from Polymixis lichenea, assembly GCA_949091785.1. Lineage (NCBI taxonomy): Eukaryota > Metazoa > Arthropoda > Insecta > Lepidoptera > Noctuidae > Polymixis > Polymixis lichenea. Next base: position 2,005,496 of record OX420948.1, read on the forward strand.
GGGTGTTTCCATTGCGAAGATCGCCCTGAGGACACGGTGGAGCATACGGTGGAGGTATGCCCGGCTTGGGCGGAGCACCGCCGTGTCCTCATGGAGGTGATCGGCGGCGGCGATCTCTCGCGTCGGACCCTGGTCCAGGCCATGGTACGGAGCGAGAGTGCATGGCTAGCAGTCGCCTCCTTCAGCGAAGCAGTTATGCTCGCAAAGAGGGAGGCGGCGCACGTGAGGGAGATGCAATACATGCACCCTCACAGCCGTGGCCTTCGCAGGAGACGCCCTGGGCGTCGGGAATCCCAGGGCGATTCCCGGCCACCGTAGGCACGGGCTTGCGGACGGCGAGTAATGGGTAGCTCGCTGTCCGGTAAGGACCAAGCCCGAGTAGACGGCGCGTTATGTTCCACGCGCGCCTCAAAGAGATGTCAGCACCAACTGATGGGGCCCACAAGGGCCGATGCCTGCCAGGGGTGCGGGTTGTTCGAAAGAGATACCGCGGCCCCTGGAACACAGGCAAGTGAGGGAACACGGGTGGGTTTTAGTAAGTAAAAGTCTGACACGCCCTCCCGCTAGAGAAGTTATTTGATGATTTCCCACCCAGAAAATAAAATAAAAATAAGATCCATTTATCACGAACTTTATATAAATTTCATAATATAATCACACAATTTCACAGTCACAGTAGGAGCATCGATACGGGTGACAGTAGTTTAACCATTTTAGAATAAAAAAACATTAAGAGCGTTGTCCCTACGCGGGTTGGCAACGGCGCACTTAAGGCGGTTTATCGTGATTATTTCATTAAATACAAATAAAGGTAAACATTTTTTTCTTCCATGCACTACGTCGTTGGTATTTTCAAGGTAGTATGCTATTTTTTTTACAGTTTTTGGTATTTGCTTAGAAGAATCGACATACCGTCAATTATTTTCTATTTGCATTACTTAGTACGATTTCATGTTTTTATGAAAGAGTAAATGTTAAAAATAATTATAAATACAAACGGTCTAGTGCTTGGCTGAAAAAATTGTGTTTTTGTTTGTATTTAATGAAATAATCACGAAAAACTACTATAAATGCGTTGTTGCCAGCTTGCGTGGAATGTACGTTCTTATATAAAAGCCCTCTCCAGAGTCCTTTGAAAGAGATCCGCAGGAAAACCATGGTACAGTCTGGTTACCTTGGTTCTCCACTTGGACATAGCCCGAAAAATTGGCAAACTTAAGTGGCAGAGGGCAGGGCCCATTGCTCGCAGAACAGATGGCCGATGGGGCCGAAAAGTTCTGGAGTGGCGACCGCGTACCGGAAGACATAGAGTTAGAAGGTGGGAGGCCTTCTTCAAGGTGGACCGATGACCTTGTGAAGGCCGCGGGAATCCGCTGGCTGCGGGAAGTACAGAAACTGGTCAAAGTGACGGAACTTGGGGGTGGCCTATGTTCAGCAGTGGACGTCTTTCGGCTGAATTGATAATGATGAGGATGACACCATAAAGGTAGAGGTTTCAATCAAATTGCATTCGCAACTCGAACAAGTGTGTACTCCCGTACTTCCTATGTATTTGTAATTTATGCGATGCCATACCGTTAATCCGATTGCGATAAAATTTTGTCACATTATTGCTAGCACTTGCGCAAAAGCTATGGGCATAAAAAAGATACGCAGACGAAGTCGAGGGCAGAAGTTATTCGTAGGTAATTTATATTTTGCCGCCCGGCTGTGCCAAATCATGCCAAGTGCCAGCGCCAACACGTTTGTAGCATATCGAAAATAGTTTCATTATTTGTACAAAAGAGGTGGTTTCGCTTGCAGTCCTGCAGTCATCATCATATTTTGTCCCATAAAAGACGTAAATTGGTGATCGGAATATGTTGCTGCTAGGTACCTACTCATTTATAAAATTATTTAAAAACATTGTTTAAACAACCATAGAAAAAAAAGGTTATTTTAAATAAATTAGACTTGATTATTAGTTGTAGGCAAACCACTAACCGGTCCGTTTTTATACAAGAATCCCGGATACGTAAATTATGTAAATAATTAATTTAAATGTGGCTGACGTGAACTTTAAATACTAGACTAGATTAACAAGAAGAAGTAACCTATCCACGCTGTGAAATATGAAACGATGACACCTGATTTATTTTGATTCATTTATTAATCTCTTGGAATTTCAATAAATTTTATAACCAACAGGCGAAGTGGTTCTGTGTTTAATACCCGGGTCGGTAACAATGTTCTTGAGGTTTTCCATTACAGCCCATTTTCAATTAGCTCATATCTATTTTAAAATTAATGTGTACATATCATAGGTATACAACTACCAATCCCCTGAAGGGGGCTCGTGGCTAAGTAATAACAACCGCACGGGTCGATTAAAGATTAAGCTTTAACGGGCAGTACGAAATACGTAGTTTTGTTTTTACATAGTTAGAGGTCCCCTACATAACATTTCTGAGCAATTGCACCCCCCCAGATACTCCTATTTACTTTTATGGGGGGTGGCAATATGTTTGCCTATGTCCGCTATTAAATTATAGATAAAAAAAATCATTATTTCAAATTGATTACGCGCCAGATTCAAAATACTGCTTTGGCAAATTTTTTGCCAATGCTCGCGAAAGGGTTAATGGCCGCGCTATTTCGTAGCCGGATTGGTGACCATTCATCCACTACATATCGAGACCCCTCCTTGCTTCAGAGAGCACGTTAAGCCGCTAACCCCGGCTGTCATTTACAGATCCTTGATAGTTATTACGGGTAGTAGAGGCCCAAGAAGTCAGACAACCAGTCTTTCCAAGGGGTATCTTCACACTTGCTAACTGAGTTTTGGTGATTAGATGGACAGTCGCTTTATGTAAAATACTGGTTTCAGCTACATCCAGTTAGACTGGTAGACGACAACAAAATAGTTTGGAAAGGCTAGGCAGATGATACTTATTTTGTTCTCGTTTCGAGCCAACAAATTATGTAATGCATTGATGCCCAAATATGCATACTTCGTACGTCTTACAGAGCATGAGCCCTACACATGGTACGGTAAAAATTGTCTGCAAAATACGACACGTACAGGCTGGCGATAAAATAATTGTTATCATATTCGAACATTCGAGCGTTTTTAGAATAAGCTCTCACATTAATTAGTAGGTTTTTTTTTTGATTGAGTGTCGTGGAAAAAAACGTAATAATTTTAATATGATTGGTGAATTCATTCCGCTACGTCCCGCAACGCACAGGAGTTGGTGGGCCCCATAATGCTCCTATAGTACCTACCTACATAGGCGTGCTAATAAATAAATGTGGACAATTATTACATGTCATAAAACAAAGTCCATCCGCCACGTCTGTGTATCTGAACGGAATAAACTCAAAAACTACTAAAAGGATCTTCATACGGTTTTCATCAATGAACGCAGTGATACACGAGAAAGGTTGAGGTGTATAATTAATTTAAGGTTTTGTTCAAATTGGCTAAATGTTAAAAAAGGGGGTTAAAATATTTTTTTAGAAAATAATTAATATTTTTTAATGAATTATTATTGTAAAATAATGAAATAATAAAAGTAGATTTAATGTAATGAAGTATTACGATGATTGTTTAAGATATTGGAAAAAATCATGTCGACTTGGTACTTTATTGTCTTGCGCCACGTAATCTAATAGAGTTACTTGAAAGCAATCTAATGATGGGTTATTTATCTGACATCCACGCGGGTAAAAGTTAATAAATAATATAACCAGCTTTAAATGAAGATCATGGCCAAAGTTTAAATAATATTAATATGTTCCCCGAGGTTAATAACACCATGTCTTACATTAAGATGCTATCAGCGGGTGATCGATCAGAGCCAACTAATTCAGACAAATTATTACATTTGTGATAAAATCTTGAATTACTGTAAATACCTTTAGGATAATTATGTAGGTATTCATCACTAGATTAAGATAAATAATATGGTTAATTGGAGTATGATCGAAAGTTTTGAACTTTACTGGTAACGTCGGCCACGTCGAGATAATCAAACTAAATATACCTTAGTATTGGCTATGCCACGAGTGTTTGCAGTAATTGTAATGCAATGCAGAAGCAGGCAGCGCGCGAGTCTCTTCACGCGTTGAGGCGATGCTATAGATAGATCCAGCTATAGACGTCCTTCATACAATCACACACTCACAATAACAATGAGCCTATAAAGTTCTCGTTGCTGGGACACTGGCCTCCTATCTGTTAGAGGGAGTGGGCCATCACGCGATCCCAGTGCGGTTTGATGATTTTCAATGGCATTCCATAAATTTGTTCCATAAAACATCTGTAACAAAACTATCGGAGCAGTCATCACAAGATCACAACTGATTGCTTCACGATCCCACCTCACGTCGCGTCGCATGGCCCTTAATTAACTTCACTTACTCTAACGACTTTGTTTCTTAAATACTCATGATGTGTATTTGTTTTGATTTTTGTATTTTTGAACTGTTCTATCGTTCGTGTTTGTTAGTGCGATATTTGAAAATAACATCAATCGATCTACCTAAACTTTTTCCAACTGTATTGAGGTCGGCTTCCAGTCTAAGCCGATGCATCTAAATACTAGTGCTGTACATAGAGCGACTGCCTATCTGACTTCAACATACCAGTTACTGAGTAACACCTCTTGGTAAGACTGGTTGTCAGATAAAACAACATAAGTACATGTATTGTCTTTTACCTGCATATAATGACGGGGTGCACATACTAGAATCTCATTAAAAAATATCTGTTATTTTTCTCACTGGTATTTGCTTTGCGTCCAGCAAAATAAATCCTATATACAGAATTTTATATGAATACATAGGTCAATAGAAGTTTAAAAACCTCCAAACGCTAAAATTATCTTAGGTTAGATACAATTCTTTATCATATTGATGGTAATAGCTTGTATGCTGTTAATAACATGTCTCAATTTACATAAAATACCCAAAGTGAATCTATTAATCTTTTGGAAAAGTATTAACTCTCTACAACATCTTTTTTTTGAATACGATGCAGGATAAACAAAACAGATACAAAAACATATGAAGATCATAAATTAAACAGAGTCGTATCTCTAAAAATACCATTTTCACTAAATTAAGAATTATTATTAGACAGTCGTGATCCCACGGAGGTCAAACTATCATCAAATTGTAGTTACTTTAATTAAACTGTATTGTGTCTGTATGTGTGGGCAGTGTTGATATCGTCAACTGTTAAACTTAGGAGATTAATTGGTCACAATTTTTCAAAATGTGATCAAATTAAGAAATGAAATTGGTGAATTTATACCTAAAATATAGTTATAAACGACATAGTAGTTTGGTTTTTAATGTAGTTAAGATTTTACTGTTTTCGGTGTGGTTTGTTTACTTGCTGCGTCGTATTATAGTATCAGTTGTAATCGCTTTCATTTTGACAGCAGACAAATTTTTCGAAGCAAAGGATATTACTATCTATCAAAATGATTCAGATTGTAATTGTGATGTGGTGCTGTTACGCAATTACGATGCTGATTGAGCTTAGAAAGAAAATTAACTATAATTGAAGCGATACGGTTTTTTGAGTTTGCAATCCAGTCAGCTGCTTCTACATGTCCCACCTTTAGAATTAAAGAGACCTAATGTGAAATTAGCCGTAAGCAAAATAGGTCTCTATATCAAAATCAAAATCAAAATATTTTATTTCACATAAACCTGCAAGGGCACTTATGAATCGTCAGAAGCTAGGTGCACGGTTCCAATTTGTCGCTTCCTATGGAGAAGAGCCGGCAAGAAACTCCACGGTTACTCTTTTAAAAATAATTGGCTTTTATAATGTTTTCAAATTACAGTGATAATAGATATGGGAGGACAATGCAAGCCTGTTAATAAGTACCAGGTACTTAGAGGAATGAAAATAAAGAATATTAAATCGTCTAATCTGTAGATTTATAGACGACGTCTGTAGGCCTACAACGTTCTCTCATTCACAATATGTAAAAGAATCTACATAAGTAAAATCAACCTATTTAAACCAAGTGACATTATTTCCATGAGAATCACTAATAAATACTCGAGATTACCAATGTTGTATAATGTCAAATAATGACGAGAATATGTCAGAAAGTGTAAAAAATTAAAATAATAAAATTAACATTGTAATTTGGGAGCAGTTAATAGACTCTCACATAGTTATGCTTCTAATGAGGTTCCAGGGAAGTCACATGTGAATTAATTAATGCCAAATTTCCTTGTCTTCAACGTAGTCTTTTATCTTATAATATGCTTTTTTGATAAGGACACGTTTGATGTGAGTTTTACACTTTCCATCGCTAAGTTCTGTAACCAACTTTTATAACGGGTACTACTTCACTTGGTGTACATTATTTCATCACCACTGCGCTCAAAACGGTGAATTCGAAGACATGTGGCATCTACCAACCCGCATTGGGCCCGCGTGGTGGAGTACGCTGCAAATCGAGTGAGCGAAATAATCCCGCCGCGTAATTTTTAAGTCCGTGTCAACGTGGACTAAGTTCAAGAATTTTAAGTCCGTATCAACGTTGACTAAGTTCAAGAATTTCCTGTACTTTGTCCTTAATAAACATAAGAAAATAAGTACTCTATTCCCTACTATAGCTACATAATGTACTACTCTATGTTTTCTTATTTTCTTTGTTTTGTTTGTCGTGTTGTCATTCAATAATAAAAACGATATCTAGCTCTATATTTTTTATTAATGAAACCAGTTTTAAGAAGCAATATCAAAAATTAAATCATGCGGTATTTTAGGAATAAACATGTTTTGGAGCATACCTTATATGGCAGAAAATTAAAAAAAAAACCCAGAAGAAGCTTTATAATGACACACACATTCAATGTGTGAATACAGACTATCTATAAGCCACGTTTAAATTCGAAACCAGTCACTAAATGATCTAATTCAGTAGGAATAAACTCGGAGCTCTGTGATGGATATAGCATAATTTTTATTTTTAAAAGGATCAAGAAAACACGTATCTGCTTTTAAAGTTAACTCGCCGGTGGAAATGATTTGACGGGATTTATTGAAAAATCCGTAATAGTCCCGAAAGAAGTTAGCGCATCTAGTGAAGACTGGTTTGTGAGCCAATTTATTTATTTTAGCTTTTTGCTTTAAATATATGTACATACTAATTAAAATATTTTGTCAATGTTGGGAAAAGGTCTTCACTTCTCACCTTCTCCAACCCGCGAAACGAGTCCAATATACACAGTACAAAAGCAAAAATTCACGTCACAGAAATGATTATACAAGTAAACATTATTCAAATAATAATACCTATTATAATATAATAATATTTATGCCTATACTTCTACGTGATCTTGGGGTGTGGCCTGTATAAATTGGTAAATGAAAAAACAAACTCAGAATCAAATTAGCAATAACGACTTGACCGTTTATGTCTTTTCTTGGGCGTTACTAAGGCGGGGCATAATGGGCATTGACTGTGGAGATATTCTTTGTAAAAGTAGTTCGGCATTGAACCCGGTATTGTAGCAGGCGATGTTTAATTTTAATCTCAAGTCATAGATCATGGACCAACTAAGATTTTAATTTCTTTTGAATAAGCGACTCAGATCATTTAGAACAAGTTTTTGTAAAGAAATAAATTACCTTTATTTGCGATAAAACACGACGCAAAGAAAAAAACACAAACAAAAAGAACAAGTTACTATTTTGGAAACCAACCTTTCCCATCCCCTGTCCTTGTCAATGAGACAAGAAAACAGAAAAGGCTAGAAAACGGTCTCCTCCATTCTCCAAATTCTGACTACATGACTTTTTCGACCAATATTTAATAATAAAAACACATACACACACAATAATATCCCAATTCTAAGTTATAAATATTGTTTAATTAAAAATGCATTTGTTATAATCACACGGAAGTTTCAGCCTTAACAAGCTCATGGGAGCAATAAAGGCCTGTCATACTGTTCCAAATACATTCACTTTTTACGACACCTACAAGTAGGGAAGCTCGAAAGGATTGCACGATTTCTCTGTGCCTTTTTAATAACACACGCGTTTTGCACACACGTTTCGTGTTTTTGCACACACTAGAAACTAGATATGCATTTTCGAAGGGAACAACAAAGCGTAACGGAGAAAAAGATTAATCAACTCAGCGTATCGCAGTCCACTTTTGGCCTCTCCCAGGCTTCGCCACAATACCCTGTCTTCCGCCTTCTGCATCCAATCTGCAGACTGGATGCGGAATGATTGCTGGTTGGTCCATCCAGCTGGGGGGCGCCGTCCCAAACTCCGGTTGCCGATACGCGGTCTCTACTTCAGGACTCGTTTCATCCACCGGCAGAATACCAGCATTTTACATAAAGCGACTGCCTATCTGACCTCCACAACCCAGTTACTGGGTAACACAATGCCTTTTGGTGTCTTACCAAAAGGTATCGTGTTAATGGCTTAACGTGCCTTCCGAGGCATGGAAGGGTCTCGATATGTAACGGATGGTCCATGAACTCACCGTGGCAAGCGTAGCTTAACCTTTTATCGACCTGTGTGGCTGTTATTATTTAGCCACGAGCCCCTGGCCATCCCTAACTCTAAAAATATGGGGTCCAATGATTTAAAAAAACAAATGACGTAATATAATTTATAGTTTTTACAGTCATTAGGTTTTGTCAATATATTATTTAAAAGTATTTAGAGTCAGTATACGAATTTGTGAATAGTCGCGAAAGCCCATTAGAATATATTAATAAAAATACAAGTTTTTTTTTACACGTTTCTGTGTATTCTTGAACTTGAACTTAAAAACCACATAAAGGTGCGCACTGACTTGTTCTTAACCGACTGATGTTCAGTTGAGTTGGGTATTGTGTTTTACTTTTCTGTTTTACTAAAAACTTAATCCAAATACATAAGAATGAATTCGTAACTGAATTACTGGAAACCTGAAAAGAATCTGCATATTTATTACTCTTAGATTTTATCCTGATTATATAAAATGTATTTTAACTTAATGTCTGGCTATAGGTGCAATTTACCTAAAATAAATGAATTTATCTTTTTTTATTCAAAACCAAAATCAAGACCTTTAATCAAACTAGGCAGAGAGGCAGCACGCTTAGAACGTAAAAATTACATAAGACAGTCCCCCAACACGCCTGCCCATCACCACTTCCTAGTGCTTTAGCTGAGAAGAAGAAGTGGCGCAACAAACTCCAACATCCAGCATGAACACTACCTAGATCGACCTATATCAGCTATATCTAAGGTTTAAACACAGATGACTTGTGTGGAGATGATGTGTTCTTGAGTGGAGACCGCGAATCGGCAAACGTAAGGTAGGACGCCCTCAGGCTAGGTGGAGTGACGATCTTCGCAGTGTGACTGGTAGCAACTGGATGAGAGTTGCCGAGAATCGAGCTGAATGGCGTGCACTTGGAGAGGCCTATGTCCAGCAGTGGACTACTCTAGGCTGATGATGAATGAATGAAAAAACTTTTTTGTTTGGGGAAACTCTCATTGATACACGCCGTCTACGGAGAATGGAAAATACTCAAAGCTGCAATGGCTCTTTCTTCAAAAGGCCCTTCCAGACATGGCCCTGCATTGTTAGACTCACATTAAATTCAAATAATATATTGTTTGGACTTTAAAAGAGACCATGACCTCTGAGTTTGTTTCGGCTTTTCTTCTCAGGGAACAGCTAGGAAATGCCAGCGCCATCTAGTTTTTAAAATACTGACCAACAAAATAGTGACGTGTAAAAGTGTCTTTTAAGATCTACTTACATAAATAAACATTTCATTTCATTTACTAGCCACTACCATGAGATGGAGACCTAGGAACCTAAATTGTAGTACTTAGTAGTAAGTAACTCTTTGTGTGTTCACAATTACAATGCGGCTGTTTTACACGTACTTTATGTTCGTATCACAGTTTTATTTTATTTGTTCAGTAAATTTTTCTATCAACACTATTTACGGTACTTTTTCTCCATGTGGCAAAGTCATGTAACGCCCTGTTGATACAGCTCTGCCTAATCTGTCATGTCCGATGGATTTTTTTATTTACATTCACAGTTACAAAATTTCGACTTCTCTAAACATATTAAATATTAAAAAGCTTATTTAAAAGAAGCGCACTATGAGTACACACCTTTACAATGACCCTGAACTTATTTGAACTAAACAACAGAACACAATTTGTTGATATTTTTGTTTTAAATATTTCATAACTATATGCAAAGCTATTGATTTCCAATTTATTATGAGAAAACATATTATTCTGAACAATATGTTGTATGTGTATAAAACATATTATTTTGAATAATGACCTAGGCTTAGATCGCGTTTTGAAAACTTAAAAACAAATTTAAATTAACACCAAGTAGCCTATTATTATTAACTTGTTATTATTACCTCCGACATAGCCCGAATAATTGCCAAACTTAAGTGACAGTGGGCAGAGAACATTGCTCGGAGAACAGATGGCCGATGGGGCCGGCAGGTTCTGGAGTGGCAACCGCGTACCGAAAGACGTAGAGTTGGAAGGCCTCCCACATTGTGAACCCGAGTAGGCAGCAAGAATCTGCTGGATGCGGGAAGCACAAGACTGGTCAAAGTTTTGGAACTTGTGGGAACCCTATGTCCAGCAGTGGACGTCTTTCGGCTGAAATGATGATGATGATCATGATAATAGATGATTAATAATAGATCTAATCCTATTCTGTATCATTTTAAATTTCTGTTTTTCTCTCGTCACTGAGTTGTTTATTTATTTATTCGTTATTTGTTGTGAATGATGTAATAATTTTCTATATGCACTGTATGTTTAATAATGCGTTTTGGTGGCACTCATTGCCTATATTTTGTTTTTTAATATGCGGATAATGTGGTGGGCTGCAGTGTTGTTATTCACTCTTATTATTCTTTTTTATGTTAAAATTATATATTGTAGCTGTATTGTCCCTAAATAAAATAAAATAAATTAAGTAAAATGATTATTATTACTTCATACTTTGAATTACTTAATATCTAGCAGTTATTTAATAATTTTGCGTGATAGCCCTGTTTTTTTTTTAGGAAAACGCAGTAGGTATTTTATAAAACCTTTCAAAAAGTAGTATATGGAATTAGAGTTTTCCACAGTTATCTGAATTTTACTCATTGACTTCAAAAGAAGAGCTTCAAAAGTCTCAAAATGCCGAAGGCTACTTAGGCACAATTAGGTAAAATGTAATACGGGCTGTACACGGCTAGGCCGCAGGTGACTAAACTAGACCGTGAAAATGCTCAGTCGCAGGCGATGGCCTGCCGCATGATGGTCGGCATTTTGATGCAAAATGAACTAGTCACCTGCGATTTTTATCGAATTGTGTAGATAAATGGGGTCGCAGTTCGATAGAAATCACAGGTGACTAGTTCATTCGGGTTGTGAAATGATTTATTAAGCGTCCAGAAACACGGCGAAAATGTACCTAGTGTAAATGTCCATAAGTAGTCAAACGCCGACTAAAGGCTCCTACAAACAGACGCGACGCGATAACGCGACTCGACATTTGACACTTGTAGAACAATTTCCATGCAGTTTTCATATAAATTTTTCTACGGGAGTCGCGTCGCGCTTGTTTGAAGAAGCCTTTAAACCTAATTATTTGTACAGGACGTTGTTTTTTAACGGACTTCAAATAACGAGGAAGAGACTCAATAAAGTTGTAGTTCTTTATTTTTTGAGTATTTACTTGAATATAAACCGATTTGAAAAATATTCCTTTGTTTTAAATGATATACATAAAGAACGGTCCCATATCAATTTGGTCAAGTTCTGATTAGAGGTTCTTGAGTTTGACAAAAATAAAATATTTAAAACTTATTGAACTCAGTTGTTTTTTTTTGTACACACAATTATGCCTCCAGCCTGTCAGTTTTTTCACCTTCACTGTGAAACTACTTGGCCTGCTAACAAACGTGCCTTCCTGAAATGACATACTCTCGAAACGTATGCCTGCCTATCACAGGCTCTAAAATTACGAAATCTTCTGATATTTTGGTTGACAAACGAGGCATTAACATTAGGAATAGACAACAAATGATCATAAACTTCTCTTGAAGAGGGAGTGTCGCGTAGATCTATCACACATTGCAGGGTCTTAGACAGTACAAAGTGATAATCAACCATTTTGAAATCTGTCTGCATCGTAATAAATATTTCATACTTCTATAAACTAGGTTAAGAATATTCTTAGATACATTACCGTATCAAATAGTTTTACTAATGATAATCGTCTCCCGAATTTAGTAAGATAGATACAATTATTACCAGTTCTTTCTCTGTAATTATTAGTTTGTGAAATAAATTACAGACATCTAAAACACAGTTTTTTATAGCGGTTGCAATAGAAGTTATCATAATTATTGGTGTAAACAACTGCCAAATATCAATATCTTGCAAAAACCTATCGCCATCAGACCTGCATAACCTAATTATGGGGCAGTACTTAGATTTTCAATTATATTAATGAAGATAATACTCATAAATGTGGATACTGTAGCATAAAAAATTGAAGTGAAAAACACACACTGCTACTAACACGTTTAATTTGGTGAGAAAAATAAAAAATATAAAATGTATAAAAACAACAGACAAAAATATAAAAGGGTGAAAATTGTAGAATAAAATTAGATTTGGGAGGTTGATGCGGAGAGACTTGTAAAACAGAATTTAAAAGAGAGGAAAAAAAGGAAACGTAAATTATTTGGTACACGACCTATCAAGCGATTGCAATCGGTTATGGCAAGGCCTATGTACGCAAAAGTAAGTTTGTTATACGTTATAACATTAAGGGAAACCGGGCGTCTTTAAAGGATTACCTGAAATATTGACTATGTTAATTCTTTAAAAAAAAACAAACAGTAATCTAATACAAAAAAAAACAATATGAAGTAATGATTTTCGATACGCTTTTGAAGTCCGAGAAACCAGACCGGTGGTGGAGCGCGCGGACGGGTAGATAGGAAGGTCTTTCGGGGGTTACGTGGCTGTAGTGGAGCGACGCTTCAACTCTTGAAGCGCGTCACGTGCCGAGCTGCCTCAGGTTTTCAGGGCTGGTGCGCGCCAGGTAGGTCAATGGGTAACCACGCCGATATTAGGCCCGTGGGGAAGACCGAATCTCGGCCTATAGCTTGTCCAATAAATGCAGAAGGAAACACTTATTTGCACTTGGCAACAGCTTAAACTGGTTGGTTTAACCACACAACACAATAACGTTGCTTTTTATAACTTGTCACATTAAAATGAAAATTTTCTTAAACGGAATTCGTGCCGCCGTCAATGGCTCCCAAATCTGTAGTGAGGGTTTTGTCAAGAGAAAACATTCGACAATTTTTTTCGATTCGAATTTTTAAATTTGATCAAAAGCTATGAAGAAAAAATATTTTTTATTGAAAAGGTTGGACTAGAAATCAAAAAGGTTTTTACCGTAGCGGATTTACGCTACAATACCTTGGTGTGCTCGTCCTGCGATGGTTTCGATACCCGGGTAGTACAAGATATTATTGTGTATTTCCATTAGTAACTTCTTAATATCGGCTCAGAGTCTGTATTTAATATAACATAACGAGGGTTAAAAATGCGGACTTCGGGCTACTACTGAGAAATTCCTGATAGTAAAACCCAACAGTCTGGACTTGTGCCCAGGTATTGGCGTGACGGTCAGACCAGTTTATTGCAATTGCTGGTACAACCTAGATGAGGCTGGCACAGGAGCGTGAGGATTGGCTTTGCACAAGGAAAGAGAGGCCTATGTCTAGCGGTGGGTGAAGTTGATTTGCAGATGATTATGATATTGACAATATTGTGTATCGTGAATTTAACAAAGGACCTACTAAAAATAAACACATCTGCCAACCCTTTTGCGGAGTACAGCTGTGATATTATTTACTATACCAAAATATTCGTCTGACATCTAGACTTGTATTATAGGTACACGTCTGTCTTACCCTTTGAAAGGCAAAAGGCTCTCAAATTGTTAGAAATTGACACCCCTCCACAGATGACACAAAGATAGATTGACGGTACGGTTGGCGCAGCGGTTAACCGATTGACTGCTGCGCTGCGTGTCGCGGGCTCGATTCCCGCACGGAACAAATATTGCTATGACCTACAAATAGTTGTTCCGGGTCTGGCTGTTTGTGTATGTGAGTTTAAATGTTTGTAAACGCACCCACACTACAGGAGTAATTCCTAGTGTGGGGCAACGCAAAAAAAACAGATTTTAAGCACGATCCTCACAGTCACAAGCCACGAGCCCATCTGCCGATTACTCACAAGATGGATTGCTTATATTACCGAAACCGCCATAATTATGATGGATACATTTATAATTAATATTTTAGCATCTCTTTTTGCACCACGAAAATAAGTGCTGTCGAAACAGTTTCAGACATATGAGTCAAGGATGATATCTGCATGACATGCTTATATACCTAGTGTAATTGACTTATGGAAGGTTACATTAATATTTGCATTAAATATTATCTTAAATAAATAAGTAATTAAGTTGTATGCATTAGTTTTTAGCGCGGTTTCGGAAGTATCGTTTTTTTGCAGAACATCACGATTTGTGTTTGAAAATGCGTGGGTGCAGTTGAGTTCTAGGTTGCCTGTTATATTTTTAGATCATGATATATTGATGCATAGTTGAAACGGCCAAGCTATGATAGTAGGACCTTTTAAATTGAGACTACAGTATTAACGAAAGAAAGAAAGAAATATTTATTAACTTGGAACTGAAACACGAGCATACAAAATGATGCGTCCACTCGAATAAAAAACTTGAAAACAAAACAGATTTATACTCACAAAAACGGAACAAAAATAGTTGGCAGCTGCACGCTGTGACTGTAACAAGAAGGCTTCCATTCAGCATGATGCTGCGCTATGGGAACCACAGCACAGCGCTGATTTTCAGTGGTCACCCGAAAACGACGTACAAAAACCAAGTTAGGATTAGAGACTATTACAAATTACATACAGATCTAAAAATGAAAAGAGCTAGGACCTATGATGAAAAATATATTGCCCTACACTAGGAATTCCCAAAATCCTGGGAGGTATTCAGTTGTTCAGTCAGACTGACTATATTGAGATATTGTTGGGAAAAGGCTAAGCAGATGATGACTAGGAATTCTCAAGAGTCACTCAAGATATTCTAGAGAGGATCTGGAAAGGAGGCTGTCATTCGATCTTTGACTGTCGATACCCGGTGTCATAACTAAAAGCTGTCGTCGCGCGAGTAATCGATCGTCGCGATTGTATGTATAAATCCAAACGCGTGGTTGGTCGACAGAGGGTGCCTTCCGGGTATCTGAACAAATGAGTGACATAGAGAGCATTGGTGGCCCACCGATAACGGCCCCGTCTTTCGAGTTGTAGGTCGTGGGTACGAACCCAGGCAGGCGCTTTTTTGTATAAATAAATTAATCACCACTGGTCTCAAAACGGTGAAGGAAAACATCGTGAGGAAATTGGCATAGCTTAGAACCAAAAATTCGAGAGATTTGACATCTACCAGCCCCGCATAAACCCCGCGTGGTACGTTACAGCCCAGTTTCTCTCGAAGAGAGGACACCTGTGTCCCAGCAATGGAACCTTATCAAGGCCGATTATGGAGTGACATAATGTCCGCGACGATTGCGTATTCGCGGGAACAAGCTTTTGTAGTTAAGACACGGGGTAGTCAGAAGCCTTAGAGTCTGACAACCAGTCTTAACAGGTGGTATCGTATTACCCAGAAACTGGGTTTTGGAGGTCAGATAGGCAATCAACTCTACTACCGCAATCACTCCCATGCTGCGCCACAACACCCTGTTCTCCGCCTTCCGCATCCAGTCTGTCCCAGCCACCTTTTTAAGGTCGTCGGTCCACCTAGCTGGGGGGCGTCCCACACTACGCTTGCCGTTACCCGGTCTCCACTCCAGGACTCGTCAGCTCCACTGGTCATCGGTCCTTCGACAAACATGGCCAGCCCACTGCCGCTTCAACCTACTTACTCTGCAAGCTATGTCGGTAACTCCATTTCTTTTGCGGATAACTTCGTCGATAGGCAGTCGCTCCATGTCAAATATTGGTTTTCAGCTGTGACCGGATTGCCTAGACTACGACAATGATGTACGGGCTAGAAAGTTTGGCTACTCTGACGTTCACATGGTCTTTTGTGTTTCATTTTTTGCTTTTATTTATTTTCTGAGTCAATGTTTTTGTCCCTAACTCCATTGTAAGTCTCTAAATAAAGCGACCACAAGCAACAATGCAATATGTTGCATTAGGAAGTCTGTCACAATGAGGCCAAGGCACCCCATCTAGATAATAGTTCTTGCATTTATATTCTATTAAATTAATAAACATCATTACAAATTATGTATGATTTTCAAAATAACAGCAACAACAATTCTTATACATATTGTTATAAATATTTATCGACATTCTTGTGAAAACAATTGCGTGTAACAATAGCGAAAGTTAACGATTTTATAATAAAAATTGTGAAATGTTGGTAATACATACAATTGGCTTCTGGTACAATAACAGCCGCAGGGGTCGGTCGATCAGGTTAAGCTACGCTTGCCACGGTTGGTCCGTGGATGGGTGACCACTTTACATACTCAGACCTAAGCACGGAAGGGTCTTGGCATGTAAGATAGTCACCAAAACCATTCGTTACAGATCGAGATCTCTCCGTGCCTCGGAAAGCACAATAAGGAGTTGGTCCCGGCTGTCATTCGTGGATCTTCGACAGTCGTTACGGTTGTCAGAAGCTCGAAAGTTTAGCAATCAGGGGTCGCTCTATGTAAAATACGGGAATAGATAGAAACGGCTAGGTAGTGGATGATGGTTTGATACTTTTCATGTCGCTATTAAGGACACATAACATCAGATTAATGATGAACAAAAACTTATAGAAATCGACCGTCGAAGATGTACATGTACTAGTAAATAGTAAGTAACCCGCTGCACCTGCGTTTCCCAACAATTGGGAAAAGGCTTGGCAGATGATCACTTGATTTAATGATATGCTGTGGCGAAGTTTTGGGCCAACAAAATCTGAATAACTGTCTTGCCGCGTGCTACACAAAAAAGAAGAATGAAGAAAAATGAAGAAAAATCTTTAATTTAGCCCATTGTTCATCACTAATTTATCTCATAACAAATAACAGTATATCCTTGCAGAAATCGGTGGTCCATGTTTATTTGTTTAACTTAATCAGCTATGGTACGTTTTCACGGTTAAATTACTGACATTATATACATATCCTATGTATACAGCTTGAAACCTTGAAATTAACAACGGGTAGTGACTTACTTTTAATTACTGAAAATTAAAAAGTTAACTGAGCCCTAAAGGTGCCATTCGTCGATAGGATCCGGCAACTGGGACTCGAGGTGGCCTTGCACAAGTCCGAGGCCATGTGGTTTCATGGTCTTCGGAATGCGCCACTAACGGGTTCCCAGATAACGGTGGGAGGGGTTCACATCGGCGTCGAGTCGACGATGAAGTACCTAGGACTCGTCCTCGACAGCCGGTGGAACTTCGCGGAGCACTTCCGACGTTTGGCTCCCAGACTGGAGCGGGCCGGGGCTGCCTTGAAGCGGCTCCTGCCCAATCTAGGGGGGCCAAACGCCTCCTGCCGGAGGCTCTACGCGGGGGTCGTGCGGGCCATGGCCCTATACGGGGCGCCGGTGTGGGCGCCCGCATTGAGGCGCCAACCAGCACGCCGGTTGAGGGCGGCCCATAGGGTCATGGCCATCCGGATGATCCGGGGATACCGCACGATCTCCGGTGAGGCGGCGGGCCTCCTTGCCGGATTACCGCCATGGGATCTGGAGGCAAACGTCCTCGCGCTCACTTGGGAGTGGCGCGAGGAGGCCAAACGCCGGGGCGTAACTCCGCTGCCGCGGGAAATCGCGGCACGGCGGACAGAGCTCCGGCAGGATCTCATGGCGACGTGGAAAGTGCGATTGTCGCAACCCAGTGCTGGGCACGCCGCGATTGCGGCGGTAAGTCCCCTCTTTGAGGAGTGGCTTGAGAGGCGGCATGGCGTCCTCACCTTCCGCCTGACACAGGTCCTCACCGGACATGGCTGTTTCGGGAGGTTCCTGTTTCGGATAGGGCGGGAGGAAACGCCCGGGTGTTTCCATTGCGAAGATCGCCCAGAGGACACGGTGGAGCATACGGTGGAGGTCTGCCCAGCTTGGGCGGAGCAACGCCGTGTCCTCGTGGAGGTGATCGGCGGCGGCGATCTCTCGCGTCCGACCCTGGTCCAGGCCATGGTACGGAGCGAGAGGGCATGGCTGGCAGTCGCCTCCTTCAGCGAAGCAGTTATGCTCGCAAAGAGGGAGGCGGCGCACGTGAGGGAGATGCGGTACATGCGCCCTCACAGCCGTGGCCTTCGCAGGAGACGCCCTGGGCGTCGGGAATCCCAGGCTGATTCCCGGCCACCGTAGGCACGGGCTTGCGGACGGCGAGTAATGGGTAGCTCGCTGTCCGGTAAGGACCAAGCCCAGGTCGACGGCGCGTTGTGTTCCACGCGCGCCTCAAAGAGATGTCAGCAGCAACAGAGGGGCCCGCAAGGGCCGATGCCTGCCGGGGGTGCGGGTTGTTCGAAAGAGATACCGCCGCCCCTGGCACACAGGCAACTGAGGGAACACGGGTGGGTTTTAGTCAGTAAAAGTCTGACACGCCCTCCCGCTCCACCCAGAGCGGGAGAAGTTATTTGATGATTTCCCACCCAGAAAAAAAAAAAAAAAAAAAAGCCCTAAAGGTGCCTAACAGTTATGTTGTTAGAAATGATTGGATTTTTCGATAAATAGTGTGTAAGAAATCAGTTAAAATAAGTTTTTTTTTAATACAAATGCACAGACAGATCGCACGCAACCTTATTAAACATGCAAAAAAAATCAAATGTATTATAAATTTTATCATTTACGAGAAATATGTTATTTATTCGTACATTTATTACTACCACACGACCTAATAATAGTTTAATAATAAATCTTTACGACTAACATGGTCTTTTATATAGCAGGACGCTTCATTTATTTACAAAAAATAATTCCTTTATAACGCATAATGGCGTCAAATGAAATCGATTCGTGGAAGTTCATAATATCGATTATGATTAATTTTGAAATAGTTAATTTAAACATTTAATCGATTCCAAAGCTATAAGTTATAAGCGTGTGGATAAGTTTTTTTTGTAGTTTGCAATTCCGTACAGTAGAGCCGTTCGGTAGAGCGACTCATTAGGCGTAAGGCGACGTTCAAACGGCTCAAATAATATCGCCGCGGGATTTTTTCGCGCAGTGGATTTTCAACGCACTCCTATACCACCGAGAGTTGAAAATCGAACATTGTGTTTTTACAACGCACTGCGATACACTCTGTTGGATTGTCAATGCCCGGTTCAAAACCAAGAGTTAAAAATCCAGTTCACGAACAAATTACGCCGCGATATTTATGCGTCCGTGTGAACGTCGGCTTTTTGTCTAAGACATGGGCAGAAGTATTTTTCTGTCTGATGAAAATAACAAACTGTTATTAACTACCCTGTAAATACAGTAAGGGACCTAGGCAACTGAGCATTTCCCGGTTTTAAAAATTTTTATCTAGCCTATAGGGTAATTAAAAAGTTTAAAAAACCCATGACCCAAACAGAAACCTCTAAAGAGTAAAAAAAAAATTTTTTTTTGGCCTTTTATGTTGTAGGTAATATTTTGATCAAAGCATTGTCACGTCGGGGGACAGCTAAGTAATGAAAATACTATCCTTTCTATAATAGCATAGTTACATTCATTATTGCTGGACATCGTCTGTTTGGCGTTTTCATTGGCCATCCCCCGACGTGACAATGCTTTGATCAAAATATTACCTACAACTTAAAATGCCAATGAACATATTTTTTTTACTTTTCAGAGGTTTTTGTTTGGGTCGCGGGTTGTTTAAATTTTAAATTTAACTTTTATTTCCTGCTTTTTAAACTTAATATAGTAATAGTAAACACGCTACGATCGACAAATTATGTCACGCTTAAATCTGCGCAGCTTTACGTATGTTTCCCATAGTGAAGTTTGTTACTAATTTATCCCCATTCCTCGTCCTGATCACCATTTATCTATAACCTATTCATTGAGACCTTTTCAATGAGCCCAAACACGATACGTCTGCTGTTTATTAGTGAGTAACTTGGGTATCCTGGAAATTCCAGGTGATGCTCCAGCATCAGTTCAAGCTTACTTTGTTCGTCTAATATTATTAAAGTAATAGAATATCAAATTTCGACTTGATCAGACCCGTAGAAGATGCTCAAATCCCTTCAACAACCAGAAAAGACCTGATAATGTTTAAACAGCTGAACCGATTTTGATGAAAGATATCTAAGACCCACTCCTAAAAAACCTGCTTTAAAATAAAAATAAAACTGCATCCAAATCGGTTAATCCGTTTAAGAGCTACGGTGCCACAGACACACATAGCGGTCAAACTTATAACACCCCTGTTTTTGCGTCGGGGGTTAAAAACCTGTCGAGCAATTTTGCCCATTTTCCCTTTGACCATTTTCTTTCCCACAGTAATTTTATAAATGTCTACATTTTGAAGAAAACGTGTTGCATTGGCGCTGCCCTGAGTAACATGGCACAAGGACAAGAAGCATAGCAGTTTATTCAGCCTATAATGTTCCCACTGCTGGGACACAAGACACAGGCCTCCTCTCGGTGAGAGGGAGTGGGCCGTTATCTACCATGCGGGCCCAGTGCGGGTTGGTTGGTTACAAATCTTCAAATTTTTGGTTCCCCTCCCTGTTTTGAGAGCAGGAAGCTGATGATAATATTTTGATAAGAGCCTGATGAAGAAGGGATTTTATAGTCTTTACTTTGCTTTGTACCAAGACCTTGGGTGATGTCAATTCCGTTGCACATCACTGATCACAGTAACCTTCTTCAAATAGTCTGAAACGTGATCATCTTTCTTCAGATGGCAATCAAATCAGGCCAAATGTTAGGACAAGATAATTTAGGTAGATAGCTTATTTTGAAATGACCTCGGTATTTTGACATCAATTTGTTGGTAAAAGCATTTATATTTGGCTTGAGTGAAAGGAATGAAATGGATCGCATTTAAATTATGAAACTGCGGTTTGCCAAAATGCTTTAAAAAATGAAGTCATCTTTGATATTTTCAAAAACTTATTACTGTTACTGGCTACTGTTAGGCCACATCATGTAACTGCTGGACAAAAGCCTCTCCCCATGTATTCCAGGTCTTTCGATCCAGAGCTAAAGTAGATCACTGGTCGTGTGTTTTCTCAAGCTCGTCCCGCCATCTTCTACGGAGTCTGCCGCAACGCCTACCAAAAATGGCACAATGCTTTCAGCACGTTTGATTTATTAATGTTTAGAACCTTAACACTGAAAAGAACCCCAAAAACACCTTCAAGTAAATCTTATCTACATAATTATATAAGACTAGCTTCCTTCCGCGGCTTCGCCCACATGGATGTCGGTTATCGCGTAAAAATGCCTATCCTATGTGTTAATATAGGTTATAATCTATCTGTGTGCCAAATTTCATCCAAATCCATTCAGTCGTTTTTGCGTGAAAGAGTAACAAACACCCATACATACAAACTCACAAACTTTCACATTTATAATATTCTTAGGATTATTATACATAGTAGGATTTACACGAATAACGTTTTCATAGGGACAAGTAACTACAACTCGTAGGACACAAATCTCCCCTTTAAAGTATGATTTAATAAGCGAAGTCAATTTCTTCGATATAAATATCTTCTGAATCCAATCACAAATTTCGAAATTCTGTCCATCTACTTAAGGTGCTGACTCACTGACCATTCAAGCAAATAGAACCTACAATTACATTTCGAAGACAATAGACAAAACTATTAACTATTAAACAGTAACACGATCTCAATCACTTATATTACCAAACCGTAGCTTACTGAAGGGTAAGTAGCTAAGCAAATAATCAGAACAATGTAATAGATTGTCAGTCAAACTGATGGATGGCTGGCTTTCCATTTGTCCATGTCGTCTTGACTAATGAGAGCTGAGCTACATATTGACAACTTGATGACGTCATAAAGAATAATATACTACTATATACGTCATCACCTGAAGCTTTTTTTGACATTCCCGAATCAAACATATCTACAATAATTGCCAACGGAAATCTAGCGCTGACTGTACAGAATGTGTGAAAATAAACTACTACAAGGGATAGCGAGGACATCGAGATAGCAGAAACCTTTTGTCTGGCCACCGCTTGGACCTTCTGTGATCACCAATTTGTCTGTCAAACGTAGTGCAGCATATTGTCATTTGCAGACAAAAGAACGAAGCGTAAAGTCTACACGGTATCTTAATGTAAGGTTTTACATACATATCATTAGTACCTCCAACTATCAATTGTTCAGTGTTACAAAATTTCCAAATACCTAAGCCGTAAAAGACCCCTTACTACATAGTTATACAAAACAATACAACAATTATTATAACCTTCTAAAAGTAATTAAACCAGATCACAATCAGGCGACAGGATGCTATAAACATAATCAGGGTTTTGATAACCTAAGTAAAAAATGTATATGCTCACGACGTATCGTGGTCGTGGTGCAAATGACCTGGACTGCCGTGTCGATCAACTTATTGATTTTGACCAAGTACTCGTCACGCGTCGTCTGCGAAATAACTTAGGTTCCGTAGGTAATACATTAACAATGAAGATGTCTTTGGGTATATGATTCCTTAGTAGCCCGTTATTCAAATAATTTGAGTTTTGACAAGTTTTTTAAATTTATATTTTGTGTTTCACGTAAAGCTCTAACCTAATGGTGGCTGAGGTTAGGCCAAAGAAACCAGGGCCGTTCAAATGTTTTTCTTTCTTTTGTTTAGTTCCGTATAATTCTAATTTTTATTCTCAAAGTTTCAGTATTTAGGTTTTTCAATTTTGTTCTTTTCAGAAAGAAAAACCAAAGAATTTGTCGTTAACGCAGCGGATTAAATACTGTTATACTTCATATCAGCCGGAAACGTCCACTGCTGGACATAAGCCTCCCCCAAAGGTTGCCATAATCGCCACGCTTGGCAGGCGGGTTGGCGATCGCAGTATGGTGGTCAAATGCATAGAGAAGGCTGCTGCCCATTCTCTAGTAAGTCTCCTAGTCGCCTTCGACGACACCCATGGGAAGAAATGGGACGGTGCTATTCTTTTACGTACGGCACCACACGGAACCTGTTATACTTAATAAACATTAATGTGAGTATTTAATTAATAAAAATATCAATTAAACAAAAATATCACTGGCGTCCTCCTGGGCGTCTTCAACCATCGCATAAACTGACCTTTATTAATTCTCTTCAGCTAGTAACATTATCCAATAAGTACGCAGATCCAACTGAGTCTTAATTTAGTAGTAGGTACAATTTCTCATGATCCTCTCGATTACACAAACACATAGGCAACCCACAAAAACTAGATAAATGGCGGAAATGTCTCAATGCAGCAAATTGTACATGATTTAAGCAATAATAAGTTATACCATAATTTGCCTTTCGATAGACACATGTGCTTTGTAAGTATTCTATAAGTATCATCTATAATTTGATGTGATAATGCTTTTGGATGGATTTGAAAATTATCAGAGTTTGAACAAAGTTCACGTTATTTTAGGATTTTACCGAAATTAAGTTGATAAATGAATGAATGAACTGTGTTTTTCTTTACTTGCCATTTGTTATACAACGATGGTGTATTGAGATTTCAAATTAAACAAAATTAATGGGTTTCAATAGCTAGTTCAAAGCAGTTTTAGATGTAATTCCTACCTAATATTTTGATTGGTGTGTTTGTTTTGTTTATCAAATAAGTCAACTTAAGATAACATCACGCCTTCTTTCCCCGAAGGGAGAGGCAGAGGTGTATATTGTATGAACATATTAATAGAAAATAAACAGCAGGTTATAGTTACTGTGACTAAAAGTTGCTCAATTATTTATTAACTAGCTATTGCCCGCGGCTCCGCCCACGTGGATGTCGGTTATCGCGTAAAAATGAGCTTATGTCCTTTTCTATATCCCAGGCTATAATCTCTGCAAATTTCATGACGATCGATTCAGTGTTTTAGGCGTAAAAGCGTAACAGACAGAACAAAGTTACTTTTGCATTTATAATATTATAGTAGGGTAGTAGTATTTTTCAATGCTTCATATGGTAAGAATTGCAAAAACAAACTACATTTTGTATGGCTTGAAGTTTTGACAGAAACAGGCAGTCGTACCTTTTAGAGAAAGACTAACTGCGATGGGTTGTAGACGTCAATGATGGATAGGTCCTACGAAGGAATTTGGAATGATAGGTAAGCTTTGTCAATACATATATATTTGCTCACAGCATTATCGGAAATTATCCCACGGGAACGTGTTTCCGGGAGCAAACAAGCCTATATAACTCCTTATAACATCAGCTATCTGACTGTGAAAGCCCTGTCAAAATTGGTCCAGCAATTGGAACAAACAGACAGACAAAAAAAAAAAATATTATTGTTTTGTTTTTTGCTGTAAATACTGGATATACTTTCCTAAGTATTTAGTAAAACGCTGTTATTTTGACATTACAAACAGATAATGCCATTTCATTTATTTGTAGTAGTTGTATTTAACACCATTTCAGCTAAATGTGACAATGAGATGCTATAACTACTTAGATGATAAAAATTATTGCTATACAGAAAACAATAATCTTATTTTTAATACACTGTTTACCACAATACAAATACACTATACACATTTACTATACCTACGCATGCGAAAGTTTCTGTCTGTCTATTTGTCTCGTTTTTGGGGCTAAACCATTGCATGGTTTATGATGGGTGTACAGGTCAATTAAACCCTGAAAACACATGCAACATTACAGGTTACAGTTTTTATGGAAACATCCTAGAGCCATGGGACATGTCTTGCATAATAATAGCAGAAAACATTTTTATAATTTGTGTAATCATTGCTTTGAGTTTGAACTCGAATTTTGTTAATTTCAGACTTTTGGATTCGAAGTAACATGAAATATTTATAGTACCTACAGCTTGCGTCTTGGCAGTTAAGGTGAATCTAGTCGACGTTTTTTCCATACAACATTCATTATCGAACAGTGGAGTGCATTACTCCACTGTTCGTAATGTACATCAAAAATTAAACATAGCATGGTTTTTTCTCATTATTAATATTGTATATACGGAAACAGAATACCAGAATAAAAAGCCATTACGAAGTTAAAAGTCAACTAAGATTTGTTTTTTTTTTTGCTAATTTAACCTAACTTTGGGCGTATTTAAGTTATAAAAGAAGTGTAAATCTCCAAAACCGAGTTGGTATCAACAAAGCTTAATTATCGAAAAAGTCAGTAAACTTTATTAGTCATTGATTTATGCAGTGGTTTTTTCACAAAACCCGATCTTCCGATGGACTTTTATTAATTTTCTACGCGTTTGTTTTACTATAAATGATCCTGCATCTCAGTCATTAGCGTTGTGCATATAGATTAGCGTCTAACTGCTCATCACTGATACTAACTCTGTTCGACACGACACCTGGTGAGACACCACGCGTACTTTTTAGCCAGGCCCACCAGTGAGTTCAAGCCCGTGACTAGATTCCCCTTAAAGGCACAAGACAAGGCGACCTTCGTCTATGAGAAAGACGAAACAGGATTTTTAATGATTGCTGTCCAAGATGGACATGGAATGATTGATGCACATAGAACTTGTACCTACTGGTACGAGTTTGGCTAATGTCCTTTTATTTAGAGCTAATTATGTAATCAGAAGGCGCGGTATGTAAATCATCAGTGGCAAAGATTTTTAAATAAACGGCGATTTAAAACAAAATTTTCTTGTCCTTGGTATTGTAATTATAATCTTTTTATATTCCGTCTGGGTAATGAGTAGTTGACTGGGTCGTCAGAAGCCCGAAAATCTTACCAATGGGTATTGTATTACCCAGTAACTGGGTGAGAGGTTACACTAGGGGAGGGCACTTTATGTATTATACTGGTGCTCAGCTGCATCCGGTAAGACTGGAAGCCGACCCCAACAAAGTCAGGAAAAGGCAGATGATGAGGACTAAAATGTTATACTAATTAACACCTGGTTTCTGCGACGAAACATCAATACAAAATTAAAGTCTCTTAAACGACTTACCTAACATACGGAGTATGGTGTATCAAAAATACCTCCCTAACATTAGCTACTTTAAATTCTGCTGTTATCCCAAAGAAGGGCGCAAAGTTGATCATGATATTTCTTAAAATGAACCCGGATAAGAAACTACCACCAACCGTAAGATACTAATAATCTCGCAATTAAAAATATAATTAAAAATAAACAACGAAGATTAAGTAGTTAGGTACTACAAATACCAACGCATGAAGTACCTTCACCAATTATAAAAATCAGTATGTTAAATGTTTATCAATTGTTTTTTTTTATTAACCGCAATTATATTTAAATACATGACGTGTATGCTATTTTCATAAATTCGTCGATCGAGGCATATGTTATTTTAATTTATTAAATTATAAGGTCCATGGAAAAATTTAAAGGTTTTCAATTTAATAATAGCCCTTAAAGTTTTCTATCCATAAAAGGGTTCTTCATGGTAAAATATTAAGAATTGTTGCTACCTACATTGTCACCAAAAACCGCATAATTTGTTTTCAGTGAGTGAGTAATAATATAGGCAACCTCTGCCTAGCCCTTCGGGGTAAATAGGCGTGAAGGTTTTAGAAACCATTCATCTACTACAAGCTAAACGGCGCATTTCACCAGACATCTCGGAGCCCACTATTATGTACTTAGTACATAGAGTGAGTACGTTAAACTTGTGGTTTTACTTAGTAGACGCTCGAAAAACTCATTTGGCTTTATAGTTAACACATAAAAAAATTATAGTAAGAAAAAGTTAATTTTGCGTCCAATTTTAATGTACATAGTTACAAGCAAAAACGAGTTAATCTCACATAAATTAATCTGTTGTTAATCCCTTTATCGGCACAATATTCTTTCATAAAACAACGACCAGTGAACTCAAATTATGTAGTTCCGGTCTAATTGGTACAAACTTCTTCTAAAAGCTCCACGGATCTCCAATATAAAATAAACAAAGTAAATCCCACCATACATGGGTCCACTCACACAGACACACACGCTTACAATAATTAGAGTATCAGTAATATTGATCGAGTTATTGAGTAAGAACCCACACATACACAAAGGCACTGTGGAATCTTCACTATTAGTACTGTCAAAGGTTAGCTCCGTGCACACAATTTTGAGTAACCTAGCATGGTGAACGAATTAACTTCATATAAATAGGATGCAGTAACTCCGTTATGCACATTCGGTGATCATCCCGTGGTAGCTCAACAGCTTAGAAATGAAGCTGGTAATACATTCAATTAATTAATAATAATTAATAAAACATAATTCGTTATAAATAGTAATATATATAAAAATAATATTTTCGGAATTTAAAAATAACCGTTGATTTTTGTGTGTCAATAATTCGGAATTCAATCAAGTTTTTACATAATAAAAATGGATTGCAGTGAAAGTTTACAATTTACAAAATTCAGGAGTGTGACGGTTGATTGATTAGTTCCTTTTCCAAAGTTAAACTTTAACCCTTCATGTGCCCTCAGTATTCTGTAAACTAGATGAGCGAATCAAGGGCTTCCCTTTCTAACTGTGACTCAATTTAGATTCATGACAAATCAGTGCCTTCAAATTGTCGAAGTTTGTAACCTCACATTATTTCTATTAAGTCTAATTATTTTAATTTCGTTTTTTCAGCTCATCATCCTAACAGTAATAGCGTGCAGCTATGCTGACAAGCTGGACAGGACCTACTTGCCTCCTGCAAGTGCTGGAACTGCTGGAGGAAGCCCAGGATCATTGACTGCACCTGGAGGCGAGCCTGGCTTTGAACTGCCCAAAGGTTCTTCTTCATTTGGCCAGCCTTCAGGTCCAACTGGTTCCGATGGATTTGGTCAGCCCTCGACACCTGGTCAAACTGGATTCGGTCAGCCTGCTTCTCAATACGGTGCTCCCACTGGTGGTGTTGGAAGCCCAGCGCCTGGTCAGGGTCCTTCTGGATTCGGTCAGCCTACCTCCCAATACGGTGCTCCTACTAATGGTGCTGGTTCAGCTCCTGGACAAGGCCCTGCTGGATTTGGTCAGCCTACTTCTCAATATGGTGGTCCTACTGGTGGTACTGGAAGCCCAGCTCCTGGTCAGGGCCCCACTGGATTCGGTCAGACCTCAACTGGTCAGGCTGGCTCTCAATATGTTGCTCCCACTGGCGGTGCTGGCAGCCTAGCGCCCGGCCAGGGACTTGCTGGTTTTGGTCAGTCACCTTTCGGAAGCCAAGGATCTCAAGACGCATCCACCTACTCTGGTCAGCCCCAACCAGAACGCGAACGTGCCTCCATCGACAAGAATGCTGAAATCCTCAGATACGAGAACCAGAACGATGGCGAAACCTTTTCGTACAGCTTCGAGACTTCCAACGGAATTTCTGCTGAAGAATCTGGTGTGGCTACGAACGGTGTGCAAGCTCAGGGTGGTTTCTCTTACACTGGTGATGATGGCCAGCAGTACAGCGTGACTTACACTGCTGATGAGAATGGTTATCAGCCCCAGGGTAGCCATTTGCCGACTCCTCCTCCCATTCCTGAAGAGATTCTAAAGTCTTTGGAAGAAAACGCGAGGGCTGCCGCTGCTGGTACACAAGAAGGTAAGGCTATTAGCTTTTATCATTATTATTATAATTATGATGAAAAATTTGCAATTATTTTGTCGCATTCGTGTGAATTTGTCGGTGTTGTCCTAACAAGCGATGAAGTGATAACTTCAAGTGGTTTGATAACAGAACCGATCTAGTTTTTGTTACAAAAATGTTGTCATACCGACATTTTGCAACTTAGGTGCGTGCAAGAATCGTGTCAGTGGATTTATAACCGAGACCGGAAACAACTATCTGTAGGCCATTTCTTGTTACGTGCGGGAGTCGAACCAATGACCCGCTGAAACACTGCACTAGTTTTTAAAACTGTTGAACTCACAATGATCTAGGTAGTAATATATATTTTACATACGTGACTGGCAATACTAATTCTGAAAACGGCAAAACAATTTTTATTGCTTACGAATTCGTTTTTACGCAGAGACATAATTTACTTTTAAATATTACTGTAACGTCAATACCTTCCAGTTCAGTTATTAAAACAGTGAGTTACAATTGCTAAGCCTGAGGTCCTGGGTTCGGTTCCCAGCATGGGTAAAGTGTTATTGGATTATTCCCTCCTATTTCAGATTTGTGCCTAATTATTGGCAATAGGCTCAACCCTTTATTACAAGAGACTAAAACGTAAATGTCGAATATAATAGAGTTGAGCAATGGTGGCCCAGTAGAATCAGTCTTAACTTACGAGTTATATAGGTCGTGAGTTCGTACCTAGGCTGGCACTATACTTTGTGTTTTCAAATCCATCAACAACCCTCCAAAAACGGTGAAGAAAAACATCGTAAGGAAAAGTGGAAACATTACAGGTTGATCATGAATTACAGGTGCTTAATGTGGGTGTACCGAATAGATCACCTCCCCTGCCTTAAGCTTCGGGGAAAACAGGCGTGAAGTTACGTTATTGTATGAGCTAAATTTCAACAGTTTATTTAGATACCCATGTAGAAGAAGACATTGACTGACATTGACTACTGACACCGTTTTAAAATCTTTACGTTAAGAAACGAATTTAATGACTACTATTAAAATTTTAATAGCGGTAAATCACCTTTGAACTAA
Source organism: Polymixis lichenea (assembly GCA_949091785.1). Classification (NCBI taxonomy): domain Eukaryota; kingdom Metazoa; phylum Arthropoda; class Insecta; order Lepidoptera; family Noctuidae; genus Polymixis; species Polymixis lichenea. The sequence goes on from OX420948.1 coordinate 2,035,425, forward strand.
TATGTTTTTGCTTAATTACTTTTTCTCGAATGTTTGCACGATATTTTCGAGAATAGCCCATGGTGTAATGATTGAGTCAGTTGGCAAGGTCAGCAGTAAGACAGCTAAGGGTGCGTCCAAAAATCAAAATCAAAAGTAGTTTATTCGAACTGGGCTGAGTGAGAGCCAGCTCTTTTTTTACGAGAAAATTACATTAGATAGTCCACCAAAAACGCCCACCCTTCACCTTTTTCTAGTGCCTATGTTTTAAATGTTGTGTATGAAAAGTTTTTCACCCTTGTTAGATGTTGTCTTCAGTTTTTGTAAAATTTTCAGTATATTTGATACCGTATTTTTTATTGAATAATTCTACATTCGTATCTAGAATCATTCAATAATTAATTTTAATTTATTATTTTTCTCAAAGTTTAAAGCTTCAAACTGATTTCAATAACAAAAAAATTGTAACTAAATGTAATCTTTCCAAAATTACTGTTTCAGGTGCCTACAACCCAGATGAAGATTCCAGCCCGAACCCACAACAGTACTACGGAGCCGTTTCCCCATCTTACCAGGCCCAGGGTCAACCCGGATCTCAATCTCCCAATTCCTACCAGGCTGACCAGGGTCCTGCTTCGCAATACGGTGCTCCTGCTCAATCTGTACCTAATGGATCTGGACCTCAAGGCTTCCCAGCTCAACGTGGTCAATCACCTGCTTCTCAATACGGCGCTCCAGCTCAATCTGGACCTACCGCATCTACAGGCCCTCAAGGCTTCGCTGCCCAACGTGGTCAAGAACCTGTCTCACTGTACGGCTCCCCTGCTCAAACTGGACCTGTTTCTTCAGGATCTCAAGGCTTCACAGGTCAACGTGATCAATCACCTGTTTCTCAATATGGCTCTCCAGCTCAAGCTGGTCCTTCTGGCGCAACCGGTCCTACAGGATCAGGTTTCCCAGCGCAACGTGGTCAATCTCCTGCTTCTCAATTCGGTGCCCCTACCTCATCTGGATCTCAGGGTTCTCAAAATGGTGCCCCGGCATCATCTCCATTCGGTCCATCTAGGACAACTGGACCTCAAGGTGGTCGTGACTCAGGATATCAGTACAATACTCCTGGTGTATCTCCTTCTGGGCCTCAGGGCCTCCCGTCTCAGGGTAGTCAAACCCCTGGCAACCAATATGGCGCCCCCTCTGGATCTGCCCGCCCATCTGGACCGCAAGGTTTCCCGTCTCAGGGTAGCCAGACTACTGCATCCCAATATGGATCCCCTGCTGGTTCTGGACTCCAAAGTAACCAAGCTCCGTCTAACCAATACGGTGCCCCTACTTCATCTGGACTTTCCAGGCCATCGGGACCCCAAGGTTTCCCATCTCAGGTTAGTCAATCCCCAGCTAACGAATATGGTGCTCCTACACCCTCAGGATCAGCTAGGCCATCCGGACCTCAAGGTTTCACCTCTCAGGGTAGTCAATCTCCTACCTCTCAATATGGCGCTCCTAGTACTTCTCCTTCTGGTTCCACCAGACCTTCTGGTCCTCAAGGTTTCCCATCTCAACTTTCTGGAATAAACCAAGCCTCTCCGTTTGCTCCTGCTGGATCTTCTGGAAACAAAGGTCCCCGTTATGGAGCTCAGGGACAGGCTACGGGACAAGATGATGGATACCAATATGACAAGCCTCAGTCTCAGTTTGGTAGACCAAGCCAACCTGGACAATTTGGACAGCAGTCCCAGACTCAAGGATCTGCTTTCCCCAGACCAAATGGACAAGGATTGGCTCCATCAGGCCCCACTGGGTTATCAGGACCGAGTGGTTCTCCTGTCTCTTCTAGCCAAGGCCCCGTCTTCGGCAAAGGCCCCACCGGTCCTATTTCTGGACCCTCCGCGATTCCTCAAGGACCTGGATTCCCCGTGTCATCTATTGATCAAGGATACCCTAGAGGCCCAACTGGTTCGCTCTCTGGCAATGGCCCAACTGGATCAGCACTAGGTCTCATTGGCCAGGGTTCTCCATTCAGGCCAAGTAGCACAGTTGGACAATACACCCCATCAGGCCCATCTGGTTCATCTGGTCCCACCAATACTGGCTTCCCTAGACCTAGTGGCTCAGTTGGACCTACCTCAGGACCTGCTCAGGGATCTTTTGGACGTCAGCCTTCCGGACTCAGCTCTGGCATGTCTGACTCTGGTTATGAGTACAACCGCCCTGGATCGCCAGGGTCTAAGGCAGGACCATCTCAGGGTTCCCAAGCTGGATTCGGTCCTTCTGGACAGAACAGACCGGGACAAACTGGCACTCAGTCTGGTTTTGGACCTGTTGGCCAAGACAGGCCTGGTCAGCTAGGCCCTCAGTCTGGTTTCGGTCCTACGGGACAGGACAAACCCGGCCAGATCTTCGGTGGACCCCGCCAGCCCCCGAGCTTCAGCCCCGAGGAAGGATACAAATACTAAAACCAAGGATAGATTAATTTATTTATAATTAAGTTTCAAGCAAATAGATAAAATGTAAAAAAAATAAACTACGCAGTACGCTTATAAAAGTATTTTGTACATATTTATACGAAATGTATAGAATCTAATGTGGAGTCACTATGTGATTGAAATGTAAATGTAAATTAAATAAATGATGCAAAGCTAAACAGCTTTTATTACATTTAAGAAACAACGTGTTTTAATGAAGAAATCCTTAATTTAGACAAACACTTTTTATGATCGAAAAAATGTTTCATTATTTTTTAATCATGAGTTTTATAAACGATACTGGTAATTAAGTTCAATACTGTTTTTGATAGCCGTATCATAATAATATCTATCAAAGTAATATCTATTGATTTGATAAAGTCATTTGAAAACCAATTAAGCTTTATTACGCTGATTATTACAGTAACTTTTCGTGAAATAAACATTGCAAGTTACCCTGAAGTAAATGGGACTGCAGTTGGTAAAACCTCATAACACCACTGATCATCGATCACTATAATTCTATACTTAAAATTACATATGTTTAATAAAAATAAATCGAGCGCACCTTAGTACATTGCATACCACATCGGTTGCGCGTGTTCCGTGTTTGTTTACATTTTAGATGTGTTCAATTTATTAGCGACTAGGAGCGCTCCGCAGTTTTACCCGCGTAGTACCCGTTCCCGTAGAAACATGGGGATAAAATATAGCCTATGTTAATCAGTGATAATGTAGCTTTCTAACGGCAAAATAATTTTTGAAAACCGTCCAATAGTTTTTAAGTTTATTCGTTACATACAAAAATACAAATCTTTCCTCTTTATAATTTTAGTGTAGATTACCCTACACTTTTGGACTATTTTGTGTGTTGTAATTTTTTATTTTTTATTCCTTACCAAAACTGTACGTTATATCAAATTAATGTTTTTAAATTATGTAAATATTTCTCACGTAAGAGAAATTTCTTACACGGGAAATAAAGATATCTCTAACCCTAATTCTCACCTGCCAGGGGTGCGGGTTGTTCGAAAGAGATACCGCGGCCCCTGGCACACAGACAACTGGGAACACGGGTGGGTTTTAGTCAGTAAAAGTCTGACACGCCCTCCCGCTCCGCCCAGAGCGGGAGAAGTTATTTGATGATTTCCCACCCAAAAAAAAACCCTAATTCTCACTCTTCCCAGAACCCAGTCTGAAACTGAATATTTTCGTAAGATAATTAATCAATTGACAATCCGTTTTTTTTGAGGATATTTATTTATTTTAAACATTAAAATGCTGATATAAAATTATTACAAAGAATCATCTGCGCAGCCTATTCCCAACTGTATTGGGGTCGTATCTCAGAGTGACCGGATGCATCTGAATAACAGTAGTTTACATTGACTGCATATCTAATACACAAAACCCTTAGTAAGACTAATACAATTATTACACAACTAATAATTATTTATACTATTACTAAATATAAAAACAAAATGACCATTTAATATGATAATGTTGATGTTTTTCATCGACGACACACAACCCTATTCAGATTTAGTCTTCTGGGTTGTTTCTTCTTTTAAAAGTAAATAGGTACTACATGCTTCACAAAAAAAAAAACATTGATATTGAAAACATACAGTCTTGGTAGACAGAACAGAACAGGCTTTCCAGTTTTATAATATTATCTAATTAAGATTTTATTATGTTTCTTGAATACGGTTTATAAGGTTTTAACACAGAGGGAGGGAGAGAAGTTTTGAGTCCTTCACTTCTATCTCAATTTTCATTTTACAAAAGAGGGCAATCCGCGCAATTTATAAAATGGAGGACTCGCGAGTCTCTTAGAAACAAATTCAACGAAATTGATATACTAACTCTGCCTTCTTTTTATATACTAGAAAATATCTTGTATATTCGCAAAAACTTAGGTCTTTTCAAAAAAAGATGCGAATTCCATAATCTAAATACACGTAGTAAAGATGAAATTGTGATTCAAAAATTTAGATCAACTAAAACTAGCAAGTCAGTTCTAATAAACAGTATCCGCTTCTATAACAAGTTGCCAAAATCGGTTACAGAATTTAGCGATGGAAAGTTTAAAACTCACATCAAACGTGTCCTTATCAAAAAAGCATATTATAAGGTAAAAGACTACGTTGAAGACAGGGAAGTTTGGCATTAATTCCTACTGCACAAGTGGCTTCCCTGGTACCTCATTGACAGCATAATTATGTGAAAGTCTATTAACTGCTCCCAAATTACAATGATAATTCTTATTCTTTTTATTTTTTTACAATGTCTGATATATTCTCGTCATTATTTGACATTATACATCAATTAATCTAACATCAACTATTTATTAGTGATTGTCACGGAAATCATGGCACTTGGTTTAAATAAGTTCATTTTATTTAAGTAAATACTTTTACATAATTGTGATAGAGAGAACGTTGTAGACCTTGCCGACTGTAGATTTTTAGACGATTTTATTTTCTTTATTTTCATTCCTCTAAGTACCTGGTACTTATTGACAGGCCTGCACTGGCCTCCCATACCTATTATCACTGTAATTTGAAAACATTGTAAAAGCCAATTATTTTTAAAAGAGTAACCGTGGATGTTCTTGCCGGCTCTTCTCCATAGGAAACGACAAATTGGAACCGTGCACCTAGCTTCTGACGTTTCATAAGTGCCCTTGCAGGTTTATGTGAAATAAAATATTTTGGTTTGTTTTGATTCTATTACTCAAACGTGAAAAAATATGTCAGTTACAAGTTAGGTATTGTAGTTTATGCATTTCTTAAACCGTGATTCGTCTCCAACGAAAAAAAAAACAACTGATTCTTAGTTACAGAAAAACAAACACATAAAAGAAATTACATGGTCCTAAACGAGCAGTTATCTCACACGTGAACTCGACCTATCAACAGTACTGAAGCCAAAATAATTTATTTACCAACCAGCTTTTGTCAGCGGCTTCGCCCGCGCGGAGGTCGGAGATTGTCCCACGAGAACGTATTACCAGGATAAAAAATGTCCCATGTGTTAATCCTGGTTTTAAACTATCTGTGTCCAAAATTTCATCCGAATCTTTTTGCGTGTTTGAGTAACAAACATTCAAACATCTAAACATACAAACTTTCGTATTTATACGATTTGTAAGATATTTACACGAAGGATTTACAACCTAACACTGATCGCAATACAGTTATTTTTAGTTTGTAAATCCTTCGTGTCGTGTGTATCGTCTGATATGAAAAGTATTCTTGATCCTACTGCAGTACAGGTACCAACTACACCGAGTTGTTTTGTTGCTGAATTGTGACGGACATTAAATTCAGATAAACAGCATTTCGATGTAGTCACTTGGTACCTGTACTGTAAATTCAGTTTGATACTATCAAAATGTACCGAAAAGACATTATGGACTCTTTGACATTTATAAAACGAATGTAAGGAATGTTATGGTATAAATTCTGAATCGTACTAACTTTTGTTTGCTGTACATAATCAAAGGCATAACTTACAATTGTATCATGGTTTTAAAGGTTTTTTATGTATTATTTCAACATCATTCCAAAGACCATAACCTCAAACATTCCCATTAACAACTACAACTAAAACGAATGTAATAAAAGGTTCATAAATTATTCTGAATTGTTACTTTTATTTCCACACAGTATCATCTTTAAAAATCATAGACCATTTAAAAACCCTAAAATCTATAACATCAAATAGTTACAACTAAAGTAAAACGCAATAACGTAACGTTAGAAAAACCAGCCAGGTGTGAGCCGAACTCGCAAACGAAGGGTTCCGGTATATAGCTCACTGTCCGATTATCACAAAGTCCGGGTCGACGGCGCGTTGTGTTCCACGCGCGCCTCAAAGATATGTCAGCAGTAACTAATGGGGCCCCCAAGGGCCGATGCCTGCCAGAGGTGCGGGTTGTTCGAAAGAGATACCGCCGCCCCTGGCACACAGGCAACTGAGGGAACACGGGTGGGTTTTAGTCAGTAAAAGTCTGACACGCCCTCTCATTCCACCCAAAACGGGAGAAGTTTTTACTTTATTTTAGTTTTTTAGACTGCCTCGTTGTTCTACTGGTTACTAGCGCCACTGCTGAAAATGAGGGCTTGGATTTGATTCCCGGGTAGGGCAAACATTTATTGGGTTTTTCTATCTGGAATTTCTCAGTAGCAGCCCGGAGTCTTGATTTGCGCCCGATTGATGTCAATAGGTGAGCCTATCAATGATGTCAATACCTGCCCTCTATTACATGGAACTTAAACATAACTGACAAAATGCAAAATGTGGGTATACCATAGGTACTCATCTGTCCAAACCGTAGGTGAAACACAAACAAGGCGTGATATTATACTATTTTATTTTTATTATTTGTTGTTAAAGCAGCAATAGTAATACACACTTTATGAAAATTTCAACTGTCTAGCTATTATTCATGAGATACCGCCCGGTGACAGACAGACGGTCGAATGGATGAATACACGGACGGACTGATGGATTGACTGACAGACGCAGAGCGCAGGCTTAGTAAGATAGGGTCCCGTTGGTACCCTTTAGGTACGGAACCCTAAAACCGATAACCAGCCTCGGTAATTGGTAGTAAAGTAAATTAAAGTAAAATAATGTGTGAACCGAACATCAACGAGTTACATTACTGTTGCGTCACTAGTGCGGTAAAGTCGTGTGAAGATGTTGCACTGTAGTGCGGGCGGCGAGGCGTGGCATGTGATTACTATTTTATTTATGAGTTCTAAATGGGAGATGTATGGGATGTGGATTTAGATGAAGTGGGTTGTAATTAGATTGATATTTATGAAGGTTTTGATCATTTGATTTATGGGTAGGTCGTGTTGTGCCGGAGGTTAAGTGGACCAGATTATTAAGCACCAGGTTGGAAGATGAGTAGACCAGTACAATAGCGTCGTTCTAAATCTAAAAAATAAATGATGTAGGTAACTTAATGTCACGGAATATCCGGGTTGTTTCTTGTAAAATTCTATTCAATGCAGATCAAAATTTTAGCATAGCACATTCCGCCTATAACGTTCTCATTACTGGGACACAGGCCTCAACTCGGTGAGATGGCCGTAATTCATCACGCGGGCCCAGTGCGAGTTGGTAGATATCACATGTCTTCGAATTTTTGTATCTTGGACATGCCGGTTTCCTCACGATGTTTTCCTTCACCGTTTTGAGAACATTAGTGATGTAATAATTTCCACAAAGCAGTTCACCTGTTTAGGTATGAAGTCACAGCCGCTGCCCCTTGGCCACCACTGCTCTTAACGTTTAATTAACGTTCGTAATTTATAGGGACGTAAAGAAAATGTAATTATGAAAATGAAGTTTGTCATCGCACGTTACACACTTGGCGAATGAATGTAGAACTCATTCGCCAAGCAAATGGAACTTTGTACACACGGCTACACATCAAGCTATACATTTCCAGTTTACCCTGATCTCGCACTGTACGGAAATCCTATACAATGCGAGATCAGCTTATACTGGAAATGTATAGTTTGATGTGTAGCCGTGTGTACCAGCCGGGTGTCCCAAAACACCTTTACATTGCTTATATCTTTATCTATCTATTAATTTTCTGTAATCATAATAATACTGCCTCGTTGGTCTAGTGGTCGCAAGCGCTACTTCTGAGTATGAGGTCCTGGGTTTGATTCCCAGGTCGGGCAAAGTGTTATTGGGCTTTTCCATCTGGAATATCTCAGTAGCAGCGCGGATTCTGGATTTTTACCCGGAAGATGGCCGAAGTCTCGCCCCTATTTTATGGGACTTAAGCATAACTGGATAAATGGGGGTGTACAATAGGTAAATCTCTGCCCAAACCTTCGGGTAAAACAAAACGTCATGTTATAATTCTTATGTTATATTAATGTAGCACAAATCAACATTGAAACACCAAAGTTAGCCACCATAACGTAGGAAATAATAATAAAAAAACAGGCCAATTCGCAGCGTCAAGACTATATAGTTAAAACTTAAAAGGTAATTGTGCAAAGGCGTTCTAATAACAGTGATCACGCTATCGAGTGTGACGTTGATTGCACAGATATGGGCTTAGTGCCTCCATACACGAACCAACATTTTTTAATTCAACTTTATCTTAACTAAAGTTCGTATATTATTTATTACTGGACAAAATGTTTCATACTATAGATATAATTACAAAAAAATAATCTTAAAAATTATTAACTGGTTTGTGCAGGTTTTTAATTGGTGGATGGGCCTGCTCTGAACTTCGATCACGCCTGATTGAAAGCGATTTTAAATTAAAATTAAAAATTCTTTATTTTATCTTCCACAAATAAAACAAGTAAAAACGTAATACAAACAATTAAAAGGAACTGAACTTAGACTTAGGACATTATTATTTTAGTAATTTAACTTAAAGGCAAATATATTTTAACTGTGGGAGACTGGCGCTTAAACTAAGCCGAAGCCTGTATTTTAGGACACCAGGACCTCACCAAGAAGCTTATACAGAGATGGAAAAATATCAATATTAAGTGCAAAGAACACATGTCACAATTTGGTGTTGGCATTGCAACTTTATGAGACTACACAGATGAGTGTGTTCTCGTAATCAATAAACTCAGTAGATACAGATGGATGAAGTCTGAGTGATGCCAGAAGATGCCTGTTCACTCTAGCTTTAAAGGCAGATGGGTTAGATGTGGAAGGGAACACAAATAAACGAAAGTTCAGTTAATTAGAAAATACCGCCTGTGTGAGACTAATAAATAAGTTATTTTATCAACCTATATAATCTTTCTTTAGTTATTTTCACACGTCATATTAAAGATAACATTATGCAAGAAAATTTACCGCTAACCTTGACATGACCACTTTGCAATTAATTTTCAATTTCGTACGCATAGTCGTTACATTTTAAGACTTCACAAGGAAGAGCACACTATATGGCCACTCGACTGATGTCAATTATTTTAACATCACGTTACATTAGCATGTCGGTAACGCGAACCCGTAAATTTTACCCCTACCAAAAACCGCTCAACGCGGCTAAAAAAGTTTTCACTTCAAAAATTCAAATAAAAATGGTTGTTGTGTTAGCTCGTGTACCGACACACTTACAAGCTAACCCGTTCATCACACGTTGTTCTCCAAATGACGATAATAATACAATCATGAACATAAACTTGTGCTTTATGCTCTGAACATGGTATTGTGAAGCTTTTAATATTGTTAATAGCGTATATCTGTGTGTGTGGCGTGATAGGTTCAATTGGGTCTTCGTAGGGTTGAACGCAGTAGAGGAATAAATTATAGGATTCGTAGGTACATCAGGCGCTGGCAAAGATGGAAAGCATGTTTTGAAATATCTTCTACAGCGTTAAAACCCCCTGCTTTTAAAAATATGGCGCAATGACTTCCTTTTTTTCTGTTAATCTGTCTCGCTGCTGGGCAAACCATATTTTTCTTTGTTTTTTTCTGGTGTGCCTTCTCTGTCTCATCGGTTAGGAACAAGTCTAAATCATCACCCCAGCATTTCTTAGGCCTCGACGGAAAAATTGCTGGCCGTGAAAAGCCATTGGGAAGCCTTTGCGCGTCAGCAGAGAATCAGGAAATAATTCGAAAAATTCTGGAGCACCACAGACAGCCGATAGTGAATTTCAAGTTACCTACATGTACATGGTTTGACCAGTGACCGTAGACACAGTAGAGCAGTGGCGACGACTTACGAGTTTGTGACGTGAGTTCAAACACAGGCAGGTACTTTACTTTGTGTATTTAATTTCATTACAATTACTCTCAAAACGGTGAAGAAAAACATTGTGAGATAACCAGCATGTCTTAGAACAAAAAATTGCAAAACATGTGTCATCCATCAACCCGTACAGGACCTGCTTGGTAACCAATAGCGCACTCCCTTTCATAAAGAGGACGCCTGTGTCTCAGCTGTGAGAACATTCTATGCTGATTGTGATAAACATAGTTTGTATTCATTTATTCAGCGGGAAGAAACAACTGACAGACCTTTTGTGTAATCTTATCAATCCACTCTCTCATCTGGAAAGTCTACCCTTTGGTAAAATCAAAATTAAAAAGTGCTTGAACTAACAAAGTAATAACCGTCTGAATATCGTCTTACAAACGTTCTACAACTGACACGTGCATCTCAGTGTGATGTCTATTTATCTGGCGAGATGAAGTCATAAGCGACCATTAAGAAACGATGCCCCCTGGGCGGAGGCATCCGTCACTCATGCTGCAATATGGACCTCGGTATTATATCTTATACATAAAACATTCTTAAATTCATTCACTGACAGGTAACGCACTGCCTAAGCCGCTGTCTTATAGTATCTGTTTATTACTGATACTATACTTACACTTGTTTTTTATTCATCCACATCATCATTGTTTTATTATCCTTTTACGACTTTCTTACATTATTATATTTCTCTCTTTGTTCTCTGTGCTAACGCTCTGCGAATCGGTCTTAAACGATTCGTCTATATAGAATTACTTGATTTTACATTAGAATTTTCTATATTTTTACATAATAATATTCTTGTTATGACATTTAAGTCAAACACGTCAAACTGATGTCTACTTATTCTTTTAATTGTCTATGCAGTCTATTCAAGGAAGGTTGCATTAAGATTGTACTTACTAAAAATAATTTTATATCGTTTTGGATAGCCTAAATTTGTTTTTTTTTTATGGAACTACGTTGTCTACTAAATAAGGAAATTCTAAATTATTATAATAAGATTCTTAAACGCACTCTCGGATTATATGAAGGACGTTTTATACGTCTTGGCCGACTAGACTGGCAAATGAGAGTAGATATGGCTGAAAAAAAAAGAAAAAGAGGAAGGAATTTGGAATGAAAGGAAAGAAAAAGCAGCGAGAGCGGGTCAGAGAAAAGAAAAAGGAGAAAAATGAAGAAAAAAGGGTGAGACCGAGCTGAAGGCCGCGTTTATACTGCTGGCTCGTGCGCGGTATTTCGTCCCGGGCATGAATGGAACAGTTATTGAAACTATTCCTAAGCAAGCTTGTGTGACTGCTACTACAACTCCAAGAAGTGTTTCAGGAGTGAAAGTCAAAGATAGGCATGTCAAGGAATTGGACTGCGATTATTACCAATAAATACATAGAGTGCAAAGGGATAGGTAGACACGACAGTCTAGAACCATGAAATTTAACACAAGAGTTCTTTAAGTAATGGAGATCAGCGTTTAAGAGTTTTGAAAATTTATATTATACTAGGTTTTGTCAGCGTGTAGGTCGAAAATTATCTCATAGGAACGTATTACCGGGATCAAAGGATACGTTGTTGTGTTAATCCAGGTTGTAAACTATCTGTGTACTAAATTTCACACAAATCCGTTCAGCGTGACCGAGTAACAAACATCCAAACTTTCATATTTACAATATTAGTAGGGCCTAATCAGTCGTGCAGTCATGCACGATGACCCAACGGTCGGTCGGTAAACCGGGAGACCACCCAAAGGTGTTCTCCCGGTTTATTATATGGCCTGAGCTATCGATGTTGTAAAAGCTTTTGTGTAGCTTTATTAGGTTCACTTTTGTACACTAGGCCTTTTTTAATGCTGTGTAATATTGTTGTTGAGATGAGATTAAACGACGTATGGGCATCACAAAAACAGCGATGGACAAGATGCGGAAAATATGGAGGAATAGAAACATAACTAAAGCCACGAAGACCAAGCTCGTGAGGACACTTATATTCCCCATATTTCTTTACGCTTCAGCTGCGTAGGACCTTGCGAGATGTGGAAAGGCAGAAAATAGATGCTCTTGAAATGTGGTGCTGGAGAAGAATGCTTGGGGTTTCGTGGACCGAGTTTCGTACGAACGTCTCGATACTTCAAGAACTCGGTATCAGGCAGCGTCTGTTTTCGATAGTACAATCTCGCATCCTGCAACGCCTTGTCGTCTAAGGAAAAGTACAAGGCACTAGACCGCGCGGAAAGTCACCCACACGTTGGACTGACCAGATCAAGTCTGCCATTGGAGGTTCAGTTAGCAAATGCAGCAGGATGACCTCTAGCAGGCAGCGGTGGAGAAACGTCGTGAAGTGCATCATATCTGCCCCTTCCAATACTGCTACGAGTACCTAACGATCACGACCGCTCTGTCAAGAGCGTACCGGATAAGAAGAGGAATGTGGCCCCGTGCTGCTGTTATGACATGGCTACAAGCCCCTTTCTTTTAAATAACTTTAATCTGAATAATAAATATAAATCTTCTACAACTGGTACGCTTCTTGTCAGTGTGATGTCTATTTATCTAGTAAGATGAAGCCATAACGCCCCCTGGGCGTCGAAACATCCGTCACTCATGCTGCCGATGCTGCAATATGGACCTATCACGTTTAGCTGTGGGGGTTCGCTGTGACTCAGTCAGCTTCTGCTTTCGATAAATATGGAAATAATTTAACAAATCTATAGTGTAAGTAGGTCGAAAAGGGTCGTCACATAAAATAATGTTAATTTGAAAGGTATTGCATTGCGTCTATGTCATTTTGTATTGTCCGATGGTTTTTTAGGGTTATTATGGTACTAAGCCCCCGCTGTCCGTTCATCCGTCCGTCTGTCTGTCAGCGTGTCTCAGGAACCGGAATAGACAGACTCGATATGGTTGACATTTTAATAGATTGTGTATTTCTAATGCCTCTATAACAACTCATAATAATAATCAAATAAAAGAAAAAAAAATAAGTTGAAATTTAAGGTAGACCCCCTTTGATTTTTACATGCTTTATATTAGCTTCACTTGTATGTTTGTATGTTTGTTTGTATGTAACCGACTCCTTTAGACGCTATTTTGACCCACTTTAAACGGTCAGATTTCATTTAAACTTTGTAGACTTATCGAAGACCTATGACAATTCAATAATAAAAAAAAATTAGAAAAAAACACGCTTTTGTAGTTAGCAAAACTAAAAAATAGAAAATAAATAATAGTTTAAAAAAACTAAAAAATTACGCTTTAAAAACCAAATTAAAAAGTAGAAAATAATTTAATTCTAATAAAAAGCATGGGGTGCTTGATATTAATTGATTATAAAAATACCTCAAAAAGCACCCCACACTTTTTAATAGAATTAAATTATTTTCTACTTTTAGTTTGGTTTTTAAAGCGTGTTTTTTTAGTTTTTTTTAACTATTATTTATTAAGGTGATTGTTTTAAAATACAAGATCATAAACATATTTGGATCGGAACCCTTGTGCGAGTCCAACTCGCACGTAGCCGGCGTTTAGTCATTTACCTACTCTATTCAACAAATCATACCAATCGCTCGCCTAGTTTTTATATCTCCACTATTACTATTAAACAATTCGATCTATAGGTGATTAATTACCTATTGATCAAATTTATAAATTTGTGGGATTACTCGTTTGGCTCCATATTTAAGAGTAAAGTCCTTCCTATTGTTTTCGTAAGTGTCATAAGTTCACAAAATCCTAAATAATTAAAAAATATTTTAAACTAAAGGACTACTGATGCGCCTTCCAAAAGTATTGTAAATTTAGAAAATTTTGCAGAAATGACATATTGCCCACCCAGTTATGGTTGTGGAGGTCAGATAGGCAGTCAGTCCATATTGCTTAATATGAATATGTAACTAGCCACATATGTCAGGATTGTAGAAGTCAGACATCAGTTTAAGCCCTATTTTTAACCGACTTCAAAAAAAGGAGGAGGTTCTCAATTCGTCTGTATGTTTTTTTTATTTATTATTTATTTATTTATTTAACCATTTATGTACACACATATATAAACAGACAAGAAGATTAGAACAGAAAAATAGGTACAGAGGTGATGCTTATTTCTAAAGAAATCTCTTCCAGCATACCTGCGATAGGAGAGAAGATAAAGAGATGTAGACAGCGTGTGAAAGGGTAAATAAGAAAATAAACTACATTGATTTACGATCAAAAACAATAATACACTAGACAAATTAAACAACTAATATGGGAATATACTTACATACATAATTACAAACATACATACATACATATTTCTAAAATAAATATCACTAAAATGTTAATAATAATAATGTAAATAAAATAATATATACACAACTATGACGATGTGGACAGATAGTGTTCCTTCTTTTTTATGTTTGTTACCTCAGAACTTTCGACTGGGTGAACCGATTTTGATGATTCTTTTTTTTATTTGAAAGGGATGGGACTACACGGAAAGCACAAGCTTTCCGTGTAGTCCCATTTCAATTTCATATAGATCTGATGATGCGTTTCGGAGACAGACAACGGAACTCTTCAAAAAATAACAGTAAATAAACCGCGATTGCTGCTATCGCATAAATATGCATTGTTTTGACACCGACGATGATGAAATTTCGAATTAGTGGGGTAGGTACGATAACTAAAAAGTGAAAAATATTTTTTTTTTCCAAAAAAACAACCGACTTCCGAAAAAACACTACAAAGTGAAAAATAACTTTAATTTCGGAAGGCGGTGACAATTTTTTTAATACATATCCAAAGTGACCGCTTTCCGAAATTAAAGTTATTTTTGACTTTTTAGTGTTTTTTCGGAAGTCGGTTGTTTTTTTTGGAAAAAGTTTTTTACTAGCCTACTTATTTCCACGACTAAGAAAATTCTTTCGGATATTTTTCGTTCCTAACTATAAATAATTTAATTTATCTTACTCTCGAATCGATTCTAGATAGAAATCTCAATTCTAAGTTATCAGACACATGCTAATTTTAAATCAAATCATTATGTTTTAAATCTAGATCCTCTACTTAAGTTCGTTTATGGAACTTTCATATTCTGAATGACATTATTAACAAGCATAAACAATCTCAAAGACAATAAGGGTATACAGATTTATGTCACGATGCGGGAATTGAACCAGTGACCATGATCTCTGAAAACGGATACAGTGAAGTTTCTAATGAGGTCGACACGCATCGCTGTTGATTTGAATTGATAAAGCTTTGTGCTTACACAGTCAATGGATAAGGGATAGTAATTAATCATTTACTTACAGAGCTTGTTATTATTTCTTTCAGGTTTCATTCAGAATTCACCTTCGTTTCGTCACGATGTATATTAGTATAAATTATATTATATTATGAAAAGTAAGATATATAATGCCGAGGTGTATTAGTCATCGAGCTTGATAAATAGTGAAAAGTTTCATAATATCTAATAAGACATTATGAAATAAGACAATTTTAAGACATTGCTAAAAATATGGCACCTGGACATGAGCTGCCTTGGCTTACCTGGAAGTTTTTCAATAGAATCCAGAACCAGGTTGGCCAGGGCAAAGAAAACCCTCTGAAATGGAGATTCACAGATGACTCCGGAATAGGAGTGAAAATGTGGCGCAATCCCACACTAATTGGAACTCTTAATATTGTTACCAGCGTGTCTTGTTGTCTGCTCGTTAAAGGAATTGAAGGTGCCAAACACGTAAGGAAATTCTGGGTCCACTCCATTTAGATTGCCATCAAAGAGCTAAGGTTAAGTCCTTCATCATTCATCATCGATCACAATCTGCCTAGCCTTTTCCCAACTGTGTTGGGATCAACCTGATGCACATGAATCACCAGTTTCTTTTTTACATGAAACGACTGCTTCCACAACCCAGTTACTGAGTAAAACGATACCTCTTGGTAAGGCCGGTTTTCAGAATGTCGGGCTTCTGACAATCCGTAACGATTGTCAAAGATCCGCGAATGATAGCCTGCACCAACAGCTTAACGTGCTTCCCGAAGCGTGGAGGGAACTTGGTATTTAAATATGGCCATCCAAGAACTGACCACGGCAAGCGTAGCTTTACTTGGTAAGTCGACCCGTTCTGCTGTTTTTAAGCTAAGGACAAGATAAGACAATGCAAAAACTGTAATTACAACTGCGACCACTATGCAGCCAATTACGAATGATTTATCTCTTAAAAGATTGCATCTGTAAAACAGCTTCACTAATGAATTTAATTGAATTCAACGCAAAAGTTGAACTAAATTAACCTTTAAGACAACTCGATCCAAAAATCTAAATATTTCGTAAAAGCCAATTACTTTGTACGGGTTCACTTGTATCATGTATTTAAATATTGCTTTGAAACGATGTTAGTTTATTATTTAGTTTATAATATTTGGCAAAAGTTAATTAATCACGATTTGGACCACTATCGCCGTGATCATCGGAAGCCGATCCATATTGTAAGGTCATATGGGATTAGGGTGACCATGCAGTTATTTTAAATAATTTGAAACTAAATAAAGACGAAGTGTCTCAACTCTCAATAAAAAAAAGCTTTTTTTTCCGAAAAAAATGCATGTTGACAGTGCTGTTCAGAATAACCTAATCAATATTACATGTAATTTTTTGGTGATAACATTCGAATGCATTTTTACGCCACATAAATGATCACTCGTCAAAGTCAATGTTCAACAGATTAATATTTACCGTCGTAATTCGATTAATAACATTGAACTGTTAATACATGTGTGATAATTATATATATTTTTTAAATTAAATAGTAAATAGTCAATGAAACAATTAACATTCTTATTCATTGTTATGTAATTACATCGTAATTTTAGTAACTACAAGTTATTTTGGAAAATTAATTTATTCCAATCTTTATTTAAACTTTCGAACTTGCCCCATATAAATAACAATTATTATTGCCCTCTAACACGTAAAAAATAGTGTCAAGTATGAATTTACTGAATTATCTCAACAATTATTAAATAACAGTAAAACCTTTAGCATCCCATTATATTATTATAATGACTTAACATTACGCGAATTCAAGTTCAATCGTTGATTTATTCAAACTATTTACGTACAAAGTTTGTCGTAAAAATTAGAATACGGACAGAATAATTAATAATAATACATTGATGCTGTAAATTGAAATGTAATATTTGAAAACCAATGTTATTTACTCCAAGTAGCCCTTTATTATTTAGGACTACAAACGTTGTATCTACTTTCGTTTAAGGACGATACTCGTGCGGCTGTTATTGCTCATTCAAAATATTATTTTTGAATGAGCTATAACAGCCGCATTAGTCAATCGATCAAGCTTTGCTACGGTTGGTCCGTGGATGGGTAATTATCTGTACATACCAAGACTCCGGTGCCTTGGAAAGTCAGTAACTATCCCATGGAAACGTGCTACCGGGACCAAAAATGCCTAAATTACTCCTACCACCAATGAAACTCCCGTCAAAATCGGTCCAGCTGTTTCGAAGATTACCCGGGACAAACAGGTATCATCATCATATCAGCTGAAAGGCGTCCACTGCTGGACATAAGCCTCCCCCATAAGGGAGGGGATTTGCTTAATCGCCACTCTTGGCAGGCGGGTTGGCGATCATAGTACGATGCGAAAACGCATAGAGAACGCTGCTGCCCATTCTCTAGTAAGTCCTTAAGTCGCCTTCTACGACACCCACGGGAAGAAATAGGATGATACTCTTCTTTTACGTCCGGCACCATACGAAAATATAAAATAGACAGATAGACAAAAATTAAAAAAACATGTTCTTTTTTGTTAGACGTACCGTATGAACTTTCTTATGCATTTAGTAAAAAGCTTGTTATTTTGAAATGACAAACGGACACAGCCAAAATGTATTATGTTCATGTGAACATACATAAATAAGCCTTTTCTCAACTTTTCACCTGGAAATTTAAATTGGACATTGTAAAACACTTTGAAAGCTTGGTCAACCTACAAGAGAAGCTCGCGTTGGAATTTGTAAGCGGGCAAGGTCGAAAATTGATGCTCGATCGAGACTAAGTGTCCGTATGTACGGTAATACGACCATTCAAATAGGATTTGTATGCCAAGCGTGGTATGTAAGACGGGACCAAGATATGTTTTGATTTCCACGAAATTTGGAATTAATTGATAGATTAGGAATATTTTCGTGCTTTCGTATAATTTATTTGCATACGAGATATATATTTATGGCAAAGATTGTGGGTTAATGCTGTGTATTCATTTAGTTGGTAAGCTTTTATTTATATAAAACGTGAAGCAAAAACTATGTACCTCTTTTAACGAAAATTACACGTACGAAGGCGTATGAAATTTGGCATTATTTGGCATGGCAATTAAAGTTTAAATGGAGAAGGAGTGCAGACAGCTACTAATTTTATACAATAATGCATAAGTAATTTTAAAATTAATTATGGGTATTTCAATCACTGGGCGACCACTAAAAAAAAATTATAAGATATTCTCAAGAAAAGTTCGAACGTGTTAACGTTTTTGAAAATGTTTTATAAAACAAAAGCTTTGAATATGGTGAATAATAAACGAGAATAACTTCCAGGAAAGCAAAAGATCCAGCAGAAAATTCATAGTTATCCACAACAGAAAATAAATGTTGAGAGAAAACAAACTATGGAAAATATTACGAGCCGAACATCAAATGAAAAGTATGGCACCAAAAATAGTTTTTTTCTTTATGTTTAAAAATCTTTTTTTTAAGTATTTCATTGTCGTCAAAAAATCATAATATTTTTTTTCAACCAAATAAAATCGAAAGCATAATACTGGCTTAACGAGACGGCTTGCATAAAGCCATCCACGACAATTAGACGCGTCCATCCTCGGGCACAACATAATATCGCGATTTTGAAACATCGGCCACGACTTGAGATGAAGTAGATCGACCTACACCCAACTATATATACTGGACTGATACTTTAAGGTTATCAGTTGCATCCACAGCTTTTGGGTAGCAAGTTCATTGTAACAATAGAATAAAAACAACAAAAATGAAATTGGTAAGCGTGAATGAGCTTCTTGAATCAACTTCAAAAAATTCAAAATCATTTTCATAAAATCATAAAAAGAGATATTGTTGACATTACCTATTTATATTCTTTCTTCTATTATATTATATATTCTTTTTAAAATCCCCAAATATCTTACCCTAATTTCTAACGTATTCCCATCTATTAATTTTGACCATTATATTTTTCAGTTCATCGTTCTAGCTGCCGTCACCATGGCTCAGGCCGACAAACTGGACAGGATCTACCTCCCACCCAACGCGCAATCCTCTGCAGGATCTTCCTTCCTCGAGACTCCTCGCCAGTCCAACGGTTTCCAAGACCAGACCGGCGCTTTCTCTAACAATGGATTCTCCAACCCCAATGCTTACAACCAGAATGGTGCTTACTCAGGCTTCGAAGCTCGTCCTGAGCGCGCTCAGGCCGCCTATGAGAGGAACGCTGCCATCCTTCGTCAGGACAACTCCAACGATGGAGAGACTTACGCGTATGCTTATGAGACTGAGAACGGTATCTACGGCGAGGAGAACGGCGTGGCAACCAATGGAGTGCAGGCTCAGGGCGGGTATTCCTACACTGGTGATGATGGCAAGGTCTACTCTGTGAGGTAAGAATTAATTTAATTTTTTTTTAAATGAAATAATGACTGTGGGACTCGTAACTGCGTTTGATTATTTGTCATCATATTTATTCAGGTACACAGCTGACGAGAACGGTTTCCAGCCCCAAGGTGATCACCTCCCCACTCCTCCTCCTGTCCCCGAAGAGATCCTGAAGGCTCTGGAACAGAACGCCCGTGATGAGGCTGCTGGTATTTTTGATGATGGTATGTATTTAAAATTTCTTTAAATTCTGTGATCATAGTGTAATGTTTATTTAATTATTTATTTAACTAGATGTAATTGCTTAGTGATATATTTTTTCCATTCTTCAGGTTCATATAGCGAAGGCAAATACGACAGCAACAGCCAACAACAGAACTACAACAACAACGCTCAATCCAACAACTACAACGCTCAATCCAACTACAACAACGCTCAAGCCAACTATAACAACGCTGACTCAGTGGTCACCAACAACGCTCTTCTCCGCAATGATGCTTCTGGAAGCGATAGCTCTATAGCTGGTGTTCAAAAAGCGTACCTCCCTCCCTTCGCTCAGCGCAACAACCAGGGTGTTGCCGAGCGACCCACCTTCAATACCAATGCTTTTGCCCGCAACGACGCTTCTGAAAGTGGTAGCTCGGTGGCTGGTGTACAGAAAGCGTACCTCCCTCCCGTCTCTCAGAGGAGACAATCCTCCTTCAACGCTAGAAACGGCTACCAATATTAGAGACTGTTGATAATTATTCTTGTTAAACGACTTATTAAATAATGTATTTATAACCCGAACTATTTTGTTTCTTTTACTCGTTGATGATGTTATTAATGAGGTTTTGCCAAAAGATAAATACCATCTTGCGGCATGTGTGGAGCAGAATTGAATTAACAACTACTAATTACTTGAACAGAGAAAACTGAAACTTAATGATAAGTGAAATAAAGGAGATATAAGTGGACTTAATGACGAACAAGGGTTGCGGACACGAAGTATACAATACTTCATCATGGGAAATTAATAGATCCATGAAATTGAAGAATCTTCACCTGAAAATGGTGGGCGCTGAAATTCATTTTGACAGATTTGCTTGTACATGTACAGCGGTAAAAAAATCTTTAAGTAGCTAAGTTCCATGTTACTGCTTGAACATAGTAATGAAGAAGATAATCTCGGTAAACAAAACAAATACATTCGTAAACGACATGAAACTGAAATCAATGAAATGAGCTAAAGGTAGGGTATATTTTGTGTCTGCAGTTATCAGAATCAAAGCGACTGATTGATTAACCAAAACTCAACCAACAAATTCAACACACAAAGCACAAATCCAGACTCCTGGCATTTTCAAACCTACAAACAAATCAACAAAGATATTCGTTTGTTCGTGTCTTTGGAAATGCCCGGAGTCTGGAGATAACAATGGAGATAACAAGCACACTCCGCAAAACTGTTTTCAGCAGTTCTGGAAAAGTTTTTCGCATACTGGGACAACTTAGGGATAGCAGTCTATGGAGCCAGATGGACCATCTTATATTATCTTTGCAGAGTCAATAACTGCCGAGTCGCTAGGGAATGAAAGCGAGTTAGATGAACACACTATGAATACCGGCAAACCAAACTTTTAACCATAGTTGGTTAAAAGTTTGGTCTGCCATAGACAATAAATCATGGTAAATAACAAAATCATCGACTACCAAGATGAGAGTACATAGGACAGATAATATCAAAGATGTACCAGAGCGATAAAGACTGACGAGTAGCAAATGCATGCTGAAATAGAAAGGGAAACTATTCGATTCATGCGTGCTACTGGTCCTAATATATGGATATCACACTTGGGCTTTAATAAAGGCATAAGCCAACAAACTAGCTGTATGTCTACGTGCTATGGAAAGAAGTATGATGGGAATAAAAAAATTCCGGATTAAAAACTAAGAAATTGGACGGGTAACGACGGCGGCTGACGGATGAAAGCCAGAAAAATTAAATGGAAGTGGACTGTTCACACGCTCAGTGGCACAGACAAATTGAGCAAAAGGAAAACAGTCTGGTACCCGAGAAATGGAAAATGATAGAGAAAGGCAGAGGAAACGCTGGACCCATGAGCTGGAAACGACAGGAGATGAAATATGGACTCGATTAGTAGTCGATAGGGAAAAGTGGAAAGAAATGGAGGAGACCTTCGCCAATGGGCACACAGATCAAGATAGCAGCAGATTGCAGATTGGGAGATTTTTTACCTTTATGTATAATTTCGTTAATTTTATTGTAGTAGCCTGAGTTTCAAATGGTCTGAATAAATGGCTTTTATTATTGTTGGCAACAGGCTCGACTCTTATTACATGGGACAGACTTAAAAACGTAAATAACTTTGCACAAAAATTCTATAACTTTAATAAATTTGAGAATGCGATGAAGGATAATACAATGTGGGTGAACTTGGCAGATCATTTCCCAGCAGAGCAAAATATAATGAAAGTTCTATTCGCATGAGGATGAGTTCTGGAGTTCCTTATACTTAAAAAAAATAGTTCAGGCATTTTTGCCTGAAAAACGGTCGAATGAAAATATGCTCTGCGAACTTCTGTTAGCAGATCATTTTTCCAAAATTACAATTTTAAAACTGAAAGATTAGGAACTATGGAACTCACTACTGTGTGCCTAACACAGTAGTGAGTTCCATAGTTCCTAATACTTTTCTGGAACAGTTCTGCCGACCTAAGTTATGAATTAAAAAAAAAAAAAAAATGTTACCCGCTACAAGAAAAAGAAAATCATTTTGTTAAAAGAGGCGCCTGGTAAATTTGTAGCTTTTCATAGATTTTATGGCCTAAGCCAAGACCCCCGGGCACAGAAAAAAACTAAATAAACGCAGTTGTCTCTGAAAATTATCAGCAGACCCTTACGAAAAAGTAAGATTACAAGAAATCTAGATTTCATTGAGTGATTAAGTTGCTATGATAAAAAAAGTTTGACTACAACTGAGGAGCTAAAACTCCACGTTTCATGTTGCAACTATAAAAGAACTATACTAAGACAGGCAAAAGTAACCCAGAACTCTGACTCTGGTATCTGCTGATACCAGAGTCAGAGTATGGGTAAAGATCTAAGATAGTTAAAACCTGGATTTTAATCAGTGGTTTAGAAAGATGGATCAATAAAAAAATTTAATAGCACTCAGGAGCAGGAACTCCACGGCTTCTTCTGCACCATGGAAATACCTATCCAAAAACATGCTAACAAATCCCAGAACTCTGACTTAGGATTTTAGATCAGATATATAGAACGATGGATAAAAAAAAATTGTGTAGCACTCAGAAGCAGGAACTTCACGGTTTCTGATGCCACATCTAGCACTGACCGCCAGCACTAGCCACCAGCATGCCATCACGGGCCTGCCGCACTAGCCGCCAGCACTAGCCGCCAGCACTAGCCACCAGCACTAGCCGCCAGCACTAGCCGCCAGCACTAGCTGCCGGCACTGGCGCGAGCACCTGCCGCCAGCACTGGCCCGAGCATCTGCCGCCAGCACTGGCCCGAGCACCTGCCGCCATCACTGGCCCGTGCACTAGCCACCAGCACTAGCCGCCAGCACTAGCCGCCAGCACTAGCCACCAGCACTGGCCCGAGCACTTGCCGCCAGCACTGGCCCGCAGAACTAGCCGCCAGCACTGGCCCGCAGCACTAGGCACCAGCATAGGCCACCAGCACTTGCCACCAGTACTGGCCCGCAGCACTAGTAAACTTAGGATTTCAGATCAGAGATATAGAAAGATGGATCCCTAGCCGCCAGCACGGCAGCACTAGCCACCAGCATGCCATCACGGGCCTGCCGCACTAGCCACCAGCACTGGCCCGAGCACTTGCCGCCAGCGCTGGCCCGAGCACTTGCCGCCAGCGCTGGCCCGAGCACTTGCCGCCAGCACTGGCGCGAACACCTGCCGCCAGCACTGGCGCGAGCACCTGCCGTCAGCACTGGCCCGCAGCACTAGCAAACTTAGGATTTTAGATCAGAGGTATAGAAAGATGGATCAAAAATAAATTGTGTATTACTCAGAAGTGGGAACTCCACGTTTTCTTATGCACCATTAAAAGACCTATCCAAAAACATGCTAACAAATCCCAAAACTCTGACTCAGTTATCAGCAGAGCATGGGTAAAGGTTTAAGAGGATAAAACTTAGGATTTTAGATTAGAGATATAGAAAGATGGATTTAAAAAAAAATATGTAGCACTCAGAAGCAGGAACTTCACGGTTTCTGATGCAACATCTAGCACTGGCCGCCAACAATAGCCGCCAGCACTAGCCGCCAGCATAAGCCACCAGCACTAGCCACCAGCATAGGCCGCCAGCACTAGCCGCCAGCATAGGCTGCCAGCACAGGCCGCCAGCACAGGCCGCCAGCAGTGGCCCACAGCACTAGCCACCAGCACCGGCCCGAGCACTTGCCGCCAGCAAGACGCCGCCGCCGCGCGCTTGCCTCGGAGTCAAAGTTACATCCTATCTTACTTATAAGCAAATAAATGATTTCTATTATTTTTAGTTAATCCCTCAAGTTGGTTAATTTCTGTCAATGGTTCGTTGTTCAAATTTTAAGCTAATTCGGACAGTAATTGTTCATGTGCCGGCAGGTGCACCTTGTACATAAAAT
Organism: Polymixis lichenea; assembly: GCA_949091785.1. NCBI lineage: Eukaryota > Metazoa > Arthropoda > Insecta > Lepidoptera > Noctuidae > Polymixis > Polymixis lichenea. The sequence goes on from OX420948.1 coordinate 2,059,946, forward strand.
GGTTTTGCTAAGGGCTTCCTTAGTGTGCTTGCATTGGTGCAGAAAAGGTCAATCCCTTCTATACAACAAATTTCGTTAAAACTGCGACTGGCTCTATGAAAGTATGCATTACGCCTATAATTAGTGTTTGAACTACTGTGTGTGAGTGGGTACTTGTAGAAGTGGTCGCTGTCGCAGCCCCATTTGATTAGTGCGTATCATTAATTTTGAAAAAGTTCAGGACAGTTTTTTTTGGATGGGAAATCATCTAATGACTTCTCCCGCTCTGGGTGGAGTGGGAGGGCGTGTCAGACTTTTACTAACTACAACCCACCCGTGTTCCCTCAGTTGCCTATGTGCCAGGGGCCGCGGTATCTCTTTCGAACAACCCGCACCCGTGGCAGGCATCGGCCCTTGCGGACCCCATCAATTGGTGCTAACATCTCTTTGAGGCGCGCGTGGAACACAACGCGCCGTCGATCCGCGCTTGGTCCTTACCGGACAGCGAACTACCCATTACTGCCGTCCGCAAGCCCGCGCCTACGGTGGCTGGGATTCCCGACGCCCAGGGTGTCTACTGACTAAGGCCGTGAGGGCGCGTATACTGCCTCTCCCTCACGTGTGCCGCCTCCCTCTTTGCTAACATTACTGCTTCGCAGAAGGAGGTGACGGCTACTCATGCACTCTCACTCCGTACCATCTGTACCACCCGTCTGGACCAGAGCCGGATGCGGGAGATCGCCACCGCCGATCGCCTCCACGAGGACACGGCGGTGCTCCGCGTGAGGACGCCGTGCCGCCTCTCAAGCCACTCCTCAAAGTGGGGACTTACCGCCGCTATCGTGGCGTGCCCAACACCCCTTAGATATCAAGATAACTGACTCAGTTGTATTTCTGCCAGCCCAATGACAATAACATAGCACTTATCGTTATAAAGAACCTCAGTTTATAGATTATTACGATATCGAATGTTAGTGCAACCTACAGTAGCGGCACTCTTGGGATTCGTCATACTATCGACATAACCAATCGAGGAATAAAAAGCATTACCATCCGTTATAGATGACCCTGTCAGCATAGGCAAAGTAGTTGTAGGTACCTACCTATAGTCTGTTCCAAAAATATAGAATGAAAGCGGTATTAAAAAAAAAAAAAACATTCTCACTAAAGGGAAATATTTTGTAACAAATTCATCTGTATTTAGACGGTTTCGACTTAATATCTCACTACTTTTTCCAACTTTAATTGTTTTAATAACATTACTAAATAGTAATTGAAAGATTACCGACGAAAATGATAAAATTAACCTCAATTAAGGAATTAAAAAAATCTTTAACATAATTTCGAATAAGGATTTCGGGTACAATTATTATTAAAATAATCAAATCGAAGCAATCAATTTGTATACAAATTGGCATTCACAGATAAAATTTTATGATGCACTTTCCCAAAGGCGTCGCCCGTGTAATGTTCGGAAATTATCTCACAGGAACGTACTAGCAGAATAAAAAGCAACCTATGTGTTAATCCAGGTTATGAACTATAATATTATATAAAATATATGACTATAATATAATCTGTAAGCCAAATTTTATCCAAATCCGTTTAGCCGTGTTTGCGTGATTAAGTAATGAACATCCAAACGTCCAAACATATAAACATACAAACAAACTTTCAAATTTAAAATATTGGTAGTGTTTATGAACATTTTATCAGATAATTTTGCAACAGAGCATGCATGTGTTTGATTGGTCAAGGTAAACTCACGTTTCCGGCAATTGCGTTCCAGTTATTGACCCATCTGCTTTTTGCGCGTCTCACGATATTGTAATTAAATAATATTTGGTCAAGGTTGAGTTTAAATTGTTTTACTTCTTTGGCCGATATTCTTTCATGATAGGGTTTTTTAATAGAATGTTGCCCCTGAAGTAGTAAGAACTCACATTTCACAACTTTTAGTTCTCGGTACTAGGCGCGAAAAAATCAAATTTACTATTATGGATGTATTTTTTCACGCTAAAACGGCTGAACGGATTTGGATGAAATTTGGCATATGGGTAGACCATAACCTGGATTAAGACATAGATTTTTTATACCCAATTTATCACGCGGACGATACCTATGCTGGTGAAACCATAGGGCACAACTATAAGATACTAACAGCCATAGGCTGCTACTAAAAATACTTCGTGGGAAATAAAACCTAAAATTGCATTGGTTGACCCCAGGAACCCATCTGCCAGGCTTGTGGATTGTTCGAAAGAGATACCGTCGCCCCTGGCACACAGGCAACTGAAGTAAAAGTCTAGTAAAAGTTTAGTCAGTAAAAGTCTGACACGGCCTCCTGCTCCACCCAGAGAGATGTTATTTGATGATTTCCCACCCTCAAAAAATAAAAACCCCAGTAACCCATAGTAGATAGGTATGAGGTATTAGATTTTCAATACGAACAGTATCTCGTTACAACTTCCTAACACCAAAGCTTTCTCACTGGATGCCGTAACAAAGGTCATCTACAATTAAACAAGTCAATCCTCGGGCGTAAAATCATATCGTCATTAAGAAACATTGACCACTACTTACAATATAATTGATCGATCTGCACCTCACTATATATACTGTGATAACACTGTGAGGTTATCAGTTGCATCCACAGCTTCTGGGCAGCAAGTTCAATCTGTTCATAAAATAAAAGAAACGAAAATGAGAGTGGTAAGTTTAAAAGTGCTACTTTAATTTAACACTTCAATGTCATGGTTGACTGAAACGAAGGATTGACAAAGAAAGCGAAGCAAATAGTGATGTAATGCTGTAATTGAATTATTTGGCGACCTTAAAAGAAAACGCTAACCTTTATAAGATAGTTAATCGTTCGATTGTCACAAAGGTTTTTCTCGAAATTTATGCAACCTAGAACAGCATCACGTAACATCTCGCCTATAATCTGCAAAAGGTTAGGCAGAGGTATAACTATAGTACACCCACATTTTGCCACTTATGTTTAAGTCCCATGTAAAAGGGGTGAGCCTATTGCCATCAACCGAGCTAAAATCCAGACTCGAGGCTACTACTAAGAAATTCCAGATGGAAAAAACCCAAAAACACTTTGCCCGACCTACCTACACTAAACAACCTAGTTTGTAATGGAAAACATAACATTTTTTTTATTCACCCACACCCTTCTTCAAAATTAAATGTTAGAAAAGTATCCCTTCCAGAAGTAGTTAAAGGTCAAAATAAATACTTAACAATATGCAGATAAATATGATCCCTCTCACAGAGAAGAGCTGTGTCCCAGCGGGGGGAACGTTATAGGCAGATAAAAGGGTACTGACAGAATAAAGTGGCCAATTTACGATCTTGAACAAAAATATTACCTAATATTGCATTTCCATTTTCAGTTCATCGTTTTAGCAGCTGTAGCTTGGGCTCAGGCCGCCAAACTGGACAGGACCTACCTCCCACCCAATGCCCAAGACTCCGCAGGGTCTTCCTTCCTCGAGACTCCTCGCGAATCCAACGGATTCAAAGATCAAACCGGTGCTTTCTCCAATGGATTCTCCAGCCAAAACGCATTTGCCCAGAACGATGCTTACTCCGGCTTCGAAGCTCGTCCCGAGCGTGCTCAGGACGCCTTCGAGAGGAACGCTGCCATCCTTCGTCAGGACAACTCCAATGATGGAGAGACTTACGCGTATGCTTATGAGACTGAGAACGGTATCTACGGCGAGGAGAACGGCGTGGCGACCAATGGAGTGCAGGCTCAGGGCGGGTATTCCTACACTGGTGATGATGGCAAAGTTTACTCTGTGAGGTAAGAATCGATTTAAAATGATGAAAAATAAAACGCCTGTGGTATTCGTAACTGTGTTTGATAATTTGTCATCATATTTATTCAGGTACACAGCTGATGAGAACGGTTTCCAGCCCCAAGGCGACCACCTCCCCACTCCTCCTCCCGTCCCCGAAGAGATCCTAAAGGCACTGGAGCAGAACGCTCGTGATGAGGCTGCTGGCATCTTTGATGACGGTGAGAATTTAACGTTTGACGTTTAATAAATTTGCGTTTAGATTGTAGTAATTAAATATTTTTCCATTTTTCCATGTATAAATTATAAGCTACAGTTACAATTATTTCAAACAAATTACATCATTTCTATTTGTTTATCAGGGTCTTACAACGAGAACAAATACGACAGTAATGCTCAGCAACAGTACTACAACAACAACGCTCAATCCAACAACAACAATAACGCTTACTCCAGCAATGACGCTGTTGGAAACGGCAGCTCTGCAGCTGAAGTTCAGAAAGCGTACATCCCTCCCTTTGGTGCTCAACGCAATGACGTTATTGGAAGCGACAGTTCTATCGCTGGAGTGCAGAAAGCATACCTCCCACCTTTCGCTCAGCGCACCAACCAGAGAAGCGTAGAGAGGCAACCCACCTTCAGCAGCAACGCTCTTTCCCACAACGACGCTGCTGGAAGTGGCAGCTCCATCGCTGGTGTCCAGAAAACGTACCTCCCTCCAATTGCCCAGAGAAGACCAGCCTCCTTCAACGCAGGAAAAGGCTACCAATATTAGAGACTGTTGATTTTTGTAGTTAAACGACTTATTAAATAATATATTTATCACCCAAACTATTTTGTTTTGTTTTACTTGTTGATGTTCTAGATGTCACTAATGAACTCAGGCTAAAAGATAGACACCACCACTACTACACAGAATTGAATTTACAACTAGCATTGATTTGATACTAAAGGATAAGTGAAATAGGGGAGATATATTAAAATTTCAAACCAACATGTTTACGCCATTTCTTTTTTTTTTCTGATTGAATTTTTGCATGTAACTTACTTTTTCTAACGACTTTTAATAAACCAGTAACACAAACACAGTAATAAAGAATTCCAATATGACATTCGTACAAAGTGAAGGGATATTAGAGAAACGATAGAAACAGTAAAGAGTAAGAATTAAGACACGGAAAATTAAAAGATCTATCAATTCTAAAAAACTGACTGAAGCTCTGTCTGAGAAACGGTTTTTTTTTTAAGGCTGCGAAATCATCAAAAGACTTCACCTGCTCTGGGCGTGTCAGACTTACTGACTATAACTTTTCAGTAGCCTGTGTGCGCGTTACGGTATCTCATTCGAACAACCCGCATTCTTGGCAAGTCTGAGGAACGGTAGAATCCCAAATTAGTTGTAAATACTTATGGAAGCGGTCTAAAATCTTGAGTTGAAACTGAATAATGAAAATGATGAAGCTGTTCAAATTTGTAGCCTGAATTGTAGTGAGTAGTAGTGAGTTCTCATTTTAGTATCTACACATCTCAGGCTTTTAGAATGCACCGAGCTAGCGTTTTAATTTGCAGAAAACGAATCCTTGAGGGTTTTGGGTATCGTCAGATATTTAATGGGATGAAATCCTTGAAGGAAAACTGATAGTAAACAAGGGAGTATGTCGTAACCATCTCTGTAGAGATTGATTTATTTAATTGAAAGTGCTTTTTTCGTTTAGTTAAAAATGTTATACTTTGATAAGACAAATATCAAGATAATTTTTGATTGTGTGTTTATTTATTTTTAAAACCGTTATACATCTGACCTTAGAAGAAAAATACATGTTGTGCCGACCTCAAATGAAAGAGCAGCAGAATGATGTATTTTCATATGTGTTTTAAATGTTCGCAATTTTTTAAGTAATCGTCTAACAATAAAACGGTGAAGTAAGTCACCAAGAGATGTAAGTTTTTAAATGATGAAAACTCCATACATTACAAACAATAGATAAAATTGACATTAATTTAAATAGTCGCCATTAAGTTTTTAGACTAAGGTCCACACGTTTCCATAGTAAATGTTCTGGGATATTGCCGAAAGTTATTTCGTTGAAGCCGTGATACAGATAAATACCGACATACTCTAGGGATATCCAAAGTGTAGCAGAATAAGCGCAAGTCCTTAAATTAGTTTGTTTATAATTGACTACTGAATCGATTTCAGTGAATTTTAATATTAATTGTTTTTTTTTAAATTACATATTTTGGCAGACTGACCGCCGATTGAGCCAACGAGAATTAAATAATATTCTAAGGCAGTCAGACTCAATTTTAAATGTCTAAAGTAATGCTGGGGTCAACGGTATTTTGTCAAATAATAATAGTATAATAAAAATCGACATTTTTGGGCACCATAGCTTGTCTTGCTGCAGGAGCGCAGGTCGTATAGCACGCAACGCCAGTATCATCGATAATATTCGTCGAGCTCTTGTCACTGCCGGCGTACCAGCAGTATTAGAACCAAACGGCTTGGTACGTGACAATGGGAAGAGACCAGACGGCGTGACGTTATTGTCTTGGAAGATGGGTAGACCTCTGGTGTGGGATGCAACCTGTGTCGACACCCTTGCACCATCTCATGTTCCTAGCACGGTGGGCTGTGCTGGTGCCGCTGCTGCGGCTGATGAGACCCTCAAGCGGCGTAAATAGTAGTATAGTAATAGTATAATACTGTACCCTTATGGCTAACTACAGTTTTAAGCCGTTTCGGGTCGAAATGCTCGGATCATGGGTCCCGAGTGCACGTCTCCTCTTTAAGGAAGTTTCTTCACGTGACACGGCTCTTTATTTGGTCGAAGAATTAGCATTGCCATTCAACTTGGCAATGCTGCCAGTCTTCTGGGCACGTTTCCTGATGACAGCGATGCGGACGAATACTTCGACGCCTAAGTGTCCTTGTGTTTTTGTATTTATTTGCTAAGTTACCTTTTTTTATCTCTATAATTATTTATTATAATAGTATAAAAATAAGTTTTGGTAATTTTATTATACTTGTAATGCAATAGGTACAGTAATTGGGGTGTATGCAGTCTTGCGCTAATTATGTTACGCATTGTATACCGTAATATACATATATGAAAGCGGTTGATAACTGTCTTACTAGAAATATAACTATGATACGAAAACGGTTTAGTAATCATTTCACTAGTTGTAAAAGCGAGGTGTAGAGCGCGGGGTGCTACCTGCGACATTTTCCTTTATTTGCGCTGTGAAACCTTGCTTCTTGCCAAATTTCATCATTCTACGTCGTCAGGAAGTAAGGTTTTGGTTTAATTGCTAGTATTAAAATATGTCGCATAAATAGTCTTATTTTTCTATTGCGTTTACTTAGAAGCTTGACTCTTTTACAGGCACCGTAGACCTACGTACTTGATATGAATTGTAACCTTGTACCTCGACACATTCCTCAGAAAAAGTTTATTGACAGACAGACAACGAAGTGATCTTATAAGGCTTCCTTTTTGTTCCCTTTGAGTAACTAAATCGTAAAATATTATATTATTTTAATACTTTTTATCCCGGTACTCCCACAGGATGGAGAATTATGCGGGTGACAGTACGGAGCGCAGCTAGTGTTGTGCTTTTTTGACCTATATTATTTTTGGAGAGGGCTTTTCATAGAATGTGCCTGAGATTCATAATATAAATTTGGTCATTACGTAGGCATTACGAATGTTTTATTTTTGCTGAACCAAGTGTTAGTTACTTTATATACGTCAATATATATTAAATGTTTTTTCTTTCTTTTAGGAAATCAAATTTTATTAATATTTCAAATAGATTGCAAACTATAGTTTTGTATAATTTAGAAGCATTTTGTTTAAATTTTGTAAATGTGAGTACCATGCCCCCGTTTTTTGTGTTGTTATGATGTACGTTGACTTGAAAAAGCATGGCAGTTGAGAGTATGTCTCACTGATGGTGGCGCGTGTGTTGGATCATTCGGTTCCCTACAAAATGGTTGAGCTGGATGGTGCTGATCCACGCGTCAAGTTCGTGAACGGGCGCTGTTGGTTGAGACTTGTCATCTCCTAACTTCCAGGGCTTATTATATATATATATGCTTTGAGTTTGAGTTTGAGTTTCAGAGGTTTATAGTATACTAGTTCTGCTAGTCATGTATATAAGTCCTATGTAATAAAAACGAGCCTAGCAAAACTTCAGCCTACTACTGAGATTTTCCTAATAAAATAAAAACCTTGACGTAGCTGGGGATCCCCAATTCAGTAGGCATGCCTGAAAGCAGTGGTGGCCAAGTAGTATCGGCCCCAACTTAAGATTTGTAGATCGTGGGTTCGAGCCCAGGCAGGCAACTTTGTGTAAATATTTTGATTACCACTGCTCTCAAAACGGTGAAGAAAAACATCGTGAGGAAACCGGCATGTCTCGTCGGGACTCTCATCGGCATGTCTCATCGTGAGGAACCAAAAATTCGAAGACATGTGACATCTATCAACCCGCACTGGGCCCGCGTGGTAGATTACAATCCACTCCCTCTCGAAGAGAGGAAGCCCAGCAGTGGGAACATTATAGGCTGATTACGTAGACATTATGCCTGAAAGCACGACAAAACCAATGAGGTAGTCAGCCGTCAGTCAGTTTGGGTACTTATTTCCTAAAAGTCAAAAGTATGATTTTAATCAGTAACTTATTAGCCCATAGCAACTTATCACACAGTGCACACTTGGTTTTATGGTATAATAAAGAATATTCTATCTTTTTTCTATCCATAAATAACCAAAACGAAGTACCTAAGTACATCGAACTCAAAGTATTTATTATACTTTCCGCTGTTGAAATCATACATATTTAAGATTATTGCACTTACAGAGTCTTGTGACTTAACGAATGCATTTTCCAAATAAAACTTTAATCAAAATAGCTGACTTCTCTGTTCCAAGTGGATACTAAATGTTCAGAATCTAGACATGCAATGCATCTCATTATCTGCACTACCAACTAACCTCATCAAAGGTCATCTACAATTAAACAAGTCAATCCTCGGGCGCAACATCATATCGTCATTAAGAAACATTGACCACTACTTACGATATAATTGATCGATCTGCACCTCACTATATATACTGTGATAACACTGTGAGGGTATCAGTTGCATCCACAGCTTCTGGGCAGCAAGTTCAATCTGCTCATAAAACAGAAGAAACAAAAATGAAATTGGTAAGTTTAAAAGTGATTCTTGAATTAGCCACTGCATTGTTCTGGATGACTTTAACAAAATATTAAAATTATGAAAGGAAAAACAAAATGGTCATACAGATTACTACATGGCCACGATTGCGGCGGTAAGTCCCCTCTTTGAGGAGTGGCTTGAGAGGCGGCATGGCGTCCTCACCTTCCGCCTGACACAGGTCCTCACTGGACATGGCTGTTTCGAGAGGTTCCTGTTTCGGATAGGGCGGGAGGAAACGCCCGGGTGTTTCCATTGCGAAGATCGCCCAGAGGACACAGTGGAGCATACGGTGGAGGTCTGCCCGGCTTGGGCGGAGCAACGCCGTGTCTTCGTGGAGGTGATCGGCGGCGGCGATCTCTCGCGTCCGACCCTGGTCCAGGCAATGGTACGGAGCGAGAGTGCATGGCTAGCAGTCGCCTTCTTCAGCGAAGCAGTTATGCTCGCAAAGAGGGAGGCGGCGCACGTGAGGGAGACGCAGTACAAGCGCCCTCACAGCCGTGGCCTTCGCAGGAGATGCCTTGGGCGTCGGGAATCCCAGGCTGATTCCCGGCCACCGTAGGCGCGGGCTTGCGGACGGCGAGTAATGGGCAGCTCGCTGTCCGGTAAGGACCAAGCCCGGGTCGGCGGCGCGTTGTGTTCCACGCGCGCCTCAAAGAGATGTCAGCAGCAACTGATGGGGCCCGCAAGGGCCTAAATGCCTGCCAGGGGTGCGGGTTGTTTGAAAGAGATACCGCCGCCCCTGGCACACAGGCAACTGAGGGAACAATGGGTTTTAGTCAGTAAAAGTCTGACACGCTCTCCCGCTCCACCCAGAGCGGGAGAAGTTATTTGATGATTTACCACCAAAAAAAAAAAAAAACGAAGACTGCAACAGTTTCTTAAGAAAAATGTTGTCCATTAAAGTATTTATTATATTAATAACACTCATTGCTGGTTTCAGTTCATCGTCTTAGCCGCCATCACTTTGGCTCAAGCCGCCAAATTGGAAAGGACCTACCTCCCACCCAACGCTCAAGACTCTGCAGGATCTCCCTTCTTGGAAACTCCACACCAGTCCAACGGGGTCAAGGATCAAACGGGTGCTTTCTCTTCTGGATTCTCCAGCCAAAATGCCTATGCCCAGAATGGAGCTTACTCAAGCTTCGAAGTTCGTCCCGAGCGTGCTCAAGCTGCCTTCGCGAGGAACGCTGCCATCCTTCGTCAGGACAACACCAATGATGGAGAGACTTACGCGTATGCTTATGAGACTGAGAACGGTATCTACGGCGAGGAGAATGGAGTGGCGACCAACGGAGTGCAGGCTCAGGGCGGGTATTCCTATACTGGTGATGATGGCAAAATCTACTCTGTGAGGTGAGAGTCCATTTAAAATCAACCACGTAATTCATGGCTAACTTTGGCATCTGGTCACATCGAAACCACTTTAATTCTTATTTTATAGGTACACAGCTGACGAAAACGGCTTCCAGCCCCAAGGTGATCACCTCCCCACTTCTCCTCCCATCCCCGAAGAGATCCTGAAAGCTCTGGAGCAGAACGCACGTGATGAGGCTGCTGGCATCTTTGAAGATGGTAAGCATTTGGAATTAAAAATTCAAAAATGTTTTTATCACATTTTATTTTAAGGGGCTTGTTTGTATTATTATTTGATTGTTATTATTGACAGTTTGCAACTGTCAATCATTAGTGCAAGTAATATAACTTTCGACCTAGGAGATGATGATGGAGGTCGTGGTTGAAACTGGTTACAAGTCACACGTTATAGTTATATTATTGTTTATATTCTGCAGGATCTTACGATGGACTCAAATACGACAGCAACGCCCAACAACAATACTACAACAACAATGTTCAATCCAACAACTATAACAACGTTTACTTTCGCAACGACGCTACTGGAAGCGGCAGTTTTACAGCTGGGGTTCAGAAAGCTTATCTCCCACCTTTTGCTCAGCGCAATAACCACGGTGTTGCCAAGCAACCCACCTTCAACAACAACGCCCTTCCCCGCAACGACGCTGCTGGAAGCGGTAGCTCCATCGCTGGCGTCCAGAAAGCATATCTCCCACCTTTCGCTCAGCCAACCAACCAGAGAACCCCAGTAAGACAACCCACTATCAACTACAACGTGGTTCCTCGCAACGATGCTGCTGGAAGTGGCAGCTCCGGTGCTGGGGTTCAGAAAGCGTACCTGTCACCTTTCGCTCAGCGCACCAACCAGAGAACCGCAGTGAGACAGCCAACCTTCAACAACAACGCTGTTCCCCGCAACGATGCTGCTGGAAGCGACAGTTTTATCGCTGGAGTCCAAAAAGCATACCTCCCACCTTTCACTCAGCGCACGAACCAGAGGACCTCAGTGAGTCAACCCACCTTCAACAACAACAACGCTGCTCCCCGCAACGACGCTTCTGGAAGCGGTAGCTCCATCGCTGGGGTACAAAAAGCATACCTGCCTCCCGTCGCTCAGAGGAGACAATCTTCCTTCAACGCTAGAGACGGCTACCGTTATTAGAGACTGAGAAGAGAGATTTTTTAAAATAAAATATTTAATTGAACACAACGCAATATGCTTTCTAATTTTAAATGTATGAGTTTAATAATTCACTGGTGGTGAATCATAAATCCTTTCTTGGTTTAGCTATACGTTAAATAAACCAACTGTTCCATCATTACTATTATGTTATGTAGTCAGATAATCATCTCAAGAATTTTTTCAAGGCATGTTAGTAATGTCCAAAACAAATTGATCTTATAAATCACGCTGTTTGACATTGTATCTTGGATGCGAAATCTGATCAATGATTGTGAAAGAAATGCTGTTAGTTTGTTTTATAATACAGAAGCATAATTAAATATAGTTGGATCTTATTTATAAAAGATGATTGAATAAAAAAACTCAAAGAGAATGTAGGTTATTGCTAACATATGGCTTACTGATATATTAGGCGATCCTCTGCCTGTAAAAGCCTCAATACCTAGTTAGTCAGACTAGCGAGGACAGTACCTTACATGTCATCGTGTCGCGCGAATATCGAAGACATAATGAGAATTATTATGTGCTTGTATTGTTCGTTGCTAAATTTTGTTTTTCTATAACAAGCGACCTTTTAGGGACTTTATCATATAAAACGAAATATATATTTATCAGTTTATTTCGACGCCTTGTTGATAAACGATGAAAAAAACGAAGAGGCTCTCAAGTCAAATATTTTTTTTTTCTATACGATCATATTGATCACGCATTTACAGGGTAGTCCGTTTTCGAAGATTCGTTTTCTTACTCCAAATAGAATGGTTCTTACTTATATGGTCAAGGTTTCCAGAGGTCGACTGTACGTAATGCTGCCAGGTGGTAGAAATACGGAAGGTGGAGGTGTTTCCCCAGATGAACTGTTTCATAATAAGCTTTACTTTGCAAATTACTTTTAGATAAGATTGGCACGATACGACTTGTGTAGCAATTGAAGTTACGTCTAAAAAATAAATTGAATTTTAAGATGTTATGTTGCATAAACTGATGAGTAGCTTACTGTCTAGATCAGTCTTTATCAGTTACTTGTGCAATTATTAAGTAAGGTTAAAATTAATGACTGTAACTTCAACCGTTTTTGTGGTATTTTCAAAGACATAGAAAACATTGGGAACAAAGCTTATGAAGTCTGGCGACACATTTTTTTAGAAATGTTATTGTCTTGCTGACAATATTGTTGAGTCATCAGTTAGGAGCTAAAACACTATAGCAAAGGCGTGGTCTGCTTAATATATTTTGATTGGAGATGGGTTTGATCTCATCTCGTCTCATTTTTAACCGACTTCCAAAAGGAGGAGGTTCTCAATTCGTCGGAAGCTTTTTTTTTATGTATGTTCCCCGATTACTCGAAGATGGCTGGACCGATTTGGATTATTATTTTTTTGTTTGAAAGGGTATACTTTCCAGATGGTCCCATGATCATCAAGTCAGGATCTGATGATGGGATCCTGAAGAAATAGAGAGAACTCCTCAAATTTTATAGGCACACTTGAAGCGATTTGGATAGTTTTAGGAAGAGTACTTTCTAGGAGTGGTCCTATTTCAATTTGGTGAAGATCTGATGAAGAACTTCGGAGATAGGCAACGGAACTCCTCAATAAATGATAGCAAATGGACTGGAATTGCAGAAATCTCATGTCTGTCTATTGTTTACACCACCTCGTAACATAACATCACGCCGGGACGCTGCGAAGGGGTAAGCACATGTGAACCACTAAAAAGAGAAAAATAAAAACTTTTATCAAAAAAAAACAACCGACTTCCAAAAAAAAACTAAAAAGTGAAAAATAACTTTAATTTCGGAAGGCGGTGACAAAAAATTTAAATACATATGAAAAGTCACCGCCTTCCGAAATTAAAGTTATTTTTCACTTTTTAGTTTTTTTTGGACGACGGTTGTTTTTTTTTTTGAAAAACGTTTTCGTTATTGATGAAAGCCCACTGCTAGCACAAGCACATTATATCTAGGAAGGTTACCAGAATAGCTTTTGATAATCTTTGAGTTCCCTGATTTGCCTTGCCCCCGACAACAAATAGTTGTCGCCGAAAAAATACAATCTATTTGATTTCAACTGACAGCGTGTTGGTTTTGTAAACTGACAACAACAACAACAACACACAACAACAACAACACAACAACACACAACACATAACACAACACAACACATAACATACACAACACACACCACACACACACATACACACACACGTCACATAACATTGATTGATGTTCGATTCGGTACGGAAGCGTTGAGGGAAGCGTATCGAATAGCTTAGACGAAATTACATTATTTATTTATTTATTCATTCAGAGGAGAACCAACAGCTATAATAGATGGATAACAACTGTTTATGAAACATTAAGTCAATTACAGGTTCTCACGGATAAAAACAGAAAAAAAGTAGTAGAAATCTTATGATCACTAACAAGCACGATAGAAAAGAATATAATATATAAGACACAATAAGCGCTATGCACTTTTGAAAAAGTCAGCGTTCAGCCGAGTGCGTACAGAATAGGTTTTGGTGGTATTATAACAATATAGATACATGGATCAATAACGATGACGGATAAGTCAAAAATGTATTGGATTGACATTAGCTACCAGAAACTTCTTTCAATCCTGTTGAAACTTTTTGTAGAAATAAGAAACAATAAGGACGCGAGCGCCACTTGTCTAAGTCCTCAGGATAGGCTAAGAATACCCATATTGCTATCACAGCTGCAAGTTGCCGTCTTTTCTTTAACTCTCCTTGTCTTTTTAAATTGCACTTTAGCAAAAGATTTGCGTTGAAGAGGGCAACAATGACTAACTTTGAAATAAAAAGCGCTACCGCATTGACTGTTACACCGAATCTTTACATCAAACGTCTGCAATTGCTCAAATGGCTCAATATATTAAGAATCAAATTACTAACGAACAATTTTTATTTATTTATCTCACGTTAAGCGTGGGATAGGAGCTATTATAATTTTCTATAAAATTTATCTGATGCACTTTCAGATCTTTAACGTATTTAATGCTTGATATGTATTAACTACGTTTTGATAAAATATTTAATTTGTTCATGTTGACAGCTTGTATTGCGCGTACCTTTTGTATTGCGCGTAATAGATGTGACGATAAATTGACATAACGTACTATTTAATTATTCATTTATTATTTCTGTACAAACAGTAAAAAACATACGATATAATTACAATTGGAGTACACAGGTACTGCTTATTTCTTAAGAAATTTCTTCCAGCAGACCTGCGAAAGGAGAAATGAACAAGAAACAGACAATTCTGAGAAGATAAAATATGAATACTGTGAAGTCTTAAACTAAAATATACCTACACATATCATGCAAAAAATAACAGGTATCTACTTAGATAAATACATACTTACCTAATGCTAAAATATATAGACAAATACAATTATACATACATAAATACTTAGAGTTGAGGGGAAAGGTAATGCTCTTTTACTCGAAATTTTAACGGAAAACTAGTATATCAGTCACGAATGCCAGGTGGTAGTGCCTTCCACAATCTTACAGCATGGACAGAGAAGGAATAAGAATAGTTACTTGTTTTATGATGGTGGGATTTAAGGAGGGATCTAAGATGTGATCTACACGGTGCGTCTCCAGGGCGAGCGTAAGAAAAGCGCTCACGCAGGTAGGATGGATAAGACGGGTTGTGTAAAATGTTGAAGAGGAGGCATACAATCCGAGTGTTCCTGCAAACTCGGTTCCTATAAACGATTGATGGATGAAAATGAAGATGTTAATGAAAAACTATGGATGATGTACATAGTCTTGCTAGTATCTATAAACATAGCCTTTAATTTCGAGAGAAAAGCTGGTTTTATTAAAAATTGTTTCCTCTTTTTTAGAGGGGAAAAACTTTTGCTCCCGAAAAAAATTCGTACGATAAAAAGGGTTTTTAAAGAAAATTACTTTTCGGGTAGAAACGAGAACAAGGGAATTAGACCCAACCCAAAAATTACACTAGTAAATAAGTGAATTCACCTATTTTGATGCAGGTCATATTGAAACGAAAAAGTAGGTGGTTCCAAATATATTTATTTACAATATCATTAAAATTCATCAGTCTCTAATAACGGTAGCCATCCCTTGCGTTGAAGGAGGATTGTCTTCTCTGAGCAA
Organism: Polymixis lichenea; assembly: GCA_949091785.1. NCBI lineage: Eukaryota > Metazoa > Arthropoda > Insecta > Lepidoptera > Noctuidae > Polymixis > Polymixis lichenea. The sequence goes on from OX420948.1 coordinate 2,075,649, forward strand.
TAGGAGGGAGGTACGCTTGCTGGACACCAGCCACAGAGCTACCGCTTTCAGAAGCGTCGTTGCGAGCGAAAGCGTTGTTGTTGAAGGTGGGTCGCTTGGCAACACCCTGGTTGTTACGCTGAGCGAAAGGAGGGAGGTACGCTTTCTGGACACCAGCTGCAGAGCTTTCGCTTTGAGCGTTGTTGTTGTAGTACTGTTGTTGGTTGTTAGCGGCTTCACGGTAGATTCCTGGATATGCACAAATAATTCAGCAAAATTTTAGAACATAAATAAGTGATGGATTACCGTTCATTGGAATTCGACGTTAATTCATTTAATTATAGTGTAGAGATTCATAAGTGGCCTCACAAATTAATTATATTGATTGACAACTAGAAACGCTTTAGAATGTGAGTCTTGCGTATTGGCATAAATTACGGTACACTATATTTATATACATTCGTATCGGTCTTCAAACTTTACCATTTTCAAAAGTAAACTAATTCTCACCATCATCAAAGATGCCAGCAGCCTCATCACGAGCGTTCTGCTCCAGAGCCTTAAGGATCTCTTCGGGGACCGGAGGCGGAGTTGGGAGGTGGTCGCCTTGGGGCTGGAAACCGTTCTCGTCAGCTGTGTACCTAAAAAGTAAGACAGAATTAAAGTGTTATCGATGTGACTAGATGCTAAAGAAAGCCATGAATTACGTGGTTGATTTAAGATGGACCCTCACCTCACAGAGTAGACCTTGCCATCGTCACCAGTGTAAGAATACCCGCCCTGAGCCTGCACTCCATTGGTCGCTACTCCGTTCTCCTCGCCGTAGATACCGTTCTCAGTCTCATAAGCATACGCGTAAGTTTCTCCATCATTGGAATTGTCCTGACGAAGGATGGCAGCGTTCCTCTCGAAGGCAGCCTGAGCTCGCTCAGGACGAGCTTCGAAGCTGGAGTAAGCTCCGTTCTGTGCATAAGCGTTTTGGCTGGAGAACCCATTGGAGGAAGCACCGGTTTGATCCTTGAATCCGTTGGACTGGCGAGGAGTCTGGAGGTAGGCAGATCCGGCTGAGCCTTGGGAATTCGGTGGCAGGTAGGTCCTGTCCAGTTTTCCGGCCTGAGCCAAGGTGACGGCCGCTAAGACGATGAACTGGAAAACAGAATTAATAATGAAATATTTGGAAAAGTTGAAATGTTACTTGTTAACCTTTTTCATGATTATACTTTTCAGATTTGCAAGTTTTTTTTACTTTTTACTACGTGCCACTGCTGGGCAAAACTCTCTTCTTTCGTATAATTTTTTCCTTATTTTCATTTTGAGTTTTTTTATTTCTCCGCCAATGTCGTCAATAGAATATTACAGTAGCTTACCAATTTCATTTTTGTTTGTTGAATTGATCTTGCTACCCAGAAGCTGTGGATGTAACTGATAACGTTACCGTATCAGTACAGTATATATACTAAGGTGTAGGTCGATCTGTCTCACAGTAAGTAGCAGTCAATGTTTCGTCATCAACATTCGGGGATGGGCTAGTCTAATTGTAGATGGCCTTAGTCAAGCTAGTTGAGATAGTTTTGGTATTAAGAGGCGTAATGATGACATTAAACTGTATAATAATCTAGTTTCCTAGTAAATTACTGAGGTCAGGAGAATTCGACAAGTAACAGCATCAATCATGGAGAACCGGCGCACCCTCGCATTATTTAAAAAATACCTACTATCTAAAATCAATGAAAAGAATTTGTTTATTCTGTAAATTCGATTTCCGAATCACTTTTACACGTCATATTATTCTATAAAATGCTTAAAAAAGGAAAACAAACTCAAGGGTCAAAGTCCAGGGTTTAAGGTCCAGACGTAATCTTGGTCACACCTTGTGAAGACAATGTAGATTAGTGCCTAAAAACGTTTAGTCCACTCTCGGCCCCCCGACCCCTAAAAAAATTTTTTTTTATTTGTTTCCTCTCAACCCCTCAACATAGTGCACACTCGACCCAGGGGGTGAGACTGAATTTGCTTCAAGGAACTGGTACACCTCGTCCACTTTCGACCCCTAGTTCGGCAAGCACCTAAAATTAATATTTTGGTACAGTACGGCACAGACTACTTTGGGGTTCGAGAAGAAACTAAAAACTTGGCTGGAAAATAAAATCCACTCTCGACCTCCAAGGGATAAAACATAGTCCGGTGTCCAGTGGACACATTATTTATTGGGGATCGAGCGGTAGAGAGTGGACCAAACGCCTAAAAAGGTATTTTGAGGATACAACCACACAGATTTAAGTGGACCAGCCCCGTCAGTGCAAGCATTTGTCAGTAATCGTATAGCTCAACTCAGAACTTGAGGAGCTCAAATAGAATAGCTTTTGAATATAACATCACGCCTGTAATCCCCTTAGGGTAAGGCACAGGTGTACGTATAGTACAAATACATTTCAGAAGTTATGTTTAACTCTCATGTGATAGGGGGGGGGGGGAGGCTTTTGGCATCCAACAAGCACAAATCCAGACACCGGGCTGCTAAAGAAAAGCCCACCTTTACGCGAACTGGGAATCGAAGCCAGGACCTCCACATGTGCAGCGGTAGCGCTGGCGATCACTCGACCGACGAGGCAGACTTAGGTTTGAACTATGATGAAATCGTGTACTATTAGTAGTAGCAGCTTTTGCAAGCAGCTTGGTTCTTCATTATTTACTACTACTACATTAATATTTAATGTGGCCTGCAGAGTTAAAAGCTCACGTGACAGTTAGCTGGTCATGTTTGTTGAAGAATCGTTGGCCGTTGGAGTAAACGAGTCTTGGTGTGGATACGGTGCATCGGCAAGGGTAATGTGAACTGCGGTAGGCCGAGATGGTTTGTTGATAATGACTATAGTTCGACTTTTAATTGTATTCAGCAACTTGACAGTTCAAACAAAAATAATGTTACCATACTACAACGAATAGTGTTGGGGTAGTGAACGATTTTACGTAAAGAACGAATGATAAAAATATAAGTAAATTACCTTACTACTGAAAAACAACATGCATGCAACAGCATGATTACTAATAAATGCATGCATTGATTAGACAGGTCCACTCAATCTGTGTGGTTCTTTTCTCAAAAGATCATTTCAGACACCAATCAGCATGGTCTTCACATGATCTGACCAAGATTATGTCTGGACTTTAAAAGAGACTGTGACCTCTGAGTTTGTTTCGGCCTTTCTTCTCAGAGTAGTCAGACAGGAAACGCCAACCTCATCTAGTTATAAAGATATGATTGACGTGTAAAAGTGTTTGTACAAACCTACTTACAGAAATAAAATCATTTATCATTATCACAAAATTTGTAACAAATTCTACAATTTTTAATAGTGCATATCATGTTTTTAATACATTTTATTAAATTAAAAAAAAAATATTGAATTGCATGTACGTACATTACATTAAAATTCATTCAATTTCGTTCATTCTTAAACCACCTTACTATTTCTTTTTTTGTCAAAATCTGGTAACCCTTCAACTCAAGTCAAGTTACTGAATACGATTAAAAGTCGAACTATATGTTGTTTCTTTCATTCCTCCATAGTACAAATCTTTCAATTTTACAAATTTAATATTATTACCTAACAGCGCTTTGTGGTTATAACTATTTTGATATCCTTTTTGGACAATAATATTTAAAAAAATACTTTACAAGTCTCTTACAAAAGAGAGATTGTGAACTTATTTCAGTTTCATAACCCAGAATCATAATATCCATCTATTTAAGTCTTTTATGGAATGGTTACATTTAACGTACCAGTGCCTTAGTCGTACTACAATTTCTGCTTTCCTTGTTATTAAAACTGACATCTTGTGACTTTAAAACGTTCTATTTGGTCCTGTAAGTTAAATAAACCAAGTCATCAACCCTCTGGTTCCATCAACTCTCTGATTTCTGAGAAGTAAAATATCTTAAAGTAACTCCTTACTGTTTGATATTTTACTTCTCATGAAATTTTAATGAATCCTTATTAAAATTTCATGCGACGGCGTCAGTGAACTATTTCTGAACAAAATTTCATTTTTTCTTTGGGTGGGAAATCATCAAATGGCTTTTCCCGCTCTGAATGGAGCAGGAGGGCGTGTCAGACTTTTACTGACTAAAACCTACCCGTGTTCCCTAAGTTGCCTGTGTGCCAGGCGCTGCGGTATCTCTTTCGAACAACCCGCACCCCTGGCAGGCATGGGCCCTTGCGGGCCCCATCAGTTGGTGCTGACATCTCTTTGAGGCGCGCGTGGAACACAACGCGCCGTCGACCCGGGCTTGGTCCTTACCGGACAGCGAGCTACCCATTACTCGCCGTCCGCATGCCTACGGTGGCCGGGAATCAGCCTGGGATTCATGACGCCCAGGGCGACTCCTGCGAAGGCTGCGGCCGTGAGGGCGCATGTATTGCCTCTCCCTCACGTGCGCCGCCTCCCTCTTTGCGAGCATCACTGCTTCGCTGAAGGAGGTGACGGCTAACCATGCACTCTCGCTCCGTACCATGGCCTGGACCAGGGCCGGACGCGAGAGATCGCCGCCGCCGATCGCCTCCACGAGGACACGGCGGTGCTCCGCCCAAGCCGGGCAGACCTCCACCGTATGCTCCACCGTGTCCTCAGGGCGATCTTCGCAATGGAAACACCCGGGCGTTTCCTCCCGCCTTGTTCGAAACAGGAACTTCCCGAAACAACCGTGTCCGGTGAGGACCTGTGTCAGGCGGAAGGTGAGGACGCCATGCCGACATGCATGAAAGACATTATTTTTGTTCATCGCTATATACGTCTGATTAAAACATTCATTTAAGCATAACCAAACCGTATTTTTCTTAAAGTTAAGTCAATGGTTACGATTTTTTTTAAATTGAAGGCGTTGTTACATAATTGTTACTTGCGGAGAGTTCCTAAATCGTACAATGACAGCAGTACAAAAAAAAGACCTAACAATATAGGAATACAATTAAAATATAATTTAATTCATTTAGACTCTAGTTTATTTCTGATTTTTATGGAACCAAGTAATTTTGGAAAATTGTCAATTACTTGATTATTCTGAAACTTCAAAAGAGGAGAATTCCACTTTATTCCCTGAGTAGTTACTTGTGTGTAGTACCTATTTAATTTGTGGTAATGACGTCGTGCTACGTGTTGTGTCTGCCATCTTATGCTTATTGAGAGCCTGATAAAGATCCAGTGGACAAAAAAGATTTTGATTTATTTACTAGACTCTAAAAACTACAGTTGTTTTCCCTTGGGGGTTACGACTTACGCAACCCTACACTAACAACCTTTACTGAAACTGTTCAACTATTCCACCATTGATCATTTAAGATCCCTTTCAAATCATCAAAGTAAAATTTACTGCCTAAGGCTGCATACTAACAAAAAAAAAAAAATCGTCGTGAGTCGCGATAGTAGGTGCCTTCTGGTGCGCTGAACAAAAAGTGACAGCGATCTGGAACTATTGTGGCATTAAACCATTGATCGTTTGAGAGCACTTACTGCCTACTAAAAAAAAATCCTGTTCCGAAAAAAAAAATAATTTGTTTTTGTTGACAGCTTGTTTTTGGCGTACATCTTTTTTTTAGTAGCAATAACTGTTTTAGTTAGAATTCGATTTGAGCTGCTAAACGTCATTAAGGAATTAATAAAAAAAACACTCTTCAGGGCCTGATCGTTCCATCACAGTCCTCATCAATCACTTTCCATCAGGCGTGATCGAGGTCAGGAGCAGCATACATAAAAAAGTAAAATATGGTAAGGTGCCGTACACATAGTCTTCCTTACATTATTTCAATGATATTAGCTCTTCATTCCGACATAAAAGCTTAGTAAATTGGGAAGTTTACAGTAGTTCATTTATAGAAGTTATATTTATAGAGGTATAGGTCTATTAATCCATCGAAAATTAAAACCAACAAATAGGTGGTTAAAATATATTATTTATAAATTACGTGTACACACAACAGTATCTAATAACGGTAGCCATCCCTTGCGTTGAAGGAGGATTGTCGCCTCTGAGCGACGGGAGGGAGGTAAGCTTGCTGGACACCAGCCACAGAGCTGCCGCTTCCAGCAGCGTCGTTGCGGGCGAAAGCGTTGTTGTTGAAGGTGGGTCGCTTGGCAAAATCCTGGTTGTTGCGCTGAGCGGCGGGAGGGAGGTACGCTTTCTGAACACCAGCTGCAGAGCTACCGCTTTGAGCGTTGTTGTTGTAGTACTGTTGTTGGTTGTTAGCGGCTTCACGGTAGACACCTGGATAAAAACAAATAATTGCGAAACTTTAGGATTTAAAGTGATATTGATTACAATTTATTGAACTTCGGAATTGATTTATTTGATTATAGTGTAGCGAGTGATAAGTGGACTCACTAATTAATTTATTGATTGAGAATGAGCAACGCTCTAAAATATTGGCTAAGGTTCCACTATATGTATTTAATTTCAGACTAGTATTTATAGTTTATACAATTATAATAAATATAATTGGTTTCATAATATGACATTCTCTTATTTTAATATTGATTCATTCTCACCGTCATGAAAGATGCCAGCAGCCTCATCACGAGCGTTCTGCTCCAGAGCCTTCAGGATCTCTTCGGGGACTGGGGGTGCAGTGGGGAGGTGATCACCTTGGGGCTGGAAACCGTTCTCATCAGCTGTGTACCTGAAAATGAAGAATGCCATCATTATAATTCAGATATCAAAAGTTAGTTATCTATCTTTCTAATCATTAAAACCGATTCTCACCTCACAGAATAAACCTTGCCATCATCACCAGTGTAAGAATACCCGCCCTGGGCCTGCACTCCATTGGTCGCCACGCCGTTCTCCTCGCCGTAGATACCGTTTTCAGTCTCATAAGCATACGCGTAAGTCTCTCCATCATTTGAGTTGTCCTGACGAAGGATGGCAGCGTTCCTCTCGAAGGCAGCCTGAGCACGCTCGGGACGAGCTTCGAAGCCGGAGTAAGCTCCGTTCTGTGCATAAGCGTTTTGGCTGGAGAATCCATTGGAGGAAGCACCGGTTTGATCCTTGAATCCGTTGGACTGGCGAGGAGTCTGGAGGAAGGCAGATCCGGCAGAGCCTTGGGCGTTCGGTGGCAGGTAGGTCCTGTCAAGTTTTCCGGCCTGAGCCAAGGTGACGGCTGCTAAGACGATGAACTGGAAAACAGAATTGATAATATAAAAAAATGATACATTAAGCCATTCGTAAATGATTTTTTCCGTCTTCTTAGTTGAGTTGTATGATTTGCAAGTTATTTTTTTTACTTTTATACATGTCTCATTCCTGGGTAAGGGTCTCCCTCAATTTTTTCCATACATTCTTTTTCTTTTTATCAGCATTTTTTTCATGCTATCTGTGTTTTCATTCAAATCCCAGAAACTTACCAATTTCATTTTTGTTTGTTGAATTGATCTTGCTACCCAGAAGCTGTGGATGTAACTGATAACGTTACCGTATCAGTACAGTATATATACTTAGGTGTAGGTCGATCTGTCTCACAGTAAGTAGCAGTCAATGTTTCGTCATTAACATTCGGGGATGGGCTAGTCTAATTGTAGATGACCTTAGTCAAGCTAGTTGAGATAGTTTTAGTATTAAGAGGCGTAATGACGAAATTAAACAGTATAATTGATCTAGTTTCCGTGTAAGTTACTGAGGTCGAGAGGATACGTCAATTAACAGCATCATACATAGAGAACCGGCGAACCCTCGCACTATTTTGAATATATACACGCTATCTAAAATTCATAAAAATAAAAGAAATTGTTTATCCTATAAATAGGATATTGGAATCGCTGTTACACGTCATATTATAAAAAAATAAGCACGACGAGTTTGACATTTCCTATCTGACTACCCCTGAAACCCCTGATAAGAAAGGGCGAAACAAAGTCGAGGGTCAAAGTCTCTTTTTAAGTCCAGACATAATCTTGATCAGATCCTGTGACAACAATGAAATGAAATGAAATGTTTATTTATGTAAGTAGATCTTAAAAGACATTTTTACACGTCAATATTTTGTTGGTCAATGTTCTAAAAACTAGATGGCGCCGGCATTTCTTAGCTGACTGTTCCCTGAGAAGAAAAGCCGAAACAAACTCAGAGGTCATGGTCTCTTTTAAAGTCCAAACATTATATTATTTGAATTTTATGTGAGTCTAACAATGCAGGGCAATGTTCGGAAGGGCCTTTTGAAGAAAGGGCCATTGCAGCTTTGAGCTGACCTGTCCCAACAGACGGCATGTATGTATCAGTCACCGTGTAGCTCAACCCTATTTTAGTGAGCTCAACGACCCGTCACAAGACGCTACCATGTAATGTAGATTGATGCCAGAAACGTTCCTCTGAGGAATGAACCACACGGATTTGAGTGAACCAGCCCAGTCACACATACAGTGCACACATTTGTGAGTAATCGTTTAGCTCAACTCAGAACTTGTAGAGCTAAAATACAATACCTTTTGCACGTGACAGAACATAACATCACCCCGTGTAATTTCTGAAGGGTTAGGCAGAGGTTTACCTATAGTAAAACCATTTTTTGCCAGTAATATTTATCTCACATGTAATAGGGGGTGAACCTTTTCCCATCCACCTAGTCAAAATCCAGACTCCGGGCTGCTATAGAGAAATTTCTGTTGGCGTATCCCAATAGCAGTTTACGCGACCTGGGAGCCAGGACCTCATCCCAGTGGTATCGCGGGTGACCATCAAGGCAGTCCTAGGTTTGAACTCTCATCAATTTATGTACTGTTCAGGAATGTACTAAAACTTAAGAAAATTTGTTTAACGTAATAAAAATACACAATATGTCACATTGTCAGTGTGATATTTGTATAAATAAAAATTTATCCCTATTTCTCTTCGTCCTGACATCACACGTGAAAGGCTGGTACAATTTTGCCAATTCTTTTTTTTTTGTTGTGTTTGTTATTGTCAGGAGAAGGTTCTTATGAAAGAGAAAAATAAGAAAGTTGCGATTAAATAAAAATAAAAAAAAATTAAGAAAACTTTACGACTTTTCTAATATTATACCAATGTGAGTTCAATATTCATAGTTAAGATAGAACAACGTCTGTCGTGTCAGCTAGTACCTACTGAATAAAATTGACTTGCAGTTGTTATAGAATTAGTCGCTACGCCGCCGCCGCCACTCCATCGGCATCAGTCAGAACTGTTCCTGAGAAGATGTTTTGTTTTGGTGCTTTGAAGATTCTTTAAAGGGTAGAGATCCGAAATAACAATTTCTGAACTAAAGTGACCGACATAGCAGCATAACTCTGCAGTTAACCGGTTGCAATTGACAGTAAGCTGGGTATGTTTGTCGAAGGGCTAATGGTTGATGGAGTAAACGAGTTTTGATCTAGATACCGCGTATCGGCAAGCGTAGTGGGGACTGTGATAAGCCGTCTACGGCTCGTCTGAGATAATTCATTTCCGTTGTACCGCTGAATGTGCTTCATTTTGTTTATTATTTTTCATTACACCTAAAAAATATTAACACAACTGCGTCGAATCCCAAAAATAATTACCTATGTATATTTCTTTGTTTATTTTTAGATAGCGCAGTTTGTGATTTTAAAAAATTGCATGGTTATTTGTTTCTTTCATATATAGTCCAAATCAATGAGTACCTAATACATCAATTTCTCAAATCGAATATTATCAGCTAACAGCATTACGAAGACGTACGAAAGTCTTCGATATAGGAAAGCATATTATAAAGGGTTTTTCAACAAGAACTTTGTTTTCTAAAACAAAATAAAACAAAGAATTTATATGAAGATGATTCAAATTTTTATTGTATTATGAAGAGAAAAGTTTGGCAATTATGAATGAAAAATGATATCTGACAAATGTCCACCACGAGCATGCTGACAGAAGTCGATTCTTTCATCAAAGTTTTTAATCACTTTTTGGCAAAATGGCGGGTCTATTTCGTTAATTACATCACAGATTTTGAGTTTTAAGGTTGCAATCGATTCGATTGGCTCCGTATAGACTCTGTCCTTAACATAGCCCCACAAAAAATAATCCAGTGGTGTTAAATCACACGATCTGGCTGGCCACTTAACCGCTGAATTTCGTGAAATTATGCGATCGGGAAATTTCGTTTGCAATAAATTGATCGTTTCATTGGCTGTGTAACATGTAGCACCGTCCTGTTGAAACCACATTTCAGTGCTATCCACGTCATCAATAATAGGCCATGTGGTGGTTTTGGATAACCCCAATTGTTCAGAACGACGAGGAATAGACAAATTTGGATCTTCTTCAACACTGTGGCTCACGGCTGTGATGTTTTCAGTTGAACGACCAGGTCGAACACGCGTTGGTGTTGGCACATTTTGTACCGAGCCTGTCGACTCAAACTTAGCTACCAAATTCTTAATAGCGGTCTCAGAAGGGCGATTATGTTGTCCGAAAATATCACGAATTTTACGAAATGTAACTTTAACAGAACCACCATTTTCATAGTGGATTTTAATTATTTTAATGCGATTTTCAAGCGAAATTGAATTCATTGTAACAATTGCCAAAGCATCTACTACGAATACGCCAAAAAATAAATGTTAAAACTGTCATGCTGTTGTTGTTGCCCCAATTGAAAAACAAAGTTCTTGTTGAAAAACCCAGTATAACACAAATGGAGTTGAGGAAGACACCTGGCAAGGCACAGTGATAACAGGTCGAATACGGCTGTGACAGAGTGGCGTCCAAGGATTGGAAGACAACATGTCGGCTGGATGAAGATCATCTGGAGGCAGGCTACAGAACGACTTCACCCATTGCTGGGCCTATACCCAGAATATGCCAATGCCCCGCTGTGGATGATGATTTGCATTATGTGTTTGTATGTGCTTAATTGGACCGATGACCTTGTGAGGGCCGCAGGAGTCCGCTGGATGCGGGAAGCATAGAACCGGTCGAAGTGGCGGAGCTTGGGGGAGGCCTATGTCCAGCAGTGGACGTCTTTCGGCTGAAATGATGATGATGTGTTTTATTTACATTTGCATATTTTAAAAAATACTTTACTGGTCTAGAAAGAAAAACAGATCTTGAACTCATTGCAGTTTCGTTATCTACAAACTTAATCAAATTAAATCAAAAGTCATTTATTCAAACTAGGCTCAGAGTCAGCACTTTTTGATCGTCAAAATTACATAAGAGAATCCCCCAAAACACCCGCCCTTCACCGCTCCCTAGTGCTTTAGCTGGGAAGAAGAAGTGGCGCAACAAACTTCCCAGCGCCAGAGCTGTCTGTTAAAGTAAAAGAATAACTACAGTTATAATATTTGTGTTTAGAAAACAGTCTCCTATGGAAAGGTTGCATTAGACGTACCCGCGCGTTAGTCATACTTTGCGATTCTGTTTACAAAAACTGACATCTCAGTATGTGAAAATTTGCAATTTGGTCCTGTGTAACATAAACCAAGTCATCAACTCCTGGATTTCTGATAGGTAAAACGTCAAAATGTAAGATTTTGCTACTGAATTAGATAATTAAAATTTAATGCACAACTGTAAGCTATTTCTGAAGAATAATGATTGTCTTGAAAGACATAATTTTAAACATCACTCTTTTCATGTTATTATAACATTTATCCAACAATAACGTACGTAAGCAAGCCGTATTTTTCTTAAAGGTATCAAAATCAAAATCAAATCAAAATCAAAATATTTTTATTTCACATAAACCTGCAAGGGCACTTATGAAACGTCAGAAGCTAGGTGCACGGTTCCAATTTGTCGCTTCCTATGGAGAAGAGCCGGCAAGAAACTCCACGGTTACTCTTTTAAAAATAATTGGATTTTATAATGTTTTCAAATTACAGTGATATTAGGTATGGGAGGACAGTGCAGGCCTGTCAATAAGTACCAGGTACTTAGAGGAATGAAAATAAAGAACAGAAACTGTAGGCCTACAACGTTCTCTCATTCACAATATGTAAAAGAATCTACATAAGTAAAATCAACCTATTTAAACCAAGTGATATGATTTCCATGAGAATCACTAATAAATACTCGATATTACAAGGGTTGTATAATGTCAAATAATGACGAGAATATGTCAGAAAGTGTAAAAAATAACATTAACATTGTAATTTGGAAGCAGTTAATAGACGCTCACAAAGTTATGGTGCTAATGAGTTACCAGGGAAGCCACATGTGCAGAAGGAATTAATGCCAAACTTCCTTGTCTTCAACGTAGTCTTTTATCTTATAATATGCTTTTTTGATAAGGACACGTTTGATGTGAGTTTTAAACTTTCCATCGCTAAGTTCTGTAACCGATTTTGGCAACTTGTTATAGAAGCGGATACTGTTTATTAGAAATGACTTGCTAGTTTTAGTTAATCTAAATTTTGGAATCACAATTTCATCTTTACTACGTGTATTTAGATTATGGAAGTCGCATCTTTTTTTGAAAAGACCTAAATTTTTGCGAACATACAAGATATTTTCTAGGATATAAAGAGAAGGCAGAGTTAGTATGTCAATTTCGTTGAATTTGTTTCTAAGAGACTCGCGAGGCCCCATTTTATAGATTGCGCGGATTGCCCTCTTTTGTAGAATGAAAACTGAATCTACGTCAGCTGCCGACCCCCACAGCAGAACGCCATAAGACATAATACTGTGAAAATAAGCAAAGTATACTAACCTAGCTGTGGCTACATCAGTCAACTGCCTTATTTTTCTTACTGCGTAAGCAGCTGAGCTTAATCTACTTGAAAGAGCTCTAATGTGGGCACCCCATTGCAATTTTGAATCTAAAGTAATTCCTAGAAATACAGTTTCCGAAATAGCATCTAGTTTCTTGCCATCAAGTTTTAAATTTAGCCCTACTTGGGGTACATTTGGTAATGAGAACTTAAGACATTTAGTTTTGTTCGCATTGAGTAAAAGATTATTAGCCGCAAACCATTTCGAGAGAACAGCTAGACTATCGTTGACATGTAAGACATCCGTATCTTTTCTATCTATTCTAAAAATAAGAGAAGTGTCATCAGCGAATAAAATTATATCCGAGAAGTTAGCCATCAGGTAAGGAAGGTCATTAATATAAACTAGAAATAAAAAAGGGCCAAGAATTGAACCTTGAGGCACGCCCATCTTAACTAGAGACCCCGAGGACGTTGCCCCGTTAACATTTACTTTTTGCTGCCTGTTTGATAAATAGGAAAGCACAAGATCAGCAGCTCGTCCACGAAGTCCGTAGTGGTGTAATTTACAGATGAGTGTATTGTGGTCAACGCAGTCAAACGCTTTTGAGAGGTCACAGAAAATGCCAATTGCATCCTGGGACTTCTCCCATGATGCCAAAATGTGACTGATGAGTTGTACTCCCGCGTCAGTCGTTGACCTACCTTTCGTGAAACCAAACTGTCGACTATGTAAAATCCCATTTGAGTTAAAATGTGACAACATCTGGTCCAACATGATTTTTTCATAAATTTTGCTCAATGCTGGAAGCACAGATATAGGTCTATAATTAGAGGGATCACTCCTACTACCCGATTTGAAAATTGGTACGTATGTTTGCGGTTTCGATTTTAAAATTCTGAAGGCATCTTTCCATAATTCGTGTTTTGCGGGGAGTTCCTAAATCGTACAATGAGAGCAGAACAAAAGAAAGACCTGAAAAAGAAAATGATACAGAAATGTAGCACAAATGAACGATCAGCTATATTAAAAAGACATTTAATTAATATACCCTCTTACTAATCAACAAGGAATAAAGTTATACCAGGAATAAATATGAATATACATTTTCATAGGTTTAAACTTGGAATAACTTTATTCTGTTTATTGGTAAGAGAGTTAGTGTCTAGTTTCTTTCTGCCTTTTACAGATCTAAGGAATTTCGAAAAACATTATAAATTAGCCGATGACTTTAAAAACAAGAACTCCACATGATCTTCTGAGAAATTATTTGTTGGAGATTTTCATTTGCTTTTTTTTTATTTTTTGGATTTATCGTCTCTGCTTCTTTATTCTTAGTGCGACTTTACAATGGTACGAATTAGATTATGGATTTTTTATTTAAATCGCTAAAAACGATTTCGCTTCGCTAAAAGGAAAAGAGGTTTTAGATAGTGTTTAATTAATGTTGTTTGATAGCGTAGTAAAGATTCAGTGGCCACAAACCACTTTGAATTATTAACTTAACCCTAAAAACTATAGCAGTTTTCCCTTGGCGTTTGAAATTTCTTTTTTGAATGACTTTTACTAAAACCCTTGAAACAACCATCTTTACACACCAACACCCCTCCGTGCCACGGAAAGCACGTTAGGTTGTCCATAGCGGCTATCATTCGTCTTTCTTTGGCAGTCGTTACGGGTCATCAGAAGCTCGAAAGTCTGACAAATCAGTTTTACCAAAGCGTATCGTATTACCCAGTAACTGGGCTGAAGGCAAGAGGTCAGATAGGCAGTAGTTACTTGTTTAATAATGGCATGCAGCTAAAACCGGTGAAATTGCAAGCCGACCCCAACATACTTGACAAAAGGCTATAAGATACATTGGGTAGGTTCTTTTTTATATGGAACGTTTGCTTGTTATACACTTATAAATAGATCTGTTACTCCATCGAAAATTAAAACCAACAAATAGGTGGTTAAAAATATATTATTTACTAATTTAATTTACATTCAACAGTCTCTAATAACGGTAGCCATCCCTTGCGTTGAAGGAGGATTGTCTCCTCTGAGCAACGGGAGGGAGATACGCTTGCTGGACACCAGCTACAGAGCTGCCGCTTCCAGCAGCGTCGTTGCGGGTGAAAGCGTTGTTGTTGAAGGTGGGTCGCTTGGCAACACCCTGGTTGTTACGCTGAGCGAAGGGAGGAAGGTACGCTTTCTGGACGCCAGCTGCAGAGCTATCGCTTTGAGCGTTGTTGTTGTAGTACTGTTGTTGGTTGTTAGCGGCTTCACGGTAGGTGCCTGGGTAAAACAAAATAATGAGTAAGATGTTGGTCAAATTAAATTTATACAAAGTGAAACCGATTACCGTTCATTGGAATTCGGAATTGATAAATTTGATTATAGTGTAGCGAATAAGCGGGCTCACTAATTAATATTGATTGAGAATAAGCAATGCGGTAAATATTGGCCAACGTTCCACAACATTTATTTAAATTCAGACTAGTCTTTATAGTTAATACAATCATCTTTAATAGGAGCGGTTCCATAATATAATATACTCAAATGTTGACTTATTCTTACCATCATCAAAGATGCCAGCAGCCTCATCGCGGGCGTTCTGCTCCAGAGCCTTCAAAATCTCTTCGGGGACGGGGGGAGGAGTGGGGAGGTGATCACCTTGGGGCTGGAATCCGTTCTCATCAGCTGTGTACCTGGAAATACAGAATAGCGTAATTATAATTAAGAACCTGATATCAAAAGTTAGTTATGTATCTTTCTATTTGTAAAAACAGATTCTCACCTCACAGAGTAGACCTTGCCATCATCACCAGTGTAGGAATACCCGCCCTGAGCCTGCACTCCATTGGTCGCCACTCCGTTCTCCTCACCGTAGATACCGTTCTCAGTCTCATAAGCATACGCGTAAGTCTCTCCATCATTGGAGTTGTCCTGACGAAGGATGGCAGCGTTCCTCTCGAAAGCGGCCTGAGCGCGCTCGGGACGAGCTTCAAAGCCTGAGTAAGCTCCGTTCTGTGCATAAGCGTTTTGGCTGGAGAATCCATTGGAGGAAGCACCGGTTTGATCCTTGAATCCGTTGGACTGGCGAGGAGTCTGGAGGAAGGCAGATCCGGCAGAGCCTTGGGCGTTCGGTGGCAGGTAGGTCCTGTCAAGTTTTCCAGCCTGAGCCAAGGTGACGGCCGCTAAGACGATGAACTGGAAAACAGAATTGATAATATTAAAAAAAATCATACCTTAAGCCATTCGTAAATGATTTTTTCCGTCTTCTCAGTTGCCTTGTATGATTTGCAAGGTATTTTTTTTTTCCTTTTATACATGTCTCATTCCTGGGTAAGGGTCTCCCTCAAATTCTTCCATTTATTATTTTTCTTTTTATAAGCATTTTTTTTTATGTTATCTGTGTTTTCATTGAAATCCCAGAAACTTACCAATTTCATTTTTGTTTGTTGAATTGATCTTGCTACCCAGAAGTTGTGGATGTAACTGATAACGTTACCGTATCAGTACAGTATATATACTAAGGTGTAGGTCGATCTGTCTCGCAGTAAGTAGCAGTCAATGTTTCGTCATTAACATTCGGGGATGGGCTAGTCTAATTGTAGATGACCTTAGTCAAGCTAGTTGAGATAGTTTTAGTATTAAGAGGCGTAATGACGAAATTAAACAGTATAATGATCTAGTTTCCGTGTAAGTTACTGAGGTCGAGAGGATACGTCAATTAACAGCATCATACATAGCGAACCAGCGAACCCTCGCACTATTTTGAATATATACACGCTATCTAAAATTTATAAAAATAAATGAAATTGTTTATCCTGTAAATAGGATATTGGAATCGCTGTCACACGTCATATTATAAAAAAATAAGCACGAAGAGTAAGCACGCAGAATAAGTTCGACATTTCCTATCTGTCTACCTCTGATACTCCTGATAAGAAAGGGCGAAACAAAGTCGAGGGTCAAAGTCTCTTTTTAAGTCCAGACATAATCTTGATCAGATCCTGTGACAACAATGAAATGAAATGAAAGGTTTATTTATGTAAGTAGATCTTAAAAGACACTTTTACACGTCAATATTTTGTTGGTCAATATTTTAAAAACTACATGGCGCCGGCATTTCCTAGCCCGTGTTCTGTTCTGTTCCCTGAGAAGAAAAGCCGAAACAAACTCAGAGGTCATGGTCTCTTTTAAAGTCCAAACATTATATTATTTGAATTCTATGTGAGTCTAACAATGCAGGGCAATGTCAGGAAGGGCCTTTTGAAGAAAGAGCCATTGCAGCTTTGAGCTGACCTGTCCCAACAGCCAGCATGTATGTGTCAGTCATCGTGTAGCTCAACCCTATTTTAGGGAGCTCAACGACCCGTCACAAGACGCTACCGTGTAATGTAGATTGATGCCAGAAACGGTCCTCTGAGGAATGAACCACACAGATTTGAGTGAACCAGCCCAGTCACACATACAGTGCACACATTTGTCAGTAATCGTTTAGCTCAACTCAGAACTTGTAGAGCTAAAATACAATAGCTTACAATAGCTTTTGAAAGTGTTAGAACATAACATCACCCCTGTAATTCCTAAAGGGTTAGGCAGAGGTGTACGTACCTATGTATAGTAAAACCATTTTTTGCCAGTAATATTTATCTCACAAGTAATAGGGGGTGAACCTTTTGCCATCCACCAAGCCAAAATCCAGGCTCCGGGCTGCTGAAGAGAAATTTCTGTTGGCGTACCCCAATAGCAGTTTACGCGACCTGGGAGCCAGGACCTCATGCCCAGCGGTAGCGCTGGCGACCAGTCGACCATCAAGGCAGTCCTAGGTTTGAACTCTCATCAATTTATGTACTGTTCAGGAATGTACTAAAACTTAAGAAAATTTGTTTAACGTAATGAAAACACACAATGTGTCGCATTGTCAGTGTTGGAAATCACAGCCGTGTGATATTTGTATAAATAAAAATTAATCCCTATTTCTCTTCGTCCTGGCATCACACGTGAACGGCTGGTACAATTTTGCTAATTGTTTTTTTTTTGTTGTAGTTGTTATTGTCGAAGGTTCTTATGAAAGAGAAAAATAAGAAAGTTGCGATTAAATAAAAATAAAAAAAAATTAAGAAAACTTCACGACTTTTCTAATATTATACCAATGTGAGTTCAATATTCATAGTTAAGACAGAACAACGTCTGTCGTGTCAGCTAGTACCTACTGAATAAAATCGACTTGCAGTTATTATAGAATTAGTCGCTACGCCGCCGCCACTCCATCGGCATCAGTCTGAACTGTCCCTGAGAAGTTTTGTTTTGGTGCTTTGAAGATTCTTTGAAGTGTAGAGATCCGAAATAACAATTTCTGAACTGAGGTGACCGACATAGCAGCATAACTCTGCAGGAGTTAACGGGTTGCAATTGACAGTAAGCTGGGTATGTTTGTCGAAGGGCTAATGGTTGATGGAGTAAACGAGTTTTGAACTAGAGACCGCGTATCGGCAAGCGTAGTGGGGACTGCAATAAGCCGTCTGCGGCTCGTCTGAGATAATTCATTTCCGTTGTACTGCTGAATGTGCTTCATTTTGTTTATTATTTTTCATTACACCTAAAAAATATTAACACAACTGCGTCGAATCCCATGTTATATTTCTTTGTTTATTTATTTCTTTCTTCGTTATCTAAGATAGCGCAGTTTCTGATTTAAAAAATGCAAGATTATTGCCGCGTTATTTGTTTCTTTCATACTAAGTCCAATTCAATGAGTACCTAATACATCAATTTCTCAAATCTAATATTATCAACTAACAGCATTACGAAGACGTACGAAGGTCTTCGATATAGGAAAGCGTATTATGTAACTCAAATGGAGTTCGGTGAGATACCTGGCAAGGCACAGTGATAACAGGTAGAATACGGCTGTGACAGAGTGGCGTCCAAGGATTGGAAGACAACATGTCGGCTGGATGAAGATCATCCTAAGGCGGCCCGACTTCACCCATTGCTGGGACTATGCCCAGAATATGCCAATGCCCCGCTGTGGATGATGATTTGCATTATGTGGTTGTATGTGTTTAATTGGAATACGAGACCGATGACCTTGTGAGGGCCGCAGGAGTCCGCTGGATGGGGGAAGCATAGAACCGGTTGATGTCGCGGAGCTTGGGGGAGGCCTATGTCCAGCAGTGGACGTCTTTCAGCTGAAATCATGATGATGTGTTTTATTTACATTTGCTAGTCTAGAAAGAAAAACAGACCTTGAACTCATTGCAGTTTCGTTATCTACAAACTCAATCAAATGAAATCAAAAGTCATTTATTCAAACTAGGCTGAGAGTCAGCACTTTTTGATCGTCAAAATTACATAAGAGAATCCCACAAAACACCCGCCCTTCACCACTTCCTAGTGCTTTAGCTGGGAAGAAGTGGCGCAACAAACTGCCCAGCGCCACAGCTGTCTGTTAAGTTAGAAGAATAACTACAGTTACAATATTTGTGTTTAGAAAACAGTCTCCTATGGAAAGGTTGCATTAGACGTACCCGCGCGTTAGTCATACTTTGCGATTCTGTTTACAAAAACTGACATCTTATTATGTGAAAATTTGCAATTTGGTCGTGTGTAACGTAAACCAAGTCATCAACTCCTGGATTTCTGATAGGTAAAACGTCAAAATGTAAGATTTTGCTACTGAATTAGGTCATTTAAATTTAATGCATAATATCTATAAGCTATATCTGAAGAAGAAACATCGCTCTTTTAATGTTATTATAACATTTATTTAACCATAACGTACATAAGCAAGCCGTATTTTTCTTAAAGGTATGTTTGCGGTTTCGATTTTAAAATTCTGAAGGCATATTTCCATAATTCGTGTTTTGCGGAGAGTTCCTAAATCGTACAATGAGAGCAGAACAAAAGAAAGATCTGAAAAAGAAAATGATACAGATTTGTAGCACAAATGAACGATCAGCTATATTAAAAAGACATTAATAATAATAATAATAATAATCGTTTATTTATAAAAGGGGACACATTTTCATTTACAGAGTATCTTAACAATTTAAAATAGGGCACAGATGCTTATTGCCTGAACTAGGTTGAACCTGTGCTTCAGGCTAGGAAGTGCTTAAATACTTAATGTAATAAATTAACAATGTGTATAATGTAATAACTAAATTAAAATTAGGAAAAAAAGGTAAAATAAAAATAGCATGTTAGTAGTTCTATTTGCAGACAACAAGTAGATCTTCTGTCTGTGCATAAGCGATGGTTAGTAAATATGTAGTAATAATTTTCTTACAACTAAAGTAATTCAATTTATAGATACTTAGTTTTCTATTTAGCCTATTGTACAGAAATGGGCCTAAGAATGTAAAAAACCTTTCTACAAAGACATGTTTCGAGGTTGTATTAGATGTGCATACTATATCATTCCGTCTTTTGTTAGTATTGTCAGCAGTGTACGTAAGCATGGTGTGCTGTTTTAATACTAAGTGCAAAATGAAAATTTGGCGAACAGTCATCACGTTGCAGGAATTATATAGCAGATCTGTGGGAAAGAAAAAGGGATGGAAGTTTGCTACCTTTAAAATTGCTCTCTGAGCTCTTTCAAGAGGAAGCAGATTAACATTTAATTAATACACCCTCTTACTAATCAACACGGAATAAAGTTATACCAAATGAATATACATTT
This sequence comes from Polymixis lichenea, assembly GCA_949091785.1. Classification (NCBI taxonomy): domain Eukaryota; kingdom Metazoa; phylum Arthropoda; class Insecta; order Lepidoptera; family Noctuidae; genus Polymixis; species Polymixis lichenea. Next base: position 2,095,985 of record OX420948.1, read on the forward strand.
TCATAGGTTTAAACTTGGAATAACTTTATTCTGTTTATTGGTAAGAGGGTTTTTTTTTTTTTTTGTGGGTGGGAAATCATCAAATGACTTCTCCCGTTCTGGGTGGAGCAGGAGGGCGTGTCAGACTTTTACTGACTAAAACCCACCCATTTTCTCTCAGCTGCCCGTGTGCCAGGGGCCGCGGTATCTCTTTCGAACAACCCGCACCCCTGGCAGGCATCGGCCCTTGCGAGCCCCACCAGCTGCTGCTGACGTCTCCCTGCGACGGGTCAGCAGTGGCCCCGCCGCCTACCACTTTTCGGCCGCAGGGGATAGGGAGAGCGGCCAACGCTATACCGACACTCCTCTTCCCCTGCGGCCCCACCGCGTCCGCCATCAAACGGTGGCGGCCCCGTCCAGGCCACGGAAGGGAAGAGCGCTACCCAGAAGTACCGGCACTCCTCCTTCGCCGCAGCCTGTAACTCTCTGCCGCGATGCCTCGAATTCGACATCGCGGCCCGCCTCAGCTGCGATGCACCTCACCGCAACCTACTTTTTGGCCGCTACGTCGTCGGCTTGGAGGCAAAAGCCCTGACGAGCGGCCCCACCTTGGGGTTCCTCTTCGCTTCACCGTGGGAGGGTGACCACGGTTACTGAGCCCCCCCGCAACGACAATGCGGGAACCCCACTGGGGGGGATTGGTAAGAGGGTTAGAGCCTAGTTTCTTTCTGCCTTTTACAGATCTAAGGAATTTCGAAAAACATTATAAATTAGCCGATGACTTTAAAAACAAGAACTCCAAATGATCTTCTGAGAAATTATTTGTTGGAGATTTTCATTTGCTTTTTTTTATTTTTTGGATTTATCGTCTCTGCTTCTTTATTCTTAGTACGACTTATAGGTAGGTGGTACGAATCAGATTAGGAACTTTTATTTTAAATCGCAAAAAACGATTTTTTAACGTTATTTGCTACAAGGAAACGAGGTTTTAGATAGTGTTTAATTATGTTGTTTGATAGCTTAGTAAAGATTCAGTGGCCACAAACGATTTTGAATTATTAACTAAACCCTAAAAACGACAGCAGTTTTCCCTTAACGTCTAAAATGTATTTTTTTAATTACTTTTACTGAAACCATTGAAGTATTGAAATAACCATCTTTACAGACTGAGCACGCCACGATTGCGGTGGTAAGTCCCCTCTTTGAGGAGTGGCTTGATAGGCGGCATGGCGTCCTCACCTTCCGCCTGATGCAGATCCTCACCGGACACGGTTGTTTCTCGAGGTTCCTGTTTTGGATAAGGCGGCAGGAAACGCCCGGGTATTTCCATTGCGAATATCGCCCTGAGGATACGGTGGAGCATACGGTGGAGGTCTGCCCTGCTTGTGTGGAGCACCACCGTGTCCTCGTGGAGGCGATCGGCGGCGACGATTTCTCGCGTCCGGCCCTGGCCCAGGCCATGGAATGGAGCGGGAGTGCATGGGTAACCGTCGCTTCCATCAGCGAAGCAGTGATACTCGCGAAGAGTGGGACGGCGCACGTGAGGGAGAGGCAGTATATGCGCTCTCACAGCCCTAGCCTCCGCAGGAGACGCCCTGGACGTCGGAAATCCTAGGCAGATTCCCGGCCACCGTAGGCGCGGGCTTGCGGACGGCGAGCAATGAGTAGCTCGCTGTCCGGTAACGACCAAGCCCGGGTCGACGGCGCGTTGTGTTCCACGCGCACCTCAAAGAGATGTAAGCACCAACTGGTAGGGTCCGCAAATGCCGATGCCTGCCAGGGGTGCGGGTTGTTCGAAAGAGACACCGGGCCCCTGGCACACAGGCAACTGAGGGAACACGGGTAGGTTTTAGACAGTAAAAGTCTGACACGCCCTCCTGCTCCACCCAGAGCGGGAGAAGTTATTTGATGATATCCCACCCAAAAAAAAAAACATCTTTACAGACCAACACCCCTCCGTGCCTCGGAAATCACGTTAGGTTATGGGTCATCAGAAGCTCGAAAGTCTGACAAATCAGTTTTACCAAAGGATATCGTATTGCCCAGTAACTTGGCTGAAGGCAAGAGGTCAAATAGGCAGTAGTTACTTGTATAATAATGGCATTCAGCTGAAACCGGTGAAATTGTAAGCCGACCCTAACATACTTGGCAAAAGGCTATAAGATATATTGGGTAGATTCTTTTTTATATCGAACGTTTGCTTATTATACACTTATAAATAGATCTGTCAAGCCATCGAAAATTAAAACCAACAAATAGGTGGTTAAAAATATATTATTTACAAATTTAATTTACATTCAACAGTCTCTAATAACGGTAGCCATCCCTTGCGTTGAAGGAGGATTGTCTCCTCTGAGCGACGGGAGGGAGGTACGCTTGCTGGACACCAGCTACAGAGCTGCCGCTTCCAGCAGCATCGTTGCGGGCGAAAGCGTTGTTGTTGAAGGTGGGTCGCTTGGCAACACCCTGGTTGTTACGCTGAGCGAAGGGGGGGAGGTAGGCTTTCTGGACGCCAGCTGCAGAGCTATCGCTTTGAGCGTTGTTATTGTAGTACTGTTGTTGGTTGTTAGCGGCTTCACGGTAGGTGCCTGGATAAAACAAAATAATGAGTAAAATGTTGGTAAAATTAAATTTATACAAATTGATACCGATTACCGTTCACTGGAATTCGGAATTGATAAATTTGATTATAGTGTAGCGAATAAGTGGGCTCACTAATTAATATTGATTGAGAATAAGCAATGCGGTAAATATTGGCCAACGTTCCACAACATTTATTTAAATTCAGACTAGTCTTTATAGTTAATACAATCATCTTTATCAGGAGCGGTTCCATAATATAATATACTCAAATATTGACTTATTCTTACCATCATCAAAGATGCCAGCAGCCTCATCGCGGGCGTTCTGCTCCAGAGCCTTCAAAATCTCTTCGGGGATGGGAGGAGGAGTGGGGAGGTGATCACCTTGGGGCTGGAATCCGTTCTCATCAGCTGTGTACCTGGAAATACAGAATAGCATAATTATAATGAAGAAATGACCTGATATCAAAAGTTAGTTATGTATCTGCTTTCTATTTGTAAAAACAGATTCTCACCTCACAGAGTAGACCTTGCCATCATCACCAGTGTAAGAATACCCGCCCTGAGCCTGCACTCCATTGGTCGCCACGCCGTTCTCCTCGCCGTAGATACCGTTCTCAGTCTCATAGGCATACGCGTAAGTCTCTCCATCATTGGAGTTGTCCTGACGAAGGATGGCAGCGTTCCTCTCGAAAGCGGCCTGAGCACGCTCGGGACGAGCTTCGAAGCCGGAGTAAGCTCCATTCTGGGCATAAGCGTTTTGGCTGGAGAATCCATTGGAGGAAGCACCGGTTTGATCCTTGAATCCGTTAGACTGGCGAGGAGTCTGGAGGAAGGCAGATTCGGCAGAGCCTTGGGCGTTCGGTGGCAGGTAGGTCCTGTCAAGTTTTCCGGCCTGAGCCAAGGTGACGGCTGCTAAGACGATGAACTGGAAAACAGAATTGATAATATAAAAAAAATGATACCTTAAGCCATTCGTAAATGATTTTTTCCGTCTTCTTAGTTGACTTGTATAATTTGCAGGGTATTTTTTTTACTTTTATACATGTCTCATTCCTGGGTAACGGTCTTCCTCAATTTTTCCCGTACGTTATTTTTCTTTTTATCAGCATTTTTTTTCATGCTATCTGTGTTTTCATTGAAATCCCAGAAACTTACCAATTTCATTTTTGTTTGTTGAATTGATCTTGCTACCCAGAAGCTGTGGATGTAACTGATAACGTTACCGTATCAGTACAGTATATATACTAAGGTGTAGGTCGATCTGTCTCACAGTAAGTAGCAGTCAATGTTTCGTCATTAACATTCGGGGATGGGCTAGTCTAATTGTAGATGACCTTAGTCAAGCTAGTTGAGATAGTTTTAGTATTAAGAGGCGTAATGATGACATTAAACTGTATAATAATCTAGTTTCCGTGTAAGTTACTGAGGTCAAGAGGATACGGCAATTAACAGCATCATACATTGAGAACCGGTGAACCCTCGCACTATTTTGAATATACTACACGCTATCTAAAATTTATAAAAATAAATGAAATTGTTTATTCTATAAATAGGATATTGGAATCGCTGTAACACGTCATATTATAAAAACTAAGCACGATGAATTCGACATTTCCTATCTGACTACCCCTGATACCCCTGATAAGAAAGGGCGAAACAAAGTCGAGGGTCAACCTCTTTTTAAATCTAGACATAATCTTGATCAGATCCTGTGACAGCAATGAAATGAAATAAAATGTTTATTTATGTAAGTAGATCTTAAAAGACACTTTTACACGTCAATATTTTGTTGGTGAATATTTTAAAAACTAGATGGCGCCGGCGTTTCCTAGCCGACTGTTTCCTGAGAAGAAAAGTCGAAACAAACTCAGAGGTCATGGTCTCTTTTAAAGTCCAAACATTTTATTATTTGAATTCTATGTGAGTCTAACAATGCAGGGTAATATCCGGAAGGGCATTTTGAAGAAAGAGCCATTGCAGCTTTGAGCTGACCTGTCCCAACAGACGGCATGTATGTGTCAGGCACTGTGTAGCTCAACCCTATTTTAGGGAGCTCAACGACGTGTCACAAGACGCTATCGTGTAATGTAGATTGATGCTAGAAACGGTCCTCTGAGGAATGAACCACACAGATTTGAGTAAACCAGCCCAGTCACACATACAATGCACACATTTGTCAGTAATCGTTTAGCTCAACTCAGAACTTGAAGAGCTAAAATACAATAGCTTTTGCACGTGACAGAACATAACATCACCCCTGTAATTTCTGAAGGGTTAGGCAGAGGTGTACCTATAGTAAAACCATTTTTTGCCAGTAATATTTATCTCACATGTAATAGGGGGTGAACCTTTTACTATCCAACAAGTCAAAATCCAGATTCCGGGCTGCTATAGAGAAATTTCTGTTGGCGTATCCCAATAGCAGTTTACGCGACCTGGGACCCAGGACCTCATCCCAGTGGTAGCGCTGGCAACCAGTCGACCATCAAGGCAGTCCTAGGTTTGAACTCTAATCAATTTATGTACTGTTCAGGAATGTACTAAAACTTAAGAAAATTTGTTTAACGTAATGAAAACACACAATGTGTCGCATCGTCATTGTTGGAAATCACAGCCGTGTGATATTTGTATATATAAAAATTAATCCCTATTTCTCTTCGTCCTGGCATCACACGTGAACGGCTGGACCAATTTTGCTAATTCTTTCTTTTTGTTGTATTTGCTACTGTCAGGAGAAGGTTCTTATGAAAGAGAAAATAAGAAAGTTGCGATTAAATAAAAGTAAAAATAAATTAAGAAAACTTTACGACTTTTCTAATATTATACCAATGTGAGTTCAATATTCATAGTTAAGATAGAACAACGTCTGTCGTGTCAGCTAGTACCTACTGAATAAAATCGACTTACAATTATTATACAATTAGTCGCTACGCCGCCGCCGCCACTACATCGGCATCGGTCTGAAGTGAACCGACCCTGAGGAGATGTCTTTTTTTGGTGTTTTGAAGATTCTTTAAAGGGTAGAGATCCGAAATAACATTTTCTGAACTAAAGTGACCGACATAACAGCATAACTCTGCAGGAGTTAACCGGTTGCAATTGACAGTAAGCTGGGTATGTTTGTCGAAGGGCTAATGGTTGATGGAGTAAACGAGTTTTGAACTAGAGACCGCGTATCGGCAAGCGTAGTGCGGACTGCAATAAGCCGTCTGCGGCTCGTCTGAGATAATTCATTTCCGTTGTACCGCTGAATGTGCTTCATTTTGTTTATTATTTTTCATTACACCTAAAAAACATTAACGCAACTGCGTCGAATCCCATGTTATATTTCTTTGTTTATTTTTAGATAGCGCAGTTTGTGATTTTAAAAAATGCAAGATTATTGCCACGTTATTTGTTTCTTTCATACAAAGTCCAATTCAATGAGTACCTAATACATCAATTTCTCAAATCTAATATAATCAACTAACAGCATTACGAAGACGTACGAAGGTCTTCGATATAGGAAAGCGTATTATGTAACTCAAATGGAGTTGGGTAAGACACCTGGCAAGGCACAGTGATAACAGGTAGAATACGGCTGTGACAGAATGACGTCCAAGGACTGGAAGACGACATGTCGGCTGGATGAAGATCATCTGGAGGCAGGCTACAGAACGACTTCACCCATTGCTGGGCCTATGCCCAGAATATGCCTATGCCCCGCTGTGGATGATGATTTGCATTATGTGGTTGTATGTGTTTAATTGGAATACGAGACCGATGACCTTGTGAGGGCCGCAGGAGTCCGCTGGATGGGGGAAGCATAGAACCGGTTGAAGTCGCGGAGCTTGGGGGAGGCCTATGTCCAGCAGTGGACGCCTTTCAGCTGAAATCATGATGATATGTTTTATTTACATTTGCTAGTCTAGAAAGAAAAACAGACCTTGAACTCATTGCAGTTTCGCAATCTACAAACTCAATCAAATTAAATCAAAAATCATTTATTCAAACTAGGCTGAGAGTCAGCACTTTTTGATCGTCAAAATTACATAAGAGAATCCCCCAAAACACCCGCCCTTCACCACTTCCTAGTGCTTTAGCTGGGAAGAAGAAGTGGCGCAACAAACTTCCCAGCGCCACAGCTGTCTGTTAAGTTAGAAAAATAACGACAGTTATAATATCCATGTTTAGAAAACAGTCTCCTATGGAAAGGTTGCGTTAGACGTACCCGCAACGTAATCATACTTTGCGATTCTGTTTACAAAAACTGACATCTTATTTTGTGAAAATTTGCAATTTGGTCCTGTGTACCATAAACCAAGTCATCAACTCCTGGATTTCTGAGAGGTAAAACGTCAAAATATAAGAGTTTGCTACTGAATTAGGTAATTAAAATTTAATGCACATCTGTAAGCTATTTCTGAAGAATATGTCTTGAAAGACATAATTTCAAACATCACTCTTTTCATGTTATTATAACATTTATCCAACAATAACGTACGTAAGCAAGCCGTATTTTTCTTAAAGGTATGTTTGCGGTTTCGATTTTAAAATTCTGAAGGCATATTTCCATAATTCGTGTTTTGGGGAGAGTTCCTAAATCGTACAATGAGAGCAGAACAAAAGAAAGACCTAACAAAATGATACAAAAATGTAGCACAAATGGACCATCAGCTATATTAAAAAGACATTTAAGCAATTTACCCTCTTACTAATCAACACGGAATAAAGTTATACCAGGAATAAAAATGAATATACATTTTCATAGGTTTAAACTTGGAATAACTTTATTCTGTTTATTGGTAAGAGGGTTAGAGTCTAGTTTCTTTCTGCCTTTTGCAGATCTAAGGAATTTTGAAAAAGACTTTGGATATGTATTTTAATTTTTTGTCACCGCCTTCCGAAATTAAAGTTATTTTTCACTTTTTAGTGTTTTTTTGGAAGTCGGTTGTTTACTTTTTTGAAAAAAGTTTTTATTTTTCACTTTTTAGTGGTTCACACGTGCTTACCCCTTCACAGCGTACCGGCGTGATGTTATGTTATTAACTGGTGTAAACAATTGACAGACATGAGATTTCAGCAATCCCTGTCCATTTGCTATCATTTATTGAGGAGTTCCGTTGCCTATCTCCGAAGTTCTTCATCAGATCTTCACCAAATTGAAATGGAACCACTCCGAGAAAGTACTCTTCCAAAAACTATACAAATTGCTTCAAGTGTGCCTATAAAATTTGAAGAGTTCTCTCTATTTCTCCAGGATCCCATCATCAGATCCTGACTTGATGATCATGGGACCACCTGGGAAGTATACCCTTTCGAAGAAAAAAAAAATTATCCAAATCGGTCCAGCCATCTTCGAGTAATCGGGGAACAAACAAAAAAAAAAAAAAAAAGGTTCCGACGAAGTGAGAACCTCCTCCTTTTGGAAGTCGGTTAAAAACATTATAAATTAGCCGATGACTTTAAAAACAAGAACTCCACATGATCTTCTGAGAAATTATTTGTTGGAGATTTTCATTTGCTTTCTTATTTTTTTGGATTTATCGTCTCTGCTTCTTTATTCTTAGTGCGACTTTACAGGTGGTACGAATTAGATTAGGGTTTTTATTTAAATCGCTAAAAACGATTTTTTTACGTTCTTCGCTAAAAGGAAAAGAGGTTTTAGGTAGTGTTTAATTAATGTTTTTTGATAGCGTAGTAAAGATTCAGTGGCCACAAACGGCTTTGAATTATTCACTTAACCCTAAAAACTATAGCAGTTTTTTTTCCCTTGGCGTTTAAATTTCTTTTTTGAATTACTTTTACTAAAACCGTTGAAACAACCATCTTTACACACCAACACCCCTCCGTGCCACGGAAAGCACGTTAGGTTGTCCATAGCGGCTATCATTCGTCTTTCTTTGGCAGTCGTTACGGGTCATCAGAAGCTCGAAAGTCTGACAAATCAGTTTTAGCAAAGCGTATCGTATTACCCAGTAACTGGGCTGAAGGCAAGAGGTCAGATAGGCAGTAGCTACTTGTATAATAATGGCATGCAGCTGAAACCGATGAAATTGCAAGCCGACCCCAACATACTTAACAAAAGGCTATAAAATACATTGGGTAGGTTCTTTTTTATATCGAACGTTTGCTAGTCATACACTTATAAATAGATCTGTTAATCCATCGAAAATTAAAACCAACAAATAGGTGGTTCAAAAATATATTATTTACAAATTTAATTTACATTCAACAGTCTCTAATAACGGTAGCCATCCCTTGCGTTGAAGGAGGATTGTCTCCTCTGAGCGACGGGAGGGAGGTACGCTTGCTGGACACCAGCCACAGAGCTGCCGCTTCCAGCAGCATCGTTGCGGGCGAAAGCGTTGTTGTTGAAGGTGGGTCGCTTGGCAACACCCTGGTTGTTACGCTGAGCGAAGGGAGGGAGGTACGCTTTCTGGACGCCAGCTGCAGAGCTATCGCTTTGAGCGTTGTTATTGTAGTACTGTTGTTGGTTGTTAGCAGCTTCACGGTAGGTGCCTGGATAAAACAAAATAATGAGTAAAATGTTGGTAAAATTAAATTTATACAAAGTGATACCGATTACCGTTCATTGGAATTCGGAATTGATAAATTTGATTATAGTGTAGCGAATAAGGAGGCTCACTAATTAATATTGATTGAGAATAAGCAATGCGGTAAATATCGGCCAACGTTCCACAACATTTATTTAAATTCAGACTAGTCTTTATAGTTAATACAATCATCTTTAATAGGAGCGGTTCCATAATATAATATACTCAAATGTTGACTTATTCTTACCATCATCAAAGATGCCAGCAGCCTCATCGCGAGCGTTCTGCTCCAGAGCCTTCAAAATCTCTTCGGGGACGGGGGGAGGAGTGGGGAGGTGATCACCTTGGGGCTGGAATCCGTTCTCATCAGCTGTGTACCTGGAAATACAGAATAGCATAACCATAATTTAGAAATGACCTGATATCAAAAGTTAGTTATGTATCTTTCTATTTGTAAAAACAGATTCTCACCTCACAGAGTAGACCTTGCCATCATCACCAGTGTAGGAATACCCGCCCTGAGCCTGCACTCCATTGGTCGCCACTCCGTTCTCCTCGCCGTAGATACCGTTCTCAGTCTCATAAGCATACGCGTAAGTCTCTCCATCATTGGAGTTGTCCTGACGAAGGATGGCAGCGTTCCTCTCGAAAGCGGCCTGAGCACGCTCGGGACGAGCTTCGAAGCCGGAGTAAGCTCCGTTCTGGGCATAAGCGTTTTGGCTGGAGAATCCATTGGAGGAAGCACCGGTTTGATCTTTGAATCCGTTAGACTGGCGAGGAATCTGGAGGAAGGCAGATCCGGCAGAGCCTTGGGCGTTCGGTGGCAGGTAGGTCCTGTCAAGTTTTCCGGCCTGAGCCAAGGTGACGGCTGCTAAGACGATGAACTGGAAAACAGAATTGATAATATAAAAAAATGATACCTTAAGCCATTCGTAAATGATTTTTTCCGTCTTCTTAGTTGACTTGTATAATTTGCAAGGTATTTTTTTTTCCTTTTATACATGTCTCATTCCTGGGTAAGGGTCTTCCTCAATTTTTCCCGTACATTCTTTTTCTTTTTATCAGCATTTTTTTCATGCTATCTGTGTTTTCATTTAAATCTCAGAAACTTACCAATTTCATTTTTGTTTGTTGAATTGATCTTGCTACCCAGAAGCTGTGGATGTAACTGATAACGTTACCGTATCAGTACAGTATATATACTAAGGTGTAGGTCGATCAGTCTCACAGTAAGTAGCAGTCAATGTTTCGTCATTAACATTCGGGGATGGGCTAGTCTAATTGTAGATGACCTCAGTGAAGCTAGTTGAGATAGTTTTGATATTAAGAGGCTTAATGATGACATTAAACTTTATAATAATCTAGTTTCCTAGTAGGTTACAGAGGTCAGAAAGAGGATACGTCGAAAGATTATTAAAAGCATTATTCATGTTGAATCGGCGCGCCCTCTCACTATTTTGGCGCGCCGTTCGATAAAATTGCTTTTGAACTCCGATCAAATTACCTAAGTAATTCAAGAATCTGATGTGTTGTAATACACATAGGCAAATATAACAAGATGTAATTTATTTATGGTTGTTGTGAAATTGAATGTTTTTCAATTGCATATAACCTAGCTTTATTGAAAAATTATCCTGCAATATTTTTTCATTAGAAGATAATTCAACGAAAGCCCGTAAATAAAATCAACAATTCAATGCCATTTTGTAAGGCATATTAAATCAATCTGTATGAAGATTACCGTCTAGTCAAGAACAAGGAAATAGTGAAAAACATACTTAGACCGAATCCATCAATCATCGAACAACATCCATTGTGTTTAAAAAACACTATACAAGTGGTTTATTAGTCGATTTGCACGAATTTACTCATCCGAATCGGGCGAACACTTTTAAATATGTAATTGTATGCAATAAAGTTGATAAAAAATACCGTAGCGCATAGAAGTAGATCATTTGAGTATCCTAATTGGAGTTTTAGATTCCCCAATAAAGTAAATTAAATTCGTGACGCTTAAAATAAATAATGTATTGTTAGAAAGTGAATATTCGCCTAATTGAGCGAGTAAGTTTGAGTGAATCGAGCCATACAAGTAAGCAAACCGCATCAACACATAATTAATTATGATGTGGTTTTATTTCTTGTAAAATACACCGATAATGAGTCATTTGGTTACATTTTTACATTTAAAATGATCATCAAGGATACTTTACAGTTCCATAATGAGAGATCGTGAACGCATTTCAGTTTCAACACTCACAAACATATCCATCTTTCTAAGCCTTAATACACAATCATTATTTGAGCATTACTTTTACTGAAACTATTGAAGTATTGCACCAATGATCTTTTGAGAGCACTCGTAATTATTATAATTGCGGTATCATCACGCATATATTGAGGTAAGCAGAGTAAGGCAACGGGGTGAAGGTCGTTCGTAAGTGTTCAGTTAGTTCTTGAATGGTTTGATAGATGGCGTACGCTATCGATGTTATTAAACTTTTTGTGGAGCTTTGTTGGGTTCTCTTTTCTAGCCTAAGCTTTTTGAATGCTGAGGAAAGGCCTCGCCTTTGGTTATGATTTAGATAATACTGTCTTGTTAAACTGTGCTGTGCGTAGATCTAGATAAAATTGTTGTTTTAAGCTAATAAAAATAGGCTGCCTGACTCAACTAGGATTGGGCGGTCACATCAGCCGCATGCACGATGACTGTTGGGGCCGGCTCAGAAACGAAAGATGGCGAGATGACCTGACCGCGAAGGCTGGTTTGAAGTGGCGCGGGAAAACAGGTAAACAGCTTTGTATTCTGCGAAGATGGATACATCTGGCTAGGATAAGAAATCTTAACTGATATTATGAAAGAAAGAAAAAAAGAAAGAAAAAACGTTTATTTGCGGTAAACATGACGCAAAAACCAGGAACACACAAAAAATAATTTAAAAAAAGGTTGAGGGAAACACACACACACACACACAAACACACACACACACACATTTTTCTTAAATTATTTAAATAAAATCAAATTATTACATAATCAATCTTTAAAATTAAAATATTTAAAGGTAATCAATGTAATATTAATAATAAATATTCTCGATTATAAAGAGCTTAAATTATTTGTTTGCTTGTTTGTAAGAGGTAATCTCTGGAAGTCATGATCCGTTTAAAAAAAAATCTTTCACGTATGGAAAGCTACACTACTGCGGAGTGCGGGCTATATTTTATTTTGTACTAACAATGCCCGCGACTTCATCCGCGCGAAATAGTATTTTTTTAAATATTTATTTATATTATCTTCTATACAGATAAATAAAATTGGAGTGTCTGTAATATTAAAATAACTGCTTTTTACTTTATGCATATGGATGTATGCACGGTACATACACACATCAAAAAAGTTTGCGAACACTTTGAAAAATCGAAATTGTTTTGTTACGGTAGATTATATTAGATTGTTATTCTTTTTACATTATTTGTTTAAAAATATATATTTACGGTCTTATTCATAAAAAAGATTATCGAAGGTTTAAGACATTCATTAGTTAAACTGCTCGATAAGCTTATAAAACCTTTGATAAAATTTTGTACCTATTCATAAAACGTTCTATAACTAAAATATCGTTAATAAATCAAAATGTTGCCATTTTAATGAAATCACCCAACAAAATGACCAACACATCGAATCGTCTAACGAGAATATCTGCCTATACACTGAATAATTGTGACCATAGACATTATTACGTACTGGCAACTACTTATTTGTCTACAGTTTCGATACTTCTGACGCGGTGACGTCATTGATATCTGAATTTGCCAAATAATTTGAAATTGTAACTATCAACTGATTGCTTGAAAACTGACATTTGTTGACATACAATATTTGTACGTCAAATGGTCAATTGTCATTTTCTTTGTAATCAATCAGCTGCTGTATAGTCGGTCATTTTTTCCTTAAAACACTGCTAAAGTAGGGTTCTGGCGTTTATAACTTTATAATAGGTTTAAAGAACACTTTAGTGCTAAAATGCGTTTATGAATAGCACTTTTTGTAAACCAGACTTTAGCAACTGTTTAGATGTTCGAAAACTTTTTATGAATAAGACCGTTAGAATATAAAACAATAAAACACTTCAATTGTTTTCCATATAAAAAGGCTTTCAGTCCTAACTTACGCTAATTCACAAATCTGATTTAGTCCATTTTAACGGATTTAAAATACTTTTTCGCGGAAAGTTGTGATTGAAAAAATGCTAAGAGGATTATCAGAAGTTTTACGAGCAAGAATAGTAACTTCGAGGGAAGAAGGATACACCACGAGAGAAATAGCGCGCAGAGTTGCTATATCCCAATCCTGTGTCGTGACCACATTACAGAGGTACCATGGGATGGGTAATTTTGCTGACCGACCCCGTAGTGGTCGCCCAACTATTTTGACTGCTGCCCAAAAGCGCTGTATTAGATTGCTGGCAGCCCGTGACCCAACAATCAACGCTACTAAAATAAAAGCAGAAGTTCGGGCCACCTCTGGGCTTGAAGTTAGCACTCAGATAATTCGGAATTGCTTGCACCAGGCTGGATTACGAGCACAGAGGTCTTGGCGAGCTCCTCTGAATTCCCGGCAACGACAACGACGGAGATTGCAGTGGGCTAGGCTTCGGTAAAATGAAGAAGAAAACATTTGTCAAAACTGTCTCTTCGTTGACAAATCGCGAATCTACGATAATAGATAATCAACGTGTCCGTGTTTGTAGAAGACCAGGAGACCATGAAAGGCAAAGAACTGCCACTGGAACAGTTCAGCAAGGTGGGAAATCGGTGTCCTTTTGGGGTGGTATTATGGTTGGAGCTCAGCAGACATGTATAGAGCAGTTGCTATTGATGTCATTGTCAGACCATTCCGAGTAAACCATGGGTACTAATTTGTACTGGTCGATGATAATGCGCCCGCCCGTCGAGCTCAACGAGTCAATGCTGCTCTCCGAGAATACGACATCACAAGGTTAGACTGGCCTGACGGCTCGCCTGTCTTAAACCCAATAGAGCACACGTGGGATGCTCTTTAGCGAGCTGTTTGGACCGTCAGCCACGTCCCCAGACAGTGCCAGAGCTCAGGGAAGCCACTATTCAAGAATGGGACAGGTTGCCCCAAGAAATGCTGGATAACTTGATTCTCAGCATGCCCAGGAGGATCACCGCATGTGTTCGAGCCTGGGGAGGAGTTATATTATATTGAATATAAACCTTTTATTAATAAATTGTTGTTTAACTTTGGTTAAACAGTTTTTTCTTTCTATCAAATTTTTCTTACAATTACATTACTATTAATTACTAAATAAAAATAATAAAAAATGTTTAATTTTTTAATTTCTATTTAAAGAAAACACACAACAAAGATTTTTCTTGATGAAGTTCAATTTAAAAAATTCTATCAGCTTATGCTAGTGATCACAAACTTTTTTTGATGTGTGTATAACAAAATAATATTTTTTTTATTTTTGTCTGTCCGTCTGTTTTTTTTGGCTAATCTCTGAAACGGCTTGACCGATTTTGACGGGACTTTCCCTGGCTGATAGCTGATGTAATAAAGAGAAACTTAGGCTACTTTTATTTTAGTAATTTTATTAATTTTTATTAATATATATAATACTAATTGTGCCCGCGACTTCATCCACGCGGAATAGTTATTTTTTTATATTTATTTATGCGTACTATATACATTAATATAAATAAATACAATTTCTGAAATAAAAGTAGCTTAAGTTATTCCTTATTACATCAGCTATGCGCCAGTGAAAGTCCCGTCAAAATCGGTCCAGCCGTTTCAGAGATTAGCCGGATAAAACAGACAGACCGACAAAAATGAAAAAAAAAATATTTTGGTATATGTACCGTGTATAAATCCATATGCATTTAGTAAAAAGCGGTTATTTTAATATTATAAACAGACACTCCAATTTTATTTATCTGTATATAGAAGACGTATACCTGGATAGAAATATGGTAGTTGACTTACCACGCACGAAAGTTGCAGGCGGCCGGAAGGTAGTAACCTAAAGGATGAGAGCTCTTTCTAGTGTTACCAAGAAATAATGTTTAAAAAACATTCGTCCATACATTCCATTTCAAAACAAGCAGTTCCTTCTATGGAGCTATAAGTAAATAATATAGGTATGAGGTGCAAGTTCTTAGAACAACACAAATAATTTTAAATCATTCGACCTTCTTATATCTAATTCAGAAATAAAATCCTAGATACGAATCATTGAAGCTCAATTCACAATCCTTTTATTACTCATCTCAATCTGATATAAAAAGGCATTATCTATCAATCTGATTGTGAAATCAATCCATCTTTGCAACATCTTTTTATGACTAGAAATTCCGACTAATTGTGAGTACCTGAAACGATTTGTATCGATATAAAGGTCTGAGTACATTCATGCTTGATCACTTTAGTGTAGGAGAATCATCAAGAGGCTTTGGATAGTTTTTTGTTGAAATAAATATTTCGAATTTGATGCGATGCAACATAATTAAACAAAGTAGCGACAAAGACGAGGGTTTGGCAAGCTTATTTGACTTAAAAAAAATGCTTAAATGTACGAGTTAGTTAAAAAAAAAATCACTCGCACTGCTAAGCAATACGTACCGCAGCGTTCACCTTTAAAAATCGAAGAGCGCTGAACGGATAACGTCAAGAGAATGAGAAGCGATGTCTCATTTCCAAGTAAATAATTATTGAAGGCTCCCGCATACAGGTTCGACGCGACGGTGCGATGCGATTCTAGTACAAAAAAACGTAGAGTTTTCATCGACATTGTTCTTCTAGAGTGGCGTCGACAGCGCGACCAGCCGCGGACCTTAAAGGTTGGTATCACGCGTATAACTACCATCGTCACTCGCACACCAGTTTGGCCTACATGGCTTTTACAGGCCGAAAACCAATATGAAAGCCAACAGATACATAAAAATGTGTGTAGTCCCTTAATTGATTATATTCTCGCTCACCGCTGCATTATGACATCGGTCGGTATTCGATCCGAATGAGCCGTTTCGTCACTGACCGCACAGTTTTATAACAGACGGCTCATTCATGGAGTTAAGGTCAAGATATGTTCAATAAATAAATAAATATTTATTTTATTCTTCTCATCCTTCTAATATCGATAATAAATGTGAAAGCTTGTACGTTTAGATGTTTGGATGTTTGTTACTCAATCACGTAAAAACGGTGGAACGGATTTGGATGAAATTTGGCACAGACACTGTAGATTTGTAGACGATTTTCAATTTTTTTTTTTTTTTTTTATTTTTTTATCAGGTCTGCACTGTCCTCCCATACCTATTATCACTGTAATTTGAAAACTTTGTGTAAAAGCCAAATATTTTAAAAGAGTAACCGTGGAGTTTCTTGCCGGCTCTTCTCGATAGGAAGCGACAAATTGGAACCGTGCAACTAGCTTCTGACGTTTCATAAGTGCCCTTGCAGGTTTATGTGAAATAAAATATTTTGATTTTGAGATAGGCAGTTTATTAACACAAAGGAGACTTTTTAGGTAGCATAATTTCCGATCACACGCGATTGAAGCCACTGGCAGAAGCTAGTGGTATATGAATACTAAGAGAATAGGTATCATTTTCAATCATCATCATAGCTTTAGCCGAAAACGTTCACTGATGGATATAGGCCTTCCCCAAGCACCGCCACTTTGACCGGTTCTGTGCTTCTTGGATACTGCGGAGTCCTGCAGCTTTCACAAGGTCATCGGTCCACCTTCTGGAAGGCCTTCCAACGCTACGTCTTCTAGTACGCGGTCGCCACTCCAGAACCTTTCGGCCCCATCGGCCATCTGTTCTGTGAGCAATGTGCCCTGTCCACTGCCACTTAAGTTTGGCAA
The DNA here is from genome assembly GCA_949091785.1 of Polymixis lichenea. NCBI lineage: Eukaryota > Metazoa > Arthropoda > Insecta > Lepidoptera > Noctuidae > Polymixis > Polymixis lichenea. Next base: position 2,112,983 of record OX420948.1, read on the forward strand.
TTCTTCGTGTTATGCCGGTTACCTTGGTTCTCCTATGAAGCTCTTCATTTCTGATTCGATAGCGAAGGGAAACTCCACTATTTTTAATAGTGCTTTCAATCAGTGATCGCGATTTGCAAATTGAATAAATCTAGTGGTCGCCCAGTGGTCGAAATTCGACCATAATTGATTGATAGAAATACATGAATATATAAAAATACTAGCTTTCTGCGCTACTTTTCCATATGAACTGTAACTGTGCCAAATTTCATACTCCTAGAGGAGTATGAAATTTGGCACAGTTTAGTAAGAGGGCGTAAGTAGGTACATTTTTTTTGGGGGGGAATATCATAAAATAACTTCTCCCGCTCTGGGTGGAGCAGGAGGGGGTGTCAGACTTTTACTGGTGTGGCAAACATCTACAATGCCCCACATACGAAACTAAAAATCAACAAATTTGGAAAACACAAAAAGTGAAGTGGCGCCATCTACAATGCTATATGCGAACTACTCAGGACTGACGTCACACCGCAACTACATCAGCTACATCGCGCAAGCAGAGTTTACCGCGCGATCTGCATATATACAAACATCACTCGTCGGGCAGTTGCCCACCAGACACAACACCCGTCTGGTCGGAGGATCCACCCTTTCAATAGAGTATGAGTGAACTTTATCACCCTGTTGCTCATACCTCTATACTGGCTAAAACCAACCCATATTATTTCAGTTGCCTGTGTGCCAGGGGCCATGGTTTCTCTTTCGAATAACCCGCACCCCTGCCAGGCATCGGCCCTTGCGGACTCCACCAGTTAGCCCGCGCCTACTGTGGCCGGAAATCACCCTGGGATTCCCGACGCCCAGGGCGTCAAGTTTTTGCTTCAAGTATTAATATATAGATTTGTCAAAAAGAGACTAATAAGAACTCGATTTAAATGAGTGTTTCGTTCTTAGGCATAATTAATTTGGTTCTTAGATTTTATCTGTTTAAAATTTTGAAAAGTTTAATTTTTTGACAATTGAATTCTAAAACAATTTATATGCAAGCTAAAGAATCTACGCCATAACAACTAAAAACTTACATAATTGTGAACCTACAGCAATTATAGATTATTAAACTAAAAATAAGCCTTAAAAGCAAGTTCACAGTTCACGGCCGAGCAAGTAATTATAAAGACAATAACGATTATCTTACGAACGTCCGATCGTGTGTCCGACGACCTTTCACTGTGTTTGTCTTGTAGGCCGAACGTTGATACGACCGAAGCGTGACGTGCGATTGGTCAGATGCAACACGGAGACATGTTTTTGATAGAATGAATGGTTTACTTAAAAATCGAGTGATAAAGAAATGTGACTACTTCAGGGTACAAAAGCATGGTAGCTTAATAGGGTACCGACATCGATGCACAACCGGTTACCATAGATTCAGTACAAATCAAAAGCAAAATCAAAAGTCATTTATTCAAATTAGGTTGAGAATCAGCACTTTTTCAATGTCAAAATACATAAGACAGTCCCCCAAAACGCCCTTCGCCACTTCCTAGTGCTTTAGCTGGGAAGAAGTAGCGCAACAAATTCCCCAGCAGACAAGATTCTGATCCAGTAAAAAGTTGCTCTTCTATTCATTTTGTAAAAAGTAGCTTTTTTATTTATTTTGACCGCGTAGGTATTGCACTTTTCTATGAAATGGCAGATTTTTTATAATAACCAGTGAAACATTTCTACGCTAGGGGTCTAGAATCATGTGCTGAATTCATTGTTTCTATTTACGCGTCGATGTCCCAGCCACCCTGTTTAAACTGTCGAGCTTATACTTCAAATAATATGAATAGTATGTACATGTATATTAAAAAAAAACAGAGAGAAAAGAATCACAGGGCATCAAAAAATCATCCGCATCGCTTTCAATGGGAAAAGTGTTCTAAAGGCTGCCAGCATTACCACGTTGTATAGCAATGTTGGTATTTTGGCCAAAGAATAGGCCAGCCCTCTGGTTACCTGAAGAGTAGACTAACCGCTTGGCGTTGTCTCGAAAAACCAAGTGGGCACTCAGACCCATGGCTCACGTGTTTCAAACCCAAATGACTCGAATACATAACTCTCAATGAAATGGGGATAGTTTCGCCATTTGCGATTTTCCGCACCTGCAGTAGCCGCCCCAGCACACCCCGTCGTACTAGGAAGATCGGATGGCGCAAGGGTGTCAACACATGTTGCGTCCTACATCAAAGGCTTGCCTAACTTCCAAGGCATTATGGTCATTCCATCTGGTCTCTTCCCATCGTCGCGTGCCATGAAACATGATATTATTAATTTTCAGAGCTCGTTGAGTATAAGCCTGTAAGAGATTTTTTTTAGTTTTCTGCCGGAAACCGTCAAAAAGCGTTGAGGATAAAGATAAGACCGAGGGGAGTGTGGGAATTTCACTTCACTAAAACTGCGGTGGTCGCCCCATTGACACCGTTACATCTCAAAAGACTACATCCCATACCTACTACTACTGAAACACAGCATTGCTGTTATATGGTCGGAAAAAAACTGACACATGTAGCATTTCAAAGTTCACTGGCAATGCGTTGGTTATCCGCTAGGTTACAAAGATGTATTAAAGTAGCGAGCGGTCGTAGCCACCATCAGTCAGCTGGTCTAACGGCCTACTTGCCAATATTATTATACTGGAGTCGTAAAAAATTGAATTGGAATCACCCAAAACACATCTGATCACCAAATGGCTGTTCCCGTCTGACGTTAATGACCTGAGAAATATAATTACAATTGTAGCCTGACGGCCCGTTAACTTCGGTCGCCCCTGGCGTTGCTACCCCTGTCGAGGCCTGTTTCGACCCGTGACTTGCGTTCCCACGGCTCATTAACTGACAGGCCGCGCCAGGCGTTAGTACCCCTGTGGAGGCCTGTCGCGGCCAATGGCGAACATTCTCAACAAATTGGACAGGTGGCAACGGGCCGCCACAGGCCTCATTAGATGCGACAGTTCCCATGGGAGCACTAGCCCGGGGTAGTGTGGCCTGTCGGTTAGCGGGTCGTGAGACCGTGGCATAAGATAGTGCACTAGACCACTAGTCTATTGATATATGATTTATTACTATTTACTTTACTAACGTTTCAAACAATGGCTAATTACATTGATAGGTACAGATGATTAATTACAATTTTAACATGTTTCTGCTAATGATTCATCTTGTTCTATCGAAATAACGAGATTCCTATCAATGTATTGATCTAGTAGCAAGGTATTAAGTATGTTTGTGATGAAACATCAACATTGAAAATGATAACACTATGGTCGAAAGTAATAGCTAATTAAACAATTTCCAACTATAATGATTTTTCTACTGTTTTTTTTTTTGAGGGTGGGAAATCATCAATAAGTTCTCTCGCCCTGGGTGGAGCAGGAGGGCGTGTCAGACTTTTACTGACTAAAACCCACCCGTGTTCCCTCAGTTGCCTGTGTGCCAGGGGCGGCGGTATCTCTTTCGAACAACCCGCACCATTACATTACAATCAGCCTGGGATTCCCGACGCCCAGGCCGTCTCCTGCGGTGACTAGGGCCGTGAGGGCGCAATTACTGCCTCTCCCTCGCGTTCGCCAGCTCCCTCTTGTGAAGTTATTTGATGATTTCCCAACCTCAAAAAAAAGACATCTCTTTACTTTAATCAACGTTTATAAACAAATCCCTAGATGATTAGGTAGTATCTATTTAGGGGGTCAGCAACAGGCGAATCGCCCACCTGATCTTAAGTCGTCACCTCCAGCAATACCAGGAGCACCGCAGGTGCGCTTTCTTCCCAGAGACTAATCGGAAATGAAATATATAATGACACCGTCACCTTCAAACCGGAACATATGCTGCTAAGCAACAGATAAAGGTATGGCATATCTGTCAAAAAAGGTTGATATTTGTTGTGCTAATTTAGTTCTTAGGCTAGCAACAAAAACAGTTGTAATTTGAAAGCCATAACAAACACATTATAGCACATTCAAATCGTGGGCAAGCGTTTGTCACCAACAAATTACAGTGCTGGCCATAAAAATGCCAAGGCCCTATAATTTTACCATGTGATGTAATAATAAAATAAATACGCTTAATACGTTGTGTGTAGTGACAGCAACAATTAGGGGATTGTCACGCTGTCTGTCTGTCACGTACCCACGAACATCTAAATGGTCATTATGGTGTTTATGGGTGGTATAAATATCATTTGTTTTTTTGGAATTATCACACATCTCAAGTGAGTCCTGGTGAGGATACAACAGCAGAGATGAAGTGGTTCTTGGTAGGTTTTAAATAATAATTAATTTCATATTCAAAATAAAAACAAACAATTAAAATAATTACAAATTAAATACAAATTACTGTTGATTTCTGACAAAGCAAACGATTATTTTTAAGTTTTCAAATAAAAAGAGCCTTCAGTTCCAGTAAACTTAATTTTTACAATTACTTGTTGGTCATCATGGTTTTATGAGACTCATGGAATGTATTCAAAAATATTGTTTTAATAACTTGCTAGTCTACTTTTATATGTCCCGCACTGTACACTGTAATTAAAGATAAATGAAAGTACTTTAAGCTCTGCTAGTGACAATATGCACTGACAATGAGCTTCCATTAATTATTGATCCAGTAATGTTCTTCCATTATGTTTCTGACACAATAAGGTCCAATAGAGTACTTTGTTTGTAAAGAATTGGATCTTTATTAGCTTATTTGCGATAGAGGTTGATTTCCAGGTCAAGCTGCATATTACAATTCGACATATGCATGATCTGAGGGTGTACAATTTTTGGAAGTGTATTTTTGTGAAAACTCTTAACACACCTGATTTTGATATTAATTTTTTTTATAAACTTATGTTATTTACATTTACGTTTTCTTTACAGATTTCCCTGGCCATAGGCCTAGCAGCTTCTGATAAACTAGACCGCACCTACCTTCCACCACCAGGTGCACAGTTTGCTGGAGGAGTTCTTGGTAGCCATGATGCACCATTGGAACCTCCACATCACACTCCTTCAGGACAAGGGCCCGTGATTGGAGGACAAGTATCTCAACCTAACTTTGGAATTAACGGACAACCTGTGAACTTCGGTGACAAAATATCTAAGGTTCCAGTCACGACCACCTCCTATGCGTTTTCACGGACAACGAGTTATCCACCTGGAGATGGCTTCGAAACTACTGCATTAGCAATAAATCCTGTTACTGTACTGCCAATTGGATTGGAGCAAGGAAACTTCCCTTATGGACCGCCACAAGGCCAGGCACCAAACTTTGGAACTAATATTCAGCCTGGATTTGTTCCACAAGGCCCAACATCAGCACCTAACTATAGCAGTCCAGGCTACGACCAATTTGTTAACCAGGCTTTGAACCAAAATCCAGGGCAAAATGTGATTACACCTGGCGGTGCTCCGCAAATCCCTGGATCAGTTTATCCAGGTCAAAATCAGGGTCAGTTACAGTATCCCGATGGGCAGGTTAATACTGAACAGCAAGGATTCTTACTTACTGGTGCCCCTGATAATCAGCGTTTGGATCAATATCCAGGACAAAATGTGGTTAATTCTGGAAGTGTTGTTAAAATTCCTGGCGGTAACCAAGACTCTGTACAGTTTCCAACTGGTCAGACGGGAACAGGACAGCAAGAATTCGTCCCATCAACTGGGTCTCCAATAAATCTTCAACCAGGTGGTAATCAACAAGGCTTGACCGATGATGGCTCTCAAGGACCATTTCCTAAAGAAATTTACGCTGGGCAGCCGATTAATGTTCAAAACTTAGGTGGAACTCAACCAACCCAAATTTCCTACCAAAATCAGGAACCAATCAATGTTGGCGGAGTCCCATCACAATATCTCAATGGGAACCAAAACTACGGGCCATCTGTACCTACTGGATCTGAAAACGTTTACCAACCTGGATCAACACCTTCCACCATTCCTTCGTCATACCATAATGGTGTCTCTAGTACATCTCCTTTTTCTGGAGTACCATCCTCTACTTTAGCATATTCCTCAGTTGGACCAGCTTATCGACCAGAAAGGCCTCAAGCCGCAGCTGATAGAAACGCCGTTATCCTCAACTATGAGAACGTTCGGACTCCAAACGGCTACTCATATAGTTTTGATACTTCAAATGGAATTCATGCGGATGAAAGTGGTATAGTAGATAATGGTACGAAAGCTCAAGGATCATATTCTTACATCGGTGATGATGGAAAAGTGTACAGTGTTATTTATACTGCTGATGAGAATGGGTTTCAACCCCGGGGTGATCACTTGCCTACTCCGCCACCAATACCTGAAGCTATCCAGAGGGTAATTGAGCAAGCTGCTAGAGATAAAGCCGCTGGAATTGTGCACGATGGTAAGTTTAATCAACACATTACATAAATTTTACTTAGCTTACAAAAAATCTAATTGTTCTCGTGAGAATTTAGAATGCAATCAAAGAAACGTTTTCAATTATTTCACTGTAGATCTTATAGACGGTAAATTATTCAATTATTCCATCATACAAATGCATTACTTCTCGTCGTTCAATTACATTTCATGTTAGTTCTTAAGATGGTTATCTCTTTTTGTGAGAGTAGCAGTTACGTAGCCTTTTAAATTATTGTGATTAATAAGTATTTCCAAATCAAACTACATTAATAATAATATTTGTTTTGTTGCAGGTTCTTACGATGAGGCTAAATATGGTGATCACCTATATCAAGGAATTAAAAATCATCGTCGGCCACAAAATCAAGATGTTAATCAATTAGACGATAACCAATTCCATGGAATAAAAGATGATCTAATAAAACCTATTGTTGGAATTAAAGACGAAGAATATGATGTAGGTATAACAAAGGATCAATTTAACAATAATCTTTCAGTTTCCGATACCAGGAAAGATTCAAACGGAAAAATACCGTCGAGACGCCCTTCGAATCAGAAAAACGGTGAAAATAGTATCCAAGATATTCCTGTAGAGAACGAAAGAGTTTCAGGGGAGTTTGATTCACCAAAAGGTGATTTTGATGGAAATAGTATGCCAATCGTAGAAGAAAGAAACAATCAGTTGGAGAATTATGGCACAAAGAAACAAGGACCTGGAGGACGCCGTCCAGTGTTAAACAAAAATAATTTATCTTACGTTAAGGCTAAAGATTCCAATCAAAATAACCAACCAGGATTGAGAAACCGTGGGCCTTCCACACGCCGCCCAATAACTGGTAATGTAAAAGATATAACGAAAACCAAGTATCCTGGGTCTAATGTAGATGTTGGTGCTATTGACTACCCCGGAGGAGATGGATTCAGTAGGTACGAAAGTCAAGAAAATATTAGTTCTGATAGCCCAAAGGTATCCAATGGATCAGAAGAAAATAAAAATACGAACTTTGATGAAGTAACAGCCGTTCCTATTGGAAACAAACAACAAATATTGAGACAAAGAGTCAATGAAAATAGAACACCTGGCTCAACAGGCAATAGATACACCCAAAATAAAAATGGCAGGCCTCAAGGTGAACCTTTTACTCAGGAAAGTACCGAGACACCTTCATTTTCAGATTATTTAAAAAATTCTGTCGCAAACCAACAAGAAACTACACAAAGTGGCACTGGGTACCAGTACCAGCAACCAAATACAAAGTTTGAACAGAAAACATTTCCAACTCGATTCAGTCCTCAAGAAGCACATTCAACCCAACCTGATCAACGTAGAACTGAATACGTAGAAGGCACAACACGAAAACCTTTTATGACTCCTAACATTTACAATCAAAATAATAAGAACAAACAATCAATTCCTAACACTTACAGTCAAAATAATATAAATGGCCAATCAACCACCAGAAGACCTTTTACGACTATCGGTGTCACATCACCTACAGATAACTCTTACACTGACTATGATGACGACGATAATTATGCAACTAATCAAGATATTGGTGATGATAGAATCGGATCCACCAAAAAACCTGCAGACAACCGTGTTACATCTCGACCTTATCAATCAAGACCGCAAAATGTACCAGAAAGTCAGAAAGTCCGTGTTAATCAAAAAGAATCTGTCACTCCAGGACGTAGAACCGAAAATTCAGGTACCGTATCGCCAGGATATACTTATGGGCCAACTACTCAAATGCCATCCCAGAATTCCCGATTCGGAAGTAATGAAACTCCCCGAAGAATGGAACCTCTACAGCTCAGACCATCAACTACTGTCCCTGATTCTGCTACTGCTGTCAGTAGACCTGTTACAACTCAGTCGCCAACAGGAACTAGGCAGTCGGGTAATAGATATCAGACTACTGGCCCTATCTCTAAATATTCTGGTGCAAATGTAGGGTCTGGTTTCCCAACCACTGTGTCTTATCCCAGTCTCGGCTCAATTACTACTACTCCTGGAGTGTCAACTCCTCAGAACTATTATACTTCTACCTACGGACCTTCTCAGGGTTACTCTGGTATAACGGCTGTTACTCCAACTTCTGGATACACTCAAGGTTCTCCATACCGGAGTCGTGGATTATTAAAACCTTCACAGGACCAAACGTTCCACACCGGCTATCATTATGGACCTCCAAAGTCTGGTGCATTAAATCTCGATGGTCCTGGTGTTTTCACACCCACTGGAAACTCTGGAGATTTTCCATCTTCGCCAACTGGAAGTTACCAAACTACTTATCAACCGGGCCCTGGTGGTTTTCCGAGTACTACGTTAGTCTCCTCAATGCCTGGAAGTCAGGGAACTATTATTACATCCCAACCTGGAACTTTTGCTCCAGAGACTTCACCAACTGGTACTTATCAAGGAAATTACCAAAATGGACCTTCTACACCTGACTATGCTACTACTATTGGATCTTCAACTCCAGGAGGTAAACCTGTGTTTAAATATCCAGGATCAACTGGTGTTCAGGATTCTTCTGGATACGAATATGGACCTTCAAGACCAACATATTCCACTATTGGCTCGCCCTCAACCATAGGAACAACTCCTGGTTCTATTACACCACCTGGGACAACTGGTCCATCTCAGGACTATTCTACCACTCGTCCCGGTCTGCAGACTACTATGGATACGTTTGTAGGAGGACCTGTTGACGGTTTTGGAAGACCCATCATATATGAACAGGGTGGTTCACACCTTGGATTTGGTCATCCCACACAAGGAACAACTGGACCCGGAATCAATATAGGACCAAACTTTGGTGGTACTGATCAGTCTACCACATATCCTGGTGGGTTTGATCAGACCAAGGTTATTGGTGAAGACTTTAGTGGTCCCAAACAGCCTCAAAGGTATGACCCTATAACCGGATATCATTATAAATGATTGATGTACTCGGAAAATATTTATTTCTGATAATTTATTGAGAATGAATAAAAAGTGTAATATTTAGGGAGTTGTTTTAATTATTGTACTAGCTGTGGCCCGACTTTGTCTGCAATCTAAGATGAAAAGTAGCGTTTGTCCTTACCCAAGTCATGGTCTGTCTGATTGTCAAATTTTATTCAAAATCATTCAGCCTTTTTAGCGTGAACGCGTAACAATCAAATAAATATACTTTCGCATTTATAATATTATAGTTAGGATTCTTACATTTTAAAAGTTTCTTCTTTAGGCATTAATCATATATTTGTCTATCCAGCACGGTCTATTAATAGCTACTGTTGAACATGGGTAGGTAGTAGATCATTTCCTAAATTGATCCCTCAGTGTCTGCTATCCACATTATTTTATCCTGAACTTTACCTATCAAAATTCTATTCACTCTATTCTCTTTCAATTTCACTATATAATGATGACATTTTAGAGTGAAATTAATACACCTTTTCCAGTAAAGACATTTCTGTATTTAAATTCTTACACACATATCAAACCTGATAATAGAAATAAATAATACACTTTTTAGGTAGGTATTCAACATGATATCAATAGGTAAACAGACTTCTTGAAGGCAACATTTTAATTTTGAAGCTCGAACACTGCCTTAGAAAAGTAAGCAAATTCTGCAAACTTCATATTTCCAATATCGATAACTGTCAAATGAGATACTTTTTAGACGTCATTAAACTGATACAAAATCATTTGAAGCAAATTACATTCTGTGAATTTTTTTATCACTACAAATCTTATTAATATTTGGAAATCATTAGAATAGTTAAATTCATCATCACACTAATTTTATTGAACATATCATCAATCAGTACACGAGCATCTATTTAAAGGAAGCGTCGCGGCGACGTTCAGTTTCCTATATTATTACGATTACTTCACTCATAGGTGGTAATTACTGCCATGTAGGTACCTAAATGTCAAGATCAAATATATCTGGATCATTTTTTATCCACGCATACCTTAATAAATTATTCAAGACGATTATACTGCATACATTTAAAGCGAATTTAATTTGCATAAACATGAAATTAAAATTAGATAATTTATCTTTATCTTAAAGCGAGTCACGTTTGATGATTAAAACGATGATTTAAAATCAAATTAAAGAACATTATTTTACCTAGCTAAAATCTGTAAAACAAGGACTGAGTATCCAGCAAACAAATTGTCAATACGCATCGTTGTTATAAATTACAAATTGATTTCATCAGTCAGATAGTATTATATCCCATAAAAGATTATACCTATACGTAAAATATAACAAAAGCAAATTGGAAGTCTGTTTCCTCTACTAAGATTTAATAATGGCGTAATGATAAAACAAAGAGGTGAAGCTCCATCTACACTCAAACTATGAAAGTTGGCCAATGATCTATGAGAGCTATGTTCACACGCATCGTACGCACACATGCAAATTAGCTTCGAGTTTTAAACGACAGAACATAGATGGCGCAATTATAAACTGTGATAGATATTATAAACATAACACTATCACGCATGCATTCCCCGATGGGTTAAACAAAGATGTTTAGTGCTCTCACATTTTTGAGTATTATGTAATTGGGACGAACCTTTTCTTGATGGAAAAACTCAATAAAACTGCATGGATTTTTTTTAAGTCGTGGTTTTACCCACATAAGCCTCGATTCCGTGGGGATACATACATACATAAACTCAAGCCTTCTTCCTATGGGGGTAGGCATAAACTACAGATCGTCACTTTTTACGATCCTTCGTTCCTGTGAGAATATCGGTATAAAATATATTCTATTGTCTACCCAGGTGCCAAATTTTATCCATTTTTTTTTCCGTTTTAGCGTAAAACCATAACAAATAAGCATACAGATATAAATCTAATGTTTTCTCTTTATAATTTTGGTATAGATTTATTGAATTTTTGATTATGACGGTAACACACTTACGTCGACTTTTTATTACCATTTAAAAATTATGGTATCTTTTACAAATAAACATAACGGTGGGTAAGATGAAAGGATTCTATGCTGTGAGAGCTTTTACGGACGAATTGAATAAAATTTACGAGCCAAGAAAACTTGCCAACGTTGGCTGTGTCTGAGCCGCAAAACTGATCAATCTGCGAAAGTGGTGAATTAAATAAACTGCGAGAAACTGGTTAGTGACACGCGAACTCGATAATAAGTTCGATAATTTGTATTTTTCTAGGAAAGCAAAAATCTTACAATTATTTATTTTCACACAAAGATAATATTATAAGTTCATAGCACGCACCACAAAACTTAATTTAAAGATTTATGAATAAAGCAACACCTCACCAGGGCCTCAAGTCTGCTATTACAATAGTGTCAGAATGGTCTATCATTGATTTCATAATTGTTGATTTTGACAAGTTTGGTAATCTACTAAAATAATGGCGTCATTATGACTTTCCAATGATCAGCCACTGACACTCCATTGAAAGAAATGGCATTTATTGGTAATCTCGTACATAATGACAACTGAATGACTGACTTTGGCGGTAATCTGCTATAATTTAACACTAATAAACTATTATATAATAATAAGTAATATGTAAAAATATATATTTAAATGAAATGGGGCATGAATAAATGTTCAAATTTAGTAGTAGTTTTTGGAAAATCATTTCTACTAACGGGTTTTATAATAATGACAATTCGACAATGTCATTATGACACAATTCTATTACGACACCATTGACCGACCAGTGATCGATCATTATGAATTTAGCAGATTACGAACTTTTAGCAAATTGACAATGGGATCGTGTTCGAATGACGAATTTATAAAAATAGCAGACTTGGGCCCCAGAGAGTTAAGTATGTACATAAATTACTACCAAACGACAGATTTGATCATTTTTAGCGAGCCACAAAACTATTGTTCTAAGTAATCTACACAATAAACTGATCATCAACATTTGATGTGATATCGTGAGAAAACCTACACGTTTATAATAAACGGCGATCGTGTGTGAGAGTGACGACAGCGCCACCTGTGAGACTGGGCGTGACTTACCGGCGCCGGCGTCGCTTGGGATCGTTTGAAGTGTTGCTGTAATGCTGTCCCACATTTGAGTAGCCTTTCACTGCTATCGTTCCTTTGATTGCGTGTTTTGTGTCTTCAAAGGCTTCGGGATAATCCGAGCAACTTGGAAGTGTAGAAAAATTAAAATCTCATAATGACTTGTTTTGCGTGCAATAATTGTGGTTATAAAATGGAAAAATAGATCAGTAGCTTTTGATTGTGCTATCCTATCACAAAGGACGTCTAAATGATTCATTAGGCTCTAGTAGAGCATTCCTAGGACCCTAATAACTGGGGTCTTAACTGGGGGCAACACAGTTTACGGTACGATTTTCTCATGAAACGAGTATTTCAATTGCCTAGAGAAGATATCCGGGTAGAGATCATGCATGTGAAATTGGTGTCTGTAATTGTATGTAACTACGATGTAGGATAAACTGGAACAACAATGCTATAGGTTATTTTTGAAGTAAAATGAACGTTTAATAGTAATTAAGCACAGATTGGGGACGTTTTTAAGCTAGTTAGGTATTGAAGTCTTTCAAAAAGTTTACTTTTGATAACTTCGTCTGTTCGAAACAATCTTTATGGTTAAAGTACATTTTTTATTACAGAGATAAATGTTGGTACTTATAATCTATGATAGAATCAGCAGTCTTGTAGGATTCTTAATGCTCAGTTCAACTCCGAGAGCTGAGAATCTAGTGAGCATTATCATCCCGTTGCGATACTTTTCCGTCTTCCCTTGCACTAAACAACAAATGATAAAAATAACGCTTTAGTTGTAAGAGCATAAACATTATTACAAAACCAGATTCCAAAGAAAAAGATGCTCCTAATCATAGTAATAACAATTTCCTAAGAACCTATAAAGTAATAGAAGCCTATTAAAATAATGATTACCTAATATCTAATAACGTTCAAATTACATTATTTAACGAGCAAGCATCTTTTAATTTGAACAAATCATAGTTTACAACTGTATGTTATATATTTTTTTGTTCATCTCGAGTTTTTGTTGGACGTTAATGGCTTCGGGTCAGTTTAGATCCGGTTCCTTTTAACTTTGGGCTCAAGGTTAAGGATGGGCTGTTTGTTTTTATTGTAGGGTCTTCTTTGTGGTTTTGCTTAAAGGGCTTGGAGGTTTCTGTTAGAGTGCAAAAGGCTTTGCTGATGATTATTTTCGTAATGCGTCGAAGAGGGGGTATTTGTTCTACTCGGTGCGCGTTTTTATCATAATCATCATCGGCCTAGCCATTTCCCAACTAGTACCCTACCTGGGTACAAGGTTACAAGGTTCGGGTCGGGTTCCATTGATCTCCACAACCCAGTTTCTGGGCAATACGATACCCCTTAGTAAAAGTGGTGGTTAAACTTTCGGGATTCTGCCGACCCGTAACGACTGTCAAAGATCCACGAATGACAGCTGGGACCAACGATTTTACCAGCAACATAACATCTTTTTTTAATGTTTAGATGAAAAACATTGGTTAATCGCTGGTAAAGTCCAGATTTTCCGGATATTTAGGCGATGAACTAAAAAGAAAAGTAGACATAAACATTGCACTTTACATTTTTTTGTGCAATTTTAATTTTACTTGAGTACTCATTTTGTTAGAGCTTTGAATGATAATTGAAACAAAGCGGTAGTTAGTAGATTCATCCAGAATTACTAAAGGTTATGTCTTTAGTCAATGAATGAAGCTCTGAGCTACAGCTTTGTTTTAAATCAAAAGAATAATGAACAAGCACTAAACTATGTTCTAAATACAGAAGCTTCTATTCCCAATTAGTCATAAATAAAGCAACAAACATAATAATATCGAACACAAAGGTCACAAAGGCAGTGACAGGTTAGTAACTAAACGCCCACGTACTCAATTATTAGTGCACAATTCGCATCGTGTGGGCTAAGCAAAGGATGTAACTCTAAATAATAGGATTCCGAATAATTCTCGTCGTAAACCAATCCTGAATAAACTTCGTTATTATAATAATTGTAATAATAGTTAAAGACTTTATTATGACTGTGTGTTATATTTTAGAATGTTGGTACGGTCAGATGGTTACCAATAGTTCGACTTTTAATTGCATTCAGTAACTTGGCAGTTGAAGGGTTACCAGATTTTGACAAAAAAAAGCTAGTGAGGTGGTGTAAGAATGACGAAATTGAATGAACTTGAAATTATGTACTTGCATGCAATTTTTGAAGTAAACACTTCTTTATGCGCGTTGGGCATTTTTGAGATCGGAAAAACAATTGAGCTCGCGACACTATTACCGACACCACTGACTACACGACGTACGAACGAACGACGTTGAACGTACATTAAACGTTGAACGTTGTTTAATCTGACGATTCAAAAAATACACACGTAATTGTTCAAGTTTTGCCTTCTGTTAGCACTCCCGGAGTGCCACTGTTTTATTTTTATTTTAAAATTAATAACTTGTCTTAAAAACATGATAAGAACTATAAAAAAACTAAAGAATTTGCTTTATATTTTGTTTTTCAGTGGTAAGGTAATTTATTTAGTATCTTTCTATTAGAAGAAATATAAAAAATTAAATTACTGTTACTAATAAATTATTAATTATTCTTATATTCAAAATCTTACAATTTTTTTTTATTTTTTTTATAATAAAACGAATGATAAAAATGGTTTCATTTAAAATGAAACCATTTTATCATTCGCTCTTTACATAAAATCGTTCACTACCCCAACACTATTAGTTTTAGTATGGTAACATAATTTTTCTTTAAACTGTCAAGTTACTGAATACAATTAAAAATCGAACTACCTATAAGTGTTTTATTATAAACATTAGGCTTCTTTTTTTTTTGGGTGGGATATCATCAAATAACTTCTCCCGCTCTGGGTGTCAGACTTTTACTGACTAAAACCCACCCGTGTTCCCTCAGTTGCCTGTATGCCAGGGGCGGCGGTATCTCTTTCGAACAACCCGCACCCCTGGCAGGATAAACATTAGGCTAGGTTTGTTTTTATTAATTACTTTGCAATTATCTCATCATCATCGACAACCCGACTTCACCCACTGCTGAACATATGCCTATCTTTTTAACCGATTTTGATGATTCTCTTTTTACTTGAAAGCTGGTGCTTCCGGTGTCATTTTAATTTCATATCGATCTGATGATGCGTTTCGGAGACAGACAACGGAAGTCTTCAAAAAATAACAGTAAATCAACCGCGATTGCTGCTATTGCATAAATATGCATTGATTTGACCCCAAGGATGATGAAATTTTGAATTAGTGACTTAAATTAACGAACATAACTTTGATTTTCGTAAGGCGGTGACAAAAAAATAAAAAAACATATCCAAAGTCACCGATTTTCGAAATTAAAGTTATTTTTTACTTTGCAGTGTTTTTTCGGAATGCGGTTGTTATTTTTTTTTTTCTTGTGCCAATCCTCACGCACCTGTACCAGCCTCATCCAGGTTTTACCCGCGATGTCAACAATGTCCGCCCATCTCGCCATCGGACGACCGGCATCTCATCTTCCAATCCTTGGTCGCCACTCTGTGACGGCCGTGCTCCACCTGTCATCACTGCGCCTTGATAGTTCTGCCCAACTCCATTTGAGAGTATAACACGCTTTCCAATATCTAAGAGCTTCGTCCGTCTTTGTAGACACGGCTACACATCAAGCTATACATTTCCAGTATAAGCTGATTTCGCATTGTATAGGATTTCCGTACAGTGCAACATCAGCGTAAACTGGAAATGTATATCTTGATGTGTAGCCGTGTGTACCTCGAGTTTTGGTAAAAGTTATGCGGTAGACGAGTGTTCAAAACTAATCTGAGAAAAAGTTTCACTGATCAGTGTTTAAGTAAAAAACTTATAAAAAAAATAGTTATTGTTCTCGTTTGAGTTTTTTCACAAACCACTTTTGATACAAACTGTACCTACCAAAGTTCATATTAATATCAGTAAAAGGTAGCATTCACGATCACAATATATTTATGTTTAGCCTCCACTTTAATGACAAACAGTAGGCCATAATAATATTTCCGCGGATCTTGTAATTTTACGAGATTATTTGATGAGGACGGACAACTACTAAAACTGTCCTGTACATAGTTCTAGCCTTTTAACAACTAAGCTGGAGTTGGCATCTAGTCTAACCGGGTGTAGCTGATTACCAGAATTAAAAAAAAAAAATCAAATGTCATTTATTCAAATTAGGCTGAGAATCAGCACTTTTCGAACGTCAAAGTACATGAGACAGTCTCCCAAAACCCTTCACCACTTCCTAGTGCTTTAGCTGGGAACAAAAAGTAGTGGAACAAACTCCCCAGCAGCACAGCTGTCTGTTTAGTCGGATAGACTTGATTCTATAGATACATAGGCAAAGTAATAAACATTACGAGACACCAAATATTAATAAAATAATTAGTCAAAATTATTTAATTAATATTTTGAATATATATATTTTTTATATTCATAATCATAATAATTTATTTGCGTTATGTATTGGTACAGTGTTGGTCTTAAAGTAGGTAACTGAGTTCCTAATACATAGTCAGACATAATTTGACATGCAAGACAATATGTTACATTTATCATATATTACGCTCAATGGCATGCTTTCTATCATTCATTTTTATATAAAGCAACATACAGTTCAAACTCCAACTCAGCTCAAATTCAAAGACTTCTTAAAATTAAACTATTTAAGGAACTTTTGAATTGCCAAGGTGTCGATAAGTCAGAAAGGTGAAGCTAGTTGCCCATTCCAATGGTTGCTATGTAGAAGAATGGGTCAGAAACTCTATAGTCACTATTTTAATACATCAAAATATTGTATAAATCATTCATGTTGATATTGTACAAGTATGTGAGAAAGATGTAGAAAGCGACGACGGGCAAAAAGTTTACATGTATTTCAAATAAGCCATGGCAACTAAAAGGCGTCCATGGTCGTTATTGTTTTTCTTTGTCAGAAATTTCCAGTGGCTGCCTGGATCTTGGAAGAACTGTCAGCAACTTACTGGTAGTAACTTCGCTAACTCTGTCATGGAATACCGAATTATTTAACAAACAAAAAATAATCATTGAAACTATTGATTGACACAATCTTCTCAAAATCTAAAGAAGCTATGCGGCACGATGTGCCAATCTTTAAACCCCAACATACATTTATATCATCAAAATAATAGAGCCATGTCAATGTGAAGAGTACTTCAATATAGGGTGCGGCTACACGATACGGAATCAAATCTTGTACATCACGCTCACAGCACGTGACATGCATCAGCTGAGATGAAAGGGCCGCCAAGGTGAGGGCAGAGATTCTCAAATAGTGCATAGTATTTAGCTTTAAATGTATGTGTACCTAGCCTTATATGTACTTATTTGGCAACTAAGGAATGTTTGCTGTTTAAATCTTCATTCGGCACGAGCGGTATGGGTACGAAAATAGTTCAAGTCATGAATGGTGAAATGATTAGCCAGTTGCTAAGCGGGATAGACTGCCGTCACGTCGTGGAGGCAATCGTTCATGGTTAGGGCAGACGATATCCGTGACCGTGAAGTATTCATGATGACACACTCGTGAACAAACGACTTTAAAAAAAAAACTATAATGTGAAAAAAGTGAAAAATTACTTTAATTTCGGAAGTTGGTGAGTAACAATTAAATAACAATGACAGAAAGTTATCTAAATATCATCAATATAAACTAAGTGGAAAAATACGCATTTTTGAAGCTAACTTGGTAGCTAACTAATAGAACTAGAACTTAACTTGGAACTTAACAAAATGTATATGAGATCACTCGATAAGTAAAAGGGTATACTTACCAAGTGATTTCATACAAATTTACAAACAAAATAAAAAGAAATCAGTTTATAAATGACGAAGTATTTAAGGTAGAAACTACACCTTTTTTAAATCAGTTAAAAATAAGTAGTATCTTTGGTTTGATGGTTTGATACAGAAAATTTTGGACAATGCGCTTTCCTCTCTCTGGAACCCTGACCTCCGGCTAGTAGCTTCCACCTTGCTCACAGTGCTCACTATACCGGCAGCCAAGAATAGCTCGAATGAATTCGTCGAATGGCGACGATGCACAAATAATAAATCTACGATCTTCATGTTCCAAATTTTTTGTCAGTCATCGATGATGTCTTGACCAATTAAAATTACAAACACATGTCTTGTTAAGATGGCATTTATTTTTAAACTGTATAGGTGCGGCAACATGACTGCAGAATGTAGTTCTGAGCAAGACGTTCATCTTTTAGAGACGTGACTAGCATTAGGTACATTCTAGAAATCTAGACGAAAGGGCCGCCAAGGTGAGGGTAGCTCCTAAAATAGACTGGTACTAAATGTGTAGATGACTGTGTGTTGTGTCTAGCGTTTATGTACAGATAAAGAAAGAGACGGTACGGTAAGAGCTGAGTTAATTTAGTACGTAACTACCACCATCACCATGTCAATAATGTTCCATATTCATTGGAGGATCATTATTGCTTTGTGATTGATCGAGGGTTTATTTTTTCTATTCATGTCCATGTTCACTAACCTTGTAAGAAGAAGAAGGAAATATTAATCAAACATTTCTACGATAGTCGTGAGAATCACAGACTACAATCTATGATTCATTCAAATCCCAGAACAAACTAAAAAGATACCTGCCAATATCTGTCAAATCTTCATACTATTCTACAAAATATCAAGGTTGCCACAACAAAAGACTTGCGCAATCAGCCCACATTGTGGCGAGTTCATTTCGTTGGGGCTTGACCCCAGAAAGGTAACCTTACACTGAATGAATGGATATAGATCGAATAACCGTCTGCTGAATCCGATGGCCGTATTGGTAACGAAATCACGATTCTTAAAGCGATTGTTTTTCTCTGAACAATAGATACGCATTTGTTTATAAAGTTTATACCTTCTTTGTTTATAGTAATGTTTAATGGCGTTTTAATGTCTCAATTTATCGTACTTACATCAGCAGATTATTATGGTGTGATGAAATATCGATATCATAAAATGGACTGACAAAAGAAGATGTACATTAAATTTTACTTCTGTATCTAAAGTCTTTGAAGCAATCGACTCTGAAATAGGGTTAATTGAAAGTATATTTCAAAAAAACACTTGGACTTAGCATAGAATATTCTTTATTATGATGAATTACAGATCAATCAATCAACTCAGCTTATCGCAGTCCAGTATTGAACATAGGCCACTCCCAAGCTGTCCCACAACATCTTGTCCTCCGCCTTCCGCATCGACTACCCCAGCAACTTTCTCAAGGTCGTTGGTCCATCTAGCTGGGACGCGTCCCCGGCTACGATTGCCTATACGTAGTCTCCACTCCAGGACATGCCTGCTCCCCCGGCTATTGCTCCTTTCACAAACATGATGTCTCGGCGCCGTACGCCATAACGGACAGGACGTACTGATTGAAGACCAGTTGGTGAATTGGTTAGAATTATAGATTTGAATGCATTTTTTTTTATGTAGGGTGGCATAGTGACTAAAAGCGACGTTTTTACAACCCCTATCTAGAGTATCACTAATAATGTCGGTCACAAAGTTTTGAAGCAAAGATGATGGGAGCCGGGGAACACCGTCGCCGTCAATAAACAAATATCGTAACTCATAACGCCCACCTTGATGCAGCATCTAAAAATCTCTTAAAAAGACAAAGATCCGAACCAATCTATTAAAAGTAGTGTTGCCAACATTCCGAGCAACACCTACTACCAATCAAGGCACTTGCCGACTTATAATGATGCACAAAACAACGATGATCTACATCGCATGTCGTAACTTAACTAAAGATCCTTCGATCCAGTAATCGGTTCGATAAAGTTGTAGACGAGCGACCTTATAGACTTAATATGATAACAGCCTGTACGGGAAAATACATTGCTCGAATTTCGAAGTCAAGTCGAATCAGCCTATGAAGTTTCCACAGCTGGGACATAGGCCTCCTCTCTGTGAGAGGAATTGTGCCACAATCCACCACACGGGCTTAGTGCGGGCTGGCGGATGTCAAATTTCTTAGTTCGTTTTTTTCTGGGACGAGAATAAAATGTTGCACATGGCATCAGGCGAAAAAAGCGTTCCACGTAGTATTTTCTAAACTTTATTGTTAAACATTATTATAAAGTAAAAAAAAAAAAATTATTTGGTTGAAAGTATTATGCCATTTTTCAGATGGCGTCCTCCGGTAAAGCAACTTTGGTCGAACTATACCATCGTTCCACGTAGTATTTTCTAAACATTATTATTAAATATTATTATAACTTAAAAAAAAATATTACAATTCCTTCACTAATTAATCGAAAGCAACTTCGTTCCATCCGGGTGTCCCTTGACACCTCTCAAGTTTTTAAGAATAATTTGTGTCCAACGCAGCCACGGTTAGTTACATTTTTTTAATGGTGCCTTGATTTTTATATATGTACTTTCATCAACTATGGTATTTTTCTGTTGCACTAAATATTTCGTAACTGAATTTTCTGTTAAGTTTCGTCTAAGAAAGTACTTTTGCTAATGATAATGTTTGGACATCAAGATAGGCAAAGCCAATATGTAATGGGCCACTTGCAATTTGTCTTTCGTAACAAGGACGGTTATGGATGGAATCCCAAGCATTTATTACGATGCCATCTTATTTTACGTTATCTCACTCATGTAATAAATGCGATAGTTTGTCTGATTGGACACTTTGATCTCTGTCGATAATGTCGAATCGATGTTGATGTCGACTGAATTGATTTGGATATAATTTGGTACTCCCGTACCGGGATTCCTAATTCAACTCTAAACATCCTTTTTGTCTATAAAGTAAAATTAGTTTAATTAATTGGATATTTTTAGGATTGAATAACTCCTCCTAGCCTTTTCCCACATATGTTGGGGTCAGCTTTTGGTCTAACTGGATGCAGCTAAATACCATAATTTTATTTGGAGCGACTGCCTATATGACGTCCGCAACCCAGTTGCTGGGTAGTCAGACTTTTGTACTTTTGCGGTGACTTTTTATTATATTGGCTCTCAAACATCCCAATAGACTTGGGTAGATGACCATGATTACTGCAACGCCAGATATCTTGAAGACTAGTAGCAGTCCGCAGTTTCACCCGCATAGTTCCTGTTTCCGTAAGAATACGGGGATAAAATATAGCTTATGTTACTCAGTGATAATGTAGCTATCTAACGGCAAAATAATTTTTTAAATCGGTCCAGCAGTTTTGAAGTTTATTCGTTACATACAAAAATTTAAAAATACAAAGCTCTTTATAATATTAGTGTAAAAATACGATGTCACCTCATAAAAAAAGCTGAATAAATTGACGCCTTATACGTTAGTTACTTATTTTCCTATCACCGGTCTCTGACCAGTCGTGGCAAGACACCTGAATATCCACAAAGCTAATAAGTCAACACTGTCCCTACACAAGATTATCATATAAGTTACCTTTACTTTCATTTCTCATAAATAAGATCAACCAGTTTAGACGCAACCATGGGCACAGCTAGTTAATTATGTATCGACATAGTAATTTACGCTTCTGCCATTTGTCAGCGTGCTATCGATATGTTGCAGTATATTTGTATATCTATTTTATCAATTACCGATTTATACGGAATGCATAATATCTGACGCTCCTTGGTTGTTTCTTGCATAGTTTATGATACAGGCAGCAACTTATTGGTTTTAATTATTGACATTGACAGCGTCATTATTTCGCAGCGCTGACGGTTTTTTAGTGCAAGTGTAACTACTGATATGTGGTTGATTGTACAAAGCGATGGATTGCAATTTCAACTGTTATATTTTTTCATTAGTATTTTTTTCTGTATTTGTGTGTATGTTATTTTACAGACAACTTACAAAAAAGGCATTTATGCTCTTCGGTCTTTCTTCAAAATGTTTCAGTTTTGTTGTGTAAATTAACCAAGGTTGTGAGTGGCCATTTATTTTTAGATTGGCTGACTAACTGCTAATCACTGATAATATTTCATGAAATTATTGGTTTTCCAAAGAATAATTTTATACAGAAAAAAAAACTACTCATCACAAGTCGTCCGTCTGCCCAGTTCGACGCATGCGCACAACCGCAGGCTAAACACCGCAGCACGAACTATTACGTAGTGCGATACACACCACATTATGAGTTGCAGCAACTGCCCGAATGTAGGGCCGCGGAGCTTTGACCTTTGTGAATAAATAAATGATTTTATTTAGACAAGGAAGAAATTGGTTTATGTGTTTGCGTTGATGTCTTTTCGTCGCGATTCGACTGCTGATACAAAAGACTTCAACGAACGATTTCCAATCAATGAATATTTCGCTGGTTTCCGCAAGATATTTTGTAATCGTTTTCCTAACTTCGTGTTTTCCCGGTTTATTGGGTGTATTTACAAACATTCATCTGACATACACAAACAGCCAGACCCGGAATAATTATCTGGTGGCCATACAAATTGTTCCGTACGGGAATGCAGAACACGGGAGGCCGCTACACACCGTTTAGCAACCAATTCCTCATCTCAGCCACTGAAACAACCATGCCGTCGCACTATTATGACTAATTGTTATTCTTAATCAGTCCGCAATGTAAACTCCCATCAGCTTGACACAGCATTGTATGGCCGCTTATTCTAATGTTTTTTTGACAGATTTGTCATACAAAATATGTCAAAAATACACTATCTGAATTAAATATGTAAAAAATAGAGAAGAAAGTTCTTTAGTCCTGTCATTGTATTGTAACATTTTGTTAAACAATTAACCTGCAGAAAGGGAATCATTCTATGCAAGTTCTACATATCAATCGTTTCTATCGATTTCTAATCTTACCCGACCTTAAAAATACACTTTGGAGCAAGTACAACTGCTCCTAATTACATCAAATCCGGTTCTGTAGGTGAAGGATAACGGCCGGAGGGTGCTCCCAGTAATTACTAATTGTGGTTGATGCCCACCGGTGGCATCAAGTCAGCCTACGTTATATCATGTCAGACTCATGGTCATGGACAGGTTGACTTAATTGGGTCTATTTTGGTTATATTTTGAAGTGAAGCGGCAAGATTTTCTTTGTAGAAGTATAGGAACGGTATTAGGTTTAGTTTTTTTTTTTTTAAATAAGCGTGTGTGTTAACGATGGTTTGGGGTGGGCTACGAATTAGTAAAATAAACTAATTGCGAATTAAAAAATAAACATAAGTATAAACGGAAAATAATAAATAAACAATGGATGTAGACAGATATAATAATATTTTTTAGTGTTTCTACACCATAACAAACAAATAAGAACTTTAGGTATTTTGTAAAGTCGTACCTGTCTATGATAATGAAAATAATTAACCACTCGTCCGTTAATATAGAACACTTTACTAAACTAATACAACTTGACCTGACCCGTCAACTTACAAGGCAGATTTTTTACAATTCCCTTCGAAGGAGATGTCTCCATTAGAATGTAAGTATTACAGACATCTTGTGGCCCGATTGTATATAATTAGCACTGAATGGGTATGCCCAACAATTCATACATTCACACCGTAAAAGATGTCTGGTAAGGTCAGACAAATGGTCTCATCTTATAAATTAGGACCATGATTTATGTGTTAAGTAAAGAGGTTAGAATTTAAGAAGATATGGTAAATAATTACATATTTTGACACCACAGTGTATAAATAATAGCTCGATAGTGTGGTGGCTCTCAATGAATATCAGAAAACAAAAATATAACCGTAATGCTTAGAAGGTAGGACCAAGGTAATAAAATTGGTACATATATCAAAGTCATTAAAATTCCAAGTATTTGTCAAATTATTATAGTAAGATGTCAGTGTGACTCCATCCAATAAATAAAAACCTGATACACAATCACTTGTACACAGCGGTGTTTCCCAGACATAACAATAATATACAATATAAATAATACTAATACACTCCTTAGATGTATCAGCATTCTTTACTGTTATAGTAGGTGGTGATGGAGTATCGGAAGACGCAGAAAAAAAAAAGAAAGAAAGAAGTATTTATTGGTACTCGCATAGGAAGATCACCAACTAAATTAAACTCAATAATAGAAACGTTAAAACAAACAAAAAAACCGAGGTATGGGCTTCTTGAGGCCTCCTACATGGTGGACCGATGACCTTGTGAAGGCCACGGGAATCTGTTGGATGAGAAATGCATAGAACCGGTTGATGTGGTGACGATTGGCTAAAATGACTTACTTCTATAATCGACGTCTATAACTAACGGGTGCAGCCAGTGTTGTTTCATGGCATTGCAGACATTAATGGTATAATGGCATAATGTGTGAACGCGAAGCTATTTATTGATACTTAATTGGCTTTATGTTTCGAATTGAGTTGTATTAATCATTGAAGTATTAAAAATATTTTCCCTTAGTAATATTTACATTGTTTGCGGGCGAAATAATTTTCTGTTTTGATTCAGTAATTATTCTACTTTGTGATTTATTGTAATTTTACTCATAACTTTTAGGCGTCCTTCGGAAATTACGTTAGGTCTTTAGTCCAATCCGTCATTCGTAGATATTTGACAGTCGTTACCAGTTGGAAGCCCAAAAGTCTGACCACCGTTTTTAAGCATGGGTACCAGTAACTGGGTTGTGGAGGTCAGATAGGCCTTCGCTCCAAGTAAAATACTCGTGTTCAGCTGCACCCGGCTAGACTGGACGCGAACTGTAACATAGGTGGGTAGTGGCAGATTGATTGATTTCTGAATTTTGGGGCGCATAAATGTTCATCACTAAAGTTTGATGATGCAATACCAGAAATGGGATGACACGCTTTGCAGAAAAGTTTGTCATGGCTGTTTTGATAATTGCTAAAACAAACTGCTAGCCATGGCAGATAAAAGAACCCTCAGGAGGACACCTTATGCTCCGCTGGCACATGAAATATCTACAAATTTTACTTTCTGAAATAAACAACTTTAATCCAAGGTTCCATCATGATATTTCGGTATAACTAATAAACTTCAATTATTTAGCAGAAGCACCATCGTAAATCTCAGCGCATGTGCCATAACTTAGTGTCCGAACTAACTGCCGTCAAAATAGTTCAAGTATTATAATTGTAGACTAAATTTAGTTCTAGTGAGAATGTGCAGACGAAACGTGTGGGAGCGGTTACTCCTTATGTTTTGTAGAATCTGTAGGGCTGGGACATTAGACAATCATCATCTGCCCAGCTTCTTCCCAACTATGTATCTTGGGGTTTTTTTTGTTTTTGGGTGGGAAATCATCAAATAACTTCTCCCGCTCTGGGTAGACTAAAACCCACCCGTGTTCCTTCTGTTGCCTGACTACGGTATCTCTTTCAAACAACCCGCACCCCTAGCAGGCTTCGGCCCTTGCGGAACCCACCAATTGATGTTGACATCTTTTTGAGGCGTGCGTGGCACACAACGGGCTGTCGACCCGGGCTTGATCTTTACCGGACAGTGAGCTACCCATTACTCGCCGTCGGCAAGCCCGCGCCTACGGTGGTTGGGAATTAGCCTGGGATTCCTGACTCCCAGGGCGTCTCCTGCGGTGACTAAGGCCGTCAGGGCACATCTTCCTTACGTGCGCCGCCTCCCTCTTCGCGAGCATTACTGCTTCGCAGAAAGCGGTGACGGCTACCCATGCACTCTCGCTCCGTACCATGCCACAGTGATCGCCGCCGCCAATCGCCTCCACAAGGCCACGTCGATGCTCTACCCAAGCTGGGTAGACCTCCACCGTATGCTCCACCGTATCCTCAGGGTGATATACGCAGTGAAAAACCCGGGCGTTTCCTCTCACCTTATCCGAAACAGGAACCTCCCGAAACAACCGTGTCCAGTGAGGACCTGCGTCAGGCGGAAGGTGAGGACGCCGTGGCGCCTCTCAATCCACTCCTCAAAGAGGGGACTTACCGCCGCAATCGTGGCATGCCCATTGTATGTTGGGGTCGGCTTCTGTGGATGGACTGTGTGAATGAAATGATGAAAACCCTAGAAAGAGGAGGATGAGAAAGATATGTTGCGCTGACCCCAAATAAATTGGGATATAAGCAGAAGTATAATAATGGTGTCGGGGTTGGCTTCCAGTCTAACCGGACGGAGTTGAATACCAGTATTTTATATGGAGCAACTGAACTCCACAACCCAGTTACTGGAAAACGCGATACCTTTTGGTAAGGCTGGTCGTCAAACTTACGGGGTTCTAACTACCCGACTGTCAAAGATCTTTGAATGACAACTGGAATCAACAGCTTAACTTGCTTTCCTAGGCATGGGGGAGGTCTCGTTTTGTAATGGATAGACATTAGATTAATCTGTTATAAAAGTTTTGACTAGATGTTGATTGTGTAATGATGAAATTGTCGCGCAATGATGTGGTTATTTTTTCAGGGAAACAAAGTATGAAAATTATTTTTATTTCAGGAAAACGTTTTATTAATCAAGTAGGTTACTGTAATTAGTATTTTTTTCAGCAGCAGATCAACGTGTTTCAATTTCGGGGTTCATAAATAAAAGATTTTATAATTACTCTCAGTAAGTTTCTTTGGTACAATTGTGTGTAACAAAGTATTAATTTAACGTTTTAGACATTTGCTCAAATTACATCAGAGCCGAATAGTATCAAGTATCTAAATATTTGACCGATGCATTGTTTGAGCCACAAATTATTTCACAATTCTAAACCGAACACAATACATTGTCTTAGAACCCCTCTCAACATTGAGAGTTGAAATTTGAACTGTTTGTACTTGAAAGGTAATATGACGTAAAATTGAATTATTGTTTTCCTAATACTATTAAACTAAAAATGTGTACATACTCGTATATTACCAAAGCGCCTATGGGTGTAAGAACGAATAGCTATTATTTTATATTTTGAACTATAATAGAACAATTGTTTCGGTATTTCTTGCCTAAAGCGATATAAGTATTCTCATTGTTAACTTCGATTGGAAAAGATTTTTGGATTTATTTAGGTATCATCACGCTTTGTTAAGTAATAGAGTGTGAAGAACACGAAGTGTGCTAAAATAGAGGAGCCAGATAAGGGGGCAATCAATTGGATGTAAAGGTTACTGGGTCGTTTTCATGTTTCAGAATAGGTAAGTAAATTATTTGGAGTGGAAAGATGTTCTCTATATTTGGAACATCAACGATACATAATAAACGCACACGCAACGGGAATATTGTAAAAAGTAGTTTGGCAATTTACTAGTAAGTTGCATAAAATAAATGAAATAAATAAATGAGTTTCATCTTACCATATTTTTATTCATTTAATTAAATTCAAATCTTGTTTCATGGTATCCGCATAAAAAAGTCTAACTAATCTTAAAGAAAAATAATAAAACTAAAACAATTGCATTCGTCTAATTACTAAGAAGTCACATCACTATTTCAGCCTACACTGAATAATGGAAACACGAACTGTTATTGCGACGCTAGTGTTGTCAATCATCCGGCTTCGTCCCGAATTATCACAGCTATTTCAAAATGGCGGATTGTTAGAATTTATAGAAATGTGTTGCAGCTTCGCGAGGAATCCGATGATACCTAACTACCTATTTTTAAACATAAAATAATAATTTTATTACCTGTTTTATTTTTGTTGCTATCAGAAGTCCTTTTTTTAAATCGCATTGGTATGCATTGTCGTGTTTACTATGGTATTTTCCAAATACTGGGCTTTTGGGCCGTAGTATATTTGTGCAGAATAAACTGTTTTTCTTTTTTTCTACCTGAGTGTAAGTAAGTTATAGCGTGAAGAAAAAACCAAATGAAATTGTCTAGATAGAGAAACAGAATGAAAATGAGTGAGAAAAGTGAACGCTAGAAGTGTAAGAGAGAAGAAAGAAGTCATGTTGGAAAAAACATTCCATTTCATTAATTAAAAAATGGATGGACGGTCACTTGGCGAAAGCCGCAAGAATATGCTGGATGCGAGAAGAAACCGGTTAAAGTGGCGATGTTTGTGGATTGTTTGTTTGCCTAATATGTCCAGCAGTGAGCGTCTTTCGGCTGAAATAATGATGATGATGAATTAAAAAGTTATACGATAATTTTAGTGTAAATCATTTAAAATATTTTAGATACGAAAGAAGGAAACGAAGATTACTAGGCTCTCAAAAATTATAAAAGCACAGCTCCTTTTGAACCCAGCTAATCTTAGAACCTTCGAATTAATGAATATGATCAGTTGTAACATCTCTGAAATATCGATAATTGTACCAATCAGTAAGAAGGTGGAACACATCAGTGGATATTAACAAGTCTAATACACATAAGTACCATACTAAAGACGATTACACTAAATAAACCGACCTTGTCAGTGAATTGGAACATAAATAATGCTACACATCAATTATATTTCAATACATAAGTAATATAAAGTTCATCTCAAACTCCTGTTGAGTATTTTAATCAGTGTATTTGATAATGTATATGTGTTTTATAAAAATACACAGTGAAGTGCAGAAGTTTAACTTTGTACAAAACTCTGTTGGAAATTAAATTAGACAATTTAGTTGAGATCATGATTAGCTGGCATCAGAAATTGTAAACGACAACAATTAAGGAATGGCTGTGGAATAGCAGGGGCTATAGTATTTTCCAAAACACGTTATTTCAATTTGCTTATATGACACAAAAGGGGTAAGCTCTCAGGCTCTCACTTGCAATCATTACGTAGATAACTTTTTGGCAAATTAGACTAGTAGGTACGGACACTAGGTAACACAAACAAAACGGTGACACAAGGACGACGGACGTCTAGCTATCAACGAATTTTTAGCTAAAGATTGTATGTAGGTCCCATGTCAGCAAAAGAAATCTATAAGTTATTAATAGTTGATCGCTGACTGTCAAAACCGACGGCGACTAAAGCTATCAAAGAGAGTACTCGCTCAGCAACAGTCGTTTGAACACTCGCTGAGAGATTTGGTATATACACAAATACAGATATGTATTCGTTCGCTGTCTCCCCAACTCGTTTATAGTTGTTATGGCCAGGCTCCTTAGGGCGGGCTTTATATAATTTAAGCATAAGCTTATGTAACTATTGAACCTTCTGTATGTGTGTTTGTTGTGGTTAAACTAAGAGAATTGACCTTAATCAACAAATTCAGAAAGGTAATAAATTTCTTTGATCGTGCGTGTTAAGAATCTGGTCTGTATGTGGTTTAGCTTTAGATAGACGACTACGATAGACGTGGATATGTTATTAGTTCTTGATTAGTTTAATTTTAAATTTTACAGCATTTGTAATATTTTCTTGATGATTATTCTCCAGTTTGGAAAGTAAAGAAGCTGTCACTTTTTACACATTTTTACTGCAACTATGTAATAACCATCCATCAGTCCTAATGGAAACCAATTTGTCAAAGGAAAGAATGATGGACAGACAGGCAAAAAAACGACTTAAAATCAATACAAACTTTGTTAAGTTATTACAGCATCAGGCGTCATTACACATTCTGGAACAAAACTAACTCGTTCTCCAATACCGAATTAACCATTCTAATCATTCATAACTATCCCATAATCTTCACACTTCTGGGAGGACCCTTTTTGTAAAAGGGACCTGAACTACGGAATTAACCACGCGGGCTCAGTGTGGATTGATTGATGTCACAATGTCTTCGAATTTCTGGAACATGCCAGTTTCCTCATAATATTTTCCTTCACCGGTTTTGTCCGTTTCCAATCATTATTTATTCCAAATTATGTACTATCACATCTGCCACAGAGGTCACAGGTGCGATTCCGTAGACAGCCTTGTGTCTGTTCTGTTTCAGTTTATCTGTAACACGGCACACTATGGAGGTCGCATCGTCTTCCAAAATACGTAGGTGTAAATATGCTAGCGAAATTATAGGTAATATCTGAGGTAAGTGTGGTTTTACTAATTTATTGTAGGCGAATTTGTTTAATCAAAATGAAAATAATTTATGTTGGGTAAAATATTAACGATCAACCCACCTATATCATAAAGTAAGTGGGTAGTTAAAATTGTACGGAAGTTGTAGATATTTAAATTAATGGCGTTAATATCAGGGATTCGCGTTTTATCTTGAACATCGTCGTGTACGGTAAGACTTTTTATAAGTACCTATAATTATGGCAAACGATAGCCAATTTCAGAAAAAAAATACATGGAGCTGGAGATAACAAGGAAATTTAATATGAATTATTAAGTCAAAGAAGAGAAAAAGAAGTAAAAAAAACACAGTAAAATAATTATATCTTGGTTTTCAACCTACCATAAAACGACTCCCAGAAAATATTTTGAGTATGTCGTTTCTGCCAAGAAAATAAAAAAAGCCACACAATCAAGCCATCTATCAAAACACATCATCACTCACAACACAATGAGCTTGACCAACCTAGCACGACCCATGTAACTTCTACCTCGTGTCAAACAGCTGATCAAGTCACTAGATCCGTTAGAACATGTCTATTCTGTCACCGACGACTCATCGCTCAACACGTATGGTCTGATCACTTGTATTTAGATCAATTTCGATTTAGTATCCATTGAGACTAGTTACCTATACAAGCAGTGCTTGAGTTTATATTACGTAGAATTGAAAATGGAGATATTTTAATCGTATTGCTATCATAGTTTATCAAGTGCTAAGTCTACACATTGATGGTAATAGAAATTAATTCGTTTAAATCTTAAAAATACCCTTCTACAAAATAGAGTTATTTAAACGGTTTTATTTAGCTTGCCCTGTTTGTTTTTTGGGTCAAATTTAGTACCTACTTGAAATTTTACACTTCCTGTTGGCAGATTGATCTGATATTTAGTAGACACCTTTATTTTTGATAACAATACAATTGAATTTAATCAGTATCATTGTAAATCCAAGATGGCTGCCGCTACAAAATGTCGGATGACATATATATTTTCACAATCCCCTCAATATAGGTATCAAATGAAAGGGCTTGACTACTAAAATACTGTACACTATATATATAAAAAAAATACTAAGCAAAATTAGAAATTCAAATTAAGTAACGAAATAAAAATAAAAATAAATCATTTTTTTTTTTAAGTTAAACGGTTTCACTGAAAATAATGATGTAAATAATGTACTAAAAGCTAAAAAATAATTCGGTAGGTCCTAGGTACCAGTCATCACACAACGTTCCTCATCAATCTAGGGCATCGACCCGACAAAAAAGTAAAATCATGGGGCGTAGCGTAACCTGAGTAAATATGTAAATAGCATATGAGCGGTTGACTGTTGATAGAAATTTCACGCGCCCCATGATTTTTTTTTGTCTGATCAATGCCCTAGTTTAAGATTACACCATAATTAAAAACCAAACTAAAAAGTAGAAAATAATTTAATTCTATTAAAAAGCCTGGGGTGCTTTTTGAGGTATTTTTATAATCAATTAATATCAAGCACCCCACGCTCTTTAATAGAATTAAATTATTTTCTACTTTTTAGTTTTGCCAACTACAAAAGCGTGGTTTTTTCTAATTTAAAAAAAAAAATTATTGATTTGTCATAGGTCCTCGATAAGTCTACAAAGTTTAAATGAAATCTGACAGTTTAAAGTGGGTCAAAATAGCGTCCAAAGGAGTCGGTTACATGCAAACAAACATACAAACATACAAGTGAAGCTAATATAAAGCGTGTAAAAAGGAAAACGAAAACATTATAAGATGATTTTTCGTCCGTCGGTCAGAAAAGATTTACAAAATATACCCCTATGGTATATCCCGTGGAAGACTAACGGTTGAAAACTGGTGTGAGCTTTAAACAAGTCACTTCAAAAAAGTAAAAATAAACTTACACTCAAAGCGTTTATTTCAAATAAACGAATTACGTTATCAAGGATTCGGTCAGTTAAGAGCTGAAGCTAGTGGACCATTCATAGTAAAAAAAATGTTATAAAATATTGGTTACATCATTCATGTTGAAATTATGCCTGTGAAAACTATGCAGAACGTTAAAAGCGTCCGTAATAAAAAAAAAACAAATATTAAATTAAATAACAATAAGCTGTGGCAGCTAACAGATAGTCAGTCCCTACTGACGGCGCCCGTTGACGCACATGACGCACCGATCAGCACCATCCAGCTCAACCATTTTGAAGGGAGGTAAATGATCAAACTCATGCGCCACCGTCGAGGCAATAGAGTGAGCATGGCAAACTTTCAGCTGCCAGGGCATATGAAAGATGTACCCAGCAAATGGTAGCTATATAAAACTTTCATAATGTACAATAGCATAAATGCTCATAATGTTTCCACTGCTGGGACACAAGCGTCCTTTCGGTGAGAGGGAATGGGCCTTAGTCCACCACCTGACCCCAGGTGGGTTGGTACATGTGCAATAATTAGTGCTATATCATTTTCTAAACACCAAATATATGTACGTAGAAGAAGAAGCCGTTCATCATCTATATCATTTAAGCCCGGAATCACCTACTATTGGGTATGGGCTATCCAGTTTTTCTGCTGTACTTCCCGTTCCATACGTCCCTCATCCAGGTGTTTCTCGCAACTTTAAATAAAGCAGTTAGGGAAAAAAAACCTAAGTTACCCTACAAAATTAAAAAAAAATTGTATCGTGACTTGTTTGCACTTTCAAATTACTCTGTCTTATAAAATTAAGTTGGTTATTTTATAATTATTTCTAATAACATCATCGTCGGTCAGGATGTAATGAATGTGTTAACGATGTACACTTTACCATGTAATTATTTAATCACGATGTGTTACAATATTATTTTCTACCAATCTTCACACTTTAGTACCGTGATTAAATTTTAAAATAATTAGATACGCCAACCGTATGTGGCTATGATTTAAAAACACACAGATTCTAGACTTAGTTTAAAAACCCATGCTAATTCATTTGGAGTTTCTTTAAAGGATACGATCCAGAATGAATGATCCGAAAAATAACTAGACTCAACGAAATACGTTACAGAATTAGCAAGCTGAAGTGGCATTTAAGTGATAATGTTTTTCCAGGGGTGCGGGTTGTTCGAAAGAGATACTGCAGCCCCTGGCACACAAGCAACTGAGGAAACACGGGTGGGTTTTAGTCAGTAAAAGTCTGACACGCCCTCCTGCTCCACCCAGAGCGGGAGAAGTTATTTGATGATTTCCCAACCAGAAAAAAAAAGTGTTTGTCGATGGACCAATTGATGTTGGAGGTTTGAGCAGATAAATATTTCCGTAGAAACAGCAGAGACAACATGGCAGGCATTCCTCCTTATTCATAAATCAAGCTGGCGGATTGGCTCTTTTCCATCGCTCAGTAAAGTAAAAGGCAGCTCGGTAAAGTGGACGCGGAAGGGCCCTGGACCGGGTGTTGTGGTGTATAGCATATCGCCGTGTTCTTATTTGAAAAGCATACATGGAAAGATTAAAAGGAAATCCAACCCTGGCACATAATACACGAACAAAAAAACTGATAAAATTAAGCATATTTATATATGAGTGACTTGGCAATGCATCATAAGCATATTAGATATTTGATTCTTGTCTGTGAGCATAGTAAACCCTCTTGATGACAAAGGTTGCCTATAGACAGCTTGATTGCAAGCCTATTGCACAAGAGGTAAGCCAGACTCCTTGATTTTTCGATAATTGCTAGTTGCCAGTCTAGTATTGGTCTGCAAAAGTCTAATCAGATTGCATCGTATTGGGATCTTGCCACCTAATTATTCACTCACGATGTATTGCATTTTTTTCTCTGATCTCACCGGTAAGTAACCATGACGAAATTTTGTGCAATTTGATATTTCTCGTTACTTTCAAAAACTCGACCATCCCACGACCTGTGTACCCGTACTTTATTATATATTAGTTATGTAATAGTTTGGTAATTGCAAATATGATTTAAACCGTTGCAAAGCTGTCAAATAGCGCAACGGGCCTAAAGTAAAGTCTTCTTCTGTCGGTGGTCGGAAACTCTATTACTCATCGTGAGGACCTGTGTTCGATTCTCAGGTCGGGAAAAGTGGTATTGATTTTTTTTTTATATCTCAAAATTTTCAGGAACAGCCCAAAGTCTGGATTTGTGGTTGATGGAAATAGGCTCGCCCTCATTACATGGATAATCTCTGCTCAACCCTTCAAAACAAGGCTTGATGTTGTGTTAAAGTAAAGCCTGAAGATGGTGCAGACCTTAGCATAATGTTTTTATCCCAGTATTTGTACTAAATCAGATGGTTTGACAAACAAGAGTACCAACTAAGTAGTTTGAATATATGTAACACACCATTCATTGAAAAAATCTTGAAGCGTCCCTCAACTTAAAGGAATCTAGTCGTGGGCTCGAACTGACTGGTGGGCCTGGCTAAAAAACACGCAGTCTCACCAGGTGTCGTGTCGGACAGAGGTAGTACCCGTGATGAGTAGTTAAACGCTGGTCTACACGCGCAACATTATTGAGTGAGATGCAGTATCAGTTATAGTACACAGCAGTCTTTCGGAAGATCGGGTTTTATGAAAAAACCAATGCATAAATCAATGACCAATAAAGTTTATTGAATTTTTTGATGTTTAAGCTTTGTCAGTATTGACTTGGTTTTGGAGTTTTCACACTTCTTTTATTACTTAATCACGCCCAAAGTTAGGACAAATTAGCAAGAAAAACGAATCTTTGTTGGCTGATAACTTTTTAATGGCTTTTATTTTAGTATTTTGTTTCTGTACAGACAATATTAATAATGAGACAAAACTATACTATGTTTTATTTTTGATGTACATTGTCGAACAGTGGAGTAATACACTCCCGAAGTTTGTATGGAAAAAATGTCGACAAGATCCACTTTAAGTGCAGTAGCAACAGTACTATAAACTTGTCATAAAATAGCAATGCCGTTCTGCACGGCTTTGTTGACTTGAAAAGTCATCGAGATTTCCATATTATATGTATGTTAATATTAATGTAGGTACGAATAGTATAGACACAGATCTTCCGGAATAAATTCTCTATACAGGATAAGTTTTTACCCAGTGCACAAACTGTAACCATGAATACAGCATATCAGTCTAGACCCCCTAACGCAGAAAATATACGTCGGTTTTACAAAAAAATCAGCTGTTTCATAGAAAAGTGCAATACCGACGCGCTCAAAATGTATGGCACAGCTGATTATTTTTTTTGTATAACCGATAAAAAATATGCTGGATTCATGGTTACAGTTTGCGCACTGGTTAAAAACTTACTCTATGTGACCGTAAAAACCATATGAAAATGCGTTTAGTAATTTATAAGAAGAACGCGTTCACACATGTAGACAAAAAA
The DNA here is from genome assembly GCA_949091785.1 of Polymixis lichenea. Classification (NCBI taxonomy): domain Eukaryota; kingdom Metazoa; phylum Arthropoda; class Insecta; order Lepidoptera; family Noctuidae; genus Polymixis; species Polymixis lichenea. The sequence goes on from OX420948.1 coordinate 2,148,718, forward strand.
CGACGTCTATTTACAATATCTATCTAGATAATAATGTCAATCAATTTAACAGTCTGTAGATATTTCTCACAATAGCTAATAATAGCATTTACATAAAAGAAATACGAGCTATATCAATTACCAGTAACACTAGCCAGCAATACAGCCTATTACATCGATTAAATTACAAAAGTAGGAGTGAAATAAATAACAATAATTAGAACACCGTTGTGTAATTAACTTCTTATTTGATACTAGCTGTGCCCGCGACTTTGTCCGCGTGGATTTTTCTAAAATAAAAGTAGCCTAAGTTGCTCCTTATTACATTAGCTACCTGCCAGTGAAAGTCCCGTCAAAAACAGTCCAGCCATTTCAGAGATTAGTGGGAACAAACAGACAGACAGACAGAAAAAAATTGTAAGATTTTTTAATTTGATATATGTACCGTATATACTTTCATATGCATGTAGCAAAAAGCGGTTATTTTAATATTACAAACACACTCCAATTTTATTTATATGTATAGATTTTATTATTCTCATTGTTTAATTACGTTCACTTAAGTTTATAATGAACTGTATAATGTAGACTAATGACCATTGCCTTAAATAGTACCTACATATTATTTGCTTGAATGTTCCGGTGGTCCAGTAGTTAAACCTTCAGGGTTTCATGGTTCGATCCTCGGATTTTTAAAAGGAATTTCCTTTTGGAATTTCGTTGCGTGCCTAGTAAATAATAATGGCCTCTTTCTCCATATCTACAGGGAACAACATAACAAAACTGCCTCGTTGGTTCAGTGATCGCAAGCGCCTTGCTGAACATGAGGTCCGGGGTTCTATTCCCGGGTCGGGCAAAGTGTTATTGGGTTTTCCTATCACGAATTCCTCAGTAGCAGTCCGGAGTCTAGATATGTGCCCGATTGATGGCAATAAGTTCATCTCCTGTTACATAGGACTTAAACATAACTAGCTAAATGTGAGTGTACTATAGGCTTATTCCAATCCAGTTCGTCCCTTACTGCCCTTTTCCAGTAATGCCATAAGCCGAAGTCCGTACCTCACGGGGGTGCCCTTAGCGACTATTCGCTTTAGTTTTAAGTTTTTAAGCCCTGGCTGGAAGCCTTAATTCGTTAAGGTTGCTACAGGCTAGTTAAGCAGCGGACAACCTCTTAGGTTGAACTGGGAGATGTCATTCCCAAATAACAAAAAAAGTGTGCTATATGCCAACCACATTCCGTTTAGTGGGTACATAAGTCGCCTGTACCTATTCCTTGAAGTTTTACGCTGCCTAACCCTTCTTGGTATACAGGCGTGATGTTATGTATGTATGTTTATATATAACATGCGAAACGTGGATGTAGGTATCAGCCAACCGCTTCGTTAAGTAAACCACCGAAAAAACTGAAAAGCAAAAAATAATAAACCCTACCGGCGCGCGGCGGCGGTTTAATTTTTTTGTTAAAAAGTTTTTATTTCATAATTTTTTGTGGCTATAGTCTACTGATTACTACATGCTTAATTTTTTATTAGTTTTTTGTAATACACAACTCGGTATTCAAATCTGTAAGCGAACAATACATCATCCCCTGTTTTCCTACCCTAAGGGCGAATTTCACCAAACTTTTATACCTAGAATAAGTCTTATCCTAAGAATAAATTTTGATTTTTTGACAGATTTTCCATAGTAGAATTGTCAGACGTAAATTTTATTCTACGAAAAAAAGATATCTGACTTTGGTAAAATCGGCCCTTAGAGTTAGAAGTTTTTTTCCAAATTTTGATTGTACCAACTTCGGGGTAAACCCTTTCCAATAAAAAAAGAATTTTGAAAATCGGACTACTTTGTAAAAAATTATGCGTGGTCACACATAAAAAAATATACGCGTCGACTTGAGAGCCTCCTCCGTTTTTTTGTCGATTAAAAAAGACGTGATATTAAATTTATAATAAACTGTATAACTCTAAACTAATGAGGACCATTATTTATTCTACCCATATTAATATGGTAATTCCACTCCAAGTTACATAAACAACCATAATATGTCTGTAAACCAATTTAACATGACAAAGGTAACTCATCTTCACACTTCTAAGCCTAAATGGTTAGTATCTTTAGTTGAATGTATGTCATTTTAATTGGTATTACCTTATTAGGATGCTATAACTAGAAGAGACCTGTCTGTCGGTTGTCTAATTGCAATGATTTTAGATTTGAAAAGCTTAAAGGCTTCTTCAAACAGGCGCGACGCCACAGCGCGTCACGACACTTTTAGAACAATTTCCATGAAGTCCTCATAGTAAACGTCGCGACGCTAGTCTGCACGAGCCTTAAGACGTTCAATAAATTAGGGAAGATGTTTTCTTGGCTGGAACTTATGCAGTCGGGAACTCCTGGCTACTAAGGCATTCAAAATCAAAATATTTTATTTCAAATAAACCTACATGGGCACTAATGAAACTTGAGAAGCTAGGTGCACGGTTCCAATTGGTCGTTCCTTATGGAGAAGGACCACCATTAAAAAATAATTGGCTTTGACAATGAAAATACAGTATGAATAGGTATTGGGAGGACAGTATACCTCATAAATTGATCTAGGAATATGAGCCAAGTGCCAGACACCCGGCAGAGATCCAGACTAGGGTTTTTTTTTGGTTGGGAAATCATCAAATAACTTCTCCCGCTCTGGGTGGAGCGGGAGGGCGTGTCAGACTTTTACTGACTAAAACCCACCCGTGTTCCCTCAGTTGCCTGTGTGCCAGGGGCTGCGGTATCTCTTCAGAACAACCGGCTCCCCTGGCAGTCCAGACTTGGGTGAGACAGGGCAGTAGCTGAGAAATTCCAGATGGAAAAACCCAATAAGACTTTGCCCAACCTAGGAATCGAACCCACGACTTTATGCCCAGCAGTGCGCTTGCGACCACTAGACTAATAACGGCTGTCTTACATTTTTGTTTATTCTATTGAATCTTATCATTCATTTATTCTTCTATTTTTATAATCTGGAAGGGTCTGCAGCTAAGTAATAACAGCTGCACGGGTCGATCGATCAGGTTAAGCTACGTTTGCCGCGTTTGGTATGTGGATGGGTGACCATCTTAAAATACCCCCCTGTGGCTTGGAACGCACGTTAAGACGTTGGTCCCAGCTGTCATTCGTGGATTTTTGACAGTCGTTACCGGTCGTCAGAAGCCCGAAATTCTGACAATTAATTTTATTTATTTATTTATTTATTTATATATACTTTATTGTACACCACAAAAAATACACAACAAAAAAAACAAAGTACACCACAAAATATACAATGGGCGGCCTTATCGCTAATTTTACCAAGGGGTATCGTATTACCCAGTAAATGGGTTGTGGAGGTCAGATAGGCAGTCGCTCCATGTAAAATACTGGTACTCAGCTGCATCTGGTTAGACTGGAAGGCCACCCCAACATAGCTGGGAAAAGGCTAGGCAGATAATGATTATATTAAATTTACATTTATTTATTCCGTATCTGAACAAAAATGCGCGGCAATTCCAATTCACTCACAAAAGTAATAATTTTCTTAAGCTCTTTAAAAACCCCGAGGCTACAAACGATTTTAAATAAAATAAATGTAGCGTGGCCGAAGATCCGCATAATAGCCACAATATTAATATTATGAGTGTGATCGCACGCAGCTGATGTGTTCCGGCAATATGCTACAAGGTTACGACGATCACTTGTTACGGGTGATTTGAGGTGATAATGTAGTGGAAGCTATGGAATATTGGAAGATATTTTGGTTATTGAAATCCTACTAATATACTAGATGTGAAAGTTTGGATGTTCGGATGTTTGTTATACAATCACGCTAAAACAGCTGAACAGATTTGGATGAAATTGGCGCACAGATATTTTATAACCTGGATTAAAAAAGTATCCTATATGATACTTTTTATCCCGATAGTATCTTCCCGTGAGATAATTTCCGACCTCCACGCGGGCGAAGCCGTTAGCAAAAGCTGTGTTAAATAAAGTTGATATCGTAGATTTGAAAAAAAAACAGCCAGGCTGAACTGGGAATGGGCTGGATACATCGCCTGATTGCACCCGGCGAGATGGGAATAGATCGTCACTCACTGGACGCCAGAAGAAGGACATCGAGGTAGGCCGCGGAAAAAGTGGTGTGACTATTTGATAAGGTTTGCAAGGCCGAGGATGCACAAAACAGAAAGGTTTGGAAGGACAAAAGGGAGGCTTTTACCCAGCTGGCGGACACAATATAGGCTAACAAAAAGAAATTGATGTCGAGTCTAAAGAGTTATTGGTTGCCGGTTCCTGTTAGAAGGAGCTAGTGTTCTAGTATCTCAAACATTCCTAAATGCTCTGCTCTTCCCTGAAAGGGCAGGGCATATAGATTAAGAGTTATAAACTTTCACAAAGTGTTTCTGTCTGAAATGCTCCTTCTTTTGCTTAGCTAATTTTTCGCATAACTTCACTTGTTATAAACTAGCTCTATTGTTGTTCGCTTCGCTTTGCTCGCTTAGCTTGCTCTGCATCTCCGCCCTGCGTATGGCGGTGAGCGGTCACATTATGAGCTATTAACAGGGCGCTCTTGGTCCAACGTTGCTATTAACTGATTCTATTGCATGATCCACTAGGATGTTCTTATTAGATCCTGCTGCATTGCGCACTTATTAGTTGTTTTCGTCTGTAGAATCTAGGTGGTAATATACAATCGTAAGCTGTATTTTTTTTGCTTTCCGATGAAGTTGCGTAACGCCAGACGCGGAATAACAAAATAATAAATTATGACACCAGCTGATACAGAGAAGGCACGAGCATTGATCAAAATGGATTGGCGATTAACTAGCAATCTTGAGGGACTACTCTCCAACACCGTCAACGACAATACGGGCCCGTCCGAAAGTAATTCGAAACATCAAAGTGAATTTTCATCATCATATCAGCCGAAAGACGGCCGCTATTGGACATAAGCCTCCCACAAAAGGGGGGCGTTTGTCATAATCGTCACGCTTGGCAGGCGGGTTGTCGATCGCAGTGTGGTGGTCAAATGCATAAAGAACGCTGCTGCCCATTCTCTAGTAAGCCCTTAGTCGCCTCCTACGACACCAACGGGAAGAAATGGGATGGTGCTATTCTGTTACGTCCGGCACCACACGGAACAAAACCAAACGGAACCAAAGTCAATCTTACAGCCGATTAATGAACTTATTTGTACGGGTAAAACGGCGATAGTAGAGGCAACTGTCAAATCGTGGTGTCATCCATTCTTAGTTTTGGCCCTAAACTAATCTTATGTCCGTAGGTGTTACGGAGTTAGAAATGCCCATAACTTCGGTCGAAACTACGGACTTCGTGCTAATGGAGTTACCACCAGGTTTCCTAATTGTATTTTATCCTTCACCGATGTCAGTAATGTCCAAAATAAACTCAAACAGACTATTTTAATTGTTATTGATAACTTTAAGCACAATTTTAAGGTTTTACTTTTACCTAAATGTAAAAGTAAATCTTATGCACGTGTTTCTGTGAGGGCAGTGGTGACCCAGTTGTAACGGCTGGGATTTATAAGTTGTAGGTCGTAGGTTCGAACCCAGACAAGTGCTTTAGTTTGTGTACATTATTTCGTCACCACAAAATCAAAGAATCGTGAGGAAACCCGCATTTTCCTAGTAGTAGTAGACAAGTTCCTTTTACCAACTTAACAAGAGCCCGCGTGGATTACGGCACACTCCCGCTCACCGAAAGGAGGCCTGTGTTCCAGCAATGGGAGCATCATAGACTTATGGTGGTGTATTTCTGTGACAAATAAACCAATTTTTCTTTCTTTCTTTCGATTTTATTGTACAAAGGTTCGACACAGCTTTCCATCGGAATGATTACAAAAAAAACTAACTTTGTATGTATGGATAAGACATCACTATTTACCGTTTATGATCCTTGAGGAGTATGTCCCTGCTTTGAGCTCTTAATTGAATACGACGAATTTGTATTTTTAAACCGGCTTCAAAAAGAAGGAGGTTATCAATTCGAATGTTTATGTATTTTTTTATGTATGTTAGGGCTTATCTCCGTCATATACAGACAGATTTGCAAAATTATTTTTTTGTTCGAAAGGAATTTATTTCAAAATGGTTCCATAAAAATTTCATATAGTTCTAACTCAAACTCAAACTCAAACTCAAACTCAAAGCATTTATTTCAATTAAACCATTTACAGGCACTTTTGAATTGTCAAAAAGTCGATCAGTTGGAAAGTTGAAGCTAGTTCTGATGAAGCGTTTCGGAGACAAACAACGGAACTCCTCAAAAAATGACAGGAAACAAACCGCGATTGCTGCCATTGCATAAATTTGCATTGTTTTGACCCCAAGGATGATGAAATTTCGAATTGTGTGGGGTAGGTACTGTAAATAAAAAGTGATAAATAAAAAACTATTTTCGAAAAAAAAAACAACCGACTTCCAAAAAACACTACAAAGTGAAAAATAACTTTTTGAAAGGCGGTGACAAAAAATTTAATATAATACACATCCAAAGTCACCGACTTCCGAAATTTAAGTTATTTTTCACTTTGTAGTGTTTTTTGGGAGTCGGTTGTTTTTTTTTTAAGTTCCATGTAATAACGTAATATGGTAGGTATTCTATGGCAAAAGCTCTACACCGTTTGATTACAAACATCTAAAGGTTTCTAATACAAGCTATCTAAATTGCTAAACAACCACATAAGCAACATAGTTCAGCAGTCAATATATTGGGCACGGCCACTTCCTGCAACTAATTGCTCCATTCGATTCAAAGAGATTGTCGCCGAGCAATTAAAATTGCTCGTACAATACAACGAAGCATAAGCTCAAATCAATCAAAAGTCATTTATTCAAACTAGGCTGAGAGTCAGCACTTTTTGAACGTCAAAATTACATAAAACAGTCCCCCAAAACGCCCGCCCTTCACCACTTCCTAGTGCTTTAGCTGGGAAGAAGAAGTGGCGCAACAAACTCCCAAGCAGCACTGCTGTCTGTATTGTTAGAAGAACTTGATTCTATACAATAATAGCATATAATTAACATTCAACAATAAATAAAAAATTAATTGATAAAAATTAAAAAAAAGGGTTTATGCAGTCAAGTTAAATAAACAATGATATGAAGTAATTCATATGACCTGTCAGTAGTTAAGCCAATTCTGGTGAAAGAACACAAACGTTGTCTTGAGTTAATCACAGCGACCAACAATTCTTATCGTTTAAGTAGTCGTTGATAGAATAGTATGCCTTCGAACAAAGATTTGATTAATTAGATTAAACGCATTAAAATGTAAATCTAGCAAAGAAGAGGGAAGCTTGTTATTAGCTTGTTAGCGTTCCCACTATTGGGACACAAACCTCATATCTTTGAAAGAGATACTGCGTAATCCACCACGCGGGCCCACTACGGGTTGGTGATGGCACATGTCTTTGAATTTTTGATTTCCTCGAAATGTTTGCCTTCACCGTAGATTACACAAAGTAATAAATACTTGTGGCTAACTAACAAAGCTTTATCTATGGCATAGACGAAAAACACTCTATATGCCAGTATGTTCTGATTAACATGAAATAATTATAGCAAAGTCAATTAAATACATTTTGTCGGTAATGGCAGACGTTACTTAATAAAGGTTAAGCGCTTTTATTAATTTAAAATCGTTACAATTAACCAGTTATTTGCAGTGTAATCAATGCAATCTTCCTTATTGGGTTTTTTGAAGAATCTTGTTCAGGCGGCACCACCTACTCACCTATGCGGTTTTATTTTGGAAAAATGAAGTCGTTTAGTCACTTGGTTAGACTCGTTGCAATTGATTATAAACCGACTTCAAAACGAAGGAGGTTCTGAATTCGTCTGTATTTTTATTTGACCGACTTTAAAAAAGCAGGAGGTTCTATGTTTGGCTGTTTGGATGTATGTTCCGCGATATCTCCGACAATAGGAATCGAATTTTTCGAAAATTAATAGATTTTTATAGATAGGGTATGCCTAAGAGGTAGTCCTATCTAATTTCTATTAACTTTGCCTGGGTAGTTTTTGCGTTAATTTCATAATACGTATTCAATCTACTTTGTGTATATTGATGATGTTTTAATACACGGGCATTGTTATTTAAATAGTAAGTAGTGGTATATGAATAGGTGTGGGCCCATATGTAGATACCATAACTAAAGAGGGCCATTCAAATTTAATTTAAAAAAAAAACCTTCCTTAATGGAACTGTGATTGGATAAAACGATACGAACGTGTGAAAATGCTGAAAGGAAAACTTATGAAAACTTGTGAAATAAAATCTTTGTAAACATAGGTAATTAAGCATTTTTAGGGTTCCGTGCACAAAGGGTAAAACGGGACCCTATTACTAAGACTCCGCTGTCCGTCCGTCTGTCTGTCTGTCCGTCTGTCACCAGACTGTATCTCATGAACCGTGATAGTTAAACAGTTGAAATTTTCACAGATTATGTATTTCTGTTGCCGCTATAACAACAAATACTAAAACAGAATAAAATAAATAATTAAGTGGGGCTCCCATACATAGGGATATGGGGGTCTGTCTACTCCCTAAGCACGAAGTTCGTCGCTTCGGTCGAAGTAACGGGTGTTTCCAACTCCGTATAACTTACGGACAGAAGATTAGTTTGGAGCCCGAACTAAGAATGAATGACAACACGATTTCACAGCTGTCCCTACTCCCGATATGTTTTTGCCCGTCCAAAAAAGTTAGTTAATTGGCTGTAGGATTCACTAAGAAGTTTCGAACTACTTTCGGTCGGGCCTATAACTTCGTTGACGGAGTTAGAGAGTAGGCCCCATGGTACGGAACTCTACGTGCGCGAGTCCGACTCGCACTTGGCCGGTTTTATTTTTAACTCAGCTTTAGTTTTGCGACATATTATCCCAGAGGTATAGCAGGCACATATTTTCCTTTGATTAAAGCATGCATATTTTATAGAGTTCAGGTTTTCGAGATAAAATTTCATGCGTCATTATAATTACTACGATTACCAGACGAACTTAATGATGTTTAAACCATTAAACTATATTTGAAAAGCAAACTAATTGATCTATTTTTACAAGGATTTCCTAACATCAATTGAAATGCAAGTAATCGTAGGTAATTATTATAATAAATTGATGCTCTGTATAAATTATTTTAGTTTTGCACCCACGGTTATAATTCATGATCGGCTAAATGTCATGAACGGGTCTTGGAGTAACATTAATTTTACTTATTTGGCTTATAAATATTAAAAGATGTGCAATTAGCGAAATAAGATCGTAAAATTGTTGATTATTTTATTTATTAGGTCACTTGTGCGCACTTGTAATTAAGAAAAGTAGACTTTAGCTTGTGGTTCTGTCTGTTAACTTCGGTGTATCCTTAAATGCTAAATGATTTTATTTCTGTAAGTAGGTTTGTACAAACACTTTTACACGTCAATCATTTTTTTTTAAACTAGTTGAGGTCGGCGTTTCCTATCTGACTACCCTGAGAAGAAAGGCCGAAACAAGCTCAGAGGTCACAGTCTCTTTTAAAGTCCAGACGTAATCTTGGTCAGATCATGTGAAGACCACGTGGATTGGTGTCTGAAATGGTCTTTTGAGAAAAGAACCACACAGATTGAATGGACAATGCACGCATGTATCAGTAATCATGCAGCTCAACTCAGAACTTGAGGAGGTCAACGATTTGACGAACAATAACAAAGAAAGGACATTTGGGTAGGCCGCATAAATTACTCAAACAGCTGATCTATTTTCCACGTGCCAGAATTTGGCGTATTTAAATATATAATATTTTGGTGATTAGTGTGAATATGATTACTTTGTTTAAAAACTTAGTAGCGGGTGGTGCAATGGCGCCAGATCAAAACATCGAGATTTTTGTGCTATATTAACTGAGTAATATAAAGAAACGTCGGGTTAGGATATTAGTTACTCGATCTCGCAAAAACGGCCTAATTTAGATGTTAGCGAACAGATAGTTTATAGCCTGGGTTAACAAATAAGATTCTTTCTATCCCGGTAATATGTTCCCATGGCATAATTTCCGACCTCCACGCGAGCAAAACCGCTGGCTAGCTAGTGCATAGCAAACCTTCTGGAATTAATTATTAAGTAATAGCGAAATTTGAATCAAAGTCCATTGAAAGCTAAACAAACTGAACGGCAACACAAGCAGTCATGAAAGATTATCTCACCCTTTCTTTTATTACCATCATCATCTGCCCAGCGTTTGCCTAACTACGTTAGGGTTGGCTACCAGTCTAACCGGATGCAGTCAAGAACCAGTACTATACATGGACTATGTATAGATAAATAGGTAGCCCTGTAATGACGTCTTGATAAAACCCTTTTCTATTTCTAATTAAAGTTCTTTTGTGACTTACCAAATTTCCCATGTTTGGCAAACAATTGCAATTTACCACCTATGCAGAATCTGTAAAACAAAATGATTCATGGTATCAAATAAATGAATACAAGATCAACCATCACTCCTAGCAATATAAGATTAATTTTGATTTATCTATCCATCATTTTACATAACTGACTTGTAACAATTTCCTTTATTGTAAACAGGAAGCAAAATGCCCTGAGCAACATCAAACCAGTCCATCACTCCACACGACCGGACAAACAAACTATTTATCATAACACACCCACATAGATGTATCAACCAGTAATATTAATTGCTCCATCTTAACATACATTAGTTTGCCGTCGATAATAATTAGTGCGAATTGAAATTCTGTGCAGTAGTCAACATCCTTGAGTTGGAAACTCCCTTCTTATTTAAGAAGATAAAGGTTAGTGCATGTTGTTGATGTTTTTGTTGGGTAAGCAGAATTATAAAATTGATAGTGAAAAGCTAAATACTGTCTCCACAGTGAGGGATCTAGGTGTGTTGTTGGATACCAAATTGCCTCTCAATGAACACGTGGAAAAAATTATTAATAACTCATTTATGATGTACGGGTTTGTTATGAGGTCAGCTGCAGAGTTCAAACGGCCCTCTACTTGTACAAAACTCGTATAAGATCACAACTAGATTATGCTGTGCCAATCTGGAACCCATTCCATAAAAAATACATTGAGGAGATCGAGAAAGTCCAGCGCAAATATCTTCGTGCACTGCACTACAGGTGCCACAGAACTTATATGCCATTCACAGAATCAATATTTAAGTACAAACTGTTAACTCTAAATTCCAAACGCAAATGATTAGAGGCTACTGTGTGGCATCGCATCGTGCACGGTGATTTCGATTCCATTGATCTGACGACTGTTACACAGTTCCCCGCACTGTCAACAAACGCAGCGTCCGCGCGGGTACCTTGTTCGCTGTCAATACCTGCCGAACTAATTCTCGTACGCGCTGTCCCATTTGTCGTATGGTAAAAACCTATAATAAAAATTTAGTCGATGTAGATATATTTCTACGGTCAAAGCCTGGTTTCAAAAGGAATGTGTCTAGTCTTTCGTCAATATTTTGTACGTCAATAATTATTACACTATGCTATGAATATTTACATTATTACTATCTTAATTTAAGATGTATTGTACGTGGTTGATTTTATTTCTATATTTCTTTATTATTCTCTAAGCCACTGATGTGCAGTGAATAGGTATATGGAGTAAGAATGAATATTTAATCATGTATTTAATTTTAGTAATGTTTCGGTAATTTTAGGTATACCATTTAGGTTTATCTTTGAACACGAATAAGTTAATAAAAATCAAAAAATCAAAATCAAAAGTCATTTATTCAAACTAGGCTGAGAGTCAGCTCTTTTTGAACGTCAAAATTACATAAGATAGTCCCCCAAAACGCCTGCCCTTCACCACTTCCTAGTGCTTTAGCTGGGAAAAAGAAGTGGCGCAACAAAATGTATAGAAAAATAATGTACAGAGCCACCTAGTGACACCTATCTGTTTTAATATTCCATGTTAATATGTGGATAATGCAGTGGGCTGCAATATTGTCAAACATAATTACAAGACTTTTAGCACTAAGATGTATATTGTAGCTGTTTTTATCCCATTATAAACAAAAAAATAAGTTCTGTGTGGTTCAAGTTTTAGGAACATTCTTCTGCAAGACTTGGTCAACGGAATTGCTATAATTTCGTACGGCGATCACCATCAAGCTCACCCAAGTGTGGTCATTATGAAATTGTTAACATACATAAACTCACGCTTTTTGTCCAAACGGGTAGGCAGAAACTACAGAACGCCACTTGCGGAATTATTTACTTTGGCTTTTAATTCGGAAACCTAAGTCCAGCGATAGTTTAATTGCACGTTATGATGCTTTATAGCTCTCCATTCGACAACTTATCAAATAAAATCATTTATTTTTATTTTGGTTGCAGTTTTTATAAGAAATCTGGCTCTAAAGCTATTAAAGAATAAGTTTATATTGGCTGGCCACTCGATCAATTTTGAAAAATCAATCTAGTTTACCTCAGTCCGCGTTATTGTGGCAACACTAGACGTCGTACCCATCCCACACCAGAAAAGCGTTGGCAACACCAATAGCTACACAAACACACATCATACTTACAGATGACTGGCCACAAGAGAATGCTAATCATAACGTACCTACCTACCTAGTTCACATTATATTTAGGCAATATTGCTCCAGGCAATTTGAGGATCGAATGTATAATAATGATGATTAAATATGATCCATCTTTTGAAAAGTTTCATAGGAGAACAGCTATGGGCTATGTATAATAAGAATGGATTGCGTAATCATATGAGTGTTGATTTGGTCTTCACTTTGGGGTTAGAGATCAAGGAAGGAATTTATGATCGATTGTTTGTGATGTCATCTGATGAGTTTTTATTCTTTCAGCACTTTGGGAAGAGTAATTCTTATATTAAAGGAAAGGGTACAGTCTATAAAACAGGGATTCGTCTGCGTTATTGTACGGGTTCGAATATTGGTCAACAAAAAAGCCGCATGAACAAAAGGAATATCAGTATCATACCAATGAAATGAAGATACTTTAGGTGGGTGGGAGGTGTGACAAAGATGACAAAGTTCGCAACAAATACATACGATGCTGCTTTAAAGTTACACCAATCACGGATAAAATAATCGCAAACCACAATGAAGATCCTGTGTACAAACTGCACTTAATCTGCTAGAACAAAAGAGAAGTAGGAGCCGCCCGCCATTGACCTGGTGGTCAAATATAAAAACAGTCCTCAAGAAAGCCCAATTGCCAGAACCGACCCAAAACAGAATAACTTGGCGCTGAAAAGTGAGGAAATCCAACCTAAAATAACGGGATCAGGGACGGAAGAAGAAGTTCTGTTATCTATTACAAAATTTTATCTCTCTCTAAAAATTAACAACAGTAAAAGTCTCACATCCTGCTCCACCCAGACGGGAGACGTTATTTGATGATTTCCCAGCCAAAAAAAGCCATATTTAATTTATGAGTTTAAACCACAAAAAACCTTTGGACTATTCAGACCTCGATAAGTTTGGCTAAACCACGAAAGTAACTAGAAACTGTTCGCCTTTCTTTTGACTTCTACAAGAAGATTGAACAGCTCTTCTAGAACGTAAGCTAATAGGCAATAAAAGAGTGCTTTCATTTAAATATTAATCGGAGAGTCCACTGATTGAACTAAGGTTAATAGAATTACGATCAAAGGTGACACACACCTTATTAGATAGTTGATATACTCGTAATAATTTTCCAGTAATATGATTATTAATTTATTAATTAATAATGCCATTCCGTACACCATGTTTCTCAGTACCGCATGACCGGGAGATGAGCTAATCAAGCTCTGTTCATGTTGTCATGGACAACAGTAGCCTGACGTTTATTAATAATAAGAAAAAAATCTTTTATTTCAGACCCATAAAATCCATTTGGTTAGTATACAAACGACTTAGAAACTAGTGTTAGTACTTACATCTACTGGAGAATTAACAAAAACTATAACTAACTAACTAACTATTAGCTTTATTTAATTTAAATATTTTATTGTTTTATTATATCAATCTGAATTTTATTAATATGTTAATTGAATCATAAACCTGTCATCTTTAAGATGTCAGTCAATTCATATTAGTGTTATAAACTCGAAAGACACTCTGTCTGTCTGTTACCTTATTATGTTTTAACGGCTGAATAGATTTCTATGAAATTTGGCACACATTTTGACCATGACATAGAAGATAGGATATTTTTAGCCTCGATAGTACAGTTACCAAAAGAGATCAGTAACCAAGGCGTCGGATACAGTTGAAGTTTAGTAAGAAACCTATAGATGTTTTCGAATAACATTTAATTTGATAAATTAACTGCTTTATTCTCTATCGAACGATTCTGGTCACTTCATGATCGAACGTTCCTGTATACAGCCATGGGCAAAAGCTGGTATAGTCCATATTTTAGGTTAGTGCCAGAATAAATTAATGGCCATCTGAAATAGATGTTTCCAGTGATGAAGATAGATAGCAATGTATCAGTTCTTTTACAATTAGGAAGTGCCTGCCATTGTATTTCAGATCACTGCAAATCTCATAGGTTTAAATCTACAGAGGAGACCAATTAGAACACTCAGTTCGAAACCACAAAGCCAGGAAATCAAGGAAAATTATGTTCTTTGCACTAATAATTATAAAAATAAAATTGGAGAAGTAGGAAATCCAAGTCCAGATATTTCTATCCTGAGGGCCTACACAAGTGATAATCGCTTTCAAAACGTTTTGTACTTGTACATATATCCGATGATAACTATGATCCAGGGGTGCGGGTTGTTCGAAAGAGATACCTTCGCCCCTGGCACACAGGCAACTGAGGGAACACGGGTGGGTTTTAGTCAGTAAAAGTCTGACACGCCCACCTGCTTCACCCAGAGCGGGAGAAGTTATTTCATGATTTTCCACCCAAAAAAAAAAATGATAACTATAATAAGCTATACATTTTTGTTCTAGCGGACCTCGCATTGCATAGGCTTTGCCTACAGTGAAAAGTCAGCTTGTACTGGAAATTTATAACTTGATAAATCTCGTCGTACTTACAACGAACTGAATTGACATAAGCTTTTCGGTAGCAAATGATCATATTGTGTCAATCCAATGATTTTTTAGTTTTCCGTTATCGTTATTGCTGTCATAATATCACTTTGTCTAAGCTCTCCGGTATCCGAATGTTTCAATTCTAATTCAAATAAGAATGTTTCACATCATCGCATTTCGATAAAAGCGCTGATAAAAATCGATTTCGTTGAATGAATGATTACAATTCTCATGAATTATAAACTTACAAGTCATGATTACGCGATTCTTTGTTTCCTTCTATGGCCTAACACAATTGAATCACGCAATTTGCTCTTTAGGCTAAATTCATTGTAATATAGTAATGTGCTGGGTTAAAGGTTGCTAAAGTAGTCGATTTGGCAATATTTTAGCCAAAAACTATTGACTTTTGGCATGATTTAATCTCCTTGTATACTTACTTTTTGTTAGTTTTGGGTAAGTAAAGGCCTGACCTACTTCGTAATCGAGGTAGCTACTTAGTGTAGCTAATACCTTTTTATTTACTGAATAAGCCATGTGCCCAATGGGATTTCCCTTCGGCAACTTCTCAAGCCCTATACGGAATGAGTTTTCAAAAACGATGACACAACTAACTTATGTTTATAAACAGACTGTAAATACCTACCAACTTTCACGTTGCTAACTTAAAAACTTCCATAGAAAGTTTCATCCCCTATTTATCCATTTAAAAAAAACCGTCCTCATTGCTCATCTTCGTTTTAAAAGAAACTCCTGTGCATAATTTCAACCCAGCTGTTTAGGCTATTCTTTTTGTCAGTGAATTTAAGGTTTTGATAAAGAAGAAGAATAGTTGGTTTATACCATAAGGATAGTAAATAAGTAGGCTTAATTATAATAGTTTAGGGAACTATTTTGAGTTGAGTTTTCCCACAAACCCCGTAGACCGTGCAAATATGTTGTACGTGCGGAAATCGAGACCACCGACCAATGGCTGGCAAAGAATGCAATTACCCGGCTACTGCGCCGATCAAAGTCAAAGAATTATTTTAATTACCCTGTTTACTGACTTTGAATCGCACCGTCGTCAGCTTTTACACGCTTTTTATTAGCTTCACCTGTATGTTTGTTTGTAACCGCATCCTTTGGAATTGATTTTGACCCACTTCAAACAGTCAGATTTAATTTAAACTTTATAGACTTATCGAAGACCGATGACAATTCAATAATTTGAAAAAAAAAACTGAACTATCACGCTTTTGTAGTTAGCAGAACTAACAAATAGAAAATAAATAACATATAAAAAATCTAAAAACACGCTTTAAAAACGCAACTTCAAAAACAGAAAATAATTTTAAAAAAGCGTGGAGTGCTTGATATTAATTGATTATAAAAATCCCTCAAAAAGCAACCCACGCCTTTTTGAAATTATTTTCTGCTTTTTTAGTTGTGTTATTAAAGCGTGTTTTTTAGATTTTGTAATCTATTATTTTTTTATAATTATTTTACAGTTTGAACAAGACAACACATACATACACACTGAATGTGGAAGGCAGAGGACAGGTTGTTGTGGTGCAGCCTGGGAACCCTATGTCCACAAGTAGACTGCGATAAGCTGAGTTGATTGATTTGTGACAGTTATTTTAGGAAATCAACGACGGTGGAATGTTATGCAAAAACGTTTAATTGTAATTTCGCAAAAACTAGATCTAGCCTTCGATGTAGTATGCCGAATCACACATATTTTTGGTGGCACATACAGGTGGTGTAATAATTATAATGCATGCAACTCTAACTTATAGGATTGTGTTTGGGTTGCAAGTTGCATCTAGTTAGTCAGATTTTGTGGAATTAAAACATATATTTTTGCACAACATTTTACTAATTGTGTAACTATCAATTGGCACTTATTCACCATCACAACAGGAACTTGCGACACCGTATCTGCTAACACGATCTTTTGACCCTTCCACCTTTATGTTAACATGAATTCAAAACTAACAGCTCCACATAAAATTATACGGTCCAATATCTTTGGTATACATTGCATGTCTATACTAAGCTTTACATACAGTGTTAACGTCTTTACAAGTCCATCACGGTTAGTCAAGCTTGATTATTAAGCTTTGAATACATGAGTAGACATTCTTCAGAGACCGAACTTGTAAAATCAGTGGTGACAATCTGTTTCTCATCGCTACGTGATTTTTCACTGTGATTCTGGAAGGGCCCTAGTTTCATCATATATTCTGATGACGACCACGGTGGCTTGAGCTGTTACGAGTCGTATAGATATTATTTTCTTTCCTAGACGAGATCTATGAGAATTAACGCCTTCAAAAAGGGTACACCATCGTATACTAGCTAGGCTACATACTTGTTTGGCTTTGCATGACTTGGCTTAAGTAAAGAAATAGAGCACTCTTTATTGTGTACACCATCAATTGTTTACATAGGGTGACACAAACAAAGGACGGTCTTACTTATACTAACTACAAGTACGTCAAAGTAGCTTAGTTATGACATCATAGCCAAGCTATTTTGATGTACTTGTACTCATACTGACTTATGCTTCTGCGAGTACAAATCTGTAAACAGTATAAGCCTTGGGCTCTGTTCATTATTTACTCCGTGTTTTTGAGCTCTAAGTACACTGCCCGGATTCCTAATGTTTACCGTATGGGATTGGCATGAAGTTACGTTATAAATTATACTGAGTTCATTACTTTATCAGCTAACTAGGTTAAAACTAGGATTTGTTAATCCTTATTATTTTATTAATCGTTTCAAGTCATACTAGCGAACATAGAGAAGTAAAAAATTTCGATTCGTGGTGGTTTTGATTATTTGAAAAAATGGACTATCCTTGTAAATCTCGTGCCGATACAAGAAGAGAACAGGAGGACCCGAAGCGAGCGGTGGTCGTGGAATTGGCCGCACTTAGTGACGTGACCGCTAGGAATGGTGGGCTGATACCAGTCTGGGGTGCGGCGGATGTACGAGTGTCGTCTGAGCCCGTGTCTCATGATAGTAGAGGAGCAGTAGAGGGTTTTAGTCGGTTGGAGTCCGACATAACCTTCCGTTTTCTTCAGACGAAGGATTTCCCCACGAAAAATAAAGATGTCAAGAGCACATTATATCCTACCGTGCGAGTAAAAAAAAACAAGTTTCTTGTAAGGAGTCTCCTTTAATTTTGCTAACTTTATTTTGATTTGTAGTTCTAGCGGCAATAGAAAAAGGGAACTAATTTTTTGAGCTGATATTTCAATATTCGAGATGTTATTATGATCAGTTGAAAAACATATTGAGCAGTTATTTAATTTAACGGCGGTTGATTAATTATTGCGACAGTAAAACATGGACTGTAATAAAAAAACAATTTGTCGGTTATTTTATCATGCAATGTCAATTCTAAAAATAATTGAGCAGTCCAATAACTGAATGAGCGGTAAAAATGATGAAATGAGCAGTTCCTGCAACGATATCCATAAGTTAGGTTAGGTTAGAACTGTGAACAACTACGCGCGAGCCAAGCGAGCGGTGCCGCGGCAGCGGCCGGCGAGCGCTACCTCGAAATTGGTCACGAAATTATGTTTGGGGATAAAAGCGTTGTTTATAGAATTGCTTAGAATGAGATTTCTAACCGACAAATTCCGATTTATTACTGCCCACACGTAACCACTCGTTCAATATTTTTTACCGCCCATTTAATTATTTTTCTGCTCAATTATATATTCACTGATCCATTTCATTATTTTTTATTACTCATTTTTGTTTACTTTACCGTTTAGTTTTAACTGCTGAACTAGTTTTTAAACGTGCCATTTATAATTTTTAACTTACCAAAACCGCTATTTACAACTGCCTCTTTAAATCAGTGCCATAGAAAAACACACATTCTGTGACAATTTCAAGTGTCTAAATATTACGGTTCATGAGATATAGTCCGCTGGCAGACAGGCGGACGAACGGACAGCGGAGACTTAGTAGGACGGTTTCGTTGGCCCCCTTTTTAGGTATGGAACCCTAAAAATCAGGATCTGCCAATCCACAGGGTCCAATATGATCAAATATAATTTAAGTTACCACCCACACTCAGTACAGATTGTAGAATGCAAATAAACTATTAAGCAAATTTATCGTAGAAAGACATACCATCACTAAACGTCTTCGTGCCATAAGTTCTCGACCCTCTTACACCACATTTTAAATCATTGGTAGCAACCTACCACAGGTCACAACTTCTCTTAAATTCCGATCCCAATCTCAATAAATCAGTAAATAAACATAAACCGATAAAGTAACATAACCATTAATTAATCTACGTTTACTTAATTAGTGAAGGAGTTATGTTTGCAAGTCCTTTTGGTTTCTACTGGTGAAACAGCCCATACCCATTTGTCTTGTGTCAGATTAGTGTTTTTATAAACAATTTTTTTTAAATATTTTTAACCAAAACCATTCGGTCATCATCAAAAACATCAACATCATCAAACTCATGTGTATATTAATACACAAGAGTTAGAAACTAATGTAGTACTTTCAGATCATCATCATCATCATATCAGCCGAAAGACGTCCACTGCTGGACATAAGCCTCCCCTAAAAGGGGGATTTTCCATAATCGCCACGCTTGGCAGGCGGGTTGGCGATCGCAGTATGGTGGTAAAATGCATAGAGAACGCTGCTGCCCATTCTGTAGTAACTCCCTTAGTCGCCTTCTACGACACCCACAGGAAGAAATGGGATGGTGCTATTCTTTTACGTCCGGCACCACACGAAACAACCAGTACTTCCAGACACGGTACTTCCAGATAAACAAACAGAACTTCGGAGAGTCTGCACAGGATTTCAACGACCTGATCCCATCATCGCCCTTTTACTACCGGACTACCAGACGTACTGCAGGGTATCATCCGCACTTGGTTGATATCCCGACCAGTCGTACTTAGCGCTTCTCAACCACCTGTGTGTGTGGAACTCTCTGGGTTATCCTTCATCTACTATAGTTTTCAGGATGCTGTCAGGGCTGGCGCGTACCCTGAGTATGATGAAGGCGCATTACCTGCGCATGATGGCATGAAAGCCATCTATGCGCGCCTCTGCCTGGTAATCTCATCAACGCCCTGAATGCATTGCAATCACATATCACTTGGCAGTGATGCATCAGCCTATAATGTTCCCACTGCTGGAACATAGGCCTTCTCCCTGTGAGAGGCAGTGGGCTGTAGTTCACCTCTGGCCAGTGCGGGATGGACTGTAGACATTTTAAATGAGATTCATTTGAATAGGTAATCGGGCCCAACATCGTCTAGACAACGGATCGACCCCTAACAAGTGGGAACGGAGTGGTAATCGGGCTCAACATCCGACTAAAAAACTAATCCGATTCCCGGCAAGTGAGAACGAGTCGTCGAGACCTATGACATTTTCTTTAGGAAGTGATCTTGTTCAGTGACCTTCATTCGTTGCAAAGGTATTGTGAGATCCGCGTCTATCCCGGACCTTTGCGGACTGTCGGTAATGAAGGCTGTTTTTGTGGAGATGAATGGCAGTTGCAGTTAGTGAAGATGACAGGCAAATTGAATTTATTGTTTTTGTGGAGTATTTGATGAGATATTCTGTGAATTCTTTTGTGAGTTGCTACTATGAATCAGGTCCAAAACTTGAAGGAAAAATTATTCACTAGCTTCTGCCCGCGACCTCGTGCTCGTGAAATTTTGACCCTTGACCCATCGCGTCGTATCCCATCACCCGCCCATAATTTATTCTTAATGCTCCGCTTCTACGGGTTGCAGCATGATGTTAAAAAGCATATAACCTTCTTCAATAATTTGGCTATAAAATTCTAAAATATTTTTTTAAATCCAACAGGTAGTTCCACAGATTAGCTCGTTAAAAAAAAAAACAAACATACTCTTCAGCTTTATTATAAGTATGGATAGTACCTATTTAAAACTCTTGTATCTTCTTAGATTATAAGCGAAGTTATTATGTAGATTCTTGCTATATACTTCATTAGAAGCGTCGACGGATAAAACTACGTGCAGAAAAATTTTGAAGCATCCGTTTGGATTTTTCAAATGATAATCAAACTGATCCGTTTTTTTTTGTCACACATAAAGCTCTGTGAAAAATGGATCTGTTATGACTTTGTTTTTGTTTTTTTTTGCCCCACACTAGGAATATCTCCAGTATTGTGAGTGCTTTTACAAACATTGAAACTCACATACACAAACAGCCAGACCTGGAACAACTACTTGTAGGTCATTTAATATTTGTTCCGTGCGGGAATCGAACCCACCACACGCAGCGTAGCAGTCTATCGCTTATCCATTGCGCCAACCGTGCTGATTCTATCTAATATACTGGTACTTTTCTTGATAAACTTACAGAGGTCAAAAGCCAATCGATTTGTGTCAAATTAAGTAGACAAGCAGCCGACAAAGTACATACAGATCCGTGTCTGATTAAACGTTGACATGCACCTTGCACTCAAAGCTATAAATTATAATAATTCTAGCGTTAACACCTACATGACGTCTAAACAGCTATTAAAGGGCCCCTCATACACATCCTGATGAGTAATGTTGACTGTTTCAACTCATTGATTTTAATAATTATGTTATTACTTACTTATTCTAGAGGCTTGCCATGTGGTCACGTTTCGGAGATGTGATTATAAAATGATTGTCTACATCCGTATCCGGTAAGATTGAAAATTTTCGTCAATGTAGTTGACAAAAATAATGTCTAATTATAATTTGTTAGGTTGCTTGTAGGATAAAGTATTATATTAAGGAAAACTTGGAAACATAAGGCTGAAAGATATACAACGGCTAAGAGCTCCATTTCCTTTAGAAGTAATGCTTACGAGTTTTTATGTAGTTAGAAAAAATTTCCGCATTTTAGCAAAAAGGAATTTCAAAGTCCGGCCGGAGTTTGAAATCAGGGCCCGAATAACAAATTATGAATTTCATTTCACCCCTATTTAACTGACCTGCATAATTTTATACATGCACCCTTCACTCCCGTCTGCTAACTATATTAGCTAAGACTCGAGTTGAAAATCAGTCCAAAATACCAAATTATGTGAATAATTACACCTCAATTTTAGTGGACCTTGCGGTGGAATTATTCACAGATGTAAATACGTACATACATCAATCCTTCACAAAATGAGTGCAAATAACATGTTGCTCTAAGCAAACTTATAATCTAACCTCTTTCAACACAACTCATACAATTAGGCTTTATTCAGACTGCGCAAGACGAGATAATCTTTCTAGTACATGCCCATAACAAATGTAGTCTGCTTGCCATATAAGTGATTATCTGAAGAAGTGTTTTGCTGCGATAAACCTGCCTCAAATATGGTAATATATAATGTATAGTAGAATAATGGCTGTTTGACATTTACTGTAGCGATCTAGAGAGTGAAGGTGACATGCACGCACAAAGAACTTTGTGCGGTTTAGGGCAGGTATGTACAGGGCGTGTGGAACGCTGACTTTTGAATGTATTTTATTACGAGAACCCTCCCATTTTTTTTCTTTGGGGGAGGCCTATGTCCAGCAGTGGACGTCTGTCGGCTGAAATGATGATGTATTACGAGAATTGGCCTTCTGGTCTTACACGCATGCTGGTTGCGAGTACTATGCACCTGACCTGTCTGATGAACTGGTGGGGTACGCAAGGGCCGATGCCTGTGGTGCGGGCTATTCGAAAGATATACCGCGGCCCCTAGCATACAGGCAACTGAGGGAACTCGGGTGAGTTTTAGTCAGTAAAAGTCTGACACCCAGAGTGGGATAAGTCATTTGATGATTTCCCACCCAAAAAAAAACCTGTCTGATGAACATCACCAGGTCACTACACTATCATCCTAGGGCGTCCCTACCCGAGCCAAGTACTTATCCAATTAAACCATAAATATTAGATGACAGTCTACACGCCTTTAAACCATTAGTTATTTATGTAGCACAGAAGCTGCAGAACATAAATAATAGGTCACCAGTACATAACCTATGCGTACATCGCCATGGGATCTGGAGGCAAACGCCCTCGCGCTCACTTGGGAGTGGCGCGAGGAGGCCGCGGGAAATCGCGGCACGGCGGACAGAGCTCCGGCAGGATCTCATGGCGACGTGGAAAGTGCGATTGTCGCAACCCAGTGCTGGGCACGCTGCGATTGCGGCGGTAAGTCCCCTCTTTGAGGAGTGGCTTGAGAGGCGGCATGGCGTCCTCACCTTCCGCCTGACACAGGTCCTCACCGGACATGGCTGTTTCGGGAGGTTCCTGTTTCGGATAGGGCGGGAGGAAACGCCCGGGTGTTTCCATTGCGAAGATCGCCCAGAGGACACGGTGGAGCATACGGTGAAGGTCTGCCCAGCTGGGGCGGAGCAACGCCGTGTCCTCGTGGAGGTGATCGGCGGCGGCGATCTCTCGCGTCCGGCCCTGGTCCAGGCCATGGTACGGAGCGAGAGGGCATGGCTGGCAGTCGCCTCCTTCAGCGAAGCAGTTATGCTTGCAAAAAGGGAGGCGGCGCACGTGAGGGAGATGCAGTACATGCGCCCTCACAGCCGTGGCCTTCGCAGGAGACGCCCTGGGCGTCGGGAATCCCAGGCTGATTCCCGGCCACCGTAGGCACGGGCTTGCGGACGGCGAGTAATGGGTAGCTCGCTGTCCGGTAAGGACCAAGCCCGGGTCGACGGCGCGTTGTGTTCCACGCGCGCCTCAAAGAGATGTCAGCAGCAACAGATGGGGCCCGCAAGGGCCGATGCCTGCCGGGGGTGCGGGTTGTTCGAAAGAGATACCGCCGCCCCTGGCACACAGGCAACTGAGGGAACACGGGTGGGTTTTAGTCAGTAAAAGTCTGACACGCCCTCCCGCTCCACCCAGAGCGGGAGAAGTTATTTGATGATTTCCCACCCAGAAAAAAAAAAAAAAAAAACCTATGCGTACATATCATAACGACCCGTTTTACTTACCTCCGTGAAACGTTAAGTAACTGATAATTTAAACGTTACATATGGATAAAGTATAAAATTAAATTATTAATATAATTTGTTAGAAAATTTAGATATTTCGGTGTTTACGCTATAAAATATGAAGGCGCGGCGCGACTCTAGTAGAAAAATTTCCAAGTAAACTTCTAATGGAAATTGTTCTACCAAAATCACGTCACACCATTGCGTCGCGCCTGGCAGTGGGAGCCTTAATACAGATAGTTTATTTTTAAACACACAATGTCAAAAAAAAAAATTAAAACCAAAAGTCATTCATACAAATTATGCTGGGAATCAGTACTTTTTGAACATCAAAATTAACCCTATAATAATCCTAATCGTTCCTTATATAATTATACATACTAAATCTATGTTTTTATGTATATATCCGTGTATCTATGCTAACTATTTTAGTATATGTTATATTATATTTATAAATATAACGGCGCGTGGCATTATTAAATAATGAAAATCAGTTAATTTCGAGAGTTGTAATTTATTCTGTTATTTTAACGATTAACCGATTTGAATTCAACTAAATGGTAATTTTAATGAAGAGCGGGTAACACCGAATGGAGTTGCGTCTGTCATGGCGGGCGACGTCGTGTCAATTCAGTCAGTTGTTGACAGCCGTTGCACGTGGTGGTCACTCGCAAACCCATTGGCTCTAAATCGTTAATTATTACTGCAATCCTTAATTGTTTAAGTCATTTAAGTGTCTGTAAAATTAAAATAGTGAACAGTCAACGCTACAGCGTATTTATTTCAACGTTTCCTGAAGTTTAACGCCCACTATGGATTCCCGTGCTGACGAAATCACGAATCAGCAATCAGATGTAACAGCCCGGCCTTCCTGATATCCCGTTATATATAAATATATATTTTCACCAACGACATCCCCATTTTATGTCCAGACTAATCGATGTCCATGCCAAGGTTGCCTGGTACAGATAAGGCTGCCCATTGTATATTTTGTAGAGTACCTTGTTTTTTGTTATGTATTTTGTGGTGTACAATAAAGTATAAATAAATAAATAAAATTAGAAACACAGTACGCCAAACGCCTGTCCTTCACCCCTTCCTAGTAGCACCTGCCTGCCTGCTGGTTACCGCTGATAAAAAAGTATCTTTTCTAATTTCTTTAGACCGTGCATAAATATGCACGGAAGTAAAAAGATCGCGCCGGGATTTTATCGTGCGATGTATTTTCAACTCTCGGTGTTGAACCGAACATTGGTCCCCTCGACTATTGAGAATGCATAAGAAAAAAAACAACCGACTTCCGAAAAAAAAACACTGCAAAGTGAAAAATAACTTGAATTTCGGAAGGCGGTGACTTTGGATATGTATTAAAAAAAATTGTCACTGCCTTCCGAAATTCAAGTTATTTTTCACTTTGTAGTGTTTTTTTTCGGAAGTCGGTTGCTTTTTTTGGAAAAAGTTTTTATTTTTCACTTTTTAGTTATAGTACCTACCCCACTAATTCGAAATGTCATCATCCTTGGGGTCAAAACAATGCATATTTATGCGATAGCAGCAATCGCGGTTTATTTACTGTTATTTTTTTAAGAGTTCCGTTGTTTGTCTCCGAAATGCATAAAAAAAGAATCATCAAAATCGGTACACCCAGTCGAAAGTTATGAGGTAACAAACATAAAAAAAAAACATACAGTCGAATTGAAAACCTCCTCCTTTTTTTGAAGTCGGTTAAAAATAGCTCAGACCATGACAACAACGCGACCGATATAAACATCAATACATTCTCCAAGTTTTATTACTCTATCAACTAATATATCTATAAACAGATACGTCTATTCACAACATTGTTTCAATTAATAGTTCGGCCATATCGATATTCTCTCCAATCGATTCAATTTCACGGTAGAATTGAATATCTTTGGTAATGCTCTTACTTTGTGTTAATGTAAAAGCCATAAATAATTTGAGCGTAATGATTGTCACTCCTTATGTGCACAGTTGAGTCATCTGCATCTGTCTAGGCTTTTCCTAATTATATAGGAGTCAGCTTCCAGTCTAACTGGATGCAGCTGAATACCAGTATTTTACATGGAGCGACTGCCTATCTGACCTCCACAACCCAGTTACCAGGTTGACAGACTTTCGGGCTTCTAACAACCCGTAACGACTGTCAAAGGTACACGAATAATCGCCGGGATCAATGGTTTAACGTGTATTCCGAGGCATGGAGTAGTCTTGGTATGTAAAGATGGTCGCCCATCTACGGACCAACCAAAGCAAGCGCAGCTTAACATGATCGATCGACCGATGTGGCTTTTATTACTTAGCCACGAGACCCTCTCAATAATCACGAGCATTCTCCCACAGCCAGCAGACGGGCACGCTCAACAATATTAGATGACGTATTTATCAGGGTATTCCGTATAATATTGCAGAGCGGCACGTCCCACAGTCTCTGGGAGGATGGGTTATCAGGTAAAACCGTATTGGGACAAGCCATTTTCCAAGCGTTCAACGCATCAGTCAAACACGGCACTTCAAAATCGACCAGTGAGGAAGATAAAATGTTCCTGGTTAATTTATCCGTGCTGTGGACCGAGGAGAGGAAGGCCGGTAAATTTATACTTGAAATTTTGCGGACGCCAAGACCACCCAGGCGAATGGGAAGTGTGGCTTGCTGCCAAGCTCGGTCGTCCAGGGCCACATTTAGGATTGAAGTTAGTGTGTTTCTAATAATTTGGTCTACTTTTTAACCGACTTCCAAAAGGAGGAGGTTCTCAATTCGTCGGAACCTTTTTTTTTTTTTTTTTTTTTTTTTATGTAGATAAGTTCCCCGATTACTCGAAGATGGCTGGAGCGATTTGGATAATTTTTTTTTTGTTTGAAAGGGTATACTTCCCAAGTGGTCCCATGATCATCAAGTTAGGATCTGATGATGGGATCCTGGAGGAATAGAGAGAACTCTTCAAATTTTATAGGCACACTTGAAGCAATTTGTGTAGTTTTTGGAAGAGTACTTTCTCGGAGTGGTTCCATTTCAATTTGGTGAAGACCTGATGAAGAACTTCGGAGATAGGCAACGGAACTGCTCAATAAATGATAGCAAATGGACAAGGATTGCTGAAATCTCATGTCTGTCAATTGTTTACGCCAGTTAATAACATAACATCACGCCGGTACACTGTGAAGGGGTAAGCACATGTGAACCACTAAAAAGTGAAAAATAAAAAACTTTTTTCAAAAAAGTAAACAACCGACTTCCAAAAAAACACTAAAAAGTGAAAAATAACTTTAATTTCGGAAGGCGGTGACAAAAAATTAAAATACATATCCAAAGTCACCGACTTCCGAAATTAAAGTTATTTTTCACTTTTTAGTGTTTTTTTGGATGTCGGTTGTTTACTTTTTTGAAAAAAGTTTTTTTTCTAAAAGTTGTGGATGCTTCCAAAGATGGGAGGAGCGAAGGCTATATGTAAATTTTGGTCCAAAACAGCAGTATCGAATGAGCGTGAAGGCCGAATGAATATTAATTTTGAAAAGTCGTTCCGAGACATCATTGAAATTTTTAATTTTCTCCTCATTAAACGTTGGAAAGGATTTGTCAAAAATTGGGGACCCTAGGAGGTGTAGAGTTTCTTTCTGTAATTTTGATATCTGGTGCTATTGTACAAAATTTTGTAATGGTAGTCTGTCTGTCAGTGGTTTGGGGAAGATAGATTTCACATTTTGAAAGGTTAAGGTCTAGGCCAATCGAATTAATTTTTTCTTTTAGAAAAGTTAAATCTTTTATGACTGTTTCTACATCACCTCCTAGGGTTCCGTCATTCAAGAAGGCTTGAATTCAGTATGATTCCGTACTCCAGGGAGACCCACTGCACAGCACTGAACACACCTAGTAGATTCCGTCTACCTTCACTAGGTAGTCGATTCAGCATTTGGGTGACCTGTCCAATAATTAAACATTGGACAATATTTAAGTAGAGTTCAGTCTAAGACGATTAAATATTTGATAGCCTCTCCAATAGTAATTTATACAGTACGGAGTCTCATCAACTCGATGGGCTAGTTAAAAAGTCTATTTAGCAGGCTAGGCGTAACGAAGGCACATACCTACTTGAACTGAATGTTAAAATAGTAGAAGATGAAGTGATAGTCAAAGGTCGTTCACTTAAAATGAATAGTTAATATTTACAACTTTAATCGTAGTAGTATAAGTTACTATTTTATATACAGATAGTTGACCGTTAGTGAAAGAAGGCCAATTAAAAGTTTTCACTGACAATATTAGGGTAGAAACACAAGAAACAGCAGATAGGCAAGCGGAACTACTTCCGTAAATACTCGGAGAAAAGACTAAACAGGTTTTAGTGATCTTGAAATAATTTTTTACACATAATTTGCGGAGTATCTAGGGCTTCTTGGTGTTTCATGATTGGTTGAGAGCGCTTCCCGATCCAAACCCATTGTCAACGCGAGCATGATTGAAAAGGTTCTTGTTTCATCCAACGCAATGCAAGCGAGTGAGAAGGCGAAAACATTTAATGAAAATTGGCACGCGGAGATTTCACAAAATTTGTTCTAGGAAATACGTGTTTTTGGAAAAGCGTTATGTTTTTGAAAAAAATATGTCAGTTGTTTAGAATCTCTTTATCACCTGCAAGGTTTTCATGACATTTTTTTTCTTTACTTGCAAAGTATTTATATATTATGAACGGCCAAAGTTAAGATAAAATATGTGCAGTAAAAGCAGATTTTCAGACGTATTTACTGAATTTGTTTGTGATTTTTTTTTGTTTTCATTACTTATAAATCTAGAAATAAACCACAAGATAACTGTGTCTTTAAAATGTCTGGAGGATTGGGTGAGAGTGGGTTCTAGATTCGATCTCCGGATCAGAAAAAGACAAATGTTATTGAGTTTTCCAATAGGAAGTTCTAAGTCAATGGCAATAGGTTCATTTCCAATTACCTAGGACTTAAGGTAAGTAGGTGTACCATAACAGGCAAAAGTGGATGTAGGTGCTGTAAGTACACCATTCGCCTTCTTTTCGAAAAATACAGGCGTTATGTTTGTGTTATGAAAATAAACCAATTTAGCAACCACATAGATTGTACTCATCAATCTATCAAGCAGGTATACGAGTATATGCTCATAATTTAATTAAGGGGCATCGCATCTCGTCATAGTATTACAGTAGGTACTGTTGAAATATAAATTAAATAATTGCCACGTATGCAGCCATTAAGTGAGAAGCTAGAACTATCCTAATTACTTAATTACAGAGATATAGAAATATTTTGATGGTCAGTTTGTTCAGTCCCATCTGCGTGGCAGTTTTATTATATTTCTGGACTCTCTGGAGGCAGATTAATAAATTCATGAACCTTGAGTTTGTTTCGATGTTTCTTCTCAGAGGAGGATAGGAAATGTAGACTCCATCAAGCTTATTTTTTTATAATATGACGTAAAAGTGATTCCAATAACCTGTTTAAAATTGATTGATGAGACCGGACGGGTCAATGCCTGCCAGGGGTGCGGGTTGTTCGAAAGAGATACCGCCGCCCCTGGCACACAGGCAACTGAGGGAACACGGGTGGGTTTTAGTCAGTAAAAGTCTGACACGCCCTCCCGCTCCACCCAGAGCGGGAGAAGTTATTTGATGATTTCCCACCCAAAAACAAAAAAAAAACCTGTTTACAGTATAAACAATATCATTTCATTCCAAGATTTGCATTAAAAAAATATCCCAATAAGATTAGCTCCAGATTTTGATACATTTTTCTTCAATGACACCATTTCTTTGATATTTATGACTTGAAATACCTAAGATATTTTTTGTTTAGGTATACCAAATTCCAGTACTTGTAAAAATCAGCGTGACTTTCCAGGCTTTAATATCTAGTCTACATGAAGTAAAGTTACTGAAATGGCATTAGAAAATACAATAATAATATTCAATAGCCCGTCTTCTAAGCTAGGCACCCAACTGCGCTAAAACCATAACTTAATCTCGAGCCAAGCAGCAGGCAGACACTAGTTCAATCAACTAAGTTCAATAGGTTAGTTCACCATTTCACTATCATTAGACATTTTAAGTGGTCGTAAATTTTGTAATCTTGGCCAACTATGCATGCTTCAATACCAGTAATAGTATGCATTTTGTACATTCACCTTAGCTAATTAATCCATTGACTTTGCAACTTTGCAATCACCTACTGTTTAGTACTGTTGTTGAAGTATTACTATTGTAGGAATGTATGTTTTATTACGAGTCTTCTCTTTCAAACTCAAAGCATTTATTTCAAATAAACCAATTACAGGCACTTTTGAATTGTCAAGGTCGGTGAGTTAGAAAGATGAAGCTAGTTGCCCATTCCAAAGCGTAGGTACCTATGGAGAAGAACGGGCAAGAAACTCCATGGACACTCTTTTAAAATCTTGGTGTTGTTACAAAAAGTTGGTTACATCATTATGTTGAAATTTTCAATGTGAGAACGATGTAAAAAGACGTGCACATTAAAGCGTCCGTAATTTAAACAAAATTAAAATAACAATTCAGAAATTAAAATAAGCCGTGGGAGCCAGGAGATGACCAGTCCCCACTGGCGGCGCCCGTTCACGAACATGACGTGTGGATCAGCACCATTCAGCTCAACCATTTTGAAGGGAACTTAATGATCCAACACCCGCCCGCCTTTGTTTTATACAGAGTGTAACAGAAACCCTATTGCTATCCTTAAACACTAAAGATAACAGCTGCTATAGAATCACTATACATAGTTTCAGCTCAAAATAAAATACTCTAAGAATTGATACCAAATTTTCGGTTTCATATGTTTCTTAAATTAAAATCATAACAAACGTGTCAACGCACTACGTAGGTCAATAACTTTCCACGTTACTTGCCAATATCACGATAAATCTCTTCCGAGTGATGTGTTTGTTTCAATTCGTTCTGGTATCAATGTTCTAAAAATTCTCATAACTTCCGAACATGTAGAGATAGGATTAAAAAGCCCTTCCAATATCATTTGATATCATCCAAAGGAGCCGTGCTCTTGGTATGTATATACTCTTTCCGTTACACGTTGTAGAAGTGGCGACCGTTCCAACCCAATCAAACTCTCTGCCAGCGTCTGTGTTCCCTTCTGCATTTAACCCGTCTGCTTTCAAAGCAGGAGTGTGGAACAGGTTTATTCTGGACACGCTCTTTCCATCATAGAACTCATCAATCGCTTTCCAGGTGTGACGAGCTCAAGAGCAGGCCCATTCAGCAATAATAAAAGAATAACAGTGCATGGCAAAAAGTCAACAGTAACTATGCCCTTATTGTTTTTTCAGTATGCTTAAGATGTAACTAGACTGATCATTCTATAGACTGTAGATTTCTAGATCTTTTTTTATTTATTAATTACCTGATACTCGTTGGCAGGCCATATCTATTAACACTGTTATTTGAAAACATTTTATAAGTCAATTATTTAATTAAAAAAATTAAAAACCCCCGACCCAAACAAAAACTCTAAAAAGTAAAAAAAAATATTTATTGGCCTTTTAAGTTGTAGGTAAAGGTTGTCATGTCGGGGGACGGTCAATGAAAACGCCAAACAGAGGAGGCCTAGCATTTTCACTAGCCGTCCCCCGACATGACAATGCCTTGATCAAATATTACCTACAACTTAAGAGGCCAATAAATTTTTTTTTTTTACTTTTTAGAGTTTTAGTTTGGGTGGGAGGTTTTTAAATTTTTAATTTAACTTTTATTTCCTGCTTTTTAAACTTAATGTCTCACTTAAATCTGCGCAGCGTTGCGTACGTTTCCCACAGTGAAGTTTCTTACTAATTTATCCTCATGCCTCGTCCTGATCACCATTTATCTATAACATATTCATTGAGACCTTTTCAATGAGCCCAAACACAATAATTCTGCTGTATGTTGGCGAGTAACTTTCCAGGATACCGGAAATTCCAGGTGATGCTCCAGCATCAGTTCAAGATTACTTTGTTCGCCTAATATCATTGGAGTAATAGAATACCAAATTTCGACTTGATCAGACCCGTGGAAGATACTCAAATCCCTTCATCAACAAGAAAAACATTGGTAATCTTCAAACGGCTAAACCGATTTTGATGAAACATGCCTAAGAACACTCCCGACTAATTCACCTTTCAAACAAAAAAAACAAAATCAAAATCGATTCATCCGTTCGGGAGCTACGATGCCACAGACAGACAGACACCGACACACACACACACAGAAACACGTCAAACTTATAACAACCCGTCGTTTTTGTGTCGGGGGTTAATAAAAAAGAGTAACCGTGAAGTTTCTGATGTTTCATAATTAAGATTTAGTTTTTTTTTGCTGGTTATAGGAACACGACACGACCATAGTCTTTCACAGCTCAACTTTTGTGGCCATATGATTTGTCGTCGTGATTCTGACCACAATCACTAGCTTTTATTTATTTCTGTTGACGGCAAAAACCATAACATGACAGCATTGAGCCCGTTCCACCCCAACGTATTTTACAAAAAGTACATAAATTTTCAATTTAAGCATAAATAAGTATAAGATAAAATTATGGACAAGGGAGTGGGGCAAATCATCAGTTAAGATGCCTCCTAGATTCCGTAATTAAAATTCAGTGGAACTAATTTAATTATAACTTTACAAAGTCAGCGCATCGGTGTTTTCGTTGCTGTCTTAATAGTTTTGTGAATGTTTATTAATAGAAAAGGAATAAACAACGGGCTCGGCAAAGTAATGAACTCTTTCATCAGATAATTAATAAGTCTCATGTAATAGGGGGCAGTCCAAATAATGCTCAACGTAAGTAGTAAGTTCAGACCCTACATACACAATAACGTTTGCACGACTGAACCAATGATTCAATCAAAATCAACAACATTCAGTTTGATAACCTAATAAAATATAGTTCTTAACGCGACCATTACATGGCACAAACATTAATGGACGTCGTTATGACGTAAAATCGGTACCTGGGACTGAAGCTACACCAAAAATAGTGTTTTTTTTTTAATGCATTTCAGGGCAAAAGTTCCCTATTGGCCCCAGATGAACGGAGATACAGCCAGATGGAGAAAGAAGCCCTTGTTCTTGTTTGGGCTATCGAACATTTTAATATCTTTCTTTTCGGGAAACAATTTGATTTAGTTACCGATTACAAACCATTGGAGTTCTTATTTAGTCCTAAATCTAAACCTTGCGCCCGTGTTAAGAGATGGGTAGGCCCAAATCCCTTCAAGAAACCTCTTCCAGAACCAGTCCAGCTTAGGCAAAACATCCTATATAGGTAATATCATTTTTAATTATAAGCATTCAACGTGTTAGCTCTGATGTCGTATTGTAAGTATACCGAGCTAGTGTCTGCAACTCCACGTCAAAGCATCGGTACGGGAGCGTTGATGTAATAACAATTTGATTTAATGGTCACTACAACATGCAACATACCGTGTTTGATTAATTTTAATTCAATAAAATGTCTTTAGAAGACGTGTTGATGACACCAACCACTAAGTTTTTTTTTTAGGATGATTGAATTATAATTAACTTAACGTCATGAGCCACCTCAGTTAAGTAAGTTTTGTGGTGGGGCGAGAACAGAGTTCCTGGAAGGACTTGGAGGCTTTTATCAAGTAGTGGGAGGGGAAAAGAAAAGGAGAACCGTTGACCAAATGACAACAGCCATAATTGTACTTACTGCAGCTAGTCAAATTATTCATGATTCGGAAGCGTCAGATTTTCATGAGCAGATTTGCGATTAATTTTGTTCCAAATAAATACAATCGGCGAAACGTGGGTGTACTATGGGTACACCTTTGCCTTACCCAATGGGGAAACAAGGCGTGATGTTATGTCATGTTATATTAAATATAATCGGTATAAAAAGCATAAATTATTATTTTATGTCCTATTTTGTCATACTATAGTGAGCTATACCGCTATACTGCGTATATTGACGATGCACAACGTGCTCGCGGAGACTAACCCGATTGAAAATGTTTGCCGATAAATGGAATGACTGAAGACGATAATGTTAGCAATTCTGTTAGATTACTGATAGAAAGAATTAGCTTAATTTAGTATGAATAGTCTGTTGTTGTACTAAATTAATAAATCAAGATGTAGGTAGGTAGGTATGTATGTACGTGTAATTTAATACAATTTCAGCTTTAGTGTCACTTGTGGTCTAGGTAGACCACAAATGACACAAAAGCTGAAATTTTATTATATTACACGTACATAAACTCACGGTGTTTTCGCCTGGGGTAGGCAAAAACTGCAGAACGCCACATGCAACGATCCTTACATACTCCTTTTGCCACGTTTACGCTCACACCTGTGGCATGACCACCATGACCATGGACCCCAGTTGCGAGTACAACGTACTACGCAGCTGGCCTTTCTGAAAACCATCACCAATAAGTTCACTATTATATTTCCTCTTAGGGCGCCTCCTGGTCCCCCCCAGTGGGTTCCCACATTGTCGTTGCGGGGCGGCTCAGTAGCCGTGGTCACCCTACCACGGTGAAGCGAAGAGGAACCCCAAGTTGGGGCCGCTCGTCAGGGCTTTTGCCTCCAAGCCGACAACGTTACGGCCAAAAAGTAGGTTGCGGTGAGGTGCATCGCAACTGAGGCGGGCCGCGATGTCGAAAGGGAGGCATCGCGGCTGAGGGTTACAGGCTGCGCCGGAGGAGAAGTGCCGGTACTTCTGTTGTAGAGCTCTACCCTTCCGTGACCTGGATGGGGCCGCCACCGTTTGATGGCGGACGGGTTGCCGCCGCAGGGGAGAAGGAGCGTCGGTATAGCGTTGGCCGCTCTCCCTATCCCACTGTGCTGACCCGTCGCAGGGGGACCAAGGGTGTCAGACATGGGGTCGTCTGGGGCCTTTATGCTATTTGGTTCCCGGGGTGGTCACGGCGTGCCATGTGTCTTGGTGCGCCGGTGATAGAGGAGGATCCAAGGAGGATCTGGTGACGAAAAGCCCCGGCGGGTTCGCGGATGGCTGACGCGTTTCCGCCCTAAAGCAGCACTGGAGGATACCGTGGAGTTTTATAGAGTTACTGTCCCACATAACTGCGCTATCTCTACGTTAAAGAAAAAAAAATGCCCGGGTCGACGGCACGTTGTGTTCCACGCGCGCCGTCAGAGATGTCAGCAACAACTGGTACGGTCCGCAAGGGCCGATGCCTGCCAGGGGTGCGGGTTGTACGAAAGAGTTACAGTAGCTCCTGGCACACAGGCAACTGAGGAAACACGGGTGGGTTTTAGTCAGTAAAAGTCTGACACGCCCTCCTGCTCGACCCAGAGCGGGAGAAGTTATTTCATGATTTCCCAGCCTCAAAAAAAAAAACAAAAGGGCTTCCGCTCCCGGCTTTCAACTCACTTTTGTTAGCCGCTGTTCATCCATCTTCTCAACAACCCCATCATCCGATCATCTGCTTTTCAATTGTTTCACTACATATTCTTTTAACACTGAAAAAATGAAAAAGAATGAAATGATGCTGAAATTATTAGATGATGATAAAATAACTTTGCTTGATCGCATAGGTATGTCTGTTAAGGATCAAAGAGAATGCCAGCAGCTATAATTATGCACAACAAAAAGCCTAGAAAACTAGAGCTTTCCTAACTCACGATAGATGTCAGTAAAAAGTCTGGTCCAGCCGAACACTCGGCCAATCATTGGACCAATCATACGGCCAATCAATTGTACTCCATTATCTACAATGGCTACCGAGAAGTCATTACTGAGAAGATGAGTATTAAAAGAAAAGAATGTTTCAAAATCTTCGTGTTCTCACGACAGTTGGAAATACACGGGAGGGTTTTGTGCTGAGCTGATTGTCTTTAATGTCTGAGGACATTTTATTTTTGTCTTTTTGGATTTGGAAAGCTTACAGATTCTGGAGGATTTTGTCCAGTAATTGGAGGAGCTCACAAAAAATAAAAAATCATGTATTCAAATTAGGATGGAAATCACTTTTTCAACGTCAGAATTACATAAGGCTGTCCCAAAAACGCCTACCTATTACCACTTCGTAGTGATTTGGCTGGGAAGAAGACGCAAGAAACTTCTCGGCAATATCTGTCTCTTAAGTTAAAATAAACTGATTGTAAGCAATCGTATGCAAAGTAACATTACAAAACAAAGATAAGGAATTTACGAAGCAAGCGATAGACATGAGTATGATTTAAAACAACACCTTGATTGGATGCATAGTTCAGTTCATCGACAATATTGGGTACAATCGATCGCCAGAAATTTTGATTTAGCCAAAGATCGCCAAATGCGTTTAACAGTAAATAGTATATATCAAAAGGAAGGGTCTCAATCCTAACGTACGCATGGGCGATTATTGAAAGCGACGGCTTTTTTTGGATTTCCAATTCTCGGGCGAAGGACTCTGTGAGCCAAGCATTGAGGATCCAATAGAGTAACTCCCGGCGCGTCTAAAAACACAAAAAAACAATAAGCCCGTGCCGTGGGCTTTAATTATCGGTACATATTCTGAATGTAATAATACCACAAGTAACTTTAAACGTTTCTGTTAATCTATACTAATACTAATAATACAGCTGAAGAGTTTGTTTGTTTGTTTGCTTGAACGAGCTAATCTCAGGAAATACTGGTCCGATTTGAAAAATTCTCTCAGTGTTAGATAGCCCATTTATTGAGAAAGGCTATAATAGGCTATATAACATCACGCTAAGACTCTTAGAACCCGTGCAAAGAGAAAAAGTCACGAATACGAAGTACTCGCACGGGCAGGCGAGGCGAGCGACGGGGAGGGTCGGGGAGGAAGAAATTTGACGCGAACGAAGTCGCGGGCAGAAACTAGTTTACAATAAACACTTAATTACGTTTTGACATCGTAGTACATAATGAAGTTTTCTGACATTTACAAAGGAAATAACGACGTGTTACTATCTTACATTCTTCGTAAAATAACATCGTAAACGCTAATTTATAGCAATGGCTAAGAGACTAAAACACTCAACAGGCCTGTATCTACGCAGTAACCTCCTCATTATTGTGATCGACTTCCAGTCTAACCGGATGCCGCTGAATACCAGTATTTAACTTGGACCGACGGCGAGCACTAGCCACCTGCCACCC
This sequence comes from Polymixis lichenea, assembly GCA_949091785.1. NCBI lineage: Eukaryota > Metazoa > Arthropoda > Insecta > Lepidoptera > Noctuidae > Polymixis > Polymixis lichenea. Next base: position 2,185,884 of record OX420948.1, read on the forward strand.
TTTAAAGGGAAGAAAACCCTAATAATTAATAGAAATACTTTATTATTAATTAATAAAGAAGGGCTAAGATCATTAACGGATATCCTGGGAGGAATAATGAGATCATCTGAGACCATAGCAAATCAAATGATCTCATACGAGGTCGCCAGATCTTAATCTAGAAAATCTCAAATTGTTGTTCCTAGAATAAATAACACTGTTATTGTTGAGTGCTCTGAAAGCGTATAGTTGATTGAAATGATGTAATATAAAATGTAAGAGAAACATTTAAATGTAACGATGATTTGCAAATCGAAACGTGTAGGCTGTCAACTGTTTATCATCTTACTTTGTGCGAGCATGTATTTTAATTTTGACAGAAAACGTTTTAGTGCGAACGTCGTTTATTTTTATGTGTTAAATATTATTTTTTGCTAAACTTGAGCATGACTGGATATGTTTGTTCTTTTATGTCAAAATTTAATGCAAAAATGTAGAATAAATACAAAAAACAAAACAGATTCAGAAAAGAAGACCAAAGCACTAGAAACCTCATTTTGTAAAGACGAGAAGAATCTAAACAAAATCCTTTCAAAACTGTCTTCTTTGCATCTTACCAAAAGGCCGGGTCTTACTGGTCGTAGGCCACCCCCAACTATCGGCAGAACGATAGTTCCTGAGCTTCTCGTGTATGCAGTTCTCTGCTCGGCTGCACATAAGACTTACCCGTATGTTACTTTTAAAAGCAAGCATTATTATTGTCGTCACAATAACTAAATAGATAACACAAGTTCGCGTCTGCGCAGTTTCCTAACGTGACTATAATGGGCGCTTATTTATAGGGTTCCGTGCAACCGCCATCAAAACGCTCTAACTTTATCCTACGTAAACTAATTTTAAGTTGCGACCTGTCTCTTTCAAAACCATTGTTAGTTTATGAGTATCTCATATATGAGTATATCATAAATGAAATAACTTTAAATGTATATTTCTAACCACAGTAAATATCTTTAAGTTAATGATAAGCATCGACGAATGTCAGTTTGACAAATGCGTCGTAAGAAATGGAATGGCCACAAAACAGAAGCAACATTTATAAACAACGCTTGCTTTTGTTTGAGAAGAGGCATTTTCCTCAAAGTGGAGTAATTGTAGGCTACTAAAACAAACACATAATTCTAGGTCGTAAAATACATACCGACATACAAATTATGCCAATCCCTCAAATGACGATTAAATGCAAGGAGTTCCAAGAAGCATTCACGTTTCATTATGAAGAAATAATTAAAGAGCCTATTCGATTTCAGTCAAATATTGATTCAAATCGACAATAGGCCACTGGCTGACTGGCCATTGAAAGGTCACAAGTACAAATAGAAGTAAGTTACCTAACGTTACATTCCGACAACTTAGTAACTTATGTTGTGATCCCAATCTTAAGTTTAAATGTAAGTTTAACTAAGTACAAACACTTGTAAATTACTTAGAAAACAAAAGATTTATTGTAGTTACCGTCTTGTTGACAAGATGAGGCTGTTAAAATTTATACCTTTAAGGTGCTAATAGCCATTGCAAAATTAAATTACAACTATTTTTGAAAAACACTTTTTTCGTATATGGCTGACCAGCGTCACAGTATTACAATATTTGTAATACTAAATGTAATACAATATTTGAAATATTGTAATACTGTGCCAGCGTGCAGCGTACCACTTGTATAATCAAGTGCGGTTTCAACCTTTCTTGCTGATTTTTTTACCACAGCACAATTGTTCGTGCATAGTGTGTGCCAACAGAAGAAAAAAAGAAATATGATCCTCTAAGAAATATTGACAACGAATGTTGGCTGTTTAAAAAATAACGATGAACGTTGTACGTTTTTTTAAATAAATGAGCTTCTAGAAGCTGGCCAGCGAGCGCTACATCCATGTTGGTCACAGTTACTTCGCTATTTAGGGCACCAAAATGGGAATTATTAGACTCTTATAAAAAAAAAACACATTTATTATTTCTGAATTTCCATTAATATTTTGCACACAAAAAACTTTTTCCAAAAAAGAAACAACCGACTTCCAGAAAAACACTACAAAGTGATAAATAACTTTAATTTCGGAAGTCGGTGACTTTGGATGTGTATTTAAATTTTTTGTTTTTCACTTTTTGGTCAATTTCTTTTTGGTTTTTGGTCAAATTCTTTTTGGTCAAAACAATGCTTATTTATGCAATAGCAGCAATCGCGGTTGATTTGCTGTAATTTTTTTATAGTTCCGTTGTCTGTCTCCGAAACTCATCAACAGATCTACATGAAATTTAAATGAGACCATTTCGGAATAAACTCCTTTCAAACAAAAAAAGAATTTTGCAAGTCTATATATGACGGAGTTATGCCCGAACATACATAAAAAAACGTGTCGAATTGATAACCTCCTCCTTTTTAAAGTCGGTTAAAAAAGGAAATGCCATAAAAAATCCGTTTTATGTAATTACAATATACGGGACCCTCCACCATTATTTAAAAGCACACCATTACCTCTTCTGTAACCTGACATAATAAGCTGTTTGCAGGATGATGGACAGTTGGCAAAAAAATAGGCAATATTAAGCTGCAGGTCGGACTCAGCTACTGACCCACTGATTCAGATAACATGTGTTTGTAGGATTTTGTAACGTTGCATTTTATCGTAGGCTTGTGTGGCAATGTAAAGTGGTTGTAGGATGTGAACAGGCTTCGCGTTTTGTTCCCATGCGTAATGTATAAGATGCTTCTTTCAGGGTTAAGTTTAGGGCGCAATGGACCTTGGCATTTTATGTTGTGGAAATTAAGTAAGTACCCTCTGCATACTACCTGTCATGCTTTGTTTTGAAAACTATTAATTTCATGCGGGTGAGCCTCAACAAATCATGGCAAGTAGAAAAATATTAGGCAAGTTGGACTATTCTGGATATTTAAGGGAAGTAGGTAATTAAATCTATAATTTTTACAAAACATAGATTTAAGTACCAATACTAATAAGTCTTCTATAAAATACTCTATTTAAAAAAAAATGAACGAGCATGATAAAAAAAACCTAGCTTTAAAGGAAAATGATCTACCAAGAATAAGTAAGGAGACCTATGGAATACAATAAGTACACAATAGCAGCGAGGTGTCAATTTTACTAAAAGAGAAGCCGAAGTGAAGTCGGCTTTAACTTACTGACTTATCAATAAAGAATACTCACTTTGATTCTAAAATAAATATAGGAATCTAAAGAATTAAATACAAAAAAAATTAACAGCTGAAAACCAAACAAAATGTGCAATATTCCTCCATCTCGTTCTCACTGAAGCATTTTTATAAATCTGTCTCTGTCATAACCCGTTGTACAGCGGCTTGCTCTCCTCAATAACAAACGGTGCTACGTGACCTAAACTGACATCATTACGGGGTCGCTTTTGTATAAATTTTTAGCTCCCTATTATAACGTTTTGATACCGGGTTAATTTAAAGCTTTTCTTTTTATTGTAATACAATTTAGCTTAGTAACGATTTTAATTGTTAGAATGTTATGGGGAATTATATACCCGTAGTGTAACTATATTTTTTGACAATAGTAGCCACTATTGATGTGCCATTTTTCAATAGCGGTGGAGTAGCCGATGCGAATCCCCGAAGGGAAGCCGGTAGGAATCGTGTTATATGGTGATTTCGCCACTGGTACACAATCATTGTGAAATTACATTCGTATTTTTATTATTAACTAACTAAAAAGTTTATAACATTATAGATCTAGATTTCATTCCTTTAGTTCTCAGCGATATAATCGTAGAACTTACTTAACACATAATTCAATAGGAGCAGTGCAGTGGCGCAGAATGCCCGACTGTTTTGCGCCCACGCCGAGTCACAGGTCAAAGGCATTAAGATGATAGTCAATGTTTTGATCAGGTTTTCTAGGAAAGTGTTTAGTTCTGATACTTTAGAATTCGTTGTTGGTTTATCCACCTCGCGGGCCCAGTTCGGGTTAATGGATGTCACACGCCTTGGATTTTTTGGTTCCAGGACATGCCGGCTTCCTCATGATGTTTTCCTTCACCGTTTTGAGAGCAGTGGTGATGAAATAATTTACAAAAAGTGTCTGCCTGGGTTTGAACCTATGACTCGAAAGTCGGGGAGGTTTCCACTGTACCACCACTGCTGCTATGATGTGCGGCCTACCGTACTCATAAAGCACCAGCTTGTTCTATGCTAGAGGGTATGGTTTCCACAATTAGTCCTTCAGGGTACCATGGTTCCCCATGGCGGCCGTCGGTAGTTATTTCAACCAGCCCACCAGGGAGGTGGGCTGGTTGAAATAACCACCGACGGCCAGAAGTTGATTATGTCTCCTGGTCAGTTAAGAAAATGTGCAACTTTGTAAGATTTGATTGCCCCGAGGGTTTCTGTCCTAATTTCGGTGACGCCTGTGCATTCAACGAGCATATGCGACACGGTTTTCTCAGCCTCAATAGAACCCTGCACAACTGTTTGTCATGCCTATTGTGTAGAAGGGTTTGTTTAGGAAGCAGAATCCTGCTCCTGTCTAGGCGTACTAAACGTCTAGTTCGCCTGCCATCCAAAGATGGCATAGCTTCCCTAGACTGCCTAAATCACCCAAAATTAGTCAATGGTTTGATAGTATCTACTCATCTTAATTTTGCTAAAAAAAACTAGTTTTCTACAAAAGCCACAGCTACTGAATATTCTTTCTCTGCTTAGCTGAAAACTATTCACCAAACAATCACTCAAGACATGATTAAGAAATACCAAACGTGTTAGTAACAAACTGTTCTAAGTTATTGTTATTTAATTCTCATGTATTTGTTTTTTAATAACCGCTATGATTAATGATAGCACTAAACAGTCTCGGCAGTATGCTTCAAAATATTGGACTTGATTTATTAGTCTGTTTGTGTATTATGGAGGTGAGTCTCATAAAAAGGTTTGCTGTTCTTGGATTAGTTAATTAATAACGGATATTTCTCGGCCATAAAATTATATTTATCGGAACTAGAGGCATGGAGCTGGTTTATTCACCGTTGAACATTTTACTGATTGATGTGATTACTGATTTTTAGGATAAATTTGAACTTGACAAAAAATATAAAACGAAACTTTGGACAGTTTCTAGGCAAGTGCCAGTGTCCAACAAGTACAAAAAATGTTGTGCGTACGATGCCTAATGATCACGAGAGCTGTACCACGCAACTATGTAGGGCTCTCATCTACTCGCACGATCGTAAGGCTAGACTCTGTCAAAGTGCGTCAACTTAACACGTGCTTTTCGTTGTCAATTTACATTCCGTACCCATGACTCTTCCGATATATAAATGTATCTTTTGTGTATGACATCTCACAGGTCAACCTAGAAGGTAGTCGGCTGCTTAATCAGGGTATCCGGTGGATGCCTTAATAATTTAATGCCTCCAGCCAAGGCATAACTAAGCGAAAACCGAATTCGTTTTATTAGTCGATTCGTACGAATACACAATTTAAAATAAATCATTACTTTCTATCGACGATTGGCACGATGTTAATTTATTTGTGGGCGAATTGGCAAATCCGGAAATACGTTTGAAATTTTATGCACTGTGTATATTTATTTATTTGTTTAATGTACCATGTACACAACCATAGTTATCAAGCAAAGAGTTGCTTGATAAGTATATGGTTGTGTACCAGAGGCAGAGGCCTATCGCAGTCCACTGTTGGACGTAGGCCTCCTCCAGACTGCACCACAACACTCAATCATCCGCCTTCCGCATCCAACCATAGTTACACGCTAGGCTTAAAACTAGCGAGCACATGTCCCTATTAGGGCACAGCGAGATAACTTAAAACTAATAATATTGCAGTGAGATCTAACATGACGTAGATTAGGGACTTTTACAATTAAAAATATTACATTAATTAAACTTATATTGTATGTACTTGCAGTGACTTTTTCTCATATCTTTATTGACTAAAATTCAAAACGTGCCCATTGCCTAATATTTATTTCTGGAGTTATGACTTGCCCACTAATAAATTAATTTCGTGCGAGTCGCCTTAAAAGTAATATATTATTTAGAAGTATAGATTCGCCATATTCGGGCGAGTAAATTCGTACAAATCGACTAATAAGCCCGTAAAACGATGGAATAGTTTAATAATTTAGTATCAATGTAAATTTTGTGGTAAGCAGGCGCGGTCGCAGTCAAAGACTTTGGGGGGGTCACAGACAAAGATTACCTACATATTACTAAGAAAATGTATTCTATTTTCGAAAAATTACTATTTTAAGCTTTACGTTTACGGTTTGGGGGGGGGGGGGTTATGACCCCTAGGACCCCCCTCTCGGACCGCGCCTGGTGGTAAGTATAAGGAATCATAGACTTAATAGATCGTATTGTTACAATGACAAGGCTACATGTTCAGAAAAGCCATGCTCTAACGACATCACCATCATCTTTAGAATTGAAGGATTCATAGCAAGCGATCGATTTGTGACCTTATTAAAGATTGGAAACGATTTAAGCCGACCTTATCTAGTTTAAAAAAATATGATTGACGTGTAAAAGTGTTTGTACAAACCTACTTACAGAAATAAAATCATTTATCATTTATCATTTATCAATAGTGCCTTTATTATTCACCCGTTTCGGTGTTCAGTGAAGGAAAAAGATGGCAAAAAAATCTAGGAAAACCAATTTTAGTCTAAATCTAATATGGTCCGTATTAAATACCTCTAGACTCTAATATTAGAAATCTAAAATTGTGGAGAATACAATATTAGATTTCTAATAATATCTAACTCCTAACTATTGCTGTAAGCAAAATGACGCCATCTTGTTAAAATATTACTTCGAACTCTATTTAGCCTGCCTGTAACAAAACGTGATCAGCCTAGGCTTCTAAATAGTCGTAATATTTTACTACGTACGTCATATTTCTGGAACAAGTAAAATAGCTTTTAAGGCAATATAGCATAGCATCTTTTAGAGTCCGACCGAATTTAGTTTCGGTTTTTGAACGGAATAAGTATCCATTTTCGGCAATTTTAGTTTTGAGCTAAAAAAAAATTCATTCAAAAAAATACCTTCAATTCATGTATTGAAATAAAATCAAAAGAACGTTACTTCTGTTGTCCAGTAGGTATTTTTTTTTTTTGCAATTTTTACAAATGTTTTATCGCATAACAACAAGTTAGTATTGGTTTTTAGTTTGTTTTTCGAGATATTGCCAAACAGTTGGACGACTCTTCTCATGACCAGACCTGACCAGAAGGTCAGTCCTGGACAGGTCTGGTCATGAGAAAAGTCGTCTATTTTTACGTGGTATTTTTGGTTAAAGTATCAGCATTGCCATACAGCTTGGCAATGCTGCCAGCCGTTTGGGCACTTTTCCTGTTGACAACGATGCGGACGAATTGTTTGATGCCCTATGATTATTTTCTTTTTTTTAATACTTGTACATATTCGTTATAAAGTTAGGATATAATTGTTTATTTTATTTATTAATTATTATAAAACCTTACATTTGTATTATTTCATATAATTGATTGTATAAGTACATAATTTTTATAAAAGTTCCGTATTTTAAGATAATTATCTAATAGTATCACAACGGATTGATTGATTTAATAAACATATTTATGAGAAAAAATATAAGCTACGTCTTGTTTAAGTTTGAATGGTTAAATTTAATTATTCAACTCATTTCATTATTTTTACAAAGACCATTAAAAAAAACAGCCAAAAATGCAAATGAGGCCGAATTTCGTTTTCGTTTTAGTCTGAAAAATAAATTTTCGGCCAGACTCTAGTACCTATAGATACAACAGATGCAGTCTGCTAACACTAACAAACAGTGATCACCAATCTGTCAATCGTAGTGGTTCTGGCAATTATTATTTATTTATTTATTTATTTAAAAACAATATTTTGTCCTTATAATTAAACAAAGCACACTATTAGACCTCTGGGGTCTGTCTTAGCATGCCATGGTCTGGAATTACGCAACGCGCTACTGCAAAATTAGGGTAAAATGGAGTTGTAATATTCTTTGAGCTACCAAACCAATACCAATACCAATACCAATGGCAATCCTACTTATATTACTTACGTGACTGGAATTGCAATAAAATGTAAATACTTAATTAAGCTTACTTCTACATTTGCCAATTACATTCACAAATATAAAATAAACATTATATATTGCATAATTATTATAATCTAAATACATTTAATTTAATTAAGAATTATTCATGTTCTAACCTATTTTATTTATTTTTAATTGTTTATCCATGCTTATGTTGCTGTGCCCTTACAGGGTCCATAACTGTATCTTAGCTTTAAGCCTATTTGTAACAACTTAATTCACATTATGGTCTGCAAATAAATGAAATGAAATGAAATGAAATTATAAATGTGAAAGTTTGGATGTTTGCAGTTTTGGATGTTTGTTACTCAATCACAAAAAAACGGCAAAACAGATGTGGATGAAATTTGGCATACAGACAGTTTATAGCTTGGAATAATACATAGACTAGTTCGTATCTTAATAAAACGTCCTCGTGGGATAATTTCTGCCCATCAGGCGGTCGAAGCCGCTATTAAAAGCAAGTCCTTTAATAAATTGAACTATTAGGTACTGGGAATAAATACTATTAATAATTATTAAAGTAATCAATCATAGGTCGTCTCAGTTGCATAAAAGTCGCCAACCTTTAGTTGGTTAATAAAATAATAGTTTCTCCAAAGAAACATGCTTACTTTTTTTAGATCTGTAAACTGTAATAAAATGCAGTGTGTATATTCGGACCCGTTGTCATCATCAGTACACTAATAAAATTCGAGAAATATTGAATTGATCTTGTAAAACTGTTTGATCTTCTATTCATGTACACTTTATTTAATAAATGAGCCTCTTTTCAATATTTTCTCATAGATGGTCCACTAAACTAAAGCACCCTGACCCCACCCTGACTGAAAAAAGTTACTAAATCCAATTGGATTAGGTCAGAACAGTGACCAACCGCTACATCCGAGTCGGTGGCAGTAACTTGGCTATTTAGTATGTTTAGGACAACAAATGATAAACAACGGAGCGGTTAATCGATTGTCTTCTGCCCTGCGTGTCGTGGGTTCGATTGCCGCACGGAAAAAATATTGGTATGACCTACAAGTAGTTGTTCCGGGTCTGGCTGTTTGTGTATGCGAGTTTAAATGTTTGTGAACGCACCCACAATACAGGAGAATTTCCTAGTGTGGAGCAACGTTTTTTATAAAAAAACAAACAAAAAACAAAAACTAGAGGAGGTCGGGAAATCAATAAAACGGAAATTATTTGAGGATCACAAAGTGCGGCACTTTTACTATGTTGTAGTTCTAATCTCTTTTACTATCTAGGTATATGTTCATACAGATAGTAAAACAAAATGGAAAGACGTACCCTAAACTTCTGTGCGGGAATCAAACCTTCCACAAATTCAGCGTAAGTTGCCTGGGTTTGAACCTACGACCTGCAAATCGCGGCCGTTTCCACTGGGCCATCACTGGTATGCTTGGCTAGCGTATTGCCGCACTACTGGATAAGATTTTACCCAGTGCGCAAATTGTAACCATGAATTCAGCATATCGTTCTAGACCCCCAGCGTAGAAATTTTTCGTTGATTATACAATAAAAAATCAGCTGTTCTATACATTTTGACCGCGTATTGCACTTTTTTATGAACCAGCTGATTTTTCTTGTATAACCGATGACAAATTTCTACGCTGGGGGGTCTAGAATGATATGCTGCATTAATGGTTACAATTTACGCTCTGGATAAAACTTATCCTGTAGTGCGGCAATACGCCAGCTATGCGTACCAGTGATGGCCCAGTGGAAGCGGCCACGACTTGCAGGTCGTAGGTTCAAACCCAGGCAGGTGCTTTACTTTTTTCATTTCATCACCACTGCTCTTAAAACGGAGCGGAATATAGCGATGAAACCGGGTTGTCCTAAAACCAACAACTCGAAAACATGTGACATTCAACCTGTCCAGTGCAGTTCAGGCCAGCGTGGTGGATTACGGCCCACTCCCTCTCACAGAGAGGAGGCCTGTCCCAACAGTGGAAACTTTATAGACTGGTTATTATTTTAGGAACAATTGCAGCAAACTAACAAGCTTTTATTCTATTGGCTGTCTATGCTATTGTAAATAAACGTCTTTATGTTTATTAAGTGTACAAATGCCACACTTAAAAAGTTAAACGCTTCGCTACCGTTGAAATTACGATCTGGAGTTAACTTTATTGCAAAAGGTGCTTAGTTGTGACTAATGTATTTTATTCTGGCTTTATAAAAGTCTCAAGTTGCTGACTTTAAACTGCGAGAAAAGTATAAAATATTCATCGTTATAATAAATAAATGATGCGATTCCACCAACAGCAGAAAATAACAAAACAAAAAACAACTAGTAGGTACCTATGCAATCAACAAGTCATCACAACAATAGCAACAGGATTTTCACGTGAAATGTTTAAGTGATTGTATAAAACGCATAATATTATAGGCCTCCGGCTCTCTCTCATGTTAAAATAGTATTTTGGAGCGCCCGCCCATCGTTTGAAACTCAGGGGTCATGGTCTGATAGAAAGTCCAGTCATTTCTGATATCGACAAAAATTACGTGAGAGGGATGTAGGTTTGAAGGTTCCTGAGTCGGTCTAAGCGTGCCTATCCTAATTGATAAAAATTCAAACAAAAATAATATCTATCACAAAGTCTTAGCGATCATTATTCGCAAAATCACTTTACCTATGGAATGTAGTGCCACATATTACTAATTAATAGGTCAAAATAAATAACGAAATGTTAGAAATCAACCCTTTAACCAACACGGATGTCGACACAAAAAAAATGTATTTCTGCTCTCGATCACATTCTCTTAATAAAGGAAGACCAACCTTCTTACGACGCTACAGCGGCCCTGATATCATTTTCAGAATCATTCTCACTCATCTAGAGAGGTATATATTGGTTGGAACGCCAGTGAACATCACAGTCAGCGCACCATCGCTCAAGACACAAGTCGTCTTCCTTAGAAATATTATATTTAAATATAAAATAATGAAATTGGTAAGTCGATTTCGTTTATCGGGAATAGTGGTACAGTTTGGGGTTAAGACGGTACAAGCGTCCTTTACGCTTGACTGGCAAAATCGGCAACATGTCAGTCTGATTTGTGAGTCCCTGATACCTGACTGATAGGTTGGCTTAAAAAGTAGTCTAATTAGTCTGAACATCCTTTCAAGTTTTACAGTTTTTAAAGTTAAAGATGTGTTTTTCCCAAACAATTTTTTCCCTCCGTTAAATTTTCTTCGTCAGTTTAAAATAATAATGTAAGACTCCATTGCCAATTATGATAGTTGATAGTTCATTTAAATATCTCATAACTTTAATTAACCGTAAAGCCGTTAAATTAGAACCATATAATCATGACCATTACGAAAGCTCTTTCAGCGATTCAGCGGCTAATTATTGACGCTAACTCAACTACTAATAACTTTATATTTTCACGTTGTTTGTATTCTATGTAGCAACCATAATCTCTTTCATATCTTCATAAATACCCCTTTAGTAATACAGTAATTTCAAAAAAGTTACTAAAACAAATTGCACATGGTTGAAAACATTAAATCACGTAGAAAAAGAATTAACGGCACTAGAAATCCTCGTCATGAATGCATCTATCATTCGCAACATGAAATCGACATTTCGACGTATAATTACGAACATACACATAAACTTAGGAGCGCAATTAAACAAAATGTCCATAATTAAAACATGCTCATCATTGATTTGAATTTCAATGAGGTAATGGCCATTTGAAGCAAAAAAAAACTGGGTTAAATAGAATCAGGGCAGGGTTGAATAATAAAACTTTTTTCCAACTCACTTGTTTGTGTATGCAGTGAATCTTGACATTCCCTAAACAAGGAATCTTGATATCGGAAACGCTGTACCAGCTCGAATCGAATTTTCCAAAGTATGTGTTTCAACAGGTTCATCTTTTAATGAAGTGTTTTATCCTATTTACAGCTCGTGGTAGCCGCTGTCCTCGGTGTCTGCTTAGCAGACCGCCTTGACAACAAATACCTCCCTCCCAGAGGTAACGCTGGCGCTGGTGGTTTCGGCCCCGGCTTCGGCGCTGCCGGTGCCCCAGGCTTCGGCGGTAAAGCCGGAGGTGGCTTCGGAGGAGCTGGTGGTGCGGGTGGATTCGGCGCTGGAGGTGCTGGTGGTTTTGGAGCCGGTGCTGGTGGCCGTGGAGCCGGAGGTTATGGAGGCGCTGGCTCCGGATTCGGTGGTGGTGCCGCACACGCTGGAAATGCATACAACGCTCCCGCCGGTGCCGGTGGAGCATACAGTGGTGCTCGTGGCGGCGCTGCCTCCGCTGATGCTGGCGCTCAGATCCTCAAGCTGAACAGCGAAGTTACCGCTGAAGGATTCGCATACGAATTCGAAACTTCAAACGGTATTCGCGCTGACGCTCGAGGTGTGGCCACCAACGGAGTGCAGTCTCAAGGAAGCTTCGCGTACAAGGGTGATGATGGCCAGGACTACAGCATCACTTACACCGCTGACGAGAACGGCTACGTTCCCCAAGGTGCTCATCTGCCCACTCCTCCCCCAATCCCCGAAGAGATCCTGAAGTCTCTGGAGCAGAACGCCCGCGATGAGGCCGCTGGAATCGTTGATGATGGTGAGTTATACATTTTTATTATCTCTGGATAAGGCACCGAGCTTTTTTTGTTCCATAAATACTGTAAAAACACTTCAGTTTTACTAAAATAAATAACACGCTAGTATAAAAGCTAAAGTTCTGTGATGAAACCAAAATCTAAGGTTGAGCTCTAAACTTTTTATCAATCTAAAAATACCACTTATGCATTCATCATTTTGAGTCTACTTGAATACATTTTGACACAACTGATGATAGATAGGAATATAATTTAATTTAAAAACGAATACCATTTTTTTACGCTAATTTGATCACATTAACTACAAACCAAATTTTTAATGTAGAAAAAGTACGCTAACCGCAAAAACTCATCCTAATCGCGTTTAATAACCCCACAGCGGTACAAAACATTAGTGGAGAGGTCAAGAAAGCCATAAAAGATTACGCAAAATTACAATCATTAGGATTAAAATCACTGAACAAGAAGTATTATTAATAGTATGAAAAAGTCAGTCAGTTTAAACATAGGGCTAATCTTTAAACTGACCGCAAGTCCTAAAACTACAGGGAGTAGATTAACCTTGTCGATAATATTATAACTGAATGGACATCATTGTGGTTTTTCAATGATAAAAAAGTAATTATTGAAAAAGAATTGCACAGTACTTTAAAAGTCAGAAATGGCATGAAATTTAAAACAGTACTATGCAGATAATTTCGTTAAATGCAATACAGAGAATTTTTCAGAAGAGCACAAATGTCTCATAAACGTATCTTGAATTATTGACGAATTAATAACTCTCCAACAGCGTTAGTATTAAATCAAAATTAGCAACTACACATCTGTCAAACTTTGCAAATACTCTAGAAATGTTTGCGTTAAAGCATTTTTTATAAATATAAACAAAAAACTATCAAAACCTACCGCAATAACCTAAGCCCTGACATTAGAAAGCCTTACATTTACAAATTCATTACAATTTACTAACAAAACACTGAGCAATACTAGACATGTACTTAATCTTGTCAAGTCCCAACGTTAGCTCAGTAACTTGAATCGGAGATAACTCACTATGCAAGCACTTGACTCCTTTCATAGTAAGCTCTGCACACACATAGATACATCACAAAATCTGGCAAAGACACCGCGTGAACATCTAGGTTGCATCCCCGTAAAATTATATATAGACGAAGGTTGCTTAGGTGTGTGTGCACAGAGGTGAGAATGTAAGGAGTCTTTGCATCAGTGTAGCATGTAATTTGGTCCCTGAGTACCCTAGTACTGATGAGTTACAAAATGACGTGGGATCGTTGCTTCATGCATCGTGATCTAGCTTGAAGCAAAGTAAGGCACTGCATAGGTCGGATTTTAATTGATTTCACAGCTATTCTGGGTGAACATTGCAGATGAACGGATAAGGGAAATAAATGGGATTAGTTGTAAAAGTTTACAAACTTGGGCGTGAATTGGACTATATTTTTTGGTTTGACCAAAAATTTGGTCTCACATTTAAGCCTAATTTTGTGTCTGCTAGAATTAACAAATTATAAAAAGGTATTATTGAGAAAGCTCTTACAGAAATATTCCAAGTAGCTAAACAATGCAATCTCCAAAAAATGAGAGTCAATTCACGATCAACTCGTGAATTAAAAACCACAATATATTCCTTTTTTAAACGCTCTTAATTACCGTTACATAAAGCAAGAGCCTTGTAGAGCCTACGAAGTCAAGATCCTACAAATTAAAAGCAGATGCACTAATTAAATCAAACTATTTGCCATTGATTGACCATAAATAGGCTTTAAAATGTAAATTATTGGGTTAGAACGCAGTCATAAAATATGCAGCCATATTCGAAGGCAGATCTTCTCAGCCTTGCGAAATGAGGATTCTTGGCTATCCCATATTGCATACTTTATTGAAATGGTCAGTCCAATAAATATTGATAGGATTTTCATTTATAATTCGGTAGTAAATCATTTATTATTTCCACAAGTTTAGGAATTTGAGAGAAATATGGAGTTACAAATGAAATGTTTTATCTTGGCGTGTGAATTCTCGAGTAATTGGTTTTCGCAGGCGTGTGTTTCCTTACCTAGTAACTACAGTTAAACTCGATCTTATAACGAAACGTTCTATTGTTTTAAGTGTCTTCCAGTGACAGTAAGGGCCACAGACGAAGATCTAGACGCAATCATTGCATCCCTGTTACTTTTATTTCATTCGATATTGACAGTTTTGTCACCATTGTGTGTTTTATCAAAGTTTATCGATGTTTAACGATCGATCGAGTACTCGTTTGCTCGCAAATTGATTGTGTTCCTAACGTTGATACTTAATCTGGTCATCCAGGCATCATCATCTATCTTGAGTAACCATTATTAATAAATTTTCAGTGTGTAATATTTCAAGACGGAAATTGCTCGATCATAATTGAGGCCTATATAAGATTAATGACAGATTCATGGAGATAATACAACATGTCTGTCTGAACCTAAGTCGTACAATTTTATTGTGAGAAATAATGTGCATGTAATCCAGTGCTCCTTCAACCCGTCACTTTGTCAATATTTTATAAAACTAATCTCATTTTACAAAAAATATTTTGTCTGCTACGACTTTTTCCATTTTTTTTTTAATTTCATGTCATACTCTACAAACTCAAATTATTTTAAAGAATCAATTCAAGCCCCAGTCTACTGCAGCTGGTTCATCGCTGATTTTATAGCCATTTGTAAAGACTAACGCAAGGTACGATTTTCGGGCCACTGTAAAAAATTTTTTTTTCCATCCCAAGTTACCATGGCAAAGACACAATGTTACCAGTCCCTTGTAAACATTCCCTTCAAGTTAAATTCTTACACATCTAGCCGAACAATTACAACATCTACAGAAGTAACCAACCGTTAATACAATTGAGATCAAAACAAATACCAATTCTAAAGTTCTAAAGTCAAGATAATAACTACAGATTTATCTATTATGTGACCAAAGCGACTAGTTTGGAGATTGATTAGTGAACGCGCAGATGAATCTGATAACGTCGACGACGTATAATCATTCTGTTGTATGTTGACGAGATGATTGCGATTGTGAATTCATTCATGCATTTTGTGAATGGATCAACGCTTTTTCGGTGTTTGTATTATTTTTTGCTTTATTGTCATTTATTTCTCTTTTCTTTACCCATTTTGAAAATTACTTCATCATATTTTTTATGTTTTTATTTACAAATAATTTATCTGGGTGAAATCATTTTAAGTTATTCAATGTTATTTAGTTGTTTACCTTACCCTGAAAATGTTCTAAAATCATAATAAAACAATCATACAAACAATACTCAAGAAAACTGCATACGTAATCAAGAACAAATACCGAATGCATAAACTGCGGTGCTCAAAACAATTCGAAACATCACATTACCCTCAAATCATTGTAATTCACACCTAGCTAGTTCGTAAAATGACCAATTTCTCAATAGTTCCGGACGATAATGTTAATGTTTCGACTTACATGAACTGTAGTACTTTAGAGGTTATTTTACAATACTTGCTACAATTAACCCGGTTTACACTCCAATTCTTCGTGGAAAAAGCAACTTCTTTATAATGTCAAAATAGATGCACATTAGGATCCATCGATAGATACATCGTTTCCAGAGCGTCAATTTTAGATCCATTATGAAAAAGCTACTAAAAATATTTTAAAATTAATATTCAGATAGGTAAAGAAATTCGTTTTGTGCATGCAATGCATTAAGAAGAAAGAATTACGTGCAATCACTTTAGAATAATTCGATGCCACAATATTACCTATCAATGCAAACAAAAATATCATCTGTCTAGCCTTCTCCTATGTTAGGGTCGGCTTCCAGTGTATGCAGCTGAATACAAGTATTTTATCTGATCTCTACAACTCAGTTACGATCAACGCAATTAAATACTATCAAAAAGCAAACATATACGTCCAATTCAATTAACCAATGCAACAAACATCAACATAGAACAGTTTGTACCAATTATCGCGATTCACACAGAGTTCTTAGAATGACCAATTTCTCAACAATATAGGACGATACTAATGCTTCGCCTTCTTGCACTGGGTCACGACGTGACCGCACCGCTCACTGTAAAGCGTGGAGCACATGATCCAGACTACAGATATACGAAAGGTCAGACATGTGCAGTCTGTCTATTGAGTGCAGAATGACATTCGTGATTTGTTGTTATGGAATTTGAGAGAGAACTGCATCTTTTGTTGAATTCAATTTTGTTCATGGTGCAAAATGATTGGTTTGTTTTTTCAGGATAGTCAATAAATTTAATGCAAAGGTCAATAATAAAATGATAATTATTAGCCATGATGAACTTACCTTACAGCATATAAGTTCCCACAGCTGGGATACAGGCCTCCTCTCTTCGATAGGGACTGGGCTATAATCTACCACGCGGGCCCAGTGCAGGTTGAAGACTTGCTCTGAATTCAAGTAAAAATGAAACAATAAAAGAATAGGGCATCATTAAAAACAATAACTAAAACCAAAATACATACACACCACAAAGCCTACAAAGCTAGACCAATTCATTAGATCAATCTATCCATACTAGCATCAATCGATTAACCAGCTCACCTAGTTACCAGAAAAACACCAACAAAGCACATGTCCCAGCGGTTGCATTACCGAATTACTCAAAAGCAAACGTACCATAATGAGTGCATTTATGAGAGATGGGCGGTAATCGCGAATATTAATGACTACTGCTACAGTAATAAAGGTTTCATCTAGATAATGACGCGTTGCAACACCGATGTGCACTCAGCTTTATATTTTGTAACTTTTGCTAAGTTTAGCGAAAGTGTTTGCGGGATCTTTATGTTAGACTGGGAATAAAAGTAATGTTTAGAATACTTGCAGCTATTATACTTAATGTCGTCTACAATATCAGTTCCTACTTACCTAATAATTGATTAAAAGATTTTACTGTTTTTTCTAAATATTTCATCAACTGACCTTCTCAAATTTTCTTTCGTATTTCATCTGAATTTCATCAGCTTATAAACATATATGTATTCGTTTCATAACATTACCATGGGCAATAATGTCTTGGGTTTTAATCAGGGCACAATAGTTATCAAACACAATACCTAGATTTACAACATACACAGAAAAAACCGCTTCAAGAACTTTTTCTCCCATTCTAAACAAAGGAGGTCTAAAGTCACAAATATTAATGTTATCAACACATATCAAAATGTAATAAAGAATATTTTCTTAGAACTTTACATGTATGTTCGCAGTTATGGTGCTTTGTTCGCTATTCTCATAGTTACAAAATGTGGGAACATTAGATGGCAATATATTTCGCACTATATTAATTACCTTAAAATTTACAACGTGTTGGGAAACTAGAATGAAGTCAGACCTTAGATCTAACATCGGTTAAAGAGCGTCAAGATTTTGTTAATGTGTTTGATTATTATCTGAAGCTTTATAATGATTCAATTTTGCTGCTCTAGTAAGAAAACTAACTATTGTGTTGACTGCCGTATTATCTACATTGATGTTATGATGGTCGTCTTTTTCTTTTCTTGTTTCATTAATTAGTTCATAAAATTAAGATTCAAAGTCAACGAAAGATACCCCGTCATAATAGTATATCTTATCTAGATCAATTTTATTTTAAGATTACAATATACCGTCGTCTTCAGTATATCTTCTGAGATCTTTCTAGAAAATTATGCAAATCGAATTATTTTCCTGGATTTTCAGATTTGTGTCAATTGTCCCATCAAAATCGAACACGTACATAATGTCTATTACCTATATCTTCATAATGATTTTCTAATCTTAGACCAGCATAACTTTTACGCAAAGAGTATGCGCACAAAAACGTTGTGCGTATATGACTATATCTTTTCGTAACTTGTCAAACTGACAGACAGATTAGCGGTCTTACTAAAGTACTTACATAACAGGTCAATGATGAGCTAGTTAGAAGAGAGATAGTTACTGATAATGAAGTTAATGCAATTTCTGAGATGGTCAGATTATAATTACGTCATGGTAATGTAATTTTAATTGGAGATTTTGAGTTAGCAATTTGCATCGCGTGGTGAGCTTTAGACAAATCTACTAATATAGTAGTGGTAGGAATATTGATGATATAGATTTTAAAAATTGAAATATGAGTAGGGCTGAGGTTTCTAAATACGGTATAGACACACATTGCAGACTTATAGCCTAAAGATTTCTGTATCAATAATTCTGGAGTAAAATATCAGTCATACCTTTTAATACTCATACCAGGCATTCCACTTCATCCACACATACAGATGTGTTCAAAGTCTCTCGTGCCTCCAATCAGTCATTAAGTAGACCTGCGCTTAACCTAGAACCAGCATACCCATGCAGTGCGGTCATCTTCGCATTCTGAATAACTTGATACCATTAAATAATTCGAGCGAACGTTAACGAGAGCGTTCATTGCTAGCCTTGGAGCTTTCGATGAGTCGAACGTGGCCAAGAAATAAGCGAGTTGGAATATTTCGATAAGACATAAGAAATAAGTTCCTGCTGAGGAGTTTGTAGCGCCGCTTTTTCTTCCCAGCTAAGCTAAGCACTAGGAAGTAATGAAGGGCGGGAGTATCTTTGCACTTTCAATAGATGACTTTCGATTTTGAATTTGATGAGGAGTCTATGGTAAATAAGAATAATAAAATCGGTAGTCATTGATAGATACTGAAGGATTTGAATTATATAAGTTTTGTGTTCTCTTATATAGGAACTTTCGAATTTATTGAAGAAACCCAAGTAAGAATAATTATTTAACGCAACACAATTTATATACGACGAATTATAGAGGCAGATTTAAATAATGACAACAAGATTTACAACGACAATGAGAAACATACTAAACAACAATAATTTAAAATAAACGTCTTACAATTATAATATTTGCACGCAACGCTTACTTTACGGCTGCCAAAGTAAACAACTAAAATATTATGTGCGTGATCGAAATTACAGCATTATTTCGTAATTGAAAATGAACACAAATTATATGCCCCACTTGTTATTGTTACTATGTATATTACAAAAGGTCATTTTAAATACACATAATTTTAATCATCATTTATGTAGACATAGCTTGCAAGACGATTTTAGTAACATACCACTTTGCTTTGTCTAAAATAATTGTTCTCCAAGACTCTGTAATAAGAAAACAACGCTTAATAACGCAAACACTGTCAAAATGAACGGAAAGTACTAAAATCTATTCCATTTTATTTTTTCAATACAGTAGATCAATTAAAATAATTGCGAGGATAGCTTAATGGTAAGATCACACCTTTGTGATTTCACACAACTTACTTAAGTCAAACGAATAAGATTTGAATATCATTAACCTGTCTGCCCTTTCCAAAGCCAACATATTTTGACCGCTCCCGGCCAACGCCAACATCCAAAGCTCTATTTCTAAAGAACGTGTTACTCAGCTAAACGTTGGCATGTTGGTCGATGTTGGCAACCAATCTGTTAGTCATTAGACTTGTGAACTCGGTGCGTGAAATGCCCTGAGAACGACAGGTTGCGCATAAATTACGTTGTCTGATGCTGATGCTGATATATTGAGAGCATTCACTGTAATAAGCAACATCTGACATAATATAATAATGTAACAGGATTTATCTATACGTTCGAGTCCTAAGTTAAGCACCGGACCAAAGTCTCCGTTGTAATGTTCACACTCGTTTAATATCCAAAAAACTGAATACAATAAAATTCACATAGCCACCAGCCAACTTATGATGTACCATTGAGCCAAATCCACTATTCTATGTCCCTTAAATTTCCAATTTCCGAGTTGATTTCCTTATGACTTCCTCATTAACTCACCCAATAATCCCATTATTCCAGGTACCTACCGCGGTGAGGGCGCTGGTGCCGGCGGCAGCGGCTACGGATCTGGACCAGCTGGTGGAGCCGGTGGCTACTCTGGCGCCGGAGCAGGTGGTTTTGGCGGCGCTGGTTCTGGTAGCGCTGGATCCGGATTTGGCGGAGCTGGCACTGGTGGTGCCGGATCCGGATTTGGCGGAGCTGGCACTGGTGGTGCCGGATCTGGATTTGGTGGAGCTGGTGCTGGCCGTGGTGGAGCTGGTGGCTTCGGAGGTGCCGCCTCCCGTCAGTACCTCGCCCCCAATGCAGGAGGCAGGGGATCCGGATCAGGAAACTTCAACTCCCAGACTGGATACCGGTACTAAGATGGATACTCTTGTGATGATGCATGGAGGTGATGACTGTGCAAATGTAGAACAGAAATTAAGAAAAAGTGTTTTGTGAAAAGTTCTATTGAAAAATTATGTGACTGAAAAAAATATAAATAATTACGTTGATTTTTTATAAAAATTAATGTAACTGTTAATTTTTTTTTGTGACAAAATCTTAAATTGTAAAATGTTTTGATTTGCACAGTCGTTAATACAATTTTCGTTTATCTTTGTTATTAAACATCGTATTTATTACTCCCACTGTTTTTCGCACTCTTTTATCGAACCACCCTCCGCCATCATTCACTGGTATGTGTTGTAAAAATGACGAATATTTTGCTGTGAACCGATACATGTGATGATAATTTTTAATAATACTGTTATTATTTTTGTTTATATAGAATAATACTGTCTCTCTTTCTCTTTATGATATGATCTCAAATCTTTGTATAAAACTCTTTTTTTCTATTATGAAATTGAATTCTTCCTGTTAAAAAATGATAGTTATAAGTTTTTAAACAGCAATGCAAGGACAGTATAGAGTAAGATGGAAAATGTAAAAAAAAGTTACATTTAGTATTTAAGTATTGTAAATATGAAATGAAGCAACGAATATACGACTTAATGCAAAAATGATTATTTTTACTTCGCTTATAATCCACTACTGTGTTTAATAACACACAAAACAGTACATAGGTACCTTAAATAAACTCCTTAATACTGCACTGCTCACTGCATTTCTTGTGGAAAGCAGTTAAAAATATTACACCACATAGGTAATAAAAAATCTGAAAGCTTCAAAAATAATTACCGACTCTGATCCATTCCATCGAAATAAAATAACTCACCAAATGACATACCATCATTGCACCCAATTGCACAAATTGATTTAGTGACAAGATACTTCCCAGTTGAATTAAAAAAGACCCATCATTTGAACAACTGAAAAAGACCCATCATCTGAACAAGCTATTGAATGAATGATAACCGAGATTCACTAGTGTCATTCACTAGTCACACAGATATGAAAGTAATTTTTCACTTTGTAGTGTTTTTTCGGAAGTCAGTTGTTATTTTTTTTGGAAAAAGTTTTTATTTTTCACTTTTTAGTTATAGTACCTACCCCACCAATTCGAAATTTCATAATCCTTGGGGTCAAAACAATGCATATTTATGTGATAGCAGCATTCGCGGTTGATTTACTGTTATTTTTTGAAGAGTTTCGTTGTCTGTCTCCGAAACGCATCATCAGATCTATATGAAATTGAAATGGGACCACGCAGAAAGCGCCAGCTTTCAAATAAAAAAAAAAGAATCATCAAAATCGGTTCACCCAGTCGAAAGTTCTGAGGTAAGAAACATTAAAAAAAAACACAGTCGAATTGAGAACCTCCTCCTTTTTTGAAGTCGTTTAAAAAAATCAGCAAATCGTGATGCTCAAATCAAAATGTCTATACCAATCAATCAACCCTTTAGTCTAGTTTTGTTTCATTTTTCTAATTCATTATCATTTCTGCCAAACGCCTGGACTGTTGGACATAGGCCTCCCCCAAGCTCCGCCACTTCGACCGGTTCTGTGCTTCCCGCATCTAGCGGGGACCGATGATCTTGTGAAGGCACAAGGTCATCGGTCCACCGTATAGATCGGTATTCCTGAACCTATCAGCCCCATCGACCATCTGTTCTGCGAGAAATGTGCCCTTCGACTGCCACATAAGTTTGATAATGCTTTGGGCTATGTCGGTTACCCAACGGGCAGTGGAGAGGGCTATGCTTGGAATTTCCCTACGTGATTGAGTCAAAAATTAAGTAAGAAGAACCTAGGTAATTTTGTACCAAAGGACCAAAAATATTTGCCAGTAGTAATGCTAATAGCTTTGTTATTAGTGCGAAGCTATTGTGATAGGTGGCGCTACGAACCTATATTTTAAATTTATTACTAATTTTTATCGTAAGCTCCATGATTAACCTACAACTTAATACTGCTCGTCTCACTGCAGTTTTTATGCTTACCTTTCCTTTTAGATTCTAGAGTAAGCTTGGAGTATAGACTTATTAGGAAAACTCCATCTTGCTATTTACTAGAGCAAAACTCGCGACTACGCTCTTGATAGAATTCTGGAACTATTTTCATACCTACCATATTAGGGCAGTGGTGATCCGGTTATACTAGCCCTGAGTTATAGGTCGTGAGTTCGAACCCAGTCCTAAAACCAAAAATGCGAAGACATGTGGCATCCACAAATCCGCACTAGACTCGTGTCGTTGATACCGGGCTACTCTCAGAGCGGACACCTATGTCCCAGCAGCGGGAATATTTCAGGCTGATTATGATCTAGGGAAAAGGACTATAAAATAATCATTCTCATTTTAACTTTTTTTTTCACAGTAGGACCCTTCAAATATTTAATATTTATTTATAGAATTATATTAGGATTCATAGCCAAAACAAAGGCGCTTAAAAAAAAAATGAGGTCCTAGTTAAGACCATTCCCTTCATGAATATTAAAAGTAGCTCCTTGTATTCAATCGATTGAATAAAAAATGTACAAATCAGACAACATCACTGACTTTAAAAGGCAAACACTAGATGTTAGATCTTGAGTTAAAAAGAACTGGTCCTATCGCCAAGGCATCGACTCATCATGCCTATGTATGGGATGGACTCTTAGCCAAGTTTGAGGTACAAAATGATAGTAATATATTATAGGTAATTGAGGGAATATAGATTTGTCAACGGCGACTTACTTGGATTGAATGGTAATGCGATATCGCAATGTGTTCAAGCTCTGTGTTGGGGCATTATGAATCAATAGTTATTTGATTTTAATGTTGGAAATGTAATACTATGTTTTATGTTGGAAATCATCATATAACTTCTCCCGCTCTGGGTGGAGCGGGAGGGCGTGTCAGACTTTTACTGACTAAAACCCACCCGTGTTCCCTCGGTTGCCTGTGTGCCAGGGGCCGCGGTATCTCTTTCGAACAACCCGCACCCCTAGCAGGCATCGGCTCTTGCGGGCCCCATCAGTTGCTACTGACATCTCTTTGGGGCGCGCGTGGAACACAACGCGCCGTCAACCCGGGCTTGATCCTTACCGGACAGCGAGCTACCCATTACTCGCCGTCCGCAAGCCCGCACCTACGGTGGCCGGGAATCAGCCTGGAATTCCCTACGCCCAGGGCATCCCCTGCGAAGGCTAAGGCCATGAGGGCGCATGTACTGCCTCTCCCTCACGTGCGCCGCCTCCTTCTTTGCGAGCATCACTGCTTCGTTGAAGGAAGCGACGGCTACCCATGCACTCTCGCTCCGGTCCATGGCCTGGACCAGGGCCGGACGTGAGAGATCACCGCCACCGATCGCCTCCACGAGGACACGGCGGTGCTCCGCCCAAGCCGGGCAGACCTCCACCGTATGCTCCACCGTGTCCTCAGGGCGACCTTTGCAATAGAAACACCCGGGCGTTTTCTCACGCCTTATCCGAAACAGGAACGTCCGAAAACAACCGTGTCCGGTGAGGACCTGTGTCAGGCGGAAGGTGAGGACGCCGTGCCGCCTCTCAAGCCACTCCTCAAAGAAGGGACTTACCGCCGCAATCGTAGCGTGCCCAAAATGTAATACTTGAGTAAAATAATGGTATTAGGCTTTGTTAAGGTTGCACGACTGCGTCCCGAAACCCTAACGCATATTTTGAAGGTGGTCACGACGTTGTTTCAGTTGGTAAAAAACTGTATACACTCTTACCTAACCGACGGGTTATCATACAAATTACCACAAAAAAGGCATTGAGTTGGTTAAAGAGCAACTCCAGTTAATGATCTTTAGTCAAAAAGTGCTGCATATAAAAATATGCCTTAGCTTTAGGTTGAGACGGTAGAGACTGACTGGTCTGATGCGCCGGATAAACGTTCTATACTTTTCGATTTTTCGGGTAGGTACAGACGCCAGGACATCAAGCTACCCCAATCTGCCAAATTTCTTTGATAGATTTTCATCTTTAATGCATAAGTATAAGGTTCATGTTCAATTGGGAAAATTTGACAGTTTGGGTTAGCTTGATGTGCTGGCGTCTGTACTTACTGCAACTAAGAGTCATTTTCAGCAAACAAGGTGTTGTTGAAATAATACGTAACTAAAAACTTGAAAATGGGTCCAATGTATGGATCCATAAAAAGAAATCATGATAATGAGTACAATGACCCCTTTTCCGTTAATTAAAATTTTCATCTTGTATTAAGCTACCGAATTGGCTTTAACGCCATCTATTGCTGCCAGGCTATACTACAAACGCTTCGAGTTTAGTAAGCTCACAACACTGCGTAAGCGCTGCTTGGTTCATCCATATACTTTGATAGTTCCAAGGATTGCAAACTGTTCCAACAGTGCAGTGGCGCTTCATTCTGTCAAACTGATAGCTAGATAGATACTCTTTAATATGTAGGTACCTACACTAAAAATGTTACAGAAATAAATGTAGAAATTTTACATAGGGTGACAAAATGATATTTTACAGACAATCTTTGGATGGATTAAAGGGAGAAGGAGATAAAATACTGCAGGTAACCAGTAGTATACCATTTACATAAACAAGAAAAAATACATACAGAAAACATAGTTATCTATAGGTATATACAATAATAAACATGGCACAAGAGCAAGAAACTATGTAATGATGATGAACTAAATAACTATGTAATGATGATTTTAAGGGGGTTTTTTTACCAGAATTTTAAAAGCGGACAAATATCACGCCTTTTTAACCGACTTCAAAAAAAGGAGGAGGTTCTCAATTTTTTTTTTATGTTTGTTACCTCATAACTTTCGACTGGGTGAACCGATTTTGATGATTCTTTTTTTATTTGAAAGCTCGTGCTTCCCGTGTGGTTCCATTTCATATAGATCTGATGATGTGTTTCGGAGACAGACAACGGAACTCTTTAAAAAATAACAGCAAATAAACCGCGATTGCTGCTATCGCATAAATATGCATTGTTTTGACCCCAAGGATGGAGGATTAAATTTCAAATTAGTGGGGTAGATACTATAACTAAAAAGTGAAAAATAAAAACTTTTTCCAAAAAAAACAACCGACTCCCGAAAAAACACTATAAAGTGAAAAATAACTTTAATTTCGGAAGGCGGTGACAATTTTTTTTAATACATATCCAAAGTCACCGCCTTCCGAAATTAAAGTTATTTTTCACTTTATACTGTTTTTTCGGAAGTCGGTTGTTTTTTTTCGACACGTACAAGGCATTCCACCGTCCAGCCGTACTGCTTTAAATGTAAAATACTTGTCATAGAAGTTGGTGAAATGCAGTTTTCCGATGATCTCAACAAATATCTAGTATGTGTGTGAGTAATAGTTTTGACTCTCAAAACTCTGTGAACGGATATGCTGCAGACCTTATTAGTCGTCCTTACTAGTACGGTCAAACCTATTAGTACGGTCTTTACTGATCGTCATTTTTCACGATGTTCAGTTTTTCTCAAGGCTTGTTGATTCATCGCCATTTAAGCTTTAGCCATAACGTCAGGCTGATGACAAAATTAAATTGTATTTATTTATTTAGGTTAGCCAAAAATTGTTTACACAAAACATTTACAATTTATTCCGTAAAATGACGTCGGTAACTGCAACAATTACTTACAGGATAACACCACAGGCACCACTTTTGGTACAACAGTTAAAGTTGGTTAAAGTTATTCAGTCCTACCTATTTGGTAATTCGTGTGTGACCATAATAGCAAGAAGCAGTGATGCTCGCAAAAAGGGAGGCGGCGCACGTGAGGGAGAGGCAGTACATGCGCCCTCACGGCCGAAGCCTTCGCAGGAGATCCCAGGCTGATTCCGGCCACCGTAGGCGCGGGCTTGCGGACGGCAAGTAATGGGTAGCTCGCTGTCCAGTAAGGACCAAGCCCGGGTCGATGGCGCGTTGTGTTCCACGCGTGGCTCAAAGAGATGTCAGCACAAACTGATGGGCCCCCAAGGGCCGATGCGTGCCAGGGGTGCGGGTTCTTCGGAAGAGATACCGCGGCCCCTGGCACACAGGCAACCGCGCGAACACGGGTGGGTTTTAGTCAGTAAAAGTCTGCAACGCCCTCCCGCTCCACACAGAGCGGGAGAAGTTATTTGATGATTTCCCATCCAAAAAAAAACCATAATAGCAAAAATTCCATTGTACATAATAATTTAAACAAAACATTGATAACAGTAAAATTATTAGATTCAGTTGGTAGTTGGGTGACCATTACATATCACGATTCCTCCGTGCTTCGGAAAGCTCGTTAAACCGTTGGTCTCGGCTGTTATCTGCAGATCTTTAACAGTCCTTACGGGTAGTGAGAAGTCCGAAAGTCTAACTAACAGTCTTACCCAGGTATACCGTCATCATCATTCACATTCATTTCAGCCGAAAGACGTCCACTGCTGGACATAGGGGTCCAACAGTTTAAATATCTCGTGCATATCGTGACCTGAGGGATGATGCGGACATCGACAGGGAGCGGAGGGCATTGTCTGTGAGGGCCAATATGATCGCCCGCTGTTCGTTGCTCGGGGGCCATCAAAATAACTCTTTTCAGAGCATTTTCTACAGCCCTATACACAGCCAGCCTGTGGGGTAGCGTACTCCGTGTTCAGTATAATAATGCGTTCAGGGTGTTGTCGGGGCTGCCCTGGCACTGCAGCGCATCAGGGATGTTCACCGACGCCCATGTCGACTGTTCCTACACGACGATGCAAAAGCGGTGTGCATCTCTGGGGCGCAGGCTCCGGACCACCTACAACACCATCCTGAGTGTATTTGCGAACAGGTTTGATTGTCAGTACATTAACCATTGTTATATGATTAATGTAATGAGAAACAAACAAATGACTCAAAGGCAGGCGTATTAATAGTCGATTTAATTTTATGAGTTTAGTTTATTTAATTTTTTTAGTTTAATTTTTTTTTTAGTTTAATTTAATAAATTTTAATTTTGATTTTATTAAACTATTGGATTAATTATTTTTACTTATATTTATTAAGATTATAATTTCAAATTTATATTTTATCGCTAATACTAATATTATTCAAATATGATCTAAAATGGATTGAAATAAATGATTTTGAATTTGAATTTGAATAGGCTTCCCCCAAGCTCCGCCACTTCTTCCGGTTCTGTGCTTCCCGCATCCAGCGGACTCCTGCGGCCCTCACACGGTCATCGGTCCACCTTGTGGGAGGCCTTCCAACTTCACGTCCTTCTTAAGGCGTAGTGTATTCCCCAGTAACTAGTTGTGGAGGTCAGATAGGCAGTCGCTTCATCTAGAACACTGGTATTCAGCTGCTTCCGGTTAGACTGGGAGCCGACCAAAACATAGTTGGAAAACGGCTAAGTAGATTGATTGATTGATGTAGCAACAGTGCATACCTCACAAATATCGTGATCATAACCAAATTGCTCTGCATCTTTGTTACAAAGTAGGTCATCAACGAAGGTCTGTATCACATCAATTTGGCAAATGAACAATATGTATCCGACTTCATTAGTTTTTATCAGATACCGTGTGTTCACGATTTTGTAATCTGTCTATGTGCTGATCTCATTTGTGAGAAGCAATTAGGTTATTTATATTTGTATAGCATCACGGTTTGACTTTCAGGGCGCTGCATGATTTTTATTTATATTCATAATTTAGGACATGGTTAAGGTAACTTTGGATTCTGGTTGTCGTTGCACGGGTCGATCGAACGTCTACGCTTGCTGAGATGAGTTCGCGGATGGCTGAACGTGAGCCGTAGATCCCAGCCGTCATACCTACATGGATCTTTGACAGTCAATACGGTTAGTCAGAAGACCAAAAGTCTGAAAACCAGTCGTATCAAGGGGTATCGTATTACCCAGTAACTGGGTTGTGGAGGTCAGATAGGCAGTCACTCCATGTAAAATCCTGGTATTCAGTATGCTGTATCCGGTTAGAGTATAACAATGTTGGGAACAGGCTAGGCGGATTGATTGATATCAGCCTCCGTATTTACAATAGATCCCTACATAAAATTAGTGAAGTTAAATCATTTTTCAAAATGAAAGCCCAAGAACTAGCTTTTATTGCGACTTACAACTTTTCCCAGGATAAAAATCATGGCGTGCCCGACAGGGTCCATAATTGTTTCTATCTAGGTATTGTAACAAAATAGCGAAGGCCGACTCAAGGCAAAGGTTTATGCCTTCAGTCGACCACAAAGGGGTCCCTTTTCTACAAATAGTCCACAAAGAATATTGAATGTTGGACTTCTGGCATTGTTTAGTTTTAATGAAAAATAATTATGTCCATCAATAATCAGTAATCTGACCTAAATTTGAGTTCTTATAATATAACTATGTATAATGTATTAGAACTCATAATAAAAACAAATCTAGGCCAAATCCTTTTACAATCTTATTTCACGAATAACTGACATCATTTATTCTGAATCAGATAAGGGTTAGTGCTCATCGTTCTTATTATTGCTTATTAAATTAATCCTTTTATAGCATCACGTCTACTGTCAAGGTTTATGATCTAGTTTAATATACTTTAGATTTGCACGTAGGTCTAATCTACACGTAGTGAAGGCCTGGGAATTTTGGCAATTCGCGACATCTTCGGAATTTGGTTACTCGTTAATGGCGTAGGTTACGGTTAGTGCAATGGCTGAGCGATTATCTACGTTACGTGCGGCGTTTTAGAGTGAGAAGAAATATGTAATTAAACAGGAAATAATATAAAAGAATATGCCAAAATAATATAATGTACCAGTTAATTTTTGCATAGGACCGGTTGAGTTCCATAGGGAAACTTTAGGTAACGTATTTTTTTTGTAATCAATAATTCAGCAGTTAATTAATAAACGTTTATTTATATTCATAGTTATGAAATACCTTTTAATCAATATAAAAAACATAAGAAAGGTCCGCTGGTATCGAGAGCAGGGTCCAAGCTACCGGTGGTTATGGCTCCAGAGACAGGAACCTCACGATGCGAGCCGTTTCGAGGAGTACTGCCTTCTGAATCAGGCTCTTGTTAAAACCACCTAACGAGAGACTCGAGGGATGTTGATCGAGGCTTTCGGCCATCAGCCCATTGGCCGATACGACAGTCGGCACAATGACACCCGATTTTACACTCCAGATGTCACCAGGTCGTGGGCTAAGTAGAGATGTTTAATTTTGTTCTCTTTCTCAGTTTTCACGAGATCCTCGTCATACGGAATGGTAACAACGACAATCATTCTGCAGCGCGCTAATCCATCTTTCATAATTATAATTACCTTAACATTAATGCAACCTTTTCATCCTCTCAATCTTAAAAATTTAATGTGTTTGAAAGGATACTTTCAATTTATTTTGATTGATCTTTACTACCGATAATGATCCAGTAATTAATCAAAGGATACAATTTTATGAGTTACCCATTTACCAAACTACTATAGGCCTCTGTAATTAACTGGTACTTACCACTTAAAGATGAAACAATCCGATTTGCCAATTTGCAATCAACCATTAATCCAAACTATTCCATACAAGAGGCTCAATTTTATCGATAGCTACGCTTCTTATTAGCATTTCAATAAAACCAGGTTTATTTTGAACCAGTAACTGTAGTATAAGAAAATGTATACCTATATTGGAACTCACACAGGAATATCAAAATAATATACTAAATTAAACACACTTATAGAAACATCACTACATATTATATAACAACGTCCCCGGCAGCGTCTGTCTGTCTGTTCGCGACAAACTCAAAAACTTCTGAATGAATTTTCATGCAAAAGGTTAAGTGTATAATTTGTTGAGGTTTTGTGTAAATTGGCTCACGTGGGGGACGCTGCTGGCCAAAGCTAGTAAAATATTTAAAAAAAAACAAAATTAAAACAGAAAATTTGAGACCATGATAAATATTCTCAAAATTGCATGGACAAAAATGGATCCCAATTGGAAAAAATAGCAATGCGGCAGGGCTAG
This sequence comes from Polymixis lichenea, assembly GCA_949091785.1. NCBI lineage: Eukaryota > Metazoa > Arthropoda > Insecta > Lepidoptera > Noctuidae > Polymixis > Polymixis lichenea. Next base: position 2,216,850 of record OX420948.1, read on the forward strand.
AAGAATATAGCGGGATATTCTACTGCTAGACTTCTTGGCCTACAATTGCATTAGACCAGTAAATTAAGAATAGGGAGGAGAAATAGGGGGGAGGGGGCAGAAATAAGGGGGCCTTTACCCTGTAGTGGGGCAACGTAGGTTTGTATTTAGTAACAAATAATTTGTCAAACTGTTAAAATCTCGACTGACAAAAAAATCAACCAATTGCGACTTATGAAATGATTTTTTTGTATATTATACTGTGAATAGGATATAGGAATCCAGGTAATACTATAAAAAAATAAGCCAGTTGCCGTCGACATTTCATAAATGACTAGCCCTGAGAAGAAATGGCGAAACAAACTCTAGGGTTAAAAGTCTCTTTTAAAGTCCAGACATAAATTGTCAGATCATGTGAAGACAATGTACATTGGTGCCAGAAATAGTCTTTTGAGGAAGGAACCAGTAACTATCAGTAATCATGTAGCTCAACTCAGAACTTGAGGAACCAAAGAAAGGGTATTTGGGAAGGCCACATATTACTCAAACAGTCAGACCAACATAAACGTTAATCATCATCATCTGCCTAGCCTTTTCCCAACTATGTTGGGGTCGGCTTCCAGTCTAACCGGATGCAGCTGAATACCAGTATTTTACATGGAGCGACTGCCTATCTGACCTCCACAACCCAGTTACTGGGTAATATACGATACCCCTTGGAAAGACTGGTTGTCAGACTTTCGGACAACATAAACGTTAATAGAGAAAGAAAACGAAGAACCACCAATGACCCCTATTAATTCCCTTAAACCAAGAGTATATATTTCAAACTAATCTCCATTGCTGACTTGGCGTTCAAACATATCAGAGGTTCTTAGTATCTGGACCAGAAAAAAAAGCTTTAGAGACATTAACGCAGCATCTGATCGTAAGCTGTGCCCCAACGCTCTTATTAATAAACCAGGGGTAAACTTGCCCTTAAATTAGTATCATACACTTGGCCCCTTAGGCCAAATGTATGTTCTAACCAGTTTTCGACATTTTCACCTCATGAAGGTAATTGATCCCTTTGTTGTTGCAACTTGCTGACAGCAGCTGATCGCTTCTGTAAAATCTCACCATGGAATCTAAGGAGAAGTGAACTTAAAGCGAGCTGTCAATAGTGTTAATTTCTAACTTCTGGTGGGATGATAGCCCACTTCACAATACGTTGCCACGGTGAGATTTTTACAGAATAGAGGAGATTGTAACTAAGTAATAACACCATGATCGACCCGTGCGGTCGATCGATCAGGTCGGATCAAACTACGCTTGCCGTGGTTGGTCCGTGGATCGATGACCAGCTTTACATACCAAGACCCGTCCTTGCGTCGCTAAGCACATTAAGCCGTTGGTCCCGGCTGTCATTCGTCGATCTTTAACAATCGTTGCGGGTCGTCAGAAGTCTGACAACCAGTCTTATCAAGGAAAACCATATTACCCAGTAACTGGGTTGTGGAAGTCAGATAGGCAGTCGCTCCATTTAAAATACTGGTACTCATGCAACGGCATCCGGTTAGAGTGGAAGCCCACCCCAACATTATTGGCAAAAGGCTAGGCAGATGGTGATTTTTCTAGAACAGACCAGCTGGTCTTGCAAAAATAGTAATGATGAACTACGAGGGACTAACCACAATCAAAGTGATCCCAAACATCAATGACCCATCATTTTATACACGAACAAGTTCCGTTTAGACTTCAGAACCTTCAGATGTTCACGACATCGTCATAAACAACCGATCATGAACCGATTGATCGATAAAAAATCGTTAATTGATCCCATCAAGAGCTGTTAATTAAAGCGTGGGATCATTACGTACGCGGAAATCGATTCGATTTACGATATTTGATGAAGAATCTTGTAAAAAATCGGTACTGTTGACAGAAGTGTTTTAAAATAGAAGATGTTTTAATAATGATTTAAAAAAGATTCATATAATTTTGCAACATCATAATGTATTTAATAGATAATTAATCACGTAATTTTTCTCAATAAACTTTTTTGCTGGTAAACGATTATAGATTGTATCGATCATCGGTAATCGTAATATTTATAAATAGACCATTTTAAGTCAAAATGTATAACGCCACATTTATTTTTAGCGCTGTCATAATGATGGTAAAATTATTATGAAATTTAGTAGATTCTTCTTTAGAAATAGTAAAACTTGCAATCCCATTTTTTTTACTAATTATGTGTCATATTGACGAATCTAAAAAAAAACTAAATTGTATCTATATTTTGCACCAATGACAACCCCATTTTTATGTCCACGCAATCACTGTCCATTCCAAGGTTACCTGGAAGAGATCGCAAAAAGCGTTAAGCTAGCCCATTGTATGTTTCTAGTGTTAAGTGTTTTATCTTTATAATGTATTTTCTGGTGTACAGACGCCAGCACATCAAGCTAACCCAAACTGTCAAATTTTCCCAATTGAACATGAACCTTATGCTTGTGTAATAAAGATGAAAATGTATCAAAGAAATGTCTGTACAATAAAGCATACGTAAATAAATAAATTATAAATATTATAGAAACTAACTACATACATATTTATACTATATACTTAATTAACCAAACTTCACTGGCTCCTGCAACACAGTTATATAACTAGCGCAGGAGTCAGGGAAATCTAACTTGGTGTACCTTCTTGTTTGGCAATAAATACATTTTGTATTTGTATTTGTAACCAACATTAACACCGTTCATCCACTGATGATGTCGCGATAAGAATATCCCTCACAAACTCCCAATAATCGCGAAGGCTCGTACCGACACACAGGTCTAACTCCAGCAGTGAACGACTTTTATAATAATACATCTATTATTTTTTAGACCAGTAGTGGTGGCCCAGTGGTAACAGTCACGACTTACGAGTTGTTGGTCGTAGGTTCGAACCAAGACAAGTGCTTAAATTTTTTCATCACTTTGCTCTCAAAACGGTGAAGGAAAGCATCGTGAGCAAACCGGAATGTCCTAGAACCAAATACTCGAAGACGTGACATCTATCAACCCGCGCTGGGTACGCGTAGAGTATTACGGCCCACTCCTTCTCACAGGGAGGAGGCCTGTGCCCCAGCAGTGGGGACACCAAAGGCTGATATTACGATAATGATTATGTTTATGGATATCCATTACCTGAATAATTATTCTGTGTCTCAGTCACACCTTCTATGTATAAACCTAGGAAAAAGAAGTGTGAAAATAATATGCGTAGCAAAACTAAAGATCATACACAAAAACTGGAATAAACGATGCAAGGAAGACATTTTGTATTTATTTTAGTATGCATTAAAGTAAACAAAAGCTAGATTTTTATAATTTCCGTGTCTAAATCAATACAAAGATATCTGCAGAAACATAAAAATCTTCATTTTATGAATCGAATTTTGGTGTTGACCCCTTCGCTCCGCGCGTCTAATTAGCAGACACAATAGAAATACTATTGTTATCGGAACACATGGTGTGCACTTGACACGCGACAGGCTCTGAGTCCTCGAACGAAATTAACTCAATTTGTTAAAATTAATGGGGATTTATATTTTTGACAAATTATGTTAATTTACAGACACACGAGAAACTTCAACTTCTTCTCTGGGATATCTGCAATACGAAAGGCACTTGTGTTTCCATTGCAGATGTCCATAATAGGCAGTTCTAATCACTCTCCCCAAGGCCCGAGCAAGAACGCACGACGAAAACTTAACTTTAATTCGTACGATTTTGGACTGAAAATACAACTATTCGTATCCGGCAGGAGTCAGGCTTACAGCTACAGGCGACCCCGTCATCCACCATAGGCACTACGAATGGTCGACTCGTCGTTTTCGCTCACAACGTATCGCCGCTTGGGCGCACCTTGTGTTGCTTCGCATCGGTGTTGCTGCGGTGAAGCTGTCGACAGTGTTCGGTACCATGGCCTGTCCTGCTGCAGGAGCGCAGGTCGCATAGCACGGCACTCCAGCATCAGCGATATTATTCGCCGAGCCCTTTTTACCACGACGAAAAAAACAACCGACTTCCGAAAAAACACTACAAAGTGAAAAATAACTTTAATTTCGGAAGTCGGTGACTTAGGATATGTATTTAAATTATTTAGTTTTTAATTTTTTTGGTAAAAGTTTATATTTTTCACTTTTTTAGTTATAGTACCTACCCTACTAATTCGAAATTTCTTCATACTTGACAATGCATATTTACGCGATAGCAGCATTCGCGGTTACGCATCATCAGATCTAGATAAAATGGGACCACACGTGAAGCACTAGCTTTCAAATTAAAAAAAAAAAAAACAAAATCGGTTTACCCAGTCGAAAGTTCTGAGGTAACAAACATTAAAAAAAAACATAAAGACGAATTGAGAACCTCCTCCTTTTTACACGCTTTATATTAGCTTCACTTATATATGTTTGTTTGTATGTAACTGACTCCTTTGGACGCTATTTTGACCCACTTTAAACGGTCAGATTTCATTTAAACTTTGTAGACTTATCGAGGACCTATGAAAATTCAATAATTTAAAAAAAAATAGAAAAAAACACGCTTTTGTAGTTAGCAAAACTAAAAAATAGAAAATAATTTAATTCTATTAAAAAGCGTGGGGTGCTTGATATTAATTGATTATAAAAATAACTCAAAAAGCACCCCACGCTTTTTATAGAATTAAATTATTTTCTACTTTTTAGTTTGATTTTTAAAGCGTGTTTTCTTTTTACTATTACGTTCCGTGTGATGCTGGACGTAAAGAATAGCGCCATCCCATTTCCTCCCGTGGGTGTCATGAAAGCCGACTAAAGGACTTACTAGAGAATGGGCAGCAGCGTTCTCTATATGCATTTTATACCACCATACTGCGATCGCCGAACCCGCCTGCCAAGCGTGACGATTATGGCAAACCCCCCTATTTTTTTGGGGAGCCCTATGCTTAGCAGTGGACGTCTGTCAGCTGAATTTAGATTTAAATAATATTATCAGTATTGCCTACCCATATAAAAAAATAAAGTCTTTAACGTTTAATTTACGTTACATTTACTCCGTGCGTTCGAGCTAGGCCCACAGTCTATTTCTAATCCAATAACATGATATTTCTGTCGTTCTAAATGACAATGTAACTAACACATGAGGAAGCTTTTACTGACTTTTGAAAGAACATAGGAAGCATTATCATCAAAAATACTGCTGAAACTCGTGACCGGACACAAACTGCCTACTAAATAGTACTTATGTACTTACGACATCTATTTAACACTTATACATTAGCAGCATAGTGTAGGTACATAATTCGCAAAAAAATATTCATTAACCTTTGGTTGTCGGGCAAGAAACGAGACATAGATCACAGGCATATACAGTTTTTAAGCTATGTAATTACGACAAAAAACGTTTAACACTTTTTTACTTTTAGCGCCTGGATATACCTAGCAGACTTACATGGTATTGAAATTAGATGGAAGGATTATCCCCTACTAAGGATCATTGCTGAAAGGGTCCCACAAATATTAGCATTACAGCCACCCGTAAAGTGGGTAATTAAAATATACAGGGGGCAGCTTTGAGTCTTACTGGAGACAGCTGAATACCACTATTTTACATGGAGCGACTATCTTGACCAGTTACTGGGTAACACGAAACTCCTTGATGGTCGTCCATACCAACATAGGTACATAAGACAGCCGTAAACCTTTAAGAGAGATGAAGATCGTCAATTATCATTCTCCTGCCCTAAGGTATCTAATTTATGTGTGGTCAGTGCGACATAACTTTTTCTTCGAGACTTCCCTATTAGTTGTCATACCGGTAATCACACCCTTGCTAACCATATCATCATTCACACAGTCCATCCATCGTTTTTTTTTTTTTTTTGGTGGGTAATCATCAAATAACTTCTCTCGCTCTGGGTGGAGCGGGAGGGCGTGTCAGACTTTTACTGACAAAAACTCACCCGTGTTCCCTCAGTTGCCTGTGTGCCAGGAGCGGCGGTATCTCTTTCGAACAACCCGCACCCCTGGCAGGCATTGGCCCTTGCGGGCCCCATCAGTTGGTGCTGACATCTCTTTGAGGCGCGCGTGGAACACAACGCGCTGTCGACCCGGGCTTGGTCCTCACCGGACAGCGAGCTACCCATTACTAGCGGTCCGCAAGCCCGCGCCTACGGTGGCCGGGAATCATGGCCTGGACCAGGGTCGGACGCAAGAGATCGCCGCCGCCGATCACCTCCACGAGGACACGGCGGTGCTCCGCCCAAGCCACAGCGGCGGACAGACCTCCACCGTATGCTCCACCGTGTCCTCTGGGCGATCTTCACAATGGAAACATCCGGGCGTTTCCTCCCGCCCATCCATCGTTTCTTTGGTCCTCTCCTATTCTTATAGCCATCGATATTTATACTCAAAACTTTCTTCACTACATTTTCCTCATTCCTTCGTGTCACATTTTGTTGCGCCACTTCGTCTACCCAGCTAAAGCACTAGGAAGTGGTGAAGGGGGTGCGTTTCTGGGGGACTGTCTTATGTAATTTTAACGTTCAAAAAGTGCTGACTTGAGCCTAGTTTGAATAAATGACTTTTGATTTTGACATGCTCATACCATGACACGCGATTTCGGCGCCATTTTTTAGCTATCGGTGCCATTTTCAGACTTTCTCTTATGATAAACATCGTCTATGTTCTAAGATTAATAGGCCCACTGTTGGGCAAAGGCCTCAACTCTCCAGTTTTGACGGAACCTATTCAGCTTGTCTTGCCGTCCCCTACGTGGTCTAAAAATTAATAGTTAAAACAAAACCTTGCAAATTGAACAGAAATGCCGCATGTTGCTACCGAAGTAGTTATAGGTATGAGTAAAGTATTGTGCTTCAAAACTAGTGTTAAATTCGTGTCTAGTTAATCAATCCGTGTTTTTACATTTTTAAGTACTACCTATTAAGCTGTGTAATGAGTTTTTACCGCCAAGGTGCCTTCTGCTTAGCAGTCTAATGTTCTGTCAGTCACGAAAAAGAATCAGGTTGAAATTAATAGGTTCCGGTTTTTTGAAGACTCTTAGGTTGTCTAAAATTAATTAGTCATAATCGAAAATAGGCTACAGCTTACCTTATTTAAAATTTAACAGTAAAAAATCTAAAATAAAACATTCCTCCTAATTTGGATTTAATTTACGTATTTTTACTTTTAGTGTAATTGTTTTATTACTTGCTGACCCGAAAGGTCCCGATTTGGTCCTGTTGCCAAATTTCAAATAATTAATAGAATTTGTGAAAAACTGTTGGAAAATGTTAAATATGAGAAAAACGTATTTCAGTGAAATTTTTTCGAGATTTTCTTTTCTTTCAATCTAAACCGAATTTGGACTATTTTGAATTCAAACGAACTTACAAAACACAATTGCCAAATTAGCCCAGCTGTTTTCAAGTCACGCGCTTACCAACGAAAAGCATTTAATTTTTGTTTCTATAGATAGTTATAGTTTTGATTTAGAGATTGAAGTTCTACTCCTATTTCTTTGTTTCTGTAGTGTTATATCGAGCGAGGGTTACATTTTGAATGATAAAACTGAATGAAGACTTTGTGTGTTTTTAGTGACATTTTTTTTTATTTTTGTCATGTATTTTTCTGGTGTACTATAAAGCATATATAAATAAATAAATTAATAAATGAATTGGTAAAGGATTTTGACGCAAACTTGAATAAAAGATGTAGAATGTACCCAGCTATAATATCTTTTAGTATTATTGCTTGCAACATAAAATTCAATTTTACTCTAGGTACGAAATTAAATTACTAACTAATATAATAAATATATACAAAACAAAAGAACACTTAGGAGTCAAAGTACTCGTCCGCATCGCTGTCTTCCGGAAACGTGGCCAGAAGACTGGCAGCAATAATACATTGGTTATGTATATGAGATCTGCTTGAGCAACAAGTTAATTAAACAAAGCTCATAAGTGGTCCAGAGCCAAAGTACTTCCTCAAAATCTCTTCTAGACTTCTGGTTTTACAATTAGTACTAATGACTCTAAGGACTAAGAAAAACGTGCCTAGTCAGGAAAAGCTTCTCAGTTAGTTCACGTTCTAGTGTTGTGTTTTACATAGTAAGAAAAAATATACCAACTAGTCGAAAGTGAGCTATTAAATATTTTCTTCTTCGTTTCCGTCCGTAATATTGATGTAATTATGTGTTAAAAAAAAACTGTTCTGCTTTTTTTGTACATATTTAAACTAAATTTTTGTATATTTTTAAGGAGCAGTGGTGGCCCAGTGGTAACGGCCGCTACTTATGAGTTGTAGGTCGTAGGTTCGAACTCAGACCTGCACTTTACTTTGTTTAAATTATTTCATCGCCACTGTTCTCAATACGGTGAAGGAAAACATCGTGAGGAAACTGGTATGTACTAGAACCAAAAATTCGACGACATGTGACATCTACAACCCGCACTGAGCCCGCGTGGTGGATTATGGCCCACTCCCTCTCACAGAGAGGAGGCCTGTGTACCAGCAGTGGGAAAATTATAGGCTGATTATGAAACTTCATTTTTAATGCATGACATAACTTTAACTTCCGTTCCGTGTAGTGCCGGACGTAAACGAATATCACCATCCCATTTCTTCCCGTGGGTGTCGTAGAAGGTGACTAAGGGACTTACTAGAGAATGGGCAGCAGCGTTCTCTATGCATTTGACCACCATACTGCGATCGCCAACCCGCCTGCCAAGCGTGGCGATTATGGCAATTCCCGCCTTTTAGGGGAGGCTTATGTCCAGCAGTGGACGTCTTTCGGCTGATATGATGATGATGACTTTAACTTATCTCATTTTTGTGTATAACGCTTCTTTAACATATACCCTGTAAATCGGTAGGCTGGCTATTGTGCTACAGGAACTACTAGTACAAAGCCAGGGCTACACTAGACTTGAAGTAAAAATAAAAAAATCAATTAAGTATTTTCAGGGAAAACTTTAGTTATACCTCACGTTTAAATTAATGGATTACAGTCTTAAAATTAATAAGACTAATAAAATATACATGTGTAAAATGAATCATTGGCCATCAAATAAATCATCAGCATCGATGTCAACAGGAAAAGTGCCCAAAAGGCTGGTAGCAATGCCAGGTTTTATAACAATGCTCCTAATTCCGCCCATAACAAAAGCGTTTCATTTTTAAATCCTTGCGTTCCAGCAAAAAAGAAGCAAAATCTGGAGCTAATAATACCTAGCGCTCAAAAGGACGCTTAAACTGAATCCTTTAAATAGGGTGGCAAAATCCCAAATAATCAATACGAACAAGTCAAAAGGTTAACAAAATGTTACTAAAAGCAACTTTCTACCAGGACCTTTACCTGGGTACTTATTTTTTTACAAATTAATGTTGTAACAGTATTCTAAAAATATAAAAAAATATCTTTTATCGTATGAACTTCAAATACAATCAAATCAATCACATAATCGAGATCGTCTGTTCTGTATCTAGATTTATAGATACTTAGCTTATTGTGTAGCAACTTTTGAAAGTATCTAAGGCATGGTCCAGACAAAGGTGATGAGCGAATAATAATATTGTTAATAAGGGTGCGTGGCTAAGTTAAGCCAGCCAGCCAGTTGTAAGGCACACGGGTCGATCGAGCAAGTTAAGCTACGCTTGCCGCGGTTGGTCCGTGGATGGGTGACCATCTTTACATTTCAAGACCCCTCCGTGCCTCGGAAAGCACGTTAAGCCTTTTGAACCCGGCTGACATTCGTAGATCTTTGACAGTCGTTACAGGGCGTTAGAAGCCCGAAAGTCTGACAACTAGTCTTACCAAGGGGTATCGTTACCCAGTAACTGGGTTGTGGAGGTCAGATAGGCAGTCGTTCCATGTAAAATACTGGTATTCAGCTACATTCGGTTGAATAGGAAGCCGACCCCAACATAGTTGGGACAAGGCTAGGCAGATGATGAATGTACAGCGTGGTAGTGGATATCACAAGTTTGTTACCTTGATTCAGTACCTACATGATTCTAAACACACCTTCATCGGCTATCAAAGGAAATAGCTGTTCTATATATTTTTACCGCATAGGTATTGCACTTTTCTATGAAATAGCAGATTTTTTATTTAATCGTCGACGAAAAATTTCTCCTCTAGGGAGTGCTCATGTGCAGAATTCTTGGTTACAGTTTGCGCGTAGATTTCCCTGACAGCCTTTATAAATGTGTATTTTCTATTTTGTACATGTTTTTTTTGTTGTTGGTAATTTGGCACTTTCTAATTTCCATAATATTCATAAAATTTGATGTCTTGTAATTCTGCTTTTGTGTGTGGTGCTAATTCTTTTTCGTGCACTCATAATTGCATTACCACCCGAAGGTTGAATGTTACTTGAACGTCATAACAGGACCTAGTCTTTTTGTCTATGAGTCAGTTAGAGTAGACATGGGCCTCTCCTAGGCTGTGCCATATCATCCTGTCCTTCAACTTCCACATGGAGTCTGTCCCAGCCACCTTTTTCAGGTCGTCGGTCCACTTAACTGAGGGTGGCCCACACCACGCTTGCCAATACGTGGTCTCCATTCCAGGACTCGTCTGCTCCACCGGCCGTCGGTCTTTCGACAAACATCGCCAGTCCACCAAAATCAAAATCAAAATCACCGTAAGCTTGCTTGCTCCGCAAGCTATGTCAGTACAACCTTAGTGAAGTTTCAATTTACTGGGAGTTCTTGTCAAAAGTGCTAAAACAATTTCGAAGTTGACTATACTTATGTAGAGAATACCATTCATACAAATTTAAGTCAGGTTGACGGATTAGCCTCATCTGTATCAGTGGCTATGGCTAAACTGGCATTTGTCAATCGTTAAAGTCACACCGTTGCACTGAACTGCGGTTAGGTCAGTCGCGTAAGTAAAATCAACGCGTACATCTGTGTGTTTCACAAATGAGATAGATAGATATATCAATCACTAGCTTTTGCCAGCGGCTTCGCCCGCGTGGAGATCGGAGATTATCTCATGGGTCTACACTACCGGGATAAAAAGTACCCAATATGTACAGATGTACTCGTTGATTTCACCTACGCGATTAACCTATTCAAATCAAATCAAATCAAAATATTTTATTTCACATAAACCTGCAAGGGCACTTATGAAACGTCAGAAGCTAGGTGCACGGTTCCAATTTGTCGCTTCCTATGGAGAAGAGCCGGCAAGTAACTCCACGGTTACTCTTTTAAAAATAATTGGATTTTATAATGTTTTCAAATTACAGTGAAAATAGGTATGGGAGGACAGTGCAGGCCTGTCAATAAGTACCAAGTACTTAGAGGAATGAAAATAAAGAATAGGAAATCGCCTATAAATCTAGTCTGTAAGGCGTACAATGTTATCCCATTCACAATATGTAAAAGAATCTACATTAGTAAGATCAACCTATTTAAACAAAGTGACATGATTTTCATGAGAATCACTAATAAATAGTTGATATTTGAAGCGATGTATAATGTCAAAAATGACGAGAATATGTCAAAATTCGCCGTCGACTTCTTCGTTCAATTAACTAATGACAACTTAAACATACCAACTTGCAAATACACTGATACAGATGAGGCTAATCCGTTAACCTGACTTAACTTTGTATGAATGGTATTTTCTGCATAGATATAGTCAACTTCGTAATTGTTTTAGCACTTTTGGCAATATGCTTTTGATATATATAGATTTCTACATATTCGCACAGATGAAGTGTAATATTGAGCAATTTTATTTTGCTCATTAATACACCTCGTCTATCCAAGATTTAAACGTATAAAACTAATATAACAAGCAAGCCGACGATCACGAAATAATAATGATATTGATTCACGCAATGCAATTAAACATTCAAGATCACGACCCAGACAGTGAACTGATATGAATCGATTTGAATCGATACTTTCGTATGGAATCGGCAAGATTTACAGACGCATGAATTAAGATGCATGAATAACTGATAACTGTAGCTGTAAACCATCACGCTCGTTATCTCTTAATGGTGAGCAGAGTTGCATGTACAGTACAGGAGCATTTTGCCAGTTACGGTGGGTCTTATCCACGTGATAAGCTTAAATCCAGAATATATCAGGCATAAATCCATACTCCGGGCTGCTACTGAGAAATGATCTGTTGGAGACACCCAATAACACTTTGTCTGACTTGGGAATCAGGACCCAAGGACCTCATGCTCAGTAGTAGTGCTTGCGAATATGATCAACTAGCTGGTGCCCGCGACTTCATCTGCGATTAGTTCTTCGAGTAGCTTATTTTTATTGTATTTATGGTTCACTATTTTGGCGATAATGGCTTACACATAAAATATATATGCTATTGCGGGCATTTTTGTAGGACTATTTAAGATAAACATTTCCATGATACATTATATACGTGTAACTCTAATGGTTTGTGCAGCGCACGCCAGAATAACTCGCAGACGGTAGAATTTTTTCCTACTTAATTGACACTTAGCGTTATATTTTGGACAATTCACACAATATCTTTATAAATTATAGCCTATGTGTTATTCTGATGTATAAGCTATATTATTGTACAGTTTCATTAAAATCCATTCAGTAGTTTTTGCGTGAAAGAGTAATCAAACTTTCGCGATAATATTAGTAAGGAAGTAAGGATCTTAAAATTATGGTTCAAAAAAAGTAAAAGATTTTCTGTTTTTAACATTAAAATTTGATTTGCATTTATGTAGTTGCAAAAATACACGGGCACTAAATCATAGGAAGGCAATAATTGCTTTTGTATTGACTGGTTGAAATATTAAGTCAAAGTCCAAATTTAATAAAAAAATATGCTCTAATCTAGCGCCAAAAGACCAATGGTCCTTTTTCCCATGCGATGTTAATGGAATCCTTGAAAAAATATACTGAGACTTGACACACGAGGTCAATCACGTTCGGTAGCTCAAAAAAGCTTCAAACTAATTACTTGAGGTATCATACTTTTGCTTCATTATCTTCGCTATAAAGTGACGTCAGACGCTTGTGTTCAGGATCGACAGCAGATGGTATATAATAGGTCAGTCGACTCGCAGCATCACAGTTCAACTTGAGCTTCATCCACATTAGGTTTTGAGAGTTCCGACAACTACTATACAAAATGAAACTGGTAATTAAATTTTGCGCAAATATTTAGCCGTTAACAGTGTGTAGCCATTTAAAATGGAAAACCGTCTTATAATATTAAACATTGTTTTTAAAAATTACTGACGTCGTAAAAACAGAGAAAATTATCCTTTATTTTAGAAGACATTCGAAAGTGTCTCGACATTCTCAATATATCGATTAGGATCTCATTACATACATCCATGACTGATTATGTTTCTCTCTCCACAGTTCGTGATCGCCGCCCTCGTCGCCGTGGCCGCCGCAGGTCGCCTGGAGCATCTGGAACGCTCCTACCTTCCTCCTGACAACTCCATTGAGGTTGCCAGGTCCTCCTTCGGATCCAACGGAGGCTTCGGTTCTCCCAGCTCCCACGGATCCTTTGGAGCTAATTCTGGTGCCTTCGGCGCCGCTGGAGCTGGTCATCACGGTCACAACGCTGGCGGTAACTTCGCTGGTGCCACCTCCAACCAGTACCTGCCTCCTAACCACGGACCTTCTGCTGCCAACGGTGGTTCCCAGTTCGGTGGTTCTCATCATGGTAAGTCATACCAAAATTATACTGACATATGTACGTACAGCACGCCTGTAATCCCTGAAGGGTGTAGCAGAAGTGTGCCTGTAGTATATTTACATTTCACCAGGCCGCAAAATTCACCAAAAATATTTCAAACAAAAACTACAATATTCTAATGGTTTCATGAACATAAATTGAGACAGCAATCAAACAATTTGCATCGGAATGTCAATTAATGAAATAAAATATTGCGGTTTTAATTATGACTTCAAAACCAATATTGTGATGTTTTTATGACTATTTGATTTTAATATGATTAATGCGTTGTAAATCTTATGCTTTATTTTTAAAGACCGCAATTTATTGAATGAACAGATTAAATTCAATTACCGTGAGTGATTTTTACAGCAGCAAGATCTATATCGTTGTCATGTCCAACAAACTACCCGTAAAAGTTGTCCTAAACTAAAATATTCTTCCCCTTACCTCAGGATTTGGTGGCCAGCAGAACTTCCGCAGCCAGCAGTACAGCGGTCACCAGGCTGCACCAGCCCAGCAGTACGGTGCCCCCAGCTCCCAGTTCGGATCTCCTCAGGCTGGCAGCTCGTTCAGCGCCCCCAGCTACCAGCAGTACCCCCAGCAGTCCGCGGCCACCAGCCGTCAGTACCTAGCTCCCAACACCGGCTCCTACCAGCAACCTCCTCAGCAAGCCTTCGATGAACAAACTGGATACCATTACTAAGCGCGTTTATAAAATGTAGTTGTCTTAGTCAATTGAAATGTTTGTCTTTATGTATAATAAATAGCTGTATATATATTATTTTGGCCAATATTTTTCTTCACTTGTACACTTTAGTCTTATTGGAGTAAATAATGCTTGTTTTCGTCCAATCTATAATGGCTATAACGACTATGCTTCCAGGCGTTGCGTCTTTCTGGAAGGGTCTATAAATGATACTGTTGTCCCTTACATCATTCTCAATATTGGAATAGTGCTGTCTTATCCTTTAGTTTCATATACTTTGCCAATTGTTGTACAGAATAAACAAACTTACTGGTCTACCTGGTCCTTAGAAAAAATACTCTTTTCAAGAAATGTTGAGTGAATGAATGACCACTGATTTTGGCAAGGTCGAAGTTCAACGTATCTTTAACGTAGTTGTTTCACAAATTACCTGTGTCATTAGGCAACTTTAACAAACGGACTATTATTACCTACACAACCAAATGTGCTCTTTTAACTTAGCGCTAATAGATTCTTGTTATCTATAGAGTCAGTTTTGTCGAGCATATTTACCAAAAAAAGTGTTACAGTTATAAATACTCCCTCACTCATAAAAAGGATTCCCATAAAATAAAAAGATTTTTTCGAATTGGTCTACATTTGATGAAAGTATCGATTAACACATATACTACTAAAATAAACATGAAATAAATACACACAGACGAACATGGACGAAAAAAATCGATTCGAAATCGATTAAAAAATGACAAGTGTTGAAAATATATTCCACAAAGAGTAGGTACGATTTTCACACCTGACTCTAAAGTAAGTGCCATGTGTGTTCAGAATAGTTATAACAACCCCACAATTCATACTAGGTATCCTTAACTGAACATGGGAATGGGATGGAGTTGAAATTCTATTGCAAAGAGTACAATTTCCAATTCGAATAGCATAGTACCTTAGCATTCAGTGATAATAAAACAATCATGACTTGGACTTCGTACATTTTCATTTTCTAATGCTATACGTGGAAAAAACACCATGAATACAGGCAGATTTTAAAACAAACAGGTACAAGACTCGAACAAACCCAGTTGCCAAGTGTGGATAGATTAAAATAATTCATTTAATTTACTCTCAGCGTAATGTTAAAAATAATTATTTCCTATTTAAGACAAATGAAATAGAACAAGCTCTGTGTAAAGTTTTAACTATGAGGAAGTCTTCAATAAAATCAAACACTAAAATTAGAATGCCAAATTAAATCAACAAAGGCGATGGTCTGATAATCAGTCTTACCAAGGGGTATGGTATTATCCAGTAACTGGGTTGTGGAGGTCAGATAGGCAGCTCTATGTAAAGTACTGGTATTCAGCTGCATCCGGTTAGACTAGAAGCCAACCCCAACATAGTGCGGAAAAGGCTGGGCAGATGATGATAATGAAAGGCGATGGTGAATCGGAAATCTTCTTTAACAACCTAAATGTTCAGTATATATCGTTTAATTTTTCGCTGTCATTAATGTAGTAAAACAGATTTAAGTTTTATGTAAGATAATATATTCTGAACTGGTAACTACTTCCATTCATTATTTTTCTTGCTGATGTCAATTATAATCTACGTCATCAGAAGATGCGTAGTAATGTATTCCATTCATGAGTATCCGAGACCACACGCCATCAAGCAATTAATAAACCATAGCAACAGACCGATTAAACAAAAAAAAAGAAACAAGAAAACATGTTAATATACCTATTCATCATGCCTATATAGTAATCGTAGATATATCAGCACAACCCATGTAATAACTAGAGGGGAAGCATCACAAATGGCTTCGAGCTGCCACTAAGAAATTCCTGGTAGATAAACCAATAAACCTGACCGGAGTACTAAATCTAAGACCCCACCAGAAAGTAGTACTTGCAACCACTAGTCACATTACCAACGATACCGTCAAAAGACGCCTACAAGATTACACAATATATTGCCAAACGATGCTTAATCGATTTCATTGAACGGAATGCATCCAACAGTTCAGTGTCTGGGTCGTGATCTTGAAAATTTTAATTACCTACGATGCGTGATTCATCATTAACATACGAAGCTGCATTGTATAGAAATGTATGATTTATTAATGAAGACAAACGTATAATTTTGATTGCAAGCCCGCTCAATGAAGATTGCCCAATGAGAGTCGAAATATGTACCTATATGCGTAAGGAATAGAAGGGAAGGAAATGCAAAAAATTGAAGTGCGTTTTTAGTCTAATCTGATTTGGTTCTGACTATGAATGAGTAGCATACAATAGATAGTAGATATATGTAATAGATATTACCTATTCATTTGAAAATAACAAGAAAGTTAAAGTATGAGCACTAATAATGATATGTTCCGTGGTTTACGACAAAAGCTGTTTCAAGATTTTAAAAGCTTTCGAAATTAATTTTTAGCGCATGCTTCTAGAATTGTTTAAATCCATAATGTTTTATTCATGATGATTTGCAGATGTAAACTGTTTTTTTCTTCGTTTGACGCACAATTAATACATCTTTTAAATCATGTTTTTCTTTGCGATTTCATCGGTTGCTGGACCACGTACCAGATCGATTATAAAATCAACTATATCTTCATGACTGCTATTCAGTTTTTTTTTTAACAAAATATTGATACAAAAGAGTTTCCGTGGAGTTTCCTGCCCGTTCTTCTCCATAGCTACCTACAACGTTTTGAATGAACAAGTAGCTTCATCTTTTTGACTTACCGGTCGGTAAGTCAAAAAGATGAAGCTTTGACAATTCAAAAGTACCTGTAATTGGTTTATTTGTAACTAGTTTTTGCCAACGGCTTCGCCCGCGTTAACCAATTTCCACAAAAACTTAACAAATTATACAGTTAGGCCTTCTTCATGAACGATAAGTCCCCTCTTTGAGGAGTGGATTGGGAGGCACCACGGCATCCTAACCTTCCGCCTGACGCAGGTCCTCACCGTACACGGTTGTTTCGGGAGGTTCCTGTTTCAAATACGGCGGGAGGAAACGCCCGGGTGTTTCTACTGCTAGGATCGTCCCGAGGACACGTTGGAGAATACGGTGGAGGTCTGTCCGGCTTGGGCGGAGCACCACCGTGTCCTCGTGGAGGCGATCGGCGGCGGCGTTTTCTCGCGTCCGGCCCTGGTCCAGGCCATGGTATAAAGCGAGAGTGCATGAGTAGCCGTCACCTCCTTCTGCGAAACAGTAATGCTCGCTAAGAGGGAGGTGGCGCACGTGAGGGGGAGGCAGTATATGCGCCCTCATGGCCCTAGCCTCCGCAGGAGACGCCATGGGCATCTGATATCCCAGGCTGATTCCAGGCCACCGTAGACGCGGGCTTGCGGATGGCGAGTAATGGGTAGCTCAATGTCCGGTAAGGACCAAGCCCGGGTCGAGGGCGCGTTGTGTCCCATGCGCACCTCAAAGAGATGTCAGCACCAACTGGTGGGGTCCGCAAGGACCAATGTCTACCAGCGGTGCGGGTTGTTCGAAAGTGATACCGTGGACCCTGGCACACAAACAACCGAAGGAACATGGGTGGGTTTTAGTCAGTAAAAGTTTGACACGCCTTCCTACTCCACCCAGAGCGGGAGAAGTCATTTGAAGATTTCCCACCCTCGTAAAACAAAAAAAAAACCTTCCTCATGAATCACTCTGTTTATTGGTGAAAACCGCATGAATTTCAGTAGTTTTTGAGTTTATCGCTAACAGACAGACAGACGCGGTGGAGAACTTTGTTTTATAATAATTCTGTAGTGATAAATGCTTTGAGTTCGACTTTTTCGAAGCAACTTGATTTGCACTAACCATTTTGTAGGAATTCTACTTAGGAAATCGGAAGATGTAATCGAAGTTAGAACACTTGGATTCGATTTAGTGAGATTGGAAGGTCCTGATCGCACTACTTTTACTAAATTGTTGCATCCCTATGTAATTCTACTGCATAAGCGCATATGAGTCATCTGTTCGATTGAAAATTAAATTTAGTCCAGTGTGATCACTAGTTTCCAAATTCCTAATTAGAGTGTTCCTAGTTAGTGTTACCATAAATTGGTTAGTGTAATACGCACTTAACTTTTGATCTAGAAGATGATTTCTTCTTATTTGTTTGCTTAACCATTATGATTATATACTAGATGTTTTAAAATTAATATTATGGATTTCAGTAAAATTCAATAGTAATATTACACACAGTAAATTTTATTAAACATCCAAATAATTATTCAATTGACTAAATCGGTTACATTAAGAACTACGACAGCAATCACTTAGTAATGGTATCCAGTTTGTTCATCGAAGGCTTGCTGAGGAGGTTGCTGGTAGGAGCCGGTGTTGGGAGCTAGGTACTGACGGCTGGTGGCCGTGGACTGCTGGGGGTACTGCTGGTAGCTGGGGGCGCCGAACGAGCTGCCAGCCTGAGGAGATCCGAACTGGGAGCTGGGAGCACCGTACTGCTGGGCTGGTGCAGCCTGGTGACCGCTGTACTGCTGGCTGCGGAAGTTCTGTTGGCCACCGAATCCTAAAGAACAAAAAGTCTTACGTAAGCAAAGATATCATTTCTTTTAGAATTAAAATTATTAAATATATATAATGGGTTAAAACAATCGTCGTTTTGACAATCCGTTTGAATAACGTAGATGCAATGATACGATTCATGATAGCAATAAAAGTAATAATTGATCTGAAGTCAATTCATTCTAATAAAATAAATGTATTAAAACATAGTAAACTGCCATTGTAAATGAAGATGAACAAAGATCACAAACTCACCTTGAAGGGAACCAGCGAATTGGGGCGCACCATTAGAAGAAGCTCCGTGGTCAGGAGGCAGGTACTGGTTGGAGGTGGCACCAGCGAAGTTACCGCCAGCGTTGTGACCGTGCAGACCAGCTCCAGCAGCGCCGAAGGCACCAGAGTTAGCTCCAAAGGATCCGTGGGAGCTGGGAGAACCGAAGCCTCCGTTGGAACCGTGGGGAGGAAGGTATGAGCTTTCCAGGTGTTCCAGACGACCTGCGGCGGCCACGGCGACAAGAGCGGCGATCACGAACTGTGGATACCAAAACGGCATCATTTAACTTGCTAAGTTTTAACGTGTGTTTCAGAAAAACAAGGCAAAGCAGAGGAGATGTGGTTTATAGGTAATGTGTATGGATCACAACTTTCGTAAACCAAAAATTTCCTTCTTAAGCTATTTTTCAAATTATTTTAAACACTGATTGACTAGTTCACCAAAATTCGAAATAGAAATCGGAATCAATCGTTGCCAAATATTTGCACTAAAGAAATATTAATTACCAGTTTCATTTTGTATAGGTAGTAGTAATTGTCGGAACACTCAAAACCTAATGTGGATGAAGCTCAAGTTGAACTGTGATGCTGCGAGTCGACTGACCTATTATATACCATCTGCTGTCGATCCTGAACACACGCGTTTGACGTCATTTTATAGTTTAGATCATAAAATAAAGTTATGGTGGGCCAGGTAATTAGTTCGAGACGCTATATGCTACCGAACGTGATTGACCTCGTGTGTCAAATTGCTCTGTAATTTTCAAGGACTTTTGTGAAGTTTATGGACAAAGGACCAAAACGACGTGGTCTTTTCGTACCATATTACTAGATTTTGCAAGTTTTCATAAAATTAATCTCGTTTTATATTACTTTAATTAAATGTAGACAAATTTTCCTTCTACAAATTTATGGCTAAATTAAAAACTGGTTTAATACTTATAAGAATGTAAATGACCTCTACAAACTATCACGTTACTCAAGACCTACAAATCTCGATACTAAAAGTGAAGTTTTCGGGAAAGTACGAAAAGTCAAAGATATTTGTGCCTGGTTGATGGCAATAGGTTCGTCCTATTACATGGTACGTAAACATAACTGGTGAAATGTGATTCCACACCTTTTTTTTTTTTTTTGGGTGGGAATCATCAAATAACTTTTCCCGCTGTGGGCGGAGGGGGAGGGCGTGTCAGACTTTTACTGACTAAAACCCACCCGTGTTCCCTCAGTTGCCTGTGTGCCAGGGGCGGCGGTATCTCTTTCGAACAACCCGCACCCCTGGCAGGCATCGGCCCTTGCGGGCCCCATCAGTTGCTGATGGGGCCCGCACATCTCTTTGAGGCGCGCGTGGAACACAACGCGCCGTCGACCTGGGTTTGGTCCTTACCGGACAGCGAGCTACCCATTACTCTGATTCCACAGCTTTAGGTATATGGTATGTGATATTATAAATGCTCAATTCTTTATTGCATCAATCTAGATCATCGTGCCACAGAAGCCTTCAAGTTTAAAAAAAAGATATAATACAGACGAAAGTATTGCAAGTAATAAAATTGATCCGTATCAATAATAAGATCACTCTCTGGGTCGCCATCTTGAATATTAGATTACACTGCGTGTGAAAACATTGTTTGAGTGGCATATTTCACAAGTCAGTGACAGCGGTTTTACAATGGTTTTATTCCTGTACTTACTTTCCATTTTCAAAGTTCTCAAAAGTTAAAAACCTTAACGGAACAGGACATGAGAGTTCCATGTCGGCGGAAGCTGGATACAGTCACCCTAAATAATTCAATTATATGATGTATGTACTGTGGAGGCTCAGACGAGCCTCCAGGTAGCGGGTGTGTAAGGGGTGGGTCTCCACGTTTATTTCAAGAGTTCTGAAGACATTCAGATGCTCACAAAGACGCGCCTGTTAATAGAATTAAAGCTCTCGGGACACCACCTACTTAAAATTATTTGACGTTCTTATTTTAGAATATCCTAACTGCTCGAACATAGACATAGCCTAAACATCGGCTGCCAGTATTTGCGTGAGGTTTTACAGTAAGTAAATATCCTCTACAGTACTTACCTAATAGTATGTGTCAGTTTACTGTCGGTGAGTATTGTACAAAAATGTAGTAGTATTGGATCGTGGAAGTGTCGTATTTGTTTTTGTGTTCTGATTCTTTTTCGAAAGATATCTTTCCTAATTTGTACATATTAACGAAGGTCTATCATGCATCATTTGTTTTGTTTTTATTGCAGTCGAATTATTCAATATCACACTGCAATATTCAAAGGTTTATTGGTTTAGGTACTTTTATTACTTTTAGAATACTTAACTATCTACAATGGGCACTAAATTAAATTCCTAACTATCTATATCACACTATTTATTACATAATTATCTTACTACGTTACTATTTTTTATTTTTTTATTTGATATAAATTTATTTAATTTATTTAAGTATGCATACACACGTTGTAGTATTGGTATAAAACTGACTTACATCCGTCACCTCACACGTCACTAGTTGTCTGGCATTTATGCTGAACTGGGTCTTTTAGCGCAGCTGTAAGGCACATTATAATGCTAGTTTCTGACTTCTCACCTTACACATTTAACTGATTTTTATTTTACTCTTTCCTGCTATTTAATTTATATTGTGTGCTTTAAAGTCTCTGCTAAATGAATGTATTTTCTTACTTTTCTTTCTAATGAAATTAAGTTATATTCGAAAACATCCATCGGTTTCTTACTAAACTTCAACTATTTTTATTTTATTTTATTTATTAAGGGATAATAAACAACTACAACATATAAGTAAGACATTAAGGTTGACAAACCTTCAGTAATAATGTTACATTATCCGCAGATAAGACATTTTTAAAGATCAGTGGTTGCCACTAGACGAGCATTACCAAAGTTCACAATTATCTTGAAATAAATAAAAAAGTAACTATGAAACTAGCTACAGCTACAAAACAAATTAGATCAAAAACAATTTCATAATAATATGGTTACAATTAGGATAAAAGATTCATAAACTTAGATTTAAATTTTATTTTTATATCAATATCATTGATATTAGAATCATAAGATTCCAACATTCTATGAATAGGGCAGCTTAGCCCAGAGTTCGAACGACAAGAATTTAGCTCGAACAGAGTACGTGCACGAACATGACGCACGTAAACTGTTCGAGGGATAGAATAACACAGCTTGCTCGTTGAATCAATGGCATCAAAGTGATTGTGAACAATATCATGAAGCACATTGGCCTTCAGGTATTTGCGCCAGTTCTCCAAGCTGATAAGCTTGTACTTATCAAGAATTCGGGAGTATGACAGATAAGTCTTAGTCCCATAACATCTGTAGTACATAGAACGGAGGTATTTGCGCTGGACTTTTTCTATTCCAACTACGTATTTTTGGTAGAAGGGGTTCCAAATAGGGACCGCATATTCTAATTGAGACCGAATGAGCGTCTAGGCTCAACCTATCTCTATCTAAGTAAGCTTAAATTCTGTTGAAGATCTCATTACAAATCGATACATTTTAAAAGCACTATTGACTATGGCTTCGATATGCTGATTCAAGGACAGTTTTCCGTCAAAGAGAACACCTAGATCCTTCACTATAGACATATTATTTAAGGGGATACAGTTAAGGTTGTAATTGAGATTTAAAATGAAATTATTCTTGTAAAGTGTATTTAATTACGCTTGGGGATACTAAGATGCAGCTTATTGGAAATACACTAGGCAGTTAGTCTGTCAAGGTCCTCCTGAAATGACTGGCAGTTGTACATAGTTCGTATCGCTTGAAACGCCTTCAAGTCATCAGCGTACATCAAGAATCTGAACTTTTTAAAGTATTTCTTAATATCATTGATATAAATAATAAAACCAGTCCCAGAATAGAGCCCTTTGGAACTCCGGAAGCAATTTTAACAGAGGAAGACTAATTACCATTAACCCTTTGTGACCGGTTTTTGAGGTACGTCACAAACCAACGCAATAAATTTCCGCGTAATCCAATGTAAGCAATTCTGCCCAGGAGAATTTCATGATCGACCCTGTCGAAAGCTTTTTTGAAGTCAGTGTACACCGCATCTATTTGCAATCGCCCGTAAAGTATTGATACTTTCAAAAAGGTAGTTGACAGAAACCATGCCTGCTGCATGTTGCATGCATGGTGTATGCTTGTTTGTATGCTGCATGCTTGCTGCACGCATGGTGTATGCTTTTTGCCTGTTTGCATACTTCTTACAGGGAAATAAAAGCCACATAAATGTTCACAATCAACCGTTTTATTGAGTGACAAAGTGATAATACATGCAGGAAGATAATTAATTTATAAATTAAACAAATTACATAGACATGACATTATATTAAACTAATCTTAACTTAGCTCCTGTTGCCTTCATAAACCCAGTTTCAGTGTAATCAGACTGATTATTTAACATAATTTCTATGCAACACTTTTTATCCAAAACTTTTTTCTTTTTGCTGGTACTGGGGCGCCTGTACCTAGTTTATCAATTTCTCTGATTGAGTATTTTATTTCTTTGATTAGTTAATTTGATATATTACAGAAACCCACATGATTTGCGCTCACTATGCCATTTATCATGAGTGATGTCACGATTCAGCATAATTTCGTGTTCTAGGGATATCCTGGTCGATTAAATCTTTTGTACTCCAATAGCTAGGCTGATATTTTAGTGGCGAAGTATTTGTTCCCAAGATGTAATTATCGCTAAACCATCATAGTTTTGCGCCATTCATCACAATATTTTGGTTTATCACTAGGCAATAAGTTAAAAAGAGGGAAATACACATTAAACTTCCATAGCAAATTTAGCATCATTACCGTATAGTTTTTGGAAGCCACTTTTCTGTGTTTTTCGGTATCTGATTTGCGCTAAATGGAAATTGCAAACATTATCGTAATAATTTTTAAAGTTATTTGGGGTGCCTGTTCAAAGTTCATTATTATCTACCGGGCTGATAGGACTATATGAGCGGATGCACAATATTCCAACAACATACTTAATTTGCTCACAGAAAAATATATATTTTAGTGGGCTACCCGGAACCGAACTATTTAGATTAGGTTAATTATTATGTTAAATACTCGCAATAATAGATTAGGTTAGGTTAGGTTACAACTGCAACCCCCTGCCAAAACCGAATTCTACCTATTTTACGGATATATGTATGCCAAAAGATGGTTCTAACCGTAAACTTTATGAGACATAATAGTTCATCCTTTTAATGACTATCGATATGTAATGTATGCCAAAAGACGATTCTGACTGTGATTTTTTTGCGATATGACGCTTCTACTTTTTGAATATTATTGATACGAAGTATATGCCTAAAGATGATTCTGACTTACAAAATTATGAATTTTGAATTTATGCTATATATGTGTGTGTGCCAAACGATTTTCTGCGAAATGATTATGCTATTCGCTGTTATACAAAATAATATTATGACATAAAAATGTCTGCTATAAAGGGTAGACCCGTGCCCTTTGAATTAGAATCTTTGAAATTTACATGGATAGTACTACTACCTCATACAAGCCTTTTATAAGCAATTCTGCTCATTATCAAGAATCAGTTTGATGATGTGATTGCGTTATTCGTAATTCATGCTTTTTCATGATAATCAACAAAATATATATTATGTCACTGAATGTGACTTAATGCTTTTTAAAGTAATAATATTAAAGGTATTTTTTTTGTTTTATACGGCAATTTATTAAACAATACAATATTGACTAAAACAACTACATTTTGTACTGAATACACCTAGTAATGGTATCCGGTTTGTTCATCGAAGGCTTGCTGAGGAGGTTGCTGGTAGGAGCCGGTGTTGGGAGCCAGGTACTGACGGCTGGTGGCCGCGGACTGCTGGGGGTACTGCTGGTAGCTGGGGGCGCCGAACGAACTGCCAGCCTGAGGAGATCCGAACTGGGAGCTGGGGGCACCGTACTGCTGGGCAGGGGCAGCCTGGTGACCACTGTGCTGCTGGCTGCGGTAGTTCTGCTGGGCGCCGAATCCTGAAGCAATGAAAAGTTTTGCTCATAATATGTCACAGGAGCGTATGCGTGTTAGTAACAAGAGCAGGTTTTCCTTTGCATTTGAGAGGTACCAAAATAAATCGCCTCACTAATCGTTGCACATGAACAGTGAACTAATTATTTCTTTAGATCGAGTAACATTTAATTCAAATATATTGCAGGTAATACAATCTGATAGCCATTTATGACAGACTAGCAGTGCTCCACAGTTTCACCCGCGTAGTACCCGTTCATAAAATATAGCCTATACTACTCAGTGATAATGTAGCTTTCTAACGGTAAAAGAATTTTTGAAATCGGTCCAGTAGTTTTTAAGTTTATTCGTTACATACAAAAATACAAATCTTTCCTCTTTATAATATTAGTCTAGAAGTGTAGATTATCGAATTACCACTGCAAGTTGTAATGAAAGAACCCATCACGTTGGTTATAAATCACTGAGTAAACTTTATAAGTTGTCTTACCTTGATGGGAACCACCGTTGGCAGAAGGTCCGTGGTTAGGAGGCAGGTACTGGTTGGAGGTGGCACCAGCGAAGTTACCGCCAGCGTTGTGACCATGATGCAGACCAGCTCCAGCAGCGCCGAAGGCACCAGAGTTAGCTCCAAAGGATCCGTGAGAGCTGGGAGAACCGAAGCCTCCGTTGGAACCGTGGGGAGGAAGGTATGAGCGTTCCAGGTGTTCCAGACGACCTGCGGCGGCCACGGCGACGAGGGCGGCGATCACGAACTGTGGACACAAATTACGCTAGTCTTGAATTAAGAGCTGAATACCACCAAATACTACCAAGAGTGCATGTCGTAACCAGTAATCTTTTTCTTCGTCAATTTTTAAAACACTGCTAAAATAAAACGTTATTTTAAAGTGTAATATAAACCACTGATTACAAAAATAGCACAAAATAAATATTAATTACCAGTTTCATTTTGTATGGTAGTTGTCGGAACACTCAAAACCTAATGTGGATGAAGCTCAAGTTGAACTGTGATGCTGCGAGTCGACTGACCTATTATATACCATCTGCTGTCGATCCTGAACACACGCGTCTGACGTCATTTTATAACTTAGATAATAAACTAAAGTTATGATAGGCCAAGTAATTAGTTCGACTGTTTTTGAGCTACCGAACGTGATTGACCTCGTCTGTCAAATTTCTCTGTAATTTTCAAGGATTTCTGTGAAGATTATGGACAGAACCAGAACATGACCTGGTCTTTTGGTACTAAGTTATTAGATTTTTTTATTTGTACATACGTATGTTAAAAAACATTTTCCTAAAAAAACAACCGACTTCCAAAAAAACACTACAAAGTGAAAAATAACTTTAATTTCGGAAGGCGGTGACTTTGGATATTTTTTAAAATTTTTTGTCACCGCCTTCCGAAATTAAAGTTATTTTTCACTTTGTAGTGTTTTTTCGGAAGTCGGTTGTTTTTCTTGGAAAAAGTTTTTATTTTTCACTTTTTAGTTATAGTACCTACCCCACTAATTCGAAATTTCATCATCCTTGGGGTCAAAACAATGGATATTTATGCGATAGCAGCAATCGCGGTTTATTTACTGTTATTTTTTTAGAGTTCCGTTGTCTGTCTCCTATACGCATAATCAGATCTATATGAAATTGAAATGGGACCACACGGAAAGCACGATATTTCAAATAAAAAAAGAATCATTAAAATCAGTTCACCCAGTCGAAAGTTATGAGGTAACAAACATTAAAAAAAAACATACAGTCGAATTGAGAACCTCCTCCTTTTTTTGAAGTCGGTTAAAAAGCAAAACGTTCCTGGTACGACGTCTTGGCCGAATTAAAAAAGACCTAAATACGTGTGAGGTGTCTTAAATGACTTTTACAAAGTATCCCAATACTGTGAACCTGTAAGGTACTAACTACTACTGAAAGTGACGTATACGGGATAGCCAAAGCAGAAGATCTCTTTTTACCCGACTTCAAAAAGGAGGAGGTTCACAATTCGTCTGTATGTATTTTTTTGTAAAGGTATGTTCCGAGATATTTCCGACAATTGTGGATCGATTTCAAAAAATCTTTTTAAATGAATGGGTATGCCTCGTGGAATGATTATTATAAAATTTATATGGGACATATGGTCCCAAATTTTGTTAATTTTGCTTGAGTAGTTTTAGCGTTAGCTTTGATTTTACATTCTTAACCCACTTTGTGTATCTTGATGACATTCTACCACTTTCGTGTCACTGTGGTTTACCTATCAAGAAGTGGTATACAAATTTATGTAAGGAAAGTAACTAAAACGGAAGTCGGCGACAAATAACTTAAATACAGATCCAAAGATACCCTAAATTAGAGTTATTTTTCACTTCGTACTGTTTTTTTCGGAAATCGGTTGTTTCTTGGTTTTTGGTAAATGCTTTTACTTGATATTTGTGCCCGGTTGACGGCAAGTGTCAACCCATTATAAGACACTAAAACATGACTGGCAACATTTAGCTACAGCCTGAGGGCCTCATGCCTACTAGTAACAGCTGCACCAGTCGATCTTCAAGGTTAAGCAATGCTTGTCAAGGTCGATCCACGGATGAATGAACATCCATTACATACAGAGACCACTTCGTGCCTCAGGAAGCACGTTTAGCAGTTAGTCCCGGCTGCTGTTGTTCGGAGATCCCTAACAGTCGTTACAGGTAGTCAGAAGCCCGAAAGTCTGACAACCAGTCTTACCAAAGAGTGTTACCCCGTAACTGGGCTGTGGAGGTCAGATAGGCAGTTGCTCCATGTTACATACTGATATCCAGTTACATCCGAATAGACTGGGAGCCGACCCCAACATAATGTGGAAGAAGATAGGCAGATTGATTTAGCCACTGACTAACCCTTCGAGAAAAGCAGGCGTGATGTTATTTGTGACTACTATAAATAAAGAGGTAAAGTTTGTGAGTTTGTGAGGTTGTAGGCGGTAATCTCTGGATCTACTGAACCGACTTTGAAAATTCTGTTACCTATAGATAGCCACGTTATTTGTCAGTGTCATAGGTTATATATTAACCGGAAAAATTAAAAGACTTTTTCGTGGTCTTCGGATTTGTAAAGTAAGTCGGAGAAGAAACGGTCGAACGAAAAAAAACTTAGGGGTCCCACCCGTGCGATGCTGGGATGGGTAGTTAATATGTGATATAATTACTATTCAATTGTTCATTCTATTAATTCAGTTCGTTGTACACAGAAGGTGAGCAGAGGTAGCTCTGTGGTAACAGTCGCAACTTTCGAGTTGTAGGTCATAAATCCGAAACCAGCCAGGCGTTATACTTTGTGTAAATTATTTTGTCACCACTGGTCTTTTGAGACAAGTGGCATGTCTTAGAACCAAATTCAAAGACATGTGACATCTACCAACCCACACTGGGCTGGCGTTGTGGATGACGGCCCACTCCTTCTCACTGACAGGAGGTCCCAGCATCGGGGACATTAAAGGCTGATAATGCACAGAAGCAAAAACATTAAAAGCAATTTATTACATTGATTTTATTTCAGGCGAAAGTATTTAAAATAATTGATCCGTATCGGTACTCAGATCACTGTCTGGGTCGCGATCTTGAATATTAGATTACATTGCTTGTGAAGACATCGTGTAAGTGGCATATTTCATAACTGAGTAACGGCGGCTTTTTTATCGTATTCTCTTACATTATTCGCATATACGGATAACTACTTTAATTTTCTTTTTTTTTTCGTTTAGTGTTACTGTCCCTCTGCTAGGCAAATACCTCCTTCCCCCAAGTCCTTCCAGGAACTCTTTTCGCGCGTCTCCATGAACCAGTCCTCGCGGTAAACGTACAGGGCATCTCATCACCGCTTTCTGGGCCAATCGCGGCGGTGCCGTCCGTTTTCAGGCACCCATCCTGTGAAGACTTTTACCCAGCGATCATCCTGCATGCGGCTGATGTGACAGCCTAGTAGCCTTCTTGCTTACGTCTATTATACCCGTAATTATCGTAAGTATTGAAAATTTGTAAAAATATTGATGTCATAATAGGACTTCACAGTTGTACCTCTACCCTTGAGGTAGTTGTTAAGTTACTTTGTAAATGTGCCCCCTTTTATAAACAAACGATTATTATTTCCTTTATTTCAATATATGCATAATAATACATTGTATTTTTAAATATTAGAATATAAAATATCTAAAAACATTTAAAAATATAAAAATTGTAGCCCTCCGTCCAAGCTAAAGCGGTCAGGGCTCCAGAGAGTGGTACCTCTTAACAATACGAGCCGGGTCCAGGAGTATCGCTTTCTGGATCTAGCCCTTGATCTAGCTGCCCACCGAGAACCTCCTTAGTTGTTGGTCGAGGCTCTTTGCTATCAAACCATTGGCTGTTATGGCTATGGGTACAATGATCCCTGAGTCCACATCAACACGTCACTTCTGACTCCACAAGGCTGTATTTCAGAGCAAGTTGCTGGTGGATAATCCTGGCTACAAGCCTGTGCCTATTCAATTACTCTTCGTTAGCTAGACAAGAACAGCAGGAAATTATGTGTCTGATTGATTCTCCCGGACGGTGGCATGCCCAACAGATGCCAACCATGCCATTTTTCATAATAAATCTCCGGTAATTATTCGTCATCATAACCTCGTCCATAATTGCGTAGACAAAACCTTCGGTTTCCCCAAAGAGGTCACCAAAACGCAGCCAGGTTACGGACGCTAGAAGGTTAACATCGGGTACATGTAAGACCCGGAACAAGCGTATGTGAAGCTCCTTACTCTACCATACCTCCAAGCGATCATTAGTGTCCAGCTCTACAGGCTTGTGCCAGTTCTCTTTAGCCAAGGAGAGCGGGGTGAGGCCCTTATCCACCGCAAACACATCTCGATGCATCCCCACATCGGTTTCTAGGAAATAATCCCTGAGACTGCATATCTAGCGATTGTGGAGAGTCTTAGCATTTAAAAAGCCTCAACCTCCCCATTTTCACGAGATAAACAGTCTCATTACCGATGACCGTGGGTGATGCAATAATGTCATCCAAATCCAAAAAAAAATGTTTGATAGAACCCCCTTTAAGAATTAAAGTAGATAAGTCATCATCATTCTCCTGGCCTTATCCCAATTTATTTGTGGTCGGTGAAACATGTCTTTTTCTCCCACTCTTCTCTATTAGTCGTCATCTCCGTAGTCACACCCTTTCAAACCATATCATCATTCACAGTCCATCCATCGTTTCTTTGGTCTCCCCATATTCTTATTAGCCATCGAAATTCATACCCAAAACTTTCTTCACGACATTTTCTCATTCCTTCGTATCATATGACCACACCTTGACAACCGATTTTCACACAAATTTTCAGCTATCAACTTTCAGGTATCATCTTATGTACTCATTTCTTATTTTTAACCGACTTCAAAAAGGAGGAGGTTCTCAATTCGTCGGAACCTTTTTTTTATGTATGTTCCCCGATTACTCGAAGATGGCTGGACCGATTTAGATTTTTTTTTGTTTGTTTACTTCCCAGGTGGTCCCATGATCATCAAGTCAGGATCTGATGATGGGATCCTGGAGAAATAGAGAGAACTATTCAAATTTTATAGGCACACTTGAAGCGATTTGGATAGTTTTTGGAAGAGTACTTTCTCGGAGTGGTCCCATTTCAATTTGGTGAAGATCTGATGAAGAACTTCAGAGATAGGCAACGGAACTCCTCAATAAATGATAGCAAATGGACTGGAATTGCTGAAATCTCATGTCTGTCTATTGTTTACACCAGTTCATAACATAACATCACACCGGGATGCTGTGAACGGGTAAGTACATGTGAACTACTAAAAAGTGAAAAATAAAAATTTAAAAAAAAAACAACCGACTTCCAAAAAAAACACTAAATAGTGAAAAATAACTTGAACTTGGAAGGCGGTGACAAAAAATTTAAATACAAATCCAAAGTCATTGTCATCCATTCGTGTAACACCACACACCCCTCTTAACGTTCTCATCTCAGCTGCATGCAATTGCCTTTCATTCATCCCTTTTGTAGTCCAACATTTTGACCCATACAAGACAGCAGGTCTAAGGTTATATATCTTCCCATTAAGTTTAAGGGGAATGTGGGAGTCGCTGATTGTCCCCGTGACCTGGCGCTATTTCATCCATCCAGTGTTAATTCTGTCCTTAACCGTCCGATCTACTTCGCCATCGCTTTGCACGAGTAAACCGAGATAGAGAAAGTCGGAGCAGACTGGGAGAAGCGCGCCATCAAGCACTATGGTTGTAGAAATGGAGAGACCACCTAATTAAAGTAGGTAAGTATTAGAGAAAAACATTTTCACTGTTTTATTTTGATTAATGTTCTGTGCCTCGTAATGTTTATTACTTTGCCTATGTATGTATAGAATCAAGTCTATCCGACTAAACAGACAACTGTGCTGCTGGGGAGTTTGTTGCGCCATTTCTTCTTCCCAGCTAAAGCATTAGGAAATGGTGGGCATTTTTGGGGACTGTCTTATGTATTTTGACGTTCGAAAAGTGTTGATTTTCAGCCTAATTTGAATAAATGACTTTTGATTTGATTTGTTCTGCGAAGTGGCCGATTTCTCAGAAGCTTTCACTGGCTGATAGCTAATACAAGGAACCTATAACATAGGTTAGGCGTTTTGTCGTGGGAGGACGTTCCTTTGAGATGATCTGACAGCGGATACCGCTAAGTCAGTATAACGTTCTACTGGTATAAAAAGTACCCTGTGTGTTAATGTAGGTTCTAGGAACTATCTGTGAGCCAAATTTCGTGATTGAGTAAAAACATCCATCATATAAATTTTCTAATTAATACTTTTAGTAGGATGTAGGATAGGATGATTACCCGCACGCAGGACACTTTCTTTGGGTGACCTTAATGTGGAGGGTAAAAACACAAATTCAAATTATAGTTTTGTACAACAATTTATTACATTATACAATTGACTAAAACAACTCCATGTTTTAGTGAACAGATTTAGTAGTGGTATCCGGTTTGTTCATCGAAGGCTTGCTGAGGAGGTTGCTGGTAGGAGCCGGTGTTGGGAGCCAGGTACTGACGGCTGGTGGCCGCGGACTGCTGGGGGTACTGCTGGTAGGTGGGGGCACCGAACGAGCTGCCAGCCTGAGGAGATCCGAACTGGGAGCTGGGGGCACCGTACTGCTGGGCAGGGGCAGCCTGGTGACCGCTGTACTGCTGGCTGCGGAAGTTTTGCTGGCCACCGAATCCTGAAGCAATGGAATGTTTTTGGTAATATGCATCACAGGAGCATCTGCGTATTTGTCACAGGAGCTAGGGGTTTTACTTCTGCATTTGAGAGGAAGATCATCTACGCATCGCGAAGAGCTGCTGTGTTGCAGATGAGCATTAACTATTTCTGTGTTGAACCGAACAAGTAAATACTCCCCCACAGATACTTCTATGAAACTTCATGAAAATTTATACATTAGAGTCGCGTCGTTGAGTTTATTTTAATCATTTTTATTACAGATCAGTCTTATACCACGATAAGACACTTAATTGACTTCAATTCAAATAACATTTTATTTGATCTGAAGCTAAGTAAGTTTCTTATATTTTAAAATATAGAGATCATCAAACTGACACCGTAAACGCAAATAAATAAAGTTCTAATTCACTTTGTAAATTGTAGAACACAGTGACACATACACACAGACTAAAGTAAATTTTCTCACCTTGAAGGGATCCAGCGAACTGGGGCGCACCGTTAGACGCGGAAGATCCGTGGTCAGGAGGCAGGTACTGGTTGGAGGTGGCACCAGCGAAGTTACCGCCAGCGTTGTGACCGTGCAGACCAGCTCCAGCAGCGCCGAAGGCACCAGAGTTAGCTCCAAAGGATCCGTGGGAGCTGGGAGAATTGAAGCCTCCGTTGGAACCGTGGGGAGGAAGGTATGAGCTTTCCAGGTGTTCCAAACGACCTGCGGCAGCCACGGCGACGAGAGCGGCGAAGACAAACTATAGAAACAATATATAGTCGTAAAAACACGTTTCCTTTGAAATAATTAAAGGATGAAGAGAGCTAACATCTAAAAAATCTTTACACTTTCGAAATAAAATTGAATATCTCAAGTACAACACAAGAAACTGATCTTGAAAGACTTCGCGCCAAATGAGAACAATTAATTACCAGTTTCATTTTGTATAGTAGTTGTCGGAACACTCAAAACCTAATGTGGATGAAGCTCAAGTTGGACTGTGATGCTGCGAGTCGACTGACCTATTATATACCATCTGCTGTCGATCCTGCACACACGCGTCTGACGTCATTTTATAGCTAAGGTAATAATAAACTAGAGCTATCATACCTCATGTAATTAGTTTGAGGCTTTTTGAGCTACCGGACGTGTTTGACCTCGTGTGTCAAATTTCTCTGTAATTTACAAGGATTTCATTAACTTTATATTTACAGGCGGTAGTCGTGACCCTTAATTAGGTGGAGTGCCTATACATACAGTGGCATTAGCCGTTTTAGTGATTTAAGAACCTCGAATAAACAGAGACGGTATTAAAAACATGCGTAAGCTCTACTTGCTTCAAATTGATTTTTTTTTTTTGTTAATTTGATCTTGTCAATGGAGAAATAATTTTAAGAGCTGGAAATTGGGTTGGTGCAATTTCTAAAATATTAGATTAAATATCAAGAAATATTTTACTTGCTTTCAATTGACTCACGGGTGCAATTTTGCGTAATTTGAATAGAAAAAGGAGTGTAAAGAATTTTTGAAATGCCTTCAATATTTGTGGTCATCCCACCCAAATACGTACATACACAACTGCCAGGGGTGCAGGTTGTTCGAAAGAGATACCGCGGCCCCTGGCACACAGGCAACTGATCCCGGGAACACGGGTGGGTTTTAGTCAGTAAAAGTGTGACACGCCCTCCCGCTCCACCCAGAGCGGGAGAAGTTATTTAATGGTTTCCCACCCAAAAAAAAAATACATCACAAGAGATCAATGAATATGGTGTAACGAGTTAGATGATTTTAATAACGAATTAGATTAATTGAATCGGTTAAATTGCTAACATGCAACGGTAACGTAATTGAATAACTTACACTGGGTGACTGACGTGTGATTTAAAGAAATCCTACCAACGATATTCATTGATAACTTTTGAAATATAAAAATAGTCAGCACGAAGGGAGTTCACAGTGATCTGTGGGGTGAATGCGTGACACTAACAGTAGGACTGGCTTCCATTGCGTCGTTTACGTTATTGGGCAGATAAATTATTCGAACATATGAAGCAATGGTTTAGCAATATCCTTCAAAATTATTCAGGATTTGGTTAGGGTATAGGTTTATTATGATTAAATTCATTTGAAACTTTCGTTTGTAAAATAAATAAATAATACATTAAAAAAACTAAAAATACGCTTTAAAAACCAAACTAAAAAAGCAGAAAATAATTACAAAAAAGCGTGGGGTGCTTTTTGAGGTATTTTTATAATCAATTAATATCAAGCAAACTATTTGAAACTAAACTTTGAAACTATTTTCTGCCTTTTTAGTTTGGTTTTTAAAACGTGTTTTTAATCTATTATTTATTTACTATTTTTTAATTCTGCTAACTACAAAAGTGTTTTTTTTTATTGAATTGTCATCGTTCCTCGATAAGTCTACAAAGTTTAAATGAAATCTGACCGTTTGAAGTGTGTCAAAATCAAGTCCAAAGGAGTCGGTTACAAACGTGTTAAAAAAATAGCTTTTGTTAATTTTTCGTTCGACTGCTAATACGTATGTGCTACCCAAGTAATATTGAATGTGTGAATATCAATCACAATAAATACTATCCAAATAATATTCAATTCAAATCTTTATTGCATGTCTCATCTGTGTACATGATCTTAAATATTATTTACAAAGTTCACATGGGGTCCATGTGAACTTTGTAAATAATATGTCGGGCACAACAATTGAGTAAATTATAAGTAGTAGCATACAAGAGTATAGAACGTCATAATTTACAAAACGAGATAGGTATTTGGTATATCATTAAAAAACGAATCAGTTAAAAATAATTAAAAAATAAATATTAATTAATAATTTAATTTTTTTTTTAATTATAAATTTTAGGGTACCATTAAAATTCAATGATGTAATTTGAAGTAAATACATAACATAACAATAATACGGTATGTATATTTGTAAAATACAAATCTATTGAAAGAAAGAAATTACATAAGAAGGAATGCATATTATAATTATGTCACACATTAAATAGTGTAGAAAATGAAAAATAAAATAAAGAATAAGTCAAATAACAAAACGTACGAAAAAATCAAAAAAAAAAAATTAAATTAATGTCTAAATATGAATAAAATAATGGTGAAAGTCATCCCATTTTGATGTCATAATTAAAAAAATCGTTCAGTGTATAATAGCATTTATCGACTAGTAGTTTTCTGAGCCAGTTAATAATTATTTTATCATTTTGTTCCATTTTTAGTTCGTTACATATTTTATTATTAGCACATTACCTACGTTATATTTGTATGTAATTAAGTATAATCTTTTATTGGTGGACCCATTTCTCTTCCTTGTGGAACTCCAGGCTATAATATTGATTTAGCACCTTTTCCTTTACTTTTATTTTACTTAGAACTTAAGCAATAGTGATTTTCAAAATGGAAGCTTGATAAGTCTCGTTATTATAATTAAATAGCTACTATTTATTAAAAAATTCCCATGCCTGACTTAGTCAAATGCCTGTGTCAAGTTGGGAAAGCAGTGCATTGAAAATTCAACTGCGCACTATTATTACGGCATTCATTTGGGCGATCCTAGTGTTAGTGAAAACGTGTAGATGATTATTTTCAAGCGGATCTTTTTCATTGGGTTCAAATTCAAAGCATTTATTTACAGGCACTTTTGAACCGTCTAAAAGTCGATCAGTGAGTCGGAAAGTTGAAGCTAGTTGCCCATTCCAAAACGTAGATCTCTCTTCATTATTATCATTGTAGCTTCTGAAAGACGTCCACTGCAAGATAAATACCTACCTACTGTCCGATCCGGTGTTGGGTTGGTGAAACGATTCCCTATGATAAGCAGAGGTGGTAAGTTAACACCTAAAAAATATGAGGGTTGAGCCCGTTATTTATTCACAATCTTACAACAGGGCGTTATATATCATAACTAGTTTTTGCCAGCGGCTTCGCCCGCGTGTAGTTTGGAAATTATGCCACGGGAACGTACTACCAGGTTAAAAACTATCTTATATATTAATCCAGGTTATAAACTATCTGTGTGCTAAATTTCATCCAAATCCGTTCAGCCGTTTTTGCGTGATTGAGTAATAAATATCCAAACATCTTCACAAACTTTCACATTTATAAAATTAGTAGGATATATATACATATATTAGTACGACTAGTTGGAAGTAGGATAGCATTATTTCTATGTAATTATTGTTTGTAATTGGTTTATTTGAAATAATACCGTCAAGATAATAGAATAATTTCTATGTAGGAACTTACATATATAACTTTTGCTGGTGGCTTTGGTATCTTAAAAGAGCCATCGCTAATCGATTCTCATTCACCACAGTAATTATTATTTAGAGACGGTTCGTATCAAACAAAAATAATTCGTTTTTGTTCTAAGTTTTTTTTACAAATAAACACCTGGCTTTTAATCGCTCGCCATCTTTTCTCGAGTTTTTTGTTTAAATTTGTATACTTTATCAGTTTTGGCATTCTGTTTCATCGTCGAATGGATGTAGTTTATTTTTTTCCCCTGTCGTGGATTTGGTTAATGGTGCAATGAGACCGTTTATCTTCAAATACTTAATAGTAATGATTGCAAAATTATTATTATATTCATTTGTTTTTATCAAATCTAGTAAACTATTTTGAAACTATCAGATTATGTGTGGACTTTAGGGGTAAAAAAAGCTTTGGCCCTGAGTTTGTTTCACTATTTTTTCTCAGGGATAGTCAAATAGAAAATAAACAAGCCATCTAGTTTTTTTTTAAATACGACATGTCAATATAAGTGTGAGTCCGATATCCTATTTACAGAATTCAAAAATCAATAGTATTACGTAATGTTAGAGGGGGGAACATTTGTACTGCGCGACAACCCGCAATGCGACCGCTTTCCCGAACCACAGAAAATTTAATAATCATGGGTAGCTCGTGAGCGAGTGATAGAAAAGGGATAGCTCTTTTCGATTGATGTCGCTTTCGCTCACTTACTCGCTCGCTAAGTAGCTCAGTTAGTTTACTCAGACTCACTAGCTCAGTACTTTAGTGACCGAATTCACCGGGTGAACAGATCATTCGGGTCCTTTCGGAATTCTTCAGATCGCATCATTCATTCGTCCAACAATAGCTCTCCGGCACAATACGTCATTATAAAATTATCATATGACATAAATCACTGTAAATCTAAGTTTATGGTTATTGACTTTACGTAGAAAATAATTTGGCACATTATAAAAAGGAACCGCAGTGATTAACAAAAAAAAAATGAGCTAACAGTCGGCGTCTGAGTCACTGAGCTATAGAAGAGCTACTGAGTAACGAGACGAGTCAACAAGTAAAGAGTCCAAACTTCCAAAGAGCTATTGACTATTGAGCGAGCCGAGCCGTCTCCTCCAACGCGCCTGCGGCGTGAGTCAAATGAGCTAAGTCGGCGTCTGTCTGTCGGCGTCAAATGAGCTGAGTCACTAAGTTATAGAAGAGCTGTCAGCTAGCGAAGTGATTTAGCTCTTTAGAGTAGAAGAGCTAATCCCTCTTTTTGTTTTCAGTGAGCTATTTCGCCCATGTCTATAATTTAATCTCTAATTAGTAATAAAACAGACGTTTTGTATTCTACCAATTAATTAAACTTAGATCTTTGCCATCTTTGTCCTTATACAAGAAGGTCGTTGGTTATCACATGATTATCATCACGTACTTATGTAGAACAAATAGTGACCTTTACTTGGTAGGAACAAAGACATAACAATTAGAGGTAAGGTAGTCAGTTCCTCTATGACTGAGGTTTTTGGGTGAGGCTCGCTTCCACGTTTGACCTGATCGTCACTTACCTAGAGGTGGGATGAAGGTTTTCAAAATAAGTGTATAAAATCCTCATTATTTAACCTTTCATATCTACGTGCAAAAAAATTATCTTCTTAGAAAAACCTTGAGCCACAATACACGCACAAGATCTTATCTTTTTAACCGACTTCAAAAAGGAGGAGGTTCTCAATTCGTCGGAACCTTTTTTTTATTTTTTATTTATGTGCCCCGATTACTCGAAGATGGCTGGAACGATTTGGATTTTTTTTTTGTTTGAATGGGTATACTTCCCAGGTGGTTCCATGATTATCAAGTCAGGATCTGATGATGGTATTCTGGGGAAATAGAGAGAACTCTTCAAATTTTATAGGCACACTTGAAGCGATTTGGGTAGTTTTTGGAAGAGTACTTTTTTGGAGTGGTCCCATTTCAATTTGGTGAAGATCTGATGAAGAACTTGGGAGATAGGCAACGGAACTCATCAATACATTATAGCAAATGGACTGGAATTGCTGAAATCTCATGTCTGTCTATTGTTTACACCAGTTCATAACATAACATCGCGCCGGTTCGCTGCGAAGGGGTAAGCACATGTGAACCACTAAAAAGTGAAAAATAAAACACACACAAGGCGGTGACAAAACATTAAAATGTATATCCAAAGTCACCGACTTTCGAAATTTAAGTTATTTTCACTTTGTAGTGTTTTTTTGGAAATCGGTTGATTTTTTTTAACAATAATTTTCATTATTTTCTGTATCTTTCTGACCCGTTATTCATTCTAAAAATCAATTAGGAACTGGCTTGTACAATATAAACCACCAAAACACCACGCAGGCCTAATACGCTGGCAGTAGATGACTCTTTCATTCACTTACAGACAATACACAGTCTAAACTCTCGTAGAATCAAAATAAAAAAAAAACAAAATCAAAATATTTTATTTCACATAAACCTGCAAAGGCACTTATGAGACGTCAGAAGCTAGGTGCACGGTTCCAATTTGTCGCTTCCTCTTTTAAAAATAATTGGATTTTATAATGTTTTCAAATTACAGTGATATTAGGTATGGGAGGACAGTGCAGGCCTGTCAATAAGTACCAGGTACTTAGAGGAATGAAAATAAAGAATAGAAACTGTAGGCCTACAACGTTCTCTAATTCACAATATGTAATAGAATCTACATAAGTAAAATCAACCTATTTAAACCAAGTGATATGATTTCCATGAGAATCACTAATAAATACTCGATATTACAAGTGTTAAATAATGTCAAATAATGACGAGAATATGTCAGAAAGTGTAAAAAATAAAATTAACATTGTAATTTGGAAGCAGTTAATAGACGCTCACATAGTTATTGTTAATCATAAAATTTTGTACATGAGTGTCTTATACAACGACTGTGATTGGTGCAGGCCCGATTTTTTTTAATTCCATTCTCTATACCTAGGGGTTAAGTAGAGGATGAAAGTTTGTAAGGAAGTTTATAATTTTTTTCCGATGGGTAATCCTATCGGGCACAAAGTTTACATTGATTAATTTTGTCATAAACTGTAAGAGTACTTGACAAAGGTACATTTAATCCCTACTAATTATGAATGCGAAAGTAACTCTTGTCTGTCTGTCTGTCTGTATGTCTGTTACACTTTCAAGCCTAAGCCGCTGAACCGATTGTCATGAAATTTGGTAGATTTATAGTCTGGGATATGGAAAAGGGCATAGGGTACTTTTTTACGCGATAACCGATAACCACGCGGGCGGAACCACGGGCAAACGCTAGTGTGATATAAAACTAGATTTCTCGAATGCGTTCGGATGATTTCATCTTTTTTATGAATTATAATAAAATCTAAATCGTGGAAGTCATAACAAATTTCTTGAAACTTGTTGATTAATGTACACTTATATTCTAAAGAGGAAAGATTTGTATTTTTGTATGTAACGAATAAACTTAAAAACTACTGGACCGATTTTGAAAATTCTTTCACCGTTAGAAAGCTACATCTTTACCGAGTAACATAGGCTATATTTTATCCCCGTATTCCTACGGGAACTACGCGGGTTAAACCGCGGAGCGCTGCTAGTACCTAATAATTGAAATCGTGATATCCAAGTATTGATACTTATTATTTCTTTCATTTTAAACAGCCCAGGTTTGTAGTTTGAAAATGAGGTATGCTTTATAGATATTGTAATTATGATTGAGGTAGTCTCCAGAAAAATAATGAATGACATCGATCACTTTCATGATCCTCCTAGCCTTTTTCCCAACTTTGTTGGGGGTCAAAATCAAAGTCAAAGCATTTATTAAAAAAAAATAGGCACTTAGAAGGCACTTTTGAACGTCAAAATTTACATTAAAATAGGATTGATTCTAGTCGCCCCTTCCAAAATGTAGTTTCGTATGGAGAAGAATGGGCAAGAAACTCCACCGTTACTCTTTTAAAATGTGCTAAGTAAAATATTTAACATACATTCAATAAATAATTACGTGTGAAAACGATGCACCCAGAATAAAATTACCCTACCAAAATAGGTAAAAAGAATTGAAATTAAGAAATGACAGATAAATTAATTTTATGATAGATACGTGGGACACACAGTTTTGCTAAAATACAATAAAAATGTTCTAAAGATACACATTTTTTTATAAAATCTTTTTAAAGTACTCTCCACTAGCCACAATACAAAATTTCATGCATCTGAACCAGTTTTCGAAACAGTTTTTCCAGTCCGCGGCAGACACCTTGCTTACAGCCTGCTCGAACGCTGAAAGCGCATCTTCCAGCGACAAAAATTGTATCCTGATTGATTTTTAATTTTCGGGAATAAAAAGAAGTCACACGGTGCTAGATCAGGGCTGTAAGGAGGGTGACCCATGAGTTTGACTGGTGTGCTGTCCAGGAAGTCCCTGGTTTTGAGTGCAGTGTGCGAAGACGCGTTGTCGTGGTGGAGCAGTAGCCCGCGGAGCCCTGTGTTTGGTCGCTTATTGCTCACAACAGAGAAAACTTCTGCCAAGCATTTGTTAGTATACCATTCAGCGTGGATGCTTCTTTGGTTCCGTAAAGGAATTGACACCAAGTAGCCAGTCAAATTGTAAAAGCTCGCGATAAAAAAATTCCAACCGCTTCTAGTTCGCTTCACTTTGGTAGGCGTTGATTCGTTTTGAAACACCCAAACCGACGACTGGCGCTTCGTGCCAAGACTCATCACCTGTAATGATGTCGTAAATACGCCGAGACGAACCCGCTTCAAATTTGTTTATCATATCATGACACCATTCCACCCGGGCCTGCCTCTGAGCATCGGTGGGGTTGTGCGGCACCCAGCGTGAAACTATCCTCCTCACGCGAAGATACACGTGTAGAATTACATGAAGGCTTCCCGATCCAACCTGCAGTATGTGCTAAATCTCTTGATACGTAACTCGCCTACTGTCACGTATTAAATTATGCACGTTTTCTTCCGTAACAGCCGTCAAAGGGCGACCACTTTTTTCTTCATCCCCCAAAGTTAGTCGACCGCTCTTGAATTCGTTATACCAATGATACATGGTTGCCTCAGAAAGGCCTTCATCCATGAATGCCATTCGAAGTGTATCGTACGATTCGTCCGGTTTCAGGCGACACTTGAAATCGTAGAAAATCATAGCGCGAAAATGTTCCCAGCGCAGATCCATTTTTTAATGAGACACGAAAATTTAAATTAGCTCGCAAACAATGTGGAGGGAAATTTTTAAATTGGAACGTACCTATTTTTAACCGACTTCAAAAAAAGGAGGAGGTTCTCAATTCGTCTGAATGTTTTTTTTAATTTTTTTTTGTTTGTTACCTCAGAACTTTCGACTGGGTGAACCAATTTTGATGATTATTTTTTGTTTGAAAGCTAGTGCTTCATGTGTGGTCCCATTTCAATGTCATCTAGATCTGATGATGCGTTTCGGAGACAGACAACGGAACTCTTCAAAATATAACAGTAAATCAACCGCGAATGCTGCTATCGCGTAAATATGCATTGTTTTGACCCCAATTATGAAGAAATTTCGAATTAGTTGGATAGGTACTATAACTAAAAAAGTGAAAAATAAAAACTTTTACCAAAAAAAAAACAACGGACTTCCGAAAAAACACTACAAAGTGAAAAATAACTTTAATTTCGGTAGGCGGTGAAAAAACTTAAAATACATATCCAAAGGCACCGCCTTCCGCAATTAAAGTTATTTTTCGGAAGTCGGTTGTTTTTTTTTTGGTATAAGTTTTTCACTTACAAATAATCAAATTTTCAAAATAAATTAGAACTGGCCAGTCTCTCATACAGATAAACATTTTTTCGCAATACTTTCTTAGTGGCCTGGTCCATGGTGCTCATCAGTTCAGCTGATAGACGTCCACTGTTGGACATAGGCCTCACCCAAAAAAAAATGGGGGGTTTGCCATAATCGCCACGTCATGCTGCTCACATATTTACAAACATTGTAAAAGTAAGTAAACGATTTTCCTAGAATATTAACAAGTAATACGTCAGTGTGTGAGTTAAAGTAATCACAGAGTATAAATGTCATAAATATAATGAACTAGCTTCTGCTCGCGACTTCCTTCGCGTCCAATTTCTTGCTCTCCCGACCCACCCCGTCGTTGGCGTTGCTTCGAATCGCCTGCCCATGGGTACTTCGTCGTATTCGTGGTCTTAGCATGATGTTAAATAGACTATCCAACACTAAAAGTATATTTCAATTCGAACCAGTACTTCCTCAGATTAGCGCATTCAACCCAACAAACTCTTTATATATTATTATTATATTATTGTATTATAATATATATTATATACATAAGTATAGATTATACAATTCAGTTAGCAACCAGTTTGATTTTGTCTATAATCTAGATTGTCCTAAGGAGCAGGACCAGCATGTTTTCAAGCATTCATATTTTGGATATATTCCTCTAATTTGTAATAAGCTTGTTTACACAGTGTACTTTTTGGTTGGCTGCCAATCTAACTAGATGCAGCTGAACCAGTATTTTACATGGAGCGACTGCCTTTCTGACCACCGCAAACCAGTCACTAGGTAAAACTATAGCCCTTGCTAAGACTGGTTTTCAGAAATCGGGCTTCTGACGCCCCGTAACGACTGTCAAAGACCCGCAGCAGTCGGGACCAAAAGCTAAACGTATTTTCCGAGGCGCGGCGGGTAGTAGTAGTCAGTGTATAAAGATGATGACCCAGCCACGGGAGGGTGAGCGCGGCTAGCGTAGCTTAAGCTGGTCGATTGATCCGATTAATAATATCAATATAATAACGTCTCTTTCAGAACACGACTTTATAAACTGTACAATGAAAGGACTTACGTAAACACTGCTGAATTTGACTTATATGTTAGAAATTATTCTAAATTATTTAAAAAAGTTTGGTGGCCGGCCAAGTCGCGTTATTTGGGTTCAAAGATTTAAAACAGTGGTAATGTAACGACTTGGAATATTATAAATAGTGAAACGGGAAGGTCTTTTAAACGAAATACTGACTACAGCCTGTCTATCAATGACAACATAAT
This sequence comes from Polymixis lichenea, assembly GCA_949091785.1. Classification (NCBI taxonomy): domain Eukaryota; kingdom Metazoa; phylum Arthropoda; class Insecta; order Lepidoptera; family Noctuidae; genus Polymixis; species Polymixis lichenea. The sequence continues at coordinate 2,260,707 of OX420948.1, forward strand.
AACATCAGACTCGCAAGTCGCCGCGACTTTTGAAAATTTCTTTACAGATATTCCCGCACCAACTACACAATATCTAAACTTATCGACTTCTGTTGCTGAGTCTTTGCTCAAGAAAAATGTTAATGTTTGTGATTCAGAATTTCATTTTGAACATATTAGCTGAAGAGATATAATTAAAAACTTTCACACTTTGAATGTAAAAAAGACTGTGGGGTAATTCTGTAGAAGTCGCTAAGTCTAATTATTGACATTGTAGCACCTACTTTCAGCTCATATATTTGATAATTGTATCGACTGTGGGGAGTTTCCTGACCTAATGAAAAATAATAAAATAGTACCTTTGCTTAAATCAGGTAGTACATGAGACCCCTCTAATTATAGACCTATTTCAGTACTACCTTTAGTAAAAATTTTGAAAAATTAATTTTAGACCAATTGCAAAGATTTTTTACCAAACATAATTTATTTCATAGCAAACAGTTCGGTTTTACAAGGGGTCGTTCAACTACCGATGCCGTTGATGCGGTGAACTCTTAGGGCATATTTACAATGCATGGAAAAATGAATACGATGCCTTGGGCATCTTATGTGACTTATCACATATAGATATATAGCACGCAATCGAATGTTCAAAGCATTCGATTGCGTGCTTCATGAAACTTTAATCAGGAAACTCCGCCACTACGGGATCCGGAACACCGCTCTAAATCTTCTTATTTCATACTTGTGTAATAGGATTCAGTGTATTGATGTAAATGGGAAACGATCTCCCGAATCTATGGTATCAATGAGAGCCCCACAGGACTCAATTCTTGGTCCTTTCTTGTTTCTTATTTATATTAATGACTTGCCTTACCTCATAAAGGATAATCATGATATAGTGTTGTTTGCGGATGAGACTTCACTTTTGTTAAACTTAAACGTCAGCAGCTGGTTAATGACGATGTAAATAGCGCAATCTCAAAAGTAGTTCACTGGTTCAATGTTAATAATTTACTTCTTAGTGAAAAAAAAATCCAATGCATTAAGTTTACGCTACCTCACGTTATGCAGATGAAAACGAATGTGTTGACAAAGGGCGAAGAATTGAATCCTGAAGATAGCACTGTATATTTGGGCTTAACGTTGGATGCCGAGCTTCACTGGGGCCCACATATAGATAAATTGTCGAAAAACCCAAACTCTGCAGCATACGCAATTAGAAAAAATTGTAATTTAACTGATATAGAGACGTTTAGTGTTATTTAGCTATTTTTACACGCTTTATATTAGCTTCACTTGTATGTTTGTTTGTAACCGACTCCTTAGGACGCGATTTTGACCCACTTCAAACGGTCAGATTTCATTTAAACTTTGTAAACTTATCGAAGACCGATGACAATACAAAAATTAAAATCCATAAAAAAAAACAAAAAGAGATCTTAAAAATCACGCTTTTGTAGTTAGCAGAACTAAAAAATAGTAAATAAATAATAGTTTTAATAAAACTAAAAAACACTTTAAAAACCAAACTAAAAAATTGTAAATAAATAATAGTTTAAAAACACGCTTTATAAACCAAACTAAAAAGGTAGAAAATAGTTTAATTCTATTAAAAAGCGTGGGGTGCGTTTTGAGGTATTTTTATAATCAATTAATATCAAGCACCCCACGCTTTTTAATAGAATTAAATTATTTTTCTGCTTCTTTAGTTTTTTTTTTAATAAGATTTTCTTTGTGAGTAAGATTGTAATAAACATCTTTGTATGTCATAGGGTCCTTAAACCTTCAATCCTACTATAATATTATAAATGTGAAAGTTTGTGACGATGTTCGGCTGTTTGTTACTCAATCACGCAAAAGCGGCTGAACGGATTTTGATTAAATTTGGCAGACAGATAGTTTATAACCTGGATTAACATATAGGATACTTTTTATCCCGGTGGTACGTTACTGTGGTATAATTTTCAACGTGCACGCGGGCGAAGCCGCTGGAAAAAGCTAGTAGAAAATAAAATAATAATAGTTTGCGCTAAACTTAACATATTTAGGCCATATTTTGGTAAATGTCCTTCAAAAAGATCAAGATCACAAAAAAGTTTGTTTTCATACCGAAATAGAAAGTACTCAAGTTTTTTTTATATTGTTTTGTCAAGTACAACTTAATAATTAAGCATTCAAGGCTCCCGATATGCAGTGTCATCCAAGATTATCGTTTCTTTAATAAAATAAACGATTTTCGCCGACATATAAAAGAGGATGGAATTCTAGAAAACGACACAGTACGAGTTAAGTTGTGAAAAGCTGAGGACAAATATACTAACAAACCAGCAATGAATCTGGTAAGTAAATATCTGGAAGATAAAAATAAAAGGATTTAAACAATCTAAACTTAATGATCGAGTTAACAATGAAAATAAGTATAAGTCCCATGCAATAGGGGGCAAGCCTTTTGCCATCAACCGGGTATAAATCCTGACTCCCGGCTGCTATTGAAAAATTCCATAAAGAAAACCCCATTAACATTTTCCTCTCTTACTTGTTCCAGATAATCATCAGCGCAGTTTTTGCCATAAGCGCAGCCCAAATCCCATCTAGGAACTACATCCCCCAAAACCAAGGAGGTCAAGGGGGACATGGGAGCTACCAGTCCTACCAGGGGTCGCAAACCGCTTTTGGAGGAGGCGGAGATGGGAACCGACGTCCCCAGCAGGATTCTGAGAAGAATGCTGCTACCCTGAAGCAGGACCAGGCTGCTAATGAAGATGGAAGTAAGTTGCGTGACAAACATAATAATTATATTTTCAATTTTGTGAATATTGAGAAATATAGCCAGAAAGGTCATATCAAAGGCCTGATTCCCAGCCGTGGGAAAGGAGAGGTAAGGGACGGATAATGTAGAATACTTATGATGAAATAATTTTTGAAATCGGTCCAGTAGTTTTTGAGATTATTCGTACAAATCTTTCCTCTTTATAATATTAGTGTTTATGTAGTGGTGGTTCATATTAACACTAAGTATGTCTAGCCAATGATTTATGTAAGTTTTATCCAATTTTAATATCTCTTCTAAAATTCTAATACAGTTTCAGGGATTTCACTTTCATTATTTCTAATGCAATGTAAATCATTGTTCAATGTTTGCAATATGCAGGGACCTTGAAATAATTCAAGCATTATTAATAGAATACCAGGACAGGTCCACTCAATCTGTGTGGTTCTTTCCTCAAAAGACCATTTCAGACACCGATCCACATGGTCTTCACATGATCTGACCAAGATTATGTCTGGACTTTAAAAGAGACTGTGACCTCTAAGTTTGTTTCGGCCTTTCTTCTCAGAGTAGTCAGATAGGAAACGCCGACCTCATCTAGTTTAAAAAAATATGATTGACGTGTAAAAGTGTTTGTACAAACCTACTTACAGAAATAAAATCATTTATCATTTAATAGAATACCTAATTAATTAATATTGTGTTGTATTCACAATCAACTAAAGCTTTGTTTAGACAATGCTTTTGAACTGAATAGAGCTCTGTACTTCTCAAGACAATAATGAAAGTGCCCTTGCTGTGTATAGATAATGTCAAGGTTAATAATAGGTGCCCATCGCGTACGTGCTCTCAATGAACCCATTCACATCTTTGCATGTAACATTACAACTTTTATTTCGAAGAGAAGTGGTGACGGCTACGACTCAAACTCAAACTCAAAGCATTTATATCAATTAAACCATTTACAGGTACTTTTGAATTGTCAAAAAGTCGATCAGTTGGAAAGTTGAAGCTAGTTGCCCATTACAAAACGTAGATCTCTATGGAGAAGAATGGGCAAGAAACTCCACGGACACTCTTTTAAAATCAAGTTGAATATTAGAAAATCTGTGGAACATTATTCTTGTTGCTTCTGTATGTGAGAATAATGTTAAATAAAAATTATAAACAATTCTAAATACAAGATCAAAATAAACCCTGGAAGTTAGACCGGTCTCAACCGACAGCGCCCGTTCACGAACTTGACGCGTGGATCAGCACCATCCAGCTCAACCATTTTGTAAACAACCACCATCAGTGAGACATTTATGTGAGCATGACATACACTCAACTGCCATGCTTTTTCAAGTCAACGTACATCATAACAACACAAAAAACGGATGCACATTTACAAAATTTAAACAAAATGCTTCTAAATTATACAAAACTATAGTTTGCAATCTATTTGAAATATTAATAAAATTTGATTTCCTAAAATAAAGAAAAAACATTTTATATATATTGAAGTATATAGTAACTAACACTTGGTTCAGCAAAAATAAAACATTCGTAATGTAACAAAAATTATAATATTATGAACAAAAATGATCGTAATGTCAGAAAAAATAAAAAAGGGAAGCTTCTCTTTCAAATATTAAAATTTTAACTAGTATGGCTGTGGAGCAGGACCAGCATTAAGCCTGGCATTTTTATCTACGATATAATCATCTAACTTATAATATGCTTGTCTACATACTGTGCGTTTAATGCATGATTTACGACTTACGCGTGGTCGTAGTTTCGAAGTCAGACATGCGCTATACTTTGTGTAAATTATTTCTTCACCACTGCTCTAAAAACGGTGAAGGTAAACATGAGGAAACCAGCATGTCCCAGAACCAAAAGATCGAAGACATGTGACATCTACCAACCTGCACCGGGCCCGCGTGGTGGACTACGGTGCCTCTCATCGACAGGAGGCATGTGTCCTAGCAGAGGGCATATATAGGCTGATTATACAACGTGTTGTTTTGCATCCTCGTCAAATTCAAGGAGGTAACTATGCTAATGATTCTCGACACGAATCAATAATAAAAAATTGCAACAAGTAATTCGAGGACTGGTTTGTGCGACGAAGACTGTTTGAACCCAGGTTACCCAGTTACAGTGCGGTATCACACGGGCCGCGTTTTAAAATAAAAAAATAAAAAAATACCTACTTATTTTATTATTGATTCGTGTCGAGAATCATTAGCATAGTTACCTCCTTGAATTTGACGAGGATGCAAAACAAGACGTTGTATATGACTGAATATGTATCTTTTTTTCGGTATACATATTGTAATCATTTTTCATCCATTTTTTGAGGGGCTTGTGGCTAAGTAACAATAGCTGTACGGGTCGATTGATCAGGTTAAGCTATGCTTGCCGCGGTTGGTCCGTGGATGGGTGACCATCTTTACATACCAAGACCCCTCCGTGCCTCGGAAAGCTGGTTAAGCCATTGGTCCCGGTTGTCATTTGTGGATCTTTGGCAGTCGTTACGGGTCGTCAGAAGCCCGAAAGTCTGACAACCAGTCTTACCAAGGGTATCGTGTTACCCAGTTACTGGGTTGTGGAGGTCAGATAGGCCGTCGCTCCATGTAAAATACTGGTATTCAGCTGCATCTGGTTAGACTGGAAGCCGACCCCAACATGGTTGGGAAAAGGCTAGGCAGATGGTGATACTGTAATCATTTTATTCAATTCGACAAAGCAGGTATTATAACCAATTGATGTCAACATAAGCCACAGCTTTTAATATTCCAACGATGGGCAAAGGTTTCTGGTCAATTCTCCCATTTCTTACGCTCCTGTGTCAATGGTTTATCGTATGCATATAAAATTTTGATTGAACTAAAAGACAAATATTTAACTGATCAGCCCATAAACCGAACACATCGATTTTTCATGGGTTTGAATCTAGTTATCATTCGTAAGTTCGTTATCATTGCTTGTGCTAAGGCTATGCCTTATTTTATCGGGATCCTGATTTCAACCAATTACTTGTTCCCGGGTCGACGCCGCGTTGTGTTCCACGCGCGCCTCAAAGAGATGTCAGCAGCAACAGAGGGGCCCGCAAGGGCCGATGCCTGCCGGGGGTGCGGGTTGTTCGAAAGAGATACCGCCGCCCCTGGCACACAGGCAACTGAGGGAACACGGGTGGGTTTTAGTCAGTAAAAGTCTGACACGCCCTCCCGCTCCACCCAGAGCGGGAGAAGTTATTTGATGATTTCCCACCCAGAAAAAAAAAAAAAAAAAAAAACCAATTACTTGTTTATGGCATCTTATAGTAATCTAATATTTATTTCTAGGCTACCACTTTGGCTATGAAACCTCGAACGGCATTCGAGCTGAAGAAGCCGGCAACCCAACGCAGGCGCAAGGTGGATTCTCCTACAAAGGTGACGATGGTATCACCTACACGATTACCTACGTCTCAGGAGAAGGTGGCTTCAGGGCTCAGGGCGAACACCTACCGGTTGCACCTCCCACTCCTGAAGCTATCCTGGAAGCGCTGAAGAAGAATGAGCAAGATGAGGCTGCAGGCATCTTTGATGACGGTAAGCAGGAGTTTGAGTAGCAATTTCGCCATATACAAAGATATAAAAATTGAACGATTTACACGTCAATGTATGTAAGATTCAAGTTCGTCTAAAATCATTAACACCTGGGAGAAGTTTGTAAATATTAGAATATATTTATTTGTAAGAATGTAGTTTGACATTGTGTAGTGTTAATGTATTTAAAAGTTCTGCACATTCTACCAGAACATATGGTGTACAAATATTAAAATGGCATTCTTATTTAACTATCTACAGTCAATTTCAAGATTTGTGATTCACAAATGGGTTCAATATAACAAAAACAAAAAGCTACCTGAAATCCCATAAAATTACTGTTCCCTGGTATTAAGTTTTCTGTCTTCATCAGGTAAATATCATCCAGAACAGCATGGAGGTGGCCAGAATACCGGATTTGGATCTTCGAAACACCAAGGAGGATTCAACTCCAACAGCGGTTATCAGTACTGATTCTATACGACTCAGATATAATAAGTGTCAATATTAGGACTTTGGAAAGGCAGTTTGAAGTGCATGTTTGAATGGTGGAAATGCTAGGTAGAATGATGAGTGAAAGCTTTAGTAAAGTCTAGATGACTACATATGAGGAAGTCAGGCTTGCAGTTCAAATATTGACAAATGTTACCAATGTATTTTTTTTACAAAACTGAACATGACTGGATATTAGCCCTAAGGTTTAGAAATAAGTAGCTAACCAATGTAATTGTACGTAAAAAGTAAGAATGATTTAATAAAGAAGATCACAGCTATAAAACCACTGAAAGTGAGTGAAGTTTTTTTTTCCAAACCCCAAACGTGAAAAGATAAACCAGCAATACATTATTTGTTACATACCTACCACATAAACAAAGATGTGGTCAAACCAGCGTATGCGCAAGGTTTACTAACGCCATCTGTTATGTAGACGATGAACTAACACAGTGCATAGCTAGCTAACGAAAACTTACACATGAACTCATGCTACACGTATCGTATTGTATAAATCAACAAGTTCCAAGCATTCTATTCAGTTATTCATATTTTAAATCTATTGTTACTACCCGGGCCAAACCCCGGCCTAAAGCAAAATTGCCAGCAGTAAAGATGGTTCATGAAATCAATAATACTTAGACATAGAATAAATATGACATGAGTAACTGCTTGATAATTTCAAACTTATTGGGAAAACAGGAAAACAAATATACATTTTCGATAGAAAAACATCACGAAGTTATTTCCATGCATTTTTTGACAAAAAAAAATATGTGTGCGTCTTATAAAAGTCAAAGTCAAATTATTTACTTTTCAAATAGGCACTTAACAGGCACTTTTGAACGTTAAGACTTAAAAAAAAAATTACGTAATTCTAGTGGCCCCTTCCAAAGGGTAATGACGTATGGAGAGGCACCGCGGAGCTTTTTACTCATTGTAAAAAACTCCGCGGTTCCTCTCCAATTATAAAGACAACTCACCTAAAATAAATTAACTATAAGTATCACAATAGGTAAAACAGAATTAAAAATAAAGCAATGACAAGTATTATGTGATAGAGACATGGTGCTCACATATTTACAAATATTGTAATAGTAGATGATTTTCCTAATATTTTAACAAGTAATCATTTAGTGTGTGAGTATTAAAGTAATCACAGAATGTTAAATCTAATAGGTTGGGGAAAAAGTTTCTTCGCATTTTTTAAGAAAATTCAAAACATTTTTTAATAAAGTTTATTTACATTTAACTAAAGTATGTAGGTACCATTTTGTTCGATAACTTTTTGCCATCTTGTAGGTAGGGACATGATCCCATTGCTATAGAAATTTTGGGACTTCTGGTCAAAATACCGCGACAAGTGGTTTTGGCAGTCCTCTCGTGATGTTAACCTGACACTGCCTAAAGAATTCTGAAGAGACCGAAACAGGTGGAAATCTGAAGGTGCAAGGTCAGGACTATACGGCGGATGCATTAACACCTCCCAGCCAAACTCTCTTAATTTTTGTTGGGTGGCTAAAGATGTGTGAGGTCTAGCGTTATCATGATGAAAAACCACACCCCTTCTGTTGATTAATTCCGGCCGCTTTCTCTCAACTTCTTGCTTTAATCTCATCAGTTGTTCGCAGTAGAGTTCAGAATCGATGGTCCTGCCTGGTGGTAACAGCTCATAATGAATAAAGCCCTTCCAATCCCACCACACACACAGCATCACCTTGTTGCGAGTTAACCCGGGTTTCGCCACAGTCTGTGAAGCCTGACCGGCTTTTGACCACGACTTTTTTCGCACGTTCTTGTCATACGTGATCCACTTTTCATCACCAGTTATCAGCTTCTTCAAAAATGGTTTGGTTTCATTACGTCGTAATAAAGAATCACAAATGATTACACGGTTCATTAGGTTTCTTTCAGTGAGCTCGTGAGGTACCCAAATGTCGAGCTTTTTTGTGTACCCAGTTTTTTTCAAATGCGCCAAAACTGTTTTGTGGTCAATTTCCAGTTCTTCAGCTACGTCGTAACTACTGGTATGCCGATCTTGCTCCACTTTTTCAAAAATGGCATCCATTTTATCCGTAATAGGGCGACCAGAGCGACGTGCATCTTTGACATCAAAATTTCCGGATTGAAAACGCTTAAACCAAATTTGTGCTACTCTCACAGACGCTGCACTAGGTCCATAAACATCGCAAATTTTTTTCGCGGCTTGCGTTGCATTTTTACCTTTTTTGTAGTAAAATTTTAAAATGTATCGAATTTCTTCATTAGATTCACTCATCTTGATGGTACGAAAAACAAATGAAAATCACACATTTTTCTAATTTGAATTTGGAATTATGTTCTTTAAAATTTAAACTTTCAATGATACCAAAACCAGCCAGATACAAATAGTATAGCCAAAGAGATTTTATTACAAGTTCATACATACTATAATGCGAAAAGACTTTTTCCCCAACCTTATGCAATTAACTGATTTTGTATAAATGTATAACGATAAAACTCATTCAGCACCTTTAATTTTCTTATCCCAAGGCAAAAGTCATCTTCCGTCGCATGTTGTGGGAACTAATAAGCATGTTTTATCTCACAAATCGGGGGGTTCCATAATGAGATTTTTTTCTGTCTTCATACGTATCTTTAAATGCTACGCGTATGGCGAAGCATTTTAATTGATAGATTTATTACAATAGGAATGGTTGCCTGAAACAAAGTTTCAGCGCCAAGCTATAACACCACGAGCTGATGTTCGTATTGTTGATATTTGTGAATTTTCAATTTTTACTTTTTGCTAAGCTCGTTAAAAAATAAACCAGCAACATTAACTATGATTTGCTCCTCTGTGCCTAAAATTGTAGTGCACACAATAGGTACTTACTAGACTTTCATGTTGTACTTAGCTCTTTGGAAGACTTGGACCTGTATTTATAGAACTATAGGGTATGAGGAACAGGGTGTAAAGTTCACTCATACTCTATAGTAAAGGGAGGATCCTCCGACCAGACTGGTGTTGTGTCTGGTGGGCTACTGCCCGATGATTGATGTCGACATGTTTGTATATATGCAGATTGCACGGTAAACTCTGCTTGCGCGATGTAGCTGATGTAGTTGCAGTGTGACGTCAAGTCTTGAGTAGTTCACTTATAGCATTGTAGATGGCGCCACTTCACCTTTTGTGTTTTTCACATTTGTTGATTTTAAGTTTCGTATGTGGGGCATTGTAGATGTCCGCCACAGAACAATGCTCAAGGATGAATGTTGATTTTGAAACTAGATTTGTATATCAAGTCACTCACTTATAGGAGAAGAACCAGGATAGCCAGTGAAATTCGAATTTGCTTACAGTTTTGGCAATGTTCTAGTCAGTGTCAGGCTGTACGTAGAACAAAATATGATATACGTATGTATTTACGTTATAATAATTATTTACTTTATTTTTTTATTTAAACTTCTCGCACACAAAAAGGTACAAAGATGGACTTAACGCCTTAGGCATTCTCTACCAGTCAACCGAGGGTGGTGAAGAAATTAGATGGCAGGTGCTTAGGTTGACAGGGAATAATGATTAAAAAAAAAACAATACAAATTATATCATAAAAAATAATAAATAAGATTGGTACATAAATAGGTTATAAACTTATAATATACATACAAGCATACATATCTAATTTATATATATATATTTAAATTATCAAGAAATAGAGGTGTTTAGATGACTCGCTATGCTATTCGTTATGAAAATACCTCTGCAATATCCGCATTGTTTCGGGAGGTTCCTGTTTCGGATAAGGCGGGAGGAAACACCCGGGTGTTTCCATTGCGAAAATCGCCCTGAGGACACGGTGGAGCATACGGTGGAGGTTTGCCCGGTTTGGGCGGAGCACCGCCGTGTCCTCGTGGAGGCGCGCCCTCACGGCCGTAGCCTCCGCAGGAAACGCCCTGGGCATCGCGAATCTCAGGCTGATTCCGGGCCACCGTAGGCGCGGGCTTGCGGACGGTGAGTAATGGGTAGCTCGCTGTCCGGTAAGGATCAAGCCCAAGTCGACGGCGCGTTGTGTTCCACACGCGCCTAAAGAGATGTCAGCACCAACTGATGGGGCCCGGAAGGGCCGATGCCTGCCAAGGGTGCGAGTTGTTCGAAAGAGATACCGCGGCCCCTGGTACACAGGCAACTGAGAGAACACGGGTGGGTTTTAGTCAGTAAAGGTCTGACACGCCCTCCTGCTCCACCCAGAGCGGGAGAAGTTATTTGATGAGTTCCCACCCAAAAAAAAACCGTAGTAGTGGTTAATTAATAGCTAAGATAATATAACCAGTATGTAAGTGCTGTAGAGATTGTCTGTAAAAGACGACCTTACGTGAACTAGACAAGCAATAAATTCGAACAAATTACTGTAAAGAAGACTAAGATTATGAATTCAAATCTTTTGCACAGTTTTTTTGTTTCAGAAGAAATCACTTCGATGATAGGCGCAACACTGTTAATACAAAATCGTGGAATAAACGAAATAATCTATGTTACGCGCATCAAAGTTATTTATTGATCGTTCCCGGTACAGAGAGAACCTCAGGCCCCCACAGTACTTCTCAGACTTCTTCTTCGTAGCGTGTCAAAAGCAAAAAGAAACGAAACATTTTATGCAAATAAATAATTGTCTAAATTAGTTAGGCCCAAAATTCAGTAACAAAAATACAATTCGCTGACGCAGCCATTAGGTTCTCACACTAAAGAATCATTATGGTAGGAATGGGAATGGGAATGGGAGGAATAATTACAGGATTAAAGAATCATTACAGTAGGACCCAACAGTGGGAGCCATACAACATGCTTCTAAATTATCTGATGAAAATGACAACAAATGGATAAGATAAATTTAAAATTTAAAAAACCCCCGACCCATTGGACGTCCCTCGACGTGACACTGTTTTGATCAAAATATTACCTACAACTTAAAAGGCCAATAAATATATATTTTTTACTTTTAGAGGTTTTTGTTTGGGTCGGGGGATTTGTAAATTTTTTATTTAACTTTTATTTTCTTCTTTTAAAATTTAATATAGTAATAGTAAACATGCTGCGATCAACACATGTCACGCTTAAATCTGCGCAGCTTTACGTATGTTTTCCACTGTGAAGTTTGATACTAATTTATCCCCATTCCTCGTCCTGATCACCATTTATCTATAACTTATTCGTTGAGACCTTTTCAATGAGCCCAAACATGATACTTCTGCTGTTTGCTGTTGAGTAACTTGGGTATCCTGGAAATTCCAGATGATGCTCCAGCATCAGTTCGAGGTTACTTTTTTCGTCTTATATCATTGAAGTAATGGGATACCAAATAACGACTCGATCAGACCCGCGGAAGATGCTCAAATCCCTTCATCAACCAGAGAAGAGCTGATAATTTTCAAACGGCTGAACCAATTTTGATTAAACATATCTAAGAACCACCGCTAGAAAACCTACTTTTAAAAATAAAACACCGCACCCAAATCAGTTCACCCGTTTAAGAGCAACGGTGCCACAGACAGACACACATAGCGTTCAAACTTAAAACACTCCTCTCTTTGCGTCGTGGGTTAAAAACGCACCTGTGGAAACTATTCGCGTCTGCCGCTTACGCTTAAGGTGACTGCTTAGATTTTACTATTTGAATACTTAAACCCAAAAAGAAAAATATAATCACCATAAAGATGTTTTTCATTTGAGAGTTGAGTTTATTTTTTTAACATTTTTCGTCGATGATGTTTCAATTTCAATGTAAAAATGTTTTATTTTATTTGGGAAAATAAACGGTTACACATTATAGTATTATGGTACAGAACTTAAAACTAAAATGGGAGCAAGATGTGTTGAATGTTACTCAAACAATTATTTTTGGAAAAATGATTAGATATAAGGTTGAAACCTTCCAACACATACGAATGTGTTACAAACAAAATTAGAGGTGCGTAACAATTTAACCAGGACAGTGTTTATTAACACTTTTATTAGTAAGTTTTGGAACAGACCATAAAGAAGATTATTTTATGTGGGGTTAGCTCACTCATGCCATAATAAGAAAAACTGCATGCCTAACATAGGTACTTAAATTGCCAATGGATTTTCATGTCGACAGTTCAACATCATTATACAGCAATGGGTTTCCTTCAAAATATTTCGTAACAATGTGATTGAACGCGTGTTAAGGCATTTTCAGGCAGGCGCGACGCAACTTTTGTTGAACAATTTCCATGAAGATTTCATAGCAGCCGATCAGCAGTGTTGCTGGGCTTATGGTCCAGTGTGCACTATGCTCACGTACAGGGTTATTTTAAATTGGCTAGCGAAACTCCATAAACGCGATAGAATGACCCTGTTTACATCGCCACTTGTACAGGATAAGTTTAGGCCTACTTGTGCAATCTATTCCTCAAATAACCTCATCTATCACCTGCTTGTCAGTCCTCTAATTTATTGCATCAGGCAGATATTTGTAACAACGCAGACCGCATCCTCATGTCAAGGTCGTTACATCTCTGCCAATGATGACACAACTATCTCATTATGGTCTATGTTTGTTTTTATTGTTAGTTCACTTTCTTACTCTGATTAAGGACGCTATTACATTTTAGAATCAGTCAAGTTTACGTATCTGAGTCGCAACACAACAACATGGCGCGTACGTACACATTGAAACCATTGACTGCTCGATTTTAATACAGTACTTAACTAATCTTGGTACTTTAACGTATTTTTATTTTTTTATTTTACTAGCATTGTTGAGCAAACTTAGTAGTAAAGTAACACTATGCATTTGGTAGCACTAACTAAATTTTGTCTGCACGATCATCATTATTTTTGGAATAAAGTAAAAACGTAAGTACAAAAAAAATTTTTTTTTCTTACGAATTTTCGAACTCGCGTTCTGAGGTCTAATAATAAAATACTTTAATAATATTTTTGGCTATTAAACAAATATGGATAATCGTAGACTATCGTTGCAATGGTTGAAAATAAACAGGATATTAATTCCTTAAACGAAACTAAGCGAAAAATGTCACATGCCCGAATCCCACCTTAAAGATTGAAGCGCGTGTTCAGAATTTTTAATAAATACAAAAGTTAATTTAAAAAAAAATATTGTTGATCATACTTCCAACCCCCAAAATTGATACCCATGTCGATTTTTCATCTAAAGATTACATCCGCCATCTTAAATTAAAAATAAATGATTCGTTTCGCATTCGTAATCGAATTTATGTGAAAACATAAATAAGTAGATAGGTATTATATAGGGTATCCATGAATATTTCCCCTCAGATCTTAAAAAAGTAAGTAAGTAACTATTTCTGAGTTCTCTGTGTTTTCTTCTTTAAGTGTCAGGTTGGTAAGTAAGATCTATTCAATTAATGTCTTAATTATCATGCTAAATAACAAAATAAGTTGGCAATCTTGTAATAAATGCTTTTATCTATGCGATGCGCGCTATTATGTACAGCGTTAGAAATCAGTGTCTTAGCATTTATTATTTTGTGGTTTTAAACGGTGTTTTAATAAAAATCAAAAGATATATTGTAGAAAAAAGTATAAGTTTTTATTCATAGAATAAATAATTGCATCCCTCACAACTACTCACTGGTAACCATTATGACTATATCAGATTACACATACTCATCACGATTTAATGTTATCATACTCCATTTTATTTGATAGCCTTTTAATTTTGTTAATATCTGTAAGCATATTTTGACGTACAAAAATATCAAGAGCCATTGGCGTAATACTAATTCTTGTATCCAACTATTATTTTCTTATTCAAATATCACAATTATAATTTTGCCAAAATGTACTTACAGACAAGCCTCAATAAAAAATGTTGTAGAGCCTATTTCATACCGTCGCATTATACACCTGTTCCATTTTTTTATTGCACCACAGCGTTACTAATGTGCGTAATTCATCTTTATTATAATCACCAATCAGGTCGTTACCTTACATGTGTGTTTAATGCAAACGATACGAAAGTTGCTCTACTTGTTTCTTTTTGTGTGTTTTATAAAATGAAATATAGCTAAATACTGGTATGGTATTGTGATGTTTAGTATTTGTAGTTGTTTTGTTGTCTGTAGCCAGCGGAAGCCTGTGCTCTCGCGAACTGGGGCTGTTGGCCGTAGGCAGCGCCACCAGCGCTGGGGGCGTCTCCGTACTTGCCGGGGTTGTATTGACCTGGAAAATTGAGAAAAAAATATTAAGTTTTTTATAAATACCAAAATAAAATATAAATCGCATTTATTGTTAAACATAAGTCCCTACGCCAACGCAAATTGTTCAAATGTGAGAAAGTCAGACTAAAACTGATTGAGTGTGAAGTCTTTAAATTATGTATAACTTAATGAAGGATTTCATATATTTTCTGTACATTATGTCTTCACAGTTCTTACAAGAGTTGCTTGGCAATATTGCAAGAGTGTATCAAACATGAATTACAAGATTTCATTGCTGTCTGCTCGATCACCTGCATCGTAAAGATTGCAATAAGTCTGTAATAAAATTAACGTCTTCTAAATTTATAGGCCGCAGTAAATTCTCTTGTAATTAGCTGACATTTAAGGTATGACGGAACACTTTGTCGAGGAACAGAATAAATAGTACGTAATATTATCTAGAAAGACACTATTTCAAGTTTTAGGTGATTACAAGAATAGCTACTCATTTAACAGCCTATAGGGAGGGGCTTGGGGCTAAGTAATAACAGCCTACAAGTTAAGCTAAACTTGCCGCGGTTGGTCCGTGGATGGGTGACCAACTTTACATACCAAGACCCCGCCCTGCCTTGAAAAGCACGTTAAACCGTTGGTCCCGGTTGTCGTTAGTGGATCTTTGACAGTCGTTACGGGTCGTCAGAAGCCAGAAAGTTTGACACCGGACTTACCAGGGGGTATCGTGTTATTCAGTAACTGGGAGAGGTTTGTTAAGCAGTCGCTCCATGTAAAATACTAGTATTTAGCTGTATCTGGTTAGATCGGAAGCCGACCCCAACATACTTGGAAAAACGCTAGGAATCATCAGCCTACAGCTGAACTCAATCCTGGGCTACTGTCATAGAACAGCTTATACCAGGGTGCTTACTCTCAAATATAATTCCGATAGATCGACATTGGAATTGACACTCAAACGTCAGGGATTGGCTGGACTCACTGAGTCGAGCCAATCCCTGGCGCTTAACTCAACCAAATGACGTTTGACCAATGTCGATCTATCGGAATTATATTCCAGAGTAAGCACCCTGGTCAAAAAACGAATAATAGCCTATCAGCAAGTTTGGTAGTAGAGGTAAAGCCAGGAACATTACTTGTTGGGGTTCCAGTTGTTCTCATTGTAGGTATTGGACCATCAATCTCAACAACTTACTGACCCATGCCTGTCTGTCTGAATTCAAGACGTTGCATTAGATCGCTGTTCTTCATCATGGCTGCAGAAACCCAGAAGCTAATCAAAATCAAAAGTCATTTATTCAAACTAGGCTGTGAGTCAGCACTTTTTAACGTCAAATTTATATAAGACAGTCTCCCAGAAACGCCCACCCTTCACTACATCCTGCAGTGGTTTAGCTGGGAAGAAGAAGTGGCGCAACAATCTCCCCAGCAGAACAGCTGTTCAGTGTAAGTTACAGCTCCAATCAAAGTCAGGTGGCAATCTATCCAGCGTTTACACATCCAGCCACAAAAACGAACAACACGCCGATTTCAAAGCCCCGATCGTTTACACATCCGGCCACAAAAACGAACAACACGCTGATTTCAAAGCCCCGATCGCCGCTAATATCCACATGACCTTAGAATCTCCGTGAGACATTCCCTTCACTGCACTGACCTATTGTTCAGTAAGACAGTAGCCATTATCCTCCACAAAATTTAGTTCCCGTACATTACTATCCACAGCCTTATTCTAAGATAAACACATGCAAAACCCAACCCTATTCCTCAAATCACAAAGTCTTTCACAACTGCAATTTTAAATTGGAAGCTTCTACAAGAGTATTAAGCTATTTGCCAAAGAACTCTGAACTTTCGTTTCAGAGAAATAAGGTGCAAATGTTGGGTGATTCTCAACGGTCATAGTGAGGGGTCATTGGGTAATCTTGTAAAGGTCAGTGTACTAGTGCAAGTGCTGCAGGTGATTCTGTTAAGTTATTTATAGATTGTGTTTTGTAGTAATCTTCACGCTATTTTTCGAGAGTATGTGAGCAGAAGAGGGGTAGTGGGATGGATTTTGTAACTAGGTAGATACTCTTACGGCTGAATTCTGGAATAAATATATTTTGCAAGGGCTCTAAAGTAGGTACAGATCATGATACACCGGTATATCAGAATAGTTTCTTTAAAATAGCAGAACTTATTAATTAACAGAGGGATTAATCATTTCTGCTAAAGAAACGTTTGTTTTCGGAATTCTAGTTAAATTGGGTATAGCACAAGAATCACTTCTAAAGTGCTATAAACAACATAATTCCTTAGCCTTCACAAACCATTACATGACCTATCAAAATCGTATTAATAATAATTCACCTAAATAAACAGAATAGCCCTTTAAACTATAGACCAACAGACATTTAGACGCGCCACCCAAAGTGTATAAAGTGTGACATTTCCCACAGATTACCGCGCCTTGTGATTACTAATAGTCATTATTAGTCTGTATCTAAAGCCATTCTAAAGCAATTTGCTTGTAAGTCTGCTATTTAAGAGGCTTTGTTATGTTTCCTAACAGAGAAGTGCGCTGACAAAAGGATTTCTGGTAATGTATTTGAATCGCAGATCAATTTATGTGTTCAAATTGAATATCATTTACATCAATGTCTACTAGTAGTACTATTTATTACATGGACGTTATCCATTATGCCTGTTCTTTTTCCATGTCAATCGATTTTGCCTATTTCCATGACCAGCCTTTACCTGTTTCAATAGCTTCATTGAAAGAAATAATGTCAGATATTAGTGTGTAAACATTTTCTAGGTTTACTCTCGAAGGTGTACTTTTATTTTCCACGTCGTACCTAGCTTCACTGTTATTTCTCCGTCCATCAACTTAGTTCCTTATATCTATCTAGATTGAGATTAGACATGATTTATCACTACTTACGACACCATACCAGCTGTCAGGACTTTACGACGTTAGGTGTGACTATGCTAATGTAATTTGAGACATCTTTAACGTCTATTGGAATGTACTTGTAATAGGTGTGAAGTAACTCGTTATTGGTCGTTATTTGTAATTGAGGATAAATTACAAATTGGCCATTTAATGTCGATAGTAGTGTTCAATTACCAATTTAAGAACATGTAAGAAGATCTTATGTAGGTTGTAACAGAAAATTAAGTAATTGAGTTAATGGACCTATCTTCTGACATATAAAATGAACTGCGACAATTTTAGAGAGAATTCCGACCGAATTTTGCATGCAACCTGAACATCAAACTTCAAGTTAAAAAGAGTTGATGTTAGAAAAGCAACCCCGAAGAAGACCCTTTATACCTAGGACGTGTCTTCTTGACTTTTTGCTGTGACACAAATAGACTCATCCAACTTATTTTTGTGCCTTTCCCCAAACTTCCATAAAAGACTCAATGAAACCAAACCCTTGCACTCACCATCGTCGATGATGCCAGCGGCCTCATCACGAGCGTTCTGCTCCAAAGCCTTCAGGATCTCTTCTGGTACTGGAGGAGCGGTAGGGATGTGGGCACCCTGGGGCTGGAAACCACCCTGACCGGCTGCGTAGCTGATGGAGTAGACCTGGCCGTCGTCACCGGTGTACTGGAAGCCACCTTGCGCTTCGATGCCGTCAGCCTGGAAGGTTGAAAGGGATTTTGTAAGTATGTGTGTTCTTGGTTGCTGTTACCGTGTGTGGTGAAAGTTTGAATGTTTGTCCCTCATCATCATCTGCCTAGCCTTTTCCCAACTATGTTGGGGTCAGCTTCCAGTCTAACCGGATGCAGCTGAATACCAGCATTTTACAGGGAGCGACTGCCTATCAGACCTCCACAAACCAGTAACTGGGTAATACGATACCCCGCCCCCCCCTTGGTAAAACTGGTTGTCAGACTTTCGTGCTTCTGACAACCCGTAACGACTGTCAAAGATCTACAAATGACAGCCGGGACCAAAGGTTTAAAGTGCTTTTCGAGGCACGGAAGGGTATTGGTGTAAAAATATGGTCACCCATCCACGGCCCCACCGCGGCAAGCGTAGCTTAACCTGATCGACCGACCCGTGCGGTTAATATTACTTAGCTACAAGCTGTTTGTTACTCAATCATGCAAAAACGGCTGAACGGGTTTGCATGTTTGGCACACTGATAAATTCCTGGATTATAGTACGTTCCCGTGGGATGACTAACTCTTCTCTAAAAACGAGGATTGCTTAATGCAGTGACAGTTTAATGCAGACGTAGTCTTCAAACGAAGTACAGAAGACCGCTATGAATATTTCTCTTTGGCTGCTATTCGAAATCAACTAAGTACAATCATAAAAGTGACTTCATTTCAAAATTTTAGAACAATCACGGTTTTAGACTGAGATTTAAAACTAGTTGAAAAATACCTGGACAAGCTAAACTCGTAATTTTCCTGTTATTGCGATGTCTCTTAGCGATAGTTGATTCTAAGAACATTATGGCTCATAAAGGCTTGACCTATGTCTTCCGTAACTCATCCAGAACATTAACATTACCATAAAGGATATTACGACCCGATAATATTTATGTGAACGAGTTTATTTTTATGCATGGCGGATTATGGTTCACTCCTTCTCATAAAGAGGTCTGTATACCAGCAGTGGAAACATTACATATTGGCTGCTTGCCAAAAATCTACAAGGAAGGAAACGACTGGACCAACCTTTGTGAGTAAAGAATTTCAAATCTTTTGACTTTATCCGGTATTTCGAAACAAAAATTTTAGCTCAAAGATGACGAAGGTACAAAAAAAATCCTGGCAAGTAATAATGTAACTACCTAAGTAGATGCTGCTGTATTGATGAATAAATACAATTTTACCATTAAATAACTTGCATAACATAACATTATACCTAACAATTCCATTTGTTCGAAACGATGTTTTGTTGGTAGTTATTTTAAAATATGATTCCTTCTAAGCCGATCCCTATGTTTATGTCTCACATTTGCCTATGAAGAAGGACGGTCTAAATAGTTATTATCCAAATGTCAATGCAGTAATGGATGCTCAGTAAGTTATTACATATTGCGTTCAGTGAGGATCGAGGTTAATTGAATAAATTACAATTGTTATTACTTTAAGCCTTGACATTTTGTGGTTTTTCGGGAAGGTCAATTTCTGACCTCACTTTATTTAGATAATTATTATGAGAATAATCCTCAATGTGACCACTACCCTTTAAAAGCAGATTAATCTATTAATCAAAAATGACATTTAGATAATCTGTAAGGTTTTATTTCTCGTCTTTAATAATAATTGGGAAAAAGAGCTGTACTTTTTTTACTTAATTATCTAGGAGTTTATGTTTATAATTCCACTCTAGTAAAGATCCTAAAACCATAAATGTCAAATACGATTAAGTGTTAAAACAGCTCGGTATAATAGTAAAATACAATAATAGAGCTATTTGTCACATTAGCCACATGAACATATAATTTTATGACTACATAACTTACTATGTAAATAATAACATTTTATGTTCAACTAATAAATAGTTGTAAAAATACATCTGTATAACTTAGTGACAACTCAAACCGTCTTTAAAAACTAATTTAAGCCTGTCAAAATACATGTCAAGTTTTTGGTCTTATCTCTGACATTTAGACAGTTAATTGCTGATAGCAGTCTATTATCAGTTAATTATGCGAAGCGATACAGTAAATAGGTTTGTCAAAATAACGTGTCTTTTATTATTGTCTAAACACTGACCTTTTGACGGTAGCTAAGTAAAAAAATGAATACTTAGATTTATTGTTAACCTTTGCAAAAATATAAGGAAGAATGTACGTTATTATTTAGAAATAAACTTGACAGTGCTTATCAATAATATCACTAACATTGATTGACTAATACTCAAAATTTGACCTTTATTCACTTTCGATTTTATGTAACTACGGCCTACTGGTTCGCTTTCATAGCAGGAGGTGTACGTAGGTGTAGCACCTAGACGTATCGTTAATCAAACAATCGACTATCATGATTCATGATGCATTCCTTCTTACGTAAATTAAAAGAAAAAAAGTTGTTTTAATTTCATAATAATAAAGTGCAATCCACATACCAACGAGATAGACAAACAAACAGATCGAATAACTTAGAAACCGCAATTATTTTGCATAATACTGACCTTTCCTAACTGGCCAGTGCCCTTTCAGAATAACCCCATATGGGCGAGCCGTTGAGAAAAAGATTACTAGGTCATCTGCTGATAGATGTTTTAGAAGGGACGGATACGACACGATTATTAGACCTTGTGACTATTTCTACATTTATTGCTTTTGTTAGACAGTTATTTTTAATACAATAATTAAGAAACCAACCCACACTGGGCCTGCGTCGTGCATTATAGTCACTTCCAGTCTCAGAGAGGAGGCCTGTGTTAAGGTTATAAGTAGGCTGATTAGTGGATTATAAATAATCCTAAGGAAGTTAACAGTTAAGAATTTAAAACCAGAAAGAAATTTGGGCTACTGTTCAAAAAAATATTAAGGATAAAATTATTAACATCTTGTCCTTATTGTATTGTATAAGCTAGCAAAAGAACCCACGTTCAGAAATAATAATTTTCGAAAGGAAGTCTCCCTTGATGACATATTTTGTTCGATTAATGTCACGATTAATGGAAGACAAGCCGTAAAAGTTTCATTTGTTGCTGCCCAAGTACTCAGTAATAAAATATAGTGTCCAAATAAGCCCACCCATGTTACAGGTGTCGCAAGTAACTAAGTGATCAAATTGAAAGGATAGGCCACATTCACTTGTGTCCTCAAAACATTACGTTTTTATCGCATAGGCCTAGCCTAGCCTTTGCTTTAGCGGCTCGCACGACATGTGTCATGTTTTGTGAGAGAAAATTAGCAAATCTGTGACAAACCTCGCACAACAGTGAATTAGAGTTTGGTGGCCACTAAACTACGGTACATTAAACTTAGCTAAACTTCTGTGACAAATATTTTGGGAAGATGGATGAACGTCTTTTACATTTTTCTTAGAAAACTGGTCGTCTCATTTAAATGGCTTTTTCATTATAATAATATAAGTGTCCGTATAGACGAGTCTTCAGTTTTCACATAAGAATAGCATGAAAGAATTGGCACGGAATGGCAATGATTTAGGCAAACTACCATATTATGTAGGACAAAGAAGAAAACCTTGGTGTCAAGGAATTTATTTCAGAAATAGATGTAAATTTTGAAAATTTTGCAGTTTACTTGAAAAAAAAATCTTACTTAAACATTAATCATCATTCACAAATTTTGGTCTTTTTTATAAACCCTAGTTATTTTTAGCTTAGCTTAGTTAGCAAAGTAACTCAGTAAGCAATTGGTACATTCTACCTACATGGCAATGAAGCATTTTTGATGCTTTCTTCATTAAGTAGCCTGGTTTCCTGACGAGCCGAAACGAACTATCAGATAATGATCACTTACCTCACGACCCTGCTCCTCAGCCTTGATTCCATTTTCAGTTTCATAGTTGTATCTGAAGGAGTCTTCCTTGACATCAGAGTCCAGGGCTATGATCCTGGCATTCTTCTCGAAGGAAGCCTGGGGGCGGTTGGACTGCTCGGAGTACGCTGGTGGGGCGTAAGCGGCCGCGGCCATGCCGAAGAGAGCGGAGATCAGGAGCTACAAAAATAGGGGTGATGGATAAAAATTGAGAGGTCTAAATCCAAATAAAGCAATTCTAACGTCAAAATTGCATTAGTACCCCCAAAACGTATACTTTTCACCACTTTCTAGTACTTTCGTTGGCAAAAAAGATACGACATTTTTTATGTGTTGAAAGGAAAACTTAATACGGTTTTAACTGAGAGAAAAACAATTCACTTAAAACAGCTTCGGTAGTCAAATGAAGGTGCTTATTAGCTTATTCAATTTAATTTAATGTGCCGTCAATTACCATGTCAAGTTACAAAATTGGTTGTTGGCATTTTGGCCAACCAAATTTTCACAACAGTGCAATTTGTTGAACGCCAGATTTAAATTGATGAACCTTACAGAAATGAAAAGTAACTTTGTATTAAGAAGTACAAGTTAATACTTGAATGAATGATGTAGTAATTATCAGACAAAAGAGCAATTAGACATAAGAAATGCTTCTTTGTTCACAGAAAAGACCAATATAATTATGTGACATTAGCCCCATTTCACTCCTTAGTGTTACAACTAGTTATATCACAGTGGAAAGAACACATAACAGTGTTCGATATATTGTTAACATGACAAACAATAGGAAAATTATATAAGTTTAATTAGTATGTACATCTCTTAGGCCGTTATAATTAAATTTTACGGCCTTTGGGGTTCCGCGCAAGTGAAAAACTTATATATTAAAAAAATGTTTGATCATTTCATTATTACTTTTTTTCAGAACATTAATATATTTTTGATAACATTTTGTAGATACCTATGATATGGGATGTCAATTTAATAAATAAAACAATTTTTTAACGTTGCAAATGACAGTTTCGCTTTTCCTGTATTTACAATGCGCGAAACCAAGTTTATCCACTTATTACATTTATTTTTCTTACAAAAACTTTTTTTTTGTACAGACCCACTATCTGCCCCTCTCAATTCTCCCCGAACTTTGATACATGACCGTTAACATTGCCCAAGTGCGACGCTTGCGCAAGTGTGCAATAGATCAGATATTATCGCCGTGCCACCCATTGTCTTACATTTTGACACCGCTTCAAGTACGCGAACTATGCGAAACAAGTGTTTTAGCAGCGAATCTACCGTGTTACATTTTGTTTTTAGATTTTTGATTAAGTTATGGATTTTTCAACGATTTATTTTTCTAAAAGATATTTTCAAATGCTAGTAAAAGTTTTTGCAATATTGTCTCTGAGAAATTTTACCATTGAAAAAGATTTTTTTTTACAAAAATCCCTAATTGATAAGAACACTTGGGATACCTAAAAATCGTGACCTAGAATGATTTAATGTAGTACCACACGTTCTAGAGGTAGACGTATATAATTAAGTGTGAATTAAGCGCATGAATAGAAAATACTAGTAAAATTTTGGAGCTTCGCCCGTGCGAAGTTCGGCGTAATCATTTGCATAACCACCAGTTTTGTAGAAATTGTTTCAGTAATAATAAAAATAATTAAATACGGTGATTATATTTGATACTAACAATTAGAAAGTATTTAGGGATATTTTTATTAAACTTGTAACCCGGAAATGTATTAAAAATGAATAAATTCGTTACACTTTTAACCGCAAACAGCGAAAAATACTATTTTTTTTACAAATCACCGGAAAAACTAAATCCTTTTTATTACCACAACTTAAAAAGATTAAAGGATTTTTTTTTCTAAAATTGAAATCACTTCATCCGCACTATTAATAAATTAAAAAAAAAAAACGAAATCCATTATCACATCACGGTAACTCCCTAAATCGATTCCCGCCCACTCGATTAAAACGTCTAACGAATAGAATCGACTATCGCAACTTACCAGTTTCATATTGTCAGGTCGGAGGTGAACACTTGAATGTAACATCGACGGCCCAGCCTGCATATATATACACATCCGATGATAGGAGAATTACAAAATTCATTCTAGTTCATAATGATGCCACTTTTAACAAACATAACTACGGATACATTTTTTTTGCGTAAGTAATGACATTTCGGTAAAATGATTGGAAGATGAAATATGAGTGTTTTTGGATCATTGGAACAAGGTCATGCAGAAGACCAGTCAATATGCAAATACTTACAAATATGGTCCATCTTAATGGTCTTTTTGGGATCTAAATAACTTAGATTTCTTTCACCCAGAAATCCAGTACCTACATCATCAAGAAAATACCTATTGACTATGAAAATTACTAGTGTTTTTTCACCGTTACTACAAGGCCATGCTAAGGACCAAAATTCGGCCATTAGTAAAAGAAATGTCCTTTTTATTGGTCATATCAGTATGAAAATTTGTATCATTGCAACTATGGACAATGAAGGAAATTCGGGAGAAATATGGATCTTTGATCCAAGGTCAATAAGTTATATAACCTTGCAAAAGCACATATCATGGTCTTTCTCCTCTTTCTCCTTTGGATATGAGTTTGAATTAATCCAGTTTTTGACACGTAAGAAGTTACTTAACATTCAATGCCTTAGGTCAAATAATTATATCATGTACTTAGGTACATAGTATAATTATATGACCTGAGGCTTTAAAGATATCACTGTAAAAATCTAGAGAAGTTGCATTAGAAATATTGCAATGTAGGTTAGATTAGGCTCAGTGTCATTTTAAAATCAAGTTTGTAGGGTTACAGAGCTACAATTTAAGTCAGAGAATAAGGTAGAGAGATATGCAAGCAAATCCTTAACATCGTTTTATTTATTTTTGAGTTTAAAATGGTTTGCCTCATATTCATAATTATCTTTAAAGGAAACACAGTTCCCCAAAATAAAGTACAGTTTACATTAATATATGGGACATCGACGCGAAAACTGAAACCATGAATTCAGCAAATAATTCAGAACCCTTGAACATTGAAAACGTTTAAAGTTTTAGTCGGTAACTAAAACATAACTATTGCTGTCCCATACATTTTGACCGCGTAGGTATTGCAGTATTCAATGAAACAACTGATTCTTGTTAAAAAAGAATCATGAATCATTTGATTCATGATTTCAAGATTATTATAAACTTGGTGCTTAAAATCCTATTGACTAATTAATAAAGAGGCTGCATGGTTATCGTAATTTTTGTGAGTAGCTATTATTCTTTATCATAGCGTATTTCCCGTCCACGTTCAATGTCATCTCTCTGTGATAATGATGTCTTAGTACTTCAATGTACTTCTTATAATCAAAGGTATGATAAAAAAAACAAATAGATAATTAACAACCGACTTTCGGAAAAAACACTACATAGTGAATAGTTGGTGACTTTGTATATGTATTTTAATTGTTTGTCACCGCCTTTCGAAATTAAAGTAATTTTTCACTTTTTAGTGTTTTTCCTGAAGTCAGTGGGTTTTTTTTTTTAAGTATTTATTTTTAAATTTTTTAGTACCCAGCAATTCAAAATTCCATCATCCTTGGGGTCGAAACAATGCATATTTATGCGATAGCAGCAATCGCGTTTGATATGCTGTCTAAATTTAAATGTGACCATTTCGGCATAAACCCCATTCGAACAAAAAAAAAATTTTGCAAATCCATTTATATATATGACGGAATTATTTAAAAAAAATATACGTTCTTTTTTTTCTTTATTTAAAAGCTTTGTCGCTGAGCGATAACGTCACCCTGTAACATCAGCAGTATCAAGTAAACCTAAAAACAGTTAGCACTTACTTTAAAATAAAAAAATCCAGTTTGTAGTAGTAGTTTGTTCCGATAAAGGACAAGCATGGATAGCTAGCATTACACTCTCCAACATCGTACTTATTTTTTGGACCAAGTAAATCAAATCTCAAAGCCTCATTCCGCACACACTCCATCAAAACATGTTGTACATCTTCGTCTACTCCACATTCTTCACAGTTGGATGACGTAACCTTTTTCATCAGAAAACCATTTTTTTTTGATGGGATGTGACCAGTCTTAGTGACATAACTAAATCACGTCTGCTAAGCAGATTATTTGCATAATATATACTTTTACGAAGGGTAAAAAAATGCGGTGCCTGTATTCGAGGGTTGGGCAGAGGTGAACCTATATTTCTCCAGTTATGGTTAAGTCGCATGTTATAAGGGCGAGATTTTTATCATCCACCGGCACGAATCTAGATCCGTGCCCGGAATCTTCCGATCTGCTACTGAGAAAAGACGACGGGCTCTAGCGTGCCGAAAATTAAAACTTAGTTAACAGACTTGAGACATATCACTATCAAAAGGTCTTAGCTTACTGATCATTCTTTATTACGGCGACGACCATCAGAAGTATGGGGTTTTCATGGAAAATAGGAAAATATAATGGTACAAGTGTAGTACAAAATATAAATAAATTTCCTTTATCACATTTTAACTAAATTTTTAAACACGTTTACGTTTTTATTGGGAGCAGGGTACAAGCTACCGGTAGCTAGGGTTCCTTTATAATAATTATTATTATTATTAACACCATCTGTACAAAGTTAATAAAACAAATTAACGTACATTCAGAAACCTTCAGAAATATAAATTGCATTCTATAACATTACCTCAATAACTTAAATAATTTTGTCATTACAGATTTATAAATAGGCAAGTATTTATTAGGCTCATCTGCGATTGTATCAAAAAGACACTAGATGACCATCTACATGTCAATCAAGGGATATCATCTGTTGAACGAAGGAATCCCTTTTTAATTGAAATATGTATATAAATAACTACATAATAATAATGCAAACAAAATAAAAAAAATGAATAAAAAAATTAAAATGAAAAAAAAAATGAAAATGTTCATTGCTATATATGCTTTTCTAATGAGGTTCCGTGGTTTCGTGTAGTGCCGGACGTAAAAGAATAGCACTACACCATTTCTTCCCATGGGTGTCGTAGAAGGCGACTAAGGGACTTACTAGAGAATGGGCAGCAGCGTTTTCTATGCATTTGACCACCATACTGCGATCGCCAACCCGCCTGCCAAGCGTGGTGATTATGGCAAATCCCCCCGATTGGCTTATGTCCAGCAGTGGATGTCTTTCGGCTGATATGATGATGATGAATGAGATTATGAGCGTTTAAGAAAATTTACGAAAACATTCAGACGTTCAGCAGGCTTAACCTGACGCTTTCTATTTATTAAATACTCTACTGTAAAATAGAAATCACATGTCTACATTTCTCGGTGAAAAACTGTCAACTGTCTACACGTAAACGTCATTTTTGTCTACTCTTCCGACAGCAAAACGCTTGTTTACGGTTCTTGTGCTAATCCTGCTGTAGTGTAACTAGGCATCCTTGAGGACATTAGGGGGTTAAGCAGTAGTGATTGTTGTACTTATTCTATATCAGAAACTCAAGACTTAACATAACACCACGCCTTTGTTCCCAGAAGAGGTCGGCAGAGGTGTACAGTCACGAGCATTAATATGTATAAACATAGTCAAATTCAAAAGCGATTTTCTCTTATATAACTTTTGCAACCTTGAGATAACCTAGGTATTTCAATAAATTTTGGGTTCGAAAATATTATTTTCATAATAACGTAAAATTACAATCAGTACAAGAGGAGAAAAACACTTTTAAAAGTTGGTAAGTGTATACATATTAGTGCTCGTTACTGTACCTATATTTTGCCAGTTTTGTTTTTAAGTCCCATTTAATAGAGGCGAGCCTATTGCCATCAACCGTGTAATAATCCAGACTGCGGGCTGCTACTGAGAAATTCCAGATAGAAAAATCCAATAACACTTTGCCCAACCTGGGAATAGAAACTAGGAGCTCATGCTGACAGTAGTCCTTGCAACCACTAGACCAACAAGGCAATGTGAAATCAACTCATGGACAGAAAAAAAAACATATAAAATTAATTCATTGTATATCATTAATATCTGGATGACCGAGCCTTGCTCGGTTTTTTTTTTTGGTTTGACGTTTTCTAAAAATTAAACCTAGCCCCCGTAACCCGCTGCATATTAAATTTAATAAAAATCGTTGGAGCCTTTTCCGAGATTCAGATTAAATACAGGATGTGACAGAAACCCTATGGCTATCCTTAAGCACTAAAGATAACAGCTGGTATAGAATCACTATATATAGTTTCAGCTCAAAATAAAATACTCTAAGAATTGATAGCAACCACCAACCACCATTTACCATTTTTGGTTTCATATGTTTCTTAAATTCAAATCATAACAAACGTGTCACAGCACTACTTAGCCAATAACTTTCCCCGTTACTTGCCAAGACGATAAATCTCTTCCGAGTGATTTGTTTGTTTCAATTTATTCTGGTATCAATGTATAAAAAATTCGGAACATGTAGAGATAGGATTAAAAAACCCTTCCAATATCGTTTGATATCATCCAAAGAAGCCGCTGCATCAAGAATTGCTCGTTACCATTTACCAACATTTTGAAAATCAAACCTAGTTCAACACTTCCTCAAATTCCGTTCTCACCCAAGCCGCCACTAAACCATCATGACATGCATTTGTCTTTTCGTAGAACATCACAAAGGGCAACGTCCAAAAAAGTTACGATTATAATAAAATTAATTGTATGTTTTTTAATTCCCACACTAAAATTAGAATGAGTTAAAGTTTATGAGATGAATTATATTACAACGAACACCTATTAATATAATCATTTCCTTTTCACATAATTTTAATGAGATTAATAGCTAAAGTGATGTAATGAACTATTAATTGAGTTCATTCGAGATTATTAAAAGTAAGTAGTTTTGTGGTTATAGTTCAATGTCACGCTACCATTAAACTCTTTGGTTTACTCTCTCATTCAGTAAAGTTCCATTTACACGAAACAAGTTTCTATCATCAATATTCGATAATGGGATTACTTAAATGAAATTAGAGGGCAGACTCTAAGTTCATTTAATTAATCCGATTGAATGATTATTACATGAAAAAGAAACTTTCGCGGGGTAGTTAGCTCATCCACTTTAACTATGCCACGATTCGAGTGCGGAACATTATAAGAAGCAATTGAATTGTAGCGATCCGAGTAAAATGTCGTCGAGGCGCGCGTGGAACACAACGCACCGTCGACCCGGGCTTGGTCCTTCCCGGACAGCGAGCTACCCATTACTCGCCGTCCGCAAGCCCGCGCCTACGGTGGCCGGGAATCAGCCTGGATTTCCCGACGCCCAGGGCGTCTCCTGCGGAGCCTACGGTTGTGAGGGCGCATATACTGCCTCTCCCTCACATGCGCCGCCTCCCTCTTCGCGAGCATTACTGCTTCGCAGAAGGAGGTGACGTCTACCCATTCACTATCGTTCCGTACCGTGGCCTGGACCAGAGCCGGACGCGGGAGATTGCCGCCGCCGAATGCCGGGCAAACCTCCACCGTATACTCCACCATGTCCTCAGGGCGATCTACTCAGTGGAAAGACCCGGGCGTTTCCTCCCGCCTTATATGAAACAGAAACCTCCCGAAACACCGTTGCCCGGTGAGGACCTGCGTCAGGCGGAAGGTGAGGACGCTATGGCGCCTCTCAATCCACTCCTCAAAGAGCCGCAATCGTGGCGTGCCCATTGTATGTGACAGTTACATAGTCTCAATTTTAGTGAAGTTTCAAATTGTTGTAAAAAGTGGTAAAGCATTTACGGGGTTGGTGTAATACAAATCAACAGTAATATAAAGAACAGATGCAAACAACGTGGCAGAAGTGGTCTAGTGGTCGCAAGCGATACAGCTGCGCATGAGGTCCTGGCTTCGATTACCGGCTCGGGCAGTTTTATTGGATTTTTCCATCTGGAATTTCTCTGTTCTCTCTGCTCAGTAGCAGTCAGTAGATTTGTGCCCGGTTAGTGGGAATAGGTTCAGGAGGGGCTTGTGGCTAAGTTATATTAGAAGTAGGATCGATCGAGCAGGTAAAGCTACGCTTGCCGCGGTTGGTCAGTGGATGGGTGACCATCTTTAAATTCAAGACCACTCCGTGCCTCGGAAAGCACTTGAAGTCGTTAGTCGCGGCTGACATTTGTAGATCTTTGACAGTCGTTATGGGTCGTCAGAAGCACGAAAGTTTAACAACCAGCCTTACCAAGGGATATCGTATTACCCAGTTACTGGGTTGTGGAGGTCAGATAGGCAGTCGCTCCATGTAAAATACTAGTATTCAGCTACATCCGGTTAGACTGGAAGCCGACATAGTTGGGAAAAGGCTAGACAGATGATGATAGTGGGAATAGGCTCATCCCAGAGGGCCTTATGTTAAACATAACTACCGCACTGTGGGTGTACTATAGATACTGTAAAGGCTGGTTGCTTACCCAATGCAACCTTACGTTTGTACTGGCAACCAACGAAATGGCTTTGTAACATTTGAATTGTCGAGATCAGTCTAGAATAATTCCTTCAAAAAATTTAGAATAGAAACTTTTTAAAAGTTGATTAACAGGCGCGGACCTGTCAAGATCTAGAACGTGGAATAAACTATTCAATTAATATTCACACGCATACAAGCCTTTTATTTATCATTCCCGGTACCTTCGACTTTTGGGTCCTACACTACACCTCTGCCTAACCCTTCGGAGAATGTAGGCGTGATATTATTTAACAGAAGAACCTATGAGAACGGCAATTAAATATTGCAATCATTATCTTTAATTGCTAACAGACAAACTGTTCCATTTAGAACAATTCTAACAATTACTGTAGAAGATAAGTACATAAGAGATCTCATTGACTCCCAGACATATTGGTGTATGTATTGAAAACAATAACTAAAACAGAAGCGTGATTATGTAGTTATGGATTCTGAGAACGATGATAATGATTGTCTTGTTACCATAGCTTAGTAAATGATTGTGAACCCCTGCCTCGAAAATTTTCGTTGTTTATTTCTACCGCATTGGTATACCAATTTTCTTTTAAACAGCAGATTGCTTTTTTGAAAACCGATAAAAAAAAATACGCTACAGATTTAAAAATCATGTGCTTAATTCATGGCCCCTGCCAACCAGCATTTTGGATTGGTTTGTTTTGCAAATATTGTCAGCCCCTTTAAGAAAAAGAAGTTTCTAATCTTTCTGTGCTGTCACTCCTGACTCAACTCAGTTGAGTTATGGAGGTCAGATAAGCAATTTCTCCATGTGAAATATTGAGCTGCATTTGGTTAGACTGGAAGCCGACCTCAACATAGCTAGGAAAAGGTTAGGAAGAATAATATATATATAATAATATTTTTTCTCAAGAAATGCGAAATACCCTGACTCATATCTTCGTATACATTAGCTTAACGGGACATCGGGAGGCCGGGCTGTTGCATCTGATTGCTGATTCGTGACTTCGTCAGCACGGGAATCCATAGTGGGCGTTAAACTTCAAGAAACGTTGAAATAAATACGCTGTAGCGTTGACTGTTCACTATTTTAATTTTACAGACACTTAAATGACTTAAACAATTAAGGATTGCAGCAATAATTAACGATTTAGAGCCAATGGGTTTGCGAGTGACCATCACGTGCAACGGCTGTCAACAATCTAATGAAAAATGACATGACGTCGCCCGCCATGACGTCGCCCGCCATGACAGACGCAACTCCATTCGGTGTTACCCGCTCTTAATTAAAATTACCATTTAGTTGAATTCAAATCGATTAATCGTTAAAATAACAGAATAAATTACAACTCTCGAAATTAACTGATTTTCATTATTTAATAATGCCACGCGCCGTTAAGCTAAAAATGTGATTACCTTCGGTAGAGACAAAGCGATGAAGCATGTTACAATAACATTGCAAGTAATAGCTTGTGAAAGGTCACATTCCTACCCAACGTTAAGACATAGACTGTTGTCTCACTTACTAATATAACAGTGTTGATAGTCGGTCTGTATTCTGTGACCAGGGGCACAAATCTGCTATTTTTATAAATTCGTCATTCCAACACGATCCCATTGTCATTTTGCTAAAAGTTCGTAATCTGATAAATTCATAATTGTCGATCATTGGTCGGTCAATGGTCTCGTAATATTTGTGTGTTATGTAAAAATTGTGTTAAAATAGCATTGTCGTATTGCCATTATTATAAAACCAGTTAGTAGAAATGATTTTCCAAAAACTACTACTAAATTTGAACATTTATTCATGCCCGATTTCATTTACATATATTTTTTACATATTTATTACTCTATTAGTGTTAAATTTTAGCAGATTACCGCCTAAGTCAGTCATTCATTTGTCATTATGTACGAGATTGCCAATAAATGCCATTTCTTTCAATGGAGTGTCAGGGACTGACCATTGGAATTTGGAAAGTCATAATGACGCCATTATATTAGTAGATTACCAAACTTGTCAAAATCAATAATTATGAAATCAATGATAGACCATTCTGACACTATTGTAATAGCAGACTTGAGGCCCAGTTGTCTGGTTCGTGCGAATGTACATACAGGACCCTGAGACAAAACACATTTCTGTTAGCGTTTACGCAAAACGCTATGCCAAAATGTATGGGAATGATATTACCTGCGGACAGGACACGACGTAATCTTTCCGCAAGCAATGTCATTCCCGTACATTTTGGTATAGCGTTTGGCGTGAACGCCTGCAGAAATGTGTTTTGTCTAGGCCTGTAGGTAAATTAATTGATAAAAACTTGACACGCTACATCAATGTGCAGAGTGCATAGCTATTTCATAGAATTGTCAAAAATTACAGATGGATTGTGATTTGAAAATACATACAATTTTAGTTGGTGGTCGATCTGCTTATACAATTAATTTCTCTAACTTCTTTCAGAACACTCTTAAATTTTCTAGACACTCTCAAAAAGTCAATAAACCCACGGACGGGTCCTGACTATGATTCGTGGACCTTTGACCGTCGTTACGGGTCCTCAGAAGCTCGAAAGTGTGACAGCTAGTCTCATCAAAGGGTATCGTATTACCCAGACTGCATCGCATCTGGATAGAATGGAAGCCGACCCTAAAATATATGGGAAAAAGCAAGGCAGATGATGATATAACATAAGACATATTTTTTTGCACTCTAACGAGCAACATCGAATGCAAAACCGATGTTAGCAATAAAATTAATCTAAGATGCTGGTCGTCTGCGTGTTAAAGGTCTCCTGAAGATCAAGGGCTTGAAGGGACGAAAGGTTAAACGTAAATGTATCAGGACTGAGAATCTGACATTATCATATTTTTTTTGTAGGTATATCTATCGTGATTTGCAATTTAATCCCTATATTTATAAACGTTGCTTACAGTTAAGTAATGATTAGTGACTGTTTAACCATACATTTTTGACATTCATATATAAATAAAACCCTTAAAGTTTGATGCCGTGGTAGTAAAATTTTATATTTTGAACTACCTACATCATCATCATCATCATTTCAGACGAAAGACGTCCACTGCTGGACATAGGCCTCCCCCAAGCTCCTCCACTTCGACCGGTCTTGTGCTTCCCACATCCAGCGGATTCCCGCGGCCTTCACAAGGTCGTCGATCCACCTTGTGGGAGGCCTACCCGCTCTACGTCTTCCGGTACGCGGTCGCCACTCCAGAACCTTTCGGCCCCATCAGCCATCTGTTCTGCGAGCAATGTGCCCTGCCCACTGCCACTTAAGTTTGGCAATTCTTCGGGCTATGTCGATTACCTTGGTTCTTTTGCGGATCTCTTCATTCCTGATGAAAAGATCCTCAGTACATAGTTATCTTTAATTTCATGCTACTTAATGTTTACTCGGTTTATAGCAATTATCGTTGATTTTCTCTTATTTTCTGGTCCGTTCTAGACCTTCGTTGTAGGTATATTGTGTTCGTAAATTGCTTAAATTGTTTTAATATCCATCGAATTACTGGGTCGATAGAAAAACAATTCGTTACTAATTATTATTATTTTTGTATATCTCTCGAATTGATGAGGACCAAAGAGATATGAAAGAAACGCTTCTGAATGATAGACTGATGGTTGACAGGGGGAATGAAAGAAAAAATGGTGTCACACCACCGCCAAATAACATAGACAAGGGCAAGAAGATGATTATACAAAATCGATCGATCCCTACAAATTGGTTGAGGTGAATGGTGCTGATCTACGCGTCATGTTCATCATGAACGGGCGCCGTCGGTTGAGACTGACCCATCCACTTACTGTCAGGGCTTATTTTTTATCTTGTATTATGGAACTGTTTTTTTTTTGTTCATATTTTATTACATTGTTCTCACAAATAGAAGCAACAAGAATAATGTAGCTACCCAAGATTTCTACCATTTGAGTTTACTGCCCGTTCTTCCACATGGAGAATGGGCAACTAGCTTCAAATTTCTGACTAACTGATCAACTCTTTCAATTCGCAAGTGCCTGTAAGTGTAAGTTTAATTGAAATGAATGACGGTACGGTTGGCGCAGCGGTGACTGCTGCGCTGCGTGTCGCAGGTTCGATTCCCGCATGGATCAAATATTGGTTTGACCTACAAATAGTTGTTCCGGGTCTGGCTGTTTGTGTATGTGAGTTTAAATGTTTGTAAACGCACCCACAATAAAGGAGTAATTCCTAGTGTGGGACAAAGTTTTTAAAAACAAAAAAAATAAATGCTTTGTTTGGTTAGTTTTGATACATGTCCCTAGATTGGTAAAAATGCAGTTTGCTCCAGCTTACCTACTAACATTGAATTCGCCTCTCGTATAGATGTGCAGACAGAATAGACACAACAGCAATTGTGGCGTCAGTCTTATCCTGGAGCAGTCAGCAGGACTTAGACTGGAGTCTGGATTTGGCTCGGTTGATGGCATTAGGCTCGCCCCTGTTTCATGGGACTTAAACATAACTGGCAAAATATAGTTGTACTATAGATAAACCTTTGCCTAATTTTTCGGGGATACAGGTGTCAGCCATGTTAGGTTAAATATAATTTTGAATTCGAGATGTCGACAACTATTTGAACCCTAATTACATTTCATCACAATCAGTTTAGATTTACCGTGAGAACAGCACAAAGCTTCATCTAAATAAAACAAGACATTTTATTATCTAAAAATAGTTCTGAAAGTTCTCAAAATTCAGTCATTAGGTCGCAAGAGGCGTGCGAATTCGTTCACAATCTGTGTTTGACATGATTAATGATGATTGTGGCTTTACCTCGCTTTATTTCGGCGCGGTCGGGCAAATATTTTGTAACAACTTGTTTGACGACTTGTACATAAGTGTCTAATGTGTTAGGTAAAGTATCGTAATAGTGAGTTTGAACTTGAGTTGAATTTTGTTTTCGTCAATTTTTTTTTTACTTAAATATGTTATGAACATAACTGACATAATGACTGTAGAAGTATACAACTAGTTCTCATGATAATTTCAGCCAAGAGAAGTCCACTGCTGGACATAGGCCCCCAAGTTCCGCCACTTTGACAGGTTCGGTTCCTCCAACACCACTTCTACTTGTATTCAAATTAAAAGGGAAAGATTAACATTCAAAAGTAAAGTATAGGATCATCAAGCAAAGGACTGGCAAGAGAGTGTTGCCAATCCAATCGCATGTACTTAAATCGATCCACGGTTACTCTTCATTCATCTGCTACCAGCTACACTGCGGACATCGTCACTCCACCTCATCTGATGGCTTCCTATCTCACTACGCCTTCATTCTTCTAAACATGGCATAACATCACGATTGTAATCCTCAAAGAGTTCGGCAGAGGTGTACCACATGGTAATGTCTTGTTTCCCTTATAATAATGTGTACTGTTAGTGTTTTCCATAATCGTCCCACTCATGATGTTTACTTGCACTTTATCATTTATACTAATAACGCTTGCCATAAAATAAGTTTCCATAATAACACGTGTTTTACTGACTAAAACCCACCCGTGTTCCCTCAGTTGCCTGTGTACCGCGGTATCTCTTTCGAACAACCCGCACCCCTGGCAGGCATCAGCCCTTGCGGGCCTCACCATTTGGTGCTGACATCTCTTTGAGGCGAGCGTGGAACACAGCGCGCCGTCGACCCGGGCTTGGTCCTTACCGTACAGCGAGCTACCCATTACTCACCGTCCGCAAGCCCTCTCCCTCACGTGCGCTGCCTCCCTCTTTTCAAGCATCACCGCTTTGCTGAAGGAGGTGACGGCTAACCATGCACTCTCGCTCCTTACCATGGCCTGGACCAGCGCCGGACGCGAGAGATGGCCGCCGCCGATCGACACGTTTTATAATCAATAGTTTCTTTAAGTAACACATTACCTACATAATCGATACTTGACGTAAGCAACATTTAATGTAATTTAGAAACGTTTATTGTTTTGTGCAAAAAATAATGTCATGAAGACATTTGGTCTGTAATCAAATTATTTATTACAGCAAACAATCTTTAGACAATAAACAGTTTGTCAAATTCAAAACGGCAAGGTTAGGTTGGGTATGAACTGCGTTGTGTACGCACGAAGGCGAGCGAGCGAAGCGAGCGTGCCGCGGCAAAGGCCGCCGAGCGCTAAATTTCTTCTTTTGCAAAGCAAGCATGCAACATGATCATAACATCAATATTGCCGGCGCTTGTACTGAACTTGGGTTGTTGAGCTAGTTTGGGCAAATTAATATTATGGTGAGTAAAAACTGTTATGGAAAACGACATAAAGGAAAATGAAAAATATAGCAAATAAATTTATGGATTAAAATTAATATGACACTTGATCAATGAAGTGAAAATTATTTTATGTCATTTCATGATTGGCAACTGAAGCGTTATTTCTAATGAAGTTATGGCAATTACAAGTATGGTATATAAAATGATTGCATTTGAAATTATGGCAAACATTAGTAAACCGTACCACATATCGCCAGTTATGTTTAAATCTCATCCCACTGAGAAATTCCAAATGGAACAACACTTTAACCGACCCGGGAACCGAACCGGACCTCATGCTCAGAAGTAGCACTTACGACCACTAAGCCTTCCATTATTTGATAGATATTTCTTGAATGCTTTTGATTATTTTGTCTGAAGTCGATAGTGTTAGTAGTAAGTACTACAAAACTATTAATACTAAAGGATGTACACATATTAAACGATAACATCTGTTGGCTTTAATTAAAACAATTAACTTGAACATTTATAGGTAGTTATTGACATTAGCTTGCTCTGTGACTTGGCTTGTGACCTTTTGTGATAGGAAGGTGTAACTTCTGCTTGATAGGTTTATTTTTACACGCTTTATGTTAGCTTCACTTGTATGTTTGTATGTTTGTTTGTATGTAACCGACTCCTTTGGACGCTATTTTGACCCACTTTAAACGGTCAGATTTCCTTTAAACTTTGTACTTATCGAGGACCTATGACAATTCAATAATTAAAAAAAAAATAGAAAAAAACACACAGTTAGCAAAACTAAAAAATAGAAAATAAATAATAGTTTAAAAAACACGCTTTAAAAACCAAACTAAAAAGTAGAAAATAATGTAATTCTATTAAAAAGCGTGGGGTGCTTGATATTAATTGATTATAAAAATACCTCAAAAAGCACTCCACGCTTTTTAATAGAATTAAATTATTTTCTACTTTTTAGTTTGGTTTTTAAAGCGTGTTTTTTTAGTTTTTTTAAACTATTATTTATTATGGTCTAGTAATTGAATTAACTGTGAAGGTTTGGGACCTGCGTGGTAATATCGTAACACACTAGCAATTGGCTTTCATTTTGATATTTCAACAACATTCATTGCATTATTTACGTTACTGAGCAGACAAATATTACGAACAAATGAGGCAATGGTTTAGTCATATCCTTCCAAAAGATTCAAATTCTGATTGATATTGTTTTACGCAATAAAGGTGCTGTTTGCCGAAAATTTAAGTGGTTTGGTAGAAAATAACTTTTAAGATTATTTATTCTGAGCAAAAAGCCGCATCAAAAAAATGTTTGTTGCCAAATGCCTCAAACTAGGCACTCATCTTCCATTGCTTTATAAAGGTGCTATAATTGTTATTGTTTTACCTCTTACTTCTATTTAGAAAATAATCAAAGGTACCTAATCATGATTTTGTAATACCAAACTCGATTTAAAAGTGTCCAAAAAATCGTCAACATTGCTGTCAATGAGATAAGTGCTCACAAGGCTGGCTGCATTGCCATGTTGGATGGCTGTGCTGATTTTTCGACCTAAAAATATGCAGGCTTCTGACCACGTGAAGAATCGACTAACCGCTTGGAGATGTCCCGAAAAGCTCGACGGCCACTCAATGCCCTATTGCTTCAACCACAAACGCCTCAAATATATAGCTCCCAATAAGATTGTTATATTTGCGTTGCTATATATGTGAGTTTTGTGGTTGAGTAATTAAATGCCTTCAGTTTCATGCTTCAGAAAATTAGAAATATTAAGTCCAAACGGACTAATAAACATTCTTAACGACTTATTAACCATTCAAATGTTATAATTAAGAAATGTTACATAAGGTTATCATTTTATTATAAACTAGTGACATTAATGAAATGTTAGATTTTAAATTTGTCGATAAATTGATATTTCGAAACTTTTCATAGGATTCCAGTAATAACGAATTAGTTAGGAATAGTATCCGCTGTCATTAAATTGTCAAAGATACCCATCTTAATTCTGGCAATGGTTGTTTAAGCAATAAATTGGGATAACTGAAAATACAGGGTGATTGGTGAAACTGTATTCACCATCTGCCTAATTTTTCCCAACTATGTCGTCGGCTTCTAGTCTATCCTAATGCAGAATACCAATATAATTATACAGAGCGAATACCTATCTGACTTACACAACTCAGATACCGGGTGGCACGATAATCCTTGGTAAGACTGTTTGTCAAACTTTCAGGCTTTCGACGATCCGTACGACTATCAAAGTTTAATGAATGACAGCCGGGACCATCAGCTTAACGTGCTTTTTGAGGCTCCGTGGTCTGGTATGTAAAGATAGTCACCCATCCACAGATCAACAGCGGCAAGCGTAGCTTCGTCATCATTATTTCAACCGAGAGACGTCCACTGCTGGACAAAGGCTTCCCCCAAGCTCCGCCACTTCAACCGGTTCTGTGCTTCCCGCATCCAGCGGATTCCTGCGGCCTTCATAAGGTCACCTTGTGGGAGACCTTCCAACTTTACGTCTTCCGGTACTCGGTCACCACTCCAGAACCTTTCGGCCCCATCGGCCATCTGTAATGGTAACTGCATCACCGTCGGGCAGACAATTTTTTTGGATAGATGAAGCAATGAATAAGACGAAAGATTTTAAAAGAAATTACTTACAATTTCTATTAAAATCTCTGTTCTGCGTGCAATGTGCTTTGCCCACTGCCACTTAAGTTTGGCCATTCTTCGGACTATATCGGTTACTTTGATTCTCCTGCGTATCTCTTCATTCCTGATTCCGTCACGTAGGGCAACTCTAAACGTAGCTTTACCTGATCGATTGTTTCGTTTAGCTGTTATGCCACAAGCGTTGAAACTGTATTAATCCTTTCAAAGCAAACGCAGCGAGCCAGGGCAAAAAAACATTCCGATCTCCAAAACTGCTTATTTATAACCTTCTCGCTACTTTAAAAAGTGACAATGCTGATCCACCCATCCCTCATACCGACATTTCCGTTCAATTCACATTCCGAAAATCCCAAAGATTAACATCATCATCACCTTCACCGACAATCACGACCTTTTCACCTGTCTTTCACCTTGTAATTCAAATCTAATGCATTCCTTATAACAATAGATGTAATGACTGATTCATGATCTTTTAATACCTACCTAGATCTATCTATTGCCTTGATCGAGTCATCGTCTTGCTTATTCAATTACGTCTGTTATTTACCTATGTGACTTACATAATTCATAGGTTACTATTTAAAAATATTTGAAAGCTCATTTTAGAGATAGTCCGTTACAGACATATATATCCATATTTTTGTAATAACTTAAGAAGGTAATAACAGCCGCGGTTAGTCCGTGGATGGGTGACCATCTTCTTCACATACGTAGACCCCGCTGATCCGTGCTGTCATGTCTGGATCTTTGACAGTCGTCACGAGTCGTCAGAAGTCCGAAAGTCTGACAACCAGTCTTACCAAGGATTATTGTGTCACCCAGTAACTCAAGTAGCTTTTGCAGGTCAGATAGGCAGTCGCTCCATGTAAAATACTGGTATTTAGCTGCATCTGGTTAGACTGGAAGCCAATCACAACGTAGTTGGGAAAGGCAAGGCATATGATTAGGTACTATACACCGTGACATTTTAGTCGTCTTACAATGGCAGCCCACTTCATGTACCCAATGACTGCTATCTACTACCATTCGTTAATAACATTTTTTTTTTTTTGAACATTTACTTAATCAAAAACGTGCAAATATCACTAAGACGAATGACGTAGTTTGAAACACCCTGTTATGGAGATGAAATTAATGATGGAATGTAATGGTAGGTAGGTAGATATCTCCTACCGTTTGATACGTAAACATTATTAACAGGGACTACGTTTCATAATTCTGAAGCATTCATTATTTTTCTTTGTATCTATTATCTTAAGTAATGGTAACAATGTTTTAATCGCGCCTAGAGGTATGTTATGACGGATACATTTAGTGGACCACCTTTGTAAGACGACTAAAATGTCACGGTGTATAGAACTATACATTGCTCAATATATTGGATATTTTGTTCAGTTCAAAATGATTATTACTGACTCATCATCATCATTTCAGCCAACAACTACCGATTGGTGGGTAAATACCTCCCTTTTCTTTTGCCATACTTCCTGGTGCATCTTGTATTTTGCTTATCCGGCTTATTAGTCGATTACTCAACGGAAAAGGGCGAATCGTCAGTCTTAAATAATATTTAAATTTTCAAACAACCTGCTAAAAAACTGTTCCCTTACCGTGTTGCTGCAAGCTACAAGTGCATTTCTCTTACAAAAACGTGGTATCATTCCACCTGTCTCTCTATTACCCCTCATCGATCAAGCCCCGACGTCTGAGTACCCAATAACAACAGATCGGTGACTAATCTGTAATCCACGCAGCTTCCAACACACATCGCCTATAATCTGTAGGAACGTCATCGTGTCCTTGTGAAGCGTATCAATGAATTCATTCTGCTATGCACTCGGAGATTGGACGCTGTATGGAAATTATACAACTTTGAAATGTAGCAATGCACTTGACATATTGTTTTCCAATTTTTTAAATAACTAATTGGAGTAATGGATAAAACTGTGTCTAGGATACCTACTTACATAGATTTTAGTAGATCGTAGTACTTACATAGAGGAAGATTATCCAGGGTGGTCCCTACACAATCTTTATTTATCAATCTTTAGTATATTTTCTCACTGCCAGACATACCACGTGGATGTAGGAAATTATCCCACGAGATGGTGCTACTGGGACAAAAAGTATCGGTAGCTTGTATACTTCTTGTAAAATCAGCTGTCTGCCAGTAGCTTCCGGCAAAATCGATCCAACCATTTCTGAGATTAGTCGAAACAAACAGACAGGCAAAAATGTTAAAAAGTGGTTTTCGTTATAAGTTTATTTACTTTTATATTTTGCATTTAGTAAAAAGCTGTTATGTTAGTGTTGTTCATATTAACATAAAAACAGACACTTCAATTTCATTTATGTGTAAAGATAAGAAAATCAATCCATCATACCAGAGTGACCTAGAACACACTCAAAGTTGCGACATGAAATCTAAATAAGTAAAATTACGAAAGATAGAAGACTCAGCGGTGTAAATCATGGTTCAATATCGAATTGTCACTTGGTACTATTGCAGTTTATTAAACCAGTAGTGTAATGTAACTCATCACTTATCTCACTTTTGTGATTTGAACATCTCATTGCCCGATAAAACTTCCTAGTCTAGTTTATGGGGATACAAGGTGTTAGGGGAACGCTTCCGAAAACGAAGACAGGTGATAGGGCTAGTGATTCTCGATATAGTACCATGAAAAAATCTAGATTTTGTTTTTACAATTTTTACCAATATTTTTTAGCATTTTTTGTACATTTCGCTGTGAGAACAGTTAAATGAACGAGTATTTGAGATTAAACACATTTAAAAACGACCGCAAGTCCAGGCGGCGACTTTAGTTTTAGGCATCCTTTGTAAACTTTGTGAGAGTCTATTAACTGCTTCCAAATTACAATGTTAATTTTTAATATTTTTATTTTTTACGCTTTCTGACATATTCTCGTCATTTTTGACACTATACATCGCTTCAAATATCACCTATTTATTAGTGATTCTCATGAAAATCATGTCACTTTGTTTAAATAGGTTGATCTTACTAATGTAGATTCTTTTACATATTGTGAATGGGAAAACATTGTAGGCCTTACAGACTAGATTTATAGACGATTTTCTATTCTTTATTTTCATTCCTCTAAGTACTTGGTACTTATTGACAGGCCTGCACTGTCCTCCCATACCTATTATCACTGTAATTTGAAAACATTGTAAAACCCAATTATTTTTAAAAGAGTAACTGTGGAGTTTCTTGCCGGCTCTTCTCCATAGGAAGCGACAAATTGGAACCGTGCACCTAGCTTCTAACGTTTCATAAGTGCCCTTGCAGGTTTATGTGAAATAAAATATTTTGATTTTGATTTTGATTTTGATTTTGAAAGCGCCGCCAAAATAAAATAAGTAGAAACATCACAGAAGTTGTTTTGAATCAATTTAAAACGTTTGACGTTTTAAATTTAAAGCGAAAGGTTATTGGTATCCGTTTGCATTTAGGTTGCATACAAGATATTTTTTTTTTACCAGTGCGGAAACTGTAAACATGAATGCAGCATATCATTCTAGACTCCTCAGCGCAGAAATTTTCCATCGGTAATACAAAAAACAAATTAGTTGTTCCACACATTTTGACCGCCTGGGTATTATTGCACTTTTCTATGAAACAGCAGATCTTTTTTGTATAACCGACTAAAAATTTTCTGGTGTCGGAAGCGTTCCCCTTACAAGGTGGATGCGCTAAGGCAGCCCCGAAATCTGAATCATATTTAAATGAACATTCAGCCTGACACTGACCTACAAATTGCAAAAAAGTCGCCAGAAAATTTGAAGATTTGCGAAGTTTTCTCTACAGTAAACTGTAGTTATTCGTTGAGTATATATCCAAACAAAGAGCAATTTATTTTTCAATGAATAAAAACCTCATTACGTCAAGAGTAAATACCGAACGATTACGCACAAAAAACCATAACATTTACCAAAACTTAATCTTGTTAATCCATAACTTTAATACACTACTCAAGGCCAAATTTAAATACACTATTACGACTAAGTATTACCAAAGCTTACCCAACTAGATATAAATCACAGCTCCACTCATTTTTTTCCGTAACGTTGCCGATGGACCGCCCGAGGCCACAGTGTGAATGTCAGTGGGTCAAAGTGGAACAAACTTGTTGAGATGGAACAGGAATGTGTTACAATAGGAGAGTCGTAGGTTGTATTTGTGCTTAATGGTATTACGTCATGGTTTTATTGTTTTAGGTGTGCTGAAAGGTAAATCCTGCAACTTGCTTGCCGTGCATATAAGGAATGGATCAGCCGGAGTATCATATCATGAGGTACCTACGATAAACACTTAACATACCCTGTGCTTAGGCTGGGACAGGTTTCTGCGTCCTCACACCGGCCCCATCACCATCGAGGCGGTCCGGTCGGTGCTTGATGATTGGCTGGAAATTTTGGGCGACGCAGGTTCTGTCGGGGTATGGCTGATTTGGGAAATACCTGCATCGTATAGGCAGGGAGTAGACGCTCGGTGTTATCACTGCATCCATTCTAACATACCTTGTGGTTATCTGACTATGGTGTAGTCATAGATACTTTGGCACTAAAAACCACTCTGCGCCTTGTGACCTAGCCATGACAACCTGGGTGCCTACCGTGTGACTGATTGCTGGGAAGTTAGGAAGTATTGGGATGGCTTACACCAGTTAATTCATTCGATCATCAATCGATTTTTTACATTTCAACAATTTGCAAATTCGACCTTTGCCAGCATTATCAAGTGTTT
The DNA here is from genome assembly GCA_949091785.1 of Polymixis lichenea. NCBI lineage: Eukaryota > Metazoa > Arthropoda > Insecta > Lepidoptera > Noctuidae > Polymixis > Polymixis lichenea. The sequence continues at coordinate 2,305,388 of OX420948.1, forward strand.
CAAATGCTCTCTGGATATTTAATTCGAAAGTAAGTCACACTATCTAGTACCGGGAGGAATACGTCAAATTACAAGTTACCCTGATACACATTCTTCACAGACAAACATCCAGATCCGTGTCCGTATGGATTGAGGAGCCATATCTCAGATTTGAACGAGGGTACTACCAATATTTAGTAGTAAATTAGTCGAATTCGTAGCCCTGATCCTGGAATTTGTAGTAAAACCCTTCAAAAATGACAGGACGTTGAAGGTCTCGAAAACTAGCCAATGCTAGCCAATTTTTTTGTACAAATCTAAGCATAAACACTACTAATTCCTACCAAAGTTTCAGAAATATCCATTAGCAAAATCCAATAAGCATTAGCTACCTCAAATTCAGCCGAATTTGAGGTAGCTAATGCTTTGATTTATCTGAAAAATCCATAAATTTCCCCACGCTGTTTCTCCGAACGACCCGACGATACTGCGTGTAGAAATCTAGCTCGCAACCCGCCAGGATCTACTATCACTACAGTAACAATGTTAACAACTAACTATAAAATAACTAACTGTAACTATAAAATACTATTGAGGGAAACAAGACATACTACTATGATATATCTACCCTTCTACGAGGAAAAGTCACGTTCAACTGTGACACTGACGACCCTGCTATTACTTAACACCTTTCTATACCCAAGGTTATGAATAGGCAGAGTAAAGAAAACTATTCAGATTGGGTTTTATTCTTTGAAACCAGCTCAGAGTATGGATTTCTGCTCGGTTGATGACAATAGACTCGCCTTTTGATACTTGGGACTTAAGCATTGCAAAAATATGGGTGTAATATTTGGAGCACCTCTGTCCCTGTCTTCTGTCCCTTCAGGGAATACAAGCGTGATGTTATATTATGTACATATTCTAAGAAATCGACCTTAAAGTGAGTGTACCTACCTACCAACTCTAATGTTACACCATGAGTGTCTGTTTTAAAGGATGCGTCTGATTAGTGACTGAGGCGCTAATTTTATTGGTTTTAGCAATGTTTGAATGTAATATTATGTAGTGTAGTGGGGTAACGGTGTTCTCTCTCTTTTTTGGAAGGTCAGACATAGTTGCTATGGTCACTTAAATAGCCTCTGGTTTGACTAGAATGGTTCATACTAAGCTACTTTAACTAAACTTCTTCCGGCTTACTTTCGGCTGGGTGTAACCTTCCGCGGTTCACATGGAGTCTCTTAACCGTCTCCGAATCCAAGTGGGAAGGTGTAAGTCGAATCTCATAAAGTGGGGCTACCTCTGCGGAAAAATACCAGGATGGAGCTGCTCTATTTGCCCCAAAACATGCAGCTTAGATTACCTCTGCGCTGCCACCGATAACGCCGTGGAAGTGGCGAAGTTTTCGGCCAACAAAATTTAATAGCTGTCGTGCCAACGACACCATGAAGAAGATAATTAAAAATCCCATGTTCCAATATGAAGTCATACTGTCTCTATATTCGGATGGGTCCCATCTGCAAAATATCAAGCCCACAGCATCCGCTGTCAAACTTATCGATACTCAATCAAAAACTGTTTCAGTATCAATAAAAACATTTATTTCACAATAAAACAAAAACACAACAATATAATTTAGACATGTATACCTAAAAATATCAAATTGACTATTAAACTAGGTTTAAAATATTAGTCACGGATTGATGAAGATGCCAGCCATTATACTATAAAATGTTGTACCACTATTATTGCAAATCCATTGACTAGGTATTTGTGAAATAATTTTGTAGTAGGTAGTTTAAGAAATGTATTAAAATGTTATATAGAATCTATTGCTTTATTTGTATCAAAAAAGTTTTCTCAGGCAGTAATAAAGCTATCGATGGATGACGAAATATCAATTATGTAACATGATCTCTTCATCGGCTTGACAGTTTGACATTGACGTATGTCAAGCCGCCATTTTGGGAGTTGTGATTGACGGTTGATGAATCATTTACTTTGCTATTTTTGATTATTACATGTGGCTGCTATTTGTAATGCAGTTTTTGTCAGTCATCTTTATATTGTAGATTATCAAATAAAATACAATCTAGAGATCAACAGACTGTTGTAAAAACTAACATTGCATGCATATTGCATTTGGCAACTTGATTATGAATTGTATTTTTTGATATTCACTTTTAATGTGAGCCTCTCGCAGTCCAGTGTTACAGTAATAATCTAGCCACCAATTTATGAGGCGTTGGTTACATTTTTAGCTGGTAGATATTTTACACTGCACAGTTAATTTTAATATTTTTGAAATTAGTCTGTCATTTATTTTATTGCACTTATTTTATAATTCACTCACACATTTCACTTTGCAACATTAATTTCACTTCCAATGCACTAATCATTTTCACTTGACCTTAATAATGACCGTGGTATGCCAATTCAGGGCCAGCAGCATTGCCTGAGTGAGGATAACCCGAATGAGCGTTGTACGATATTTGGGCTCCTGATGAATGACTGGAAGGAACATGATACGCTGTTTGGGCACCAGCACCATGAACCGAGGGAACCTGGTACGCCATTTGGGCGCTAGAAGAATGACCCGAAGGAGCGTGATACGCCATTTGGTTGCTTAAACCATGACCTGATGGAAGATGATACGCCAATTGGGCGCTTGTTCCATGTCCCGAGGAACCATGATACGCAGACTGACCGCCCGACGAATGACCCGAGACTCCTGAGACAGCATTACCCGAATGAGCGTGATACGCTAAATCTGCGCCGGATGCATGACCCGAGGGAACATGATACGCCAATTCGGCGCCAGAAGAATGACCTGATGGGGCCTGGTAACCGACGGTTTGGTAACTGGCATCATATTGCTGGTAGCCATGAGTCATGTCTTGGCCAGATTGCTCCTTGTATTTACCTGGAAAGAAGAGAAAAACAAATCATTAGAGGATCTCACTTATTATGTATATTGAACTGCAAAAACTTATACGCAAACTTAACTTTAAAATTTTTGGAGCTTCTGTAAACAACAATTGTTTATCTTCATTTGTTTAAAAATAATTGATTGTATTCGAATTATCCAGATAAAGGAGATGTAAACTGGATCACCACATGATGAAAAGTGGTTACCCTCACCCATAGATATCTACATCACCAATCATAGAGCCAATATGTGGAAAGTCTCAAATGCCTGTCTTTCATTCCGCACCCAATATTAATTACACCCGCAAACTACGTAAAACACAGTGCTGCTTTATGCTAGAAATGTTTACCAGTGGTACTACTAAGAATTATTTGTTTGTTGCACATAAACAGCTGATCGCATAATTTGAACAGAAGTTTGCTATTGACCTTACGTTCAACATTGTGTCGACAGTTCAGTCTGAATATCATAGATGGCGCTACTTCTATGAATATATTAAGTTATTGCAAAATAAAAACTTTTTTTTTCATGTCTGTACATTGTCGATATCAGGTATTTGGACGCAGCATCTATCAGCATAAAAAATACTCAATAGATTGAGATCTAATGAACTCAATCGCTAATGCGAGCCAGCAAACAGTATTACGAAGCCAACTTTACCGAGTGCAACGGACGTACACACGGCTATACATCAAGCTAAACATTTCCAGTATAAGCTGTTCCCGCATTGTATAGGATTTCCGTACAGTGTGAGATCAACGGAAACTGGAAATGTATAGTTTGATGTGTAGCCGTGTGTACCTGCTAACACTCGGATTCAAAAATAAATGTAGACCGAAATACCTGAAGTTATGCTTACAACCCAAGATTAAACGAAGACATGTGACATCTACAAACTCGCACTGGGCCGCCATGGTGGATTACGGCCTATTCAGATCTCACAGAGAGTAGGCCTGAGTTTACAAATTACAAGTTGATTCAGCTTTAATGCTGTATGCTAAAAACTTTTTAACCGACTTCAAAAAAGAGGACGTTATGTATATATTTTTAGTGTATTTCTAGTTCTTTTTTTGTTCGTAAGGGGTTTATTCCGAAATGGTCCCATTCATGATGAGTTTCGGAGACAGAGAACGGAATTCTTCGATCTACTATAACTAAAAACTGAAAAATAAAACACCTGTCCGAAGACTTGTGGAGTTTGGATATGTATTTAAATTTTTCATCACCGTCTTCCGAAATTAAAGTAATTTTTTTCTTCGTATTGTTTTTCCGGAAGCAAGCTGTTTTTTAATTTTTGGAAAAAATTTTTGATTGAAAATAACAACAGTCAACAGCACTGTGCAAAAATGTATGTAATAATCAACATACATTTTTACACAGTGCTGTTGAGCCTTCAGATACTTTATGGAAGTACCGGGAGGGTCTTCCAATATATAAAAACCTTTCAAAATACTTACCGTCATCAAAAACACCAGCAGCTTCATCCTTTGCATTCTGCTCCATGCTCTTCACGATAGCCTCAGGTATAGGCGGGGGGGTGGGTAGATGAGCACCCTGGGGGTGGAAGCCGTGCTCATCAGCTGTGTAGGTCACAGTGTAAGTCTGGCCATCATCTCCCTTGTAGGAGTAGGCGCCGTGGGCGACTGTGCCACCGTGTTCGGACGTCTGGCCTGCCTCCTCGGCTTTTATTCCTGGAAAGTGGAAAGAAGAAGTGTTAGATAAGGATAGTTGGTATTTTAAATTTAAGATTTAATTATTCATCATCGTCATCATCACATCAGTCGAAAGACGTCCACTGCTGGACATAAGCCTCCCCCAAAAGGGGGGAGTTTGCCATAATTGCCACGCTTGGCGTTGGCGATCGCAGTATAGTGGTCAAATGCATAGAGAACGCTGCTGCCCATTCTCTAGTAAGTCCCTTAGCCGCCTTCTACGATACCCACGAGAAGAAATGGAATGGTGTTCTTTTACGTCCGGCACCACACGACATTTAATGATTACTTAGTTATTATTGATTAATCGTTCAAATATCGCGTAAAATGCGTGTCCCAAAGTAAATAATTTTCTTTCTTTCTTTCTAAAAAGCTAAATATTGAGATTTCTGATGTTCAAAGTTAATTTTATAGCCATTTAATTATGTTAGTACTTAAAAATTAAAATTCTATCGAAAAGAAACTTTAGTGAATTTCAAAATTTTGTGATCGTAGGAATTTTAATTGTGGCTGTGGAAACCACGAAGGGATAGTTTAATAAAAGTTTTCAGATCTTTAAGACTCTGAAGTTTGCCCCCAATTACATGGGATGTAAACATAACTGGTTAAATGACAGTGTTACTTTAGGTACACTTCTGCTCAAGCATTCGGGGAAACAGGCATCATGACAAGTAACGTCACAATAGTTTTAAATGGAGACTTTTAACTAATGTTATAGAATAAGGTAGGTTATGGAGACGGTTGGCTCCATCATGGTCTATCCACACACCATTTTCAGTCTCATAGGAATACTGGTACTGGTGGCCATTGTTCTCATTATTGAAAGCTAAGATCTTTGCAGTCTTTTCCCCAGATGGCCTGCTGTTATATGACACTTCATGTCCCACTGCTTCATGCCCCGAGAAGGTCTGAGGTGCCTGTGATTGCTCAGAATATAAACCACGCTGCTGGTGCTCGAGCGCTGATTGGTACTGCTCTGCTGACTGCGCGTAGCCCGCCGCTGATTGGCTTGTATAGATCTGGCCAGCTGATGCAGCGGCGATGAAGGCGGCAATTGGTGCGAGCTGGAAAATTACAGTTTGGTGTCGTTAAGTTTAACAGTCGAAAAGCTATTTAAAGGCTCTTCTTTGAGTTGACTAGTTACAGCATAGCCTGGATATTCCCACTACGGGTCAAAGGCCTCCCTTTCTTTTTTCCACTCAACTCGATCCTGAGCCAATATAGACCAGTTCCCGACATCAAATTAGAAAAGCGATAAGTCACACAATGAAAGCTGCTTCCATATCAATGGATAATATCAAGGGATATATTATCACAATGCTATTTCAGTTCGTTGTTTTAACTTCATAGAAGGTAGGAAAAATGATGCAGCGGGCTATTATACCACTAGAGCATTTCAACTCAGCCGCAGAAAGTTCCTCCTCAAACACTTCAACCCTGGATGATAAAACTTCAACTTTCTCCCAACAACCACCAAGGTTAACGATTCCAAAAATTTCACTGAAATCACTCCTATTTCTTAAAAGCTAGACGAAAATCTAGACATCTAATTATCTTAATCACAGATCTAATTAGATCTTAACTAATTATAAGCACTAACGTACCAGCTTCATGATGGTCTGTGGTAAGCAGTTGGATGTAAGGCACTTGGATGTAGAATGAGTTTGTAATTTCTTTCTTACGTTTATATAGCGAAAAATTTCCGAGTACGCATAGATATATGAACTCACACTTGGAATAGAAATGACTCTGTTGACTGTGGACTTAGGCCATGATTACAATTTTACACCACTCTTAAGCCCGTCATCCACGACGCTAGTCAAAAGTAACGTGTTACTTACTGAAATCTCCAATAAGTAGCCTTGTAGTATATGTTTTCAATTCGACTTAACCACGTGTCGTACCATGTTTTGTACACAAAGGGTGCCAACGAAACCTTATTTGCTCTTTAGTAATAGGGTTTCGTTGGCACCCTTTGAGCGGAGCCTTCTCCGCTTTCCGTTTGTCTGTCAATAGGCTGAATTAGCATACAGTTGAAATTGTCACTGAGTGTGTATTTCTATTTCCGCTATTACAACAAATTATAAAAATACAAAGAAAAGTGTTTTCTTTCTAATATGTGTTATTATTGTACCGATCGACATTTTTGCCGACAGCCGGGTTTTTGCAACTTTTAGCGAAATTATAACGAGCCACTCTTATTCATATCTAAACAATAAAAATAACAATAAAAACGCCATGATTGCGGCGGTAAGTCCCCTCTTTGAGGAGTGGCTTGAGAGGCGGCATGGCGTCCTCACCTTCCGCCTGACACAGGTCCTCACCAGACATGGCTGTTTCGGGAGGTTCCTGTTTCGGATAGGGTGGGAGGAAACGCCTGGGTGTTTCCATTGCAAAGATCGCCTTGAGGACACGGTGGAGCATACGGTGGAGGTCTGCCCGGCTTGGGTGGAGCACCGCCATGTCCTCGTGGAGGTGATCGGCGGCGGCGATCTCTCGCGTCCGACCCTGGTCCAGGCCATGGTACGGAGCGAGAGTGCATGGCTAGCAGTCGCGTCCTTCAGCGAGAAGCAGTTATGCTCGCAAAGAGGGAGGCGGCGCACGTGAGGGAGATGCAGTACATGCGCCCTCACAGCCGTGGCCTTCGCAGGAGACGCCCTGGGGGTCGGGAATCCCAGGCTGATTCCCGGCCACCGTAGGCACGGGCTTGCGGACGGCGAGTAATGGGTAGCTCGCTGTCCGGTAAGGACCAAGCCCGGGTCGATGGTGCGTTGTGTTCCACGTGCGCCTCAAAGAGAAGTCAGCAGCAACTGATGGGGCCCGCAAGGGCCGATGCCTGCCAGGGGTGCGGGTTGTTCGAAAGAGATGCCGCGGCCCCTGGCACACAGGCAACTGAGGGAACACGTTTGGGTTTTAGTCAGTAAAAGTCTGACACGCCCTCCCGCTCCACCCAGAGCGGGAGAAGTTATTTGATGATTTCCCACCCAAAAAAAAAATTTTGCCCTTTAAATCGTTGAAATTAAGTCAATTTTATTCTTACAATATAACGTTACGTTTACACATTTTACAAATGCCTATCTCAATAATTAAAAAAAAAAAAGTAGTCAAAGGGGAAATATACATACCAAAAAAAAAAACATTTAAAACAATTACAGGGATTGCTTTCTTTCTTTTCCTCATTTCCAATTAAAATAGTTATTTCCTTACCAACTTTTCTTAATTTTTGACACACATGCAGCCAACCAATTTTGCATCTTCCCAGCAACTTCTAAAATGTGCCTAAGGCCACAGTCACCGCGCTCACATCGGCATGTGATTCAAGTCCGAGATCATTGTTAGGTAACAGTAGTAACGAGATGCGCCCGCCGGCTGAACATGTGGAGCATTTATAGAGTTAGGACTGAATAGACATGGCCATATCACGTGGTGATGATTAGTGGTCATTCTGGTTGTAGGTTGTCGGGTATATAGACTGGCAGGATTGGTTTAATGATAAATGTAAACGATATTAAACAATTTTGGGATTAAATTACCAATTTATTTAGAAATTGTTTTGTCTTTATTCACATTTTTACGTATCAGTTACATTTTCAAATATTTGTGAGGGATTCATAAATAACGTGAGCAGGGTCCTCACAATGCGAACCGTATTGAGAAGTACTACCTTCTGAATCAGGCCTTTGATAACCGCCTACAAATCGACCAGATTTAACTGGGAAGACAAAGTGGCGCAACAAACTCCACAGCAGCACAGCTGTGTGCTCAGTTTGATAAACTTGATTCCATACATTATTAACTAATTAATATTACGAACCCCAAACAAAACATTGAATTAAATTATTTGCCATATGTCAGCTAGTAACGTCAGTATACCAGCAAAAACATTGTAAACTATGCTCAAGCATAAGTAAATAATAAAAAAAAGTAAACAGAACTTAATACCTAAATAAAATCATCCAGGCATAAAGGGCGTGCCCGCTTGTTTATGCAATGCTGCAATAATGTTAATATAGCTGTGGCTTGAAATCACAAATGATAAACTAAGGTCTTCGGAGTTGGGCACGCCACGATCGCGGCGGTAAGTCCCCTCTTTGAGGAGTGGTTTGAGAGGCGGCATGGCGTCCTCACCTTCCGCCTGACACAGGTCCTCACCGGACACGGTTGTTTCGGGAGGTTCCTGTTTCGGATAGGGCGGGAGGAAACGCCCGGGTGTTTTCATTGCGAAGATCGCCCTGAGGACACGGTGAAGCATACGGTGGAGGTCTGCCCGGCTTGGGCGGAGCATCGCCGTGTCCTCGTGGACGTGATCGGCGGCGGCGATCTCTCGCGTCCGACCCTGGTCCAGGCCATGGTACGGAGCGAGAGGGCATGGCTAGCAGTCGCCTCCTTCAGCGAAGCAGTTATGCTCGCAAAGAGGGAGGCGGCGCACGTGAGGGAGATGCAATACATGCGCCCTCACAGCCGTGGCCTTCGCAGGAGACGCCCTGGGCGTCGGGAATCCCAGGCTGATTCCCGGCCACCGTAGGCGCGGGCTTGCGGACGGCGAGTAATGGGTAGCTCGCTGTCCGGTAAGGACCAAGCCCGGGTCGACGGCGCGTTGTGTTCCACGCGCGCCTCAAAGAGATGTCATCAGCAACTGATGGGGCCCGCAAGGGCCGATGCCTGCCAGGGGTGCGGGTTGTTCGAAAGAGATACCGCGGCCCCTGGCACACAGGCAAGTGAGGGAACACGGGTGGGTTTTAGTCAGTAAAAGTCTGACACGCCCTCCCGCTCCACCCAGAGCGGGAGAAGTTATTTGATGATTTCCCACCCAGAAAAAAAAAAAAAAAAGGTCTTCGGAGTAAAATTAATAAACAGTTATACATCGTTATTACCATGACAATCTCCACATACAATGGCTCACCTCCTATCTTGCACTGCATGCCTTGTCACCTGCACACGTGCGGACCTAACGGCGGCGTCAGCGAACGATATTCACGTTTCTGAATTTTGTGCCAAACTAATTTAAAAATATGCATTTACATAAATTTCTACGTGCCATTTTTGCCATCGACACACTATGAAAAAGACCACAACGTATCTCTTAAAAATGGTAATAAGCTCTTAAAACGTGTACTATCTAAACATTCTCAGCTCTATGTCCACTAAGTAACTAAATTACTCCATGGTGTAGTGTCCAAACAGTCGATATTATTTGTATCAGCTAATAACTGATATACAATAGTTACGTTATGTAACTGTTACAATAACTTAAGTATAACATGTTCACACTTCGGGCGGTAATGATTGACAAGTGGATCACTGGGTCAGTATACTTAGATACCTTTGGAAGTTTGGTTTGTTTCATTCGATTTGATTATATGCTATTATTTTAAGTAGATAACCATAGCCACGCTTTTGAAATGATACGTTTTTACCATGGCGCGTGCTGGAATTACTTGATAGGTTGGTAGATCGTTTTTTTATTTGCAATTTTGGCCAATTAGCCAACCAACCTCTTAATTTAGGACGGCTTGTCAGTGATTTAATTCTAGAAGTATCCAGGTGGCTATTTCGATATAATGTTGACAGGTGACTAACAATAGTTATTTTCACCTCACAACCTCGGAAATATTCTGTTTGTCATTTGAAATCTGCTTGCAAAAGTGCGTTTTACAGCGTGGAAAGAGTTTTTTAAATTCGAACTTTTCTACGTAATAATTTTCTGTACAGCCAGTCCACTGAAAATGCATTAATACTTATTTCATGTCAGTGCGCCAACCCCATTTTTAGAATAATCGCACTGGCGAGCAGGACGAATGCATGAAAAAAAACAGAAACTTAAAAAAAATCGTCTCTTTTCAATTCGCTTTCCATCATTTTGGTTTATTTTTTGATAAAATCGTAGGAAATCATAAAATATGAGCGAGTCCAGCAGCGACGAAGATATAAATTTAACACCAGCAGGCTTAGCATGACGTTTTCTTCGAAGAATAGACAGTGCTCTTTATAAATATACACACACAAGCGAAGGTTTCTAGGATTGAACCATGAGCGAAGCTAGTGGACCAAATATAGAATCCTGAGCGTAGCGAGGCTTTCAAAAGTATGAGACGCAGAATAACTTTGCTGCCGATTGAAACACACAATTGTTCACCTCATTACGGAGCATCTTGATAAACCGTGCGTTTTACATTACAATAACGCAGAAGTACGTAATGGCATACATTACGATATTGAAATTGGTGAAATAAGAGCCACTTTACGAGCAAATGTGTTATAAAAGATATTTACGAGCCAGATGTGAGTCGAAACGTAGGGAGGGGGACGCCCAGGCCAACACACTTCTCTATTAGTCGTCATCTCGGTAGTCACCCCCTTTACATCATCATTTCACACAGGAGGACCAATAGTGACCTTAGTGATGTTCTTCAGAAAGTCATGTGCGTAGTACTGAACAGTAACCTTTTTTTACGCGCAGAAATGCCTATGCATACTACGCTACCACGGGGACATAGCGCAGTTATGTGGGTCTCTTACCCACTAAAACTGCACGGTGTCCTCCAGTGCCGCTTGTGGCAGGAACACGGGAACGCGCAAGCCATCCACGAACCCGCCGCGACTGTCCGTTACCAGACTCTCCTCGGAGGGGACCCCCATCACCGTCGCACCAGAATATATGGCACGCCGTGACCACCCCAGGGACCAAATAGCATAAGGGCATCAGACGACCCCGTGTATGTCACCCTTGGTCCCCCTGCGACGGGTCAGTACAGTTGCTCTGCCGCCTACCACTTTTCGGCTGCACTATACTAAAACTCCTCCGACCTTACGTCCCCACCGCGTCCCCCATGAAATGGTGACGGCCCCGTCCAGGCCACGGAAGGGAAAAGCGCCGCTCAGAAACACCGGCACTTCTCCTCCGCCGCAGCCTGTAACCCTCAGCCGCGATGCCTCCCATTCGACATCGCGGCCCACCTCAGTTACGATGCACCTCACCGCAACTTACTCTTTGGCTGCTTCGTCGTCGGCTACTCAACACTAATCTATTTTTATGTGATTACGGGGGGAAATCCTCATGGATGTCCTCCGCCCGGGGAGGGCGGATGGGTCTGTCAGACTCTTACTAACTAAAACCACCCCGGTGTTCCGTCTCACACTTGCACGCGGGGATCACGGGAACTAGTTTGACTTCCGCGATCCCCGGCTAGTGCCTGCCGCTGCGGGCCACCTAGCGTTACGGGAGAGTGAGGTGTTAAACTCTCCCCTTACATCATAGAGACAGCGTCACGCGTGGAACACTACACGCCGCCATCTCGGGTACTAAGAAGTGGGGAGCAACAGATTTCCCCAGATCCGTCGCCCCTGGACCCATTTAGGGGGGCTGGAAGAGGGCGTTGTCTGCCCTCCGCCGACGCCCAGTGCGTATGCTGCGGATCGGGTTAGCGGAAGCAATCTCCCGCTCCCTCTCCGCAACCTCCTTCTGCGACATGACTGTTTAGGCTTGCAGAAGGATACCACCGCGTCCCAGGACTCCTCGTTGTTGACTATGGAGTCGACAACGGCTGGCAGCGACAAGTCACTGCCGACCCCTGAGATGAGGGCACGACGCGGCTTCTCCCAAGCGGTACACTCTGCCAGCATGTGCCACGCCGTGTCCTTCCGACAACGCAATACCAACCGAACCTAACTTAAACCTAAAGGAGTATGTAAGAATCGTAGCAGCGTAGCGTTCTGTAGTTGCTACCTACCCCCAGGAAAAGAAGGCGTGAGTTTATTATGTATGTATGTGTGTGTCTCGAGTCAGATATTAATATGCGATAATGCCCCGGCCAATACAGCAGTTTTAATGAGGTATTGTAATTATATCGTTCGTCTTGCAAAATTGCAACAGGTGTTGACTGTCATGTCTACCTATCCCTGACAAATAAAAGGGGTAGAAAATAGACTAGACAATTAAAATTTAATAAGAGAAATACAAGATAAATTATAAAAAGGTACCTTTGCACTCTATTTATTGGTAATAATCGCAGTCCAATTCCTTGACATGCATATCTTTGACTTTCACTCCGGAAACACTTCTTGGAGTTGTAGTAGCAGTCACACAAGCTTGCTTAGGAATAGTTTCAGTAACTGTTCCATTCATGCCCGGGACGAAATACCGCGCACGAGCCAGCAGTATAAACGCGGGCTTCATCTTCACCCCGTAATCTTTCATGGCTATCGTCATGTCTATGGAAAGTCTTCCGAGTTCTTTGCCAGTAGTTAGGGCGGTCCATTTCATCAGTTTTTTGCCCAGTTGTGCGAGATGAAGTCTGTTTCTCATCTGGACTATTTCATTTTTGGGCATAGACGGACAACGGACATTAAGTGCAGATGTGTAACTCCATTTTATTGCTTTATTTCATTGTAATTTCCAAAATACCCCACTGTTTTTCGCTGACATTCTCAATTTCTTCTCTCTTTTTCTTTTTCAGACATAGATATTCTCGTATGCCAGTCTAGTCGGCCAAGACATATAAAACCTCCTTCATACAAACCGAGAGTGCGTTTTAAGACTCTTATAATAATAATTTAGAATTTCCTTCTTTAGTAGACAACGTAGTTACATAAAAAAAACCAAATTTAGGCTATCCAAAACGATATAAAATTATTTTTAGTAAGTACAATCTTAATGCAACCTTCCTTGAATAGACTGCATAGACAATTAAAAGAATAACTAGACATCAGTTTGACGTGTTTGACTTAAATGTCATAACAAGAATATTATTATGTAAAAATATAGAAAATTCTAATGTAAAATCAAGTAATTCTATATAGACGAATCGTTTAAGACCGATCCGCAGAGTGTTAGCACAGAGAACAAAGAGAGAAATATAATAATGTAAGAAAGTCGTAAAAGGATAATAAAACAATGATGATGTGGATGAATGAAAAAGAAGCGTAAGTATAGTATCAGTAATAAACAGATACTATATTTCCCCATCGACCCCGAGAAAATTTTTGGCCTAGAACAAAAATTTTGTAAGGTTAAGTAAAACAACTTTCACATAACTTCTTTCAATCACACTGACATCTTACGAAGTTAGGCCAGGTTGGATTCACATTCAATGATCACAACTCGACTTGATAAATAAATAACAGTAGGCTTATTTTCGGAGTTGTTAGCCGCTCTCGTCGAAAACCATTAATCAGAAAAGATTTTTAACAAAGGCTTATTTATAATGGAGTTGTTAACCGCTCCAATCAACATCAGTGTTGATAGTAAATAACAAGGGCTTATTTTTATGGAGTTGTTAGCCGCTCCAATCAACATAAGTGTTGATAGTAAATAACAAGGGCTTATTTTTATGGAGTTGTTAGCCGCTCCAATCAACATCAGTGTTGATAGTAAATAACAAGGGCTTATTTTTATGGAGTTGTTAGCCGCTCCAATCAACATCAGTGTTGATAGTAAATAACAAGGGCTTATTTTTATGGAGTTGTTAGCCGCTCCAATCAACATCAGTGTTGATAGTTAATAACAAGGGCTTATTTTTATGGAGTTGTTAGCCGCTCCAATCAACTTCAGTGTTGATAGTTAGTAACAAGGGCTTATTTTTATGGAGTTGTTAGCCGCTCCAATCAACTTTAGAGTTGATAACAAATTAGAAAATAAAAACTAAATAGAGTTATAATGGGCCGAAAAGAACTCTACAGTTTAGAAGAAAGAAAGAAAAAAATGAATAATGAGTATTGACTAAAAATAATGTAAAGATAGCAAAAACATTAAAAATTGTGCAAAAGGAAGGTAAATGAGAGGGTTTGTGTCAGTGGGTAGTGGTATGGGTAGTGTTAGAGTCAAAGAGTGTTCAAAAGGGTAAATTAGTTGTAAGAGGGAAGACAAGTAAGTAATAATAACAGTAAGATCACTCCTTAAAGAAATTAAAAAGTTATTAAGCCAAATAAGTTAGTCAAAAAGAAGCAGTACTAATAATAGTACATTTTAGAATTTTGAAAAATAGTTTAGTATGTAGTAGTATCTAGTTTTGATTTTACATTGGGGGCCAAACTGTCGTGTCTACCTATCCCTGACAAATAAAAGGGGTAGAAAATAGACTAGACCATTAAAATTTAATAAGATAAATACAAGATAAATTATAAAAAAGGTACCTTTGCACTCTATTTATTGGTAATAATCGCAGTCCAATTCCTTGACATGCATATCTTTGGCTTTCACTCCTGAAACACTTCTTGGAGTTGTAGTAGCAGTCACACAAGCTTGCTTAGGAATAGTTTCAGTAACTGTTCCATTCATGCCCGGGACGAAATACCGGACGAAATACCGCGCACGAGCCAGCAGTATAAACGCGGGCTTCATCTTCACCCCGTAATCTTTCATGGCTATCGTCATGTCTATGGAAAGTCTTCGGAGTTCTTAGCCAGTAGTTAGGGCGGTCCATTTCATCAGTTTTTTGCCCAGTTGTGCGAGATGAAGTCTGTTTCTCATCTGGACTATTTCATTTTTGGGCATAGACGG
Source organism: Polymixis lichenea (assembly GCA_949091785.1). Taxonomy (NCBI): domain Eukaryota; kingdom Metazoa; phylum Arthropoda; class Insecta; order Lepidoptera; family Noctuidae; genus Polymixis; species Polymixis lichenea. The sequence continues at coordinate 2,320,506 of OX420948.1, forward strand.
ACAACGGACATTAAGTGCAGATGTGTAACTCCATTTTATTGCTTTATTTCATTGTAATTTCCAAAATACCCCACTGTTTTTCGCTGACATTCTCAATTTCTTCTCTCTTTTTCTTTTTCAGACATAGATATTCTCGTATGCCAGTCTAGTCGGCCAAGACATATAAAACCTCCTTCATACAAACCGAGAGTGCGTTTTAAGACTCTTATAATAATAATTTAGAATTTCCTTCTTTAGTAGACAACGTAGTTACATAAAAAAAACCAAATTTAGGCTATCCAAAACGATATAAAATTATTTTTAGTAAGTACAATCTTAATGCAACCTTCCTTGAATAGACTGCATAGACAATTAAAAGAATAAGTAGACATCAGTTTGACGTGTTTGACTTAAATGTCATAACAAGAATATTATTATGTAAAAATATAGAAAATTCTAATGTAAAATCAAGTAATTCTATATAGACGAATCGTTTAAGACCGATCCGCAGAGTGTTAGCACAGAGAACAAAGAGAGAAATATAATAATGTAAGAAAGTCGTAAAAGGATAATAAAACAATGATGATGTGGATGAATGAAAAAGAAGCGTAAGTATAGTATCAGTAATAAACAGATACTATATGACACACTTCCACTAGATAACTCTCAAGAGTGGTATGTCTCGTGATGATTGACACATTAATAAGTCACACCCAATTATTTATTACGTGCCTACTTTGTTGTGTACCTACTTACCCGTTTTCGACGCTATATAGTCAACAATAGTTCGGATAATAGCCGCGCAAAATTAGCCGTTACTACGCATCTCTAATTTGAAATGAGCAGGGTCCTATTTAATATAACTGAAAATGTGACATGTTGGTTAAAAAAATACATAATTGTCACATTTGTTCTGATAAAACCGAAAATTGAGAATAAAACTTGCAAAATTGTGAGATTGTCGGCTGTCACCTATTGCCTGTTGGTTTTATTTAATAGGCCCCAGGTATTTAATGGAAAAGCCCCAACAAACTCCCTCTCACAAAGGGGACACCAGCACCCTAATTGCGTAAAACACTATGAATAACCATCTACCAAGGATACCGCAATTCACGCTTCATATGTTTAAAAATAATGTCCGCTCACCAACGTAAATAACTTATATTGTTGAACTACCGGTAACGTCCGGGAGGGCCTATAGGTGCCCACACAATATAAAATTAACTGAGTTTCATAAGCCGGGATTTAAAAGGTTAAAATGAAAGCCATTCAGTGTGAACATAATAGACTGATCAATGCATCTGCTCCATCAAACTAAATTAGTCAATATACAGTAGCACATTCAGCGTATCCTGGACCATCTTAGAGCATAAAATTGATTGATCTATATATATTGCTGCTGGTGACCTAAATAAATATGAACTCTGAGGATAAACCCTTCATCAAATGGGCACGCCACGATTGCGGCGGTAAGTCCCCTCTTTGAGGAGTGGCTTGAGAGGTGGCACGGCGTCCTCACCTTCCGCCTGACGGAGGTCCTCACCGGACATGGTTGTTTCGGGAGGTTCCTGTGTCGGATAAGGCGGGAAGATAAGCCCGAGTGTTTCCATTGCGAAGATCGCCCTGAGGACACGGTGGAGCATACGGTGCAGATCTGCCTGGCTTGAGCGGAGCACCGCCGTGTCCTCGAGGAGGCGATCGGCGGCGACGATCTCTCGTGTCCGGCCCTGGTCCAGGCCATGGTACGGAGCGGCAATGCATGGGTAGCCGTCGCTGCCTTCAGCGAAGCAGTGATGCTCGCAAAGAGGGAGGCGGCGCAAGTGACGGAGAAGCAGTACATATGCGCCCTCACGGCCGTAGCCTTCGCAGGAGACGCCCTGGGCGTCGGGAATCCCAGGCTGATTCCCGGCCACCGTAGGTGCGGGCTTGCGGATGGCGAGTAATGGGTAGCTCGTTGTCCGGTAAGGACCAAGCCTGGGTCAATGGCGAGTTGTATTCCACGCGCGCTTCAAAGAGATGTCAGCAACAACTGATGGGGGCCGCAAGGGCCGATGCCTGCCAGGGGTGCGGGTTGTTCGAAAGAGATCCCGCGGCCCCTAGCACACAGGCAAAGGAGGGAACACGGGTGGGTTTTAGTCAGTAAAAGTCTGACACGCCCTCCTGCTCCACCCAGAGCAGGGAGAAGTCATTTGATGAGTCCCCACCCAAAACAACAAACCCTTCATCAATTGATCATCGAAAGCTGTTAAGCAGTTTCTACGTTTTAGTCCCATCTCAGCACCTTCCCATCTCGGTACTCATGAAATTATTTATCGATATGGTTTTATAGATGAGAATATTTCATGGGCATGATGAATAAATTCATGGGTGCCGAGATGGGACTAAACCGTTTCTACTATCTCATCAAAGAACGCATCTTTCGATAGTCAAATATTTAAAACGAAACCCAATTACTAATAGGTATCGTTCGATACCTAGTTACTGCAATACTAATTACTCTAGATTTATCATTATTAGCTAATATAATGATACAATTGTAATACCTTATGTAACAGTCTTATAGACATAATAATGGTGTTTGAATCAGGGTCATGATTTGGTTTTTATGTAACGATTTGAATCGAATCGAAACAAGTGATTGATTGGATTATAACTAATCATTAGGTACTTATAGATGTTACGCCAATAGGGGATTATCCACGGGTTTGTAATACCTTCCAAACAATGCAGGTGATAATAGTTTGATAAAGTCCTATGCAAAATACTTCTGCTTTTGCAAACCATATATTGAAGTTTATCTCCACATTTGGTTTAGGTTTCCTCAAAATGCTGAGATAATTTCCATCAGTCGTATTAAGACTAATAACGTCAGCTAGGTACGTTGTGCACAGTTTTGTGATCTTAAAAGTTACAGTGTGTCCCTCTCAATCAGTCATTCTGCCTAGCTCTTTCCCTACTATATTGGGGTCGGCTTCCAGTCTAACCGAATGCAACTCAATACCAATATTTTACATGGATCGACTGCCTACCACACCACCCTGGTAAAATTAGCTGTCAGACTTTCGGGCTACTGACTACGTGTAACGACGGTCAAAGATCCACGAATGATAGCTGGAATTAACGGCTTACCGTGCTTTCCGAGACACGGAAAGGTCTTGGTATTTAAAGATGGTCACCCATCCAAGGGCCAACTGCGGCATACTTTCTCACAAGTCGCACTCTTAAATACAATATTTTATGTTTAGGGAGACCATTCCAAGGGTAAAACTCTGGAATTTAACAACATAAGAGTATCCTCACCCCTCATAGTTATGTTATAAAGAATTGCCAAAATATAACTAAACAACTGCTAATCCTAGCCAACAGTTAGCAACTCTAGACCAATTCATGCATATTCAACGATTTGCATTTAAGTAATTTGGTGATTAAGGCAATTAACAGCAGCATCCATCAAGAAGCGAGATAATAATAGATTCATTTTATCTCAGCAGACATTCAGATTTCTTTATTTGGCTGTTTGCATTGTCTGTTACTTTTCTCTCTTTTGTTTATGCAAAAAAAACAGCATGGATTTATTCAGCAGTTGTTTATAAAAGGTGCCAATATTGTCTGAAATCACCATCATTCTGGAAGTTGCGTAGGACTTACACTTTTAACCACGGTAAATAATAGCATTGGTATTTCAGGCTTTTTCAACTGGCCTGGTAACTTGGGCAGCACAGTGAAAAATTATAAAGGATATTAGGACACCTTCGCCTAATAATGGGACGTTTGCTTGCAGCACAAATCGCTAATTGAGTTTGCCGATTACCGCTCGATCCATCATAGACCTCATCAATCGTTTTCTATCAGACGTGATCGAGGTCAAGAGCAGGCCCATTTAGTAATAAAAAAGGGATGTGCCACTTCCCAGGGTAGCCCGCGAAATTCAAATTTTCTAACGTTTTTGTGAGAATGTCGTATCTATTATAGTGGCTTTTATGAAGGCGTGTATTATTTATTTGATCTCTGATTATGCATCACTCTCAAAATCATAGTGATCTATAGGTACACTGTGATATTTTAGTCGTCTTACAACGGCAGTCCACTTCATGTATCCAATGACTAATAGTTATTTGTAAAAAAAAAAATATAAATTGAACATTTGCATAATAAAAAAATTAAAAATATCATTCACTAAGACGCATGACGTAGTTTGAAACACCCTGTTATGGATATGGAATTAATGATGGAATGTAATGGTAGGAAGGTAGATGTCTTCTACCCTTTGATACGTAAACATTATTAACAGGGAGGGTGTTTCATAATACTAAAGCATTATTTATTTTTCTTTGTACTTATTATGTTAATTAATGGTAATAATGTTTTAATCGCGCCTAGAGGTATTTTATGACGGATACATTGAGTGGACCACCTTTGTAAGACGACTAAAATGTCACGGTGTATACTCGCTATATTATGGTTGTTATTGGCATGCTATTTTAGGTTCAAAATTATTTCATTGGCTCCAAACAGTAAAAGGAAAACATTTAGAATACTCATTTCAATCAATTTACATTTGATACAGTTTTTAATACTCACAAAAAATCTCATAAATATCTAATAACATCCTTGTTATTTAAATTTAACTACAATTTTAGACAGAATCCTATTCAAGATGTCAGAGACTATTGCTGGTGTTGAGTTATAGCATTATTTTAAGTTATCCGATGCTTTAAATTGTATTTTTTTTTTTAAATCAAAATGTAGTGTTTATCATGTGAGAGAAAATGTCATACTACACTTCAAGCTATAAGCTAAGCTTTTGAATTGGCATGCTACATCTTCACAGGGTTAATTTACATTACCGTGGAACGACAATTTCGTTATGAAAACTTGCGTTCTTCTTTGCGTCATGGAAATAAACTGTGCTTGTCATTAACTTCTTTTTTTTTTTGTTGGGTGGGAAATCATCAAATAACTTCTCCCGCTCTGGGCGGAGCGAGAGGACGTGTCAGACTTTTACTGACTAAAACCCACCCGTGTTCCCTCAGTTGCCTGTATGCCAGGGGCCGCGGTATCTCTTTCGAACAACCCGCACCCCTGGTCATTAACTTCTTCATGAATTTACTTTTGATCAATTTTAGGAGTGTATATATCCAGCCTATAATGTTCCCACTGCTGGGACACAGGCCGCCTCTCTGTGAGAGAGAGTAGGCCGTAATCCACCACGTGGGCCCAGTGCGGATGTGAATGTCTTCGATTTTGTAGTTCAAGGACATGCCGGTGACCGTTAGATGTTTTCCTCCACCATTTTAAGAGCAGTGGTGATGCTGCCTGGCTTCGAACCTACAAGTGTAAGTTTATCATGTTTTCACAAACACGAAAATTATTCATAATTTCTGCAAATGTAATTTTGATTTCCAAATAACTAGATTCACTTTTAATTCGGGAATCATAATTGTATATTTAGCGTTAGCAGTATTATTTATGTATAGCTTCTTATGGAAGCTCTACTTTATGACCTGAACAGATGTCCAAGGCCTCAAAGATGTAGGCATATTATTGTTATGATTTACTGTTTCATTCTAAATGTAGGCAGTACTTCATTCTACCTACCCACTAGCAGCTTTTAGAGGATTCCTTCGAATGATTGTAATAAATTATGGTTTAAAGATTATTCTAAAGTAAAACCAACAATTACTGCAATATTTATTTATAAGGGAGCACGTACTTACTTGTATAATTGTGTAGTCTTCTCAAAGTTGCTACTTTAGTTGTTATAAATTTTCAAACGTAAAAATGAACTTCAACTTTCCAACTGAAAAATGGAAAACAACTAAAATAAAATAAAACTAATTTCGGAAAAACTGTGCCACTGAGTGTAAACAAGGGTATGATCCGTGGCGACAGATATTGGCCAATTAACAAAGATGATAAATGATTTTATTTCTGTAAGTAGGGTTTGGTACCACTTTTACACGTCAAGCATATTTTAAAAACTAGATGAGGTCGAAGTTTCCTATCTAGCTACTCTGAGAAGAAAGGCCGAAACAAACTCAGAGGTCAAAGTATCTTTTAAAGTTCAGACACAATCTTAATCAGATCATGTGAAGACCATGTAGATTGTCGTTCGAAGCGGTATTTTGAGGAAAGAACCACACAGATTGAGTGGACCTGTGCAGTCAGTGCACTAATTTGTTAATAATCGTGCAGCTCAACTGAAAACTTAAAGAGCTCAGCAACTGGTAGCGCAATTCTCAAAATACATCTGCAACATAATCTTTAACTATTAAACATTCTATTAGCAATGCAGTCACCAATAAATAAGGATTATCAAGCTATAATGTGACACCTAAATGATTAATGGCCCCACCACCCAAGCACACATACAAAGGGTCATTGACCTGTAACCTAAAAACTGCAACGTTACATTCCCTACCCAAATACTAAATCAAGATCTTGTACTTAACATAACACTAACCATAATCCCAGAGTTAGGCAGAGGTGCACTTATAATAAACTCACATTTCGCCAGTTACGTTTCAGTCCCATGTAATAGGGGGTGAGCCTATTGCCATCAACCGTGCCCAAATCCAGACTCCGGGCTACTACTGAGATATTCTAGATGGGAAACCCAAAAACACCTAGCCCGACCACAAGGCCTCATGTTGAGTAATAGTGGTCGCAGCACTGGACCAACGAGTCAGTCACAGCAGTCCAGTTTGCTAATATAGGTGTTATAACTCATTAAATTGCAGCCAATGGCTAGGTCGCTGTTCGGTAAGGACCAAGCCCGGGTCGACGCTCAAACGTCTCAAAAAGATGTCAGCAGCAACTGATGGGGTCCGCAAGAGCCGATGCCTGCCAGGGGTGTGGGTTGTTCGAAAGAGATACCGTGGCTCCTGGCACACGGGCAACTGAGGGAACACGGGTGGGTTTTAGTCAGTAAAATTCTGACATGCCCTCCTGCTCCACATAGAGCGGGAGAAGTTATTTGATGATTTCCTACCCTCAAAAAAAAAGGCATGCAAACATTTATATGATCGTTTCCTAAAGTTTAAAGAAAAGATACATCAATTCAGACCGATTCAGCCAATTTTTTATCCCTGATAATAACTCGGTCACACTGTAGTACGCAGAGAGTACACTTTATCCATTAAATTTTACGTAATTCAGACATGGATGTTCATAATCTGTTCATAAAATAAGTGTCATTAATTTTATCATCATACCGATTAAATCGTTTTATATTTCCGTTTCCATTTACACACAAATATTCAGTAACCTATAATCAAATCAAATCCTTTATTGCAATCCATAATGTACACTTACAGGTGGTAAATACAAAAAATAGAAACAATTATGGACCCTGTCGGGCACAGCAAATTTTTAAATAACTAAAATAACTAGAGCGAGGAAGAGCGCTTTATTAATTTTCGTTTGAAATTATTTTATATCCTATTTAATATTTCTATTCATTTACTTATTATATTAATATTATATGTGCAAGTCTATCTATTAATTTATTATTTATTTGATTATATTGAAATAATGCTTATTTGTTTACTCCCTTAAAATCCGAAACTGCAAACTTTAATTTCCAGTACAAACACAGTATCAAACTCCGTTGGTCCTTCACAAAATCTTCCATGATCCGTGATTTAGTCGACGTTCACGCAGACGTAATTATATCGCAGCAGGATTTTTTCACGCACTGGATCTTAAATATAAAAAAATGAAAATTTTATTTCATTCAAGCCTTATGTGCTAGATATTTATAAATGCCCTGAACCCCACACTAGGATTCCCTGTGTTGTGAGATCCAGTTTCTTCTCATATAATGTAAACATTTCTAACAATTCGTAGAATTCATAATATTAAAAATAAAATTAATTATAAGAATACAAACAAACAGGAATTTAAGACTCAAAACTTATGAAAAGAAGATTAGGTGCTTTTGGGTGTGAGTGTGTGTGAAGTGTGGAGTGTGTGTGAAGTGTGTGTGGGGGTGTAGTTGGTGAAAATGGGTGGTTTGGTGCGTGCACATCTTTTTTTTTTCTTGTTATGACAGATATAATGACTGTCCAATAGGTTTTCCGTTTGGTCATAATCATCTTCAACGCACTGCCAAGCGCCGATAGTTGAAAATCTAAGTGTGTATTGTCGAAGCGCTGGGATGCACTCTGTTGGATTCTGAACGCTCGGTTCAACACTGAGAATTGAAAATCCAGTGACCGATAAAATCCAGCCCTGAAATGTTTACGTCCGTCTGAAGACCGCCACTATGACATTATCAAAGCATGATTAATGCACAAAAGCGCACTGGATGGGGACAGATGTTAATGATGAAGACTAAGATGAATCGACGCTGATTACCGTTGAATTAGATTTGAAAATGAGGATGATATTTGTGACGAAATTACTCGATATTCCCCAATAGGTTACTAGGAGCGCAGGAATTGTATCATGTCAGAGGATTGTGGGAATGATTAATATGCGTGGTTACTTATCTGTCTGTCTTGAATAGGCGGAATAGACTATAGGAGGCTTTAATACTTAGGTTTTTTGTCAGGAAGCTGCATTAGCTTAGCATTAGGTCTGTCGTATTATGGTAAATCCTGTAATGATAGTTTAAGCTGTTATAAAATAAATAAATAAATTATCAGCCTATAATATTCTCACTGCTAGAACATAGGCACCTTCTCTTCGAGAGGGAAATCTACAGTGTGGGTTGGTAGATGTCACATCATGTCTTCGAAATGTTAGTTCTAAGAAATGCCAGTTTCCTCACGATGTTTCCCTTCACCATTTTGAGAACAGTGGTGATAACGGTATTTACACAAAGTCAAGCACCTGCCTGAATTCGACCCCATGACCTGAAAATCGTAAGTTGTGGCCGATACCTGCACTGTGTTACCGCCACTGATAAGCTGCATTACATAATTCACAGTAATGCTGCTTACTCGCTGATGGATAGAATCACTTCTATTTGAAGTGTTGGTATATCGAAGTTCTTCCAAACACCATTTAAATGAGGCGGATGAATTGCAGAAGTAAGTCATTACAAAATTATCTACTGCTGCTAGTAAGCAGGCTAAATGCCGCTTTCTGATTTATGTGCAGGCCGATATGTAAATAGACTAATGTTCGCTTTTAATCTATTCTGTGAGCAATATAACGGCAAGCGTCCTAGAAACCCATCTGCAGCGCCAAGATATAAAAGACGTTTATCGCTTAAATAAAAAAGATGGCGTCTCCACCATCTTGGTTGATTTCACTACCACAACAATAAAAGAGAGCATCATAAAAAACCTACGTCACTTCAACAAGAAAAACAACCAAAACAAGCTGAATACCACCCATATTCAGAAAGAAGGTCCTCTAAAACCAATCTATATCACTGAAATCCTGACCCTTAAAGCACAACGTCTTTATTACCTTGCCAGAAACTATGCTAAGGACAATGACTACAAGTTTTGCTGGACATCATTCGGAAAAGTTTTTCTAAGAAAAAGTGAAGGTGAAAAGCAAATATTGATTAAGAGCGAATCTGACATCAACAGCCTTCGTCTGGACAAATGACTATCGATTATCTTATGCGTTCTCACTTGTGCCATTTATAAAATCGTTTTTTCTCTACTGCTCCTTCTCATAATGTTAATTTATTGTAATTTGTTATCCGCAGGATCCAAACACACACCTTTTCAGTTTACACAACAACACAAATATACATTTCACATGCACACACACAATCACCTTTACCAATCAATGCATCATACAAACATGATTGCAAAAATGTCAAGTAGTAAGATCATTCATGAACTATTTCAAGCATTCTTTTATCACCATTATTTATTTTATAAAACACCAATTCCATGTGACATAATTTTCAATTATTTTCCCGATGGCTAATAATTCCAATACAATTTTATCCGATTTAGATACTATCTCTGTGGCAAACAGCTATTTCTGTGACCCTGAAACTTGTAATACTGTGTTACATAGCTCTGAGAAATCTCTGAAAATCATAACACAAAACATTCGCAGTATTTACAAGAACTTCGATCATTTTCAGGCACAACTATCCAGATTCTCCTTCGACATCGACATTATAATCCTTACAGAATGCTGGCTTAATGAACACAAACCTATTCCCATTATTGAGAACTACGAATCTTTTTCTTCCAAGACCAGGCTTAATCAAAATGGAGGCATCGTTATTTATGTCAGGAAAAATATAAAATGCACTGTTGAAGAGCCGAAGTCAAATGACGCTAGTTTTCTATTGCTTCAAGTTTACCCTGATATAAACATATTAGCTGTGTATAGATCCCCATCCACACACTGCACTAATAGCTTTCTGAGCTCATTAGAATCAATAATACGTCCAATTAAAGCTGAACACATCATTATTGCTGGCGACATCAATATCGATATTAAATCGAACAATACTGACAGAAACAGTGCATCTTACCTAGATCTAACTGCAGAACTAGGGCTACTTCCAGCACACATTTATCCAACAAGGCTTGCAAACTGTCTGGATCATATTATGCTAAACACATCCGTCTCTGCTGCGGCATTTGTGATAGATTCAACCGTGACTGACCACGCCTCAGTCCTCCTAAGCCTTAGCTGCCTCAATGCTGACAGCAGCAGAAACAATGTGTTCAAGAAAATTGATTATGATGCTGCCCTAGTAAACTTGCAAGCTGTTGATTTTTCCTTTGTGAACGATGACTCTGACGCAAATGATGCCGCCACTCTTTTTGTTCATCACATTTCAAGTGCATTAACACAGAACTCGACCACAATCTCACGCCCCTGTAGGAAAAGATTGCTTAAACCCTGGCTTACCCCTGGTTTACTGCGATGTATCCGCCACAGAGATAAGCTTCACAAGCTCTTTACTAAAAATCCACAAAATATATCTGCTGAACTTATCTATAAAAGGTACAGAAACTTTTGTAACGCTCTCCTGAAAAAGTTAAAAAGGAATTACGAAAAATCTTTACTAGTAAATACAACTTCTAATAAAGATAAATGGAATGCCGTCAAATCCATTATCAGCACCTCCAAACAAAAAACTGCTGGCGATCACCTTTTAGTCCCACAGAAAAGTGGTTCAAGTGCTGTTAATCAGGTAAACTCCTACTTCTCTAATATTGGTAAGCAGCTAGCAGATAAAATAACACCACCTCAAAATTTTTATAAATTTGACATAACCCCCGCCCCAAATTCAATTGTGTTACTCCCGCCAGATGAAGCCGAGGTTGAAGCTTTGATAATGAATCTCAAGAATGACTGTGCAACTGGCTGGGATTCTATTTCAGCCAAGTTTCTTAAGTTCGCCAGACACATTATCGTTCCTCATCTGACCAAACTAATTGAGATCTGTCTTACCCAGGGTATTTTCCCGAATGTATTCAAGAAATCCCTTATTACTCCTGTCCACAAGGGGGGGAAGAAGGACGATGTTGGAAACTACAGGCCCATCTCAGTTCTTACGACCTTGTCAAAAATATTAGAAAAGGTCTTAAACAAAAGGCTCACAAACTTTCTGCATCACAATAAGACACTGTCTGAAGCCCAGTTTGGCTTTAGGTCGGGAAAAAGCACAGAAGATGCCGTATGTCAATTGGTAGATCATGTCACACTTAAAATAGACCAAAAACAGAAATGCGTAGGGATATTTCTTGACCTGGCCAAAGCATTCGACACCGTCATGATTCCTTTCCTTGTGGATAAGTTAGATAAGATCGGTATCCGCGGAAATGCTCTAAAAATTTTTAGGGATTTTCTTTGTGGCCGTACGCAAAGAGTTAAAATAAATGAATACGTTAGCTCTGATGCTTGGGTTACCTTTGGCGTTCCACAGGGCAGTATTCTTGGCCCGAGTCTCTTTTTAATTTATATTAATGACCTGTGTCAGCTGCCACTTGCTAATGGTAAGATATTTACCTACGCTGACGATACGGCGTTAATATTTGATGGGGGCACCTGGGACGAAGTTCGACGAAGCGCCGAATTGGGATTGCATAAAGTAAGCCATTGGCTAAGATCCAACCGCCTCACACTGAACCTTTCTAAATCCACGTTTCTCCAATTCTCTTTTTCTAAACTTAAACCTGTCTGTTTAGACATTAGACTACATGACTGCAACTTGGCTTCTTCAACGACATGCTCATGCACAGCTATCATTAAGTCTACACAAGTGAAATACCTTGGTGTGATTGTAGATGAAAGGCTTGGCTGGCGTCAGCACATAGACCTCACTGCAACGCGTATACGGAAACTTGTGTGGGCTTTTAAAAAACTTAGACACGTGGCCGACTTTGAACTCCTTCGCACTGTGTACTATGCGCTCGTGCAGTCAGTCGTGGGATATTGTGTTGCTGTGTGGGGTGGGGGATGCAAAACCTTTATGATTCGCCTGGAAAGGGCCCAGAGATCTCTTCTTAAAGTCATGACTTTCAGACCCTTTAGATTTCCTACCAGAGTCCTGTACGACAGGTGTCAAGTACTTACTGTAAGACAGAATTATATTCTGCAAATGATTTACAAGCAGCACAGTATTACACCTTATAATGCAGAATGTAATAAGAAGCGCACCAAAACAAATGTTTGCCTACCTTTACGCTGTCACACGGCGTCCGCCAGGCGACAGCGGGTATATCTTGCCCCTTTTCTTTATAATAAGTTGAACAAAATCCTGAATATAAATCCCCTTACGATCCGTGACGCAAAAAAGAAGGTAAAGATCTGGCTACTGACACAAGACTACAGCGCAACAGAAGATTTACTGCAATCAACATAAATATCTAAGAACACAAATCATTGGTATTCACAGTTCACAAACATACACATACACACACACACACACACACACAAACACACCCTCACACATACACACATACACACACACACTCATGCACCCCTTATGAAATGTTTTTGTTAATACTGACTATATGGTAGTTTTGTATTTTCTTTAATTTTATTTCAATCTTGATTATATGTATATGTTTTCAATTCAATTCAATTTTAAATCAAATCAAATTTTGTCTAATTCCGGATTTTATTCTAATTCAGTTCTTTGATTTAATGAGATTGTTTAGTTTTTTTTCTTTAACTCTCATTACATTATTTTTAGTACATAAAGAACTCAATTTTAAGTATCGTATTTATATCACCGTTTGCTGCATAAAATCTGCTTAGTTCTAACCTAAATGGAAGAAGTCACTGGCTCCTGAAATACAGGTATTTTAACCTAGCTCTGGAGTCAGGGTCTCACATTATTCTGTAACCTGTTTTTATGGCAATAAAGAAAAAATAATAATAATATTCCCTGCCCACTGCCACTTAAGGTGAATCTAGTCCACATTTATTCCATACAAACTTCGGGAGTGTATTACTCCACTGTTCGACAATGTACATCAAAAATTAAGCATAGTATGGTTTTGTCTCACTATTAATATTGTCTGTACGGAAACAGAATACTAAAATAAAAAGCCTTTAAAAATTTAGGAGCCAACAAAGATTCGTTTTTATTTGCTAATTTAACCTAAGTTTGTAAAGAGTGTTTAAGTAATAAAATAAGTGTAAAATCCGAAAAACCAAATTCCGTATGAACAAAGCTCTAAACTTTATTGGTCATTGATTTATGCAGTGGTTTTTTCATACAACCTGATCTTCCGAAGAACTGTTCTTAATTTTTTATGCACCTGTTGCATCCCACTCAATAATGTTGTACGTGTAGATTAGCTTTTAACTGCTCATCACTGATACTACCTCTGTCGGACACGATGCCTGGTAAGACAGCGTGCTTTTTAGCCAGGCCCATCAGTGGGTTCGAGCCCGCGACTAGGTTCCTCTTAAGTGACGCAATTCTTTGGGTTATGTCGGTTACCTTGGCTCTCTTGGGGATGTTTTACTTTTTGGTTCGACCCCAAAACAGATGGCCGATGTGGCCAAAAGAATGTGGAACGGCTACGAAAGACGTAGCGTTGGAAGGCCTCCCACAAGGTAGACCGATGACCTTGTGAAGGCCGCAGGAACACAGAACCGGTGGAAGTGGTGGTGCTTGGGGGAAGCCTATGTCCAGCAGTTGACGTTTTTCGGTTAAAATGCTGTTGTTGATGATTTTCGTCAGATTGACTTTGTTTTAGGGAGGTTTAGGTACTTGTATTAACACACTCACAATAGCTGTTTGAAAAAATCCCCCTTTATTTATGAAATTTGTTTAAAATTAGGTAATGATTAGCGACTGTTTAACCATACATGCTTTACGTTTAAATGTCTCGTAACTTTAAACAACATTGATAATAAACCCCCAGAAAATTGATGTATGTAAATATGCGTTTACGCTACGAAGACATACAGGTAATTATTAATCTTTATAAACCAAGGTTAATCTCCTAACAAAATTATAGCAACAATTTAATTGCCATCAAACTAGATTTAACACGTTCAAATTATAGCCTACAATAATACAATGTAGTAACGGCATAACGGTTAGCCCATCTCGGTATAAAAACGGTAATAAAGTTAATTTTATGGCTGCGTTCAAATTGTACAAGAATTAAAGAAGTTCATCAAATGTTATGGCTTTATTGCAACAATATGAAAATAGAATCTGGTTCTATGATTTGTTTTTTTTTTTTGTGTGCCTTCAAAGGTTTTGTTACAAAACTTGAAGTATTAGGGATAAAGGGCTCATCTAATAACCTACCCAATTTTATCCAAATAAAAGTGAAAGGTTTTGCTGTTGTTGGTTTGCAGGAGCCTAAAACTGACAATGTCAAGGCAGTTAGTAGCTGTACGGGCACTTGGGCGGCCAGGCGGATAATTGATTGTTTCTATGCTCATCCCCCTTGTCCCAATTATTTTTGGGATCGGCTCGCAGTCTAACCGGATGCAGTTGTACCAATCTAACTAGATGAAGCAAAAAGTATTTTAAGTGAAGTGACTGCCTATCTGGCCCTTGGTAAGACTGGTGGTCAGACTTTCGGGCTTCTAGCGATCCATAACGACTGTCAATGATCTACGAATGATAGCCGGGACCAACAGCTTAACGTCCTTTCGTAAAGATGGTCAGCCATCCGTGGATCAATCGCAGTAAGCGTCGCTTTACTTGATCGATCGACCTGTGCGGCTGTTATTACTAAGCTACGAGCCCTTCAATTCACTAATAATATTTAAAAATATTTTTTTCTGAACTGTCAAGAAAATAAAGCCATCTTTTCAGCTTACAAGTAAATTTTTACCTTTAGGAACTTAACCGTGAAGGTCGTCGAAAAACACGTCGAAATAAAACAATAATGAAAAATATTATTGCAACTTTATTGCTTCAATATACAAATTAACGTACAGAAGAACCAATCCTTACAATTTACGATGAGAAACTCACAAAGTCCACTCGAACAACTAACTGACAGTCGTTTGACGCTTTTGAAGCCAAAGCATTTGTGACTTTATCATCACACGTCGTACATCGTAGATCTTCTATACTTTTTCTTTTCACTGTAAATATAATCCTTAATGTCTAATATCAAATGGCACTGTACAATGTTGCTGTCTTGTCTCGCTGTGGTACTGTCTCAGTAGCGACGGTAGGGGCGGAAAGGGTTATATCTCGTGGAGTATTGGTTGCGGGCTATAACCACACCAGGGGCGTATCTGTCGTCGTGGTAGCTTCCTGGAAAAACAAAAACATAAGTGAAAATTAAGATAACTGACTACCAGTCTTACCAAGACGTATCGCGTTGCACAGTAACTGGGTTATGAAAGTCATATATTCAGCCGGTCCATGTAAAATACTGGTATCCAGGTGCATCTGGTAATACTGGAAGCCAACCCCAACATATTTGGGAAAAGGCTATTTGGCGAATGATGATGTAAAAATTAAGATAGTGACAATTTGGTGGGACATAATATCGTAAACATTAATTTTAGCATGAATAAAAAATAGTAAAAAAAAACTAAAAAACACGCTTTAAAAACCAAACTAAAAATTAGAAAATAATTTAATTCTATTGAAAAGCGTGAACTGCTTTTTGAGTATTTTTATAATCAATTATTATCAAGCACCCCACGCTTTATAATAGAATTAAATGATTTTCTACTTTTTTAGTTTGGTTTTTAAAGCGTGTTTTTTAATTTTTTTTACTATTTTTTTATTTTCTGTTTTTTAGTTCCGCCAACTACAAAAGCGTGATTTTTCTGTTTTTTTTTTAAATTATTGAATTGTCATCGGTCCTCGATAAGTCTACAAAGTTTAAATGAAATTTGACCGTTTTAAATGGGTCAAAATCAAGTACAAAGTAGTCGGTTACAAACAAACATATAGGGAAGCTAATAAAGCGTGTTAAAAAGTAATGTTTGCACTTTTAAATAGTTCTTGTGGCAAATTCCTAGTATAATAGCCAAAATGATTAGCGAGGAGGGTGTTCTACGTTTGAAATCTTGCCTTTTCCAAACCATGTTGGGGCCTGCTTTTAGTCTAGTCAAAAACCAATATTTTACGTGGAACAACTGAAAAACCCGGATTCCTAATACTATAATTAGATCCCATTGTTTGTATGAGTAATAAAATCTCACCTAGTCATGTTTATGACTGAAAACACAACGAAAAAATTCCGGGCAATCTTATAGATATGGTAATGTATGGTAAAATCTTCACCTTAAAATTCATTCAATGTCTATAATTATTAGTAAAAAACATTATCACACTGCAGAAACTGTACTACAAAATGAGCAAAAGCTGCAATTATTCACTAAGTGGTGATGGCATACGGGCGTATTAGCCGTTCACTATGGCGATAATTAGCACGATAATTATCAGGTTATTAACAAGATATCTAGATTAATGTATATATTATTTATTACATTGGACACGATAAAATGTAATGTTGGTTAACGTCCAACATGTGGGTTGATATCACAATGTTGGTGTGATTAGCAGATTTGTTGGAGCTGTCACGTAGGGTCAATTAATTTTATTACGGTGGCTACAACTGAAGTCTCAATTAGAAGGTATTTGTAAACCAGTTGGAGTTATATGTAATTACAAGCCCTACATTACTTTGGACAAAAATGTGTGCAAATTTTCGATATGATTTTTGTGATTGCAAAGTTAAATACTTCTTTAAACATTGGTGCATTGGGAATTTTTGTACTGCGAGCTAACGAGTTGTATCCAATGAAAGCAATATCTCTATTACAGATAGAAAATGGTAGCTTGGACAAGACATTCATCATCATCATCATCATTATCATCGTCTACGGCCCAAGTTCCTCCATAGCTAGACATATGAGGAAAACAAAAACTGAATGATTCCTTACCATCATCGAAAATTCCAGCAGCCTCATCCCTCGCGTTCTCCTGGAGTGACCTGGCGATGGCCTCGGGAATGGGGGGTGGGGTGGGAAGATGGGAGCCCTGGGGCTGGAAGCCGTTGGCGTCAGCAGTGTAGGTCACGCTGTACACTTGGCCGTCATCGCCAGTATAGGAGTAACTGCCAGCCGCCTGAATGCCATTGGCTTCGACGCCGGTTTCATCAGCGTGGATGCCTGGAAAGATTGAAGAGGTTGGAGATAAGTGAGTAACATTTATAAATACATGAGATATTATATCGACTGAACCATCAAAAAAGTATTAATCGGAATGATGCGAAAGGATATGGCGAAAATCACCTTACTTCACGGAGATGGTTGCAAAATTTTATTGTTATAGTTGACAGGGAATGGTTTTCTGGACCATTTTTTCTAGGTTTTAGCACTGCATAAAATGGTCTAGCACTCAATCACAGAAATATAAAAACAATAAGATCACATTATACTTATCACTAAAAGCAAATAAAAAGGTATGGTGGCATTAGTATGCCACATAGAACAAGTACCAAATTGGATATTGCTAGCTGCTGACTAGACAATACAAAACTAATGAATCATTTCTTTGCACAAATTAGAGCCGAACCGTTACAAATTCTAACACAAACAATGTTACAAATTCTAACACATGTTTGCCTAAACTCGAGATCATTGTGAAAATGGCAAGTAATATGTGCTAGATAAGATCTATCCACTTAAGTGCAGTTTACAATTATGTGCAACAAGCTAATATATGGATCGTTACTTTAAATGTGTTCAACTCCATCTTATTTCTGAACTATTTTGTAATGTACAGGCCCTTTCGAATTTTAATCGGGTTAAGTAGCTTGAACCACAGAATTATAATAGTCTTTATTTTTACTAACACTCTCTGTCTGAATCACTGTCTGAAATTTTATCTAAAACATTATCGAATGCATCTGATTTAAATAGCACGATTTTCGCAGTGTAAAAGATGGAGACGACAGCATGACAAGAAATTCAACTGCGTATATCTAATGACTTTCCCATTCTGCATCTTCGATCAAATATTCGGGCAGTTTAATTGAAATGCACTTCAACGACTTATTCACTAAGATAAAGACAAACGAAAACCCATAGTTGGGCCCTTCACTAGTAGGTATTTAGTTTGTTTGAAAAAAATATTTTTCATTTCGATTCTTTGATAATTCCAAAATACTCTTATGCCAGTGTTTCATTTATTATCCCAGTGTACAAACTACCATATTCCCCCTTAGGAACACGTAATCGTTATTATAGGTAGGTAAGTCATGATTTACGCCAGTATTAACACTCATTTCTTTCCCCCTTATTTTAGTACTAAACAAGGGTTTTTATTTAGATCAGGTTTAAAACACAAGAAATGCAGTTGGTTTTACAAGACTGACAACTTAGACCGCTCTATGCTTATAATCTGCACCAACTCATAGACTATAGATTTCAAATTACATCTTTTACGCAAAGTTGCGTAAAAGATGGTCGCACCCACGCTCAGCTTGATTAGTTGATAATGTGAATGCGCATCATCTCGCTTTGAAACTTGTGTGGTAAGTAGTTTTGATGTGTCATTATTTTGATTTATGTAGGACCAGTTTACAGATCAGATTGCACTAATAATACCAAAATTTGCACTACAAGCAATGACACAAAACTGAACAGTTAGAATTTTGGTTTTTCGGTTTGTGCTTTTGTATATTTTTCTTGTAAGTATTTAATTCTGATTGTAGCGTACAGGAGTTTGCATGGAGATAACAATTTCGTTAAGGTACAAATTTTATAAGGATCAAAGCTTTATCATTCTAACAACTTCTACATTAACACAAGCTTTACCAAAATTTGGTCTCACATAACAAAATAATTATCAACCCAGCTGAGATTGGTATTTGGATTGCAGATATTAGTTTATAAATATTGTTACTTGTGGAGGATAACCTATGTTTTTTTTATTAGCTACGTAAAATTTTCACTGTGGCAATATGACAGCCATTTTCACACACAAAAAAAACACGCGAAAAACTCACCATTCTCCGTATCAAAAGCATAACGGAATCCCTGCTCGTTGACCTCAGAATCGGACCTCAAGATGGCGGCGCTCCTGTCAAGGGAAGCCCTGGCTCTGGCGTCCTGGTAGTTGTAGGGGTAGTGGTATTGGGGGGCGACGTAGCCTGAGGGGGCTACGTAGCCAGGGAGGACGGCGGCGGCGCAGGCGCCGATGATGCAAGCGAGGATGATCTGAAGGAAAATGGAGTTGAATGTGGTATTGGTGAAGATGGGGAGGAAGTTAAACATAATATGTCACCGGCGGCGATTCCCGCAATCCCCGCAATTTAAGTTTCGTGTCCTTAGATCCCATCTCCAATACCCGAGCACAAAATAAATCAAGGCGTTATACAAGAAATTTTGATCAAATATATGAGAAGGAAAATTGTGGAAAATATTGCATGCAAGTCTCGTAAATTCTTATGGGAATTGACTGTTATAGGAGCTTATATGAACACACTTTATTATGACAATATAAAACATCTGTATAATTTTCAACGAGAGTTTTTTTTCTGGAATTTTGCCTGTACATTCTTGAATTTTTCAATACTGTATTTACCACTTCGTACTTTTGTGAAAATGATTCACTCTCAATCATTTTTGTATCATTAATAATTGGTTGATTTCATTTATGTGGGCTCTTTTATTCAACCGTTTGTTTATTGTTCTGCAGTTACAACATACAAAACAATATGCCATCAAACACCATAACAAGAACGCTTCCCAAACTATTACGGTAACCATTAACAATACCGGTAACAATATTACCAAAGAAAACACAAAGGAACCCCATAACGAAACCATTTCACAAATCACGAAAACTTTAACCAAACGACACGATGAAAAAAAAAACAATTGACACTACAAAGGAGTATTGAAACCGATCGCAAACTCTATTGACACAAATTCTCGTGACGTTTTAGATTCGTCTAAAGCTTTTTATACACCTACCAACTTCATGTTGTTATCTGGTCTGAGGTTGGCAGAAGAATGCTGGTGTTGGTCCTCGTTCCACTATATATAGGTGTCGACCTGATATCCTGAACCAAGGTCATGGTCAAGCAAAGTTGCATTAGAAGATCTGATTCACTATTATACGTAGATCATGATTTTAATTAGGTCTCTTCGGAATTTGAAAGGGGAATTCAAACGTCCATTCGATTTTTGAAGACTTTTGAACCTACACGTATAATAAAGGTTACAAGTCCAATAAAGCTAATTACGTTTTAATTTATTGTCTAGAAAAATTTGATATTCAATTTTGATTTGATTTTTATATCAGTTCAGACAGTATGTATGATGCTTTGCCTGTCAAATAATTCATTTAAATCAATTATTATTTAATTTTTAATATCCGTCTTTTATGTGATGAGATTGGAATTTAATCAGTGACCAATAAAAAATAATTTTTAAACGTAAAATAATAAAGCTTGCAGTTTCTTAGTTCAATTGCTTAGTTATAATTAAACTAGTGATTACAGTCACTGTAATATACTTTAGGCTATCATTTAATTTGAGTAAGGTGACCTTTATTTCATAAGGATTTTTCAGATGTTTTTTTCGTATTATAAAATGGACTTTTGACAGTTCCTTCACGGATCATTCTGTCAGACATTCAAGATTATTCCTTTGTTAAAGATATCTGGCGGTGGAAAAATCAGCCTTAAGCAGATTATAATTTTCTCATTATGGTTACAAATTAGGTGGAATTTGACTTATAAAGAAGCTTATGTTGTAATTCATAGCTTTGCATAATCTAGATTCTAGTATCTTCCGCAAAATAAATCTGCCAAGTTACACCCTTTGAAGTAGAATTGTAGGCCCGAATTGAAAATACAACAATTTCCATTTAAAAATTTAACTAAACATTCTTTATAAATGATAATTGTTTCTGGTCTAAGATAACATTTAATCAGAGCAAGATTAATGTTACCACTATCATAATGCTAAGTGAGCCTAAAATATTCACTGCGTACAATGTAATAAAAACAATTTATTTCTGTGTCTGTCAACCGGTAGTCGTAAGGTATGACATCCTTGTACGTAATTATTTATAGTTCCAGTTGTCAAAATCAGTTTTAACGGTTTTGTAGAGCACTTGTTTGGTTAAAAACGAGATGTTTGGAGGCACTGTTTAGGCCTACCATGTGATCCAAAATTTATTCTCCGTTTTGCGGGGTAGCCTTACATGAAGTAAACCAGCGTCTTCGTAGGAATCAACAGGATGCGACAAGCACAGAACTGCAGGTCAATTCCTGTAATTTATATCGTTTAAAATCTAGTCGAAATCTCACCTCAGAGATACTCAAAGTCAAAAATTAGTCAGAAATGTAGTGATATTAGTAGGTATTTTTTTCAGATTGAGATTTGATTTTTTCGGATTGAGAAATACGGGAATTGCCCCCCTCCAGTCTTTGACGATGCTTGGCGATGTGATGTCCTTCAGTAGACATCTTTAGATTGCTCTTACTGCATAATTACTTATTAATCCCATTCCGACGTTTACATAACTGGAAACTTTTGCTAAGAATTTTCTAATCCAGAGAAACCAAATGTGAAGATTTCGTAATTTAAGTTCCTGCACCTTTTGAGGCCACCCAAAAGTACACTTGTGGCCTATATCTAGCAGATGTATGCCATAGGCTGTTATTATCAATGATAATATCTTGCACTAATAACCTATCGTAATTGCAGGCTGTGGGTAAGATTGCATTTGGATTGACATTTTAGACCTGCATAGATTAGTTGCGCTTTTGAAGAGTGCACGATTCTTTGTGCCAAAACCAACACTGCGTATCTAAACACGTCTTGGGTCACCTGTTTCTTTACATAGCTAAATGTTAAATTATAAACCGTACCTTGTAAGGAATATCAGCTTTAAAACCATTGTCTACCTCTTTATAGTCCAGTGGTCGCAAGCGCGATGTCTAAGCCTGCACTCCTCTATTCGATCCTCAGGTTGGACAGTGTTTTGCGTTGGGTTTTACCCTTTAGAAGCCCTCCCTCCTTTAGCTACCCGTTTTTCTTAGTCTGGTTTGGTAGCAGCCTACAGTCAAGATGTGCGTCCGATAAGTTAGGCTAGCTCCTATTTCATGGGATTGTAACTGGCGAAATGTGTGAGTACATCTCTACCGTCCCTTTTGGAAAATACAGGATTCGTTGTGGTAATGTCATCTTTATCTTTATAACTTTCGTTAATCCTTTCTTTACGAATAGGGTAACTTGTATTCTGAAATGGCTCATTAGTTGAATAGCACAAATTAACACGCTCGCTAATCGATAGTTTTCATAAAATATTTCTTTTAGCAGTCGATTAGCTGCAAATTAATTCATTTGTGGTCGAATCGACTACTAAGCCCTCAAAACCTAAATGTTAAAACATGAACCCTATAGTGAACATCATCTTTATAACCATTGTCATCAAAATTAAGATCATTCAGATTAGATCTCGTCACGGTTCCTACATCCTGGTACATTTGATTGATTGGCAGAGCAACATCCTACAAAATACCGTTTACAAGTAAAGCTGTAGCATTTTATGTTTCCATAACGTTTGATATTATCTTTTTATATACAAAAGACGTGTTTACGAGATTTTTATTGTCTTTAATTAGTTTTATTCATCAGGCGAGCTTTGAACTAGTGTAATCTATCATTATTGATGTTTTATGGAGTTTAAACTAGTTTCATTCTATGTCATATTATAGCGTGGTTGTTTGTCTGTATGTTGTCTAGATTTTTTCTGGGTAAGCTTGCGTTTGATCACTACCTTACTTTTAGAAGCAATGTGGTCGACGATGAGGCACGCTTGTCTAGAAAAAAGCATTACCTACTTTTTTATGGAATTGTTATCTTTATATGTTCTACTTTGAAGTAGTCAACTGATAATGACCTTTGGAAGCTTGCTTCTTGTTTAAGCATTATATACTCAGTTTGTATATCTTAAGAAGGAGATATTGCTTTAAATAAACTATACGCTTGTGTTCGTTGTTTGATTCACACGATTGATACTGCTGTGATAAGGACGTTTTTTTTAAGAAAGTCCAAAAATAACTACTAAACAGGGTGGGCGCAAACTGCAGTAACCATGAATTCGGCATACGATTCTAGATCCCCTATACAACGTGTAACGGAAAGGGTATATACATACCAAGGCCACGGCTTCTTTGGATGATATCAAACGATATTGGAAGGGTTTTTAATCCTATCTCTACATGTTCGGAAGTTATGAGAATTTTTAATACATTGATACCAGAACAAATTGAAACAAACACATCACTGAGAAGAGATTTATTGTGATATTGGCAAGTAACGTGGACACTTAATTGACCTACGTAGTGCGGTGACATATTTGTTATGATTTGAATTTAAGAAATATAAGAAACCGAAAATTTGGTGTCAATTCTTAGAGTATTTTATTTTGAGCTGAAACTATGTATAGTGATTCTATACCAGCTGTTATCTTTAGTGCTTAAGGATAGCAATAGGGTTTCTGTTACACCCTGTATAGCGTCGCTATAATAACTAGTATACTATAGTGACAGAAACGTGAGCTTAAAATCTAGGTTCCGCCAAAGTTTTCCAGATAAACATAACAATAGGCAGAGTCATGGTAAATACATTGTGGCACCTAACTGTACAATTTTCGTAAGCTTTTCCTTGAAAAAACCATAACTTCTTATTGTAAAACATTCGAAATTATTATAACAATGTCGATAATTTTATTCATAACGCGTTAAAAACTTCGGTTATTACACTTGATTATTTTTAATATTTAATGTAATTTACACCACCTGATCGATAATTCCTTATATTATTTATTCCTTATATTATAAATTAATTTAAATAGCATGTAAAAGTGAGTTATTATAGTTTAAGAGTCTAACTGGGAAATAACCCATTGATCAATAATTATCAACAAAAAATTCGTAAGAAAAGCATTCGACGGTCAAATTAGTTTTTATTATCACGCAGAAGGTGAGAAAAGTAAAGTTATCTTCTCGGGAATAAAGGTGTTTTCGTCTTGGGAGAACTTGAATCCCTCGCTGCACTCAGGAGGGTAGTGTAAAATCACTCGCTTCAGTCACATAGCGCCTTTGACACTGCTTTATCCCCTTGTTGAATAATCTCAATTATTATATATCATAGTGTTTCAATTTTCCTAGCAAGTAGGTTTCAGTAGTCGTTTTTTTTCGGTAAGTACTTATTATTAGGTTTTTTTTTTGGGAAATCATCAAATAACTTCTCCCGCTCTGGGTGGAGCAGGAGGGCGTGTCAGATTTTTACTGATTAAAACCCACCCGTGTTCCCACAGTTGCCTGTGTGCCAGGGGCCGCGGTATCTCTTTCGAACAACCCGCACCCCTGGCAGGCTTACTTAGTATTAGGTAAGATAAGGTTTTTGTTAGCAGTACACTCCATTTTTTTGCAAAGCTCTTTTATAGTTAAACTTATGGATATCCTCTGCCACGTTTGTAACTTCTACAGACAACGTAAATCACTGGATACTAATAGCTAGAGACTAAAACAAAACCGCCAAAGAAACAATTGTTGTAACTGCTAAGTGGGAGGTCTACATAAGTCAGCACAGGGCTTAAATGGACTGTTGACAATATTACGGACATCTAGTCTTGCCACACATGTTGCCAAGTTCGGCATAAAACTCTAAAATCAGATACCTACCAAAACTGAAATAACAAAACAAATTATCATACAAATGTGCGTAAATGTATAAAAATACGACTTCTAGTTCACAAATTACGTAATAATCGATAAAAATGTATCGATATAAATCACCGAGATACGTTTCGAGTTTCGATCTACTCCGAATATGTCAAATTGAATCGCTTGCTATAATAAATGGGGCCAAGTTCTTCTTTACTACGTTTTACTCAATACGCAGGTGAAATATCGTAGTATTGTAATAAGCTTTTATAGTAGTATTTCGTTGTATAGTTGTTGAAATACTTTTTTAAAATTTTTTAAATTGCTGAATGCGCCTGCTCTTGACCTCGATCACGCCTGATGGGAATCGTTGGATGAGGTCTATGATGGCAATAATTATGATACTTAAATAGTTATATGTAGCTGAATTGAGGCCTGGGTCCCAGCAGTGGGAACATAATATGCTGATTAATCTATGCTAAGTCCAGATATATATGGATAGTAACTAACCCTTCATCTCTCGCCATGGTATGTTAGGAATGAGATCCTCCATCTCGACCTTAGAATCCCCACTATAGCTCAGTTTCTTAAACGCATTTCAAAGCGTTTCTTTGATTCCGCCGCGCAACACCGCAATCCACTGATTGCGAAGGCCGCTAGTTATGTCCCCAGTAGAATCAGTAGAATCCGCCGGCCGAGACATGTCCTTTCCGACCCAGATGACCCCATCACTCTCCTTCAAGAAAGCAGTAGGGCCACCAGCACAGCACACAGAAACAAACAACCGTCCTTCCGACCTCGCCGCCAAGGTCCTCACGCCCCGCGAAGACCCCGAGTAAACGAAATGCCCCCCAACCGTCCCTTGCCTGCAGAAGTGCCAGCCCGCGCCGAAGCAGAGCAAGTAGAGTTAAAATCCCCATGATCTAATAATAATGAAATTATTTGATCCAGCCTGTCCCCACTTGCTATCCTCCCTAAATAGTGACGCCCTGAGCCGAGGCCCGAACCCCGCAGGGGGTGCCCTCAGCGAGTGGTTGCTGTAGTTTTTAAGCGTAGTTTTGTAAGCCCTGGCTGGAGGTTCTTAGTCTAAAAGCTATTAGTCCCCACAGGAAAGCCCGGTTAAGCAGTCACGGCCTCTCAAGGTCAACTGCGAGATGTCATACCAAAAAAAAAACCCTTGATCTACAAATCCTCATATTTCAGTAAAACTTAAGAGACCTTACAGTATAATGCCTTACGGCAAAATCCGTCCAGAAGCTTTTTGTAACATTTATGGCACTCAATAATTTAACATTCGTTATTAATAAGTCATAAATCCATTAGAATAAATAAATCTGCCTGTGCAGTCCCACTCTAGAGGAACGGCCATGATATAATAGCTAACTAATTTTTAATTACTTCTAATGAGATTATTACTTAATATGACATATCTAATCACATCTACGGTATTTGTAAAGGCAATTATTAAAGACTCTTATGGTATTATCGGCAATAGGAGGCATATTTTCGCAGATTCATTCACGATTACAATGCCTATGAGAAAATGCATCATTATCAGTAGGACCAATTATTAACTGGTAAAGTTCAATGCTGAAATAGATTCCCAATAAAAGTCAATTAAAGGGTGACATTTCAGTAATGGTTGTGGCTTGATACCAATATTTAAGAGATTTTGAAAGAGACTCCGCCTTTTGATTACGACCCATTTACATGAGAAGAGTTTCTAGGCTTGAGAAAGAATAGAAAAAAAGAGAAACATGTTGACACGTTTAAACAGAAGGTATGAATGACACACGTACGTACTCAAACTCAAACTCAAAGCATTTATTTCAATTAAACCCTTTACAGGCACTTTTGAATTGTCAAAAAGTCGATCAGTTGGGAAGTTGAAGCTAGTTGCCCATTCCAAAACGTAGATCTCTATGGAGAAGAACGGGCAAGAAACTCCACGGACAGTCTTTTAAAATCAAGTTGAATATTACAAAATCATGGAAACATTATTCTTGTTGCTTCTATAAGTGAGAACAATTTTAAAAAAAATTATAAACAATTCTAAATACCAGATAAAAATAAGCCCTGGAAGTTAGAAGATGACCAGTCTCAACCGACAGCGCCCGTTCACGAACTTGACGCGTGGATCAGCACCATTAAGCTCAACCATTTTGTAGGGAACCGAATGCTCGTATGTAAACAGGCAAGATCTCGTCGCCTGTCTACACATATACGTGAATTTCCGCCTGTAAGCGCGTCTGAGTAGTCTAAAACTCAAACAACAAAGGTGAAAACTTAAAACTATGGAAAATGAACAACAAACACGTCACATTGGCATGTAAGTGACGCGTAGTATGTTAGTGACGCAAACCAATAAGTTTTGGCATCACCAAAAATCGCTCAGCACGGCTAAAGAAGTTTTCAGTTCTATAATAATGTACATAAAGTTTTCAAATCACAGTTGCAAAAATCATTCCTAGTCAGCCTGTCCCTTGCTGCCATCTTGCATCGATGCCCTAAGCCGAGGTCTGTACTCCACAGGAAGTGCCCTTAGCGAGTAGTCGCTCTAGTTTTAAGTTTTTAAGCTTGGACTGGAAGCCTTAATTTATTTCTTGCTGACCATGATTTTGTTAGTGTTTCTAATCATTACCTACCTGTTTATTTATTTTACGTCGATGGTCCTAGGTTATCATTTGTAAACATAATCCAGCATTGCATATGTAAGCTATCACGCCATTTATAACAGGAGGCTTTTATTTTGGTAGTACGCTTTGTTTCCTTTTTTTTTTGCTTGAGTTAAGTTTTCATTTAATTTGTTGGTATATTGGCATGGCTAGCTGACATATGACAAATTTTTAAGTTCTGTGTCTTGAATGTTGATTACTTTGCCTACCTATGTATATAATCAAATCTATCTAACTAAACAGACAGCTGTGCTGCTGGGGAGTTTGTTGCGCCGCTTCTTCTTCCCAGCTAAAGCACTAGGAAGTGGTGAAGGGCGGGCATTTTGGGGACTGTCTTATATAATTTTGTCATTCAAAAAGTGCTGATTCTCGGCCTAATTTGAATAAATTACTTTTGATTTTTGATAGACAGGCAAGTCCGGATAAGCAGCCGACAACCTCATAGGTTGACCTGAGAGTGCAAGACGTCATTCCCAAAAAAAAAATTGATAAAATCGCTGGACAAGTCTCAAATGTAATCTCATACGAGAAACCTCGGTATTATCTTAATGGAAAATATCAAGGTTTTGTTCCTTATTTCAGTGGAAATGTGCGAATTTCGCCGAAGATACTCTCATGGAAATACTCGCCTGTCGAAGGCAAGAAACTAGTCGTGTAAACGAGTTTATAAAAGCTAATAGCTTTTCATCCATAAATGGGTGTCATTGTCCTATTTCCAATGTTTACCTGAGCATGCAGATTTTTCAATGGTGTCGTTAATTAGGTATTTGTATGTAAGGACGACAAGAACGATGTTAATTGTTATTTATTGGAGGGAAGCGGATACGGCTCGCTACGTGAGATCACTGGAAATTGACTACTTTAATATACTTTCATGCTATCATTAAATAAATGTATACATTTAAATACGCATGAAAGTGAATTATTTCAAATTATGCGCAAGACATCAAAACCCTCTGCATGAATGAGATAGTTAAAATGGTAGGGATACCAGCAGATAGGCCACCAGCATACTCATGATCATCATCATTTCAGCCTAAAGACGTCCACTGCTGGACATAGGCCTCCCCCAGGCTCCGCCACTTCGACCGGTTCTGTGCTTCCCGCATCCAGTGGACTCTTGCAGCCCTCACAAGATCATCGGTCCACCTTGTGGGAGGCCTTCCAACTCTACGTCTTCTGGTACGCGGTCGCCACTCCAGAACTTTTCGGCCCCATCAGCCATTTGTTCTGCGAGCAATGTGCCCTGCCCACTGCCACTTAAGTTTGGCTATTCTTCGGGCTATGTCAGTTACCATGGTTCTCCCGCGGATCTCTTCATTCCTGATTCGATCATGTATGGAAACTCCAAGCACAGCCCACCCAGCATACTGGCATGATTACCTTGTAATGAAGCTGAAAATCAAGGCCTCTGAAAACCTCTTATTCATAAATCAACATAATAATTTGCTATATGTGTTTTTGTAATTCTATCAAAGCAACGTGACTCAAAAATTACTGATTTCAAATTAATAGTAATTACTGTTTTATGATGAGCAGCAATTGTTTGATAATTATAGCTCCGGAATGACTTAGTGCCATTTAGTTATTGAATTATTGAGGAAGAATTGTACATTAAGAACCAAATTATAGGTAACCTTGGAACCTTAGTAGGTTTAACTGAAAAAAAACTTGGCTAACAAAATTAATACTAATTAGAATCTCAACATTATAATACCTAGTTCTCACTGCTGGGACAAAGGCCCTGTTCAAAATCAAAATCAAAAGCCATTTATTCAAACTAGGCTGAGAGTCAGCTCTTTTTGAACGTCAAAATTACATAAGACAGTTCCCCAAAACGCCCGCGCTTCACCACTTCCTAGTGCTTTAGCTGGGAAGAAGAAGTGGCGCAACAAACTCCCCAGCAGCACAGCTGTCTGTTATGTTGGAAGAACTTGATTCTATACAATAATAGCATATAATTAACATTCAACAATAAATGAAAATTTAATTACTAAAGATTAAAAAAAAATGGTTCATGCAGTCAAGTTAAATAAACAGTGATATGAAGTAATTCATATGACCTGTCAGTAGTTAAGCTAATTCTGGTGAAAGAACATAAACGTTGTCTTGAGTTAATCACAGCGACCAACAATTCTTATCGTTTAAGTAGTCGTTGATAGAATAGTATGCCTTCGAACAAAGATTTGATTTTACTTTCGCTTTAAACGCATCGTTCGGGTTGGTAGATGTCACATGTCTTCGAATTTTTGGCTCTAAGACATGCCAGTTTCCTCACGATGCTTTTCTTCACCGTGGTGATGAAATTAAATACACAAAGTAAAGTGTCTGCCTGGTTTTGGAGTCAACCTAGCTCGTAAGTCGGAGCTGATAGCGTTGGGCCACCACTACTCGACAGAACTAATGAAACAATTTTCATAATTATCCATTTCGTATAAAATTAAATCCAGATTAACATCAGATGATTTCTCAAATATTGGTGCAATTAAAGTAAATAGATGTATTTGTAGATATTTAAATGTTAATTACCTAAATATTAAACATTTTATTGATTTAATGATTGCAGTCAATGGATATCTTTAATTATTTATTGACGGAAGCTTTTAACTCAAAATGTTAAGTAATAATTCTTTATTTCGACATACAAAAATATGCAGCCAGGTAAAACCTGTAAATCATCAAACGACATTTTGTCACTGACTTCAGTGCCTACATTTCAGTGATCAATTGCGGGTGCTCTCAACTAGCGTTTATTCTGAATTACAGGATAATTATCGTGGTAATTGGCATATCGGTTAGAAGCTAGTATACAAGTTGGTCGAAAATATATGATTGCACTTGCGAGCTTGTGATTAAGTAATTACAGCCGCACAGGTAAATCGATCAGGTTAAGCTTTGCTTAACGCAGTTGGTCCGAAGATGGGTAACCATCTTTATATAGCCGACCCCACCGTGACTCAAAAAGCACATTAAGCCATTGGTTCCAGCTGCCATTCGCGAATCTTTGATAGTCTTTCCAAGTCGTCAGAAGCCCGATAATCTGACAACCGGGCTATTCTTACCAAATGGTATCTCCCAGTAACTGTGTTCCATGTAAAATACAGGTATTCAGCTGCATCCGGTTAGACTGGAACCCGACCCTAAAATAAAAGGGAAAGGGTTAGCAGTCAGATAATGACTTTCAGTATCAAAACTCACGTGTCAAAGAGTATCACTATCACTACATAGTATAAAACAAAGTCGCTTTCTCTGTCCCTATATCCCTATGTATGCTTAAATCTTTAAAACTACGCAACGGATTTTGGTGCGGGTTTTTTTAATAGATAGAGTGATTCAAGGGGAAGGTTTATATGTATAATACACCGACCTCCACGCGGGCGAAGCCGCTGGCAAAAGCTAGTAAACAAATAAACTCGTCGTTGGTTTTTGTCAGAACTACTGTGAATTTAGATAATAAAGGCTACGCTCATATACTCAATAAATTATATCTCATATGCTATCCTAGTAAAAACAAAAGAACAAAAGGATTCTCCGCTTGAATATTAAATTTACTGACAGACGCAATGAATAGGTATGTCAGTCAAAGCTAGCAGGCTTCTTATTTCAAAGCTATGCGCATTGCGTATGCTCTAGCGCATTCATAGACCAAAAAAGATGTATTAAAGTCAAGGGCAGGAAGGAGGCTTGATTGAATTGTCTAATATATTATGTAGATTACAAATTAAGGCAGAGTAACACCCGTTTTTAAAAGCTGATCAAAACAATAATTATCTTACCCGCTGTTTAATCTAATTTTATGTAGTTTTCAACGTTTTTAGTAATGAATGGCTAGACCATTATTCAGATATACAGGGTGACATCACACAACGTGTTACTATGGATTCTGGTAAATGATTCTGAACAAAGATCAGATTTTTTTTCGTCAGCTATTAAAACAATTATTAGCTCGACCGCGTCGGTAATCTACTTTTCTATGAAACAGAAGATTTGTTTTTTATAACCGACGAAAAATTTCTACGCTACCTCTAGACTCATGTGCTGAATTAATGGTTTCAGTTTTCGCGTGGATTTCCCTGCCACCCTGTATAACAGGTACCAACCTGGAGGCACAACCTATGTATTCCGAATAATTCTCAACTAGAATTTCACATGAACCGTTTGTTTGAAGTTTTATCTAAAACAGTAGTAGTTCACGATTGGGAATATTTTAAACCCATTGTTATATTTGTCTTAGAAACGGAGATAGTCATCACTAAAACCGCAATACGTGAGGTCGTGAGTTCTATCCCGGACTTTAATTCATATGTTACTTCAAAAAAACTTGTTGATAGACACATATTTAACTTTTCAAACTATTTAAACCATGATTGTGAAATATGCCTAATAAAGTTAGCCTTTACTTTGCTTTCCCTATTTTTATTTTACTAGCCGTTAATTTCCCACTGTTGGACAAAGGCCTCCCAATTCTCTTTTTGTCCAGAGTTACCAAGGGTGCGCCATCTCTGTGTTTTCTGAAATAATATTCAATTATATATCTACCCACCTTTATAATTGGGTACCTGGAAATAATCTCCGGTTTCAGTAGAAAACTAAAGATTAATATTAAACTACGCACTAAATACAACGATACGCCCTTCTGAACAAGACAGCCATTTCCCACACACCTATCAAACGAGGAAACAATAAAACGTTCTACCAAAACAGCGGTACATAATAACATCGAAACATTAGTTAAATAAAGCTATTTACATACTAATACACGTGTCTGATTGTTCGCCAGTGAATCACGGTACCTTGACACGTGCGTGGGAGTCACAATGGGTGGAACGCGCGAATCGAAGCCTGGGAGAAGGATTTTTGGGATGGTGGGCAGGTAGAGTTAGCAGTCTATGATTTTAATGAGGCTTTAGGAAGTAGCTTCCGGCTTCATTATTATGTGTTGGGTAACTGTAAGTACTCCGGGCCGCTGAGCCTGTAGCTATAAATTCCACCCTAAATTATAATTCTGATCTAGTTCGTACCTTGCTGCCCTCTTGCAGCGACCCCGTAAGCCGAGGTCCGTACCTCACAGTCTTTAGCATTTAGTCGCTTAGTTTTAAGTTTTTAAGCCCTGACTTATTTCGGCCTTAATATATTGAGGCAGTCGCAGGTAAGTCTGGTGAACCTATGAAGTTGTTGGTTAACCGGCAAGAATTCATTTAAAAAACAAAGCACTGTAAGTACAATAAGCAATTCAATAGCCTAGCCTTTTTCCAACTGTGTTAGGGTCGGCTTCCAGTCTAATCGTACGCAGCTCAATACCAGTATACGCGGATTGACTGCCTATCTGACCTCCACAACACAGTAACTGTATAATACGATAGCCCTTGGTAAGACTGGTGGTTAGACTTTCGGCCTTCTGACTTCACGTAAGGACTGTCAAAGATCCGCGAATGACAAGAAGGTGTAATGTGTTTAATGCCTAATACTTGACATAATATAGCACAGAAATCTAGTGTTCGTCATGTCGTCACACAGTACATTGCGTCGCTAGTTTTCTGATAAAATAATGGGATGTGAAAACACGATTTTTCTTGCCGGCTCTTCTACATAGGAAGCGAATTGAATTATGTAATTAATTATATCTATGACATTGATTACACTCAGTGATTACTTTAACTCACACACTGACTGATTACATACTTGTTAATATTCTAGGAAAATTGTACATTTACTTTTACAATGTTTGTAAATGTGTGGGCACCATGTATCTATCATAAAATTAATTTATCTGTAATTGCTTCAATTTCATTATTTTTACCTATTTTGGTACAGTAATTTTGTTCTGGATGTATCGTTTTCACACATTAAATATTGTAGTTATATCATTTTAAAAGAGTAACGGTGGAGTTTCTTGCCCATTCTTCTCCATACGAAACTACATTTTGGAAGGGGCGACTAGAATCAATTCTATTTTAATGTAAATGTTGACGTTCAAAAGTGCCTATTAAGTGCCTATTTGAAATAAATGCTTTGACTTTGGCTTTGACTTTGCGACAAATTGGAACCGTGCACCTAGCGTTTCATATGTGCCCTTGCAGGTTTATGTGAAATAAAATATTTTGATTTTGACATGCAATAAATATACAGAGAGAGGTAAAGACATCGACGCGCAAACTGCAACCATGAATTAAGCACATGATTCCTTTCTCCCCACCTTGAAATTATATGTACTCGTCGTTTATTTAAAAAAAAATTGTTGCTCTATACATTTTTCCCGCTTGGGTATTGCACTTTTCTAAGAAAAAGCCGTTTTTTTTAAACAACCTACGAAAAATTTCAACGCAAGTTCAAAATCATGTACTGAATCCATAGCGACAGGTTGTGCGTCGATGTCCCGGTCACCTGTATAAACTTACTCTAAACAAAATAATTCATATTATTACATCAATTTTACCAGCAATTAACACACTAACAAGCTACCCACCGTAACGACTTTCCCAAATGTTCACTTTCATCCTCATAATACTTTGATTCATATAATTAATACAACTCTATGTAAATACGGTGTGCGTGGGCGCAACATCATGTAACTACACCTTCCTGTCTTGATGTCGTTAAGATCACCAGTGCTATGGAACAATGGGGACTGTTTTATGTCATTTTAAAAAGTACTGACTCTCAGGCTAGTTTGAATAAATGACTTTTGATTTGGTTTGATTACCAATGGGTATCGTATAACTTGGTAGCTTAGTTGTGAAGGTCAGAACTAAGCTACCAAAAAAGGCTAGCCTTTTCCCAACTATGTTGGGGTCAGCTTACAATTTAACCGGATACAGGTTAGTACCAGTATTTTACAGGGAGACTACCTAACTGACCTCCACAACCCAGTTACTGGGTTTTATTACTACTTATTAATAAGGTACTCCTTGGTGAGACTGCTTGACAGACTTTATGGCTTCTGACGATCCGTAAAGACTGTCAAAGATCCAAGAATGTCAGCCGGGACCAACAGCTTTACGTGCTTTCAGAAGCACGGAGGGGTTGGTACGTCAAGTTGGTCACCCATCCACGGACCAACTGCGGCAAGCGTAGCTTAACCTGATC
The DNA here is from genome assembly GCA_949091785.1 of Polymixis lichenea. Lineage (NCBI taxonomy): Eukaryota > Metazoa > Arthropoda > Insecta > Lepidoptera > Noctuidae > Polymixis > Polymixis lichenea. The sequence goes on from OX420948.1 coordinate 2,355,319, forward strand.
TGTCTACTCTGAAACGTTACTTAATACCTAATTCAGAACCGCATTATTTATTTCACAACCTACAAGCCTATAATAATGATCCTATAATTGCCACAAAAGTTCAGAAGTCCTCGGACACTCAGGCCAACCAGATCACAAATCACAGAAAATCCTCTATACCATTAACTCATGGTCACAACTCCCATAATGTACAAAGCAGACAGACAGACAGACAAATCGCATCTGTATCTCATTGTGATTGATACTGTGATTAAACTGTCTTAACTTACAATATAAACGATAATTAATTCAATATTGTACGCATTTTCTATGTTCCTATGAGTCTATGGTGGCTGACGTCATTGTTTTGTAATACATTCTTCGTGGATGCGCTTGCGTTGGTGGAAACTGCAATGAACAGTCATGAAACATGAATAGCCCCAATTTCGATCCTTAACTTGCAAAGATTTTGTGACATCAGTAACTGTTTCGTGTTCGCCTAGTCCTTTTTAACCCCCACCAAAAAAAAGGGTGTTTTATGTTTGTAGTATGTATCTGTGTATCTGCTTGTCAGTTTTGCACATCAGTCATGAACGGATGAAACGATTATGATTTTTCGTTTTGTCTGAAAGGTGACTTAAGGTGAATCTAGTCCACATTTTTCCCATACAAACTTCGGGAGTGTATTACTCCATTGTTCGACAATGTACAACAAAAATTATGGTGTGGTTTTGTCAATATTAATATTGTCTGTACGGAAACAGAATACTAAAATAGAATAAGTTAGGAGCCAACAAAGATTCGTTTTTCTTGCTAATTTAACCTAACTTTGGGCGTGTTTAAGTAATAAAAAAGTGTAAAATCTGAAAAACCAAGTCGGTACCGACAAAGCTCAAATATCGAAAAGTTCAATAAACTTTATTGGTCATTGATAAATGCAGTGGTTTTTTCATAAAACCCGATCTTCCGAAGGACTGTTCTTAATTTTTTACGCGCTTGTTGTACTATAAATGTTCCTGCATCTCACTCAATAATGTTGTGCGTGTAGACTAGCTTCTAACTGCTCATCACTGATACTACCTCTGTCGGACACGAAGCCTGGTGAGACAGCGTGCTTTTTAGCCAGGCCCATCAGTGAGTTCGAGCCCGCGGCTGGATTCCCCTTAATCGAGATTATTCTTAGCTATCATATAAGAAATTTTGTTCAGCGGTTTGAAGATTATCTGCTCTTTTCTGGTTGATGAAGGGATGTGAGCATCTTTCACAGGTCTGAACAAAGCATCATCACGATGATGACGAAACGATCTACGACGAATCGACGAGGTTAAAATATTACGACATACATATATTAAAGTTAAAAGGCCAAAACATATTATTTTTATACTTTTAAGGGTTTTTTGTTGGTGTCGGGGACTTTTAATTTTTGCATTTAACTTATTTGTTCTCGTCTATATTAATGGAGAAATAGAATCTGCGATCTTTTTCTAGTTCTTCATATTTTTTTGGGTTTCTTTTGGCGAATTGGTAGACATTAGAAGGACTTTTTTGCCTCGAACACGTCGAGCTACTCATTCTCTGTGCTTTTCTGGTTGGACGCCACTACCTGTAGTAGCGTTTAACCTTTGCAGCTCTTATAAACTTGACTCTGGTTTGGCTTACAGGAGTTGTAAAGGTCAGATTGTGGGATTTGGTATCGCTTTATGGAATACATGACCAACAACCATCTTTATTATGTATCCAAAGAAATTGAAGAGAGAGAAGTCAAAAGGATATCATATAATATATTGTTATTGTCCGAAATACACATTTTGAATTTGAATATATCTTTTGTCAGAAATCACAACCAAGAGAGCTGGCTGAGTTTTCATAAAAGCTCAAAATTGATCCGTAGGTAAGTCCAGCGCAGTCTGTCTGAATATAGTTTATCTAAGGTTTTAATTGTTTTCTATATAATTACGAGAATAACTATTACATAGCTTTTAATTACAGATACTTAGTAATGGGTAACACCATACCAATGCCACCTTATTATCATGTGAAAGACATAAAAATATATTATGTTGTGATTCCATAAATTCTACAACGTGATTTCCATGTAAATACATAAACGGACATTGTATCCTTGATCTACTTGTGAGTACTGTTTTAAATATCCCAGGATAGAAACTACCCTGTATATTTCTCAAGCTACTTAGCTACGTCATCATCTGCCTAGGCAGATGAAAAAGGCTAGTCTTTTTCCAGCTATGTTGGGGTCTGTCTTCAGTCTAATTAGATGCACCGAAATACTATTATTTAATATAGAGTGAATGCCTATCTGACCAAAGCGAACCCAGTTACTGGGTAACACGATACCGCTTGGCTAGACTGGTTCTCAGAGTTTCCGTAATTACTGTCAAATATCAACGAATGGAAGCTGACACTAACTTCTTGACGTGCTTTCCGAGGCACGGAGGGATCTAGTATGGAATGGATGATCCCCATCCATGGAGCGGCCTCGGCAAGCGTAGCTTACCCTTGAAGATCATCCCGTGCGATTATTATTTACCCACGAGCCTTTCCTACCAAGTTACCTGTCTGGTCCAATTTTCAACAAACGGATAGACAGAAAGGTTAACATTCGCTTTACAATCTTAGTAGGAATAACATTGATGCACCTTACAATAGGAGATGATTAGCATCTGCAATTAATAATGTACCTAATGGGAATGTTAGTAAAATAATGTTAGTGTAATATCATTAATTTATTTCAGCCCACATGGTGACCCAGGACTTTGATTACTGATGAGTGGTTTGAAGGCGAAGACGCTTTTCATTGAATATAAGGAATGAGTCAATGACTAATGAACTTGGTAAGAAATTATGAAAATTTTCCTAAGTACAGCATAGTAGCATAGGCAGCCTAAAATGTTCCTACAGCTGGAACACAGGCCTCCTCTCTGTGAATGAGAGCGGGCCATAATCCGCCACGCGGGCCCAGTGCGAGTTGCTAGATGTCACATATCTTCGATTTTTTGGTCACACCTGTTTCCTCCGATGTCTTTCTTCACCGTTTTAGAGCAGTGGTGATCAAAAAATTTACACAAAGTAAAGTGCATGTCAGGGGGTCTACTCTGTAACTCCGTCAACGAAGATACGGGCCCGTCCGAAAGTAGTTCGAAACTTCTTAGTGAATCTTACAGCCTATTAACTAACTTTTTTCGACGGGGAAAAACATATCGGGAGTAAGAACAGCTGTCAAATCGTGTTTTCATTCATTCTTAGTTCGGGCTCCAAACTAATCTTCGGTCTGAAAGTGATACGGAGTTGGAAACGCCCGTTACTTCGACCGAAATGACGGACTTCATGCTTAGGGAGTAGGCACCCAGGGATCCAACTCAGGACTTAACAATTCGTAAGTCGCAGCCATTAGCATTGTTAACTAGAGCACTGGAGGGTTCCAGTGCTCTAATTTATAATTAACAGATCATAAATTAGTTATTTTTTAGGTTTACTGACAGGAGAGTACAATGAAAAATAATAGTAAAATTTACATCCAATCCAAGACATTGTAGAGGCTTCACGTTGAAGTATTACTTTAATTAATACTAACAGCGCTCCACGGTTTCACCCGCGTAGTTCCCGTCCCCGTAGGAATATGGGATAAAATATAGCCTATATTACTCGGTAAAGACATAACTTTCTGACGGTGAAATAATTTTTAAAATCGGTCCAGTCGTTTTTAAGTTTATTCGTTACATACAAAAAAACAAATCTTTCCTCTTTATAATATTAGTGTAGATGTAGATGATGACTATTGGACTTCAGTATGCCATTTCTATAATGCACTAGAATTCCTCTAGTACATAGGGTTTTTTGTATATCAATGAGTAGGTACATATCAAACAAACTCAAGCGTGTAATAGAAACTTAATTTATTTTTATGAGTTCTCAGTAAGCTCTTAAATTTTATTTCATATGAACGCAACTGTAACAAAAACAATACCTTTGTTTGATCCCACTAATATTATAAACGCGAAAGTTTGTAAGTATGGCTGAACGGATTTGAATGAAATTTGGCACACAGGTAGTCTGTAACCTGGAATAATACACAGGATACTTTTATCCCGGTACTACGTTCCCGTGGGATAGTTTTCGAACTCCACGCGGGCGAAGCCCCTGCATAATAATATAGATAATGACAGTTTATTGGAAATTAATAGCTTTATTAAAATATGTATTTTCCGTATTCGATAGTGTCATTTTCCGTACTTTATACTTAGTTTATCGTTTTAGTATCACTAATTTAAATTTTTTCAGTGTTTTTCTTTTTGTTTGGCAGATTTAGCAAAAAAAAAATCCCAGACTGAAAGATGTGCTCTCCTTACTATATAACCAAGGAAATAGACTTCAATCTAGTGCGTCAGGGCATACCTGCAATAGTATCAACATCACGAAATAAAAATCTATGGGCCTTTACCGAGCGCAAACGCATACAACCAAATTATAATAGGTAGTTATAATTTAATATAACATTTAACTCTTACAATTGTTACACAATCGTCACGCTAGGCCTATTTGAGGCAGAGTAGAAAGCAAGCATTGTTTGAATAAAGTAATTATTGTGAATGTAGATTTTTTAAATTACATCTCTGCATTGAGGTCTATAAAAATTGTAGATTAGGTAAAAATTACGAGTACTGCGTAGTTTTTTGAAGTGCATATCATGATTTTAAATGGTAAGGATTTTATTTTAGTGAAACTTTTATTATAATTTTATGAGTTCTTGTTTACAATGCACATAAAAAAAAGATTAAAATTACATGTCTGTGTTGAGAGAAGCGTCTCAACAGTAAGTGTTCTCTTGAGAAAAAAAAGACTATATCTGATCCGCAATTTGACATTTTAAAATAGAGGATAACTGCTTCCGGATATATGATGCTAAAGCATAGAACAAAGAATGAGGGCCTTGTGTCTAAGTAATAATACCCAGGCCGATCAATCGATCAGGTCAAGCTACGCTTGCCGCGGTTGGTCCGTAGATGGGTGACCATCTTGACATACCAAGACCCTTCCGTGCCTCGGAAAGCACGTTAAGCCGTTGGTCCCGGCTGTCATTTGTGGATCTTTGACAGTCGTTACGGGTCGTGGGAGACCCGAAAGTCTGAAAACCAGTCTTACCAAGTGGTATCGTATTACCCAGTATCTGTGGGTTGTCGAGGTCAGATAGGCAGTCGCTCCATGTAAAATACAGGTATTTAGCTGCATCCGGTTAGACTGGAAGCCGACCCCAATATAGTAGGGAAAAGGCTAGGCAGATTATGATGCATAGAACAAAGAATCATCTATCGTACATCGACGAAAATATAATTCAAAATGGAAAACTGCATGAATTCCCTTGCGATTTGAACTCAGCCTATCGCAGTCCAATACTGGCCTCTCCCAGGCTACACCACAGTACTCCATCCTCAGCCTTTCGGCGTCCAGTCTGTACAAGCCACCTTTTCAAGGTCGTCGGTCCATGTAGCTGGAGGGCAAAACCCCTTTGCCAATACGCGATCTTCACTCCACAACTCATGTGCTGTATTGGCCATCGGTCCTTTAACCAACATGGACAGCCCACTGCCACTTACTATATGCTATCCTGACATCTATCCCAGCGTGATGCACAGGATCCCGAATACCTAGAGAAAATCTAATCTTCGAACGTTAGACAAAACTACATAAAAAGGAAACCCAACTAAAATGGATGGCAGTCATTACTAACCATACAATTACATCAGCCGTAGCATGAATCCTAAAATAGTCAGCTAATTGATTAAACTGAAGCCTACTGAGGTCACCTTAGATTCATTAAAGTAATTTAATTTGCGCTTACAAGCGTCCTCCAGTTCCCAAAATGGAGGGACTGTCAGCGGTTCTACAAGATTTGACCTTGCAAATCAAGATAGATTTTAATTTGGATAAACGCCTGATTAATATTTAAATTACAATCTGAAAAGTAATTCGATATTGTGGATTTGGAAGATCTCATCATTTATAATTGTCATAGTTGGAAAACACACAAAACGCATTTTTAAAGGTGTGAATGAAATACCCGACAACACCAAAGTTTAAAATAATTTTGCTGTTGGACATGTTCATTTATATTTTTACGTTCTGAACTAAGAGAATCTACTCTATGGTGAAGAGTTTTCTATCTCCCTAGTGACCTGTAACTTAGACCCTTGTTACTGATGTAAGTAGAACCCTAGATCTCTATTCGTCAATATGTAAGTATGTATAACCAACAATTTATAAGTCTGTTTGTAATGCCAAAATAACAGTTTTTACAGGTACCGTTTTATAATTACCGCATATACTTACATAATATACGCATTCAGCATAATTAAGTAAGTAGGTATTACGATACTTATAAAAAATTGTCTGTCTGTAAGTCTATATATGTAAGTTTACAAATAAATACAATTGAAGAGTCTGTTTGTAATTTCTAAATAACAGTTTTAACACTTACCGTTTTATAAGAACGGTATATACTTACATAATATATGCATTTAGCATAATTAAGTAAGAATATACGATACTTATAAAAAACATTGTCTCTCCGTTACGGCTAATCTCCGAAACGGCAATACCGATTTCAAAGTGACTTTCACTGACAGATAGCTGATGTTATAAGGAGTAACTTAGGATTTTGTCACGATAGCACGTCCCCGTCGGATAAATTCCCACATCCACGCGTCTGCCGTGGGCACAGCTAAAACTAATTATATTCAAATATAATTATTATAAGTACCCATTTTATATTTCAAATAGTTTGAGGACCACTGTGTTGAGTGCAGCAGGTGTTCAAAATGCGCCATTTTTGTTCATAGGCACTTCTTCCTACGTAAGTATTGTTTACCAATACATTGTCTTATCTCGTAGGTTTTGTGAATGATTCAGTATCTTAATTATGAGAAGATTATGAGTATTGAGCCTAAAAAATAGCTCGCGAAATTAATTATGTGTATTGTTAATTAATTTATCTTGATGCTCATATTCATTTGTGTAAAGCATACGATATGGTTGCTTATAAAATATTTTATTATTATATTCGCCTACAAGAATCCCTTTCTCTTTAATTTTGACATTTTAACACAGCTTAGTGCACAGTGTTTTTGTTGAATCGCAATTATATAAACACAGATGATTCACACACATAAATCATCTTCTTAATAGTCCTTTCATGTCCATAGTTCTTGACTTACGACAGGCGTAGCAACCAACTACCATCTTAAATACCACACACCCTTAATGAGGGACCCAATTACCCATACATTCTCATATTTATATCACATCCTTCCGATAATCTAATCACAAAAGCCAATGATAATTAATATCATCATAACACTCAAACTTAATTTAATGCCACTTCATATTTAACATTAATGAATAATTCACCATGAAATCAAATCGCTTAGAATTCGTTCAAAAGGCTTGTCAATATTAATGCGAATTGCAAAACAGTTAATGGCAGTAATATATGGCGTGGTAAAGGAAGCGATGGCTCAAATAATTTATGATATCTAATGTGAGATCAAAGCGCTGTGCAACCTGTTTGGTTAGCTTAACTTTGTAAAGCTTATTAGAAGTAAAGGTTCTGTCCTATTTGGGTTTGGATTTACGGTGGCGTTGTAATTGGTTCTAATTGTTGTATGTCGCTACTGGCCGAAGTCATTTCATAGAAAATCATCATTATCAGCTACTCCTGAACAAATGCCCTATAATTGCCAGATTGGTTCGAAGGACCGCAGTTGGTTGTTTCAAGCCTGTTAGTTTTCCTGCCTCAGAAGAAGCAACAGCTACTTTGAGGGTGGGAACTCATCAAATAACTTCTCACGCTCTGGGTGGAGCAGGAGAGCGTGTCAGACTTTTACTGACTAAAACCCACCCGTGTTCCTTCAATTGCCTGTGTGCCAGGGGCGAAGGTATCTTTTTCAAACAACCCGCACCACTGGCAGGCATCGGCCCTTGCGGGCCCATTCCGTTGGTGATGACATCTCTTTGGCGCTTAGTGTTATTTTTGCGCATAATCCTATAGTCGCCTTTAACGATCGCCCCAAGCCTGGGTTCTGTAAAAAGAGGAGAACTGATCTTTTGACATCACGCGTTCCTATAAGCGGAAAGAAATGCTTGGATAAAAACCAGTTGAAGTTTGAACATGAAATCACACTCGAAGCATTAATTTACAATTTTCAAGTATATTTGAACTGCCAAGGTGTCGGTCACCTAGTTCAAATTAGTTCCCTGTTCCAAAACACAGATCTCTATGGAGACGAACGGGCAAGAAACTAAATGGACATACTTGCAGCTGTGCAGAATTGAGTTACCATAATATTCTATTGCAGTTCCATCTCCATATCTTCCCATACTCAAGCCAGAGATAAATCGTTTACATAACGACGTTGGACAAATACATCAGTAGTACAGAGCTTGTAAGTTAATGATGTCACATAAATCTTTTCTTTACAAACAATGACATATTATAAACGGTTCTACTTGATACGTCTGGCGCCTGGATTGAGTCAAGACGTCATAGCTTCCCTGTCTTGTCGCAGTCTTCTGATTTACAGTTATTACCTGGTCTACCTAAACAATTCTGCTAATCCTTACTTATATATATACCGTGACATTTTAGTCGTCTTACAACGGCAGCCCAGTTTATGTCTCCAATGACTACTAATCATTTATTTAAAAAAAAAATTATGTTTTTGAAAATATGCGTACTGAAAAAAAATATCATTCACTAAGACGCATGACGTAGGTAGTTTGAAACACCCTGTTATGGAGATGGAATTAATGATGGAATACAATGGTAGGTAGGTACATATCTTCTACCGTTTGATACGTAAACATTATGAACCCTCCCTGTTAATAATGTTTCATAATTCTAAAGCATTATTTATTTTTCTTTGTACCTATTATCTTATTTAATGGTAATAATGTTTTAAACGCTCCTAGAGGTATTATATGACGGATACATTGAGTTGACCACCTTTGTAAGACGACTAAAATGTCACGGTGTATACATGTATATATATTTATAATATTATAAACGCGAAAGTTCGTATGTATGGATGTATGGATGTCTGTTACTCTTTCACGCAAAAACGGCTGAACGGATTTTGATGAAAGCAAACAGATAGTTTATAACCTGGATTAACACATAGGATACTTTTTATCCCGGTATTACGTTCCCGCGGGATACTTTTCGACCACAACGCGAGCGAAGCCGCTGGCAAAAGCTAGTTTTATTATAAGCTTGTGTTTTCCCACTGCAGGGCAAACTACTACTAACTACCTACTTTTCTGGTCTATTGTGAATGCTGGCCAATCTTTTAAGAAGGGGTCCAGCTCATCCCGCCATCTCATTTTGGCCCTGCCGTTTTATCGTTTTTTGCTGTTTGGGTTCCACTGAGTGGTGTTCCTCCGCCTTTGCCCATTGCTCCTCCGACATGCGTGGCTAGCTCTGCTAAGAAGTGGATTTCCTTACTGCAGTCACGACAGCTATAACCTCAGACTCTTCAAATCACGAGTGAATAGATTACTTCTACGCAACCGTCCATCATCGACGATTTAAATTACATCCTAAATACGTAACACACTATAAATCAGAATCAATTATTTTGTAGGATATTGCTAATACATTACTTCATCTTCATTCTTCGAAAAAATTGTCTGCTCAACAACGCAACGCAATGAATGTTGAAGGACCGTCAACATGAAAATGATTCTTACTGGTACTGTGTTACGAAATTACACCTATGGTCAGTCGAGAGAAGTTTACGTCTTTTAAAACTAGAGAAATAAGTTTAAAAGGAGATGAAAACGTTGCGAGAAATGTTTTAGTATGAATGTGGATGGCTTTAAGAGAAGTTAAACAGTTAGAAATCAAACCAAGTTACTTCATATCTTTGACTAAATCTTATGACACATCATGGCAAAGAATTGCGATAGGCCTTAAATAACCAAAGCTCTATGGCAACCGATTACAACATTCTCGTACTAATCCAATTTGTAAGTAAATCGAATCACTAATGTGATCAGACGCTCGCTCCGTTTGTCATCGACGCCGGCGCAGGTAAAGCCACATATTCATTAGAGAACATGTTCCGGACTCATGGTAAACAGACGACTCACAACATCGTTGCTACACACATTCGGGTCGGCATGATTCGACAAAGCTGGGCGGCAAAATGGAATAACAAGTAGATATATGCTTGGGGAAAGCCTCACGGCTTCAAGTCAAGTTCGTGAACGGGTGCTGTCGGTTGAGGCTGGTCATCTTCTGACTTCCAGTGCTTATTTTAAATCTTGTATTTAGAATTGTTTATATTATTTTTTTAACATCCAACAAAGCTTGGCAGCAAGAACAATGTTCCTAAGATTTTGTAATATTCAACTTGATTTTAAAAGAGTGTCCGTGGAGTTTCTTGCCCGTTCTTCTCCATAGAGATCTACGTTTTGGAATGGGCAACTAGCTTCAACTTTCCAACTGATCGACTTTTTGACAATTTAAAAGTGCCTGTAAATGATTTAATTGAAATAAATGCCTTGAGTTTTGAGTTCGAGTTTGAGCTTATTGTGCCGAATCGATCCGAACACGATTGAGCTAGGGTCCACCCTAGCTTACCGGGCCTACCTAGCCGGCCTACCGGCTTACCTAGGGGCCGCCCCGCTCCAGCAGGGGGCCATCTTTGCACATCGGACCCCTCCGTGCATCAGCAAGCACGTTAAGCCGTTGGTCCCGGCTGTCATTTGTGGATCTTTGGCAGTCGTTACGGGTCGTCGGGACACCCGAAAGTCTGACAACCAGCCTTACCAAGGGGTATTGTAGTACCCAGTAACTGAGTTGTGGAGGTCAGATAGGCAGTCGCTCCATGTGAAATACTGGTATGAAGCTGCATCCGGTTACACCCGTATGAGAGTCGAATATGTGTAGTAATTGTTTGGAGTCGACTTTGTCCAATATCCAATGAAAACAGGAATTTGTCTTGCCAAAATTAATGTTATGCTTTAGCTAATCTTTGGCTAAAATTAACGGTATCGAATTCAAATGCATAATATACCCACTTGATACATATTTCAGAGTTACCTCTTACAAATGCCTTCAAATTATTGGTTTGACCACCTATCATAATAAAGTAGGTAAGATATGATACGTCAAAACTAAATGAAAAGCTGTCTACAGCTTACATTACAGATGGATTTTGCTTCTAAATAGGTATGCTTTGCAGATGAAATTATGGTCATCCTTAATTTCTCGTTGCTAAGGATGTGTTGGGTCTAAATGGTACTAGTCTCTTATGTAGACCGAAGGTTAAGATACGCTTGGCGCGGTCAGTTCGTGGATACCTGAGCATCTATTACATATCGAGACCCCTGTGTCACTCACCCCCCGTGGCTCGGAAAGCACGGTAAGCCGTTCGTCCCCGGCTGTCATTCGTACATCTTCGACAGTGTACGGGTAGTCAAAAACCCAAAAGTCTTACACTAAGCTTGTTTTCCTACCCATCCAGAACACCCAAATCAATATACGCTTCACAAAAAAGTTTTAAAAGCAACTTATGTCTAAAACGACTGTCTAAAATCCAAACTTGCCTCTCAACAAAAGTTTATCACGGATCACAGGAACCAAACCGTCTGTAACATAACATATTCATATTGTTGTCAGTCAAAAAACAATAAAGATTTATACATCTCATCTTATAACCCACTCTACCATGCGTTTCCTTGAACTTTCCATTTTGCTATGCAATTTCCAACCTTATGACTTAGGAATGAGGATAATGAGATTGGGGATTTGAAAATGTGGCTTTGTTTTGTTGTAAAATAAATATGGCATCTGTATTTGTTTGTGTTTGAATTGTATTATTATAATAAAACCATCAGGCCTAAGGCGGAATACGAGGTAATCGGTTTAACTTCAAACTACAAAGGCTGTATATATGGAGAACATAAGCTAATGGATTTTAAATAGGAAGCTGCAATTTAAATCTATTTGTTGTGTAATCTGTTGATACTGTATCTACTAATAATTTGTGATCAAATTCAAGCTAATGATATACTTTCGGGATCTTTGAGAACTCAGTTAAAATTTAGTTTTTGTCCGTCTTGACAAACGGATTGATTCCTTCAACGTTCAATTACACTTCACCCCAGTAGTTTCCTTCGGATAGCTTGTATTTTTACAACAGAAAGACTGTGTATTATGTGCTAAGCCTGTAATGTTTCCATTGCTGGGACACAAGCCTCTTCTCGAAGAGAGTGAGTGGCGGGTTGGTAGATGTCACTTGTTTTCGAATTTTTGGTTTGCCGGTTTTCTCCCAATTTTTTCCTTCACCGTTCTAAGAAATTTGATGTAATGGAATTTAAATGATGTCGGTTAAAAATGGCGTCTGAACAGACTGATTATAATATATGTGCTATGAGCAACACGGATCTCATTATCGCGTATAAATAAATACTGAATAACAAAAAAAAACAAGTGAAACAATACTATGTATTCCGAACTATGTGATAAATCTAGAACAATACATCAAAATAACACCAATTAATAACTTTATTATTACAATACAGTTACAATTGTATACATTTTTTTTCACATACCTCTATCTATCTATGAAATACAAAATGCAACAATGTCATAAACAATTATAACGCAGCTACATTAAAATTCTTAAGATATAAATTGATCAACATTTTTTAGATATTCCTGCTTTCGTGTGCAATGATTTATGTGACATTTAACTTGTAATGACACATGTCTTGTCAGTCATAAGGAATTAGCTGCGAGGCTGTGACATTCAGGAGATGGGTTTTAAGTGATCTAGTTGTTTGTGACGAAGAGAGGTACGAACCATAGTGATACGCGGAGCGGATGGTTCTGTTATTTGAGAGTTGTTTAGACTAGAAGCAGATATCTCTTCATTAAGCACTCTTTTGCCCCGTGTTACTCAATATGGTCACAAAAAGGAAAGAAATAGACAGATAAGTCTTTGCTAGGATAGATTTTATGATTTATAGGCCTTACCGTAAGGTTAGTTGTCACTTACTAAAGGTATTGACGGGCGCTGTCAGTAGGGACTTGTCAACTCTTAGATGCCACGGATTCATTTTTATTACGGAAACTTTTAATGTCCACGTCTTTTACATCGTTCTCACATGTAAGTATAATTTCAACATGAATGATGCTACCAATTTTTTGTAACAATTTTGATTGAAAAGACCGCTAAATGACCGTAGCGTTTCTGTTCTCCATACGTACCTACTACGCTTTGGAATGGGCTACTAGCTTAATTTTTCTGATTGACCGACCCCTTGACAATAAAAAATAAAAGTCTATTAAAAATAAGAGGTTTCAGATCATGTTTGGTAGCCCCTTGTTTAAATCTTCTCGATAGTAACATTGTTGAGATTTTTCTCATGATAAGAAACTTTTGAGAACCGAAGCTTTAAAAATATATATCGTTAATGATCTTCCTGTGCGAGATTCAATACATTTTCTTTCTTTAAAAATTAAATCATTAAAAGGGGAATGTGAGAAAAATCAACCAGCAATTTTAGCAACTATAAGAAACGGTCTACCCAATCTTAAACGCTACTCGCTCCGCCTATCACTAACCCCACTAAATCGACACCTACAATCAAGCCCCGGGCACCCATAATTTCAATACTTTAATTAAATTACGTAGAATCGCAATTACATTGTAATTATTATTCAAAAGTTATTATACAGAGGTCGACAAGTCTCAATGCGTCTTCAATCCGGAACTAATGGTCTTCAATGGATTATAAACAAGATCATATTGTGGTTATAATGAATTGATGCCTGCAGATCCTGATATTAATTGGTTTTTAATGCTATTATGGTTCAAAGCCTATTTATTTATAGTGATGATATTAAACGCGGTGATAATGCAGTGTTTTGTAGTCTGCAAATATAAGACGCTTCGTTTTTACACGCTTTTTATTAGCTTCACCTGTATGTTTGTTTGTAACCGACTCCTCTGGACTTGATTTTGACCCACTTCAAACGGTCAAATTTCATTTAAACTTTGTAGACATATCGAGGACCAATGACAATTGAATAATATAAAAAAAACAACAAAAAAAAACTGAAAAATTATGCTTTTGTAGATAGAAGAACTAAAACATAGAAAATAAATAATAGTTCGAAAAAACTAAAAAACATGCTTCAAAAACCAAACTAAAAAAGCAGATAATAATTTCAAAAAATCGTGGGGTGCTTGATATAATTGATTACAAAAATACCTCAAACAGCACCGCACGCTTTTTTGAAATTATTTTCTGCTTTTTTAGTTTGGTTTTTGAAGCGTGTTTTTTTACTATTATTTATTTGTCTTTCATTCCGCATCTTTCTCTCTAAGTGAAGTCTGTACACAAAAGTCTAATATGAATTCATAATTTGACCAATCAAACGATCTTGGATTCTTCGGCACTCGAATGCATAAAGAAATATCGATAAATGGAATGAAAGGAGCAGATGAACGTTCATTCCTATGGAGTGAAGCGTCATCAGCTTTACTGGTTTACAGCAGGGTAAACAATCCCTACTCAACTAACTAATCTTACTTCATTAAATATACCATAATTGATGATCGAAAAAACGTCAAACAAAACGGAATTTATACCGTCGAAAACCATTCCTTTTATGAGGAGCCATGGTATATTTCCAGACTAGTATTACAATTGGCCAGCAGTTGCTACATAAGTCTATGTCACCTAGACTCATGTAGTTTATTACGTACGTAACTGGTAAAAAGTAATCTTAATTCATACTTAAATAGGCCTGTTTTTATACACAATTTTATTACTTAATATAAACGTATAAAAAGTGTAAAAATCTAGACTAATAGGTATTCATGAACTCTTTAAAAATGTAGAGTAATTTCATCAAGCAATTAAATCGTCATTCTAATATGATTTGTGTGACGTGTGATCTTCTTTTATTTTAAATTTTGAAGCAGTTCTTGCACCAGACCAGTCTTCTTATACCAGGCAACCTTAGAGTGCAAATGTGGTCATAGAACTCGCAATGAATGGCGACAGGCGACCATCCAAAAAATCGCCAATATCATAAACCTGTCGTATTTTTTTTCGAAGTTTTTCGGCCCTCACTTTGAAACACTTTAATTATTTCTGCCTCCAAGTGCTACTTGAACTTGAACATTCTGGGTGCCAGCCAGAAAAATAAGGGTATCTGAAACAATTTTTTTTTATTTTGGCGTCTGATACCTGAGTACAATGTCTTCTAGAATCTAGAAGAGCATCTGCAACATCTAGAGTCTAGTCTACTAGATGCTGCAGATGGTCTTCTCCACAGCCCCAATGTTGCTGATGTTGGGGCTGCGATGATCAACCAGCTTGCCTTGCTGATTGAATGAAAACGATAAATAATTGACTTTTTTGTACCGACAAAACATTTTGTGTACCGATCTCATTAAAAATAATGAGATCGGTACACAAAATGTTTTGTGAACAAAAGACATTATCACTGTTTCTAAAATTGAGAAATGCTTAGAAACAGATTTCACGAGCTATCCACGTAATTACCGCCTCACAACGCAAGGCTATCGTCATCGTCAGTACAATCTCAGTTCAAGCCCCGATACATAAATATCAGACAATGTCCTAACATCTCAATTGTTTTTTGATCATAACATTTCCCTGGTTACTGAGATAGTATCTGCAGACATATTGCGGGTGACCTCACAAAAATGAATAGGTGGCCTTCACCCTGGCAAAGAGTAAACGTTTTTGGCAGACGTGACTTTTGTTCTCGTAAAATATTGTATCTGCCTGTTTGTCGACCAGCCATGTTTTTAGATAACTTAAAAAAAAATGGTTTCGTATGTATTTCCTCAGTTTAAAAAAACTAAAAACCAATTTTATTATGGTGAAACTATAAAGGACAAAATATCGTCTATTTATTTACCAAGTCTATGTCAAATAAGTTTTACATAAAATCAACCATAATACAACCCTAATACACTCTATATCCAGTGACAGGTGACAGGCAAAAATCTAATAGAAACTTGACATTTCACTAAGCTATTTCATAGACAGAAGCCTCTAAAGTAACATTTTCGAAAGCACAGTTCATCAAAGATTCCGTATTTCCATAATGTACTCATAATGACTGGACAGACAACAAACTGACATTATTTTGATTAGATTAGATTAATCGAGATCCACATTGATTGATCGAACGAAAGATGATGCGGTGACATTTTGTTATTAGAGGATTAGAATATTTCTTAACTTACAATAACTTGCCGTAAGACTTAGGCACAAAAAGCTTGGGAGTGTACCTAATTTGTAATCTGTAAATGTAAAGTATCTACTTAATGTGTACTTAAATGTTATTATATATCGTATTAAGTTAAGTAAACCCGAAAAGTTGAAGTGGGACGCGGGCAGGCCGTGTCTGCTTTGGGCCAAAATAGTCACCATGTGGAGCCCCGAGACAGTAAAAGTCGTCACGGCACACCCCGTAGAAGATGGCAGAACGAGCTGGACAAAACAAACGACCAGTAGTCCACATTCGCCCTGGATCACAAGCACTGAAAGACATGGGGCCTTTGCCTAGCTGTGGGATAATATAGGTTAACAGTAACACACGGTGAATTCTTCTTTTAAATACTTTGACTTTAATTTGCCTCATAGAGTCAACAGCATCATAGGCACTTAACCCACAACATTTTACTTTCCGTCTCACGCCACTTAATCTTTGCCCGCTCTTAACCGAAAATACAGCAAGAATAATAATGGGTCTGTAACAAGTTACAACATGGCACAACAATGCAGATCTTAGTGTACCTTCGTGAGATCTGCCGCTAGATTCATGTGTACGTCCCACACTTGTTTCGGATGTCAGCAGAGTTCCAGGTAGGTGTTTTGTAGTGAATCATGGTTCAGGAAGTGAATGGGTTTGGTGATGTAGTCTTCATTAGGATTAACTGGTTTTAGATGAAGTCGTAACCCTGAAAAAAAAGGGGTGTTTGTATGACTTATATGAGAATTGTTCATGATGTTAAAAATACAGTATTACTCCATTTAAAGGTTGGTAGCTGGACCGACTGTCAAAGATAGCAAAATACATGTTGCATTATTTTTATTCGAAGTTGAAGCTGGCCCGTGTACGGGTGACGATCTTTACACACCTAGACCCCTCCGTGCCTCGGAAAGCACGTTAAGCCGTTGGTCCCGGCTGACATTCGTGGATCTTTGGCAGTCGTTACGAATAACCAAAAAGTACGACTAAGACACCTATCGTATGACACAGTAATTGGGTTGTGGAGGTCAAACAGGCAGTTGCTCCAATTAAGTTTTTACGGTTCATCCGGTCAGACTGGAAGCAGACCCTAATATAGTTGGGAAAAGGCGAGGCAGATTGATTGGTTTTTATTCGGAATGGTTTCTTTAATGGATCTTCACTATCACTACATATTATAAAACTAAGTCCTCCCCCGCGTCTGTCTGTTCGCGATAAACTCAAAAACTTCTGCACCAATTTTCATGTTGTTTTCACCAATGGATAGAGTGGTTCTTGAGGAAAGTTTTAATATATAATTTGTCAAGTTTTTGTTTACATTGGCTAAAATATAATTATATTTGTTGGAGGTGTCGGACAAAAATAAGCCGTCTGGGAGCTTTCAACGAAAACCCTTTGAGATATAACAAAATAATGTATGGTGGAATTGTGTATCTTATATAGATCTTTAGAAAGGGACTTGTGGCTAAGTAATAGTAGTCGTACGGATCGATCGATCAGGTTAAGCTAAGCTTGCCGCGGTTGGTCCGTGGATGGGTGACCATCTTAACATACCAAGACCTCTCCGTGCCTCGGAAAGCACGTTAAGCCGTTGGTCCCGGCTGTCATTTGTAGATCTTTGACAGTCGTTACGGGTCGTCAGAAGCCCGAAAGTCTGACAACCAGTCTTTCCAAGGGGTATCGTATATTACCCAGTAACTGGGTTGTGGAGGTCAGATAGGCAGTCGCTCCATGTAAAATAATGGTATTCAGCTGCATCCGGTTAGACTGGAAGCCGACCCCAACGTAGTTGGGAAAAGGCTAGGCAGATGATGATATAGATCTTTAGAAAAATTCGAGATGGCATATGTCTAACTCTTAAGGATAACATACTATATCCATTTTAATACGTACAGGGATAGATTATGGCCTGGAATAAGACATAGGCTACTTTTTTATGCCTGGAATAGGTTCCCATGGGTCGCAGGAACTGCATCAAAATTTCATGATTACTTTTGGTCGCGATAACCGACATCCACGCGGGCGAAGCCGCGGGCATCAGCTTGTAAAGTAAATGTTTGATCAAATTTCAATATTATAATGCAATCGTACTGCATACCGAAAAGAAAATTATGGAGGTCTATTTATCCAGCCGTGTGTGATTCTAGCCAGAAATGATAGTGAGTGCAACATTATTATATGGGAGTAAACCATTAGTAAGATTTCAGTCCAAATAATTTATTAATAAAAAATTAATAAACACAAAAAGATTTTAATTCAGGCGTTAAGATACATAAGTTTTTTTCGGGTGGCAAACCATCAAATAACTTCTCCCGGTCTGGGTGGAGCAGGAGGGAGTGTCAGACTTTTACTGACTAAAACCCACCCGTGTTCCCTCAGTTGCCTGTGTACCGGGCCACGGTAACTCTTTCGAACAACCCGCACCCCTGTAAGATACATTAGTACAATTACGTTATATCAAGATTATAACAACATGGAGATTACAATTGAAATGAAAATTACAATTATGATTACATGACTGACAAGGGACCTCCAAAGCGACGATGAGATCCTATCAGCCACAGTCTTCAAGAATGCCTTTCTCATCTTTTTTCAGAATTCCTTGGTTTACTACAGAATACTAAAGTTGCAGTTGCTTCAGTTGGTCTGTTTGAAGAAATAACTCTTCAACTTTTGATGGCATCTACCGGAAATAAGAAGATCATAACGATTCGTAAATAGCTCGTAACGGTAATAAATAATTCTAACTTTGATATCAGACAAATTAGAACATTAAAATTTATGACGGATTTCTTGAGTTATTTTATTTCAATTAAAATACTAATCGAGTTCCCATACGTTATTGAAGCGTTGAATAATTCGCAATTATTGATTTCATCAATCAATCGACTAGGTATTGAAATCGATTGATTTATTAACAGTAGGATTTCCAAGATATTTAATCATTATAAGTAAACTAATTATATTGTAAGTTCCTAATTATGAGACGAGGACTCAAATGTTTTTTTTTTAATGTTTGGGGGGACTGTCTTATGTAATTTTGACGTTCAAAACGAGCTGACTCTCAGCCTATTTTGAATAAAAGACTTTTGATTTTGATTTTTTGATTTTCTGTGTGTAGGGGAAAACGTTAATTCTTTTCTGTGAAGGAAATATACTAGTTTTCCTTGGGGTGGGCCAAGGGAGGGTGCTGTGCATCAGAGATCCTGAAGCTTTTATTACACAATCTGGCCACGACTTAGTTAGACTAATTCGTAGGAGATTGATATTGCTGCCTGCTTCTCTAGAAAAAGAAAATCTGCGACGATTTCCACACAAAGGTTTGGTAATTCATATTCTGTAGCTGATGTTCATAATTGTTATTTCCTTACCACCGTTCATTATTCCTGTAAATGAAGATACAGACATGCAGCAGTGGTGTTTTTCAGGTTTTGCTTACAACGTGTTCATCCAACCTATATACGGTTGCGTTGAGAACCCTTTTCCTAAAAGTTCATCATTTAAATATTACAGGACCTATTTAATGTAACTGACGATGCGACAAAAAAGTACAAAATTTACACATTTTCACGATTTCAACAAAGTGTTTATAATTTCATCATATCAGACTCTAAGAAAGTGGAACGGACTTGTGTAAAGTACAAAGTTTTAAAATAATCATCATGTATAAAATTAAGTTAGATAAAAATTGCTTATTAGTCTTATAGACTAGATTGTAATTAATTATTAAAAACTGGGTTCTTTATAATAAAGGATTTAAAAAAAAAACACTTTCACGATAAAACTATGAAAACTCTTAACAAATTCTTGAACTTTTGTTGTTCACCTGTAATTTTTCAGATTTATTTATACGGTTTTATTAAATTGGGCTGCAGTGGGCCTTGCTTCATCAACGAGCATTGGGCCCACATGCTAGATTAAGGCTCACCGGCCTGCCCCACCTTCTCACAGGCCTGTGCCCCAGCAATGGGAATGTAATAGGGTTATTACGTTCATGCGAAATAGGCCCCTGGAAGCATGCTTGTTTGCCATACAAATTTAGACTAATTAGGTATATGCTAATAGATCCTATTTATTAGCAACCGTTCGAGTAAATGATGCGTCGTAAAAGAATAAATCATGTTTTGAATTAGGTTTTACGACTAGGTGTGGTTAAATTTCAACGTTCAAGGAGTAACATAATATGGATCAAATTATTCTGATTATGCAAAAGTGCTAAAAGTCAAGTGAATGAATCAGGTTTCCGTGATTATGCTCGTCTTTTCTACAGCACTCCTTAATTCGATATTTTGATGTAGTGCCTTGATAATTAAATCACCTGAATTTTGTAACCAATAGGTAGGTAGGAGCTCTAGCAATTTGAACGTCAATTTCTATGGGCAATATTTCGTATTGGCCTTTTCATCATATCAGCCGAAAGACGTCAAAAGGGGGGATTTGCCATAGTCGCCACGCTTGGCAGGCGGGTTGGCGATCGCAGTATGGTGGTCAAATGCATAGAGAACGCTGCTGCCCATTCGCTAGTAAGTCCCTTAGTCGCCTTCTACGACACCCACGGAAAGAAATGGGATGGTGCTATTCTTTTACGTCCAGCACCACACGGAACCTTTGGCCTTTTACAACATCCAAAAGGGCATGCTTTTGCTTTAGCAGTCGGTAAAAAGCAAGGTTTTTTCTACTGTCTTTTGCGATGGTTGAGAGTCTGAAATTAAATAAAATGTTGATTAATGTAAGCAGATCTTTAAGAAACTTTTATACGTCATTATTTTAAAACCGTTGCGCCGGCATTTCCTAGTTGAATAATCCATGAAAAGAAATAAATAAAATAATAATAATCATAATTTATTTCATAAAAACGGATACAAAAAGAGTACATTTAGCCAACAGTAGTAAATTTCCCATACAATTATAGTTCCTAAAAATAAACTATTTCTAAAATATTTTTATTACAAGTGCAAGTGATAATGTTTTGGAATTAGAATATTAGGTAGCGACCCGCCCGATCTAGGTTTATTTAAATCTGTGTTTCGGGCCGAAATAAACTCAGTGGTCATAGTCTTTTTAAATTATGTGAGGCTAACAATGCAGGGCCGTGTCTGGAAAGGCCTTTTGAAGAAAAGCCACTGCAGCTTTAAGCTGACCTGTCCCAACAGATGGCATGCATGCATCATTCATCGTGTAGCTCAATCCTATTATAGTGAGCTCAACGACCTGTCACAAGACGCTACTAGATCTGCAGGACATCTTCGTAGGCCATATACAAAATGCTCAAAACCGCCAGACAGTTAAAAAGTCATGTATTCAATGTAGCCTGCATGGTACCTACATTCACAATCAGTTTTCTCTTTTAATGTCATCATTAAAATATCGTAACTATCACAAGTCATGTCACTTTAATCAATACAAGTGACAATATTAACTCTAACTCTAAAGTCTGTCAAGAGTAATCACTAGTGTAATATCCTCGTTCTAGTGTAATTTTTCAAGAATTGGCTGGTAGCAAGTTTTTTTTTTTTTTAAACGTTGCGCTACACTAGGAATTTCTTCCTGTATCGTGGGTGCGTTTACAAACATAGAAACTCACAAACACAAACGCCCAGACCCGGAACAATTACTTGCAGATCATACAAATATTTGTTCCGTGCGGGGATCGAACCCGCGACAATCTGCGCAGCAGTCGATCGCTCAGCCATTACGCCAACCCTGTCGTCAGAATGAGCGATTAGGCCGCAGCAATGATTAGATTAGGCTATGTTTCACGGACCTTTTACACTACAATGAAAAGAAATAGTGGATTAATTACAACCCGACTGCGGCGATACTTATAAGGAAATTAATGTTTTGTAAGTTTTCTTCATATGGGTACTTATTTTTTTATGAGAGGAGAAATAGGCTATAATGTCGACTATAAGTCGGCACACACAATTTAATCCAGAGACCAAATAACCTACTCCATCTATACGTTTACGATGGAACTAAGAGGCCTCCAACAAGATATCAGCCACTCACTTATCAAAAGCTTGCATTCTTTGATAGTTACAAAATACAACTAAACGCCTATAGCTACGTAACGTGAGGATGGACAGTGCCATCTATCGAGCGCATAGCGAACTATCTGATCCATAATCTATGTGAATCAACACTGCAACAACATTCTAATAATAACCAAAGCATAGAGCCTTCAAGTTGTGTTCTATCATACAATATTAATATTATACTTCATAGAAGTTTCCTTTATTTTTGCTAGACGGCGCTGTTGGCATTCTGATTCTGGAGATCAAAATGCACTAACTCGGTTTAAGCTAATTTGTGCCTATTTTGCTAGTCGCCTAGGTCAACATTGCATTATCACGCGAATTATTCATGAAGGGGTATCTGCACATATTGTGTACTAGATTTTGCCAGCGGGTTCGCCCGCGTGGAGGTCGAAAATGATCCCACGATAACGTACTACCGGGATAAAAAGTATCCTATTTGTTAATCTAGCTTATAATCTATCTGTGTGTCAAATTTCATCTAAATCTGCACAGCCGTTGTTACGTGAAAGAGTAACAAACATCCATACATACATCCATACTCACAAACTTTCACATTTATAACATTAGTAGGATAATATACCCACTTATGTCCAGTTAATTTTAAGAACCTCTTGCCAGGCTAAGAAGGAAAGAAAGAAATAAAAATAGATTTATTTGTCACAGAAACACGTGCATATAAAAGATGACATAATTAACATAAAAAAAAACATGATACACACACAGATATTTATACATAGGCATAAAGAAGATAAATAATCGCCAGCTGCACGCCGTGACTGTGACAAGAAGGCTTCCACTCAGCATGATGCTATGCTATGGGATGGGACCCACAGCACAGCGCCGATTTTCAGTGGTCACCCGAAAACAACGTACGAAAATCAAGCCAGGATTTCCACAATTAGACAGAACAAGTAACAAAGCAAAATCATTATAATAGACAGTACATGCCTACAATTTAATAGTACCCTACACCCAATTACTTATATAAAATTATATAGGCTACATAATTTGCACCAAGTACAACTACAGACCATGGGGTAATTTAACCGACTCCAGAAAAACGAGGACACTCTCGATTCGGTTGTATTTTTTCTTGTCACCTCTGAAATCTTTCATTTATAAACCGGTTTCAATAACTTCTTCTTTTCTTTGAAAGGGTACACTTATCGAGTGGTCCCATTTAAAAGTCAAGTTCTAATGAGTGGTTTATGAGTCAACTTCAATAATACGTATTGATATAATAATAATAACTTCCCGTCACTGTTATTTACTTAGCTAGTGAAGGTTTACGAATTTGTGTGGAATCGGTACCACAATAAAAATTATAAACCGATATTATTTTAAAAAACACTTGAGAGGTGTCAAGGGACACCCGGATGGAACGAAGTTCCTTTCGATTAATTAGTGAAGGAATTGTAATAACATTTTAAAAATTGTACATATATGTACACACACACACACACATATATATATATATAAACATATATATATATATATTATATATATATATGTTTATATATATGTGTATATATATATATTATATATATATATAATATATATTGTCTGTGTCTCTGTCTGCAGAGAAACACGCGCACGCCGCACGGCTTAAAACAATGTAGCAAAAAGTGTCGTTACAACTTTTGGTCTTAATTTTTTCCGTCTAGCCCCCTTTCGCAACGCACTATAAGGAACTTCGTTCCAAAAACTGAACTACTTAATGCAATGTCCTACTTAGATGTTTGATTAAATTGTTAAATACGAGCGCTAATCCTGCCGATAAACTGTCACGCAGTTTGGCTGGTTTATGGGATTTGTACAAGTTTAGGTCTTTGGTCTTTGTTTGGGTTTTGGTCTTTTGGTTTTGGATGTTCAATCAATCAATCCGATCCGTCCGATCCGTCCGATCCATTCCTTCCAATGTAGCAAAAAGTGTCGTTACAACTTTTGGTCTTAATTAAAAGTGTCGTTACAACTTTTGGTCTTAATTTTGTCCGCCTAGCCCCCTTTCACAACGCGCGATAAAGAACTTCGTTCCAAAAACACCCGACTTCCGAAGTTGTAGTTATTTTTCACTTTTTACTGTTTCTTTTTTTGTGAGTCGCTTATTTTTCTTACTAAAAAAACTCAATAACACTAACTCATTTGCCCAACTTGTAGGCCATTTCTGTCAGTAACCTTTCAAGTAATTTTCCGCCTTTTAAGAGACATGAAATACATCTTGTTTATTGGCCAAATCAATTCACACGACATCGAAATTTTATGTAACAATTTTTTTTTGTAACAAGCCGTGATAACAAGTTACACAATGCTTGTCATCACTCGAGTACAGTCGGGTCATTGTCATACATCATTGTGCTAATGACCTGTCACTATTTCAACTGTCATCGGTACATCGAACGGACAAATGATTCTACTTGTTGATCTATTGACTCGATGCCACTATTAATAGAAGTTTATTTAGCGGTCCTGGTTCGAGCAAAATGTTATTGGATTTTTCTATCTGGAATTTCTCTGTGGTAGCCTGGAATTTGGATTTGGGCCTGGTGGATAGCAATATAGTCACCCCCTATTAAATAAAATAAATAAAATAAGTTTATTGACACAAAATACCTATGTATACATTTTACAGGTTACATTGGCTTTTTTTTTTTTGGGAAAACAATCAATTACTCAAACTCAAACTCAAAGCATTTATTTCAAATAAACCAATTACAGGCACTTTTGAATTGCCAAGGTCGGTGAGTTAGAAGATGAAGCTAATTGCCCATTCCAAAGCGTTACACATTAAGAATTACAAGAAGATAGGATAGGATACAGAAATGATACAAATGTGAAATCAACCACGTTTTCCACAGATAAACAATGAGTCAATTTGGTAAATTTGAAGACTAGCGTTATTAACAATAAAAAAGAGAAATATCAATAGTAAATTAAGTATCAACAAAATTTTAAGCTGTTAAAACAAAGGTTAAATATAGTGCCGCATAAGTGGAACAACAGTGCAAATTAATTTTTCAATACGAGTATGTTTAGTAACATGAGTCGAAACTTTCTATGCGGTAAGGCAAACAGATCCAAACTGAAATGTATCAAGTTCGCCTTACCGAATGTTAAGAATCTAGGACCTAACATCGTCTTAGAAAATGAGGTGCTTGAAACTGTAGACTCGGTAGTTTTTCTGGGCTTAACAGTAGATGCCAAACTTCAGTGGGGATTACATATATCAAGCCTAGCGGGAAGGCTCAGTTCGGCTGCCTACGCCGTCAGAAAAGTAAGACAATACACTGACGTTGATACAGCTCGGTTAGTTTATTTTAGTTATTTTCATAGTGTTATGTCCTACGGCATTCTGCTGTGGGGCAAAGCAGCTGACATTCAAAATATTTTTGTTCTTCAAAAACGAGCTGTTCGAGCCATTTACCAACTAGGTGCTAGAGTTTCTCTGAGAGATTTTTTTAAGGATATTGGGATTCTCACGGTCGCATCGCAATTCATCTTGGCCAACATCTTATATATCAGGCAAAATATACACTTGTATACTAAAAACAGTGATATTCATAATATTAATACTAGAAATAAGGACAAACTACGTGTTCCCTTTCACCGGCTTCATAAGGTTCATAATTCTTTTGTTGGTCTTGGTATAACTTTTTATAACAAGCTCCCCTCTTCTTTGCTAGATTTGAATTTTAATGCGTTTAAAGTTAAAGTTAAATCCACCCTCTGTTCAAAGGCTTACTATTCTGTCAACGACTACTTAAACGATAATAATTGTTGGTCGCTGTGATTAACTCAAGACAATGTTCATGTTCTTTCACCAGTATTAGCTTGACTACTGACAGGTTATATAATTATATTAGTTCATGTGTTGGTTTATTTTATTTGCTTGTACTATGTTTTCAATGTTTTGTTGGTATATAAGCCTGTGCTAGCTGAGATATGGCAAATTTAATGTTTTTGTGTTTCGTAATGTTAATTACCCACTATTGTATAGAATCAAGTTCTTCTAACTTAACAGACAGCTGTGCTGCTGGGGAGTTTGTTGCGCCACTTCTTCTTCCCAGCTAAAGCACTAGGAAGTGGTGAAGGGTGGGCGTTTTGGGGGGACTGTCTTATGTAATTTTGACGTTCAAAAAGTGCTGACTCTCAGCCTAGTTTGAATAAATGACTTTTTGATTTTGATTTTGCAGAAGTTCTTATTAAAATTGCTCGTATTGGTTTATGGGAACAGGCTACACAAATAGTGAAAAACCCTGCCTCCTAAACTAGAGGAATCCTGTGACCTAGGCAGTACCGTTACTAGAGTGGGGTAGGCAGGGCAAGAGCCCTGGGCGCTTGTCAAAGGGGGGCGCAAAAAGTCGCCAGTTATAAGAAATCTGAAGAGCTACTTGAATATATTGTGCAGCAGGCTTAGCACGAGCACCGAGTTGTCGACGGAAGAATAGACATGACTATTAACTAAACAATGTACAATAGGAGAAGATAGCTATGTTTTTCTATTAATTATCACTGTTATGCGTTCTAAACGAATCATGATTTTTAAGATAATCGTATAAACTTTGTGGCCGTCGAGAATAAAGTTTGCGGTCAGTGTGATTTTGACAGTTTGGGAAGAAATATTCTTCTGAAATAGTCTACGCATAAAAGGACGAAAGAGAAAACGACAGATTGTAGAAGGATATCTACGGTGCGATGTCAAAAATGGAGAAACGAAATGTCACTTTGTATAGAAAAAGCACTGTCTATTCTTCGTAGAAATAGAAAACGTTATGCTAAGCCTGCAGTACAAGGATGTGAGCGTATTTCCAAATCTGCCTATCTCTATTCAAATTCTCTTCAAATAGCATCATTACAAGCGATTTTTTTGCATTGAAACCTTTGTTATTGAAAGCTACAATTGGTCAAGACAGGTTATGCGACCTAGCTTTGCCCAGTGTAGATCGAGAAGATAATTTACAAAGGGGCGCAAATTTGATGCGTCCCCTAGGCGCCATTTTCTATTGGTACGCCCCTGGACCTAGGAGCCAGTATTCTACTGTAACTACGTGTACCAAAGAGACCTTCATTTATTTATATTACATGGGACTTAAACGTAACTGGCGAAGTGTGGGGAAACAAAGCGTGATGTTAAGTTAAACTCAAAACTCAAACTCAAACTCAAAGTATTTATTTCAAATAAACCAATTACAGGCACTTTTGAATTGTCAAGGTCGGTGAGTTAGAAAGATGAAGCTATTTGCCCATTCCAAAGCGTAGGTACCTATGGAGAAGAACGGGCAAGAAACTCCATGGACACTCTTTTAAAATTATGGTATTGTTACAAAAAGTTGGTTACATCATTAAGTTGAAATTATCAATGTGAGAACGATGTAAAAAGACGTGCACATTAAAGCGTCCGTAATTAAAACAAAAATAAAATAACAACTCAGAAATTAAAATAAGCCGTGGGAGCTAGGAGATGACCAGTCCCTACTGGCGGCGCCCGTTCACGAACATGACGTGTGGATCAGCACCATTCAGCTCAACCATTTTGAAGGGAACTTAATGATCCAACACACACGCCACCACCAGCGAGACATTTGAGTGAGCATGACATACTCTCAGCTGCCAGGGCACATTCAAGTCAATGAAAGACGTACCCTGTAAATGGTAGCTTTATAGTAGGAACATAGTGCTCACACATATGCTATGCAATTATACAATACTAGAAGTTTGAATTTATTTAAAGCAAAGATATCTAGTCTATTACAGTATTCAACAGCTCCAACAACGTTATGTTATTTAGTTAGACTGGTTAACAGGAATATGGCTACAATAGCTATGTGTCCTGCATTTATAGCAGCTATTATTATTTTCACTGCTGGGACACAGGCAGAAGGAGTGGGCCTTAATTAATTACGTGGACCCAGTGCGGTTTGGTAGATGTCATGTCATCGATTTTTTTCGTTCTAGAACATGCCAATTTCTCACGATGTTTTTGGTTTTGATAGTTAACCCAAAGTAGTTTGCCTGTCTGTTCAAACCTACGACCCATACGTCGTAAGTCAAGGCCGTTATCACAGGGCAGCCACTGCTCTCCTAATGCGAGTAGGTGCTTAATTAGACAATATTGCTTACTTAATCTATATTGCTTTTATAATAAACTTCCAAGCCATGTTCAAGATCTAAGTATCAATAAATTTAAATCATTCATTAAACGTAAGTTGTGCCTGAAAGCCTTTTATACTGTTAAAGATTATGTTGAGGACACAAAAGCTTGGGATTGACTTGCTCCAATTTTTACATACTAAATGTTGTTTTTTTTTTTTTGCAAACTTATACTCTGACATTTGATAATTATTATATACACGTTGACATGAATATTTACTTTAGAAGTATAATATTATTTTGTTTTAATTATTGTGAATGTAAGGACTATTTGGGTCATTTTTTGTTTGTTTTTGTGTTTTCTGTTTTGTGTTTCATCTCTTTCTCAGCTAGTTTTAATATTAATCTGGCAGATTGAGTATTTTATGCGGCCTACCCAAATGTCCTGTCTTTGGTATTGTTCGTCAAATCGTTGAGCTCCTCAAGTTCTGAGTTGAGCTGTATGATTACTGACAAATGCGTGCACTGAATGGACAGGTCCACTCAATCTGTGTGGTTCTTTCTTCAAAAGACCATTTCAGACACCGATCCAAATGGTCTTCACATGATCTGACCAAGATTATGTCTGGACTTTAAAAGAGACTGTGACCTCTGAGTTTGTTTCGGCCTTTCTTCTCAGAGTAGTCACATAGGAAACGCCGACTTCATCTAGTTTAAAAAAATATGATTGACGTGTAAAAGTGTTTGTACAAACCTACTTACAGAAATAAAATCATTTATCATTTATCATTGAGAAAAATCTATGATGATGAAAATGTCGTAATGAGCATAGGGGGGATCTTTTTAGCAAATTCTACATAATGTCAGACGTACCTACGTCAACTGTTTGTGAGACATTTCGTAAATCGATTTTTGATCCCACACACAAAACTCTATCATAAACCCACTATCTTCCCCCTCTCCTCTCCTCTTCTTCTTTTCTTCTTTCCCTCTATCTTTTTATTTTGTTTTTTATTTGCTCTTTAGTTCGTGCTGAGTAGTCCTAGATGACACTGTTGCTGTCAAAATCTAGTTTAGTTGAAAACACAGCCAACTCAAAGTTTATCCGGTGACATTTTACTGTATCGTTCGTTATTAATGTTGTTCCTTACAAAGAAAACTATTAATTTACATGACCTAAGATATTGAAAAGTGGCGTAAAAAATTGCGACAAGCAATTCATCAGCAAACCGTGATGATCTTCGACTTATAATCCCTTACAATTACTTACTATCCACATAAAATCTTCAGTAACAACTTCATCAACCAATTGCCTAATTGTTGATCAACTTTCTGCGCAAGCGCCAATCAAGCCGATTATGATAACATTCGACATTGATGATCAAGGGATCGATGCGATCTAGATCGACGCGTGATCCACCGTCGTGATCTACGGCCACGTCTCCAGTTGCGAATGCGCCGCATTCCGAGCTTATCGATGTAATACAAGGTGTTCCGAAAATGTCATTAGAATTCTTGTTTAGTGCCTGCGTAGTTTAAGTGCGTCAGTAAGTGGCAGTAGGTGCTCCTACCAATATTGATGCACATAATATTAAATGTCTTTATTGTTCACAGGGTGACAAGGTGGCTTTCGCTATAAAACTCTCATAAAGTCTTGTTTACTAAGCTCCTTGACCAAAGAAAAACTCACGTTAGAGTTCTGAAAAAAATAAACAAATTCATAAAAAAATAGTAGACAGACAGACAATTTGAATTAATATACGATTTTTTGTTTGAATTGGATAAGTATGAGGTTTATAGCGAAACTTTTTTACTCTTATGACGGGGAGAATCACCACCTCGACTGATGCAGGTGATTTAATCGCCACACTGTACGTAAGTGATGATTAACGGCACGTCTTACTTACATACCCTGGGCAGCATCAAGCCGTTCTTGCTGACTGGCTAGTCATTATATTCGCTATTTGAAAGACTCATCATGATCTGCCTAGCCTTTTCTCAACTACCTTTTTGGGACGGCTCCCAGTCTAAACGAATGCAGCTGAATACCACGATGCAGGAATTTATGTGGAGCAACAGCCTATCTGACTTCCACAAGCTAGTTCCAGTGTTTCACGATACCCGATACACAATGAGGAGTTTGTTGCGCCACTTCTTCTTCCCAGCTAAAGCACTAGGAAGTGGTGAAAGGCGGGCGTTTTGGGGGACTATCTTACGTAATTATGACATTCGAAAAGTGCTGATTCTCAGCCTAGTTTGAATAAATGACTTTTGATTTTGGTAAGACTGATTGGCTTCTGACGACCCGCAACGGCTGTCAAAGGTCCACGAATGACAGCCAGTACCAACAGCTTAATATGCTTTCCGCACATTCTGAAAGACTCGATCAAAAATGATTCAAAAGCATGCTGAAACAATCGCTCTAATTTTACTACACCATGTATATTACCAACAAAATAATTGTTTCTGTTCGAACATACAATATTGAATCGATAGCACTTAACATCGACCTCACAGGAGATGGTTTAACTTTTACAATTTAAACCATACTTATATTAAATAGTTCAAGTACGCATAATTTGATCGCTTCATCTCCACGAGGAGTTAATTAAACTACTGTTTGCAACCCCATTAACTTATTTAATGATATAGTGGATTTAAATGTTTTATTTTTTATTAGTGTCTGTAAACAAACATGACCTTGTTGAAAGACGGTCATAATAAGAGTAGATGCAAACTGTGTACCCACCTGCTGGCACAAGTTTTTGAAGAGTTCTTGTGCATAAATAATGACTTTAGCAAATTATGGATAGGTGGAAGTGATCTGGGTTTATGGCTGTCATTCAGTAGATATATGATAAATTATAGATAAAACTGTAATAGGCTGTCGCTCAGTTAAATCACAAACTATTTTCGCTTTCATGTAGGCCTGGTCTGAAGCCTACTCCGTCGTTTCTGTCGAAGTAACGGGCGTTTCCAACTCCGTATCCTTTACGGACAGGCGATTAGTTTGGAGCCCGAACTAAGAATGAATGACAACACGTTTTCACAGCTGTCCCTACTCCCAATATGTTTTTGCCCGTCCAGAAAGTAAGTTAATTGGCTGTAGGATTCATTAAGAAGTTGCAAACTACTTTCGGACGGGCCCGTATCTTCGTTGACGGAGTTAGACCGTAGGCCACCTGATCTCTGAGGTCTGCTCTTTGGTCTGGCCTGCGGACAGTCTGACTTGAAAATTGAGCTAGATACTCCTTTATTTCACTCCATCAAAATATTGTGTTGCTACACAAAAAAATAAGAAGTCTTGCAATTGACCTTTCACTACAAATAGTCAGCGTTACTTAGATAATTTCACAACTAAAGCCTACTCACAAAAAACTGTTGTCAAGTACCTACTTATAACGCAAGTCAAAATACTCAAAGCTCTATAAATTGACATCGCTCATGTATTACGACATTATACGGATTAAATGATTACGTGGGTCATTCATGTGTGGTCTTATGTTTGGTTCATTTCTAACCAATTAACTTGAGAGTAAGCAGCGGAGATGGACATTATTTGATTGACAGGGAACCAGGATTAATTGCGCCATTATCATTTTAGGCGAAAGACGTCCGCTGCTGCACAAAGGCCTCCTCCAAGCTCTTCCACTTCAACGCGTTCTGTTCTTCCCGCATCCAGCGGATTCCCACAGCCTTCACAAGGTGGACTACCTTAAGGGAGGCCTTCCAACTCTACGTCTTCTGACACGCGGCTGCCACTCCAGAACCTTTCGGCCCCATCGGCCATCTGTAATGGTAACTGCGTAACACACATTTATTGTGTTATTTACGTTGTCGAGTAGACAAATTTTTCGGATAGGTGAAGCAATGACAATCCAAAGGATTTTAAAAGAAATTACTTACAATTTCTTGTAAAATCTTTTGGATTTCGGCTGAAAGTGTGTTACATAATCAGGGTATAGTAGGTACCCTGATTGCGTAATTTGTCAAGGTTTGACTGTCGAGTAGTTATATATCGACAGTGGATAGGTAAAATAGCTAAAGCGCCAAAACCTGAAATCTCAGGAATTAATTTTAAACTTTTCTTTTTCACGAAAAATATTCAGAAAAATAAATTGTAATCTTTTTTTTCTGAGTTACTTATATTTCTCTTCATTCCTGATTCAATCACGTAGGGAAACTCTGAGCATAGCCTTCTCCATTGCCATTTGGATGACTTTTAGCCTTCTGATAAGGTCCATTATGACCACATTTCAGTGCCATAGGTCATCACTGGCAACACGCACTGGTCAAAGACTTTCGTCTCGAAACACTGCGGTATTTGGGATAAGAAGATATTGCGAAGCCTCCTGAACGCTGCCCAGCCGAGTCGAAATCGACGATTGACCTCTTTCTCGAAGTTGGACCTACCTAACTGGACAGTTTGTCCCAGGTAAACCTACTCGTCCACAACTTCGAATGTAGCGCCTCCGATCGTCATGAGAGTGGGTGTTACATGGGCGTTTGAGATGACCTTTGTCTTATCCATGTTCATTTTTAGACCCACTCTCTCGGAAGCTATCAGCCATGATAACTATATCATCGGGAAAGCAAAGGTGAGTGATGTACTCGCCATTGATGTTGATGCCAGCCCCTTTCCAGTCCAAAACTTTGAAGATATCCTCCAGTACAGCGGTGAACAGCATCGGAGAGATAACATCTCCCTGTCTCACACCTTGCTGCAGAAGGATAGGTTTCGAAGTCCAGTCCTGTAGTCGGACTGACATAGTGGCGTTTTAGTACAGACACTTCAGCACCTCGATGTACCGATAGTCGATCTGGCACCGTTGAAGGGACTGCAGTACAGTCAGTAAGCATTTTTCGTAGTCCACAAACGCTAAGCAGACAGGCAGGTTATACTCTTCGGTTTTCTGTGTAACCTGCCGCAGCGTATGTATGTGGTCTACGCTACTAAAGCTTTTACGAAATCCGGCTTGTTCGGAAGGTTGGAAGTCGTCAAACTTGCGCGTGAGATGGTTCGTGATGACTCTCGAAAACAGCTTGTAGACATGGCTCAGAAATGAGATAAGCCTATAATTCTTAAGTAGGGTATTGTCACCTTTCTTAAAGAAAAGTACCACCACACCTCTGTTCCATGCCTGTGGCGTATTGCCCTCGAGTATGACGAAATCAAACAGCTTCTGGAGAGCCCTAAGAACGGGTTTTCCGCTGGCCCTTAAGAGTTAGCACATGTGTGAGCACTATGTTCCTACTATAAAGCTACCATTTACTGGGTACGTCTTTCATTGACTTGAATGTGCCTTGATAACTAAGAGTTTGTCATGCTCACTCAAATGTCTTGGTGGTGGTGGCGTGTGTTGGATCATTAAGTTCCCTTCAAATGGTTGAGCTGAGTGGTGCTAATCCATACGTCATGCTCGTGAACGGGTGCCGCCAGTAGGGACTGGTCATCTCTTAGCTGCCTCGGCCTATTTCAATTTCTAAATTGTCTTTTGATTTTTGTTTTTAATTACGGACGCTTTTCAAGTGCACGTCTTTTTCCATCGCATCGTTCTCACATTGATAATTTGAACATAAATGATGTAACCAACATTCTGTAACAATTTGTTAAAAACAATTTCATGATTTGAAAAAGAGTGTCCATGAAGTTTCTTGCCCGTTCTTCTCCATAGGTACCAACTACGCTTTGGAATGGGCAACTAGCTTCATCTTTCCGACTCTTTGACTATTCAAAAGTGCCTGTAATTGGTTTATTTGAAATAAATGCTTTAAGTTTAAGTTGAGCCGTAATTCCGTCATCACCCGGCGCCTTGTTGTTCTTAAGCTGCTTCAGAGCCATCCTAATCTCGTACAAGCCGACGTCCGGGATGTCTTCGGTGTAGTGTTTGGTCAATCTGGATTTTAGGTCGTTTGCCAGATTCGTAACGGGGTTGCTTGTTGACGTGTATAACTGTCCATAGAACCTCTCGATCTCTCTCAACAGCTCAAGCTTGGCGAATACGATCCTGTCATCATCGGCCTTCAGTTTCGCAAGCTGACTCTGCCCAATAAACAGATCTCTTGAAAAGACCTTGGAGTCCTTGTCCGTATTACTACTTCTATCTTCTCTTCGGTTTTTTCGCGGCTTGTATCGCAATTTTCTCTTTTTTTGTAATAGAACTTAAAGTATATCGAATTTCATTATATTGCCTATTTTAGTTATATTTTCCAGACCCATGCAGTTCAGATGAGTGGGCTCGTTTATTTTTTTAGCTTTTTTTTTTTCATTTGGTTACATCTCTAATAGCATTAAGATTACTTGTGTTTTTTCTTCCTTCATTTTTGTTAGACTTGTTTTTTTCAACTGTTTTTTTTTACGATTCTTTCTATCTCCGTTCAAGTCTTCCCAATGAAAAAGTTTATAAGATGCCTATCTTCTTTCTCATTGGATTTGGATTGAAATGCTCAAAAAAAATATTTATGCAGTAAATTACGTTAAATTAAACAGGTTTTTAGTTCTAAAATAATTACCGTCTTTTATTAAAGCATGTACTTCTTACTAATATACAATAAAAAATAATATTTGGAATGCCCAAACAATACTGAACCATCGTTCCATACGAAAATATTTACGAGCAATTTTGCTAAAGCGCCAAAGAGCTAAATAAATCAGAACATACTTTTGGGCTAAACCGCCACACAATTAATAATGTAGTTCAGATAAAACCACTAATAAGGTCTATATTTATCAAATAGAGAAACGCAAAAAGCTAAAGCATTGTCAAACATGAATGTACAGTGAGCATTAATCACTTAAGTGACATCAACTTCAGAAACATCGAAATAACGTCGCTTTTAACCATGATTAAATTTTAATATCAAGAATATTTGTGATGCTAAAGCGCCAAAAAACACAGAAAAAAAATCCAGTTTTGTGATCCTACATATAACTCAATATCGACCAAAGTGGCGCTTTAGCCATTTTACCTTTCCACTGTCTATATAACTTTCGCAAAATTAGGTACAAACTGGCGAAATTGTAAATATTTCATTTAACAATAAAACGCATAAAGTTGAAAAAAATGAGCAGTGGTGGCCCAATCTGTCAAATTTGTTCAACAGAAGGAATAATACCTCTACTGGCCTATGACCTAGAAAGAAACAAAGGAATTTACCCTTTAAATATCGACCTTCACCTTATATTCCGGAAGACACGGCCTATTTTTAAAGAGTTTAGCCCCCATAACAGCTTGACGTGACGATGATTGTTATCTGATCGGAGAACGTCATAATTTGATCGATATATAAACATGATTGTGTTTTACCTAAATCCTAAGCCACGTCATTTGATTCTGACACAACCAAAGTCTTTCATTGGGACAATCATCAAGCCTTAAGGCGTTGTCTGACGAACTTTTAAAATATTAAAAATGACTTCCTGCACGCCTACCTAGGCATGATTCTCAGACAGCGTCGCATACGAATGTGAACATTATTCGTATATCATTCACGTTCATATTTGAATGAACCGCTTGCACATATCCGCTTATATGAAAATAAACGTTATTGGCATTAGAATAAGGTTCATATTCATATTAAACGCTTCCATTACTTCGGAAAGTCAAAGTGCGATTTGTGAATCTAGTCGCAACAAGACTATTGATTCAAAGTTACAAAATATCTGAAAATAATAGAAAGAACTATGTTTGTTATGACCACACGCCACGGGTAACAAATATACTGACGTTAACGAGTCGGAGTATTCAGCAGGTGATTATAATTTACTGGCATGTTATATTATTTGAATATGCGTGGACCAAGTTTAAAGCTTTATTTATCTGTTTGTTACATTCCGCTCCCGAGCAATTTTATGACTTCTCTCTTGAACTGCTTTGACGATCAAAGGTGTAAGTGGTTCCCGCTACTGGAGGATGCTGTACTGTAGCCCGCAAAATTCAAATACTCTAACGTTTTAACAATTTACAAGTCAGTGTCCTGACACTGAACAACCTGTTGTTTGTTGATTCAATTATACATATAAGGCTTTACGAATAATAATATTGTAAATCAACAATACAACCCTGTCATTTCATAAATTTTGGATATTTGACTATTTCATGAAAAAAAGAATCAACAAAATCGGTTCACCCAGTCGAAAGTTCTGAGGTAACAAACATTAAAAAAAACATACAGTCGAATTGAGAACCTCCTCCTTTTTTTGAAGTCGGTTAAATATTCATTCAACGGGATTAAATGAACATTTTTCTCAAAGAATATTTGAATTCGCTACTACCATGGCGTCCCCCTTTACATTTTATGCCTCACGTTACCAAAATAATTATCAAAAGACAGGTGTTTTTAAATTAAATTAAATTATTATTATTATTTATTACATTTTTGCATTTTACGGGTAGTAATTTTTTTCTTTCTTTAAACGGTATTCTTTATTCTTTCCAATGAATTTATTTGTAAGATGGTTGCTCTCATTTCCGTAGTTGCAGGGCACAGAGTTTTAATATCCATTTTCTATATAAGCAATATCCGGAATGACGCAATAACCTCAATAATACGTCTACCAATACTGATGAGCGTGCCTGCCTTCTGGCTGTGGGTGAGTGATAGGCAGGCCTCTGGCTTAAGGTGCTACCGTCACAAAACATAGGCACTAATGCTGCTTGACATTGCCGCTTGTCAATGTGTCGACTGTCTCAACCGAGGACAGCCGCTTGGTTGATCGACTCTTCACGTGACTAGACCTATTTTTTGGCAAAACAATCAACATTGTCATACAATGCTGCCAACTTTTCGGGCTTTTTTCTTGTTGACAACGATGTGGACGGTTTATTTGATGCCCTGAGATATTTTGCCCTCCCTTTTTTAAGCATATACTTGTACACACGGCTACACATCAAGCTATACGTTTCGAGTTTATGCTGATCTCGCACTGTAAGGATATTCTATACAATGCGAGGTCACCTTATACTGGAAATGTATAGCTGTATGTGTAGCCGTGCGTACATGTTACATGTTGCGGGAAGCACAGAACCGGTCAATGTGGCCGCGCTTAGGGGAGGCCTATGTCCAGTAGTGGACGTCTTTCGGCTGAAATGATGATGGTGATGTACATGATTTATTTTTTTGAAGAATGATAACTTTTTAATTATGTAGTAAATTTAACCACTATTAACATTTATAACCTCATGCATATCTAAAAATAAAAAGGATTCAAGCAATATCCTGTGCTTTTATCCCAACTACATACCGTACTCAGATTTTTAAATGTTAAATCCGCGTCGCCTATGACTTAGACCAACCCAAAGTTCAAAGTTGAACATTGAATACCCTACAATTAACAGGTTGTTTTAATCTCACTAACATTTGGCAACTTTAATAATATCACTTGATGTGCATACCATATAATATTATTTTTTACTTTTACCATGGGTGCAATAGGTTAAGCGGCGTTACAGACGGTTACGGCAACCATGATGATTTTATGTAATGGGGCAAGCTTGTCGTACTTATGATTGATGAATAGGGTGATAAATTCAAAATGTGTAGTCCAGGTCATGTAGTTATTTAAAACTAGGGATGCACCCGATACCGATACCGATGCCGATATATCGGCGATACTCGAAGTTTGCCGATATATTGGCATCGGCGATATTTTTATGGCCGATTCAACGATACTTTTCAAATTTCGAGCTTTAAAAATGTAATGTAAACGCGGCTGTTGTCTCGTCTATTTCGTTGCAAACGAGGCACGAACTAACTATGCTAAATATACTATTAACTAATCTCAACCTGTCTATAGTTATAAACGGTTTTATTTAGTTTGGCCTGTTATTATTTTGTTCTTTTTATAATAATTACAAAAATAAACTGAGTTGTGTTTTATTTATTTTACCTTCATTTTTGAAATCAATAAGCGTATCGGTATCGCCGATGTTTTATAAGAGCCTCGGTATGGGTATCGTATCGCAAAAAAGGCGTATCGAGGCACCCCTATTTAAAACCTTTCTCGAGATAACTTTAATGTATTTTTATATGATAAGATTTTTTTTTAGACTAGCACTGATTGACTGTTCTTTTTTCCCCCTACCTCGATTTCGTCTGATAAAACGGGATTTTTTAATTATTTTCGAGTGAAAACAAGAACAGAATTCAGTACTTAAGTATGTAGGTTGTACAATTCAGGTATTTATTCAAAATCATTAGAAAATTAGACTGATAATGACTAAATTATTTTTAGTTTGATTAATGTTATTACGATATTGGAGGACATATTCGGGGAAAACCTGCCGAAATTCATTAAGATGGCACAAATCTTAATAGAGGGAGGTCTGAGTACCTAACTATTTATTAATTAGTTAAATTAAATAATTAGACATTATGAACAAAAATATAAAGTACCATAATGCCTTGGAAGTTGGTTACGCCTTTGGTGTGGGATGCTACCTGTGTCGACACCCTCGCGCCATCTCATCTTCTGAGCACGGCGGGCTGTGCTGGTGCGGCTGCTGCAGGTGCAGAAAGCCTCAAACGGCGCAAATATAGCAACCTTATAGGAAGCTATATGTGGGAGCCGTTTGGGGTTGAAACATTAGGACCGTGGGGTCCGAGGCTCATCGAGTATTTCGGGACATCGCCAAGCGGTTGGTCGACACTTCACGTGACCAAAGAGCTGGCCTATTCTTAGGTCAAAGAAACAGCATTGCCATCCAACGTGGCAACGCTGCCAGCCTTTTGGGCACCCACTGACGGCGATGCGAACGAATTCTTTGATGCCCAGTGAGCTCTTCCCTTTTTAACTTTAATTAGTTGTATTTTGTTTAATTCTTTGTAAATTTGTGTGAAGCTTGTGACTTATAAAATGAAATATTGACACACCTTGGAGAAATCTGTTGTTGTCTGCTGTTTGTTATAAATTAAAATAAATATGAATAAATAAATAAAGACTAAAAAACTACGTTCATCAATCCATCTGAAAAATTGGTGATCAGAAACGCCATATCTTTTCACTGACAGAGTCATTGGGAAGCCCATGCTCGACAGTGAACATCTGATATGGCCATCGACCTTATACCTATCACTCAGCAATGCCTTTCTCTAGAAGCACCTTCAATCATCAAGCAAGATCATACAAATACCACAGTCTAACAAAATATCATTGAATTCCAAGGTTTAATAAACTTTTCAACGTATAGAACGTGGCGTTCCGGACCAACCTTAGAACGGCATGTGCTCTATATCCTATCTAAAGTTCATCTACTTACTACTCAAGCCAAAACCAACCTTAACTTAGTTGCTACAAAATCTATTACCCTTTTTCCTTTCATCGCCTCATCACCCACTGACTTCAAGATCGCAATCTCAAGGTAATTGAGACTTTAAGTCGAGAAAATTATGGTTCAGTTTTGCACGAAGTTATGACTGGTAAAAGGGTTCACCGCGTGCAGTAATTGTTTTACTGCAAATCGTGAGCTTTTTGCCACCGAAGTTGTAATGTATGATTGTGCGATGACATTTTTGGTTGTAGGAAAGCAGGAGGTAGTTTAGTACTTCGATGAGATACATGATCTATTTTCCCGCTGAACGTATAGGCATTTTAGTGATCTCTAAAACACTATGCAAGTTCAAATAAATTTTCATACCCACGAATGAAAGATCGCGTACCGTAAGACGTAGAATTGGAAGACCTCCCACAAGGTGGACCGATGACCTTATGAAGGCCGCAGGAAACCTCTGGACGCGGGAAGCACAGAACCGGTCGAAGTGGCTGAGCATGGGGGAGAACTATGTCCAGCAATGGGCATTTTTCGGCAGAAATGATGATTCAAAGACCAATTGATGGCAGTTTTTCTCCTTCTTAACGTGTCGATGGCAAAATAAGTTGGTCTTGAATTGGCGCCATTGGTAGCGACTATCAGTTCCTGACACGAGCAGGACACGATATCAACGTGTCCGATTCTTTGTTAGCACCACATTTTCAATCCAGGGCGGCCAACGGCTGTTTTTGTTCAAACCAAAATGTTTTATTTCACGTAAACCTACATGAGCACTTATGAAACATCAGAAGCTAGGTGCACGGTTCCAATTGGTCGTTTCTTATGGAGCAGAGCCGGCAGGAAACTCCACGGTTTTTTTTTGGGAT
The DNA here is from genome assembly GCA_949091785.1 of Polymixis lichenea. Taxonomy (NCBI): domain Eukaryota; kingdom Metazoa; phylum Arthropoda; class Insecta; order Lepidoptera; family Noctuidae; genus Polymixis; species Polymixis lichenea. Next base: position 2,395,877 of record OX420948.1, read on the forward strand.
ATTATCAAATAACTTCTCCCGCTCTGGGTGGAGCGGGAGGGCGTGTCAGACTTTTACCTAACTATCGTGACGTGTCAGACTAAAACCCACCCGTGTTCCTTCAGTTGCCTGTGTGCCAGAGGCAACGGTATCTCTTTCGAACAATCCGCACCCCTGGCAGGCATCGGCCCTTGCGGACCCCACCAGTTGGTGCTGACAGGCGCGCGTGGAACACAACGCGTCGTCGACCAGGGCCTGGTCCTTACCAGACAGCGAGCTACCCATCACTCGGCGTGCGCAAGGCCCGCGCCTACGGTGGCTGGGAATCAGCCTGGGATTCCCGACGCCCAGCTGGCTTAGCACGAGAACCATAAACAAGTGTTTTGTCGTCGGAAGAGTAGACAAAAATGACGTTTCCGTATAGACAGTTGACAGTTTTTGACCGAGAAATGTAGACAAGCGATTTCTATTCTACAGTAGAGTAGAAATAAAAAGCATCATGCTAAGCCTGCTGGGCGTCTCCTGCGGTGACTAGGGCCGTGAGGGCGCATGTACTGCCTCTCTCTCACGTGCACCGCCTCCCTCTTCGCGAGCATTACTGCTTCGCAAAAAGAGGTGATTTGCGTTCCTTATATATTTAGTAAGTACGTATTTATGTATCCTGGGGGCTTGTGGCTAAGTAACAATAGCTGCACGGGTCGATCGATCAGGTTAAGCTACGGCTGCCGCGGTTTTTCCGTGGATGGGTGACCATCTATACATACCAAAGACCCCTCCGTGCCTCGGAAAGCGCGTTAAGTCGTTGGTCCCAGCGGTCATTTGTGGATGTTTGACAGTCGTTACGGATTGACGACCCGAAGCCCGAAAGTTTGACAACCAGTCTTACCAAGGGGTATCGTGTTACCCAGTTACTGGGTTGTGGAGGTCAGATAGGCAGTCGCTTCATGTAAAATACTGGTATTCAGACTGGAAGCCGACCCCAACATAGTTGGGAAAAGGCTAGGCAGATGATTATGTATTTATGTATCTATTTTATAAGATATGTATATATCTGTGTATCTATTTTAGTATATTGTATATTTATTATTTGCGCAAACAACATCCCCATTTTATGTCCAGACTAATCAATGTCCATGCCAAGGTTGCCTTGAAAAGATAAAGCTGCCCATTGTATATTTTGTAGTGAACCTTGTTTTTTGTTATGTATTTTTGTGATGTATACAATCACTACATAGTAAAAAACAAAGTCGCTTTCTCTGTCCCTATATCCCTATGTATGCTTAAATTTATAAAACTACGCAACGGATTTCGATGCGGGTTTTTTAATGGATAGAGTGATTCAAGAGGAAGGTTTATAATGTATAATATACCGACCTCCACGCGGGCGAAGCCGCTGGCAAAAGCTAGTAAAGTATTTAAAAAAAAATAAACAAATACATTACTGAGCGATTATTGTTTCGACGCGCTGGGATGCATTCCGTTGGATTCTCGATGCTGGGTTCAACACAGAGAGTTCAAATCCAGTGCGCGAAATAATCCCGCCGCATTTTATAACGCCCTTGGAAACGTGGGCTGACAAAATACCTTAGCCAACAATATACCTACTAAATGATAAATCTTATTTATTTAACTTATGTCACCTTTCACATATCACGGCGGTTGCAAATTCGGCTCTCGATGCGTCTGTCAAGAATATATTACTCACTGCGATCAATGGTTTAGGAATATTCAATTGGATGTGACTAAATGTTGTACCTATTTGAAGCTCTACCTATAGTTACAAACACAGCATGTGTGCTAGTCTGCTGACAATTTTTTTTTAACACTAAATGAGCCTGCTCTTGACGTCGATCACGCCTGATGGAAAGCGATTGATGAGGTCTATGATGGATCGAGCGTGCCCAGAAGATACCTGTTCACTCTTGTTTTGAAGGAAGACGGATTAAATGTGGAAAGGAACGCAGACGCAGGTCGGGATATCAACCAAGGGCAGATGGAACCACCATCCGCACATCTCTACCCTGCTAATTGTATCTGCAGTAGGTAATCGACACTTATTGGTTTTCACTTTTTTGCAGAAATGACATCCTTTTTTTTTTTGGGTGGGAAATCATCAAATAACTTCTCCCGCTCTGGGCGGAGCGGGACGGCGTGTCAGACTTTTACTGACTAAAACCCACCCGTGTTCCCTCAGTTGCCTATATGCCAGGGGCCGCGGTATCTCTTTCGAACAACCCGCACCCGTGGCAGGCATCGGCCCTTGCGGGCCCAATCAGTTGTTGCTGACATCTCTTTGAGGCACGCGTGGAACACAACGCGCCGTCGACCCGGGCTTGGTCCTTACCGGACAGCGAGCTACCCATTACTCGCCGTCCGCAAGCCCGCGCCTACGGTGGCCGGGAATCAGCCTGGGATTCCCGACGCCCAGGGCGTCTCCTGCGAAGGCTACGACTGTGAGGGCGCATGTAATGCATCTCCCTCACGTGCGCCGCCTCCCTCTTTGCGAGCATAACTGCTTCGCTGAAGGAGGTGACTGCTAGCCATGCACTCTCGCTCCGTACCATGGCCTGAACCAGGGCCGGACCCGAGAGATCGCCGCCACCGATCGCCTCCACGAGGACACGGCGGTGCTCCCCCCCAAGCCCGGCAGACCTCCACCGTATGCTCCACCGTGTCCTCAGGGCGATCTTCGCAATGGAAACACCCGGGCGTTTCCTCCCGCCTTATGCGAAACAGGAACCTCCCGAAACAGCCGTGTCCGGTGAGGACCTGTATCAGGCGGCATCCTTAAGGGCAAACCGATATGGGAAAAATAAAAATATTTGGGTACTGGAAGTAGGTTTTTTTTTCACAGTACTTACATGAAAGTTTTACTTATAGATTTCCGCGTTTTTCTCGAACCCGCTTTTTTGCAAGTACTGCATTTACAATTAGCAGGGCAGATGTGCAGGGTTGCAGTGCGTCTGGTAGCCCGGTAATAAAAGGCTGATTTGCTAATAAGTATGTAAGTGAGTATGTCATACTCTGTTACGTAAAAATATGGATAGCATAGTTCGGGCATTGACGTGCAAACTGTAAACATGAATTTAGCATTCGAAGGGTGAAAGGCTACTTGTTTGAAGCGACAATTTGTACGATATTTTGTTATATATGTATACAGGGTAAGTTTTTATCCAATGCGCAAACTGTAACCATGAATGCAGAATATCATTCTAGACCCCATAGCGCAGACATTTTACGTCGGTTTTACAAAAATGAATCAGCTGTTTCATAGAAAAGTGCAATATCTACGCGGTCAAAATTTATGGAACAGCTGATTTTTTTTTTGTATTGCCGACGAAAAATTTCTGCATTAGAGGTCTAGAATGATATGCTGAATTCATGTTTTCAGTTTGCGCACTGGATAAAAACATATCCTGTATAACTCAATACCGCCCAAAATGTCGCTTAAAACAAATAGCCTTCCACCCCTCGATATGCATCTAACTTTTCGTCGGTTATCAAAAAGAAATTTGCTGTTACATAGAAAAGTAAGCAAAAACTTCAACGCAGAGGTTCAAAATCATGTACTGTTTCTATGGTAACAGGTTATGCGTCGATGTCCGTACGACCCGGTATAATTTACTTATCATAAACGGGCCAGGGTTACTGATTAATCAAACTCCAACGATATTTTTACACATGAACAAGTCAAGTCTATCAAGGCATCATTATTTTCCAAGACTACACCACCCATTTTTATGTCTGTCTGTCTTACTGTAATCTACTTATGATTATCACGCTGAAATTCATAAGCACCCTAACCTCAAACACTACTGAAAAAACATAGCATTGCATGAAAAAAATTTACTATCGGCCTCAGCTGCAATTAGTTAATACATATGCCGTAACATTTACTTGCCCAAAGATGTATTTGACGATAACCTAGATAACGATAGCCATTTAATTACGATTACAACATAGTCACGAGGAAATTCATAGTTTGCTACTAATATTTACACCATATAAACATTGCAATTAAGATATTAGAAGACATGTAATTTAGTTTTTTATAAAATCGCAATTAGCACTTGCCAATATGTTTTGATTTGAACCTCAGGTGTGACCTCTGATTTCGTTAATAAGATCACATTTATTAAAGTGTAATAGTAAGCCTCTTGTGAAAGAGTTTAATCGGGAAAGTTCTACCACATAACTTTTTCGTTTACGAAACTCTGTTTCCACCTCTCTAAAGCCTTCTGCGCTAATAGTCCCTTTGGTATTGCCTGTGTCCATAGAAAATTCGAAAACCTGTGACATCCACCACCCCGCACTCACTGGGCCGGCGTGGTGGATAAAGGCTCACTCCCTCTCACAGAGAGAGCCTCATATCGCAGCAGTGAGAAAGTTATAGGCTGATTATGATAAACCCAGTTTTCAGTTTTCCAAGCCGTAATATGAGAGTAAATCATATCCAACTATCCTACTAATATTATATTTATAATATAATATCCTACTATAATATTATATTTTGAATATAATATCCTACTATCTAATATATAAAATTTCCATGTCACAATGTTAGTTACCGTACTCCTCCGAAACGGCTTTACCGATTTTTACCAAATTTTATATGCGTATTCAGTAGGTCTGAGAATCGGCTACTATCTATTTTCCATACCCCTGAGTGATAAGGGTTGTTCACCCTAAATAATTTATAAGGCAAAACAACATTTGCCGGGTCAGCTACTAATATTATAAATGTGATAGTTTGGATGTTTGTTACTCAATTACGTAAAAACGGCTGAACGGATTTGAATGAAATTTGGCATACAGATAGTTTGTTACCTGGATTAACACATTGGATACTTTTATCCTAGTTCCCGCGGGATAATTTTCGACCTCCACGAGGGCGAAGCCGCTGGCAAAAGCTAATAATATTATAAATATGAAAGTTTGTGTGTTTAGACGTTTGGATGTTAAGATCTTTGGATGTTTGTTACTTATCATCATCATCATCATATCAGCCGAAAGACGTCCACTGCTGGACATAAGCCTCCCCAAAAGCGGGGGATTTGCCATAATCGTCACGCTTGGCAGGAGGGTTGGCGACCGCAGTATGGTGGTCAAATGCATAGAGAAGGCTGCTGCCCATTCTCTAGTAAGTCCCTTAGTCGCCTTCTACGACACCCACGGGAAGAAATGGAATGGTGCTATTTTTTTACGCCCCGCACCACACGGATCAACGTCCGGCACCACACCGATCGATTTTACTATTGGATTTTACTAACGTACGATGTTTGTTACCCACGCAAAGACGGTGGAAAGGATTTAGATGAAATTTGGCACACGGGTAGTTGTAACCTGAATTAACACGAGATATTATTTATTCTGGTAGAACGTTTCATCGGATAATTTCCGACCTCCACGCGGGCAAAGCCGCCGGCAAAAGTTTGTGCGAAAATGCCATGCAGTGCTCTTCATTCTATAACAACATAAAGAGCTATAGAGGCCCTTGTCAAAACGCATCTTCAACGCGCTCACTTACCAAAACATTGCATGTCTTTACTCAATATATTTACTAGACCACCCACTATTCCGGTGACCTCGCCAAAAAGCGCAAACTAAATTAAATAAAACACACAGTTATTTACAAAGAAAACACAAATATAATACGTGCATCAGACACAAATTAAGATTGATGCTACCAACTCTATGTGGTCCAAGGCCAAACATTTATTTGACTTGGAGAATTTCATAAATAATTGTTTTAATAACAAATTGGTTCAAAGTTGCAAGGTTCGTAAAAACGTAATGAGACCTCATAACAAAGTATGTGCTCTTGTGATTGTCTTTCTCAATAGTAATTCTACATTACGTACTTATGATGAATGAACCAAATTTATAACATGTTTCTGAACAAGAAACATGTCATACATTTGGACGAAATACCATTTCAGACACCAATCCACATGTTCTTCACATGATCTGACCAAGATTATGTCTGGACTTTAAAAGAGACTGTGAGCTCTGAGTTGGTTTTGGCCTTTCTTCTCAGAGTAGTTAAATATGAAACGCCGACCTCATCTAGTTTTAGAAATATGATTGACGTGTAAAAGTGTTTGTACAAAGCTACTTACAGAAATAAAATTTATCATTTATCATTATTTAATTTATTATTATTATATATTTTTTTTTTATATTTTTTTTCAGTTTAATTTATTTAATTTTAAATAATTTCAATTAATTTTTATTTAATTCTAAATTATTTTAATTTAATTCGAATTTATTTTAATTTAATTTTGATTAACTTATTTCAATTTAAATACAATTGATCTCCTCACGACTAACATAGTTTTTAAGATAACGTTATAACAAAATATGGACAATTTAATAGTCTGAAATGAACGTTTTTTTTTTATCATTAACAGCATAAACGGGAAAATCAAAAGGTTTATGTCATATTCTTATGACTACTTTCTTGGTCAAGTGTTCGCAAGCGCTACTGCTGACCACGAGATTCTGAGTTCGATTCCTATGTCGAGAAAAGTATTATTGGGTTTTTCTATCTTTAATTTCTCAGTAGCAGCCTGGAGTCTGGATTAATGCCCGGTTGATGGCAATAGGCTCGCCCTTATTACATGGGACTATAAAACATAACTGACGAAATGTGGGTGGGCTGTAAGTACCTACAACTCTGCTCAAGCCTTCAGGGAAAATAATTATATAAACAAAATATTCAACATGTACCTAAATAGGACTTGTAGATCTTAACAAATCCTTCAGAAAAACTGACATTTGAATCCATACTAATCCATCCATAATATTACAAATAGCTTCTGCCCGCGACCTCGTTCGCGTCAAATTTCTTGCTCCCCGACCACCCCGTCGCTCGCCTTGCCTGCCCGTGCTAATACTTCGTATTCGTGACTTTTCTCTTTGCTCGGCTCCTAAAGGTCTTAGCGTGATTATATAGCCTATAGCCTTCCTCGATAAATGGGCTATCCAACATTAAGAGAATATTCCAATTCGAACCAGTAGTTCCCGAGATTGGCGCGTTCAACCCCTTCGCAAATAATGCATTATTTTAGAACAAAGTCGTTTATCATAAAAAAAAGTTATAGTGAGCCAATCTTAAAAGATAGACATATGCTATCACTAAATTTTTTTAGAACTTTTAAAGGGGAACAATTCTGTCATACATGATTTTTGCGAAACTTTAACCGTTTACGCAGCGCACGCAGCGGAAGCTCTCAAAAGGAAAAAAAGTACTCCGATTTTTAAACATTCTTCATTGGTGCTCCGCTCCTATTAATTTTAGCGTGATAATATATAGCTTATAGCCTTTTTCGATAAATGGGCTATTCAACACTAAAATAATATTCTAATTCGATTCGATTTCGATTCTGATTCGATTCTAGTTCTTGAGATTAGCGCGTTCAATCAAACAAACAAACTTTTCAGCTTTATTATTAGTATACATTATATTATGTACCATTATATATTATATATAAGTATAGACGTATAAATTCTAAAGTAACTCTGCCTGCTATATTTCCATACCTTTCCACGCCTAAACCACTGAATGAAATTTAAAATTACACGCTTTAAAATAAAGCGTGGGATGGTTTTTGAGGTATTTTTATAATCAAGTAGCTGACCCGACAGACGTCGTCCTGTCTTAACTATGAATATTGAATCCGCATTGGTACAATAATTATTTTTTTAAATCTCAAAAACATGAAATAGGGATCCATTTTTATAAATATTTAGATTTTTTTCTTTCATAAGAACCTTCTCCTGACAATAACGAACACAACAAAAAAAGCATTAGCAAAATTGGTCCAGCCGTTCACGTGTGATACCGTGACCAAGGGAAATAGGGATTAATTTTTATAAATATGAATAGATTAATATCAAGCACCCCACGCTTTTAACATTAAAATTATTTTCTACTTTTATTCATTTGTTTTTAAAGCGTGCAGTTTTTAAAACATTATTTATAATTTATTTTTTAAAGCGGGTGAAAATCGCGTTCAAAGATTCCGTTACATAGATACATGGATACATAGATACATACCAAGCTAATAAAAGCGTGTTAAAAAGGACATAAATCGCGTCCTAACATAAGGCTACTTTTTGTCCCGGAAGCACGTTCCCGTGAGATAATTTCCGTCATAAACGCGGGCGAAGCCGCGGGCAGAATATACTCTAAAATAGTTAGCATTATAAAGAAATTAATGAAGGAATGACCTTGCCTATCAACCATTGGCCCATACAGATCACTTACCTCACCTTGACCTCATGACCCTTATCCCTTTAAACTTAGAAAAGTAATCAATCTTGTATTACCTAACTTTGTTTAAGACAATGATGTATCAGCACATAAGTAGTAAGTAATCAGCTACTGGCTACAATCGGAAACAGAAGTTGCTAGATTTCATTAAAATTAAAACCACAATTATATTGCGGTCAAATATCTTTTCAAACAGCTGGGTTAGTGGCCTTCTCTCTGTATGAGCGAGTGGGCCATAAGTCACCACGCGGGCATAATGAGGGTTGGTAACATGACCAAAAATAAAGAAAATAAACATTGATAAAATTATTAACACATGTACCACCAACTGAATGAAATTCTAGTCATCAGATCAGTAAGATTTAGGTCTTTTTTTATCGGCCTCTAACGTTCCTACTGTTGGGACACAGGCCTCCTCTCTTTGAGGGGAGTGGGCTATAATCTACCACGAACCAAAACAGAACTAAACAACACAACAACAAAACAAAAATAAAATTACAAAACAAAAAAAAAATAACAACAAAAAATAAAATAAAAAAGTAATTAAGTTTTTCTGGTCACAGCGTACATTTTGGATAAGACCCCAGTGATTTTCTTGCGATGAGTAAAGTCACTTTCGTTGCCAACTGTCTTTCGTCACTTTATACATGAAATCTTACGTCACGTAATCAAACATTTATTGTAATGATTGATAGTTTTATCTTTAAGTTGGTACTTGTTAGCAAATTATTAGATCATGACGAATTGTATCCATGATCGATGATAGATCACGAGAATTTGATGATAGCATTTTTAACGAACGATATGAACTTATGGGCTTCTTAAAAATCTTCAAAAGGCCTATCCTCAATCCTTGACCTTTTAATTCCTTCTTCTTTGAGAATGTCGGAGCGTCTTTGCTGCTTTTAATTATCTTGACCTGTATGTTTGTATGTTTGTTCGTAACCGACTCCTTTGGACTTGATTTTGACCCACTTGAAACGGTCACATTTCATTTAAACTTTGTGGACTTATCGAGGACCGATGACAATTCAATAATTTAAAAAACTGAAAAATCACGCTTTAAAAACGCAACTAAAAAAGCAGATAATAATTTCAAAAAAGCGTGGGGTACTTGATAATTGATTATAAAAATACCTCAAAAAGCACCCCACGCTTTTTTGAAATTATTTACTGCTTTTTAGTTGCGTTTTCAAAGCGCGTTTTTTAGATTTTTCAAACAATAATTTTTACGATGCAACGTCGCATAACCGTATTGTCGTAACCGACATAGCCCGAAGAATTGCCAAACTTAAGTGGCAGTGGGCAGGGCACATTGCTCGCAGAACAGATGGCCGATGGGGCCGAAAAGTTCTGGAGTCGCGACCGTGTACTAGAAGACGTAAAGTTGGAAGGCGTCCCACAAGGTGGACCGATGACATTGTGAGGGCCGCAGCAGTCCGCTGGATGCGGGAAGCACAGAAACGATCGAAGTTGCGGAGGTCTATGTCCAGCAGTGGACGTCTTTCGGCTGAAGTGATGATGATAACGATGGACGTCACATCGCTTTTTGTTATGTCGGCCCATTATCATTTGCCTAGCCGTTTCCCAACTATGTAGGCGTTGGAATCCAGTCTTACCAGATGCAGTTGAATACCAGTTTTTTACATAGAGCGACTGCCTACTATCCACAACCCAGTTACTGGGTAACACAATACAACTTTCGGTAAGACTGATCGGCCTTTATCGTTGCAGAAACTAGCGAATGTTATTTTACCAGTAACCATTTGCTAACTTACTAGGTCATCTTAGTACCTAATTATGTTAACAATGTCATATACATGTCGAATTACGAATGTAAAGTCCTGCAATGAGATATAGTATAATTGAAGTTGGATTTATTTTAACTGCTACTTACCGACTAGGTGCAGACTTCACCGATGATACTGAACGCGATCAGCACTTCTAAACTGTGTTCAAGAGCTGTCAGTGTCAATATCCCTTAACAATTTTGACACTGACAGCTTTTGAACGCGTTTTAGACGTTTCGTTAGTGAAATTCGCCCTTAGTTATTGGATTACCTATAGTTTTTGTCACTGACAACTTTATCCATGTGAGAGGTGAAATTGCACTTCGTAATAAAATAATAATAGGCTTGTCCATTTTCCAAAAAAGTATATAAAATAACGTCAAAATTTTCCGGATGCTTCCATCTAAGTATTTTGGTAATCATATAAGCGGTCAGTCTTTTAATTCAAGTACACCAACTCCTGTTTCATGACCATAGCATGTTATATTAAGAAGGTAATTATCTCAACAATTTTCCTTAATAATAACATGGTCGTCCTTCATTACATGCATTTTAAAATAATCATAGATCAGGACCAGCAATCAATTCTATTTCAGAACGCGGATTATATTAGTGTGATGTCATGCTATTAACATTTCTGTTAAAATTACACAGTAGATGGATGACGGTCATCAATACTCCTTTATCAAAAGCAAACTTTTACAGTACACTTGTTAACCTTGCAATCAATACTAATGAACTGCACATAAATAATTGCTAATTAAAGTGCCGGAATATAAGTATTCCTATATGAAAATAATGTAGCAATGTGAGTATGTATGGCTGAAGAAAAGGAATTTTTATTGTAAAGAATCAAGTTTTTCTAACTGAACAGATAGCCGTGCTACTGGAGAGTTTGTCGCACTTGTTGCTGAAGCACTAGGAAAAGGTGAAAGGCTGGCGTTTTGGGGGACTGTCTCATAATTTCAACGTCAAAATCAGACTACTCTGTAAAAAGTTATGCGTAGCGCGTGGTCATACATATTTTTTTTAACCGACGAAAAAACGGAGCAGATTGTCACGCGTATATTTTTATTTATGTATGACCAAGCATAACTTTTTACAGAGATGTCCGATTTTGATTTTTTATTGGAAAGGGTCTACCCCGAAGTTGGTCCCATAAAAATTTGAAAAAAAAATCCAACCCTAGGGTTAGGAAAACAGGGGATGATTAATTGTTCAGTCGCAGAGTTTAATGCCGAGTTGTGTATTACAAAAAGTAATCAAAAATTAAGCAAGTTGTAATTAGTAGATTATAGCCACAAAAAAAATATAAAATAAAAACTTTTTAACAAAAAAATTAAACCGCCGAAAAAACTGAAAAGCACAAAATAATAAACCTTTTTTTGTAAAATGGACTTTGAATATGTTTTTTAATTATATGTCACCGCCTTCCGAACTTAGTCAGTCAGGTTAAACAAAAAAGGTATATTATTTTTTACTTTTCAGTTTTTTCGGCGGTTTAATTTAAGTTGCAGGACCCACCGAAAATGCCTGGAAGAGCTATTGGGCCATGCAAGATCTAATGGACGGTGATTTTCCTTTGACCCTTAAGAGAAGACTCATTGAATATTGCGTACTTCCCATCTCCACATATGGTGGTCAAACATGGTCTCGAGGTTTGCCAGAGGACTATGGAACAGAGTATTCTGGGTATCAAACTATCAAACTAAACGATTAGTAATACGACCATCTGTTCCATCAAACAGACAATAACTGATGTCACTTGGAAAGCCACCACGCTAAAATGGAATTGGCTCATTGGTCGTCTGATGGGTCCCGCGGCATGGCAAGTGACATCGCGGTAAGCCCAGACGGCGATGATGGGATGAGCTCAGTGGGGTGCACAGAGTTTTTAGACAGGGTAGGCAGAAATTTAAAAAAAGGCAAAAAAACAGAACAACCGATTGCTGTAATTGAATAACTATTAATTACTGAATTACTCGGCATATGAAAATAATACGACAAAGAAAGTATGGTTGTATATGTAGTCAAAATTCAATGAAACAATGCTACTTTTAAAAATAGTCGCAGAACCAACTTTGTTCGGAAAACTTCCTTAAGTTTCGTAATTCGACTCGTTGTTATAAATCGTAAAAAGCCAGTGATTACTCTGTACAGTGGTGTGCGTTATTTGTTACATTATGTGCCACGTATGTATAGGAACGCTCACTGAATAAATCTGCATGACCACGAGAGCACACATACAAACATTGAGAATTTGAGACACGAATAGTACGTGTCTCTCCCGAGGCACTCAGCGGCGCTAGTGCATCGCAATGCGTAGTTGCGTCAAATTGTACGAACGAACCGGATATTGTATCGATGATACTAATGATGCGACCGACGCTCGACAGGTGGCGCTGATTTATGAATAAAGATTTTTTGTTTATTGATATAATATTATTAGTTTTACATATTTATCTGATTTAGGTAGGGTAGGCAATGTCTTTCTGTCTTATGAACTGCACGGCACTGGATGAGCTGGACTTCTTCAACAGAAACTGGACCTTAACAGCTTTAAACAGAGTGTAGTGGAAAGAAAGTAGGGAAGTTTTCTCTCTCTCTGTCTCCCAACCCCAGGTTTTTTTTTTACTTCGTAAGTACAGATTTTCAACTTTGTAACATAAATATAAGGTTCATGTTCAATTTGGAAAATTTGACAGTTTGGGGTAGCTTGATGTGCTGGCGTCTGTACCTCTAAAATTGACGACTTAGCTTTGTAAAAAAAAAAACATCTACTTTTTTACAAACAAAACCGCAGGCTTCGCTAAGCACTAAAAACTATATTATGACCTAAATGTTAAAAGTAATAACATCAATTACATTGATACTTAATCAAATAAAAAACAAATATTGATGCTAACGGAAGCCTAGTAATAAATATAAATAGATGCACATAAATATTTGTATCAAAATGTCAAGTTCACCATATATTGGTGTACGTAATTGAGTTTTTTATTGCAGAACGAATCGATTTGAGAGAATGTGTGTGGTCGGCTTTAACTAGAGTAGTGACGGGCGATAAGTTTATTTTATAAAATAAATAAAAAAAAGTCTTGACTGCTGTTCTTTTTTTTTTGTTGCTATAAGTAATGATATAAAAATGTTCCGTGTGGTGCCGGAGTTCCGTGTGGTGCCGGACGTAAAAGAATAGCACCATCCCATCTCTTCCCGTGGGTGTTGTAGAAGGCGACTAAGGGACTTACTAGAGAATGGGCAGCAGCGTTCTCTATGCATTTTTAACATCATATTGCGATCGCCAACCCACCTGCCAAGCGTGGCGATTATAGCAAATCCCCCCCTTTTGGGGAGGCTTATGTCCAGCAGTGGACGTCTCTCGGCTGATATGATGAATGCTATAAAAATTATAAATTATGAAGTATGCAGAATATCTTCTTTAATTTACAAATGTTATAAATATCGGCAACCGGTCGTTAATCTGATACAGCTTGTCTTCCGACAAAGGCCTCCTCTAAAGATGACCACTCTGCCCTTTCTTTTCCTGTATATACAAGTTCATATTGGACCCGCTGTTTTGACGACCGTGTATGGCAGAACTCTAATGCCCGCCACACACGGCAACGGTATATCGTAGCGATTCGAGTTTCCTTTCCAGTTATATTGGACGACCGTATGTTCCCTAAACACCAGGCTGCAAGATAGGGTGGGCCAGTGGCTACGATTGTGATTTACGAATTGTAGGTCGTTCTTTCGAACCCTGACGGTTACTTGGTGTAAATTAATTCATCACCACTGCTCTCAAAACGGTGAGGAAAATCTCGAAGACATGTGACATCTTCCATCCCGAACTGGGCCCTCGTGGTGGATTACGGCCTACTTCCTTTCACAGAAAGGAACATTATACGCTGATTATGGGTTGCAAAATCGAATCAATACTTTGTCGCCCGGCTGTGCAGAATCATGCCGACCCGAACACGTGTGTAGCACCTCTAATAAGCAAAATACCTAAAACATGATGAGGCGCCAAATTGACTTTTGTAATTTCTTTAGCCATAACATACCTGAAAATAACTAATCTAGTTCTGTGTGATTTCGTACCATTCTCAATTCTACATGGTCATCATCAACCATAAGGTTATTTACTACACTGCATGGTTATACTTTATGCTCTGCAGCTTAGGCTCTGCATGGAGAGCTACCATACACTTCTGGTCAATATTAAGCAAAAATGTGAGTATCATTCGAGGTGTCGTATGCAATTTTGTGAAAACTGACAACTTATTGTGACACCTAGTCCAAAAAAAAAATTCTACATTTTTAGGCCCATTTCTGTACAATAGATTAAATAGAAAACTAAGTACTATAAATTTAATTACTATAGCTGTAAAAAAAAATTACTGAAACATTTACTATCCATTGATTATGCACAGACAGAAGATCTACTTGTTGTCTGCAAATAAAACCGCTAACATGCTGTTTAACTTTTGTTGACCTAATTTCTATTTTAGTTATTACTTAAAACACGTTGTTGATTTATTTCTTTAAGTATTTTTGCATTTTTGTGGCCTGAAACACAGGTTCAACCTAGTTCAGGCAAATTAGCAATTGTACTTTATTTTAGTTGTTAAGGTATTTATTGTAAACGAGCCCCTTTTATAAATAAACGATTTTATTATTATTATTATCTCCTTTATTCCAACATAAACACATATAAATTACATTTTTAAATATTAGAATATAAAATATATAAAAACATTTAAAAATATAAAAAATAGTAGCCCACCGGTATCGGGAACAGGGTCCAAGCTACCGGCGGTCAGGGCTCCAGAGAGAGGAACCTCCTAACAATACGGGCCGTGTCCAGGAGTACCGCTTTCTGGATCAAGCCCTTGACCCAGCTGCCCAACGAGAGCCTCCTCAGGTGTTGGTCGAGGCTCTTAGCTATCAAGCCATTGGCTGTGACGACTATCGGTACAATGATCGCAGAGTCCACATCCCACATGTCGACAACCTCGCGAGCCAAGTCAAGATACTTGATTTGTTTATCTTTCTCGGCTTTCACGAGGTTCTCGTCATGCGGGACCGTAATATCAACGATCATTGCACGCCGCTCCAGTCGATCCACCACCACTATATCAGGCTTATTGGCAACAATAGTCCTGTCAGTGATGATGGATCGATCCCAGTACAGTGTGACATGTCCATTTTCGAGAACTGGGTCGGGCACATACCTGTAGTACGGCACTTCTGATTCCACAAGGCTGTATTTCAGAGCCAGTTGCTGGTGGATAATCCTGGCTACAAGGTTGTGTCTATGCAAGTACTCCTCGTTAGCTAGACGAGAACACCCGGAGATAATGTGTCTGATTGATTCACCCGATTATTATTATTATTATTAATGGCTATGGTAGGACCCCGATCTTTTGCCTTCACCCATTGCCGCTATTTTACCTTGAGTATGATAAAAAGGGTCACTAAAATCTTCTTTTTTATGGTCATATGGGCCTGATTTTGACTTCAATTTCGCCCGCAAAGCGCTGGATTAGGTCTACGATGGAACAAGCGTACCTAGAAGATATCTCTTCACTCTTGCTAACGGGTTGTAGACTAGTTATCAAATATGATAACTAGATATTAGGGAATTGAACTTTACGTCTTTGATACTTAATTAAGTCGTGATGTCCGTAATAGCTTCTAAGCCTCATGTAATTTAAACATTGAAATCTAAAACTATAAAATGATTAATGATAAAACATGCAATAAATGTGGACGTATTAGTCGATTAAATTAAATATTGGCGTAAGAAAAGTCTTTAAGAAGGTCAAGTTGAAATTTTAGGAACTTAACGTTTCTGAAAAATCTCACAAGCATCAGATGCAAAAGTTAGAGATAGCTTTTCATTTTGTCAACCTGGTCACCTCTTCCTGGGCCGGCTTCGGCGGCGCCGTCCACCCTCAGACACCCGCCATATGGAGACCACGCATATCGTCTGTCGGGAAAAGACAGCCTTAACGATAATAATATTATTTTATGAAGAACCAACTAGTGATAACTGAATATCTATAGGATGAATAACCGAAGGTTTCCTATTGTCTCATCCTTCACTATAACTCTTGATGATGTAATGCATTTTTGGTGATAGTAAATCTTTTAACTCATTGCCAGTTAAATCGTGATAAGAATTGCGAAAAAACGAAGATCATCATGAAATCATTCAATATCGTTATCGATGTTCAAATATGCGCACAGAAATCTTTCTGTCGTTTTTAAAATCGTCACGATATCTTGTACCATCTTTTTTGGAAGTCTATTGCATAAGCTGTTCTTAGGTCTTCCCAAATAGGATACTCTTAGTTAACACGAATAAAGAACACGGACCATTGATAACGTAAAGCACTAGCTTTTATCAGCTTTAGACAACAATCCTTTAGCAAAAAGAAAATACAAAATAAATTGTAACGTTTTTTTTATCGAATCGACGCTGCATAATAGGTTTCATTCAGCTTATCCACTTTGTTTCTTCTTCATTCAGACACAAAACACCCAGAATGGGAATAATTACCGTCTTTACCGTCAGACATTAAAATTACTAAAAACATATTTTACATACTTAATTTAAAAATTAACAGTCTTAAAATAATAATATGTATGTACAAATATAAAACAGAAAATAAATCATAGAGCATGAAAAAATTCGTATGTGTCGTAGTCTACAGGGAAAGTGTCCAAAAGGCGCCCATATTACTCGTACTCGTACATTTTGTTATTTTAAAACTGTTACTTTTTAAAGTAAAAAACTTTTTTCAAAAAAATAAACAACCGACTTCCAAAAAACCACTAAAAAGTGAAAAATAACTAATGAAGAAGAAGAAGAAAAAACTAAAAAAAAAGTTTTTTATTTTTCACTTTTTAGTGGTTCACATGTGCTTACCCCTTCACAGCGTACCGGCGTGATGTTATGTTATTAACTGGTGTAAACAATTGACAGACATGAGATTTCAGCAATCCCTGTCCATTTGCTATCATTTAATGAGCCGTTGCCTATCTCCGAAGTTCTTCATCAGATCTTGACCAAATTGAAATGGAACCACTCTGAGAAAGTACTCTTCCAAAAACTACACAAATTACTTCAAGTGTGCCTATAACATTTGAAGAGTTCTCTCTATTTCTCCAGGGTCCCATCATCAGATCCTGACTTGATGATCATGGGACCACCTGGAAAGTATACCCTTTCAAACAAAAAAAAAATTATCCAAATCGGTCCAGCCATCTTCGAGTAATCGGGGAACATACATAAAAAAAAAAGTTCCGACGAATGGAGAACCTCCTCCTTTTGGAATTTGGTTAAAAAAACATGATCCATGTCAGAAAAGAACCCACGACCGGTAAATCTGATATCAATTCAACGTCTAACCAACCATGCCGTCGTAATGTTTAATTTACAAGTCAACGTCATGGCTTAAAATACCATTTGAATCCGCATCCTTAACCCAAACATCTATAACTACCCAAATAACTGTACATAATACAAGTATATAAGGTACATATCGAGTTAAATGTTAGCGAACGCTATTTAGAGGCCCTATTTCTAGTAGGCGACATTTGTGAGACCTAATGCATTAACATGAGACTTGAATATACTCGTAGCATCACTGTCGTTTGAAATCAAATCTTGGGTGGATCAATGACATGTTAAAAGTTTTTAGGAGTATTTAAAAAATAAAAAGTACCTTACTGGTGATGTTCTTCAGAAAGTTCAGGTGAGTAGTACTCGCAACCGGCGGGCGTTTTTTTTTTGAGGGTGGGAAATCATCAAATAACTTCTCCCGCTCTGGGTGGAGCAGGAGGGGTGTCAGACTTCTACTGACTTAAATCCACCCGTGTTCTCTCAGTTGCCTGTGTGCCAGGGGCCGCGGTATCTCTTTCGAACAACCCACACTCCTGGCATGCATCGGCCCTTGCGGACCCCACCAGTTGGTGCTGACATCTTTTTGAGACGCGCGTGGAACACAACGCGCCGTCGACTCGGGCTTGGTCCTTACCGGACAGCGACCTGCCCATTACTCGCCGTCCGCAAGCCCGCACCTGCGGTGGCCGGGAATCAGCCTGGGATTCCCGACGCCCAGGGCGTCTCCTGCGGCGACTATGGCCGTGAGGGTGCATATACTGCCTCTCCCTCACGTGCGGGACAAGAGAGATGAAATACCAAATCAACCTATAATTATGTGACTGGTACATAATTATAGTAAACCACGGCTACCTTTTTAACTAGCTTTAAAAACCGGAGCAATAAGTATATCTATGTTGACATACCTTGCAGACTAAGTAAAGTGAAGTGACAGTGAGATGGCCATGTTTTCCAAAGGACTGTTGGCCAGTGGAGTAGAGGAGTCCTGGACTGGAGATTGCGTATCAGCAAGCGTAGCCTGGGACGCCCCTTAGCTAGAAGGACCGAAGACTTTAAGAAAGTGGCTGAGACAGACTGCGGAAGGCTGAGGGCCCCCAATATTGTGGCGCAGCCTGGTATCGAGTAGTGGACTGCGAACGGCGAGTTGATTGATGTGCATATGTTGTTAATGTTATCTAATACCTTTAAACGAGCAATTCTTGTATATATATAATCTGAATCTCGGAAACGGCTCCAATGATTTTCATGAAATTTAGTATGCAGAGGGTTTTGGGGGCGTTCAATCGATCTAGCTAGGTTCCATTTTTAGAAAATGTCAGACCAAAAAACAAAACCCAGCAAAGCGCGGTCATCCAGATATTAATATAAACATAACAATTAGTGGTACACTAATGTGTGTGGAATACATAACATACTACAACTAAAAAGTGTTTTTTTTTTACTTTTTCCTTAGTTCCAAAACTCCAAGTTTTACCCTGTAGTGTGTTTTGGAGTCTTATGTTTATTGTAAAAAGTTTTATCACAATTGAAGTTCATGAACACAGCCCATTATTTACATAAGTGTTATAATCGAAGAATCTTTCCTAAAAGCTTCACCAATGCTGTTATTTCCAAATGCTTCCTCGTAATTACATTTTTTTCTTGATAACAATGTGCCTTACATTATTATAGTGTTTATGTGCTGCCAATAAATTATCCAACAGATAACCTTTACCTTTAAAAAAAAACATAATGGCACCATTTACAACAAAATGCTATTCATTATTGTACTCAGGTACTGTTTAGCTAAAACATTTAGGTGCAGGTGAAATAGAATGTCTAAAAAATGATCTAGACAGTTCGAACACTTATAAGGCGACCCGTTTACATTTAAAATTGCATCTCCATTTGTCAAAACATAGTTTTAAGACAACCTCAAGGTCATTTTTAAAGACATGTACATACCTGTAAGTGATTTTATTTAAAAAAATATATAATTTACAGGTCCATGCGGATGATACCAAAATCCAAAAACCACTAACGAAAATCGAACTCTACCAAAGACAAATAAAGTTAAAAGTTGTATGAGAGCAGCAGCTTTAAAGAGTTGATCTGCGAATGTAAGACTGAATGTATATCACACAAAATATTGAGCAGAGTAAGCTCAAGTATAAAATACGGCAGATTCACTTTGCAGTCACATTTCACTGGCATCTTCCTTAGAGGACACACAGCAATGAAATTCGTTAGTATTTGTGCTAATATTTGTATATGTTTTAAGCAATCATAATAGTGCGAGCCTTTCTAATAATACAAGTGCCATCTTCGAGTGAGTGTTAAGAAATCGTTATCAGTGCTTTTGAAATTCGTGGTTTTCGGGCGTTTTGTGCAACGGGATTGTTTAAAGCATTTTTCGGTTTAATTTTTACATGTAGGATGGGAGTGTTTTCTGGGTTTGGTAGTCCATGCGTCAAATGATCTTTCGGCTTGGCCATCTTTAATTAACTAAACTTCATAGTAAAATATTGTGCCTAAGCCGTTTACCTCTTGCAAACAAAATTGCGTCGCGAAGTTCGATCTAACAATTTTATTTAACTCCATTTTCGGCAATATCATAATAATTATCAACCTATTTGTTCCTATTTACTGTTAAAATATTCCGGGGATAATTACATTGAAAGCTTGGCTTACCTCCATATCTTCTTCTACCACCAACTTCCTTATAAAGTGTTCTATAAACCAAGACCAATTGTTTTAAATTAACCTTTTTAGTACTAGTTATTTTCAGCTTTTGTAAGTTCACACTAAAAAGGAATTGTCGAGTACTTTTTACACGAGTACGCCCGACTTTGTTATTATTACAACTTGCCGCTCTATTTGGTATCTGTTGCAATAGTCTGCATGTAACTTTATTTATGTCAAACTTAGCAAGTACCATTTTTTTACTGCTTCACATTATATTACGATATCTCTAACAAATTGGTATTTACATCAGTTTATATTATCTTCACAATAAGAGAAACAATCAGATTTTAACTTTGAAAGCTGAATGCTTTTCTAATCTCAAACTGATAGGCGGGCAAGCATTAATTTTGGAGTACTTAAATGATGAACTTATAACATAAGATCTCCCAGTTCCATACCCATTAAAAGCTTTACCTTATTTCTTATTTAGTCACTTACTAGATAAACTTGGATATGCAATTTTACAAGTAGATATTTTAACTCGTCCTTCTTCTTAGCATGTCAAAGCTAATCTTAATAGAGTCAGTCCTAAATTTCAGCTACAAGTTTGACACCTTCAGTAGCCTCCAACACAATGGTGGATTTACACATTTGCCACAAGTAGGCTATTAACTTTTTGTCGCCGCTACTAACTATTTTGAATTGGAATATTTAAAAAAATCATATTCACAATTACTCTACTTTACACAGCGGTTACTAATTTTTCATATACAGACATTGGAATATTCGGTATACCTACTGTATGTACAGTAGGCACTAAAATATTGAAATTTTGTTAAATTTTCGAGACTTCTTTTTTCCGCGTATATAATAATGTTTTTTTTCCTTAAGGCAAAAATAATGAGCCAAATTTGCCGCCTTCCTAAAATTTGCCGCCCTAGGCTCCAGCCTACTCAGCCTGCTGGTAAATCCGCCACTGCTCCAACACAGATAACAGGACACATAGTACACGATATTATATACCGTAAACCGAAGTTAATCAATATTGAACTTTGAGGGTTCATATCTCTTAAATTCGTGGTTATAAAAAAATACAAAAATGTCCAATAATCTTTTTATTTACAACTGTAATAATGCGTGAAAAAAATGTTGCTTTATTTTGAGAAAATAAATAAAAACTGACTGATCAAAGTTATACTTAGGATGTAGGGTTACATTGATACCCCCTATTTTATTGCGTAATTACAAAGTAACCCCAATTATAATGCCGGTACAATTTAAAAACTAAAAACCTGCCAACAGGAAAAATATTTTTTTTTGTTAATTTAAATTGTTAGTGAATTCCCAATTCCCAGCGTATCCTCAGGAAAGGTTTTGACAGTTCTTCAGTGTCGCTAACCTATAAAAAACTACCATATTGCGTTTAGTTTTACGCACTTAGCAATTTTATATGAAATGGAAGTTTTGATCAAAGTCATCCCGCGAATCAAAGTAACCCCGGTTTACCGTAGGTATTTACTTCATTATTTGCGGGATAGCCCCACATTTATACTACAGGCCAGAGTTCTCTGTGAATCTTCACCTGAGCAAGTTTTTCTTGCTTCGGCCTGGCCGGGTAGGAGAATTTCGGCAGGTTTAATAACACAGGTTTATTATGTTGTATAAGTATACAACGTTGAGTTTCAGTTTTGGCAGTATTCATTATTATGTAACAAAGGAATTACATTTAAACGATTGTCAATTGGTTTTCAGAGTTATCTTGTTTCTCAGTGCACCTCTAATTTCTTAAACAACCTGTTGTACTTGTTTTATGAGCCTGACTTCACCTTATTCTAGACTAATTCTTCTTAATTCATCGTCATCATCATCCCACTGCCACCACTTACTGCAAATCACTTCCAATGGGAATCGGAGTTGTGAAGTCAGATGGACAGTTCCATATCGTAGTTATTAGCCATTCACCCGTTTGATTATTCGGTTTATTTAAGAATCCAGAACTGAAACTGTTAACATTCCATGATTTTTCTGTTCTGTATGCTCTGGCATTGTTATAATATTGTGACGTAATGGCGGGCTGACGTGCTCTACGTAAATATTAAAGGTCTGATAACCTTTCTGGGTCAATAGATTCAACTCGAAGCTATGTTGTATTAAAACATCTCCGTCAAAACTCACTATGTTACAATCTATACTATTTATTTTATATTAATATAATAAAGCTGATGAGTTTGGTTGAACGCGCTAATCTCAGGAACTACTGGTTCGAATTGAAATATTCTTGTAGTGTTGGATAGCCCATTTATCGAGGAAGGCTATAAGCTATATAAAACCACGCTAAAACCCTAAGGAGCCGAGCAAAGACAAAAAAATCACGAATACGAAGTACTCGCACGGGCAGGTAATTCGAAGCGACGACGGGGTGGGTCGGGAGAGCAAGAAATTTGACGCGAACGAAGTCGCGAGCAGAAGCTAGTGTATTATATTACTTACTTTGCACCTATTCTTTTTTTTGTTGAGCCTATATTGTCCCACCGCTGGGCAAATATAATTTCTTCCAGGTACTCTTTTTCCGCTCCACTTCAAATCAGATCTCGCAACCTGTTTTTGGGCCTGGTCTGAATTTGTTTGCCATCCGATTTGCTATTTACAATAGAGTTCACTGAAAGAAATTTCACACTCATTGCAACATATTTCTATTATACGTAATTTTGCCGACATTTATATGTTTACGGAAATTCTTATGGTGTTAGACAAAGAGCTTTGCAAATATTTTCTGCCTATTCACGAACTTTTCCAAACAAAAAACAACGTTCCTACACTATTTTTCAAAAAACTCTCATTGCAGTTCTAGTTCGTCACATTATTCAATGACAGAGTAGCAGGCGCGGTCCGAGTTGGGGGTCCTAGGGGTCATGACCCCCCCAAAGCCGTAAACTTAAAGCATAAAATAGTAATTTTTCGAAAATATAATACATTTTCTTATTAATATGTAGGTAGTAGTAGTAGTCTTTGTCTGCGACCCACCCCCCCAAAGTCTTTGGCTGCGACCGCGCCTGCAGAGTAGTTCAAAACCAGAGACCACAAATTATTTCAGCCCTAATTTCCCGAAGTATCACAACATCCCAAGCTTCCTCATCAAAGCTTTTAACTTCACAACCGCACCAGCGAGTACCACCATCCACCACAATATTGCTGGTGTGACAGTAATGCCAGTGGTAACGTTATGACATCTGTGAAATAACCGCAGGCAAATCGCGTGACGGAAGCCTAGTGGCACCCGAAAATTGAGTAATCGAAAAATTGAGATTTGGTTAGGTTGGAACAGTGGAGGCCGAGTGGTAATGGCTTGAAGTGGTCGACGAAAAGGTGCAGGAAAACATAGTTAGAAAACTGGCATGTCATAGATCAAAAAAGTCGAATATGTGACATTTACCAACCCGCACTGGGCTCGCCTACTATCTCACAGATAGGAGGTGAGTGTGGAGGCTGATTATATGCTTTGATAAGCAAAAGCTAGATTATCAGATGATTGAGGTTTTTGTTTAAATTGTAACTGGAGCACACTATAATAAACCTTATTTCAATTTGAATAAGAGCTGTAATGCTCTATGCACTTAGTGAATTTATTCTTACAATATTATTGCTACTGTGCAATAAGATAACTTAATGCACATTCATAAGAACCTATTCACCCTTTCAGTTCATATTCAAAAAAAAATTGACAGTTTTTGATAATTAATTTTATGAGAAGTTTACAGAGCGATTTTAATATCCTTTGATGATTCATTTTCAACATGGTGCCTGAAATTAAAATTACAAATGGCGGCAGCATAGTACACGTATACACAGGGTACGTGTATACGTGTACTATGCTGCCGCCATTTGTAATTTATATAATACTATACTTTGTAATTTATATAATAATACAAATTGACTATTGAATTGGAGCTAAATCAAAAATATAATTTCTCGATTGTTCTATCCTGAGATCGAATATTTTAATTTTATATTTTGTACTGCTTAATTTTGGAGTTAATTAATAAACCTGAAATTAATTATAAGGATAACATATTTATATAATCTCTCACTCCATAGTATCGAGGAATATAATATCATCGGAATAATTGACGTCAATTATAGTTTCATTAAATTTGGTATTTCGTTTGTCTAGACTGGAACGAATTTAAAAGATGTCTTTTTTTACTCAAAACAACCAAAAAAAATACGGAAGTCTTTATTTTTAGATTTAATTTCGATCATATGAATTTCGAACTGAGATATACAATATGTAACAAAAACCCTGTTGTTCCTTTTAGGGACGTATACACTTACCTACAAGCACAACATTTACGAAGTTATAATTTAAAAAATAAGCATTGGCTGGTCGAGAGTTCAGTATCAAATAACTATTAAAATCGACATATTCGAAAAAGTGTTTACAATATGTGATTTTACAAGTATCCTTATTTCGCACAATAGACTACAAACTCAGCGGCTTTCTTTGATCTAATCAAAATCAGTTAAACTTTACAAATATTCATAATTAAATATTTATTTTAAATATTTTTGTTGAACAGTTTTTATAAAAAAAAATAGACTTGCTTTATGACGTATGTATACTGATTCTGAAAACGTGGGTAGAGGGAACAACAGGGTTTTTGTTACATTTTGTATATAAAAAAACACTCGATATAATGTCAAAAGGTATCTCAACAAATACAAATGTTATTACAAACATGCCTTTCTAGTAATAAGTTTCGATAATATGTGTACAATTTTAATTGGCATATTTGCCAGTATTAGTTATGTATTCGTTGTGTTGGCTGATTAACTTGCCAACTTAACTAGGTCAAAGTTCTAAACTATTTAGTGCTTAGTTTATTAAGCTAGCACTTTGATGGCTGTACCTACTAAATCCTTTCCCTGCAAGATGCTTGTACCTACGTAGTTACACACTATTTAAGTTCTACTTAAAAGTAAATGTATTCATTAGGATGGCCTTATATTATATTGGGTTTTCCAGAGGGAAAATTGAGTAAGTAACACAGTAGGAATGGCTTTCATTTTGATAGTTCAGCAATAATCATTGCATTATTACCGTTGTTGGGCAGACAATTTTTTCGTACATAAGAAGCAATGAATTAGCAATATCCTTCAAACTAATTCCAATTCTGATTGATAGTTAGGATCAACTAATTAGTTCACGCTTTTGTGAAAGTTCAATTCCTTTTTTGTTTTGGTTGGGAAATCATCAAATAACTTCTCCCGCTCTGGGTGGAGCAGGAGGGCGTGTCAGACTTTTACTGACTAAAACCCACCCGTGTTCCCTCAGTTGCCTGTGTGCCAGGGGCCGCGGTATCTCTTTCAGACAACCCGTACCTCTGGCAGACATCGGCCCTTGCGGGCCCCATCAGTTGATGCTAACATCTTTTTGAGGCGCGCGTGGAACACAACGCGCCGTCGACCCGGGCTTGGTCTTTACCGGACAGCGAGCTACCCATTACTCGCCGTCCGCAAGCCCGCGGCTACGGTGGCCGGAATTCAACCTGGGATTGCCGACACCCAGGGCGTCTCCTGCGGCGACTAAGGCCGTGAGGGCGCTTATACTACCTAAACCTAAGTTCAATTGCTTACTTATATATTGTTGAAGTCTCTTGAAAAAACATCAATATATACAGTTCAATTCTCCCAAAGTCTCTTACAAGTATCGACAGTACTCAATGACTTTTTAAAGTTTTGAAGTGAACCTTCTTTAGGCGCGTTGGGCATTATTCGAGATGGGAAAAAACAATTGAACTCGCGACACCGTTTACGACACCTCTGTACATAAGTTCGTTTATTGAGAAAATTGTAATATAATTTTTGTAGTAGTAGTTTATAATAATGAATAAAAAAACACTTCATTTAAAAGTATTTCCTGCACAATCAAATATTTCCTGATGATTCAAAAAATACACACGTAATTGTTCAAGTTTTCACTTCTGGCGGCACTCTCGCTGTACCACTGTTTATTTTTTATTCGTATCTTTTTTTCCTTTTAATTCGCAAAGCGCTGTAAAGACTGTTAGAAGTCTCACAGCAGAAAATAAATAATTATATGTGTCTTATTAGTTATTACATTCAAAACCTGTGGAATTTTTAATTAACTGGAACATCGACTCGAGTTATTTAGGTACTAAATCAGCGAGGTGACTGCGCAGTGCCAGTGCTTTAATTTTGACATTTGAACAACATTCATTGCGTTATTTATGTTATTGAGCTGACCAATTTTTAGAACAAATGAAGGAATTGATTAGCAATAACCTATCCTTCAAAATCATTCAGATCGTGATTTAAATTTTGTTACGCAATGAGGGTGCAAGATCAAAAAAAAACAATTATTTCTTTTCCTACCAATATTCTATTCTACTGTATCCATGGAATTGCCTTCTCAAAAAGCCAGCATACCAACTCTCCCAATACGTCCTTAGAAGGCTTCCATATTGTTGTGATCGTGACCGGAGTTCTATGGGGTCACATTCAGAACCTTAGCCTTTCCCATCGCTGCGTTGCCTTCACCTCAATCGCCTGCACTCGTTTAAGCTCATCGTAAAACGTTACTTTGGGCTTTATCGGTTACTAAGA
Source organism: Polymixis lichenea (assembly GCA_949091785.1). Lineage (NCBI taxonomy): Eukaryota > Metazoa > Arthropoda > Insecta > Lepidoptera > Noctuidae > Polymixis > Polymixis lichenea. The sequence goes on from OX420948.1 coordinate 2,422,620, forward strand.
ACCAGAATCAGCAGTTTTATTTAAGTATGGGTACAATTTAAAAGCTCACCAAAATTATTTTTAGACCCTAAGACTAAGTACCAAGTAAAATATGTGTGATGTATTTACATTCTTTTTGCCTATCAAAATGGATAAATGCTCACCAAATCTTGTTTCCCTGAAATAGTAACATTGATACCCAAAATGATAGTTCTAAATAGCTTTAGTGTAATCAAATTATCCAACCTAAATCAATATGTTGTGCTACAAAATTGAGTGAAAAACGAATCGCTGCAATACCGACTTCACGCAGTCTTGTCTGCCCTACTAATTTAGGGTGGGAGAGGTAGGGGCAGCGGGGGGCTACCCCTACCTCCCCCACCCTAAATTACACTCTAGGGAGTATAATTTAAGCCTCTTGCATGCCTGCTTGCATGTTACATGCCTGCTTGCATGCTGATATTCAAAAACATTGTACGATCGACCGTTAGCTTTTTGTAAAACTGACTAAATTGAAAGCCGTGGAATAAAATATTAGTAACATCTATTTAGCGATAATATAAAATATTTGGTCTGAAATTAAATTTAAAGGCGGTTATAAATCTTTATGGCATAAAATAAAATGGAAAATAGGTTCATTTCTACAATACTTTATGAAACACAATTTGGTGAGCATTAATCCATTCTGGCAGGTATTTCGAATTTTTTGGTCGTCAAAAAAGATAGGTACCTTATTTCTCAAATTATGATAAGAAGTTTAGAAATTATGAGGGAACAGATAAACATACATAAATAAGTATATACCGGTCACAATCACAAACCTCCTTTTGCTTCGCCGTGGTCGGGTAAAAATAGAACGCGTCTAACAATTTCATTTCACATTTTGTTAGACGTGTTGGCACAGTTATTTCGAACAAACTCCAACTAAATAATCACTGATAACGATACGACACTCTGTTGGCAAATAAGCTAACCTCCATTCAACAAATGACATGGTTGGTAGCAGGTTGACTGCCCTAAACTTACGGAAAGATACTTAAGTTTAGGACAGTGCACTGGATTCTATAAAGGTTTTTTTAAGAACTCACTAATGAACCAGCGAATTCAGAACTGCTACGACACACCGCCAAACTATTCTACACTGCTAATGCTCTTAATTTTCGATTCCAGTTCATCGTATTAGCCCTGGTATCGGCAGCGTCCTCCGCTCGCCTGGATAACTCCATCTACCTTCCGCCCAACGCCAGATCCTCAAGTGGAGCCAACGCTGGACTCCAAGCACCATTAGGAGGCCAGGATTACGCAGCTTACAATGCTGGAGGGCAAGCAAGGCAGTCTGCTGGCAGCCAAGCCGAGATCCTGAAGTATGAGAACGAGATCAATGAGGAGGGATATCATTATGCTTATGAGACCAGTGATGGAACTAAGGCCCAACAGCAAGGTGGGTGTTATTTTCATTTAAATTTTCTTGGGACTTTATTCCCTGGTAAGGAAGATACAGTCAACTCCACCTAGAGCAATGTTGGCCCAGTGGTAACGGCTATTGTCGGGAGGACACGGCGTGGCACACGCTGGCAGAGTGTGCTGCTTGGGAGGAGCCGGGCCGTGCCCTCATCTCAGGAGTCGGCAGTGACCTGTCGCTGCCGGCCGTTGTCGACTGGATGGTCGGCAGCGAGGAGTCTTGGGACGCGGTGGTATCCTTCTGCGAAACAGTCATCTCGCAGAAGGAGGCTGCGGAGAGGGAGCGGGAGATTGCTTCCGCTAACCCGATCCGCAGCAGACGCGCCGGGCGTCGGCGGAGGGCAGATAACGCCCTCTTCCAGCCCCCCTAAATGGGTCCAGGGGCGACAGATCTGGGGAAATCTGTCACCCCCTACTTCTTAGGACCCGAGATGGCGGCGCTTAGTATTCCACGCGCGCCTCTCCATGACGTAAGGAGGAGTTTAACACCTCACTCCCCCCTATGGCGAGGTGGCCCGCAGGGGCGGGCCGGCACTAGCCGGGGATCGCGGAAGTCACACTAGTTCCCGTGATCCCCGGTACAAGTGAGAGACGGAACACCGGGGTGGTTTTAGTCAGTAAGAGTCTGACAGACCCCTTCGCCCTCCCCGGGGCGGAGGACATCCATGCGGATTTCCCCCCGTAATCAAAAAAAAAAGTGGTAACGGCTGCGAGTTACAGGTTGTTAGTTGTAGGTTTGAACCCAAATAAGCGCTTTATTTTATGCAAATTATTTTCACCACTGTTCTCAAAACGGTACAGTAAAACATCGTTAGGAAACCAGCATGTCTTAAAACCAAAAATTAGAAGACATGTGGCATCTACCAACCCGCACTGGGACCTGCAAGGACCTGTGATGGATAGACCTGATTACGCTAAGGAATGTTTCCTTGAGGTTAGGCATATCCCTCCTTGAGAGAATTCACAAATTGGCTTTCTGTTCATCATTGTTCTCAACCCATTATCCAAAATTATATGGGGTCGGCACAACAAATCTTTTTCTTCCATACTTGCTTCGTCTATTAGTCGTCATCACGGTAGCCACCCCCTATTTAACCATATAATTTTTCTCACAGTCTATTCATCAATGACATTTAGTTATCATTTTAAAATGATCAGTATTTACTTGTTTTGGAAAAAAATCTGTCTTCGTTTTATAATACGAAATTGGGAACTGACTTTATCAGTCTTCAGCATCAGCTTTTATTGCATAGCCCCATTTTCTGTGACCACTATACTTTTATTTTGTTTCCACCAAACAACTTTCTCATTTATTTATTTATTTGGAAACTCAACAGCTTATAATTAATTTACATGAGTTATGAAAAACAATTATCTCTTAAGCCAATAACCGAGTTTCACGGCATTGATAGGGCTAGGTTAACTAGAAGTAGCAAAAGAAAAAAGAAAAAACGTATACAAATTCAGATATCAATAATAGGTAATGTGCGATTGTTGACACATTGCTCACATTAAATGAAAGTTACAAGAATGCACTTACCTAAATACTATAACTATACTAATTAACAAAAGGAACAACAACGGAAAAATAATTCATGTTAAGGTCTTACTGCCCTTTAAAATTTTCTAAATTAGTTGCACCAAATAAAATCCTAAACTGTACTCGTGCTCAAACATTGGAAATAACAACCTTTAGTTGTACAAAGCTGTTACTTTAAGCCATAACATTTGAAGTAACTAGCATACATGCGATTAATGTTATCTCATACTTGCATGTTAAATGTTAATAATCGTTAGTAACTGACTCTGATGTATTGATTCATCATGGGTTTGTTTATGTACATAAATGACTTGTTTTTACAATAAATCATTATATTCGTATTTTTAAATATCACTACTCATTATTATCATCATTGGATTATTCGGCACGGGTCGATCGATCAGGTTTAAGGTGAATCTAATCGACATTTTTTCCATACAAACTTCGGGAGTGTATTACTCCATAGTTAAACAATGTAAGTACATAAAAAATTAAACATGGTATGGTTTTGTTTCATTATTATTTTTGTCGGAACGGAAACAGAATACTAAAATAAAAAGCCATTAAAAAGTTCGGTCCCAACAAAGATTCGTTTTTCTTGCTAATGTATCATAACTATGGGCGTGTAATAAAATAAGTAATACTCCAAAACCAAGACGGTACCGACAAAGCTCAAATATCGAAAAGTTTAATAAACTTTATTGGTCATTGATTTATGCAGTGGTATTTTCATAAAACCCGATCTTCCGAAGAACTTTTCTGAATATTTTAAGCACCTGTTTTACTAAAAAATATCCTGCATCTCACTCAATAATGTTTTGTGTGTAGACTAGCGTCTAACTGCTCATCACTGATACTACCTCTGTCGGACACGATGCCTGGTGAGACAGCGTGCTTTTTAGCCAGGCCCACCAGTAAGTTCGAGCCCGCGACTAGATTCCCCTTAAGCTACGCTTGCCGCGGCAGGTTATGGGTTACCATCTTTACATACCAAGACTCCTCCGTTTTCTTCAATCCACTTATTTTGGCTTTCTTAGTAGTAGTTGCTGCATATAGTTCAAATTTACTAGCACAAATATTCCAAAGAATATTTCAGTAGGTAGTGAAAGTTCTAGCAGACTCTGCCTTCCATTTTTGTTGTCCATTAATAATGTGTCCACCCTCTATTTTCAAATTCCAGGCCGTGTGATCCCCGGTGCGCAACCTGAAGAGGGTTCCCTCTCTGTCTCAGGCTCCTACTCCTACATCGGTGATGATGGCCAGACCTACACCGTCACCTACACAGCTGATGAGAACGGTTACCATGCGGAAGGAGCACATCTGCCCACCCCCCCTCCCATCCCCGAGGAGATCCTAAAGAGTTTGCAGCTCACAGACACGAGCCGGTCTCAAGGTGTGTATGCATTTATTGTAAAAGAATAAATATATTGTCACCACCTTTAAAATCTCCATGACATATCTACGACAGGACACTCTAATTACGATATTTTGAGTCCTTTATTATATGGGCGAACTTACCAATTTCTATCAATGAGGCACAAATCTAAACTCCGAGCTGCTATTGAAATATTCCTAATGGAAAATCCAGTAAGTATTTGCCAAACCTGGGGATACAACTGCAGGACCCCATGCTCAGCCAGCAATAGATCAAAAATGGTATGCGGGGATGTACAAACAACTGTAGTGGTACTACGGTTTTGTGGGGCTTAGTTTATAAGTTATATTTACAATATGTTAATATAAATAAATAAATAAATAATAATAATAATTTACATTGTATTTCATACACTCGATTTTTCTCTATACCAAAGCTTAACAGTAATGTACAAATTAATTGTAATTTCAAATGGAAAAGTTACCAATTCACAGCATAAGCAAGTTACAAATTTTTTGGCTACGTTAATCAAGTCTTGATTTAATGAAATTTTGTTTTCAGGCGCATACGACAGCAGAAAAAGCAGTTACGACGCCGACGCGGGCTACTAAAATTAACACAATATATTTACTAATAAACTAAAACTAAAAATTAGAGTAACGACTAAGTCGTTGACTGTACAAGCCATAATACAGTCAAGAACAAAATTTAAAGAATAAGTTATTATTTAGTCTCTCAGTGATCGATTGGACGAAGTGGCCAGTACCTGTGTTCTGTAGTCGTTAATGTTATTATTTTGTAATAAAACTCTTTTGTAAATAATTTTGTAATTATTTTTCACCTATGCTGTTTGCTTAACATGTAACATTATTTTAACATCTGCATGTAAGCAACTTTCCCTGATTTTTACCGTATTGATGTTCTACGAATAGACAAATATTCAATACCAATTTTTAATCTTTTTGACCACTGCAAATACGTAATAAGACAAACAGCTATTTTCGGCTATGTGGCTATAGCTGTAGGCACCATGCTATAGGCTAAAAGCAATTTTCTGGTCAGCTACCTATTTTGGAATATTTGAATTGACAAATTCAGATAACACATTATGATTGTAATTGTATAGTATCTACATTTTGTGAGCGATTGGGGGTAGGTAAACCTAAGTCATTTGGTTATTTATAGTTCTAAAAGTTTTCGCGATTTGCATTGTTGTACTCGTGATAACTTCGAAATCAAATGTCCGATTCGAATCAATTAAAATAGTAGATTATGCACCAAGGAGATAAAGTAATGTCTTATATAGCGGGCGCCGTATTGAAGACCGAGCAAAACCAAAGATTCTAGCGTTTAGAGAGGGATTCAAGGTCACCCAAAACTAAAGGCACCTTTATCCCCGAGGAGAACACTCTAATTTTCACGCCATCTACGAGACAATAAAAAGCAATAGTACTAGAATAAAAGTATTTATTAAAATAACAATTACAGTTAGTAGACAGTAATAATACAAAACAATAAAAAAAAACACAACACAATGAATATAAAACAATAAAATGTTAAAGGTAATGTTTGCTACATTAGACCAGTTGTGGAATGACAAAGTTATGTTTTTATTCGGTACATTGCAGTTGAGGTACAGTTTATTTGAGTATTACTGTTAAGTAAAGTTTCAGAAACTTGAGTCTGCTGAGGACCATTTTGGATCGTGAAAGTTGGTGAAGGTGGTTTTTGAGGCAGCGAGTTAAATGAATAGTGTTTTGATGTGGAAGGTTGTTGTGACAAAGGTGTCCAAGGATCAGTTATCAACGGTGTTTTTAGTTTGATGTTGTCACCAATGTGGCAGCTTATTTTATCCAATGTAGCCCTCTGCTACTACATCAGATTTCCAGCCACCGTGTCTTTTAATCTGGGTCTTGTCTGCACCTGGATCCGCCAATAGAGTAGCTGATGTTCTCTTGAAACAATGGCCCGTGTAGAGCTCGGCATTTGTCAATTTCAGGTATTTCGCAATTTCTTTCGGCATGCTGCTGACCTTATTTTTTTCCAATGACGTGCTCGGTGAATTTGCCAATATTATAAGCTACGAGAAATCTGTTAGTGTTTATATTATAGGGGCGTAGAGCTTGGTACTTTTTGATCATTCTTACGTATTCTCCACGGACTACGAATTACCGTTCGTTCTTTGATTTTGTGTCTGGCAAATTTACCAGCAACAAATCTGATTTTTTTTCGATATCTTCGATTTTAATGTTTACTAGTTCATTTCCACGACAAGCGCCATTCACTCCAAAAATCAATGCCACCGGTCACAAAAATAGGTAGGTAGGTTAGTATTTAAGTAAGAAGGTAACAGTAATATATTAATTTTTATGTATTACAACACTCATTTGTGTGTCAGTCAAATCTAAAAAGTTTATTATTTTTAATAATAACACATAAACCTTACGAAGGTTTACAATAATAATTATTATGTAACTTAGAGTCGAAACATCACATCAGTAAATCGCACACAAGCGAACAATTCATGAGCACGTACTTATACTTACCTATATAGTATAAGTATGTAGCTATTTTAGTTACTAAAATTGAATCATAAGTAGATACTTACTTTTGTGACAAGAAAGCTGTGGTCAGGGGCTTCATTTAGAAACGTTTCCACATTTTGTGCTGTGAAAACTTTTGATTTCTTAGGACGATGTCCTTCTGATTTCCTTTTTAAAAATGCCAGTAATTTGGTGTATGTATCAATTTGTTTATTATTTTTGATGCTTATTGTTGACCTGAGCATTGAATAGACTACCATAGGCTACTTGGCTTCTTTGTACATGATAAATGCTGGAAGTAGACTAAAAGCACTGATTCAGATACAGACTTGACGCCCTTTGTAATTTTCCATTTGTAAAATCGTCGTAGGCTTCCATGTACAATTCCTTGGACTTTTCTGGGAGTAGATTGTTGGCAACGCCAATGGCTTCGGATCTAATATACTCCGGAGTCAAATCACTATCGTCACTCGACATTTTTTGTGAGAATTTGTAGTTATGTAATTTGTTGTAAAACAAAGCAAAGCAATTTTCAGTATTCGCGCCTCTTTTTGATTTGTGTTCTATTTTTCTTTTATTTATATTCTAGGTACTCGTGGTGGCCAATTCGATTTTCGAACAATTTATGTTTTAGTGTGAATGCATGGAACTCGTATGTACCTCTACCTATCGTAAATGCTCGCGTACGCGATTTCTAATTCATGTTCCAAATTCTAATCACATTATTTACCAGTAGGTCACAATGAAATTCAGTATAATATTAATGCCCTGCTAGAGCTCAGGTCTTAAATGACTTACTTTAGGTTAGGTTTGCATGACTTATAATTTGACATTGTCAAGCAGGTGGTGTGAAAAATATTTGACTGCTACATAAATACCATAATCAGCCTTTAATGTCCCCTCTGCTAGGAGACAGGCTGTGAGAAGGAGCGGGCCATAATCCACCACGCGGGCCCAGTGCGGGTTGGTAGATGTCACATGTCTTCGAATTTTTGGTTCTAGAACATGCCGGTTTCCTCACGATGTTTTCCTTCACCGTTTTGACAGCAGTGGTGATGAAATAATTTACACAAAGTAAAGCGCCTGCCTGGGTTCGAACCTACGACCTACAACTCGTCAGAGACCTCAAACTCGGCCGTTACCACTGGGCCACCACTGCTCACATAAATACCAATGATGATAAATCTATTTTTTTGAATAAGAATAAATACTGAAATACGAATGTAACCAACTTTTGTTTCTACCGGCGCTCTAATTACATAAAAGCTGCTATTGTGACTTAATTATGATAGTTAGATATTTAAAGGACCTCGCGGAATTTTTTGTAGGTTTTAATCATGTAGTAGAGATTTTTTATGTATCATCAATAGTTTTCTCAGCGCACGCCACATAATGAATTTTATGGACAAAATTTTGCTATTTTAGGTTTATAATATTGCTTTTTTTTAAATAAATTATGGCCTATGTTACTTCCTGATAATTTAGATTTCTATTGGTGACAAAATGGTTGAAATCGGTCTAGTAGTTTCGGAGCCTATTCGGAGCAAACAAAAAAATCTTTCCTCTTTATAATATTAGTATAGATTCTACTACCAGCTGTGCCCCGCGGTTTCATCCTCATATGTCTCGATACCAAGGGAATATCGGCAGGATAAAAAGTATCCTATTTATTTATTTATTTATTTATTTATTGACACACCAACGACTTATTCACTAAATCATTACATTAAATTCTATATCAACAGCTTTGCGGTGAATTTGTCACTTATAGGTGTGCACAGCACTTGTATAATCAATAATAAAAATTTAATGGAAATATATGATCATAAGAAAATTAAAATTTACACAGTTTACATTTAATTTAAAATGACAAGTAGTTAAATTGAAATACAGTATAGTTCAAAAATTAATATAAAAAAAAAACATCAATAAAATTGTAATAATAAAATGATTATAAATTGAAACTATAAAAATACAGATAAATTAGATAAATTGGAATATTATAACAATTATAAATTGAAACTATAAAAATGACAAATAAATTAAGACATTATCATTATTACATTGATTATAAATAAGAATAGGATAAATTAAATTAAATGAAATTGTACAATACATTACTATTGATATTATTATTATTAATATAATTGTGTAAAAAAATTTTTGTGCAAATCCACAATTAACATTTTGTAACAGAAATAGACAAACAGATCGATCAAGAACTGAGAACGTATCGCCTCAATTCATTCAGACTGTTCGAAAATATGTCCAAGTCATTAGTACGCGTGCTCAGCTTATTGTAGCTAGACAAAAACCGGTATAAAGGAGCTGAACGACCAAGATTAGTTCTATTTTTAGGCATTTGAAATGTTTCGGTTTTAAAGTTGGATCTGTATGAGGTACGGCGGGACACATTTAGACCGATCTCTGAAACCAACTCCGGTACATTCACCAAATTGTGGAGGGACTTATAAAGGAAAACTACGTCTGAGCAACATCTTCGTTGCTCCAAGGAGCTCATCCTGAAATGAGGATAATCCGCTTCGCGATCACATGTCTGTGATCTGTAGCGGAGGTATCTCGTAAACTTTTTTTGGATGCACTCTATTCTGTCGATGTGGACACGATACGCGGGATTCCATACAGGAGATGCATATTCCAGTATACTCCTCACCAAAGAGTAATAAAGAACCTTAAGGGTGCTGATTGACCGGAATTCCCTGCAAGTTCTTTTTACAAATCCCGACATTTTATTTGCTTTGGCGACAATAGTGTCAAAGTGATTGATAAAGGATAGTCGACGATCAAGTTGGACTCCCAAATCACGAATGGTATCGACTTTCTGAAGAGTTATGCCGCTTAAGTGATATGCTGAAGGCTGAATCAGCTTTTTCCTTGTAAATGTTATATGATAACACTTAACGGTATTGAGAGTCATCATGTTACTATGACACCACTCATGAATTGCGTCCAAGTCCTTCTGAAGCAAAGCAATGTCGGTACTTGATTGAATTTCCTTGTATAGTTTTAGATCATCCGCAAACATAGAGAATTTTGAGTTTTTAATGGAGTGTATGATATCGTTCACAAATACCAGGAAAAGAATAGTACCAAGATGCGATCCCTATGGCACCCCAGATGTTGAGTAATAAAGTGGCGACTTATAACCCTTTAGAACAACTCTCTGTTTTCGTTCTGAAAGATATGATTCAAACCAGCGTAGCAAATGACCATGCATACCATAGTTCTCAAGTTTTTGAAGTAGAAGCACATGATTTACTTTGTCGAACGCGCTACTGAAGTCAGTGTAAATTGAGTCCACTTGTGCACCGGTGTCTACGGATCTGCTGATATCATTAATGTAGTGAACTAAGTTGGTGGTAGTGGATTTATTGGTACAGAAACCGTGCTGTTGCGTAGCCAATTGTGTTTTAATGAGTGAAGTGAGTACAGGACAGACTAATGATTCGAACAGTTTCGAGAAAATTTAAAGAAGAGATATGGGCCGATAATTTTTAACATCATTAGGCTCCCCTTTTTTAAATATTGGAACTACGTGCGCGATTTTCCACTGCGTGGGAAACTTAGAAGACATAAGGGACTTATTAAAAATAAGTTTGAGCGGTAATGATAAGTATTTGGCACATTGTCTTATGAAATGCGGCGGTAGGCCGCCAGGCCCTGGACCTTTGCAGGTATTTAGTTTTTTTAATTCTTTGAGTACGTCTCGCTCTGTAAAATAATGGCTTCCTAGCGCAAGCTGAGGGTACTCTTCTGACTTTGTTTGTACCGCGACTGTACCAGCTGGAGATGCAAAAGTGGCAGAAAAGTGTGAGGCAAACAGTTTACTCACTTCTTCTCCAGAAGTTGCCACTTTCCCGCTCCAATACATCTCAGTGACTATCTCCAATCCTCTCCAATACATCTCTATGACTCCTGTATCCTAGAATTTAGGACACGGGTATACCCTGACCTGTATTACCAGGTCATGGTGTACCTATGTGCCAAGTTCTTCCAAATCCTTTCAGCCGTTTAGCGTCAAATCGTAACAAACAAACACCAAAAAACTCAAACCTTTGCTCTTATGAATCATGAAAATGTGTGATACATTTACGGAACACGTTTGGAGCAATATTTTCTAATCATAATGTAATCTTTTGATTATTTTTGTTGGCGTTATTTGCTATAGGTGATACGCCGAATTTTACACTTGGAAATACGATTTATCTTTATTACATGTATGTATTTATCTTAGGACCAAACTCAGGCGGTAAGGTAACGAGTTGAATGATTATAAAGCATATTATTGTGGTAGGTAGGTAACTAGATATGAAGACAGGTACTGTCATGTCATGCCTATCTCACCTATATATCCGAGTATAAACGATTTTCGCTTTATCATCGACATGACACCCAGTTATAGTGTTTTTGTTAGTATTCGTTCGATTTTGGATACATTCATGTAGAAGGACTCAGCACAAAATATTAAATACCCTGCCTAAACATCTGCCTTGTGGGTCTAGTAGGCGCAAACGCTACTACTGAGCATGAGGTCCTGGCTTCGATTCCCAGGCCGGGCAAAGTGTTATTGGGTTTTTTATATGGAAATTTCAGTAGCAGTCTGGAGTGCCCGGTCGATGGCAATAAGCTCGCCGCCTATTATATGGGACTACAGGCGAAATGTGGGTGTACTATAAATACACCTCTGCACAACCCTTCGGGGAAACAAGGCGTGATGTTATGTTAAAATATAAAACCAGTGGATATTATTTGCGATGCCTAACATACAAAACCGCGCGTACGGTCCTTCGGGGCCGGATCAGGGGGCCTACTCTCTAAGCACGAAATCTGTAATCTCGGTCGAAGTTACGGGGGTTTCCTACTCCGTATCACTTGCGGTCTTATGATTAGTTTGGGGCCCAAACTAAGAATAAATTACAACACGATTTGACAGTTGTTCCTACTCCCTCTACGGGTTTACCCGTCCAAAACAGTTAATTAATCAGCTGTAGGAGCCACTTTGAAGTTTCGAACTATTTTCGGACAGGTCCATATTTTCGTTGATGGAGTTAAAGAGTAGCCCCCCAGGTAGGAAATCGGATCGTTCTCAAGCGAATATTACTGAGGACTACGGGAGTACCTCGTCGTCATCACCATCTACAGTACAACTTCATACATTGATGCACCCTAATTTCGTGACACCCTATCAATCAGAATCTGAATCATTTTGAAGGAAATTGATAATACGTTGCTGTATATGTTCCAAAATGTAACTGCTCCACAACGTAGCTTTTTTGTTGTTGTTTTTTTTTGGGTGCGAAAACATCAAATAACTTCTCCCGCTCTGGGCGGAGCGGGGCGTGTCAGACTTTTACTGACTAAAACCCACCCGTGTTCCTTCAGTTGCCTGTGTGCCAGGGGTCGCGGTATCTCTTTCAAACAACCCGCACCCTGGCAGGCATCGACCGTTGCGGACCCCATCAGTTGCTGCTGACATCTCTTTGAGGCGCGCGTGGAACACAACGCGCCGTCGACCCGGGCCTGGTCCTTACCGGACAACGAGCTACCCATTACTCGCCGTCCGCATGCCCGCGCCTACGATGGCCGGGAATCAGCCTGGGATTACCGACGCCCAGGGCGTCTCCTGCGAAGGCTGTGGCCGTGAGGGCGCACGTACTGCCTCTCCCTCACGTGCGCCGCCTCCCTCTTTGCGAGGCAATGAATGTTGTTGAACTGTCAAAAAGAAAGCATTTCCTAATTTTAGTGTGTGACACAATTACCCCACTGGACTATCATCATCATCATTTCAACCGATAGACGTTCACATTTAGAAATAGGCCGCCCCAAAAAAAAAAAATGTGGGTGTTTTGCCATAATCGCCACGCTTGGCAGGCGGGTTGGTGATCGCAGTATGATGCTAAAATGCATAGAGAACGCTGCTGCCCATTCTCTAGTAAGTCCCTTAGTCGCCTTCTACGACACCCATGGGAAGAAATGGGATGGTGCTATTCTTTACGTCCGGCACCACACTGGGCTACAGTTCTCTTCTTTTTATTAATTTTAGACTACCCCAAAAACATTTTTAGTTTTGACTAATCTATTTAGCGTTGCCTTAACCTACTTAGGATACAATGGTATTAATTATTACTGGAGGATAATAACCTACATAGTAAGCTTAAAAGGTAGACAAGGAAAGTGACTGTGGAGCAGATTGATACTCTACGTCAATTTGGCATAACACACATTTCATACGATTTACAAAGATTGACAGTATTGGTTTGAATTTACGGAAAAGAAAGAACTGTAAACGGACGGTCCGTTTACAGTTATTTTACTTCTTGACAGCAAGAACCCAACAGCAACCTAATTGCGATGAGAATAAAGGTCACTAATATTGTACAGGATCGTATTCGATTTCGGAAAGTGTATTTCTGGGAATTACACATTTTTTTAAATTGCAATAGGGTGCCCCACATTACAGCTCTTTCAAGTAGATTAAGCTCAGCTGCTTACGCAGTAAGAAAAAAAGGCAGTTGACTGATGTAGCCACAGCTAGGTTAGTATACATTGCTTATTTTCACAGTATTATGTCTAAGGGCGTTCTGCTGTGGGGATCGGCAGCTGACGTAGATTCAGTTTTCATTCTACAAAAGAGGGCAATCCGCGCAATCTATAAAATGGGGTCTTGCGAGTCTCTTAGACACAAATTCAACGAAATTGATATACTAACTCTGCCTTCTCTTTATAACCTAGAAAATATCTTGTATGTTCGCAAAAACTTAGGTCTTTTCAAAAAAATATGCGACTTTCATAACCTAATTACACGCAGTAAAAATGAAATTGTGATTTCAAAATTTAGATAAACTAATACTAGCAAGTCATTTCTAATAAACAGTTTCTGCTTCTATAACAAGTTGCCAAAGTCGGTTACAGAACTTAGCGATGGAAAGTTTAAAACTCACATCAAACGTGTACGTGTCCTTATCAAAAAAGCATATTATAAGATAAAATCTGCGTTGAAGACACCTCGTTAACAGCAAAACTATGTGAAATTATATTAACTGCTCCCAAATTACAATGTTAATTTATATTATTTTTATTTTTTTACAATGTCTGACATATTCTCGTCATTATTTGACATTATACATCACTTCTAGTACTTATCAACTATTTATTAGTGACTCTCATGAAAATCATGTCACTTGGTTTAAATAGGTTGATCTTACTAATGTAGATTCTTTCACATATTGTGAATGGGAGAACGTTGTAGGCCTTACAGACTAGATTTATAGACGATTTTCTGTTCTTTATTTTCATTCCTCTAAGTAGGTACTTATTGACAGGCCTGCACTGTCCTCCCATACCTAATATCACTGTAATTTGAAAACATTATAAAAGCCAATTATTTTTAAAAGAGTAATCGTGGAATTTCTTGGCGGCTCTTCTCCATAGGAAGCGACAAATTGGAACCGTGCACCTAGCCTCTGACGTTTCATAACATGCAGGTTTATGTGAAATAAAACATTTTGATTTGATTTGATTTGATTTGATCTTAGCTGGTGGCGTTCTGTTGTTTCTACCCCATGGGAAAAAAGGCGTGAGTTTACGTATGTATGTATGTGATATTGAGAGACTTGCGACTGTAATGTCAGCAACCCAAAAGTGACCTTATTGTTAGGAAAACAAAGATCACTTTGATTTTGACAGTGACGCAAAATCAGAAGTAAACGGACTGTGAAAGGGCTGTATGATCAAATAAAAGAACAGAATATTTTTTTATAACATATAATTAAACAACCTCCAAAAGTTAATACTTCTTAAAATAAACGCTATCAAAATATTATTAACTTAGCATACAATAACAGTGCCTCATAATAATTACTTTTCATAGACATGATATTCATATTTATTTACATTCTCGGTAATATACGATTTAATACAATTTGTGGGCGAGAAGCATTATGCACTGAACTGTTTAAAGGCACATTATGAATATATAGATGGTAAAAAGATAATTTACATGATTTTCGATTAATTTCAATGATTACAAAAAATATCACGTTCATAGTGTTTTAAATTTGAAAATTACTGGTTTTATTTATATGCTCTTTATACTCATTCCTTTTCGTTCACGTTTCATTCATTCACTCGTTCAGTCGTTCACTTAAGTAACAGTGGTGTTTAGACGGCCTCAATCATAAGTGCGATGCCCTGGCCTCCTCCGATGCACGCAGATCCAATACCACGCTTCAGGCCACGACGTCTGTTGAAAGAAAAACAAGATTTAAATCTATCTTAATCAAACATAAAATATAATGCACTTTGCAGTACTCGTCACGTTAAATCCAGTCGACAATACCAAGACCAACGCATATTGATTTTATCATCGGCAGTAATTAGTGACGCAGTCAATATCAGTTTTTTTGCAAACGTTGTTTTGCCTTATAAATTATTTAGGGGTGGACTACCCCTAACATTTAGGGGGATGAAAAATAGATGTTGGCCGATTCTCATAGATAGCGGATAAGCACAAAAAATTTCATCAAAATCGGTCAAGCTGTTTCGGAGGAGTATGGCAACGAAAACTGTGACACGATAATTTTATATATTAGATATTATATATTATATCAACTTTCCAGAAGCCATGTCGGCACGGCGTTTGTGCAGTCGTGAAATGAAAAGGTTAAGCACATATATATATTCGACGGCACGGTTGGCGAAGTGGTTAAGCGATTGACTGCTGCGCTGCGTTTCGCGGGTTCGATTCCCGTACGGAACTAATATTTTTATGACCTACAAGTAGTTCTTCCGGGTTTGGCTGTTTGTGTATGTGAGTTTAAATGCTTGTAAACACACCCACAATACAGGAGTAATTAATAGTGTGGGGCAAAGTTAAAAAAAAATCAATTTTACAATAACCGTGCATAACTCTGGTGAGCAGTGGAGACCTAGTGGTACTTTACTTTGAGTATTTAATTTAATCACCACTGCTCTTAAAACGGTCAAGGAAAACTTCGTGAAGAAACCGGCATGTATTAGATCCAAAAAATCGTAGACATGTTTGGTGGATTCTCTCACAGAGAGGAGGCCTGTGTCCTAACACAATTATAATAGGCTGATTATGTACCTTCCTAGTTCCTAGTATTCTGCCTTCTATGCGGGACAGTAACGTATTTGAAAATTGTTTAACCGTTCCGCACCGCGAGTCTACACAAAACATAACCATAACATAAAACAGTCCTTACTTGAGCTCATGCACCAAGTGCGCGGTGATGCGGGATCCGGACGCTCCCAGCGGATGTCCCAGAGCGGTGGCGCCTCCGTTCACGTTCAGTTTCTCCAGGTCAAGCTTCAGGGCCTTGGCGCAGGAGAGGGTCTGTGCGCAGAACGCCTCGTTGATCTGTTGGGAATGTTTGAGATTTACATACGCAAACGGATGCAAACGGATACCAATAACCTTTCGCCTTAAATTGGTTATTTTACATCAATATAAAACGTTTGACGCTTCTGTAGTGTTTCTACTTACTTTATTTCGGCGGCGCTTTACAAAGGATCCCTAAACCTAAAGTCGCCATCTAGACTTGGGGTCGTCGGCCGCGCGGCTCGTTATGGGTTAGCCTATCTACAGATTTTTATTTTTGAATATGTATATTACTTGCCAGTGTTGTAAAAAACTAAATGTTTTTTAATGTGTTCATATATCTCCAATAATGGTTCATTTAACTGTTCTCACAGCATAGTGTACAAAAAATGCTAAAACATTAGGTAAAAATTAAAAACAAAAAAACCTAGATTTTTTGATGGTACTGTATCGAGAATCACTAGCACTTGTCTTCGTTTTCGGAAGCATTTCCCTTACACCCTGTATAATGACACGTAACTGTGTTTCTGGGCTGTAGTTTTTCAATAACCATTCTCTTCATAGCGTATCGATGGCAGAATAATCATACCGATACTAATATTTTAAAATTTGTTTGTAAGTTTGTGTGTTCATATGTATGGTCTCACCTACCATTCGGATTTGAAAATTTTAATTCCTTTTTGCATTTGATAGCTCAATTATTCAAGAAGGTTATAGGCTATTTCTCATCACGCTATGACCCTTAGGAGCCGAGCAAAACAAAATCGGAAAGAATGCTAAGTGAAACAAAGTTACAGCACGAGCGAACGTTGGGATGCGACGCGACGGCCGGGGTCCATGGTTTTACGCGGGCCCAAAATTGAGCTACGTAAACTACACTCACTTATGCAGTCATGAGGTCATCAAGTGCATAGTTAACGGAGCAAATTTAAGAGTATTCTTGAGCCTCCACTTAATACAGATTCGGGTTACTTGCCTTCAGGGCCCGTTTTATAATTTATCATGGGATACAATTGAGTGTCTGGGTATCTCTCTGGATTGCGACAGAAGCATTCTTCTAAGCTTTACAATTTACTCATCCCCATTATTCGTGACTATTGTAAGAATAAACAGATCTTTTTTGCACATGTGTGAAAAAATCTGTGAAAAATTCTTACTACAAGAATACTTACGCAAACAAATATTTCTAAAATAAAAAGAAGCGCTGTACTTTGCATTCATACGTGGGCTAATAAAATTATACACAACATTCACACAAAAATCATTAAATCACGCTGTTTAGTTACCTCAATCAGGTCGATATCATTGAGGGTCATATTGGTGACCTTCAACAGGTTCTCGATAGCAGGCACAGGGCCAACGCCCATGATGCTGGGGTCTACGCCCACGTAGGACCAGCCCACCAGCCTGGCAAGGGGCTTCAGACCCTTAGCGGCCTCTTCGCTGGCTAGCACGATGGCACCAGCACCGTCACTGATACCCTGGAGGAAGAAGGTTAGTTGAAGTTGCAGTTGAAAATTTACTGGAGCGTCCAATGGTCCGTTAGCTTAGCTACCCAAAATTGGTGACTGACTATTTTTTTACCAATTATTATAGCGTCGGGAGAAGTGTGACAACCAGTCTTACCAAGGGGTATCGTGTAGTTCAGTAAATGTGTTGTGGAGGTCAGATAGGCAGTCGGTCCATGTAAAATACTGGTACTATTCAGCGACATCCGGTCAGAATGGAAGCCGACCCAAACATAGTTGGGAAAAGGCACTTCTCAGATCGTGATAGATTAGGCAGCCAATTAGGTTGAACGCCCTCTGATTAGTAAATAATATCTACGACCGCATCAGTAGATATGATGGAGTATATAAGTTAAGTTTGTCCAGATATTTTGTTTGAACCTTAGAATGGCAAGGCTTGCGTTTGACTCCGTCATACCTGTTGATGCAGTCGTCGATATTATTTACTAACTATCATTAATAACCAGCGATCGCAATAGGCTGACTATATTTGCCTAAACTTCGGAGAACAGAGACAGAAAGTGGAGACTTATTTACGACTATATTTTCTTTTCCCGGGATTCGGGAAAAAAAATTCTACAACTTGTATAGCAATTAGTTGTACTTAGCTTTCATTATTTGAATAATGAATATGAATATTTATGAAGACATTAAAAAAACAAAGGTTGTTTTTATCATCTGTAAGAACATTTGTGTGGAATTTTATTACAGTAATTTAAAATCCTAAAGCCAATAACAAACTGCTCCATATAATTCTTTTGTTAACTAAAAAAAATTGTGCATGTTGCATAAAAAAGTAAAATATATACTTATTGACAAAACGTAATATATTCAATGATTTGATACAATGGTTAGTTGGATCGTAAATGTAATTCGAATACATGAATTAAAGTTAGATTATTTATTTCGGGATACTACGTGAAAACCCCGAAAATTTGGTAATTGCAAGTTTAATTAAAAATAGCCTTTACACATCTTAAATAAAGCTTATTTTCAACTTACTGAAGATTTTTCCGAATCCCGGGAAAAAATATATAGTCGTAAGGAAGTCTCCACTTTCTGTCTCTGTTCTCCGAAGTTTAGGCAAATATAGTCAGCCTATATCACTGTTAATAACAGACGGCAAAAAGATACCTAAACAGACCAGCTCCACCTACTTGGCTGACTAATCTTTTATAAAAAAAAATGGTCACCATGATAGCATAGAAAGTAATTAATTGTGTATTCTTCATCATACTACGTCCCTCTAGTCTCAGTAGTTTGGTTGTTTTGTTCGGTACCGGACCACTGAGACTAATTTTGTCTGCTAGAAATAGCAGGAGCCGCGCCATTAATTTTCTGTCGGTTTATAGTTTGAAGACGGGTCCCGCCTGCTATCAAACTTAACATATTTTCTTTGTAAAAACATATTTTTTTTTAACTATGATACTTTAATAACCTTACATTGAAAGTTGTGTTTCACATCATTAACCTAACTACAGAACAAGTCTCAACAGTTCGCTTTGACGTCATAACCGAACTAATGAGATAAAATTAGTCTCAGTAGTGCGGTCCAGAACAAAACAACCGAACTACTGAGACTAGAGGGCTACGTCAAATCGATCTTCGAAATTTAATCAATCCAACACATTTGTATGAATCTAGAAAATTTACAGACTTTTAAAATAAAATTTTCACTTACAGAAGCGGTACCAGCGGTGACGAGTCCCTCTTTCTTGAACACGGGAGGGAGCTTCTTCAGACCCTCGATGGTGGTCTGAGGACGAGGGTGCTCGTCCATCTCGACCTTGACCTCTTTCCTCTTGACGGTCAAGGTCACGGGGGTGATCTCAGCCTTATAAACACCAGCGTCTTGTGCTGTTTGAGAATTATGTTTCTCTATTAGATTCTGGCTGGTTTTCAATTAGCTTGAAAAATTCACGAGTCGACTTATTTCTAATGTTTATGTCTTATTTGATTAAAATACAGAGGGTTTTGAACGCGTGATTATATGTATGTACTACAGCTAACTTGAAGATTGAACAATTTTAAAAAACTGTGTCTGATCATTCTTGGAAGATCGGAAGAAGGAACGTCTTTTTGACACGCCTTTATTAGCTTCACCTGTATGTTTGTTTATTTGTAACCGACTCCTTTTTTGGACTTGATTTTGATCCTCTTCAAACGGTCAGATTTTATTTAAACTTTGTAGACTTAACGAAAAGCGATGCCAATTCAAAAAAAGAATACTGACAAATCACGCTTTTTGGTAAGCAGAACTAAAAATAGAAAGTAAATATCTAATAGTTAAAAAAACACGCATTAATAACCAAACTAAAAAAGTAGAAAATAATTTTAATTCTATTAAAAAGCGTGGGGTGCCTGATATTAATTTATTATAAAAATACCTCAAAAAGCACCCCACGCTTTTTAATAGAATTAAATTATTTAAAGAAAATAAATACCTTTTACAAATATTGATTCTCTTTTTATTTAAAATAATCCGGGTTTCTTTTTACTTACCGGCTTTCCACCTCTGCTGTGACCTAAGCGCGAAGTTATCAGTCTCATCCCTGGTGATACCGAACTTTGCCCCAAGTTTCTCAGCAGTCATACCCATGGGCAGGCCGCAGTAGGAGTCGGTGAGACCAGCCCACAGGGTGTCTTCGAACGCATAGTTCAGGCCTAGAGCTGTGCCGAACCTGACGTTTCTGACTGCGAAGGGAGCTTGGGACATGTTTTCCACGCCACCAGCGAGGGAGATCTTGGCAGCGCCGGTTAAGATGTCCTTAGAGGATATAAAAGTAGATTTATATGTGGCAACTGGTTTTGTGTGAATCAAGATGGGTGACCGCAATTTGTGTAAATCGGCAAAGCTGAAACTTCTTAGAAGGTATCTCTTGTTATACTCATGGATTCAGTTGAAATCACCAAGAAACACTCAAGCTTAACGAAAACCAAAAAATACAGATTCGCTCCCAAAGATTTCAATCTGAAAATTTCGCGCCGCATACATGATTATTATGTATATTCTTGTTTTCATCAACTCCACAATGTGTGTAATAAGTGGTAACTTGAAATTGAATGAGATTATTATGGATCCTGGCGATCACAGCAAACTCTGCGAGAAATAGCCTATTGCCTATTTAAAGCCGAAGGCAACAGAGGCGAAGGTTCCTAGTTCAATGGATTGAATTCGACGAGTGTCATTGTTGGCATCGGTTGGTTGAATCTGGCCTACTATGATATGGTATGTATTTACTGCGCTTTGGCAAGTCTCCGAATCCAAAGTTATCACCATAGGGGTTTTACGAATAATTTTGTGCTCTATGAAATATTAGCTGGATTTATTATGAATTCAGCGATAGATGTACAGATTTCGTGAGACGTGGAAATAATTCTGCAAAATACATGACCAATTTCTTCAAAATGTTTAGGCATTGGGCAAATGGAGAATGCTAGATGAAATCAAACCGCTGAAAGACTTGATGGCATAGCTATAAGTCAATTGACTTGTTTCTTTGAAGTCTTGCTTACCTGTGCGCAGTTGACGACTGATTGGAATCCTGATCCGCAGAGCCTGTTCACTCCGAGGGCAGGCTTGTCC
Source organism: Polymixis lichenea (assembly GCA_949091785.1). Lineage (NCBI taxonomy): Eukaryota > Metazoa > Arthropoda > Insecta > Lepidoptera > Noctuidae > Polymixis > Polymixis lichenea. The sequence goes on from OX420948.1 coordinate 2,443,973, forward strand.
TGGGGGATGCCAGCCTTCAGCATAACATGACGGGGCAGGTAGATACCGTCTGTTTGAGATGCCTGCACGAAACAAAACAATGAGAGTTAGCCTCACACGATCACGATCACGATCTTTGACTCAATTAAAGCACAGTTCGAGTAAATAAAATTATGTAAATATGCTGATTGCCTTGTTGCATGTTTGACGTAAATAAGCAATGTTGTTACCGTAACGATTAACATCGCCGTGGTCGCTGAGCCGTACTTTGTCCCGCCCAGGGATTACTGGGTGGAGGACCTGAGCGGCTCAGTGACCATAGTTTCGTCGGCCGCCGCCGGCACCCCGGCTCTCGAAGGTATCCAGAGAGGAAGGGGTTGCGTAGCAGCACGGTTCGGGGAGATTGCAGTGGTAGGGGTGTACTTCTCCCCGAGCCGAACTCTCGCCGAGTTCCACAACTCCCTTGAGGAGTTGAGAGACGTCGTCGTCGGGTTTCGTTCCCTCCCCGTGCTCGTCCTCGGGGACTTCAATGCCAAGAACTTGGCTTGGGGTTCCCGGTTGACGGATGTGCGGGGTAGGATGGTGGAGGACTGGGCTCTAGAGGTGGGCCTGGTCGTCCTAAACCGGGGTTCTGTCGCTACGTGTGTGCGGATGCGGGGTGAGTCGGTGGTGGACATTTCGTTCGCCAGCCCCGCTCTGTCACCGCGTGTCGTCGACTGGCGCGTCATGGAGGGGGTGGAGACGTATTCCGACCACCGGTATATCCGGTTTGACGTCTCCGCCCAGGCCTCGAGCGCGCCGGTCCAACAGGCCCCGTGTGGTCCGCGGTGGGCGCTGAAGCGGCTGGACCGGGAGCTCCTCCTGGAAGCCTCGATCGTGCAGGCCTGGGTGTCACCACCGGACAGGCCTGCCGACATCAACGACGAGGCGGAGTGGTTCCGGGAGGCCATGTCCGAAGTATGCGACGTGGTAATGCCCCGGGTCCAGCCAGGACGTGCTTCACGCCAGGTGTACTGGTGGTCGCCGGAGCTCACAGCTCTGCGCGAGGCGTGCGTTGCTGCGCGGCATCGGTACACCAGGCACCGCAGGCTCCGTATCCGCCCTCCGGATACGGAAGCCATTCAGGCGGAGCTATACGAGGGGTACAGAGTGGCGAAGACCGCCCTCCGAGCGGAGATCCTGCGGGCCAGGTCACTGGCCCGCGAGGAGTCGCTGGAGACTCTGAACAGAGACCCGTGGGGACGCCCCTACAAAACGGTGCGGGAGAAAATCCGCCCGTGGGCTCCCCCGCTGACCCAGAGTCTCCGGCCTCAGCTCGTGCAGGACGTGGTGAGCGCTCTGTTTCCCTCGCGAGGGGAGCATGCTCCCCCGCCCATGACTCCGCCACCTGCAGTGCCCGACGCGGACCACACCGACGACGACGACGATGCTCCAGAGGTGACCGAGGTAGAATTGAGAGTGGCGGTACGTAGGCTGAATGCCAAGAATACCGCCCCAGGACCCGACGGCTTGCCTGGAAAAGCCTGGGTCCTGGCCTTGGAGGCTCTCGGGCCTCGACTAAGAGGGCTCCTAAGCGCATGCTTGGAGGAGGGCCAGTTCCCACGTCACTGGAAGACGGGGAAACTGGTCCTCATCAAGAAGCAGGGGCGCCCCGCGGACTCTCCGTCCGCTTACCGGCCCATCGTGCTGCTCGACGAGGTGGGCAAGCTCTTTGAAAGAGTCATTGCAGACCGCCTCGTCGGGCGGCTGGTGCGGGTGGGGCCGGATTTGGCGGAGAGCCAGTTCGGTTTCCGCAGGGGGCGCTCCACGGTGGACGCCATCATGCGCGTGCGAGCCCTCACGACGGGGGATGCTGTGGCCCGGGGTGGGGTCGTCTTGGCGGTGTCTCTGGACATCGCCAATGCCTTCAACACCCTGCCCTGGAGTTGCATAAGGGAGGCACTCCGGTATCACCGGATGCCGACCTACCTCTGTCGTGTGTTCGAGGCCTACTTGACGGACAGGGCCGTCATCTACCCCGGTCACCTAGGAGAGTGGAACCGGCGAGAGATGTCGTGCGGTGTCCCGCAGGGATCGGTCCTGGGGCCGCATCTGTGGGACATCGGATACGACTGGGTGCTGCGCGCCGACCTCCCTAGTGGCGTCAGCGTAGTTTGCTACGCTGACGACACGCTGGTCCTGGCGCAAGGGAGGTCGTACCAGGCGGTGGCCGACTTAGCGACACACGGAGTTGCGACAATCGTCGATAGGATCCGGCAACTGGGACTCGAGGTGGCCTTGCACAAGTCCGAGGCCATGTGGTTTCATGGTCTTCGGAATGCGCCACTGACGAGTTCCCAGATAACGGTGGGAGGGGTTCACATCGGCGTCGAGTCGACGATGAAGTACCTAGGACTCGTCCTCGACAGCCGGTGGAACTTCGCGGAGCACTTCCGACGTTTGGCTCCCAGACTGGAGCGGGCCGGGGCTGCCTTAAAGCGGCTCCTGCCCAATCTAGGGGGGCCAAACGCCTCCTGCCGGAGGCTCTACGCGGGGGTCGTGCGGGCCATGGCCCTATACGGGGCGCCGGTGTGGGCGCCTACATTGAGGCGCTAACCAGCACGCCGGTTGAAGGCGGCCCATAGGGACATGGCCATCCGGATGATCCGGGGATACCGCACGATCTCCGGTGAGGCGGCGGGCCTCCTTGCCGGATTACCGCCATGGGATCTGGAGGCAAACGTCCTCGCGCTCACTTGGGAGTGGCGCGAGGAGGCCAAACGCCGGGGCGTAACTCCGCTGCCGCGGGAAATCGCGGCACGGCGGACAGAGCTCCGGCAGGATCTCATGGCGACGTGGAAAGTGCGATTGTCGCAACCCAGTGCTGGGCACGCCGCGATTGCGGCGGTAAGTCCCCTCTTTGAGGAGTGGCTTGAGAGGCGGCATGGCGTCCTCACCTTCCGCCTGACACAGGTCCTCACCGGACATGGCTGTTTCGGGAGGTTCCTGTTTCGGATAGGGCGGGAGGAAACGCCCGGGTGTTTCCATTGCGAAGATCGCCCAGAGGACACGGTGGAGCATACGGTGGAGGTCTGCCCAGCTTGGGCGGAGCAACGCCGTGTCCTCGTGGAGGTGATCGGCGGAGGCGATCTCTCGCGTCCGACCCTGGTCCAGGCCATGGTACGGAGCGAGAGGGCATGGCTGGCAGTCGCCTCCTTCAGCGAAGCAGTTATGCTCGCAAAGAGGGAGGCGGCGCACGTGAGGGAGATGCAGTACATGCGCCCTCACAGCCGTGGCCTTCGCAGGAGACGCCCTGGGCGTCGGGAATCCCAGGCTGATTCCCGGCCACCGTAGGCACGGGCTTGCCGACGGCGAGTAATGGGTAGCTCGCTGTCCGGTAAGGACCAAGCCCGGGTCGACGGCGCGTTGTGTTCCACGCGCGCCTCAAAGAGATGTCAGCAGCAACAGAGGGGCCCGCAAGGGCCGATGCCTGCCGGGGGTGCGGGTTGTTCGAAAGAGATACCGCCGCCCCTGGCACACAGGCAACTGAGGGAACACGGGTGGGTTTTAGTCAGTAAAAGTCTGACACGCCCTCCCGCTCCACCCAGAGCGGGAGAAGTTATTTGATGATTTCCCACCCAGAAAAAAAAAAAAAAACCGTAACGGTATTACTAAAAGTGCCTGCTACCCGGCAGTAGTTTGGTTACCCAATTGTGCTTACACGCATGTAACCCAATCTTACCAAATTAAACAAATGAATACGCAAATCGAATCCATTTCTAAAAAAAAATTGCTCTTATTTTATCGATAATTTAGCAAGACATGATTGGCGCACTGACCCCGTTCCGAAGATACAATACTAGTTCAGAACTGTTAGATACTTACGGCCATGACCTGCCCCACGACCACACTGTCGACCTTCTCGGGGGCAACTCCTGCCTCCTTGAGAGCCGCCACTGCTGCCACTGTCTGCAGTTCAGTGGCCGTCGTGTTGCGGAAGGCTCCGCCGAATGTACCGAACGCTGTGCGCTTGGCACCCACGATGAAGATACCTGGGTATAGAAGAGATCATGGTATAGTTGCTTGGAATGTAGAGTTTCGGAAATCCCTAAATAAGGAATCTTCGCTTGCTGCTTGTTTAACTCATTGACATCGAATGTGCTTGTTAGGGGGGTTATGGTTTTTTAAAGAATTGTTACGAATGCTGCATAAGTAAGTATTTACTACATGTTGGTACGTTTCATGTGAAATAGACTAGTCTGTCTCAAAGGAGAGATTTTGATGGGAAACACAAGGAACCTTACGCAGAAAGACAATTTTCCCAATTTGCAAAGTGCCAACGTATCCATAATAAGTGACCTGTATCGATCATCCTCTAGCTCAGACCACCAGATCTTTATTATCTGTGGCTCAGATAAACCAATGAACGAAGTTTTTTCGTCTTCTTGGGATATGGGCATACAGCTAAAGAGCAATCTCATCGTCGTGGCGTTTGCATCAATAACCTTCAAGCTTTTATCGGGGGCAATTTTCACCTGTTCAAATACCAACGTATTGATATAAGCATAGATACGTTTGGAGATAAGTTATCCTTAAAGTCGGTAGATACATAACGTACAATAATTTCTAAATATCGTTATCTAAAATTAACACATCGACTTTGCCCTTGAATGTAAACAGTTTTAAACTTGGCATAGAGAAGACTATTGGACTTCGACCCTGATATGACATAACAGTTTAATCGGACATAGGTGCACGTACCTTTGGTGTTATCAGTAGGTCCTAACTACGAGTACATGTTGGTAGACCACATGGTTTTGTTCCAAACAACAAAGTTACTAGAGTCATTACTCTATTGACCAAATTGTTGTTTCTATGTGTGTCTATGTGCTGTGGCATTCCACAAAAGGCTTATTAATAAATGTATTATGTAAGTGTTTTTTATCATGCCTATCATGCATCATACGATAACGATTGTTATTGATTTGTTAGTACCTATTCCGACTGAACTTTGTTTTCAGTTTTCGGCCGCAAATGCAAATCTGGCCGAATTTTGTTTTCGCCCCAAAAAAGCCTATTTGTGTGTTATTCTATGTCGGGGTCTATTTGTTTGATAATAATATGAGCCTTATGAGTATACAAGACTTCAGATCATGTCTGCATCATGCAGCGCCTCATATATTTCCAAACGACCTACGGCTGTCGTTGAGGTAAAGATTCCGTCGCACCACGGTTGTCGTGACTCGTGTGGTTGGCGATACACCAATTGTAGGGGAGCCCATGGTTTTTGAGCAAGAGTATGCATGGCGAAAAGTTGATAGCTGAGTAATAACTTTTATTCGCCCTGAATATCCTTTTAAAAACTGTCATGAATCTGATTTTTCGAAGAACACAATTTCTTGAACAGATTTGCCTATTTAAGTCATTATGGGTTACACTGCACACTATCATACCAAAATCAACGGCTCTGGGCCCTGAGACAAAACACATTTCTGTTAGCGTTCACTTCAAACGCTACGCCAAAATTTATGGGAATGACATTACCTGCGGAAAGGACACGACGTAATCTTTCCGCAGGTAATGTCATTCCCGTACATTTTGCCGTAGCGTTTGGCGTGAACGCTAACAGAAATGTGTTTTGTCTAGGCCTGCTGAAGATCACGTTTATTATTTTCAATTTTCGAAATCTGAAAGTCGACTCGATGCCACGATGCTCCTATCTGAAACTTTCAAATATATTTTCGGTGTTCCCTGGTATTTTTCCGTTCTTTCTGAACTGACCCTAATTCCGTCTACGCTACACAAATTCGTGCTCCGTTCTTACTCGGCTCGCCTAGACGCTGCTCTAGACGATATTACTAGGTCACTTTGTGCGTTGCTAACCATGACGTTAGTGACCACACATTATCTACCTAGACTTGTGTTGCAATTGCAAATAAGCATACCTTAGCATGTTTTTTAAAGCAAACATCATTATAAGAGTTTTTGGTAAGTATAGATATCTCTTCCTTTATCACTGCAGTTTCTATGTGACTTGCATTTGGTGATTGTTTGCAAAAACTTACAGTAGTGATAAGAGTTTTTCGCTATCGCAAAACATAATCTTCGTGTAAGACGGTCAAAGGTGTCATACCCAAATATTACGTACTTATCTGTTCTATATATAAACTTCGAAGTCACCTTTGTGTTTTATTACACAAAGGTGACTTCGAAGTTTTGACATAACTATTATTTCTCTATTTAATTGTACTAATATAAAATAAAATAATTAAGTAATAAAAACGTTTCATGCATGCTAATTTAGGATGATAAGGGCAGATAACACCAACATTATTGTACACTTAGTTCGCAATAAACGTTTTGACTTTGACTTTGACTTTGAAGTAAGGAGTCGGTGAGCCCAACCCTATCTAAATTATTTTATGCTTTCCTAACGAAAGCGCAAAGTATAAGCACACGTTCCCGCGGACGTAATGAATTGCGGATTTTTTTTTTCACGCACTACTTAGTTCCGAGGGTTGAAAATCGAACACTGTTTTTTTCCTTGCGCTGAGACTCACTCTGTTGAATTTCAATCAATTCTCGGTTCAACACCGAAAGTGAAAAATGCAGTGCGCGATAAAATCTCGCCACGATTTTATTCCGTCCGTGTGTACATCGACTTACAAACCAGCAGAGATTCGTTCATACACAGTTTCTTACCTCGTTGTGTCTGGAAAAATAGCTACATATGTACTTATCCAGCTAGGTTGCCTACTCACTCTGTATCAGGGACTGTCTACATTCTGCAGATGGCTTCAAGGAATATGTGCCAAGGTAATCTTAAAAATGCATAATATTCTTACTTTTCTTGCAATTTGCACGTCAGTTTCAGGTTGTATATCGATTTAAATACGATTCGCGACCGTAATTCTTAGGTATCACAGAATTATACAAGGTGTAACCGAATAGACGCAAGACCTGAAAGAAGTTTGTTCCTAATTGATTATTGAATCAATATCAGTAACTTTTAACATGGGATTTTTTTCCAAATTTATGTATTTTGGCATACCTACCGCCGATTGAGGCAAAAAAAATTCAATCTTATGTCAAGGAAATAAGACTCAATTTTAAATGCATAAAGTAAATGCTAGGATCAAAACTTTTTTCTTAATAATGCCAGCTAGTTTGCAAAAAAAAAAGTTTTGGTCAGCGTATTATGGTTTTAACTCTAATTGGAGTATCTGAGGTCTTGCGTTAAATAGGTTACACGTTGTATAATTAAAATCAGCAATACAATCCTCTATTGATTGTTTTTTAATCGACGAAAAAACGGAGGAGGTTCTCAAGTAGACGCGTATTTTTTTCCATGAAAATCTGATTCTATGGGATTATAAAAACAAAAGAGGGTTGAGTTGTATTCTGTGGTTGCTTAGATGATTTTAATTGAAGGCTTCCGTGGCGCTTTTAAATGTCTTTGTATTCTGCACGCTGTTTGTAGTTGTCGACATAGCAATCTAACGTATAGCTTCAATGTGTGTTGCATTCAGATGACATGACTAATTTGTAAATTAATTCATCTGTTCATCATATCAGCCGAAAGACGTCCACTGCTGGAGATAAGCCTCCCCCAAAAGGGGGAATTTACCATAATCGCAACGCTTGGCAGGCGGGTTGGCGATCGCAGTATGGTGGTAAAATGCATAGAGAACGCTGCTGCCCATTCTCTAGTAAGTCCCTTAGTCGCGTTCTACGACACCCATGGGAAGAAATGGGATGGTGCTATTCTTTTACGTCCGGCGCCACATGGAACAATTGATCTGTTAATCCCGGTTAATGAGACACAATTAATTTCCTATTGTAATGGAACCGATTGGTTCCGCGCCGGACTTAACTTCATCCTAATAGGAATTAGGATGAAGTTAAGTCAAGTCAATTGACAATATAGGCAGGAGCCTATATTGTCAATTGGTCGCTCATTTTTGCATGGGCACGTCTTACCGGGTTGCAGGGCAAAATAATCTTTCTTCGATAACAAAGACAGTGGCCTTGAAGAACCACTTGCCCCGTTGATTTAAGGTGGCGGTGACTCCAGGGTAGACCTTGAAATTCAAATATTCTTAGGTTTTTTGCAATTTGCAAGTCATTGTCGGTGTGTATCATCTGCCTAGCCTATTCCCAACTATGTTGGGGTCAGTTTCCTGTCTAACCGGATGCCGTTGAATACTAGTATTTTACATGCAGCGACTGCCTATCTGACCTCCACAGCCCAGTAACTGGGTGTTACGATACCCGCTGGTAAGACTGGTTGTCAGACTTCTGACGACCTGTAACGACTGTCACAGATCCACGAATGACAGCCGGGACCAACGGCTTATCGTGCTTTCCGAAGTACGGAGGGGTCTTGGTATGTAGAGATGGTCACCCATCCATGGACCAACCGCGGCAAGCATAGCTTAACCTGTTATTACTTAGCCACAAGCCCCACAAGTGTCAGTCTGTATTGAACAAAATATGATACCTTACAATCCGGAAATCCGGTCTGGGGAACCCTGAACCATTTATTATGAGAGCATTACAGCATCCTTATTTTATGCCTCAAATTAATTAAAATTATTTACTCCGGATTGCACCCACCACACACGGCACAACACAACAGAATGTGGCCTCGGACTTTAGCCGACACCACCGTTTCCAATGGGTCAGTCACCCCACATATTTATTGCAATATAGTTTCTAGAAATTATAAATGTATGCATTCTTGCATAAAACATTATTTACGATTGATACAACTGATAACAATGTAGTTAAAGAAATAATTACGAATTGATTGGGACTTGAGACAGTTGTTTGTAAAAACTTTGGAGTTTGACCCCGCGGTAATCTTGTTGCTATTGCAACGAATTAACACGCTATTAACATACTGGGAAGTAATTAAAATAGAAAAGATGCATACCTTTAGCTGCTACGGACATTTTTGTGTTTTATAAGAATTTTATAATAAAAAATAAATTATCTCTTCGCGACACGCACACACACACTTCACCACAGAACACTATACTCCTAGCGGAGAAGAACGCCAACTTCAAACAAAAAAGAAAAAACGGAAGTCGTTTCTAGCGACATCTAGATTACGCCCACAAAACTATCATGCACCGCGAAATTTAAAACGCCGCAATCCTACTTTCTTACATTTTATTAAGTTTGGGCACTCTCGCTTGAAGAAAACTCGAATCGTCACGTATTTCGAGTTTTCTTACAAGTGAGAGTGCCCAGAGTATTAGAAAAATTAGAAAATAAAACAACGATAATGAGACATTATGTTTTAATTTACTTTTCTATCAGATAGATAACCACATACAAACTGAGACATTTTCTCTATTTTTGAATAACTGAGAGTTACGTATGGTTAAATTCTAACTAAATAGCACATCACATACCAACAATCAGGTGAAAAACCATCCTACATAATACACATTTACACGGCAAACAGTTAAGGTCATAATATAGTGCATATTCTATATAGTTTAAGATGTGTACAACACATTGTTTGGATAAATATCAATGTAACAAGAAAATTTTACTTTAACAAAGTAAAAACCGACTTCAATAGCCTAAAATTAACAAAAAACTTTCATAAAAACTTTACGGCTTCAGAAGTAGGTGTCTTCAATTTTTCAATGCACCATAGCTTGGAATTGAAACGAGAAATTGAAGACACTGACTTCAGAAGCTGTTAAGCATTTATAGTTGAATAATTACATAGAGAAGTATGGAATAAAAAGCCATGATGCGCCGACCCTAAATTAATTTAAATAAGGGCAGTAGAATGATAGCATGAGAATACAATTACATCAACCCAAGACGAACGAAAAGAAGAATTATAAAAAATGGTTAATTCGTTTTTGAGAAAATCGCCATACATACGGGTTGAATACAGAGCTTCCTTTTTCTTTTATTTCCTTAATCTCTATTCCTTAATAATAAATGAGATATCAACATTCATAGATTATAAACAGAAAACAGTGTATTTTTTATCATATGCAAAACAGTCAAGGGTATAATATAGTAATGGTTTATAGTATGTAATTAACACATTGTTTGGACAAGTATCTATGTAACAAGAAAAATAACAACAAATCAAAGGATATATAAGTACCTATTTTTAACATTAGTTTTAGAAAACATGTTTTAAAAAACGTTACATGTATATAATATGCTTTTGTGTTTTACTGTTCATTTGTTTTAATATCTCCGATTTCCTAACAATGAATGGGATAGGTATCAAAATTCATTTATTAGTGTAAAACACAAAAATCTAATATTCAGCAGATTATAAACAGAAAACAAAAACAGTTTTTTTTAATCATAATGCAACAACTGTTCACCAATAAAAATACTATTTGTGAAGAATAATTTTCATCTTGCGATTGAGGGCAGCAGCTGATGCTTCTTGGGAAAAAGATCTATTTTTAAGGACGCAAAAACGTTTGATACATATGATAAAAACACTGTTTGTAATATGTTCAATATTAGATTCTTTGTGTTCTACACATTCATTAAGAAAATCGAAGTTAATTTTTGATTTTATATTTTCTTTAATTCTTTTTTTTAAAGAGTTTGTATGGCCATTTTCTTTTAAGATCTTGTTTATGAGTGTTGCACAGCACTCAACGCAAGCTATCATTGGCTTCGTTACATAATTTAAACTTTTTTTCAGTTCATTATACTCCCGGCACTCTACAAATAAATGTTGTGGTTCCATTGTCTGCGTCAAAAAAGTTTTGTGGCAGGCTTTGCATACGTTTTTTATTTTTTTTACAATAAACCCACACACATAAGCACAGGCCTGAATTTCAGCATTCTCTTCTTCAATATTTTCTTCCATTAATTCAGGCATGTCCTCAATAACAAATTCAGTTTCTGTGTTTATGTTTGTAGGCCGCGATTGTGAGGCTGATAAAAAAGTATTAAAGTTATTAATAATTGTATTATTATCACTCTCGCAATTTCCTGATGTGCCTATGTTGGACAAATTGCTGAGAATAGCAGTTTTTAATCCTGCCACAAATTGGCCACACGTGGGGTTTGTATTGGACCCACAGTTGCCCCGAATGCATCCAAACAGATTTTCGATTGGGTCCTGCTGTAGCCTTCTGGTAGCCAGGGTGGTAATATTACCCGCCTCCAAATTTCTCCGTAATCTTAAAAACGCATTTAATGTTGTTAGCCATCCATCTTGTGATGGCGGCCTCCGAGGACAATCAATGAATTTCATTGTTTGAAAAAAAACTTTCATTTTTTCGAAGAATTCGGAGTGTGGGCTCTTCAAGGACCAATTGGTGGAATGAGATTTTCCTCGCCTTAAGTCTGGGCTGTCAGCGTTCATTAAGTCAAATAACTTGTCCATATCTGTCACCAGACTGGCTGTCACAGTACCTTCAGTACTAATTGAACCTGAAATTGAAACATTTGTGGTTAATAAAAAAATACTAATGAGGTGTGAGGTTAGAAAACGTTGGTACTAACTTTCCATCAATTGTAGAATTTGTATATTACCACTGGAATGACCTACATGCCTATAATAGAATTAATTTATAACCAACTCCAAAAAAGAGGTGGTTATCAATTTGACACAATGCATGTAATTGTAAGTGTGATGGCCTAGCTTATTGATGCGAGCTATGGGTGTCAAAGGGAAAACATCTTAAAATCTAGTGCAATATTTACAACAAACCTCATTACAACCACACTACTCATTACAAATATTCCAGTTTTTACTTATTTAAAAAGAATTCAATCAACTTCTATGAAATAACTTTAATTTCGGGAGTCCATAGAAACTCTGCCGAAATTAAAGTTATTTCATAATTTTGAGTTAATTTCTTTTTGAAGTTGATTTAATTTTTTTAAATTACTTTTTTTGTATTTGAACATTCCATATTAATTACCGTTGGATATTCTCGCCAACATTCCTCCTGCTACAGAGTGGCTCAGCACTTGTGCAGCTAGGTTCACTTTCATCTTCTGCTTTGAGTTGGGATCTAGATGATCTTTTTTCAGCACTGGAGCATATACAAAATTGGGATTGGTGCTGTCCACTTTGTAAAATTCCTTTATATGGGACCATTTTGCAATACCTGTAGATAAGCATTTTTTTACATTATCATTATGTCACATGAATAAAATTATTGCAACTATAAAATGAGGTCAAATTTCGATCAGTGTGCGACCACTAGTTATAATAAAACTATACTTAAATTCTAATTTTTAAAAAAATACTTATTTGATACATTATATCTTACCTTTTCCAACTAAGCCATCAGAAGAAATGTGTGTAGTCATCTCAACGTTATATTTCATAAACATATTTCGGAAACATTTAAGTAGATGCGGTGGATCGAAAAATGTAACAATTTCTTTGTTATTTAGTTTTATGTATGGATGCTGTACTGTTGAACCCAGAATCGTAAGAGCTCGTCTATTGACTCCGTCCATATCACAGACAATAGCTGCAACATTTATACCTGCTTCAAAGCATTGATTTAAAACCTGAAATTAAAAAAAAATCTGTTTAAAGCCTATGGGTGATAAATATCAACTATCAACATCTAAACATATAAAACACTGTGCTGTGACATAGACTGTGACAGGCAAAGCACAGCCCTAACCGCTAGATCATAGAGATTTGAAATTGAATTAATTTAACTAATGGGTGCCACAAATGCCACTTTGCATCCCATTGGTGAAACTGATTGATTAGCCGGAAGGGGTAGAATGGTGGAGCAAAACAATAAATTAATGGCTAGTCCGTTATGGGTTTGTCATTTTAGCGAGCTATGTGAGTAGAATTCTCTCATCACAAAATTATGACTAAAATGCAAGCAGTTGCACAAATGACGTCATAATATCACTAATATGAATGATAATACTTTACTAAGCCTTATTGTGAGACAGGTCAGGTTGAGTAAGAATTAAAAAAATACCTCTTTTATAAGCACTGCAAGCCTGTCTGCAGTTGAAAATCCACTTGAAAAATAATGGGCAATTGGTTGCTTAGATCTTTTTCTTATGCCTGAGATCATAAAAACCAGAGCATATGCAGCTATAATTGGTGACCTTCCTTGGGTACCATGGTCCTGGTATCCTTCTATAACGTCATCTTTGGGATTATACTGCAAATGCTTTTTTATGGACATTTCATCAAACAATAAAGCGTAATAATTATCCCCTGGTGTTTGTGTCACTGCAAATCTTTTTAGCACTGTAAACATTGGTTTATTTATTCCAACTCCAAATGGCAATTTCCGGAGGAGACTTTTCAAAGTGCTGGTTGAAGGCAATGGGAACAACCGTCGTAATAGGCGATAGCATGTTGGAGAGCGTTTAAAAATTCTCAGTGCTGTAATTTTTTCTTCTTTTGACCATCTCCGACCAGTCACTTTCTTTTTAAAGTTTCTAATTTGCCCTTGTAAAAGCAGAGCAAATGCAGGTGTAATTTTTTCTGATAATTTTTTTACTGCTATATCTTCATGAATGGCATTTAGTATCTCCTTCTTTTTGAGATTTTTTATACGGTTCCGTAGCTGGCAAACTTTTTGCATGTATTTGTGACATTTTTCTTGTAGCATGCTCTCTCTAGTCTGTTGTGCTAAGCTGGGTGAAGCAATTGATGGTCCAGCCACTGGCTTTTCTTTTGCTTGATGAATATCATAGGGTGCAGTTGATGGTCCAGCCACGGGCAGCACATTTTCCTTTGCCTGATGACAATCATAGGGCTGAGTTGATGGTCCGGCCACTGGCTCATTATCTTTTGCCTTCTGTTGCGGTGCAGTCTCAGTATTCTGCAAATTCAAAATGTCACAAAAGGGCCTCTTTTGCGAATGTCCTGCAGAGGAATATACATGTAAAGCAGGTTCTCCCTGAAATGAAAAAAAAAAAATTAATGAAATAATAGTTTTTTAAGAATAATTATAACATTATGTTGGCCGAAGCCCATTATTAGTAGAGGTAGTAGTTCTGCCTTCTGAGCCTTTAGGTTGCAGGTATGATACCCTCTCAGGACAAACATTTATCGATGTGAAGAACATAGATGTTTGTTCTGTGTCTGGATGTTTAATACTTATATATTTATGTATAGTCTCTAGTCCCCATATTACTGCTTATGCCTAGATTAGGATCTTATGTGAAATGACAAAGATCTTTAATTATTACAGTGAGATAAAGCGTCTAAGGATTTATATTGTTTTTATATTTTTTACTTACATCATTTGGGACAGCGGTTCTTAGTAGCTTTGTCTTTGAATGGTCTACAAAATCTGCATTCTTAAAATGTCGCTGACACAACATTCTGTGCTCAGTATGCAGTTTTTGTTGTAAATTTAAGGATGCATTTTCCTTTTCAGGGAAAATGTACTTCGCCCACAATAAACAGCTAGCGGAAAATAAAAACAAAACATGAATGAAAATTTGTGTTTTGACAACTTGGAAAATGTCAAAGCAAAAAATTTGGGCTGTGGATCGTCTTAGAGGCAGAGTCTATCAGTTTTCCTTAGATTTAAATACCTACCTAGAGGACATGACATTTTTCGTTATGAAAATATAGGTTATATCTTGACTACAGTGGGACTTCTTAGCTTTGCAAATTGTGGGTTTTTCCTTTTTACAGTCTTTACCATCCCCAAACCCCCGACTAGAGAGGGTTCAAAAGTTAAGTTTTTATATGGTTTCTATTACGTTTTTAATTAGGACTATAGAAAATGAGAAGTTCGTAATGTTACCTACCGAATCAGGTTAGTTACTCCAGGTTTAGGAAATCGAAACAACTTCACGCCGTCTTTAGCAGGTGAGCAGCCGCACTTTAAACATTTCCTTTTGTTTTCCATTGTAACAAAAGAACAAAAAATGTCACTTTCTCACAAGAGTCAATTTCTCAATCAGAACAGTTAATCGCTCGAACGGAGGAGCATTAGCTCGACTCAACGTTGGTTAGATCAGGTGAAGATTTTCAAATCTAAACACAAATCCGAAAATACCACGAAATTAAAGCAGAGACAACAACAAAACAACCAAACAATTATTTTGCCGACGCCATTGTGAACTTTGTTTTTGATTTGAATTTGAATTTCATTGCCGGAAGTTATGTGTTACCGGTGTTACCACACAAAATCATTGTTTTTTTTTTCTAATGGCAAGTTAAAGGTTTTGCCCTAGTAGGCATTTCGTTCTTTCCATACAAAGTTGACTGGGGCTGCACTTCACTACTTAATGAATGAACAGGGAAAAAAATATTATTCCCTTTGTAGACCGATTGAATGGGCTGATAAGCCCAGAAAATTGAATGATCTGTCTGCTGATTAATGAACGAATGGAAACAGTGTTACAAGATCAGTAAATTCAATTAACCATGACAAAATCTTTGTTTTGATTTGTTTTACTGTGCCATTAATTCTCATCAGTGAAATTTAAGATTATTCATTGCTGCGTCCTTTCAGAACAGCTCTTGTAGTCACGCATGTCAATGTATATACGTGGAAAAAACAAAAAATGAATGAGACCAATTCATTTACAAACATTATTAACTAGCAACATTGTATTTGACGTATGATCTGATTTCACGACGACACAGCATCAAAAAGTCTAATTTCTGTATTTATCGCAAGGAATGCTTATGCAATGACCGATGGTAGGTCTGTGAGTGGTCAACTGAAAAAGTTCGTATTTCGTGGCAAGTCATCGACCAACGGCGACACTCGAGGTGAATATTTGGAGATAGTAATACCCGAGCTTCTGACGGCTGGCTACTCGTTCTACACGTGGCCGTCAGCGCCCCTATTAGCCTGGTATTTGTGGACACAAAGGCGCCATTTACGCGGTCTCCGCGTTCTAGAACTCGGCTGCGGAACCGGCCTGCCGGGAATCTTAGCTGCAAAGTGCGGCGCCCGCGTCACGCTCACTGACAGCGTCGCCCTCCCCAGGTCCCTGAGGCACCTGTCTGCGTGTTGTGAGGCGAACGGACTCATTCCCAACCGCGACGTACAAATCTTAGGTCTCGCCTGGGGCTTATTCCTATCAGAAGTTCACGCACTTAGACCAGTAGATCTGTTACTAGCTTCAGATTGTTTTTACGAACCTTCTCAGTTCGAGGAAGTGTTATCGACTGTCGCTTACCTGCTAGACGGCACTGACGCGCGATTTTTATGTTCTTACCAGGAACGCAGCGCGGACTGGTCCATTGAGGCTCTACTGAAGAAGTGGGGACTGAAGGGAGCACTGCTGGACTTGGATTCACTGAGTGAGAGTTCGGGAATTGACTACCGAGGGTTGGTTGGAGACAGATCTTTGCATTTACTTGAAATTGTCGCAGCTTAAGGTTATGGCCAGCACAGCAAGAGCAGCTCGCCTGTACATAGGCAACCTGCCCTGGACTGTAGGTCATCGACAGCTCAAAGAATACTTTGCTCAGTTTGGACCAATACAGAGTGCTAGAGTAGTGTTCGATCGCTCTACCGGTCTTAGCAAAGGATACGGTTTCATCGAGTTTGCAAGTGCCTCTTCTGCTGCAGATGCCACCAACAAGCAAGTACACACTCTAGAAGGACTGAACTTAACTGTTCAAGTTCAAAATAGTTAAACAGACCTTATTCATAATAGTTAGCATTTACAATGGCTGAAGCCCTTCCAGAATACCCTGATTCAGACTTTTCCGATGATGATCTGTCTCCATTAGACATATCTTTTAATAAGGCAGCTGATCATGTGAGGAAACTAACAAGCTCATTAACCAACAACCAACTATTAGAACTATATGGTCTCTACAAACAAGGACTTGAAGGCAAGTGCGATGCCCCTAAGCCAGGGTGGCTGGATGGAAGAGGCCGTAGAAAATGGGAGGCCTGGAGGTCTCTTGGTAACATGCCAAATGAAGAGGCTAAACAAAAGTACATTGCATTAGTGCAGAGATATGCCCCAGAGTTGACAGAATTATCTGAATATGACGAGACAGGCATGAAAGAAGCCTGGGTGGCTGTGTCTTCTATGCGCAAATCACCTGAACCTGAGTTGATACACAATGAGCTGTCTATCTTGGATGCAGCACGAGAGAACTGTGCTGACCGTGTCACAGAACTCCTTGCCAAGCTTCCAGAACTTCGTCATGAGAGGGATGAAGATGGACTCACTGCATTACACTGGGCTGCTGACAGAGACGCTACAAAAGCTTTACAAGCAGCTTTGGATGGAGGATGCCCAGTGGATGTGGCAGATGAAAGTGGTCAAACGGCCTTACATTATGCTGCATCCTGTGGCCACATTGAGTCAACTAAGATATTGCTAAAAGCCGGAGCATCACTGCTAAAAGATGAGGATGACTGTACACCATTGGACTTGGCTGCTGATGACGACATACGGAAAGTTCTGGAAGGTGCTAAGTAGGCTAAGTTAGAGTCCATTGAATGTATGAATGCTGTGACCATTGTAACCATTTATATTTAGCCTAAAATGTGGGTTCATTAGCATTCTTGCATCCATCGGGCTACCCCTGCCAGTTTTAGTTAGAATTAATATTGGGTTATTGTAGTTATTCGTAATAATAAACTCTGAATGTAATATTCTGAAAGTTTTATTGCCAACTTACACAACACACTTTAAACAGTTAAATAAGAGATATTGAACAATAATTACAAAGTTGAGTCCAGCATAGCTATTCCCAACCCATTCAATAGGCTATCCTATCGAAAATGACACATTTCGATAACCTGATTTGCTTTATCCGGTTGTCTATTTGATCTACACTGATGATTGATGTTCAGTTCGGTACGGAAGCGTATGAAATGGTTGTGAATAGCTATGCAGAAGGCATTTACAGAAATGCCTAAAACATGGTTTCATGGCCATATTATTTCTAATGTTTAGAGAACTATAAACTACAGCAAAAATACAATAGTTACAAATTCTCTTCCATCTTTTATTACTTTTGTCTTCAAAACAATAATTACTCCACACACACACACGTCATTCTATTTACACAGTAATCGGAACAAGGTTTTGTTCACGCTTGAATAAATTTTTAAATTAATGTTATTTTACATTTACAATCAAACATTAGGTAACACTCAATCCTACATTTTCACCAAGCCATTCAATTCTTCGCTACGTACAAAATATGAAAACCCAAACAACTTTCTAAATAATCTTATAAAAGTTAATAGTAATATAGTTAATCAGTCGTAACTTTAAACAGTTACTATTATTAAATTTCTACATCATTGACAATATTAGGCAAATAACGCACTGGGAAAACCAGTATGAAATCTAATAAAAAAAACAGACAATTACCTACTTTACAGATGATTTAAGGCGACTTAAATAAACATAGGTTTAAGTGGGTCGATGCATTTCACGAGCGCGCTAATAATTCTGAATTATACTTAAATGGGAAATAAAAAAAAAAAATATCTTCCATTCTTGCTAATTGCAGATTAGTTTCAGGTTGTACGTACCTATGTTGATTTAAATATGATTTGCGGCCGTAACACTTAAGGGGCCTTACAGAATTATAATCATTAAAATCAACCCTCTAAGACTCATCTGCCTAGCTTTTTCCCAACTATGTTGGGGTCGCCTTCCAGTCTAACCGGATGTAGCTGAGAACCAGTATTTTACATAGAGAGCCTGCCTATCTGACCTACATAACCAAGCTACTGGGTAATACAAAACCCATTGGTATTGGTAAGACTGGTTGTCAGACTTTCGGGCTTCTTACAACCCGTAACGACTGTCAAAGAATGACGCCGCGACCAACGGCTTAACGTGCTTTCCGAGGCACGGAGGGTCTTGGTATGTAAAGATGGTCACCCATCCACGGACGAACCGAACCAAGAGTAGCTTAGCCGTGCCGCTGTTATTACTTAGTCACAAGCCCCTCCAATTTCATATAAGTAATACCATCATCATACAAGTATCCCTTTTTCTTGAAATAGCCATTCAATGGGGTTACCTATAAGAACTTAACTTTAGCGCATCCTCTCTAGTCCAGTAAACAAAGTCGCATGACGCGTGCTCGTGGTTTGCAACGATTTTACCTAGTCTATGCTCACCATAGAGCAGGGATGGCACGTAACAAAATAATTTGGGCACGGCAGCCTAAGTCACACAGTCAGGGCCCGATCTAAGGGCAAGCCGAGCAAATGCCCAGAGCGGTAAAAATAAGGGGCGGCAAAATTGAGGTTGCCAGGCGGTTGCACGAAGTCCTCAATTTTATTTACAGGAGTGAAAATCTTATAAAATAAACCATGCCTGAGATAATAGTATTTTTTTAGGTTTTCTTTAAAAAAAAATCTACTTTAGCGGCAGTAAATACTTAGACGGGCAAACATATTTTAAAGTGCTGTCTTGTTTTATAATTTTCTTAATGCTGTCTCCTAAGAAAATTACAGCAAGTCAAACCGAAAAAAAGAATTATCTATCATCCCATCTTTGGAATAGCAACTAGCAAGCCCATGACTTTTATGGTGTTAGTGTAGTGTAGTGGGGCGGCGAATATTATTATTGCCCGGAGCGGCTAAATAGCTAGTTCGGGCCCTGGTCACAGTATAGTAGGTTCAGTATGATAGGAGTATCGTAAGTTCATCTTCTTAAGCCTGAGTTGTTACTTTCAGAAACCGTACCTTCACATGATTCTATTCTGTCATATGACCTTAATACCAGATACCAGAAGTTGCATTAATTTGTTCTTCCATTTAAATAAGGTGGCGTAATGTTGATTACTATACAGGATAAGTTTTTATCCAGTGCGCAAATTGTAACCATGAATTCAGCATATCATTCTAGAACCGCCAGCGCAGAAATTTTTCGTCAGTTATACAAAAAAAATAATCAGCTGTTTCATAGAAAAGTCCAATACCTAAGCGGTCAAATTTATGGAACAGCTGATTTTTTTTTTTTGTATTACCGACGACAAAATTTCCACGTATTTTGTCTACGTAAGTTTTTCACATAATGATTACAATTAGTACCTACTTACAAAAATTAGTAGGTATCACATACTACATAGTAACTATTATAGTTATTAGTAAATATCATAGTTTAACAGGTGAGTCAATTACTTTGTGCTTTATTCATAAAAGGAGCTTCCATAATAGTGGAAAAATATATCAGCAAATGTATTATGTGATAATTTATAGCTCGTAAACTTACGGGTTAAAGTTATAAATTGTTTTAAAATATTGAGAAGTTCTGGCAAGAAACTATATTTTATTATGAAAGCAACCAGGGTAACGTGAAATTAACATTTTCTTATTTTTTTTGCAACTTGCAGGTCAGTCAGGCTGAATATTGATGATAATATGATAGGCGACCGTAAAAAATATGGCTTTATATAATTAATTAAAATTATTGAAATCATCATTAGAAGTTCATTTTATTCAACTGAATGACTACTATTCCATTAATTAGAGCAGGGATGGCAAACCTCTAAACCTCTGCGAGCCATTTTTCCAAAAAATAAATTTTATATGGCATTGACGTGCCAACAAATAATCTTGACTTATTGACTACTAGAAAAAGGCTAAATACTTTCACAATAATAGGTACTTTACCTACTCTTTATTAGCAAACAGAAGTAGACTTGTACTATTATCCCGTAATCACCATCACACCACCTTATTTATGTGAAAGAACAAATTAGCGCAACTTCTGGTGTCTGGTATTAGTTTCATATATTACTTTTAGCAGAATGCAAGCTGAACTGGAATCTTGCGACATAGGTACGGTTTCTGAAAGATCATCAAGATCACACTCAGATTTCTGTGTTTGTTACTGTGACTTAGGCCGCCGTGCCCAAATTATTTTGTTGCGTGCCACCAAAGGCACGCGTGCCTTTGGTTCGGCATCCCTGCATTAGAGGGTTGTATCGATGATTATAATTATACTAGCTATTGCCAGCGGCTTCGCCCGCGTAGACGTCGATGTATTATACATATAAACCTTCCCCATGAAACACTTTGTCTATTAATGAAAACCGCATTAAAATCCGTTGCGCAGTTTAAAATATTTAAGCGTAGGTAAAGACACGAAAAGCGACTTTGTTTTATACTATGTAGAGTTCATATTTGTTGCGGTCGCGAATCAAATTAATGTTCAATATGAAACTTGACACGGACCTGCTAATTGAATTTCCCGAACTACTCTGGAGTTTCAACCTTAATGTTTAGTCTGAAATATTACATGCTATGCTTATATCTGAAAATATACACCGAGAAATTTTAATGGTTGTTTTCCCGCGGCAGAACAACTTGCCATAAGGAGTACTTTCGAAGCATTAAGTTTTTTTTTTGTTTTAAAATAATTAAATAATATTCATCAACTCGATAAAACACTACTCAATAGTAACACTAGAGGTAACTTGTAGGTACGTACTACTCGAATCGCACGCGCCGCTGACAAAGAGAACAGCGATGCATAAATATTCAAAGCAAAATAAACTCTCGCACGTGGTGATTTTTCACAATGGTTAATCTGCCATTTTTTGTTTCTAATATTTTATTTGTTTATAAAACGATTGTATTACCAAGACAAAACCATTTCGCTGCGGGAAAACAACCATTAAAATTTCACGGTGTATACAGAAATGCGTTGAAAAGATCACTATATAAAGATACATTGAGCACGTTGGCTTTTGTCCAGCATCATAACTACGTAACACACTACCAATCACAATCTAAATCATTTTGAGGAATATTGCTAATCCAGTGCTTCACTGCCTCGTTGGTGTAGTGGTCGCAAGCACTACTGCTGAGCATGAGGTCCTGGGTTCGATTCCCAGGTCGGGCAAAGTGTTATTCGGTTTTTGAAGTGAAAACTTCTTTAGGCGCGTTGGGAATTTTTTGAGATGGGAAAAAACAATTGAACTCGCGACACTGTTACCGACACCTCTTTATATAAGTTAGTTTTAGGTGCGCTTGATCAGTATACGCTGACAATTCAAAAAATACACACGTAGGTAATTGTTCAAGTTGTCATTTCTGTCGGCACTCCCGGAATGCCACTGTTTTTTTTTATCTGGAATTTCTCAATAGCAGCTCAGAGTCTGAATTTGTGCCCGGTTGATGGCAATAGGGTCGCTCTCAATTACATTGGACTTAAACATAACTGGCGAAATGTGGCTGTATTATAAGTGAACCCTTCGGGGAAACAATGCCTGAGTTAAGTTCAAAAAACAATCTGCTCAACATCATAAATAACACAATAAATGTTGCTGAACTATCAAAATGAAAGCCATTCCAACTAATAGAGTGTAAGGTACTAGTCACAGAGAGTGAAAGAGTCTATGAGATACTTACGCATCAGTTCAGCCGCGAAAAGTTGAACGGACTCTGTACAAAATCGTTGTTTTCTATGGACAAAAGCTAAACAGAGCTGAATAAGTGTGAGTAATCCCTTAGGCCAGACTGGAAGATAGTTTAAACGAACATTAAAAATTTTGCTACTGCAGGCTTAGCATGGCGCTATTTCTACTCTACTGTAAAATAGAAATCGCTTGTCTACATTTCTCGATGAAAAACTGTCAACTGTCTATATGGAAACGTCATTTTGTCTACTCTTCCGGCGGTAAAACGCGTGTCTGCGGTTCTCGTGCTAAGCTTGCTGATGTGCTGACTTTTAAAAACGATTATATGTGGGCGTTTTTAGTGTGGTGCGGATTTCTTTACACGCACGAGTGATTGGCAACATGCGTATGGGACCGGCAATGCACTTTTTCTTATGTATTACTAGCTTTTCCAAGGCGGCTTCGCCCGCGTTGATGTCGCAATAATCCCACAGGGACGTGCTACCGGTATAAAAAAGTATCCTATGGGTTAATCTCTGTGTGCCAAATTTCATACAAATCCGTTCAGCCGTTTTTGCGTGTTTGAGTAACAAACATCGAAACATGTCTTTTCACATTTATAATTATTAGTTGAGAGTAGAATTACGATGCCTATACCCTAATTTGAATTCAGTTGGAACAACAAATTCAACGTCATACGTGACAAAGTTAAAATTCCATTGCAAACAAACATCGTTGGATATTTACTATATAGAATACATCGCGATAAATTATATCGATAGTTCATTATACGCATATTTATCGCACGCGGATTAATTCTAGAGTGTGAGCAGTGAGCAAATCGGCATCCACATACTTCTAAAAACGCCCTTAGTACTCCTTGTACTTACATAATAACGGCTGTTCGGGTACATCATAATAACTTGAAAGATATGATTCGGGACTGGCTACTATAACGAATTTCACTTCAATATACTCTGACAAGTCACACGTTAAGGCGGGGGTGTTCAACGAAATGTGACATTGTGTGACAAGAGACCGGGGGGTCAAAAGCTTGCTGACGTCACATGTTCAAATCTAAAATACTAAAATTCGAAATTCATATGTCAACGAAAACCTTAAAAATATTACTTATTCGATCTATATTTAAAATATTAGACTTTATGTTTGCTTTTGTTAAAGATTATTTTTAATGTGACCTGTCAATCCCGGCTAATGTAATTATAATAAATAACAATTAAGTTTTTATTGTGTGGGCACGCATGCGTGCCCGCCCTCCCGGATGTTATAAGTTAAATATTTTTTTTTTTACCGCTGTTTAAATTTAATTACATACTTCTAAAAATAAAATTGAAAAATATGTGACGTCACACAAGTGGTTTCACATGCGTGACCACCTGTGATAAAGACGGGAGGGGGTAAAAAAAACCATAAAATTTGTGCGGCGGTAATTTATGGATAGCCCCTAATCAGCCTATACTGTTCCCACTGCTGGGACACAGGCCTCCTCTCTGTGAGAGGGAGTGGGCCGTAATCCACCACGCTGGCCCAGCGCGCGTTGATAGATGTCACATGTCTTCGAATTTTTGGTTCAAGGACATGCCGGTTTCCTCACGATGTTTTCCTTCACCGTTTTAAGAGCAGTAGTGATGAAATAATTTACACAAAGTAAAGCGCAAGTTTGGATTCGAACCTACAACCTTCATCTCGTAAGTCGCGGCCGTTACCACTGGGCCACCGGGCTGGGCCACTGGGCTACATAAGGTCATAAATACATAAGGCCTGTCAAATGTTCAACTCTATGCAATAACAACAGTATTTCCTACAACTACTATAATAATAATAAATATTCAAGATAATACAGCTAAAACTACTTAATTTTTTACACACTTCATAAAATGGAGGAAGTCTTCAAAAAGTTAGAATCTATTTTTTTTTAAATATACTGTTGCTATTCTATTCAATTAAATTTGAAATAAATTGATGCATTATTTAGAAGATCCTTTAAATAATCGCGAGCGCCCAATAGGGAATATATATGCCTGTAATTTTATTTTTCTCTTTATCAAGAAAACTACTAACAGTATATTTTACTACGGTTTGTTGCTCAAAAACCTAATTAAAATTAATAAATTTTCTACTACAGTTCAAACGTGCGTTATTGTCGCTGCCACAATGTGACGTCACTGGACTTGCTTACATCTCTATTTTAGCCCCAAATCATGTATAATCAATTTAGTTTTATGCTTTATTAAAGCAGAAACTGCACTTACTAATTTACCCTGGTGAGAATTCAAGCAGTTTGCTAAGAACTGTATTATATTAATTCACGTGGCTTTTGAGGTCACTTCTGGCATTTTCAAAGACGAAGCGTTTCGAGCTTGCGTTCCGTTCCAACAGAAAAACATAGCATGAAATAAGAAATTGTAAAATAAGTAATGGTTTTTTTTATATAGCAGTTTGTTTCTTGACTCCTATAAAATGTATACATTAAATTAATGAGAGAGGTTTGAATAACATGCATATTCCCTATTGGAAGTTAATCTTGTAAGTCTAATGTTATTATCACTCTTTAAGTATTTTAACTCAAACTTTAAGAACAAAATAACAAGTTAAAACTGCCAATCAATTGGCAACATGAAAAAGTCCATAAAACACTTTTTATATCCTTTTTTTTTAAGAATGTAAACAAGATTAATCGTGATTCCTGCTACACTATAATATTGCTAACTTTTACTCACACATTAAATAAGAAAGAGAAGGAAAATTTTTGTTTTACGCAGTGGCGAAAGCATTTGCTAATAACGTCGTCTGATCAGAATCGTATGTAAGGTCATAGTTGCAAACAATAAATTATTCTTATTTCTTTCTATTTTTGCCCGAAGACACCTTTCCTAATCTGTCTAAAACCAAACAATGTCACCTGTCTACATTCCCAAAAACTCGATAATATTAGTGTGAAACTCTAAAAAAAGACTTTAGAGCTTTTCATGTTTCACTATTATCACGAAACACCTCTGTCCATAAGCCAACAAGCCCAGTAAGCCCACTGCTAATTCTCCTTAGCGTCCTTGTGCGCCAGTCCGTCGCCCGAGTCCAGTTGTTTGAGCAGTCTGAACAGGGCAGCCGCTTCTCTGATGCGAGAGAACTCCACGCAAAAGGCTTCTACTTCGATGAACAGTTCCTGAAATTATATATAGTGGATAAGAGATTAATTTTGCTAAGTAGTCTTAAGACTCTCATAAATATTTTAGATTAGCCCTCGCCAATCCAAAACTTTACCTAGTACCGCCCACTCTAAAATATTACCATATAGTCTCAGACACTCTAAAATATTGCCTGGCGTTCTACATAATCTAAAATATTGTCTAGTTGCACCAGACACTCTAAAATATTATCTGGTAGTATACCAGACACTCTAAAATATTCCCTGGTAGTCCAAGACACTTTAAAATGTTGTCTGGTAGTCCCAGGGAGCCTCCTCTTTAAGTCTGTTAACGAAGATACGGATACGTCCAAAAGTATTTCTAAACGTCGGAGTGAACCCTCGACCGCGTTCGGTGCTCAGATTGGGCCTGGATTGGTGACGGACCAATCGGAGCGCCACACGCAGTCGCTGCGTTAGATCGACATGGTTAAATGAAACTCACACTAGGGCCAGAGATTAATTAGCGTTTTCGGACGGGTGAAAATACATAGGGAGTAGGGACAGCTGTTAAATCCTGGTGTCATTCATATTTCAGGCCCCGAATTAATCTTATGTCCATAGCTGATACGGAGTAGGCAACGCCCGTAACTTGGGCCGAAACTACGGACTTTGTGCTTAGGGAGTAGACCCCAGATTCTGCAACTCATCGCCATCATCACCACTTCAGCCGAAAGACGTCCACTGCTGGACATAGGCTGCCGGCCACTAGGGGCCATTTATTTTTGGTGCTTGTAATTATGGGGGGTTTGCCATAATCGCCACGCTTGGGAGGCGGGTTGGCGATCGCAGTATGGTTTTAAAAATGTATGGCGAACGCTGCTGCCCATGCTAGTAGTTCCCTTAGTCGCCTCCCGGTTGGAGTGTAGCCTTAGGGGTACTATGGAGCGAGGACTTGGAAAAAATTTCGTTATATTTTTCCGGCAATTTTCCAATTTTATTACAGTGGGTTGACCTTGACCATAGAAACTCTTTCAGTTCTGAGAAGCATGGCCCTACAATGTACCGTTTCCGAGTTAGGAGCTTGGTTTAGGGGCACTATGGAGCGAGGAGTTGAAAATATATATTTTTTTACTTTTTTTTTCGTTTTCTTTGCTGCTCATAGTGCCCCTAAGCGTATACTCCAACTCCTACAACTCCACCCCCTAAGACGACCCACTGACCCGCCTCCCACGACACCCACGGGAAGAAATGGGGTGGTGCTATTCTTTTACTCCGACACCACACGGTATTCTGTATATGTCAATTAAATACAAAATATAATGGCAAATGTGGTTTTTTATTTTTCTGGTAGGTAATTTATAAATGAATGACTTGTTCTCACCTTAACATTAATAATCTTGTTCCTAATGAGCGACTGCAGAAACACACACACTAACCGAACCAGCCGGTTCTGCATGTACCGGTCCCTTATCGTCTCGCATGTCGATATGCAGTTACTTATGTATAGGTGGACGAACTCTACTGGCAGGTCTACTGATGTTGTTAGTCTGTGGACAAAATAATACAAATAAAAAGAAATAAACAACCTACTTACAAAAAAAAAACGCTACAAACTAAAAGTAGGTATTCGTTATCTTTGGTTATGTATTTTCGTTTTTTGCCACGAACTTCCAACATTAAAGTTATTTTTCAGTTTGTAATGTTTTTTTTTTATAAACCTTCAATTTTTAGCTGTGGTAACTAACCCACTAAATTCGTATAATTATCTTTACTTACTAAGTAAATAACAGTGACAGGAAATTATCATAACATCATCAGCATAAGCGGAAAAACACGTATTATTTATTTATTCATCGTACCAACAGTTATAATAGATATATAACAGTTGTATTTGAAATATAAAACTAATTACAGGTTCTCACGGATAAAAACAAAAAAAAAAGCAATAGAAATCTTGTGATCATTAACAAGCACGATAGAAAAGAATAACTACATATTATAAAACAAAGTCGCTTTCTCTGTCCCTATATCCCTATGTATGCTTAAATCTTTAAAACTACGCAACGGATTTTGATGCGGGTTTTTTTAATAGATAGAGTGATTCAAGAGGAAGGTTTATATGTATAATACACCGACCTCCACGCGGGCGAAGCCGCTGGCAAAAGCTTGTATATTATATAAGGTACAATAAGCACTATGCACTTTAAAAAAAAGTCAGCGTTCAGCCGAGTTCGTGAATTGAAGATAACTCAAAACCACTAATAAGAACTAGACCAAATTTATATGGAACCACTTTCAAACAAAAAAACTCTTAAAAACATACAAGTGAAATCAAATCTCCCAAGTGAATCCCAAATCCTCGGGAAATACAAGCGTATGTTTACGTTACCTGTTAACAACCTCCATAGAATGCAGTGACATCTCCATGTTGACTAGCACGCTGAAGTATTCCGTGATGTGTTGCGAGTGTATCAGCTTCAGGAGCACTGATATGGCGACCATCGGGTTGTTTTCTACTAACTCTGGTAACTGTGGAAGAAACAACAACATTAAGCTGAATTTATATTTATGAAACTATCTGCCAGATAAATTAGTTGGAGCTAGCGTGGAGTGTCCTTGAACAAAAAATTCGCAGACATGTGAGTGGCATCTACTAAACTGCACTGGGCGCACGTGGTGAATTACGACCCACTCCCTCTCGCAGAGAGGAGGCCTGTGTCCCAGCAGTGGGAACAGTATAGACTGATTCCGCTTATGCTAGTGTGGACCTGGCGAACCAATAATAAAGCGTACACTGTGCCCTAACATGTAAATAAATGTGGTAAAAATATCTTTACATGTACACATTCGTTTGCGCTGCTACCTCAAATTATATAACCTTGGGAAGTTCCTATGGGAAGTTTGACCCATGGACCCATGAGCCTTTTCTGTAGAGGCGACTGCGACGTACAGCAAGATTGTATAAGCCCAGAATTGCGATTAAAAAAAATCGCGCGGTTAAAAATCTCGGTGCGGACAGGGCCTAAAGTTAATTTTTGTTTTAATGCAAATATAAGAAAGAAACATTACACACGACAAACAAACACACACAATGACAGTGACTGCAACAGTATTTTATGTATTTTCTTTTTAAATATCATCAATCGGAAACAAGGTGTTGGCACTACTGCACCTGGTTGGGCGTGACCCCTATCTCGTACACGACGTGCGGCTCCTGGTCCAACAGCGCCAACAGCCGCTGCTGGTGCTGCACGCTGAGCGCTCCCTTCAGCGCTAAAGCGCTTAACTCCTTCGCTTCAGCCACTGCGTTCACTGGGTCTTGGGGCTTCTCTTCGGGTTTTTTTTCCTCGGATTTCTCTTTTTTTTCTTCTTGCTGGTGAAAGAGTATTCTGATTTGATTATGGTTTTACGTAAGTCATCATCTGCCCAGCCTTTTCCCAACTATGTTGTGGTCGGCTTCCAGTCTAACCAGATGCAGCTGAATACCAGTATTTTACATGGAGCGACTGCCTATCTGACCTCCACAACCCCTGAAACCAAAAACTGGGTAACAGGATACCCCTTGGTAAGACTGCTTGTCAGACTTTCGGGCTTCTGACGACCTGTAAGGACTGTCAAAGATCCACGATAGCCGACCAACCACGGCAAACGTAGCTTAACCTGATCGATCGACCCGTGCGGCTTCTATGACTAAGCCACAAGTATAATACTTTAATCTAACAAAGTGACGTGCGCATTACTTGTGTTTACCAAATGTACAAACACTTTGAATGTTGTGGGTTACCTTACCGCGCCCACCTTAAGGAGAATCTAGTCGCGAGCTCCAACTCACTGGTGGACCTGGCTAAAAACCATGCTGTCTCACCAGGCTTCGTGTCCGACAGAAGTAGTATCAGTGATGAGCAGTTAGACGCTACTCTACACGCACAACGTTATTGAGTGGGAAGCAGGATCATAGAAAAACAGGCGTAAAAAATTAAGGAAAGTCCTTCGGAAGATCGAGTTTTATGAAAAAACCACTGTATAAATCAATGACCAATAAAGTTTATTGAACTTTTAGATATTTGAGCTTTGTCGGTACCGACTTGGTTTTTGAGATTTTTCACTTCTATTTTTACTTAAACACGCCCAGAGTTAAGTTAAATTACAGACAAAACCATACCATGTATAATTTTTTATGTCAAACAGTGGAGTAGTACACTCCCGAAGTTTTTTATGGAAAAAATCTCGACTAGACACACCTTAAAAGTAAATCTCACCTTGGTAGGTTTGTGTGGCTGTGTGTGCGGTCGCCTGTCGAGCTTCTCGGGGCGCAGGCCCATGAGTCCCTCGTAGTCCGTGTCGTACAGAGGGCAGTACGCGCCGCGGTTCACTAAGCACTTCCATACTGCCTGGAAAGGATTTTATCAATGCTTAGTTTTTGTCTAGATGTTTTGTCAGAAGATATTATAAAACCATGTGGTGCTGGAAAAATACCATCACCCTTCTTTCCGTCGGCGTCGTAAAGGCGACTCAGGGACTTACTAGAGAATGGGCAGCCGCGTTCTCTAAGCCTTTTACCACCATACTGCGATCGCCTAACCCACCTGCAAAGCGTGGCGATTATGGTAAACCCCCTTTTGAGGGAGGCCTATGTCCAGCAGTGGACGTCTTTCGGCTGAAATGATGATGATTATAAAACAAAGTCCCCTTGAGACTTGTCTGTCTGCCTGAACGCGCAAATCTGTGGAACTACCTGTCAGATTGGAAAACTTATTTTTGCCTTCGTTAGATAATTCTTGAGGCAAGTTAAAGTCTAACACTAACATTAACATCACGCTAACTTCACGCGAACTTTAGGAGCCGAGCAAAAAGAAAATCAGTCTGTATGCTTAGCGTTTGTCACTTCCCTTCTTTATCATTTAATTAATTTTTTCATTTATCAGCGAATTCTACTGTCGTTTAAATCTACTTGAGTCTAGAGAGCTGTCTTCCTGCTGTAAATGAGATAAACATAAATACCTTATCAGCAGTTAATTCAGTGGTATCCATCAGGAAGGTGGGCAGGGGTATAGGTCCTGAGGCCTTCAGCGTGCGATGTAAAGGCATGTAGTCGTTTGTTATCAGAGATTCGAGCAGCTCCTTCATCGCCATGCGATTTGGAGGGTTACTGAAAATTGTAATTCAATAAAATCATTCAGACCATGTAATGTTGTTATGTTACTGTAAATTGAACATAGAAAAGGTTTAAATATTTGTTTATTTGAATAAGATGAAGACATAGACATTTACGAGTCCTTATACATTCTGCCATTTTGGCATGCAAACATTAATTCCATTCCCGGCCATCCCGCCATTTGAAAATCGAACAGCGCGTTTTTTCGACACGCTAAGACGCGCTCTGTTGTATTATTAATGCTCAGTTCAACACCGAGAGTTGAAGATCCAGTGCTTAGTAAAAACCCGTCGCGATATTTTTACGTCCGGTGCGAACATGGTCTTATACTTAAAAATACTTAAGTATTAGGTGCTACTCACACTTATTCAGCTCTGTTCAGCTTTTGTCCAAAGAAAACAACGATTTTGTACAGAGTCCGTTCAACTTTTTGCGGCTGAACTGATGCGTAAGTATCTCATAGACTCTGTCACTGTCTGTGGCTAGTCCCTTACACTCTATTAGTTGGAATGGCTTTCATTTTGATAGTTAAGCCAGTTTTCCGCGGCTGAACGGATGCGTACGTATCTCATACAAAATAGTTGTTTTCTATGTAGTCAGTCCCTTACTATTATTTATTAATAATATAGCACTCAGTGCACAAAAATCTGTCGTTTTATAAAATTTAAACTCATCGTAAATATACTATAGTTACTTTATTGAAATTTAAATCTGTTAAAAATCAAAAATCAAAATCAAAAAGTCATTTATTCAAACTAGGCTGAGAGTCAGCACTTTTTGAACGTCAAAATTACATAAGACAGTCCCCCCAAAACGCCCGCCCTTCACCACTTCCTAGTGCTTTAGCTGGGAAGAAGAAGTGGCGCAACAAACTCCCCAGCAGCACAGCTGTCTGTTAAGTTAGAAGAACTTGATTCTATACAATAGTGGGTAATTAACATTACGAAACACAAAAACATTAAATTTGCCATATCTCAGCTAGCACAGGCTTATATACCAACAAAACATTGAAAACATAGTACAGGCAAATAAAATAAACCAACTTATGAACTAATATAATTATATAACCTGTCAGTAGTCAAGCTAATACTGGTGAAAGAACATGAACATTGTCTTGAGTTAATCACAGCGACCAACAATTATTATCGTTTAAGTAGTCGTTGACAGAATAGTAAGCCTTTGAACAGAGGGTGAATTTAACTTTAAACGCATTAAAATTCAAATCTAGCAAAGAAGAGGGGAGCTTGTTATAAAAAGTTATACCAAGACCAACAAAAGAGTTATGAACCTTATGAAGCCGGTGAAAGGGAACACGTAGTTTGTCCTTATTTCTAGTATTAATATTACGAATATCACTGTTTTTAGTATACAAGTGTATATTTTGCCTGATATATAAGATGTTGGCCAAGATGAATTGCGATGCGACCGTGGGAATCCCAATATCCTTAAAAAAATCTCTCAGAGAAACTCTCTAGTTGGTAAATGGCTCGAACAGCTCGTTTTTGAAGAACAAAAATATTTTGAATGTCAGCTGCTTTGCCCCACAGCAGAATGCCGTAGGACATAACACTATGAAAATATCTAAAATAAACTAACCGAGCTGTATCAACGTCAGTGTATTGTCTTAATTTTCTGACGGCGTAGGCAGCCGAACTGAGCCTTCCCGCTAGGCTTGATATATGTGATCCCCACTGAAGTTTGGCATCTACTGTTAAGCCCAGAAAAACTACCGAGTCTACAGTTTCAAGCACCTCATTTTCTAAGACGATGTTAGGTCCTAGATCCTTAACATTCGGTAAGGCGAACTTGATACATTTCGTTTTCTTGGCATTGAGAACTAGGTTATTTGTGGTAAACCAATCCGTAACCATTGAAAGTGCACTGTTTACGTCGTCAAAATCTTGTTTGTTCCTGTCTACTTTAAAGATAAGAGAGGTATCATCAGCAAACAGCACAACGTCACAAACGTCACGTCTTTAAATAGTATGGTAAGTCATTAATATACACTAAGAATAAGAATGGTCCTAGTATTGAGCCTTGAGGTACACCTAACTGAACTGGTAGCCCGGAAGATTTCACACCATTAACATCTACACATTGGTGCCTATTTTGCAAATAAGAACTTATTACATTGAGAGCTTCGTTTTGAACACCGTAATGACGTAGTTTACGCAATAGCGTGTCATGGTGCACGCAATCAAAGGCTTTGGAGAGATCACAGAAAACTCCAACAGCATTTTGCGAGTTTTCCCACGCGTTAAAAATGTGTTTCAGCAGAGCAACACCCGCATCTGTAGTCGAACGACCTTTTGTAAAGCCATATTGATCATCATGAAGGAGGCTATTTAAATTAAAATGTCTTAGCAACTGCTTGAGTATTAACTTTTCAAATATTTTACTAAATGCAGGTAAGATAGAAATAGGCCTGAAATTACCAACGTTATTTTTATTACCTGATTTAAATAATGGTATGACTTTAACACTCTTCATGAGGTCAGGAAAAGATCCTAAATCAACACATTTATTAAAAGTAACAGCTAAATAGGGGGCTACGATGTCGATTATATTACTTAAAAGCTTAATGGAGATGCCCCAGTAATCTCCAGTGTTTTTAGACTTAAGTGTGTTAAATATGTTTTTTTTTTTTGTCTTGTTTTTTGTTTCACTTTTTGGGTTTTGTTTTGTTGTAGGTTAAGTATGTTTGTGTTTTATTTTTAAACAGTGTCTGCGATTGGATACGGACACTGTCTTTTTGTTGAGGTTTATTCGCATAAAGGGGTTAGCTTTCCTTGTTAGCCGCATAAGTTTTTGTACAGTTGTACAGTACGCGTGTCCGCCCCCCACGTAGCCAGGTGTTCAGCTTGGACGTAAGGTAGGATTTTAGGGGGCATGTTAAATATGTTAACTACATCCACAGGCGTTACATGTTCGAAACTAAATAAGCGACTACATTTAGGCACACTACTGTGTAATAAATTACTAGCCTTTGCCTGCGGCTCCGTTCGCTTGGATGTCGGTTATCGCGTATAAAAATACCCCATGTCCTTCTACACATCCCAGGTTATATCTCTGCCAAATTTCATGACGATCGGTTCAGCGGTTTAGGCGTCAAAGCGTAACATACAGACAGAGTTACTTTCGCATATAATATTAGTAGGGATTAAGTAGGGATAAGTTCTTACAATCTCGAAGAGGACCTATCGATCTACCCCATATAAAATGGGTCATTTCCCGAGTATGCAGTCCCTTCATAAAAAAGCACGATGTTGGTGCTGTTCCCACTAATGATGGGATATTTGACATCGTGTCCTGCATCAACTGCATGTCTCGATATTTTTATTTTATCGACTGTTTTAATTTGACTGACATGATTTTTTTATTTAAAACTAGTTTTTTCCAGCGGTTTCGCACGCGGGGTTCGAAAATTACACGGGAACGTACAACTGGGATAAAAAGTATCCTACGTGTTAATCTAGTACAATCCGTTCAGCCGTTTTTGTTTGATTGAGTAACAATTATCCAAACATCAAACCAACAAACTTTCAAATTTGTATTAGCAGGAATAGTAGGAAATACGAAAAGTAGGAAATAGTAGGACATCTTTTGAATATTTACCTAATTTAAGGTAGATTGTACAAGGATCACAAAGTTTTGCAAACACCTTTATTATATGTACCTACAGAGAGTAGGTAGTAGGTAGGGAAGCAAATAAACGATTATGATTATAACAACGCTAAACTGGGAGCTATGTTCTGGGATGACAGTTATATTGCCAGCAACATGAATAGAACAAAAACAAAATTGCATAGGACTAAAAGAATAGCACCAACCCCTTTCTTCCCGTGGGTGTCGTAGGAGGCGACTAAGGTAACTTGAGAATGGGCAGCAGCGATCTCTGTACATTTTTAAAACCATACTGCGATCGCCAACCCGCCTGCCAAGCATGGCGATTATGGCAAACCCCTGTCCGGAAAACCTATGTCCAGCAGTGGACGTCTTTCGGCTAAATGATGATGATGAGTGTGGAGGCCAGATAGGCAGTTGCTCCTTGTAAAATACAGAACTGCTTCCGGTTAGATTGGAAGCCGCCCCAACATAGTTGGGAAAAAGCTAGGCAGATTGATTTCAGGTAAACAGGTGAGTTGTTACAAAATAATGATTTATCAGGTTGTGGTTTATCTGAGTTTTTTTAAAGGGTTGGAAATCATCAAATAATTTCTTCCGCTCTGGGTGGAGCAAGGGCGTGTAAGACTTTTACTGACTAAAACCCACCAGTGTTCCTTCAGTTGCCTGTGTGCCAGGGGCCAAAGTATCTCTTCCAAACAATCTGCACCCCTGGCAAGCATCGGCCCTTGCGGATCCCTACAGTTGGCGCTGACATCTCTTCGAGGCACGCGTGGAACACAACGCGCCGTTGGTCAGGTTGTGGTGATGTTAGGAAGAAAAAGCATAATTTATTAACTAACCCGTCACTGAGAGGTATAAGTGCGGGTGCAGCAGCCCGCGCCATTGAGCTCATATCTGCAACCCTCTCTGCTACTATTGCCTGCAGCCCTGAGTAGTCAAATTCCAGATCTTTCGGTGATACCTCTGTGAGCATCACTTGTTTGGCAGATTTCTTCATTATCTGCAATGGTAATATATTCAGATTATTTCATGACTTTTTCAATAAATCAGTTTTGTACTTAGTCACAAATAGTGGCTTGTGAAAATGGTATGTCACTTATTTGGAAAGCCTAACTTTATTCTCTGTCTGTGTTGTGTAAAATATGACTCCTGCAAACTAGAACTACAAGATTTAGGTCCAGAGCTATGGAAACTTTGAAACGTATTCCTTCTTAATAGACTGATGATCAGCACTTTCGAAAGATTAAGAGTTTCAAAAGACAGCACCCAAAACACTCATTCATCACAACTATTTTGTATTCTGTACATATTCAATTATTTTCTTTAAAATACTTACATCCTTAATATTAATTGGCAGGAAGCCATGCAGCTGGCCAATCAGCACCCTCTCTTGTGGTGACAGTGGCAGCAGACCAGCCTTGCCTTCGAGTAGGCGGAGGAATAAGGAGGCAAATGGATTGTCCAACTTGTACACATCAAACAGAATGGCTATAGCCACCACGCGCTGACCAGGCAGGGAGAGGTCCCCGCCTGTTATAAGTGAGGATAACAGTAGACATACTGGAAATAAAAAGTTTTAATATGGTCATTCATACTTTATTAACTTTTATTATAGTACTTATTTTTGTTTAGAATATTGTCTGGTGCTTCCCCATCCAACAATATTATATTTTATATCTGGTAATATTCTTATGGGATGAATAAGCAGAATTCTCATTAACAGAAATAGTCCTTCACCTCAGTAGAGAAACTTATTGGATTTATGAAAGTGTACCTTATGGCGATACAAATAAAAAGTTTATAAAAGCCTGCTTAACTTACAGTTAAAATGGTCCGATTTAGGAAACTTTTTCTGCACTTGAGTGCATATAGAATCTAGTGTTTGTTGGTCTACTGTCTGCTCTGAAAATAAGCTGTAAATAATAACAAACAATTAAAAGTATGTGTCACTTGCCCATAAAATTAAAGAGGTTAGGTTATGACATGACTGTTAACTTACTCTAATATATATTTACTATTTTCATTTACTAAATGCTGCGACATTTTGGCTAAATATTTAATAAATTACAGCTATTTTATTAATGTTTATCTGAAATATTATTTATTTTCAAAACATTTAAACGTCAAACATACGTCAAAATTTGACATTAAGATTAAGGTTTGCCAGGAAATTAAGTATCAAGTGGGAAAATATTGTTTACAGATACAAAATTGGCAACTTTTTATTTCTTTGTTTTCGCTGAGTGCTGTTAAAAAATTGAAATGTATTATTCTGAAAAAGATATCATCATTCTTTTACTGGCTAGGAATCTTTGGCTAGGCAAATAATCAAAATGGTAAGCTTTATTTGTAGCGGCCCAACTTGCCTATCTTTATCTAGTGTGAAGTAAAGTACCTCTAATAGGTCTGTATAGTCAATAATCCCATCCTAATCCCCAGTCAACCTTCCCAAAGTTAAACACAAAACTGAGGTATGTTGTACAACTACAATTTCATTATGACTGATATAGCTTACG
Source organism: Polymixis lichenea (assembly GCA_949091785.1). Classification (NCBI taxonomy): domain Eukaryota; kingdom Metazoa; phylum Arthropoda; class Insecta; order Lepidoptera; family Noctuidae; genus Polymixis; species Polymixis lichenea. Next base: position 2,480,683 of record OX420948.1, read on the forward strand.
TTTGAATCATTCTTGCCTATTTGAATGATTACGTTGGAGAGGAACAGTTCACTTGCTTTTTCATAGTTTATTTCAATCTGAGACATTTGTAGACAGACATACTAAACAACTATAATTTTTATAAAAAGACAAGCCCGTCTGGTACATTATCAATATCACTAAACGATGACTATGTGTTATTTGAATAAGTATCGATACATCGGTACAAACAAAGTGCACAATAATATTAGCTAGTTGCTATCAAATGTGCACTTCAAATTTGTTTTGATCGTTATCTAATCTTGAAGGAAATAAATAATCATCAACAAAGAATAATTTATCATGTCTACGAATACGTCGTAAATATTTGAAAAGGACTTTTCTTTCTGACTGGTCTACAAGAACACAGTTCTATTGTTTCTATACTTAGGTCCACCTTTAAACATATTTGTGTCTTTTATAATTAGTGTTTGAGCCTGCCATGTTTCTACACCAAGGGTGGAAAGTTTAACGCCCGGGTGTTTCCATTGCGAAGATCGCCCTGAGGACACGGTGGAGCATACGGTGGAGGTCTGCCCGGCTTGGGCCGAGCACCGCCGTGTCCTCGTGGAGGTGATCGGCGGCGGCGATCTCTCGCGTCCGACCCTGGTCCAGGCCATGGTACGGAGCGAGAGTGCATGGCTAGCAGTCGCCTCCTTCAGCGAAGCAGTTATGCTCGTAAAGAGGGAGGCGGCGCACGTGAGGGAGATGCAGTACATGCGCCCTCACAGCCGTGGCCGTCGCAGGAGACGCCCTGGGCGTCGGGAATCCCAGGCTGATTCCCGGCCACCGTAGGCTCGGGCTTGCGGACGGCGAGTAATGGGTAGCTCGCTGTCCGGTAAGGACCATGCCCGGGTCGACGGCGCGTTGTGTTCCACGCGCGCCTCAAAGATATATCAGCAGCAATTGACGGGGCCCGCAAGGACCGATGCCTGCCAGGGGTGCGGGTTGTTCGAAAGAGATACCGCGGCCCCTGGCACACAGGCAACTGAGGGAACACGGGTGGGTTTTAGTCAGTAAAAGTCTAACACGCCCTCCCGCTCCACCCTGAGCGGGAGAAGTTATTTGATGATTTCGCACCCAAAAAAAAAAAGGAAAAAAAAAAAGGTGGAAAGTTTGCAGTAGGTCTCAAGCACCACGAAGTCACCGAAGCCATCCTTATTTCCCGTATTCACCCTTGGTCGTCTTTGGACTATAATGGGGAATGAAAGGTTGACGATTGATAAGATTAATAACCACATAATGACCCGGGCTTATTGCGTTTAGCCTAGTTATTGTCACAGTTTGCTTAGGAGTGATCTAAATACTTTGATGGTCATGTCTTGCCATTGTGGTGTAGATTGCGATACCGATTTCAACAACCGAATTATTTCTGCAGCGAATTCAGTATCAAAAGATAGGATTCAGTGGCAGATTTACCAGCAGGCTGAGTAGGCTGGAGCCTAGCGCGGCAAATTATAGGGTGGCGACAAATTTGGCTCATTTTTTTGCCATAGGGAAATATTTTTTTTTTAATTAGATGCGCGGAGAAAAGAAGTCTCGAAAATTTTACAAAATTACAATATTTTAGTACCTACCTACTATACGTACAGTAGGTGTACCGAATACTCCAATGTCTGCATATGAAAAATTACTAAACGCTGTGACTAATTGAACTACCGAGTAACTATTATCACATGAAAAGACTAATTGTGAAAAAGATTTTTTTAAATATTCCAATAGCGTTTCAATATTACAATTCAAAACAGTTAGTAGGGGCGGCAAAAATTTAATAGCCTACTGGCGGCAAATGTGTTAATCCACCACTGATAGGATTCTTTAAAATCACCGTGATTGTTTGTCACTATTTCTATAATATTTTCCTAAAACATTTGATCAAAGTTCTTGTTGGTAATAAAATCTCATGTCACATTGACATTGAGTGATTTGCAGGCCTAGACAAAACACATTTCTGTTAGCGTTCACGCCAAACGCTACGCCAAAATGTAGGTACGGGAATGACATTACCTGCGGAAAGATTACGTCGTGTCCTTTCGGCCTTCAAAACAAAGCTTCTTCCAACCACTGCCAGTTTTGGAAAGTTTGCTGACTGATCGTTAACTTGGATGTCGGACATGGGCTCTTAAGGGATTGTTAACGGACGGTGGTTGACTCAGTCACCTTTTTTTTTATTTTATTGGGTGGGAAATCATCAAATAACTAATTCTCCCGCTCTGGGTGGAGCAGGAGGGCGTGTCAGACTTTTACTGACTAAAACCCACCCGTGTTCCCTCAGTTGCCTGTGTGCCAGGGGTCGCGGTATCTCTTTCAAACAACCCGCACCCCTGGCAGGCATCGGCCCTTCTGGGCCCCATCAGTTGGTGCTGACATCTCTTTGAGGCGCACGTGGAACACAACGCGCTGTCGACCCGGGCTTGGTCCTTACCGGACAGCGAGCTACCCATTACTCGCCGTCCGCAAGCCCGCGCCTACGGTGGCCGGGAATCAGCCTGGGATTCCCGACGATCAGGGCGTCTCCTGCGGCTACGGCCGTGAGGGCGCATGTACTGCCTCGCCTCCTTCTTTGCGAGCATTACTGCTTCGCAAAAGGAGGTGACGGCTACCCATGCACTCTCGCTCCGTACCATGGCCTGGACCAGGGCCGGACGCGAAAGATCGCTGCCGCCGATCGCCTCCACGAGGACACACACCCAAGCCGGGCAGACCTCCACCGTGTCCTCGGGGTGATCTTCGCAATGGAAACACCCGGGCGTTTCCTCCCGCCTTATGCTAAACAGGAACCTCCCGAAACAGCCGTGTCCGGCGAGTCCTCACCGGACACGGCGTCAGGCGGAAGGTGAGGACGCTGTGCCGCCTCTCGAGAGACTCCTCAAAGAGGGGACTTACCGCCGCAATCGTGGCGTGCCCAGCATTGGGTGGCGACAGTCGCACTCTCCACCTCGCCATGAGATCCCGGCGGAGCTCTGTCCGCTGTGCCGCGATTTCCCGCGACAGCGGAGTTACGCCCGCGTTTGGCCTCCTTACTCAGTCACCGTCCGTTATCAGTCCATGGTATCCAACAGTCGTCATTGACAACTTATTTCGTAGCAGTTAAGACGGTTTAAAGTTCTAGTGTGTTCATCATTTAAGCCGAAAGACGTCCACTGCTGGACATCATCCGCCTTCTCGAGGCTTCGCCAAATTGACCGGATCTGTGCTTGTCTGTCCTGGGCACAAGATCACAGGCATCTTTCTAGTGTGTTACTACGTATCATGATATTTATTTTAAGTGGGTACTATAGTACGGTAGGCAGCAGACCTCTCTTTTTGAAACTCCTTTCTACGCTAGGCCAGCTTAAGATCAAGTGTTACCAGCGACGTGTGGCCTACTGTGCATACCTTACCTACCTATATGATTATGCACACCTAATTTATAAACTGATACGAATTATGTCATAAATTGGCAATTTATAATAATTTATGACTCAATGAAATTAAAACAGCGCTGTAATTATAATACATTGAGTAGGTACGCATGTACTGGAGTTACGTTACCTACTTATTAATCACTTATATCTAAGTACCAAACTACCTATAGGTGAATACATAGTTTGAGTTTTGAAAGGAGAGCTCTAGCTGTCCTTCCTGGATCCAGCAGATTCTTGCGGCCTTTATCAGGTCCAACAGGACGTTGGATCACCTTGTCTCACTCCCTGTCACCTCCTGAAATTTCGTCATCCGTTTTACGAGCAAAGACTACTGTGAAGTAACGCGCCACTTTTTTTTGGTGCTACCCTTAACCATATATATAAATAATATAATGTCATAGAATCTGCCAAAGAATACCGTCCACGATTTCATACTATGTAATAATAATGTAGCACTTAGCTGAAGAACAAAAACTGAATGGGGGACGCCTTAACCGATTTGCGATTTGCATGTGGAATGTCAAGGTTTTGTTTGAAATGCAAAAATGATGATTTTAAATAAGATTGGTGGCATGAGTAGACTTGCACAGTGGACGAGTACTTACCTTTGAGCAGGTACTTAGACTCAATACTTAGCTAACAGGATGAAGATAAGCCTCTGGTGTAAATTACACCGAAATATATGTGGATAAATGTATTATTTGTATAATTATATCAGTTTATTGTACAAAAATATGTCCGAAGCGTAGCATGTCTCTTTTGACCTACTCTCAGTTATTTAGCACATAGCGGTAGCATACATTTTCTAAGCAAATAAGTAGCAAACACATGTTGTATATAGTTCGTCATTACTGTAACAATAGCCTCGCTCTCGGAGCTGAGAACAAAACCGTTCATATAGAATAAATGACCGATACCGTTATCAAACAAATAAATGAAAAAACGCCATTAATCGGCTACGTTTCACATGACTTGGCCGAATATAGTTAGTTATCATCGAAACGCTAATTGTAAACGCACACTTTTTTATCGTACCAGTTTCTTGTCCTGATAAGATTACAGTGTCATATGGCTCACAACAGCGCCACCTCTATAGCTTTAAGTGAGCGTATCTTGTAAATACCAAACGTTTTATTGTGAGAATGTAAAGAAATATACGTTAGGAAGTGATGGTGCAGTGTATTATTGTTTTATGTGCAAAATGATACAACATCCTTCCGTTTCCATCATGTCCATTCAAAATACTGTGCAAAATGGAAGACCCTTAGATTTTCACAGTGGGGAAGAACATCCTCAGAGGAGCCGATCTTCATCTTGGTCATTGCGGCGCATGCAATATGGCTTATCAAGACATGAACCAAGATATTCATTACAGCATCAGGTATAGTCTTGCTATTTGTATTGGGTTAATATAAGGATTTCGATATTTAGAAATGATCATTCTTTGACACCATTATAACCAAGGTTAAATGTAACACCGAAGATGGCACTCCTGACATTATTATGAGACAATCACTCTATTAGAACACATTGCCCTTGGTATGAAATAAGTGTGCACCACCAATATGTATAGTACAATTTTAGGCCACTCTTGAACAAAGGAACTATAGTAACCAGAAGGGGATTTACATTTGCATTTAATTAGAAATTATAAACTGATTATTTCGCAAAAAGTTATTTATTTTCCAAATAAACAAAACCACAAAAACTCACCATAAATATGTCGCGAATTTTGTTTTGCTGCGTAAAATGAACCGTAATGCGCAAATGAATCACTTGGAAATTACATGCGCTTCTGTGCTAGGGATGTCGGAAATACAAAAAAGTATCGATATATATCGTATCGATATTTTTTGAAAATATCAATATCGATATTGATATTTTTATAAATAAATATCGATACATCGATATATCGGTATGATTTGACCGAGAATATTCGTGCTCTAAAATTTTTTGGCCTAAACTACTTCATTCATCTTACATTCCTAGATAAATACTAATCAATAGACATCATGTTTAATAAATCAAGAACAACGAAAAAAAAAAATTTATTAATCAGACCAATATTTATCTGATACAGACATAAGAAAAACTCTTTGATTTATATGTTCGGCTGTAAGCCGACTTCTGTTGTTGGGTACTGCGAGATTTACAGCTGATGCCACTCTCTCTGAGGAAACCGAGGACGCAGGCGATATCAAATATTTCAGAGCTATGTCGGAAAGGACTGGTATGAAATGACGACAAAAGCTTAAAAAGCAGCAAATCGAGTCGACCACAGACAAAAAAAAAAATATGATAGTAAAATATTCTCAGGGTTTTTTGATCTTAAAACTTATAAGTTTCTTGGTCAGAAAAAAATATCGATTTTTATACCTTTTCGATACTTGGAATTTTATATCGATTAATCGATATATCGAAATATTAAATATCGCTCAAAAATATCGATACATTGAAAAAGTAATATCGATATATCGATGTATCGATATTTTTTCAACAAGCCTATTCTGTGCTACCGATTTGGATTTATAAGCATTAGTGCTTAGTACCTTGCCGATAATTCGGTGCGAGTGAACAAGATGATGCATATTCAATGCTTTAAAATAATGTGTGGACTGGAATGCGCGACTAACTGTCATGTACAGCCTGTCACAGAAAATAATTAGTATCCCCCGTGATATTTTAGTTTTTTTATTTGTGTATCACGTATTTCTAGATAATTGTTGCAGTTTTGGTGTTTAGATTTTTATATAGTCGCCATAACAAGTGTTACTGATGTTGATAAACTGTAGAAGACTCTGTAATATACTGGCGAACAACAATTAGAGGAACGTGTCACTATTATTTTACAAACAGTTGTTTTCAACCGATACGTCGATATAGGAATGTGAATCGTGTCTAATTTTATTTAATTATTAGTATATTTTCACATGGGTGATGGCTTGGCAGTCGGACACTCGTGTAAGTTGCTAAAACTCAAATTTCTTTATTGGTTGAAACTTGTATTTCTCGTGAGTTCTTATTATTTATCGATAATACATACATGTCCTTGTGAACGATTAACATTTTAATGCGTTTTATTTTGCGGAACGAGGTGATTTAATTTATTCATTTGCGGTTTTGTATGACATTATTGTGTTATGAAGTTTGGTCATAGAGTGGTCAGTAAAGTTTGTGTTGGTGGTGCAAGCCAGGTCCACAAAGGAGTTTGCCCTTCAACTTAGTGTTACGTGCAGAACGCAGCTAATAATATTGCTATGAATACTACATATTTTTTGTGAGATGGTGTTTTTGAGGCTGTCAATGTTGTGTAACTTTGTCAGAAAATTAGTCATGTATGTACATTGTAAATGGGTACAAAACCTTTCCATTACCATGTAATGAATGTCCACATACATAAACATATGTCACCTCCATCTGTTTCCAGTTAATTGGATAAAATATGCCATAACCTTTTGTTTGTTTTCTTAAAATTTTCAACTTTCTTATCATACTGCAAACTTGAATATCATGATGTCATATAGTGTCAAAGTTTTTAATGAATAAGCAAAGATGTTCAAAAAGATAATTGGAATCATTCAGACAGTTCAATGATCTCTTGGTATCATGAACTAGGATAGACATTGGTTTGGGTACTTGCTAAATTGTAACACACGATTCTTATTGTATTCTAGTTAAAAACATGACTCAATAACAAAATAAAACAGGGCTTAATGTTGTCAACAAATAGAGATTGAAATTGTAACAAAACAGTTTTTCAAAGATTGCTCTATACCTTTGTCTTTATAACAAACATTATTTCCCTAACATTCATTTCTGTATTGCATACAGTCTTTAAATTATTCAACAACTAGCTTTTGCCTGCGGCTTCACCGTGTTGAGGTCAGCAATTATAGTATATTGTGGCCTATAGCCGCATTTGTGTGCTGGGTTGGCGGGGAATGAAACCACTGGAGACTTCTTGCTTCTATATTTGGAGTACTTTGTTCTAGGTAGTTCGCCGCTGAATGTGTCGAATGACAAAAATGTTCCTATTTTTATACAATTTTGCAAGGATTTAAAATATCGATTTGACCAATCATAATTACAAAAAAGCGCGGGTAAAGGCGTCAGCTAATTAGGGATAGGCACAATATTATAAAAAAACGCGCGCAAAACATCAACCAATCAGAGCGAGGCACTATATTGAACATTTTTAACTTAAATACCTCGACCCTTTACCGTAACGAGGACCGCGCTACATTATTTGCGTTTTTTGCTAACTTTATTAATTTTACATAGGTAAAACTATATATAATCGGACTCTATGTAATAAGAACTATCTAAGAAAAATATAAAATCAACTAAGACAATATAAAATATAACATAAACACTTGAACTACTGCTTACCCCTAGTACTCAGTTACACAACTAATACGAATTATTAAATTATAGTAAACTTATTCACTTTGTACTGTCTTATGAGCGTCTATGTATCACTTTATATACACTATTCTATTATGTACACTGTTTTATCGCTTGTCCCGCACATCACTCCCGCCGTGCGACCGCGTCGTATCAACTTCCGGTGCGGGCTCGTTGCTTGTAGTCAGGGGCAGGATCACTAGCTTCCTTACTGGCCGGCGCAGAACACCTCCCTTGGTCTGCACGTCCACCGTCCGCACGACGTTGTCGGGGCCTGGGTACGTAGCGACGACTCTTCCACGGATCCACACGTTGCGGGGAAGGTTCGGGTCGACGATTTGCACGAGATCGTTGACCTGCACTGCTTGACCTCGTCCATGGGGCTCCCGCCGGTGTTGGAGCTCAGGTAGGTACTCCTTCACCCAGCGTAGCCAGAAGATGTCTGCTAGCCTCTGCGCGGCTCGCCAGCTGGATCGTGAAAGGGTGTCTTGTTCGTTGAAAGTGCCTGGTTGTGGCACGCGCCCTGGCCCTCCCAACAAGAAGTGATTGGGAGTTAGGGCTTCTGGATCTTCTGGGCTGACTGAGACATGAGTCAGCGGACGACTGTTAACTGTATTCTCTACTTCTGCTAGTAGAGTCGTGAGGACCTCTTCTGTCGGATGACGCTCATGTAACGTCGCGGTGAGAGCCGTTTTGACGGAGCGAACCATTCGCTCCCAGGCTCCGCCCATAAACGGAGCTCCAGGCGGTATGTAGCGCCAGGAGATGGTCCTCTTCGCTGCTTCTTCTGCAGTCGCCGCGTCGATCGCCTGTCGTAGTTCCTTGTCGGCGGCCTTCAGGTTGGTGCCGTTATCCGACCATATTTCAGTTGGGCAACCTCTTCGTGCGATCATTCTTCTAACTGCCATCACCGCGGAGTCGGCGCTAAGCGAGCCGGCGACTTCCAGATGTATGGCTCGCATCGTGAGACATGTGAAGATGGCCACATATCTTTTTTGTCGAGTTCGTCCGACGGTCACTGAGAGAGGTCCGAAGTAGTCGACCCCAGTGAAGGTGAAGGGTCGCTTGTGATGAGCTAAACGACACGCTGGTAGGTCCCCGGTTCTTGGATGCGGCGGTACTTGTGTCTTCATTCTACAGAATAGGCATGTTCGCAGTATTGTGCGTGTGATAGGGCGCAGTCGTAGTACCCAATACTGTTGCCTGCACTCGTTTACTGTGGCTTCTACACCAGCGTGATGGAGTTGTCGATGTACAGCCTGCACCCAGAGCTTGACCGTAGGATGATCACCGTCGATTACCAGCGGGTTCTTGGATTCTTCCTTCACGTCCTGGACCGCTCGAATACGGCTTCTGAGTCTCAGTGCGCCGTTTATGGACTCGACGCTGAGCTGGTGAAGGCGGCTTTCTTTGTTGATCGGTTTCCCGTTGTTCAGACTATCTATTTCTTCTGCGAAGGATTCTTCTTGAGAGGACCGCATCAGGAGTTCTTCGGCTGTCTTGAGCTGCTCGGCTGTGACTGGTAGCCGCTTCTTTCCTCCTTGTGATGACTTTGCCATCGTGGGCGCCTGTTGTTTAACTGTAGCCTTGTTCTTCTTCCAGGTGGGATCTGCTTCTTTGTTCTTCTTCGTTCTTCTGTAGTTGACTCTATGTTTGGTGGCTCTGCAGAGTTGAATAAACTGCAGAACACGTGCTGTTGAGTATCGAAGTCGATCCCAGTTGGAGAACGTAGTTGGATCAGGCAGACCCTCTGCGAGCTTCAGTCTTCCCTTGTCGCTCACGTAATGCGTCTTCTCTTCATCGGAAGGCTCTTCTGGTGTTGTCCTTGCGGTCTCTGTCGGCCAAGAATCTTCAGTTTGGTATAAGAAGTCCGGCCCTTTGAACCATCGATGATGTCTGTCGAATGTTGATGGTACGTCTCGAGTGGCGTCGTCCGCCACGTTCAGCTTTGTCGGAACCCAGCGCCAGTCGTTGACCTTGGAACTCTCTTCTATTGCTGCTAGACGATGAGCCACGTAGGGTTTGTATGAACGTGACCCTGTTCTTATCCAGGTTAGTACCGTCTTGCTGTCTGTCCAGAACACTTTGCGGTCAGGCTTCCTCTCGAGCTCTTCGACCACTGTCTCTGCGAGTCTAGTTCCCATGACGGCTGCCTGTAGCTCCAATCTTGGGATCGACGTCAACTTCAAAGGTGCCACCTTTGCTTTGGCTATGATGAGGGATAGGCCGACCTCACCGTCTGTCTTCACTGCTCTCCAGAAGAGGACTGCAGAGTAGGCTGACTCGCTGGCATCACTGAAGACGTGGAGTTCTAGGGAGGCGGCGTCGCTGTAGTGGAGATATTGCCGCGGGATTGCTACTTCTTGGAGGTTCTTCAGATGCCCCATCCACATTTCCCACTGCTCTGCCAGGTCTTCGTCGATCTTGTCATCCCAAGCTGTTCCTCTGCGCCAAACTTCCTGGAGGAGTTGTTTCGCCCTGATTGTGACAGGCGAAGCGAACCCGAGTGGGTCGAAGAGTGACATCACTATTCTTAGTGCTTCCCTTTTTGTCGGTTGTTTACCTTCTATGAGTGTGGAAGGTATTCTGGCTAAGTTGAGGTTGAAGGTGAGCTCGTCTGAGTTGATTTTCCAGATGACACCCAAGACTCGTTCAGTCTTTTCTTCTGTTCTGTAGAGTTCCATGTCTTCTGTCTGGTTGTCTTCTCCAAGTGATTCTAGGAGTGACGCTGAGTTCGATTTCCATTGTTTCAACTCGAAGCTGGCCTTCATGTGCACCTCTCGCACACTCTTCGTGATGCGTTTGGCTTCTTCGAGGTTTCTGAAGCTATCTAAGTAGTCGTCGACGTAATGCTTCTGTATGATAGCAGCTGCGGCTTCTGGGTGAGTTTTCTCGTGCTGTTTGGCGTTCATGTTCTTGACGTAGATTGCTGTCGAAGGGGAACTCGATGCTCCGAAGATTAACGACGTCATTCTGTACTCTTCTGGAGGTTGGTCGTCTCGTCGATCCCCGCGCCATAAGTACCGCAGTGTATCTCTATCTTCTGTTCGCAGCTTGACTTGCATGAACATCTCTTTGATGTCCGCTGTAACTGCGACAATGTGTTGTCGAAACCGCATGACGACGCCTGGTAATGACTGTAGTAGATCAGGGCCTTTGAGTAGCATGTCATTGAGTGCCACCCCTTTGGTCTTGGCCGCGGCATCGTGTACTACCCGGAGTTTCTCTGGTTTCATCGGGTTGACTACCGCAAAGTGAGGTAGGTACCAAGTCTTGTCAGCTGTCTTCTGTTTCGGGGCAGGTTCAGCGTACCCCTTTGCAATAAGAGCGTCCATCTGTTCGACGTACTTCTTCTTCAATGCGGGTTCACGATCAATCTTTTTCTCTATATTGAAGAGCCTCTTCAGTGAGTTTTCGTAGTTGTCTGGGAATTTGACATCTTCTTTACGCCAGAGAAGACCGGTCTGAAATCTTCTTTCTTCTATTTTCGTGGTGGTTTTCTCCAGAATACGAAGTGCTCGTTCTTCTGGGTCAGTCTTCGGTTTCTTGGGGTTTATGCAGAGCGCGTCCATCTCGAAATATTGCTTCACGAGGTTTTCTAAATTCTCTTCTGGATCTTCTGTGATGTGTGACACGAAATCGATCTGCTTCCCGAAGGTTCGTGTCTGGCTGCCGTGGAGTACCCAACCTAGCGGCGTGAGAGATGCCACTGGGTGGTTCTTGTCTCCTCTTCTTACTTCCGACGTCAGCAGAAGATGCCAGTTGTCTTGACCGATGAGAACTCGTGGCTTCGCATTAGCATATGTGAGATGTCCTCGGATGTCAGATAGGTGTTGACACCCTTCCACTAGTTCTTGTGGAACCCGTTGAGACGAGACTTGCAGGTTCTTCACTGTACGTGCTTGTATTTGCTCTTCGTGATCGTTGAGCCCCTTCAGCTTGATGGTGACTCTTCTGGATGCTGACTCTGATGCCTTCATGTCATTGATGGTTTCAATCTTCAGTGGATCTATGGGTCCTGTTGCTCCGACGCTCTTTACCACGCTGTCGTCGATGAGAGTGACTGTTGACCCGTCGTCCATCAATGCGAAGGTGTTGACATCTCCTTTCGGTCCCTTCACCTGGACTGGAAGGATCTTCAGGAACGATTGCTTCTTGACTGTCCAAGTTGAGTTGATGACTTCTGTGGGCTCTTCTTTTGCTTCTGTCTTCTCTGTCTTCTTTTCATAGTGCAGCATCTTGTTATGAGAGTACTTGCAGCCGTTGACACCACATGACTTGGGTTTGCAGTTGTGTGTCTTGTTTCTGTAGCGAAGACATCTGAAGCAGAGACGTTTGGATTTGGCCATGTCCCATCTTGCGTTTGCATCTAACTTCTTGAACTCTTCGCATTCTGTTGCATTGGTGTGCCCCTTATCTTCACATATGAAGCACTTCGTTGCTTGTGTCTTCTCAGTCACGTTGTTGACCCTTTGTGTCTTCTTTTGTGAAGCGGCCGTAGTAAGTGCTGCCATCTGTTCAGGCAGCGCGTAAGGTCCGCACAGCTCCGCTTCCCTTTTGAAGAACTTTTCTATCTTGATGAGGCAAGGATCTTCGCGTGGTTGCGTAGCTGAGAAATCGTAGTATCTGTATCGCAGAGTCGGCGTCAGTTTGTCCACTATTGTCTTCGCGAGTTCAGGGTTGTACATGTAGTTGAAACAACCCATAGTCTTCAATGTCGCCACTACGTTGGAGACCTTCGTGGCGAATATGCAGATGTCCCTTGGTGACTCAGTAAGGCGCGGCAGACCTCGAAGCGTCTCCATCTCCATCATGGCTATTGCTTCTGGTCTTCCGAATCTTGACTCCAAAGTCTTCATCACTTCAGCTGGATGCGCGTTGGTTATCAGAAGACCTTCAACCGCTTCTTTGGCCTTTCCTTTCAGGTTTCTTCTGAGTCGATTCGTATTTTCAACTGTGCTGAACATTGCTTCTGTCTCGTAGTAGGCGGCGCGGAATGGTAGCCACTCCTGATGGGACCCACTGAAGATCGGTAACTCGACGAACTTGGGTCGTTGAGCGGCGCTGACAGCCCGGGTGATGGCTTCAGCTAGGAGGGCTAAGTCGGTTTGACCTCCCGCCGGTGACTGACGTGTTTCTTCATGCTTCGCTGGCATTGGTTCTTCTGTGCGGACGACCGTTGGTTCTTCTGGGGGGCAGTGTGGTTCGTTGGTGATCGCTAACACCGGACGATTCACTTGATTCTCCAACCAGTTGTCCACTCTTGCGTTAACTTCTGACTTCGAGTAGAGGGAGACGTCATCTTCTTCCTCTTCTGAGTCTTCTTTCTCCAATGTAGCTAGGCGTGCTGCGGCTAGTTTCACTTGAAGGCGTAGTAAATCTTCTCTCGCCTTCGCAAGCTTGAGTTGCTTTGTTCTGCTGTAGATAGATCCTCCCTCTCCTCCCTTGTTGCTAGGAGGGCGGAGATCTTGTAGTCCAGTCGGCTTCGATGGACCGGCGGTGTTCTTCATAACTCGCTTCACTGTAGAGGTTTCTGTTTCTTGACGAGTTTCACTATTGATGACAGTAGCGGGCGGCTTCATCAGCTGTTTGTCCTTCGCACCCGTAGTTAGTGTCGTCGCAGTGGACGGGGTTACGGAGGGGGCAGCGGCGCTGGCGGCTGTGGCGGAGGTGGTGGCGGTCGAGGAGGTTCTGGCGGTCGCGGAAGTCACGGTGGTTGGCTCGGTTGCCGCGGAGTTGTCTGTCTGTTCCGAAGTTTCCGTGGCGGTCGTCCCTGTAACTGTCGATTCCGTGCTGGCTTCCGCGCTGGTACCGGTCGCCGAGGTAGTGGTCTCGGACGACGACGGCTTCTGTTCTCCCGACGGCTTGCGGCCCCTACCCACGGAGCGCGTAACTGGCATGCTGTCAGCTGATTTTCTTCGAATCTTGAAAGTACTCTTCTATTCTCTTGAGAAATCTTCTCTGTGATGCTGTAGTAATCTTCAGGTAATTCTTCCCCGCAGTATCCGTGTTCGAAGGACCATTAAATGTGGCCTATAGCCGCATTTGTGTGCTGGGTTGGCGGGGAATGAAACCACTGGAGACTTCTTGCTTCTATATTTGGAGTACTTTGTTCTAGGTAGTTCGCCGCTGAATGTGTCGAATGACAAAAATGTTCCTATTTTTATACAATTTTGCAAGGATTTAAAATATCGATTTGACCAATCATAATTACAAAAAAGCGCGGGTAAAGGCGTCAGCTAATTAGGGATAGGCACAATATTATAAAAAAACGCGCGCAAAACATCAACCAATCAGAGCGAGGCACTATATTGAACATTTTTAACTTAAATACCTCGACCCTTTACCGTAACGAGGACCGCGCTACATTATTTGCGTTTTTTGCTAACTTTATTAATTTTACATAGGTAAAACTATATATAATCGGACTCTATGTAATAAGAACTATCTAAGAAAAATATAAAATCAACTAAGACAATATAAAATATAACATAAACACTTGAACTACTGCTTACCCCTAGTACTCAGTTACACAACTAATACGAATTATTAAATTATAGTAAACTTATTCACTTTGTACTGTCTTATGAGCGTCTATGTATCACTTTATATACACTATTCTATTATGTACACTGTTTTATCGCTTGTCCCGCACATATATAGTAGATCATTTCTGACCTCAGCACGGCGAAAGCATACATACAACCAGGATAAAAAGTATCCCATTTAATTAATCCAGATTATAAACTATCTGCATGCCAAATTTCATCCAAAAGTGTTCTGCCGCTTTAGTGTGATTCAGTAACAAACATTGAAACATGCAAACTTTCACATTTATAATATTAGTAGTAGGATAGGACTGTACAGCCAAACTTGATGATTGGGCTTTACCCAACCATCACGTTTGGTTGACCGATAAATAGTGAAAATGCATTTGTTTGGTCATTGAGATTGTGCATTTCAAATGTGGAAGTTTATTGGCTGACATGATAGTGAGCAAGTAGTATACTATCAATTAAGAGGGACACAAAGTCTGCGTTTGTGTTCCCTTCCACATTTAACCTGTTTTCCTTCAAAACAAGAGTGAACGGTATCTTCTGGGCACGCTCGATACATCATAGACCTCATCCATCGCTTCCCATCAGGCAAGACCGAGGTCAAGTGCAGGCCCATTTAGTAATTTAAAAAAATACAAGACGTAATGAAATATCATATCTTTGAAATACCCATTCAGATTCAGTTGAATTATATAGCAGTTAAAAGTGGCCTGGTGGTATGTATGGGTGCCTACTTACAAGTTGTAGAACACAGGTAGGTATGTTATGTTCAGATTCAGACAAGAGCTTTACTTTGTGTAAATCTTTTTATCACTGCTCTCAAAATAGTGAGGGAAAACATTGTGGAAACCATGCATGGCATGTCATCAGGATTCCTAGAAGAAAACGTTTGAAGAAATGCAACATCTACCAACTCGCAGTGGGGCTCACTCCGTTGCAAAGAGAGGAGGCCTGTGTCCCAGCAGTGGGAACATTATATGTTGGTTATGTTATCTGTAAAGGGTCTGGTGTCTGCCAACTCTGTGTGAACTCGCACACAGAGTTTGCAGACACCAGCTGCAGCTATACACGAGTGTGCATTGATGCACACTCGTGCATTGATGCTTTCTCATATTCTGCAAATAATTCAGATTTAAATTCAAAGTAAAATTACAGGATAGTATTTTAATAACTTCATATTAGGAGCCATAGCATTTTCCTGGTACGTAAAGTTCATCGATTTGCATAGGATTTATGAATTAGGAATAGTATTTTAGGAAATAAAGTATATTGGCAGGAATTTCCCTGATAATTTTAAATCCGTTGTGTCACTTAGATAAAATGACCAACATAAATTATAATAGTAATAAAATGATATACTTGATAAGCTCCTCAAGTTATGAGCTATACGATTACTGACAAATTCTTGCACTAACTGGACTGGTCCACTTAAACCTACTGTAGTTATTACTCAGCCAACCATTTCAGGCACTACTCTACATGGTCTTCGCATGATCTGACCAAGATTATGTCTGGACTTTTAAAGAGACTGGCCCTTGAGTTTGTTTCGCCATTCTTCTACTAAACTCACATCTACTCATCTACTTAGGGGTTCAAAAATAAGATGTAGTCGATATTTCCTATCTGACAGGACATGTCAACTACATCTTATTTTTATAATATGACGTGTAAAAGCGATTTAGGTAGAGGTAGTAACGATGACATGATATTTAATTATAATCTGACAAAAGTTAGGGTCAAGGCCACGTCTTAATTAATTAGCCATTCCTAGTAGCTGCAATAAGTTAATATACCATTTATAAATTATAAGTTTATTTACATTATTAAAATAAAACAAGGATAAACAACATGACTAATTAGTGCAAATGCAAGTTGTACTTCCACATTACTAATTATAAATAATGATACCTTCCTTGTTGTTCTGAAAATTTGTGTTTAATTTTTTTATTAATTTGGTGGTACGAGGGACTTGCGAATGATTTAGATTAGATTTTCAGCTGCAATTTATCAGTTTGCATTGTTATAGCGACCATAATTTTTTCGGTTGTTGGAATCATTCTGTCAGTATTAGATTGAAGACAAGATTCCCAGATACCACTTGCACTATTTTTCCAGATGAATAGGAACTTTATTTTGCTTGTAATGTTCATCCTACTAATATTATAAATGTGAAAGTTTGTGAGTATGGATGTATGGATGTATGTATGGATGTCTGTTACTCTTTCAAGCAAAAACGGCTGAACAGATTCGATTGATATTTGGCACACAAGTAGTTTGGAACCTGGAATAACACATAGGATACTTTTATCCCGGTACTACGTTCCCGTGGGATAGCTTTCGACCTCCACGCGACCGAAGCCGCTGGCAAAAGCTAGTATTCGAATAAGCGGATGTGAGCAAGCGTTTCATTCGAACTTGAATTTTAATGCTTCACAAATAAAGTGCAGATTCGTATACAACATTCTTTTTTCACTATTTTTTTAGGCTTCAGTATACTCTGTATGCCAGCCTCATAGGTTCAAAGATATCATAGCACAATGAATAATATGCAGCCTGCAATAGGTGGTAGCATGCTGGGGGCATGCTAGCACCCATTGCACAATACTGGTACCCACTTATATCTACTTTAGCATACTTCCTACTACCCTACTTCCTACTATATATTGGAAATTTGGGACACAGATAGGTTATAACCTGGATTAACACATGGGATACTTTTTATCCCAGTCGTACATTCCTGTGGGATAATTTCCGACCTGCACGCGGGCGAAGCCGCAGGCAAAACTACTTCACTATTCAATATCCCTTCTCTCCCTCAGATACTCTCATTTATTTCGTGACACTTACAAACTTCCCAAAGAATAATTAAAATTAAGTTTACTATACTTAGTCTTTTCTATAGTCCTATAAAACCAGTTCACTCTAGCCACCCAAACCCATAATCCATTATCGTTGTATCCATATCCTGCAATAGTCCTACACCACCCTGGGGTCGTCCTTGCTTGCACTAGCATAGTGCGAACAGGGATAATCGTTGATTGCTGCTTAATTTAATTAAAAACCTCTCTGCCTGCGTCTGTGTTCCCTTCCACATTTAACCCGTCTTCTTTCAAAACAAGAGTAAACAGGTATCTTCTGGGTACGCTTGATCCATCATAGACCTCATCAATCGCTTCCCATCAGAATTGATCGAGGTTAAGAGCAGGAACGTTTAGTAATAAAAAAATAAAAAAAGTCAACGCCGGTTGACTTTTTTTATTTTCTGCGAGTTAGCTATAAACCCTCGTACGCCTTCCAAAGTTCCGGGACATCAGGATCCGGAGAGCCGTAAAAAAAACCAAAAAGTAACAGTTCAATACAATTTCGCCAAATTCGGTGAACCACAAATTAAGCGTCGCTTGTATCTTGTGGCTCATGGTCTGGAAATCTTACCTTTAGTATAAAAAAGAGTAGTGGAAAAACTAGGATGACCTATAATTACAAACAACCTTGTGTTACACTTATTTACAGTCTGCCAGTATTGAATTCCCGTAGGTGTAAGTATTATGTGATGAGTCAGAGTTAGGGAAAAGTAAGTTGCTAATTTAATTAGTTAAGATCTTTTGTCTATGTCTATTAGTAGTAGAGCAGCAAATTTAATGAGTAGTTAATAAGGTCAAGAGCTACGAGAATAGTCAATTTAAAAAAAACGTAATCCTAATACAATAATGAGAGAAAAAGGGGTAAAAAAAATCTAGAATGCTTAAATTTTTAGACTAAGTACATGCACGTTATGTGAAACACTTGACACCCAAACTAGGATATGCCCTGTATCTCAATGTTAAAAAAAAAACTCTTACTTTTTCGAAAATATTTATCATACCAGCACAGCTATTCCCAACTATTCCGCAGGCTTCCGAATCGAAAATGACACTTGCGGTTACATCATGACCAAATGACCTACTAAAAACGCTCAAAATCCAGTCGCAATCATATCTCAGCGACAATACATGTCAATTCTTTTTCAAAAATAAAGGGAATTAGAGGTATTTTTAATTGATTGAGACAGATTACATTGTGAACGTTCTTTTAAATTACGGGAATTGTCCCTCTGATTTGCCTAGTCCCCGGCAGCAAATAGCGGGCAGAAAAGTGGTCACAATTTTCGGGTTTCGGAATTATAAACAGCGCGCAGCGTTTAGAACTTCTTCGATTACATTGATTGATGTTCGATTTGGCACGGCATTTTATCGCAGATAGACAATGATCTGAGTTAGGACGTACGATACTTTCTATCCCATATACTTAATTTCCATCCTACAACCGGGGCTAGCACTATGAAATGGCTGGTACTATGAAAAATTGATTTCGGTAGTTTTAGAAAAGTATCTTGAATATCCAGAGGCACAATAAAAGCTGCAAATCAAGAAGAAAAAATTGTTAGGATATGCAAATATACAAACATATTTTAGTTGCTCTAGCCACATAATTTACCTAGTACGTATCATCAAAGACCTGACATCTAACTTTTTTTAAAATTATTATCTCATGGTAAATAAGTGCCTACTAATATTGGTCATCTCATCCAAACTGCAACTCATCAGGAGTAGATACCTAATTTATTTATTAAAACTATTTTTTAGGTACGTGCCTACAGCAGTAAGTCCGCCTCTGTACATTTTTGTGCGTGTAGTATTAAACAAATAAATGTTTTTATTTCCAGACTGATGAGAACAGCTTCCTACTTCGCCTGAGGATTGTAGGGGCTTACTCATTGGCTAAAAAGGATATATTTGGTGCTAGGTGAGTTCTCATTTACTATATTTTTTTCAAACTAACTACTTTGTTGTAAGTTTTGGGTTCGATCCACAGGAAAACGCAGTGTTATCGGGTTTTCCCAGTAGGAAGTTCTTAGTAGTGTTCTGGGTTCATGCCCGGTTAATCTCAATAGACTCGCCCCCTATAACATAGGACTTAAACATAATTGGATAAATGTGAGTATACTGTAGGTACACCACTGCTAAATCCTTCGGGTAACCGAGGTGTGATGATAGAATTTAACTTAAGAAATGTGGGTAGTACTAATACATCTCTGCCTACTCTTCAGTGGGTCTAGACGTAGTTTTATGATATGTGAGAGATCTGGCCATGTTGCGTCTGTCATCATTGAATATGCGATAAAAGCAGACATCGTGAATTCGTGATTATGGTATCAAAAACGTATATCAATCGCCATTCAGATTACGACACTGCATAACAATTTCTTTTCTGATGTTGTGCTTAAAAAATGTTCTAAAACTAGTTTCAGTCTAATCTCAAAGTTGTAAATGTAATAAATTCTACATAATATTCAGTTTTTTTTACATATCGCAGTTCATTCTCCCGCCCTTATCCAAGGTCTGCTCATTACGTCTTTTTCTACCATACACCGCCTTTATCTCAGTTAGGGCTCTTTCTAGGATCAGGCCCGGACTTAGACACCCAAGGCTCCTAGGCACGTCTTATCTTAGAGCCCCAACCCATCCCGAAGCCATTTTGGAAATTGAGCCACTAAAATATACAAAGTTGCGGAACATATAATTTTTAGCCTTTTTTCATTATTTGCCTATTCCTTTCTCTATGTTGGGGTTGGCTTCCAGTCTAACCGGATGCAGCAATTTTTTATGCAATGACTGAATGATGATGATATTTATCTTTATGAAAGAACTTTGGATGCAAAAGACTGTCCTCAAAAGTCTACCGGTCTCAATTGGGGTTGTGGGCATGCCCACCGTAACTGTACCGTGCCTAGTGCATCCACGCTTGCCCACAATCCCTCCATCTTCACCTTGGTCTCATTTCTTAGGAGTGCAACAAAAAAATATATTTCGCTATCGATATATTTTTTTACCCAATCAATCAATCAAGTCAGCCTGTCGCAGTCCTCTGCTGGACATAGGCCTCTCCCAGACTGCGCCACAACACCCTGTCTTCCGCATTCCGCATTCAGTCTGCCCCAGCCACTTTTTTAAGGTCTTTAATGAGGGTCATTGGATTTTTCGGTTATTTTGCCGCCAGTCATTGCTAAATCGTGGCGAATTATGCTGACTCTAACAACTGTACTGTTTAACACGTCTTACGCTGGCATTTCACAGTTATGCGCGAGAATTTGACCGAAGTAGGTATGTTCTCGGAAAATTATAAATCTAGTTTCATGATATTAGATCTAATCAGACGATTGTACCTAATAAAGTAAGTAAGTAATCAGTTCCTTACAAACGAACCGGAAGAGGGTCTCAAGACTTATTAGTCATTGTAAAAGTATTTACAGTTTGGTATGATGACTAAATCCGAGTTCCTATCACTTATCATTTAATTCTTTCAAGCCTTTTGCATGAATGAAATTCTTGTGATTAGTGTTAGAGCAGTGGTGGCCCAGTGGTAACGGCCGCAAATTACGTGTTCGTAGGTTCGACCCCAGACAAACGGTTTATTTTGAGCAAATTATTTAATCACCACTGCTCTTAAAACGGTGAAGGAAAACGTGAGGAAACAGCTCCTAGAACAATAAATCGAAGATATGTGACGTCTACCCACACCGGGCCCGCGTGTTGGATTACGGCACATTCCCTCTCGCCGAGAGGTGGCTTGTGTCCTAGCAACGCGAATGTTATAGGCTGATTATGCTAGTGTTCCGTGTGATGCCGGACGTAAAAGAATAGCACCATCCCATTTCTTCACGTGGGTGTCGTAGAAGGCGACTAAGGGCTTACTAGAGAATGGGCAGCAGCGTTCTCTATGCGTTTTACCACCATACTGCGATCGCCAACCCGCCTGCCACGCGTGACGATTATGGCAACCCGCCTGCCACGCGTGACGATTATGACAAATCACCCCCTTTTGGGGGAGGCTTATGTCCAGCAGTGGACGTCTTTCGGCTGATATGATGCTAGTGTATAAATGCTTTTAGTTCTAGACTGCATTGCTTGATTAGTCATTATAATGATTGCTTCCTGAATAGAATTTTATTGGTACAGACGCCAGCACAACCTACCCCAATCTGTCAGATTTCTTTGATAGATTTTCAACGTTATAACATAAGCATAAGGTTCATGTTCAGTTGGGAAAATTTTGACAGTTTGGAGTAGCTTGATGTGCTGGCGTCTGTACGTAATTGTAGGGAAGCCCCCCATTTTGTACATAATAGTAATCATAATAATTTATTTGCAATAAGTATTGGTACAGTGTTGGTCTTAAAGTAGGTAATTGAGTTCCTAATGCAGACATAATTTGACATGCAAAACAATGTGTTACATTTATTATACACCGTGACATTTTAGTCGTCTTACAACGGCAGCCCAATTCATGTATCCAATGACTACTTATCATTTAATAAAAATAAAAAAAATATTTTTGAACATTTGCATAATTCAAAAAATTCAAATATCATTTACTAAAACGCATGACGTAGTTTGAAACACCCTTTTATGGAGGTGGAATTAATGATAGAATGTAATGGTAGGTAGGTAGATATCTTCTACCGTTTGATACGTAAACATTATTAACAGGGAGGGTGTTTCATAATTCTAAAGCATTATTTATTTTTCTTTGTATCTATTATCTTAATTAATGGTAACAACGTTGTAATCGCGCCTAGAGGTTTTTATGACGGATACATTGAGTGGACCACCTTTGTAAGATGACTAAAATGTCACGGTGTATATTACGCTCAATGGCATGCTTTCTATCATTCATTTTTACAATACATTCAATATTAATTATTAATTATAGTCACATTAATTTAAAACATTATTAAGGATTAGCATTAGCATTTAGCATTATTTATAAATTCATTCATAGAGTAAAAACGCTTTTGCAGCAGCCATAATTTTAACTTAATAAAAAATAAGTTATTAGGGTAACTCTTTGAAATTCTTCGGTATTTTTTTATAGACTATAAGTCCACACATATGATAACAGTTCTTTTTATACAAAGAAGTCTTTGGTTATACATTCATGAAACTAACTCTATTTGTCTGTCGTTACCTTTTCACGCCTAACACTGGATCGATCGTTATCTTTTGTACTACAACTACTATGTGGCTACTTTTTATTCAAAGATGAAGAAATACACGTAGACTAAGTCCCGGGCAATAGCTTCAAATAATATAACGAAATGTGGGTGTACTATCTAATACACCTCTGCTTTACCTTTCGGGGAATACAGGCGTGATGTTAATATACAGTAAAGAAAAATTTTAGGCTCTAAAAAGTATGTAGTAAGTAAAAAAGTATTCTTATTTTAAAGCCACAGCTGGTCGTATGCCCATACATTTTAGAGCGAGATTTTTCAGTAGTCGGGTTTGAGTTTTTCAACTTTCTTTTTATTTAAATAAATTTCATCATCATCATCATCATTTCAGCCGATAGACGTCAAATGCTGGACATAAGTCTCGCCAAAAAATAAAAATAGTGTTTGCCATGATCGTCACGCTTAGCAGGCGGGTTGGCGATCGCAGTATGTTGGTAAAATGCATAGAGATTCTCTATGCATTTTCTCTCATATTTTTCGCTGCTGCCCATTCTCTAGTAAGTCCCTTAGTCGCCTTCTACGACACCCACGGGAAGAAATGGGATGGTGCTATTCTTTACATCCGGCACCACACGGAATTAATTTGGTAACCCCAAATTTATTTAACTACAATGTGTATTTGAAATGTGCTAATTAAGCCATTTTATTTGATACCCAACACGGTATTGCCAAGAATTTTAATTTCATCACTTGGTGAAATTAAACATTTGAATATGGATTCAATTGATGTGACGTCACATAGCCTAAATAACCAGCGGACGATCAAGACGCGTCCAACAATACCTCATTAGTCAAAAAATTGTTATATATGTATAAGTAGTTTTGAAGTTATGAGGGAACAGATGAACATACGTACCCACGTACTGCTCAGAATCATTAAGTACCCTAATTTTTGCTTCGCCGTAGTCGGGTAAAAATAAATAAATCTCCGCACCATGAACACAAACGGCCATATCAATGTCCTGTGATGCGGAGATTGGGCGCGCGTTGCAGCCAGTAAAGTACAAATGTACCCGACTGTTGCCTTGATCGTCAATTGTCACCAAATTGATGGACGCCGGCGATACGGTGACTCATCGTTTTATTAATACTAACTCCGTCAGTTGTTTGGTGGGTTATTAGTCGTGATTTTAGTATTTTTGGAGCAGGAAAAAGAATAGGAAACTATTGGCTTATTGGCATATGGCTTATCGGTCGCCAAATGTACAATAATTAGTTTTGCCAGCGGCTTCGCCCGCGTGGAGTTCGGAAATTATCCCACGGGAACGTACTACCGGGATTAACAATATCCTAACTGTTAATCCAGGCTATTATAAACTATCCGTTAGCCGCTAATCTGCTCAGCCGTTGTTGCGTGATACATTAACAAACATGCAAACGTCTAAACACCGAAACTTTCACATTTATAATATTACTAGGATAGTAGGATTATAAGTGGGATGCATTAGCACTTCTGTTGATGGATTTCACCTCCTAAAAAGGGTGTAGGTAATGGAAAATAGGGTAAATTTTAAGCTCTTCGTTTACGTCGTCTAATAGATCCCACTCAAACAAATATGCACCCAAAGTGCTGACACCATAAGGACCGATTTCACTTTAGTCGTTTAACTCCTTAATCGTTAGTAAACAGACCTAACTGTGGCGAAAAAATATATGTTTCGACTATACAATGAGGAAAATAATTAACGCAAGACCTCATACTGCCCAATTAGAGTATTGCGTTAAAAGCATAAGTACAATTACCATTTTTTTTTTTGATAACAAACTTTTATTATTGAATAAATATCATTGATGCTGGGGCCATTACTTTTTACATTTGAAATTGAATCTTATTGCCTTGAAATAACATTTAATTTTCTTTGGTTCAATCGGCGGTCAATTTTTGAAAGAAATTACCTATATTTAAATTCACTGAAATCGATTCAGTAGTTAATTATGATCAAATCACTTTCAGGACTTGCGCATATTCTGTTATACCTTGTATAACTGGAATAGCAAAAGAGTAGGTAATTAATCAAATTGCTGATATCGGTTAGCGTGGCAGACTGGCACTAACGAGGTGGCGCCGGGTGACAGCCAGTCAAATCCACCGAATTAGTGACGTCACGCATACTATACTTATAATACCCGCGTTTTATGTAGGCATTATAAGTAGGTGGTACCTGTGATTACCTAGATAGATTGGACGATGTGGTAGACTTGTTGTTTAGCTTATTTGAATAGAGTTGGAATAAAGAAATTAATTATTGATCTTCTGTTGCTGTAGACCTAAATGGCGTGAAATTATGAAGACACTTGAAGGGGTTACGTTCTTACCTAGAGCCGGTCCTAATATATCTCTTAAGCTTGATTGTGGCTAAGTGTAACAGTGGCGCGGGTACTTTGATTAGGTTTTTATTTTTTGGGTGGGAAATCATCAAATGATTTCTCCCGCTCTGGGTGGAGCAGGAGGGCGTGTCAGACTTTTACTGACTAAAACCCACACGTGTTCCCTTAGTTGCCTGTGTGCTAGGGGCCGCGGTATCTCTTTCGAACAACGCGCACCCCTGGCCCCATCAGTTGTTGCTGACATCTCTTTGAGGCGCGCGTGGAACACAACGCGTCATCGACCCGGGCTTGGTCCTTACCGGACAGCGAGCTACCCATTACTCGCCGTCCGCAAGCCCGCGCCTACGGTGGCCGGGAATCAGCCTGTGATTCTCGACGACCAGGGCGTCTACTGCGAATCCATCGATTAGGTTTCGGTTAACATCTTTACCTTTCCGAGGCACGGAGGGGCCGTGCCTCGGAAAGCACGTTAAGCCGTTGGTCCCGGCTGTTCATCGTAGATCTTTGACAGT
Organism: Polymixis lichenea; assembly: GCA_949091785.1. Classification (NCBI taxonomy): domain Eukaryota; kingdom Metazoa; phylum Arthropoda; class Insecta; order Lepidoptera; family Noctuidae; genus Polymixis; species Polymixis lichenea. Next base: position 2,505,959 of record OX420948.1, read on the forward strand.
TGTTAGGGGTCGTGTCAGAAGCTCGAAAGTCAGACAGCCAGTCTTACCAAGGGTATTGTATTACCCAATAACTGGGTTGGGAATAGGGTAGCCAGTTTTTCTAGAAGAAGTAGAGTATTTCTGATTGCAGGGAGAGTAAATAAAGAGTACAGATTAATAAAATAGAGCAGTCAGTTTAAGAAAAAAAAGTATTTTGGGGTACTGTATTAGTGTTATAGATTATAAAGTATCCATTTTAGAGTACGCTTGGCATCCTAGTTGTGGAGGTCAGATAAGCAGTCGTTCCATACAAAATACAGTTATTCAGCTACATCCGGTTAGACTGGAAGCCGACCTCAACATAGTTGGGAAAAGGCTAGGCAGATAATGATGAATCTTGGTATTTGTAGGTAGTGCACATAGAACTTTCAATCGTATGAGCTATACGAAAATTTTACTTTGATCACATCCGAATAAAAATGCTGCATATTCATCGCAACTTGGTGAATTTTATCAGACAGTAAATATGTTGAAATAATCAGTCCACTATCGGTCGTACTGGATGTGGATAATCGCTAAAAGTTCCTAGACGGAAACCACCCCTAACACACAAACGCGCATTTACAGGATGTAATTTTAATCACCGTTAACCTCATAAGGGGTCATTGTACTCATCATAATGAACAACTTTTACGATGGGCCCAAACCTTAAATTTTGACGAGTTATGCGAACATAAATGTAGGGATGATGATTTATTTTCGCGATTTCAGGTTTGGTCCCTTAGTAAAAGTTGTTCATAATGATGAGTATAATGACCCCTTATGAGGTTAACGGTGATTAAAATTACACCTTGTATACACACACCCCTAAGCCCCGAGCCCTTTCACACAAACGCGCTCACATACTTTTTAATTTAATTTTGATACTAATCCTGGCCTCATTGTAATTTGTTTTTGTTCTAATTTGATTCTATTTTAATTTTGATTTTAATATTCTTTTAATAATTGTTATCTAGTTTTGTTGGAATTCTGTTTTATTTTAATTTTTAACCCTACTTAATTTTTTTATTTTATGGTTAGTCCTTAAATAAAATGGTTAATATTAAACTTAATTTTAAGTAAGTAATATAATTTTAGTAACTTTTGCTGCAAAAAAAAAATGCTTGATTGCAACCTAAATGGAAGAAGTCACTGGCTACTGAAATACAGGTACTTCAACCTAGCTCTAGAGCCAGTTACTCACATTTTGCTGTAACTACTTTTTGTGACAATAAATAAAATAATTATTATTTACTCCTAAGCGTAACTCGTTTGATGCTTACAATTCAACTGCGTGTGGCCTCTTCAAAGCATTCGCTTTTCCATCTCTACTGATGACATCAGTAACGTTAAACCACAACGCTTCTCCATTTCCACAACTAGTATACCTATTCCCAGGTTTGCAGGGTTCTCGTCTTCGATTTAAATTAAAGTATGGCCAATACATTCTCCGAATTCTAAATAAATGAATTATGTTCTGAATGCATTGTCAGATACTTATAGGTGCAGATAAGGCCAATCCTAGAATGCAATCGACTGATATGCAGGGGATTTTCATTGTAATTGCCCGTTTGTAGGTCTTATAACTCTCTTAATCTCGGAGATTAGTTTGTAAAGAAGAACGCTAATCGGTAGAATATGATGATAACTCTAGCTGTAACCTGGGAATTCAACTCAGGACGTTCTGCAACCACGTTTGAGGCACCAGCCCATCGCAACACAGATGTACCTACATCAATTTATGGGTAGCTGTGCCCACGCTATGTAGGAATTAGGGTAAGGTAAGGTAAGTCAAAATCTAGCCTTCCTAGTGCTTTACCTGGGAAGAAGAAGTGGCGCAACAAACTCCCCAGCAGCACAGCTGTCTGTTTAGTCGGATAGACTTGATTCTATACATACATAGGCAAAGTAATAAACATTACGAGGCACAGAACATTAACTAAATAATAATTAGTCAACATGTCAGCTAGCCATGCCAATATACCGACAAATAAAATGAAAACTGTCGAGGTCAAATAAAGCATAAAACAAATCATCATAAACAATATTACGGTTCGGTTAGACGTACTAGCGCCTATTTCGTACTACAGAAATATTTGCTCTCTTGTGTCATCGAATGATGCAAAAATTTACAATTTAGTGTATGGGACATTTACAATTTAGTCCCATACATTTACATACATGAGTTCATCATCATCATACATATATGAATTTGTGTGCGTTGAAATTTTTCGTCGGTTATAAAAAAAAAATCAGCTGTTCCATACATTTTGACTCAATCAATTGTTTATTGCATTCCATGTTTTACATAGATGGTATGAACAGTGAGATCAATATGAACCCTATCGGGCACAGCAAAATTAGGAGAGAGGAAGAGGGCTACGTACAAATGCAAGCAATTCAATTCATTATTATGATAAAATTATTAGATGTATAATTGGGTGAAGGTTTCGCTCTCACTCACTCGTCACTGTTCCATAGAACTGTTTCATAAAACAGCAGATGTTTTTTTCTACGCTAGGTCTGGCTACGTCTAGAACGATTTGCTGAATTCATAGTTACAGTTTGCGTACTGGTTAAAGATTTACTCTGTGAATTTTCTAAAGCTCTTAACAACTTCTTTGACCATTCATGATCGCCTGTGTCAATGTGAGGAGGCGTCGCTGTGTGGTCGTCTTGGCTTCGCCAGACTAATTTGAGATTCAAATTGCTAGGTACTAAATACCGACAAGCGTTGATAATTTTCGCCGGTTATTGAAAAGAATTAACTGTTTAAACATTAGCGGTTCCATACATTTTGAACGCGTAGGTATTTTATACACTTTTCAATGAAACAGCAGATTTTATTTTCGATAACCGACGAAACATTTCTGCGCTACGGGGTTTATAGTCGTCTGCTGAATTGACGGTTACAGTTTGCACCTCGATGTATTTTTAGCGAATAGGAGCCTATTTATAGGTACCTACATATCATTTTTGTTTGTGTTATGTTCCACTTAGCACTCTATATTTTCTAAAGCTCTTAACAACTTCTTTGTCCAATGAAGCATGGTGGATCGTCTTTGGCAATGTGAGGAAACGAAGTCGTGAGGTTGTCTTTGCTTCGCCGGACTTACTTTGAATACGAATTAGGGATTGAACGGCTTACTAAGTACCATATCAATGTCCTCGAAGTATTTTTGAATATTTGGGATTTCACAACATCATGTGTACCTAATCAGCGTACAAAGTTCCCACTGCCGGAAGACAGACCCCTCTCTGTGAGAGGGAGTGGGTCACAAGCGCAATCCACCACGCGGGCCCAGTGCGGTTTGGTAGATGTCACATGTCTTCGAATTATTTGTCCTGGGACATGCCGGTTTCGTCACGATGTTTCCTTGACCGTACCCCACAACATCATGGTACTGTATTTCCAGAAGAGATATACAGGGGTGGATAGTATGGTACACCCACATCTCACCAGTTATGTTTAAGTCCCATGTAACATTTCGAGACATCCTACAATAAAGCATCTCCAAGGACAATACACTAACGATTCTATGCTCAGCATTAGGCTATGCACTAGATACCAATTACGCAAAAACAATTTCTGCAGATGAATGCATGTTATTACTTAGCCTCAAAGTCTTCGCAGTAAAAGAACAATTTGTAATCTTAAAAAAAGGTTCTACTGTATTGATACTATGCCTTGTAGGGCACTTTACTACTACCAAATTTTACTAGACCTTGAGTTATTTAAACCTCTAAATCAAAAGTTATTTATACAAACTAGGCTGATGTCAGTTAGTTATTATGGCTAGACCATTATAATATAGCGGTAACACTTTGCTATACATTTATTTATGGCGAATTTAATTCAAGACACGCACGGCTTTGCTTCCGACAATAAATCAGGACGACTAACTAATCGTTTGCCGACGTCCTGATACAAAGTGTACCACAGTACACTTGACTATAGCTAAGAATTGTGATTGCGAGTCTCTTTATGTTATTAAATGAATGGGAACAGTCCAGGTTTGGTTCCTATATGTGTTACCAAATGGCAACAGCCTTGGCTGTCAAATTTGTGGCGACACTCTTCCAAAATGCTGTTAGATTGAAAATAGGACCCATGGCTGAACGCTGTCCCCTAAAAGACAAGTCCAGAGGCCTAGTTTGGGGGTTAGGATCAGATTTGTGGCTATACAGTCATGTGCTATTTTGTTGTTGACTAGCTTGTAAAATGTATTTCTAAGTGTTCAATTTTTGTTTTTTTGTTTTTATGGTTGGAAGATATCCTTGCGGTTCCATACATAGAAAGTCTTTTTATCAAAATGTTTTGCATTTATCTTTGAAACCAAATAATAACATATGTTTGTTTGTATGTTCCAGCGACCCTTATGTGCGGGTGGAGCTGCAGAAGGTCGATGGTGACGTCACCATTGAGACGTTTCTCACCAAAACCAAGAAAAAGGTGCGTTGTCATATCTCTTTCTCTTTCGTACTCACTATGGGATTCCCTAGAGCTAGCCTCCATTTGTGTCAGTCTATATTTGTAATGATGAGTAATTAAACTTTATGAACGAAGTACGAAATTTGTACCTATTTCTAATTGATGCGTTTTTTTTTGTTTTTCAGACTCTGAACCCAACATGGAATCAGGAGTTTGTATTTAGGGTGAGTGTTAAAAATCTTCGGAAAGCACTTCAAGCCGTTGGTCCCGGCTGTTATTCGTGGATCTTTGACATTCGTTACGGGTCGTTAGAAGCCCGAAAGTCTGACAAACCAGTCTTACCAAATTGTATCGTATTTTCCAGTAACTGGGTTGCGGAGGTCAGATAGACAGTCGCTCCATGTAAAATACTGGTATTCGGTTGCATCCAGTTTGACTGGAAGCTGACCACAACATTGTTGGGAAAATAATTTTAAAAGAAAACTTTAGTGGCATGAGCTATGCTGTAACTCGTCTGGTGGTTTTGAGTATTTTGTAAATGGCCTACGCAAATGTTCTGAAAATTTGGTAGCGTCTTGTGACGGGTCGTTGAGCTCCCTGAAATAGGGTTGAGCTACACGGTGACTGATACATACATGCCGTCTGTTGGGAAAGCTACAATGGCTCTTTCTTCAAAAGGCTCTTCCAGACCCTTTGCCCTGCATTGTTAGACTCACATAAAATTCAAACTATGTAATGTTTGGTCTTTAAAAGAGACCATGACCTTTGAGTTTGTTTCGGCTTTTCTTCTCAGAAAACAGTCAGCTAGGAAATGCCGGCGCCATCAATTTTTTAAAATATTGACCAACAAAATATTGACGTGTAAAAGTGTCTTTTAAGATCTACTTACATAAATAAACATTAAAACTAAAGGTGTGTACAAATAAATAAATAAAAAGGACACTTAGGATAAATTTAATTAAAATAAACATTTAGTTTAATTTAATTTCGTTGCGTACGAGTGACGTCATACTTTGACGTCACTCGTACTTTGCCGATCTACTCTGTAAGAACTTCACCGTGAGGTGAGGTGAACTGTCATTTCACCTGAAGCTAAAATCAGCAGGTGAAGTGACAAGTCACTTCACCGAAATTTTGCACAGTGAGATTTTTTACAGAATAGATCGGCAGTTATTTTTTTAAAGCAAACTATTATTATTTAGAAAATAGCGTTGACCGCAGCATTACTTTTTGCATTTAAAATTGAGTCTAATAGCCTTAAAATAAGATCGCGGCGTCAGTATGGCGAAGTACGTAATTTTCGAAAAAAAAAGTCCTAATTTTTTAATTCACTGATATTGATTTAATAGTCAATTATGAACAATTTAATTTCAGGACTTGCCCTTATTCTGTTACATCTTGTATATAACAAGTATCTTTCTTCCCTCCAGGTGAAACCCACAGAGCACAAGCTTCTCATCCAAGTGTTCGACGAGAACCGCCTCACCCGCGACGACTTCCTGGGCATGGTGGAGGTGCCGCTGTCGGCGGTGCCCACGGAGACGGCCGCCAGCGCGCGCCCCAACGTCGTTAAGTACCCGTTGCGACCCCGCAGGTCTGTGTAAGTACTACTCTAAGCATGCTGTGGGCTTCGTATTTAAATTATTCTTTTTTTTTTAGTTGTGAGGATGATTTGTGCTGGGTGTCTAAATCCCTGAGGTTGATATTTTGGCCATATTGAGCTCAAAATCCAAAGACACAGGGCCATTTTCCAACTTTAAAAAACACGAGAAGTAATGGTTGTAGAGATTTTGCGTGATAGTAAAAAATTCTAAGGAGGACTTGTTCGACCAGGATTTCCAACTTTGTATGAAACAGGATTAATCTCCTTTCATTAAATTTTGAAAAAAAAAAAGAAATATTTGTGAGCTATTCTAGAAGATTTTGTGAGAATAAAATAGCATCACTGACTAGATATTGCTGGGTGTTTAGAACCCTGAGATTGAGGTTTTGATGTGATTGATGAGTCAGACATTTTTTTATAAACGTTATTTATGAAATTAGCGTTTTGGTTTTGAAACAATTGTTTTGTGAGCTGTCCTAGAAGATTTTGTCAGAATGAAATTAGTATCAATAGCTCAATATAGAATTAAATTAGTATCAATAGCTCAATATGCTGTCAATTTTTTTTCTCCCATAAATACTTTAAAAACCTACTATTAAATGGCAATAATACAAACCTACACCTAAACCTACTATTAAATGGAAATATTAAGTACTTGTATACAAGCAAACAGTATCGAAAAGCAAGCAATAATAACAATTAAGTGACCTTAAAATGCTTAATCAATGGGCAAAATTATGTCAATATTGATATTTCACTCTAAACGGATTTGAATTTAAATTCAATTACATAAAATGTTGCAGCTCTCAGTATTTTAACCCAAAAGATAAGATATAATTTTATATATACAGGGTAATTTTTTTACCAGTGCGCAAACTGTAACCATGAATTCAGCATATCATTCTAGACCCCTAGCATAGGAACTTCTCGTCGGTAATACAAAAAAAAAACATCAGCTTTTTCATAGAAAAGTGCAATACCTACGCGGTCAAAATGTATGGAACAGCAGATTCTTTTTTGTATAACCGACGAAAAATTTCTGCGCTGGGGGGTCTAAAATGATATGATGAATTCATGGTTACAGTTTGCGCACTGGTTAAAATTTTATCCTGTGTAATGTAATTCTTCGTAGCGGTATGAATCATCCTTATTAACTGTAGCTACCCGACCTAACTCTGAAGGTATATTAGTTTTCTACTTATTATTTATTTGTGCGTAATTAACAAAAGTTCGTGGGTGAGTGTGTATCGCTAACATGTTTCATCTTTTTATTAAGCCCACTTTTGCTTGGGTGTATATTGACGCGCACTCTATTTTCAACGCTCGGCTAACAGGCGAGAGTTGAAAATCTAACAGTGCGGTTTTTTAACGCAATTAAGGATGCACTCTGTGGGATTCTCAACGCTCAGGTCGACGCTGAAAGTTGCTAGTCCAGAGCGTGGTAAAAAAAAAACAAGTTTTGGCAGTACAATACGTCTGTTAGACGTACCACATATTCTATGTCCACAGGCGTATACGACGCCTAAGATACGTGTAGGTATGTGATGATGTCTTTGAGTCACAAATATGAATACTCTTTGATAAGTCGTTTGTCTATGTATACGCTTAGTTCTTCTCAATTACTTGATGGATTTCGATGCGGTTGTCACCATTATTTAGACAGTTATTCTCTCTTCAGAAAAGTTTAGGCATTTCATTGATATTGGAGACTTTCGAGTCGCGGGCGGGTCGTAAGTAAATATTAGTTTGGATTATATTATTATGTCCATATTTTTCTATTGACTGGGTGTTTTAATTGGCTAAGCAACTAATAAATAATTTGCTTTTTTAACCAAAAATAATAATTGTTATTCTAAATGTTATTTATGTAAGTAATCCCAGTAGGAATTCTTTAGAGCTTGTGACTACCCTGCTAACCCCTAATTGTGTAACTATTTTGTGCTTGAAGTGTTGTGGTATTTCAGTATTTAATAAATATTTGTAGTTAAATGTTTTAAAGTTCTGCTGTCATGTCGGTAAGGCAGGAGACGAAAGCACTGTTTTGTGTTTAATTAAAATTATTCAAATATAAGCACATCATTGTGCTTATTTATAAAATGTTTTTGTTAAAACTCGTCTAAATTGAAGTTCCTCGTATAGGATTGAATTAGCTGGCAATACTTTACCCCCTCGTGTATCGATAGAAATAACATAAAACCGAATGAAACAAAACAAAAAAACATTTTTTCATCATTCGATGGGCGGAGGTCAATGCCTGTAATCGGTCAGCCGAACGCGCGTATATCGCTCAGCTGTTTTTGTCATTTTTCGTTGATCCAGATATTTTTTTTTTAACTTCACTTGTATGTCCTGGAATTTTGCAATCCACATTTCACTGACTTCCACTGAAGCTATTGGGTTGAAATTTGGCTCACACGTTTAGTTCTCGTGATGCACATTAAAGGGTTTTTTTTTGTAACATTTAAAATTATTGTAACATTCGTTTCCGTTGCCCAACACGTGGGTAAAGTATTACCAGCTAATTTAATTGAACCCTGTATTTAGTAAGTACAACTTTACTATACACGGTGTATTTCTTATATTGAATGGGTTGGCATATATTTCAGTATTGTTACGGTACCGCGTTTGTATTAGGGTTTATTTATATGTTTAAATACATGCCGGATAATAAGAGTTTCACATGATACGTCCGGTTTCGGTGCAGTGCAGCGTGGCGCAGTCGCTGAGCTTTTGTTGTGTCCTTGTTTTATATCTCAGGATACATAAACCAGCCTTTACTTTACCCTCAGCTAGGCCTCGCCTTCCTTCTGTGAGAGGCAGTTAGCCGATATCTACCACGCGGGCTCAGTGCGGGTTGGTTGATGTCACATTTCTTTTATACAGTCTTATCACAGTTACGACTTTTCCTCTCTCAGCAGCCTTATTGCAATGAGTATAAAGATCAAATTATGAAAATAACAGTGAAAGGACTGAGTGGGTACAAAAATCTCACCGTGCTCGTAAAATATAAAAGTAAAATGACATCACCGCGCCGCACTGCACCCAACCCTGCATAGTGGAACTCCTTGCTATTAAATTTTTTCTCTTGCAATTTTAGCCCGTATATTATTATCTCCAACTGATCTATATGTCCATATGCCACAGTGCTCGCTCCCGTGTGCGCGGGTACATTGAAGTGTACCACGCGTTAGTGGGGCGGGTAGGAGAGCCCGGGACTGAGGAGCCGGCGCCCGAGAATGATTGGGAGCTAGTCGAGCCTTCGCCGCAGCAGGGAGTCGTGCAACCGGTGAGGATATTACCTTATTTAATGTACCTGTTCTTGAAGTAATATCCTAAAAGGAATTGACACACAGTTATTTATACAAACAACGTAGTCCGGTGCTATGTTAACATTTTTGTATTAAGAACTTTAACGAAATCGAAATAAAGTTGGAAATGAAAAAAATTGTATCAGAGCTTTAGGCTAGAACTAAAGGTAGATCGCGTTTTGTAAGAAGACGCGGTAAGTTTCTCCCGATTAGGTGAGAAAGTGCAATGGCGATTATCGCACTCTTTTGTTTACATATTATCTTGATTCAAGGTTTATTGACGCGGTCCCCGTGCAAATAAACCACTGAGCCAGAAACAAATTATTATCGGACACGACCTTAGTAGTGACCGATAGTCCTTACTGTTTACTGTCATGTCATAAACGTGATTGATCGCGTTCTAGACTGATAGAAAATATCTGCCACGTCAGATTTTCGTCAGACGTCTGAGCGCCTAGTAATATTCATTTGTTTTTATACTTATGCATTATCACTTCCTCCATCCTTGCTTTGTATTGCTTTTGGCTAGTATAACGCTACAAGTTTATTTTGGCGGGTGGCTAAAATTGGAACTAACGTCGCCATCTTGTTTTGTCAATATAATGGGGAAGGTCGGGCGAAGCTAATTGTAGATGGCGTGACCATAGCTAGGTTCCTACGGCCTACAATAAGTTTTACATTTCGTTCATCCATGACGATGAGCTTGTTTTTATTCCACTATTTCGTTATTTTCGGGGATTTCAATATTTTAAATCAAAATTTATTCGATATTCGTATCGGAACAAAAAACCTTAAATATTGCTTATTTCTTCGGAATCATTTCACAAGCACAAACATTTTCAAAATGTTTCCGACATTACCTCAAACTCTGTTTTATTAAAATGTTTCTCTACTAATGCTTTTAAGCTACAATATTCTAAGTTTAGGGTCTTTCGGCAAATGGTAGACTCCAGTTTCCGAGCATTTAGGTACACAAAAATGCATCATTTTCGCAAAAATAAAAATTGCCTCCTCTCGCCTTTTATTATTAGCTTGAGTTGGGAACTAGCTACGACAGCGCCATTTGACAGTTGTCTTCCCCATTTCGATGACACAATTTCACAAATGTTAACCAGCAGCGCCCCTGTCAATGTTATCAGACGCTAAAATATCCTTGGAGCACTGTACATTTGTTGAGTGGTTCCTTCGTGGTAGGTCGTGTCCTGCTCGGTTCCATCGTTCACCGGCGATGACTGGCAGCTGGTCGAGGCCACACGAGTAGATAGTGTATGTTGTCTCTTTTTATATTTACAAGCTTTTTTAAGGGAGTGGGCAGACGAGCATAGCGCTGTGTGCTTTGAGTCACTGAAAATGAGATATGAAAAGAAATGTAGTAAAGTGTGCACTTAACGTGATGTGTACAGACCGCGGCACGTAAGTTGAACCAAAATCAGAACAAGCAACCGAAGGTAGAAGCGCGTGCACTCGTTGCCTCGCACGGAAAAAGAATTCGGTCAAATTCTAACATAGTCAGTGATGTAAGGTGTACTGAAGTTTGGAAATAATTACAGATCGCGGCAGGCAAGTTGAAATAAAATCCGCCATTTTGGTTCAACTTACGTATCGCGATCTTTACCTACATTTATTTGCCAAATTTAAGTAGTAGTGCGCAGAGCAGGCATCTGTTTCGTGCCATATGTTCTGCGCTCTGTCTCGCAGAATCGTTGGCCGTTGGGACCCAAAGGTTCTGGAGTAGTGGGCGCGTACCGAAATACGTAGCTTGCAAGGCGTCCCACAAGTTGGGCCGATGACCTGGTAAAGGCCGCAGGAATCCGGTGGATGCGATAAGCATAAAACCGGTCGAAGTGGCGGAGCTTAGGGAGGCCTATGTCCAGCAGTGGACGTCTTTCGGCTGAAATGATGATGATGGTGATGGTAAAACGTGACGCATGCGGAAAATAGACACAAAAAGCAAGTTGGGGAAAATATGCGTTATGACGCCATATTCCCGCGTTTTCCGATGCAAAGCGGCCATCGCTCAGCATAATGCTGTGACACTATGCGACACAGAGCCACAGCGCTGCTTACGCTCAACTGGCCTAACCCGGGTATGGGTTCGCACGACGAAAATGACTTGTGTGTGACTGATTTTGCTGTTCAATTTTCCAACTACGATATAATTGATTGCTACACATTTGAATCAATGTATCGTTAGTGTATTATTTTTAAAAAAGTACAAATTTTTTGTATAGGTACCTACTGGAATATTTGGATTGTGTTATGTTTACAGCATTTAATTGATGTGTTTGTAAAATACATGTTATTGCCTGCTGTAGATAGTGAGTGGTTCAGATTTGAAATCAGATCGATCATCAGTCAGTGGTGTTGAGCCATTGTAAAATGCTTGCATTAAGGCTTCTTCAAACAGGCGCGACGCGACAGCGACACTCGTAAACCAATTTCTACAAGTGTCGTGTCACGTTGTCGCGTCGCGCCTGTTTGAAGAAGCCTTTAAGGAGGATACACTAAGGTACCCCGCGAAATTCAAATTTCCTTTTTTTTTGCAATTTGCAGGTCAGTGCCAAGTTGTATGTTGGATAATTTTTTTTCTTTTTTGAAATAGTCATTCTATGGGATTAAGGGCTGATTTTTCAATAGTCAGATACGTTTTATCTGAAGAATAAATCTGACAGTTTGGCATATTTTCTATACAAAAGATGTCAAACTGACATATTTATTCTTGAGATAAATGTTCAAATTCAAATTTTTATTGCTCAACACAGTACATAATGATACATTTCTAGACGTCAAATGAATGCGCAGTCCACTGTGTTGCACCAACTCAGGCATGCAAAATTATATTACACCAATAAAATTACACTATTTCATAAATTCACCTAGTTATCTGACTATATAAAAATGATAAGGCTCATTTGAACTAAAATTATATGAATGAACTAAAATTTACTCTAACGATGATTTTAAAGATTATGATTCTGTATATTGGTTACTGTCGCGAAATACATTTTGTTCAACAGACTGATACTTGAAAGTTACAAAAAAACTAAAGAAATTTTGAATTACGTAAGCTACCCTTGCGCTTCCATCTTAAGACCTTATTTGCTTGCTTTTGAGCTCCTTTCATATTTCTATTGAGGCATGCGCACGAAGCCCTAAATTAATATACATTATGTTACTTCAACATTATCATCATAGTCCTTACATTGCATTTTTAGAAGACCAAAAACAGACATTCGAGAGGCTATCGTATCAACATTGGCACGTTTTCAATTACTAATTTGCCTTGCCCCCAAAGAACGAGGGAAGAGGAGGGGTCATCTAATTAATATAAACTGACAAAATTTTTCGGATTTTTGATTTGGGAACAGCCTTTAGAGGACTCTTTTGATAACATTGATTGGGCTATGCAGCACTGTTATTGCGTAATAAATTTTCAATCACAATCAAAGGGTTTTGAAGGAAATTTCCAACTAGTAAATAACCCTATCAACATGGTTGAATTGTCAAAATGAAAGGCGTTGCGATCGATTGCCATGTTATGTGGACATCGCTGGACATTGATTGAAGAGTTTCTTTCTATTCCCCCAACGGGTTTGATCAGATCATGAACAAATTCATGATTCTTGCATGAATTAAATACTTACATATAAACAAGACCATTATCCTCCAATGTCCTTGTTCCAGGCGATCGGTGGAGATCCTCTGCCTCCAGGCTGGGAGGAGCGGCAAGACGCCAACGGCAGGACCTACTACGTCAATCATATTGAGAGGTCTACGCAATGGGAGCGGCCTACCTTTATGTGAGTATAATACTATTACACATCGATTAAGTATACGACGAGTAACGGAATGGGTATAAACATACCAAGGGCACGGCTTCTTGGATGATATCAAACGATATTGGAAGGGTTTTTTAATCCTATCTCCACATGTTCGGAAGTTATGAGAATTTTTAATACATTGATACCAGAAACCAAATCATCAAAATGAAATAAACACATCACTCAGAAGAGATTTATCGTGACATTGGCAAGTAACGTGGAAGGTTATTGACCTACGTAGTGCGGTGACACGTTTGTTATGATTTGAATTTAAGAAACATATGAAACCGAAAATTTGGTATCAATTCTTTGAGTATTTTATTTTGAGCTGAAACTATGTATAGTGCTTCTATACCAGCTGTTATCTTTAGTGCTCAAGGATAGCAATAGGGTTTCTGTTATATATACAGGGTGTATATAAAATAAATAAATAAATAATGGCACGGCACGGCAAAGGATTTTTATGCGACGAATAGTAATGTAACTTAAATTTAAGACAGTAAAATTCAAATTTAAATGATGATGCCTAAGGACGTCACGGCATGCCTAAAGATACCGCGGCATCATTGCCGTTGCAATTTCAATTTGCTATCGTACTATTAAGTTTTATTTCTATTCGTGGCTTAAAAATCCCATGCCGTGCCGTGCCGCCAGTGGGCGCTGGCCCTAAGTATCTGAACAGGAGTCTTCTTTTACAAACATATGATGCCCTAAAGACTTTGCTGACAAGTTCCATAAACAATTGGCGGTTAGAGATTAACTACGATGACATAGCGCGCCCCTTCAAAATTAAAAACGTTTGAAAGTAATTGTGGAAGTATTTACAAAGCGTCACCAAGACTCACAACGCATGCGTGCGTAAGTAGACGCTACTGAAGACGAATACTTTTTTATTACTAAATGGGTCTGCTATTGATCTCGATAACGCCTGATGAAAGCGATTGATGACGTCTGTGATGAAATGAGCGTTCCCAAAAAATGCCTGTACACTCTTTTTTTAAAGGTATACGGGTTAAATGTGGTTAAATTAACTTATATATACTTACGTAAGGATGTGATTTCACACTTTGAAATAGTAATATGGAGGGGCGCGTTATGTTATTGTAGTTAATTTCTATCTAAATAAGTTCATCGTCTTAGCTTTCTTGATGTGAGGTAGACGTTGTGCAACAAATAACCATGTGCATCATACTAGCCAAAGTAAGCCTCGGCAGTATGTCGGAATTATAGAGAGTTAGCTTTTGCCCGGGACTTCGTCTGTGAACCAGGATAAAGAGTAGCTTAGAGCTACGTACTTTCAAAATCCGTTCCAAAACTTACGTTCTAGAAACACAGAAAAAAAAATATCTCCCAATGATGTTGTCTACTGTTTATTTGTTCGATATTTTTAAATGATTTTGCATTTATATTCTTACCCTGTTACTAATATAACAAACACAGAATAAAGTTATTCCAAGTTAAAATATATAAGAATGTATGGTTGTTTCTTTGTTACTAGTAAATACCTATTAGTAAGAGTGTTAGTATTTTTCTCCGTCATCATAATCATCTCCACGGTTCTTTTTGGAACGAAGTTCCTTATCGTGCGTTGCGAAAGGGGGCTGGACGGAAAAAATTAAGACCAAAAGTTGTAACGACACTTTTTGTTACATTGTTGTAAGCCGTGCGGCGTGCGCGGGCATTATTAAATAATGAAAATCAGTTAATTTCGAGAGTTGTAATTTATTCTGTTATTTTAACGATTAATCGATTTGAATTCAACTAAATGGTAATTTTAATTAAGAGTGGGTAACACCGAATGGAGTTGCGTCTGTCATGGCGGGCGACGTCGTGTCAATTCATCAAGTTGTTGACAGCCGTTGCACGTGGTGGTCACTCGCAAACCCATTGGCTTTAAATCGTCAATTATTACTGCAATCCTTAATTGTTTAAGTCATTTAAGTGTCTGTAAAATTAAAATAGTGAACAGTCAACGCTACAGCGTATTTATTTCAACGTTTCCTGAAGTTTAACGCCCACTATGGACTCCCGTGCTGACGAAGTCACGAATCAGCAATCAGATGCAACAGCCCGGCCGTTCCTGATATCCCGTTATATATATATATATATATACACCGTGACATTTTAGTCGTCTTACAAAGGCAGCCCACTTACTGTATCCAATGACTACTAATCATTTATATGTCAAAAAAATTTTTTTTGAACACTTGCTAAATTAAAAAAAAAATATCCTTCACTAAGACTCATGACGTAGTTTGAAACACGCTGTTATAGAGATGGAATTAATGATAGAATGTAATGGTAGGTAGGTAGATATCTTCTACCGTTTGATACGTAAACATTATTAACGGGGAGGGTGTTTTATAATTCTAAAGAATTATTTATTAGTCTTTGTACCTATTTTCTTAATTAATAGTACCAATGTTTTAATCGCGCCTAGAGGTATTTTATGACGGATACATTGAGTGGACCGCCTTTGTAAGACGACTAAAATGTCACGGTGTATATATAAGGTGTATCTATTCATACACGAAATATCTGAAAGGGTCATTGTACTCATCATTATGAACAACTTTTACTATGGGCCCAAACCTGAAATCGCGAAAAAAATATCAGCTGTTCCCTACATTTATGTTCGCATATCTCGTCAAAATGTAGGGAACAGCTGATATTTTTTCGCGATTTCAGGTTTGGTCCAGTAGTAAAAGTTGTTCATAATGACGAGTACAATGACTCCTTCAGATATTTCGTGTATGAATAGATACACCTTATATATAAAAATTGTACATATACATACATGTGTATGTATATGTACAATTTTTTAAATCTTATTACAATTCCTTCACTAATTAATCGAAAGGAACTTCGTTCCATCCGGGTGTCCCTTGACACCTCTCAAGTGTTTTCATTTTTGTGTATTGCCCTCCAGGCGCAACATGAGCACGGAGTCCCAAGCCGAGCGCATGGAGACGGCGGCCACAGAGTTCCAGCGCCGGTTCCACATCTCTGTGGACGACGAGCTGGGCGCCGGCGCCGCGCACGAGGTGCACCAGGTAGGCGGGCTAGGGCTGGCTGGGAGGGGCGGGGGGGACAGAATGCTTAGTGTGGATGTGTGTGGTAAAGAAGCAGGTTCCCTTACATGAAGAAACAGCTAAAACAGGTAACTGGATCTTTCCGGAGATCAAGCTGCAGCGATGTGTACTGCAGGCCCGAAAACCTGCTTCTTTATTCTCGCACCCCACGGGACGTTTCGAGATAGAACTATAAAGGTTGGATGTTTGCCGTATTATTGCCGGAATGAATTGATTTAGTTATAAGGAATTCTTGTACCACAAACCACTTAAAATCACTAATTACTACTATTTAAGACATCGTTCTGATTCTCTAAGGCGGAGACAGAATTATGTTTTTTGCTAAGTGAATTTAGTCATTTGTGGTGCAAGTGCAGAAAATATTTGTTTTGGGGTATTTTCATATAAATAAATACCGTATTGGGGTCGAGAAAATGTGAATGTGGTGGAAGACTAGCCGGAATGCGCTGCTTCAATAATTTGATGAGAGTATATCTTTTTGTCTGTACTAGTAATACAATCTCTACACAGTACGAAACAAAGTCGCTTTTCGTATGAGTACGCTTAGATCTTTTAAACTACGCAACGCATTTTAATGCGGTTTTCATCAATAGACAAAGTGATTTAAGAGGAAAATTCATATGTAGGTATATAATACACCAACCTCCACGCGAGCGAAACCGCTGACAAAAGCTAGTATTATTATAAATTAAATTATATTATTAATATAAATTAAAAGTATTGGTAAAATGTATTTGTTTGCATGTAAGGGGTAATCTCTGTAACCACTAATCACATTTGTCTAATTCTTTTTGCATTTAGTAGCCCTATTCTCGAGGATGGTTATAGGCTATTTAACATCACGCTACAACTCTTACGAGCCGAGCAAAAAGAAAAAAAAATTGATAGAAACGAAGTATTACGCGGGCAAAGTGATGAATATAATGAAACAATAAATCTAATAAATTAATGCAACCGCACGGTTGGCGCAGTGGTTAAGCGATTGACTGCTGCGCTGTGTGTCGCGGGTTCGATTCCCGCACGGAACAAATATTTGTATGACCTACAAGTAGTTGTTCCTTGTCTGGTTGTTTGTGTATGTGGGTTTATTTTTTTACCCACAATACAGGCGGAATTCCTTGTATGGGGCAATGTTAAAAAAAAACAGTAATAATAATTGAATATTAATCAAGGAAAAAGCAAATGATATAAGAAAGAAAAAGGTGCTTGTCCGTGAGAAATATATCTTTTTTATTCTTGAATGGGCCTGCTCTTAATCTCGATCACGTCTTATGAAAAGCGATGGACGAGGTCTATGATGAAGCAGTGCCCAGATGATGCCTGTTCACTCTTGCTTTGAAGGCAGACGGGATATATAAACACAATAAAAATAAATCATATCTTAATAAAATGTTCTAAATCCCAGGGGCAATCAAACATTTGTATCCGTATTCGAATGTAACGTATTCGTATGTTACCTTTAAACGTCTCCTGCCAGGGGTGCGGGTTGTTCGAAAGAGATACCGCGGCCCCTGGCACACAGGCAACTGAGGGAACACGGGTGGGTTTTAGTCAGTAAAAGTTTGACACACCCTCCCGCTCCAGAAGTTATTTGATGATTTCCCACCCTCAAAAAAAGAATAAAATTTACACCACTGAGCGGATTTCCATAAAATTTGGCATGGAGATAGATTTTTGTCTCAAAAATAATCCGAATGGGGGCATTATAGGCATTGACATACAAAAAACCCGAGATACACAATCAGCGTCTCAAAAACGTCCGCATAAATAGGGCGCAATGTGCGCAGGTGCCAATAGTATCGTCAGTCATCTTTCAGTCAGTCTTTTTGGACAAAAACCCACGTTAAGTCATGCGTGTAAGGTTGAATTTGCAAAAAAAACTGTTTTATCATAACTATAACTACTGACGTATAATTGAGGACAATTTTAAGTATTACTTTTGTTCGAGACTGTGCATCTTGAGTTTTTTGTATGTCAATGAATATAGGGCATGAAAGTTTGGATAGGAAACTCAGCATTCATAGTCTCTGACATCCACGCAAGCGAAGCCGCGAGCAGAAGCAAGTATTATCATATAGGAGGTTAATCGGTCCATTACGGCAATATGCGGGGATATCTTCCTTATTCTAAAAGTAAAAGTTTCAGATCAATTTATGTGACCAATACCGCTCCTATACACGGTGACATTTTAGTCGTCTTACAACGGCAGCCCACTTCATGTACCCAATGCCTGCTATCTACTACCATTCATAAGAAAAAAAAATTTTAACATTTGCATAATCAAAAACATGAAAATATCACTAAGACGAATGACGTAGTTTGAAACACCCTGTTATGGAGATGGAATTAATGATAGAATGTAATGGTAGGTAGGTAGATATCTTCTACCGTTTGATACGTAAACATTATTAACAGGGAGGGTGTTTCATAATTCTAAAGCATTCATTATTTTTCTTTGTGATATTAATGGTAACAATGTTTTAATCGCGCCTAGAAGTATGTTATGACGGATACATCGAGTGGACCATCTTTGTAAGACGACTAAAATGTCACGGTGTATATTCAATTTTGTCATTTTTAAACCAGAACACTGCTTATAACATTTCAATGTCCCTTTAGGACTTAAAACGCGTTAGCCCACGTTCCCAAGTATGTAAAAAAATGACGGCGGGATGTTTTCGTGTACTCAATCTTCAACACACTGCTTACCGCCGAAGATTGAACACTGTTTTTTTTGACGCGCTGAGACTCACTCGAGCTAAACTTTGTTGGATTCTGTATGCTCGGTTTAACACCTAGGGTTGAAAGTCCAGTGCGCGAGAAAATCCCGCCCCGATTTTATTACGATCGTGTTGACGTCGACTAAGAAACGCGGGACTTAATTTAATGGCTCTTATTAGCAGCAAAATTAGCAGCGGTATCGGTATTACACTGAATTACGCATGCGTACCTACTATTGAAATATTCATTGAGATAAAAGGTTATTTTGTTTAATTATGAGGATTTATGTTACCTAGTTACTGATTCTGTTAGTTAATATTCTGTTTCGCAGCATGGGCTTCAGCGATAGACATGTACTAACAAGATCTCGATACATTATACTTTTCGGTACTGGGAGTCTGAATTATCAAAGAAAACCTCTATTATTAAAACATGTAGAAAAAAGTTAAAAGAATACATTCCAGTATATACCTTATTACAACACAGTAAGGTTTACTTGCTGAACCACGGAATAATTACGTCACACTCTAAAATTTGCAATGGCTTACGTTTTGACAGTTCAACATCATTCATTGCGTTATTGAGCAGAATTTTTTTTCGAACGTATGAAGCAATGGATTAGCAATACATAACATCGTTCAGAGTGTGATCCATCGCGTGTTACGCGATTAGAAGTTATTTTTGAGACTTGGTAACTTTATTCTACGAGAATGCAGTAAGAAGGCTTTATGATGCTAAATCTTGTACCAAGTTTAAACAATTTGAAAATGGGATTTTTTTTTTAATATTCAGGCTTCCAGTAATTATTCTATAGCCGTGTACTCATTTTTTATTTGCACTCAGCAGCTAAAACTTTATCTCTATTGGGTCCCCCACAAAGCATGTTTTCGTTAGCTTCAAGTTCAATATTATAACTTAAAACTAAATTTACACGTTTCGCTTCAAATATGTCTTCTATTATAATGATTTACATGTTGCATGAATAATTAAGATTGCATGTTCGCTTGACGCAGTAAAACTAGCGCCCATTTTCGCTGACACTAAATGTAATGGCTAAATAAAAGCGATTCTCAACGTTCGGATCAGCGTAGAGAGTTGGAAATCCAACAGTGCAATAATATTTAGGCAATTACATTTAGGTGTTACCTAGTTGTTATAGGGCAAACGGGCATAAGCGAGTCATCGACCTCTCAACAAGCACTAAGCAAATGTGCTATTTTGTACGGCAATGGGTTGCCAAATGTGTTGAGTTATTGTAAGGACAGTGTCAGACATATTGGTTTCGTAATTATAGGTTTGAGGCTTTACGCATTACGCAAATATCTTGCTGCTTCATATTATGTGGCTTTGCTTGCCTTTGTCAAATGTCTGGCGTTGACCTTATCTAATTGACAATTACTTATAATAAAGATAAATTCTGTAAAAATAAATTGTTAACGTTTTACAGTGTATTTAAAAAAAAATGTATAAAAATGAGTACATGGTTTCACAGTAGGACAT
Organism: Polymixis lichenea; assembly: GCA_949091785.1. Classification (NCBI taxonomy): domain Eukaryota; kingdom Metazoa; phylum Arthropoda; class Insecta; order Lepidoptera; family Noctuidae; genus Polymixis; species Polymixis lichenea. The sequence continues at coordinate 2,526,454 of OX420948.1, forward strand.
TTTTCTGAAAGGTTTTTTGTTCAATTGCTTTTGTTCGTTAATATGAATTTTAGATTGTTAATTCGCAAAATAATTAAACGTATGGTAAATTATAGAAAAACAATGTGTGTTTTATGTGAGATCTTTCAGGAAATTTCAGACAGCCATTCATACATATAAAAACTAATTTATAGTCTGTTCTCATCGGTACGGGTGCTCCATAGACATCCACTGTGTTGTCCTCACTTTCATAGACAATTCTACAGCACATTGATGCTTCACGCTTACAAGCCCAGTGTTTATCTGGGAAATAATGAATATGGGCCACAAACTTAACCGTGCAGTTGAGGGAGCAAATAAAACGTCATATTTTGTACATAGAAAAGATTTGTTGAACTGCACGAATAAGTTTATGCGTCAAGTATTATCCAATGTAAATGTCTAACAGGAGGATATAAACAATAGAAGTGTGGACACTAACTCGACCGACCCCACGCCGTTTTCAACACCGATCAGATCGCCGGAACCCGTCGCCGTTCCCGACACCGCGGTGACGAACGCGCCAACAAATAGTATAAGTGATGAAACCGACTGTGATAATAATTTAAGGAACAATACGATACAGGAGGAGGATGACGTTGTGTGCGCTAACGAACACGTTACCGACGCTCAAAGTGACGCCAGTGCTAGTCAAAACACAGCGAGCGAAGCTACTGAGCATGCAGAACAAAATGAGATTACAAATACAGCAAACACAAGTGAAGTTAATGTGACCGGTACTGACGAAGCAGACGATGTGGTCACAGCTACTGATGACCGAGAGAGTGACAGTCGAGGATTGACGGAGAATGTTACAGAGGTTAACGAGACAGAGACGCTTAATGACACAGAAATCAATGAGACAGAAACGCGAAATGAGACAGACACGCAAAATGAATCAGAGACGCAAGATGAGACAGTAGTCACAGAAATTGCGATAGAAACGCAAAGTGCGTCAGAAATAGTCACTGAAAATGCTATAGAAACGCAAAATTCGACAGAGATCGACACAGAAAATGCGACAGAAACGCAAAATTCGACAGACATCGACACAGAAAATGCGACAGAAACGCAAAATTCGACAGACATCGACACAGAAAATGCGACAGAAGTAACAGAAAACGAGACTGAACCTCAAACAGCGCTACCTCAAACAGAAGTTGTAGTAGAAGATGCTCTAACATTCGATGAGAATCATTTTAGTACGCCAACGGGGGCCTCGCCCGTGACGTCACCGGGGGCCCGGCGACGGAGAACCACCACGAGCTCAATGGAGGACTCTGAGGTAAGACACCGGAGGCCGCGTGCGGGCCGCGATGCGATGTAGCCGGTATAGTCTTGTTTGGTACGCAAAAGCAGTGTAGGTGGAAATTGTTTACGTAAAAGGGTATTTGGTGTCATCTATTTAGATGCGAATATTCATCCTAATATGAGGTAAACGGCCGACAAAATGTTAAATCGAGTTTCAGTAATACTTTGGCTACATAAAACATCCCCTATCTCACTCATACAGTCAGTCTTTTTCTAAACCTCGATGTGTCGTGTTAGTCCACGTTCGAATAGACGTAAAAATACGCGCACTGAATCTTCAACGCGCTGGGATGCACTCTGTTGGATTTTTAATGCTCGGTTGTATACCGAGAGTTGGAAATTCATTGCGCGATATAATCCTGCTGCGATATTTTTACGTCCGCACGTAAGTGGGCTTATTGGCTGCGTACTGTAATTACGTTTATTATTTGATTTGTCATCTATTTAGACGCATCGAATATTTTGGGTTTTAATTTTTTAAACAATGTTTTGAAAATGCGCGGTAAATGTCTGTGTATGTATTTGTTCGTTTCTGGGTACTAGGATTACAAATCTGTATAGATTCAATAATGTCAAAACCTTTTGCATTCAAATATAGATCTCATTAGAACACAGTACGGTATATAATTGCGTCGCAACCCGCACTAGGCCTATGGCGGAGTGCTTTGGGAAATTGTCTATGAGTAAGTGTGAGGCACAACATGCTACTGTGATGTCTGCTTACGTCACTAACACGCGAGGCCACGCGTCGCGCCTTTGACTCACCGACAAGCAAAAAGGGTACTTAATACCTAGGTACTTATGCTGTTTGTGGCACAAGTCTTTACTAGTTTTGCAACTTGGCTTTCGCACTGCCGTGATTTGAATTCGAATGAATATCCTTGAAGCCTGAAATATTTATTAAGATGCGCGCAATTAGATTCTCCTACTCGGGCTTAGAAAATGCCTTTTCAATTTTCTGCTGGAGAGCTATGGAAAGCACATAATTTATCTCGTTTGCTAAATTATGAAATGGAAATATTTACTGCTTGTGCTACAAACTTTTAAGCTGTTGTGAACTGCCAGGCTATAAGACCAACTTATTGACTTCGAAAATCTGCTAATTATTAAAAAAATACATTTTTTTGTGGTGATCGTATAGATTGCAGTTCATAGCAAAAGTATTTATGAAAAGAAACGCGTTCATAATAACACAATTTAACAATAACTAAGCTAATTTGACAACGCTTTTGACATCCCGTTCTAATTTGACATCGTATACATGTTTGCTTGTGCTGTTTCGCTTGATTAACTTGTAGTTTTTAATGTTAATTAGTATTTATTCTGTAGTTTGAGAGTTTGTGTATTTTTGCTTCGATGTAGATTTTTTGGCGGTTTTGAAATTATTGTGATGGTTTGGTAAGGCTTGTGTGTAAGTTATTGTAAATGTCTTTATTAGAATTTTAGGTGACATGGGGTTTTTAAATGTTTGGATTGTGTTCTACATATTATTATGTGGCATTAGGAAGAAATCTTCTTGATGTGTGATCTAAAATTGATTTATTTTGTTTTCTATATCAGCACACCAAGAGGTTTTCTTTCATCTGTATCATTGTAAATACGAATACAGTTCAAATTAGCAGTTATAATGTCAGTTTGGCTGCAAAGTCATTCTGCTTTTTGTCTTCTTAAAACTACACACTCATTATTTTATGGTTAGGTTACAGTTTTGCTAACCACGAGTTTATTTAACTGCACCAAACAATGATATAATCTCGTTCAGTATTGTGTAAAACATCTACCCTCTTACTAATAAACACAGAATAAAGTTATTCCAAGTTTAAACCTATTAAAATGTATGGTTATTCCTAGTATAACTTTATTCCGTGTTTATTAGTAAGAGGATAAAACAATAATAACGGGCCTATAATATATGCAAATATGCATACATTTCGGACATTTGTATATAAAAGTGTACCGTCAATAGTTTCCCTCCCTTTATACAGGGTGGCAGGGACATAGACGCCAATCCTGTTTCCTATCAGTACATGATTCTGAACGTCCCTGCTTGGTAATTTAACATCAAGTTATTAAAAAAAAAAACCGCTGTTTCACAGAAAAGTGCAATTACCTACGAGGTCAAAATGTATGGCATTTAATTATTTATTTTCGAAAATTTTCTGCGCTACGTCTAGAATCATGTGCTGAATTTATGGTTCCAGTTTGCGCGGCGATGCCCCCGCCACCCTGTAGAAAATAGCAGAAGAATAATCATCAAACTAAAGGCTTGGTAAACCTCAAACATTTGTCAGTACACGCACCAAGCTCGAAGCAAACGCGACTGTATCGCCATGTGCGTAAGGTGTACAATGTGATATGTTTGTAGGACGAGACGGACGGCTCCACAGAGAGTACCAGGAGTAGCAGCGCCAGTAGCACGCAGAGTCAGAACCTGCCGAATAGTGACGGTAAATATACGTGGTTACTATTGTTTAGGTTGAGGTTAAGCTACGCATGCCGCGATTGGTCTGTGGATGGGTGACCATCTTTACATACTAAGACCTCTCCGTGCCTCGGAAAGCACGTTAAGTCCTTAGTCCCGGCTGTCATTTGTAGATCTTTGACAGTCGTTACGGGTCGTCAGAAGCCTGAAAGTCTTGACTATTAGTCGTATCAAGGGGTACCTTATTACCCAGTAACTTGGTTTTAGGGGTCAGATAGGCAGTCGTTCCATGTAAAATATAAAATCGGGACACTTTTATTGTTGAATATTAATGGTGGGCGAAAGTCAAAATTTACTATCGACCTGCAATGCTATTCTTGTGATTTTTGTTCTAGAAAAGACACTATGTAGAAGAACCGGTGAGAAACTCCACGGTTAGTCTTTTAAAAATAATAGGATTTAACTATCTCTCAAGTGTCAACAATCAAAACTATCTATTAAATGCAACATCCATTTGAACAATAATTATTGCTTCTCTCTGTGTCTGTTTTAGGTCTTCCGACCGGCTGGAGTATGCAAAGAGCGCCAAACGGCAGGATATTCTTCATCGACCACAACGCGAAGACCACCACGTGGATAGACCCCAGAACCGGTAAGATAATATTGTTTGTCACTAGCTTTTGACAGCGACTTCGCCGGCTTCGACGTCGAAATTTGTCCCAAAAGAACGTATTACCGGGATAAAAAGTAACCTATGTGTTAATCCAGGTTATAAACTATCTGTGTGACAAATTTCATTCAAATTCGTTCAGCCGTTTTTGCGTGATTACACAAACATACGAACTTTTACATTTATGATATTAGTAGGAAGTAGGATTATGCCATTTAAACATCTTATTCTTCACTAGCTGACACGTACATGTGAGTTTACTCCCGGCTGTCATTCGTGGATCTTTACCTGTTGTCAGAAGCCCGACAAAATTCTGAAAACCAGTAACTGGTTGTGGCGGTCTGATAGGCAATTATTGAATTAATAATGTTTTTTTTTTTGCATCACCTATTCCGACTTGTTGAAGACTGTGATGAATTTTGAAAGCTTCCTAAACGTTAATGCCTTGTGGCATTAAGATAATAGGTACTTTAATATTCTTAAATTGTTCAGATTATTTTGAATGGTCTGTTTTTTTTCCTTTATTTTTGGGACCATATTTTTCAAATCATGCTTTGCTATAATATTATCTGTATTAATTTGAAGTAATGGACAATGTCTGAATGATAAATGAACCATATAAACCATGAGCTATGCTAACGTCACCCACGTCACCCCCAGGCTGCGCCTCGTCGCTGCCCACGTCGGCGGCGCCGGCGCCGGCCGAGGCCGACGAGCTGGGCGCGCTGCCGGAGGGCTGGGAGGAGCGCGTGCACACTGATGGACGGATCTTCTTCATTGACCATAGTGAGTATGATAAACAGTCTTTGTTCTAAATCCGGAATGACTCCAGGCAAAGGCTAAGTCGTGACGAAAGTATTTGACCAGTCCGTATTGTCAGTGATGACCCATGGCGATGAAACGTGATCTCTCACAACAGGCCTTATTAGAAGACTAGAAGGCTAAATGTCACCCAAAGGGCAATGGAGAGGGCTATGCTTGGAGTGACGACCGTCTTACCTACATAATAGAATCAGAAATGAAGAAATCTGCAGGTGAACCAAAGTAACGGCATAGCCCGAAGAATAGCTAAACTTAAGTGGCAGTGGGCAGCACATTGCTCACAGAACAGACGGTCGGTGGGGCCGAAAGGTTGTGAAGTGGCGACCGCGTACCGGAAGACGTAGAGCTGGAGGGCCTTCCACAAGGTGAACCGATGACCTTGTGAAGGCCCAAGAATACACTGGATGCAAGAAGCACTTGGGAGAAGCCTATGTCCAGCAGTGAATATCTTTAGGCTGAAATGATAATGATTACACGTTAAAAGTTAAAAAGACCGCAAATGTATGGGGTAATTATTTTGATCAATTCCCATACTTAAAAACGATCAAAATCTAGACGCAATCTCATCTCAACGACAATCAATGTCAAAAACTTGTCAAAAATTTAAGAAAATTTGGGGTTTTTTTTAAGGATGAGGCTGAGATTAGATTGTGGACGTTCTTAAAAATACGGGAAGTATCTTTCTGGTATTGAAACGAACTTTAGGAGTAAACCGGTAGAAATTTACCAGTTTACTCCTACCGCAAGCTGTCAACCACAGACTGTGACCAGATATTTAATGTTTTTACGTGACGATTTACGTAACGAAAAAGTCACATGGAAGGGCCATGTGACTTTCACTCTCTCTGTGTCCCTCTACTTTATACGAGTGTGTGTGCGTGCGAATATCGCTTAAAGTACTTCATTTCTGACGGGGTACTCCCGAACACACGTTTTTTTTTTTTTTTTTTATAAAACCAGTCTTTTTTACTTTTTGTTTCTGTATTTTGACTAAGGCCAAGTTGGCACGGACGTAAAAATATCGAGATGGGAATTCTTTGCTTACTGGATTTTTAATGCAATGCTTAGCGCCGAGAGTTGATAACCTAACAATGTTTTTTCCGACGTGCTGAGATGCACTCTGTTGGAACCTCAATGCTCGATTCGACACCGAGAATTGAAAACCCAATGCGAACGTGGTCTAAAAGCTGTGTTTTAATTCCAGACACGCGTACAACCCAGTGGGAAGACCCTCGACTGTCCAACCCTCAAATCGCAGGCCCCGCGGTGCCGTACTCGCGCGACTACAAGCGCAAGTACGAGTACCTCAAGAGCCAGCTGCGCAAACCGGTAAGATTTTTACTAGTTATCCTAATGGTTAATGGGCAGCAATGTTCTCTATGCATTTGCCCACCATACTGCGATCGCCAACCTGCCTGCCAAGCGTGGCGATTATGGCAAAATCCCCCCTAAAACAAATATGGCATAAGTAGCGCAAACCGTGAATGTTATTTTTCGTTCTTGTATGCTATTTTGAGTGAAATTATTAATTAATAATTTATTTATTTATTTAAAAACATTTCACTATTACTTAGTGGTAGGTATTAGTAAAAAGTAGTCGTACATAATTTGTGAACTCAACGTCACCCTGACCAAACATCACAAATTCATCAATATCCAATTTAACTAAATGCCTACACGACATTCAGCCATCTGGTTAAACGTTACGCTCAATTAAGTAATTGGCTAGTGGTCTTTCAGCTATTTAATAGAATGCTGCTGGCGTTTAATGAATGGCCTAGGCGTCCAATTAGCTGGCTATTTAACCAGATGGCTGCGACATATACATGACAGATGGACAAAACTAGTGGGTACTGGGGGCCTACTGGAGATGGACTCCATCTCCACTAGGCCCTATACAGGATGTATAGTTCCACAGCTTTCCCACACTGAAGTACGATTGAAAAAATACCCTATAAGAGGGGGTAAAGTTAAGGTTAGGTTAAGTTAAAAGGCGGGGGAGGCCTATGTCCAGCAGTGGACGTCTTTTCGCTGACTTGATGGCGTGATTCTAAACTCTTCATACAATTTTGTGTGTCCCCAAAAAGGGGGCTTGGGCATGAGCCCATCCCCCTTTTTGGGCTTGGCGGCTTTTTTGGCTTGGCTTTGACAAAAAGGCCTCATGGCCTACCTACCATCTTCGTAGAAGGATATACTAGCTTCAGATTTTTTGGCTGGAGCAAACCTCTTCCATTTAAAAAAAATATGCGATTAGTAAGTGGTTAGTAGGTAGTAAGCTTTGAATAAAAATATGTAAAAGTAGACGCAATAACAACCGGTTTATTCTGTAAAAATCTGAAATGAAATGTTTATTTATACAAGTAGATAAAGAAGAGAAGAAAAGCCGAAACAAACTCAGAGGGCATGGTCTCTTTTAAAGTCCAAACATTATATAATTTGAATTTTATGTGAGTCTAACAATGCAGGGCAACGTCTGGAAGGGCCTTTGGAAGAAAGAGCCATTGTAGCTTTGAGCTGAGCTGTCCCAACAGACGGATGCATGCATCAGTCATCGTGTAGTTCAACCCTATTTTAGGGAGCTCAACGACCCGTCACTAGACGCTACCATCTCACCGTCATTTTGATTGAAACTATAGACAGATCATTTCAGATTAGATTTGACAGTAAAAAAAGTCAGAAACTTATTTTTCAATGATTTTGAAAAAACCCATTAATTAAAAAAAAGAAGTGAAATATGCGAAGTTTCTTGGAAAATACATTAGGAGTCTGATTTGAACAAAACAATCGTTTTCAGGTGATTTTTAAATAAATCCATTTGTACTTTTTAGAGCAACGTGCCAAACAAGTTCGAGATCAAAGTGCGACGTAACTCAATTCTGGAAGATTCCTACCGCATCATCAGCTCGGTCAGTCGACTGGACCTGCTCAAGACGAAGCTGTGGGTCGAGTTCGAGTCGGAAGTAGGACTAGGTAAGCTACCTACTATCTATGCTTATGGCATACAAAATGCTGACTGTGGGTCAGTGGAGACAGACCAGTAAAATGGATGCAGTAACGGCCGCAACTTACGAGTTGTAGGCCGTGGATTCGATCCCAATCAGACACTTTACTTGGCATTAATGATTTCATCGCCACTGCTTTCAAAAGGTGAAGGAAAACATCTTGAGGAAACCGGCATGAACTATAATAAAAAAAAATGAAGAGATGTGACATCCATCAACCCGTACTTGGCCCGCGTGGAGAATTATTGCCCACTCTTTCTTAGAGAGGCGGCGTGTGTTCCAGCAGTGGGAACATTAAAGATTGATTATTTCATGTATGTATGGCTTCACACTCGCCGCAGGGAATCGTCTTCTGCACTCTATTTTCAACTCTACTCAATTGTGATTCGGTTCATTATTATTTTATTAATGAAAACTGCTCATGCATTTTGCATCTTTGTCTACGTTGATCTTATAAATTATCTGAAACCAAAAATCTTGCATCTGGAGTGTAGACTGTGTCTTATAACATTCTATGCTGTGTGTTAAGAGGCGTGTTACAAAAATGTGCGTAGATGCATGATTTCGTCGATGAAATTGAATAGAATTCGTTGCAAAAAATCAAAATCAAAATATTTTATTTCACATAAACCTGCAAGGGCACTTATGAAACGTCAGAAGCTAGGTGCACGGTTCCAATTTGTCGCTTCCTATGGAGAAGAGCCGGCAAGTAACTCCACGGTTACTCTTTTAAAAATAATTGGATTTTATAATGTTTTCAAATTACAGTGATATTAGGTATGGGAGGACAGTGCAGGCCTGTCAATAAGTACCAGGTACTTAGAGGAATGAAAATAAAGAATAGAAACTGTACAACGTTCTACACGTTGTAAACGGCCTACAACGTTCTCTCATTCACAATATGTAAAAGAATCTACATAAGTAAAATCAACCTATTTAAACCAAGTGATATGATTTCCATGAGAATCACTAATAAATACTCGATATTACAAGGGTTGTATAATGTCAAATAATGACGAGAATATGTCAGAAAGTGTAAAAAATAAAATAATTAAAATTAACATTGTAATTTGGAAGCAGTTAATAGACGCTCACAAAGTTATGGTGCTAATGAGTTACCAGGGAAGCCACATGTGCAGAAGGAATTATGCCAAACTTCCTTGTCTTCAACGTAGTCTTTTATCTTATAATATGCTTTTTTGATAAGGACACGTTTGATGTGAGTTTTAAACTTTCCATCGCTAAGTTCTGTAACCGATTTTGGCAACTTGTTATAGAAGCGGATACTGTTTATTAGAAATGACTTGCTAGTTTTAGTTAATCTAAATTTTGGAATCACAATTTCATCTTTACTACGTGTATTTAGATTATGGAAGTCGCATCTTTTTTGAAAAGACCTAAATTTTTGCGAACATACAAGATATTTTCTAGGATATAAAGAGAAGGCAGAGTTAGTATGTCAACTTCGTTGAATTTGTTTCTAAGAGACTCGCGAGGCCCCATTTTAGATTTGCGGATTGCCCTCTTTTGTAGAATGAAAACTGAATCTACGTCAGCTGCCGACCCCCACAGCAGAACGCCATAAGACATAATACTGTGAAAATAAGCAAAGTATACTAACCTAGCTGTGGCTACATCAGTCAACTGCCTTATTTTTCTTACTGCGTAAGCAGCTGAGCTTAATCTACTTGAAAGAGCTCTAATGTGGGCACCCCATTGCAATTTTGAATCTAAAGTAATTCCTAGAAATACAGTTTCCGAAATAGCATCTAGTTTCTTGCCATCAAGTTTTAAATTTAGCCCTACTTGGGGTACATTTGGTAATGAGAACTTAAGACATTTAGTTTTGTTCGCATTGAGTAAAAGATTATTAGCCGCAAACCATTTCGAGAGAACAGCTAGACTATCGTTGACATGTAAGACATCCGTATCTTTTCTATCTATTCTAAAAATAAGAGAAGTGTCATCAGCGAATAAAATTATATCCGAGAAGTTAGCCATCAGGTAAGGAAGGTCATTAATATAAACTGGAAATAAAAAAGGGCAGCAGCTCGTCCACGAAGTCCGTAGTGGTGTAATTTACAGATGAGTGTATTGTGGTCAACGCAGTCAAACGCTTTTGAGAGGTCACAGAAAATGCCAATTGCATCCTGGGACTTCTCCCATGATTCCAAAATGTGACTGATGAGTTGTACTCCCGCGTCAGTCGTTGACCTACCTTTCGTGAAACCAAACTGTCGACTATGTAAAATCCCATTTGAGTTAAAATGTGACAACATCTGGTCCAACATGATTTTTTCATAAATTTTGCTCAATGCTGGAAGCACAGATATAGGTCTATAATTAGAGGGATCACTCCTACTACCCGATTTGAAAATTGGTACTACTTTACTATGTTTCATTAAGTCAGGAAACGTACCAGTGTCTAAACATTGATTAAATATGCCTGTTAGGACAGGGGCAATTGTGTCAATGATATCTTCAAGAACCTTAACGGAAATGCCCCATAAGTCTTCAGTGTTTTTTATGTTAAGACTTTTAAATGCTGTTGTAATTGTGGCAATAGAAATGGGTTTGAATTCAAAATTTGGAATGTCCTTACTGAAGTTTTCTTTAAGAAGAGATTCAGCTAATACAGATGATGACGGGAGAGATTTCGTAACCTCTATTGGGATGTTGGTAAAGAAATGTTTTAAAGTCTCAGCAACTTTTAACTTATCTGAAATAGTTTCGTTATCAATTTTTAAAGCTAACTCAATCTGATCTCGCTGTTGTGTGTTTCCAGTTTCTTTGTTAATTACCTGCCACACAGCTTTTATTTTATTTTTAGAAATACAAATTTTGTTACTTATTAATTTAGATTTAGCTTGAGCGCAGACTCTTTTAAATATCTTAGAATAGTTTCTTACATAATTATGAAGGGCCTGATCAGAAGTCAATGATTTTTCGTGATACAAATTATATAAGATATCTCTGCTTTTTCGAATGCCAGCTGTGGCCCATTCGCTAAATTTTGGTTTAGCAGAGATTGTGGCTTTTTTTACAGGACATGCTTTATTGAATTCTTGGCATACTGTAGAAAATTTATTAATAACAATTACTTGTAAAAAATAGTTCAAATTCTTTTCTACAATCATAATAGAACATTTTTCATTATTTATTTATTTATTTATTTAGTAATAAACATTCTCCTGACGCATGTTTAGGCAAAACTGATGGAGCGCTGAATTGAAAGATTCTGTTGAATATAATCCATCAAAACTGTTTTTCATAGATTACGAATATCTTATTATTATCTTTTTAATAGAATATATGTTTGTTATATGCCTATTATATAAAGAAAAAATGACGTTTGGAAAGTAGTCTGAATATCTCCAAAGTTCTTCATCATTTTGATGTAGTATTTACACGAAAATAATCTTCAACATTTGCTTAAAGAATACTTATTTTTAAAATTTTTGGTTTTCCCTTTTTTAAGAATAAAATAAAATAAAAAAATCAAAATCAAAATATTTTATTTCACATAAACCTGCAAGGGCACTTATGAAACGTCAGAAGCTAGGTGCAATAAAAGTAGATACTATATATTTCACCACGCCGGCGATCTACACTCGGTATCGCACGAACGCTTGTACGACGGACCGCAACGCCGAAATGTAAGAGGGCCCTTAAAGACCATACGATTAAATTTTTACGTTTATCATATTAATGACATAATTCTCGGAGCGACTCGTAGCTATATATGTTGTACGAGTCGATCGAAGGTTAGGCTACGCCAGCTGCGGTCGGTTCGTGGATGGGGGACGTCCATTACATATCGAGAAACTTCCGTGCCTCGGAAAACACGTTAAGCCGTTGGTCCCGGCTGACATTCGTAGGTCAATGAGATTTGTTACGGGTCGTCAGAAGCTCGAAAGTCTGACAGTCAGTCTCTCCAAGGGGGGACTTGAAGTATCGTGTTACCCAGTAACTAGGGTGTGGAGGTCAGATGCCTATCTGACCTCCACCGACGACTCCCTAGTCGTTACATGTACAATACTGGTATTCAACTGCATCCAGTTAGACAGGTAGCCGACCACAACATAGTTAGGACAAGGCTAGGCAGATTGATATTAGTGACATAATTAATAACATTTTTCTATGTTTCCTTTTCAGACTACGGCGGCCTTGCCCGTGAGTGGTTCTTCCTACTCTCCAAGGAGATGTTCAACCCGTACTACGGGCTGTTCGAGTACTCGGCCATGGACAACTACACGCTTCAGATCAACCCTAACAGCGGCGTGTGCAACGAGGAACATCTGAGCTACTTCAAGTTCATCGGCAGGGTCGCCGGCATGGCCGTGTACCACGGGAAACTGTTAGATGGTGAGTTACAAAAAAGACGTAAATATACACCGTGATATTTTAGTCGTCTTACAACGGCAGCCCACTTCATGTATCCAATGACTACTAATCATTTATATTTTTTTCGCAATGTGGCCCTAACACCATACAACTTCAGGTGCAGCCGAACACCAACGTCAGACACTAGTTTTCCAGCATTTTTGCTGAACTGACCAGTTCAGCAAAAATGCTGGATATTTGCTACATATTTTGCTCAGCCGCGAGACACATATACATGTATTTTCAGAATATTATGTTGTGTGAGTTTCTCTCAGTCTGTGCTCGATACACGTTTTTCTTTCTTTGTTTTCTTTTAAGAGCAGTTTGCGAAACATACTTTTGCATCCCAGATAATATCATGCTGTTTACAGACATCAGAAAAATATATTTTTCAGAATTTCGATTCCATTAATTTGATTCAAGGAACGGACCTAAGATTGACCCCTGTGGCATACCCATCTGTGTGTACCTAATATTTTTATATTTATAAAAGCAAAGTGTAGATATTAGGAATATTATATAGACAAGTAATAACATGTGTCACATTAACAAAAAAATGTGACTGATTTAAACCAGTCATGCTGAACTCAATCAAATACTTTATGAAGATCATAAAGTCGCTTGATAGTCGTGTGATATGCATATCCATTTACATACAATAAATTTAAATCAGTTTTCGTGTCTGTCTGTGTGACCGTGATGTTATTATAAAAAGGATTTATTCCCAGAAGCTTTATATGTGTGTAATAATAAGTTGATATTAAACTCGCATATAATATAGGAATTACGAAGCAGAGCCGGTTCACTAGTTTACTATATTTTTTTTACAATTAGATCCTCTTCTAATTCCAGCATTCTTCATCCGTCCATTCTACAAGATGATGTTGGGCAAGACGATAGAGTTGCTCGACATGGAATCAGTAGACCTAGAATACTATAACTCACTCATGTGGATCAAGGTAGGCACTGATTTAATTTATTTTTGAGTACTGTTATGCTATGTTTAGATATCGAAACAATGATGTGAGTTTTTCTTATTAGTGACGGATGCAACCCTTTGATTGCAGGAAAATGATCCTTCAGAGTTGTACCTAACGTTCTCGGTAGACGAAGAACAGTTCGGTAAGACGATACAAAGAGATCTTAAACCGGGAGGCGCCAATATTTCCGTCGACAACGAAAACAAGGACGAGTACATCAAGTAAGTAGTACTTTTTTCCATAGATTTATAGTATTTGGTAGTTGTAGTTTTGGGGGCTTATTGCATTAATAGCCGTAGGGGTCGATAGATCAGGTTAAGCTACGCTTGCCGCAGTTGGTCCTTGGATGGGTGACCAAATTTACATATCAAGACCCCTCCGTGCCTCAGAAAGCACGTTAAGCCATTGGTCCCGGCTGTCAGTCGTCGATCTTTGACAGTCGTTACGGGTCGTCAGAACCCCGAAAGTCTGACAACCAGTCTTACCAAGGGGTATCGTATTACCCAGCAACTGGGTTGTGCAGGTGGAAAATACTGGTACTCAGCTGCATCTGGTTAGACTGGAAGCCGACCCTAACATTGTTGTGAAAAGGCTAGACAGATGATGATGGTAGCTGTAGTTTGTATAAAAAAAGATGTCTTATATTTATACTAGCTTTTACCAGCGGCTTCGCCCGCGTGGAGGTTGGTGTAGGTAATTATTATACACCTTCCTCTTGAATCACTATGTCTTATGATGAAAACCGCATTAACCTCGGCTCTGGGCGTCACTGGTAGGGGGACAGCAAGTTGGGACAGGCTGCATCTAATTATCATTATTATTATTAAATTTCGGGGAGCTTAACTCTACAGGCTCGGTTGCGGCGCGGGCTGGCACTTTATCGAGCGAGGGTCGGTGGGGGTCGACGTTTGGTGTCGGGACGTTGTATATATACGAGTCGCGCGGTAAACTCTGATTGCGCGATGCAGGATTTGTGTGACGTCAGGTCATCGATGCGTAGTTCGCATGTGGCGTTGTAGATGCCGCCACAGTATTATACGCCGAATGATAACCGAAACAGAATGAACTAACCATTATTCGTATCATTTCCACTTCACAGACTAGTAATCCAATGGCGATTCGTCAGTCGAGTCCAAGAGCAGATGTTCGCGTTCCTCGAAGGCCTCGGAGGGCTAGTTCCTCTCCCTCTGCTGAAGATCTTCGATGAAAACGAGCTGGAACTGCTGCTGTGCGGCATCCAGCACATCGACGTGAGGGACTGGAGAGCTAACACCTTGTATAAGGGAGACTACCACGCCAACCACATCGTGGTGCAGTGGTTCTGGAGGGTGAGTACTCAGTGGGCCATGATGGTCATTTCCCGTATCATAATTCTGGGTGCGGGACTGAAGTGCCAACATTCAGGGTATTTATAACTACAGATCGGATATTCAGATGCATATTCACCTAAAGCTGAAGTGTTGTCTAAAATGAAATGCGCTTTTGTATCGAAAAACCTTACATCCTATACACCGTGTAATTTTAATGGTTGTTTTCCCGCAGCGAAATGGTTTTGTCTTGTTAATACAATCGTTTTATAAACAAATAAAATATTAAAAACAAAAAATGGCAGATTAATCGTTGTGAAAAATCACCACATGCGAGAGTTTATTTTGCTTTGAACATTTATGCATCGCTGTTCCCTGTGTCGGCGGCGCGTGCGATTCGAATAGTACCTACAAGTTACCTCTAGTGTTACTATTGAGTAGTGTTTTATCGAGTTGATGAATATTTTTTTAATAATTTTAAAAAATCAATAAAAATAAAAATCTTAATTTTTTTATTTTTACTCTATGCTTCGAAAGTACTCCTTATGGCAAGTTGTTCTGCCGTGGGAAAACAACCAGTAAAATTTCACAGTGTATAGGTACCTACACATATTTGCATCGGGAGTTAAACATTCATTTTTAATAAATATGCATCTGAATAGTTATGCAATCCAAGAAACCCGGGGTTTTTATAAATTCATATTTTTACAAGACACCCGACTTGTTATGTATTCCCGGTGTTTCTGGCACCACGGGAAATAATCCCGGCTAAAAGCAAGCACATATAAAGAAAAAATTCCAAAAAATTAAAAAAGTTGAAAATTAAAATAAATGTTGTACAAGTTTTCGCGAAAATCTAAATTTGCCTATATCTTTCTTTATAGATAATGGTACGGAACCCTTCGTGCGCGAGTCTGACTCGCACTTGTTTTAAAATATGATTGATGTGTAGTGTTGTAGAAACCTACTTACAGAAATAAAATCATTTATTATTATCAGTGGCTCTAGTGTGGAGTTTCATTTAACCCACTCGATCTAACCCATCGACCGCGTTTGGTCCGTCACCAATCCAGGGCCAATCGGAGCGTCGAAGGCGCTCGATGCGTTAGATCGAGTGGGTTAAATGAAACTCACACTAGGGCCTCAGTTATCTAATTATTTGAACAAAATGACGTAAAAATGCTGTAAGCGAGCTTTACTAAATAAAACCGTCGCAGAAAAAAGGAAAAAATTGCTAAAGTTGTATCCGTGGGATTTGTGGAATGGGCTCTTTATTTACGATATCGCATACCTAGATCTAAGTAAAAAATTGGGTGTTTTGACTTATGTTTACCATTGAATTCCTTAACTCACTACCTATTGACCAATAAAACAGATTTATAAATATTTTTCTTGTAGAACTTGCGAAGCAAATAATTGTATACAGATAACTTCTCTCCAGTGCACAGGAACACGGTTAACAGTTTTTGACCTTTACTGAAAAAACTCCTTTTTTGTGCGATATTATTAATTGTGTTTTAGATAGGTAATAAGTCGTAAAATATTTTGCTGAATTGCCGGATATAGTGAAACCCATAGATCTTAAGAATTTATGTTAGCTACCTATATTCTTGCGTTTAAATATATTATTAATTCATTCATTCGTACATTAATTCGTTCAAAAATCTTGCCATCCTGTTTTAATGACCCCCGCCTATTGACTGTACTGTTCTTCTTCACTTTCATAAACAAATATTAAAGCACAGTCTCGTCATGTTGAAATGAATAACTATGTCGTTTCTTTAATGAAGCCTGTGCCCCCCGCAGGTGGTGCTGTCGTTCTCCAACGAGATGCGCTCGCGCCTGCTGCAGTTCGTGACGGGCACGTCGCGCGTGCCCATGAACGGGTTCAAGGAGCTGTACGGCAGCAACGGCCCGCAACTGTTCACTATCGAGAAGTGGGGCTCGCCCGATAACTACCCTCGGGCACATACGTGGTCAGTGCTCGTTGTATTTTATTATCTTACTAGCTTTTGCGAGCGGCTTCGCCCGCTTGTAGGTCGAAATTATCCCACGGGAACGTACTACCGGGATAAAAAGTATCATATGTGTTAATCCAGGTTATTAACTATATGTTTGCGAAATTTCATCCAAATCTGTTCAGCCGTTTTTGCGTGGTTGAGTAATAAACATCCAAATATCTAAATATCCAAACGTACAAACTTTCACATTTATGATATTAGTAGGATTTAAGTTTTTGCCGTCATTCGTGAATCTTTGACAGTCGTTACGGGTCGTCAGAAGCCTAACAACTAACTACTAAGAGGTATCGTGTTACCCAGTAACTGGGTTTTGGAGGTTAGATAAGATTTTTTGGTTCCAGGACATAAATAAACCCACAATAAATTAATAATATCAATAACAATTACTTTCCTCCCCCCAGTTTCAACCGCATCGACCTCCCTCCCTACGAGAGCTACCAACAGCTCCGCGAGAAGCTCATCAAGGCCATTGAGGGCTCGCAGGGCTTCGCCGGCGTCGACTGAGACCTCGCCCTGTCGGCCGCCTCGCTACTGCGCTATCTGAGCTACAGGCTTAGGGGTACCCTGACGGACTGAGGAGGTGGGCTGCATTTAAATATTTAAAAGGTCAAGGAAACTAGACAACTGGGCGGAAAGACTTGTTGAGGGAAAACGCAAATGATCGTAAAAAATCGGCCGGAATTAAAGTCTTCGCTATGAAGAATAGGGTATTTGCATTTGATTGATATCCCGACCAGTCGTACTTAGCGCTTCTTCTCCACACTTTTTATGCGCACAGCCAAAGTGGGAAACTCTCCGCCAGCGTCGTTGCTTCCACATTTGACCCGTCTTCAAAGCAACAGTGAACAGTCATCTTCTGTCCACGCTCATACCATCACAGACCTCATCAATCGCTTTCATCAAGCGTGTTCGACGTCAATAGCAAGCCCATTCACCAATAAAAATAAAAAAAAAGAAATTGTCTCGCGAAAATGCATATACGTCGGTTTTCCGAAGAATTTCTTGTATTTGCATTTTTTAAACAATTTGTTAATTTAAAACCGGTCATCTGCGTTCCCGCATACCGTTTCAGGTCCCGCGCAGTTATTTACCCTCTATTTTTCTAAACGTTCAGTTGTCTGTATTACTTGGTCGGCTAGTACAAGGCTTTATTGTAGTCGAGCTAGAAGCCTTTGAAAACCTTGGCCAAACTTGTAACCAATACTGCCAAAAGGTTTATCTCATTAAAAAAAATCAGGCACTTACAAAATGTCAAAACGGACATGTCCCGTTCATTTTTCATGTCGAATATGAACGTAATGTCACCTACAACACTACTAGTTTCCTTTGGGGTGTGGGTTAAGGACATTTTTCAATTTGTACCTAAAAATGTAAGTGCTGGAAAAAAAGTTGCTTTCCTATGGGAAATGACGTCTTGAACATTTTTTAATATTACAACGAAAGTCTACAATTAATACCCTGGCTGCTATTTGAGTTTGAAATGAAAGTACTAATAATCATATTTTTGCCAACAATATTTTGAACATTCGTCTAAAGACGCAAACAGTTATCGCCCATCTTATAAAATGGTCATAATAATCCCTACTAATATTATAAATGGGAAAGTATGTATGTAGCCTGGGATTTGGAGGACATAGGATACTTTTTTACGCCATGATCGACGTACACGCGGGCGGAGCCGCAGGAAAAAGCTAGTGTTATTATAAAATCAAAATAAGATGTTTAGTTTTTTCACAGTTAAGTAGCAGCGGCAGATTAATTGTACAGTCTCGTCGTCTTGTCTCTATGGTACAAATGTTGAGGTGCTCCAGGGTAGCCCGCGAAATTCACATTTTCTTACGTTTAATGTAATTTGCAAGTCATTATCAAGTTGTGTGTTGAATAAAATATAATTCGCGACCGTAACAAATATGGCTTTACCTAATTATAATCATTAAAAAAACAGTCTCACTGTCACTGGCACTCCGGGAGTGCCGACAGAAGTGAAAACTTGAACAATTACGTGTGTATTTTATTAACAGTGTCGCGAGTTCAATTTTTTTTTCCGTCTCAAAAAATGTCCAACGCGCCTAAAGAAAGTTTCACTTCAAAAACAACAATACAACCCTTTCCGTTCATTTAATACCACTGAGTGACTTTTTCATGATATTGTACTTTAATTTTTGGGTACAAAATGTTTGAAACCTGACTGATGTCCTTTGGAAATAACCCCGCCATTTTGTACTGTCAATACAATGTCTGTGACAATTTTACAAATACCAACAGCGGCCGTCTGTCAGTGTCATTCCCACGCCAAAAGATCGTTGTAGCAATGTCCATCCTTTTGTATTGATCTCTACCGCAAGCGCCATCTACTGGATTATTCAAACTTCTGCTCAAACATGCAACAGTTACATACCATCACGCGATACTTATTATAATAGACTGGGCAGAAATCTGCAAACGAAATTATACTTTTGAAATTATGGCTATAATTCTTACATTTCATTTTTCGTGTTTGTGGAGGATAATATTGCAAATGATTCACGATGATTAATAATAACTTAACATTATTTTACGGTTATCTTAAATTCAAATTGGAGATAAAACTAAAATCTCTGTAAACGATTAAAATGAAGAAACTCTGTAAAAAAAATGCCCGTAAAAATAGTCTTGATTTACGAAAGTTTACAAAAAAAAATGGTACTCTTAATAAAATGCTAATTTAAATTCAATCTCGCATCCGAGGAATAAAGTCGTATGTTGAAAATATTTTGAGAGCATTATCGAATAAACTTAGTATCGAGTTTCACCAAACCGTATTTTCTAGGATTAGAAAGATAATGTTGTTATCTTATTCAACCAATCACAAGAGTAAGCATGAATGGACCGGGGCGGAACAAACTTCCCGTAGCGAACGTTTAGTAAGAAAATGTAAACCGTTAAAAGAAAATTGCTCAATCATTACTTATTAAAATTAATAGCCGTCACCTTTGGCGATCCTATGGCAAATAAAACCAAACCATACATGACTGAAAAAAAAAATTACATCAACATACTTACGTCTTTATTCGCCGGAGCGATAAAATAGGAGTGAGCAAATAATCTAAATTACTATAGTAATTCACACGTGTGATTAGTATTCTAAATAAGTGCCTATCTATGTTTAATCGGTGTCTAATCTGCATTCTTAATTTTTATTCTTCACAACGACAGTAATTTTTATGTGACTGTCCTCATTTTGTACCTTACCGGCTTATTTTAAGTTGTGACCTTATGGACAGTTCCCGTATTTTAAATTGTTAAGGTGGATCCGTTAAAGTAGCCCGCGAAATTCAGATTTCTTCCGTTTTCTCCTTCGAAGACATTCAGATTGTAAGTTGATTGAATTATGATTCGCGACTCTTTTATGTAAAAGTGATCCAGTGGTGGTATTACATGAACTTAAAAGGGAATTGATGATTTTACTTATAATTCTGTAAATACATACAGGTCGCGAACATTGATATACAAAAAACTCACAGTCTCAAACAAGATTACCACTCAAATTTGTCCCCAATTATACGTCCTTTATGATAAAACTCATTTTTTCTTTCTAATTCAACCTTACAGGCATGACTTAAAGTACTTTTTACAAAGCAATGTCTAAAAAGACTGACTGAAGATGACTGACGAAACTATTGGCACCTGCGCACATTGCGCCCATTTATGTGGACGTTTTTGAGACGCTGATTGTGTATCTTGGGTTTTTTGTATGTCAATGGCCGCGAATCATATCTTGTACAACAAAAAGCCTGACCTTGACCTGCAAATTGCAAAAAAATGTAAGAAAATTTCGCTTCCACCTTAATCTAGTTGGAATTTTACCTCGGCGACACTCAGTGTCAAAAACTTGCCAAAAATGCAGGTAAACTAAAGGCATTTTTGACAGAATGAGACTGAAAAATAGAATTCAACTGTTGTTACAATACAGGAATTGCGCCTATAATAAAACACACATAAGGGCGATAACGCTTAGCAACATCTATATAAATAAACACTGCTCTATTATGCTTCTTGTAAATCGTTTGCTGGTAGTCGCAATTCACTCTTGAAAGTTTTTCTAACCAATAGAAATGCACCGTGTATTAATAAATGCGTGCCTGAATTGTAGCTGTGCACTTAATTCGGATCTCTAGACTAAAATAAATATAACACCAAGATTTGATAAATATTGCTAAGTGACCTTCCAAAATGTATGAGGTCGTCAGAAAAGCCTTTTTCTCCTCTTCGTGACATGTGAACTCACATCAAATCCAATATGGCGTAACTAATCAATGAAGACGATATAAAATGAACCTTATTGTAATAACTACAGGGTTAAGCCCCTGTAGGTATAAATCAAACTTGCCTATCCATGGCTGAATAAAATAAGTATGCCTTTTCACGTGTTGGGACAAGACTTCATCACAAAATTTTGCTATTTCATCAAAGCTAACCGTGGCGAAAGCTCATTGGTTCATCAATGTGTATGACGTAGCCTTGGGCCAATTACATGACTTTTATAAGAAGAGTATCGCAGCAATATTATTGTACCACGAGTCTTATCCACCTTTGACACGCTTTACGACTAAGCCATAATAATGTAATGTTGAAATAAAGCTTTTACTATTAAAAAACCTAAAGCGCGCCATTTTTAAGGGGCTTGTTGACCACAGGGCTACTTGTAACAAAAATACAGTTTACGGATGAAATTGCAATAATTATTCTTTTGTTTCAGTTAGTCCTGTGGTAATAGACCTAGTTTACTTTATGTGGAAATTAATATTAAAAAGGTAAAGTTGATAAAATGTATACTATAAAATTATAATGTACATGGTGTTTCCTTTTCTGCCTGTCAAATCTGACAGCTGTCAACGTCGAACTTCGGCAACCAAGGTAGCCTTTGATAAGTGAGAGACAAAGCCTATGTGCAATGTTGATAATTTATTCCACGCATTATTTACGATTTCAAATTCTAAATAACGTGATATACTCGGGCAAGATGGAAAGTAATGTAAAGTTTTATGAGCAGTTTCAATTATTAGAGATTGGATAAAGTAGGCCATCTTGTCTGGACTTGTTTAGTGATTAAATAATTATTCATTTTGCGTCCTATACTTTAGATAAATTGCTTTTCGCTTGGATATATAAAAAAAGATATTTTCATATATAGCACACTTGTACATAATTTTAGTATAAGGTGTAAAAAATTGCTATTTAAAATATGTTTAAATATAAAATAATTAGATAACCGAACGGCATCCATGAAATGGACAGTTGAAATTTATTACTATTAAATGATTAAAGATAATATAATATTTATTGATTGAGCAATTGTTTACACCCTGTATTTATTTAGTTTTAGTCAAGTTGCGTTTTCGTCTATGATCGTTTACTTAATTTAGATAGTTTTATCAATATATTATTTGTATGTCTTTGTAATTTTAGGCTTTATAGGAAGGTATTCAATCATAACTTTGGCCAATTTGACGGTTCTGCGGTAGTCTCGATGGATAGGCCATCGTTTCCTTTGTCTAATAAAGCGAATGCCTTATGCATTTTCAATCGCAAATTACATTTTGTAATCTACATTTTCACTATATTAAAGCTAAAGTACATCAGTGATAATATCGTAAGTATTTCTTTTTGAACTATTTTATTATTTGCCTAAAATTATAAAGATGATTATCGAAAATAAAATTTGTATAATTCCATATTATTAACGTTTTTGATTGTAACATGTTGACGAAACATCGTGATATTTTAAATAGTTTAAGAAACAGCAAAGTTTAAACGCGCGTCATCTTTCAATGAGCAATCTCCTGCTACGCTATCAGGAAAAAAACTGCTTATAGGGCCAGCCTTTTAACTTTTGCTAACAAATAAAGTAAGAAAAGTATGTAAAAATCTAGCATTTAAATAGAAAATAAGGTAACGTAATCAAAAAGTACTAAGGTGGATAATAATTGTTTTACTAACCTAGCTCCTAGACTCATCTACATACATTAAAAGATGACGCGCCATTTGATCTTGCTATTTCTTATACTACAAAGATCTATGCAACAATTATTCTCGCGCTATGTGCAAGCGCATAATGGTTAGTGACACATTAAAACTGGAAATAAATCACCATAATTTGACAGCCGAATTACTGATGAAATAGCTTCCAAAGATATTAATACTATGAATGTGAAAACCTGCTTACAAAATCAGTTAAGGTTTTTTCAGAAGCAGTCCTTTTCAATCAATTCCTGTCTTTTAGTTTTCTAAGGCCTGTTTTTTTAATAAGACGGATAATTTTCGTGTGAGGAATATAAATTGGGGTTTGACAGATTTTGTATAGAAATTATGTCAAACTGTTATATTTATTCTTCAGTATTAGTTATTGACTATTGAAAAATCTGCCCTAATTTGTTGCAATGGTCAGACTATGGCACAATGGAGGTACTGAGGGCTTATATCGCAAATATACATAGCTGAGTAGATATTTTTTAAATCAAGGATTTATATAGCGTGTACATTATTTTATTTTAGTGACCAGGAAAAAAATGTTTTTCCAGTTTTTATATGTCGCTAACAAAAATCGGGTTGTCAAACAATGAACAATACGCGGTGTTGTACAACGTAATCAACGATATTTTTATTTTATGTTTATGATAAGATTATTCATGTAAATATTAATACATATTTGAAATTGAAAAAAAAAATTCATTAAAAAGTCATTATTTTGATATGTGCCTTTTATTTCTTGTCGTTACATTTATATACCTAAATTAGTGTTCCCTATGATGTGTTTTGGAAAGCAGTAATGGCCCTGAGGTAGCGGCTTCGACTTACGAGTTGTAGGTTGAGTCCGAACCCAGATACTGTGTATTTCATTTAATTACCACTGCTCTCAAAACGGTGAAGGAAAACATCGTGAGGAAACTGGCATGTCTCAAAACCAAAAATATTGATGACATGTGACATCTACCAACCCGCACTGGGCCGGCGTGGTAGATTCTTCTTCTTCTCCCTCTTGAAAGGAGGTGTCCTGAGTCCCAGAACTGGGAATATTTTAGGCTGATTAAGCTACATGATTATTTACCACACGACAGCGACGACGTCTTCACAAATACTTCCAAAACCATACACAGCCCAGTTGATACAATGTTTGCAACCGCGAGCGTGGGGTTCGATACCTAGGTTGGGCAAACTCTATTACGAATTACTTAGTAACATTTTTTTTAAATTAGCCATTAACGTCCCACTCAAAGGCTCCCTACTCTCCACCAGTCGCTGTCCAGAACTGACAAGGACCAATCTTTACTAAAAGAGTCCAGCTCATCCCGCCATCTTCGACTAGGCATGCCGCGATGGCGTTTGCCATTAAGCGGGACCCACTGGGTCGTAAGTTTAGCCCATTGATCGTCTGACATACGGCAGATGTGTCCAGCCCAATTCCATTTAAGCGTGGCAGCTTACCGAGTGACATGAGTTATTTTCGTAATGGAACATATTACATGGGATTAAACCATAATCAAGCTGCTGCTAGAAATATCAGTTTAGTCTACGCACTTGCTTACGACAAGAAGGAAAACAAGCGTGATATTATGATGTCATGTTGTTTCTTGGTTTTGATTACAAATTAGTAGGTTGCACAGATTAGTAGGCGCGGTCTTGCAACCGACGCAAGACCTTGACCTGAGGAAGTGGACGTTCACCTCACACATGTGGTAATACCATCAAACTGGTTATTGTATGGAGGAGGGCAGGGATGTACCTGCTATTAGTTGGATGGTAAACTACCTGTTTATAAATATGGGTTATTTATAGCTATAAAGTGGGTCAAGTTCAGTGGAAATTTTGGAATAAAATTTAACTTGTTATTAAGCAGTTTAAGATTTTAACGATTTGTGTTTTATTTTTTGTAAAATTCATCAACATTAAAGGTAGGTTTCTTTAGTAAGTTATCATCGGAATTATATTGTATTGGCTAATAACTTTTAAGTAGGTACATCACCAGTTTGGTGGCAGTTTCTTGTGAGGTAGTTAGATATTCTTCTTCAGCGTGTCGATGGCAAAAATAACACGGAATCAAATATAATATGGTTTCACTCACACATAGGTTCTGTAAGTAGGTTTATACACCGTGACATTTAAGTCGTCTTACAAACGTGGTCCACTTAATGTATCCGTCATAAAATACCTCTAGGTGCGATTAAAACATTGGTACTATTAATTAAGAAAATAGGCACAGAGACTAATAAATAATTCTTCAGAATTATAAAACGCCCTCCCCGTTAAAAATGTTTACGTATCAAACGGTAGAAGATATCTACCTACCTACCATTACATTCCATCATTAATTCCATCTCCATAACAGGGTGTTTCAAACTACGTCATGAGTCTTAGTGTATGATATTTTAATTTTTTTAATTAAGCAAGTGTTCAAAAAAAAATATTTGTAACATATAAATGATTAGTAGTCATTGGATACAGTAAGTGGGCTGCCGTTGTAAGACGACTAAAATGTCACGGTGTATACAATAACTTATGTATATAAAAAGAATATGGTTCAGGACGAAGGTACAAGGTTCGTGAAATGAGTAAATTATAGGTTTTGATGCGCAGCCCAGTTGACGGACGTCAGACGACTCTCATCAAAAAGAAGGGTGCGCGTCTTATGTTCACACCTCTTCTAGAACATTCTAGAAGGTGTGCTCTTATTGGTCGAGTGGTTTGTGGCGGGAGCGGCGGACAGGTTATGCGGTGCACGATGGGAGATGAACCATTGTCTGTGGAGAGACGCTGCATACACACCGAAGGTCTGAGCCGCCAAGTGGTGCAGGCTGTCCTTGCTGCAGCCTACTTTGGTAAGAAATCTGTTCAAGGTTTTCCAAGTAAGCCACAGTAACTTGTACGTGTTTACAGATGCAGAAAGGAGTAGCTGCACATTATCCTCTCTTCTTACGGGGAAGTAACATATTTTTAACCGACTTCCAAAAGGAGGAGGTTCTCAATTCGTCGGAACCTTTTTTTTTTATGTATGTTCCCCAATTACTCGAAGATGGATGGACCGATTTGGATAAATTTTTTTTTTGTTTGAAAGGGTATACTTCCCAGGTGGTCCCATGATCATGAAGTCAGGATCTGATGATAGGATCCTGGAGAAATAGAGAGAACTCTTCAAATTTTATAGGCACACTTGAAGCAATTTGTGTAGTTTTTGGAAGAGTACTTTCTCGGAGTGGTTCCATTTCAATTTGGTGAAGATCTGATGAAGAACTTCGGAGATAGGCAACGGAACTCCTCAATAAATGATAGCAAATGGACAGGGATTGCTGAAATCTCATGTCTGTCAATTGTTTACACCAGTTAATAACATAACATCACGCCGGTACGCTGTGAAGGGGTAAGCACATGTGAACCACTAAAAAGTGAAAAATAAAAAACTTTTTTCAAAAAAATAAACAACCGACTTCCAAAAAACACTAAAAAGTGAAAAATAACTTTAATTTCGGAAGGCGGTGACAAAAAATTAAAATACATATCCAAAGTCACCGACTTCCGAAATTAAAGTAATTTTTCACTTTATAGTGTTTTTTTGGAAGTCGGTTGTTTATTTTTTTGAAAAAGTTTTTTTTACCAAACCAGTCGGAACCGTCACTGAATCGGAAAAATAAGGATGGCAATATGTACCTCCGTGGAATTGCAGGAGCTGGAGAGCTTGTAACATTATGATTCCGCTCGCATAACAGCCATACTGAAAACTGACTGTCCTAATAACCACAAGAAAAAAAGTTAAAGTAATACTATACAGGGTATGTTTTTATCCAGTGCGCAAACTGTAACCATGAATTCAGCATATCATTCTAGACCACCCAGCGCAGAAATTTTTCGTCGGTAATACAAAAAAATCAGCTCTTCCATACATTTTAACCGCGTAGCACTTTTCTGGTAAAACCGACGTAAAGTTTCTGCGCCTGCGGGTCTACAATGATATGCTGAATTCATGGTTACAGTTTGCGCACTGGATAAAAACTTATCCTGTATACAGTATGGTAGGTTAAACGAGGGACATACTTTAAGGGAGTGTAGTAGTCATGAAAATGAAAAACTTTTACTAAGGGACGAACACTGAAGTCGTGTAAATAAAACCAGCAGCTCTACAGGATAAGTTTTTAACCAGTGCGCAAACTGTAACCAGGAATAGGGTGGGTATTTTACTCTGTATGAGAAAAAATAAAAAATATGTTATTGAGATAGGTTTAGGCAAAATGCAGTCGCAAAATGTTACTTTTAGTACATAAAATAACAAAATAAATTTTTAAAATACAATTGAAAGATTTCGGTTTTTTAAAATCTGTTTTTGAACACCATGAAATAGAAGCCGCCATGTTATTACGTCATACGGCATGTCAACTGAGCAACTTTGTACTTTTATTATTTTCATAACCAAAGTAATTTTTATTTAAATAATATCTTGCATTCAGGAACAGCAAACAAACGATAAGTAGAATAATAACTATTTTTTTATTTATAAACAATTATCATACAAAATATCAGCGCATTTGTTTACATAGCAAACTGACGTCATACCCACAGAGCAATATGGCGTTTTCGTTAAATTACGCGCGAAATTTGAAAATGTAAAATTTTAATGCATTTTTATGGCACTTATCGATTAAATAAAAATGTTATGTTTTTTTAGTGGTTTATTAGCACTCTAGCATCTAATTAAGACACTTTTCAAAAATGGGTATACTTAATACCCTATTCAGCATATCTTTCTAGAACCCCCAGCGCAGAAATTTTACGTCGGTGTTACAAAAAAACATCAGCTGTTTCATAGAAAGGTTCAATACCTACGCGGTGAAAATGTATGGAACAGCTGATTTTTGAACAGCTGATGTATGGAACAGCGAATTCATAGTTACAGTTTGCGCACTGGATAAAAACTGTATACGTGTTCGCATAATTAGACAAAATGTAAGGAACAGCTGACTTTTTTTTTTTTTGGTATCCACTCAATATTAAAAGTTGTATATTTTCAAGAATACCTACCTACCACACCCCCTTAAGGTATGTCCCTCGTTTAACATAACATACTGCATACTATGAAACGAAATCGGCTAGGCCAGGATGACAGATATAAGTGTGTATCAGCACCAACAGAATGGTGCAACAAACTATGTCTAGCTATGCTGCAAGCAACTTTAATGTCCCGTTCCTTCGCAACGATTATCTAGGTGGGTTTATGTTTAAATACAATGCAATATCCCAAAATATTCCAAAATCAATGACAAGTTATTGCGCATTCTATAACCAGTCACGTTAAGACATCTTGTACTGTTTAGCAACTCACACTTGACCAGATTGAAAATCCTCGGCGATGTCACATAACAGAGAAAGACAAAAGGTCTACTCAACACTGATTCATGGCATCTGGCCACCCTTACGCTAGATGGTCATCCTTTTCCGCCAACCACAAATGTTGAGAAGAACAACATCACTGCTCCAAAGTTATTCTGATTATTTATTGCTATCAGCTTCTTGGATAAGACCTGTCTGACCAGGCAAATGCTAAGCGACATAATTATTTCTCAAGGGTAGGTAGGTAGGTACTTGTTACTGACATATCTGCGGCGGAAGTCAAGTACTCCTACAAGTACCCACAATTGTTCTGGTCATATCCCTTCCTGTTTTACATTTTCCCAAATCACGAGGATAAAGTCGTTATCACGCACATGCTGTAGTTACAAATCGGTCAGAGGTTTTGTTCTACTACACAACATTTATTCTCATAGGTGGCTTTTCTGCATCTCCTCACTGTGGCACAATGTAACCGAGATGATCTGTCGTAACGCAGAGAAGGGCGGCGCGGGCGCGTTACCCAAGTGTTAGCGAGTTGACTCGAGTCTGCGCCCGCGCACGTTGTGTGTTGATCGATATGTGGTGCCTGTGGTTCGTTGCGTGCTTTTGTTCCGTGCTCGGCAGTGTTGTTGATATAAATGGTAAGTTGGATGAATGTGTTTTTACTAAAATATATATTATTTTTCATTAGGAAATTGTAAAAAATTGAGTAGGACCTAACTACTAAATTTAAAAATTAAATAACTAGAAAAAAATACGCATTATTCATTCTTCAACAATTTAATTCATGGAAAACAAGCACTAGCATTATTTGAAAAAAAAAAAAACAGAAGTATTGAATCCTGGATATAGGTTACACATACCTACCTACATAATTATATACTTCTGGAATACCCAGATGCATTATCATTCAATGATATTGTATTCTAAGAAACCGTAACTACTTAAGGTGAATCTAGTCCATATTTTTCCCATACAAACTTCGGGAGGGTATTACTCCACTGTTGGACAATGTACATCAAAAATTTAACATGGTATGGTTTTGTCTCATTATTAATATTGTCTGTACGGAAACAGAATACAAAAATAAAAAGCCGTTAAAAAGTTAGGAGCCAACAAAGATTCGTTTTTCTTGCAAATTTAACCTAACTTCGGGCGTGTTTAAGTAATAAAAGAAGTATAAAATCTGAAAAACCAAGTCAGTACCGACAAAGCTCAAATATCGAAAAGTTCAATAAACTTTTTTGGTCATTGATTTATGCAGTGATTTTTTCATAAAACCCGATCTTCCGAAGGACTATTCTTAATTTATTACGCGCCTGTTGTACTATAAATGATCCTGCATCTCACACAATAATGTTGTGCGTGTAGACTAGCGTCTAACTGCTCATCACTGATGTTACCTCTGTCGGACACGATGCCTGGTGAGACAGCGTGCTTTTTAGCCTGGCCCACCAGTGAGTTCGAGCCCGCAACTAGGTTCCCCTTAAAACCGCAAAATTATTTAAGTAGTTTAGTGAGTTTAGTGGTCGCGATGATGGTTACCTAGCATAGCAGTAAAGTCCTAGGTTCAATTCTCAAGGCACTTAAATAACCATAACCACCATAATTCAACTGCAAGTTAGTTATTACAAAAACATCCTATCTAATTTAAAACATAACAGAAAGGTTGGACATATGTAGTAGTAGCTGTAGGTACTTATTTCTAAACCGATACCAGTCTACAGAAGATAGTAATCATCGTCATGATTTCAGCCGAAATACGTCCACTGCTGGGCATAGGACTCCTCAACTTCGACCGGTTCGGTGCTTCCCGCATCCAGTGGATTCCTGCGGCCTTCACAAGGTCATCAATCTACCTTGTGGGAGGCATTCCAACTAGAGTTGGAAGGAGTTTAAAAACTCCGGCCAGAACCTTCCGGCCACATCGGCCATCTATTCTGCGAGCCAATGTGCCCTGCCCACTGCCATTTAAGTTTGGAAATTCTTCAGACTATGCCGGTTGCCTTGGTTCTCCTGCGGATCTCTTCATTCCTTACCACTATCAGTACTTACGTCTAATCAATTAAGTACCAAGCAGTCACCATCAAGCAGTCCGATTTAGCGGTCATGGTCGCCGTAGCAATTAAAAATATAGACCTATAAGTACAAGTAATTGTCCCCAGTTTGGAAGTATGTGCGCGTGAGTAGACTAGGGACAGCGATTACAATCAACAATATGATCATAACTAACTGAATACCTATAGAAATATACGTAGGCATTAGCCTCCAAAGCGGGCTCAGTGGTAACGGCCGCGACTTACGAGTTGTATGTCGTAGATTTGAACACAGACAGGCGCTTTACTTCGAGTAAATTATTTCGCCATCACAGCTCTCAAAACGGTGCAGGAAAGCATCATGAGGAAACCCGCACTGGGCCCGCGTGGCTCGCTTTCTCTTACAAAGAGGAGGGCTGTATCCCAGCAATGGGAAAATGATAGGCTGATTATGCTATCAGGCTAGATTTAGTGCTCGATCGACGATCAGCCCTGACATCGGTCGCGTAGCAATTTATATGGACTCCCGCTCGCTGACCGTCGGTGCTACACTATGAACGTCCATTTATCGTCAACGTCTTGGTATGCGTGACCGATGGTACGCGACCGATGTCAGCGTAGCACTAAATCCAGCCTACTACGCCATCGGATGCACTAGGTAAAGGTATGAATTTGCACTCAAAAAGCTTCCAATAGTAACAATACTATTATAGTTCCTACGTCCGGTGAGACTTGGGTTGGTAAACTCCGACAAATGACGCTGGCTAATCAGCGCACAAAATCATTAACTAATTCGCGTATGGCTTGTAGTAATACAAGAAAATTATCAGTCTGCCAAGCCTTTTCCCAACTACGTTGGGGTCGGCTTCCAGTCTAACCGGATGCAGATCAATACCAGTATTTTACATGCAGCGACTGCCTAGCTGACCTCCGCAACCCAGTTAATATATAATACGATACCCTTTGGTAAGACTGGCTATCAGACTTTCGGGCTTCTGATGACCCGTAAGGACTCGCCTCGCGAGTCTCTTAGAAACAAATTCAATGAAATTGATATACTAACTCTGCCTTCTCTTTATATCCTAGAAAATATCTTGTATGTTCGCAAAAACTTAGGTCTTTTCAAAAAAAGATGCGACTTCCATAATCTAAATACACGTAGTAAAGATGAAATTGTGATTCCAAAATTTAGATTAACTAAAACTAGCAAGTAATTTCTAATAAACAGTATCCGCTTCTATAACAAGTTGCTAAAGTCGGTTACAGAACTTAGCGATGGAAAGTTTAAAACTCACATCAAACGTGTCCTTATCAAAAAAGCATATTATAAGATAAAAGACTACGTTGAAGACAGGGAATGGCATTTATGGTTTGGCATTAATTCCTTCTGCACATGTGACTTCCCTGGTACCTCATTAACAGCATAACTTTGTGAGAGTCTATTAACTGCTTCCAAATTACAATGTTAATTTTAATTATTTTTATTTTTTACACTTTCTGACATATTCTCGTCATTTTTGACATTACACATCGCTTCACATATCAACTATTTATTAGTGATTCTCATGAAAATCATGTCACTTTGTTTAAATAGGTTGATCTTACTAATGTAGATTCTTTTACATATTGTGAACGGGAGAACATTGTAGGCCTTACAGACTAGATTTATAGACGATTTTCTATTCTTTATTTTCATTCCTCTAAGTACCTGGTACTTATTGACAGGCCTGCACTGTCCTCCCATATCTATTATCACTGTAATTTGAAAAAATTGTAAAAGCCAATTATTTTTAAAAGAGTAACCGTGGAGTTTCTTGCCGGCTCTTCTCCACAGGAAGCAACAAATTGGAACCGTGCACCTAGTTTCTGACGTTTCATAAGTGCCCTTGCAGGTTTATGTGAAATAAAATATTTTGATTTGATTTGATTTGATTTGACTGTCATTTATCCACGAATGACAGCTGGAACCAACGGCTTAACGTGGTTTCCGAAGCACGAAGGGGTATTTAAAGATAGTCACTCATCCACGGACCAACCGCACCAACAGTAGCTTAACCTGATTGAGCAACAGATGCGGCTGTTGTGACTAAGCTACAAGCCACAAGAAAAGAATAAGAAGAACATTTTGACAGGAGTAGGCTCTTACGAAAATCTAAAAAGTGCCAGTAGCTGTGTTTTAAAAACAACACAGCTTAAAGCCTTTGCCTGTGCCCACCAACTTATTATTTACTTGGCGCTTCTTCGATATCTGCAAACCCCTCCTTACCAGAGGACTTCTAGAAGTCTCGGCCGTCCTTGGTCGTTTAATAGCCCCTTTTTGCTGATTTTGCAGCGTAAAGTATAAAGTCAAAAATAACATTGCGTTCGAATTAACCAAAAAGTACCTATTTAATACTTTGTTTTAAAAGTTTATGCTTTGTTTGCATTACTATTTAATTAATTCGCTGTTATCGCTCCATAATTTACTTAGTGTTTTATCTATGACAAGCTTTTGTCAGTGGCTTCGCCCGCGTGGTGGCCGGAATTTATCCCACGGGAACATAGTACCGGGATAAAAGTATTCTATATGTTAATCCAGATTGTATGTAATATGATAATATGTGTACCAAATTTCATCCAAATGCGTTCAGCTGTATTTGCATGATTGAGTAACAAATATCCATACATACAAACATTCGCGCTTATAATATTAGTAAGGATTAGTAGGATAGTAGGATTTACTGTGCTGAGATATTGCCAGCCAGTTGAAAGTTGTGATAGAAAGTCAGCCTCTACTTCTCTTTATCTTCTGTGCCATTCCAGACACGGTGTTCGCGACCCTCCCGCCCCTATACGGGCTGGACAACTGGGGCCAGTGCCGGCGCCCTGGCGATGTGTACTGCATTGTGGACGCGGCGCTCTACTCCCGGGAGCCCTCGCCCACCATGATGCTCCTACAGGTATGTACAAGTGGAAGTCCCTAAGGATGTCCTCTGTCTTTGTGGCTACTGGATTGCCGGTCCAACGCACCTGTGCTACGCATTGCGCGTCTATACTCCATAGGTTTAGGTAGTTAAATTTAGGTAAACAAATCGTAAAAAGGTTTCTTTATAGTTGACACTTTCTTGTTTAAAAATACGGTGTAATAAAATCATATTTATTTAATCGATTTATACGATAGTTTGCTCTTTTATTAATAAATATTAAACTTTATCATTTATTCATGAACTACTTTTCCTAGATGTAATTACTTGAGCACAATTGTTTTTGTTAGATTAATTACAATAATGTAATATTTTGTAATCTGCCTATTGTAAAGAGCCCAAAATGACAGGTTCCCTTTAGAAAATACAACGAATTTGCTAAATTGAAAAGTAAAAATGTATGTGTTGTAGTATGGCAACTGAAGTGGCAGGTATTATGTTTAGTCGGTTAACCAGACTTTGACAGTGCTCTCAACAATCGATATTTCCAATTTTGCGAGTGCGTTTCGATTTTGTTAAATTGAGTTATTATAGCTAGGAAAATAATTGATGATACAACGGAACGATTTATTATTAATGTGATAGATAGTTCATCAGATTCTGATTCAGACTAGACTATAAATAATATGATCTTATCATTTGAAATAAAAGGTTTCGCATCTATGAGTCACGTGGTTTTTTTTATTTAGCTACCTAAACCTATGCCCCCTTATTACAAAACTAGGTTTTTCTTTAGGTATGGTTTAAACCATCGAGCCTGTTTTTGAAATAAGAACCTAACTGAAATCGAAGTACAGCTCCTTTCACAATACCGACAACTTAGTCCAGTGCTAAATTGTCATTTTTGTATTAAGGACTTTAGCCAAATAGAAGAAAAGTTGACAATGCAAAAACTGACTTAGAGTTTTAGGCTAGAACTAAAGTTAGATCGCATTTTGTAATAAGACGGATGGAGTTTAGGATTTTTTTTCGGAATAACAAAGTTGTGTTAAACCACGTGTAAGATTAATATAATGCCCTGCGAGAATTGTGAGAAGTGTAGTACGTAGCCGACTGAGCGCCACTATACGAGTGAATGTTTATGCAAGCGTTAGAAGTTGAAGTGAAGAAATAAAGAAAGACTTATGCATGTATTGGCATAAGAACAAAAACATCTTAATAGACAGTCCATATCGACATCATGTGTGATGGATCCACTACTGAAACCTACAACAAAAGTTAATAAATAAAAATAATAGTTTAAAAAAAACTAAAAAAACACGCTTTAAAAACCAAACTAAAAAGTAGAAAATAATTTAATTCTATTAAAACGCGTAGGGTGCTTTTTGAGGTATTTTTATAATCAATGAATATGAAGCACCCCACGCTTTTTAATAGAATTAAATTATTTTCTACTTTTTAGTTTGGTTTTTAAAGCGTGTTTTTTTAGTTTTTTTTTTTAACTATTATTTATTTTCTATTTTTTAGTTTTGCTAACTACAAAACCGTGTTTTTTTCTATTTTTTTTTTTAATTATTGAATTGTCATAGGTCCTCGATAAGTCTACAAAGTTTAAATGAAATCTGACCGTTTAAAGTGGGTCAAAATAGCGTCCAAAGGAGTCGGTTACATACAAACAAACAAACATACAAGTGAAGCTAATATAAAGCGTGTAATAAAAATCTTTGTTGCAGACCATATGATCCGTAAAAAAAACACAATAAAAAAAACAATAATAAAGCACTACATTTTACAGAGATTCTATGAAGCTTTTGCGTAACATTAACTACTAGTAAATGACAGACTACGGCTTAGACCGTACTCCCGCAAAATATTTAGCTATGACAAAACAGATTTATTCGAAGCTACGATCATTATTATAAGACCTTCCGATACATAATGACGATCCGTGATTACAGGCGCATAGAAAATAATAAAGACATATTTGGTATTAAACAGATAGTTTGAATATTATAACAGTGAATTCATTTAAAATATTACTTCCGGGGATGGTTATAGTAGGTAGTGTAGGAGATTGGAGAAGTCTCCTCAGGATTGTTGTATGAATGAAATAAATGTACTGATATGATAAAACTAGATACATATTTTAATTAAAACGGGGCACTTAGCTGCTGACTCCAAGCAGACTGTAAAATCTTTGCTTATTCTAAACTAGCTGACCCGGCAGACGTTGTACTGTCTTAACTATGAAAATTGAATTCGCTTTACATATACACCGAGAAATTTTAATGTTTGTTTTCCCGCGGCGGAACAACTTGCCATAAGGAGTACTTTCGAAGCATAGAGTAAAAGTAAAAAAATAAAGATTTTGTTTGTTTTAAAATAATTTAAAAAATATTCATCAATTCAATAAAACACTACTCAATAGTAACACTAGAGGTAATTTGAACGTACTACTAGAATCGCACGCGCCGCCGACAAAGGGAACAGCGATGCATAAACGTTCAAAGCAAAATAAACTCTCGCACGTGGTGATTTTTCACAATGTTTAATCTGCCATTTTTTGTTTCTAATATTTTATTTGTTTATAAAACTATTGTATTAACAAGACAAAACCATTTCGCTGCGGGAAAACAACCATTAAAATTTCACGGTGTGTATATGTTACGCGCAACTCTTTTAATTTTTACTTCCATAAGAACCTTTTCCTGACCATAACAAACATAACAAAAAAAAGAAAAATTTGCAAAATTAGTCCAGCCGTTCCCGTGTGATGTCGTAACCAAGGGAAATGGGATTCATTTTTTAACCGAATTCCAAAAGGAGGAGGTTCTCAATTCGTCGGAACCTTTTTTTTAAATTTTTTTTTATGTATGTTCCCCTATTACTCGAAGATGGCTGAACCGATTTGGATAATTTTTTTTTGTTTGAAAGGGTATACTTCTCAGGTGGTCCCATGATCATCAAGTCAGGATCTGATGATGGAATCCTGGAGAAATAGAGAGAACTCTTCAAATTTTATAGGCACACTTGAAGCAATTTGTGTAGTTTTTGGAAGAGTACTTTCTCGGAGTGGTTCCGTTTCAATTTGGTGAAGATCTGATGAAGAACTTCGGAGATAGGCAACGGAACTCCTCAATAAATGATAGCAAATGGACAGGGATTGCTGAAATCTCATGTCTGTCAATTGTTTACACCAGTTAATAACATAACATCACGCCGGTACGCTGTGAAGGGGTAAGCACATGTGAACCACTAAAAAGTCAAAAATATAAAAAAAAAATCAAAAAAATAAACAACCGACTTCCAAAAAAACACTAAAAAGTGAAAAATAACTTTAATTTCACAAGGCGGTGACAAAAAATTAAAATACATATCCAAAGTCACCGACTTTCGAAATTAAAGTTATTTTTCACTTTTTAGTGTTTTTTTGGAAGTCGGTTGTTTATTTTTTTGAAAAAATTTTATATTTTTATATTTAGACAAGTTTTATACAGAGTGTAACAGAAACCCTATTGCTATCCTTAAGCACTAAAGATAACATCTTGTATAGAATAAAATACTCTAATACATACCAAATTTCGTTTTTATATGTTTCTTAAATTCAAGTGATAACAAACGTGTCACTTTCCACGTTACTTGTCAATATCACGATAAATCTCTTCCAAGTGAAAAGTTTGAAAAGTTTGGTTTCCGGTATCAATGTATTAAAAATTCTTATAACTTCCGAACATGTGGAGATAGGATTCAAAAAACCCTTCCAATATCGTTTGATATACCATTGTATTGGTATGTATAATGTATACACCCTTTCCGTTACGCGTTGTATAAATCGATAAGAAATAGTGTAAACACAACAACAAGCACCTAAGCTACTACTACGATAACTCTTTG
This sequence comes from Polymixis lichenea, assembly GCA_949091785.1. Taxonomy (NCBI): domain Eukaryota; kingdom Metazoa; phylum Arthropoda; class Insecta; order Lepidoptera; family Noctuidae; genus Polymixis; species Polymixis lichenea. The sequence continues at coordinate 2,563,578 of OX420948.1, forward strand.
CTGAGTATCAAGCTCCAGGGGCCCAAGTCTGCTATTTTAATAAATTCGTTATTCCAACACGATCCCATTGTCATTTTGCTAAAAGTTCGTAATCTGCTTAATTCATAATGGTCGATCATTGGTCGGTCAATGGTCTCCTAAAAGAATTGTGTTATAATGGCATTGTCGTATTGCCATTATTATAAAACCCGTTAGTAGAAATTATTTTCCAAAACTACTATTGAACTTGGACATTTATTCATGCCCGATTTCATTTATATATATTTTTACATATTTTTTATTAGTGTTAAATTTTAGCAGATTACCGCCTAAGTCAGTCATTCATATGTCATTATGTACGAGATTACCAATAAATGCCATTTATTTCAATGGAGTGTCTGTGGCTGACCATTGGAAAGTCATAATGACGCCATTATATTAGTAGATTACCAAACTTGTCAAAATCAACAATTATGAAATCAATGATAGACCATTCTGACACTATTGTAATAGCAGACTTGAGGCCCTGGTGTGCTGCTGGTGGTTTTCATCCATCAATTTCTTCCAGTAAGCGGCATCACTGTGCGTGAATTTTTTCTTTAACACTGCTCTTAACACGGTGAAGGAAAACATCGTGAGTAAACCGGCATGTCTTAGAACAAAATATTCGAAGACATCCATCAAATCACACTGGGCCCACGTGGTGGATTACGGCCCACTCCCTCTCACAGAGAGGAGGCGTTTGTCCCAGCGGTGGGACCGTTATAGACTGTTTATCCTAAGCGGCATCACTATAAATTTTTTTACAGTCACATGAGATATTTTCAAATCTGTGGCTAAGGCCAGTAACTTGCAGGAGTGTTGTAAGTTGTGTTCAGACTATTGATTAAGCTAACGTCACCTTGTGCTAGACTTACTTTAAAAAGTCTAAGTATCCTCAAATAAATAGGTCCTGTGTATTATGACTCAAGGCGAGCTGCTATGTGATGCCATTCTAAATTAACGCTTAAGTTGGCACACAATAACGATTATTTATATACAGAATTAATGGTAAAACAATCATCGTTGAGGTTGCAAGCTCGAGACGAGAGTTAAACAATAAGTTAGCAATTATTCTAACCACCTAAGTCTTTAAGTGTCCTTGACTCCTGTCAATGGTGTATATAATACATAGACGTACGTAACCACATACGTATATGTATTATCTATTATCATTTTGCCTTGTAAAGGGCTTATGTAGGTCTGCGAAATACGATTTCAAAATCCTGACAGTTATCTATATGCAGGTATGTTAAGTAATTGTCTGGTTTAGATCGTGGGATACTGATGAACTTCTGAGTTAGTGTAAATAGATTTATTTATACCTGTGCTATCTAATATCTCTTTGTATGTACCAAACGGTCAGTCATTGATCTTTTGACTGATGTTTTGTTGGAAATCCTAAATAGATATATAATTTGTTTCCAGCTTCACGATGAACAAATATGGATCTAGGTCCTACGGGGCTTCTCCCGTAGATCCCAGATCCATATTCGTTCATCGTTCATCTACGATGCACCCTCTGTAGATCCTTAATACATATTCATTCATCATGCATCTACGATGCGCCCTCCGTATATCCTATATCCATATTCATTAATTGTGCATCTACGAGGCACCCTCCTTAGATCCGAGATCCATATTCGTACATCGTGCAGCTGGGAAGATTATTTAGGATTTCCAACAAAGAAATACTTACTAAAACACTTACAAACACTATACTATACTTGACAAATAAACAAAGCTCAACAACAGGTATTAAGTAGGCGTCCTTCACTTGTAGGACACCATTGCGTGCGCAATAAAGTTATCAACTAAGTTACCAAAATTATTAAAACAATCACAGTAAAGGCACCACCCCACAACGTGCCATGCCAACGTGCATGTATACTTAGTTTAGTGTATGTTGAGTATGAAGTAGCTTAGCTTTGTATGAATGTAGGCGGGATCGTCCACTGCGACCCACGGCCACGCTACTAACAAATGCGTGGTTGGAAAACAAATTAACCGCGCAACCAACGTAGCTAAACGCTCCACGTACATCCTACGTAGCACTGGTGGCTTACTCTCGAATATAATTCCGATAGATTGACATTGGAATTGTCACTCAAACGTCGGGGATTGGCTAGACTCAGTGAGTCTAGCCAATTCGAGAGTAAGCACCCTGGACGGACGGTCGACTTAATATGTTCAAAAGATTTTTTCGGAATCTGACCACTTAGTAATAAAAAGTCATTTGAGGTCACAAAAAAGTATACGCGTCGACTTGAAAACATACTCCTTGTGTTTTCGTCAGTTGACAAAATTAAGATATACATTTGCATTCGGCAAAACCGAAGATTTCCACATCAAGGAAAATTGAATTTTAAACACGTCTATTGCCCCATTCTATACCCTACACAGGCTACACAAGTATTATATTAAAAGCCTATCTTTATGAAGGTATACATACCTGTACCAGATACTGTTGCCAGCTACTAAGATTAATTATTTTATATTATTACAAACAATAAACTTTTTGATTGAACACCTTGGCCTCAACACTTCAATCTGTGGTCCATTATATTATTATAAGTTCTACGTGTATCATTACTTAGCATGGACACATAAAATAATTATATTTGCGTTAGGAAATGCACTTAACTTGAGAATTGCAAGGACCATAAGTAATTTAACTTAGAACTCTCAGTGGAAGATAAAACAGTAAATTAAAATCATATTTTTAAATTTTTATTTTTATTTTTGTTTAGCTTATGTACAATTAACTATTTCAATTTTATCTTAATTTATTTCAGTTTAATTTACTTCAATTTGTTTTTATTTAAATCGAATTTATTTTAATTTAATTTTGATTAACTTATTTCAATTTAAATACAATTGATCTCCTCACGACTAACATAGTTTTTAAGATAACGTTATAACAAAATATGGACAATTTAATAGTCTGAAATAAACGTATTTTATTTTAATTTTATTATTTATTTTATTTAAAACAAACTGAAATATACTTTTCACGCACTAACTGTAGTAAAGCTTGTCACATCATCAAATCAATTCAGTTATTCAATAACAATCAGAACTATGTATAAAAATACGAATTAACGAAATGAAAATGATGGCGAATGACAAGAGAGTTTTAAATATTAACTCACAAAGGCTTTTTTTTTAATTTATTTTATTTATCAGCAGAGTAATATTTTCAATGTATTTTGTTATGAAATAAATGACTTATGACGAAAATGGAATAATTTTTAAAGATTCAGGGAGCGCGTTGATGTCTTTTGTTGCGTTAAACGTCTCTTGAGCTCTGAATTTGAAAACATTGTAAAACCCAATTATTTTTAAAAGAGTAACCGTGGAGTTTCTTGGCGGCTCTTCTCCATAGGAAGCGACAAATTGGGACCGTTCACCTAGATTCTGACGTTTCATAACTGCCCTTGCAGGTTTATGTGAAATTAAATATTTTGATTTGATTTGAATCAAGGAGAGGAAAGACTGCAAAGAAAATACACAGTAGACACAATAATAACAATAATAAGTTACGTGCCTTGTTCTGTACGGCATTAACTATTGTTGACGGAAACAGAACTTACTAGTCCATATAAATAGAACATAAAATGCATTATACTAGATGCATCGTACCTCCCATAGTCTAAATCAGTCACTACACGTCTTTACATATTTATTGAGCACAGCAGTTAATGCAGGCTTATAGCCAAGCGATGCTTCCTAGATACATTGCAATATAATTATGTAAGGTATTCCCTGCACGCAGACGCGCGAGACTTGCAAGAATTATACAATTTATGTAACGGTAACCCATCTTTACTAGTACAGTCTTTGGTGATATAACCTATTGAGGTACTTGGCTCCAAACAGTTGTTAAACACCTATTAAGTATGGATAGGAGCATCCTGTGTGTGCTAGTAACTGATGTTATAACATGCGGTCACCAAACTCGCGTGTGAATGTAATTTTCCAAGCAAAATGTGACACGACATATCTAGTTCAGATTTCTTCATAATAATATCCTTGAAAAAATTCTTTGACTAAGGCTACTTATTCTATTTATAAAATAAATTAACTTATATGTCAGTGCTTTTTTTTTAAAAACGTTTTAACATATTATGTTTTGTGTTGAAATTTTTTGTCCGAATAATAATAAAATATCTGGATAACCGAGCTAAGCTCGGCTTTTTGTATGTTTGACGTTTTCTAAAAATGAAACCTAGCTAGATCAATTGATCGCCCCCTGCATACTAAATTTCATGAAAATCGTTGGAGCTGTTTCCGAGATTCAGATTATTTATATACATATAAGTATTGCTCGTTTAAAGGTATTAGATTGTAAGCACTAAATTGTAAGACCGGGTTAGATATACAATCATCCGTTTCATCACAAAGATAACAACACATCTGCTGTATGTCAGACGACCAATCATCATATCAGCTGAAAGACGTCCACTGCTGGACATAAGCCTCCCCCAAAAGGGGGGATGCCATAATAGCCACGCTTGGCAGGCGGGTTGGCGATCGCAGTATGGTGGTCAAATGCATAGAGAATGGTGCTGCCCATTCTCTAGTAAGTCCCTTAGTCTCCTTCTACGACACCCACGGGGAGAAATGGGATGGTGCTATTCTTTTACGGGTAAAAATTTAGTATCGTTTGGCAGGAGGGGGGGAGTGGGAGTGAGGGGAAATGGAGGGGGCGTGCCTCCCTCCTCCCTGGTACCACTCCCATGAAAAGGTAACTCACCGTTTCCGAGAATAAATATTTTTTTAACCTAACCTTACAACACTTAAAAATTGCCTAAATTTAGTATCGTGTCGCAGGAGGGGGGAAGTAGGAGTGAGGGAAGGGAAGAGGGTGCCCCCGTCCTCCCTGGCACCACTCCCATGAAAAGATAACTCACCGTTTCCGAGAAAATTGTGGAAAGTGCATTTTTTTGTAACCTAACCTCAAAACACTTAAAAGTTGCCTAAAGGGCGTAGTCGGAGACCCGCTTCGCGGGGCTCAATGGTCTAAAAAAAATAACCACAAAGGGGATGGCGGGGTCTGTGTTCGCTCGCTTCGCTCGCTCACTAGACCCCGCCATCCCTTTGTAACCTAACCTGTCCGAGTTGGGGTGTCCCAAGTCCCGAGCTCGCTCTTGCATCCTAAGTTCTCCTAGTAGCTAGTCGGAGCCCCGCTAGGCGGGGTCTGAGTTCGCTCGCTTCGCTCGCTCACTAGACCCCGCTATCCCCTTCTAACCTAACCTGTCCGAATCCGGTGTCCCAAGTCCCGAGCTCGCTTCGCTCGCTCTTGCATCCTAAGTTTTCCTAGTAGCTAGTGAGAGTACACTAACTTTCATCTAAGCAGGATTTTTAGGATGATATAATTTTTTTTTTACGTTCCGTTTCATCGATTTTGCACGATATTTACACCACAAACAATATAGTGTGTCAGTCAGATTTGGTTGTTAATCAGTCAATCACCCATTTTAACGTTCCGTTTTAGCTTTTAGCTGATTTGAGGTTAGAAACTTATTTTGTAATTTTCTCGAAAAATATGCATTACCTTTTAATAAGAGTGGTAGCGTTATAATCGGGGACACAAGCCTTACCAGTTTTCACCATTTTTACCCCCCAACTCCTGCCAAAAGATACTAGATCCAACCCGTCAAGATTCTTGATTTCCTATTCGATGCTGGACTGAATTGCAAAGTGTTCACATTTATCAAATATCGAACTGGTGCTTGAACATTTTAACTTATTGTGTAGTGAGACACGGCACGAGCAAAGTTCATAGCCCTGACAGATATACGCATCTGTGAAAACTGTACGCAGTACACACGATGCAACTATGTCGAAGTTATGTTAGAACTAATTGACGAAACATTTCGCAGCTCGTTTCAACAAATGTACATGTTGTAAAGGTCATGATTGTGTACTCACTGAACCGGCTTCTACTGGCTAACGTACGAGTTAGTGTGGCAATTAAACCTGATCTATCACAACAAATGCCTTTTTCCATTTAAGAGCGTTCATTCAACGACCCATTTATTGTGGTTTTTCGTGATTATTTCATTGAATACAAACAAAAGTAAACATTTTTCAGCCATGCACTAGGTCATTGAAATTTTCAAGTTTGTATAATTTTTAACAGTTATTTTGGTATTTACTTATAAAAATCGACATACCGTCAGTTATTTCTATTTGCATTACTTAGTACGACTAAATATTTTTATTAAACAGTAAATGTTAAAAATAATTATAAATACTAACGATCTAATGCTCGGCTGAAAAAAAAAATACTTTTGTTTGTATTTAATGAAATAATCACGAAAAACGACTATAAATGCTTTGTTGCCAGCCAGCGTGGAATGAATGCTCTTAAATAAGTTCACAACATTTTCCGAATATGGCTGAGAACCAGAACTACTTCATTGGTGTAAGGGTCGCAAGCTAGCATGAGGCCCTGGATTCGACTATAAATGCGGCAGGTTGGGCAGTGTTATTGGGTTTTTCGATCTGGAATTTTTCAGTAGCAGACCGGAGTCTGGATTTGTGCCCGGTTGATGGCAATTAGCTCGCCCTTATTACATGGAACTTTAATGTAACTGGCGAAATGTGGGTGTACACCTCTGCGCAACCCTTTGGGGAAGCAAGGTGTGATGTTATGTTACAGGAATAGTGTCAAAAATGTTGCTTGTTTATGTCTCGTAATAGGTCTAGTGTTCTCAGGCTCGACTGTTGAGCGTGGTTGCCTAGGTTTTATTCTCAATTAGGGCAAAATGTTTTTGGGTTTTTTCCATTTGGAATTTTCCCAGTAGCATCCAGGATTTGGACTTTTGCCCGGTTTATGGCAATAGGCACGCCCGGTGCAATGTGGGTGCTACTGCTCAACCCTTCACAGATTACAGGCGTGATGTTATGCTCTATGTTGTAAATAATAAACATATTTGTTTTTGAAATATTTTTTGTTTTAATAATTACCGGTTGTAGCTAAATACCACTATTTTTCACGGAGCGACTGCATATCTGACCTTCCACAACTCAGTTACTACTGCCAAAGATCTACGAATGACAGCTGAAACCAACGGCTTAACGTTTATCAGAGGCACGGAGGGGTCTATGTAAAGATAGTCACCCAACCACGTACCAACCGCGGCAAGCGCAGTTTTAATCTAATCACAAGCCTTTAGTGTTAGTAACATCGTGTAGCAAACTAGTCTGATAGTAACAACAATTTGCTATCACCAGACCGATCCTTCAGAAAACCATTGTGACCTTGCATAAGGTCATTGACCCTTGAAGGTATAGCAGTAGATAACTATTGTATGTCTATGATAATAATGGATAAGCGATAATATTGATTAGCTGCACTGGATTACGTATTTGTATACCTCCCTATCTATATTTTTTAATTGCTAAATGGGCCTGCTCTTGACCTCGATCACGCTCGATCAATATACAATTAAACATTTCATAATTAAACAAATATTACAGATACTTACTGTTACTAATGTCAAAATAACAAATGTTTACTTTAGACGGTACCTATCGAAAAAAAACCATGAATTAAAATTGTATCGGTCTGTCGGTTTGTTCCGGCTAATCTCCGAATGATTTTGATGGTACTTTCTCTGTCAGATAGCTGATGTTATAAGTAAACTATTTGGTCCGGTATCACGTTCCCGTGGGATAATTTTCAACATTCACGCGAATAAAAAAATTTAATCACTTCGTGCACTCTACATACTGCTTCTAAGGTTAAATTTTTTCCAGTTCTTTTATTTGTGAGTCAATTACCTACTAAATTATAATTATTACTATAAATAAAGGTTATCTTATTTCGGCAGTATGCCCTTCTTCTTGGAAAAGTAAGTGTAAGCTCGTTGTTTGGGTTCACCGGTGTAGTCAGTGTCGTAACTCTTCTAAGCCAAGGTTACAAGTTGTGTTGATATAGCGTTTGTGGAGAATGTGACTGTGAATAGTTTAATTAGTTATGTTTGTTGAACTATGGGGTAAGTAGTGTTAGTGGAGTAATGATCACTGATTACTGTGGATGATGATATCAGCCGAAAGACGTCCACTGCTGGACATAAGCCTCTCCCAAAAGTGGGGGATTGGTCATAATCGCCACGCTTGGCAAACGGGTTGGCGATCGCAGTATGGTGGTCAAATGCATAGAGAACGCTGCTGCCCATTCTCTAGTAAGTCTATTAGTCGCCTTCTACGACCCCCACGGGAAGAAATGGGTTGGTGGTATTCTTTTACGTCCGGCACCACACAGAAAAACTTATTAGTATAATGATTACTGTGGATGCGATAAGGTTACCCGCAAAATTTGAATTTTCTTACGTCTTTTGCAATTTGCAGGTGAATCTGGCATTCACCATGTTGTTTGTTCATTAAAACATGATTCAAGATCGTAACTGGTATAGCTAAACAGAATTATAATCATTGAAATCAGTCTGCCTCACCTTTTCCCAACTATGTTACTGGAAGCCGACCCCAAGGTCGGCTTCCAGTAACAGTATTTTATATGGAGTGACGGCCTATCTGACCTCCATAACCCAGTAACTGGGTAATACGACTGGTTGAATTGTCAGACTTTCGGGCTTCTGACTACTGTAACGTTTGTCAAAGATCTACAAATAACAGCCGGGAGCAACAGCTTAACGTGCTTTCCCAGGTACGGATGAGTCTCGATGTGTATTGGATGGTCACCATTCATAAACCGACCGCAGCAGGCGCAGCTTAACCTTCGATCAACCCGTGCGGAAGCTATAATTTAGCCACGAGCTCCATAATTAAAATCTGATGATTTATTGATTTGATTATATAACTCTCTGAGTTAATTTAATCCCAATTAATTATATATTTATGAAATAGTTTTTCAATGGAATTAAATGAACTTGAGGGTTGTATTGATTATTTTAATGATAATAATTCTGTAAAGCTATAATTGTTGCGGTCACAAATCATATTTGAATGAATATACAATATAAAATATTTTATAACAACTTAGAACAGTTAAATTACTAACTAAATATACAAATAAATACAAAAACAAAAGGGCACATAGGCGTCGAAGTATTCGAAACGCACTATTAATCAGAATCTGATTCAATTTGCAGGTTATTGCTAATCCATTCCTTCATATGTTCGAAAAAATTATCTGCTTAGCAACGTAAACATTGCCATGAATGTTGGGGAACTGTCAAAGCGATTTCTACTGATAGTGTATGACGGCGGGCGTTAGTAGCCCGATGCAATATGCTTGCCCGCAGGTTTGCGCGGTGCTCTGATGGCTAAAATTGACTCACTTCAGAACCAGTCCTTTTACTCGTGCAGCCTGTAGGTTAGGTACACGCAGAAGGCTTACAACGCTCTGCGCGTGCAGTATGAAAATGCGCTGAGGATATTGTTGGGGCTGCCTCGGTTTTCCAGTGCATCGGCGGCATGTTAGCGAAAGCGCGAGTAGATGACTTTCATGCCATCATGAGCAAACAGTGTGTATCGATGTTGCTGTGATTCAGGGGTAGCCTAACAATATTTTAGCTACACTGGCAGATAAGGTTGATGGACCTTTTATCTCTGGGCTGGTAGACATGTGCGTGCACTTATACTGTAGCCAATTAATGTTCAATTATTTTATTTATTGAGTTTACTAACATGGGAAAAGTTTATACTAAAATTATAGGGATCCATGGTCTGAAATATTTTTTTTAAACTGAATTTGAATGATTATGAAAATACTATGGTTTGACCTGCAAATAGCAAAATCCGTAAGAAAATTTAAATTTCGCGATCTACCCTCGCGTTTCCATCTTAAGATGCTTTACGTCACAAAGGAAAAGGCACAAAAGCTTTGGTGTAGCTGCAGATAAACTTTTTTTTTGTAACGTTTCTAAAAGAAATAACGTGAAACATGGATTTTCCGAATAAGCAACATACAAAGAAATATTGCCAGTAAAATATTATTGTATTTAGTCACCGCATGCTTTGGTAATCGGTAGGTATGATAATCAAAGTATTTCTTCAACATTACATAGGAATAATAAATTAAATATTTATCAATCGTTTGCTGATGAGACAGTGGCAATTTATTGCCGAAAAACATTTGTCAAAACATGTTCTCGGCGATCTATGTCAACCAAGGTATACAAATAATCTTTTGATAAAAAATACTGTGTATTACTTTCAGGATTACTCCAAGCAGTCATTGAAGCACTACAACAGAACGTTAATCCACAGAGGAGTGTGTGTGTCGCGCTGCGGCCGACAGAACCAGACGGCAGGCTGGCAGGATGCTGCACAGGGATGCATTTCCAACAGTGTGGCCCAATATGGCCTTGAGGTGAGGGCAAAACACTTTTCTCAACTCGTTTATATGTGATGACATTCAGTTGTGCTACTGTTTTATTTAGTAAAACAAATCTTCTTACTGTACATACAACAGTAAAATATTAAAAGCTAAAGAAGGATAACTGTACAATCTACTATGTTTCCACGGATAACAAAAATGAGGAACAGTTAGATACATAAATAACGCTAGTTCATTGAGGCCAATATAAGTTGAAAAACTATAAAATATATAAAAGACAAACATTGAAGAAGAAATTAAATTACCTGCTTCACAAGATTGGTAAAACCACTATCCGCATCAACTTCGCTTAAGTTAAAGTAATCAAGAACCATTCATCATTCATCATCATTTCAGCCGAAAGACGTCCACTGCTGGACATAGGCCTCCCCCAGAAGGGGTTTTGCCATAATCGGCACGCTTGGCAGGCGGGTTGGCGACCGAAGTATGGTGGTAAAATACATAGAGAACGCTGCTGCCCATTCTCTAGTAAGTCCCTTAGTCGCCTTCTACGACACCCACGTGAAGAAATGGGATGGTGCTATTCTCTTACGTCCGGCACGACATGCAACGACAAAAACCATTACAAAATCTAAAATAATGCTTTTTTTGCTATCGATAGAAGTGTTTCTCTCTACGTTTGGTCCAAAAAGCCCTGCTTCTAATATTGTGTACGAAACTTTTCGTTATAACAGGTTCTTGCGCTGATTATGAAATATTGGCAAATTGATGGTTCACTCTTGATCTCGAAAAGCAGCCTCCCTGAAATAATTAATCAGCTATTTGTATTGTTTATTTGCAGACTTTACTCTAGGTAGAATAAGGACTCCTCAAAAAAACTAGATTATAATGTAGAATGAAATCCATATAATAAAATATTAAATTCACGGACAAACAACATACAGTCTAAGTCGCTAGGTTTAGAAGCATGAAAGTTGTGCACAAGAGTGTCGATATAAGGAAAGTGACCACTAAAAAAGATACACAGCTTGTACAATTATAAGTCCAAATATATTTGTCAATTTAATTCCTCGCTTCTCTCTCATTCTAGGCTGAAGTCCTCTCCGTGGAGTGGTGCATGTCGGTGGACTCCCCACCCGACAACTCGGGGCCAGCGCGGTCTCTGGCGGTCATCTGCACGATGCTGGTCGCGCTAGCCTGCCTGGCCACTGGCGTACACGTGCTCGGAGACAGATGCGCTAAGGCTGAGTGTAAACATACCGTTGTTTGTTATTTTTGTGTCGTTAACAATCAACTAGTAACAGATTAGATTCTTTCACTCTCTTATTGACATTAATTCTATGAAAACGGCTTATGCCATAATACAGTACTAGCTTGTCAATGAAGTTTTTATCCTCCATATGGAAACTTTCATGAATCTTACTAGCTTGAGGAAATATTTACTACTATGTCATGATTCCAAACTAAGGAGAGAAACTAATGTGTAGCTCGCTGTCCGGTAAGGACCAAGCCCGGGTCGACGGCGCGTTGTGTTCCACGCGCGCCTCAGAGATGTCAGCAACAACTGATGGGGCCCGCAAGGGCCGATGTCTGCCAGGGGTGCGGGTTGTTCGGAAGAAATACCGCGGCCCCTGGCACACAGGCAACTGAGGGAACACGGGTGGTTTTAGTCAGTAAAAGTCTGACACGCCCTCCTGCTCCACCCAGAGTGGGAGAAGTTATTGATGATATCCCACCCTCAAAAAAAATACCCTCTCAATTCATTTAATCCCATTGAATGATATTTCATGAAATCGTCCACAAAATGTGAATTTGTTGGGCTACCGTGGCGGTTACATCTTAAGTCACAGACTTTTTGAACTGTATTGCTAATCATCATCTTCCTGTTACTATTGTAGGCAACAGGTACTTGCTGGCGTTTTCTTTGAAACGCAACTTCGACATTCTGACGTATGACCGCTCCAAGCCCAGGACTGATGACCGGATGAAAGATGTCGCATGTATTGAAGGAATCAGGTAAATCTTGATAATGTCCACCGTTTGTTATCACCATTATGACCATCTTTCACTGCTGGAGATGAGCATCTCGCTAACATCATCAGGCTCATCCTGCGTTGTCCACATGAGAGGCAAAGCAAAGATGTGTGAAACGTATATTGCTGAAGTAGATGGGTCTGTCCATACCTACTTCAGAGATCGCCGCATCCCAAGTATTGCGTATGATGTTCGTTTTCTTCCATACAACTATCAGTTCAAATGTTTTGTGAATTTCAGGTTCTTGGGAATGCAATGCGTGATCTTTTCTCACGTCATGTTGATCTACATCTACTCGTACATTGACAACCCTCAGTTTGTTGAAAGGGTAAGATATTTCTTTATTAACCGGCTTCAAAAAAGTAAGAGGTTCTATGTGCGTTTGTGCGTATTTTTTTAATGTAAAATCATCAAATTCCCCAGCCGCGTAAATGTTTCTGCGTGTTGTTTACAAAGCAAATACCTAGTAGTGTACGAAAAACCCCATAGGAAAAAGTGACAAAAAAAATAATCGAACGGAAATAAAAAACCAAAGCTAAACGACTTTAACGAAATTAATTTTTTTTTACTTTTAAAAAAAAGTTTATTTCTTCTATTATATAGTAAAACACGTTTGTTTGGCCAAATAGTTTTGATATAGCTTCTCTGGGAGTAAAGCGAAAAAGTGATTAAAACCTTATTTTTACATATATCGACGGTTCCCCGGTTATCAAATAACCGGGGAACCGTCGAAATATGTAAGCTACATTTTTTGCGGAATTGAGTTATATACATATTTGGAATCAGAAAAATTCGCAGATTCCATATATGTATATAACTCAATTTCGCAAAAACAAAATGTCGCTTAGATCAAATAGCCGGGGAACCGTCGATATGTATATTGCTGGCATAAGTAGGTAATAACAGGTGCGGATCTAGGTTTCCACTTTTGCATCTGCCTCCTCACTCCACTATATCCATGCCTAAGTTTTCATGCCGTCATAAATTGTGTTTCTTTATGTGCCATCTGATAGGCTCGCGTTCGACCCCCTATCTCACTCACTTCTTGATTAAGTGAAGATGCGATTGACGATGGCACACGCTTGCCTTTCCCAAGACTAAAATATTCATGATACGACAACACCATCACACCAACAAGCATATTAACATTTCTTTGCCTCCAGATGTACGACCATTTCACCTGGCAAGCAGTCCTGAACTCCCCGTTGTGGCTGCAAGCTTTCTTCGCGATGTCGGGCTTCCTCACTGCGTACGCCACCCTTGTCTCCTCGCCAACTAAGCCCATCACATTCTTTAAGTGCTTGATGTCCATCCTCAATAGGTGGATAAGGTAAGCCAACTATTGCCATTCCTTTTAGCTAGTATATACAGCTGCGACCACCAGAAAATTGCCAAGACCATGTAGATCGTAGAGTCTTAGAGCATTTATTTAACTGTCTTGGAATCATCAACGAATCAATCGGAAAAGAACAACGGAGGAGTAAGAAATGCCTCAGCTTCCACTTCTCTCTTTATAAAACAGGAAAAGAAAACATAAGACATTAAAGTGTTCACTTTTTTTTTCAAGGACAATAAAAATAGGTACATAGTTCAGCAGCTGCACGAGACAACGAAAAATATTTTTTCAGCGAAAATCAAGTTTCGATTGTTATTCTAAAACCCAACTTTAACATTGCAGATTAACCCCACTAGCAGTATTTGCACTCTGGTTCACGGTGGCGTGGTTCCCAATGCTGGGCAACGGCCCGCAGTGGTCGTGGCTGGTGGAGCGCGAGGCCCACGATTGCTCTGAACGGTGGTGGTACCACGTGCTGTATGTGCACAATCACCTTCCAACCGGCAAGTTCTGCATGGGTCATACTTGGTAAGTTTTCATCTGGATATCCTTCTATGGTATATTGATGAAATTGAACATCCAGTTAGATTGGAAACCGACCCTAACAAAGTTGGCAAAGGCTAGGCACATGGTGAAGTGGATGACGAGATTAACTTGAATATAACCCACGGATAAACCCATGTTTTGGAAGAAACTGATTTGGAGTTGAATACGCTTTACATAGTCATAGACGCCCATGACATTATTCGTAGTAGTTTAATCTTTTTGAAGTAAAAACGTCTTTTCGCTCGTTGTACTGGTAGTAAGTTTAATATCTCTGACAGAAAAAAACATGTAAAATTTTAACCGCTAATAACTACGAGGGTTTTAGTGCTAGAGTTATGGTTTAGCATTCAAAATATAGATCATATTTACAAAAAAAATAAACGGAGCATAATTTGCCTATGATGTCACACTGCATGTGCATGCTCATGCGCGCGATCCTCTATTGCCAAAAGTTGACAAAGTACTACTAGGGCATAGAGAGAAACAACAAAAATATTGTCCAACATAGGGGTTAAAAATTAATATGAAGTTGAAAAAAAACAAAATAACTCCATCTATCATATTGGCCGTAAACATGCTCAGAAATGAAAAATAAATCCCTATCGAAGAAAGCTTGCATCAAAAGGAATGCAATAAGCTTAAACAATCTAGTACCGAGCAAATAAAATACCTGTGGCAGTGCCTGATCCCTTAAGAAAATTTAAAATTTAAAAGTTCAAAGTTTAAAATGTCGTCTAATATTGGCTGCATATCTCCTCAAAACTGAAAAAAATCGTAGTCCGCTAAAGCTTATTTCATAAGGAATGTTACGAGCCAACTAAATTTAGTATTGGGCAAACACAACGGCTACAGCTGTATCAGGAACCATAACAATATTTGTTACCAAACCCTAAGTAAATCTTGTACAGTCAACGTCAATAATATCGGGACGAATAGACTGTTCAAAATGATCTAAACAACTATGAAAATTAAACATTTACTCAATGACACAAGGAATGTTTCAGAATGGTGACAGTAAATGACAGCTGTCATTCTGACGTGAACTTTATTCAATTGAGATAAAGTTTAATTTTCTTCGTTGTTGAGATCATTTTGAACAGTCTGTTCGTCCCGATGTTTTTGACGCTGACTGTACCTATAACATTTTCATAAAAACGAACGGCGCGGATTCCAATTGCGCCTGGTCAATATTTTTTTATAATATACAAGACGCATTCAAATATTAATGTTGCAATTCCAGGTACTTAGCAGCAGATATGCAGCTCCACATCATTGGAGTGTTCTTACTCCTGGTCCTCATGAGATACAGGCGCGCCACCATCCCGCTGCTGATGCTATTCGTGGTCGCGTCCTCATTGACAGCCGGGCTCGTGGTCTACTTCTACGACTTAACACCCATCGTTACTGCTCAGACTCCAGAGTAAGTACAGAAAGCTCTTGTCCCTAATGTCCTTTTAGTCCTTCGTCATCCATGTGGTTGCAGAGGTCTTCCACTTCCTTTTCTTCTTTGTAACCTATCTAAATCTACTTAGATAAATATCTAGAAATAAGATATTTTTTTGTAAATGGTACCGATACATTTTGTCTAACGGCATGCCAAATTTTTTAATAAAATAATTTATAATAATCATTAGAATTGTAATTCATTCTTCGCTCATGTAGGTAGTAACTACGTGTAGTATTGTAATGTAGCATTGGCAAAGAACTACTTGAATCATAGTTATCTGTCGGTTTTGAAGGTATAATCCGCATGAGGCAAAACTACGACCATGCTTGGCTAATTCTTCATCCGCTTAACCCACCTTTTTCGGAGGTGGCAAGAAACAGTCGGTTGTCCGGAAAATGAAATGTAATTAAAAATATATATAAATAGGTATATCATATTCTGTACCAGTTGACGTCATAACGTTAACGCCGGCTGCCGTCGAAAACCAGCACTGGGGCTCTATTTCATATAAGGTCGTAGCATAATGCTGAGCGATGGCCATTTTGCTTGGATGTGACGCATATTTATCCCTTCTTGTTCTTTTTTGTGTTTGGTAGTTTCTCTGCGTCAAGTTTACCGCAAAAAATATTCCGTATTTTCTTTCTTTCACCTGTATTCTGGTTATCTGACTCTGCAAATAAAAAATTTCAATATGACCCTGGTATAATAATGACGTCATCATATTTCTAATCTTCAGGGTTCTTCGCAACATGTTCGCCGGCTCCAAGATCCTGTCTCTAGTGTACCTTCCGTTCTGGATGAACCTGCCCGGGTACATCGGAGGCATCGCCACCGCCTTCATTCTGTACCACAACAATATCAAGGGAGAGATTAAACTTAAAGACAGCAAGGTGAGACCAAGATGTAACAATACATGCGGCCCGAACTACGTGTCCGTTGTAAAATAAATATAATATTTTGAAATTCAATTGGAGTACGTGATAAAAATCCCAGTGTGTTTGATCGAGTATTCATTGAATACGATCACAGTGGCTGTGTATTTTGTTAACGCGTAATAGACTTTACTTATTAACATGTTTTGTCAGAGAAAACAAAAAAATCCTCATTGTAACTATTTATTTATTTATTTAAAAGGTACACCAACGACTTATTCACTAGAAACATTGATATGATAAACATAACATTTTCATTAAATTATGGTGAATTTGTCACTTACAGGCGTACACAGCACTTACACAAAAAGAGAAATTAATTAGAAACAAGTCCTTGGTTTAATTTAGTAAAAAAAACAAATTCATACAATCCAAATAAGAAGTAAAAAACATAAAAATAAGTTATTACTAGAATCAAAATTAAACAATCAAAAAACAAAATCGTAATCGAGAATAATTAAAATTAATACTAGAATCAAAAATGAACATTCAAATTAAAAACGGTAGAACACGATACCGAGTGCAAAGAGAACATTCCAATTTTCTTAAGTGAGCAATATGTGGCAAAAACCAAATAATAAAAATAATAAAAAATTCAAACTATAATAACTAATATCACACTCATAGGCATCTGAGATTACAGAATAATTAAAAGCGGGTTAATACAATAACGGTAAAGAGGTAACCCAGAGTGGTGACCCAGAGGTAACGACCGCGACTTACAAGTTGTAGGTCGTAGGTTCGATCCCAGCCAGGTGCTTCTTTGTGTAAATTATTTAATCACCACTGCTCTCAAAACGGTGAAGGAAAACATCGTGAGGGAACCGACATGTTCTAGAACCAAAAATTCGAAGACATGCGTCATCTACCAACCTGCACTGGGCCCGCGTGTTGGATCACGGCCCACTCTTATAAATTCAAACTTCTAGTATTGTATAATTGCATAGCATATGTGTGAGCACTATGTTCCTACTATAAAGCTACCATTTACAGGGTACGTCTTTCATTGACTTGAATGTGCCCTGGCAGCTGAGAGTATGTCATGCTCACTCAAATGTCTCGCTGGTGGTGGCGTGTGTGTTGGATCATTAAGTTCCCTTCAAAATGGTTGAGCTGAATGGTGCTGATCCACACGTCATGTTCGTGAACGGGCGCCGCCAGTAGGGACTGGTCATCTCCTAGCTCCCACGGCTTATTTTAATTTCTGAATTGTTATTTTAATTTTGTTTTAATTACGGACGCTTTAATGTGCACGTCTTTTTACATCGTTCTCACATTGATAATTTCAACATAATGATGTAACCAACTTTTTGTAACAATACCATGATTTTAAAAGAGTGTCCATGGAGTTTCTTGCCCGTTCTTCTCCATAGGTACCTACGCTTTGGAATGGGCAAATAGCTTCATCTTTCTAACTCACCTTGACAATTCAAAAGTGCCTGTAATTGGTTTATTTGAAATAAATGCTTTGAGTTTGAGTTTGAGTTTGACTCCCTCTCACCGAGAGGAGGCCTGTATCCCAGCAGTGGGAAAATTACAGGCTGATTATGTATTATGTGTAATACAATGACATTTCCACAGGTTACGTAGGTTAAAGATATAAGTTACAGAAACACAAAGAAGAAGACAGAAAGAGAAAAATGAGGATGTAGTTTACTTGCATTAAAACGAATAGTATCTTTATTAAAAACACTGCATATTCAAATTTCTCAAGTGGTTCAACGTGCTCTTCCACGCCTCCCTGTTTCTGGGAAGTGCGGTGCTGCTGGCCGGCACGGTGTTCCTCCAAGACTCCCCGCTGCCGTTGTGGGCCTCCGCCTTGTACTCCACACTCGACAGGCCACTGGTCGCCGTGTTCTTCAGTATCTTCATGCTGGGCTGCTTCTCCAGGTGTTGGTGTAAGTATCAGTATACGTATTAAGTTCATATTTAAACTTAAAACTTGGTTTGGAGTAAGCAGTAGTCTTTAATGTGATTGCGTCATGTCCTCGTTTCGATTGATCCATATCTATAAGGCTGACTTTTGTTACTCGACCTCCTAATTAACGACATAGTTATGATTGTTTTATCTCATTAGCTTTTGCACTTGGCTTCACCGGCGTGGAGATCAGAAATTAACCCAAGGAAACGTTCTACTGGAATAAAAAATATCCTATTTGTTAATCCAGGTTATGAACTATCTGAGTGCCAAATTTTAACAGTATCCAACCAGTGGCACAAAAACCCTTCTTTACTTTTTTATTATATGTATTGATCACGAGGACACAATGGGTTGAATTTTGATGAAGATATTTTTATTATCAGTAGTACAATATTTTCTTTTGAATTATTTTTATTTTATTTCGCTTTGTCTGATCAACCATGCTCGGCAACAGTATTTTGACTTTGACTTTTATTTGTATATGTAACTAGCAAAAACCATTAAAAAAAGTTAAAAATGGCTTTATAACACATTAGCTTGCTCCCATTGAAAGTCCCGCCAAAATCGCTACAGCCGTTTCGGAGATTATCCGGAACGAACACACGGACACATAGACAGAGACAATACAGACTGACACTTCAATTTTATTTATTTGTATGTGTGTATAGGTGAATATTTTCGTTACAGCTCTCATCCGTGACTCCCTGGAATGGCGTGGCTTCCATATCCTGGGCAGACTCTCGTACTGCGTGTTCCTCATTCATTTCATCGTGCTTAGGATAACATTGGCTGGCAACACACAGCTGGGTCATGCCTCTGTGCTATCCATGGTAAGATTATATTTACTTTTGTTTGTCTAAGGCTCCGCTCAGCTTGATCGAACGCGTCTTGGTGAGGACTTGCCATTTTGATGTAGAGGCCCGTTTGCGTGACGTAAACGTGACGTAAATTCGAACGAATTTTTTAACTGACTTCAGAAAAAGATGGATATTCTCATTTCGATTGTATTTTTATTTGTATGTTTCTATTAAAAATTCTATCTTGGTTTGAAAGAGTATACTTACCCACTGGTCCCGTATAAAGGTTAAATTCTGATTTGTAATTTTTAATTAAATTAAATTCTTATAATTTATAATTAGCTTAAATTAAATCAGTTTATATGACGGAGTTCTGAGGCAACAAACATATTCTCCACTAGCTGTGCCCGCAACTTCGACCGCGCGGAATCGTTATTTTTTATTATTTATTTATATTATATTAATATATTAATAAAAATAATTAGCTAAATTAATAGTTCCGTGTGGTACCGGACGTAAAAGAAAAGTACCATCCCATTTCTTCCCATGGATGTCGTAGAAGGCGACTAAGGGTCTAACTAGAGAATGGGCAGCAGCGTTCTCTATGCATTTGGCTACCATACTGCGATCGCCAACCCGCCTGCCAAGCGTGGCGATTATGGTAAATCCCCCCTTTTGGAGGAGGGTTATGTCCAGCAGTGGACGTCTTTCGGCTGATATGATGATGATGAATAAAAATAAATAACATTTCTAAAATAAAAGTAGCCTACTCTTTATTACATCAGCTATCTGCCAGTGAAAGCCCCGTCAAAATCGGTCCAGCCGTTTCAGAGATAAGCCGGAACAAACAGACAGACAGACCGACAAAAATTGTAAAAAATGTTATTTTGGTATATGTACCGTGTCGTGTAAACATCCATATGCATTTAGTAAAAGCAGTTATTTTAATATTATAAACAGACACTAAAATTTTATTTATCTGTTTGTATGTATGTATATCTATACAGACGAATCCATACGGATTGTAAAGATTTTTCAAAGAAGTTGGTTAAAAAAGACTACAAAGTGTAAAATAACTTTAATTTCGGAAGTCAGTGGCAATAAAAAGGAAAATAAATAGCCAAAGGCACAGATTTGACATATTGATCTGAGACTTCTGGAATTAAAGTTACTTTTAACTTTGTAGTGTTTTGTAATTGAAAAAAAAAAACAATTATGTATAATTTATTGCGTCAAGCATGCTAAATAACTTTACTGCGGCTAATAATCTTTTACTCAATGCAAACAAAACGAAATGTCTTAAGTTCTCATTAACAAATGTACCCCAAGTAGGGCTAAATTTAAAACTTGATGGCAAGAAACTAGATGCTATTTCGGAAACTGTATTTCTAGGAATTACTTTAGATTCAAAATTGCAATGGGGTGTCCAGATTAGAGCTCTTTCAAGTAGATTAAGCTCAGCTGCTTACGCAGTAAGAAAAATAAGGCAGTTGACTGATGTAGCCACAGCTAGGTTAGTATACTTTGCTTATTTTCACAGTATTATGTCTTATGGCGTTCTGCTGTGGGAGTCGGCAGCTGACGTAGATTCAGTTTTCATTCTACAAAAGAGGGCAATCCGCGCAATCTATAAAATGGGGCCTCGCGAGTCTCTTAGAAACAAATTCAACGAAGTTGACATACTAACTCTGCCTTCTCATTATATCCTAGAAAATATCTTGTATGTTCGCAAAAATTTAGTTTTTTAAAAAAAGATGCGACTTCCATAATCTAAATACACGTAGTGTACACGCGCAGCGGCGCGGGGGCCGCGGGAGAGGCGCGGGGAACAACGAGCGGCGCGGGGGCGCTAGCAAGCCGCCCGCCGCGGCCGGCCATTCGACAGCGACGACCAGGACCGGGTGCGCGCGCGTTTAATTATACTGTTTCGTTCCGCCTCCGCTCGGCTATCCTGCATTCTATTGTAAAGTACTTTATAATAATACAATTTTACTCTACAATTTACGTCTGTTGAATCATCTCCCAACACGTAGTAAAGATGAAATTGTGATTCCAAAATTTTGATTAACTAAAACTAGCAAGTCATTTCTAATAAACAGTATCCGCTTCTATAACAAGTTGCCAAAATCGGTTACAGAACTTAGCGAAGGAAAGTTTAAAACTCACATCAAACGTGTCCTTATCAAAAAAGCATATTATAAGATAAAAGACTACGTTGAAGACAAAGAAGTTTGGCATTAATTCCTTCTACACATGTGGCTTCCCTGGTAACTCATTAGCACCATAACTATGTGAGCGTCTATTAACTGCTTCCAAATTACAATGTCAATTTTATTAATTCAATTTTTTACACTTTCTGACATATTCTCGTCATTATTTGACATTATACAACACTTGCATTATCGAGTATTTATTAGTGATTCTCATGGAAATCATATCACTTGGTTTAAATAGGTTGATTTAACTTATATAGATTCTTTTACATATTGTGAATGAGAGAACGTTGTAGGCCTACAGTTTCTATTCTTTATTTTCATTCCTCTAAGTACCTGGTACTTATTGACAGGCCTGCACTGTCCTCCCATACCTAATATCACTATAATTTGAAGTCATTATAAAAGCCAATTATTTTTAAAAGAGTAACCGTGGAGTTTCTTGCCGGCTCTTCTCCATAGGAAGCGACAAATTGGAACCGTGTACCTAGCTTCTGACGTTTCATAAGTGCCCTTGCAGGTTTATGTGAAATAAAATATTTTGATTTTTTGATTTTGACTGCTAGTTGTTCCGGGCCTGACTATTTGTATTTGTGCGCAACTCCCTGTGCACTATCAAGAAAATAACTCAGATTTTTAGTCTAGTACTTTTGCTTAATCGTAGCCAACATCCATAAATTAATCCCAGCAAAATGTTGAATTTTAATTACATAATATAGAAGCACCTTAAATTATTTTCTCGTTCTAGCTATCCCTCCTAATCACATCATCAGTGCTGAGCTACATCGCATCAGTGCCACTCTGTCTCCTGGTGGAGTTGCCTCTCATCCAGCTGTGGAAAGCCGTTACCGACTCCGACGGTCCCGAGAGAAGACCCTCGATTCCAGAGGAGCCTCCTGGGAAACTCGACCTGGTCTCACAAGTTAGGAGGAGAAATGAGGCTTGAGGTTATGGAAGAAGACTTGGCTGTTATGGCTGTTGTAAATATTAGCGTTAAGGACGATTAATTTTTAAGTAAGAGATTTTATTAAACGTAACTTTAAAGATAGTTGGATATTACAGACACGCACATCGAGAAACGGAAGCCAAATTTCTTGCTTTGGAGATAATACGCAGGGAAAGATAAAAAGATCGAAGCAAGAGCTCACGCCAACTACCTTCCCGCAAGGCATCTTAAAGTAGCGTATTTGGTTGAAATAAGATGAAAAGTTTTAATGGTAACTTTGGGAAGGATGAAAGTATTATGGGGTTGCCGAACCACATAATCAAAACGACGACTTGTAGCCTACCATAGATGAAAACCGACAGGCCATGCTTGTAGTACAGTTCTACCTGAATCTTTTGACGGAATGAAATTAACAGGGAGCGTTGTTAGCAAACAATTGTGAAATGCTTTGCAAAATGTATTGAAAAATTAAGATGGCGGCGTTAGGTACGCTCAGCCACATAACTGTACAAAAGATCCTTGTAAGGTGTAGGTAAAAACAGAAGAAGGCATAGACTAAAAAGTATGTAGATTGTATTTTTTTATATGACTACCCAAAAGAAGGGTAATGATAAATAACGATTGGACGGCAGAAAGAACATGACGTATAAAATACTGTCTGACGATAACTGTGGTATTTAAGTAGTTACCCTTGATAACTGTGTGATTAATAATAATACTCGTGTTTATATAATAGTCTGGTAGATAGTATATAAAATTAGGTATGTAAGTTGTTCATTCAAATGTTTTTATATTAAAAATGTTTATTTGTATTTTAATAAAGAAATTTTAATTGACTTGATTGTTTTTTAAAGTTTTCACTAAAATATATAAAATACAAAAAACCCAAGATGCATAGTCTCGAATAAAAGTAATATTCATAACTTTTCCCAATTATACGACAGTGATTATACGATTAAACAAGTAGTTATGATAAAACAACATTTTTTTTTGCAAATTCAACCATACACGCATGTTTTAAAGTGGTTTTTACAAAGCAATGTCCAAAATACTGACTGAAAGATGACTGACGATACTATTTGATACCTTTTGCCACCAAATTGCGCCCTAATTATGCGGACGTTTTTGAGATGCTGATTGGGTCTTGGGTTTTTTTTGTATGTCAAATGGATGTCAAAGATTCTATTTTCAATTATGTTTCGTTGCTATATCATCTTTGCATGAAAGTAATTTGTTTCCGCTTGCCACGGACGTCGCTGCCCATTCTTTTCAGTACCTAGAAAGCCATGATGGAGTAACAAATTATTTAATCAATACAATTAAAAAAAATATACTTGTACGATTGCACTTGGCTCAATATAAAAAGAATTAATACTTTCATACACACGTTTAAAGAGTTTTATTTCTCATAAGAACATAAATAACAGTTCACTTAGAAAGAGAAACAAAAGTGCTTACATCTAATTAATTAGAGTTATCATATTTCATAAGCTCATGCCATTTTCCCTTGGGGTAGGAAGAACCTACATAACACCACCAGCTACGATCTCTACACACTCCTTTTGCTTTGTTAAAACGTTGTATAAACAACGCGAGAACTACGCTCCTGACCTTTCTGAAGAACATCACCACTGAGGTCTGTTGTATGTTCTTCTTGGGCGTCTCTCCTTATACCTTATATATTTTTGTTAGTTTTTGAATTGAAAACTTTTTTAGGCGCGTTGAGCACTTTTTGGGTGAACATAAATCATGGAACTCGCTTCATCGACACCGAACGCTTTCCAGCGAGCAAGCGGATGAGTCGCGCGTTGATGTCTTTTACACATAATTGTTCAAGTTTTTTGGTTGAACAAAAATCGTGGAACTCGCTTCATCGACACCTAACGCTTTCCAGCGAGCACACGGATGAGTCGCGCGTTGATGTCTTTTACACATAATTGTCCAAGTTTAAACATCTGTCGGCACTCCCGGAGTGCCACTGTTTTTTTTTTCTACTTACTAAGTTATATCATATCGTTTCTTTTCAACACTTTTATTGGGACTTTTGTCAACCATTTTATCTACTAATTCTTTACGAGCACTCTTACCAGCTACTTAGGCTACTTTTTTCTTTTCTCGACTTTCATTTGTTTTCATAACATCTTTTTTGATAGAATCTTTATCCACCTCCTTGGTTTCTTCGATTGGTTCAGGCTTTGTGAAACATTCTCGCATGACATTTCCAAAAGGACCTTCCACAAGTATCCAAAAAAAGAAGGCGGCTGTGAAAGCGCCGACGATTAGCACCGTGCCTCTTAGTACCTGTGGAAATAGAAAAAATAAACATGTTATAGATCCTCTTCTTCTCTATTTGCGTGACGTAAGACAATCATAACAAAACTTAATGAAGGAATAGAGATTGCCTTCAGTAAGAGAGGGATATTACTGGTTAAATAAAAAACGTAAAAGAGAATCAGACTAGGACAGGGTACAAAGTTTGACAGATTTTTTTTGTGATATGAAGTGACACCACACTCCTAAATCATGAATAATTTGAGAACATGTTCTTAAAACCTATCAGCAAACTTATCATAGCAATGACAATAAAGATCACTGTGATGTTAAATCAGAGGGAACACAACTGTGTAACAACTAGCGACACCGAGAATAAAATAATACATGTTTTACGAATTTAAACGTCATTCATTCTTAATCGTGTTCAACTGACAGGTATCATAAACGCAGTAGTGGTGGTATCTTGAACTGCCCTTCGGTGTCTTATATGGTATTGTATGGATTAGATAGAGCAGTAGATTAGATTTTTAAACTAGAACAGGGTAGTTCTTTTTTGTTTTAAATTTATCCAGCCTTCAAGAGACCAAAGCGGAACTATCTTGCAGCAGATGGAAGAAGGCCATACTATTTTGGGGTAAGTACGACGCCAAAACAGATAGTAACCAGGAACGTCGAATTTATAGATAGTAGTTTTCGAATAAAATTACATTTATCAAATTAAATTTCATTCGAAAAACATTAATCGGTTTCTTACTAAATTTCAATTATATCTGAAGATCTTGGTTACGTATTTCTTTTGTTGACTGTACCTGTGATTTTCAATACTCAATAAGTACTTTTATTGCATTTCACATGTGGGTATTCTTAGGTGGTAAACTTATAATTAGATTATATGGACCCACAGCTTATGGGCACACACGGGTTACAAAATAAGTGTGTTAGGAGAGAGGAAGCATTTGTTAACTATATGACAAAGTGTGTGTGCTCTGTAGTTATTTAGAATAACTACTATATTATAAAATTTTGTTTGCATGCTGTGTCTATGATCCCTTAATATTGAGCTCTGGACAGTATCTTAGCTTGTGTGAATAAGGGGAACAGTGGAATCATCTTAGATAGAATAACAAACAAATAAGTACATAACGTAAACTCAGTAAGCATACTTACAAGCACCATAACTGTGGCTCTGTAGGGGCTGGTCTGTGATGCCATGTGGTTTCTTAGGAAGGCGATGTGTAGCAGATACGCGCTGAATGATAGTCGGCTTGGAACGGTCCACACGGGCCATTCTAGGATCGTGCGGTAGAGACCTGGAAGGCAAATAGATGAGGATGATCATCTGACTCACGCTCTTTTAGTAGGTTTAAAGAAAGGAACAAAAGTATGATTAGAACGTATAAAACAGTAGTTTCAATAAGGCACAATTGTAACGCCATTTCTTTTAAACCTATAGGCTTGTTTATATATACATCCATGAACGGTTCGTTGTCACCTACCACTAATATTAACGACACTAATATAATCGACATTAATATTATCGACACTAATATTATCGACACTAATATTATCGACACTAATATTATTGACACTAATATTATTGACACTAATATTATCGACACTAATATTATCGACACTAATATTATTGACACTAATATTATTGATACTAATATAATCGACACTAATATTATCGACACTAATATTATCGACACTAATATTATTGACACTAATATTATCGACACTAATATTATCGACACTAATATAATCGACACTAATATTATCGACACTAATATTATCGACACTAATATTATTGACACTAATATTATCGACACTAATATTATCGACACTAATATTATCGACACTAATATTATTGACACTAATATTTATTATCGACACTAATATTATTGACACTAATATTATCGACACTAATATTATTGACACTAATATTATCGACACTAATATTATCGACACTAATATTATCGACACTAATATTATTGACACTAATATTATCGACACTAATATTATCGACACTAATATTATCGACACTAATATTATTGACACTAATATTTATTATCGACACTAATATTATCGACACTAATATTATTGACACTAATATTTATTATCGACACTAATATTATTGACACTAATATTATTGACACTAATATAATCGACACTAATATTATCGACACTAATATTATCGACACTAATATTATTGACACTAATATTATTGACACTAATATTATTGACACTAATATTATTGACACTAATATTATTGACACTAATATAACCGACACTAATATTATTGACACTAATATTATTGACACTAATATTATTGACACTAATATTATTGACACTAATATAACCGACACTAATATTATTGACACTAATATTATTGACACTAATATAACCGACACTAATATTATTGACACTAATATTATTGACACTAATATAACCGACACTAATATTATTGACACTAATATTATTGACACTAATATAACCGACACTAATATTATTGACACTAATATTATTGACACTAAATTATCGACACTAATTTTATCGACACTAATATTATTGACACTAATATTATCCGCAATAATATTATCGACACTAATATTATGAAGAGGAAAGATTTGATTGTTTGTAATGGATAAACTCAAAAACTACTAAACCGATTTAAAAAAATCTTCTACCTATGGAAAACTACATTATTCCGGAGTAACATGAGCTATAAATTTCACTCGGACGAAGTCGTGGGAAAAGTGCTAGTATTTAGTAGGTACAAAGAAAAATAAATAAACCAAAAGAAAACTACAGAAAAAACGATGACTACAGGATTCGTCATGCCGGATGTGAAAGTGATTTAAAAGAGGATTTAAAAGAAATGAAAACAAACTTGGTACCTTCAAACCGAATAATGACTCCAACCATAATACAACCCGTGATCATGGCAAAGACCGGTTTCAAGAAGGCAGCGTACAGCAGGTTGACGATGAACGACGGCTGCGGAGAGTAGTTGTAGTAGATGGTGCCGCTGTAGCAGCAGAGACACCCCAGCGGGAACAGAGTCCAGTAGAAGAAGCGGTATTTCTGGAGAATTGTTGGAATTTTATTGTTTGTAGAGACAGTGGTAGCCCAGTGGTAACGACCGCCACTTACGAGTGGCAGGACTGGACAGGCGCTTTACTTTGTGTAAATTATCGTCAATACTGCTCTCAAAACGGTGAAGGAAAACATCGTAAGGAAACCGGCATGTCTTAGAACTAGAAATTCGAAGACACGTGACATCTATCAACCCGAATTGCGCCCGCGTGGTGGTTTATGGCCCGCTCCCTCTCAGCGAGAGGTGGACTGTGTCACAGCAGTGGATACATTATAGGCTGGTTATGTGTTAGAAGGAAACGGGTTTTAGCAGTTGTTAGCTTCATTACGGAACTGTGATCTGGAAAAAGAATAGCTACGAAAAAGGATTGTTTATGCTGGGCCAAATTAAATTAGCTAGCTATACTGTGCAGACGTTATGGGTATCGATACCTAAACAGGGTTAGGCAAAGTTTACACAGATTTTTTTTAAATTGATATTTCTAGTAGCGTAGCCTGCGTGTACCCCTTCCAGTTTTGACGGAACCTATCCAGCTCTTCCCATAATCTTCTACTTGGTCTGCCGCGACCCCGCCTCACTGTCTCAGGGCACCAGTTCTGTGCTATTTGGCCCACAGTTTGCCCGGCATGCAGTAAATATGTCCTGCGCAGTCGCATTTAAGTTGGACAGCCTTTGGAGCCACGTCAGCTATCTTTGTTTTGGATTACAGTATTAGTTTCGAACACGATCTTTTTCATTCTTGATGACTTTGTATTCCTCAACCAACTTAAATTGTCCATATATTTAAAGCACCATTGTCATTCTTCACTGTTGTATAAGATAGTATCCAGTGTTCTATCACTAGATAGTAGCTAGGGTTCCATCATCGTTTAAAGATAAAGATAAAGATAATTTTGTTTCGCATATATGGGTACAACAGATAACAAAAAATTATAACAAGATCAGCCATATTTTACCATGTAGGCATGAAAATGATACACAAAAAAAAAACATTCATACTAAATTACAAAATCTTTTTGGTTAAGGAACTCATTCAAATTATAGTAACATTTTGCAACTAAAAAGCTTCGAAGTCTTTTTATAATAAAGAAAGCGGCAGCTCTTTCCAACTCTTCGGTATTTTGTTAAAGATTACTGGAGCCATGCAGTAGACACTTTTGCCCAAAAGTGCTGTGTTGGCTGACTGTAGACATAGCTCGCTGTTATCACGTCTATTGCGGGGAACTAGTCGGCTAGACGTCTAAAACGACTTGGGTTTGTCTTCACAAACACAGCTACTTCTAGTATGTACAGACAAGGTAATGTTAATATTTTTTTTAGCAAAACAATATTTATAAAAACTAGCTTTTGCCAGCGGCTCCGTCCACATAGAGGTCGGAAATGATTCCATGGCAATTGACTACTGGGATAAAAACTTATATGTGTTAATCCAGGTTATAAATTATCAGTGTGCCAAATTTTATCCAAATCCATTCGGCCGTTTTTGTGTGATTGAGTAACAAACATCCAAACATACAATCTTTCACATTTATAATATTAGCAGGATGAAGACAAGTGAGTTACCCGGAAGGATTTCGGATCCCCACCAGCTTTCTGCCACTCATAGATCCAGTAACCCATTGCCATTCCGATGACGTAACCAGTCAGGTTGGTGTACCCTCTCTTATAGATGTTGTCGAACGTGGGAGAATTCTTAAACATAACTAGTGCTAACCTGTAATTATAAAAAAATAAATGAGCTATAACCTTATTACATCGGAACTTCAAAAAAGATTGGTTCTTGGACCTTACATCAAGAGAAGTGGAAAGAGAGAGTGAGGCCTTTGCCCAGCAATGGAATTTAACATACGAGCTCTTAAGGTAAAAAAAAAAAACAAAATTTAAACATGGCATGGTTTTGTCTCATTATTAATATTGGTGCCGGAACGTAAAAAGAATATCACCATTCCATTTCTTCTAGCGGGTGTCGTAGAAGGCGACTATGGGACTTACCAGAGAATGGGCAGCAGCGTTCTCTATGCATTTTAACACCATACTGCGATCGCTAACCCGCCGGCCAAGCGTGGCGATTATGGCAAACCCCCAAAAGTTACAAGCAGCCCTGCAAAACGGCCCCTAGTACCCGGCGGCCCGCCTACCTTTGGCTACGGTAGCCGCCAAGGTTACGGTGAGGCAAGGGGTGCTAAGAATCTCCGGAAGAGATCTGGCTACCACAACAAACGAAAACTGCACCTGACAACCTACAACACACGTACACTCCGGACCGACGAGGAGATTACGATTCGAGGAAGAATTGAGCAGGTTACGGTGGGGTATAGTAGGGTTATCTGAAGTCCGAAGAGAAGGGGAGGACTCAATAATTCTCAAATCCGGTAACCTGCTCTATTTCCGGGAGGGCGACCAGCAGTCCGAAGGTGGTGTCGGATTTATCGTCCATAAGTCCCTTGTGAGCAACGTGGTGAAGATCGAAAGTGTGTCGACCCGGGTGGCGTACCATATACTCAGAATATCCGCAAGATATTCACTGAAGGTCATACAGGTCTACGCCCCGACCTCGTTACACCCCGATGATGAGGTGGAGACCATGTATGAGGATATATCCAAAGCCATGCATGGTTTCAAAACTCATTTTACCGTTGTCATGGGGGACTTTAACGCGAAGCTGGGCAAACGGGACGATGATGAGCTGAGAGTGGGGCAATTTGGAGTTGGACGTCGGAACCACCGGGGTAACTTATTGGCCAATTTAATGGAGAAGGAAGGCCTCTTTATGATGAACTTCTTCTTCAGAAAACGTGAGCATAGAAAGTGAACCTGGCAGAGCCTTGATAGTGCAACTAAAAACGAGATTGACTTCATTATGTCGACGAAGAAACAAACATTCAATGATGTTTCTGTGATCAACGCGGTGAAAACCGGAAGCGGTACATTGAATATCAACATCAAACTAGAAAGATGTCGGCTGATGAAGTCTACGCTCCGTCCAGCACCAATCCAAGTCCAAAACCCCGAGAGCTTTCAGCTCGACCTTCAGAATCGTTTCGAGTGCCTAGGCAGCTCCGTAGACAATTATAACGATGGGTTCGTGGAAACTGTCCATACGGTCGGGTCTAAGGTCTTCAAGACCCGTCGTACTAATGGCAAAAAAAAACTCTCTGATCCTACTCTGCAGCTAATGGAGGAGAGGCGTGAAATGATCCTGCAGTCTTCAGACGACGCGCTGAAGTACCGACAGCTCAATAGATGGATCTCTAAGTCCTTGAAAAGCGACCTTCGACGTTTTAATATGGAACGCATCAAGGACGCGATAGAGTGGAACAAGGGCTCGAAGGTCTTTACAAGAGATCTGTCTATTGGGCAGAGTCAGCTTGCGAAACTGAAAACCGATGATGGCAGGATCGTATTTGGCAAGCCTGAGCTATTGAGAGAGGTCGAGAGGTTCTATGGACACGTCAACAAGCAACCCCGTTACGAATCTAGCAAATGACCCAAGAGCCTGATTGACCTGACACTACGCCGAAGACATCCCGGACGTTAGTTTGTACGACATTAGGAAGACTCTGAAACAGCTTAAAAACAACAAGGCACCGGGTGATGACGGAATTACGGCCGAACTCCTGAGGGCCGGCGGAAAACCCGTACTTAAGGCCCTCCAGAAGCCGTTTGATTCCGTCATACTCGAGGGCAAAACGCCACAGGCATGGAACAGAGGTGTGGTGGTACTTTTCTTTAAGAAGGGTGACAATACCCTTCTTAAAAATTGTAGGCCTATCTCACTTCTGAACTATGTCTACAAGTTGTTTTCGAGAGTCATCACGAACCGTCTCGCACGCAGGTTTGACAACTTCCAGTCTCCCGAACAAGCCGGATTTCGTAAAGGCTTTAGTACCGTAGACCATATACATACGCTGCGGTAGGTTATACAGAAGACCGAAGAGTATATGTCTCCGAAACTGTTCACCGCTGCACTGGAGGATGTCTTCAATCTTCTGGACTGGAAGAGGGCTGGCATCAACATCAATGGCGAGTACATCACTCACCTTCGATTTGCCGATGATATAGTTGTCATGGCTGAGACCATGCAGGACCTCAGTGCAATGCTCAACGACCTAAGTAGAGCTTCTGAAAGAGTGGGTCTAAAAATGAACATGGACAAGACAAAGATCATGGCAAATGCCCATGTAAAACCCACTCTCATGAAGATTGGAGGCGCTATGCTCGAAGTTGTAGACGAGTACGTTTACCTGGGACAAACTGTTCAGTTTGGTAGGTCCAATTTCGAGAAAGAGGTCAATCGTCGAATGCGACTCTGCTGGGCGGCGTTCGAGAGGCTTCTCAATATCTTCTCGTCCCAAATACCGTAGTGTCTCAAGGCGAAAGTCTTTGACCAGTGTGTGTTGCCAGTGATGACCTATGGTGCAGAAACGTCGTCGCTCACAATGGGCCTTATCAGAAGGCTTAAAGTCACCCAAAGAACAATGGAGAGGGCTATGCTCGGAGTTTCCCTAGGTGATCGAATCAGGAATGAAGAGATCTGCAGGAAAACCAAGGTAACCGATATAGCCCGAAGAATTGCCAAACTTAAGTGGCAGTGGGCAGGGCACATTGCTCGCAGAGCAGATGGCCGATGGGGCCGAAAGGGTCTGGAGTGGCGACCGCGTACCGGAAGACGTAGAGTGGGAAGGCCTCCCGATAGGTGGACCGATGACCTTGTGAAGGCCGCGGAAATCCACTGGATGTGGGAAGCACAAGACCGTTTGAAGTGGAAGAGCATGGAGGAGGCCTATGTCCAGCAGTGGACGTCTTTCGGCTGAAATGATTAATATTGTCTTTACGGAATCAGAATACTAAAATAAAAAGACATTAAAAAGTTACGAGCCAACAAAAAATAGTTTTTTTGCTAATTTAACCTAACTTTGGGCGTGTTTAAATAATAAAAGAAGTGTAATGAAGTTTATGCAGTGGTTTTTCATAAAACCCGATTTTCTTAACTTTTTACGCACCTGTTTTACTATAAATGTTCCTTCATTTCACTCAATAACGTTGTGCGTGTAGACTAGCGTCTAACTGTTCATCACTGATACTATCTCTGTCGGACACGATGCCTGGTGAGACAGCGTGCTTTTTAGCCAGGCCCACCAGTGAGTTCGAGCCCGCGACTAGTGTCCCCTAAATTATAATTATAACTATGAATATGTATGACTTTCGTTTTCTAATAATTTTTATGCTAAGACGAACATAAGAAGAGCATGGACAGAGACGTGAGCGCAGCCGCGGGCACAGCTGGTTAATTTTAAGTATTTGGCTCACTTTTGAAGGCCAACTCCTGTAATTAAAAATTATCAAAATCTAGTCGTAGTCTCACCTCAGCGACGATCAACTGTCAAAAGCTTGTCAATAACGTAGGTTCTCTAGAATGATTTTTGCTGTGAATAAGGATGTGAGTTTTTGGCGGGATCGCGTTGGAACATGTCGTACGACTTTTTATTTTCATGAAATTTAGTGAAATAGCGAATAAAATTGTTTAATTTTGGTAGTGAATTATGCAATTTAATTACGTGTGAGTGCACAAATGTAGTGAAGGTGAAAATAAGTGACTAACGTGGACTTTTCGTGTTCCCCCCAAAAACTCCTATTAGGTTGTTGTAAAGTTACTACCGCTTTACAATAACTTTGACTTGACTGACTAAAGACGACTATGACTGTTTTGTAACTTCGTGCCCGATAACGGGCCATTTACTTGATGGAAAAGAAAAATTACTTGACACTGGCTAAATGCACAAACCGTGCGAAGCCAAACACACAAATAAAAAAAAGAATAAGGATGTTCTTAAAAATACGGGAATTTCCCCTCGGATAATTCACCCTAGTTTTAGTTGGGTAAGCTTAATTTTTTGACGTGATAACGGCTTATAAATCGATGAACGCTGGCTGCATGCACGAAAAAGCATGACTCATTGGCACGTTCCGCCTGAGTTAAGCGTGCAAGCGAGAGCGCGGAACAAGCGATAGAGAGGCAAGATCAGCCTGTTTTCTTATGTCTGAAATTAAAATTGCCTGCCTGTTTAAAATTATCGTCCGTAAACCGACTTTACAGACAAACATTTTTAAAATTTAATATGGTATAGCAAATAGCAGCAATATACATCTAATACTAAAATACTTGTAATTATAAGTGTTTGACAATGTAGCCAGGCGCGGTCGCAGCCAAGGACTTTGGGGGGTCACAGACAAAGACTACCTACATATTAATAAGAAAATTTAATATATTTTCGAAAAATTACTACTTTAAGCTTAACTTTTACGGCTTTGGGTCATGACCCCTAGGACGGCCTCGGACCGCGCCTGAATGTAGCCCACTGTATTTTCTACAGGGATGTATGTATCGCACAACTAGTGGACGCCAAGGCGAATAGCAGAATCATAGGGCAATTCAGGAACTGAATCACTTTTAGAGGAATTGCTTAATGTGGCCTTTTTAGACCCGCAGATGTATCAACTAATTATTTTAATTAATTAATTAAAACATGAGGAACGTTATTGACGTAATGTAAGTCTACCTACTCATCATTACGATTAACTACAAAGTTAACTTCTTCTTCGATATTTCTTAAACGTTTTAGGATCCTCCGTAAAGTGTCGTTAAGGTGAATCTAGTCCACATTTTTCCCATACAAACTTCGGGAGTGTATTACTCCACTGTTGGACAATGTACATCAAAAATTAAACATGGTATGATTTTGTCTCATTATTAATATTGTCTGTACGGAAACAGAATACTAAAATAAAAAGCCGTTCAAAAGTTAGGAGCCAACAAAGATTAGTTTTTCTTGCTAATTTAACAACAATTTATTTACCCGAATAACTCTGTCGGAACAACTATCCGACCGAATATCTCATCTGTGAAAACGCTAACTTCAGGGAGGTGAAACAAATATACAGTGTAAACGAATGTTAGAACGGGACGGACTATGTCAATGCAGTTCAAACAGATGGCAGCGTCATGTTACTTTCAATACGATACGAGGTTGTAAGTTTGGACGTGTGGTGTTTTTGTTTGTTATTTTTAAATTGAAAATAATGGAAATCAAAAAGTTTGCGGTCAGCAAACTTTAATGCTGAGGTTCAATTACTTGTCAGTTTAGTCGAGAAGTATACCTAAGCAAATAATAGAAAATAAAAAGATGACGCTGTTACAAACAAAGACAAAGAATCTGCATGAGAAAACATATTATTAATAATAGGTATAAACTTGTAAAACACGAAGACTAACATCAAATTTAGTAACATCAACGTCATTTATCAATGGAATAAGCGGTTATCTGACCGTCAAAGAGGCCAATAGATTTATTCCTCAGATAAGTGAATTATTCGACGAATAAAGCCTATTTGACGATTGAACAACAGAATTTTTTGCTATCTATCGAATAAACCCTATCTGTCTGTTTATCTGAGGATTGAAAAATCGGCCCTAAGTGTGTTGTCCTCTATGTAACTTGGGCAGTCATGGATCAGTGAGGTGTGTGATCAGTTTTTGAGTGGCGTCTCTGGGTGTCGTATTGTATGACTACTTTTATTACCTTGGGTTCTGCCTGTAAAAATAATTGTATGTGTAAATGTTAATCATTTACTCACTACATAGTATAAAACAAAGTCGCTTTCTCTGTCCCTATATCCATATGTATGCTTAAATCTTTAAAACTACGCAACGGATTTTGATGCGGGTTTTTTTAATAGATAGAGTGATTCAAGAGGAAGGTTTATATGTATAATACACCGACCTCCACGCGGGCGAAGCCGCTGGCAAAAGCTAGTAAATAATTAAAATAAATTTACTCTAACTGAAGAAATCATGCATAATGAGCCAATAATGTTCCCACTGCTGGGACACAGGCGTCCTCTCGGTGAGAGGGAGTGGGCCGTAGTCCACCACACGGGCATAGTGCGGGTTGGTGGAAGAAATCATACACATCTTAAATTCATATTAAATGAGTAAGTACATTTAAAATGTACGTACCTACGTTTGTAAATTACATCTCTTAAAGCAAGATCCGACGACCCTGGTTTTTTATCACTTTTGGTGACCATACATAGGTAAATAGTTGCTGACCTGTTGGTCATCTCGCACCATTTGTGTTTACATAATAATTTTATAAACCCTTTCGTGTTGAATTTATGACATAATCTGGTACGTGCCCAGAATAAGACATGACAGTAAGGCTGATGTTTTTTGTGACAATCTCATTATGAAGAGCTCATCATCATCTGCTTAGCTTTTTCCCAAAGATGTATCACCCCAGTCAGCTTCCAGTCTAACTGGATGCAGCTGAATGCCATTATTTTACATGCAGCGACTGCCTATATATATAATACGAGACCCCTTGGTTAGACCGATTGTCAGACTTCGGACTTGTGACGAGCCGTTACGTTACGACTGACAAAGATCCACGAATAACCGCCGGGACCAAAACGAGGAGTACAAAAAAAATCTTGCCACCAAGATTCGAGTAATAAAATGTAGGTAGTGTGTTCACATGTGTATGTTTTACGGAAAAGATTGTTAATAACTACATTATTATATTTGTAACGGGTCAAAAAAAAAACAGTGTGTTAATTAGTTAATAAGTCTTTTACGTCACCAAACTAGAATTATTTTAAGTGTCTCTTGTTCTAAACTTTTTTTTTTCATAACACTTAACCTATTACATAATTGATTTTAGCCACACAACGAAAACCTCTCAGGGTTTATCTGTGTGATGGCGAGCCCCTCATTTCAATTTAAAAATAAATAATTGTAAACCAAAACAAAAGTTTAAATACAATATGAAATTAAATATGAGATTTGAACTTTAGATAATATTGAACACAAAAAAAAAACACAAAAATATCAATGACAAGCAATAGTAACTACATTACAATGTAATACTTTAAAATTACAATGATACTTAACACACTTACATTTTATTTACTTATTTTTATAAGACTTATTTACATTAGGTGAAATGTGTAAGGAAATGTTTTGATTTATACTTATAACCTTTCGAACTAGTTTTGCAAAGCGTTTGCAAGTCTTTTGGAAGTTTATTTAGATAAGAAGGTACTAAATATTCTTCAACCCTCATACCGTACACATTATTAAATTTTGGTAGGATGTATTTATTTTTTAGTGGTATCGTTCTCAGGAAGTCAGGTCTTGTTTGTTCTGCTAGCAGCTCAGGTCTATTGACTTCCGCAAGAGTAAAAAAAATAACTTTATTGAACACATTCATAACATTACAGTACTTAAAGAGACCGTCGTCACTGTTTTTGAATTTCTTTTTTAAATGTTTTGGTGTGTTGCTTTTAACATTCTAAGTTGTAAATTATAAATATCTGTTAGGTATGTATGATATGTCCTCGCATAGCTGCTGAGTCCGTAGTTGATAACCGAGTCGGCTAGGGCCATGTATAACATTCGAAGCGTTTTGTAAGGCAGTCTATATTTAAGCACGCTAAGCTTACCTAGAATAGACCGCGAATAGAAATGTAAATGTAAAATTATGTTAATTTTGTCCTGACAAAATTAACATAATTTAACAATTACATTTCTACATTTTTACATTTCAATTACATTTAAAACAAGTAGAAACCCCTGAAATATTCCTTAGGCAGGCCTAAGGAATATTTCAGGGGTTTCTACTTGTTTTAAATGAAAGCTTACCAATGAAGTATTTTCCAATTAAATAGCTTTGCTGGGCCGATTGTCTCACAATTGTATTTTTATGATTATAAAAAAGAAAAAGTTGTGTCACTGATGCTTTCATCGACAGCAAATCCCTACTAATATTATAAATGCGAAAGTAACTCTGTCTGTGACGTTTTCACGCCTAAACCGCTGAACCTTATCAAAGATAAGGCTTCTTGGCCTGTGATATAGAGAAGGACATAAGCTTTCAATCAAATCAAAAGTCATTTATTCAAAATAGGCTGAGAATCAGCACTTTTTGAACGTCAAAATTACATAAGACAGTCCCCCAAAGCGCCCGCCCTTCACCAATACCTAATGCTTTATAGCTGGGAAGAAGAAGTGGCGCAACAAACTCCCCAGCAGCACAGCTGTCTGTTATGTTGGAAGAACTTGATTCTATACAATAATAGCATATAATTAACATTCAACAATAAATGAAAATTTATTTAATATAAATTAAAAAAAAATGGTTTATGCAGTCAAGTAAAATAAACAGTGATATGAAGTAATTCATATGACCTGTCAGTAGTTAAGCTAATTCTGGTGAAAGAACACCAACGACAACAACAACTACTGTTCTACACGATATGCGACATCCACGCGGGCGCAGGCGTTCAAAAGCTAGTACATAATATATTTAAATCTTGGATGAAAAAGGAGAGTGGAATGCTGAGTTACGTGGTTTCACTTAGTATCACATCAGTATGTAAGTACAAGTTACTTGTTTATGAATAAATTACTATCCAAAACAGCTACTGGAATTGGTTGCTCATACATGCTTGTACAAGTATAGGTAATATAGCGTGAAGTTTCTCGCCTACTCTTCTCCATAGGAAACGATAAAGAAAATCGTGCACCTAGCCTCTGAGGTTTCATAAATGCCCATGTAGAAACAAAATATTTTGATTTTGATTTTTCGATCGACCTAACAGTTAGGAGTGTGAACAATGAGTTCGGTACCAATTCTAATCTTACATAATCTAACTAGCCTGTATTATCCCACGCAAGGCAAAGGCCTCTTTCTCCCTCTTCCACATAATTCTGTTCTTTTATAATTTAATTTTTTGTTACTAAATGGACCGCCTGATGGAAAGCGTGCTCAGAAGATACCTGTTCACTCTTGTTTTGAAGGTAGATGGGTTAAATGTGGAAGGGAACACAGACGCAGGCAGAGAGTTCCACGCTTTGGCTGTGTGCATAATAAATGTGGAGGAGTAGCCAGCCTGAGTATGGTACCTTGCAGTGCGTCTGATATTCCGGTACCGGTTCCTTTGCCAGTACTGGCCGGTCCCTTCGTAAGGAGTCAAGCGTCCTGCCATCGCCAACGCAATTAGTGAACTAATATTTAATTTAAGGTTATGCACAAACATTTCATAATCGCTAGATAAACAACATGAAAATCCAGGCAATTTAAACATTTTTATACGCTTTTTATTAGCTTCACCTGTATGTTTGTAAGCATGTTTGTTTGTTTGTAACCGACTTCTTTGGACTTGATTTTGACCCACTTCAAACGGTCAGATTTCATTTAAACTTTGCAGACTTATCGAGGATCGATGACAATTCCATAATTAAAAAAAAAAAAATGTTTTTGTAGTTCGCAGTACTAAAAAATGGAAAATAAATAATAGTTTAAAAAACAAAAAAGACGCTTTAAAAACCAAACATAAAAGGTAGAAAATAATTTAATTTTATTAAAAAGCGTGGGGTGCTTGATATTAATTGATTATAATAGAATTAAAAAAATATATTATCTACTTTTTTGTTTGGTTTTAAAGCGTGCTTTTTAGTTTTATATTTTTTTTTTTAATAATTAACTGAAAAAGTTAACATTCAGCCATACGCGCTTTGAAGGTAAATTAGGTTTTAGAATATCTACATAATTATCCTCACATACCACTGAGCTCGTATATAACTGCTGAAGAATACTGAAACAGAACAAATAAAAACAATTTTGTAAACATTTTCTTGTCACTATAGAACTATGCTTCACACGACATTTTCTAATAAAATCCAATGTATTACTAAGTTACTGTATTCGGAAGTCGGAGTTCTCAGAGTAACACAACTTTACATAATATGTGATGCTACGATTTCATAAAACTACCTTAACCATTGTCATTTCAAGGCGAAGGGTTAATTGGGACAAATTTCAATGCCGTAAAACAATCGACAGAAGGTCTTACGGTTTTATGGGACCACACATACACACGAAACTCAATGACCTACACTAAATACTAAAACTAACACAAAAAATATGCAGACTGACGGTAAAAAAATGGCTTCTTGCAATGGACTACGATACGACAGAAGGTTTTTTAGTCTAATTTAAAACTCACAGTTCACACATTACAATTCACAAATACATAAACATATACACTTACTCACATACGTTTCTATATCATAAACACCAACACAAATGACACAAATTAAACCACAATGTCCTCACTCTTTTTTATTATTTATGCCTATTATTAAGTAAAAAAATGTACTTACATTTTTTTACTTAATAATAGGCATAGGCTTATTCTACAAAAAAAAACAACCGACTTCCAAAAAAAAAACACTAAAAAGTAAAAAATAACTTTAATTTCGGAAGGCGGTGACTTTGGATATGTATTTAAATTTTTTGTCAACGCCTTCCGACATTAAAGTTATTTTTTTCTTTTTAGTGTTTTTTTTTTGGAAGTCGGTTGTATATTTTTTTTTTAAGTTTTTATATTTCACTTTTTAGTGGTTCACATGTGCCGTGCAGGTGCCCTTCACAGCGTCCCGGCGTGATGTTATGTTATGGACTGGTGTAAACAATAGACAGACATGAGATTTCTGCAATTCCAATCCATTTGCTATCATTTATTGAGGAGTTCCGTTGCCTATCTCCGAAGTTCTTCATCAGAAATTCACCAAATTGAAATGGGTCCACTCCGAGAAAGTACTCTTCCAAAAACTATCCAAATCGCTTCAAGTGTGCCTATAAAATTTGAAGAGTTCTCTCTATTTCTTCAGGATCCCATCATCAGATCCTGACTTGATGATCATGGGACCACCTGGGAAGTATACCCTTTCAAACAAACAAAAATCCAAATCGGTCCAGCCATCTTCGAGTAATAGGGGAACGTACATAAAAAAAGGTTCCGATGAATTGAGAACCTCCTCCTGTTGGAAGTCGGTTAAAAATGTTAACGGCACGAAGTAGCCTGGATCTCACAACACAGGGAAGCCCAGTGTGAAGTCCAGGAATTCAATCCATTTGAATGGTAACTTGACAAAATAAATTTGTTCTTATTTTTATTCTACTCCAGGATAATTTAAGATTTAAGTAAAGCTTAACAAACTCAGAGCAGTGATGGCTTAGTGGTAATGGTCCCTGCTTATGAGTCCGAGTGAGCACGTGGGTCCGAACCAGCCAGGCGCTTTATTTTGTGTAAATAATTTCATTACCACTGCCCTTAAAACGGTAAAGAAAAACATTGTAAGGAAACCTGCATGTCCTAGGACCTAAAATTCGAAGACATCAGTACCTACCAACCCGCACTGGGCCCGCGTAGTAGATTATGGCCCACTCCATCTCGAAATGAGGAGGCATACGTCCCAGCAGTGATAATGATGATGTAACGTACTTAGTGGGCTCGGTATCGAAGTAATAAAATAAAATAAAGGACCTTTTAAAACAAAAATGTAGTGAATAAAAATGAAAATGCAAAGCATTTCAATATTTAGTATTAGTTCCGCCAAATAATTTATACCTGAATTCAATTTGCATAACTTTTTTTTTATTCACTACATTTTTGCTGTAAAATAATGGTCTACGAATAAGTTATTTTTAACCGACTTCAAAAAAAGGAGGAGGTTCTCAATTCGACTGTATGTTTAATACTTTTTTTTATTTTTTTTATGTTTGTTACCGCATAACTTTCGACTGGTTAAACCGATTTTGATGATTATTTTTTTATTTGAAAGCTGGTGCTTCCTGTGTGGTCTCATTTCATATGGATCATTAGATCAGAAATTTTATATAGATCTGATGATGCGTTGCGGAGACAGACAACAGAACTCTTCAAAAATAACAGTAAATAAACCGCGATTGCTGCTATCGCATAAATATGCATTGTTTTGACCCTAAGGATGATGAAATTTTGAATTAGTGGGGTAGGTACTATAACTAGAAAGTGAAAAATAACTGTAATTTCGGAAGGCTATGACAAAAAGTTAAAATATATGTCTAAAGTCACTGACTTCCGAAATTAAAGTTATTTTTTCTGTGTAAAATGTGATAATAAAATACCAGTCGATATTCTTGAACTAAATGAAAAGAAATTTAAATCATGCATTAAACGCAAAATGTAGACAAGCAGATTATAAGTTAGATGATTATATCGTAGATAAAAATGCGTCTTAATGCTGGTCCTGCTCCACAGCCACTTGGGCTTACTGGTTATTTGAGTATTTGGAAGAAATGCATCTTTTTTATTTTTTCTATCATTACGAACATTTTTGTTCCTATTATTTTTTTTCCTGACATTACGTATAAGTTTTAATTTTTACTGACCAAATTTGATTTCCAAAAAGAAAGAAAAACATTTAATATCAAAATTAAATGATATTAAATGTTTTTCTTTCTTTTTGGAAATCAAATTTTATTAATATCTCAAATACATTGCAAACTATAGTTTTGTATAATTTAAAAGCATTTTGTTTAAATTTTGTAAATGTGAGTACCATGCATCCGTTTATTGTGTTGTTATGATGTACGTTGACTTGAAAAGCATGGCAGTTGAGAGTATGTCATGCTCACATAAATGTCTCACTGATGGTGGCGCGTGTGTTGGATCATTCGGTTCCAGGGCTTATTAATCTTATATTTCGATTTTTTTTTTGACATTGCTCTCACATATAGAATCAACAAGAATAATGTTCTCAAGATTTTGTAATATCTATTCGTTAATATCTAATAACTTGATTTGAAAAAGTGTCCTTGGAGTTTCTTGCCCGTTCTTCTCCCTAAAGAACTACGTTTTGGAATGGGCAACTAGCTTCAACTTTCCAACTGATCGACATTTTGACAATTCAAAAGTGCCTGTAAAGGGTTTTTTACTAGGGTAGTGGTAATTGAAACAGCGTCAGTATAATGGTATAAATAACTAAAATTTTTAACACAATGACCTACCCTACATGTACAATTTGGGTAGTAATGGAAGCACTGATGACAACATACAACATTTACACACCGTGGTATTTTAGTCGTCTTACAACGGCAGCCCACTTGATGTATCAAATGACTACTAATCATTTATTTAAAAAAAAAGATATTTTTGGACATATGAATAATAATTAAAAAAGAAATATTATTCACTAAGACGCATGATGTAGTTTTGAATATCCTGTTATAGATATGGAATGAATGATGAAATGTAATGGTATTATGGTCTGCCAGGGGTGCGGGTTGTTCGAAAGAGATACCGCGTCCCTGGCACACAGGCAAAAATACTCATAGGCGACGAAACGTTGACTGCTAAGCTTCACAGCTTGGCTCATCGGCGTAATGTTGCTTGCCTATCAGTCTTCTGCAGACTGTACTTCGGAGAGTGTGCGCAGGAGCTCCACGGCCTGATCCCACCATCACCCTTTTACTACCGGACTACCAGACGCACTGCAGGGTATCATCCGCACTTGGTTGATATCCCGACCAGTCGTACTCAGCGCTACTCTTCCACATTTATTAAGTGCACAGCCAAAGTGTGAAACTCTCTTCCTGCGTCTGTGTTCCTTTCCACATTTAACTCGTCTGTCTTCAAAAAAAGAGTGAACAGGCATTTTCTGGGCACGCTTGATCCATCATAGATCTTATCAATTGCTTTCCATCAGGCGTGATCGAGGTCAAGAGCAAGCCCATTTAGTAATTAAAAAAAAAAAAAATTCAACCAATCACGAGCGAGCTTACGCGTCTGTCTAGCCCTAGTACCTCGGTGGCGCGGCACGTTAATACCGCGCAACCGGCGCGGGCGCCTCAGTCATTCCGACCTCGCCGCCGGGGACCTCGCACCCCGCGAAGACCCCAAGTTAACGATAAGACCCCCGACCGACCCTTGCTCGTTGAAGTGCCAGCCCGCGCAGCAGCTGGGCAAGTAGAGTTAAATTCCCCGATTGATAAAAATAATGATGATAATTTGATCCAGCCTATCCCCACTTGCTGTCCCCCTACCAGTGACGCCCTGAGTCGAGGCCCGTACCCCACAGGGGGTGCCCACAGCGTGCAGTCGCTTAGTATAACTAGTACTTTTACGCCCCTGGCTGGAGACTTTAAGTTTTCTTAAGGCAACCACAGGAAAGTCCGTTTAAGTAGTCACGGCCTCTCAAGGTCCCTCTCAAGGTCAACTACGAGATGACATTAAAAAAAGAAAA
The DNA here is from genome assembly GCA_949091785.1 of Polymixis lichenea. NCBI lineage: Eukaryota > Metazoa > Arthropoda > Insecta > Lepidoptera > Noctuidae > Polymixis > Polymixis lichenea. The sequence continues at coordinate 2,607,580 of OX420948.1, forward strand.
ATAAAGCGGGCACCTCAGTGTCCACTGCTCACTCTTCGCGTGCGGTGGTGTCGTTGATGCTTGCAGGTTAGCTGGTACAGTTTAATTGAAATAAATGTTTTGAGTTTGAGTTTTGTAGGCATAATCCCCTTTATTTACAAACGTTGCTTAACGTTAAGAGACGTTTAAACGTCAAAAATGTATGGTTAAACAGCCACTAATCATTATTTAACTTTAAGCAACGTTTATAAATAAACCCCAATATGTTCTACTCTCCATGCGAAGCCGGGGCGGGTCGCTAGTAGTAAATAACAAAATAAAAAAAATAATCATTATTATCATTGCAACCGAAAGACGACTGCTGGACACATGTGCTTCCTGCATCCAGCAGATTCCTGTGGCCTTCACAAGGCCATGGGTCCACCTTGTGGAAGACCTTCCAACTCTACGTAAATAAAAAAAATATCTTATTTATTCATACTACGTTACAAGGATGTTTCAGCGCGTGACCAAAATCAGAACTAATGCTGCCATTTGGATTCCTTCAATACAATTTCTGTGACTATTTCACAAATGAAGCTAAAGCAATAGCGAGAGTGCTTCTAATGCTAAGGTTACTTTACCGCAATAATGGGAACTACACTTCACACGCTCTCTGTGAGATAGCGTGGGAAGTATAGTTCGCGTTTTCGCGAAAATGTAGCCATAGAATTACCCATACCATTTGTTCCACCTGCTAAGGAACCTGGAAGTCTTTTCACAGACTCAGAACCCAGGTTGGCCAAAGCAAGAAAAACCTGTTTCGATGTAGATTTCTTCACGCCTTGGAATGAAAATGCGGTATTGTTGTTGTTGTCCACAAACGATGGGATAATTAATATCGTGTCCTGCAAGTACTGTCGTACAAATTACAGGAACTGATGGACGCCAGTAATGATGCCAAACGCGTAGCCGGAATCTGGGCTAGAGTCTATTTATATTTACATCGACACGCTAAGTAGAACATTTTTCAAATGTGCACTAACTACGCCCCTCTGTCAATGTTATTCAGAGGCTACAAGATACTAGTACACTTTAAACTATCGATGAAATATTTCGTGAAATTGTGCGCTCACTAATCATCATAATTTCAGTCAAAAGACGTCCACTGCTGGACATAGGCCTCCCCCAAGGTCCCGGAGATTCTTAGCTCCCCTTGCCTCACCGTAACCTTGACCGTTACTGTAGCCAAGGGTAGGCGGGCCGCCGGGTACTAGGGGCCGTTTTTTAGGGCAGCTTGTAATTTTTGGGGTGGTTTTGCCATCATCGCTACGCTTGGCAAGCAGGTTGGCGATCGCAGTATGGTAGTAAAATGCATAGATAATGCCGCTGCCCATCCTCTGGTAAAACCCTGAGTCGCCTTCGCCACAACCCACACCCACGGGAAGAAATGGGACGGTACTGTTCTTTTTACATCCGGCACCACACGGAACAGTCACTCATTAATCAGTACGTGTAATTAATTGTTTGACACCCTGAGTAGCATTTTCAGTAGCCCCGTAACGAGTAATTTTCGAAGTTACACCACATCAAAAATTACGGGCCATTTCACTGAGCGTAAACAAAGTCAGTCCAAGAGTGTATTTTTAAACTGAACATTTGTTCGTTGTATACGCTCAATTTTGTATACGTAGGAATCGGCTGGATGCGAGAAGCACAGAACCGGTCGAAATGGCGGTGCTTGGGGGAGGCCTATGTCCAGTTATGATGATAATATGCTCAATTTTTGTTGAAAGGCAACAGCGACAACAATGAAGTTTCTAGATCTGGAGGGAATAGACAAATCAGAAGCCATTAATTGAAGTCAAGTTTTATACATAAAATAAATGTTTTAATTAGTTTTTAAATTGTAGATTTTTTGGCTTTTAATACTTATCTTTGAGTGATATAATTATATTAGCTTTGTTGCTTATAACTAACTAAACTATAACCATGTTGTAACCACTTCACCAACGAGGTCACTGGTTCCTGAAATAAACGTACCATAACCTTTTTTTCCGATGGGGAAATCCTCATGGATACCGTTCATCGCGACGATCTACGCCGAGTGGTTGGTAGCAGTTGGATGAGAGTTGCCGAGAATCGAGCTGAACGGCGTGCAATTGGAGACACCTATATACAGCAGTGGACTGCTGTAAGCTGACGATGACCCTCCATCTGGGAGGAACCGACGATTATGTCAGCCTTCCACCGACTTCAACCCCGCTGTTCCTTCTAGTTACATGAGTTGGGGCCAATACTATATCCCAGCTAGGAGTCAGGGCCCCACCGTGACTCCTAGCTGGGATATAGTATTGGGGTTATAGTATCAGGGTTTTACAGTACTGTAATAAAATATGTAAATCCCAAGAATTTATTAATGTATTATTATTAATTATTTAATCAAAAAGAAACATCAGTACATCCTTCTTATAATTATTCAAAGTCTAGGATTTAAAAGTTTAATGTAAATAATAAAATAAATTCACACACTAAAGCATTGTTTAGGTTTTTTGTACTAAGATTTAGATAGAGGTATAAAGTACAATAAATTTAATCTTGCTGATTTAATTTATGGGTATTTAATTTTTACATGCGTTGCCACTTTAGTTGATGCAACTGTCCACTTTTTACAAGGTTTCCATGGACAGTTACCAGTTTCTAGTTGCAGTAACCAAGGTCTACGAGAGAAGATCGTCATAAACAGGTGTGTTTCTGCAAACACGTGTACGCGTCAATCATATTTTAAAAAGGTCGGCGTTTCTTAAGTGAGAAGAAAGGCTGACACAAACTCAGTGGTCTCTTTTAAAGTCCAGACATCATCTTGTTCAGATCATGTGTGTGTCAAGACCATGTAGATTGGGGTCAGAAATGGTCTTTTGAGGAAAGAACCCACACAGGTTGAGTGAACCAGTCCAGTCAGTGCACGCATTTGTCAGTAATCAGGTCAACTCAGAACTTAAGGAGCTCATCGTTTCGACTAACGATACCATAGATGATATTTGGGTATGCCGCATAAATACTGCAAACTGCCACACCATTAATAAAACTAAATGAGAAGCCAAAAATGCCCCACATAGTCTCCACATACACAATCAAAACAATAAATATTTATTTCGTCGTATAAGTACTTCTTAATACTACACTTTATTATACCACACTGTACTATATAAAATGTATCAATGTCAATCTAATAATTATTAGATTGACATTGATACATTTTTTTTTTATTATAATAAAGGTTCTATCTATTTAGCTGCATTCGGTTATACCGGAAGTCGACTGCCACAGGGCTTTTTTTTTTTGGGTGGGAAATCATCAAATAACTTCTCCCGCTCTGGATGGAGCGGGAGAGCGTGTCAAACTTTTACTGACTAAAACCCACCCGTGTTCCCCCAGTTGCCTGTGTGCCAGGGGCGGCGGTATATCTTTCGAACAACCCGCACCCCTGGCAGGCATCGGCCCTTGCGGGCCCCATCAGACTGCCACATGGTTGGTTGCTACTCAGATTGATTTTAACCCACTCCGGCAAGAGTGTTATAGGTTTAACGTGTGTATCTGTCTGTGTCCAATGATCAGTGAAAACGAGTCAGACGAGGCGCCTAGCAATCATGAATGTATGTATTGCTATTGTAGAAAGGATAACATTTTCATTAGCCGTCCCCGACGTGACAATGTTTTAAACAAAATATTATCTTCAACTTCGTATTAAACTTAAAGGACCAATACATATCAGTGGCGAAGGGTGGTTTTATGGGAGAGGGAAGCCAACCTGAATATTTTCAAGGGATCGGCTAAATACTAAATTGAATACTTGAGCGTAACATGGGACGAACTTTGCCATACACGCATGAATCGAAAATTTTAGTTTGTACTCCACCTTGGTCACCAGAAATTACTGCCGCGCCGTCGTAAGACTGACCAACTAATGTATACCTACAACGATACTGGTCAAGTATTTCTAACAACTGTTTGGTTATAACTTCATCGGTTGACTTCCGCTAACATCGTAAAAACCCAGGGATCGTTCTTTGATTCCAGTTTCAGATAAATATCGAAAAATAACAGTTAATTGCTCTCTATGACTGGTATCGGGAGTTTCGTCAACCATTACAGACAGAAATTGAGCTTTCTCTATCTCGAATCTAATGTGTTCTCGTAAAACAGATGCAATAATATGTATTAAATCATTTTGAATATCACTAAGAGAGACCATTACTGAATCTAACTTGCTCAGATATAACAAGGCCTCGATATAGGTACCGCGGTTACTGGAATTCGGACTTACATCGTGGCCGCGAAATGCTACTTCTTGTTTCCCTAACAAAATAACGGTTTCAATAAACCATTTCATTAAATTCCTATTTCGATCTACTTTTCTATTATGAGCTTCATGCGAATTTGCGAAAAATGATTCTATCGTACATGTCCCGAACTCATGTTTTTCAGTGTGAACATGTTTTTTATGAATGAATTCGTCAGATTATTAATATCTGTAAGACCCCCTTTATTCCATAAACTACTAGAATCGGAGAAAAGTAAATACGGGAAACAATTTTACAACTGCCAGTCAGTCATTGATATTTACCATAAAGAGAAACATTAAAATGTTTAAGAAAACCATCGCGTCGTTTGTAATTTATAGTCATATCTGGGTGAACACGGCCTAACATAATTACGTGTCTCTTATTTTCAAAACTTAACCTTGAAAAATATGTTTCCTCACACAGCAAATAATCTGTTAAACAGCAATTTAAAGCTATTATTGCCGCCATCTAATAGTACTAATGACTGGCCTAATATACTGTAAACTTTCAACTACTTACCCCAAATTCCTAATTAAAACACTCAACTCAAGTCACTATCTTTATCACGGTTTTATACCATCAAACAAATACTTACTACACTTAAACATAAAACTACTTAGATTAATGAATTCAATAAATACGTACAACAAACAGAATGCAAATGTAAGAAAAATAAAAAGGTTATAAATGCGATTACGTCAAGCATCGACCACACACTATCAGTCATCCGACTGAGGTCCGAACCGGTACCTCAGTATTGCTCCATTTCGTTCACGCGCACGTATTGTTATTACTGTCTCTATCGTAACTCGGGAAAAATCGGCTTGCCAGGCCGCTTAGAAACCGGGGTATCACGTGACCGGAGTGACGTCATAACAACATTATTTTGTATAGAACTTGAATTCACGACAAGCCGTACGCGCCTATGAGTTATTTTAGAGCATAATGTTTTGTTGTTGGGATATGTTTTGTTGTAATTTTGACGTTCATAAAGTGCTGACTAGATTGAATAAATGACTTTTGATATTTTTTTTTGAAACATTTCATGTAAACGTTTTGTACTATTTTAATTTTATGGTTTATTAAATATCTATAGAGTGATTATAAAACAGGTATTATTAAATACTACTGAATGTATCATATTCCGAACGACTTCGTGTTCTTTGCGCACTTCGGCCCTGATACATATATATTTTTTACTTTATAGAGATCTGCTTGGGTCGGAGATTTTTTAAATTTTACTTTTACTAACAATCTATTGTTATAGTAATTTTGATTAGGCAACGTTGGTAATGGCTTGAATCGACACTCGACACGGTCTCGGCAAAAAATTGTAAGTGTCTATGAGAAAAGAAGCACAAAGTTACTATGTTGTGCGAGTGTGGTTTCTGGTTGTGTGTGGTTTCAAAATTGAAATACCATCAGATAATCTGCGTGCAGCTTTCAAGACTACCTTGGTTTTATCTAATATACAATCTTTGAAGACCGATTGAAGTGTTTGTTAGCTTGTAAGAGACCTTCGTAACAAAATTATTTAAATTATGTTTTTATAAAGTTAAATTCATTTAATATTCTAAGTTTAACTGACAGTAATTAGTGTTGTTACAATGTTTTAATTTGTTCTTAGAAGAGTTTGTTATCTGGAAAACACACGTTCGAGTGCTCTGTCCTTCTCTAGGTGTTCATGGAGAATAATTAATTAATAATGGAGAAGTTGTTAGTGTTTTTATGTTTATTACATGTTTGTTATGGTGTTATTTACGAACTAAATGGTGAGTGATATTTATTTGAAGGGTTTATAGTCAAGAGTGGCGTGGGGCTAAGTAATAACAGCCGTACTAGTCGATGATGATTGACTAAAACAACGCTAGGTAAATTGAAATATGATGAAATGAATGTTATTTAATCATTTCTAGAAGGCACTATGTTTACTGTTAAAACGCACATCGCATATTACAATACATGGCGTAAAAATGAGATAATAGGATCACAGAGTTCATGGCATTCATCTCGGTATTCTATCTACGTTCTATCTTGTTCTTTTCTTAGTATCGATGAATCGATTTATAAATTTCGACCAGAATTCGGCCACTTCGACCGCGTTAGCGTTGGCCTCGCAAAGGTTTTCCATAGTGCACAGAGAGAATGACAAGGAGTAAGGCATCCTTAGTGATGTGACTCCACAGTCGCACTGTGGCTAATCATGCTGAATGATTGTGTTATGAAATTGACACGCCTACAGTACCTAGTACCAATGCTTTTGTGTTGTGACAATTTCTTATCGTGTTTCGTTTTATATTGGGTGTCTCTCGCAAGATTTTACACTTTGAAAAATAATAGAAAATTGATGTGAATGTAATAAATGTTATTCATTTATATTATTACAGAAGAATAACGTTTTTTTAAATTAGTTTTTAATAACAACTGCAAATAAATGGTGTCCATTCGATGGCCAATATTGTTGCAATCCTGACCTAATTGCCCCGCCATGCTTTGAATTTTTATTTTGGCTTGAGAGAAATAAGCAAAAATTGTAGCGTTGAAGTCTTTTGCAGCAAAAGACTTCAACGAACGTCTTCAAAACGACAAATATTAGATTTTGTGAAGTATATTGAAAATTATGATATTAATCTTTGCAATAACGCCTAATAATTTTAAATTCGTAGTCAATTTGCTTAGCAATTAGTTTATTTTCCTTTACTTAGATATATCATCATATCAGCCGAAAGACGTCCACTGCTGGACATAAGCCTCCCCGAAAAGGGAGGGATTTGCCATAATCGCCACGCTTGGCAGGCGGGTTGGCGATCGCAGTATGGTTATAAAATGCATAGAGAACACTGCTGCCCATTCTCTAGGAAGTCCCTTAGTCGCCTTCTACGACACCCATGGGAAGAAATGGGATGGTGCTAATATATAACGTCCGGCACGACACAGCCTTAGATATATAGTAATAGCAAACCTTTTAACTTTATTACTTTATTTAGTTTGGAGATCACCATATTTTAACATGTATTTGTTTCTTTTAGAAACGGAGTACGACCGCATGCCGTCAAAGTATGCGGGTGACTCGTTCGAGAAGTGCCACTGGGACACCGACGCCGTCTACTGCATCGGGGAGTTCGTGCTGGTGTCAGACACCCCCAGCCCACTGCTGGATCTGATACGCGTAAGACTAGACAGAGAAAAATACTTTACAATGGACGGCCTCGTGGGTCTAGTGGTCACAAGCGCTACTGATAAGCACGATGTCCTGCGTTAGATTCCTAGGACGGGCACAGTATTTTTGGGTTTTTCCATCACACTCTCAGTAGTCTGGCGTCTGGATTCGTGTCCAATGGATGGCAATAGGTCCGCCTTCAATTACATGTTACGCCGAATAAAACACCCATATTTCATAATGTTAACACCTGTACCTAACGCATCGTTAAGTACAGACGTGGTGATGTTATGTCACTTAAGAAAGATGACGGCGTGAGTGAGTGTGAAAGTGGCGCCAATGACTGTGGTAGGTTAAAGAAATGACGGTTCTAATTTCATGTGATGGACTACTACAACGATCTTTTGGCAATCGAAGACGTTGATAGCGTTGGGCGTTGGTGTGGATGGCTGCTGTTTTACTGTGTGACTCAAAAAACAATCGACCAAATTTATGGGGATGTTCTATTATCATCATCATTATCATTTCAGCCAAAAGACGTCCACTGCTGGACATAGGGCTCCCAAAAGCAACGCCATTTCAACCAGTTCTGTGCTTCTCGCATCCAGTGGATTCCTGCGGCCTTACTAGGTCATCCGTCTATGTTGTGGGAGGCTTTTCAATGCTACGTCTTCCAGTACGCGGTCGTCACCCCAGAATTTTTCAGCCCCACCGGCCATCTGTTCTGCAATTAATGTGCCCTGCCTAATGCTTCTTAAGTTTTGCAATTCTTCGGGCTATGTCGATTACAACATGGTTATGGTTCGAGTTATTGTCGGATGTTCAAAATATTTTTTTAAACATTTTTTTCTTTTTGCAGGAATATTCAGAGCACAATACAACCCATTTCAACCACACGATAATACGTCGAGGCATTTGTGTCACGCAATCATGCAAAAAATTCAACTTGACAAGCGTGGACATAGGATCGGTCCTTGAGGCATGCCTCAACGAGTCCATATACGACCAATACGAATTGAAGACGAGAATTACGGAGATGTATTCATGTAATCAGCCCTCAAAAGACATGCAACTAGATACATTGGATATGGTCATCGGCATCATTTGTGCTCTAATAGTACTGGCTAACCTTATCGGAAGCGTATGTGAGCCCATTATTAGAGAAAAAAAAGATGGTGGTAAGGATGTCATTATTGTAAAAATACGACTATATTACAACAATCCATTTTTGACGAATCGTTTGTTAAACATCACAAACGAAATTAGATATAGCTATAAAAAAATCTAACGTTGTATTCAATTCAATTAAGTAACCTTCATTTAAATGATAATTTTCGCTGAATTTTAATGACAGTTTCCAGATTTCTTCGATGTTTGTCTATTCGTAACAACTGGAGGAAGCTGACAGCACCTGTCGCTGAAAATCAGGACCCTCGACTGAAAAGATTGAAGTCGGTTCATGGTATCAGGTGGACATTCTCTTCTTATTAACAACACAGTTGTAGCCGATGGCCATAATGTCAAAATACATCCATTCGGGCAGGCGCAGGCAATTTATGCAGCTAAATACTATTTGGCTACCTCATAAAATGAAAATTAAATATATCGTAATTTTTGTATACAAACTAGCTAGCTAGCTAGCTAGTGATGGTCTAAAATTATCCTACGGGAACTTACTATGTACTATCCAGGTTATAGACTATCTGTATCCCAAATTTCATCAAATCCATTCCACCAATTTTCCAAAGCTCCAAATGTTCATATTTATCATATTAGTAGGGTAACGCAACTACTAACGTAATATTCAAACATTCATATGATACGGGTTGAATTATCTGTAAAATTCAAAGCAATTTGCTGGCTTACAAAATAAATTATTACTATAATCAATACCGCAGTTAGATAAAATACATTTTTAAGAGGAGGTCCGAATTCTAAGTGATGCTTTTTAAAATTTACTGAATTCTTCTACTGGATTCGCTTAATAGCTGGATAATCGTTTAAACTTACCGTTAATAACCATTATTATTTATTTTCAGAACCATATCAATTGTTTTAGTAATCATGGGGCACTCAATTCTCGCTTGTGTGGCGTATATAGATAATCCAGAGTACTTAGAACAGGTACGTAGAAGATAATTAATTATAACCTTAAGTGTTCATCACAGTTTTACATTAAATCTTCAAAATCAATCAAAATCAAAAATCATTTATTCAAACTAGACACAGAGTCAACTCTTTTTGAACGTCAAAAATTAACAGACATAAGACAGTCCCCCAAAACGTCCGCCTTTCACCAGTTTCTAGTGCGTTAGCTGGAAAGAAGCGCCACAAACTCCCCAGCAGTACAGCTCTCTGTTAAGTTAGAAGAATATGATTCTATAGAATAGTAGGTAAGTAATTAACATTACGAAACAAAACATGAAATTAAATTATTTGCCATATGTCAGCTAGCACAGCTCAAGCAGAAATAAATAATAAAAACAAAAACGTAAACAGAACTTAACTTGACTAACTGAGCTATCAACGAAAGTGTCAGTCTTCATTACAGTACCATGTTTTTTAAAAGTCCTAAACAGATATATTTAAATACTATTACAGAATTTATTTAAGTTTTCACCAATGTTAATATTGTTTTAGATGTACAAAGTCGAGGCCATGAAAGTAATTTTTAGCGGAATGTTAATAATGCAGACGTTTCTCGTAATGTCTGGATTCCTGTTGATCTACAACGCTCTTCTGCAAGCCGAGAAGCAGAAGATCTCGTGGGCAATGCTGCCGAAATTAATCGTATTGAGATGGTTGAGGTAACGACTATTCATAATGTTTTAACAATTCGTCAGGGCAACAGTCAATATTATAAAATATACTTTTCAAAACAACAATAATAATTATTTGCGTATTTACCTGTATCATCTGCGCTTTGTTTTCCATCGCACGTTATTTCATTTCAATTTTAAAGTTTGTCATAGTCCAAAGTCTCATCACTATATGTCTTCATTTTTTTGTGTATTGGCAACTTGTGCTTCGCTTTTTCGTAATATTCATGTAATTCGTTATAATTTCATCGTGCTTTACTGTATGTATTATGCCTTTTGTGTGCATCAAATAAATGATTTATCTATATACATACATATGCAATAACTGTTGTATTCAGCTACATCTATTCTAATTACAACCCTACCACAGATGGGAAAAGACAAAGCAGATGATATTGGAACAATAAGTACTGACTCGATGGTCTAGTAGTCACAAGTGAGCTTATTGAGTGTGTGAATCTAGAGTTCAATCCTCGGTTAGGCAAAGTGTTATTGGGTTTTTAATTAGGCATACACAAACACGAGTTATTTATGCATTTTTTTTGTTTTAGTTAGAGCAGCTACTTGCTTTGCTGTTAACCTATCAAGCGTTTTATTTTATATTTACAGATTAACACCATCATATGCAGTGGTATTAGCTCTGACGGTGACTTGGTTCCGGTACCTCACAAATGGTCCTTTGTGGCAGGTCAGTTTTGTCACTGTGATTATTGTGAAAAAAAAAAAACAATTTCTTCTTTTGCTTTGGCGTCTTTCTATAGCGAATTTATGTGTTATGTTGCCAAATAACAATCCCAAAATTAAGCCAGGTTATGGACGTAATAAAATCGCGTCAGGATTTTTTTAGCACCGAGAGTGAAAATGTAACAGTGTGTTTTTTCGACGCGCTGGGATGCACTCTGTTGGATTATCAATGCTCGGTTGAACACCGAGAGTTGAAAATCCAGTACCTGATATAATCCCACTGCGATATTTTTCGTCCGTGCGAATGTCGACTACAAAGTTATTGTGGCGCCAACATCGGAACCAATGGGCCATTTTGTTTTGTCAATATTGTACCAAACATTGTTCCTGTCACTATCGTACAACTGTTTAACTTTAAGTGCAAGATAGAGACTAAAAGATTACTATCAACGATCCCTACCTGCAATGTCCTTTAGGCGCCAAAATATCCTTATTGCACTTTAAGTATTTGTAATTTTGTTGTTGTAAGCCAAGCAAAAGGACGTACGACTTTTGCTCGCCCCGTAAGGATCGCAGGTCTGCAGTTCCTGCCTACGCCCCTGAGAAAAAGGCGTGAGTTTATGTATGCTGAGTATATTGTCCCCAAAAAGATTTAGATTTAGAAGAATGTCCGTGGAGTTTTTTGACCTATGCCCGGGATGGGCAACTAGTATCTTTCTGCCTGACCAACCCTTGGCAAAAAGTACCTGTAATTTGGTTATTTGTATTAAATGCATTGAGTTAAGTTAAGGAATAAGGAAAGGATAAGAAAAAGGAATGCATAAAAATGTATGTATGTTTATAATTTGCAGGAGCTCATAGCTAGAGAAGCGATGGAATGTAGAGAGAACTGGTGGATGCACCTGTTATACATCAGCAATTACAACGACAATTCTCAGTGTATGCAGCAAACTTGGTAAGCACCTTAAACTGAGGGTCATCATTATCTACAGCCTGACTGTCCAATTCTGGGTCATCTCTTCATAATCATAATCGGTATATGATATTCACACTGCTGAGGTACAGGCTTCCGCTAAGTGAGAGGTAGTGGGCCGTTATCCACCACGCGGTCCCAGTGCGAGTTGGTAGATATCACATCTTCAAATTTTTAGTACTAGGACATACCGGTTTCCTCATGATGTTTTCTTTCACCGTTTTGAGAGCAGTGGTGAAGACAAAGCAAAGCTCTTCTCTGTCTTCAAACGTAAGTCGCAGCCGTTCCCACTGTGCGGCCGTTGTCAATGGGCCACCACTGCTTAATGTCATCATCACTGTGTCACCTCTTGTCTTTGCATGTGCCAAACTTCTTGTTCTCGTGCCAAGACCGGTTACAGCTGTACAATTCAATTCTAGTGTAGGTGGTGGAGGCCTATGTCTATCTGCTGAATTATAATGACGATTATTATCTGTGTTTCTTCTTCCTCAGTGATAACTATATAATCATTTCCAGGTACCTGGCTGTCGACACTCAGCTATATTGTTTCGGCTTGTTAGTCTACGTGATCTGCACTACTCCACGCTCCAGAAAGATATTACTCCCGATAATCTTTGTGATCGGTTGTATTATTCCTGGTCTTATCACTTACTTCAAAAACTTGGATGGATCCTTAATTGCATCGCCTGAGTAAGTTACACTGCAATCCACGATACGCGTGATACCTGTAGTTCGTTTGTATAAGTTCTTTTAACATAACAGACATGTTTTGCTGCAAAGTTTGTTGCGCGTGTCCTTCTTCTTCCCAGCTAGAGCACTACGAAATGGTGAAGGGCGAACGTATTGAAGACCTGTCCTCTGTCATTTATAAGTTCCAAATGTGTTGTTTCTCTGCCTAATTTTAATAAATGATTCTTGTTTTTTTATGTTAGCCCTTTCTGTATCACTCTTGGGTAAAGACTTGCCTTTATCTTTTGCATCTTTCGCCATCCCGTATTCAATGTAATAAAGCCTTTGGATTAACTCTATGATCTGACTGAGTTGTAATTATGGCTCCAGGGCAATCCATAACATCTTCATGAACGAGCCCACGTTCAACAACACATTCAGACGAGGCCACACCAACCTCGCTGGCAACATCATCGGAATCGCGGTTGGCTACCTTGTCTACCACTGGCAGAAGAAAGGCATCGACATCGAGAGGTTGCGGGTAACTAGACTTTACACCAATACACCTTCTTTGACATGTACCGATTATACCCGATCATAATATGTCGTTTTACATATAGTGCTAGTTTTATCATTTTGGCTTAATCCATTTTATACGTGTAGTTTAATCCATACAAGGCGATTTTTTTTTTAAGTGTAGGTGAAATATTCGGCCTCATTAGCGACGAAAGAACTTTTTAACGATATAACGTGCTTTCCGAGGCACTGAGAGGTCCTGGTATGTAAAAATGTTCACCCATCCACAACCCACCGCGCCAAACGTAGCTTAACCTGATCGATCGACCAGTGCGGCTGTTATGCTATTTTGATCAAACGATATTTTTATTTTCAGAAATACCGTTACTTCGTCCTTCTTCTGGCTCCTACAGCAGTAGCTCTCACCTACGCTTGCAGCCTGTTCTATGTCGACAGACCTCGCCCCTCGATCTACGTGAGAGCAGCCAGCGCTTGCGTGATCAAGCCGGCATTTAGCTTCATCATTGCTTTATGCTTAATTAGTTTCATCTTTAAGATAGATGGTAAGTATGGTAGTTAAATTTATTTAAGACATTAAGATGAATCTAGTCGACATTTTTTTCCATGTAAACTTCGGGAGTGTATTTATTACTCCACTGTCAGAAAACGTACAGTAGCGGTCATAAGTGAACTATCAATCTCAAAAAGCAATAGATTGACACTTCGGTTTAACTTACGACCATCTTATAATAAGTAATTTCTATAAGACACATACACTCTCATACGTTTAAAAATGATAGTTTTTCATAAATTCAACCGTTAAAGTACATGTCATGATAGTTTAGCGATTACCGTACTTGGGTTAGCGCGTTTCTGCATAGCGAGTCGCAGGTTCGAAACCCACGCGGGGTGATAGTTTTTTTATTGTTTTAAAAATCGCTTTTGACTATAGTTTCTGTCAATCTAGTTCACTAAACTCGTAAAACGTTATGATTATATCCACAGAAACTGAAACAAATCAAAATCAAAATCAAAAGTCATTTATTCAAACTAGGCTGAGAGTCAGCACATTTGAACGTCAAAATTACATAAGACAGTCCCCTCAAAAAGCCCGCCCTTCACCACTTCCTAGTGCTTTAGCTGGGAAGAAGAAGTGGCGCAACAAACTCCCCAGCAGCACAGCTGTCTGTTATGTTGGAAGAACTTGATTCTATACAATAATAGCACATAACCATCATTCAACGATAAATGAAAATCTAATTAATAAAAATTAAAAAAAGTAAATGGTTTATGCAGTCAAGTTAAATAAACAATGATATGAAGTAATTCATATGACCTGTCAGTAGTTAAGCTAATTCTGGTGAAAGAACATAAACGTTGTCTTGAGTTAATCACAGCGACCAACAGTTCTTATCGTTTAAGTAGTCGTTGATAGAATAGTATGCCTTCGAACAAAGATTTGATTTTACTTTCGCTTTAAACGCATTAAAATGTAAATCTAGCAAAGAAGAGGGAAGCTTGTTATAGAAGGTTATACCAAGCCCAGCAAATGAGTTATGAACCCTATGAAGCCGGTGAAAGGGAGCACGTAGTTTGTCCTTATTTCTAGTATTAATATTATGAGTATCACTGTTTTTAGTGTATAAGTGTATATTTTGCCTAATATATAAGATGTTAGCGAAGATGAATTGCGATGCCACGCAGAGAAACTCTAGCACCTAGTTGGTAAATTGCACGAACAGCTCGTTTTTGAAGAACAAAAATATTTTGAATGTCAGCCGCTTTACCCCACAGCAGAATGCCGTAGGACATAACGCTATGAAAATAACTAAAATAGACTAACCGAGCTGTATCAACGTCAGTGTATAGTCTTACTTTTCTGACGGCGTAAGCGGCCGAACTGAGCCTACCCGCTAGGCTTGATATATTTGATCCCCACTGAAGTTTGGCATCTACTGTTATGCCAAGAAAAACGGCCGATTCTACAGTTGCAAGCACCTCATCATCTAAGACGATGTTGGGTCCCAGATTTCTTACATTCGGTAAAGCAAACTTTATACATTTAGTTTTCTTGGCACTGAGAATTAGATTATTCGTGGTAAACCAATGCGTAACCCTTGAGAGTGCACTGTTTACGTCGTCAAAATCTTGTCTATTCCTGTCTACTTTAAAGATAAGAGAGGTATCATCAGCAAACAGTACAACGTCACAGATACCCTTTAAATAGAATGGTAAATCATTAATGTACACTAAGAATAAGAATGGACCCAGTATTGAGCCTTGAGGTACACCTAACTGAACTGGTAGCCCGGACGATTTCACACCATTAATATCTACACACTGGGGCCTATTATTGAAATAAGAATTTATTACGTTGAGAGCTTCATTTTGAACACCGTAATGACGTAGTTTACGCAATAGCGTGTCATGGTGCACGCAATCAAATGCTTTGGAAAGATCACAGAAAACTCCAATAGCATTTTGTGAGTTCTCCCATGCGTTAAATATGTGTTTCAGCAGAGCAACACCCGCGTCTATAGTTGAACGACCTTTTGTAAAACCATATTGTTCATCATGAAGGAGGAAATTTAAATTAAAATGTCTTAGCAACTGCTTGAGTATTAACTTTTCAAATATGTTACTAAATGTAATATAGAAATAGGCCTAAAATTTCCAACGTTATTTTTATTACCTGGTCTAAATAATGGTATGACTTTACTACTCTTCATGAGGTCGGGAAAAGTTCCTAAGTCAACACATTTATTAAAAGTAATAGCTACATAGATAGGGGGCTACGATATCGATTATATTACTTAAAAGTTTAATAGAGATTCCTGAGTAATCACCAGTGTTTTAGACTTAAGTGTGTTAAAAATACTAACTACATCACGAGGCGTTACATGTTCGAAACTAAATAAGCGACTACATTTGGGCACACTACTATGCAGAAGGTTTTCCGCTTTAGACGAGGACGAATTTAAGTTGCGAGTCGTAGTTAAAGGTATGTTGGCAAAAAACTCATTAAATGCCTCAGCTACGTCAGCAGCTTCAGTAACTAATTTGTTGTTGAACATAATCTCTAGTTGTTCTTCCTGTTTAACCGACTTACCCGTTTCATTATTAATAATTTTCAAAGTGGTTTTTACTTTAATATTGGATTTTTTTATTGTATCGCTTAAAAATGTTGATTTAGCAAAACACAGATTTTTTAAATTATTTTGAATAATTTCGGACATACTCTAGAAAGGGACTATCAAACCTGTATTTTTTCAAACCATATAACTCGTATAGTCTCGCTCTACTTTTATAAATACCTGGAGTGGCCCATTGGTTGAAGCCAACGGAGGTACCATTAATGTTAATGGTTTTGGTCTTGAAAGTAGATTGGTATTCTTTTTGCACAACATCAAAAAGGGATCCAACGATTTTATTAGTATTCTCGTGTTCTGCTATAGATGGTGTAATTCTATAAGCTATGTTATTTTTAAATTTGTTGTAACGAATAGCAGTATATGGCCTGCATTCTACTTTATGTGGTTTTTTATGTAATGGTAGAGGATAATTTTAGCTAGCCAATAATCCACAATGGTCAGATGTCAAGTCAGTTAATACTAATTTATTTTTGGCATCACAATCACTAAATATATTATCAAGACAAGTCGACGTAGAAGCCGTGATCCTAGTAGGTTGTAAAAACAAGTTAGTTAAATTAAAAGATCTAAAAAGGGTAAGAAGTCTAATACTTATTGGAGTAACATCTAAAATATTAATATTAAATTCTCCACAAATTTAAATGATATTAAGGTGCATTTAACTTACGACTCATTCACCGCGACTAAATAGCATTGTTGGTTCTTATTGTGTGCTAGTGACGTCGTCTATTAGCGGTGCTCTAGTTCATTACATAGAAATTAAAGTGAATATTATTGCGCTGCATAAAAGCGGATATATCACAAATATCTGATGAAACCGGGACTGAGTGTGAGTATTATGATTTAATTATTTTATTAAACAATTATCTAATTAAAGTAAAACTGTTGATCCTTGTTGTTATTTTTTGAAACGTTTTATAAGGTCTAAATAGAAGAAAAATATAAAGTATCTAAGCAAATTTATTTTTTAGATTATTGAACGATGAAAATAACATTATACTTACTTAATATTTATGAGAAATTTCTATATCAATCATCTTGTTTCTAAATAGTAATACATATTAGTATGTATTTTGCTTATTAGCCTGACAGTACCCCTTTTTTGTTTTAGTGAAATACTGTGAGTCAGTGGGTGAAAAGATATTATGAGGAAGAGGGTTAACCTTGCCCGTCGAAAGCAAAGTGGAAGACCCCAGGTCATGGAAGAAGCGCAGTGACAGCACATGTTTAATGAATATGAAAGAAGGGGTTTTGTAACGACAAGACATTTTGCCGAATTATTCAACACGTCTTTACGAACTGTGTGCCGTGCACTCCACGCAGAAGGCTTGCATCATCGAAAACCAGCTCAAAAGCCATATTTAACGTAAAAAACATTAACATTAAATTATAAATTACAAATATTTATTGATTTTAGTAATATTCAAATAATATTGTATCATATCCGTAATATAGATTATTTTGAGGTATAGTTTCAATCTTTTTTTCGTAATGAAAATGAATACTTAAGCTATAACCTCAATAAGTCCTATTAAATACAATTTGTTAACTTTGAGGTTTGAGACAGAACGAACTCACTCGCAGTAGAATTTAAGAACTTTGCGATTAAAAATATGCACTTTAAAGCTTAATAGTTCACAACGGACCCATTTGTGAACTATTAAGCTTTAAAATGCAAATTTTTGTGAGAGTCAAGTGTATTTATTTACTATCACAGCTAAGTAGGCTTGATAAGTAAACGAATAGTCGACCCAGTTACATTTGCAGTTGGAATAATGTATGGGCTGGACCGGTCTGGGTCCACTGGGCCTTTTGTTTCTTTATCTCATGTTCATCTATGTTCACAACGCATTGACCGCACGCAACGACCAATCAAAAGCATGTATCCTGTATGACTCATTGGGTTTTTGTTAGAACAATAATAAAGGCAATATCACAAGACACATCGAAGGCGCAGTACATCAAGGAAAATATAAGCGTCCGAATGAGGAGTTTTACTTCGACCTTATTAAGTTCCTGATCCTGTGCAACATTCCCTGGATGCAAATGAAAAACCCGGCGTTCAAAGAGTTTTTTCAAAAATATATGTGCAGTACTTGTTGTTGTGTTTGTAGTGATAGAAAAGTGTCCGATGAATCACAGTTACGTAAAGTTTATTTAGATAAGTTTTATAAGAACAAAATTAATACTATTTAAGAAAATAATAAAAATGAGAAACGATGGATATCGTTGGATGAGACCACAGATTTTTTAGGTAGATATTTAGTCCATTTCTTAATAAAGCCACTGCATCCTAATAATAATTCAAGCCGGCCTTATTTGATTGCTTGTAAAATGTTAACGGTAGTAAATGGTCAAACAATCGCGCAATTTGTATTGCAATGTCTAGAAAATTTATGGCAAGACTCTTTTAAATCAAAAGTTTACAATGTCTTATTGCTCTGCACTGACAGTGTAGTGTAAATGCTGTCTGCAGGGCGAAATTTAAAAGTATATTTACCTGAAATGAAACATGTAACATGTTTGGCGCATGCTCTTCATCGTATATCAGAGAAGATAAGATCAGAATATAACGATGTCGATATTTTAGTAGCAAATGTTAAAAATATATTTCTAAAAGCCCCGAACAGAGTAAAGAGTTTAAAAGAAAAATATCCTGACCTACCACTGCCTCCGCAACCAGTAATTACAAGATGGGGTACTTGGTTGGAAGCAGCATTTTACTACGCTCAACACTTCGAAAAAATAAAAGATGCTCTAAACAACTTCAACAGTAGGTACTGGTTCAATAGCCATTCGCAATGCAAAAAATATTTTAGAAAAACCAAATTTACAGGAGGATTTAAAATATATCGAAGAAAATTACCGTATTATTCAAGTAGTTCTAAAAGAGTTACAAAATCAAAAATTATCCATAGTTGATACACTTTTAATGTTTGACCAAGTGAGAGCTACCATTAACGAGTGCAACAGTGACAATATTAAAAATAAATTAGAATATGTTATGGAACGAAATCCGGATTTAGACACAATTAGAGAATACAGCGAAAGTATTGAAAAAAACGTAGCAAATAATCTGATAACTTATTTTAAATTTGCTCCATTGACGTCCACAGATGTTGAACGATCATTTTCCACATATAAATGGATATTAGACGTCAAAAGGAATACTTTAAAATTAGAAAATATTGAAAAAAAATATGATTATTTATTTGAATTGTATTAACGTTGAAAGCCAAAATATGGAAATTGTATCCGATGAGGATTAAAAATAATTTATTTATGTTTTTGTTTAATTAAAAATAATTGTTCATTGAATTCAATCAATCATTCATATAATAAACGATTTTGTTAGCCTATCTGTATGTTTTTTATTTTATTTTATTCCATAATTCCAATTCCGGAACTTTTTCCGGTACTTCCCGCACATTATGGATAAAATGGCATGTCCATATTATAATATCTTGACGCAAGTATATAAAATCAATCTACCTACTCCGACCTCTGTTCATCACCTATGCGCCTAAATAATGGTATGATTTCATAAATGCCTACGTGTACTGTTACTTTTCCAAAATCTTTATATAATGTTTGTGCTTCCACCACCAGACTTGTGCCGTCGCATCTTGGAGTGGCGTGGCTGGACGGTCCCGAGTCGGCTGTCGTACTGCGCCTACCTGCTGCACGTGTCGTTCATCAGGAGCTATGTGGCGTACCAGACCACTCGCTTACATACGAACGTCGTCGTTATCGTGCGTATAATTATCTTAACTTTTGGGTGCTACACACATGTTCTGCCGGTCTGTTTTGTAAAAATTTCACCGTGAAAACTTAGGTGAAGTGAGTTCAAAGTGACCTGTGGCTGTTTGCATTCCACTTGACGCTAGGGATTGACACTATTGACGGCTCACTTCACTCAAGTTTTCAAGGTGAGATATTTACAGAATACCTTTGCTGTTCGACGTGATTCGACGCAGGCTAGAGATCGTGCTTGAACAAGTTTGTAACACGCCTTATGGCCTAATTCATTAACTTCCACACAACTTTTATGGTAAAAATGATTGTTAAACTCATCAACCCCTTTTGCATCATGATCGATAGTCCATGTAGTATTTATTTTTATATTCTTATTTTCTTAATAAGCACTTCTCACTGAAAATGAAGTCCAGACGCAAATTACACTTGACTTGCCTTCTGTTCGGTGTGGTTAAATATCAGAAACCGGACTACCTATATAACAAGCTAAGTTGGGTTGCGAGTAGACGGGAATGCGGGAGAAGACAGTGCTCACAACAACTTTCAACGCAGTCTCAGGGTACAACCGCTTTTAGAGGCAGCTTTAGTTTTGCGGCTTCTAAAATGTGGAATAACCTGCCACCACCGATTAGAGATAATTGCGACAATATACAGTTTTGGACGATGCTTACGGCAGTATCTCATAGAAGCGCAACGGAAGCTGGATATGGTCACTCTAAATGTTTCAATTATATGATGTATGTACCTACCTACATACCCACTTGAGTATGTGTGTCAGTTTACTGTCGGTGAGTTTTGCACAAAAATGTAATAGTATTGGATCGTGAAAGTCTCGCATTTGTTTTTTGTGTTCTGTCTCTTTTTTCGAAACATATCTTTCCTAATGTATACATATCATTTGTTTTGTTATTATTGCAGTCGAATTATTCAATATCACACTGTAATATTCAAAGAATTTATAAGTTTACTTACATTACTTTTAGAATACTTAACACAACTATTTACACAGGGCACTTAATTAAATTACTAACTATATCGATATAACACTATTTGTGTACATATTTGTTACAATTTTTTGTTTTTTATTTCCCACACATTTATTTTATTTCATTTAGGTAAGTTTGCATATACACGTTGCAGTATTATTATAAAACTATTTACATCCGTCACCTCACACGTCAGGTTCAGTTGAAATGCTGAACTGGGTCTTTTTAGCGCAGCCGTGAGATACACTATAATGCTAGTTACTGACTTCTCACCTTACACTTTAAATTGATTTTTATTTTTACTCTTTCCTGCTGTTTAGTGTATATTGTGTGCTTTAAAGTCTGCGCTAAATAAATGTATTTTCTTTCTTTCTTTTTTCTTTATTATTTAAAGTTAAGCGCACATTACTATGCGTATAATTGCGCGGGTCTCAGCGCATTGCATTTCAGCACACCACACGTTGTGTTACATTTAAAATGTACGAAAGTGATGTCGGAGGATTTTTATAAGGCCTTAAAAGTTCGTTTTTTTTTTCAACAGAGTCAAGTATTCATCGGTTTTACACTGGCATCGTTTTTAACTGCGATACCGCTCTTCCTAATGGTGGAAGCTCCAGTTGGAAACTTAATCAGAGAGTACATCACCAAACCAAAGAAACCCACGGAAATGGTTGACGAAGAAATACAAAACGGTATTAAAGAAGAAAGTGGCAAACACTACTTAAACGACGCTGAGAAATCACAAATTGAACAAAATGTTAGTCTGCAAAATCTACGAGGGACACTTTCGGTTGATGGACAAACTCGTTTCTAATTATTTATTATTTCGGAGTATATTATAAATTAATGCAGTTCATATTAATAAGGCAACACTTAGTTCCTTGCTCCTCCCGAAACTAGCCATTCAATTACAAAAACGGTAACACGAAATTGTCATATTTAGTAACCCAAATATAACATTGAGAATAAAGTTGAATGTTGATATTTTTTTAAACATTTCTTTACCAGGATTTAGCGGGGTACTCTTACGTCCACCTACTTGCACCACAAATAACCAAATGTGTTTAGCGGTAAATTTTATACAACATGTATAAACACACTTTTATAATTATTGCGATATAATTTTGTTAAACATGGTCGAAGGAATATCACATCCGGTAATTAGTTTAAAAAATTTGGTTGTTACACTATACTACAAAAATATTGTTAATTTTTGTTTCGTCAGCGTTGTAGTGGAGTTGGCTACCCAGGTGTTCAATACCTTAACCGACCTAGCGTAGTACGAAGTTTCAATAGATTGAGAGGCCAGCTTATACTGGTTTTTTACCTATGACGTGCAGCTAACCGAGTTTGAGCCTATATATTTAATTATCATTTCTATAGTTATATTGTAACCAGAGATCAAATAATGGGATATGCATATTTACCTACAGTAATTTTTTATCTATGAAAGTAAAAATCTTTTTTTTAAATTCACGGGTTTCTTGGATTCATAACTAAGTATTCAGATGCATATTTATTAAAAAAAAAAAAAAAAAAACTTTATTGATACAAAAACCTTTGAGATTGCTTAAGACTAGGATACATATTAAGTTGGTTAACTAAAGGTCTATAATTGTTGAGACAGTCTCTGGCCCCACTCTTATGTATCGGGTGAACTAAGGCCCTCTTGAAAGGTTCTGGGAACACTCCTTTTGTGATAGAAATGTTAATAATATGTGTTATTAGCGGGACAAGGGTGTTCCGACAAACCTTCAACAGGGTAGACGGTATTCCATCCCAGCCAGTCGCACTGTCATGCCTAAGGTTCAAGATGGTGGACTCCACCTCTGATTCGTCCACTTCAAGGATTACAAAGGAGTTATTAGAAGTTTTTTGAGTGATGGGCTGTTGCGAGGTTGCAGGAATTTTAGAGGCTAGCTCAGCTCCAATTGTGGCAAAGAAATGACATGCAGTGTTAATTGCCGCCTTTTGATCAGGTTTGGTATTCAGCAGTTCTGTAGGTGGTGCAGATAACTTTTTTGTGTTTGTGATGTCTTTTATTTTATTCCATAGTGCTTTAGGATTGTGTTTTGCTTTAATATTCAACCCCGTATGAAAATTTGTGAATGTAGGGTGTATGATTTTTTCGGTCCAAAAGCACATTCCATATTAGCTAACATTAGCTGAATTTGCATCCGAATATCCGATCTCTGGTTATAACATAAATAATTTCCTGTCAAAACACAAATTTAGTTTAGCGGTTAACCTATAGAGTAATTAGTATAAAGTTTCCTTAGAAACAATCATATTTCGAACACAGATTTTTTTCTGTACAATTTTGTTTTACTTCATTTATTTCAATTATTAATTCTTTTAATTCGCGTCAATGTTATTTTCTTTTTGAAAATTGATCTTCTGATTAATCAATTTTACATTTCATTTAATTTGTATCGGTACGGTTGAGCGATTGATCTTAGTCTCAGTTTGAAAAACATGTTTTATTTGACCCATTAAATATATTCACAAACTGGTATGAGTAAAATTTATGATGAAAAAGCTCCAAGCCGAGAATTACATTAATTAACATTTTTGTGCATATTCAATTGTCTCGAAGTAATTTTAGACGTCAAACTATGAATTCTAAAACACTTCCGGCAAAATTTCATTGATGGCATTTTCTCATTAAATTCCGGACCTTTGGGAATTACCCAAAGATTTTTCACATTGGTAAGAGCGAGCTCATACATTTCTTATGAATATGGCATTTCCATGTCGACTGCGACATTGTGACTCAAACTGAAATGAAACAGACACGCAACCATCTTTCGCCGGGGCAAATCTAACGATTTAAATATTAGTTAATTTTTATAAAAAATTAGGAACTTTTCGGGTATAATTAGATGGTTCAACTCAATGCTGTTTCAATCATTTGTTTGAAAATGACGGAGACAGAATCAACAGACTTATGTTTAAAATATAACACGCCTTGTTTCCGCGAAGGGTTGGGCAGAGCGGTGCCATATAGTACACTGACATTTTTCCAGTTAATGTAAAAGCCCCACGCAGTCGCCACTCCAGAATGTTTCGGCCCCATCGGTCATCTATTCTGCGAACAATGTTAACAACAATGTTAACAGGCAGAATAGAAAACGTGGTGGTGCTTGTATCCTAATCAGAGTTGGGCATGAGTATAAAGAACTACCTGACATAATGAAATGCTCGATATCAGGAATAATAGAATGTTGTGCCGTTGAATTACCTTTACAAAAAATTATATTTATATGTGTTTATAGACCTCCTAAACTGTGTAACCTAAGTAAGTTTTATGAAAACTTAGATCTTATTTTGAAAAAAGTGTGTATCAAACCTTGCAAAAAAGTAATTTTATGTGGAGACTTTAATATAGATATTTTAAACAGGAATAGAATGACGTTAGAATTTGAATGCTTTCTTAGGAGCTACAACCTCTAACTAGAAATTAATCAACCGACTCGATTTATCAGTAATACTTGTTTAAATAACTTTGCACATAATTTTAAGCAAAACTGCCAACATGAAGTAATCGATTTCGGATTATCTGACCACACAGCCCAAATACTGAAGATAAAAGTTAATAAAACCAGCCAAATAAAATCGTGGAGAACATTAAGACGGGATATAACTGAGGAAAATCTTATTAAATTTAGAACACATCTCCAAAGCCTATCGTTTGCTGATGTATATAGTAGCACAGAAGATTCTAACAAAGCCAATGATAACTTTTTAGAAATGTTCTTAATTTTGCATGGTCTCTGTTTCCCTCACAAATTAGTGACTATAAGATCTGAGAAAAAAATAAAATGGGTTTCTCGGGAGATACGAATATGTAGCAAAAGACAACGACAATTACTGTGGCAACAGAGACTAAAACCAACTTGTGAAAATAAAAGGACATTTAATAATTACTCAAAGAGATTTAAGAAAATCATTAAACTAACACAGAAAGTCCAGAATAACTACTTGATAAATAACTCCAAAAATAAATCCAAAACTGCGTGGCAAATAATTAATAATAATAAAATTTTAAGAGAACCCATTTCTCAAATAAAAAAAGGAGATGAAATAATATCAAACCCTAATATAATAGCAGAATCTTTCAATAATTTCTTCATTGACCAGATTTCGGGTATATCAAATCATACGTCAGGCGAAACAATTAAAATAAATATAAACCCAAATTCAATATTTATGACCCCAGTTATTCCACAAGATGTGGAGCGTGTAATAAAAAACTTAAAAAATAAAAAGAGCGTTGGATATAATGGCATTTCAACCAGGGTTACAAAATTTGTCTCTAATTGTATAGCTGCGCCCCTTGCTCACATCATTAACGTAAGCATATACACTGGAGTATTTCCAGAAAGTCTAAAAACTGTAATTGTGAAACCACTATATAAAAAGAATAATAAAAACGAAATGGCAAACTATAGACCAATTGCACTAATTCCGATCTTCTCAAAGATCATAGAAAAAATTATCTATAGATCTTTCTACAATTTTCTAACCAAACATCATATACTATGTGACGAACAAAAGGGTTTTAGAAAAAATTCAAACATCAACATGGCTATTTTCGATTTTCTCCATAGAATAATGCCAAAAGTTGACTGTAAAATACCTGTATGCGCAATATATGCCGATATGTCGAAGGCTTTTGACTGTGTGGATCACGATACCCTTCTAACCAAACTTCACGCATACGGTATTCGTGGCAATGCCCTTAATTTAATAAAAACGTACCTAAAAGGTCGTAGACAATGTACGGAGATATCGAGCCTGTGTTTAGGATCTAGAAAGGAATTAAAATCTATGTCGTCTTTTAGAGAAATATAATATGGTGTTCCGCAGGGCACCGTCATCGGACCTTTGCTATTTTTATTATATATAAATGACCTGCCACGACATATACTTCACCCTATGGTATTACTCGCAGATGATAGCACATCAATTGTTTCATGTATTAATAAAGAATCATATGTAAATGACATTAACAATACAATTAGTAGTTTAATAAGGTGGCTTGACAATAATAATTTAGTTATTAATCTCCAACAAACTAAAATCATGCACTTTTACCAACGCATATCAGCGGGAGATATGGATATAAACTACAATGGTTAAACTATAGAAAAAGTAAACAGTACAAAATGTTTAGGAATCATAATTGACAGCCAGTTAACTTGGAAGCCGCAAGCAGAAGATATATGCAAACGTTCAAGCACAGCCGCGTTTATGTTGCATAATCTATCAAAAAAAGTAAATTTACCGACAATATTAGTGGCTTACCATGGTCTAGTAATATCCATCTTAAGATTTGGCATAATATTTTGGGGGTACTGTAGTGAACGAGAAAGCATTTTCAAAGCTCAAAAGCGCTGCCTGAGAGCTATATTTCGTCTTAAAGTAACAGACTGTTGCGTACCAATATTCAAGTCTAATACATTATCAACCTTCCCATGCCTTTATTTATATCCTTGAATTAGAAATATTTGTAATAACTAATCGAAGTCTATTTGCAACTTTAATAGAAACTAGAAAACGAAGCTATGAGATCTCAATACCAGAATCTATTATGCACGGGCGTGTTTAAAACTAGCTTAATGAAAAAAAATGTGATTTGTATGGCTCCTGTAGTTTATAATAAAATACCTGACCAAATTAAAAAAATACCGTTGCACAAATTTAAAAAACGTTTTACAGAATTCCTTGTAGATAAATGTTATTATTCTGTGCAGGATTTCTTAAATGATGATTTTTTGTAATATATGTAGCCTCTACGTTGTATTAAATTTGCATGCTATATTATGGCAGAATGTACATGGATCCTATTATATAATTTAACAACTTATTTTTTATGTACCTACATTCTAAGCAAATAAAGACCTATTCTATTCTAATGTGCCGACCACTGCCACTTAAGTTTGACAATTTAATACCATAGTTATTGATTAATAAAACAAGAACAAATGTCCAATCTTTATTTTATTCACACTTTAGTAGTGTCCCCCCCTTCCCCCTCCCTCGGGCCGCGTCCGTGCGCGAGCGCAGCGCGCACGAGGCCGGCGGCGGGCGCCTCCACGCACACGAACAGGATGCAGGCGCACAGGTATGTCAGAAATATGGTCGCTGCTAAAACTGTAAACTAGAACAAAAATTGTTTTTATAATAGATTAGCTCACCCGACAGACATTGTCTTGTAAATATTGAATTCGCATTGGTATAATATTAGAAATGTTAAGTTTTCTTAAATTGTCTAATGTAATGCGCAACTTTCTTAATTGTTTCTTTCATAAGATCCTTCTGCTGACAATAATAAACACAACTAAAAAAGAATTAGCAAAATTGGTCCAGCCGTTCACGTGTGATGCCGTGACCAAGGGAAATAGGGATTCATTTATATGTATAAATATATTTCCATTTTGAATTTGAGGGATGAAATTGATTTTGGAAATTCTAGACCATCATAAAATTTTGTTTGAAAAATGTACATTGCCTAAAAATGATCTCGGAGAAAGTGGTGAGACGATGGAAAAATTACCTATAAGACATGAGTTTAATGGTTTTAATAAAAAAACTTCCAGTATGAGCTGTGTCTGCGCCACAGCCTATCGCCTCAGGAACATCTATTGCTATGTCGACTTCAATCACCATACTTCTAGTTGCTTAGCACGAAGAAGTCAGTCACGTGTATGGACTGTGTAGGTACCCCAACCCGTTGTCTTTGGGGTACCTCTAGGTCTTTTATGTTTAGCCTACAATTCTCGTACTGTTATAATTAATTACATACCACGTAGTAATCAGCCATGTGTAGCGTCTGTGCTCCGGTGAGTCCACTCGGAAACAGTATACTCCGTAGCAAGGCACCTATAACTCTGCGGGTTATTACCTACCCCGATTATGTTATTGTTTTGCTAAATACCACTTAGTAGTCAGTCATGTGAAAGCGTCTGTACCCCGATGAGTTCTCTCTGGAGCAGTGTGTGCAGTAGAAAGGCACCTACAGCTGTATGGTCTATAACCTGTTCCTCTATGTTATTAGCTACATACCACGTAATAATCAGACATGTGTATGGTTTGCGTCTGTGCCCCAATGAGGCCCCGCTGGAACAATGTGTGCAGTAGGAAGGCACTGTACGACACTCGACCCGTCCAAGTCCAACCACGCCATTCCATGATGCCGCGGTAGACCGCTGTAATTAGGAAGATTATTGAGCTCAAATGTTCGTAAAAGAAATGTTACTTTATGATCTTAGGTTATTTAAATTAACAGATTGATACATTGATTCGATATAAGTGGTACTTATTTTTAGTTGTAAGCTGTTAATTGTATGCAAAAAATTAAAGCATACTTTCAACTTATTGTATCTGACATTTGACTGGAACGAACAATGATAAAGACAATTTTGGGTGATCAAGACAGAGTCGTAACAAATGTATCTCGTTGAATACTAACTTAACACATAAAAAGTCAAGCACTTGAAGAATTGATTGACCCAATAGCCGTAAAGATAGTTTCATAGCACCAAATTACTAAATTAAATGAATAATTAACTAAGTATATGAATAAATACAACACCAAGAAAATGAAAACGTGCCCAGACGACTGGCAGCATTGCACGTTGAATGACAATGCTAATTCTTTGGCCAGCCAGTCACGTGAAGATGCGTACTTACTTTCAAACTTGAAGACGCTGCCCAGTATGATGGTGAGCACGAGCAGCTGGAACACTGGCCGGTACAGCGTCGCGTACAGCACGCGGGCGGCGGCGGGCGCGCGCCCCGCGCTCGAGTAGAACAAGCCCCCTGACAGGATCACCGCCACGCCCAGCGGGAAGGCCAGCCACATCACCCAGCGGTGCTTCTGACGAGTAGCATGGTTTATTTACTCACTCCCATGGCAGAATATTAGGGCATAATTTTTAAACTATTGCATTTGAATCTTTTCACAACAATACAGTAAACATTGTGTTCGGGCTCCCCGTCCGCGTCGGTTATCTTCGTCATGCTTCGGGTGGCTACACGGGTGCTGAAGAAGGGCCCAACTTTCTTCAGTATATTTCGGATATTGTACATTAATTTTGGATAGGTATACATTGTCAGTTTTTACACTGCTTTTATTTTAAATACCAAGTTAATACCCTTACACGTTGTTTGATGAATCTGTAGCTGGTGAAACATGTGGTATAGATTCAGAAAATACTATCAGTAAAAAAAGAACCCAGCATTTAAAAAAGAAACCATGTATGTTGCCATGGTGTAGATAGGATTTTTGACGTAGATATACAAGTGGTAAGATGATCAGAAGAAGTGCACCTTGTACTTGTCGAAGTCCTTGCCATCCAGCAGGTGGTAGGCGAGGAAGCCTCCCGCCAGTCCGAGGACGTAGGTGGATATGTTGGTGTGGCCACGGATGTACAGGAGACGGAAAGTGTCCTCAGTTGCGTAGAGATTGCGGTACGATCTGAAGAAAGTAAGGTTAACGACGATAAGTTTGATACTAGCAATGTAGTCTATGTAGGGACAAATTCTTACAACGGTTTTGAGGAGCAAGTGTTGCTTTTTTATTATTAACAATAAAATTACGATCCAACTAATTAGATTATGGTAGGTAGTTATTATTTGTTGACCATTTTAACAGATAAGCTGTTTGATATGACATACATTTGTCATTATGGCAGTTCAACAACGTTCATGAATGCGATTATTACGTCGGTCAGTAGACAAAAAAGAAATACAATTATTTTATGATCCTAACTGACAAAAAATTTGAGTACCTATATGAAGTAATGTTGGAGTGGCAGTATTCTTCAAAATTATTCGTATTCTGATTGAAAGTGTGTTACGCAAGGCTACAAATAAGAAATCATCATCAACTTACTCAGGTGACTGAATGACCACTGGATCTAAGTCCTGGAAGTAGGTGTGTCCTGCGACGATGGCCAGTGCGACCACAAACAGGACAGACAGTAGAATGGCGCGGGTCTTACACTTGCGGGCCAACAGGCATACTAGTAAACCTAGACAGAAAAGTTGTGTGTCTGCTGCTAGGTACCTGGGACGGTAGAATTATTGTAAATTAATGACATTGTTTTTGAGCTGTTCGTTGTTGGGTGAAAATGATCTTTTGGTAGCGTGAAGGCTGTTGGGGCTACAATTACTTTCAATGAAACTGCCGCTGGGCAATGAGGATACATTAGTAACAATAGTAAATTAAAAATAAAAAGTAAATTTAAAGGTAACAAAAATAATCAGACTATCCATATTATGTTAGTATGAATTTAGTCATCAAACGTACGAGGCCCAGCAATAATAAGGCTAATTAATGTCTGCTATTGTAGAAAGTATAACTGCTGATTCCCTATTTTCATTAGCTGTCCCGGGATGCGACGGCGCCGGCGCTTTGATCAAAATATTACCAACAACTTATATTAAATGTTTTGGGCCAATTCATATAGCTTTTTGACTTTTTAGAGGTTTTGTTTGTTCATATTAAAAATGTAGAAGTGTACAAGTTCACGACGATGCACGATGGTGAAAATTTTGAAGAACAATTATGTTGTGTCGGTACATGAAGTAAGAATTTCAGTACCGCGCTGTGCCTGGCGGTTAGAAAAACAATGCGACACATACGCAATTTATGACGGAGGCGTAAACAAAGGCTTTTGAAAAGGTTGGGATGGGGACGAATGATTAATTTTGGATTCAGTTCATTTATTAATTTTGAATAAACTGAATCCATGGCAACAGATTGCGCGACGACGCTTTGATTTTGAAACCGTTGAAATATGATGGCTATATGGTATAGGTACTACAGTCGCATAACCGGTCATAGATACGGTCTTATAGATCTCCCTTGTCTCAACTTAATTTAAAAGCTACTACTTATTATTAGCACCTCACCATGTCTGTGGCTGGCACCATGCGTCGTCATAAACGTAGTTGTTGACGTACAGCAGCTGCGCCCACCAGTACTGACGGCACGCGTTCGCCTCGCTGGTGACCACCAGCTGCCACAACGGGCCGCGGAAGGCGTGGCGCATCCATGTGGATATCGAGAACAGGATGAGTGCGTATGTTGGAGTTAGCCTGGAAAACAAGTAACACGTTTTAGCTGTTTTGGTCTTTCGTAATGAATCTTTAAGGAAAACAGATTATGTTCAGGTTTCAATTCAGTGAGGCGTAAGTAAGACTAAGTAGGTACTCCAGCTGAAAAATTTGCATAGAAAGATACGCAGTCAACACTATTGTTCGGTCGTCAGAGTTTTTTCATAGCTACAGCTGGTTAAGTTCCATAACTTCCCCAATACCCATAATCACCCATAATCCCCATGGATTGTGGGTGTTAAAAGACTGTGAATTTCGGAAACGTACGATTTTGAATATTTAATTGTGGCTTTAAAATATATTTGGTGGTATACTGAATGCTGACAAAGTTCGATTGCCAGTCATAGTCACAGTAGTTGGCTCGAAACTAGACCTGAAGCAGAATAGCTTGTTGACACAACTTATTTCTTATTATAAAATAAAACGAAAATTACTGGGAAAAACGGAAAAATTACCTCAGCCATCTTAGAAGGATCCCTTTTGGCAACTGCATCCAGCTGACTTTATGCTTCTCCGCGTGAATCTGGAAGTTAAACGCGAGTAGGAAGCTGGACATCACGAAGAAAGTGTGCGTGACCAGGCTGCCGTTGAACAGGATCTGTTTGAAAGGATCTTCGTACGACTGAAACATACACATAAACAATTGGAATTGAATAATTTACAACCCATATGTAAGAAAAAGAAACAGATGCTACTTTGGAAAAAGTGTTAAAAAAAACTTTTTACAAAGAATATAACTAACTTCTAACTAAAGTTATTTTTACAGACGAATTGAGAACCTCTTTGAAGTCGGTTAAAAACTGAAATGTTTTATATAGACCTACTATAAAATGAAGAACTTGAAACATAGAAATTGAATCTAGATGGGCAAGAACTTTTAGAATCTATAAAAGTGCATCCACACCAAAGTTACTTTTTGTTGAGCAACGTTTACAAGTGATACTGGACAACAACGGATGATCAACATTTCTAGTAAAAGCTGCAAAATGTTGTAAAATGTTGCTTTATAATAAGTTACTTCTGTGTGGATTGGACCTTCAGAATGTACGCAAGAGATCAAAACAGTATCTACATATCAATTAAGTTGTCGAGTAAAAAACAAAAATTGATCTACAACGTGTCGTTTTGCATCCTCGTCAAATTCAAGGAGGTAACTATGCTAATGATTCTCGACACGAATCAATAATAAAATAAGTAGGTTTTTTTTTTTAAGTTTTAAAACGCGGCCCGTGTGATACCGCACTGTAACTGGTTAACCTGGGTTCAAACAGTCTTCGTCGCACAAACCAGTCCTCGAATTTCTTGTTGCGATTTTTTTTTACGGCTATGAAAATACAGTCGAGAACGCAATGGTTCAATTACCATTGCGTTAAATTGCATTAAATTTAAAAAAAAAAACCTACTTATTTTATGATTGATTCGTGTCGAGAATCATTAGCATAGTTACCTCCTTGAATTTGACGAGGATGCAAAACGACACGTTGTATATGTTTATCAAGATAATCATTACTACTAATTACATTACTAAGATACAAATGTTACGCAGAAATAGCAAAGAAAAACAGTAATAATACGCTAACGTGAACCTTGTACCTAAAGAACTCCCCTTTAGGTCCAAGGTTCACTATAGTGCATATTTATAATTATAGGTTAACAACCTATCTTTACCTATGCAATTATATGAATTATTTTCCTCATTTGATTTAGTTTTTTTTATAATCACATTGATTATTTGATTACTATGGATGTTTTAGTATAATATATATAA
The DNA here is from genome assembly GCA_949091785.1 of Polymixis lichenea. Classification (NCBI taxonomy): domain Eukaryota; kingdom Metazoa; phylum Arthropoda; class Insecta; order Lepidoptera; family Noctuidae; genus Polymixis; species Polymixis lichenea. The sequence continues at coordinate 2,640,492 of OX420948.1, forward strand.
CCTTCTTGTAAGATCGATGGAAGATGAATAGTAGTGGTGATTCTGTTGTGCACCAAATAAACTTAAGTTAAGGTATTGTTATCTTTTCCTTTTAATCTACATAAATAAAAAGAAAAGTCCTGACTGACTGACTCATCAACGCCCAGCAAACCCCTGGACCTAGAAAGCTGAAATTTTGCACAGAGGTTCCCTTAATAATGAACACAAGAAAACAAGGAAGGATTTTTTGAAATTCAATTACTAAGGGAGTTAAATAGGGGATGAAAGTTCCGCGTGGACGAAGCCGCTGGCAAAAGCTAGTGATAAAAGAAAGAGACAGAAACGAATTAGAGCTGTCAAATTTAGTTGAATAAGACTTTTTTGACACAACTACTAGGTACTAAATTAATCATACTTAAAATCATGACAAATTCAAGGCATTCGAGACGTAAGTTACTTTGACAGTTCTACAGCGTCACTTGTCTTATTCTTTCGCAGTCGGTCAGTCAGAAATTGCAATGCACCTAATTTAGTTAAGGTGGCGCACAAAAGAATTCTTTTCAGCCAAAAAAGAGGAGGTTCTACATTTTGTTTTACCAAATCATTATAAACTCCGGTTAACTTAATATGCTGTACGCAAATTCATACATATTTCCAATATTTATATAGTAAATAGTGCCTATCCCGACCCCGCGGACTTGCCTCTTAATGTAGTAGAAATGTAAACAAAAAATATAGAAACGAATCTTACCGTTTCGATATAAAGTGGATTATCCACATATGAATACGACATTATTAGGGTTGTGTGTGAAAAGATCACACAGAACATCGTCATGGTCCTGAAAACATACAAAAAGCGACGATTAGGTAAGTAGTTAAATTAAGAAGAGTGGAATTTCAATCAACACGTCACAATACTCAGTATTGTTTCTTATTAGAAGAAGACTTAAACATTATCATTATCACACAATCATGCTAAACCATATCAGGTCCTTTACCTTAATCCATAAAATAATTTCAGTCTTTCTAGTCGAGGCTCCTGCCCACTGTTACTTGGTGCTACCAGTCTGCCCCAATTTCTGCGTGTTGAAAACGCCAATAAATACAGGTTCCCTGAAATAAACATCTTACTTTAGAATCCATTTTTAACCGACTTCCAAAAAAGGAGGAGGTTCTCAATTCGACTGTATGTTTTTTTTGTTTGTTACCTCAGAACTTGCGACTGGGTGAAACGATTTGGATGATTATTCTTTTATTTGAAAGCTGGTGCTTTCCAGTGGTCCCATTTAAATTTCATATAGATCTGATGATGCGTTTCGGAGACAGACAACGGAACTCTTCAAAAAAATAACAGTAAATCAACCGCGATTGCAGCTATGGTATAAATATGCATTGTTTTGACCCCAAGGATGATGAAATTTCGAATTAGTGGGGTAGGTACTACAACTAAAAGTGAAAAATAAAAACTTAAAAAAAAACCAACCGGTTTCCGAAAAAAACACTGTAAAATGAAAAATAACTTTAATTTCAGAAGGCGGTGACAAAAGAAAAAAATATATCGAAAGTCACCGCCTTCCGAAATTAAAGTTATTTTTCACTTTATAGAGTTTCGGAAGTCGGTTCTTTTTTTTAAGTTTTTGATACACATAATGAATTTTAAATTACCGGAATATAATTTCATTTCATACCTGTTTTGTTCTCCTTCTTGCAGAAAAGGACATCGTATACGCTTCCGGCAATGTTGAGCACTATTAATACTAAATAAACCACAGCCATTGCCATATCACTATTATCTAATGACACTTTATCCCCTTCCTTAGTACAATATTGTATATTAGCTACCCTCCCTTCAAGTCCATATTGAGAATAAAGAGAATTGTTGACGCATCCCTCAAGGGTATCTCTAAGGTCTTGTGGTGTTTTGTTTGAGATGGGAACTCTTGCGAAGTTTTTGCATGTCCTGGTTACACAAACTCCTCGGTGTATTTGTGAGTGATTGAAGTGTTTTAGTTTGTGGTCTGAATATCCCTGAAAGAAAACGAAAAAGTGAGGATAAGAAGTGGGAAATGACTTAAAATGTGTAGAAAATATTCTATAGTGGAACGAGTTTATTACTATTAAGTTTAATAAGATAGTGCGGCCTACCGCACAATCGTTGTACAAAACCAATGTAAGGTGGCCTCTTATTCTCCTGAAGAACCGTATTAAGTCAGGGCAAGTGTTTCCCACTGAGAGTTCTAAATTGTTCTCCCTAATCGTTTGATAAATACTCCACATTTTTTAAGTAAGCCAATAAGTAACAGATTATAAAATTGAGTAACTTTTATAAACAATCTTGTGGTAATATCTGTAATCATATAACAGTTCTCTCAAACCTTTTAACAATCCGTATTTTTTATTCTTTGGATGGATTAAAATAGTTTCATTGGACCTATGGCAATGATGTATAATTGAGGAGCAATCTATTAATTAACAGATTGCTTCTCTATTATACATGCTTACAATGTAGGTCAGCAGACCTCTGGCACTATAATATAGTCTAGGATATAAACTTGTACATCATAATCAGCGGTTATTACTGTGACAGCCGTGATTGGTGTTATTATGTTGATTATAATGATCTTGTCTTTTAAAAGATATTATCTTGTTACGGATCTGGAAAATGTGTTATATGCAAACGTCTTGGTATTTAGAACAAGTGACAAAGCAATAGTTCTATAATAACAGTTGAATTACGTCCATACACGCTACAATATGCCCGCACATTTATGCATGCTAAATCAAACTGTACATATAAACAGGAACGTGTATGGGAGAATTACAATCAGCCTATAATTTCCTACTGCTGCACCATAAAATAAAACGGAAGCAACAAAAGACTTGCATCGTCTACACACTGTGTAGACGGAACAACTTTTATTGTTTCTGTAACCTAAAGTATGCCACAAGCAATTTAATTGCACCGTATAAAATCATTCCTAATTAATCAGGATTAATTAAATAACGAACTAAGTATACGTATGTATATACGAAGACAAAAGGATGCCCCTTTTGTTTTTGTAAATATGTATACTTAGTTAGTTGTTTAATGAATTACCTCGTATTAATAATTAAATGGAATACGACTTAATGTTTATTGGATTATATGATATGAACTTGAACATTGTCTTGGTATCGACAGATTACCAGCCCTTCGCCTGTTGATCTGTTGTCTGCATAAGTTAACAACGTATTATTAAGCTCTATTAAACTTGATTAATCCAACTTGTCATTAATTATCGGTAGTGTGCTAACAGTATCATTAAGTACATTTTTTTAGGATAATCAAGAATTATCTCATCCACTATGAAGTCCAGGCAAGTAGTTTCTATATTTTGTTAGTATATTGGCGTGTGCTAGCTGACATATGGCAAATATTTTAATTTAAGTTTTTTTGTTTCGCAGTGTCAATTACGTACTATTGAATAGAATTAAGATCTTCTAACTTAACAGACAGCTATGGTGCTGCAGAATTTGTTTTGCCACTTCTTATTCCCAGCCCTAGAAAGTGGTGAAGAGAAGTCAAGTGGTGCACGTTTTGAGGGGCTGTCGTAAGTACTTTTGACGTTCAAAAAGTGCTGAATCGCAGTCTACTTTGAATAAATGACTTTTGATTTGCTTTGAAACCCCTATGTTTCAGGTCAGATGTATCCCTATTACTGATAAAGGTAAATAAACCACTGTTGACTTTATGTGGTAAATGGCAGCAAGCATTTACCCCGATCAACATACATAAATTCACGCCTTTTTCCCATGATTTCTATGGGAAGGCAGGAACTACAGAATACCATCTGCTAGGCATATATATGCATGTATATGATGTCCTTTCATACTGCTTTTGCTTTCTTTACGTTCATACATCTGATTAACGATCAACATCGATGCAGTCAAAATATATCTTAAAATAAATAATAGTTTAAGAAAACTAAAAAAGCACGCTTTAAAAACCAAACTAAAAAGTCTAGTCTAGTCTGTCTAGTCTAATTTAATTCTATTAAAAAGCGTGGGGTGCTTTTTGAGGTATTTTTATAATCAATTAATATCAAACACCCCACGCTTTTTTTAAAGCGTGTTTTTTTAGTTTTTTTTAAACTATTATTTATTTTCTATTTTTTAGTTTTGCCAACTTCAAAAGCGTGTTTTTTTCTATTTTTTTTAAATTATTGAATTGTCATAGGTCCTCATAACATCACAGACATAATACATCCATGTATAGACATCATCACCTGTCCAAAGAGATTTTGTGATACTACAACCTTACTCAATAAATGTATAAACTTCCTTGAACGTCAATATACAGGATACTTTAAAATTTTTACTGACGGTTCTAAGGAGGGCAATAACATGGGATTAGCTTTTTTTGACCCTCAAACTGATACCTTCATGAAATTTAATATTTCTAACAATGTTTCGATCATGTATTTAGAACTTTTAGCAATTAGTGAAGCATTGGCATACATAGAATCTATTGAACACTCCAATTTTATCATTTTAACAGACTCTAAAAGTTCAGTCCAACATTTAGCTCGATGTACCTCTGGCTTCAGAGGAGCACCGATAGCTTACAAAATTATAGAATCCATTATCAGATTGAGGGCCAATTCAAAAAATGTTATCGTACAGTGGATACCGTCGCACGTGGGCTTAGCAGGTAACGAAAGGGCAGACCAATTAGCAAAATTAGCTTCAAGTGACGGCATTCCATTAAACATCCAGCCATATTATACAGATTGCATGAAATTTATACGGGAACATTGTTTTTTAAACTGGAGGGAACACTTTGATCAGAGGTCTGTGGAGAAGGGGGTGTGGTATAAAACAATACAAGGAGAACCATGGAAATGGCCATGGTTCGATTCATGTTTTCTAGGCAGAACAGAAATTGTGACAGCTCTCAGGCTTCGTTCCGGACATATCCCTTTAAATAAGTTCGCATATTTAATGAAAAAAGTTCCTTCCCCCAACTGTACAGAATGTGGGAAAGTGGAAGACGTTCTTCACATCATGGTGGAGTGTGCCCGGAACGAAGATCTCAGAGATGAGTTATTAATACACTTCGGTGTTGATGTTAAAGAGGTAGGAAGATGCAATAATATTTTAGCATCTCCCTTGTCAGAAACAGCGAAGTTATTGTACAAACTTGTGAGTATTGGCATCCGTAGAAGATAGTTATTCATTTGTAAGTACTGTGTTATATTTATAAAATGTTGTATTACTTATATATTTTAAGCAAGTCTTACGGAGCGACTTAGTCTTGTTGACCAAGCTCCTTAAATAAAGATTAAAAAAAAAAAAGCTAATATAAAGCGTGTAAAAATAAAAGAAATAATTAATCAAACTGCAATAAAATTTGCTTTCAAAGGAAGGGCAAGGTAGGGTATAACGTTCGGTATTCGGCAGATTTAATGGACATTCGTATTCGGCCGATTATTCAGCAAATATGCTGAACTTTTAAAACCGAATCATTTAAAAAAAATCTATGAGCATTTTGCAAATAAATATTATGTCTATTTAACAATTATTACAAGTGGGCCCTTTTAACATAACCAAAAATGAATTTTGCTAATAGTCCGGACTGTCCTGGGATAGCGGCGTCAGGGGGCAGAAGGGATGCGCTTGCATAAGCACAGACTTGATTTTTTTAGATGCATGATAAGGCGCGCCAAATCCTGCCGAATATTCGGTTCGGTAAACTTTGATTCGAATATTCAGCCGATTATTCGTATTCAGTAAAACTCGTACTCGGCCCAGTAATACTCTAGATAGTCTTTTATTGAAAGTAACATACATATCTATATGGACTCACTTGTTGTCAATAAACACACGTGTTATAATTTACAAACAACCTTCGCAGACAGGAAAGCACATCGGTTTTCCCATTCCCGATGATAATGTTGGAAATAGTTTACCATGTAAACGACTCTAATTACTTACTAGAAACAATTATATTATCAAAGCGCGCTAAGGCATTAAGTCGTAAATTATAGTCTGCGTCATCAAAATTAACGCTGTAAGGAATCTTGATCAAAGCGCTAAATTTAAGATATTACTTTTAAATATTGCTATATCTCAGGACCATGGGTTCTTTATGGGGCTTTAGAAGGCATACGAGGGTCCGAAGTCAACTCCCAGAAGCCTGTTAGACTCTGTAAAGGAAATGAAGCACAAACCGGCGATTATTCCGCACTGTCCAAGTGCACCCAAGGACAACCCCTGGTTGGTGTAGGACAAGCTATGGAAAGAAAACGTTATTGGGCTATGGGTTTGGGTGGCTCAAGTGGACTACTTACCAAGAACTATGTAAGGATTATTACCATTATTATGAATTATATTATATAAATCTTTAGAATACGTTGCCAAAATCATCGGCTGAAAACGTCCACTACACAAAGGCCTCCCCCAAGCTGCGCCGCTTCGACTGGTTGAAAAAATACTTGACGAAATACGAAATATACAAAAGAAAAGGGTTAAGTGTATTAGATTTTTACCTCTTTGTAGAAGAAAGCTTAACTGATTCGAAGTGCTTGGTTTAAATATCCTTTGTCATATAGTGGTCTCAGATGGTAATATTTATTACAAGTTTTAATGCCATAGTAACTACACATAGGGTGGTATGAAGAACTTTTTCGTTCTTTAAGCCACAGGTTCAACAAAAGTAGTATTATATAAACAGGTGCTTAATATTCTATTGAGCGCACTATTGAGTTGTCTTGTGTTGAACTCGAGCGATACGTTATAATTTGCGTTTATCGATCCCCCTCTGGGGATTTCATTCGTTTCGAATCGGTAATGGAGGATTTACTCAATAAGTTAAAATCAAGTAATAAAAGTATAATTTTGTGCGGAGATTTTAATAATAACATTTTAGATGTTACTCCATTAAGTATTAGACTTCTCAACCTGTTTAGGTCTTTTAATTTAACGTTTTTTGAACCTACTAGGATCACGGCATCTTCGTCAATATGTCTTGATAATATATTTAGTGACTGTGATGCGAAAAATAAATTAGTGTTAACTGACTTAACGTCCGACCACTGTGGTTTTTTAGCTAGATCCCCCATGCCATTACATAAAAAGCCGCATACATTTGAATGCAGGCCTTATACAGCTAGTCGTTGCAAAAGGTTTAAAAATAATATCGCTCATAGAATTACACCATCTCTAGCACAACACGAGAATCCGAATGAAATGTATGGAGCCCTTTTTGATGTTGTGCAAAAAGAGTACCAATCTGCTTTCAAGACCAAAACCATTAACATTAATGGCACCTCCGTTGGCTTTAACCAATGGGCTCCTCCAGGTATTTACAAAAGTAGAGCGAGACTGACGATACGAGTTATATGGATTTAAAAAAATCAGGTTTGATACTCCTTTCCTAGAGTATGTCAAAAATTATTCAAAGTTATTTAAAAAGATCAGTCCTTTTGCAAAATCGAAATTTTTTAGAGACACAATTAAAAATTCTAATACTAAAGTTAAAACCACTTGGAAAATAATTAAGAATGAAATGAGTAAGTTGGTTAAACAAGACAAACAACTTGAAATTATGGTAGATGACAAATTAATTAGTGAAGAAGCTGACGTAGCACAGGCATTTAATGAGTTTTTTGCCAACATAACTGTAGCTACGACTCGCTCCTTAAATTTGTCCCCCTCTAAAGCTGAAAACCTCTTGCCTAGTAGTGTGCCTCAGTGTAGTGACCTATTCAGTTTCGAACATGTCTCGTGATGTAGTTAATGTTTTTAACACACTTAAGTCTAAAAACACTGGTGATTTCTGGGGCATTTCCAATAAACTTTTGAGTCTAGCTGAGAACTAGCTGTTACTTTTAATAAATGTGTTGATTCAGGAACCTTTCCTGACCTCATGAAGAGTAGTAAAGTCATACCATTATTTAAATCAGGTAATAAAAATGACGTTCGTAATTTCAGGCCTATTTCTATCTTACCTGCATTTAGCAAAATATTTGAAAAGTTAATACTCAAGCAGTTGCTAAGACATTTTAATTCAAATAGCCTTCTTTATAATGAGCAATAGGGCTTTACAAAAGGTCGTTCGACTACAGATGCGGGTGTTGCTCTGTTGAAACACATATTTAAAGCATGGGAGAATGCAAAATGCTATTGGAGTTTTCTGTGATCTGTCCAAAGCCTTTGATTGCGTGCACCATGAAACACTTTTGCGAAAACTACGTTATTACGGTGTCCATAACGAAGCTGTAAAAGTAATACATTCTTATTTACAAAATAGGTTCCAATGTGTAGAAATTAATGGTGAAAAAGCTTCCAGGCTACCAGTTCAGTTAGGTGTGCCTCAAGGCTCAATACTCGGCCCATTCTTGTTTTTAGTGTATATCAATGACTTACCATTCTATTTAAAGGGTATTTGTGATGTTGTACTGTTAGCAGATGATACTTCTCTTATTTTTAAATTAGACCGGAATAGACAAGATTTTGACGACGTAAACAGTGCTCTCTCAATGGTTACGGATTGGTTTACGGCAAATAACTTAGTTCTCAATGCCAAGAAAACAAAATGTGTAAAATTTACCTTACCGAATGTTAGAAATCTAGGTCCCAACATCGTCTTAGATAAAGAGGTGCTTGAAACCGTAGACTCGGCAGTTTTTCTGGGCATAACACTTCAGTGGGGATCACACATATCAAGCCTAGCGGGGAGGCTCAGTTCAGCCGCCTACGCCGTCAGAAAAGTAAGACAATACACTGACGTCGATACAGCTCGGTTAGTCTACTTTAGTTATTTTCACAGCGTTATGTCCTACGGTATTCTGCTGTGGGGCAAAGCTGCTGATATTCAAAATATTTTTGTCTTTCAAAAACGTGCTGTTCGTGCAGTTTACCAGTTAGGTGCCAGACTTTTCTTGAGGGACTTTTTTAAAGATGTTGGTATTCTCACGGTGGCATCACAATTCATATTCGCTAACATCTTATATATTAGGCAAAATATACACTTATACACTAAAAACAGTGATATTCACACCGTTAAAACAAGAAATAAGGACAAACTACGTGCTCCCTTTCACCGGCTTCATAAGGTTCATATCTCATTTGTTGGGCTTGGTATAACTTTTTATAACAAGCTTCCCTCTTCTTTGCTAGATTTGCCTTTTAATGCGTTTAAAGCTCAAGTAAAATCCATCCTTTGTTTAAAGGCTTACTATTCCATCAACGACTATTTAAATGACAAGAATAGTTGGTCGCTGTGATTAACTCAAGACAATGTTTATGTTCTTTCTCCAGAATTGGCGTATCTAGTGACAGGTTATATGGGTTCATAAAATTATTATTTTATTTTTTATTGCCTGTCTAACAATTTTTTTTACAATTATCTATTAAGTCATTAGTTATTGACATGATCTACTTATAATAATATTTTCTATGATGAGTTGTTTTAGGCTTTTATTTGGCCTCGACAGTTTTCATTTTATTTGTCGGCATATTGGTATGGGTAGCTGATATTTTGACTAATTATTTAATTAATATTTTGTGTCTCGTAATGTTTATTACTTTGTCTATGTACTTATGTATAGAATCAAGTCTATCCGACTAAACAGACAGCTGTTCTGCTGGGAAGTTTGTTCCGCCACTTCTTCTTTCCAGCTAAAGCACTAGGAAGTGGTGAAGGGTGGGCGTTTTGGGGGACTTTCTCATGTACTTTGACGTTCGGAAAGTGCTGATTCTCAGCCTAATTTGAATAAATGACTTTTGAATTTGATTTATTATTTATTAACATTTATTCGCAATATTAGTTCACAATACTATAATACACTACATACATTGTTTATTCACTCTCTTCACTCATATCAAAAAAGGCAGCAGGAGGTTATAATGCACTCTCTTGATGCCGAGCTCACTTTCTTGTATTGCAAAGGCAAAGTCAAAATGTTTTATTCCATTGAATCTTCCTTTCTAAGTTAAATACTTAATAATAATAATATTTCAATGTGATTACAAACTGAAGTACCAAATAATCATAATTGTAACACATCATTTATCATCCGATGATGCGGTCTTCAAATAATATTTTTAATGTCAGTATATTAAAAATATTAATTGACGCTTTGGTTTTATTTGGTAAAGATATTTGGACTCATTAAAGCTATCCTTAACTCTATTTATCTCGGTAATGTGATACTTTAAGATATCATGTTGCAAACTTTTTTATTCCTCTATATGTCCTCCATCTATATATGTATATAAGTATTATCATGCAACGCCATTTTGAAAAAAAAATCAAAATGGCGCACCAAGGCAAAAAAAAGGCAATGCTAATAGGTTAGAAGCCCTTTAAGATTTAGGTTAAAAAATATAATATAATGTAACATCTTGCATGCCATGTGTGTGTATTTTTGGAGAAATTAATTATCACATCTTATCATAAGAAACGCCACCCACCACTAGCTAACATCCACACGTTCTGTAGGTACATCTAACTGAGTACATATAAAATAGCTGACAGAATAAGCAAGCTAAAGTGGCAATAAGCCGGCTATATTAGCCGTAGAACAGAAGACAGTTGGGATAGACGTGTAGAAACTCAAGAGGGTGGAGACCATGAATCAGCAAAGGTAGGACGCCCTCAGGCTAGGTGAAGCGACTACTAGCCACCCTGCGAAGATCGCAGATGTGCAGGCTAGTAGCAGCTGAATGAATGTTGCCGAGACATGAGTTGAAGGGCGTGCAATTGTAGAGGCCTATGTATACTGTAGATATATGATGAAGATTATGATCTAACTAAATAAAGAAAAAGGATGAAATAATATAACTACATTTGCACCTAAGGTCTTGTCTGAACCAAAACGGTAGTCGCGCGAACACGCGACCGTCACGTTCATTTTGTTCGGTGGAACAGAACGCGTGGTCGAGTCGACAGAGGATGCCTTCTGACTTCCCTCACAAAGACGCTTGCATTTTCGCGCAAAATTTATAATTTTCCAATAATATATGTATTTCCATTAAAAAAAAACATTATTGATGATTGTACAAACAAAACAACAAGTAAATAATGAAAGAAAATAAGTTCGGGATGTTACCAGGGCTTTTAGCTGGAGATGTAATAAAAACCGGCTTGATTCTTCAGTAAAATTGAGTGTATTAATAAAAGCAAAAACTGTCGGTAGAAGGTAAAATTCAATAAAGGAAAAAAGTCCTTAGCTTAAACCCACGTAGCTTCACTAGTGCTATGATCACTTTAGCAGGCGTTCCGCGCAAACATTTAAATAACAGAAAAAAAGCGACACCTGCTTATGTTTTAATTATCCGTTTCTTATCAGCTTCACCTATCATCTTAATCATTAAGACGATTAATATAACAATGTTAACAACTAGATAACTGTCACTGATCACTGTCGGAAGATAAATGTCATCATTAGGCATTGTCCTAAGTCTGCGGCATTTAAGTGGCAAATATAATGTGAAGGGTGGGCGGTTTGGGGGACTGTTTTATGTCATCTTTACGTTCGAAAAGCGCTGATTCTCGGCCTAATTTGAATAAATTACTTTTGATTTCATTTTGATTTCATGTTTATTTTATTGTGCTCTCTGGAAACTGAACCATATTTCCAAATTTGTTGGTTACCTACTATCTTTTTACTACTAGATAAGAAAGTGGACTTTTCTGAGTCATTATTGATTTAAAAAGTAAAACCATTGAACCAAGTAGTTAAGAACGAATACACCTAAATTAGTGATCTCTTTACAAGCAGCTTAGCATCCATTATTTACTATTCTATTTCAGTAGACGCTATATCATATCGAATGCTTTGTAAAAGAGTTGCTCATGCATTTTTGCCTATATACCTACTAATTCTATTATTTACTTACTGTTATTTTCAACTTTACACACTAAATCTACTTAATAATATCTACAACAATACCTAAATAATAGGTATTAATAATATTATTGTTTTAATTATTGTGAATGTGAGGTCTACGTGGGTCATATTTTTTTTGTGTTTTTTCAACTCTTTCTCAGTTAGTTTTAATATTAATCTGGCAGTTTGTGTATTTTATGCGGCCTACCGAAATGTCCTGTCTTTGGTATTGTTCATCAAATCGTTGAGCTCCTCAAGTTCTGAGTTGAGCTGCATGATTACTGATAAATGCGTGCACTGAATGGACAGGTCCACTCAATCTGTGTGGTTCTTTCCTCAAAAAACCATTTCAGACACCGATCCACATGGTCTTCACATGATCTGACCAAGATTATGTCTGGACTTTAAAAGAGACTGTGACCTCTGAGTTTGTTTTGGCCTTTCTTCTCAGAGTAGTCAGATAGGAAACGCCGCCCTCATCTAGTTTAAAAAAATATGATTGACGTGTAAAAGTGTTTGTACAAACCTACTTACAGAAATAAAATCATTTATCAATTATCATTTATCATTTACCCATTTGCTAGCTATGGAGGTTTGTAAACGGCTCGTTATTTAGATTCCTACCTAATAAGCAATTTGTTTTGTATTATCATCTGTAAGCCACCCAAATACGATAACATGAAATAATGAAACGAATTATCCTATGCTGTTTAAATACGTTCCTTGCGACGCATGCGTGACTATGAAAGACAGGGTGAGGAATTATGTGATAAGGCAAGAGTGCGGTTTGTATGATGTAGTGACAAAAATTTAAAAGATTATTCTCTGATGATTTGGTGATGTTGACACAACCATCTAAGCATACTCTTATTATAGTAATAAAACAAGGCAGATGTTAGCGGAAACACCGGGACGACGACTTAGGAGGACATAATAGTGAACTTATTAGTGATATTCTTCAGAAGGATTATTCCGAACCTGACCCGAAATCCTAACCCGGTAGCGGGTTAGGATAGGAACTTGCAAACAATTTTAAAATTTGTTCCGAACCTCTCCGAATTTGTTCTCTTCCTAACCTGACCTGACGTATCGTTCCTATCAAAACCCAAATTGCGATATAGATAGATTTTCCCCTCTCCTCTTTCTTAGAATAAAAAGTATCTATGTGTCAAATCAGTTTAATATTTACCTACTATACGTAAAAAGGTAATCAAAATATCACACTAACAATTAACGAAAGAAATTATAAGTTCCTATAGTAAAACAGAATCAACATGATTAATAAACAATATAACCATTTACTTCTCCTAATTAATGATTTACAAAATAATAAAAAATTACATCGAATGTAAGAATCACTTTAACATTTCTAAACAGTGCCCTACAATTCAATCTGTGATATTAAACTAACTGTAAATATTAAACTCTAATTTGACTTGATAGATTTTTTTTTAAAGTAGGTAGGTATTATTTTTTTCGTTAATTGTTAGTGTGATAATTTGATTACTTACGTATAGTAAATGTTAAACTCTGTTTTGACACATAGTTACTTTTTTTCTAAGAAAGAGCAGTAGGGAAAAACTATCTTTATCGCAATTCGGCATGATAGGAACGATCGAACGGGTCCGGGGGGCTAGTCTCTAACTCCGTCCCTTGAGAACGGTCAGATGCGTAGGTACCTAATACTCGCAATCGGCATGCGTGTACGACGATGTATGAATGTAAACGCCGCATCAGGAGTATGTAAGGATCGAAGCAGGTGGCGTTCTCTAGTTTCTGCCTAATTACATGGGAAAAGGCGTGAGCTTATGTATGTTTGTAATGCAATCTTTTAGCTTTTCGCTGACTGCTAATCAAGGTATAGTAGGTAGGTACCTGTATCATACGCATGAGGTCGGCGTTGGCTCCCGCGTGTAAATTCACGTCCACAATGCAGTACGTGCCTCCTGACTCCGCCATACACGCGTCGTAGTCATCCAGCCCGTACAGAGCCGGCATTTTGTTGTATTCGCTTGCTAAAATCAAAGAATAAATAATTAATCATTATAAAAGCAAAGCGAATATCATGCGTACGGATATTTGAACAGAGGCCCTAGTGTGAGTTTCATTTTACAATCTCGATCAAAAGCAGTGAGCCCGTTCGGCGTTCCGATTGGTCCTTCACCAATCCAGGGCCAATCGGAACGCCGAACGCGCTCACTGCGTTTGATCGAGATGGTTAAGGTGAATGTAGTGCACATTTTTCCCATACAAACTTTGGGAGTGTATTACTCCACTGTGCGACAATATACATAAAAAATTAAACATGGTATGCTTTTGTCTTGTTATTAATATTGTCTATACAGAACCACATTACTAAAATAAAAAACCATTAAAAAGTTAAAAGCCAATAAAGATTCGTTTTTCTTGCAAATTTAACCTAACTTTGGGCGTGTTTAAGTGATAAAAGAAGTGTAAAATCTGAAAAACCAAGATGGTACCGACAAAGCTCAAATATCGAAAAGTACAATAAACTTTATTGGACATTGATTTATGCAGCGGTTTTTATGAAAAAACCACTACATAAATCAATGACTAATCAAGGGGGGGGTTAATGAAAAACCCGATCTTCCGAAGGACTTTTCTCAATTTTTATGCGCCTGTTTTACTATAAATTATCCTGCATCTCAAAAATAACGTTGTGCGTGTAGACTAGCGTCTAACTGCTCATCACTGATACTACCTCTGTCAGACACGATGCCTGGTGAGACAGCGTGCTTTTTAGCCAGGCCCACCATTGAGTTCGAGCCCGTGACTAGGTTCCCCTTAAATGAAACTCACACTAGGGCCTCAGAAGTACCTACGCGAAACTCAGATGAGCTTCCACAAAACTACCTACTTTTACTAATGTGCGAAGTAAGACAGGTTCAGGCCCATGATATAATATACATACTCAGCCTATAATGTTCCCACTGCTGGGACACAGGCCTCCTCTCTTCGAGAAGGAGTGGGCTGTAAGATTACAGATTACTCACACGACACGGGCCCAGTGCGGGTTGGTAACTGCCACAGGTCTTTGAATTTATGGTTCTAGAACATACCGGTTTCCTCACGATGTTTTCCTTCACCGTTTTGAAAGCAGTGGTGATAAATTATTTACACTAAGTAAAGTGCATGCCTTGGTTCGAACCGACGATCTGCAACTCGTAAGACGCGGCCGTTACCACTGGGCCACCACAGATCTCAAAATATAATGAGGGATGATAAATTCAGCCCAGGTAGAAGGACGAAAAACAAAGGACGAATAGTGAGGCAATATCTTTTGCTGGGCCTAGCGTACAATGTCTCCCCGTAATGTTGCTTTTACATATTGTGAATGAGAGAACGTTGTAGGCCTACAGTTTCTATTCTTTATTTTCATTCCTCTAAAGTACCTGGTACTTATTGACAGGCCTGCACTGTCTTCCCATACCTAATATCACTGTAATTTGAAAACATTATAAAATCCAATTATTTTTAAAAGAGTAACCGTGGAGTTTCTTGCCGGCTCTTCTCCATAGGAAGCGACAAATTGGAACCGTGCACCTAGCTTCTAACGTTTCATAAGTGCCCTTGCAGGTTTATGTGAAATAAAATATTTTGATTTGATTTGAATGTAGTATATTGAAAATATACAGAATCCTATTTCCATTTGTGCAACACCAGTTTACATAAAGCTACAATAACAAATATAAAACATCTTCATTTACAAAATATTCCAATTAAATGTTTGCCGTATGTTAATAACTAACATAGTATCGATAATTGAAAAGCATTAATTAATTATAATTGCACTGCATCAATTTACTGTATTATGCAGACAAACAATTATCTTACCATAATTCTGCAGTAAATATAACTTAGTTAATTACTTTATATTACGTTTTCTTTGAAGCTCTTGGCAGAAATAAATTCACCCCATGTCAGCCTGTGTCGTAAAATGGATTTTTCAACATAATTGTTATGAAAACATCTAATTCAATTTAGATTATTTTGAATTTTCTTATTGTTTTGTATTTGCGTATATTCTTACTGAGGACTCTATGTACAAAAAAAAAACTATCATAAGATATTTAAAGATAGTTTTTGAAGTGAAAACTTCTTTAGGAGCGGTGGGCATTTTTCGAGATGGGAAAAAACAATATTGAATTCGCGACACTGTTACCGTTACCGTTACCGACATCTCTGTATATAAGTATGTACATATATTGTGTATGTACGTACATAGATACACATATATGTTGGCATTTTTCGAGATGGGAAAAAACAATATTGAATTCGCGACACTGTTACCGTTACCGTTACCGACATCTCTGTATATAAGTATGTACATATATTGTGTATGTACGTACATAGATACACATATATGTTGGCATTTTTCGAGATGGGAAAAAACAATATTGAATTCGCGACACTGTTACCGTTACCGTTACCGACATCTCTGTATATAAGTATGTACATATATTGTGTATGTACGTACATAGATACACATATATGTTGGCATTTTTTGAGATGGGAAAAAACCATTGAACTCGCGACACTTACGATTACCGTTTTTAAGTCCACAATACCAGCAATAAATTACTTATTTTTTGTTTTTTATTTTATTTACTAGGGAAAACAAACAGTAACACATTACATTTAATAGGAAAAAAGTATGACGGCGCTTGGATATTTTGAGAGTGTCAAGAAACGTCAAGAGGGACAGCTGACAAGCGCAGGTTGACGTTTCTTCACTCTGACGCAACCCCGGGCTTTTTTGCACCTACCGTCGGACGG
The DNA here is from genome assembly GCA_949091785.1 of Polymixis lichenea. Taxonomy (NCBI): domain Eukaryota; kingdom Metazoa; phylum Arthropoda; class Insecta; order Lepidoptera; family Noctuidae; genus Polymixis; species Polymixis lichenea. Next base: position 2,657,141 of record OX420948.1, read on the forward strand.
AACACAATCCGTTGGCATCGCGTGGGAGCAAAACGTGTTCGGTGGAGTGTCTCCGTATCCTCGCTAATTGGAAGTGGTTGATTGTGATTCTGAGTATATTTCATTAAAATAATAGTCGTGCATTGTTGATTGGCTCAAGTGGTTTTACTTCTCCTCGCCCGCCTACCCACGATAGCTCGGCGGTAGGAATGAATCCGGAGACGACTGATGATGGCCAGGTGCCGTTATCAGAAGTGGGATGTGAAGGGCTTACCTCAGAGGAGAATAGCCGTACGCGATCTTCAGCGCCAGCAACAGAACCAAGCCTGTCTAAACAGATGGAATTGTTCTTGTCTCGGTTGATGGCCATGTCGCAGCCGCAACCTTCGAGCAGCACGTCTACCCAGTTGATTGAGTTTGATCCTGATGGCAACGAAGCGGACATCGAGGGCTGGTGCAACGTGACAGAGATCGTAGTCAACAACCGTAAGTTAGAAGGCGCAGAATTACTTTTGTCACTAACGCGCGCACTCAAAGGCCGAGCTGCTACCTGTCTAACACGACTGCAGGCATCGCAGCTAACATGGTCTCAAATAAAAGAAGTATTGCTTGCGAAGTTTGCTAAACCCATGCTGCCACAAGATTATTTTGAAGAAATTCTACGCTTTCAAGTGGGCGTTAAGGAAACCGCGAGTGAGGCGGCCATGCGTCTTTGGAATATCATCGAACGCATTCCGCGGATGGAGATGTCTGAAGACGTTACAACGGGATTTGTATCTGCGGTTTTGTGTCAAAAGGAAGCCGTGATTCGCCGTGAGCTCCACTCCCAAAACCCGACTACTCGATCCCAACTTCTTCGCGTCCTCAACGGCGTTTCACTGAAACGAAGGCACGAGGGTAGTGACAACCATGATTCAGATGTGAAAAGAACCCGATTCAATGAATCACGCTTCATGGGGACGTGTCACCGATGCGGTACTTCGGGCCACAAAGCGATAGACTGCCGTAGGCGAAGAGAAGAGCCTGCCACCTCAGAGAAGACGCACGACCAAACATCCAGAGCCGCCGATAAACCAAGGCCCATCACCTGCTTCGCGTGTGGACGACCAGGACACTTAGCATCGGCGTGTCCAGATCGAGCGGGTGGCAGCGGAGCAGCAGCAGTCAAAGAGGTCCATGTGTGTAAACGCAAGGCATCCAGGAGCACCTTGGCTACATCATCCGGTAAGCCAGTTCCCTTTCTTTTTGATAGTGGTTCCGCTTGTTCACTAGTAACTTACGGCTACGCTAAAAAGTTCCCTGGTACTGCGCAGAACGATTTAGTCTATCTGACGGGCATTGGTAAGGGGGATGTAGAATGTACTTCCCAAATTATTAGCCCCATCAACGTTCAAGGCCTCTCGCTCTCAGTGTTGTTCCACATAGTACCCGATGGCACTATTGCCGAACCAGTTATAATAGGTAGGGATATATTAGAGGATGACGTACACGTGCATATGGACAACGATCAAGTTACCTTCTCTATGCGTAAGGAAGTTAATGTTTCTAACAAATCTAGTAGCTTCGACTTCGTGAAAATTGATACAGACTTACGAGGCAACGACAAACTAGCACTGATTAGAATTTTAGAAAAATATGTTGAGTTCTTCACGGACGGTATACCAACGCGACGGGTTACAACTGGCGTCCTCCGCATAGACCTCATTGACCCAAATAAGACCGTGCAACGGCATCCCTATAGGTTAGCACCCGCGGAAAAAGAGATAGTCAACGGGAAAATAGAGTCATTATTGAAAGCGGGCGTCATTCGGGAAAGCAGTTCTCCCTTTGCTAGCCCCATTTTATTGGTAAAAAAGAAAGACAATACCGACAGGATGTGCGTAGACTATAGGGAACTCAATGCCAACACACGTCCCGAGCATTACCCGTTGCCCCGCATTGACGAACAGATCGATCGTCTCCATGGCGCGCACTACTTTTCGTCCTTAGATATGACATCTGGTTACCCACCAGATAGTCGTTGAACCCGACAGCGTAGCAAAAACGGCGTTCGTGACCCCGGATGGTCAATTCGAATATTTGACGATGCCGTTTGGCCTACGGAACGCCGCTTCCGTTTATCAGCGGTACATAAACACAGCTCTAGGTCCCCTAAAAGACAAGGTGGCGCTGGCCTACGTCGATGACGTCATGTGCTATTCGATTGACGTCACTGCAGGGTTAGAACGTCTAGACCTAACTTTGAAAGCCCTAACTGACGCGGGTTTTTCGTTGAATTTTAAAAAGTGCAAATTCATGAAGAAAGAAATAGATTACGTCGGTTACGTCATAAAAGCAGGAGTAGTCACGCCGAACCCTAGAAAGATACAGGCTTTAGTTGATGCTCCGACTCCAAAGACGGCAACACATGTTAGACAGTTTTTAGGCCTAGCTTCATACTTCAGGCGGTTTATACCAAATTTCACCCGTATAGTAGGACCTCTTTACCCGTTGACAAAATTGAAAGGACCCATCAAATGGACAGATACTCACAACGACATCCACAGGAAAATTGTTGATATACACGTACAGAAAGGCATACTGTATAGGAAAATTGAACGCAATAGAACCAGCTCTTGGTTACCAGTTGTACCAAGATCCTTAACATGGACACTCATTAATCATATTCACACCGAAATCATGCATCTTGGCGCTGATAAAACACTTGACAAAATATACGAACAGTACTGGTTCCCACAAATGTGCAAGCAGGTGCGTAAATTTGTAGATTCATGTATAGTATGCAAAGCTTCAAAGGGAAGTTCAGGAGCGCAGCAGGTCCGATTACATCCAATACCTAAAGTATCCACACCTTGGCACACGATTCACATAGACATTACGGGCAAACTAAGTGGCAAAAGTGATAGGAAGGAATATGCGTCCGTTATTATCGACTCGTTCACTAAATACGTTCTCTTAGACTATACACCTTCTCTCGACGCTGCAAGCGCAATTAAATCCCTTAAAAGGGCAGTTTGCCTGTTTGGTGCACCGAAGCGTATAATAGCAGACCAAGGTAGGTGTTATATAAGTGCGGATTTCAAACGGTTTTGTAGTGAGCATAGCATAGAGCTTCACCTTATCGCTACCGGCTCCAGTAGAGCCAACGGTCAAGTTGAGCGTATAATGCGCACTCTAAAATGTCTGCTCACAATAGTAGAGAATGACCTAAACAAAACTTGGCGCGAAGAACTTCCGGAAGTTCAGCTTGTCTTGAATAGCACTAGATCCAGAGTAACAGGTTACTCCCCTACGGAACTGATGTTTGGCATACGAGCAAAGTCATTGGGAATGTCAACCTTATCCTTGCATACGGAACCAGAGCCTCGTTTAGACTTAGACACCATTAGGCATAACGCCTCCGAAAATATCAAAAAGGCCGCCTCATCTGAAGTAGAACGCTTTAACCGGGGTAGAGCAATAGTGAAACCATTCAGTGTAGGCGACTTTGTCTTTATCAAGGGTAGTGAGCGTAACCAAACCAAACTGCAACGAAAGTTCAAAGGTCCTTTCACGATTGTTAAAGTGCTAGACCACGATAGATACGAGCTGAGAGACATTGATGGGTCTAACCGAACTTATAAGTACGCCCATGAAAACCTACGCGCAGTACCCAGGGGCTACGATGGATTGATTGAAGTAGCTACTTGGTTAGACAATGAGGCAGAGGAGGCCGAGACGGCGGAAGTCCATAGTCATGAGAATGGAACGGTAACATCTGATGATGATAGTGATACAGTATCGGTATCTAGTTCACACACTCTGACCGCAAGCTCTGACACCCTCTCTGCCTCCGAACATGATGAGAAATAAATGGTGAGTTCATAACAATTGTGTAAATCCTGTGCTTTTATTGAGAATCGATCAGAACATAGGTCACTGTATAAGCAGTTGAGAGTAGCGTGGTTGATCAAGGGGGCTGGCCTAAACCGGGTCGATGCCTCTGATCAGACTACGTAGTGTGTAGTGTGTAGTTGATCGACTGGGCTGGCCTAAACCGGGTCGATGCCCATGGTCAGACTACGATTCCTTCGGTTTGAGCTGGGTGGCAGGAGATTGGTCTGGGACTGGCCTATGCGGGTCGACGTTCCAAACCAATTGATTGCAGCAGCTGTGTGTGTGTGTGGTTTTCGTGACTGGTGGAAGGGGCGCTGACAGGTTGTCCGGTCTACCGCACCATGCAAGTTGGTGGGTGGTCGAAGGGGCGCCTGAAGTCAGTTGTCCGCCCAGTGTGTTTAATTCAGATGTGAGGGTGAAGATCGAGATCCTTTTAAACAGGTGTCATAAATGGGTAGCTAGTCAGGGATGGGCGAGCATGCCCAGACGTGTATTACAGATTTGTATTTGGTCTTTGCAGATAAACCGAAGCGTGAGGAGTCGCACGAGGACGTGCGAATGTCAGTCCGGCCGTGACGGCGCTTGGATATTTTGAGAGTGTCAAGAAACGTCAAGAGGGACAGCTGACAAGCGCAGGTTGACGTTTCTTCACTCTGACGCAACCCCGGGCTTTTTTGCACCTACCGTCGGACGGAACACAATCCGTTGGCATCGCGTGGGAGCAAAACGTGTTCGGTGGAGTGTCTCCGTATCCTCGCTAATTGGAAGTGGTTGATTGTGATTCTGAGTATATTTCATTAAAATAATAGTCGTGCATTGTTGATTGGCTCAAGTGGTTTTACTTCTCCTCGCCCGCCTACCCACGATAGCTCGGCGGTAGGAATGAATCCGGAGACGACTGATGATGGCCAGGTGCCGTTAAGTACAAAAAATATGACCAACAACATTTTCCACGAAATACACAAAAAATAATCTTTAATCTAACCATGCTATTTAAACTAAAACCTACTAACTACAATAATATAAGTTAAAACAAATTTTTTGTGTAAAATAACAGAACTAATGTAAAAACGTACAAATAAATATACATTACTTTTTTTTTTAACAAAAATTGAAAAGCCCATAAAGTCACAAAATTCAAATTGCTGATGACTGTGATTAAGCGTTTTGAATACCATATTTTTGAATCTACTAGCAGACAGAGCAAACATATCAATATGATAGAATAGCTTATTGTAACTATTAGTAAGTAGACACAGAGGTGCCCGCATACCCGCGTTATTGCGACAAGACGTAACTGCAAACAGCGGCCGTACGCGCACCCCGCGGCGTATTGTCGTTCTAAGAACGATGTAACTTATTTTGTTACGGATGTCCATACAGTCATATACATTGCTACACAAATCAAACAAAAATACCTTCACTAGGAGAGTGCGTCTTGATTTCAGACCAAGTAATTTATGCTTTGTAAGCAAATTATCATAAGATAAATCTGTGGCGAATCAACGGTAATGCACGGCTTTTAAAGAATTTTCTGAAATTCAGAAATAAGTAAATTATTGTAAATGGGATTCCACACTGGCACTGCGTATTCGAGCTGTGATCTGATCAGAGCCTTAAACAAATATAAATAGGTAGAAGAGCGCACAAACTCTTTCGTAGATCTCATTACAAAACCTTACATCCGATCCCATTTCTTCCCATGGGTGTCGTAGAAGGCGACTAAGGGACTTACTAGAGAATGGGCAGCAGCGTTCTCTATGCATTTGACCACCATACTGCGATTGCCAACCCGCCTGTCAAGCGTAGCGATTATGGCAAATCCCCCCCTTTTAGGGGAGCTTATGTCCAGCAGTGGACGTCTTTTGGCTTAAATGATGATGATGATGACATCCGATAGGCATTATTTACAACATTGTTAACGTGGGCATCAAAGTGAAGTTTATCATCGAGGAGAATACCAAGATCACGAATAAGGCACACCCTTGATAGCGTTGTATTGTCCAAAGCTTAAGGATGCTTCAGAACACTCTTACGCTTCGTGAAACTGATACAACAACATTTAGACAGACTCAGTTGCAATTGATTGTACCTGCAATATTCACTTAAACGATCCAAATCATCCTGTAATAACTTTCTTGGGATCGTCTGCATAGACTAGGACTTTGCAATTTCGGAAACAAGTGTCAATGTCGTTTATGAACAAGATAAATAAAAGGGGTCCCAGAATCGAAACCCTGATGTACACCGGAAGTTACATTAATAGTTCTAGAAGATTTGAAACCATTAAGTACGACCCTTTGAGTTCTGTTCGTAACATAAGAAGAGAACCATCGGAGTAAATCATTTATTCTACATCATATTATTTTTTGTGTCTCGGAAAGCACGTTAAGTCGTTGATCCCGGCTGTTATTCGTGGTACTTTGACAGTTGTTACGGGTCGTCCGAAGCCAGAAAGTCTAACTACTAGTCTTATAAAGGGGTATCGTATTACCCGATTACTGGATTGTGGAGGTCAGATAGGCAGTCGGTCAATGTAAAATGCTGGTATTTAACCGCATCCGGTTAGACTGGAAGCCGACCCCAACATAGTTGGAAAGGCTGGGTTGATGATGATGGTGTTATTATTCTATATCATAATAGCTGGAGGTTTGATGAGATAATGATGAAAATAGGAAGGGAAGGAGAATCAGACTTTTGACCTTTTCTCTTCACTGATAAAGAACCGATCGATCAACGGCTCACGTTGGTAGGTCTCCTAATACGATGGTGGATTAGGTGCTGGTACGCGTCGCTAGGCTCTACACTGAAACATTTCTTTCTGCTTTAGATGCCATGGTCCTTAAAGCCGAATTTGACACCATCATCATTTCAGCCGAAAGGCGTCCACTTCTAGACATACGCCTCCCCCAAGCTCTGCAACTTCGACCGGTCCTGTGCTTCCCGCATCCAGTGGACTCCTGCAGCCTTTATGCGAATTTTACATGTCAAGAATTAATTTGTGTGTGCCCACCTAACCTCTATGTATGAAGCATACAAGCAATTTTCTTCTTTATTGGAGTTGTTAATGCCACTGCTACTACACTGTGCGCAGTTAATATTAAATAAAATGGCGATTAAACCGACAAGGTTAATAACAAGTAATATAAACAGTTGAAATGGACGCGGACATAAAACATAAATATACATTACGTTACTCAATAGTTGTATGACTGAATGATGAATTTGTTTATTAAAATAAAGGTTAAAAAGGCATAATAAAGTTTTAAAAAGTAGTGAAAATCAACGGTCACAATAAAGGTAATTTAAGACAAACAGTGAGAGACATACCAAAAATGTATCGGTGTCAGTGTAGAATCCTATAATACGGATATTCAGAAATGTTTTGTATACTATACTTAAATATGTGTTCCATGTGGTGCCGGACGTAAAGAATAGCACCATCCCATTTCTTCCCGTGGGTGTCGTAGAAGGCGACTAAGGGACTTACTAGAAAATGGGCAGCAGCGTTCTCATTCATTTTACTACCATACTGCGATCGCCAACCCGCCTGCCAAGCGTGGCGATTACGGCAAATCCCCCCTTTTTTTTGTGAGGCCTATGTTCAGCTGTGGACGTCTATTGACTGAAATTATGACTTCAATATGTACACAAAGCACAAAAATACATAACAGGATTTTCCAAATGGAAAATCCTTTAGAAAGAGTTAAACTTCCAGGAGTCGGGGCAACCGCACAGGAGCTTTAGAATTCGTAAGAGATGCTTTATAAGCTCAGTATGTGCACCATACTTATAACGGAAAGACATGTGCCACAAGCACACGTCTGTTTTATGTACGTCCATAGGTATGTCGAGTTTGATGGTCAAACATATTCGTGACACATGTCTTGCCATTCTGTCTTTTGGCGAACTCTGTTTTACGAGTAACAAACTTTGTTATGACTCACATTGTTTTACGAGTAACAAACTTACAGACAATTCTTGCCATTAAAATACTCGGGAAATACACGGGAATCTAACTCGCGGCCCTGAGCTACGTCAGCTGCGTCATTCAGGTCATCATATCTCACAATGACTTTACTTTACCTAACTAATTTTCCTGTCCACTCCGTTTTTATTTTGAACTTGAACTCCAGTTCAATGTTACTCCGCTTACGGACTCTATTCTCACGTAGTTCGTCTCCGCGAAAAACATCCTGCTCTATTAATTTTATTAGTTTGACGTAAAAAGCGTTTAGAACCTTTTCAGGTGTATACGACTTGATGTGAGGTGCTTTGTGTGAATACAAATTTGCACATTCAAGGTGGGACGTGCAGAAAGTGAGTCTTGTGATCCGGGACGGATTATGTAAAGTTACTGTGGATGAATGCAGAAGCACTACTTAATATTAGTTTAACCACAATATTTTGCATAAGGACGATGAGCTAAACTTGGAAGAAGTTTGGCCGCAAACATAGAAGCCGTTTGTTTGCGGTTCAAAGTTTTTGATGTCCTGAGTTTCTGATGGTTAAATCGAAAGGCATCAAAAACTCATCATCATCTGCCTAGCCTTTTCCCAACTATGTTGGGGTCGGCTTCCAGTCTAACCGGATGCAGCTGAAATGCGTCACATACAAACTCCAAAAAATTACGATACCCTTTGGTAGGTCTGGTTGTCTGACTTTTGGGATTCTATGAATGACAGCCGGGGCCAACGGCTTAACGTGCTTTCCGAGGTACGGAGGTGTCTAGGTAAGTAAAGATGGTCCCATCTTCGGATTGACCGCAGCAAGCGTGGCTTAACTTGATTAATTGAACCGTGCCGCTGCCACAAGAAATAAAATACTAGTGATGTATTTCCAAAAATAATCCTCGACTTTACACAGAAAACGTGCTTCGGGTAGGGATTTTAATAGGTCGTCTGGCCAGTGAACCTGATATCGGGCTGGTAAAGATTGCTGATGATAGTACGGATATTTGAACGATCTTCCGTGTTCGACAAAGTAATGAATGGCTTTGCTGTAGGTACCGTACATTTAATTACAAAGCCATTTGAGGTATCCACGGACAAAAGATGAGTCGTCATAACTAAATTACTTTTGTACTTTATTTAATCGCAAGGAGTGTTTGCTGTGCATTTTAATTACTATCATAATGAGACGATTATGACAACATGAATATAGCGAAGGTACAGCCTATATTAATTTTATTGATTGTCCAAGCGAAAAGTAAGAAAGAGTTAGTTTTAATTAAATCCCCGAAAATAAATATGAGTGAGTGAAAGTATGAGTTACAAAAAAAATCATAGATGCAGAAGGCCGGCTTCTGATACAACCAACGAAAATAGAAGAAAGAAGGATGAATTATGATGTAAGCTCAGTCTCAAATAAATTTCGTAAATTTTCGTGGTCTCTCAGCCAAAAACAGACAACAAACAGTGGAAACAAATTATAGTGGAATTATATTTTTTGACCCTTTGTACCACTTTATTATTTTAGATTTAAAAAGTAGTCTGTTTTTTACCTAATCATTTGTATGAAGAGCTAAAATACTTTTCCCGAAAAATGGTTTAAAGTTCCCAAGCTAAGCTATAGAGTGCGTCTCTGGATAAAGTGGGTGACACTAGAACAAAAATTTACTTCAAACAAATTAGAAAAAAATGTTTTATTGATTAACTAAGATCTCACTTACATATTATTGCTGTTTTACATAAAACTTCATTTTTGTAATAAATGTACAGTTTATATAATGTTTATTTTTCAATGATCTTAACATTTCTGAAAATTAAGCATTGAATGTAAGATTTATGATTTATTATAATTTTCATTAAAATCTAGTATGGTATACTAGATTTCAAAGAAAAATTAGATCTACGTTATAACGTAGACGACGATGACGAGAACAACGTTTTTTAACCGACTTCCAAAAAGGAGGAGGTTATATGTTCAACTGGATGTATTTTTTTTGAATGTATGTTCACCGATTTCTCCCGACCGATTGGACCGATTATCAAACTACTTTTTTTATTTGAAAGAGTATACTCCTGAGGTGATCCCATTGGTACCAAGTCAGGATCTGATGATGGAATCCCAGGGAAATCGAGGACAACCCTCAAATGTTATAGCTATTAACAATGTTTTTCATATATTTTCTAAAGCTATTGAGACATATGCGTATGGTCATCATCATCTCATGACGCTGAACTGATGAAGGAAGGTACAACCTTCTTTTTTCATGTGTGTTCGGGCATAACTCCGTCATATATTGACGGATTTGCAAATTTGTTTTGTTCGAAAGAAGCTTATTCCAAAATGGTTCCAATTAAATTTCATATAGATCTGATGAAGCGTTTCGGAGACACGCAACGGAACTCTTCAAAAAATTACAGCAAATCAACCGCGATTGCTGCTATCTCATAAATATGCATTGTTTTGACCCCAAGGATAATGAAATTTCGAATTGGTGTGGGGTAGGTACTATAACTAAAAAGAGAAAAATAAAAACTTTCTCCAAAAAAAAAACAACCGACTTCCGGAAAAACACTACAAAGTGAAAAATAATTTTAATTTCGGAAGGCGATGAAATTTTTTAAAATATATATCTAAAGTCACCGACTTCCGAAATTAATGTAATTTTTTACTTTGTAGTGTTTTCCGGAAGTCGGTTGTTTTTTTTTTGTGTAATAACACAAAAAATACGCGCGCTAGGAGCTTTAACAGTTGACTATTGATTATGTACGTCACGGTGCAAAACCGTCAGTATAAAATCTAAACTTTAAGTCATGGAAGCCACTTTTTTGCGAGTTATTTATTTTATCGTCACCATCAAGTATTTGGCATAATTATTGTTACCATTTAAAAAAAAAGTATTTCCGAATATATCCTACCACCATAACACAACGTTTTGTACATAGAGTCCTCACTCCTCAGTAAGTAATAGACATACATTTGAATTCATAATATTTTTTTTTAATTGTCGATTTCAAATAAAATCTTTCATTTACATATAATGTAGGTATTGTACTTATAAAAATATAGTGAGCCGGGTACATTCTGCCTTACTTTTGGCATGCAAAATTTAACAAATAGTTAATGTCACCATCAATAAGGTCATGAGCAAAATTATATAATAGTTATAAAATAATTGGTATAAATTAATAAATCATACACGCACAAAAACATCATGCTTACCACCACCACCACCACCAAATAATGTCAATAATATTAAACTGTTGAGATGTCCCACATAGGGTCATTAAAAAAATCACTTATCGAATAATAACATTTCTGTTTGAATAAAGCCTTGAGTTTATTTTTTAATTGTTGAAGGGTGTAATTTTTTCTGCTGTATATATTACGCGCGTAGGATCAAAGGCAGGTGCGGGATTTTTGGGTTGTTTTTGTTGCGTTGTTTTTGGACACAGTGCGCGGCATGCAATTATGATTGGAGACATCTTTTGGGTTTCTTCTACATATATTCTGATATCTGAGCAAGTAAGTAAAATAAAACTATAAGTTACATTAATTAATTATGTTCTAACTTACCATTCAAACTGTAAATAACAGCCTCAGATCTCCCAAAGAAAACAAATATCACCAGAAATAATTGAAACATTTTGACTGAAACTTTACCCGCACTCCAAATAAAACTAAATTTAGTTCTGAGGTTGGCCTCAACTTTTGGTGTAAACAAAAAAATAACTACATTAAAACAAATATAGAAAAAGTTTCACTAATTCATTAAATTCGAAAAAAAAACACCACATTATCGCAAAAAAATTACTTGTAACTTTTTCTAAAACTGCCGAAATTCGCAAGGGAATTCAACATTCGGTGCCTGATTAAAACATATTTGTTATAAAAAACTTTTAGTGTTTTCTCCACAGACACTACAAGTTTTTAAAAGTTTATTTACAAAGATATATTTATGATTGTAAGTGTGTAATTTATCTGCTACGTGTGGCTACCGCGAGTGTGAGGGTACAATAGTGAGGCGGTCATTTGAGCCGCAAGATATCCTTGTTTGATCTACATATCCGACCTAGGACGCGTGACGTGGGTTTTAATGATATATTGTTCGTTTGTTTATGCGTTTTCTTTTAGACGTAAGCCAGTGTGCTTAGGAGCGTTCCATGGAGGAGCGATCCATTACCATAGCCTAGGGTAATCTACGAGACACCACTGACCACTGGAGTTTGAGATATCCTTTGCCTTAAAATTATTTGAAAAATAATATGCAGGGTCGAATTAAAGTTCCTGTCAAGCCTTCACAGAATACGAAGGTCTCTAACGGGGTTACCCTTGTTTCATAAAAGAAAATTGACAAATTGTCGCTTCCCAAACAATAACTTGCTTACCAACTATACTTCGACTTTTAATCGTATTCAGTAACATGACAGTTCAAAGAAAAATAATTTTACCATGCACTAATAGTGTTGAGATAGTGAACGATTTTGAGTAAAGAGTGAATGATAAAAGTGGTTTCATTTTAAATTAAACCATTTTTGTCATAAGTCATACAACTTTAAAAAATCATTTGTAAGATATGGAATATTATATTCTTATAATAATATTATAAAGCTGAAGAGTTTGTATGTTTGTTTGTTTGCTTGAACGCGCTAATCTCAGAAACTACGGGTCCGATTTGAAAAAATATTTCAGTGTTAGATAGCCCATTTATCGAGAAAGGCTATATAAGCTATATAACATCACGCTAAGACGCTTAAGAGCCGAGCAAAGAGAAAAACAGTGACGAATAAGACGGGCAGGCGAGGCTAGCGACGGGGTAGGTCGGTTAGCAAAAAAATTTGAAGTGAATTAAGCGCGAGCGATTAATATAACTGATTTCCTTTTTTTTTTATTTCTTCTAATAGAAATAAACTAAATACATTACCTTAGTACTGATCTGTCGTGTGGTCGGGGCCTACTTGACGGTCAGGGCCGTCATCTACCCCGGTCATCAAGGAGAGTGGAACCGGCGAGAGATGTCGTGCGGTGTCCCACAGGGTTCGGTCCTGGGGCCGACGGGGGCGACGTGGAGACTGCGATTGTCGCAACCCAGTGTTGGGCACGCCAAAATTGCGGCGGTTTGTCCCCTCTTTGAGGAGTGGCTTGAGAGGTGGCATGGCGTCCTCGCCTTCCGCCTGACACAGGTCTTCGCCAGACACGGCTGTTTCGGGAGGTTCCTGTTTCGGATAGGGCGGGAGGAAAAGCTCGGGTGTTTCCATTGCAAAGATCGCCCAGAGGACACGGTGGAGCATACGGTGGAGGTCTGCCCGGCTTGGGCGGAGCACCGCCGTGTCCGCGTGGAGGTGATTAGCGGCGGCAATCTCTCGCGTCCGACCCTGGTCCAGGCCATGGTACGGAGCGAGAGTGCATGGGTAGCAGTCGCCTCTTTCAGCGAAGCAGTTATGCTCGCAAAGAGGGAGGCGGTGCACGTGAGGGGGATGATGCGGCTCACAGCCGTGGCCTTCGCAGGAGACGCCTTGGGCGTCGGGAATCCCAGCCTGATTCCCGCCCACTGAAGGCACGGGCTTGCGGACGGCGAGTAATGGGTAGCTCGCTGTCCGGTAAGGACCAAGCCCGGGTCGACGGCGCGTTGTGTTCCACGCGCGCCTCAAAGAGATGTCAGCTGCAACTGATGGGGCCCGCAAAGGCCGATGCCTGCCAGGGGTGTAGGTTGTTCGAAAGAGATACCGCGGGCCCTGGCACACAGGCAACTGGGGGAACACGGGTGGGTTTTAGTCAGTAAAAGTCTAATACGCCCTCCCGCTCCACCCAGCGCGGAAGAAGTTATTTGATGATTTCCCATCAAAAAAAAACCTTAGTACTGAAAAACAAAATATGTAACAAATTATATAATTTTTAATAGTGCATATCATGTTTTTAAGACATTTTATTAAATTTAAATTAAAAAAAATTGCATGAAAGTACATAGTTTCAAATTCATTCATTTTCGTTCATTCTTACACCACCTCACTATCTTTTTTTGTCAAAATCTGGTAACCCTTCAACTGTCAAGTTACTGAATAGAATTAAATGTCCAAATATAGTTATTACTACTATTATTAATAATTTTAAATCAGAATTCATTAACATTCTATTAACTATATGGTACTTTTACCAATTTTAATGTGGTCAAATATTTGAGTTGGTATAGCATATTTTACGCAAAATAGGAAAAACCAAATATTTGGTACCGTCAGTTTTCAATTTATCATTTCTATTTAGTTAACAAAGTCGTTTTTATCACAAGGGTGTTTTTTCCACTTGAGACAAATTGTAAACAGGTAATAATAATATAAATATTTTCAATTTCCCAACAGCGACAGAGCTCCACAACCAAAACCAGCCGTAGAAGCTTGGCAGTGCAGGATTGAGCGTCGTATCGGTGAGGCTAGAACACTCATCGGCAAGCTTATCTGCTTCAGGGAGGGCAATACTCGCCCTAGAGTGATGCGCTTTGTGAGGCGAGGGGTCTCTGGGACTGATATTAGCTGTCGAGATGATATGACCCGCGTCACAAAGCGTATTGACTTCTTGAAGCAGAAAATCTGTGCACGGGCAAGCCGTATTCGCTGGTACAGGTGAAGAGTAGAGCGGTACTCTCAGAACTGCAGGTTCCGAAGTGATGAAAGGTGGGTTTATCGAGTTTGGGAGCGACCAAACCAAGGTGCAGCTGACACGCCGACGCTGACGCCATGTGTTCTTTCTGGCGAATCATCTGGTCGGTGCCTGTCAGTCACACCGAAGGTCTGTACTACGGAGATCGAACGAGCGTGCGGTCAAATTTCAGAAATGATTTACCATTAGCTCCCAAGTTGTAGCTCGTGCAGCCCGTCCGTTGCCTAACTGGAAATCTCCAGGGCCGGACGGGCTGCACAACTTTTGGATCAAATGGCTCCAAAGGATGCACGCTCGCTTGGCATCGCAGTTTCAGTTAGTCTTAGAGTCAGGGTCGCTGCCCCAGTTCTTAACAACAGGAATAACCCACCTGCTCCATAAATCAGGTAGTACTGCGTAACCTAAAAATTATAGACCAATCACTTGTCCATCGACGGTCTATAGAGTCCTGACATTCATTTTGAGAGCTAAAATTTACAATCATATAGACACCAATTATATCATGTCTGCCTCTCAAAATGGATGTAGTAATGGGTCCTGTGGTACTAAGGAGCCGCTCCTCACTTCACGTCACGTCATTTCGTTTCGTTTTCCATTTTTGTCATCGCACCGTAGATATCTTTCTACAATTTGTCATTTTGTCTTTCGTTTGTAACGATCTTTGTCTAGGTCCTTTTATATGTAGACTATTTCAGAAGAATATTTCTTCCCAAACTGTCAAAATCACACTGACAACAAACTTTCTACTCGACAGCCACAAAGTATATGTACCAATGTGTACTGGTCGATGATAATACGCCCACCCATCGAACTCAACAAGTCAATGCTGCTCCCCGAGAATACGACATTACAAGGTTAGACTGGCCTGCCGGCTCGCCTGACTTAAACCCAATAAAGCATAGACACAAGATTCTCCCCTTAGTTAGTATTTATATATTGGAATTATGCAAACTAGTCCGCAAATATCCAGATTTCTACAATACACGAGGAGACATACAAACAAATTACTTGTTGCGCTATAAAAACAGACTAAATTTACCCCCGTCCCGCCTTAAATTACATTCATCTAGTCCATATTCAATGTCAATAAAAATGTATAATAGATTACCAGAACACATTAAACAACAAAACAAAACCAGTATATTTTTAAATAAATTAAAGCAATGTTTCATTTAAAAAAGCTATTACACGGTAAATGAATATCTAACCGATAAATTAAATAATAATATATCATTATGAATAAAAGACATTTAATAAGTAAAATAACAAAAAATAAATATATTATAGTACTTAATACATAAGCTATTTATTATAAATAATGAAAATAATAATTAGCAAATTTTAAGCGAATAAACAAATAAGCATTATTTAAATATTATCAAAAAATAAAAAAATAATAGATAGACTTACACATATAATATTAATATAATAAGTAAATGAATAGAAATATAAAATATTTAGTAGGATATAAAATAAGTCAAACGAAAATTAATAAAGCGCTCTTCCTCGCTTTAGTTATTTTAGTTATTTAAAAATTTGCTGCTGTGCCCGACATAATGTTTCAATTTTTTGTATTTACCACCTGTAAATGTACATTATGGATTGCAATAAACGATTTGATTTGATTTGAAGCACGCGTGGGATGCTCTTAGGCGAGCTGTTTGGAACCGTTAGCCACGTCCCCAGACAGTGCCAGAGCTCATGAAGCCGTTATTCAAGAATGGGGCAGGTTACCCAAAGAAAAGAAAGGATAACTTGATTCTCAGCATGCTCAGGTCCTCCGCATGTGTTCGAGCCAGGGGAGGAGTTATATTAAATTGAATATGAACCTTTTATTAATAAATTGTTGTATAAGTTTGTTTAAACAGTCTTCCTCTTTCTATCAAATTTCTGTTACAATTACTTTATGATTAATTACTAAATTTTTTTAATGAAAAATAAAAAATAATTTTATTTTTTAAATTTCAAACATGGTATTTCTATATAAAGAAAACACACAACAAAGAATTTTTCTTGATAAAATTCAATTTAAAAAATTATATTAGCTTATGATGGTGATCCCAACTTTTTTTATACATGCACTGACTAGAAAGGTCCACTCAGTCTGTGTGATTCTTTCCTCAAAGATAATTTGAGATACCAATTTACATAGTCTTCACATGATCTGACCAAAATTATGTCTGGATTTTAAAAGTGACCTCTGAGTTTGTTTCGGCCTTTCTTCTCAGAGTAATCAGATTGGAAACGTTGACCTAAATCAAGTTTTTAAAATATAATTGACATGTTTGTACAAAACTACTTACAGAAATAAAATAATATATCATATTATCATACTGGTTTCGATATAGACGAAAACGGCTAGAAACATTGTACAGTTTTAATGATGCTAAAGTTATGTCACATATATTTTTGACTCCAACAAGGTATCACATTGCTCTGAACTGCTCTGAGTAGCAGATATTTGTTACTATGCAAGAAATATGTCCGAGGTGGCAAATCTCTTCACAGCTGATGAAGTATTCAATAAGGTGTAACAGAATAAATGCAAGACTTTTAGGTCTTGCAAAAAAAACCCAAAAAAAAAAAACACCCGAAACGAAACCGAAACGAAACGAAAACCCGAAACCCCGAAACGATTTAGTAGTCAATTAGGAACAAATGACTTTTAGAAGTCATTTCGTCATTTTAGTTTTCGGTAACATTAAAATGGGTATTAAACCCAAAAAAAAAAAACACCCGAAACGAAACGAAACCGAAACGAAACGAAAACCCGAAACCCCGAAACAATAGTAGTCATTTAGGAACAAATGACTTTTAGAAGTCATTTGTTCCTAATTGACTACTAAATCGTTTTCGGTAACATTAAAATGGGTATTTTATTTTCAAAAAATGATGTCGTAATTATGTCGTGTTGTGTGTGTATGTTGTGTTTTGCCTTACTTTCCACTGACCAAAGAAAACTCAATCTTATTTCAAGGCATAAGACTAAATTTTAAATGCATAAAGTAATCCTAGGGTCAACACGTTTGTAAAAGTAATAACAGTTAACATAAAAAAAAGAACAAGTTTAGGTCATTGTATTTTACCATTATCTCAATACTATAAATGGGATGTATGAGGTCTTGCATAAATTATATTACACGTTTTATATTTTGCGTATTGACGTTGCGTGTATCTCATCAGACAGTTTTGCTGTTTCTTCGAAGTCACATATTTGTGTTGCTACTTGTAGGTACAGACGCCAGCACATTAAGCTACTCCAATCTGTCAAATTTCTTTGATAGATTTTAAACTTTATCACAAACGAATAAGGTTCATGTTCAATTGGGAAAATTTGACAGTTTGGGGTAGCTTGATGTGCTGGCGTCTGTACTACAGCTTTCTATAGCTATTTTTTTATGGGCCTCCTCTTGTCCTCGATCATGCTTGATGGAAAGCGATTGATGAGGTCTATGATGGAACTAGCGTGCCCAGAAGATGCCTGTTCATTTTTGTTTTGAAGGTAGATGGTTTAAATGTAGAAGCCAAAACAGACGCAGGCAGGGCGCAGGGAGTTCCACACTTTGGCCGTGCGCATAATATACCCATCATTTTATAATTATGTAGGTAATACGGGTCGATGTCTGCAACTATACATCAAAGCGCGTATGTAGCGTATGGGCATAATTGTTTTACAGGGTGGTAGGTACGTCGATGCTCAAACTGTTACGATCGGATTCAGTACATGATTCAAAACCTCCGCGTTGAAATTTTTCGTCGGTTATCAAAAATATAAATTAGCTGTTTCATCGAAAAGTACGATAACAATCTACGCCGTCAAAATGTATGGAACAGCAATATTTTTTTCTACAACTGACGAAAACTTCAGCGGGTTCAGGATCATGCCTACTGAAGTCATGGTTACTTAAAGTTTGCGCGTCGAATTCCTTGTCACCCTGTATATTGGCTGTCTTCTTGAGAACAGATATAATTACAGAATCATGAAATCGGATATTGTAGTCTAGTGACTGGCCATAGTAATATGTCTACTTATGCTCGTGACTGTAGCTTTACAAACTGTTAAGAAAGAGCTAATCAAGAAAATGGTTCACCCTTGTTTGATAGAACAACGTTTGATATAATATTACTAAATCGAACAACGTTTAAGAAAATCATCACTTTGTATAATATCGTTTGACAGAATTTTCAGTTCATCGAATATTTATTTGCTATAACAACATTTGCGCTAATGATCAAAAGGTATAATGTTCAGACAAACGAATCGGTATAAATCCGACTCCACGCAGTCTTGTCTGCCCTACCCCTAGAGTGTAATTTAGAATCGCGTAGGCGCGGAGGGGCGAGGCGGCCCGCGAGCTGAGGAGCGGGTGGTTGTTACACTCGCCGCGGCGGCTGAGGCTGGCCGGCGAAGCCGGCCAGCAAGCCGAAGCCGCGGTGGTGAGTGTTAAACCATCTGCGACGATAAGCTCGCGAGGGACCGCCGTAGCCCCGCAGCGCCGGAGCCGTGACAGAAACGAATTTTCAAATGAAATTAGTTCAAATAAATAATTACGCTAAAAAAAAATTTACCAATGAATTATTCGGTCAAATGAATAATTCTTCGAAATGACTTTATTGCAACTAAAATTCGATTTAGTAATATTATATCAAACGTTGTTCTATCAAACAAGGGTGAACCCAAGAAAACGCCATATCAAAACGCTTTTTTTAAACGCAAAAGTATGAATAGATCGGTTGGATCGTTTGATGCCCTGCGTATCCAGTACAGTTATATCTTCAGGATGATGTTAGCGTTGTCACGTTTCTGTAGTACATCGGGGTCGTTCACGCTGTATTGCAATGATCCCTTTTGTTATCCCATTCCGTGGTAGGGGCCACGGAAAATCAGTACTTAATTTTAACTTTACTTTCATTATAACTTTTCGTTTTAATTGTAATATTAAAAAAAAAAATTATATGTTGTATCATTTTAATATAATAATAATTGTAAGTGTATCCTGATTTCGAAATCAAAGATATTTTTTTTAAAATAAAATAAAGTACATCTTCTTTTATTTCAAAGTGGCTCCGCGTTACAAAAGCAGTATAGCTCGTGAATACCTCGTGAATATAATAATGTTACAATACCTACACGAGTACTTAATACCTACACAGTAGGTAGGAGGAAACAAGAAATATGCGGTTTGATACCTTCCTTTGTTTATAGATCCAGTTCTACTTACATTTCCATTTACAGATTATATCGTCAGTTGCAGGTTCAATTGGGGTAACTGACAAAACACGTAAAATGAATTGAGTACACAGTTTTTCTTAGTTTTTCCTGCTCTTTTTAATGGTACACTTTAAAAATCTAGCGTTTAGAAAATGTTGGTTACACCACATTTTAGCTGTGAATTATTCAGAGTTCCTTCTAAATAATGCTGTAACTAACATATTACTCATTTGCACAACTCAAATTGATGTATTTCTAGCCCTGAAAAAATGTCGTCAACGTTATTTCACTAATGGTTAAGTTACGTCAATTGACTCAAACTAGGTTTATATCGGTGTTAGTTACTACTGCATTGTACAATTTGTACAGTCGTGCGCTCGTCGGTGCCAACACTTTGATCTTCAGCTGCACCCTAATTGAGTACCTAACACACTATCAATCAGAATCTGAATCTTTTGAAGGAGCAATAGCTAGTCCATTGCTTCTTAAATTCGAAAAATTTGACTGCTCAACAAAATAAAGAAAGCAATAAATTTTGGTGAACCGTCAAAGGGAAAGACATTCCTACTGTTCTTGTGCTATTCCCTCTGGCTTAATGTAGTACGGAGTTTCAATAGAATGCAAAGCGTTTATCTGTTGTTGCAGATCGGGTCGATGCCCCAATGCTGCGGAGGAACGTGGAGAAAGACCAACGTCATTGTAAACGTTTGTTATTTGGTATTCGTGTTCGTAACAAGTGTTTATTTACAGAGCTATGTTAGAATTATTAATACAACCCCCAAGTTCATTTCATTCCACTGAATGAAATAGTCATTTAATGTAAAGCCATATTTCTTACGCTCGTGAATCATATATTAACCAACATACGACTTGACACTGACCTGTAAGTTGCAAAAAACGTAAAAAAATGAATTTCCTTTAGCCCCTCCACATAAATTAACATTTTTTGACGTGATAACGTCTTATAAAGCGATGAACGCCGGCTGCACGCAAGAAAAACATGACTCATTGTCACGTTCCGCCTGAGCCGAGCGTGCAAGCGAGAGCGCGGAACAAGCGATAGAGAGGCACGATCTATCTGTTTTCTTATGACGATATCACGTAACAATATCGTCCGTAAACCGACTTTTCAACTAACCCTATGGACTCCGTCTGAAAATAAAAGTTTTATAGTCTATTTTATTCTGTACTAATTTTATTACCATTGACGGGTCTACTGTACATAGATAACTTTAACTATAGTTAGAACTGTGTTTGTGTTAATAATTGGTTTGCATTACCTATATAATTGTTCAACTGTCCTATATAATTATTTAAGTAATAGAGGCAATTAAAGACGACAGGGACTTATAGCATCTTACAATAAAAAAAAATTAAAAGTTTTTATTGTTTCTCATACAATTATTTTACAGCACAAAATTGAGGCAACTGAAGAAACACGGGTGGGTTTTAGTCAGTGAAAGAAAGAACGGGAGAAGTTATTTGATGTTACCCATCCTCAAAAAAAAAGAAGGATACGAGATGGGGATTTTTTTTGTGGGTGGGCCGAGCCCGGTAAGCCGGACAGTGAGCTACCCATTACTCGCCATCCGCTAGCCCGCGCCTTAGGTGGGAACACACAAATTAATTCTTGCCATGTAAAATTTGGCTCAAAGACCATGGCATCTAAAAGCAGAAACAAATGTTTTATTGTAAAGCCTAGCGAGGCGTACCTACACCTCATCTATCGTATTAGGTGTACCTACTCGAGCCGATAGTCGATCGGTTCCTTATTGGTGAAGGGAAAAGGTCAGAAGTCTGAATTGATCAACTGATGTATGTTATGATTGAGTGCAGGTTCTTCATTAGCATATTCTGGTTGATGTAGGTAAGTTCAATTTCACCGTACGTTTGTGATTTTAACCTTTCTGTTAGAGTATGTATTTTTACATTCGTACCGCAACTTGGGGTAAATATTCAGTTTATTATAAATATAAGTTGATTGAGTATTATACTGACGCCTGGCGCAAACCGTATGAACCCGAGGGGAATGGGACACAATATCTTTACGTCTTTTATCGAAGTTTGATGGATCAAATGAGCATGCTATCTCTAATGCTAATTGTACGTTGTAATGTTAATTATTACGAACTAAGAGGCTGAGATTATCTTCTTCTTCTTCCGTCTCTGGTCCCGTTATATTCTGTCGTGGGTGGTCCGTTCTGGCAATTGGACTTTCTTGAGGTCTCTTTATATATTTGACCACCAGGTCGTGGCCGGAGGCCTATGACTCTCTTTTTGCTTCAGATTTAGTATAATTTGTACCACATGACCTTCATTGCGTCTTTTAATGTGTCCATACCATCAGAGGCGCTGAGATTATGACTAAATTTTTCTCTTACGATAGTTCCTGGAACCGCCTACCTGTAAACCAGTAGCAAAAACACTTAATAACGTTATTAACGTGAACATCTCTTTTATGCATTTTAAGGCATAAACACCAACACCCTAATTGCATTACACACTATCAACCAGAATCTTAATAATTTTGAAGGATATTGCTAATCCATTGCTTCATATGTTCGAACAATATGTCAGCTCAACAACGTAAATACCGCAATGAATGTCGTTGAAATGTCAAATTGACAGCCGTTCCTACTGTAAGTGTGTCACGTAACTACCCTTTTTTTGGTAGGAAATCATCAGATAACTTCTCTCGCTCTGGGTGGAGCAGGAAGGCGTGTCAGACTTTTACTGACTAAAACCCACCCGTGTTTCCTCAGCTGCCTGTGTGCCAGGGGCCACGGTATCTCTTTCGAACAACCCACACCCCTGGCAGGCATTGGCACTTGCGGACCCCACCAGTTGGTGCTGACATCTCTTTAAGGCGCGCGTGGAACATAACGCGCCTTCGACCCGGGCTTGGTCCTTACCGGACAGCGAGCTACCCATTACTCGCCGTCCGCAACCCCGCGCCTACGGTGGCCGGGAATCAATCGGGATTCCCGACGCCTAGAGCGTCTCCTGCGGTGACTAAGGCCGTAAGGGCACATATACTGCCTCTCCCTTACTCACCCTCTTTGCAAGCATTACTGCTTTGCAGAAGGAGGTGACGGCTACCAGGATAGCCTGGCATGTTTGAGTCGTAATCGGCAGCCCAAAAGTCTAACAAACAGTCTTACTAAGTGGTATCTTTTTACCCAGACAGACAAACGGCATTCACTCTACATCATAATGAAGCCGACGGGAAAACTAAAGAGCCGTAACAGCTTCTCAAGTCTACCATCCCACTAATTGACGGTAGCTCTAGTGCGGCGCGATTGAAACTATGGACTCTCAAACAACTCCCTCCAGCAGACTATGTTGAACATGTATAAAGGCTTCCAGCGGGCCACCAACTGCCATGACTTACCTGAAAATCTCTTAATCGACTAAGAAGCCAGATGGGCCGCTGCCGGTGCAACTTGGTCAGGTGGGGGTAGATGCAGTGCGACTGTGGAGCCATATCGCAAACACATCGCGTCAATAACACCTGCGCTATGGAAGACCTTTGCGAAGCTAAAGATAATGCTGTCGAAGTGGCAGAATTCAGGTCGAAGCTTGTTTAAAACCAATAATTGGAATTACCGACACGACAAGGAAGAAGAAGACTCAGTAACTGGGTTGCGGAGGTCAGGTAGTAAGTTGATGCCTAGTAGCGATGGGCGTTGATTCACGAACCAGTTGAATCAACCGTTGGTCTCCTGTCAACGTATTAACGTTAACTGTTTATGAATCAACTAGTTGAATTTGTCAACGACGTTTATGAATATAACTCGTTTAAGAATCAACTAAACTAAATTTGCAAACGTACCTAACGAACTTAGCAAAAAACTTACGTTGAAAATACCATCATAGATTCCGAGCGACGGTCATGTCGTAGAATTTGAGGTCTAAGTAACGTACACAAGAGTTGATTTTTGAAATATTTCTTTGAAGAAAATTATACCAATATAAGAATCGTTGAACGACGCAGCTTTGAATGAAACCGTTCAATGTATGAACGGTTAACGTTACAAGTCGACAATAGTTGCACGTTAACTCGTTGACGAATTTAACTAGTTGATCAACTACTTAAATAGTTGATAAACTTAAATCAACGTTGACGTTGCATTAACGGAAAAACCAACCCGTCAAGCCCTTATCTAACCCGTCAAGGGCTTGACGGGTATCAGACTTTCCGTGCCCGATTCGAGCACGGTCGGCCTTGAGCGGTTGCTATGAAATATTGGAATTTTAGGGACAGTACGTGTAAAAATAAGAAACGTTTTCTTTATATAGAACACTTTATTACGCTTAGGTAAATACAATAAAATACTTACGATTACATTCATTTTGTGGGCAAGTGAGGTAAAATATCTCGAAGGACATAAATAAATGAATATTATGAGTAACACTTACATTAATTTAATTGTATACCATACCATGAAATACTAAGCAAAATTTCTTTGAACCTCTTGGAATGTCTTGTCTTAAAAAATATAATAGTTTAACTATAATTATAGGTACTAAAGGTAGGTATACTGATAGATGGATATAATACTTTTTATTATATATAGGTACTTACCACACAATTTACAAACTTAAATGAAGATATCTTCTGAAAACATTTATTTATTTATTTCTTGACTTTTGATGATATGTCATGGTACTAACTACCATTAAATTAGCTGTGTTTCCATACTTATTTTATTAATCTGTGCTACTATATTTTCGTTTCTTTTAACATCATTAGGTAATTATTAAAGTTGGTAATGTCGTTTCAGGCGGGCCCTATTAACCATGTACTCATAGCCTTGTTCATACTTGTTGCAAAAAAACTAAGGTTGCGTTAACAATAGTCCCCAAACTGATCAGAACGAGGTCATGTCGAATTAAATTGACAAAGCTAGGTGATTGCCCAGCGGAAATCCTATCCGCCTGTCGTAGCCGAGTGCTTCGTGTACGACTGATCGTAGACCTGACAAGATGATAATCTTGTCTACACAGAGAAAGAAAGAAAAATATTTAATTGAGACACGCACAGGAAATACAAACTAATAGGAAGAACATAATGGTAAAATACAAACAATAATATGACAAAATAAGAAAATAATAAAAATAAAAGCGGAAGACCTGTGCGACGCCAAAAAGGCTCCTATCTCACTCAGCATAATGCTGCGATATTTGAAGAAGGCCCAGGAACCAACAATAATATGACATCAGGCCTATATTCCCCGAAAGGTTCCGCAGAGGAGTTGAGTATACACCGTGACATTTTAGTCGTCTTACAAAGATGGTCCACTCAATGTATCCGTCATAACATACCTCTAGGCTCGATTAAAACATTGTTACCATTAATTAAGATAATAGATACAAAGAAAAATAATGAATGCTTTAGAATTATGAAACATTACGTATCAAACGGTAGAAGATATCTAGCTACCTACCATTACATTCCATCATGAATGCCATCTCCATAACAGGGTGTTTCAAACTACGCCATGCGTCTTAGTGATATTTTCATGTTTTTGATTATGCAAATGTAAAAAATTTTTTTTGTTTTTAATAAATTGTAGTATATAGCAGTCATTGGGTACATGAAGTGGGCTACCGTTGTAAGACGATTAAATTGTCACGGTGTATAATTACAATGGGACTCAACATAGCTAGCGAAATGTACTATATATCCATGGCATATGTGGATATGTGTGGTTGTGCATAAGACTCGCCCCCTTACGTAACTGGTGATATGTGGATATCACCAGTTACGCAAATGCAGACTCCGGGCTGCTACTGCGAAATCCCTGATCGGAAACTAAATAACGCTGGCCGACCTGAGATCGAATCCAGGATGTCCAGCAGTAGCGCTTGCAACCACTAGACCAATGAGCCAGCCCGCAACAACAGAAGACCAACTCCCGTAATTAATAACGTTCAAAGTCTAGCCGCAACCTCATCTCATGTATTCAATGTCAAAAACTTGTAAAAATTTGAAGTATTTTTACAGATGGAGGCTGAGATCTAAATGTGAACGTTATAATTTTTTGTGCCTTAAAAAGATAAATCAAACAATTACAATTTTTTTTAAACAAAAAATTGCCAAATCGGTGCAGGCGTTCTTAAAGCTTCTTCAAAAACGCGCGACGCGACACTTGTAGAACAATTTCAACAAAACCTTTAGGCGATGTGCTTGCCAAGGAACAGTATTTTATTTACCCATTGGCTTGGGGCCGAGGATGCCGCTCTGGAACTTTGCGACCCCATGATATGTGACCCGCAATTCCGTTTAGACTTCTCCGGGAGGTAAGTGGCTGAGAGAGTTAAATGTACATAACTACTCTGCAAGTTTGAGGAGTCTGGTCGTCAATCCTAGGCGTGCCAGGGAATGTGTTCCCCCCTCGTTCTTGAGGTATACGTACGTATAGTAGTAGAGATACATATAGTATTGTGTCTACATACCACGATGAAACGTATCACAACATTTTTGGTAAAGAATTCTCTCTTATAACAGCACTAGCTTTTGCCAGCGGCTTCGCCCGCGTGGAGGGCAGTGTATTATACATATAAACCTTCCTCTTGAATCACTCTATCTAATAAAAAAACCCGCATCAAAATCCGTTGCGTAGTTTTAAAGATTTAAGCATACATAGGGATATAGGGACAGAGAAAGCGACTTTGTTTTATACTATGTAGTGATAACCCGCAAAGTCTTAACTTCATCTGACTGTGAACGTTCTTTAAATTACAGGAAATACCCCTCTCTGGCTTCTGTTATCATGTGAAGGTCAGCCAGTCATTGCTTTGAATAGTTCTGATGTAGTATGTGCTATATAACTCCCCACTCAACACAGTCGCTTACGAGGCCACTGTACCGCTCAGCGAAGACCTGGGTCGGTGAGAGGGCGAACTGTCCCACCTCTTGGATCTCACTCATTTGAGGAGCCTGCTCCGCCTCCACCAGCACGAGCGGCAGGACCGCTATCGATATGCACAGAGCGGAGCTCATCATCTGGAACAGTTAAGAGAATATTTGATGGTACTATCTTGAAGACTCTGATGTGCTATAATTAAAATTCAAAGTCTATATACACATATATAAATAAATAATCTTTATTTAAACAAGGTATAACATTGTTACATTACAACAAACAGAAGTAGTATCTTAAGCATAGGCGGCAATTTAATGTATTCTGTAATTAAATATTGGCACACCACATGTAATGGTAGAATGTAAATGGGCCACATTTATAATACCATCATACTACTTTGTACACCTACGTTTTGGCAAATAAAGTATTATTCTATTCTATTCTATTCTATTAACCCCTGGCTCCCAAACTAGGAACATACCCGTGACTTGGGAATCAGTGTTCCCCCATTATAATAGTACATTATGATAAAAGTGCGGTAATTTTCAAAGCGCACGTATGTCATACGACGTTTTATAACATATTTGCAAGGAAATAAATAAAAGTCGGACTTTCTTAAACGAGTAAATCTTTAATCACTTGTTAAAGCAGTTAGAAAAATTTGTAAAATTGATTATTACTTGTTCACAAATTAGCGATGCGCGCGCATCAGCTCTTTTTCAAGGCAAAGGCACAAAAACAGCCAGTATAACTAATACAGTAAATTAATTTTTTTTTTTTTTTTACAGATAAATGGTTGTAATTTATTGTCAAAACTAATTAAATTATAGAATTAAATGTTTATTTTATTATATTTTATCTCTCAAAGTTAATTTTATTCATAAAATGTTGACCACTTTTCTGACAAAAACTCTTTGCTAAGATTTAAAAAAAGTACCGTTCGTTTTAGACGGAGCATCTTTTTTTTTTTTTTTTTTTTTTTTTTTTTTTTTTTTTTTTTTTTTTTTAAAAAACGTTGCCCCACACTAGGAATTTCTCCTGTATTGTGGGTGCGTTTACAAACATTTAAATACACATACACAAACAGCCAGACCCGGAACAACTACTTGTAGGTCATACAAATATTTGTTCCGTGCGGGAATCGAACCCGCTACACGCAGCACAGCAGTCAATCGCTTAACCACTGCGCCAACCGTGCATTTTACATTACAATAACGCACAAGTGCGTAATGACATACATTACGATATTGAAATTGGTGTAATAAGAGACCCTTTACGAGCAAATGTGTTATAAAAGTCATTACGTATGTCGTCGGTTATAATAAAAAAAAGAAAACAATGCATTTATTAATTACAATTAAACATTTAAAAGTCGCTTTTGAACCATCAAGGAATCATTCACCAATATTACACGAATCCAAAAGAGTCTGGTCGTTTTATTCATCCTACTTCCTACTATACTTAGGGGGCGTCCATTAATTACGAGATGCAATTTTGACGATTTTTCGACCCACACCACCGCTCTGGTGAGCGGTTTATGCATTTCGTTTGGCTGGCTCAGCTGGCCGGGCGGTGGTGGTTTAAGAATGGCGTTTGCATAACCGCGATAAATTTGATTTTGTAGTATTCTCTTTTTAACCCCCGACGCAAAAACGACGGGGTGTTATAAGTTTGACGTGTGTGTGTGTGTGTGTGTGTGTGTGTGTGTGTGTGTGTGTGTGTGTGTGTGTGTGTGTGTGTGTGTGTGTGTGTGTGTGTGTGTGTGTGTGTGTGTGTGTGTGTGGCATCGTAGCTCCCGAACGAATGAACCGATTTTGATTTTTTTTTGTTTGAAAGGTGAATTAGTCGGGAGTGTTTTTGGACATGTTTCATCAAAATCGGTTCAGCCGTTTGAAGATTATCAGCTCTTTTCTGGTTGATGAAGGGATTTGAGCATCTTCCACGGGTCTTATCAAGTCGAAATTTGGTATTCTATTTTGGTATGCCTTGATCAAGACATTGTCAAGTCGGGGGACGGGCATCGAAAACGCCAAACAGAGGAGGCGTAGCATTTTCATTAGCCGTCCCCCGGCTTGACAATGCCTTGATCAAAATACTACGTACAACTTAAACGGCCAATAAATATAATTTTTTACTTTTTATAGTTTTTGTTTGGGTCGGGGGTTTTAATTTTTTTAAATTTTGTAGTAGTTTTCTCGTAATTTTACATTGTTTCATTGCGGAAATTTAAATATAAATTACGTGATATTTGGCGACACCCCCCTCATGTGAGATTGGGTGGGATTCACCTCGACCTCGACCATACTCCCCCCCCTTATCGCGTAATTAATTAATGGATGCCCCCTTAGTATTATAAATGTGAAAGTTTGTATGTTTGAATGTTTCGATGTTTGGATGGTTATTACTCAATCACGCAAAAACGGCTGAACGGATTTGGATTCAATGGGACACAGATACTTTTTATCCCGAAAGTACGTTCCCGCGGGATATTTTGGGAGCTTCAGGTCGAAGGCGCTGGAAAAGTTTATTATAAAATTAAAAATTTAAAAAACCCCCGACCCAGACAAAAACTCTAATAAAAGGTAAAAAAAAATATACTTATTGGCCTTTTAAGTTGTAGGTAATATTTTGATCAAGGCATTGTCGAGTCGGGCGAGGGCAATAAATATTATTTTTTTACTTTTTGTTAGAGTTTTTGTTTGTGTCGGAGGTTTTTCAAATTTTAAATTAAACTTTTATTTTCTGCTTTTTAAACTTAATGTCTCACTTAAATCTGCGCAGCAAAATCAAAATCAAAAAAATCAAAAAGTCATTTATTCAAACTAGGCTGAGAGTCAGCACTTTTTGAACGTCAAAATTACATAAGACAGTCCCCCCAAAACGCCCACCCTTCACCACTTCCTAGTGCTTTAGCTGGGAAGAAGAAGTGGCGCAACAAACTCCCCAGCAGCACAGCTGTCTGTTAAGTTAGAAGAACTTGATTCTATACAATAGTGGGTAATTAACATTACGAAACACAATAACATTAAATTTGCCATATCTCAGCTAGCATAGGCTTATATACCAACAAAACATTGAAAACATAGTACAGGCAAATAAAATAAACCAACACATGAACTAATATAATTATATAACCTGTCAGTAGTCAAGCTAATACTGGTGAAAGAACATGAACATTGTCTTGAGTTAATCACAGCGACCAACAATTATTATCGTTTAAGTAGTCGTTGACAGAATAGTAAGCCTTTGAACAGAGGGTGGATTTAACTTTAACTTTAAACGCATTAAAATTCAAATCTAGCAAAGAAGAGGGGAGCTTGTTATAAAAAGTTATACCAAGACCAACAAAAGAGTTATGAACCTTATGAAGCCGGTGAAAGGGAACACGTAGTTTGTCCTTATTTCTAGTATTAATATTATGAATATCACTGTTTTTAGTATACAAGTGTATATTTTGCCTGATATATAAGATGTTGGCCAAGATGAATTGCGATGCGACCGTGAGAATCCCAATATCCTTAAAAAAATCTCTCAGAGAAACTCTAGCACCTAGTTGGTAAATGGCTCGAACAGCTCGTTTTTGAAGAACAAAAATATTTTGAATGTCAGCTGCTTTGCCCCACAGCAGAATGCCGTAGGACATAACACTATGAAAATAACTAAAATAAACTAACCGAGCTGTATCAACGTCAGTGTATTGTCTTACTTTTCTGACGGCGTAGGCAGCCGAACTGAGCCTTCCCGCTAGGTTTGATATATGTAATCCCCACTGAAGTTTGGCATCTACTGTTAAGCCCAGAAAAACTACCGAGTCTACAGTTTCAAGCACCTCATTTTCTAAGACGATGTTAGGTCCTAGATTCTTAACATTCGGTAAGGCGAACTTGATACATTTCGTTTTCTTGGCATTGAGAACTAGGTTATTTGTGGTAAACCAATCCGTAACCATTGAAAGTGCACTGTTTACGTCGTCAAAATCCTGTCTGTTCCTGTCTACTTTAAAGATAAGAGAGGTATCATCAGCAAACAGCACAACGTCACAGATACTCTTTAAATAGTATGGTAAGTCATTAATATACACTAAGAATAAGAATGGTCCTAGTATTGAGCCTTGAGGTACACCTAACTGAACTGGTAGCCTGGAAGATTTCACACCGTTAACATCTACACGCACGGCGTGTATGTGACGCGTATTTCACAGCGTTACGTATGTTTCCCACATTGAAGTTTGTTACTAATTTATCCTCATTTCTAGTCCTGATCACCAAAAATAACTTTAATTTCGGAAGGCGGTGACAAAAATTTAAATACATATCCAAAGTCACCGCCTTCCGAAATTAAAGTTATTTTTCACTTTGTAGTGTTTTTTCGGAAGTCGGTTGTATTTTTTGGAAAAAGTTTTTGTTTAAAAAATGATTCAGGAACGTCGTTTTTCTGTGGCGTATCGGACATTTCTTTCAAGCTACAGCGATGTTATATACACCATTCGAAAGAGCACAAAAATCTGTATCGGACTGCATTCAAAACTCATTTTGAGCAAAATGTCCCTTACGCCAAGTTAGATTACAGCCGACGATATTTATTGCTAAAAACAAAAAGATTGGTCAGCATAATGACTTACATAACTCATTTGTTGGTCTTGGTATGACCTTTTATAACAAGCTTCCCCCTTCTTTGCTAGATTTGAATTTTAATGCATTTAAAGCTAAAGTAAAACCCAATCTTTAAACAAAGGCATGCTATTCCATCAAAGACTACTTAAACGATAAGAATAGTTGGTCGCTGTGGTTAACTCAAGACAATGTTTGTGTTCTTTTACTAGAATTTGCTTGCCTACTGACAGGTTATATTTCTGTATTGCAAGATGTAGTTAGCTAGCGACGTCGACAATTGATTCATGTAGTGTTTGCTGGTGCAATGTGTATTTGTTGGTTTGCGCTGTTTTATTACGAGATAATTGCATACAGTGATATTTAGAAACATTGAGCGACATTTATTTGGTTTACGCTACACAAATCCGCCATTCTATCGAGATCAGCCGGTAAAAGTGCAGAAACTAAGTTCGTTACTATTGGTTTCATAATTTTGACGTTATCTGCAAACACGAAGAAACTTGAGTATTTCAAATACGATGTAATGTCGTTAATGAAAATGTTTTAGAGAATAGGGCTAGGTGCGAGCCTTGCGGTACTCCCGATGTTGAAGGGAAGGTATCAGAGTGGTGACCATCAATTATCACTTTTGATTTCCTGCCAACAAGGTATGAACGAAACCATTTAAGTAATGACCTTCCTATTCCCAATTGGTTTAGGTTTTTCAGTAGTATATTATGGTCAACCTTGTCAAATGCCGTACTGAAGTCTGTGTATATCGTGTCTACGGGTATTCTTTTATCAAGAGACTTCAATCTCTGATGAAGTTATCCGGCTATGTAGTATTTTTAGGACTGATCCTCATAAAACTCTGATTACGTTACCTATGTTAAAATTGTCGTTAACATCGGACGTAAATTGTTACGCCCGGCGAACGTGGACTTAAAGGATTTTTTATTTCACGAATGGACAACTCGTCCCGTGTTCGGCGTATGCTGGTGTGTGTGCGTGTCTGTGGTATGTGTGTTTCCGCCTTTAGTGTTTGTTGGTGCAAGCAGGCTCCACTCTAGTTATCATTAGTTAGGTACTGTTTGCATGGACTAATATAAAACGGTTATCAAATTTTGTTCCTACCTACATAAGTAGGAACGAAGTTTACTAATTAAACTGGGTATGTTATTTAAAATACAACTGTTTCAAAATGATTATTTACTACTTCTCAAATCTGCTGAGAAACAATGATTTATGATAATGTTCCTGAATATTTTGCCGGAACAACAGATTGGTGAGTGCGCAACATACTAGTTGCAAAAATGAAAAACAATTTAAGAACAAATATGCTCTCTAAACTTTTAATGATTGTGTTATAATAACTGCACCCTAATTGCGTAACAATTAGAATGTCAATCATTTTGAAGGATGTTGCTAATCCATTGCTTCATATGTTCGAAAAATTTGTCTGCTCAACAACGTAACGCAAAGAATATTCTTGAACTGTCAAAATAAAAGCCATTCCTATGTTTATGTGTTACGCAATTACCCCTCTCATATGACCAAGATTACTTCTACAATTTCAAAGAAACTGTAACCTCTGAGTTTGTTTTAGCCTTGCTTCGAATAGTAAACAGATAGGAAACGCTGACTTCATCTAGTTTTTGAAAGTTGATTGACTTGTAAAAGAGGTGCGGTAACGAACCTACTCAGAGGTATAAAATTAGTTCACAAAACCATATAACATCATCTTATCATATTATCACTTTTATTTACTTATCTTATCTTATCGTCTCTTTTATTTTATTAATATAAAAGTTACCATTTACCTCAGTATACATTTAAATTCCCATCATGGCGAACACGGAAGAAACACTGCGGCAACTATTAAACAGAATCGCTACAGAACAAAATTATGAAAACCATGAAATAATTATAAATGAAATATCAAGTGACGGAGCAAACTACACGTCAAAACTATATACAGTGATCATAAGAGAAGAAAATAAAGAAGATCTACATTTATTCGCAAAAGTCGCTGCAGCTGGAGACACATTTCGCAATGAACTCCCTAAAGATGCTTTTAAAACTGAGCAGTTTGCTTACTTAAAATTGGCCAAAATCTACGCATCCTTGGAGGAAGAAAATGGAGTGCCTGAAGAACACAGACTGTATTTCACCAAGTTCTACGGCTTCGACCCCAGCAAGTACCAGGAAACACTGGTTCTTGAGAACTTGTTGGCGCATGGATATGGTCCTCACGACAGATTCCATTCCATAGATTGGGAGTACTCTTCTTCAGCAGTTAGAGATTTGGCGAAGATGCACGCACTGTCCTTCGCATTTAGTAAAACATACCCAGAAGAATTTGATAAGACTTTGGCAACTTTAAAATTCGAATGGCAAGAGTTTGAAGGTTTGCAAGTAATGATACAGAGAACAACAAACGTTGCTTTGAGCAATGTCAAGCCCGAGTACAGAGAAGCATTACAGAAATTTCAGGAAAATCATAATTTAATGGAGATGTCCGCGCCCATTCGCAGTACTGTCCTCGTACATGGAGACTTTAGAGGGAGTAACTTGCTACACAGAGCTAAGGTATGTTTACTCAATTTATATGTGTATGTATTAATAACAGGTACCCTCTAGGTACCTCATTAGTGCTCGTATAATATGGAGACCAACGAAAATCATATCTGTATGTGTGTGTGTGTGTGTCAGTCTGTTCCAAAAGTGTCTCTTGAAAATATAAACTAATGGGTCTGAAAACGTACCTGTGGATGTCAATTTGCAGTGTCACTCGCAAACTAACTGCTTTGATTTGATGTAGTGAATACTTAAAGTCAAAATTATAATTTTAAATCCTAAAATCTTATCAATGTTTTTCATTTATCAATTGAAATTTATTTTATTACCTGTTCTCGTTGATGATTTTTCAATCACAATTTAGGAATGTTTATAAAAATCGTCGAATTCCCAATCCGTTTAGTCAGTGATTGCGCTCGAGTTTAATATGAATAGGAAATCCTATCTATATATATGGTTTACACTTTATCCAGATACTACTGGAACAGACCTTAGGGTGATTTAGTCAGTTTGCCGGCCAGCTTTGGTTTTTGTCGTATTTTTTTCAGATGAACTACATATTAAGATCTTATAAGCTTTACGATAACTGACAAACCTACAATACTTTTTCCATTTAACTTCAGAACGGCAAAGTGGATATTAAAATCGTGGACCTACAGACAGTGCAGGTAGGCAGCCCAGTCGCTGACCTGATTTACTTCATCTTCACCGGCTCCGACGAGGAGTTCCGCGCCAAGTACTACGAGAAGCTGCTCGACCACTACTACACGCAGCTCAGCGATGCCATGAAGAGGCTGAACGTCGACCCTGAGGAGACATTCTCCAGGCAAGACTTTGACTATGAAATGAAGGAGGTAACAATCACTGCATAATTATATGTATTGAGTTTATCATATTATGCGTCCTGAAAACGATTGTCAAATTCCGCATTCAAACTTCACCAAACAATAATAAAGGAACAAAAATATTATTTTTCCAGAAACTACCATTCGGGCTCTCACTTGCAGTATGTATGTTGCCTATGATCACCATTGACAGCCAGGACGCGCCCAAAGTCGACGAGTCTCTCGATCTTACTGCATTCTCCGATGCGAAGACCAGCGACCTCTACGCGGCGAGGCTGAATGGAGTCGTCAACGATTATGTCAAATGGGGCATTCTTAAATAATTGCATGAACAGTTTGACCATAGTGACGGTCAAGCCTACAGACAACGACACCATAGTCGTTATGTATGTCATCATACATATTCATATTTCACAGTCGAAAATCGATAGTTTTACTTCAAAATTTACAATGTAAATGTTTGTTGTTTATGTTTGTTCTCCAAATTTATAAACCTGCATCAATTTGATGTGTGATAGCCATTTCATCAGCTGCCCAAAGATGACTATACGGATTTAAATTTAAATTAAATATTTACCTCCATCTCGTCCCTTATAGGTAACTTCCTACCTAACCTAACCAAATTAGCTAATTGTTTTAAATATTCGAATGATTTTTGGTTACATTTTATTTTACAAATTTTTTTAATGTAGTAGGTACTTGTTGAAATTGACAAATAAATAGCAGTTCGCCCGCGACTGTTTTGGAAAAGCACTCATTACAACATTTATAGTTTACCTAGAAATTAAAGTAGTTGTTTATTAATTGTATTTGTGTATGTATAGAGAAAAATTGTGTAACATTAATTAAGTTGATTAAATTGCTTAACATATTTAAGTATTTGTGTCAAGTTTCAATTTTTCCAAATCGATGAAATTATTTTTTTCATACCAATCGTATTCCCAAGTTTTGAAAAATCGTTTGAAACATTTTAATTATTTGAGTTTTTTTATTATTAAATGCACTTTAAAGTTCATCGAAGTAACCAGTAAAATCCAAATAAAACTTGATTAGCTACCTCTTTTTACTTAGTTAGATGTTGATTTTCGGAAAATCCAAAAATACGGATCATATCGGTTTTCATTTCTAATGCTGAGTTTCAAATTAATCATCTATGCCAACTTTAGTACCCTATTGGAGGGTAGCATAGAAACACTAATAATGTCAAACTTAATATTCGCTGGGGTACTTATCAGTGCCAAGTTTCAAGTTTATACACCCAAGGAATAAGATTTTTCATCAAAAATATTTTTTTTTGTATTTCTGGGTTGAATTTTTGGGTCCGTGGCTTAGGGGGAAGCGACCCAA
This sequence comes from Polymixis lichenea, assembly GCA_949091785.1. Classification (NCBI taxonomy): domain Eukaryota; kingdom Metazoa; phylum Arthropoda; class Insecta; order Lepidoptera; family Noctuidae; genus Polymixis; species Polymixis lichenea. The sequence goes on from OX420948.1 coordinate 2,693,040, forward strand.
GGGCTAATATTAACATAATTAGGAAAAACGAAAATTTTATCGGCCAGGGGTCATTTAGGAACAGTCACATGTAGTCCCCTAGTTGTCGAGGCACCTGTTGCCGACGCCCCCGATTCGATTAATTTAATTCAAAGCAATTTTTTATAAAATGTACTGTCAGGCACAAAAATGTTTTACAAAAATAATAAATGTATATTGATTGTAACTATATGTATAATATTAAATCATAATTATATTTATAACATAGAAATGATTTTTTATTGGATGTATGTTTTGAAAAAAATTAAGTCTTAGTTATTTTTTTCATTATTTATTTGTTTAACTCAATAAGAAATCTAGTAAAAATTTTTATATAAATTGTTTTCATCACCTATAATCAAGATAATCATTTAGCTTAGTTCTAATAATCCGTCTCAAATGTAATAAAATAAGGTAGTAGTTTTTAATAATAACTTTTTACATAGTGAAATATTATTTTTATCTTTGTAACAATAATCATTAAACATAATCAACCTTAAACAAATGAGAATAATTTTACCTAATTATAACAGTCAATTTCAATAGCAATAACATAACAACATAATCAATTATTGCAGAAATAATACAACTAAGAATGAATGTCCCCAACAGGCTGGGAAACTACATTATAACAGAGAACTTTAACCGCCAGCGAGAGGCATTCGTATCAATGAACGCCATAACTGATATTCCGTTTCTTGTCCGAAGAATACGTTATTTTGTTTTGTTTGGGGACCTATCATTTGCGCCTGGCACGCTCCCTATGTTAGCCAACATATGCGAGGAAGTGTATAATATGGAAGTGTGCATAACACCAAGTCCAAGGATGGCACAGTATGACATCCAAACGGAAGATTGTATGCTCCTGAGAGGTCGTATCTCAATGAGGCACATATCAAATAAAACTTATTACAGTTATTTACTGATCGATTCCACCTCGGAGGCCATATCTCCCATAAAGGAATATTATTGCTCATGCTTAACCGGCATGAGGACTGTTGGTGCTTGCGCACATACCGTGAGCATTATCTGGTACTTCGGTATTTGCCGACATTTAAAGAATTTCGTTGGTCCTGCAAGTGCCTGGGACGATATTATTGTACAAAGCCGAAATACAATATAATATATTTAGTTAAAATTCGTTTATTTATTTATCCCCAAACATCGTTTATTAATTAGAATACAGAAACCTAAAAATATTTTTTCACAAAATACCATATTCTCGCATTCTCCCATTCATCATTCAACTTTTTCCAAAAAAAACAACCGACTCCCGAAAAAACACTACAAAGTGAAAAATAACTTTAATTTCGGAAGGCGGTAACTTTGGATATGTATTTAAATTTTTTGTCACCGCCTTCCGAAATTAAAGTAATTTTTCATTTTGTAGTGTTTTTTCGGAAGTCGGTTGTTTTTTTTGGAAAAAGTTTTTAGTTTTCACTTTTTTATACAATAAGTATGTTTTTTTGATAAGGACATGTTTGATGTGAGTTTTAAACTTTCCATCGCTAAGTTCTGTAACCGACTTTGAAAACTTGTTATAGAAGCAGATATTGTTTATTAGAAATGACTAACTACTTTTAGTTAATCTAAATTTTCATATTTACTACGTGTATATAGATTATGGAAATTGCATGTTTTTTTTAAAAGACCTACGTTTTTGCGAATATACAAGATATTTTCTAGGATATAAAGAGAAGGCAGAGTTCGTTATCAATTTCTTTGAATTTGTTTCTAAGAGAGTCGCGAGGTCCCATTTTATAGATTGCGCGGATTGCCCGCTTTTGGAAAATGAAAATTGTATCTACATCAGCTGCCGATCCCCACAGCAGAACGACATAAGACAATACTGTGAAAATAAGTAAAGAATATTAACCTAGTAACCCAATAAGTAGGTTTGCCATTTTGTATGTTTAAAATATGCTACTCGAACTCAACCGATATCAACGATCGGCTTGGCCGACTAGTCGACCATTTTGAAGCCGATTAGTCGGCTAGTCGGCCAAAGCCATAGTCGGCCCATCTCTAGTTTAAACTTTAGCACCTAATTTAGATTTTTTTGCTTGAATAAAATGACAGCTGTAATTTTGGTCTAGCAATTTAAAAATCGGAGTATAGTTGAAATAAATGCTTTGAGTTTGAGCTTATCATGCTGAACCAAATCACTCACCTCTTTGAATTCCCTGTCGAAGGTCTCCCTGGGGTACACCTCATTGACATCAATCCCGAGCCTGTCCAACGCTATAGTCAGGCTGTTAAAGTAGTGGTCGATCAGTTGCTGATGGTGTTCTCTTCTGAACTTCTGGTCTGTTCCTAGGAATTCGAAGTACAGCAGGTCGGTGGCGGGGCAGCCTGCGTGCAGCGTCTGGTAATCCACCACGATTGGGTCTAGGCGGCCATCCTGGAAAATATTCAATGAAAAAATTTAACTTGATGGTATACTGCATAGTATTGACGCCAGTATTTCGTTATGAATCTTACTAGTCCTTCTAATATTATAAATGTGAATGTTCGTATGTTTAGATGTTTTGATGTTTGTTACTCAATCACGCAAAAACGGCTGAACAGATTTGTATGAAATTTGGCACACAGATAGATTTAACACATAATTAACACAGGATATTTTTATACCAGTTGTATGTTCTCTTCGGGTAATTTTCGACACCCCACGTGGGCGAAGTCGCTGGCAAAGGCTAGTTGATAAAATTTTGAGATGATCAAATATAGGTGATGAGTATTTCAAAACTGATCATCAGGCCTTCTGGGCAAATAGGTTGCTCTCTAGATTTAAATTCGATTTCACCAATTTAGTCTTAAATACGACCGATAGGACTTATTTAATACAAAATTGGTGCAACCTAATTAATCGTAATATTAATTAATCTGGCTCTAATTAAAATTAATACATTTACAATGTTATTAAGAACTATCTTTAACAATGTTCAAACTAACGCAATTATTCTCAGTCACACCTAATAATTGCATGGATTTTATGGTAATCTCGTCATCTAATATGATAATATAACAAACGGTAAGTCAACATACCTACCTATCTCATTATTAGATAACCCGCTTATGTTTATCAAGAGTAAAGTCAAACAAGTACTTAGTATTTAACAAGTACCTCTCTATAAAGCCTACCTAATATTTGCAAGATCACGATGTTTTGAACTGTAAATAAATAATTTACTCGTTTCCTATTCAGCCCTGTGAAGTAATGGAATAATTTTAATGTTGTTCTACTGGTAGATTGTGTTCTCTCTCGTCTGTCTCGTTTCCTACGTTTAGGGGAAGATTTTCGACATCTGATTTTGACGATTTTTTACTTTTCTAGTACTCATACCTCAGTTGGTTCGAGAGAGTTTTTTGATCCTTATAAGAACAAAATTATGAAGCAATAGATTACAAAAAAAAACCTTTAAATGATTCCGATTCTGATGCATAGTGTCTTACGCACGCATCTGGCCGCGTTCGCACGAGCGTAATTTTTATCTGCGCGACACAACGCGCGCGTCGCGTACGCATCGCTCCTTTTTTAAAAACATTGGAATGAAATGCTTCTCTCTTGTAATAAAAGAGGGAGCGATGCGTACGCTACGCACGAGCTGTGTCTCGTCGAAAAAAATCGCGCTCATTTGAACGCTCCCCCTTAAGGGTGCTGGATAAATGGTATCAAAAATTGTTTAATGAAAATTGCTCACTTTCTTGCTTTTTTCAAAACCTGTGAATGCAAATCAAAATGTTTCAAATAATTAAGAACACTCTAATAAGACAGTTTTCTTGTAGCGACAACGATTAAGGTACGTGCCCTTATTGCCCTACCTCAAATCCACCCTGTATATTTCATGATTGGCTGCTTAACTCCATAAAAGTATAGCGTGATGATAATCATTTAAATGTTAAATCTGCAACTATCTACATTACTTTTTAGCTCGACTTTTTAATTTGCGGTAAACTATAGAAGAATACGAACATATTGCAACATTGCTTATCCCTCATAGGAAATCTTGTTTGGAATATAGGGAATATCTTTGCAAAATTTGAACAGAATCAGATGCTGGAACATACATTCATACTGTAAACCGACAAACAAAGCATTAGAAGTATTGAGTATATGAGCATTAGAATCATTCCCAGACTCCGCAACAATTAGGTACCTACTTAAAAAAAAGTACAGTTTTGATGTAGCTGGCATTTCATTATTTTCGTAGATTTAAACATTCTTACAGTACCCAGTCTCTACGTTCTAACAATTCTGACTAATCTTAAGAAGTACATTCATGAATACGAGACAAATGACGAAAGACTGGTTAGGGAGAGCACACGTAGGAAGGATTTAAGAAATAAGATAAGTCCCCACTTCAATATTGTGCAGCACAGCTCACAATATCAAGCAGTGCAAGTATTTAATAAGTTACCACTTCACTTAAAAAGCTTGATTTATACATCTACATTTAAAACAAAGGTTCAAGCATTCCTACTAGATAAGTGTCTCTACTCCGTTGAAGACATGTGATATAAATGTTTTAATATAATTTGACAACGCATTTTTTTTTCTTTGAAATGACTTTTTAATGTATTTTAGGGATATTATTTTTAAATGACAAATGTAGGATGTATTATGAATTTGTGAGTGTTTTTTTTTTGTTTATATTATGTAGCATTATTTCAAACACAATGTACATTGTTAATGAATAAATTGAATTGAATTGAATTGAACATTACATGTATAGATGATTTCATGTTAAAACAAACACGCGAACGTTGTCGCGGGCAGAAGCCAGTAATTTCATGACGACGCGCAACGCCGTGACCCGGCTTACTTTGCATACCACCAATGTATAGAATCAAGTTTATCTAACTGAACAGACAGCTGTGCTGCTGGGGAGTTTGTTGCGCCACTTCTTCTTTCCCGCTAAAGCACTAGGAAGTGATGAAAGGCGTTTTGGGAGACTGTCTTATGTCATTTTGACGTTTGAAAAGTGCTGATAGCCTAATTTGAATAAATGACTTTTCATTTCATTTCATTTGACCGCGACTGAATTTTCTGAATTTGATTCTGGAGCCGGGGAAAGAGTTAAGGCTGAAATGCACTTGCTATTTATATATGCTTGGTTGTTTATAGCATTTTCTCGGTGTGTGTAAAATAATCATATGTACTCTTTTCGTATACACATGCTAATTGTGTGCAACTGGGTGGCATCTGCTCGAAATGAGAATGCTCTAGGACCAGTATATTGCATATGTATTCCAGGATTTAATTATAGGATTTTCCATCAGGAAACTCTCCATTGCATTCCGAATTCTGTATCTATACCCGGTTTATGGCACTAAGGTCGCCTCCATGCTTCGTGGGACTGATGAAAGAGCTAATGTTCGAACATTGATTTTTTATGACTACTTCTAGTGGTCTCAAGTGCGAGGTCCTGAGTTCGATTCCTGAGTTGAGACAAAAGTTATTGGGCTTTTCCGTTTCAAAATATTTAGCTGCAGACCTGCGGGGTAATTGTGTACCACACTTAGAGTAGATATAGCTTTTATTTTGGCGGTTCAACAAAATCAAAATCAAAATATTTTATTTCACATAAACCTGCAAGGGCACTTATGAAACGTCAGAAGCTAGGTGCACGGTTCCAATTTGTTGCTTCCTATGAAGAAGAGCCGGCAAGAAACTCCACGGTTACTCTTTTTAAAAATAATTGGCTTTTATAATGTTTTCAAATTACAATATATTAGGTATGGGAGGACAGTGCAGGCCTGTCAATAAGTACCAGGTACTTAGAGGAATGAAAATAAAGAATATAAACTGTGGGCCTACAACGTTCTTTCATTTACAATATGTAAAAGAATCTACATAAGTAAAATCAACCTATTTAAACAACAACATTCATTGCGTTAAAGACTTATGAATTGAGTAACGTTTCGTTTAGGGTAGGAATAACCTTTAAAATTATTCAGATTCTGATTAATAATAATAGTTTATTTTATTATCAGACAACTAAGGCCCACAGATAAAATACACAAAATAATCTTAAAAATAATAATAAACTAATACATATTAAGAAACTTATTAAAACTATAACTTCACACGTAAAGTGGTCGGTGGCGGCGTCGTGTATCGCTGCGAGGTGTCGCGTTACCGTCCTCGGAAACGTCGGTATACGACACCTTTCGGCCAAAAGTCCTCTTTCAAGCAGGTCTGTAGATGCTGGGTTAGAACTAGTACCACGAAAGACTTAAAGTTGATGTCGTGCCACGATTCCAACCTTTTGACCCTCAGAGTTCAGTTGGTTTTCACCTTCAAGTACTTCAACGACTTCCTCAATCTTCGTGGAATGATGCAGACGTGAAATGTACAGCTGCGTCGTAGGCACAGCAGGGCGCAGCAGCATATTGGGTCCACTCGGTGCGGTACCGCACAAGTTACGAGAGCAGGGCTTCTTCTTTTCTACCTTCGTGAAAACCCTTCTCATCAAGTTCTTGGCAAGGAGTTGCGGACCGCATGGCAGGTTAGTAGTGTGTAACGCAATTAGGGTACCTACTGAGTGTGAATTCGTGCCCAGTTAGCGACAACAGGGTCGAACCCTTGCTACATGGGGGCTTATGACAATTATCTAGCGTTTGTCGGCTGCGTCATATGATCGTAACTCGCGAGTTATGCCCCCTAAGGTGGGACCTTAGTCCCATATTAATCTATTTAAAACCTGGCTTCCTGTGTATCACGCCATTTTGTGGTCTAGATGATTACTGAAAAACAACTATAGGTAGCTGGGGGCCTATGGATAGTTCGGTTAAAAATGTGTCGATGTATTGAAATTAATGGATGATTTTTCTGTAAGTAGTTTCGTACAAACACTTTTACATGTCAATCATGTTTTAAAAACTCGATGAAGTCGGCGTTTAGTATCTCACTACTCCGAAAAGAAAAGCCGATACATACTCAGAGGTCACAGACATAATCTTGTTCAGATAATGTGAAGAGAGTGTAGATTGATGTCAGAAATTGTCTTTTGAGGAAAAGACCACACCGGTCCAGATAATTAATGAACTCTGCTTTTTTATTGTTATACTCGGCATCGGTTTTGGTTTATGGGTTTACCTATTCGTAAGTTATTTATGACTTGGAGTTTTCTTGGAGTTGTTTGAATCAGTTACAAAAAGTTACAAAAAAAAGTTATGTTAATTACTAAATTAACATTACTTTTTTTGTAACTTGGAGCACCCCTGCTCAAAGTACCTAATTAAAATAAATATTAATTGTGAAAAATAATGATAATAAAATAAAATTTGAACGTTTCTATCTTCAAGGTTAAGTATTTATTGTAGCTGTAACTGCAAGTGTGATTTTTTTTTGTGGTTATAGCATGCTACAACCACATCCACACTGAATACGAATTCAAAATGGCGAAATGCTCTACTAAACTCTTCAGAAGACTTTCAATCTTCATTACGCTAGGATAAATTTCTTGGTATATTAGTTTAGTAGATTTTCTGTTAGAACAGAATTGTTCTAACAGAAGATCATAATCGTGAAGAGATACCGCGGCCCCCGGCACACAGACAACTGAGGGAACACGGGTGGGTTTTAGTCAGTAAAAGTCTGACACGCCCTCCTGCTCCACCCAGGGCGGGAGAAGTTATTTGATGAATTCTCACTCAAAAAAAAAATCCTTTCTGTCTCAAGAACGAAGTTTGGAAATAAGTTTGGCTCATAAAGGTTCTGCACTCATCATGCGATGAACGGAAAATATCTATCCAGGAGGCACATTCATCATCTTGATTTTTTATTTAAAAACTTCGGTTTTTACGACTTCACAATTCGGGGGTTAATTATAAACATTGAACGAAGTTTAGATATGTTTAAACTCCAAAAATGTATAGTTAAACGTTCAAACGTTTAATCATACATTTTATAAAGGGGTAGATCGTATTTTTTAATAATGTGCGTTTAACATGAAAAAATGACGTTAATTTATAGTATGCCATAGATATTTAAGATGTCCTTGGCCCACAGATATTTGACAATTACCCACAAAAAATCTGACGTCAAAAATACAAATAGCTATTTACTACGCGAACGTAGCCGTGCGAATAGTAAACACGTATATTAGGTACGTAAATTAATCCAACCTTAACTTACCGAGATTTCTTACACCAAACAGCAAAAAATCTTGGTCAACACGGTGTTTTCCGTTAGTTTGCAATGTCCCAGTTTAATTGTGTGACAGCGAGTAGAAACCCAATGGACCCCGGGTCCGACCTCGGTTACTAACGTTCATTGAGACCGCGACAATCTGCTGTCATGGCCATTGCAGGATTACAGTTGACCTTTAATTTAATAGTTTAAATTGTAACTCAAGCAGAGTTTGAGACTAATAAGTTATCTACAGATGTATTGTTGTCCTCATGTGTTTAGGTCCTAATGGATTGTTGTCTTAATGTATTTTGGTCCTAATGTATTGTGTTCTTAATGTATTTTGGTCCTAATGTATTGTGATCCTAGAATTAATTCTATTTTAATGTTAATGTTGTTGTTCAAAAGTGCCTTTGATGTGCGTATCTTACTTTTACTAGTATTAAGTATAAGTGTAAAGGTTTGGATGTTTGTTACTCAATCAAGCAAAAACGGCTGAACGGATTTGGAGAAAATTTGGTAAACAGACAGTTTGTAACCTGTATTAACACATGATTGTTAATATCCTGATGTACGTTCCCGAGGGATAATTTTCAACCTCCACACGGGCGATTCCGCTGGTTAAAGCTAATTTCAAATAAATGCTTTGACTTAGTTTGTGGTCCTGATGTGCTGTGGTCGCTAGCTTCGGTTGCTAGACTTTTAACTGCCATTATTGCTTGATGACGTCAATGAAACATTATTGTAGTAGAAAAAATGTTGCAGATCCGGAGAATTTGTTACTTATACAAAAAACCAATCGCACAATAATACATGCTATAACAATAACAATATAACTCATACCAAAATATGTATGTCGGCAAATACATACCTACGTATCTATGAATATGTTTCAATTTCTATACAGAACGAACAACTGTAAACTAAATGACGACAAATAATAACAAAAAACAAATGAATATTGCTAAAAATAACTTCGTGACCAAATGGAGACATTGTCCTACATAAATACCGAAATAATGACCGGAATGTTATATCTCTGTCTAACGTATTCCAGTAGAAAAGGAGAAAAGACCTTGCCTTGTTTGTATTGAGTGATTAACAAATTCATTTGTATAATTTTGTGGTTTTCGAACACAAGTTTGGCTGTAGATGTTAATTACATCTACAGCCAAACTTGTGTTCTTGAGAAGATTGACCCACAAACTTAGCTTATTACCGGTCAGCTCGGGAAAAAAGTACCTACAGAAGGCCACACGTCCAGGAACACAAAACCAATATAAGCTGGCCTCTTAATCCATTGAAACTCCGTACTACGTAGGTCAGCTCAAGGTCACAGACAGTGTTACCACTGACGCCAACTTGTGCTTGACAGCACACTTCCGATTCTTTAAAAACTACAAACTAAGTAAGGATCTTGAAACATTCCAGTCATCCAAAATCTACTTTGAAAGTTATTTCACAAGATATGGCCCTTGTCCAGTCGCCAAAATTCCAACTTATCAGTGAATACCTAATGGAGTATGTCGTCGCTGAGGGAGGCTTAGAATTCTAGGCAACACTGGTGTGACGACTTAAAGGCTTTCATGTGAAGGTGAAGGCAACACGCAGGGAAACGTGGAAAACTGTGGGGGATATCTTTAGCCAATGAAACAATCAAGTTTGAATTAATAAAATGGAGTAATGCCCCACCTAGCCTCTTGCCAAAATACCTTAGCTACTTTTCCAGCATCATTAGCAAAATCAGCTTATAATGTTCTCACAGCTGGGATGCACGGGCCTCCTCTTTATGAGAGAGAGTGAGCCATAATCCACCACGAGGACCCAGTGCGGGTTGGTGGATGCGACATGTCTTTGAATTTTTGGTACTAGGACATGGCGGTTTCCTCACATTGTTTTTCGTTCACCGTTTGTGAGCAGTCAGGGCCTATACCTACCACTGGGCCAGAACTGCTCCCAGCATCATTATCATTCTTTAATAAACATTGAATATTAAAACACTGATAAATAATGTATCATACATCATACCGTAACAGTCTATTGACATGAACATAAGACGGAACTATTCGAGCCAAGCATATAATTAACCAAAATGGCTGAATCATTTACATAACATTTTGCATCTACAATAAAATATGTTAAACATTTTTTAACCAGGAAGTTTTTCTATACCGTTGCCGTTACTAATAGTCATAGGTTTTTCAAGGCGAGTTGAATATAAACAAAAACAAAATGATTTAAGGGGAAAATGCAAGTTCATGAAAATAATTGTATGATTGTTTACTAGATACCTAGAGACAAAACCAGGTAGATGCACATGTAATTACAAGATAGCACCTTAGTTTCCATAGAGAAGTCTAGTAGATTATAAATAAGTATGATAACATGATGCTACTGCAAATGTGATTGTTGGTAATTACATTTGAAATCACTCCGACCTCATCTGGTTTTTAAAATATGATTGAAGTGTAGAAGCGTTTGTATACACCTCCATACGGAAATAAAATCATTAATCATTTGTAGACGCACTCGCACTGTATTGCACCCGTGGCATTGCAAAGGGTGGCGAAATATGGTCATGAAGTCAAGGAAGCTTCGACCGCCTCAGACACTACCAGAGATTACTAATAAGATGATCTGCACTTAGCAGAATTTTACCATAATACGTGTATTCATTTGCTAAAACTACTATAAGGAAAATCGACATGTTCCGCAAAACGCATTTGCGTCACTAATTTCACTTTAGACATAATTTTAATGACACAGATTCAAGGTTTTTGGGCACGATAACAGCTATTACACAGTCAGCTTGATTAATGTACCTACCTACACAACAAGGACGATATCTAAACAAAAAAATTACGATATACCTTGACGCTTCATGGAAACACTAAGGAGACTAATACTAATCTTACTGCACGTACGATAGTAGATTCACCTTAACAGTAAAATATATTAGGCAGTACGTTAATGGTCAAAAAACCACTAAAATCTGGCCTCTCAATTGAACCTCCGTATTACACTAAGCCAGCTCAATGTCAAAGCGTAACCACAGAGATATGTGGTCGACCGTCTTACCAATTTTTTTTACCAATGGTCATTGTTTTTATTATTATTTGTTAATTAGTTACAAAAATCAACATACCAGTCCTCTGAACAGCAAATTGCTGACTCTGTAGTCACCGTGACATAGTACTGTAGTACTCAATGGAGCCTTGAACTTGTAGAACTCTTCATTACTGTCATCAGCTTCTAATAATTTTGCCAATCTCTCCTTGTGTTCCTCCTTAGCGACGTTAACAGCGGATGCAACCATTTTGTTCCAAGTTTCCTTGAGATTAGAAGTTTCCGACTCATCCCTTTTCTTTGTTTTTACATGCTCTGCGCTTTTGGCGAAATTTTCAGGATCTTCCTTTTGGTACGCAAAAGATAAAGCGTGGAATCTGGCTAAGTATTCTACCGCGCAGGAGGCGTGCTCCCAGTCTATGGACTTGAACCTGCTGTAAGTGCCGAAGCCCTTCGCCATCAGGTCTTCCATAACCACGGTCTCTTCACCTTCAGCTGACTCGCCACCGAAGAACTTGGGGAACTCGAACCGATGCTCCGGACTGAGTTGGTTTTTGTCTTGTATCTTCTCGTATACTTTAACGAGGTCAGAGTACACAAACTGTTCAGTTTTGAACAAGAAATCTATGTTCATAACTTTTCGAAACATTCCACTGACATTAGCCACTTTCGCGAAGAGTTTCAAGGTATCCTGGTCTGGTGCCGTGACATTTATGGAAAATAAAGCTGACGTGTAGTTCGCTCCACCACTTGTAAGTTTCTTCAACGAAATTTTTGCATGTTTGTATTGTAATTGATCTATGATTTTGTCGAGAACTTTACGTAATATATTTTCCGCGTCCGACATGGTGGGCGACTGATTCACGACTGGTTTTGGCTGATCTATGATCTGCGATACAAATAAAGTGTTGAACTTGCCTGATTACAACATCGATATAATGGTTGCTTGGTCTTAATGTAAGTACATAACTGAGGACAACTGCAGCCCTATTGTGTAAGTAATGTACTGTTTAATGAGTGGTCGTTAAACGATAAGGTATAATTTACTACACGAATTTTTTATAACAAATAAAGGTGGTTAGTTTTCAACTACATTTATTTGGTATGAAAGAAATTAAAGTAATAAAATATACCTTATCGTTTGATACGAACCATATGAGGAGTAGGTAATGTAAAAACGTGATGAAAGTAGAATGGTTGTTTGTTCCTTCTATTTTATTGTAATGAGTGCTTGAGCACTGATACTTGAGATTATGCATATACTTTATTTGTTATGTCACTATCATGTTGTACAACACAATACTTGCAACACATCAAGATCTTAGCGCCTTAAGAAATTATCTGAGCAACAAGTCTGTTTGCTTCCATCTATTGATATGAATTAAGAGACTGGTGGTAAGCGGTTATTACGGGTGTCTTATGGCAAATCAAATACCAAATAATCGAATATTAATTGATCGACCACTATAACTCGAACGTACAGAGGCGGCCTTACCCATAGCGAGGCTCCGGGCGGCAGGTCTACGAGGCCCTTTGTCCTTCGTGAAAAGTATGTCGCCCCTCGGCAAAAAAAGAGTCGTAACATAAAACACACTGTTTCGAGAAAAATGCTTTTTTTGGATTTTCAAGCCTTTTGCAAGTTTATTATTATGAAAATTGACTACGTTTATAAGTAAAAATTTGTTCATTTTGTAATTTATCTATATATATTTTAGAATAAATAAAATTTACCAGCATTTAGATATTTTTTTCTAATTAATAATCAAGAAATTCTTAATTAGTCATATATTATGACACTTTTTCGGAGTAAATTATTGGTATTTAAAAAAATAAATACACAATTTTTATTTTTAATCAACTTTATTTTGTAAACAAAAGACAAAATCACAAACTTTCTTTAATCATATTTGCCTAAAATCACAGTTGGCTTGTAAGATTAATGATATACTACTGGTACTAATCAATAAATACCAGGGAACTAAAACAAGAACTTTTTGCATAATCGCTAAATTTAACCAACAAAAATATTTTTTTTAATAACTGGAACAAAATTATAAAAAATAAACCATAGCCGTATCAAACTTGCTAGTAAACAAACAATAAGAAAAAAATCTTAACCTACCATAAACTTATTATTTCAAAGATTTATAAAAAGATTCGTAAAAATGAGGAATATGACTATTCCGTAACAGCTCTAGGAGATCCTTTATTTTATTCTCTTTAAGTTTTGGTTTGGATCTATAAGCGAGTTTGAGGGTAATCTGAGCCAGGTTTTTTTTTCGAGTAATAATTGTTTCAGAAAATTCGTCATCTTTATAGGAAGTTTTAAATAATAACTTGGTAGGATCATCTTGCGTTAACTTGAAAACCTTGACTTCTGTAATTTTAAATGCCTTTGAAGTGGTAAATCCAATATCCTCAGATAATCGCTTTAGTGAGTAAAAATCATCAGAAGACATTTCTGTTACGACGTAGGGTCTTCCTTTTTTCTTGGCACATTTAATGGCCTCAACATACTGACTAGGCACATAAATCGGACCCGATTTCAGTCTTTTTTGGATTTGCTTTTCGATAGTAGAATGAGCTGAGTCTCCCTCATTTTGCGTGTGTCCGGTTATTAGGTACTTGTGTGTTATGGTTTTGATTTTAGGGAAATTTAATAATGAAAACATGTAAATAGAAACAATAAATCGATTTTTGTTCTGGCCACAGCAATTGTCCGAGTAGAATGTGATATCTAATCCAGGTCCGTCGTAATTTCGCATTTGGTTTTCAATGAACTTAAATACACAAGATCCTATTTCATCCGCGCCGCGGTTCGCTTCCCCTTCATGCCAAAAGAAACAATCTGTATTATTGTTATTAATGTGTGACACGGTTAAATTGAAATTGTTGAGTTTAGATTTGTAGTAAAAAATAGAAGTGTTCCCTCGTGGAAGCTGAAGGACAGCTTGCAGATCATAAACTGCAACGATATTATTTGGTCCAGCATTATTTTTATCAGTCTCCTTTTCTGCTCGAGATAGTTCTTTCTCTTCAATATGTCTTAAATACTCTGCTTCTAAATTTTGCTGCACATTATCTTGGGCATTTTCGTATCGTACGCATAATTCGCACCGATCTTTCTTGGGCTTAAAGAAACTAATATTAAATTCCCCGTTAAATATTCTTGAGTACAAAGTTTCGTTAGCATAGGGTGCGTTATTAGTCTCACAAAGAGCTTTATAATCTCTGTATAGATCACTGAGTGATTTTCCTCCATCGATATATTCCCTCGACGAGGTTTTTCTTACGTAGTGGCTTTCGATTCGCGGTATCGAGTTAATATGATCTCTTATGCCTTGTCGAATAGATTCTGCAACTTTTTTATGGTTTGTATGCCTACCTCTCATATCTTGTTTTAAGAATCCATCGTCAGACTTTTCTATTACAGTCCTTATAACACGATCATTGATATCTAGTGTTGCTCTGAAAAAACTTTTACAAACTCTAACAGTTTGTCCATCAACTTGAAAATAAAAACTATGGTTAAGTTTTCTAGGTTTTTCTTTACCGGAAAATCTAAATGCAGGAATTATTGGTTTTATGTGTTTGTGGATGAAATTTCTTTGTAACGCTATGTCTCCTAATTTCCAGTAATTTTCAAATATTGTTGCTCTCGTAACGTCTGGTATTTTCTTAGCACACTGTAATTTACATTTTTCTGTGCAAGGAGGTTTCAAACATTTCGCCGGGACAATTTTTTTGGATTTGGCACGAGAAATGTAAGACTTTCCAGTATTTCTCTGCGTTTTTGCCTTATTTGTCAACCATTCTTCAACTCGAGCTACGCGTTTCTTAGGCTTTCTGATTGGACTCTTTTCTATCTCAGCAGCATTGTTTTCAATTGTATGTACATCTTGGTGACATGATAGAGAAGCTATTACTGGTACAGTTGCATTATTTTTACTAGAAGAGTTGGTGCTGGAGGAACTAGAACTATTTGAGTCACTGTTGCTACTCGTGGACCCTGAGCTCGATGAAGATGAATCAGAGGATGACGATAGTGTCCGATGTGGAGTGATTTTAGAAGTAGAAGGCATTGCCAGTATACTTTCTGTCATGCTGTCGGATGGCCCAGTTTGTGTTTGTTGTTTTGGTTTTATAGCTAATGAATGTGCACGTCTGAAACGTTTGATTGAAGTGGGACATCCCGAGCTTGAGCTACTACTTAAAATACACTCAGATTCGAAATTTGGATCTCTTACACTGTCATCACTATCTTCGTAAAATATATTTTCTTTATCTGACATTTGGGTCGTTAAGTCAGCATCTAAAATAAAAAAATAACAAAGTCATAAAAAAGATAACTTATTAACTTGCTTAAAATTGTTTTTTTGATACGTGCAATTAATATTAACCTACCTGTATGAGAATATTCATCAATATTCGGGGTGCATGGACGGGTTCTGCTAGTATTTTTCTTTAAGTTAAATTCGTATTCTGAACCGACTGCAGTGCAAACTGTTAAAAAAATAAAAATAAAACAAACATACCTAACAATTACGTAACAGCTATTAACTTACCTAATACTAAAACACTTACTTTTTTCAGAATAATCATTATTTATTGTTTCGTTAGTATTTAAATCGCAGCAAATCTCTCCAGTGCTGCATTTGTTACGAGCTAATTGAATTAAAAACGCCCCTCGGCTGTTTTTATTCATTATTAGTTGATCTAAAAAAGACAAAGTCATCAGTTATCCTCACACTTTCAAAACGCATAACTCATAAGACTAAATTTCCCTAAAAATAACAGGGATGGGACTCGAAAGGTTGCTCAAATTATTAAACATTAATATTGATACTAAGTACAATGACCTTCAATCTATACTACAATGGATTTATTACCATACATAAACTTTTTCTGTCACGATAACAGACATCATACAAATTATGCCATGTGTAAGCAAAAACAAATTCAACTTTACGCAAAAAAGGAAACACAACACATTATAAAACATAGAACATTTCACTGTTTTAAAAATAATAAAGTCATTACATGTCTTATGCCGTCTTAACATTTAAAATAAGATTTATTCCGTCCACAATCAGACCGAAAAACCGTCACTACACTAAGTTAATACTCTGTTTTAGTAAAATGTTTAGCATTTTGCATATTTATTCGCCGTGAAAACTGTCACAATACAAGATGTGACAGTTTTGTTGATGTTAATCATTAATTTACTCTTATAACTTACCAATGTAAAGTCACAACACACGTAAATACGCTTTTCACGTCACTGAACACACGTTCGATGAGCACCAACACAATTGTGACACTGTTCTTGCCGACGGCTTGAGCAAGTTGCCTCCGTGAAAAAGTGAACTATGCGCCATCTCTCCGCAACCAAACGCAACACAATAATGACGACTTTACAGCCGAGTGCGTCTAAAAAAGTGCTATCAGCTGATATTAAGATGTCAAAACGTAGTTAATACATGTTATGACACTTTTTTTGCCGGAGGGCGATGTGATGTGAACCCACCCGTGTTCCCTCAGTTGCCTGTGTGCCAGGGGCCGCGGTATCTCTTTCGAACCTGCAACTCTGGCAGGCATCGGCCCTTGCGGGCCCCATCAGTTGCTGCTGACATCTCTTTGAGGCGCGCGTGGAATACAACACGCCGTCGACCCGGGCTTGGTGATTATCGGACAGCGAGATACCCATTACTCGCCACCCGCAAGTCCGCGCCTACGGTGGCCGGGAATCAGCTTGGGATTCCCGACGCCCAGGGTGTCTCCTGCGAAGGCTACGGCTGTGAGGGCGCATATACTGCCTCTCCCTCACGTGCACCGCCTCCCTCTTTGCGAACATCACTGCTTCACTGAAAGAAGCGATTGCTAGCCAAGCACTCTCGCTACGTACTATGGCCTGGACCAGGGCCGGACGCGAGAGATCGCCGCCGCCGATCGCCTCCACGAGGACACGGCGGTGCTCCGCCCATACCGGGCAGACCTCCACCGTATGAAGACACGGTGGAAGTCTTCAGGGCGATCTGCGCAATGGAAACACCCGGGCGTTTCCTCCCGCCTTATGCGAAACAGGAACCTCCCGAAACAGCCGTGTCCGGTGAGGACCTGTGTCAGGCGGAAGGTGAGGACGCCATGCCGCCTCTCAAGCCACTCCTCAAAGAGGGGACTTACCGCCTCAATCGTGGCGTGCCCAAAGATACATACTACAGTAACGATTTTGTAACTCATACCGCAAGCAAAATAATTCCAAGGTGACAAGAGTTGCCGAACGAAATTAAACACGAGGATTCCCCGAGCGATAGATGAGCAGAACATTATGTCCTGACTCTCGAGCTTACCCGAGTGCTATGCGATTAAAGAACCGATCTTCAAGTGTTTCGAGGCGCGATATTCAAATACTAAGTAGGTACATAATGAATATTTCAATTATGTTTTGAATGAATGAATTAGTAAACTAACTTTATTTTAATTTACCGTTATGTTATAACCTTAATAAGTAGGTAATTAAGGACCAAAATCAAAAGTTTTATTTAAAAAAATAGTTATAAAAATCTATATTTTTTCAAATTCGCTTGGGTAGTTGCGCGAGGCCCCTGCAAGAGCGAGGCCCCGGGCGATTGCCCTCTTCGCCACCCCCTAAGGCCACCGCTGCGAACGTATATATACTCGAACGTTTTAAATATCGAATGTTTGTTTGATCGTGCGGTTAACGCACCGCATATTCATTCTATCGATATCACCTTTGCCAACTTGTATCAAATTACCAACATTGTACTGACACACACGAACTGGCTCTGAGACGGATATCTGAACTGGAACTGGAATTAAGCAGGGCGAGACTGGAATTAAGAAGGAGATGCCGTATTGGTGATTGTGTTGTGTTGTGGAACACAACACAATCACCAATACGGCATCTCTCAGAGCCAGTGAAGAGTCTGTGGTCACCAGCAGTCTCAATGATGCATTGGTTGGTAGCAGGTCTGAACTCATACCTATATGTTGAGCCAATTGTAACGATAGACTTTACTGATGATACCATCAATAAAAACAGATTGTTTACTAGTCACAATAACAAAAAATATATTAAAATTAATAGACTAATTAGAAAATATCAGAAAGCATTAAAATGCCAAAAAGTTAACAAAAAGCTTAGGAAAAAAAAAAACAAGAATTGGAGAAATGTAATAGTGAATTGCAATGATGTTACTAACACTCAACATCTACAGGATGAATTGTTTCTTAGGGAATATGCTCTAAAGGATATATTTAATAAATTTGAGGTTACTCAACAAGACCTGAGTTAAGTAGACGTATGCAGGAGGCTAGTGAGTTGACAGTACAATGCAGAGAGGTACGAGTCTCTAACAAGTAAGCTCTCTTTTAGCTGTGCCTGTCCACAGGAACCTCAGCTTCAACTGGTTACACCCACAACAGCACCCCTCAGCCGCTCAGCCAGTAGGTAGCTGTGATGGTAATAATAAATAAATACATAAATAAATAGTATGAATAATTTGAGTAACACAACATATGTTTTTTTTCGACAGGTTTGGTCAAGGTTTTGGTAGAATATTTAACCAGTGTTCTCAGCAACATGTAATTAATAATTGTTCACCCGGTGCCAGTATTAGCCAATTAATAAGTAAGTTATATTAAATTGTCAAAAATAAATCCCAGTTCAACTGTTATATGGGACTGTTATGCGGGGATAGCTTAAATGTTAGAAAAAAGGACATAATTAAATGTGTCCATTTGATGTTACATCTCAATGAGCCCAGCGTTGCCTTATTCACATTACTTGTCTGATGAGCAAAATAGGCACATTATTATTTTACAGATGTTAATTTTTAATAGGACAAGTCGTCACGTCGTCGTTAATTTTTTCATTGTTATCAATTTATTTCTGATAACAAACTGACAAATCATACTATGTATTTGCCACCTAGTTGTAGGAAACAAATTGCTAATCTCTTAGCATTCAATTTACACCATGACACTGGTACCTGTCGTTTACCATCGCTTACTGTTAGTAGTGCTATTAACACTACTTTTGATACGCCTAGTATAGGCGCGACAACAGATAAGTCGCACATTTTGTTGAATGTTTTTCATCAAAACATGCAGGGTCTATCCGACAAAGAGCTAGAGTTAAGCTTATTTCTGCAGAACTATGATGTGTGACAGGTGTTGTTTGACTTAACACTGGTTGAAAGAATATGAAGTAGTGTTTATTAATGATGATAATTTAACCGTACAAAGTACATTTGTAAGAAAAACTGCTATTCGCGGTGGGTCTTTAGTCCTTGTTTCAAACAAGTTGATATGTAAACTACGTTTAGATTTAGTTAATCTTTCTATTGAGCGTAGTATTAATCTGTTTAGGTCTTTTCATTTAACTTACTTGTTTTTAGAACCTACTAGGATCACGGCTTCTACGTCAACATGTCTTGATAGTATATTTATAGATAGTTTACATATATATATATAATGATATTTAGTGCCAAAAATAATTAGTATTAACTGACTTGACGTCTTATCACTGTGGATTATTGGCTAGCTTCCCTTTACCATTACATAAAAAGCCGCATAAAGTAGAATGCAAGCCTTTTACAGCCAGCTGTTGCAACAAATTTAAAAATAATATAACTCATAGAATTACCATATACAGGGTGTCCCGTAAATAATGGATCAAACGTAACGGGTAAGTAGCTTACCTCATTTCCAACAACTAATTTGAACAGTAAAAAAAAACCGATAAGGTAACCAAGATATTTTTTTTTCGATTTTTACTATTTTCTGTACCAGCATTCAGTGTTTTTAATGCTGTTGCTGCAAATGGTATCATATTTAGGTGTGATTTTTGTCAAACATTTCTGAATAGTTTACTAATGTTACAAGATACCATTTTTTAAATAACATTTTATTTGCCTTAGAAAAAAAATCTTGAATTGAAAAGTTTTGTTTTTACGATGAAAAGACCAGAATTGGAAAAATTCTCTTGTAAAAAAATGTATGACACCAAAGTGTACCATTATTTTAAAAACTTGTAAAATTACTAAGGTTTGCAAATTGGTATAAAACTTACGCCTAGTCTTTGTCGTTACAAAGATATTGCTATGAATCTGACAGAGGTGCAAAATTACGAAATAAAATAAAATTTGAAAAAGTGTGCACAATTCAACTATTTTCTTAAAAATGTTAAGGTATCTCAGCGTATGAAAAAAATTAGGAGGTTAAATTAAAAAAAAATACAAATAAATCGTTTATTTTGTTTTTACAGTAAATGTTCAAACTGACGTCCCCCTACGAGAATGCAAAGTCTGCACCTCCTAATAAAGGAAGCTCTTATCCGACGGACAAAATGGCTGTTGTTTATTTCTGATACAGCAGATTGGATGCGCTGACGTAATTCTTCTTCCGACGTTATTCGTTGTTTGTAAACTTTGTCTTTTAAACATCCCCAATAAAAAAAATCTAAGGGATTTAAATCCGGAGATCGCGGAGGCCACAAAATTGGTCCTAATCGGCCGATCCATCTGTCAGGGTAAGTTTCATTGAGTTGCGCCTTTACTGCCGTCGCATAGTGAGCGGGGCAACCATCATTTTGTAACCACATTGCTTGCCGCACGTCTTCTGGAATATTTTCTAATAACGTTGGCAACTCATTCCTTAAAAAATGCAGATAGTATTCGGCGTTTAGAGTTGCTGGTAGTTCAAAGGGCCCTATTATTTGCCCATTTATTATTCCTGCCCATAAATTTATTTTAAATTGATGTTGGCTCCTGTCCTCTCGCATCAAATGTGGGTTTACCAGCTGCCAACTGTGCAAATTATGCAAATTGAGATATCCATCTCGCCGGCATGAAGGTTCGTCACTCCATAAAATTTTATTAAGAAACTGTGGGTCCGCCCGTATCATTCTAAGCATCCTTTGGCAAAATGCTACTCTTTGCGGGTAATCACGTGACGTCAGCGTTTGAACACGTCGCACGTGATATGGGTGCAACCGGTGCCTTTTTAGAACTCGATGTACCGTCGATCTTGGAATACCTGTGCGTTGCGCTATGACGCGAATTGAGACCAACGAATCTTCCTCGATTTCTCGAATAATAATTTCGTCATTGACTTGTGACGGTCGCTCTTCACTGGCACCCCCAACTCCGGTGCCAAGAATTCTTCCCTCAAGAAGCGCGTTATGCACTCTAATGAATACGCGATAGTCGGGATGTCGATCCCGGTTCGGGTATCTTTCACGATACAATCTTGCGGCCGCCCTGGCATTACCTCTTGCTTTTCCGTAGATAAAATGCATTTCGGCATACTCCCGTGGCGTGTACTCGTAACGAGGCATCGTACTACTGCACACACGTACAACCACACACAAACGATTGTTTTCGAAGTCCGTAGGATTGCCAAGTCATTCACGTCACGTCACGTCCAAAACACAAACAGTTCCAAATCGTTAGGCAAAGCAAAGTCCAAATACACAGCACAAGTTTAATTTTAAGGAACACAACAGTTAGGCACAGCGGGAGCGAAAGTAGTCTGACGTACGTATCAACTCGAAGAGAGATTCGTGTCAACAAAACAAATAAAATCATGCAATAATGAAGCCCTGTATGAGTGAAGGGTGAAGGAAAAAAAATACCTGCACAAAGACACCGATTTACCAAAAATACAAAAGCGGCGCTATCTATCCCTTTCACACTGAGTGAGGTGCAACTCCGCAGGTAGCGGTCCCAAATTCCGAACAGATGACGTCATCGGCTCGAAATTACGCTACACGCTTAACCACATGCTTAGATTACAAGCATAAGCCATTACGAGAAAGAAAAGTTAGATTGTACCATTTTAATTTCTGTTCTGTCTTCTTCATCACATTCATAGCAATATCTTTGTAACCGCAAGGACTAGACGTAAGTTTTATACCAATTTGCAAACCTTAGTAATTTTACAAGTTTTTAAAATAATGGTACACTTTGGTGTCATACATTTTTTTTACAGGAGAATTTTTCCAATTCTGGTCTTTTCATCGTAAAAACAAAACTTTTCAATTCAAGGTTTTTTTTCTAAGGCAAATAAAATGTTATTTAAAAAAATGGTATCTTATAACATTAGTAAACTATTCAGAAATGTTTGACAAAAATCACACCTAAATATGATACCATTTGCAGCAACAGCATTAAAAACATTGAATGCTGGTACAGAAAATAGTAAAAATCGATAAAAAAAAAATCTTGGTTACCTTATCGGTTTTTTTTTACTGTTCAAATTAGTTGTTAGAAATGAGGTAAGCTACCTACCCGTTACGTTTGATCCATTATTTACGGGACACCCTGTATAGCAGAATACGAGAATCCTAATAAAATCTTTGGATCCCTTTTCAATGTTATAAAAAGAATACCAATCTAATTTCAAGCCCAAAACCATTAACATTAATGTCACCTCCGTTACCTTCAACCAATGGGCCACTCCAGGTATTTATAAAAGTAGCGCGAGACTATACGAGTTAAATGGTTTGTAAAAATACAGCTTTGATAGTCCTTTTTTAGAGTGTGTCCGAAATTATACAAAATTTTGGCAAACAATTTTTTTTAAGCATTACAATTAAAAAATCCAATAATAAAGTGAAAACCACTTGGAAAATTTAATGAAACGGGTAAGTCGGTTAAATAGGAAAAACAACTAGAGATTATGGTCAATAACAAATTAGTTAATGAAGCTGCTGACTTAGCTGAGGCATTTAATGAGTTTTATGCCAAAATACCTTTAACTGCGACCCACATCTAAAATTCGTCCCCGTCTAAAGCGGAAAACCTTTTACATAGTAGTCTGCCCAAATAGTAAAGTAAAAATGTATTTGCATAGATTGCTGGTATAGTAAATAAGATGACAGTTAAAATATGGGTAAACCTTGTACAATCTACCTTATATTAGGCATGCTACATTATTATAACATGAGAGTTTATTATTAAAAAATTAATAGCAATTATGACATTTTTTTTTTTTATAGTTATTACAGTAGCAGTTGTAGTAGCTTATTTAGTTTCGAACATGTAACACCTCGTGATGTAGTTCATATTTTAAACACACTTAAGTCTAAAAACACTGGTGATTACTAGGGCATCTCTATTAAACTTTTAAGTAATATAATCGACATCGTAGCCCCTATAGCTATTACTTTTACTCAGTGTGTTGACTTAGGAACTTTTCCTGGCCACATGAAGAGTAGTAAAGTCATACCATTACTTTAATCAGGTTATAACAATGACGTTGGCGATTTTAAGTGTATTTCTATCTTTTCTGCATTTACTAAAATATTTGGAAAGTTAATACTTAAGCAGTTGCTATGATATTTTAACTTAAATAGCACAATATGGCTTTACAAATAGTCGTTCGACTACAGATGCGGGTGTTGCTCTGCTGAAACACATATTTAATGCATAGGAGAACTCATAAAATGCTATTGGAGTTTTCCGTGATCTTTCCAAAGCATTTGATTGCGTGCACCATGACACGCTATTGCGTAAACTACGTCATTACGGTGTTCAAAATAAAGCTCTCAACGTAATAAATTCTAATTTATATAATAGGCACCAATGTGTAGATATTAATGGTGTGAAATCGTCCGGGCTACCAGTTCAGTTAGGTGTACCTCAAGTCTCAATACTGGGTCCATTCTTATTCTTAGTGTACATTAATGATTTACCATTCTATTTAAAGTGTATCTGTGACGTTGTACTGTACTCAATTCTGGGTCTATTTTTATTCTTAGTGTACATGAATGATTTACCATTCTATTTAAAGGGTATCTGTGACGTTGTACTTTTTGCTGATGATACCTCTCTTATCTTAAAGTAGACAGGAATAGACAAGCTTTTAAGGACGTAAAGAGTGCACTCTCAAGGGTTACGCATTGGTTTACCACGAATAATCTAGTTCTCAATGCCAAGAAAACGAAATGTATAAAGTTCGCTTTACCGAATGTAAGAAATCTGGGACCCAACATCGTCTTAGATATTGAGGTGCTTGACATAACAGTAGATGCCAAACTTCAGTGGGAATCGCATAAATCAAGCCTAGCGGGAAGGCTCACTTCGGCCGCCTACATCTTCAGCAAAGTAAGACAATACACTAACGTTGATACAGCTCGGTTAGTCTATTTTAGTTACATATTTTCATAGCGTTATGACCGGGCGGGGGTGTAAATATTTTTGTTATTAAAAAACGAGCTGTTCGTGCAATTTACCGACTAGGTGCTAGAGAGCTAGAGTTTCTCTGAGAGAATTTTTTAAAGATATTGGTACTCTCACGGTGGCATCGCGATTCATCTTCGCATGTTACCGAAGATGAATCGTGATGCCACTGTGAGAGTACGAATATCTTAAGGCAAAATATACACTTAAACTCTAAAAACAGTGATATTCATTAAAAAAAAAAATTAGGAATAACTACGTGCTCCCTTTCACCGGTTTCATAAGGTTCATAATTCATTTGTTGGGCTTAGTATTACCTTTTATAACAAGTTTCCCTCTTCTTTGCTAGATTTACATTTTAATGCGTTTAAACCTAAAGTAAAATCCAAACCCCTAGTGGGTCCTCCGCAGGAAACGCCCTGGGCATCGGGAATCCCAAGCTGATTCCCGGCCACCGTAGGCGCGGGCTTGTGGACGGTGAGTAATGGGTAACTTGCTGTTCGGTAAGGACCAAGCTCGGGTCGTCGGCGCGTTGTGTTCCACGCGAGCCTCAAAGAGATGTCAGCACCAAATGGTGGTGCCTGCAAGTGCCGATGCCTGCCAGGGGTGCGAGTTGTTCGAAAGAGATTCCGCGGCCCCTGGCACACAGGCAACTGAAGGAACACGGGTGGGTTTTAGTCAGTAAAAGTATGACACGCCCTCCTGCTCCACCCAGAGCGGGAGAAATTATTTGACGATTTCCCACCCTTAAAATGGTGTGTAGATTGCTAACTCTTGGTGGTAAAGTTCTCTCGTGACACATGATGGTCTTATTAAATGAGGTGTCAAAAACCAACCCCTGATCGGGGTGAAATACAATTTTCGTTGCGGCGGGGCTCAGTAGCCGTGGTTACCCTCCCACGGTGAAGCGAAGAGGAACCCCAAGGTGGGGCCGCTCGTCAGGGCTTTTGCCTCCAAGCCGACGACGTAGCGGCCAAATAGTAGGTTGCGGTGAGGTGCATCGCGACTGAGGCGGGCTGCAATGTCGAATGGGAGGCATCGTGGCTGAGGATGCCTCCCATTCGACAAGCTGCGGCGAAGGAGGTGTGCCGGTAATTCTGAGTAGCGCTCTTCCCTTCCGTGGCCTGGACGGGGCCGCCACCTTTTGATGGCGGACGCGGTGGGGCCGCAGGGGAGGAGGAGTGTCGGTATAGCGTTGGCCGCTCTCCCTATACCCTGCGGCCGAAAAGTGGTAGGCGGCAGGGTCACTGTGCTGACCCGACGCAGGGGGACCAAGGGTACCAGACACGGGGTCATCTGGGGCCCTTATGCTATTTGGTTCCTGGAGTGGTCACGGCGTACCATGTGTCCTGGTGCGCCGGTGATAGGGGTTATTCCCCTCCGAGGAGAGTCCGGTGACGGTTCGCGGATGGCTTGCGCGTTTCCGCATTCCCGCCTTAAGCGGCACTGGAGGACACTCCTTGTGGTAGCGCAGTAGGCATTTCTCCAAGTTAAACAAAAAAAATGCCCGGGTCGACAGCGCATTGTGTTCCACGCGCGCCGTCAGAGATGTCAGCGTGGGGTCCACAAGAACCGATGCCTGCTAGGGGTGCGGGTTGTTCGAAAGAGATACCGTGGCCCCGGGCACACAGGCAACTGAGGGAACACGAGTGGGTTTTGTTCAGTAATAGTCTGACACGCCCTCCTGCTCCACGCAGAGCGGGAGAAGTTATTTGATGATTCCTCAACCGCAAAAAAAAAACTAACCTTTGTTCTAAGGCATACTATTCTATCAACGACTATTTAAAGTTTAAATAACAATTCTTATCGTTTATATTTTAAACGATAAGAATTGTTGGTCGCTGTGATTAACTCAAGACAACGTTTGTGTTCTTTCACTAGAATTAGCTTACCAACTGACAGGTCATATAAGTTACTTCATATCATTGTTTTTTTATTTTATTTGACTGTTTAAACCATTTTTTTTTTAACTTTTTTATTTATAATATTTTCATTTATTGTTGAATTTACTTACCTAGTATTGTATAGAATCAAGTTCTTCTAACTTAACAGACAGCTGTGCTGCTGGGGATCAACTAAAGCACTAGGAAGTGGTGAAGGGCGGGCGTTTTTAAGGGACTGTCTTATGTAATTTTGACGTTTAAAAAGTGCTGACTCTCAGCCTAGTTTGAATAAATGACTTTTGATTTTGATTTTGATCAATATATACTAAATCTTTTTTATATAGAATACAAGAAAAATATAAAATTTATTAATAAATCGTATTTTGATCTTCAATTATTATCTTTTATAGGTACATTTTAAAATGTTGTATGCATTGCAATTGCACGGAGAAACTTTAAGGAATCCATGTTGTTTTTATTGTTTAACTAGCTTTTGCCAGCGGCTTCGCCCGCGTGGAGGTCGAAAATTACCCCACGGGATCGCACTATTGGGATAAAAATTATCCTATGTATTAATGTAGGTTATAAACTATTTGTTTGCCAAATTTCATCCAAATCCGTTAAGCCGAATTTGCGTGATTGAGTAACAAAAATCCGAACATTCAAACTTTTACATTTATTATATTAGTAGGATAGAAGAATCACATTATTTCTTATTATAACCGGGGCATACTGTCATGACGGCTTACGTGGCGTCATACTTTGGGATACACAGGCCTCACCTCATACAACCCTAGTTTTAGTCGCGAAACTGGAAACACGTGTCTATATATATTCTTATGTAAAGAATCTATGTACGAAATTTCAAAACTGTATCATCAAAAATCACAAAGTTATAAGCTTGTTATGGTCCTGGTTGTCTACACAAACATGGTCACCATGAGGACCCCCGCGCCGCCCATGCGTCCACCGTTGTATTCTGCTCATTGATAATTATTAAGCAATAGGTACCTAACCGTACGGCGATTGTATTGTAATAAACTGGTGATAACGATGCAAATTTTTTTGGGAAAAAATATAACATGGTGTAAAAATTATTGGAATCGATTCAGTTACTTATTTTGAACAAACTATATTCAGGTTTCGCATATACTAAAAATAATGTTGTATATCATCATCGTCTGCCTAACCTTTTCCAACCTATGGTGAGGACGGCTACAATACCCCTTGGTAAGACTGGTTGTCGGACTTTTGGGTTTCTGACGACCCGTAACGACGGTCAATGCACGACAAAAAAAAGTTTAAATAAATATCGTCAGGATGAATCTTTCAAAACTAGTCTATAGAGGGACCCCTCTCTATAGAGCAGATCCGCGCGGAAGAAGTCACGGGCAAAGTGGTAGATATCAGTAATGTTAAACAGTATTTTATTGAATTAGTATAATATTAATTACATTATTATCAAAAATACATAATTTACAAAAACTTCTTAGCTCTAAGCCCATATGATTTTTGCCATGTTCATAATTCATTATTTTTTACGTCACTATATTTTTAGGCTTTGCGATCTCTGAAGTTAACGCAAGCGTTAGGCCTGAGAGTTGATAATATTTAGTCGCAGACTACCGGTTAAAAATAAAATACACGCAAAACAGACGCACGCAATCATCAAGGTCCGTGAATAGGTGACAAACCCCTCCGTGCCTCGGAAAGCAGATTAAACCGTTAGTCCCTAAACAACTGTCAAATATCTGCGAATGTCAGTCACATTCGCAGATATTTGACAGTTGTTTCGGGCCTACAGCTCTGACAATCAATCTCACCAATGGAAATCATGTCATGTATCTGGGTCGCGGAGGTCAGATATGCAGTAGTTCCATGTAAAATAGTGGTATTCAGATGTCTCCGGTTAGACTGGGAGCCAAACCCAACATAGTTGGGAAAAGCTAGACAACGCATATCCTTTTAAAATAATTGCGCATTTTGATGAATTTATGTAGCAAACAATATATTAAATAGTGTACCAATATCTTTCTAACAATACTATCATATGCTTTGCTTACTCCTCATTATTTATCAATGTCAATAAAACCATCATCAAAAGGCAACAACAAAAATTTAACTTATATTTACAACCTGTGGTCCCAACAATGTCCAAATATTCATTTCATTTTTGCTTTTTGAACCACAATTTAAGACGGCACACAGTGGAATGAATGTATGGGAGCGGTTGGACGTAGACATGTCCGAAAAAAAAGAGTAAAATTATGCCAAACTAATGATGCCATCTTATTCGATTACTTAATGCCTTCATAACTTGTGGTGATGAATTTCTTCATAACTCCCATATTTCGGGAGTAATTTGAGAAAATGTGAAATTTTACTATGAAAATGAGTGTATCGAGCTCTCTCCCTCCTGATTCCGGGCTTGTTTCAAGTAGCGGTCTCTAATATCATAATGCTAATACTAAGAGCTATATTTAATACTAAGACACATAGTGCGCCAAATGTGCACTTTCTGGGATAAAGAGTGATGTTTATTTTATAACACAATTTTTTTATTTTTTGTTTATTTTGTTGATTAAAACCGTTTTTCTAAAGGTTTACCTTATTACAATAACATTTCTGAGCAGCCAATTAGAGAAGATATAAGCTAATTAGGATATATAATTAGGGACTTAAGGTTTACATATAAAACTGATGCACTAATGATTACTGATAAGAACATTGCTATTATTTAATTACTAAATGGCTCTTAATACACTAATTTAGCATGCATCATTTACTAATTATCACAATAACTAATTACCTTGCAATATTTAACAAAGGATACCTGGGATACCTGGATTTTATATAAATAGGTCACTATTAGTAACTTTAAAATCAGTGTTGATTTACACCTCGTTGTATCCAAGCTAATCTCGCAATGTATTTTCCAAATTTTAATACAAATCTTGATATTCACGTTGCTTTATGCGCACGCGCACATAAAGATTTACGCGACTTTAACTATTTGTTCAGTGTTTTAAAAGATAACAGTTGTGTTCAGTTATGTGAAAGTGCTGAAACAAGTTTAAAAGACTGGTGTCGTCGATTTTGCTACCGCATTTATGCAAAATGGACACAGTCTGGAAGAAGCACAGATAAGTTTCGGAAGAAACATGAGATTTGGCTACAGGCTGCAATTCAATGGCCGGAATTACAGAATGAAAATATGGAACCTTCTACAGAAAATATAAGTGACGTCATCGAGCCCATAATTTCTCCTGCTAAATCTGATGCTTCAACTTGTACACATCCTAGTCCTCGTAAATCTTTTGAGGACCTTAGTAACCGGCAAAAAAGAAGACGCACTGAAGATAGTCTTTCATGCAGCAGTAGCAGCGCTGAAATTATGTTTTCGGCCGAAAGGGCGCTTCAAAAGGCAGGACAAAGCGATACAGCTTATGTTATGAAATACTTGACGGAGAATCCAGAAGAGGCCTCAAAAATCAAAGCCTTCATTGAAGGTAAATCAATTCAGGTACGGGAAATATCCCCTTTGAAGGCATTGGCTCTTTATGTATCGATGAACTTATCGAAATGGCGCTATAACACTCTTCGGGATTTCAACACTCAAGAAGGAGCTCTTCAATACCCGAGTTACTACATGTTGGTTAAAGAAAAAATTAAGTGCTATCCGGCCAAAGAAGATCTCACAGTTACAGAGAGCTCTGCAAAAATCAAATTACAAGCCTTGATGGATTTAACCTCAAGAAGACTTATTAGGTCGTTAGAAACCCCTGTTGATCCCAATCAACAGCTCGTATTGACCAGCAAATGGGGTTTTGACGGATCATCTAGCCAAAGCATTTATCATCAAAGGACGAGTGAAGATGAGCAAATCGATCTTGCTAGTAATTTTATGATTAGTCTTGTACCACTGCGGCTCGTCTCAAAAGGTGTAACAATTTGGGAAAACGAGCGACCATCTTCCACTTCATTTTGCCGGCCAATATTGTTTAAGTTTATAAAGGAAACCAAAGAAAATGTGCAGAGAGAGATGGCTGAAATCGAAGCAGAGATTGAAGCCTTAACTCCATCCACCATCACTGATGGAATTAGTGTCAAACACCAACTGCTGTTGACAATGATTGATGGTAAAATTCATTCCATTATATCCAATACAGCAGCTTCAGTGTGTGACATATGCAAGGCTTGTCCTAAAGAAATGAATAATTTAGAGTTAATCAAAGATAAACACGCAAACGAGGACATGTATAAATATAGCTTAAGCACCCTTCACGCTTGGATTCGCTCAATGGAATGCTTATTACACATTTCCTACAAATTAGACATAAAATCATGGCAAGTAAGGGGTGATATAGCAAAAAGGCAAGTTGATGACAGGAAGAAAAGAGTTCAAGAGGCTGTAAGAAGAGAAACGGGCTTACTTCTCGATGTTGTGAAACAAGGCAGTGGATCCACCAACAATGGCAACTCGGCAAGGAGATTTTTTGAAAACTACACTAAATCTGCTGAACTGACCGGAATAGATGCTATGCTTTTAAGAAAAATCTGTGTGATCTTGCAGTGTATTTCATCAGGAGAGAAGATCAACGTAACTAAATTCCGAGAGTTCTGCTTTGATACTGCTAAGCTTTACGTGGAGTTATACCCATGGTATTATATGCCTTCTTCACTTCATAAAATTTTAATGCATGGGCCAGACATAGTTCAGAACATGTCAATTGTGCCCATTGGTTTTCTATCCGAAGAGGCATCTGAGGCTAGAAATAAAGATTTTAGAAAATATAGAGAGGGGCATTCTCGAAAGCATAGCAGTATCTCATGCAATGAAGATATTATGCACAATCTTTTACTGTCTTCTGATCCACTTGTTACAAGTATCCGTCCAAAAGGAAATAAGTTTGTAAAAAAATCTTCTTCAAAAAGATTCTGAGAAAAGTGATATCGAATTTGTTAACATAAATGATTTAGCGGACATCGATTCTGAATTTGAATTAATTGATGATGATGATGATGACGAAGATAATTAAATGATGTTATTGTTTTAAAATGTGTAACTTAGTAAATTAGAGCTTACATCTTAATTATTTATTGTACTTTTAATGAAACTAGGTAATTTATTATCAACTTACTTAAAAGTCATACTCTCATCAGTTCTTGTGAATATTTTTGTTAATATATATTTCTGTATATATATATAATATATTTATAGACCTCTTAATAAGTCTGTCTGCGGTTTAAAGTAAATACAAATGGGGAAAAAACGTTTTTTTTTTTAAATTTTCATTTCCTTTTATCCCAGAAAGTGCACATTTGGCGCACTATGTGTCTTAGTATTAAATATAGCTCTTAGTAATAGCATTACGATATTAGAGACCGCTACTTGAAACAAGCCCGGAATCAGGAGGGAGAGAGCTCGATACACTCATTTTCATAGTAAAATTTCACATTTTCTCAAATTACTCCCGAAATATGGGAGTTATGAAGAAATTCATCACCACAATTTATGAAGGCATTAAGTAATCGAATAAGATGGCATCATTAGTTTGTCATAATTTTACTCTTATTTTTCGGACATGTCTACGTCCAACCGCTCCCATACATTCGTTCCACTGTGCGGCAGTCAATTTG
Organism: Polymixis lichenea; assembly: GCA_949091785.1. Classification (NCBI taxonomy): domain Eukaryota; kingdom Metazoa; phylum Arthropoda; class Insecta; order Lepidoptera; family Noctuidae; genus Polymixis; species Polymixis lichenea. The sequence goes on from OX420948.1 coordinate 2,724,986, forward strand.
TTCCCAGACGTGAGAGCCTTTGCTCCACCATTTCGTCATGCTACAGTTCATTTTTATAAGCAAATGAAAAAACAAAAAGTAACAAATAAAAAGCAAAACCATAAGACTTTTTTACACATTTGGTCGTTGTTGAGATCTTAACAATTTTTCCATCTTAAAATTGACAATATTTGCATTCAAAATAATACATATACAAGGTGCAAGAAAAAAAATATTCTAAGACTGTAAAACACACAGATAAGGTCTCTATATAGCCAAATTGTACATGCAATTATTTGAGAATGCCCCACTTGACATAATCGTTGACGACTCCATTGAGTCTCTCCTGGTAGACGGATTCGTTGACTTCGGGCGTGGCTTGGCTGTCCGCTGTGATCATAAGCAACGAGAATACTGCAACCGCGAGCCCGAATGGCAGTTTCTGGAAAAATAATAATCTTGAAGTTTGAATGCCGAATTTGACCATCATTTACAGAATATTCATAATAAATGAGAGGCTTGTGGCCAAATAATAATAGCCGCATGGTTCGCCCGACCAGATTATGCTACGCTTGCTGCGGTTGGTACACACAGCGTCACTATGTGCTAACACCTCAAGTTTTAAAATGTTACACTACTACAACATTGAATTACGTACGAATAATCAACAGAATACTTCAAAAAGAGTTAATTGTTTGAAATGAAATGAAATGAAATGTTTATTTATATAAGTAGATCTTAAAAGACACTTTTACACGTCAATATTTTGTTGATCAATATTTTAAAAACTAGATGGCGCCGGGCTTTCCTAGCTGACAAACTCAGAGGTCATGGTCTCTTTTAAAGTCCAAACATTATATTATTTGAATTTTATGTGAGTCTAACAATGCAGCGCAATGTCTGGAAGGGCCTTTTGAAGAAAGAGCCATTGCAGCTTTGAGCTGTCCTGTCTCAACAGACGACATGTATAGTAGCAGTCACGGTGTAGCTCACGTCTCGTTTCGACTTGGATTACAACCATCGCATCACCGTACGTCGTTATACTCATACCGGCAGTTTGACGAACTAGCCTTATGAATGGTGATGAAATTGATATCCACTGTCGTCCGAGTCACTTTATTTTTAGGTCTCTGTCTAATCGATAAACTATGTTATTTGAGGGTATCCATTAATTTAACTTCCTTATGTTTTCTTTATAAAATTAATCCCTACCCTCAAGTTATAACTAGAGTGTGTGATGTATATACGTTCACTTATAACGTCTGTATGCACAGACAACATGACGAATCACGTGACATTTAGTAAGTTTATGTCAATCTAAAATATTTGTAGCGCTTCCTATTTAATCTTTTGCGTTAAAATGATGTCACAAAGGAAAGAAAGGAAGGAAGGATGTTAAAGGATGTCTAGAGACCCGTTTGTGTCAGTTGGATAAATATGTATAGTAAGTTATCTATAAATTATTAAATCCAATTGTAAAATCTTTGTAGTACTACAAAGATTTTTACAATAAAATCAAAGTTTTGTATAGCAATACTAACTATAGTGAAATTATAATAAAATTATTATATCTTTCTTGCAATTTTAAATTACTTATAAATACTACTAAAACAAAATTTTAAAAAATACTAAAAGAAATGCATGACAGAAAGCACTTTTCGTGCCCAGGATTCGAACCTCTAATCGAATACCGACGTTATTGAAGGCTATAATTGGTCAAGAAAGGATATTCGACCTAGGTTTGCCCAGTGTAGATCGAGATGATAATTTACGAAGGGGCACAAATGTGACGCGTGCCCTAGGCGCCATTTCCTATTGGTACGCCCAATAGAAAATGACAGTCGTTACGGGTCGTCAGAAGCCCGAAAGTCTGACAACCAGTCTTACCAAAGGGTATCGTATTACCCAGTTAGGGTTGTGGAGGTCAGATAGGCAGTCGCTCCATGTAAAATACTGGTATTCAGTTGCATCCGGTTAGACTGGAACCCGACCTCAACATAGTTGGGAAAAGGCTAAGCAGATGATGATAATGATGATGACGCCCCTGGCGGTGTGTACAAGGATGAGTGACTATCTTCACATACCAAGACCCCTCCGTGCCTCGGAAAGCACGTTAAGCCGTAGCTCCCGGCTGTCATTCATGCATCTTTGACAGTAGTCACGGGTCGTCAGAATCTCGAAAGTCTGAAAGCCAGTCTTACTAAAAGGTATGATATTACCGAGTAACTGGGTTATGGAGGTCAGATGAACAGTTGCTCCATGTAAAAAACTGGTATTCAGCTTAGATTGAAAGCCGACCCTAACATGTTGGGAAAAGGCTTGGTAGATGATATGATAAACAATACAAATAATGGTAAAGCAATCTTTACCTCCTTTATTTCATAGTCAAAGTCTTCCCTGGAGAATGTCTCTTCGGGGTCGAGGTTCAGCCTCCTCATGGCAGCGCTAAGCTGCGTGTAGTAGTGGTCCAGCAGCTTCTCGTAGTACTTGGCGCGGAACTTCTCGTCAGAGCTGGTGATGATGAAGTATATCAGGTCGGCGACCGGGCTGCCTTCCTGCAGAGACTGCAGGTTCAAGATCTTGATATCGATGTCACCGTTCTGGAGTCAAAAGGTAAAATTATTCTAGGTTTGTCAATTATTGTGCAGCCAATTTCAAAGTGGATCATTGACAGTCGTTACGGGTCGCCAGACGCCCGAAACTCGGACAACCAGTCTTACCAAAGGTTATCGCATTACCCAGTAACTGGGTTGTAGAAGTAAATTAGGCAGTCGCTCCATGTCTAGTAAAATAGGATGCCAACCCCAACATTATTGGGAAACGGTTGCGCAGATGTCATCATCTGCAGTATACTTTAGATGTATAATAAACTTACCTCTTGCATTCTGTGTAACAAGTTCTCTCCTGTAAAGTCTCCATGTATGATGGCAGTACTGCGAATGGGCGCATTCATCTTCATTGGATTCTTTTCATTATCCATATACTTTTCTAATGCTTCTCTGTACTCGGGCTTGACATTTCTCATTGCAACTGTTGTCTCATACTGTAGCATAACGTCCATGTTTTCAAAATCTGGCCAGTTATACTTTAAAATTGACAAAGTCTTCTCAAATTCTTCTGGGTATTGTTTGCTAAATGCGAAAGACAGCGCGTGCATCTTCGCCAAGTCTCTAACTGCTGACGAAGCGTACTCCCAGTCTATGGAATGAAATCTGTCGTGAGGGCCATATCCATGCGCCAACAAGTTCTCAAGAACCAGCGTCTCCTGGTACAACCTAGGGTCAAAGCCGTAGGATTTGGTGAAATACAGTCTGTGCTCCTCAGAAACTAAGTATTTTTCCTCCAAGGATGCGTAGATTTTCGCCAATTTTATGTAAGCGAATTGTTCAACTTCAAAGATATCTATTGGCAAATTCTTGCGAAATCGTTCTCTAGCTACAGCGACTTTAGCGAATAAATGTAGATCTTCTTTATTTTCTTCTCTTATAATCACTGTAAATAGTTTCGACTCAATGTTGGCTCTTCCAGTAATATGATTTATAATTACTTCATGGTTTTCATAATTATGTTCTGTAGCGATTTTGTTCAGTAGTGTTCGAAGTGTTTCTTCCGAGTCTTCCATGGTTGGACTTTCAAAGTACACTGAGGTTAATAAAAGTTCGTTTCATTATCGTATAATAATGTTGCAAATTGACTGAGGAGTGATCCGATAAGGGTTCCGTTTTTGCATTAGGACGTACGAAACCCTATCCTTTTTTAAATAACCCGGTTCTTAATAATTCATTACAATCTAGTCTATAAGAGCACTAAGCAATTTTAATGTAACTTAATTTTATGCATGATGATTATTTTAAAACTTAGTAATACTAGTAATATTTAGTAACACTTAGTAACTTAATAGTGTTGATTGCTAGATATATGTCCGTTCCAATTTCTCAAAGTCTGATATGATAAAATTATAAACACTTTGTTTATTTGTTATTATGTGTCATTGTCACTATTATTTGTACACTTTTTAGACTACACTAACTCAAAGGTTCAACCCGAAGGAGCACATTGAAAAAACATTTTTTTTTTAATACCCAGCATGCTGTGCTACAGTTGTTATGGTAAAATAATTAGAAAACAGTGTCAATATTGTGAAGTTATTGTTTCTCAGCAGATTTGAAACAATAAATAATCGTTAAGAAATCGATGAATAAATAACATATTCGTGTATTATCAGTTGAATTTTCAATTGTATATACGACAAACCAAATAGCCATGCGCCGGTACTTATTGTATTGAAGTGGATACGTACGGGAGAAGAATGAAAGCCGGTATATTCACTATTTGGTATGTTGTCCAAAGTCCACACACGTAAACATAAATTTTTTTAAGAACAGAAAGTGAAAGTTTACACAAAGAGAAACATAATACGATTTACGCATGCACAAATAGAAGCCAGATAGGCAGAGTACATATATCAGGTTATCGGAAACAGAAACGTGTCGCCAGCTCAGCGGCATCTAACGGACTAGCGTCACTGGCGAGCCGGTGGTAAGGTGCGAGGAAGCGGGAGGGGACCAGGTCGGTTGCTGCGCGGCTGTTCGATGACTCACGCGCCTATTAGTCGACGGTCATGTCAATGACGACGGAATTTTATCGCGCACTGGATTTTTAACTCTCGGTATAAAACCGGTCATTAGTCATTAGTCATTTATTCATTAACAATAATTTGTATCTGAATCTACATTTTAACATTACATTTAAATTAAATTACACACAATACAGAAACACAATACAGAGGCTAACAACCTTGGTATTACAAAATTAATTCCAATTAGGTACATAAGTCATATAATAATTCTAAATAATACAATAATCAGATAGGAACTACAAATCTTCAATGGTATATAGACATTTGTTCAATAGGAATTGTTTTAGTTTTGTTTTAAAGGAACTAGTGTGGACTGTGCTTTTCAGATCTAAAGGCAAGCTGTTAAATAATTTGACTGATTGGTATCGGGGACTGTGTTTCACAACATTGAACATCGGATTGAACACACGTTTTAGGTCTTTTCTACGGGTACCTTCTCTTACCTCGCGTTCCTCCATAGTTACAAATTGATGAATGTATTTAGCCATATTAGTCAAAAGTACAAGGATATAAATGCTGGGAACTGTAAGTATGCCTAATTTTATGAAATGTTGACGGCAACTTTCCGTTTGGGGGATACGGACTATTGTCCGTATTGCGCGTTTCTGTAATACGAAGGCTCTTTTAATATTATAATCATAACTGTTTCCCCAGTGAAGTATGCTATATCTAATTTTGGATTCGATTAGTGCAAAATATGCCATTTTCAATTGTTCTACATTGATTTCACTTCTCATAGCTCTCAAAGCGTAACATGCAGATGATATATAAGCATCTATTGCCTTTAGTTCGGGTTTCCAATTCAGAAATTCATCAATCCGTATACCTAAGAATTTTACTTCATTGATGAGCCCAAATTTGACGTCATTCAGTACAATATCTATATCATCTTTGTTACGGGCAGTCGTTCTAAATAACATTATCTTGGTTTTTGTAGTATTTATAATTAATTTATTTGCAGTGAACCATACATGAAAGGCTCGCAATGCTGCATTAACTTTCTCTATCAGCATTACTGTGTCATTAGCTGCTACGATGGCATTTGTGTCATCAGCTAAAATTATTATTTCAATGTCCGGCAAAATAGAATTCATGTAACCAATTAAATCATTAATAAATAATATAAATAAGATTGGTCCTAAGATGGATCCATGCGGGACGCCTGTTGTTATTCTTACCATTGCTGATTTGAATGCTTTTTTGTAGCCATTTTCTTGAATTTGGTCAATTTCAACGAACATCTTTCTGTTATTTCAATAGGAAGAGAATAGTTACAAAGCTTTACCTCTTATACCGTAGTGATTCATTTTTTCAAGTAGTAAGTTATGGTCTACGGTGTCAAATGCGGAACTTCTAGGAAAATCCCTGCGACTCTCATTTTACTATTTATTTTTCCCGTCACTATGTCTACTAAGGTGTATATGGCATCTGAGGTTCCAACACCTTTTCGGTAAACAAATTGCCTATTATCCAGTATTCGATTCACTCGCAAGTAAGATAAAAGCCGACTCTTTAGGACCTTTTCAAATATTTTTGACAAAACTGGTAGCAAGGAGATAGGTCTGTAGTTTTTTGGATCTGCCCTACTGCCCTTTTTAAAACTACCTTTGCCATTTTTAATTGATCCGGGAAGACAGATTCCTCAATACATCGATTTAAAAAGTCACATAAAGGCTCTGCTAATATTAGGATGTATTCTTTTATTACACATATCGGAATCTCATCGTATCTGCATGAAAGTTTATTTTCCATGCTATTTACCACAGTATATACCTCATTGGGGGTCGCAGGAGAAATTTGCATTACACTATTGCTTGTATTTGCGTACTGATGACAAAACAACATTGCTTCATCTACTCTATTTTCACTAGACATACATTTGAAGTCAAACTGTTTAGCTAGAATGTTGGATATATCACCTGGATCCACGGTCAATATATCATTGGCTATGAGCCGTAACTGCGATTGACCAGTTTTCACTTTATTGGTACATTTTTGCACGACTTTCCAAACTTCTCTACTTAGGTTTTTGGATCTGTTTATTTGCATCATTATTGCATGCTTTTTATTTTAGCCTTAGTGATAACTTTTCTATAGACACTGATGTAGTCTTTTTTATACTTTAAAACAGTTGTGTCGAGACAATTTCCGTTACATGCACATAAAAAGCGTTTCATTGTGCTGGACGTTCTAATTCCTTTAGTGATCCAGCCTGATAGCGATTTTTTCTTGACACTTATTTTACATTCTCTTTTTTGTAGCTATTTCGAAACAATTTATTAAAGGTTTTGAGAAATGAATTAATTCACATAGACGAGCAGTTTTCTTTGAGAATACCCTGTGCAAAAACTAACCCATTTTTGTTGTTGACTACTCTTTTATTCACGACAGTAAACGGAGATTTATTATTCAGAGACAATACATTCTTAAGACTAAGATCAGCAAAAATACCGGCATGCCCATCTGCCAAGCCATTATGGTCAACATCAGTATCTAATATTTGTGAAACGGGTAGATTGGTTATAATATTGTCAATACACGAATTGCTACCGTTCCGACTGAAAGTTACAGAATCAATGAGATGCCTGAAATTATAACACCGTAACAAACTAAGAAATTTAGTATGATTTTTGTTGTCCAGTAGCAGGTTGATATTAAAATCTCCACAGATTACACATTTCCTATTGAACATAAAGTCTAGTAATTTCTCAAGTTTTTCTAAAAACTGAGCAAAATTTTTGTCAACAGGATTGCGATAACAGCAACAGATGTACAAGCCAGTTTGAATATCCTTAGCACCACATATCTCGAAACATTCTACTTTATACAACCTATATATAGCTTCAGTAATTTCTGTTTGCCTATCTGCATGTGCCAAAATTAAACTGCCTCCTCTTTTTTTATTTTCCTTGTGTTATACGAGACTAGCTTGTAGTCATTCATGTTAAAGATGCTCGCTGAATTTTCATTCAGGAAGTATTCGCTTATACATTTACATAGTCTAACTTTTTGTGGAGGGATTGTACATTAACTTCTATTTCATATTTCTTATTAGTAATTCCACAGACATTCTGATGAAAAATATTTAAATAAGTTATGTCATCGTATAGGTTTTGCAAGTCAAAGTTATTCACGAAAATAGTCAGATTTCTGTACAGAGTCATCAGATTGTGTATTTAAGGATTGTGTATTTAAGGATTGCGTTATTTTAAGTTGAGCGTTCTCACTCCCCATTTTATCTGTCTGCATGGTAACTGTTTTGTATAAATTTGTGGATTTAGTTGTACATTTTGATAGCTGATGAACGTAAATTATTCTTGTAAAAGATTTGTAGAATTTGTCTATGTAATAATCTTGTGGCAATTTTTTTATCTATCGATTTTGGAGCTTTTCCATAACACAAATCCAAGCTAGTATACATAGAGTTGACACTGTTACAACAAATACAATTCAATTCAATTTATTTATTTTGTTAAACATAGGTATGGTTACAGTTAGAATTGTCTAAAATATGTGCACTATGTTTTGCCAATATGTAGCATACAAAATTAACATAACAAGCAATTATAATTACAAAGTGGCATGCCAATACATTACAAAAAAATACGTGTTAATAATTCATTCAACTTACCAACATTCAGGGACACATTATTATATACTTTACCTACAATTACATTGGTAAATCTTAATTGAGATAAAGTATCGTAGAACAACGTCTGAATACATACGAGGCTTTTGTCATTTGTACCTGCTAATATCAATACAAAGTCAGATCTAGTAAAATCTTTGCAAATAGCCGCACACGAGGCCAACACTTGGTCAACGGAAGCGTTTGGTCTTATAATTGCAGTGACAGAAAAATGTACGCCTAGATAGTCTTGCAATAGTTCTCTTACACCGTATCCGGATTGGTCTGCAAATATCATCACTCTTTGCTTTCTCTCAGATGGTGCGTTTGTTCTCGGCTTGTTTACTTCCTGAAATTGACGTATTTTACCTTTTTGAGACAACAAAGATGGAGGAGTAGCTGTTTCCTTACAACTTTCGATATTTGAGTTGCCACGAGTATCAGTTTGTACTTCTACTAGCAGTATTGAAGGTATGAGGAGTAGTATTAATATTTGTGCCCCCAGACATGTCACTACGTAAGAGTTTATCAAGCCAATAGTATTGCGAGAAGCTTTAGGATTTGTAGGGGTTGAAAAACCACTGCCATTTGCATCCCACCTGCGGCACTTGCAAAGGTCCCTTTTCGATCGCATGTAGACGTTGTTCAAATTATTTATTTTCTCTTCTGAATAACTCAATTCTGACATTGGTTTCTTAATTTTATCATTCTGAAAAGTAGAGCTATTAGGGTCATCTTTGCTTAGAGTTGAGGGTTCAACGATTCGTTTCGTGCGCGACTTTGGTGTAACCCTCCTTAATGTCGCCTAATTGCATAACTGTTTCAGGGCAACCATTTGCTGGGTCAGATGTGCAATCTCTTTCTTTAGACAACCTATTTCTAATATTGCTGTATCCAGTTCGTTTTCTGTACTCTGCAATTTCACTTTCAGGTTTCTAGTTTCTTCCCTTAGGTCTTCCAGCAAACTGGGGTTTAAATTAGTGGATAAGTCTAGGCTTTTCGTTAAATATTCAGAGTCTGTACTGCCGAGTGAAGTGCTTAGAGACTCCGTCGATTTCGAGATAAATAATCTTCTTGGATTTACATTGACATTGGAATAATCCATTTTCAATTTTTATTTATAAATAGTTTTTGCAAATAGTCGATTTTTCGTAGAATAGTTCGGTCTCAAAAGACTCGTATCCACATTACAATTTTGTTTCCGAACGACGATAATCTATGTCAGGATCTTAGCTGCGTTCTGATTGGTCACTTATTGACAGTGAGTCAGCTGTAATTTGTTTACATTAGACACTATCTAACTTGAAAAAAAACGAACAGTTTCTCAACAGTAATTTTGTTATCGTCACAAATTATCGTGGTTCAATGTCACATAGTGATGAAGTAACCAACTCAAAAAACTATTCCTTATTGTCATTTGGCTGTATGTTAATACTAAGAACACACTGTTCACCTGTAGCTAACTTAGTCTTTTTATAGACCGTGCACACATTGTTCACTAGGATAACACTGTCACCGGTTTTTCAGCACTGAACGCGATTATTTTTAAATGTTTTAGTGTCTGCGATCTCCTAAATTACTTTTTAAACGGTTTTATTTAGCTCACCCCGTTTTTATTAATTTAATTACGCCGGACGATTGTGACGTTACAAAGTGCATGAGCGTGTCTAAAGAACATAGTGTCCGATTTTCAACTTTCGGCACTAAGCAGTGCGTTGAAAATCTAGTGTGCGAAAATATCCCGCCACGATTTTATTACGCGGGAATGTGGATCATTCAGGAAAACACACCCTACGGTCCATACGCGATTCACACACTAAGACGCACTACGCGACGCGACGGGGAGTAGATAACGCGCTCCCGCACGTGATTATTTACATACAAATTTTAATTTAAAATGAGTAGAATAAAGTCAACTTTTACTTGTCTTGTTTCGCGTTGTTGCGTCGCCAACTAGCGGTCAATAGTCGAACTCTAGCTATATTTTCCTTGTAATAATAATTATTCTCGGGGAATATTACCGAATTTTACTCAAACATCCCGAATTATTCGCGAATATTACGACGGGAATAATTCGGAATATTTCCCTCCAGCAACATGACGGCTTACGTGGCGTCATACTTTGGGATACACAGGCCTCTCCTCATACAACCCTAGTTTTAGTATATACGAAACTCGAAACACTTGTCTACATTTATATTTTTTATGAAAAGAATCTATGTATGAAATTTCAAAACTGTATCCTCAAAAATCACAAAGTTATAAGCTTGTTATGTTCCTGGTTGTCTACACAAACATGGTCACCATGAGGACCCCCGCGCCGTCCGCGCATCCAGCGTCGTATTCTGCTCATTGATAATAATTAAGCAATAGGTACCTAACCGTACGGCGATTGTATTGTAATAAACTGGTGATAACAACGCAAATTTTTTTGGGAAAGAATTTAACATGGTGTAAAAATTATGGGAATCGATTCAGTTACTTATTTTGAACAAACTGTATTCAGGATTCGCATATACTAAAAATAATGTTGTATATCATCATCGTCTGCCTAACCTTTTCCAACCTATGGTGAGGACGGCTACAATACCCCTTGGTAAGACTGGTTGTCGGACTTTTGGGTTTCTGACGACCCGTAACGACGGTGAATGCACGACAAAAATAAGTCTAATTAAATATCGTCATGATGAATTTTTCAAAACTACTCTATAGAGGGACCCCTCTCTATAAAAAAAAAAAAAAAACGTTTATTTCAGACTATTCAAAATTATCATTCTATAGAGCAGATCCGCACTGAAGAAGTCACGGGACTGCTTAGCTCTAAGCCCATATGATTTTTGCCATGTTCATAATTCATTATTTTTTACGTCACTATATTTTTAGACTTTGCGATCTCTGAAGTTAACGCAAGCGTTAGGCCTGAGAGTTGATAATATTTAGTCGCAGACTACCGGTTAAAAATAAAATACACGCAGAACAGACGCACGCAATTATCAAGGTACGTGAATAGGTGACAAACCCCTCCGTGCCTCGGAAAGCAGATTAAACCGTCCCGACTGACATTCGCAGATATTTGACAATTGTTTCGGGCCTACAGCTCTGACAATCAATCTTACCAAGGGAAATCATGTCAAGTATCTGGGTCGCGGAGGTCAGATATGCAGTAGCTCCATGTAAAATAATTGTATTCAGATGTCTCCGGTTAGACTGGGAGCCAAACCCAACATAGTTGGGAAAAAGCTAGACAACGCATATCCTTTTAAAATAATTGCGCATTTTGATGAATTTATGTAGCAAACAATATATTTGATAGTTTCACTAATAGTGTACCAATATCTTTCTAACAATACTATCATATGCTTTGCTTACTCCTCATTATTTATCAATGTCAATAAAACCATCATCAAAAATGCAACAACAAAAATTAAACTTATATTTACAACCTGTGGTCCCAACAATGTCCAAATATTCATTTCATTTTTGCTTTTTGAACCACAATTTAAGACGGCAGTCAATTTGTTCCCAGACGTGAGAGCCTTTGCTCCACCATTTTGTCATGCTACAGTTCATTTTTATAAGCAAATGAAAAAACAAAAAGTAACAAATAAAAAGCAAAAAAATAAGACTATTTTAAACATTTGGTCGTTGTTGAGATCTTAACAATTTTTCAACACTGACACTTAACACTGACAATATTTGCATTCAAAATAATACATATACAAGGTGCAAGAAAAAATATATTCTAAGACTGTAAAACACACAGATAAGGTCTCTATATAGCCAAATTGTACATGCAATTATTTGAGAATGCCCCACTTGACATAATCGTTGACGACTCCATTGAGTCTCTCCTGGTAGACGGATTCGTTGACTTCGGGCGTGGCTTGGCTGTCCGCTGTGATCATAAGCAACGAGAATACTGCAGCCGCGAGCCCGAATGGCAGTTTCTGGAAAAATAATAATCTTGATGTTTGAATGCCGAATTTGACCATCATTTACAGAATATTCATGATAAATGAGAGGCTTTTGGCCAAAATAATAATAGCCGCATGGTTCGCCCGACCAGATTATGCTACGCTTGCCGCGGTTGGTACACACAGAGTCAGTATGTGCTAACCCCTCAAGTTTTAAAATGTTACACTACTACAACATTGAATTTGGTACGAATATTCTACAGAATACTTCAAAAAGAGTTAATTGTTTGAAATGAAATGAAATGTTTATTTACGTAAGTAGATCTTAAAAGGCACTTTTACACGTCAATATTTTGTTGGTCAATATTTTAAAAACTAGATGGCACCGGCATTTCCTAGCTGACTGTTCCCTGAGAAGAAAAGCCGAAACAAACTCAGAAGTCATGGTCTCTTTTAAAGTCCAAAAAATATATTATTTGAATTTTATGTGAGTCTAACAATGCAGCGCAATGTGTGGAAGGGCCTTTTGAAGAAAGAGCCATCGCCCCAGGGAGGGCGGAGGGGTCTATCAGACTCTTACTGACTAAAACCACCCCGGTGTTCCGTCTCTCACTTGCACCGGGGATCACGGGAACTAGTGTGACTTCTGCGATCCCCGGCTAGTGCCGGCCCGCCTCTGCGGGCCACCTCGCGATAGGGGGGGAGTGAGGTGTTAAACTCCCCCCTTACGTTATAGAGAGGCGCGCGTGGAACACTATGCGCCGCCATCTCGGGTCCTAACAAGTAGAGGGCGACAGATTTCCCCGGATCTGTCGCCCCTGGACCCATTTAGGGGGGCTGGAAGAGGGCGTTGTCCGCCCTCCGCCGACGCCCGGTGCGTCTGCTGCGGATCGGGTTAGCGGAAGAAATCTCCCGCTCCCTCTCCGCAGCCTCCTTCTGCGACATGACTGTTTCGCAGAAGGATACCACCGCGTCCCAGGACTCCTCGCTGCCGACCATCGAGTCGACAACGGCTGGCAGCGACAGGTCACTGCCGACTCCTGAGATGAGGGCACGGCGCGGCTCCTCCCAAGCGGCACACTCTGCCAGCGTGTGCCACGCCGTGTCCTCTCGACAGTCGGCGCAGTGGTGACACCGAGCGTCCGGCTCCCTGTTTATGCGACACAGGTACTTCCCGAAGCAACCATGCCCCGAGAGCACCTGTGTTACCCGAAACGACAGGGAGCCGTGCCTCCTCCCGAGCCAGCGCTCGAGTACTGGCCGGACCGCCCCGATGATAGCGGGGCCGGCGGTAGGGTATGAGAGCCTGTCCCGCCATTCCGCCACCAGGGCTGCGCGAAGCTGTGACCGACGCAACTCTAAATGTCGCTGCGTCAGCCACTCGCCCCGCGCCCTCGAGTCCTCGCGCCACCGGTACAGTGACGCGAGTACCTTCGCCTCGAGGTCCCAGGGCGGAGATCCGGCCAGTACACAAGCCGCCTCGTAGGAGATCGTGTGATACCCCCTAATGACTCTGACGGCCATCTCTCGCTGTGGCCTTCGCAGGACAGCGATGCTGCCGACCGTCAGGTCAGCCGCCCAGATCGGGGCCCCATACAGGGCTATCGATCGCACGATCCCCATGTAGAGCCGCCTACAGGTGGCGCTCGGGTCCCCCAGATTGGGAAGCAGCGTTGACAGCGCCCCAGCCGCGCCCAACAATTTGGGAGCCAGCCGCTGGAAGTGGGGGCCAAAATCCCACCGGCTGTCGAGCACCAATCCTAGGTATTTCATGGTGGACTCGACAGCGACTGGCCCTGCTCAAGGAGCTTTGAGCTGACCTGTCTCAACAGACGACATGTATGTAGCAGTCACTGTGTAGCTCACGTCTCGTTTCGACATGGATTACAACCATCGCATAACCGTACCTCGTTATACTCATACTCTGTGTCTTGTACTAGACACAGAGTATATACACTACATCACTTATGAAATGTGATGAAATTGATATCCACTATCGTCCGAGTCATTTTATTTTTAGGTCTCTGTCTAATCGATAAACTATGTTATTTGAGGGTATCCATTAATTTAACTTCCAATTTTTTTAATAAAATTAATCCCTACCCTCAAGTTATAACTAGAGTGTGTGATGTATATACGTTCACTTATAACGTCTGTATGCACAGACAACATGACGAATCACGTGACGTTTAGTAAGTTTATGTCAATCTAAAATATTTGTAGCGCTTCCTATTTAATCTTTTGCGTTAAAATGATGTCACAAAGGAAAGAAAGGAAGGAAGGATGTTAAAAGATGTCTAGAGACCCGTTTGTGTCAGTTGGAAAAATATGTATAGTAAGTTATCTATAAATTATTAAATCAAATTGTAAAATCTTTGTAGTACTACAAAGATTTTTACAATAAAATCAAAGTTTTGTTAAATAATAGCAATACTAACTATAGTGAAATGATAATAAAAGTATTATATCTTTCTTGCAATTTTAAATTACTTATAAATACTACTAAAACAAAATTTAAAAAAATACTAAAAGAAATGCATGACAGAAAGAACATTTCGTGCCCAGGATTCGAACCTCTAAACGAATACCGTCGTTGTTGAAGGCTATAATTGGTCAAGAAAGGATATTCGACCTAGCTTTGCCCAGTGTAGACCGAGATGATAATTTACGAAGGGGCACAAATGTTACGCGTGCCCTAGGCGCCATTTCCTATTGGTACGCCCAATAGAAAATGACAGTCGTTACGGGTCGTCAGAAGCCCGAAAGTCTGACAACCAGTCTTACCAAGGGGTATCGTATTACCCAGTTAGGGTTGTGGAGGTGAGATAGGCAGTCGCTCCATGTAAAATACTGGTATTCAGTTGCATCCGGTTAGACTGGAAGCTGACCTCAACATAGTTGGGAAAAGGCTAGGCATATGATGATAATGATGATGACGCCCCTGGCGGTGTGTACAAGGATGAGTGACTATTTTCATATACCAAGACCCCTCCGTGCCTCGGAAAGCACATTAAGCCGTAGCTCCCGGCTGTCATTCATGCATCTTTGACAGTAGTCACGGGTCGTCAGAATCTCGAAAGTCTGAAAGCCAGTCTTACTAAAGGGTATGATATTACCGAGTAACTGGGTTATGGAGGTCAGATGAACAGTTGCTCCATGTAAAAAACTGGTATTCAGCTTAGATCGAAAGCCGACCCTAACATGTTGGGAAAAGGCTTGGTAGATGATATGATAAACGATGCAAATAATGGTAAAGCAATCTTTACCTCCTTTATTTCATAGTCAAAGTCTTCCCTGGAGAATGTCTCTTCGGGATCGAGGTTCAGCCTGGTCATGGCAGCGCTGAGCTGCGTGTAGTAGTGGTCCAGCAGCTTCTCGTAGTACTTGGCGCGGAACTTCTCGTCAGAGCTGGTGATGATGAAGTAGATCAGGTCGGCGACCGGGCTGCCTCCCTGCAGAGTCTGCAGGTTCAAGATCTTGATATCGGTCTCACCGTTCTGGAGTCAAAAGGTAAAATTATTCTAGGTTTGTCAATTATTGTACAGCCAATTTCAAAGTGGACCTTTGACAGTCATTACGAGTCGTCAGAAGCCCGAAACTCGGACAACCAGTCTTACCAAAGGTTATCAAGTTACCCAGTAACAGGGCTGTAGAAGTAAATTAGGCAGTCGCTCCATGTCTAGTAAAACAGGATGCCAACCCCAACATTATTGGGAAACGGTTGCGCAGACGTCATCATCTGCAGTATACTTTAGATATGCAACTTCAACTTACCTCTTGCACTCTGTGTAACAAGTTCTCTCCTGTAAAGTTTCCATGTATGATGACAGTACTGCGAATGGGCGCATTCATCTTCATTGGATTCTTCTCATTATCCATAAACTTTTCTAATGCTTCTCTGTGCTCAGGCTTCACATTCCTCATTGCAACTGTTGTCTCATACTGTAGCATAACGTCCATGTTTTCAAACTCTGGCCATTTATACTTTAAAATTGACAAAGTCTTCTCAAATTCTTCTGGGTATTGTTTGCTAAATGCGAAAGACAGCGCGTGCATCTTCGCCAAGTCTCTAACTGCTGACGAAGCGTACTCCCAGTCTATGGAATGGAATTTGTCGTGAGGACCATACCCATGCGCCAACAAGTTCTCAAGAATCAGCGTCTCCTGGTACAACCTAGGGTCAAAGCCGTAGGATTTGGTGAAATACAGTCTGTGCTCCTCAGAAACTATGTATTTTTCCTCCAAGGATGCGTAGATTTTCGCCAATTTTATGTAAGCGAATTGTTCAACTTCAAAGATATCTATTGGCAAATTCTTGCGAAATCGTTCTCTAGCTACAGCGACTTTAGCGAATAAATGTAGATCTTCTTTATTTTCTTCTCTTATAATCACTGTAAATAGTTTCGACACAATGTTGGCTCTTCCAGTAATATGATTTATAATTACTTCATGGTTTTCATAATTATGTTCTGTAGCGATTTTGTTCAGTAGTGTTCGAAGTGTTTCTTCCGAGTCTTCCATGGTTGGACTTTCAAAGTACACTGAGGAAAACAGTTCGTTTCATTATCGTATAATAATGTTGCAAATTGACTGAGGAGTGATCGTATAAGGGTTCCGTTTTTGCATTAGGACGTACGAAACCCTATCTTTTTTTTTTAATATTTTTTTTTTAAATAACCCGGTTTTTAATAATTCTTTACAATCTAGTTTATAAGAGTACCAAGCAATTTTAATCTAACTTAATTTTATGCATGAGGATTATTTTAAAACTTAGTAATACTAGTAATATTTAGTAATACTAGTAATACTTAGTAACATAATAGTGTTGATTGCTAGATATATGTCCTTTCCAATTTCTCAGAGTCTGATATGATAATATTATAAACACTTTGTTTATTTGTTATTATGTGTCATTGTCACTATTATTTCTATACTTTTTAGACTACACTAACTCAAAGGTTCAACCCGAAGGAGCACATTGAAAAAACAGTTTTTAATATTTTTTTTAATACCCAGCATGCTGTGCTACAGTTATTATGGTAAATTAATTAGAAAACAGTGTCAATATTGTGAAGTTATTGTTTCTCAGCAGATTTGAAACAATAAATAATCGTTAAGAAATCGATGAATAAATAACATATTCGTGTATTATCAGTTTAATTTTCAATTGTATATACGACAAACCAAATAGCCATGCGCCGGTACATATTGTATTGAAGTGGATACGTACGGGAGAAGAATGAAAGCCGGTATATTCACTATTTGGTATGTTGTCCAAAGTCCACACACGTAAACATATTTTTTTAAGAACAGCAAGTGAAAGTTTACACAAAGAGAAACATAATAAGATTAACGCATGCACAAATAGAAGCCAGATAGGCAGAGTACATATATCAAGTTATCGGAAACAGAAACGTGTCGCCAGCTCAGCGGCATCAAACGGACTAGCGTCACTGGCAAGCCGGTGGTGAGGTGCGAGGAAGCGGGAGGGGACCAGGTCGGTTGCTGCGCGGCTGTTCGATGACTCACGCGCCTATTAGTCGTCGGTCATGTCAATGACGGCGGATTTTTATCGCGCACTGGATTTTCGGATTTTTGGAGTGTAGCGCGAGTGAGTCTCAGCGTGTCGAAAGAATATAGTATCCGATGTTCAACATGAAAAAAAAATACTTGAAAAACTAGTGTGCGAAAATATTCCGCCACGATTTTATTACGCGGGAATGTGGAACATTCAGGAAAACGCACCCTACGGTCTATAGGTGATTCACACACTAAGACGCACCACGCGACGGGGCGTAGATAACGCGCTCCCGCACGTGATTATTTACATACAAATTTAAATTTAATGAAAACGCTGGAAAAGCACTGAGAATTTGTCTCGTTTCGTGCACCCCGGAGCGTGGTGCGTTCGAATTTAGCAAAACTATTAGGATGTCGCGATATTGAATATATCTAGCAAACATGCGTAATCTTGTAAGAAGTATTCCGTCATATCGATATTGCTAACTGCTTCTGGTTCGAAGACATCTTCTGCTTCTCCGCAATGTTCCACCGTATACCAAGGTGTTGCCTGTACATCTTCTATAAACTCGCTTCGGATACCTAAAAGAACTAGTGGTAGTGATACTACCCACATTTTGATTCCCATGGCAGGTTATAGCTGTTTTTACCTTTCTGTGTCAGTGATCAATCATAATGTTTTAGACAGAGCTGTAAGCAGTTCTCGAATCCAACTTTTCCCGACAGGTGCTTGAAGAAAGCTCACTCCAATTGCCTGACACGATCCGTCACATTTTTTATAGGACAGCCGAAGCCTACAATCCAGCTATACAGAAAGGCGTTTGCCATGGTTTCGGCTTTGATATCCTGGATTGGTATTGCCTCAGGCCATCGCGTGGAGCTATCTACAGCGGTGAGACAATATGGAAAACCATTAGAGATTGGCAGTAGTCCGATCATATCTATGTATGTGGACATGGATAAAACGTAAGTTTGAAGTTGCCAAGGGTTGCAAAGAGATGGTGAGTTATCCACGCACGTTGACATACCAAGAAGTTTTGCGTCCTTTCTCTGCAGTCTTTCCTACTTTGGGCTATACGTAACGCTGCTACCAGTTTGGCACTGGTGTTGGCTCTTGAGTAGCTCAAGGAATGTTGATGTGCCAAGGGTGCGGGTTGTGCGAATTAGATACCGTGGTCCCTGGCACACAGGCACCTGAAGGAACACGGGTGGGTTTTAGTCAGTAAAAGTAGTGCTAAAATCGGTTGTCAAAGTTATGGCTTGCGATGCGGAGGTATGAGGAAAATGTCGTAAGGAATGTTTTGGGTATGAATTTCGATGGTTATAAGTTAAACAGTTGAATTTAGAAGGGGAAAGTATTGAATACGCGCAGTCGAAGTCGTGGGCGAAGTGCTATATTGTAATTAATAAAATCATGTGGTAAAGTTAAACCGTATATTGAAGTAATAATATAAATAATCTACATTATTTATAAAATAACCTATATCAAAAATAGCTAGACTTAAAAGTAAACACAATCTCCTAGATTTATTTACAGTACTATCGATATGCTATGCTTCATACATGTTCCACATTATTACACACATTATACAACATTATTGCCATCTTTAGAATAATATAAAATACAACAACAAAAATTTTATATTTACAACATTTGGTTTTCAAGTAGATAATTATAATTGTGTACAAAAAACATGTTCCGTGTGGTGCCGGACGTAAAAGAATAGCACCATCCCATTTCTTCCCGTGGGTGTCGTAGAAGACGACTACGGGACTTACTAGAGAATGGGCAGCAGCGTTCTCTATGCATTTTACCAACATACTGCGATCGCCAACCCGCCTGCTAAGCGTGGCGATTATAGCAAAACCCACTATTTGGGGTAGGCCTATGTCCAGCAGTGGACGTCTATCGGCTGAAATGATGACGATGATGACAAAAAACATATCGGAAATGTAGAGGTAAATATTTAGAGTCGGGCAAAATTATTTGTTAAGCAAATTGAATACCAACTTAAATCCAAATTACAACTGTCATCCTTGGACAGCTGGGTGAACTGGTTAGAACACGGCAAGTTAGCGTAGGGTCTTCATTTGCTTATCAATTAATTTCATGAGTATATTCCATTCCACCTTGACATTGTCTTTTTCATTCAAAATTTTGGGAAAACGTAATCAAGATCAACCTTACTTATAATTAACCTTAACCTAATTTTGTCCATGCAATTATTTGAGAATACCCCACTTGACATAATCGCGGACAACTCCATTCAGCCTCTCCGCGTAGAGGTCGCCGGTCTTTTCAACGGAGAATTCGGAGAACTTCAAGGATTCGTCAACTTTAGGCGCATCCTGGCTGTCAACTGTGAGCACAGGCAACGAAAACACCGCAAGCGAGAGCCCGAATGGCAGTTTCTGGAAAAAATAATATATTTGTTTATGGAACATCGTTTAATGAAAACGTGAAGTTCGAAAGTTTGAACATAACAGGACGCTTACGATAAAATCGATGCAAATAAGTATAAAACGATCGTTACCTCCTTCATCTCGTAGTCAAAGTCTTCTCTGGAGAATGTTGTTTCAGGGTCGAGGTGCAGCCTCTTTAACGCAGCGCTGAGCTGCGTGTAGTAGTGGTTGAGCAGCTTCTCGTAGTACTTGGCGCGGAACTCCTCGTCGGTGCCGGTGAAGATGAAGTAGATCAAGTCAGCGACCGGGCTGCCTACTTGGAAACATTGGAGGTCCACAATCTTGATATCCACCTTGCCGTTCTGGAGTCAAAAGGAAAAAATATTTCAGGTTTGTCGATGATTTTAAAGCTACAAAATTTAAAAGTGTAGGGTTCATTTGATAAAATAACTAGTAGAAAATCAAAGGTGGCCTATGGTCAATTGTAAATTTCCGATATTTTAGATCATACCCTATTTTCAGGATTTATACTTTTTTTAATCGTCTTCCAAAAGGAGGAGGTTCTCAATTCGTCGAAACCTTTTTTATTTTTTAACTATTTTTTTTAATGTATGTTCCCCGATTACTCGAAGATGGCTGGACCGATTAGGATTTTTTTTTGTTTGAAAGGGAATACTTTCCAAGTGGTCCCATGATCATCAAGTCAGGATCTGATGATGGGATCCTGGAGAAATAGAGAGAACTTAACATGTACTCCAGAACTATGCCGAGATTATGAAGGACAGATCGTTTGGGGTTTACGTATTATACATATAAATATCAGGAGTTTAAAAAAAATTAGATCAATTTGTTGCCATGTTAACACTAACGAAAGTTAAATTTGATTTTATTATACTAACAGAATGCTGGTTGCGGGTTGCTGGTTATATTCCTGTTTACAGGGCTATACTTCGCATTCTACAGGCAATAACCCAATAAAAAACGACGGCGTCGTAATTTACGTCAAAGACACCATTAACTGTACCACATATGAACTCTATTTTCGGATGCCAACTGTCTAGTAACATGCTATAGTAATACAGCTATAATAGCAGTTTATCGTTCTCCATCTTATCTAAACCCAACTAACTTCCTGTCTAGTTTAAATGATACAATAACATCCGTTAAATCTCAAAACAACATCATGCTCATCGGTGATATTAATGTTGATATCAGACCCGGAAACAATGATCGTCATTCAGACGATTATTTAACGTGAGCAGCAACGCACGGGTTATTTTGCCTGCCCACAGTCTCCCGACAAGGATAAACAACTGTCTGGATCATGTTATGATGAAGACTAAATCGCCGGCAAAGGTTCTTGTGCTGGACACCCACGTTACTGATCACCTTCCTGTTGCTGTTTTCCTAGAGACTAATAAAGCAACTACACCCCCACCAAAAAAAAACCTCTCTCCGATATGACTATGACGAAATAAAAAAGGAAATTAATCATCATGATTTTATTCTTATTCTCATCACCACCGACCCAGACCAGGGAACAAATATTTTAATTACCGATATTCAGGTTGTCATAATAAAACATACGAATATTGTTCAGACACCCAATAGAAAAACTGTTAATAAAAACCTGGATGACTGCTGGCTTAATACGATGCCTCTGAAATCGCGACAAAATGCACCGACGGGTCAGTAAGTCCCCCAACAATCTAATATTAAAAACAATTTACACACGGTACCGCAATTTTTGTAATTCCCTTCTTAAAAATCTAAAACGTGCCTATGAAAAAGCAGAACTTAAAAAGGCAAATAACAACCCAAGAGCTACGTGGAAAATAATCAAATCAATCACACACAGTAATCAACAAAGGCACTCTCCTAATGCCCTTCTACAATCCTCCGTCGCGCCTTCTACTGTCACACCGTCAGTTTATTCATCTTCTTCCTCATCTGCAGTTAACTCTTTGGTTATTCCACAGGTTGATGAGGCACTTGTAATTAGCACTATTCATGGACTACGTAGTCACTGTGCAGTGGGGTGGGACAACATCCCAGCAAGTATAATAAAACAATCTAGCTGCATTCTGGCTCCTCCCATTGCCCATATCTGTAACTGTGCCAAAGCATTCAAGCGTGCGATTGCCAAGGATGTCGTTTCCAATTATCGGCCAATTTCAGTTCTTAGCTCCTTATCTAAAATACTGGAACGTATCCTCAACACAAGCCTGACAAAATTTCTGTGTAAAAATAAATTAATTGCTCAAAATCAATACGGATTTCGGTCAGGAATTTCCACAGAAGTTGCTGTCTCGGATTTCACAAAAACCTTGATTGATAGAATGGATAGTCGCTTTAAATGCTATGATACCTTCCTAGATCTGACTAAGGCCTTTCATACGGTGTCTATTTCCAGACTGGTGGCCAAAATGGAGCATATAGGAGTACGTGTGTGGCTCTAGATATTTACAAAGATTATCTCAGCGGGCGTAGCCAATGTGTTAAAATTGATTCTGTTCTTAGTGACGAAAAATTTATCAACTACGGTATACCTCAAGGCAGTATCTTGGGTCCCACGCTCTTTCAAATATATTTAAATTACCTCTGTCAACTCTCCCTTCCCATTGTGACATTTTTACCTACGCCGACGACACACCACTGTTGATATCCGACGTGACCTGGGATAGGCTTAAACAAACCACTGAACTTACCTTGCGAACAATTATGGACTGGCTTTCCACTAATCTTCTGACGCTTAATATCTCAAAGACTAAAGTAATTCAGTTCAAACCACCAAATTCACCTAAACCGTCAATGAACTCGGATAAAATAATACGTATATTTGTCACGACTCCTCTCCTTGCAATTGCAAGTGCCTTGACATGGTCCCAAGTATCAAATATCTAGACGTTTATATCGACGAGAAACTAGATTGCCGCACCCATACTGATACTCTATGTTCCCGGCTTCGTAAAGTAATTTATTTATTTAAAGGGCTCAGACATGTGGCTGACATTGAAACAGCATTACTAGTATACCGTTCTCTGTGCGAGTCGATTATTACTTACCACATCCCGGTATGGGGCAGCACCTTCAAAACAGTGATGCTTAGGGTGGAACGAGCTCAGTGGGCTGTTCTTAAAGTTATTTATTTCCGCAAAAGAGACTACCCCACAGCTCAGCTAAACTCAACTATAATAAATTGGCTAAATAGTAACAATTTACAAATAAACATACAAAAAACAAAGATAATGCATTTTTGCCAAAGACTTCGTATCAATGATCTTAATATTAATTATAATAGTCATAATGTGGAAAGAGTAGATGTTACATAATTTCTAGGTATTTTAATTGATAGCCAACTGACATGGAAGGCTCAGGCAGAAGCAGTCTGTAAAAAGCTTAGCGCATCTGCATACGCACTTTATAATCTCAAAAAAAAAAAGTTAATTTCCATTTTAAGGTTTGGTATTATATATTGGGGCAACTGTACCGAAAGAGAGAGTATTTTTAAGGCCCAAAAACGCTGCCAGCGTGCAATATTTGGTTTGAAAGTTACTGACAGCTGTGTTCCAATTTAAAAAAATCATAATTTGTTGACATTTCCTTGCCTTTACATTTTAGAAATTGTTCTTCTTGTTAAATGTAATCGACATCTATTTATAACTCTATCGAAAAGCAGAAACCGAGATGGAACTTTGCGATCTCAATACCAACACTTGTTACGCACAGGTGGGTATAGGACTGCTTTGTCGAGGAAAAGTTTTTTTGGTATGGCGCCAGCTATTTTTAACCACATTCCTAATTCCATAAAAGAGGAACCAGTAACGATTTTCAAAAAGAAACTAACTACACTTCTAATAAATAAATGTTTCTACTCTGTATCGGATTTTCTAGCTGACAAATTTTAGTTGTATATTTGTAAAGAATTTGTTGTATCGTGTATCGGTAAAGATTTATTATGTGTTTGATGATGAAATGCATCAATATTTGCATGCCAAAAAGGTAGAATGTACAAGGATTCTTTAATATTATTGTAACCACCTTATTGTAAATACCTACATTCTGAGCAAATAAAATTCTATTCTATTCTATTCAGTTATACTCAGAAGCCCAAGTACTAACTGTGAGAAAATTATACGTTCTTCGCTCTATCTTACGCCGACATTCCATGATGCCACTAGATAGCAAGCTATGTAATCGGCGGATTAGCTTTCCTAGCTGTGAGTCAGTCAATGTCGTACTGCACTTGCGCGACGACACTATCCTGCCCAAAGCGCAGTAATGTATAATAAAATAAATAAAAAACTTTCAATTTATAAACTAACCCTACCTAAAGTCAAGCAGACTCTTAAGCCATGGCTACTGTCGCTGAACTATGACGAAACAGAGAAAATCATCATATCTATTTCTTAACATTAAAACCTCTCCTGATCAATTATTGACACACACACATACACACATATACACTCACCCACACTTACTCAAACACAGCCTCATACACATACACTTACGCTCACTCTGAGACTCAAACATAACACAAAAACTCGCAAACTTAATACAGGCTTCTTTTCACAGTTTTTAGTTTAGTTTACTTTTTGTCGTTACCATATTCTTCTTATTTTTGTTAATCTTTTTGCATAAGATTCTGTAATATCTCCTACTGGGAGAGGGCACTGGCTCTTGTTACACAGGTATATCACCTAGCACGTGAGTCAGGGACTTCACACTATTTTGTAACCACTTTCTTGTGTAATAAAGATTACTATTCTCATTTATTTATTTTCATACATATTAAGGATATTTTTAAACATTTTTACAAAAATTATACAAAAACATTTAAAAATATAAAAAATTGTGGCCCATTGGCATCAAGAGCAGGGTCCAAGATGCTGGTGGTCAGGGCTCCAGAGAAAGGAACCTCCTGACTATGCGTGCCGTGTCCAGGAGTACCGCTTTCTGACTCAAGCCCTTGTTGATCCAGCCGTGCAATGAGTGCCTTCTAAGGTGTGTTGGTTGAGGCTCTTCGCTACTAGACCATTTACTGTAACGATTATCGGTACAATGATTGCTGAGTCCACGTCCCACATGTCGACAACCTCGTGAACTAAGTCAAGATACTTGATTTTCTTATCTTGCTCAGCTTTCACGAGGTTCTCGTCATCAGGGACAGCGATATCAACAATAATTGCACGACGCTCTCGTCGATTTATCACCACAATATCAGGCTTATTGGCGACGATAGTCCTGTCAGTGATGACAGATCGACTCCAGTACAATGTGGCGTGACCAATCTCGAGAACTGGGTCGGGCACATACTTGTAGTACGGTACTTCAGACTCCACAAGGTTGCACTGCAAAGCAAGTTGCTGATGGATAATCCTAGCTACTAGATTGTGTCTGTGCAAATCCTCGCCGTTAGCAAGACGAGAGCAACCGGAAACGATATGTCAGATTGATTCACTGGGACGGTGGCATGCCCGACAGATGTCAACCGTACCGTCCTTGACAATGTATTTCCGATAGTTATTCGTCATGATAACTTCATCCATAATCGCACAGAAATTATTATTATTATTTCCTATAAATTCACTAAATACATATAAATTACATTTTTAAATATTAGAATATAAAATATATAAAAACATTTAAAAATATAAAAAATAATAGCCCACCGGTATCGGGAACAGGGTCTAAGCTACCGGCGGTCAGGGCTCCAGAGAGAGGAACCTCCTAACAATGCGAGCCGTGTCCAGGAGTGCCGCTTTCTGGATCAAGCCCTTGATCCAGCTGCCCAACGCGAGCATTTTAGGTGTTGGTCGAGGCACTTTGCTATCAAACCATTGGCTGTTATGACTATCGGTACAATGATCGCTGAGTCCATATCCCACATGTCGACAACCTCGCGAGCCAAGTCAAGATACTTGATTTCTTTATGTTTCTCTGCTTTCGCGAGGTTCCCATCATGTGGGACCGTTATGTCAACGATCATTGCACGCCGCTCTGATAGATCCACCACCACTATATCAGGCTTATTGGCAACAATAGTCCTGTCAGTGATGATGGATCGATCCCAGTACAGTGTGATATGTCCATTTTCGAGAACTGGGTCGGGCACATACCTGTAGTACGGCACTTCCGATTCCACAAGGCTGTATGTCAGAGCTCGTTGCTGGTGGATAATCCTGGCTACAAGGTTGTACCTATGCAAGTACTCTTCGTTAGCTAGAAGCGAACACCCGGAGATTATGTGTCTGATTGATTCTCCCGGACGGTGGCATGGCCGACAGATGTCAACCGTACCATCTTTCACAATAAATCTCCGGTAGTTGTTCGTCATCATAACTTCGTCCATAATTGCACTGACAAAACCTTCGGTTTCCCTAAAGAGGTCACTGAAACGCAGCCAGGCTACGGACGCTAGTAGGTTTACATCGAGTCCATGTAGGGCCCGGAAAAAGCGTCCGTGAAGCTCCTTACTCTGCCATACCTCCATGCGATCATTAGTGTCAAGCACTACAGGCTTGCGCCAGTTCTCTTTAGCCAAGGAGAGCGGGGTGAGGCCCTTGTCCATCGCGACCACATCTCGATGCATCCCTACGCGGTTCCCAGGAAATATTCCCTGAGACTGCATATCTCGCGATTGTGAAGGGTCTTAGCGTTTAAGAACCCTGGACCTCAACACTTTCGCGGGTTATACAGTCTTATTACCTATGACCGTGGGTGATGCATTCGATAGGCAGTCAGCAGCGTTCGGACCTTCCTATCCAGGGCGTCGAGTTCGGTCTGAGTCCATTTGAGTATGCCGAAAGAGTACATCAAAACCGGCATGACCCAATCGTTGAAGGAGCGTACCTTGTTACCTGATAAAAGACTATTAAATACTTTTTTCAGGCGGCCAAAGAAGCGTTCCTTCAACGATTGTTTCATGTCAGTAACATTGATGCCCAACGCTTCCGAAATACTCAAATACTTATAGGTTTCGGCTGCGGAGAGGGCTCGAAGGTTTATGGAATCCGAGAGTTGGGTTCCCACGGAATCCACAATCTCCCCTCGCTTTACATGCATGACCGCACATTTGTCCACACCAAAATCCATCCTGATGGCGCTACTGAAGGTTTCAGTTACTTTCAGTAGCTCTATCGGTTGTAAATTGTTGGGGGCAAAGAGTTTTAGGTCATCCATGTAGAGGAGGTGAGATATCACCTGACCACCTCTCCTCAGCCGATAGCTTATACCTGAATCCTCCAGCATCAGGGCTAGGCAGAACCAAAGCGGACTTAAACTGTCGCCCTGAAATATGCCTCGTTCGATCCTTATCGGCTCGCTATTCGTCTGGATATTTCGACATCCTGGATATCGAAGGACCGTTCTCCATTATCGCATACATGACATCAGGACCTCAAGTCTGCTATTACAATAGTGTCAGAATGGTCTATCATTGATTTCAAAATTGTTGATTTTGACATGTTTGGTAATCTACTAATATAATGGCGTCATTATGACTTTCCAATGGTCAGCCACTGACACTCCATTGAAAGAAATGGCATTTATTGGTAATCTCGTATATAATGACAAATGAATATTTAACACTAATAAATAATATGTAAAATATATATAAATTAAATCGGGCATGAATAAATGTTCAAATTTAGTTGTAGTTTTTGGAAAATCATTTCTATTAAAGGGTTTTATAATAATGACAATACGAAAATGCCACTATAACACAATTCTATTACGAGACTATTGACCGACCAATGATCGACCATTATGAACTTAGCAGATTACGAACTTTTAGCAAAATGACAATGCGATCGTGTTGGAATGACGAATTTATAAAAATAGCAGACTCGGGCCCCTGGAAGGTGCGCAGAGTTGTAACTACTTTATACAACTCCAGCACCCTCGTGAGCCATGTATGTGGCGCCGAGTTATAGGCCTTCTTGTAATCTATCTAACATGTCGAAAGATCCTATCGGGAACGACGAACCTGTTGGCTAATGGCCATATCAATGAGGAGTAGCTCCTTAGTAACGCGGGACCCGTTCCAACATCCATTTTGAGAGACAGACATGACGGAGTTACTGTCTATATGACTGTAAATCTTAGCTCTCAAAATGGATGTAAGAACTTTATAGACCGTCGGTAAACACGTGATCGGCCTAGAATTTTTGGGTTCCGCGGTACTACCTGATTTATGGTGCAGGTGGGTAACTCCTATCGTTAGGAACTGAGGTAGCGAACCAGACTCCACAGCAACCTGGTACTGAGCCGCCAAGCAGGCATGCGACTTATGGAACCATTTAATCCAGAAGTTGTGCAGCCCGTCCGGCCCTGGAGACTTCCAGTTGGGCAACGGACGGACTGCACGAGCTACATCTTGGGGGCAGATGGTAATAGCCCAAATTTCTGGTATTAGATCGCAGGCTCGCTCGACTTCCCTAACCCAATCACCTTCGGTGTGACTGACAGGCACCGACCAGATACTACGCCAAAAAGAACACATGACATCACCATCTGGTAGGTGCGTGTCAGCGGTTCGGTCGCTCCCAAGCCCTATATACCCACCTTTCATCACTCTGTAAGGTGCGGTTCTGGGTGTATCGATCAACTCGCCGCTCATACCTACGAATACGGTCGCCCATGCATACACTTTCTGCTTCAGGAAGTCGATGCGCTCTGTGACATAGGACGTATAGTCTTGAGGACTGATATCAGTCCCCAAGAACGCCCGCCTCACAAAGCGCATCACTCTAGGGCGAGTATTGCCCTCCCTGAAGCAGATTAGTTTGCCGATGAGTACTCTGCCACTGAGACTTAAGCGGCGTTCAATTCTGCACTGCCAAGCTGGTACGGCTGGTTTCGGTCGTGTAGCTCTTGAGTAAAAAAAAACTAAAAAGTGAAAAATAACTTTAATTTCGGGAAGCGGTGACTTTGGATATGTATTTTGATTTATTGTCACCGCCTTCCGAAATTAAAGTAATTTTTCACACTTTAGTTTTTTTTTGGAAGTCGGTTGTTTTTTTTAGTTTTTATTTTTCACTTTTTAGTGGTTCACATGTGCTTACCCCTTCACAGCGTCCTGGCGTGATGTTATTTTATGAACTGGTGTAAACAATAGACAAACATGAGATTTCTGCAATTCTAGTCCATTTGCTATCATTTATTGAGGAGTTCCGTTGCCTATCTCCGAAGTTCTTCATCAGATCTTCACCAAATTGAAATGGGACCGCTCCGAGAAAGTACTCTTCAAAAACTATCGAAAAATCTACACAGGAGCGAAAAAATTGAATAGTCTAAACGCTAAACGCTAAAACTACTTAACCATTAATATAGTCGCTGAACCTACATGGTATTTTTTTTCTTTATTTGTTTTAGGCTTTTGCGCATAGCGTATGTCAGTCCCATCGTATCCTAAACAATTATGCTTCACAAAACGTGGGCCATGAATGTGAATAAACCCTTCGAATCGTCGCCATTTGGTTGGGATAGAATTGTGTGGAACATGCCTACATCATTTCTTTAAAAACACTATACTTTACTTGGGAGTATAGTAGGGGAAGTATCTCTCAAGCCTTTTATTTTCACATGAAAGTTTGATGCCCGGGGTACGGGCAAACCAATACTTTTATAAATATTTTTAAAACTTTTTCTTCATTTTCTTTATACATTAATTTAATAATCGTATGTTGGTTAATGTGTTATTAATTGCTTCATAATTTTTACTTATGTTTTATAATTTTATTATTTACTGGACAGTAAATTATAAAATTATAAAATATAATTAATTATAAAATTATAGTTAATATAGATTATACATATCCATATTTGTTGATTATAACAAAGCATTTGATTCGTTAAAGCACACAAAAACATGGGAAGCGCTAGCATCACAAGGAGTTGAAAAAATACATAAGATCGATTCAAAACATATACAAGAACATGAAGGCAAAAATAAAAACTGAAAGAATGGGCGAGTTCGACTTCCATATAAAAAGAGGAACACGGCAGGGAGATTCTCTGTCTCTTAAACTCTTCTCGGCAGTGCTTGAACATATGTTTAGAAAACTCGAGTGGAGAAAATAAGGACTAAACATCAACGGTCATCTAAGATTTGCAGATAAACTAATTCTAATCTCTCAAGGTCCAAAAAACCTACAAAATATGCTAGAACATCTTGTATACGAAAGTGACAGAGTAGGGCTCTCAATGAATGCTACAAAGACCAAAATAATGACAAACCATAACAAAACTCTCATCACAGTCAAAGGCAACAAAATTGAATATGTCGAAAAATACAAGTATATGTACCTTAGACAGATTATATCACCACATGACCTTACAAAAAACAAAATTTTATATGTAACTGAGTACAGCTTCCATGGAAAAGATATTGGTCGCTTCAAGAAGTGGTCAAAAACCCTCAGATACCATTAAAACTAAAGGAAAAAAAAATATGCATGCATTTTAACCGTACCTATGGATGCCAAACATGGAACCTGATGAAACAAAATATGCACAAACTTGAAATATGCCAACACAGTAAGAAGAGAAGCATGTTCAACGTCAAGTTAAAGGACAAAATTATATAAAAGCTTTAAGAGAACAAGAAGAGATACTGTATTAGAAAACCTAAATGGAGGTGAGCAGGCCATATGATGGGCCATATGGGGGTAAGATAGAAAAATGGGCGAAGGACGTAACCGAATGGTGTCCAAGACAAACAACAAGAAAGAGAGGGAGGCCAATTCTAAGATGGGAATACGATATCCGACATAGGTGGGTTAACATGGAGAAGGATGACCCATGACAGGAGAATGTGGCAAGCTCTAAGGGAGGCCTTTGCAGAAACGCAAAACGATCTTAATATCGGTGTCAAATGAATTAGTGTGGATAAGTAAATAATTAAGTTATTAATATCACATACTTGTATTTAAGCTATAGTTGACTTGTACAACCATGCTTTGTAAGATTGTTAATAAAGGCTATAATAATATTATATTAATAATATTAAGGAACCAAGTATAGGGTACCTTTTTTATTAGTAACTACAGTCAATTATACATAATAAACTTACCTCCCGCACTCTGTGTAGCAAGTTATCTCCTCTAAAGTCTGCATGTACGATAACAGTACTGCGAATGGGTGCGTACATTTTCATTGGATTTTTCTGATTTTCCATAAACTTCTGCAATACTTCTCTGTACTCGGGCTTGACATTGTTCAATGCAACGCTTGTCGATCTCTGCAACATAACGTCCATACTTCCAAACTCTTGCCAATCAAATTTTAAAGCTGCCAAAATTTTCTTAAATTCTTCCGGGTGTTGTTTACTAAACGCGAAGGACAGTGCGTGCATCTTCGCCATGTCTCTTACTGCTGAAGACGCGTACTCCCAATCTATGGAATGGAATCTGTCGTGAGGACCATATCCATGGGCCAACAAATTCTCAAGGACCAGTGTCTCCTGGTACGGGCTAGGGTCGAAGCCATAGAACTTGGTAAAGTACAGTCTGTGCTCCTCAGGGATTCCGTTTTCTTCCTCCAAGGATGCGTAGATTTTTGCCAGTTTCATATAAGCGAATTGTTCAGCTTTATAGACATCCATGGGCAATTCTTTACGAAATGCTTCTCCGGCTGCAGCGACTTTTGCGAATAAATGTAGATCTTCTTTATTTTCTTCTCTAATGATCACTGTAAATAGTTTCGATGTGTAGTTGGCTCCTCCGCTTAATATTTCATTTATGATTATTTCATGATTTTCAAAATTTTGTTCCGTAGCGATTTTGTTCAGTAGTTGCCGCAGTGTTCCTCCCGTGTTCGCCATGGTTGGACTTTCAATGTGAACTGCGTTAAACATTTCGATACATTATATTATAATGATGATGAAGAAGATAAGATAAAGAAACTGGCATTCACCAATCAGTTGTGATGGCAGAATAATCAGAAACAGTCTCGTAATTACCCTACTAAGCCTGATATCAGGATTAGTGTAATGTAAAGTCATTGTTTTACAGCAGATTTGAGAAACAATAAATAAGCATATGAAATCGATGTATCATAATTGAACATAGGTACCTACTTACGTACCTAGATATACTTACCGTGGGTGCAGAATTGGGATACAGGTAGTAAAATTAGCCTTAAATGTTCCCACTGCTGGGACACAGGCCTCTTCTCTATGAGAAGGAGTGTGCCATAATCCACCACGCGGGCCTAATGCGGGTAGGTAGATGTCACATATTTTCAATTATTTGGTTGTCAGACGTGGTTTCCTCTCTATACTTTCCTTCACAGTCTAGAGAGCAGTGGTGGTGCTATAATGTACCTAGGGTGAAGCGCCCGTCTAGGTTGGAACCTGGAATACGGGTAAAATAGAGAAATAACTCCTTATTACAACGTCCACACTGGTCATTGTTATAGAGTCCATCACAGGGACATTACTTAACACTACAGAACTAGTACTCCGTACTTAAAAAGGAAACACTGAACAGTTCCTAGGCCAGTATGTGTCGCGACACTCGCGACCATGCCTCAACCATCACCGATTATGACAGACGGGATATGGAGTATGGCTCCATATCCCGTCTGTCATAATCCGTCACATGAATATTTTCAGTTTGTTTTTAAAATATGTATGAATTAAAAAAAATATTGAGCCTCAAAAAATCACAAAGAATGTGCAGGAAGAGAATATGGATGCAGTTATGGAACTATGTGGAAATGTCTTGACGCTGATGAGTGAGTATGCGTAATCCATCGCCACCCGTTCGATGTCCCCCGCGCACAAGACGGATGGAAAGCATCACATAAAATCTCTACACACTCAGAGTTCAGAGCGCGCGCCAGCCATTCCATCACATCCACTATGATGTCACCATTGTGATACGGTGGTGGGGCTGTTATTATTACTAGTGGTCGCCAAGTGATCGAAATTCAACCATAATTCCTTCAAAACGTAATGCTTTCTCCTTCCTTCAATTTCAAACTTCTGCGTTCGCGTTTTTTTTTTTTCACGTATTAATATGTAGATTTCATACGACAGGCTGCGAAAGACAATGACACTTTAAGGCTTGTAACCACGCCAAAAACCTTGAGCATTTGGGCGGAGCTAACGACCCCGCTCCGCGCCACTCCGCTACCCGCATGCAACAGAAAAGGAACGGCGCGGCTCGCGCCACCACTGCGCGTCGCTTTGCCTAGTCTTGTCGCAGAGTATCGAACTCACAGAAGGTCAAGAAGTTAAATGATTTTTTTTTGTGTACCGCATTTGTAGTGGTTTGTTTTTTTTGGCAATTTTGTTTTTATTTATTATCTATTGATATGAATATTCTTTTCGAGCTATGTTTTTTTTTTTTTTTCTGGGTGGAAAATCATCAAATAACTTCTCCCGCTCTGGGTGGAGTGGGAGGGCGTGTCAGACTTTTACTGACTAAAACCCACCCGTGTTCCCTCAGTTGCCTGTGTGCCAGGGGCGGCGGTATCTCTTTCGAACAACCCGCACCCCCGGCAGGCATCGGCCCTTGCGGGCCCCATCTGTTGCTGCTGACATCTCTTTGAGGCGCGCGTGGAACACAACGCGCCGTCGACCCGGGCTTGGTCCTTACCGGACAGCGAGGTACCCATTACTCGCCGTCCGCAAGCCCGTGCCTACGGTGGCCGGGAATCAGCCTGGGATTCCCGACGCCCAGGGCGAAGGCCACGGCTGTGAGGGCGCATGTACTGCATCTCCCTCACGTGCGCCGCCTCCCTCTTTGCGAGCATGACTGCTTCGCTTGAAGGAGGCGACTGCCAACCATGCCCTCTCGCTCCGTACCATGGCCTGGACCAGGGTCGGACGCGAGAGATCGCCGCCGCTGATCACCTCCACGAGGACACGGCGTTGCTCCGCCCAAGCTGGGCAGACCTCCACCGTATGCTCCACCGTGTCCTCTGGGCGATCTTCGCAATGGAAACACCCGGGCGTTTCCTCCCGCCCTATCCGAAACAGGAACCTCCCGAAACAGCCATGTCCGGTGAGGACCTGTGTCAGGCGGAAGGTGAGGACGCCATGCCGCCTCTCAAGCCACTCCTCAAAGAGGGGACTTACCGCCGCAATCGCGGCGTGCCCATTCGAGCTATGGTTACGAATAAAATTGTAAAACGCTTTCGAAGCCACAGGTAGATACTATACCTTTAGTATAAATCAACCTGACTTCAAACATGATTTAAAGGACTTGATGTATCTTTTTAACTACATTTTTAGAACAGGTACGTAGGTAAGGCAGGTAGGGTAGTATAATTATCACTAGTGTTTGTCATATTATCTGTTAAACAAATAGATTGTAACTAAAATTCACTAAAATGTAACTTTCTTTCACTTAGTATTTTTATTTTTTTCTCTCACTTATTTCTCCGTATTCACCACATACATTTACTGTTGGAAATTTCGATACCCAGACAAAAACTTGTTCTGTTTTCTTTGCTTTCTTCTTCCTTCTCGTTTCCTACAATTCAAAAATTTCATAAATTTATCCCATTCATCTGGATAAAAAATATAAATAAAAAATGTTTAATCATAAATATTTGTTTAGGAATTTTTTGGTGATATAAATCAACTAAAAAATTCGCTACTCGTTCCAACAAAGCCAAATGCTATGAAAATATATCTAATATGTGGGAATTATAAAAATATTAAAATATTCCCATGAAAATACATATATTAGAAAAAGATTACAAGTTCTGGAAAGACCTAATGGAAAATAAATTAACTAGGATTTATTTGGATTATATATTAGGTTGGGGAAAAAGTCTTTTCGCATTATAGTATGTACGAACTTGTAATAAAATCTCTTTGGCTATACTATTTGTATCTGGCTGGTTTTGGTATCATTGAAAGTTTACATTTTAAAGAACATCATTCCAAATTCAAATTAGGAAAATGTGTGATTTTCATTTGTTTTTCGTACCGTCAAGATGAGTGAATCTAATGAAGAAATTCGATACATTTTAAAATTTTACTACAAAAAAGGTAAAAATGTAACACAAGCCGCGAAAAAAATTTGCGATGTTTATGGACCTAGTGTAGTGTCTGTGAGAGTAGCACAAATTTGGTTTAAGCGTTTTCAATCCGGAAATTTTGATGTCAAAGATGCACGTCGGTCTGGTCGCCCTATTACGGATAAAATGGATGCCATTTTTGAAAAAGTGGAGCAAGATCGGCATACCAGTAGTTACGACGTAGCTGAAGAACTGGAAATTGACTACAAAACAGTTTTGGCGCATTTGAAAAAAACTGGGTACACAAAAAAGCTCGACATTTGGGTACCTCAAGAGCTCACTGAAAGAAACCTAATGAACCGTGTACTCATTTGTGATTCTTTATTACGACGTAATGAAACCGAACCATTTTTGAAGAAGTTGATAACTGGTGATGAAAAGTGGATCACGTATGACAAGAACGTGCGAAAAAGGTCGTGGTCAAAGGCCGGTCAGGCTTCACAGACTGTGGCGAAACCCGGGTTAACTCGCAACAAGGTGATGCTGTGTGTGTGGTGGGATTGGAAGGGCATTATTCATTATGAGCTGTTACCACCAGGCAGGACCATCGATTCTGAACTCTACTGCGAACAACTGATGAGATTAAAGCAAGAAGTTGAGAGAAAGCGGCCGGAATTAATCAACAGAAGGGGTGTGGTTTTTCATCATGATAATGCTAGACCTCACACATCTTTAGCCACCCAACAAAAATTAAGAGAGTTTGGCTGGGAGGTGTTAATGCATCCGCCGTATAGTCCTGACCTTGCACCTTCAGATTTCCACCTGTTTCGGTCTCTTCAGAATTCTTTAGGCAGTGTCAGGTTAACATCACGAGAGGACTGCCAAAACCCAAATGCCAAATGTCCCTACCTACAAGATGGCAAAAAGTTATCGAACAAAATGGTACCTACATACGTTAGTTAAATGTAAATAAACTTTATTAAAAAATGTTTTGAATTTTCTTAAAAAATGCGAAGAAACTTTTTCCCCAACCTATTATTACCTATTCATCGAAGATATTTGAACTTATTATCCAAGAGATGTGAAAAAAATTAAAATTAGAGACTCTATTTATATAAAAGAAGCTGTGGAAGAAAGCGCAAATAAAAATAAATTACCTAAAAAAAGAAAACAAAATGATTTAAACCAAAACAAAAAAGAAAATGAATTACAAAAAGATGATATACAAGAGAAAGAAGAAAACACCAAAGAGAAGGAAATGTAACTAAGAAAAGAAAAGGAGATTGAAGAGAAATAAAAAACACGCTTTAGAAACCAAACTGAAAATAATTTTAGAAAGGCGTCGGGTGTTTTTGAGGTATTTTATAATCAATTAATATTTTTTTAATAATGAAAAGTGATAATTGTAGCGCGTACTATACCACGCCGTTCGCCACAAGCCCGTACTCCTAAGCCCCCTCTACTGAGTCGTCGCTCGGCCCGCATCAGCGCTCGAGTCGGTGCCACGCCGTCCTAGCGCGCCACCTTTGCTCAGTAGTAGTTTTACCGCCGACGCGAGCTAGCTAACACGTTCGCGCGCGTGCTGCGCGACGATCCGTAATTTTAGTCACATTTAATTTTCATATCCATATTACCTATACCTAAATTGTTCACCCTTCTTTGTGTTTACTCATTTTACAATATAATAAGACAAGTACTAACGCAGTTTAATTGCTCCTTACCCTATATAATTATAATAAAAACATGTCTGCTATTTATTTTCTAATGTTATCTAGACTGTGCCACCCGTGGACAGTTTGATTTCATAGATTAATTGATGTCACCCAAGGTAAAAGTCGAGTAAAAAGAATTCGACATTAGACCTACGGGGTATAGTCGCTCCAACTGAGCTATTAGTGATTCTACTCGTGTTATCAAAAGTATCTAACAAATTTAACCGTTCTGTACTAAAATCTGCATGCATTTCCCGTTTGTTAGCAAAATCGTTGATAACCGCCATTTTTACGACAAACGTAAAAAAAAATCACAGTACACTGTAAATACTGTAATACATAATATGTATGAAATACCTAGTCGTTATGTTTATGTTTTATTATTAAATCTTTTATCGATATAATGTTACCTGTGAAGTTTATTTCTTTATTTATTATATCTTTTAATTATTTATTATAAATAAATTTATTATTGAAAATAATTACGCCAGTAATCAATAAATCAACAAATTTCTAGCAAGTACCTAACCTATAATCACAATTTACTTCATGAGCATTTTCAGTGTTGGAAATGTTTTCGTCTGTAGTTATAGCTAAACAAGATCCCAACACAACAACAACAACAACACAATAAAACATGTCACAAATAATCGCAACGAATCAGAATAATAGACTTTACTTAGGTACCGAAAAGTAAAATTTATAATATAGGCTGAAAGTCATTGCGTGAATGTGGACCTTCTGTGACCATTCACTACGCTATGACACACAAGCGTTATACTTACGACTTTGTTTGAATATAGGAATTTTATAATCAGTATCTATCTATTTTTATGAAAGGTAACTAAAAGGTAACTAAAGCTATAGTGTATAGTGAAATACCTATGTATTATTATAATTTGTTTGTAATATTATTTTAAACCTTTCTTCATTCATTTCTGCTTATTGCCCATGTTTTAAAAACTAATTTTAAACACTAATAAAACTGTTCAATTCATATAACTATAAAACACAACTTATAGAAAAGGATAAAAAAACCTACTCCACTATTTACTAAACTTAATTTTTGCAGTAATATTTTACGATTTTATTTCGTAGTGCTGACCTCACGCAACGTGACATAGGTCCACCTAGCAACACGATGCGCCCCGCACTGAATTTGTGGACGAGTGCGGGGACGATGTAGATGCAGTTTTCAATCGGACGCATTTGTAATTTATCATGATTAAAATAATACATATTTAAAAAAAGAAACAAAACCAAATCATTTTCCTTTGTATTGCAAAGCAGTAGATATATTTTTTTTACTCGTTTGTTTAAAAATGAGAGAGCAAAATGGTTTCAACCCAACGATTTGGAGGTGATTTGGTGATTTTTTTTCTTATTATGTGATACCGATGGAAAAAATATTTCCAAACCAAATTACGTATCATATCATGTAGATTACTATCTATTTTTTTTAGATGTAATTTTTCTATAAATGCCGATGAAAAGTGGCTTCATCTGTAGGCTTTTTTCAAGCTTTTTCCGGGAGAGTAGCTTTAAATGACAAGTTTCAGCTTCCATGTTCTTTATAGTGCGACATCCCAAAGCTTTATGACATACCTTATTTTCACAAAGATGAAGGTTCTGAGTAGTGGCATCATGTACTTTTAATACCTGGGCAGGTAGCAGGTGAGAAAGGTAACTAAAAATAAGTGTTACTTTACTTATTTTTAAATGACTGATTTTTATATATATATTGAGAATATTACTCTGAAGAAATATCAAAAGTATCAGACGCTTTCCATGGACCGGAACTTTTGTCAGACGCTTTAAAGCTGTACAAAAAATAAATGAACTTTACTTATTTTTACATGTCTGATCTTTAAATATGTTACTAAGACTATTACAAAGTATACATTTAATCAATCAGATAAATTGTCATGACCAAACATCCCCTAAACACAAAAATTATTCAACTAAGATTACGAGCGCAAGAGTCTTTTGCATGCGTTTCAGAGCGAGTGAGACATCCATGGTAACTCGGTTCCCATTCTTAAAATCACAATCTGTTTTAGTCTATTATATACGTGTATGCGTCACGTATAAATATTAATTTATATGTAGTTATTACACAGTTTTAGATAATATCTGCAGCAAATAGCATTATAAAAACTTTTTTTACTAGTTTTTGACGTCTAATGTCATTCGTCCGTCACTTGTACAAAGTGTATGGTTCTGTATCGTCGAGTTTGGGTCTGTGAGAGCATATGTTTTTGTCAGTTAATGATTTGTGAGTGATATTAAGTTATTTCCATTAGTGAATATCATGGAAGATTCTTCGGAAAAATCACTTAAATGTACATTTTGTAAAAACCCTCTGTTATGTATGTATATGTACCGTACCGCGGCTGCGACCCGGCTAAGTAACTTGTTGATAGCAATTAAAGTTAGTGTGACATTGACTAGCGTGTTTGACTGTTGTTCGTCCTATACCTACATATCTAACAGTGGCGACGAGGACGAATTGACGAGTGCATAATGTCTACTTTTGGTGTTTCTTTCGGAATAATGACGAACTTTGACCACTTATCCCAGGACTGGATAAGTTACAAGTTTCGGCTACAATAATGGTTTATTGCCAACGATATTACGGATGAATCGGACAAGTTGAAGGTCAAACGGAGGGCAATTCTTATAAGCGCTCTCCGGACCTCCTTATATGCTAGCGAGGAACCTGGTGTTGCCTAAGAAGTTGGAAGAAACAAATGTAGAAGATATCCTGAAACTTCTAGACCATCATTTTGAGCCGAAGCGGCTCGGATTCGCTGAAAAATCGATTTTCTACGCGGCGGTGCAGCGACCAGATGAGAGCTACACTCAATGGGCGGCCAGAATTAGGGGATGTGCGGCACACTGCGGGTTTAAGAACTTGGAGGAAGCTCTTCTGGATAAATTCATCATGGGCATGATGCCAGGACCCGAGTGAGACAAGCTCTTTGCCCAGGACCATACGGACTTGACCCTAGCCAAGGCGGTAGAATTAGCGCAGAGCGTGCGGTGTGCTCGGCGCGCCTCGCAATCCGCACCGGTAGCACGTGGTGCAAGTGCAGCCGCCGGCAGTGTCGATGAGGGTTCCGTGTTCGCGGTTAAGGAAAAGTGCAGTGTGTGTGGCTATGCTAATCATAAATCCAAACAGTGCCGGTTTAAAAACTATAAGTGCAAAAAGTGAAATAACAAGGGCCATCTGAGACGGATGTGCTCAAGTGACGCGAAAGTAAAAAACGTGGAGGAAGGTAAAGTGGACGATGTGGGTGACGACGGTAAGTTGTGTTTAAATATTCGTTGTGATAAGGGTCGACAGATGCTGGCAAGCGTTTTCATCGGTGGACTAGGGTTGGAATTCGAGATAGACAGTGGTTCCGCGGTTAGTATAATATCACATCAGATATATATATACGAGCATTTCAGTAAAGTACCGTTATTAGTTACAGATAAAAAACTATTCAGCTATACGGGGGAACTTTTAGAAACAGTTGGTGTTATTCATTTAGATTTAGAAAATACCAAAATGACGCGTAAACTATACTTGTTTGTTGTACGTAACGGAGGCCCACCATTGTTAGGGCGAGATTTTATTAGCAAGTTCGACTTGGAACTAGCACCAACAGTAAAATCAATTGGCGGATCGAATGTCAATTCAATAGTCGACTATTTAATAACAAGATTCCCTACCGTGTTCTCTGGTAAATTAGGAAAATTTAATAAGTACGCCGTGGAGTTGCATTTAAAACCGCTCTCGAACCCATTATTTTTTAAAGCACGGTCAGTACCATATGCTTTGAAAGATAAAATTGATAACGAATTAGATCGACTCGTCGAATTAGGAGTATTGGAACCAGTTATGTACTCAGAGTATGCGTCACCAATCGTACCCGCGTTGAAAAAGGACGGTGGAGTAAGAATTTGCGCAGACTTTTCCGTGACAATTAATAAACAACTGATCGTCGATAAGTATCCATTGCCAACGATTTGTTCGCTAGATTGTATGGTGGCGTACAATTTAGCAAATTAGATCTGTCTATGGCATACAACCAATTTTGTTTAAAAGA
The DNA here is from genome assembly GCA_949091785.1 of Polymixis lichenea. Lineage (NCBI taxonomy): Eukaryota > Metazoa > Arthropoda > Insecta > Lepidoptera > Noctuidae > Polymixis > Polymixis lichenea. The sequence continues at coordinate 2,765,851 of OX420948.1, forward strand.
ACAATCACAGAGTATGACCTGTATCAATACACATCGCGGACTGTTTAAATATACAAGGTTAGTGTTTGGCTTATCGAGCGCACCAGCAATATTTCAACGCGCCATGTAATGTATATTATCGGGATTAGACGGTGTAGTGTTTTTTCTGGACGACATATTAATAACAGGAGTCGATAGTAAACAACACATGAGCAGATTAGTCACGGTATTAGAAAGGCTGGCAGACACAGGTCTCACAATACAATCAAGCAAATGTGAGTTCTTCAAGAATGAAGTCTTCAACCATACTTGCACCGTTAGATAACTTGTTGCATAAAACGACAAAATGGGAATGGACTGAAGTACATGAAAGTGCTTTTAAACATATTAAACAGCAGTTGGCATCGGATCAGGTACTGGCTCATTTTGACCCTGCAGCGAAATTAATCTTGGCGATAGACGATTATCCATACGGGTTAGGCGCTGTGCTATCACAAGTAGGTAACGATGGGCGTGAACGACCGATTAGCTATGCATCTAGAACGTTAACAGCAGCGGAGAAAAAATATGCGCAAATACAAAAAGAGGCAACAGCTATAGTATTTGAGGTAAAGAGTTTCCACCAGTATTTATATGCTCGAGCGGTGCCCTTCATCTTGCGAACGGATCATAGGCCGCTTTTAACCATCTTCGGTCCACACAGTGGTATACCGGAGGTATCCGCTAACCGGCTACAGCGGTATGCAATATTTTTATCTGCATGCAATTACGTCATAGAATATGTAAGCAGTTAAAACAACAGTGCCGATTATCTGTCGCGCGCTCCGGTAGGGAATGAGTCACCGTCATCAGGCAGCGCAGGAACAGACCCCGGCGGTGTGCGCGCGGGGGCAGGGCGAGAACGAGTCCAACCGCGCACCGCTGATGACCGCGCCACATATATTTACTTCGTCGTCGACGGAGGCCTGCCTGTTACGCTAACTAATTTACAACGCAAAACCGAGAAAGACACAACATTGTGTAAAGTAAAAGATTATGTAGTGTTAGGTTGGCCGAGGAAAGTATACGACGACAAATTAAAGCCGTACTTTTACTGTCGTAACCAACTATCGGTAGAAAACGGCTGTCTGATGCGTGGCCACAAAGTTATCATACCAGAATTGTTGAGAGGTCAAATATGTAATGAACTTCATAGTTCACATTTTGGAGTGGTAAAGATGAAGTCAGAGGCGCGCAAGCGGTTGTGGTTTCCAGGCGTAGACGGTGCGCTGGAGCAGCTGGCAAGCGCGTGCGCGGTATGCAGTGCGTTGCGGCCCGCACCGCCCCGCGCCCCGCTCACGCCCTGGCCACATCCTCCTCATGCCTTCCATAGAATACATTTAGATTTCCTAGGTTCGTTTAATAACCAAATGTATCTAATCGCAGTTGATGCTTACAGTAAATGGGTAGAAGTGTATATAATGACTTCATCATACGGCTCGAAAGCAGTAATTGAGAAACTAATAGATTTAATGTCACGAGTCGGTATTAACACCACATAAAATTAAAACCACATAAGTATATTCTATACTTATGTGGTTTCCACGTTAATTGATCGTCTAGTATAAGACTAAGATATTTTTCTTGATGCACTCGGCTTAGTACTTGACCTTGATCTATACGTCAAAAAAAAACAAAAATCAAAAGTCATTTATTCAAACTAGGCAGGTGTCAAAACTTTTTGAACGTCAAAATTACATAAGACAGTCTCCCAAAACGCCCGCCCTTCACCACTTCCTAGTGCTTTAGCTGGGAAGAAGAAGTGGCGCAACAAACGCCCCAGCAGCACAGCTGTTTGTTATGTTAGAAGAATTTGATTCTATACAACGTAATTAACGTTACGAAACATGAAATTAAAATATTTGCCATATGTCAGTTATCACACGCCAATATACCAAAAAAAATCATTAAAAAAATTTACTCAAGCAGAAATAAATAAAAACATAAACAGAACTTAAAACCTAAATTAAGGCATCCAGGCACAAAGGGCGTGCCCGCTTACGTATGCGGCATTATGTTCACATAATTGTAGCTAGAAATAACAAATGTTAAACTAGGACCTTCGGAGTAAAATAAATAAACAGTTAAAACGATTAACAATAACTAAACTATGGTCAGCAAGACGACCAGTCACCACAAGCAGCATCCGTTCACGAGCATAACGCAAAGGTCAGCCCTAAGCCCCCTCGCCATATTTGAGGGAAGGAGGCAACCCGACCCCCGACGCTACCGCAAGCAGTGACATCTAAGGGAGCATGACGAATTTGCTGCCGGTTGCACAGGCAACAATAATATGATCAATTGTCGAGGTCGCTAGCTAACTACATCTTGCAATATATAAATATAACCTGTCAGTAGGCAAGCAAATTCTATTGAAAGAACACAAACATTGTCTTGAGTTAACCACAGCGACCAACTATTCTTATCGTTTAAGTAGTCGTTGATAGAATAGTATGCCTTTGCACAAAGATTGGATTTTCCTTTAGCTATAAACGCATTAAAATTCAAATCTAGCAAAGAAGAGGGAAGCTTGTTATAAAAGGTTATAACTAAGACCAATACCGAACGCAAGCTGTAGTCCTGCGTGGATACACGTCCGGTTGGAAAACTGTCCCATCTGGAGTGCCTCAAGGTTCCATCTTAAGGCCATTATTGTTTACAATATTTATCTCGGACATAAAGAACTGCTTTGCTAATTCTAATATTCTACTATATGCAGATGATATGAAGGTTCTTAAGTCTGTACGTACATTGTCTGATACCGAGCTGCTTCAGTCAGACCTGGACAGATTCTTTTCATACTGCAAAACAAATAAGTTACAACTCAATGTATCCAAATGTTTTCACGTGGTATTCACGCGCTGCAAAAATACTATCGGTTCAGGATATACACTAGATGGTACGTACATAAGTAAGACAAGCAGTATCACAGATCTTGGTGTAGTACACGACAGCAAATTACTTTTCGACGATCATATAGAAACCATTGCCAAGAAGGCTTTCAAGGCCCTGGGCTTTATTACTAGAGCTTGTTCTAGCTTTCGATCTCTAAAACCAGTAAAAGTCCTCTACTGTTCCATTGTACGCAGCCACCTCGAGTACGTTTCCCAAGTCTGGAACCCTCAATACGAGATTTATAAATCTCGTATTGAATCCGTTCAGAAGAAGTTTTTGCGTTACTTGGATTTTAAGGCAAAGCGATTCTCATTGGACTATGAACACCGTTGCAAGCAATACCATTTCTTACCGTTGAACATGAGACGTAATATTAGTGACATATGTTTTTTGGTAGGCATAGCAAATGGCTCGATTGATTGCCCGGAACTACTTAGCAAAATACTTGTTCGCACGAATCAACTTAACCTACGCACACGACCTCTGCTGCAGGCACCTTGCGCATCGACCAATTACAGGCGCAACGCCTTCTTCATTCGTAGTGTAAAAGCCTTCAATAGCTTACCATTGCACCTGGAGATTGATCTATTCTGCACCAACGCACACAGTATTAGAAGGATCCTTAACAAGGAATATTTTGGGGACAGTCATGAAAAATTAGGAATATAAACTATAATGTTTTGTGGTTAATTGTGGTAATTTAACAGTTTTGATTTCGCACGACTTGACTAATTAATTAATTAAGTCTTTATTACATTTGCTTATAACTTTATTTTTATTTTGTTCTTTTGATTTGTGAATTGCTGTAACCAACATAGTCAACGCATAGTACCTGTAACTTGATGTATATATGTGGAAGCTTGTAATTTAGCAAATTTTTCTTGTCTACAAATAATTTTTAGTCTGTTATTAGTCTGTAAGCTTTCTGTAAGAATAAATAAATAAATAAATAAAATAAATGAGTTATGTAAGTTATTATGCTGACCGATCTTTTTATTTTTAGAATATAATGTAATTTGTTTAAGCTATGTTTATTGTAAGTCAGTTTGATTTAAGCCAAGTGTGCAAGAGGTTCAGATCATGTTGGGCTTGTTGTATAATTGAGCGAATTGAGGCACCTGAGTAAAACAGACTTGTGTCGTCAGCGTACAATGCAATATCCCCTTTTAGACCGATTTCATGGGTGTTGTTTATGTAGATTATTATATGTATATGCATGAATTACGTAAGCTACGGCCGGAGGACTCAAAAAAAACCGAATTTATTATAACTAATTTATTTTAATAAAAATTACAATTATTAGGAAATCAAATTGACTCGATCGATGGTGGATACGAAGTGCGCGGGTTCGGTCACGTAGACGGTGTCTTCGAGCCTCGTGTTTTATGTCAGCAGTTTCCCCTCGTCGTAACTGGGTCGATGATGCGCACACGTCGTGCCTCGTGCCTTTGTGTCAGCGCTTTCCTTAATAGGGATGCGCGTAACACCTCCCCCCTCAGATCGACGACTATTTCAGATTTTGAGATGAAATATCGTCGAGAGTTTAGATTGATCTTGGGATGCCGGCTGGTTCTGGCGGGTTTCAGATGTTTCAGGCTCGGCGTACGTGGCTTCGTCTGGAGTTGTTATCTGCTTCCTTCGGCGGATATGAATTCGGTATAGTAGTACTGCTCCCAGTGCAAATAAGGCAAGTAATGTACCATAAAATGGGATTGTCGTATGGTAAATAGTTGAGGTTGGTTCAATGTGGATTGGCTTCTGTGAGTCTATTCTATCTTGAATATCGTGCAGCTTCTTTAGGTTAATAGCACTGATTTGAAGGGGTGGCATTGTTGATCCTTCGATGTCATCTGGCACGTTGCTTATCTTCATGGGTTGTCCCCTAATGTGGTCGTTAATATTGACGACGGTGAACTCGTCTGTTTGTAGCTTGCAGTTATGTGGGATAGTGGCTAGGAAGCTTCCGACTAGGTTTATAGATTCCTCTTGTTCGCAGATTAACTGAACTTGTGTTGGTTTTGGGAACACAAGAGCGTAGCGGCGGTCATCTAACTTTTCCATTGCGGCCTTCGTTAGACTAATAGTGATCGTGTTGCATGATCTGGGCGGTGTTTGACTTCTAATGATATCGCAGATGCAGTCTGGATGGGTTCTCATTTGGTGGTTGAGTTTTTCTTCGCAGAGATACTCTGAAGGTACCTTCGGGCATTCTGCCTCTATGTACGCATGAATGTTTCCAGTGATTGCTAGGAATGGGTAGGACGGGATGATGGCTTGCTTATTTCTATTTGGTACGATGACTAACTTATACAACAGGAATTTTAGTGGAGATGTTATGGGAAATTTAAATGCAAAAACTATTTGACTTCCACGATAATAGGTTAATGGTTTAATAATGTCATAGTATTCTCTAATTTCTAATTCTAGTAGTTGGTCTTTGTTATAGAGCGCGTCTAGTTTGCGTATCATATTGCTTAGTATTTCTGTACTTAACATGGAATGATGAGTATGCAATTGACCGGAAAATGCTATCGCGTTCTCTAACCTACTTAATTCACTTAATAAACTGTCTACGTTATTGCTAATTATTTGCAGTATTTGCGAAAACTTTGCAAATTTTATGAGGTTGTGTTGTTTATACTTATCGGCGTCAAGTAAATTATGCAAACTGTCATTTAATTGCACTTGGTTTTCTACTAATTTCGTAATAATTTTTGTATGCTCATTCATCAAACCTTTGCTCAGGCTTATATGATGATTTTGCTCAATGGCCAATTGTTGCTGATTATCATTGAGGGCCTTAAGGGCATTATCATATTTGATGGCATCTGTATGATCCAAGTTTCCTGTAATACTCTTAATTACGGAGCCAAGACCATCTACTAAACCTCTCTTGAATCGATTGGGCTTTAGACTTTGTAGATGAGATGATGCTTTGTCTAATTTCACGTTCAAGCTATCTATTTGGAGCTCGTACAAAGTGCGAGTGTAATTGTCTAGTCTATCTGTGGCTTTAATAAGTTGGGTTCGTATTTCGTTAATGTTGTTGTCTATGTCAGTTAGTTCTATGTTCTGCAGGAATGTATGATAATGAGTAATGAGTTTCATGGGGCCTAGTTTGAAGGGCAATAGTCCAGGTCCATTCTCAAGTCGTTCTAGATTGATCTCCTGTGCCCATGTTAGGCTAAGTGACAGCATCAGGGGTATTCTGCAACAATTTCGCGGTTTTAGGGACGCGCTTTAGTTTAGATTTAGCTATAGGTCCCTTTTTCTTGGAGGTATAAATGTGAATAGGTAAATTAGCTAGGACGGTGTCCTGGGTGTATCTGGGTGCGAGTTTAGATCTACTAGCGGAGGGATTACTGATGAATATCTGTTGATCGGGTTCATAATCGACTTCATCCTCACGGGTTTTATTACGACTCTCTATAAGTGCTGTTCGATTAGCGAGAGACGTCTCATTGATTAGTTCGTATACTTTTTGCATGCGTTCCCTATGTGTTTCAGTATATTGTTGTAGTAGGTGCCCGGTCAGATCTATATCAATCGGGTCTCGGGGATCAGTATGTCCTAATATAAGGTCGTATGGTTTACATCGTGTGAAAGAATGGATCGAACTATTGTACGCTATAATAGCATATGGCATCAGATGTACAACTGGCTCATCTTTGTGTTTTAGTTTCAAAATACGAAGATGTTCCAGTACAGTGGAGTGGAAGCGTTCAATATTCCCATTAGCGTTAGGTGAGCATGCGAGTGTTTGGTGATGAATGATTTTGTGCACCTTGCAGAACTCGGAGAACATCTGGTTGGTGAATTCGGTCCCTTGATCTGTAATAATGGTTAGTGGTAGGCCATGATGCGTGCTGAAAGTTAGTAAAGCTTGTATGATACTAACTGCAGTCCCATCTCGAAGGAGGTAAGCTTGACCATACTTTGAGAAGGCGTCTATGAATGTTACGTATTTTTCATTTTGTGCTGAAAAGCTATCCATATGTATTATCTCGAACGGTCTGGTGGCCGGTGGTGCTATATTAAACTTTTGTTTTATGGGGCTCCTATCGTACTTTGCTTGCCCGCAGATTGTGCAGTCATTTATGAATTTAGTTATGTTTTCTCGCATCTTAGGCCAATAATATTTAACAGATAGAGCTAGAAAGCACTCGTTAATGCCACGGTGGTTGGTCTTACCTTCGTGGTAGTGACGAATAATTTCCTGCTGCCTCAGGTATTCTTTTACGTTTTCGAGTTCCTTTTTGCCCATACCAATTTCATGGATGAACTTTTAAAATGCTTTTGTAACAGAGGTATTATATTGTACATTGCAAGGGGTGGATTTATTAACAGGGCAGTTTTGATCTTAGGGTTGACGTATTCTTTAATGGCATTTATCAGATCCTCTGCCAGGTTAGATTCAGATAGCTGGATGGATGTTCGAGTGTGGGTGTCAAATGGCTTAGTCGCAGTAGTCCGTTTTTTAAAGTCACCTACAACGGTTAAGCACAACTGTCGGTGAAATTTATTAAGTGGTTCGTCGGTGATGGGTATTTCAAGTATAGGATTTTCCTCAGAGGTATGTGCTGTCAGGGTGTTGGAGTTAGCTAGGGATTGTGGTCTGTCAGTTGCGTTGGCAATCATCGAACTAACCTCTTCGTTATAGACCTCGACACGAGAAAGGGCATCGGCATTGGTGTTGTGTTTGCCCTTTTTATAGATGACGGTAAAATCATATTCGCTTAATTTCAATCGCCACCTGGTTAATCGTGAATTAGGTTCCTTGAGGCTCATGACCCACTGTAATGGTTTGTGGTCCGTTACTATTTTGAACTTACGTCCAAAGATGTAAGGCCGAAAGTATTTTGTTGCCCATACAATGGCCAGTAATTCCTTTTCTATCGTACTGTAATTTACCTCACTTTCATTAAGCGTTCGTGACGCATAAGCTACGGGTTTATCCGAGCCTATGGAACCTTGTGAAAGTATCACACCGATTGCAAAATTGGAAGCGTCTGTGGTTAAAATGAATTCTTTGTCAAAGTCGGGGTATTTAAGGATAGGATCGTTGATCAGTAGAGTCTTACACTTCTCGAAACAGTTGATATAATCTGAGTCTAAAGTTACTTTTTTCCCTTTCTTTAAACATTGTGTCATGGGTTTGGTAATACGAGAAAAGTCTGGAATGAATTTTCGGTAATAACCGAGGAGTCCGAGAAACTGTTTAATTTCTTTAGGTGTTTTAGGTATGGGGTAATTTTGAATAGCTGTGATCTTGTCTGGGTTGGGCTTTATCCCTTCGGTACTGATGACATGACCTAGGTATGCGGTTTCGAGTTTTAAGAACTCTGATTTATCTAGCTGGATTTTGAAGTTAGATTCTCTTAACCTCTGGAACACTTTCTCTAAGTTGTTCATGTGCTCCTGGAGGGAAGTACTGAATACAATTATGTCATCAAGGTAGACGAGACATATAACGTTTTGGAGTCCTTTGAGTACGTTGTCCATCACTCGTTGGAATGTGGAAGGGGAATTTTTAAGTCCCATGGGCATTCTTAAAAATTCAAAGTGCCCATGTTCAACATTAAAGGCAGTCTTGGGAATGTCACTGGGGTTCATCTCCACTTGGTGGAAACCTGATGCTAGGTCGAGGGTACTGAAATATTGGCACTTGCCTAATTTGTCCAGGACGTCTGTAATATTCGGGATAGGGTATTTGTCATCGATCGTTTTTTCGTTTAGCTTCCGAAAGTCAATGACTATACGCCATTTCTGTTTACCAGAGGCGTCTTTTTTCTTTGGGACGACCCAAATTGGTGAACTCCATGCGGACTCGGATGGCCTAATGATTCCTTGATCTAACATTTTCGCTATTTGATCACTAACTTCCTGACGGTGTATAAACGGATATCTGTAACTTTTGGTATAAATTGGAATTTCATCTGTGGTTTTAATACTATGCTTTACTTTGTTGGTAAAGGTTAGTGCCTCACCTTCAATGTAAAAGACGTCGGCGTACTTTGAACACAGTGTCAATAAATTTGCCTTTTCCTCCTCGTTTAGGTGATCGGTACGTATTCGGGATGTAACATCTTTAGCGCGAGGTGACAGTTGCTCAGTGCATTCGACATTGAATATCGTTGCCTGAGTGGCATGATCCAGTGAGAATATTATATTGTTGTGGGTTGGGTTGGTTACTTCGACTATACCACGGCTATTAGAAACAGTGGTCAGGCATTCGGATATAATACAATTGCAAATTATCTGTTCCTCTACAAAAACCTCACCACCAGGTGCATTTACAGGTAGCCGTATTAATTTAGAACTTCCCGCCGGTATGATTTCCTCAAAGAGATTTAAATTTCGAGAGTTATAAATTTGGATGGGATTAATTGCGAACTTGGTTATGAATGTAAGATCTTTCAAGTCTAGCTTAGCCTCCCATTTGGTAAGTAAATCCATTCCTATCAAACCATCAAAACGATCGTGGAATCTGTATACGAATAGTTTAATCGATTCCGTGTCACCGAATTCGGGAAAACAGGGTAAGTTAATGGAGTAGTCACTCCTGCTTGTGGCATGAACGTTAGTAACCTCGAATGGATCATAGTTAAGAGGTATGTGCGGGAAATAATTCTGGACTGCTTCTGGACTGATGAATGATTGGTTTGCACCGGTATCTATTAGAAAATTAAGTGGAGGGTTATGAATACGAACAAACGGTAGCTGCCTTTGGGTTTGCAAATTTAATTCTATCCTGAGCTGTTTGACTTCGGAACTTTCTGAAAATCCTGACTGGTTGAAGGTTGCTGCTGGTCAGCAGTACCTGGCTTGTCTTTGTCATTGGTCCCGTCGGTCTGTTCCGGTGTGGCGTAGTCATATACACAGTCGTTATTATAATAAAAGTAGTCTTGGTTATAGGGGTCAATATAAAAGTAATCAGATAAGTCTGGGTAATAATGGTCCTCCCCATAATTGGAACACTCGTTCACATTAACATCGCGGGTTTTAAGATAGTTAGAAGGTGGTGGATTGCCTTGTAGTGCCCAATTCCAGCTATTGGTAGCAGGCAAGGGCCTAGGGACAAAGTGGCTCACGCCGCTCATAGGCCTGGGACCGTTATTCGGCGGGTACGGGTTTCTTGGGGGCATTCTGAATCCAGAACCACCCTGATTATTATTAGGCGGTGGTGCGCCGAATACTTGTTGCGTACGGGTCGGCCCACGTTGTTGCATGTTATTAGAATTAAACGGCATTTCCAACTGATGCTGCGATGGCCAAGGCCGTGGTGTAAACTGCGGTCCTTGTGGTCTAAACGGACCGGGCATGTTAAAAGGATTGGGCCTAAACGGAACAAGCATGTTATTTGGACGAACTGGCATTCTATGATTAATTTCGTTCTGTTGTGGCATTCGGGCTGAGGGTTTTTTATCCGACAAGTTATCATTTCTGCTCTGCAAATACATAGTGTTAGTCTCCTCATGCACGAACTCTAGAGCCTTCTCAATAGTATCCGGTCTCATACATCTAATACGCGCGCCTAGGGGATCTTTCAAACCGCGGAGGTAGGCCTGCAAAGTTAGTTTGCGATATAAATCGCGTTTGGCCGTAATAGTTGAATCTAGGGTATCATGCAATGAAACATATGTCATGACGGTGCTGAAAAGACTCTGGCAACGCTCATAAAATTCCTGGGGCGTGCCGGAACCTTGTGTAAGTAAAGCCAAATCGTTGTAGAGAGCGGTCTCGTCCCGTTGGTCGGCAAAGTTATTAATAAGAGCACTACGTATGCCTGCCCAATCATTAGGGATACCATTAGCGTTAATAAGACGGGCGGCGGGGCCTGTAACTTTGTTCAATATGCCATTTAAAAGCGCTAGTTTATTTAACGGTTGCGCGTCTTGGATGAACTCTAGTGCTAACTGGTCACACAATTTGACGAACCTGGTAAGTATGTTCGGATTCCCATCAAAATCGGGAACTAAGCGGAGGGCTTTAAATATACTGTCTAAATCAGCCATCTCGGGTTCAATTTCAGGATGAATATCGCGTCTAGAATCTACACTTCTATTCCTACTACTAACTAACCTAGGTGTACTAGATCTACGTGGATAAAAAATGTTGGATAAAGTTTATGGAACTTACACATAAAAAGGAAGCAAGCAATCACTAAGAAAATTCAGCGGACTTACATGAACATTCTGGTCTTCGTTGAGCGGTATCGATATCTGGATCTCCGGCGTAGTCTCGTTGTTCTGGATCTCCCGGTGCGACGTTGAAAGTCTATCGTAGCGAACGCGGTGCGATATACCGGTAACCGCAAGTACGACCCGGGAATCCTACCGGCTGCGCCAATTACGTAAGCTACGGCCGGAGGACTAAAAAAAAACCGAATTTATTATAACTAATTTATTTTAATAAAAATTACAATTATTAGGAAATCAAATTGACTCGATCGATGGTGGATACGAAGTGCGCGGGTTCGGTCACGTAGACGGTGTCTTCGAGCCTCGTGTTTTATGTCAGCAGTTTCCCCTCGTCGTAACTGGGTCGATGATGCGCACACGTCGTGCCTCGTGCCTTTGTGTCAGCGCTTTCCTTAATAGGGATGCGCGTAACACATGTAATAAAATCGTAGCGAAGTCAAAACGGTACATTGATTTTTTTTTTGTAATTTTGCTAGGTCTACTGCCGATTTTTTTTATTTTTATCTGTTTGTCTGAATGTATGTTCCAGCATCACGCGAAAACTACTGAATAGATTTATTACTGATATTATCTATACTATCACGATTTTTGCCATGAGGGATGAGCAGTATTCACCGCATATTATAAAAAGACGGACCAAAAGCTACAGAAAAGCAGAGTTACAAATTTTACCTTTTCAATGATTATAATCACGCTTTTCATTATGCACCTAAGCAGCAGTGATAGACATCTTAGCATAATACAGGTTAGATGGAGCAATAAGGGTTGGTAACCGAACCGTTGTCGCTATATGAAAACGGCCTTAGAAGACTGTTCTTATTTGCATTCACATATTTAAAAAAATGTGTAAGTCAGCAAGAAAATGGGAAATTTTCAAAAAAAATATGTGATACTGTTTCTTATACTGGTTCTTATTCGTCCCCGTCTAAAGCGGAAAACCTTCTGCATAGTAGTGTGCCCAAATGTAGTCGCTTATTTAGTTTCGAACATGTAACGCCTCGTGATGTAGTTAGTATTTTTAACACACTTAAGTCTAAAAACCCTGGTGATTACTGGGGAACCTCTATTAAACTTTTAAGTAATATAATCGATATCGTAGCCCCCTATCTAGCTATTACTTTTAATAAATGTGTTGACTTAGGAACTTTTCCCGACCTCATGAAGAGTAGTAAAGTGATACCATTATTTAAATCAGGTAATAAAAATAACGTTGGAAATTTTAAGCCTATTTCTATTTAGTAAAATATTTGAAAAGTTAATACTCAAGCAGTTGCTAAGACATTTTAATTTAAATTGCGTCCTTCATGATGAACAATATGGCTTTACAAAAGGTCGTTCAACTATAGACGCGGGTGTTGCTCTGCTGAAACACATATTTAACGCATGGGAGAACTCACAAAATGCTATTGGAGTTTTCTGTGATCTTTCCAAAGCATTTGATTGCGTGCACCATGACACGCTATTGCGTAAACTACGTCATTACGGTGTTCAAAATGAAGCTCTCAACGTAATAAATTCTTATTTAAATAATAGGCACCAGTGTGTAGATATTAATGGTGTGAAATCGTCCGGGCTACCAGTTCAGTTAGGTGTACCTCAAGGCTCAATATTGGGTCCATTCTTATTCTTAGTGTACATTCATAATTTACCATTCTATTTAAAGAGTATCTGTGACGTTGTACTGTTTGCTGATGATACCTCTCTTATCTTTAAAGTAGACAGGAATAGACAAGATTTTGATGACGTAAACAGTGCACTCTCAAGGGTTACGCATTGGTTTGCCACGAATAATCTAGTTCTCAATGCCAAGAAAACAAAATTCATCACTATCAACAAGTACTATATTATTACCATCTTCATATCAAATACAACAAAAACTAAATGAATATTTTAAACATTTGGGTCCTATTTCTTATATACAGTAGCTTAAAGGAAAAGGTGAAGGTAATTACGTAAAATGAATTCAAATCGCAACTTCATCCTTGGAGAGCTGATGAATTGCTTGAGAATTTTATAATTTCTGTGGTCAAATTATTCATGTAATCATTTGAGAATACCCCATTTGACGAAATCGTTGACGACTCCATTCAGCCTCTCCGCGTAGATGTCGCTGGTCTTCTCAACGGATAATGCAGTAATATTGAGAAACTCGTCGACTTTGGGCGCGTCCTGGCTGTCAACTGTGATCACAGGCAAAATGAATACGGCAAGTGAGAGCCCGAACGGCAGTTTCTGAAAATATAATATTTTTGTTTTTCAAACAGTTTTTGATGAAAAGGTGAAATGTCAAAATTCACCTTTTCAGCATAAACTTCTTTCGCTCCGGAACTTGATATATTTATACAGTGACCGTTACCTCCTTCATTTCATAGTCAAAGTCTTCCCTGGAAAATGTCTCCTCAGGGTCGAGGTTCAGCCTCTTCATGGCAGCACTGAGCTGCGTGTAGTAGTGGTCGAGCAGCTTCTCGTAGTACTTGGCACGGAACTCCTCGTCGGAGCCGGTGAAGATGAAGTAGATCAGGTCGGCAACCGGGCTGCCTCCATGGAAACCTTGGAGGTCCAAAATCTTGATATCTAGCTCGCCGTTCTAAAAAGTCAAAAGGAAAAATTCTATTAGGTTTGACATTTATTCTAAGACTACAAAATTTGAAAGTGTAGGGTTAATTTAATGAGATAATTAGTTGAAAACCAAAAGTGGCAAAACGGCTAAAAGAACCTATAGTCGATTCCAAAAGTATCTGAATAAAATGTTCCTAAACAATCCTGTAAAGTTAAATTCTTAAAATCACTGACTAAAGGGAATTAAAAACACATTCATCTGAATACGACACCGTGGCATTACAACGACATCCCACTTCATGTATCCAATGAATATTATTCATTTATAAAAAAAAAGATATTTGTAAGCATTTGAATAATTTAAAAAAATAAAATATAATTTACTAAGACGCACGACGTAGTTTGAAACACCCTGTTATGCAGATGGAATTAATGATGGAATGTAATGGTAGGTACCTACTTGTACCATTCCTATCTACCTAGATATCTTCTACCGTTTGGTACGTAAACATTATTAACAGGTAGGGTGTTTCATACTTCTAAAGCATTATCTATTAATTTTTCTTTGTACCTATTATCTTAATTAATGGTAACAATGTTTTAATCGCGCCTAGAGGTATTTTATGACGGATACATTGAGTGAACCACCTTTGTAAGACGACTAAAATGTCACTGTGTATAAGAATTTTGAGATTATTCAAGAATTTTTTTAATGGATTTTGCAATTTGCAGTTAGTTGACTGCTGCTACCCTGTGATGCGGAAGCGGTGCGGATCCCTGGTTATTAGGGTGCAGGGCAGCACCAACAGCATCCTGTCTATGGTAGCAAGCAGGTTAGATTGTGCGTTTGTGAGCCACTGCTGCAAGGTATCGGCTTGGCCAGTCACCTTGCAGCAGTGATATCTCGATATCTCGAATTGTTGTATTCTGCGTCAATGTTCTACTAACATATTTTGTAAGTTTTTGTTACTAACACTATGAGTCTTGTTGCTTGAATTTAAATAAATTATAATAATAATGATAAATAAATAAATCTGTGGCCCGACTGTCAAGTTGACGGTTATTTTTTTTCTCCGTGTATATTTTCCAATATTTTAATAATTAATTATGCAAAATGTTTTAATAAATGCTTCTACAATACCACTAAAGACCCTACAGTTCATCCTTAATAAACATTAAACAGAAACACTAATCAGAATGAAAGAATGACACGGAGAAGACAAGGAGAGAATGACAAAGAATGACAAGGAGTGCAATGCTGACGCGAAGTCGGGCACGATTGCTGCATAATGCACACCCATCATCTTCGGGTTTGTTGCTCAGCTCCACCTCGCAGTTGCCGGGACCTGCTCCAGACGTGAGTTCAGTGATATGCAGAAGAAAAACAAGGCGCTAGTGTGTGCTCTAGACTTACAATTGTCAACAGGTATAGGCTATCGATTGAGAATAGGTAGTCAGGTTATATCTCACCTCCTATACATGGATGACCTAAAGCTCTTTGCCCCCAACAATTTGCAACTGATGGAGCTACTGAATGTAACTGAAACTTTCAGTAGCGCCATCAGGATGGAATTTGGTGCGGACAAATGTGCGGTCATGCATGTAAAGCAAGTGGAGATTGTAGAATCCGTGGGAATCCAGCTCTCGGATTCCATATACCTAAGATCCCTCTCCTCAAACGAAACATACATCTTATATATATTTTAATATTATGCTGTACTATGGAAGAGCGAAGTCTCCTAACACAGGCATTGTTTGCTTAAAAGGAGGCTTCAAACACGAAACCCTGTTTAGTAAACTGAAGCATAAATAAAAACATTATTATTATTATTTGGGTATGTCGGAAGCGTTAGGCATCAACACTGCTGACATGAAACAATCGTTGAGGGAGCGCTTCTTTTGCCGCCTGAATAAACTTTTAAATAGTCTTTTATCAGGCGGAAACAAGGTGCGCGCCTTCAACGGTTGGGTCATGCCGGTTTTAATGTACTCTTTTAGCATACTCAAATGAACTCAGACCGAACCCGACGCTCTGGATAGGAGGGTCCACACATTGCTCACCGCAAATCGGATGCATCATCCGCGGTCATCGGTGATGAGACTGTATATCCCGCGAAAGTGTGGAGGTCGAGGCTTCTTAAACGCTAAGACCCTCCACAATCGCGAGATATGCAGTCTCAGGGAATATTTCCTAGAAGCCAACGTAGGGATGCACCGAGATGTGGTCTCAGTGGACAAAGGCCTCACTCCGCTCTCCTTGGGTGACGAGAACTGGCGCAAACCTAAAGTATTAGATACTAATGACCGCAGGGAGGTATGGCAGAGCAAAGAGCTTTACGGGCACTTTTACCGGGTCCTACATGGACCTGATGTAGCTTAGCGACCGTTACCTGGTAACGATTCGGTGACCTCTTTGGAGAAACCGAAGGTTTTGTCTTTGAAATTATGGACGAAGTTATGTTGACGAACAACTACCGGACATATATTGTGAAGGATGGAACGGTTGAATCAATCCGCATACTTGCATAGGCACAACCTTGTAGCCAGGATTATCCACCAGCAACTTGCTCTGAAATACAGTCTTGTGGACTCGGAAGTACCGTACTATAGGTATGTGCCCGACCCAGTTCTCGAAAATGGCACTATCACATTGTATTGGGATCGATCTATCATCACTGACCGGACTATTGTTGCCAATAAGCCGGACATAGTGGTGATAGATCGATTAGACCGTTGCACAATGATTATTCATATAGCAGTCCCGCATGACGAGACATGATCGACATGTGGGATGTGGATACAGCAGTCATTGTGCCGATAGTCGTGACGGCCAATGGCATTATAGCCTCGACCAACACCTCAGGAGGCTCTCGTTAGGCAGCTAGATCAAGGGCTTGATCAAGAAAGCAGTATTACTGGACACGGTGCGTATAGTGTATTATTCAACGAAATAAAGGAAATAATAATAAGGTTTTTTAAATGCTAAGACCCTCCACAACCGCGAGATCTGCAGTCTCAGGGAATATTTCCTTCACACTGATATGGGGATGCATCGAGATGTGGTCGTAGTGGACAAGGGCCTCACCCCGCTCTCCTTAGCAAAAGAAAACTGGCGCAAACCTGCAGTACTGGATACTAACGATCGTAAGCAAATGGCCAGGCAAAGAGCTTCACGGACGCTTTTTTCAGGGTCTTCATGGGCCTGATGTAGACTTTTTGGCGTCTGTATCCTGGCTGCGTTTCGGCGACCACTTCGGGGAAACCGAAGGTTTTGTCTGTGCGGTTATGGATAAAGTTATCATGACGAATAACTATCGGAAATACATTGTCAAGGACGGTACGGTTGACATCTGTCGGGCATGCTACCATCCCGGTGACTCAATCCAACATATCATTTCCGATTGCTTTCGTCATGCTAACGGCGAGTATTTGCAGTGACACAATCTAGTAGCTAGGATTATCCATCAGCAACTTGCTTTGCAGTACAACCTTGTGGAGTCTGAAGTACCAACCTACAAGTATGTGCCCGACCCAGTTCTCGAGAATGGTCACGCCACAATGTACTGAGATCGATCTGTCATCACTGACAAGACTATCGCCAATAAGCCTGATGTTGTGGTGATAGATTGACGAGAGCGTCGTGCAATGATTGTTGATATCGCTGTCCCTCATAACGAGAATCTCGTGATAGCTGAGCAAAATAAGAAAATCAAGTATGTTGACTTTGCTCACGAGGTTGTTGACATGTGGGACGTGGACTCAGCAATCATTGTACCGATAATCGTGACAGTAAATGGTCTAATAGCGAAGAGCCTCAACCAACACTTTAGGAGGCTCTCATTGCACGGCTAGATCAAGGGCTTGATCCAGAAAGCGGTACTCCTGGACACGGCACGCATAGTCAGGACATTCCTTTCTCTGGAGCCCTAACCACCGGCATCTTGGACCCTGCTCCTAATGCCGATGGGCCACTATTTTTTCACGGACAGAGCTCCTGGGGATCTCATGGCGACGTGAAGAGTGCGATTGTCGCAACCCAGTGCTGGGCACGCCACGATTCGGCGGTAAGTCCCCTCTTTGAGGAGTGGCTTGAGAAGCGGCACGGCGTCCTCACCTTCCGCCAGACGCAGGTCCTCACCGGACTCGGTTGTTTCGGGAGGTTTCTGTTTCGGATAAGGCGGGAGGAAACGCCCGGGTGTTTCCATTGCAAAGATCGCCCTCAGGACACGGTCGAGCATACGATGGAGGTCTACTCGGCTTGAGCGGAGCACCACCGTGTCCTCGTGGAGGCGATCGGCGGCGGCGATCTCTCGCGTCCGGCCTTGGTCCAGGCCGTAGTACGGAGCGAGAGTGCATGGGTAATCGTCGCTTCCTTCAGCGAAGCAGTGATGCTCGCAAACAAGGCGGCGGCGCACGCGAGGGAGAGGCAGTACTTGCGCCCTCACGGCCGTAGCCTTCGCAGGAGACACCTTCGGCGTCGGGGAATCCTAGGCTGATTCCCGGCCACTGTAGGCGCGGGCTTGTGGACGGTGAGACTGTCAGTTAAACATAGAATGGTAAATGAATTTAAAAATTATAATTAAAACTTTATAAAAACAATTTAAATAATTTTGTTACGAAGGTCTCTTACAAGCTATCAAACACTTCAATCGGTCTTCAAAGATTATTTATTAGATAAAACCAAGGTAGTCTTGAAAGCTGCACGCAGATTATCTGATGGTATTTCAATTTAGAAACCACACACAACCAGAAACCACACTCGCACAACATAGTAACTTTGTGCTTCTTTTCTCATAGACACTTACAATTTTTTTGCCGAGACCGTGGAGTGTCACGGGCTTGTGGACGGCGAGTAATGGGTAGCTCGCTGTCCGGTAAGGACCAAGCCGTCAAGGCGTTTGGCCCCCTTAGATTGGGCAGGAACCGCTTCAAAGCACCCCTTATTTTACATAATTATACGTCTGGTGTGTCTACCCTTTTATGTTATTTGGTTACCTACATATCAGCCCGAGAACCAGTCATCATATTTTCGTAGTTTTTTTTTTGGATGAGAGTGTCATTGTAAATATCAAAGTTTTCACGACTCAAGTAGAAATGATTATAAACTTGTAACTTTTTAAGAGTTCAGGCTTTTAAACAGTGTAGTCATTGAGAAATGAAAAACTTAGGTTCCTACACCTACAGTACGCGCGCGATTACGACAACGATAGATAAGCGTATATACCCTCCTGAAGCAATGTTTCAATGTCATTACTGCACGATACGTAACCACTATCTTTTAACATTTGCTGTATACTAGCAGAGCTTTGTCCATCTAAATCTGCAGGACGTGCTGATCAAGATGGATTACACCAACATTTCCGGACACGGAACCAACCCGTTCTAAAATTCCATTCGCTCTTGAACCATTATTCGCCAAAGGTGTAACTTGTTGTGTTATTTTGTATCTAACATTAATTTTTCGGGGTATTCCGCCAGTTCTTCGTTTATATTTTCACATATGACAATATCGTAAAGCTGGCGGTGATTAACTGATAACACCTACAGGGCGTTGAAAAAATAAGTCTTCAAGATCTTAAGACCTTATCTAACAATCTACAATAGTAGATTAATAATCTACAATAGTAGATTAATTGCCGACGCTAATACAAGTTTTCAGCACTAACCGGGATCATGGGTTACATGTGAGCTAATTTATAGCAGTTTACTGTAATTTAGCATCATATAAGTTCGGCCATAGTGATCATGTTGGCTCTATAAGTGCTGCTATAATTTATTGATTAACAATATTAAAGTTCATCTATGTGCAGCAAGACGCATTATATCATTATTAATTAAAGTAGCAAAATAACTGATTGGATGTAGCTCACATGTTCTTTCTCAAAATGCAAGCGATCTAAGGGTACACTTGTAGCCTTCAATTTAGAAAACAGCTTAGTTTAAGTACATAAATACACGTAATTGCAGCTTACAGTACTATTGAATGCTAAAAACTGTATAATACTGAACTGTTTACCTATATTAACGCTTGCAACACTACAGTGTTGCCTCTGTGATGCATAATAGCGTTATTATACAGGCGAAAGCGTAATTTTCATTTATTGCAGTTCGAGTGTACTATAATAAGTCTTCCATAATGCTAAAGTTACCGATATTACCTTTTGTGGCATCCTATAATGCAGTTTTGTGCTTATTGGGGTGTTACTTATTGACGTTTAGAATTATGTGTAACATGCTAATAAATGTTCATTATTTCTTCTGCAATCAAAATGTAACACGCTCTTATTTAAATAATTGAGATTAAATTATTTTTTAATTTTTAGTTCGTTTTATTAACAAGTAATAATAAAAGATTGTTTTTAAAAAAGTTTTTTTCTTTTAATTTTTTAATACCTACGTATGAAGATATAATAAACTTACCTCTCGCACTCTGTGTAGCAAGTTATCTCCTCTAAAGTCTCCATGTACGATGACAGTACTGCGAATGGGCGCGTACATCTTGTATGGATTCTTCTGATTTTCCATAAACTTCTGTAATGCTTCTCTGTACTCGGGCTTGACATTGTTCAATGCAAGGCTTGTCGATCTCTGCAACATAATCTCGATACTTCCAAACTCTTGCCATTCAAATTTTAAAGCTGCCAAAATCTTCTCAAATTCTTCTGGGTATTGTTTACTAAATGCGAAGGACAGTGCGTGCATCTTCGCCAAGTCTCTAACTGCTGAAGAAGCGTACTCCCAATCTATGGAATGGAATCTGTCGTGAGGACCATATCCATAAGCCAACAAGTTCTCAAGAACCAGTGTCTCCTGGTACGGGGTGGGGTCGAAGCCGTAGAGCTTGGTAAAGTACAGTCTGTGCTCCTCAGGGATTCCGTTTTCTTCCTCCAAGGATGCGTAGATTTTTGCCAATTTCATGTAAGCGAATAGTTCAGTTTTATAGACATCTATGGGTAATTCATTACGAAATGCTTCACCGGCTGCAGCGACTTTTGCGAATAAATGTAGATCTTCTTTATTTTCTTCTCTAATGATCACTGTAAATAATTTCGATGTGTAGTTGGCTCCTCCGCTTGATATCGCATTTATAATTATTTCATGGTTTTCATAATTTTGTTCCGTAGCGATTTTGTCTAGTAGTTGCCGCAGTGTACCTCCCGTGTTCGCCATGGTTGGACTTTCAATGAGAACTGAGGTAAACAGTTCGATACATTATATTATAATGATGATAAAGAAGATAACATAAAAACTTATTTTTACCCAATCATTAAAAGATTACACATTTTTGGTAAGGATCTTTTAATTTTTGCAACTAGCATGACGTGTGTGCATTTAGAATCAGTTTATATGGCAAAATAATCAAGAACAATGTCGTAATTACTCTACTTAGCCTGATATCAGAATTAGTGTAATGTAAAGTCATTGTTATACAGCAGATTTGAGAAACTATAAATGAACATATGAAATCGATGTATCATCATTATATGGAATCCTCTACATAGGATCATAATTAAACATAGGTACCTACTTAGGTACCTAGATATACCTAGCGTGGTTGCAGAATTGGGATACAGGTAGTAAAATTAGCTTATAATGCCCACTGCTGGGCCACAAGTCTCCTCTCTATGAGAAGGATTGTGCCATAATCCACCACGCGGGCCCAATGCGGATAGGTAGATGTCACATATTTTCGAACATTTGGTTGTAAGACATGGTTTCGTCTCCATACTTTCCTTCACAGTCTAGAGAGCAGTGGTGATGAAATAATGTACCTAGGGTGAAGCGCCCGTTTAGGTTGGAACCTGGAATACGCGTAACATAGAGAAATAACTCCTTATTATAACTTCCACACTGGTCATTGTTATTTATTTATTTATTTAAAATTTCGTACATAACACCCTAACAGCTATGATGCGCCAATGCGATGTTACTACTATAAACAAAACAGTTTCAAAAATCATTTTACATACATTATAAAATAACAAAAATTAACAAGAAATTAACATAATTGGCTCTAAATATGTTCAATGCACTTCAGTGCTACTTCTGTGAACGTCTTTAGGCTGCACTGAAATATATCAACCTCCCCAGAAATAATATTGACCAATCTTATGGCTCGTGACAAGGGGGCAAACTTGTTCAGGTTTGTCTTAGAGGATGGCTCCAGTAGCGTTGGCGTAGGGCGACGCACGCCGCCGTATCCGGCCGGCGCGCGCAGCCCCAGCTCTGCCAGTAGTTCGGGGTGGTGCAGCCAACCGCGGAGCACCCGAAAGATTAAGCTACAAAGAGCGACGTCTCTACGCACAGCCAGCCTACTGTACCCTACCATTCCTATTACGAAGAGACTCGGGTACAACAGCGGAAAGAAGGGATAGACGCCGTACTGCTTGAAATACAGAAACCGAGTGAATTTGTTTTGGATTCTTTCCACCATGAGTCTGTATTTAGCCTCATGGGGTCTCCAAATTATAGCACTCGTTTCAAGTCGGCTTCGTACCAGTGCATTGTACATGATTTTAACCACTGCCGTATTCTGAAAGTCCTTGCACTGTCTGAGGATAAACCCAAGATTATGGTAGGACTTGCCGCATATATCTAAGATGTGCCCACGAAACATCAATTCCGGAACCATCTCCACCCCCAGGTCCCGCACATGCATGACTCGTGACATGACCGCAGCTTCCATCTCATACTGATGCAGCAGAGGTTCCCGCGTGCGAGTGGAGCTCATTATACCGCATTTAGAAATGTTAAAACCTAACTTATTATCAACACTTCACTGCACTACGCTGTCAACATCCTGTTGAAGCCGTCTACAGTCCGAAGTATTTGCTACCGACAGGAATAACTTGAGGTCGTCCGCGAATAGCAAACACATCGCCTCCTTTACGACTTCAGGGAGATCATTGACCATCAGAATGAATCCTAATGGACCAATATTCCTACCCTGACTCACCCCCGAAAACGTGAAATAAGGCTTAGAGACATATCCACCATATTCAACGTACTGCCGGTGATTACTAAGGTAGTTCGCGAAGAATTTCAGAAGGTGGGGTGTGAAACCAAATGCCGCAGACTTAGCCAACAGCACATCGATGTTGGCAGTGTCAAATGCCTTCCGAAAGTCGAAGTACGCAGTGTCCACTTGTCCCCCAGCGTCAAGAACCGACGCCAGGTATGTCATAAATGAAAACAAGTTATTCCCCGTACTTCGACCCGTACGAAAACCGTGTTGTTCGTCGGTCAGGCGAGAGGTTACTTGATCTGAAATAGACTTGTGCAACACCGATTCAAACATCTTAGCACACGCCGACAGCACTGCCACCGGTAGGTAGCCACTAACCTCCGTTCCCGAACCTCCCTTGGGAACTGGGATCACTCTAGTGATTTTCCACTGGTTGGGGTATTGACCTAACTTCAAAAACAAGTTAAAAATGTGTAGTAACGGGTTTCCAAACACCATGCTACAGTCATTCAATATGTAAGGGGGGATCCCGTCTGACCCCACCGAATGCTTAGGCTTGAGGCGACGGAGCGCGGTGCGCAGCTCGCGCAAGTCGAGCTGACCAACGTGCACTCGCGCCGCGCTCGCGTTCCCGCCCGCCGCTTGCTCCACCTCAGCAGGGTCTAGCGCCGGGCGCACCTCGTTATACACTGAATAAAAGTAGGAAGCCAAACATTCCGCACACTCTCACTCAACTCCTTTCCATCCTTTGAGTCTCGAGTTTTGTTGCGACTATCTCGCTTGCTTCTAACAATATTCCAAAAAGATTTGGGATCATTTTTATAATATTTGTCTGTAGCCTCGACAGGTAATTGTCATACGTTAACACTAATTTATATTTAACTTGGGCTCGGTAGTAAGAAAATCGTTCGTAGTCGCTACTGGAACCCGTAATTTTGAACAACTTATGATACCTCCACTTTGTTTTGATATCGCATATTAAATCAGATGTGTACCAGGTTGGGTACGGATATTTACACTTATAAACACTGTGTTTTTTGTTGGTGTGCTTTCACTAACGGCTTCATTAACTAAGCTATAAAAGAAATTTAATGCCTTATCGGGATCCGAAATCTTATACAATGCCTCCCAATCGACTGAATGCAAAATAAGATAAAGTCTGAAAAAGTCACATTTGGTAAAATTCCATTTCTGCTTACCAAATATAACGGAATTCTCTTCGCGCCCAGAACACGGGTTGTGTACCGTCAATGGAACATTGAATATTAAGTTATAGAGTCAATTACAGGGACATTACTTAACACTACAGAACTAGTCCTCCGAACTTAAAAAGGAAACACTGAACAGTTCCTAGGCCAGTATGTGTCGCGAGACTCTCGACCATGTCTCAACGATCACCGATTATGACAGACGGGATATGGAGTATGGCTCCATATCCCATCTGTCATAATCCGTCATATGAATATTTTCCGTTTGTTTTTAAAATAAGTATGAATTAAAAAAAAAAAATAGCATCAAAAAATCACAAAGAATGTGCAGGAAGAGAATATGGATGCAGTTATGGAACTATGTAGAAATGTCTTGACGCCGAGTGAGCATGCGTAATCCATCGCCACCCGTTTGATGTACCCCGCGCACAAGATGGATGGAAAGCATCACATGAGTACACGTATTGTTTTGCTCCGCTGGAATAGTAACTGTATGGCGTTCCAATAAATAAATGACAATATCGAAACCATTCCCCCCCCCGCCCGGACGTTGTCGCGAGCAGACGTGTTATTGTCACCTCCCGTACTTTTAATTCAATAAAAGTAGTTTCTGATACACTAAACGGTCTAAAAACTAAAGTGTTACGTGAACAACATTATAACAAATAAACAGTGAAAAAACATAATAGTGCAAGTACTAGACTTACAAACGAAATCATTTAAATAACATTTAAAAAGTGAACGGTAAATGGTTCTTTGTGTTGCGGTGTCGTGTCACGGTAAATGACCTTCACAGCGTTAAAGATAGTTCATTAACCGACCCGGAAGAACTCTAATCAACATATCCCCCAATTCGACTAGCTTTTCTAAGCTCAGTTGGTCTAGCGGCACAAGTCGTACACTGAAATTAGGAGTGCGCTCCGCGTCGCAAGTTCGGAACCAGCGGAGTAACAATTATTTTTGTTTGAGTTTTTTACACTTTACGCTAGTCTATACGATTTGCCACAAAGTTATTGTGAATCCATAATATTCTAATCTGACTGCATAAATTCTGGCTGTGGGCTTGCTCTTAAGACAGTATTTAATATCGCTACTACATTATACTTTTTGTAGCGCCGCTATGCCACCGATTCGTACTCCACCCACCTCGACCCCGACGCCGAAAGTTCCAACGGAAAACATACGGGGCGCTGCATTATTGTTCACTTCAGCACCAAATGACTCACCGTTGCAGCATGCTGAATCCGAGCCTGATCCCCACTCACACGTAAATGTCACTGAGCGGAAGAAAAGGAAGTGTGACGAACAATATTCTGATATTACGGCCCTAATCAAGGAAATGTTCTCGGCCTTTTCGAAAGAGCAGGAAAAGCGCTTTCAAGAACTCAAGACGAGCATGGAAGTAATGTCAACTAAATATGACGATTTTCTGCTTAAAATTACCTCTCTTGAGAAAGAAAGAAAAGCAGATAAAATTCTAATTAATGAGCTTGAGGATAAATTAGAGATATTAGAGCGAAAATCGCGTGGCACTGGCATCGAAATTCGAAATTTGCCTAAACAAAATGGTGAGACAAAGGAAACCCTATGTAGCGAAGTTATGCAGCTAGGAAAGACTCTAAATGTTAGTTTTGACAGCAACAACATAAAAGACGTCTACCGCCTGAAATCAAAAGACAACTCAAACCCAGTTGTCGTAGAACTGACTACTGTAATAATGAAAGACAAAGTTCTCAGGGCCGTCAAGAGCTTCAACAAAACAAAAGTTAAGGGAGAAAAGCTGAATACTACGCATCTGAACCGAGGATATCAATTAAAGCCGCTGTTTATAGCTGAAACACTAACTTACAAAACCCAAAAGCTGTACTTTTTGGCGAGACAATTCAAAAATAGTCACGGGTACAATTTCTGCTGGACCTCCAATGGGATTGTTTATCTCAAAAAGACCGAAGAGTCAGCTCACATCCGCATAAACCATGATACTGACCTGGACAGATTAAGAAACACCATGTGACTGTTTTTTGTTACTACTGTCGATTTGAAAAGGTTATCTTTTTTTATATTGCATGTTTTTTTCTCTTTTAAACATTTAAGCTATTGCTATACTTACTGTAGTACACTGTACAAAAATTACTCACAAAATGTTATTTATATTAATTCCTTATCTGTAAATATTGCTAGAAATATAAATTGTAAACTAATATACCATACATACTCATACCAAAACCTTCTACTTCACAACCTTTCAACCATAAACACACCATTCATAATCATTCATACATTAATTTATAATACACACACCACTTTTCTACTACACTACTTTCAAACACTTTATACAAACAAAATCCATTTGGAAGCTCTCGCATATTATACAGCTTTCCTACAGTTTCTTACAAACTTTGACTACTATTCACTACAAAATTGTCTATTTACTCTAAATTCAATGACTTAATTGATTTATCTGAAGACATTGATGGAGTAACTGTATCGCAATCGCAAACAGCAGACATTGACGAGTGCCATAAAATAATTTCTCTACCCTTCGAACACCACCTGCTAATATTTACTCAGAACATACGCAGCATCGGCTGTAATATGCCTGAATTTGAAGTTCTATTAACGAGAATGAAACTCAAATGTGACATTATTATACTGACAGAATGTTGGCTTTCTTGCACGTCAGTTATCCCAAAGCTTGCGGGATATGGTCATGTGGGAACTAAAATTAACCCCAAACAAAATGATGGCGTGGTACTCTACTACAATGAAAACCTTAGTTTAACTATACATGAACCTGACGTGCAGGAATGTAATTGTCTGGTAGCTGTAATTGACAGCCGTATTGCTATAATTGCTTTGTATCGCTCTCCATCCTATAAAAATATAGAAGTGTTTCTATCATCGCTAGATAAAGTACTACTAACGTTATCAGCTTTTGAACACATTATTGTAATGGGGGACATAAATATTGACATAAACCCTAGCAAAATCAATATGGGCGGGGAGCGCTATTTAACACTAGCAGCCTTGCATGGTCTTTTACCAGCACATACGCTAATTACACGAAGTGAAAGTGACACATGTTTGGATCATGCCTTATTAAAAACAAACTACCCTATCACCACTGTAGTCCCACATACAACATTAACAGATCACTACCCAGTCCTAGTGAGCATGAATCTTAAGAAAACGCGCAAACCGGCAGCAACTTCAATAACTAAAGTGGACAACATAGGTTTGGAACGAGACCTGCTAAAAATCGATTTTAGCCCAATTCACCACACAGCAGATCCAAATGTATCCATTAATTACCTTACTCAACATCTACAATTCGCAATAGTTAATAACACCAAACAAACTACTCTTCCTAAACGCCATAGAATAATAAAACCCTGGATAACACACGGGTTGCTACGGTGTATTAGAAACAGAGACAAGTTACATCAAAATTTAAAAAAATCTCCGGAAAATGACATCTTAAAACTAACTTACACTCGCTATAGAAATTTCTGCAATGCGATACTAAAAAAAGTAAAACGAGCTTTTGAAAAAAACCAACTTAAGTCTGCAAACAAAGACAACAAAAAACTGTGGAAAGCAATAAAAGAGATCACAAACACATCTAAAACAATAAATCATGCAAAAGACCTGCTAACGATATCAACCTCTCCAGAGGCAGCACTTAACGAAGTAAATAATTACTTTACAAATGTAGGCAGTTCACTAGCTAACAAGATTTACCAAAAAAATGCGCAAACGTCTAAACTCACACAAATACCCAATACCGTCACGAGCGTCGTCAACTCGTTTGTCCTAACAGATACATCAAATGAAGAGGTAGAACGTCTTATCCTAGACTTAAAAGCTGATTGTGCCAGTGGTTGGGACAATATTAGCACCAAATTTCTAAAAACTTTTAAAGACTTGCTTGTACCCCTCATAACGAAAATCTTCAACGATTGTCTTCAACATGGTGTGTTTCCTGACGCCCTAAAAAAAGCAGAAGTGTGCCCAATACATAAGAATGGAGACAGAGAGCGTGTCGAAAACTATCGACCCATTTCTATTTTACCAACATTATCGAAAATACTGGAAAGAATTATAAATACTAGACTTATAAATTATTTAGAGAAAAACAAAATGCTTTCAGCGAACCAATATGGCTTTCGGCAAGGCAAGTCCACCGAACAAGCCGTAAACAAACTATTAGATAGTATCATTTCAAATTTAGATAAAAAGAAAAAATGCCTTACCATCTTCTTAGATCTGGCTAAGGCATTCGATACAATCTCTGTCTCACTTCTATTGGACAAGCTCGAGAGGCTGGGTATAAGAGGTACGCAGCACAAACTCCTAACAAGCTATCTAACCGGGCGTTCTCAGACTGTTCGAGTTGATAAACATAGAAGTTGTTACCTCCCTGTCACACACGGTGTTCCACAGGGCAGCATACTGGGGCCCACGTTATTTCTCATTTATATAAACGATCTCACGGATCTGAAACTTACCCATGGAGAAATCATATCATTCGCGGATGATACTGCTCTCTTTTTTTCCGGTGATACATGGGATGAGGCTTTTGGTGCTGCACAGCTGGGTTTTGATGTCGTTGGAAGGTGGCTCCAGCGTAACATACTTACATTAAATGTAGAGAAGACCAAATACATCTGTTTCGCCATAAGGCGTGTAAATTTGGTTACAAGTAACAATCATTTCGGCCATAATATCATAGCACATGAGTGTCACTCCGAAGTTAACTGCGCGTGCCATCCACTGGAACGAGTGCCAAATATTAAATATCTTGGTATTACAATAGACGGCAGGCTCAACTTCAAAGAGCACATACGACTGCTGAGCGGTAGAATAAGAAAACTCATATACATTTTTAAAAATCTAAGGCACGTTGCAGATCCTGAGTTGCTTAAACAAATTTACTACGCACTCTGTCAGTCGCTTCTTACGTATTGTATATCGTCATGGGGAGGTGCGGTAAAGACTGCGATAAAGCCTTTAGAGATCGCTCAACGTGCAATCCTCAAGGTGAGCCATTTTAAACCACTATTGTTTCCAACTGCTACACTGTATCGGCTTTGTGGAGTCTTGACGGTTAGACAGTTATTTATAATAAGTATAGTTCTGCTACAGCATAGCAAACAGGTATATGACCCACAAATCCTCCAAAAACGAAGAGCAGACTTGGTATGTAGCAGATTAACCCACTTCAAAAGTAAATTTTGCCAACGTTTCGCGAACTTCATTGGTCCCCTTCTTTACAATAGATTAAACAGGGCTATACAGATATACTCACTAACAAAAACTCAATGCAAAAAAAAGGTATCTGAATATTTGCAAAAACTGAATTATGAAGAGACTGAACTACTACTGCATATAGCACAATGATCACGACTATAGCATTAACTTGTTTGATTTTTATTTACAAAATTAACCCAGAGTACACGCTTAAACTTCCAAATGTTTATATTTTTCATGGACTACACACACTCACACACACCCCCACACACCCTCTCTCAATTCACACACTCACATTTCATCCTACACAGTGAGAGGTCACGCATTCTTACTCTACATAAATTATAGTAACTTGCTGCATAACAAATTGTGTAAAATAACACTTACTTTATCCTGTAAAAATTAATATTAATGGCTACGATATATGTAAAATTATCCGAGGGGACTGGCGCTGATAGCCGAAATACAGGTTTTGCCTAGTTCGGCTACAGATGCTTAACTCATTTGTACTCAAAACTAGCCTATTTTTAATTTGTACAATATGTTTAAGTTTTTTGAACTAAATATATATAAAAAATATATAAATATATATATACAAATAAATATAAACAATGTATTTTAATACATCATTGCTCAAAATAAATGCAAAACAATTCAACAGGCTTGCTTGTATTAAAACGATGCGATAACACTAGTATGGTCATCTGAATTTATGGAATTAGAGCACAACCAGTTGATGACTACATGAATACCTACCTAGAACTCGCTAATATGGGAGAATCGACAGCCTAAAGTAGTATCTTATTGGAAGCACAGAATGTCTGTGATGGAGCACGATTATATTTATTTCGCACCTTATCTTATTTTCAACCCACTTCAAAAAAGGAGGAGGTTCTCAATTCGGTTGTATTTTCTTCTTCATCTACACTAATATTATAAACAGGTAAGGTAAACAGGCAGGTTTGCTGGAAGAGATTTCTTTAGAAATAAGCATCACCTCTGTACCTATTTTTATGTTATAATCTTCTTGTCTGTTTATATATGTGTGTACATAAATGGTAAAATAAAATAAATAAACAGGAAAGATTCGTATGTTTGTAATTAATAAACTCAAAAAAAAAAAAAAAAAAAAAAAAAAATACCCCTAGATTCCACACGACGCCAAACAAATGCAGTGTCTCATTTTTATTTGCTTACTTATCATGACATTATAAATAAAATATCCGTTTATTATCAGTTGAATTGACAAGCCGTGAATTTTGACTAAGATATAAGGTTTGTAGAGTGTAGGCCTTCTAGAGTTAGGGGTAATTTTTTTTCATTAATTTTGTTATATTTTTTTATTTTTTATTGTTACTAATAACTACCTACATGTTTATTTATTTGACGTCGATGGTTCTAGGTTATCATTTGAGGCCTCGAGTTGTAACTCGGGTCAAACAGTTATGTGAACATAATTTCAATCAATCAATCAATCAACTCAGCCTATCGCAGTCCACTGCTGGACATAGGCCTCTCCCAGGCAGCGCCACAACACTCTATCCTCCGCTTTCCGCATCCAGTCTGTCCAGCCACCTTTTTAAGGTCGTCGGTCCATCTAGCTGGGGGGCGTCCCACACTACGTTTGCCGATACGCGGTCTCCACTCCAGGACTCGTCTGCTCCACCGTCCATCGGTCCTTCGACAAACATGGCCAGCCCACTGCCACTTCAGCTTGCTCACTCTACAAGCTATGTCGGTAACTCCGGTTCTTTTCCGGATAATCTCATTCCTGATTTTATCCTTCAAAGAAACTCCGAGCATAGCCCGCTCCATAGCGCGCTGAGTGACCTTAAATTTGTTGATCAGGCACAGGCAGGACGCACTGGTTGAAGACCTTAGTCTTCAAGCATTGCGGAATAGGCGACGAAAAGACTTGACGTAGTTTCCCAAACGCTGCCCAGCCCAACCGGATCCTTCTGTCGGCTTCTTTCTCAAAGTTGTGTCTACCGAGCTGGATGACTTGCCCTAGATACTCCTTCACAACTTCGAGAAGCGACCCTTCGATGTGGATTGGACTCGGCAAGACGTGAGAATTGCACATAACTTTCGTCTTGTCCAAATTCATGCCGAGGCCAACCCGCCGAGAGGCTCCGTTTAGGCTGTGCAGCATCTGGTCTAACTGTTCCAGTGTCTCTGCCATTATGACGATGTCATCGGCAAACCGAAGGTGTGAGATGTATTCGCCGTTGATATTGATACCCTGTCCAGTCCAGTCCAACGTCTTAAAGATGTCCTCCAACGCGTTGGTGAACAGTTTCGGGGATATAACATCTCCCTATCCTGGATCTGGACAGTCATCGTAGCAGCATCATACATCTCAACACCTCGATATAGCGCCAGTCAATTCGACATCGTTGCAGAGAGGCTAGAACTGCCCATATTTCGACGGAGTCGAAGGCTTTCTCGTAGTCCACAAATGCCATACACAGCGGTTGGTTGTACTCTTCTGTCTTCTGTACAATTTGCCGAACAGTATGGATGTGGTCTACGGTACTGAAGCCTTTTCGAAAACCGACTTGTTCTGGCGGCTGGAACTCATCAAGTCTTCTGGCGAGACGATTCGTGACGACCCTCGAGAACAGCTTGTAGACGTGGCTCAGAAGTGAAATGGGTCTATAGTTCTTCAACAAGGTTTTGTCACCCTTTTTGAAGAAAAGAATCACCGCACCTCTGCTCCACGCCTCGGGCGTTGTACCCTCTTGGATGACGGAGTTGAAGAGACTCGCTAGCTCTCTTAGGACTGGAGCCCCGCCCGCTTTAAGGAGCTCTGTCGTTATTCCGTCATCGCCCGGTGCCTTGTTGTTCTTAAGCTGCTCGAGAGCCGCCCTAATCTCGCACTGGTCGACATCTGGGATGTCCTCCGTGTAGTGGCGCGTTAATTCGGCTCGGTGGTCATCTGCACTATGTTCCACTGGTTTTGAGGTCCGCGTTGAGTAAAGGCGCCCGTAGAAATCCTCGACTTCCTCGAGTATCTCGGACTTTGAAGTCACGATTCTGCCATCCGCAGTTCTTAGTTTCGTCAGATGGGACCTTCCTAATTGCTCAGCGAACACTTTCGACCCTCGGTTTTGCTCAATCGCGACCTTAATGTCGCGGGTGTTGGAGCACCGAATGTCGCGTCGCGTAAGCTTTCGTATTTTTAGGTTTAAGGCCCTCTTCTCTGACGAAGACGGCTGCGTGGCTGGCAATTCTCGTCTTTCCCTCATAAGTCCGAGAGTCTCCAAGGAAAGTTTGGACACCTTACTTTTTCGCTACGACGGGAAAAGTCTGCGGGACACGTCACGTAGTGCTTTGACCACCTCGTCGGCTTTCTCGTCAACAGTGCCTGTGGTTTCCAACAGGGCGAATCGATTTTGAAGTTCCAGTTGGAACTTTTCGGATCCTAGAGCAGTTTGGAGCTGCGTAGGTCGGAGGATAGGCCTCATCATGCGGATTCTCCCAGCTCGAAAATTGATATTTAGAGTGCCTCGGACAAGCCTGTGATCGCTTCCGGTATTGAACCTGCTGATCACGGAGACATCTCTAAATATGTGCTTCTTATCCGTCATGATGAAGTCGATCTCGTTCCTTGTCACGTTATCGGGGCTCTGCCAGGTCCACTTCCTTTGGGGCTTCTTTTCGAAGAACGAATTCATCAAAAAGAGCCCCTGCGACTCTAAGAAGTTGACCAGCATTTGCCCCCTGTGATTCCTGCGCCCCAAACCGAACGGTCTGACTTTCGATTCGCCGCGTTCTTGTACTCCCACTTTGGCATTGAAGTCCCCCATAACAACGTTGTAGTGAGCCTTGGTCGTACTGTGCATTGCTTTGGCAATGTCCTCGTACAAGGCTTCGACTGTTTCGTCAGAGCATGTTGAAGTTGGCGCATATACCTGTATCACTTTCAAGTAGTACCTGTCAGTGAGCTTTAGTACAAGGTACTGTTAGGACACACTAAGAAAGTTACTTGAATATATATTTAATTAAGGTCACAAAATACAAAAAAAGGGAAACTTGGTCAATATTCTGACTGGTGACCTATCCGGTAGGAGTCTCAACCCGAACTAGCGCTACTGCCTGACCGATGCATTGAGTCTAGACAGAAATGATGATGTGGTGCTGACTAGGCACATAAGGGTGTATTCTAGGGATGTAACAACCCCCCCTTTAAGAGGAACTTTACGGTTTTCATGGAAAGTTACGAATTTATTCTTAACCTTGGAAGAGGAATTGTTTCGGGTTCCGGATCGTTATCTGAGGTGTCATCGTTTTGTAATTTAGGTTTTGTTTTGCAGCCAGAATATTTTCCAAACTTCTTACAAAGTTTGTAACTAATAAAAATTAAAATTAGAATGAATATAAGGTAAGTCAAAAGTGGATAGTGAGAACTATATTCAATTAGGTTAGGACTACGACTATTTATAATTTTATCAACATCTGACAATATTTGATTGTTGATAACGCTAGGTAGTTTTTCTAAGTCTATGTTTAACAATTTAGAGGGTAACAATTTGGGCTTTGATATGTTAAACTTTTCTAGATTACAACAGGCTTCATTAATTAGATTAAAATCAGAAACTACAGTTTTAACATTTATGTCAATGTTGTTTTTTCCAAACAGTTGTTTATTTCTACAATAAGCCGTACAATTAGGTCGAATATTAAGTACACCAGTACCTAATAGTTTGAACTCTATTAAATCAGATTTACACAGAATAGAAAGTTTAGTAGGTTCAGATTGGACAAATATCCATCTGTTTCCTTGCAATTCTTGCCAAATATCTATTTGACCATACATTAATTTAGTTTGACAGTACTTAGGTATTTCTGTAACAATTTTTGTAAGTATATCAGTTTCACAGATTGGTGTTGCTTGAATTGAGTGTGTGTCCGTATCGTAACAAATATAAACTCTATTTGCGGGTTCAGTACAGGATTTTAGATTACTTATACAAGTGTATGTTAGTTTATCTTTACTAATGCCAACATAATTACAAGATGGTACAATCATAGCATAGGAATTTGGTTCTTCCATGTTGTGCGGTATAGGTACTGAAATGGCCTTAAATAGATCTAATTCAAAAGAGTGTACAAGTGGAATTTTGATTACAAAGACTAACTTATTGTTTACAAAATAACATGATAACTTTGACATATCAATCAAAGCATGAATAGTATCTAAATCTAAATTTATAGGCAGTTCTTCATAATTAGGTAACCTTCTAAAGTTACTTATTAGTTCATTATACAACTGATTTGGTGTTATGACCGATGGGTGAAGAGTATTAGTTTTAGCGAATAGCATTGCATTTACAAGGTCGTCTAATTTAAACGACAGAGTAAGTAGACAAGATGATAGTTCAGTATAGACATCGTTCATCTTTGATTTTATGTACAGCTTATCAGATATAATTGACAAATTAAACGATGACAAAAAAGTACTAGATAGATTAATAATAGCGTCATTCAAACGGACTTCGTTTGTGGTTATAGTTTCAAGAGTTTTGTTGTAACGGGAAAGAGCCGTGCTTGTTACAAGAATATTATCCTTTAAAATGGACGCAAGCTTAATATTATTATTATTTAGGGTTTGAATGGCGTTATTATATCTTATGGCATCGTCTTCATCCATTGTGCCAATGACTTGTTTGAAAAGAGAGCCAACTCCTGCTAACCAAGCGGATCTCTTTTCTCGCCCAGATGTTAAATGAGATATGGCATTGAAGTCTTTCAGAATATCGGTAAGTCGCAAAACCAGAGGCTGTAGTATATTTGTACATTCAGATTCTTTAAGTATTGTATTTTGTTGGCACAAAAGCGTAGAAGTTTTTAATGCATTGTTTATATTGTCTATATGAGGTTTTATATATGTAATATCTCTATAGATACTTACTTATAGATTTACTTGTACCTATGTACAAGTAAATGAATATGATCACTAGTCTGTTTCAGGATTCCTATTGGGTCGAAGTATACGCCAGGGCTTTCAGTGACTTGTTCAATGATATCAGAAGTTGCAAGGGACAGGAATGTAGACATTCTGAAATATATTAGACAAAATATTTAACTAATGTTATTTAAAACTAAGTTTATTAGATTAAGCTAAAGTATTAAAAATAAACACTAAACATCTGTTATTTCCGCCAGCTTTAATTCGTCATAGTGATACTTGACGTGACGGCGATTAACAAGAAGGGTCAACGTATTATTGCCATTAATTTTTATCACTTTATGTGGGCCTTTCCAGATAGGCGACAGAGCTTTGTTTTGTCGCGGATGGTGTTTGATATACACCATATCGCCTGTTTTGTATTTCATAGGCCTAGTTCTTCTATCATAATAGTCTTTTGATGTGATTTTAGATTTAAGGATGTTTTCTACGGCTTTCTCTCTGGAGAGTTTTATTCTTTGTTGGAGTATACGGACATAACTAGGATATGTAGGTTCTAATGCTGTATCATAAACAGAAGTGGGTATAAATGGTTTGCCACCGAATAATAATTCATATGGTGTATAATTTGTGGTGCAATGGACTGTGGTATTATAGGTTAACATTGCCGTGTAAACGTATCGCGGCCAGTCATTTTGGTTGTCATCGACGAAAGATTTTAAATATTCTTTCAGAGTCGCATGACTTCTCTCTAAAGCACCTTGAGTTTGTGGGTGATAGGGGCTGGACCATAACTGTTTGATTTTCAAAAAGGCACAGGTTTGTTTAAAGAGTTCCGCTGTGAAATTGGTTCCCTGATCTGTAAGAATGGTCTTAGGGATACCAAACTGAGATATGAAGTGGATTAAACATTCAGCGGTTTCTTCAGCCGTAGCATTTCGGATAGGATAGCCTGCTGAAAATTTCGTGAGGTCATCTTGGATTGTCAAAATGAATCTGAGCTTGGCCGTGCCTGATTCGGGCAATGGTCCCACAATGTCAAGTGACACGCGTTCAAAAGGTTGTGTAGATGTCGTTGTGATCTGCATAGGAGCTCGATTGGTTCTACGCAGGGCTTTATTGGTTTGGCATTGTTCACATTTTCGAACATAGTCTTCGACATCTCTGCGCATATTGCGCCAATAATATTTTTCCTGGATTCTATTTAACATTCTATTTGAACCTAAATGACCTGATATGGGAATGTCGTGGTTTTCCTTTAAGATTTTACTGATCTCAGTTGGAGAAGGATAAATTATAATGTTTTTGAAGATATGGACAGTGATTGAAGTAGCATGAAACAGGTATGTGATTATATTATGGATCTTCATGAAACTATGTGAATCGAATGGATTACGAAAGTCCGTTATAGCGAATTCAGTTGTGTTATTATTAATTAATTCAAGTTTCAGATTTTTAAGGCTCTTAAAAATATCCTCATAGTTGCACTGATCGAAGTGATGGACTTTTACAAAAAGTAAGTAAAATTTCGCATTATTATTTTGGAAGGAGAGAAAGGAATGTAATGTCCTGTCTTCTTCTAGGATATCTTTTGGTTCCGAAAGTTTATCGATAACTTCCGAAATATAGGGATTTGACTCATCAAGGTCAATGGAAGTTGGTATAATAATAGTCTTTAATTTTGTTTTTAATAAGGTTTCGCTATGTTCATGAATTATAGTATCAAATTGATTAAATCTATTATTTATTTTTTTCAGGCATTTAGTGTAAGTGTCGTCGTCGTTCTGGACTTCAGGTGGAGTTGGGATATCAAAATCTTCGGGGAGTTCTAAGTCGTCGGGTAACTCGAAATGTTCAGATAAGTCAAAGTCAGGTAAGTCGGGAATTTCAGGTATTCCGGGACTTTCAGGATTAACCGGAGGGATTTCAGGCGGCTGAGATGGAGGTGGAACACTCACAGGTCGTTTGTCGGTAAGTATGTGAGCGGTGTCTGGTGATCGAATGGATTTCACAGGGTAACGGGAAAGAGCATCAGCGTTACTGTTGATCTTGCCCTTTTTATATTCGATCTCATAGTCATATTCCTCGAGTTTTAGTCTCCATCTAACTAGCTTGGATCCCGGTTCTTTACAATTGAATAGCCACCTAAGTGGTTTATGATCAGTTATAATTTTAAATTTATAACCATAAAGATATAGGCGGAATATTTTTGTTCCAAAAATAATAGCAAGACATTCTTTTTCAGTAACGCTGTAATTAGTTTCAGCTTTATTTAGCGTGCGTGAAGCAAAAGCGATTGGGCGGTCTTTTCCCACTTCGCCTTGAGAGAGTATCGCTGAAATAGCGTAGTTTGACGCATCACACGTCAGGATGAAAGGTTTAGTAAAGTCGGGGTATATTAAAATGGGGGCTGAGATTAACTTATTTTTTAATGTTTCAAAAGCAAGTTGTTGACTATTAGTCCATTCAAATGGTATATCCTTTTTTAACAAAGATGTAAGAGGTTTAGCTAGTTTAGAAAAATCCTGCAGGAAGCGACGATAGTAGGACACCAAACCTAGGAATGATTTTACGTCTTTTGGACATTTAGGGATAGGGAATTCACTTACAGCTTTTATTTTCTCTGGGTTAGGTTTTAAGCCTGCTTCACTAATAGTGTGGCCAAGATAAGTAACTTCTTTGCGAAGAAACTCACACTTGTCCGGTTGCAATTTGAGATTGAATTTTCTCAATCTCTCAAACGTGTGGGATAATTTTTGGACATGGGATGTAAGATCGTGGGAATATATTACGATGTCATCTAAATAAACATAGCAATGTATACCTTGCAAGCCTGACAGGACTGTGTTCATGAGCCTCTGAAAGGTTGCAGGGGCATTTTTGAGACCAAATGGCATTCTGACAAATTCGTAGTGACGGGTACACTAAAAGCAGTTTTAGGGACGTCTTCAGCTGAAATTTCTATTTGATGGAATCCTGATGCTAAATCGAGAGTTGTAAAATATTTACTCTTACCTAGCTGGTCTAAGATTTCGTTAATTTGGGGAATTGGATAGCTCTCACCAATAGTGATGTCGTTGAGCTTGCGATAGTCAATCACTATGCGCCATTTCCTTTTTCCCGAAGCATCAACTTTTTTGGGCACTATCCAAATGGGGGATGACCATGGAGAGGTGGATGGTTTAATTATATTTTGTTCCAGCATTTTACTAATCTGGGTTCTGACCTCGTCTTTATGAACTTCTGGAAATCTATAAGATTTTACATTTATAGGTTGCGAGGAGCTTGTTTTGATTTCGTGCTTGATGGCACTAGTTGAAGTGAGTTCATCGTCAGGAAGGTGGAATATGTCTGCATATTGACTACAGATGTCATAAAGAACTTCAGACTCTTCAGAGTTTAAATGGGAAGTTCGTAGCTGTTTAAGGACCCTGTTTGTTCTCTCATAACAATTGACATTAGGTTGAGATAAGCATATTTCATTTTTTGCTATCGGGATTAAGGTCAACGAGAGGTTAGGATTTATTGAAATAGGTTTTTCTGATACGTTCAGGATCGATACATTTATTCGATTATTACTTTTTACTTTCACTATCGAATTAGCTACTAACAATTTATCAGATATATGTTGGTCTAAGATTATGCCTTCTTGAATTTCTGGGTTTTTAACAGAACATTCTATGATGGTTTCGGTTCGTGGTTCTATTGTGTAAGACGGATGGTTGAATGACAGCTTTATATGATGGTGAGCAATTTCCAGCTCACCTGAATCATAATTTATTCGGCAGCTGTTTTTAATGAATAGGTCATTACCTATAATACCATCATAGGGAAAGCTTAAGTTATCAAAGACGTGAAATTTGTGTAACACTATGTTCCCAGGGGATAGGCTTAAGTCCAGAGTGAGGTTACCGTGACTCGTAATCGGGTCCTTTGAGTCAATACCTTTTATTCTGACCATGTCAACTTCTAATTCACGGGGTTCGGATAGGGATGATTTTTTTA
Source organism: Polymixis lichenea (assembly GCA_949091785.1). NCBI lineage: Eukaryota > Metazoa > Arthropoda > Insecta > Lepidoptera > Noctuidae > Polymixis > Polymixis lichenea. The sequence goes on from OX420948.1 coordinate 2,804,863, forward strand.
GGATACACAAGGAAGCTCCAGTGTCTATCAAAAGGGTAAGTGGCGTCTTACTGACAGACGATTGGGCGACGATATAAGGTAAGTATGTTTTTAAATTAGTATTTACTTCATATACTTTATAATCATTGTTGTTTTCTTTTTCAGGGGTAGACATGGATTGAGGAGGATTGGAAAAGTCTTCAGTTTGGGGCTGGTTACCCTGTCGCGTGACATTATGAGAGCTGCCAGTTTGGGGCTGGTTACCCTGTCGTATAGCTCGAAGGAGAGTGTCTTCAGTTTGGGGCTGGTTACCCTGTCGCGTGACATTATGAGAGCTGCCAGTTTGGGGCTGGTTACCCTGTCGTATAGCTCTAAGGAGAATGTCTTCAGTTTGGGGCTGGTTACCCTGTCGCGTGACATTATGAGAGCTGCCAGTTTGGGGCTGGTTACCCTGTCGTATAGCTCTAGAGGATGAATGGTGATTGGATATAGGATTAATGGCGTCGTCATTTAAAGTTCGTCTCGTGCGACACCCTGCCGAGACGTTTAATAATTTAAATTGTCTTGATCAGATTCTAAATCATTTGTGAGGAAGTTTTGTTCGTTATTAACAAAATTTAGATGAGGGCTCTTGGGCTTAGAAGAGTGTTGTTGCGCGGGAGAATTGAATTTATTGTTATATTTTTCATTATTATATTCGCGCAATTTACATTCGGCTAATGTATGACCCTCTTTCTTGCAGTATCTGCACAAGGTCGAATCTCTAGAGGAAGAAGGTTGGTTATTATTATTAGGTAGATGTGGCTTAGGTGAAGGTCTATTATTATCCTTTTTTTTAAATTAACATTTTGTTTGAATGAATATTGCTGAATCTTTTCTTCAGAGATTGCATAGTTGACAGCCTCGTTCAAGTTTTTTGGATCTCTACATCTGACAATGTTAGCTATACGAGGATGTAAACCTATGTTAAATGTGTGAAGTGCTAAGTCCTCCATCGCAGCCACTCTACCGACAAGTTCACTTTTCTTTATATTGGAAATTGTTACTTCTGTAAGCAATCTGGATAAGCAAGTTTCGACTCGCAGGTGAAATTGGCTGACCGTCTCCTGGTTAGTTTGGTGACACTCTTGAAGTTCGGTAAGTAAATGGGCGTAATGCTTTCTCTCACCGAATTGATTTTTCAAGAATTCTTTGAGAGATGACCAGTTGTCAAAATCTTTGATGGAACATGCGCTTTGCGCTTTACCATCTAGTTGGCTGATAATATATTTGAAGACAATGTCTTCCTGAGATGATGAAGATAAGGAAATTGCATTGTCGCAGTTTACTAGGAAAGCATTTAATTTTTCTCTAGAAGCATCGAATGGTTTAATAAATTTTAAGATAACACTAAGGGGTATTTCCTCATCTTTTACCTCTCTAAGATCTTTTTTCGATTCTGATTTAGTCATTTTATGTAACTAAAATAACTTGCTGTGGAATAAAATACAATAACTATACTATGGTCACGATATTAAAACTTTTGCCAACTGGTTCTAGACGGCTTATCAGTATTCCGAGTACTAAGCAGCCAAATACGTGGGCGAAGGATGTTTAGACTACGGTCTGGGCACAGTGTTATAACGATATTAATACAAAGTAACAGGAATATAGATTAACTTATGCTTTGTTAACACGGCAAATATATGAATAGAATTAAAATTAGGAGCACTGAACTGACTCACAGGACACAAAAACACTTCATTTTGTGGGGACACGGAGGACGTCTGATCCTGGGCGGTGCTGGATACGGGCAGGTCCGTAGAATGCGCCTGCAGCGCGCTGCCCGGTACCACTGTACAGCAGACAGGTGACGACTTGGATGAATCCTCAAAAGGGCTCTGGATTTAGCCTCTTTTGAACTGGAGTTAGCCTCTCGTAGGCCGCTGGAGTTGGCCTATTTCAGCCAGGGTTGGCCTCTCTTAGGCCGCAGATAGGTCTCGTTGAGTTCGGGTCGTAGGTTTACGAAGCACACAAGATACACTTGGCACAGGGACACTTTCACTGGATAACACTTCGCGAGACGTTCTACGGGATATTAATCCCTTTGCGCTGCCACCAATGTTAGGACACACTTTAGAAATCCCTTAAAAAAAAAAACGATTTAAAGAAAGTTACTTGAATATATATTTAATTAAGGTCACAAAATACAAAAAAAGGGAAACTTGGTCAATATTCTGACTGGTGACCTATCCGGTAGGAGTCTCAACCCGAACTAGCGCTACTGCCTGACCGATGCATTGAGTCTAGACAGAAATGATGATGTGGTGCTGACTAGGCACATAAGGGTGTATTCTAGGGATGTAACAGTACGCTACCCGTGACGACACGCTACTGATTTCCACAACGCTGCTAGTCAGTTCTTTGTTGACCCGGAAGCCGACACCGCCTTGGGAGAGCTGATCACCTTCGCGGAAGTAGAATAGGTCGCCTGACTCCAGGGTTATCGTATCCTCCCCCTGTCTTCGGACTTCAGATAGCCCCAGTATATGCCAGTTAATGCGACCTAACTCTACCTCAAGTTCAGCGAGGTGATGGTCTAGCCTCATCGAACGTCCATTGTACGTAGCCAGATGTAGTCGTCGTTGGTAGCCTGTCGTAACCCGGGAATTCTTCGCACACCCCGTCCCGCCGTTACCGTGACCGTTACCTTGGCCAGGAATAGTGGGACCACCGGGAACTGGGGGCCGTAGTTTTGGCACTCTATCCATTGGAGGTTTGATGCCCATAGTCACCACGCTGGGCATGCGGGTTGGTGACCGCAGAGCCAGTCCTTTCGCAGCGATGACGCTGCTGCCCGTCATCACTCTGGAGAATTTAGGTTGGCTTGTTGGATGGTTATACCGCCATCGGTCGGTCGCCAGCGCCTCGTCTGTCAGTGGCAGGGTGTACCGCGTGCAGGTGAGGTTGACATTTGGGGAGTCCGGAACATAATTTAGCATTGCATAAATGTAAGCTATCACGCCCTTTATACCAGGAGGCTTTTATTTTGGTATTTTGTTTTGTTTACATCTGTAATTTTTATTTTTTGTGTTCGCGTTAAGTATAATTTTATTTGTTTGTATATTGGCATGGCTAGCTGACATATGTCAAATTATTTAATTAATGTTCTGTGTCTCGTAATGTTAATTACTTTGCCTATCCACGTATAGAATCCAGTCTATCTAACTAAACAGATTAATTATAGATGTAACAGCGTTTTTTTAGGTAATCATAAAATCCACAGAGTAAAATGAGAGATGTCGAGTGTACTGTATGTTTGGGGATAAATATATAAACGAATGTGAACTAAATATATTATAATGTATTTCGGCTTCGTACAATAATATCGTCCCAGGCACTTACAGGACCAACGAAATTCTTTAAATGTCGGAAAATACCGAAGTACCAGATAATGTTCACGGTATATACGCGGGCACCAACAGTCCTCATGCCGGTTAAGCATGAGCAATAATATTCCTTTATGGCAGATCTGGCCTCCGAGGTGGAATCGATCAGTAAATAACTGTAATAAGTTTTATTTGATATGTGCCCCATTGAGATACGACCTCTCAGGAGCATACAATCTTCCGTTTGGATGTCATACTGTGTCATCCTTGGACTCGGTGTTATGCACACTTCCATGTTATACACTTCCTCGCATATGTTTGCTAAAATGCGCTTGGCACGCACCCTGCGTGCCAAGCGCAAATGATAGGTCCCCAAACAAAACAAAATAACGTCTTCTTCGGTGAGGACAAGAAACGGAATATCAGCTATGGCGTTCATTGATACGAATGCCGCTCGCTGGCGTTGAACGTTCTCTGTTATAATGTAGTTTCGCAGCCTGTTGGGAACATTCATTCTTAGTTGTATTATTTCTGTAATAATTGAATATGTTGTTATGTTATTGCTATTGAAACTGACTGTTATAATTAGGTAAAATTATTCTCATTTCTTTATGGTTGTTTATGTTTAATGATTATTGTAACAAAGATAAAAATAATATTTCACTATGTAAAAATTTTGTTGCTCTGCAGTAATTTTTAAAAGACTTATTATTAAAAATCACTACCTTATTTTACTACATTTGAGACTGATTATTAGAATTAAGCTAAATGATTCTCTTGATTATAGGTGATGAAAACTGTAATTTACTTACAATTTTTTAATAGATTTCTTATTGAGTTAATCAAATAAATAATGAAAAATAACTAAGACTTAATTTTTTTTCTAAACATACATCCAATGTAAAAGTATTTCTATGTTATAAACATAATTATGATTTAATGTTATACATATACTTACAATCAAAATACATTCATTATTTTTGTAAAACATTTTTGTGCCAACACATTTTTGTACAACAATGTACTGTCAACATTTGATCAAAAATTTATTTGAATTAAATTAATCGAATCGGGGGCATCGGCCAGAGGTGCCTCGACCACTGGGGGCCTAAGCCACGCCCCCAAAAATTCAACCCAGAAATGCAAAAAAGATATTTTTGATGAAAAATCTTATTCCTTGGGTGTATAAACTTGAAACTTGGCACGGATAAGTACCCCAGCGAATATTAAGTTTGACATTATTAGTGTTTCTAAGCTACCCTCCAATAGGGTGCTAAAGATAGCATAGATGATTCATTTGAAACTCAGCATTTGATATGACAAATATGATCCGTTTTTTTGGTTTTCCCAAAATCAACATCTAACTAGGTAAAAAGAGGTAGCTAATCAAGTTTTATTTGGATTTTACTGGTTACTTCGATTAACTTCAAAGTGTATTTATTAATAAAAAAGTCAAATAATTGAAATGTTTCAAACAATTTTTCAAAAAATGGGAACACAGTTGGTATGAAAAAAACCTTTCATCGATTTAGAAAAATTTAAACTTGACACAATAACTAACTTAATTAATTTAATCAATTTAATTAATGTTACACAATTTTTCTATACATACACAAATACAATTAGTACACAACTACTTTAATTTCTAGGTAAACTATAAATATCGTAATGATTGCTTTTCCAAAACAGTCGCGAGCAAAGTGCTATTTATTTGTCAATTACAGCAAGTACCTACTACATTTAAAAATGTAGTAATACAGAATGTCATCAAAAATGATTCGAATATTTAAAACAATTGGCTAAATTGGTTAGGTTAGGTAGGTAGGTACCTATAAGGTAAGAGATGGAGGTAAATATTTTACTTAAATTCAAATCCGTATAGCCATCCTTGGGCAGCTGATGAAATGGCTATCACACATCAAATTGATGCAGGTTTATAAATTTGGAGAACAAACATAAACAACAAACATTTACATTGTCAATTTTGAAGTAAAACTTTCCATTTACGACTGTGAAATATGAATATGTATGAAGACATACATAACGACTATGGTGTCGTTGTCTGTAGGCTTGAGCGTCACTATGTTCAAACTGTTCAGGCAATTATTTAAGAATGCCCCACTTGACATAATCGTTGACGACTCCATTCAGCCTCGCCGCGTAGAGGTCGCTGGTCTTCGCATCGGAGAATGCAGTAATATCGAGAGACTCGTCAACTTTGGGCGCGTCCTGGCTGTCAATGGTGATCATAGGCAACATACATACTGCAAGTGAGAGCCCGAATGGTAATTTCTGGAAAAATAATATTTTTGTTCCTTTAATATTGTTTGGTATAGTTTGAATGCAGAATTTGAAAATCATTTTCAGGATGCATGTTATGATAAACTCGATACATATAATTATGCAGTGATTGTTACCTCCTTCATTTCATAGTCAAAGTCTTCCCTGGAGAATGTCTTCTCAGGGTCGAGGTTCAGCCTCTTCATGGCAGCGCTGAGCTGCGTGTAGTAGTGGTCGAGCAGCTTCTCGTAGTACTTGGCGCGGAACTCCTCGTCGGAGCCGGTAAAGATGAAGTAAATCAGGTCAGCGACCGGGCTGCCTACCTGCACTGTCTGTAGGTCCACGATTTTAATATCCACCTTGCCGTTCTGAAGTTAAATGGAAAAAAGTATTGTAGGTTTGTCAGTGATCGTAAAGCTTATAAGATCTCAAAAGTTCATCTGAAAAAAATAAGCCAAAAACCAAATCAGGCCGGCAAACTGACTAAATCACCCTAAGGTCTGTTCCAAAAATATCTGCATGAAGTGTAAACTATATATATAAATAGGGTTTCCTATTCAGATTAAACTCAAGCGCAATCACTGACTAAACGGATTGGGAGTTCGACGATTTTTATAAACATTCCTAAACTGTGATTGAAAAATCATCGACGAGAATAGGTAATAAAATAAATTTCAATTGACAAATGAAAAACATTGATAAGGTGCAGGTGATTTAAAATTAGAATTTAGGCTTTAAGTATTCACTATATCAAATCAAAGTAGTTAGTTTGCGAATGACACTGCAAATTGACATCCACAGGTACGTTTTCAGATCCATTTGTTAAATTTTTAAGAGACACTTTTGGAGCAGACTAACACACACACACACACATACAGATATGATTTTCGTTGGTCTCCATATTATACGAGCACTAATGAGGTACCTAGAGGGTACCTGTTATTACATACACATATAAATTGAGTAAACATACCTTAGCTCTGTGTAGCATGTTACTCCCTCTAAAGTCTCCATGTACGATGACAGTACTGCGAATGGGCGCGGACATCTTCATTAGATTCTGATTATCCTGAAACTTCTGTAATGCTTCTCTGTACTCGGGCTTGACATTGCTCAAAGCAACGTTTGTTGTACTCTGTATAATAACTTGCAAACTTTCAAACTCTTGCCATTCTAATTTTAAAACTCAGCGTCAACGTCAGCGAGCAAAAGTGAGATGTCACGTATCCGCACCTTTAGGGAATTATCATCTCCCTCGCACCAGGTTCACCACGATCCAGATTGACCTTGTGGGTCCACTACCAATATCACAAGGCTTTAGATACTGGCTGACGGCAGTCAACCGATTTACCAGGTGGCCAGAAGTCGTACTTATTGTCAACATAACCGCCGAGACGGTAGCTAAAGGTTTGCTGTCCGGTTGGATTGCCCGGTTTGGCTGTCCTACCACCATTGTTACGGACAGAGGCCGTCAGTTTGAGTCGGCTCTGTTCGAACAATTGTCGAAAATTGTTGGTTTCCAGCACAAGCGGACACGGCATACCACCCAGCGTGCAATGGCATGGTGGAGCGTTTCCACAGGCAACTGAAGGCATCCATCATGTGCCATGCCAATGACAAGTGGACTGAGTCATTACCGTGGGTATTGCTTGGCATACGGAGCGCATTCAAAAAGGATGCCCAAGCGTCCTCCGTCGAATTAGTATATGGCGAGCAGCTAAGACTCCCGGACGAATTCTTTTCATCCAGTGATGATGGAACGACCGACATCACGGAATTTACCGCACGCATCCGTAACTTTGCTCAGAAACTACAACCAACTCCAGCTTCCCGTCACAATAAAACGAGCATTTTTGTATTTCAGGATTTGCAGACCACTGATCACGTGATCCTCCGTGAAGACTCATTACGTGGTTCGCTGCAACCAGCCCACACAGGTCCTCACAAAGTTCTGCACAAGAGTGATACAGCTTTGAAAATATTATTTAAGGGTATAGAGGTCACGGTCTCAATAGACCGCCTAAAGCCAGCTTACATATTGGCCGACAAAGCTGACCCGAAGAAGAAGATACTCCATCTCCAGACGAAAAAGAGTATACTACTCGCTCCGGACAACGTGTCCAATTCCCAAATTTTTATCGCCCTTGACGGTCTCTGGAGGGGATGGTGTGGGGCACATACCTACACTACCATTTATTTATCTATATTATTAACATAGCACACAAAGACAAACACAATATTTATTAACATTTATTTATAACCATGTTCACATTCGCATTCGGATAATGTCGGACCACCGGTAGTCACTGGACTCGCGCACGCCGAACTACGTCATCGTGACGTAGCCGGCGAGCGCCGCGGTGGGAGCGCGCGTTCGGTTACCTTGCTGCGACATTCAGTCGATACCTGCCCACGCGCCGCTCGACTACGCGAGTATTTTGTGACACCTATCTTTTGTATATTGTTTACGTGACCAATTCGTATTAACTGTTATCATTGTGCTGTGACTATTTTGATTGTGTGTGCCTATCGTTATTGAAACTTTCTCCTTCTAACTGTTTACTGTGTTATGTAACAATGTCCACAGTTGAACAGTATTTAACTGAATCAAGTTTATTACTTACATTATTCATAAGCTTACTAATATATTTTACAAAATTAAGTTGACTAAGACTTACCGACGAAAACTTTTTCGCTGGGAGGTCTAAAATGAAATGCTGAATTCATGGTTACAGTTTGCGCACTGGTTAAAAATCAAAATCAAAATCAAAAGTCATTTGTTCAAACTAGGCTAAGAGTCAGCTGTGCAGTCTTTTTGAACGTCAAAATTACATAAGACCGTCCCCCCAAAACGCCCGCCCTTCACCACTTCCTAGTGCCTTAGCTGGGAAGAAGAAGTGGCGCAAAAACCTGCCCAGCAGCACAACTGTGCTGTTAAGTTAGAAGAACTTGATTCTATACAATAGTAGGTAATTAACATTACGAAACACAAAAATATTAAATTTGCCAAAGGTCAGCTAGCACACGCCAATATACCAACAAAACATTGAAAACATAGTACTCAAGTAGAAATAAACTGAATTATACAGGCAAATAAAATAAACAATTATATGAACTAACGTAATTATATAACCTGTCAGTAGGCAAGCTAATTCTGGTGAATGAACATAAACATTGTTTAGCACACGTCAATATAACAACAAAACATTGAAAACTTTTTAAAATCAGGTAGAAATAAATAATAATTATTAAAAATAAAAAATAAACGTAAACAGAACTTACAATTTAAATAAAAGCCTCCAGGAAAAAAGGGCATGATCGCTTACATATGCAATTCTGCATTATTTATTTATTTATTTATTTATTTATTTACGCAAATCTTACCGACTACTACCATTACAGATCTGCGATCCAATGCGACAGAGTGGCCTTACATGCTAATCCTTAATCTACATCCTATAAAAATACATAGTACATCCTAAATCTTAACCTACATCGAAATAACATATTATATATAATGCAACTTTTGCGAATTCACTTAAGCTGCAACACAATACATCAAGCCTCTCGTGAACCTTGTTCACCACACGGATGGCTCTAGTGAGAGGAGTCCTCTCCAGTAGGTTGGTTCTGGCTGCAGGCACAGCAAGTAGGGGCGGGTGTCGCCGCCTCCACACGTACCGGTCAGGCACGCAAAGTTCCAGGTGCCGCAGCACTCCCGGGTTATGCGCCCCGCCACGCAGTAGCTTCACTACATACGCTGCGAGTGCAAATTCCCGTCGCACCTTTAACGCGTTGTACCCTACTGCACCCAGTACAAAGAGTGTAGGGTACATCAATGGGTAAAATGGATATACCCCATACAGCTTGAAATACAAGTATCTAGTGAACTTATTTTGAACACGTTCCAACATGACACTATATTTCACCTCGTGAGGAGCCCATATGACTGCACTATGTTCAAGGTGACTCCTGACTAGCGCGTCATACAACACCTTGAGCGTCGTGATGTTGGTAAACCCCTTAGCTTGCCTGAGTACGAAACCTAGGTTTCGGTATGCCTTCTTGCATATCGTAATGATATGCTCACGGAAGGTTAGTTCCTGAGTGAAGACTACCCCTAAGTCTCGTACCTGCGACACCCGTTGCATCGGCGCATCCTCTACCTTGTATTGATAATACAAAGGAACCCGGGCGCGAGTGAAAGACATCACCGAGCATTTGGATACATTAAACTGAAGTTTGTTGCCAATGCTCCACTCGACCACTCGGTTGATGTCGTCCTGCAGGCGTTTACAATCCGAGTGATTCCTAACCTCGAGAAGCAATTTCAGGTCATCTGCAAACAATAAACAAGTCCCATGTCTGATGACCTCCGGTAAGTCATTTATCATTATAAACTCAAAAACTCAAACTCAAAGCATTTATTTCAAATAAACCAATTACAGGCACTTTTGAATTGTCAAGGTCGGTGAGTTAGAAAGATGAAGCTAATTGCCCATTCCAAAGCGTAGGTACCTATGGAGAAGAACGGGCAAGAAACTCCATGGACACTCTTTTAAAATCATGGTAATGTTACAAAAAGTTGGTTACATCATTATGTTGAAATTATCAATGTGAGAACGATGTAAAAAGACGTGCACATTAAAGCGTCCGTAATTAAAACAAAAATAAAATAACAATTCAGAAATTAAAATAAGCCGTGGGAGCTAGGAGATGACCAGTCCCTACTGGCGGCGCCCGTTCACGAACATGACGTGTGGATCAGCACCATTCAGCTCAACCATTTTGAAGGGAACTTAATGATCCAACACACACGCCACCACCAGCGAGACATTTGAGTGAGCATGACATACTCCTAGCTGCCAAGGCACATTCAGGTCAATGAAAGACGTACCCTGTAAATGGTAGCTTTATAGTAGGAACATAGTGCTCACACATATGCTATGCAATTATACAATACTAAAAGTTTGAATTTATACAATGCAAAGATCTAGTCTTTTACAGTCTTCAGCAGCTCCAACGTTTTCAAATGCTAATCAATTTGGTTTAACCTACCTTGTGGAGCTGGACAAGCAGCGTTTAGCCAAGCATTTTTATCAGCGATGTAATCTCCCAACTTATAATAAGCATGGCTGCATAGTGTGCGTTTTATACAAGATTTAAATTTCATTTCATTCAGTTGGAGAATGTGGGGAGGTATTTTATTGTAACATTTTAAACAGTACCCCATGAAGGATGAGTCTACTTTAGCCAGTCTGAAGCCTGGTTGAACTAATTGGTCCCTATTTCTAGTCCCAACGGTGTGTCTTTCACCTCTTTTACTGAAAAGATTTAAATTTTTCCTGACGTACATAATGTTCTCATAGATATATTGACAAGGTACCGTCATGATATTAATATTTTTGAAAAGTTCCCTTAGAGAATCTCGCCTACGGAGGCCATATATTGCTCTGATGGCTCTTTTCTGCAGAATAAAAATAGACTCAATATCTGCAGCCCGTCCCCATAGTAAAAATAAACTCAAGAGGACCTACATTGTTGCCTTGGCTCACGCCGGACCTAGTATAATACGGGCGAGATTCACAGCCATTGTAATCTACATATTGCTGACGATCCCTCATGTAGCTAGAGAAGAACTGCAGCAGAGGCAGTGCACATCCAATTTTCGCAAGCTTCCTTAATAAGACGTCATTATCAACCGTATCTAAGGCCTTTTTAAAGTCGAAGTACGCAGCATCTACCTGTTCGCCAGAGTCTACTGACGGTACCACCTGCACCATAAAGTTGAGCAGGTTAGTGGCAGTGCTGCATCCCGGCCGGAACCCATGCTGCGCATCTGATAAACGCGCGCGGACTTGTCCCTGCACGGAGCGCTGAATAGCTGACTCAAATACTTTAGCAGGCGTTGATAGCACAGCCACCGGTCTGTAGTTAGTGAAATCTGGACCAGATTTTCCTTTAGGGACCGGAATAACACGCGTGATCTTCCACCTAGGTGGGAACGTCGCTTGTTCTAAACATGTATTAAAAATGTGAAGTAATGGACCCGCCAGTACCCTCCCACAGTCTCGGAACAGAAACGCTGGTATGCCGTCTGGGCCAATGTATATATAGCTATAACTTGAAGTAACAAAAGTAATGCTAGGAATGAAACTTTGGAATAAAATTAATAAAAATTTAATACTACACATGCTGACCATGGTTTTGTTATTGTTAATTGTATTAACTTTTAATACAATTAACAATAACAAAACCATGGTCAGCAAGACGACCAGTCACCACGAGCAGCACCTGTTCACGAGCATAACGCAAAAATCCGCCATTACCCCCCTCGCCATATTTGAGGGAAGGCAACCCGACCCCCGACGCTACCGCAAGCAGTGACATCTAAGGGAACTAATGATGAACTTGCTGCCGGTTGCACTGGCAAGAATAATATGAATTGTCGAGGTCACTAGCTAACTACATATTGCAATACAACTCATTTAAAAAAAAACATCGTAATGAGTAGATTAAGTCATCAATAAATTAAAAAGAAACTAAATTATACAGGCAAATAAAATAAACAATTATATGAACTGACGTAATTATATAACCTGTCAGTAGGCAAGCTAATTCTGATGAAAGAACATAAACATTGTTTTGAGTTAATCAGAGCGACCAACAATTCTTATCGTTTAACTAAACGTTGATAGAATAGTATGTCTTTGAACAGAGGTTGGATTTCACTTTAGCTTTAAAAGCATTAAAATGCAAATCTAGCAAAGAAGAGGGACGCTTGTTATAAAAAATTATACCAAAACCAACAAATGAGTTATGAACCTTATGAAGCCGGTGAAAGGGAACTTGTAGTTTGTCCATATTTCTAGTATTAAGAATGTCACTGTTATTATGAATACCACTGTTTTAGTGTATAAGTGTATATTTTGCCTAATATATAAGATGTGGGCGAAGATGAATTGCGATGTCACCGTGAGAATCCCAATATCTCTAGCGCCTAGTTGGTAAATTGCTTGAACAGCTCGTTTTTGAAGAACAAAATATTTTGAATGTCAGCGGCTTTGCCCCACAGCAGAATGCCGTAGGACATAATGCTATGAAAATAACGAAAATAGACTAACCGAGCTGTATCAACGTCAGTATATTGTCTTACTTTCCTGACGGCGTAGGCGGCCGAACTGAGCCTTCTCGCTAGGCTTGATATATGTTATCCCCACTGAAGTTTCTACTGTTAAGCCCAGAAAAACTGCCGAGTCTACAGTTTCAAGCACCTCATTATCTAAGACGATGCTCGGTCCTAGATTCTTAATATTCGGTAAGGCGAACTTGATACATTTCGTATTCTGGACATTGAGAACTAGGTTATTTGTGGTAAGCCAATCCGTAACCATTGAGAGTGCACTGTTTACGTCGGGAAAATCTTGTCTGTTCCTGTCTACTTTAAAGATAAGAGAGGTATCATCAGCAAACACTACAACGTCACAGATACCCTTTAAATAGAATGATAAGGCATGAATATACACTAAGAATAAGAATGGTCCTAGTATTTAATTCTAAATCTAGTTAAAAATGTATCCTGTATTATAACTATCATCAATGCAACAAAACCTAATTGAATTTTTTACACATTTGATTCCTATTTCTTATACCTGTACTGCTTAAAGGTGTCAACTGTCTGCTTGGACAGCTGGATATGTTGCTTGAAAATTTGACAAATTCTATGGTTAAATTGTTCATGTAATCATTCGAGAATACCCCATTTGACATAATCGTTGACGACTCCATTCAGCCTCTCCGCATAGATGTCGCCGGTCTTCTCAATAGATAATGCAGTAACATCGAGAGACTCGTCGACTTTGGGCGCGTCCTAGCTGTCAACTGTGATCACAGGCAAAATGAATACTGCAAGCGAGAGCCCGAATGGCAGTTTCTGAAAAAAAAATATTTTTGTTTTCAAACAGTTTCTGATGAAAAGATGAAATGTCAATCTTTCCTCAACCTTTTCAGCAAAAAAAATTTTTGCTCTCGAACACGATATAAATATTTAAACAGCGATCGTTACCTCCTTCATTTCATAGTCAAATTCTTCCCTGGAGAATGTCTCCTCAGGGTTGAGGTTCAGCCTCTTCATGGCAGCGCTGAGCTGCGTGTAGTAGTGGTCGAGCAGCTTCTCGTAGTACTTGGCACGGAACTCCTCGTCGGTGCCGGTGAAGATGAAGTAGATCAGGTCGGCAACCGGGCTGCCTAAATGGAAACCTTGGAGGTCCAAAATCTTGATATCCACCTTGCCGTTCTAGAGTCAAAAGGAAAAAATCTTCTACGTTTGTCATTTATTCTAAAGCTACAAAATTTGAAAAGTGTAGGGTTAATTTAATAAAATAACTAGTTGAACTATACTGAAGTCATCCTGGACGTCAGCTTGTACGAGAATTGGATGGCTCTGAAGCAGCTTAAAAACAACAAGGCTGCAACAAGGGTGATGACGGAATCACGGCCGAACTCCTAAAGGTCGGCGGGAAACCCGTTCTTAAGGCCCTCCAGAAGCTCTTTGATTCCGTCATTCTCGAAGGCAAAACGCTACAGGTATGGAATAGAGGTGTGGTGATACTTTTCTTCAAGAAGGGTGATAATGCCCTTCTTAAGAATTATAGGCCCATCTCACTTCTGAGCCGTGTCTACAAGCTGATTTCCAGAGTCATAACGAACCATCTAGCGCGCAGGTTTAACGACTTCCAGCCTCCCGAACAAGCCGGGTTCCGTAAAGGCTTTAGCACTATAGACCACATACATACGCTGCGCCAGGTTATACAGAAGACCGAAGAGTATAACCTGCCTCTCTGCTTAGCGTTTGTGGACTACGAAAAAGCCTTCGATTCTATCGAGTTCGTGGGCTGTACTGCAGTCCTTCTAACGGTGCCAGATCGACTATCGGTACATAGAGGTGTTGAAGTGTCTGTACAAAAACGCCACTACGTCAGTCCGACTCCGGGACCAGACCTCGAACCCTATCCTTCTGCAGCGAGATGTTAGACAGGGAGACGTTATCTCTCCGAAACTCTTCACCGCTGCACTGGAGGATGTCTTCCAGGTTCTGGACTGGAAGGGGGCCGGCATCAACATCAATGGCGAGTACAGTAAGGAGTCATAAGTCCATTACCATACTAAGGGTTATATTGCGTTACACGCGCTGTCCAGGCCGCACCTACAGCTGTGTGTATTAGAGATGTATCAACACAGAACGCACTCAGAACTGACACACTGGCGTCGGATGAAACAAAAAACATACCGTCGCACAGAATACGTAATTACGTATGACCTTGGTCGATTCATACCATTGCTAAAATTCACGTTTATCGAGTTCCACGATAGCTCGTAACTTTTTTTTTTTTTTTTCTGGGTGGGAAATCATCAAATAACTTCTCCCGCTCTTCGTGTCAGACTTTTACTGACTAAAACCCACCCGTGTTCCCTCAGTTGCCTGTGTGCCAGGGGCGGCGGTATCTCTTTCGAACAACCCGCACCCCTGGCAGGCATCGGCCCTTGCGGGCCCCTCTGTTGCTGCTGACATCTCTTTGAGGCGCGCGTGGAACACAACGCGCCGTCGACCCGGGCTTGGTCCTTACCGGACAGCGAGCTACCCATTACTCGCCGTCCGCAAGCCCGTGCCTACGGTGGCCGGGAATCAGCCTGGGATTCCCGACGCCCAGGGCGTCTCCTGCGAAGGCCACGGCTGTGAGGGCGCATGTACTGCATCTCCCTCACGTGCGCCGCCTCCCTCTTTGCGAGCATAACTGCTTCGCTGAAGGAGGCGACTGCCAGCCATGCCCTCTCGCTCCGTACCATGGCCTGGACCAGGGTCGGACGCGAGAGATCGCCGCCGCCGATCACCTCCACGAGGACACGGCGGTGCTCCGCCCAAGCCGGGCAGACCTCCACCGTATGCTCCACCGTGTCCTCTGGGCGATCTTCGCAATGGAAACACCCGGGCGTTTCCTCCCGCCCTATTCGAAACAGGAACCTCCCGAAACAGCCATGTCCGGTGAGGACCTGTGTCAGGCGGAAGGTGAGGATAGCTCGTAACGTATCGTCTTGGATTAAGAAACTCATAGGTCTGGGTTCAATTCTCGCGATGAGACTTTGATTTTTCTTTTCAACAATAATCATATCATCATAAACATTCTTTTATTATTCAATAAATTAATAAACGAGAATAATAATGTAAAAATTATTTTCTTATATTTATATTGTTATTGAAATAAAGGATTAAGAATAAAATGTTGCGTATGTGATTACAAAATATTTATTCGTTATAATTTTATGAAGTATAAACATAACTAATAATAACTTCTTGTTAAAATAGTTTATTTTCTCATAAAGAACAATTTACTGAAGTAAAGTAGCTAATTGGTGAACTATGATAATCAGGCGTAAAATATTGTATCTTAGTAACTGTGTGTGGGTACCCTAAAGTAACCACAATAATCTACACAAATCTACCCACTTAGATATAACAAATGCAGACGCGTTGTCACAATAAAATTAAATGACCCAGTAATACTACTTTTATTCTACGAGTGAGTTCGTTCTATCTCAAACCTCAAAGGTAACAAATTGTATTTAATAGGACTTATTGAGGTTATAGTTTAAGTTTTCATTTTCATTACGAAAAGAAGATTGAAACTAAACATCAAAATAATCCATATTACAAATATGACACAATATTGTTTGAATATTACTAAAATCAATAAACATTTGTAGTTTATAATTTAATGTTAATGTTTTTTCCGTTATATATGGTTTTTGAGCTGGTTTTCGATGATGCAAACCGTCTGCGTGGAGTGCACGGCGCACGGTTCGTAAAGACGTGTTGAATAATTCGGCTAAATGTCTTGTCGTTATGAACCCACTTCTTTCATAGTCACTAAACATGTCTTGTCACTACACCTCTTTCATGAGGTAGGGTCTTCCACTTTGCTTTCTACGGGCAAGGTTAACCCTCTTCCTCATAATATCTTTTTACCCACCGACTTACACAGTATTTCACTAAAACAAAAAAGGGGTATTGTTATGCTACCAAGCAAAATACGTATCTAATATGTATTACTATTTAGAAACAAAATTATTTAAAACAGAAATTTCACATAAATATTATATGTAAGTATCATGTTATTTTCATCGTTCAATAATCTAGGAAATAAATTTACTTTGAAATTTTATATTTTTCTTCTATGATATTTATAAAACATTTTAAAAAATAACTACAAGGATCAGCAGTTATACTTTAATTAAGTAGATAAATGTTTAATAAAATAATTAAATCATAACACTCACACTCAGTCCGGTTTCATCAGTTAATTGTGATGTAATTATTAAGTCCGCTTTTATGCTGCGCCATACTATTCGCTTTCATTTCTTTATTTAAATTTGCTTACATTTTAAAATGAACTAGAACACCGCCAATACATTTAACAGACGTCACTAGCACAAAATATCAACCAACACCGTTCTATTTAGTCGCGGTGAATGAGTCATAATTTTACTACTACACCTTAATAGCATTTAAATTTATTTAGGTTTCTGTGGGTATAATCAGAGTTTAATGAACAATACGAACAAAACAAGAAACTACAGTCAAAAGCGATTTTTAAAACAAAATGACTATTACTGGGCGTGGGATTCGAACCCGCGACTCGACGCACAAACGCGCTAAGCTATCATGCTATTTACTTCTGCTGAATTTTATGAAATACAATCACTTGTAAACGTATGGGAGTGTCTATAGTATAGAAATTACTTATTAAAAGAAGTTCGGAAGTTAAACCGAAGTGTCAATCTATTGCTTTTTGAGATTAGTAAACCACTTCTGACCGCTACTGTACATCACTCACCTTCGGTTTGCCGATGATACTCGTATAGTTGTCATGGCTGAGACCATGGAGGACCTCAGTGCAATGCTCGATAACCTCAGTAGAGCTTCGGAAATAGTGGGTCTAAAAATTAACATGGACAAGACAAAGGTCATGTCCAATGCCCATGTAAGACCCACTCTCATAACGGTTGGAGGCGCTGCACTTGAAGTTGTGGACGACTACGTTTACCTAGGACAAATTGTCCAGTTAGGTAGGTCCAACTTCGAGAAAGAGGTCAATTGTCGAATACGACTCGGTTGGGCAGCGTTTAGGAAGCTACGCAATATCTTCTCGTCCTACATACCGCAGTGTCTCAAAACGAAAGTCTTTGACCAGTGCGTGTTGCCAGTGATCACATATGGAACCGAAACGTCGTCGCTCACATTGGGCCTCATAAGTGCAGCGTCAATGAAAGGCGAGGGTTAGCGACACACTGTTTTATTGAACTAGTTATCAATCTACCCACCACCATACAAATATCACACCCGCAACATACGGTACATTTCTCCCCTATATGCTTAATCATAATCTAATATAAAATAAACAATTAACAAAGCATGTCATTTAGTGACTCCTAGTCGAGCCCGATTATAAGCCCGCAGAGCACGAGCAGACGCACCTGCCGGTGGTGATGGTGTCTCCGGCCCGGATGCCGCTTCAGAACTAGTGGTCTGCGACTTCTCACCAATGCCGTCAGACGCGTCCTCGAATGTGTCCTCCACCTCCTCACGGACCTTAGGAACCTCTCGTTCTGGGGATAAATCTTTACTCTCGGAAACTATACTAGTCCGAGATAACGAGTGGCGATTCTTGTTATGTACGGGCATAATTTGATCGACATGTCTACGCCAGTTGACTCCACGTCCAACGTCTACTTTGTACGAGACCGGTCCAGTCTGGTCGACTATTGTTCCCGACAACCACTTGTCCCCCCTCGCGGTGTAGTCGCGGGCCAGCACCGCGTCCCCCGGCGCCAGCGCGCGCGTCGTGCCGCCCGCAGCGACCACTTGTCGCTCCTGCGCGACGCGCACTACCGCAGACACGTCGGGCCGAAGCGCATCAAGACGCCCGCGGAGCCTACGCCCTTGCAACGCTACCGCAGGGGAGACACCAGTGGTTGCATGCTGACAGTTACGATACTGGAATAAAAATTTACAAAGTGCCGTGCCGACGTCCTCGCCCTCGTACAAAGCACGTTTGATCGCTTTCTTAACGGTTTTCACCGCATTTTCTGCTGCACCGTTTCCCTGCGGTCTGTAAGGAGCTGTGGTCACGTGCTTTATACAATTTTTCTTGCAAAATGTTTTAAATTCTTATGAGAAAAATGGTGGGCCGTTGTCAGTGACGAGTAATGACGGTAAGCCGAACCGGGCAAAAATTGTTCGCATTGCTGTGATAGTCGCCTGAGTGTCCGTCCTACTCATAGCAATAGCTTCTATCCATTTCGAGTTTGCGTCCACCATAATTAAATACCGTTTTCCCCCACAATCCCCGAAGTCTGCATGTACTCGCTGCCATGGATGCAGCGGAAACTCCCAAGGGTGCTGTGGTGCGTGCGGCAGGGCGTCGCGCACGGCGCGGCACGCCGTGCACGCGCGACATACCTCCTCTATGTCCCTATCTAGATTGGGCCAATACACATAATTCCTTGACAAATTCTTCATCTTATTAATTCCTAAGTGCCCATCGTGAATTTCATCTAAAATTTGTTTTTGTAATGCTTTCGGTATAACGATCCTGTATTTATAGATGAGGCAACCCAATTCTATAGCTAAATCCTTGCATAATACGGCTTCTCAGTTTCCGACACTGTCAACGGCCAACCAAATGTGACATAACCTTTAACCTTGCATAACAATGTATCTTTCTCCGTCTCCTTAGCAATATCCTTAAAGCTAATTGGGATGGATTCCTCTATTAAATTTATATATGTGACTGCGTCCACTAAGCGACCCTCCTGAGGTAGTGGTAGCCTGGATAAAGCATCGGCCGGCCCATTGTCAGCCGAGCGGACAAATTCTACAGTGAAATAGTATGCGGCCAAGCGTCCCGCCCACCGCTGAAGCCGGCTGGCAGCGGTCTGTGGAATGCCACTCTTAGCACCAAAAATGTGCGTCAGTGGCTGATGGTCTGTGCGTAATATAAAACTCCGACCGAACAAGTATTGATGGTGCTTTGTTACACCAAACAATATTGCGAGTGCCTCCTTATCCAGTTGACTGTAATTCCGCTCGGCCGCGTTAAGTGTGCGGGACACACAGCTAACCGGGCGCTCGATCCCATCGGAATAGCGGTGAGCCAACACTGCGCCTAGCCCATATGCACTACTGTCTACCGCGAGTACGAGCGGTCGCCCCTCCTCATAATGTGCTAACACTCGCTCGCCCAGGAGAACTCGCTTAGCTTCTGTAAACGCCTGCTCACAACTTGCATCCCACTTCCAGCGCACATCTTTTCTTAGTAAATGATGTAAAGGATACAACAATGTGCTCAAATTACTAATGAATTTTCCATAATAATTTAGCATTCCCAAAAAACTTTTCAATTGAGTTATATTTTCTGGTGTTGGTGTGCTGGAAATAGCCTCCAATTTAGCAGTGTCTGGCCGTAAACCCATTTTGTCAATAACAAAACCTAAGTATTTTACGCTGTCTTGTAAAAAACTACACTTACTAAACTTTACTGTTAAACCCATCTCACGCAACCTTTCTAGTACAGCTCGTAAATGACTAATGTGTTCTTTATCATTTGCCCCCGTTATGCAAATGTCATCTAGAAAAACGACGCAACCAGGAATACCACGTAGGGTTTCCTCCATTAATTTCTGGAACTTCTCGGGTATGCACGCTAGTCCGTACGGCGTACGACGATAGGCATATGTCCCGAGGTGAGTTGTAATTGCTGTGTAGGGTTGTGACTCCTGTGTTAATAAACACTGTTCGTAAGCGTGAGTGAGATCTATTTTCGTAATTTTTTCTCCTCCGCTTAAGTTCGCGAACAACTCATCAATGCGGGGCAAGGGGTAATAGTCACGTTTGAGTTTTGGGTTAATTGTAATTTTGTAATCCCCACAGATTCGTATATCTCCATTTTTTTTAACAACCGGCACAATGGGCGTTCCGTAGTCGGAATAGTCGACGCGGTACCTATATGGATCCATCGGACTCCAGTCGCGTCAGCTCGCGCTCCACGCGAGCGCGCAACGCCAGCGGCACTGATCGCGCCCGCACGTAAACAGGTTCATCGTTAGTCAGCTGTAGTCGAATGGTTCGCTTACAAGTACCTAATTTATCCGTAAACACTTCCGGAAATTCAGCACATAAGCGGTTCACGAATCCATCGTCGGTTATCTTATTCAGATTTATTTGTGTTACTTTCAGCGCGCGCAACCAATCTCGTCCCAGTAATGGGCACGCTCCGTTTTTAATTACGTATAGTGGCAAGGATTTTACTTCTATATCTCGTAACCTAACTCGGACTTCTATGAAACCAAGCGATTCGATGCATGAACTACGTAATATTAAATTATTAGTTTTAATTATCTTATGTGAAAATTTGCGGGTATACATGTCTTCATTGATTGCCGAGATACGACTACCAGTATCGATTTCACACTTGGTCTCAAAGTTATCTATGATGACGTTTATAAAGTACGGTTTACTACCCTTACCTCCAACAACAATCTTAAACATATCGTCTGAATCGTCCTCACTACTCATATAATTTTGCCGACTGTCTGCCCGGTTGCCACTACCTTTCACTGATTTGCACATCACTCGTAAATGACCTCTTTGTTTACACTCGTCACAATTATAATTCACATAACGGCACCTGTCCGCGCGATGCGCCTTACCGCAACGCCAGCATGCTGGCGCAGCCGCCGCGCCGCTCAGCGATGTGCCCGCCGCGCGCTCCGTGCCCGCCGCGCCTGCCGCGCCGGCTGAGCCCGCCGCACCACCCGCGCCAGCCGGAGTGCGCGAGCCGCGGGTGCGCCCTCGCGCCCCGCGTGTGTAGTGCAGGTCTTCCCCTGCCTCGCCGCCGGCACCTGAGGTCGTCGTCGGCACCGTGCTGCCGCTCACCTCCGCGTGCTTCTCTGCAGCCTCTAGTGCTAGTGCTAACTCCACCGCCTCCTTATATTCTATTTTCCTTTCGGCAAATATTCTTGAACGCATTGCGTCGTTTGTCAAACCCGAAACAAACTGATCTCTTAGATTTTCCTCGAGCGTTGAACACTTCTTACATTTGCCAAAATTACAAGTTGTTGCCAGATGTTTTAGTGCCTGTAAATATTCCATCAAGGGTTCGCCGGTCCGTTGTCGCCGCAGCCGGAACACGTGACGCTCGGCGATCTCAGATCGCTGCGGTTCCAAATGATTGGTAACTAGCTTCACCAGTTCCTCATAAGATTTGTTCTCGGGAAAGTCAGGGGAACACAGATCACACATCAACGAATAGGTGGCTTCGCCCACTATTGTTATTAATATCGGCACCTTTAAGGTATCTTTTACGTCGTTTAGTAAAATGTACTGATTAACGCGGCGTATATAAGCAGGCCATTGTTTTGAACTTATATTGAACGGTTCTAACTTGCCGATTGGCATTTTAATAACAATAAATATTAGTTGGTAATGTCGATACTGCACGCCTAATGATGACACCGAATGTTAAAAATCCATCCTCGTCGCCAATGCAGCGTCAATGAAAGGCGAGGGTTAGCGACACACTGTTTTATTGAACTAGTTATCAATCTACCCACCACCATACAAATATCACACCCGCAACATACGGTACAATAAGAAGACTTATAGTCACCCAAAGGGCAATGGAGAGGACTATGCTTGGATTTTCCCTTCGTGATCGAATCAGGAATGAAGAGATCCGTAGGAGAACCAAGGTAACCGACATAGCCCGAAGAATTGCCAAACTTAAGTGGCAGTGGGCAGGGCACATTGCTCGCAGAACAGATGGCCGATGGGGCCGAAAGGTTCTGGAATGGCGACCGCATACCGGAAGACGTAAAGTTGGAAGGCCTCCCACAAGGAGGACCGATGACCTTGTGAGAGCTGCAGGAGTCCGCTGGATGCGGGAAGCACAGAACCGGTCGAAGTGGCGGAGTTTGGGGGAAGCCTATGTCCAGCAGTATACGTCTTTCGGCTGAAATGTTGATGACGAACTAGTTAAAAACCAAAGGTGGCCGGCTAAACGACCCTATGGTCGATTCCAAAAGTATCTGAAAATAGTGTACCTAAACAAATCCTATAAAGATTGAGTTCTTACGCAATCACTGACTAAAAGGAATTAAAACACATTCATCTTAATAATACACCGTGGCATTGAATCGTCTTACAACGGCAGCTCACTTCCTGTATCCACTGAATACTAATCATTTATAAAAATATATATACATGTGAATAATTAAAAAAAATAAAAATATAATTCACTAAGACGCATGACGTAGTTCAAAACACCCTATTATGGAGATGGAATGAATATTGGAATGTAATGGAGATGGAATGATCTGCTAGCCTCGTGCGCTGGGTCTTCTACCGTTTGATACGTAAACATTATAGAGTGGATTTTTCATAATTCTTAAGCATTATTTATTTTTCTATTCACCTATTTTAACTATGGGTAAGAATCCATACCAGTTGATTGTTGATCTTATTACTAACACTAGTTATTAAGTTATTTTGTTGCTACTAACACTATAAACTCTTGTCTGAAATAAAGAATTTGAATTGGAATTTGTCGCATTGTGCCTGTTTGTAGAAGCCTTAATACTCAGATGTTGGTTAACTACATTTATGTTTTTATTATTTAGTTTAAATTTAATTAATCTAACTATCCATATGATATAAGAACTAAGGAGGTATAGGGTACCGTTTATTAATACATAAGAATAAAGATATGAAAAAGTTACGTCTCGCACTCTGTGTAGCAAGTTATCTCCTCTAAAGTCTTCGTGTAGGATGACAGTACTGCGAATGGGCGCGTACATTTTCATTGGATTCGTCTGATTTTCCATAAACTTCTGTAATGCTTCTCTGTACTCGGGCTTGACATTGTTCAGTGCAACGCTTGTCGATTTCTGCAACATAATCTCCATACTTCCAAACTCTTGCCATTCAAATTTTAAACCTGCCAACATTTTCTTAAAATCTTCTGGGTATTGTTTACTAACTGCTGAAGAAGCGTACTCCCAATCTATGGAATGGAATCTGTCGTGAGGACCATATCCATGCGCCAACAAGTTCTCAAGAACCAGTGTCTCCTGGTACGGGGTGGGGTCGAAGCCGTAGAACTTGGTAAAGTACAGTCTGTGCTCCTCAGGGACTCCGTTTTCTTCCTCCAAAGATGCGTAGATTTTTGCTAATTTCATGTAAGCGAATTGTTCAGCTTTATACAGATCTGTTGGCATTTCGTTGCGAAATGCTTCTCCTGCTGCAGCGACTTTTGCAAATAAATGTAGATCTTCTTTATTTTCTTCTCTTATGATCACTGTAAATAGTTTCGACGTGTAGTTTGCTCCTCCGCTTAATATTTCATTTATAGTTATTTCATGGTTTTCATAATTTTGTTCTGTAGCGATTTTGTTTAGTAATTGCCGCAGCTTTTCTTTCGTGTTCGCCATGGTTGGGCTTTCAAGGTGCACTGAGGAAAGCCGTTCGATACATTCTATTATGATTATGAAGAAGATAAGATACGTAACTTACCTATTTTTACACAATCATGATAAGATTACCAAGCATTTTTTTGTCAAGGATGTCTTATATTTTTGCAATCAGCATGTGTAGCATTTCCCAATCAATTATTATGGTAAAATAATCAGGTAAGCTGTCGTAAATACCCTACTTAGCCCGATATCTGTTTGTCTGCTATGCGAAGTCATTGTTTCACAGCAGAATCGAGAAATAATGAATAAGCATATGAAATCGATGTATAACATATCTGATCATAGGATTGTGATTAGACATAGTGCCAGATATACCTACTGTGGGTATAGATTTAAGATACGGCAAACTGAAGAAATAACTCGTTATTACATAAAACGTCCACGCTGGTCATTGTTCTAGAGTCAATCATGATTTAACACTACAGAACTAACACATTGAATTTGAAAAGAAAACACTAAGCAGTTCCCAGGCCAGTACGTGTAGCGACCGTGTAGTATATAATAATGTACTCTGTGTGGTCGTGTCTCAACAATCACTGTCAATACTCCATAACACATCACATAAACATTTTCTGTTTTTTTTTTTATACCTATATGTTTTCAAAATAAAAAAATTGAGCCTCAAAAAATCACAAAGAACGTGCGCAATATGGATGCAGTGATGGAACTATGGAGAAATGTCTTGACGCTACGTGAGCGTGCATGATCCAACAAAGGCGCTTGTGTCTCGTTTTTTGATACGTAGTCTTCATAACATTATACACGGTTATTTTTACATCGTTCTGGAGCGGAACCAGAGTAACTCCAGACAAGTAACATTCACTATTGGCATTGTTATTGGAACGAAGTTCCTTATCACGCGTTGCGAAAGGGGACCAAAAGTTGTAACGACACTTTTTGCTAGATTGATTGATTGATTGATTGATTGATTGATTGATTGATTGATTGATTGATTGATTGATTGATTGATTGATTGATTGATTGATTGATTGATTGATTGATTGATTGATTGATTGATTGATTGATTGATTGATTGATTGATTGATTGATTGATTGATTGATTGATTGATTGATTGATTGATTGATTGATTGATTGATTGATTGATTGATTGATTGATTGATTGATTGATTGATTGATTGATTGATTGATTGATTGATTGATTGATTGATTGATTGATTGATTGATTGATTGATTGATTGATTGATTGATTGATTGATTGATTGATTGATTGATTGATTGATTGATTGATTGATTGATTGATTGATTGATTGATTGATTGATTGATTGATTGATTGATTGATTGATTGATTGATTGATTGATTGATTGATTGATTGATTGATTGATTGATTGATTGATTGATTGATTGATTGATTGATTGATTGATTGATTGATTGATTGATTGATTGATTGATTGATTGATTGATTGATTGATTGATTGATTGATTGATTGATTGATTGATTGATTGATTGATTGATTGATTGATTGATTGATTGATTGATTGATTGATTGATTGATTGATTGATTGATTGATTGATTGATTGATTGATTGATTGATTGATTGATTGATTGATTGATTGATTGATTGATTGATTGATTGATTGATTGATTGATTGATTGATTGATTGATTGATTGATTGATTGATTGATTGATTGATTGATTGATTGATTGATTGATTGATTGATTGATTGATTGATTGATTGATTGATTGATTGATTGATTGATTGATTGATTGATTGATTGATTGATTGATTGATTGATTGATTGATTGATTGATTGATTGATTGATTGATTGATTGATTGATTGATTGATTGATTGATTGATTGATTGATTGATTGATTGATTGATTGATTGATTGATTGATTGATTGATTGATTGATTGATTGATTGATTGATTGATTGATTGATTGATTGATTGATTGATTGATTGATTGATTGATTGATTGATTGATTGATTGATTGATTGATTGATTGATTGATTGATTGATTGATTGATTGATTGATTGATTGATTGATTGATTGATTGATTGATTGATTGATTGATTGATTGATTGATTGATTGATTGATTGATTGATTGATTGATTGATTGATTGATTGATTGATTGATTGATTGATTGATTGATTGATTGATTGATTGATTGATTGATTGATTGATTGATTGATTGATTGATTGATTGATTGATTGATTGATTGATTGATTGATTGATTGATTGATTGATTGATTGATTGATTGATTGATTGATTGATTGATTGATTGATTGATTGATTGATTGATTGATTGATTGATTGATTGATTGATTGATTGATTGATTGATTGATTGATTGATTGATTGATTGATTGATTGATTGATTGATTGATTGATTGATTGATTGATTGATTGATTGATTGATTGATTGATTGATTGATTGATTGATTGATTGATTGATTGATTGATTGATTGATTGATTGATTGATTGATTGATTGATTGATTGATTGATTGATTGATTGATTGATTGATTGATTGATTGATTGATTGATTGATTGATTGATTGATTGATTGATTGATTGATTGATTGATTGATTGATTGATTGATTGATTGATTGATTGATTGATTGATTGATTGATTGATTGATTGATTGATTGATTGATTGATTGATTGATTGATTGATTGATTGATTGATTGATTGATTGATTGATTGATTGATTGATTGATTGATTGATTGATTGATTGATTGATTGATTGATTGATTGATTGATTGATTGATTGATTGATTGATTGATTGATTGATTGATTGATTGATTGATTGATTGATTGATTGATTGATTGATTGATTGATTGATTGATTGATTGATTGATTGATTGATTGATTGATTGATTGATTGATTGATTGATTGATTGATTGATTGATTGATTGATTGATTGATTGATTGATTGATTGATTGATTGATTGATTGATTGATTGATTGATTGATTGATTGATTGATTGATTGATTGATTGATTGATTGATTGATTGATTGATTGATTGATTGATTGATTGATTGATTGATTGATTGATTGATTGATTGATTGATTGATTGATTGATTGATTGATTGATTGATTGATTGATTGATTGATTGATTGATTGATTGATTGATTGATTGATTGATTGATTGATTGATTGATTGATTGATTGATTGATTGATTGATTGATTGATTGATTGATTGATTGATTGATTGATTGATTGATTGATTGATTGATTGATTGATTGATTGATTGATTGATTGATTGATTGATTGATTGATTGATTGATTGATTGATTGATTGATTGATTGATTGATTGATTGATTGATTGATTGATTGATTGATTGATTGATTGATTGATTGATTGATTGATTGATTGATTGATTGATTGATTGATTGATTGATTGATTGATTGATTGATTGATTGATTGATTGATTGATTGATTGATTGATTGATTGATTGATTGATTGATTGATTGATTGATTGATTGATTGATTGATTGATTGATTGATTGATTGATTGATTGATTGATTGATTGATTGATTGATTGATTGATTGATTGATTGATTGATTGATTGATTGATTGATTGATTGATTGATTGATTGATTGATTGATTGATTGATTGATTGATTGATTGATTGATTGATTGATTGATTGATTGATTGATTGATTGATTGATTGATTGATTGATTGATTGATTGATTGATTGATTGATTGATTGATTGATTGATTGATTGATTGATTGATTGATTGATTGATTGATTGATTGATTGATTGATTGATTGATTGATTGATTGATTGATTGATTGATTGATTGATTGATTGATTGATTGATTGATTGATTGATTGATTGATTGATTGATTGATTGATTGATTGATTGATTGATTGATTGATTGATTGATTGATTGATTGATTGATTGATTGATTGATTGATTGATTGATTGATTGATTGATTGATTGATTGATTGATTGATTGATTGATTGATTGATTGATTGATTGATTGATTGATTGATTGATTGATTGATTGATTGATTGATTGATTGATTGATTGATTGATTGATTGATTGATTGATTGATTGATTGATTGATTGATTGATTGATTGATTGATTGATTGATTGATTGATTGATTGATTGATTGATTGATTGATTGATTGATTGATTGATTGATTGATTGATTGATTGATTGATTGATTGATTGATTGATTGATTGATTGATTGATTGATTGATTGATTGATTGATTGATTGATTGATTGATTGATTGATTGATTGATTGATTGATTGATTGATTGATTGATTGATTGATTGATTGATTGATTGATTGATTGATTGATTGATTGATTGATTGATTGATTGATTGATTGATTGATTGATTGATTGATTGATTGATTGATTGATTGATTGATTGATTGATTGATTGATTGATTGATTGATTGATTGATTGATTGATTGATTGATTGATTGATTGATTGATTGATTGATTGATTGATTGATTGATTGATTGATTGATTGATTGATTGATTGATTGATTGATTGATTGATTGATTGATTGATTGATTGATTGATTGATTGATTGATTGATTGATTGATTGATTGATTGATTGATTGATTGATTGATTGATTGATTGATTGATTGATTGATTGATTGATTGATTGATTGATTGATTGATTGATTGATTGATTGATTGATTGATTGATTGATTGATTGATTGATTGATTGATTGATTGATTGATTGATTGATTGATTGATTGATTGATTGATTGATTGATTGATTGATTGATTGATTGATTGATTGATTGATTGATTGATTGATTGATTGATTGATTGATTGATTGATTGATTGATTGATTGATTGATTGATTGATTGATTGATTGATTGATTGATTGATTGATTGATTGATTGATTGATTGATTGATTGATTGATTGATTGATTGATTGATTGATTGATTGATTGATTGATTGATTGATTGATTGATTGATTGATTGATTGATTGATTGATTGATTGATTGATTGATTGATTGATTGATTGATTGATTGATTGATTGATTGATTGATTGATTGATTGATTGATTGATTGATTGATTGATTGATTGATTGATTGATTGATTGATTGATTGATTGATTGATTGATTGATTGATTGATTGATTGATTGATTGATTGATTGATTGATTGATTGATTGATTGATTGATTGATTGATTGATTGATTGATTGATTGATTGATTGATTGATTGATTGATTGATTGATTGATTGATTGATTGATTGATTGATTGATTGATTGATTGATTGATTGATTGATTGATTGATTGATTGATTGATTGATTGATTGATTGATTGATTGATTGATTGATTGATTGATTGATTGATTGATTGATTGATTGATTGATTGATTGATTGATTGATTGATTGATTGATTGATTGATTGATTGATTGATTGATTGATTGATTGATTGATTGATTGATTGATTGATTGATTGATTGATTGATTGATTGATTGATTGATTGATTGATTGATTGATTGATTGATTGATTGATTGATTGATTGATTGATTGATTGATTGATTGATTGATTGATTGATTGATTGATTGATTGATTGATTGATTGATTGATTGATTGATTGATTGATTGATTGATTGATTGATTGATTGATTGATTGATTGATTGATTGATTGATTGATTGATTGATTGATTGATTGATTGATTGATTGATTGATTGATTGATTGATTGATTGATTGATTGATTGATTGATTGATTGATTGATTGATTGATTGATTGATTGATTGATTGATTGATTGATTGATTGATTGATTGATTGATTGATTGATTGATTGATTGATTGATTGATTGATTGATTGATTGATTGATTGATTGATTGATTGATTGATTGATTGATTGATTGATTGATTGATTGATTGATTGATTGATTGATTGATTGATGATTGATTGATTGATTGATTGATTGATTGATTGATTGATTGATTGATTGATTGATTGATTGATTGATTGATTGATTGATTGATTGATTGATTGATTGATTGATTGATTGATTGATTGATTGATTGATTGATTGATTGATTGATTGATTGATTGATTGATTGATTGATTGATTGATTGATTGATTGATTGATTGATTGATTGATTGATTGATTGATTGATTGATTGATTGATTGATTGATTGATTGATTGATTGATTGATTGATGATTGATTGATTGATTGATCGTGGAGGCGATCTCTCGCGTCCAGGGGCCCAAGTCTGCTGTTTTAATAAATTCGTCATTCCAACACTATCCCATTGTCATTTAGCTAAAAGTTCGTAATCTGCTAAATTCATAATGGTCGATCATTGGTCTGTCAATGGTCTCGTAATAGAATTGTATTATAATGACATTGTCGTATTGTCATTATTATAAAACCCGTTAGTAGAAATTATTTTCCAAAAACGACACTAAATTTGAACATTTATTCATGCCCGATTTCATTTCTTTAAATTTTACATATTATTTATTCGTTTATTAGTGTTAAATTTCAGCAGATTACCTCCTAAGTCAGTCATTCATTTGTCATTATGTACGAGATTACCAATAAATGCCATTTCTTTCAATGGAGTGTCAGTGGCTGACCATTGGAAAGTCATAATGACACCATTATATTAGTAGATTACCAAACTTGTCAAAATCAATAATTATGAAATCAATGATAGACCATTCTGGCACTATTGTAATAGCAGACTTGAGGCCCAGGCCTGGTCCAAGCCATGGTACGGAGCGAGAGTGCATGGGTAGCCGTCGCTTCCTTCAGCGAAGCAGCGAAGCGGCAGACCTCCACCTTATGCTCCACCGTATCCTCAGGGCGATCTTCGCAATGGAAACACCCGGGCGGTTCTTCCCACCTTATCCGAAACAGGAACCTCCCGAAAAAACCGTGTCCGGTGAGGACCTACGTCAGGCGGAAGGTGAGGACGCCGTGCCGCCTCTCAAGCCACTCCTTAAAGGGGGGACTTACCGCCGCAATCGTGGCGTGGCCAGCACTGGGTTGCGACAATCGCACTTTCCATGTCACCATGAGATCCCGCTGGAGCTCTGTCCGCAACCTCTTTTACATCCAAATCCTTGCCTGCATACCAAATTCGGCTTTTTAGGACTTCCGGAAGTGCCCTAGAGGTTTCAATAAGTGTGTCAGTAAATCAGTGACGAAATCGACGTATGTTAGGTTGTCATAAAGTTTGAGAAATGTTAACGTATTCTTCTGTTTTCTCCCTTGTTAATGATACTAATTGCAATTATTTTTTTAAAGTTTAACACATGACCGTGTTCTTAACGCTACGTATTAATAACATTATAATGTCTCTGTCGCAGATGAATTGTGGTATCCGCTGTTTTACATAACCGCTAGCCGTTTTACAAAACAGCTCCGTTATGTAAAACAGCTAAACAACTTTCAGCTAGATTGTCATTGCGTTAAGTTTAACAATACAGCTAACCAAGTTTAGACGGTATGTAGAATGGCTTATCGGCAGTCACAATAAGCATTTTATGTAGCTTCTAATACCAAATCAGTCGCAGTAAATTAGCAAGGGCACCCTGACCAATTGTTTGGTTCAGTTTGTTTGGTTGTAAGTGTGACCATCCGCTACTTTCAAGTTATACTTACCACTTGGCAATTTAGTATTTAAGGACTGACTTTTATCAGGCTCTGATTGTTATACTTATTCAAATTGTCCTTAAAATTACTGTTTCCACTTGAGATCTTTTTCACTTAAATTACTCTTTTCATTTATTTATATTTCTGATGCTTTTATTGTTTTTATGACACACAGAGCCTCGTAGCGTCAACATTTTTAACTAAAATCTACAATCGCAGATTTCATTTCACGCTACTTTTTTTCTGTTCCGTGGTTCTGCCGCTATGCAATGCTGCGTGTAAGTTAAGTTATGTGTTCACATATAGGATTATATTATTATTATACTAGGCATAGACTACACAACGGATCTACATATAATGCAAAACAACTAGCGGTTTTGGAAAACAGGGG